>JARDYH010000001.1:274453486-277057653 GCA_029215795.1 Anniella stebbinsi
AACGAATGCTTGGAGGCGGTAATGGGCTGGATGAGGAAAAACAAACTGAAGCTGAATCCAGACAAGACGGAGGTGCTTGCTGTCAAAGGCCCCAACCTGGGTTTGGAGGTGTGTCAACCAGTTCTGGATGGGGTTACACCCCCCCTGAAAGACTGTGTTCGCAGCTTGGGGGTACTCCTGGATCCGTCGCTCCAGATGACAGCTCAGATTGATGCGACGGCCAGGAGTGCCTACTATCAGCTTCGGCTGATACGCCAGCTGCGCCCCTTCCTAGAGTTGGAAGACCTAAAGACGGTAGTGCACGCGCTGGTAACTTCGAGGCTCGACTTCTGCAATGCACTGTACATAGGGCTACCTTTGTGCCTAGTCCGGAAACTTCAACTTGTTCAAAATATGGCAGCCAGGTTGGTCACCGGTACACCTAGGGGTGACCACATTACACCAGTTTTAAAATCACTTCACTGGCTGCCGGTCAGTTTCCGGGCAAAGTATAAAGTGTTGGTTATTACCTTTAAAGCCCTACATGGTTTGGGCCCAGGCTACCTACGGGATTGCCTTCTCCCATACAATCCGCCCTGCACTCTCAGGTCCTCTGGGAAGAACGTACTCAAGCCAGCCAGAACTAGGCTGGCGAGTGTTACCCAGAGGACCTTCTCTTCTATGGCTCCCAGACTATGGAATGGTCTGCCGGAGGAGGTTAGACAAAATGACAGTCTTCATGAATTCAAGAGAGTCATGAAGACTGTTCTCTTCCGGCAGGCCTATCCGGATGAATTTTAAATGTTTTAATAATGTGTTTCTCTTGTTTTAAAATTTTTAACTTTGTCATGTTTGTATCTGCGTTGTGTTCCCCGCCTCGATCCATAGGGAGAGGCGGGTTATAAATAAATATTATCTATCTATCTATCTATCTAACCCAGAGTGCAGGACACCGAATAATGGGCTCAAGTTACAGGAAGCCAGATTCCGGCTGGACATCAGGAAAAACTTCCTGACTGTTACAGCAATACTACAATGGAACCAATTACCTAGGGAGGTTATGGGCTCCCCCACAGTAGAGGCATTCAAGAGGCAGATGGACAACCATCTGTCAGGTATGCTTTAAGATAGATTCCTGCACTGAGCAGGGGGTTGGACTCGATGGTCTTATAGGCCCCTTCCAACTCTACTATTCTATGATTCTATGAAGTCTCCTTAACCTCGGTATACTTCTGAGTGAATATGTTTAGGACTGGATGATCAACATCCTTGAAAACCTGCCTTAAAAATGATTCAAACAGCTCTCATTTGGAAGTAGTCATATCGGAACTGACTTATGTTCTGTAGCTCAAAAAACTGCCCCAGCTGACATAGTAAAAATCCAGTCACTGTCAAAAGCAGACTAATTTTCTCAAAACACTTCTCCATCTCAGGTTTCACACAGTGTCACTTGCTTGAATGCTCCATGGCTTGATAATCATATGCACCACATTTACTTACAACCTCAGGAGGAATGCACATTGTCAAGATCTTCTCTCTGAGGTTGTGTGTTTTGAGATATTGTGTGATTTTCATATAGGGCCTGTTCTGAAAATGGGGAAGGGAAAAAGGGATGGCTGTGTTTCAAGTTAGGCCAGACTCAATTAGAGCTGTTAAAACGATCTGGAAAGAAGTAGGATTGGACCCATCTTACTTTGAGCACTGGTGTACATAACTGTGCAACCCCAGCCTCTACAATTCTGAGAGGTTTGTAAATGAAACCGCTTTTTGCAGTAGGAAAAAACACATAAATAAATAAATAAATAAATAACATTTTCACTAGGGCTGCAAGGGACTAAAAGTAAATTCAGCAGGATGAGACAAGACTGTGAGTAGAACCCATTTGCAGATGCAGGAAAGTCTTTCAAGGAGCCTGCATGCTTGAGGATGTTGGGATAGGGCTTGCAGGCACAGTTTTAGCCCTCCCGTGTGCAGGGAAATGCCTGAGAGGACTAGCAATTCTTGGTTTAGTCGCATAGACAATCCCAAACAGTCATGGACGTTACACTGAATCACATAGTGTAGGCTGACCAGATAAAATCCAGGTCAGGGCTCATGTAACTTTAACAGCTGTAGAGAAAAGGGAATTTCAGCCAGTGTCATTTGTATGCAATTAGTTCCTGGTGAAATTCCCTCTTCATCACAACAGTTAAAGTTGCAGGGCCCTGCCTTCTTTTGTATATGGTCACTCTAGTATAGTGCCTGCACCTTTAACTATTGTGATGAAGAAGGAATTTCACCAGGAACTAATTGCATACAAATGACACTGGCTGAAATTCCCTTTTCTCTACAACTGTTAAAGTTACATGAGCCCTGACCTGGATTTTATCTGGTCACCCTAACATAGTGTCACTGTGCAATGTAGCCAATCAGATTTGGCTATATTATGCCATCGCTGAGGGCCAATCAAATGCATAAGTAGGTTTATTTGACAGATAGTAGTTCTTAAGGTATCCAGAACATTTCAGGCTTTAAAAAGGTTAAAACCAGCACTTCAGTTGCCATTTTGCTTCTGGGCCCAATTCGATAGAAGATGACACAAACAACAGAGTGAAACCATTGGGGGGGGGCACGGTATCATAGTCAACATTTTCTACAAGATAAAAGCTTGCTAGTTAGGGTGCCCATATGGAAAGGAGGCCAGGGCTCCTGTATCTTTAACAGTTGCAATAGAAAAGGGAATTTCAGCAGGTGTCATTTGTATGCATGCAGTACCTGGTGGAATTCCCTCTTCATCACAACGGTTAAACCTGCAGGAGCCCTGCCCTGTTTTGTATTGGTCACCCTATTGCTAGTGGACTTGGTATTTCAAATTAATATCAGAATACATGTCTTGTGTGCACATCTCAGTATTTTAAAGCCCCACATTGAGTAGAAGCTATTATAATTTAGTGTAGCCAAAAACATGACATAATTGTAGGCAAAATGCAAAGATAGCTCTGTTGGGCCATTAGAAACTGCAGGCTGCAGGTTTTCCATCATGCACAGCAACATCTCCTCTCCCCTCCCCCACAACCTTTTTTTGTTACTGTCATTCATTTTGCTTAACATCCAGATGAATTCTAGTAACTTGAAGTAGTTTGCAACTTATGATTGATCGAAAGTATTAGTTTCTTAAGCCTGTATGGGATTTTTCCTTTGCCTTCCAAAACATTATCTTTACATTGCAGAACCGTTTGACATTTTATAATTCAACATTGCTACATAATCAGGGGGGGTTCTTCTTTTGTTTTTAAAGAGTGGGACTTTATTGGTGGATTTCATTTCTGGGCAACATTAGAAATAATGAGCCTGTTCTTTGAAGCTGGCTATGAGTGATTTATCTGGAGGTTGGGTGCTCCATTTTGACAGACCCCTCCAATGCCTGTGAGGAAAATGACATCAGCTGTACTAGCACAAATTGCTCCCATTCATACAGGGTCCCCTGTGACAGGTTGATCAGCACTGCATTAATTTAGACTGAGAATGTTTCCCACACTCTCTTCGCTGTCATTCTGCTGAGTCACACTTTTTGCAATGGACCAGATTCAAGTGCAGTTAAGCACTGCTCTTTCAGAGCACCACGATTGATGCTAATCTACAAACCTGCCAGGAGGTGGTATGAAGCCCTTCTCATTAATCATAGCTGGCGGCAAATGCTGTTGACTTATGTCCCAGGGCAGAGCATCGTTTTTTTAAACAATATTAGGGAAATTACTCACAAATAGAACCTGCAGGAACTTTCAGCAATAATATTAATGTGCATAGAAGCCCTCATAATGTTAAAAATACTATTGTGCTGGAGACATATAAATACAACGGCAATTTTTCCCCTATGGATTCCAACCTAATTAGGCAGGATAGATGGAGGAAGGAAATGCCATTTTACATCCAGAGAATTGAGTCGGTAAGTTATTAAAGGGCATATTCAGGATGCTAAAATTAAGGATGATGGCTTTTGCAATGAAGCAGGCACCTTTTCTGGATCATAAAAGCTACATCCTTAAGATGGACTGTTTTGTTCCATTAGAGATGTCCACTGCCCATGTTTTATTGCTAGATATCCATAGTTCTTGAGGTGGTCCTCCTCAGGGAGATACTGTCAAGTGCCAAGGGCCTCAAAACTGTGGTCACAAGATAAACCAATGGAAAAGGACTCCCCACCCTCCATCATGAGGAAGGCTGGTACGGAAATTTCAAATGTACCATCATCCTCTGAGTTGACAACTGGGAACTGCAATCACTATACCCCAGAAAGGGTCTCTACCCCCTGGAGCTGTTATCATTTTACAGTATGCAACTTCCTTTTTACTGTTAAATGAAGCTGCCATTTCTATACCTGACTACACTTGCTGAATATACAGACTGCATTCTTTTATCATTTCTGAATTTGCTGAGTCAAACATTACAAGCGACCACACCCATCCACAGCCCTACTGAGTTCCTCAAATGCCCCACCTTGTACATTCCTGGATTAGAGTGACCCACCTCCTTATACCCCAAAGAGCCCCATATCAGATGCTGCATGACCCAGGCTTTGACTGTCTGAGCTTCTGCATCCATTCCTCCTCCCAGCTGTACATTTGGGGAGAATAGGACAATCCCCCAACTATCCCCATTCACTTGAAGCAGAGACCCCCACAACCAGGTACATTTACTCTAATGCATGGCTTGCAGCTTCTGATTGCCATACATGGTCTTCTCTTTTTCAATAGTCTGTTGCCAGAGGAGGACGTCTGCCTTGCTATCCACCCCACCAGCCCCAATGGGCATCAACTGCCACTGGCTACATGCCCCATCTTTTTCCTATGTGTCCCCTTTGCACAAGCTCCATGTGACTATTAGGTCCCCTCTACAAGGATTCGCTTTTGCGCCTGGTTAGACGATTATGCGCATAATCGCAGAAGCGCATTTACGCCTAATCCCTCTGCACAAGAGGCGGCGAGAGGCGGCGAAGCGCATTAACAGATGTCCAAAATGCCCTTTACAAGTAGTTAATGCGCATAAGCGCTTATTCACACAGTCAAAATGTGCTTTAACGGACGGAGCAAAATAAAACTCGCGATTTAACACGCATTCGATAATGCGCATAATCTGGGAGATAACGCACCTCTACGCCCGATTTGCGCTCCGTTCTTGTAGAGGTAATTTTTTTAATGCGCCTTGAAAGAGCTTTAAATGCCTCTTGTAGAGGCACCCTTACCTGTTTAACTTCCAATTTGGATTGCAATAATTATGCTTAGGAAGGCTCTCTTGACCCAGAAAGAATCTTTGGGGTATGCACCCAAGGTTTTAACTAACAGTACATCTATTATGGGAAGTGCTTCCAGAAAGAGAAACCTGTTGAAAACTTGAATTTATGTAAACTTCCCCCTTCCTATTAAATTTCAGTAACATAATTCTTCCAAAAATAGATGCCAGGCAGCTGTCAGAACCGCACTGCAACCTGTAAAGAACCTGTTGTTTTCTCCTCAAGGGACACTTGATGCAACCTGTCAAGTTCAGCATGGCACTTACCTTCACAGCCCAAATGGACTGATCCAGAGGATGAAAGAGTTTGAAGCAGAAGCCGTCTTTTTTGGAAGGTCTTTCAATCAGCTCACAAGAATGAAGCAAGATGGTCCCCACCCACTGCCCAACCTTTGGTGTTTTATAGATCAGCAACACTCCAGGTTTCAGCACACACCACAACTTGGTCCAGCTTTTCAGAGTTCCACGAATCTGAAGAACAAGAATAAGGAGGGATTTCTCCTCTCTCTGCTAAAATAAAGATGCTCCTATCCAGGGAAACAGTTTAAAAAAGCACTTTTTAAACTAACAGGGCCAGATTGCAGCACCTTTTTTTCTCCTAAAAGCAAACTCATTTTTCCCAAGTGTCTTGCTGAACTATTCCAGATGAAGTAACTTGGAGCTGAAGTCAACCTCCCAGTGGAATTGTCTGTGAAGAAAGGGACTGATTCTCTCCAAACAGCAAATTAAGAGGAGGCAGTTTTCCTTTTTTCCCAAGTTCCCATTGTTACTTCTAGATCCTGAGTCAGACTTACATTTAAACAGCACTCCCCTAGGGTGCCCATGGCCTCTCGCCTCCAAAAGGCAATGCATGTTGAAGTACTTTCATTTGTACATCTCCAGGGTCTGATGAAAAATATGTCTGCTGCTCCCTTTGTTTTTTTCACACTGCAGCCTGGTTAGTGTTTTAGTGCCTTCATAGAAAGGTTCCAGAAGGCTTCAAAGGAGTTTAACCTGTGTTTGTCTTATGCATCTGTTGTGGCTCCAATGGGATAAGTTGATTGGTTCCACCCCATAGAGTCAGCAGAGACTTCAGTAGCTGGCTCCTGGTAACAGAGCTGATCATCAGGGATCAGAAAGTGAGTTTGCGACTGCATTATTGTGCAAAGGTTTGGTCGTGCAGAGTGCTGGATAAGGCTGCAAGTTAGTGGGAAGCCATAATAAAGAAAAAGATCCAAAGGTTCAGCAATAAGTCCCTGTGCTTTGTGCATAAAAACACAAGGCCACCGGATCAATCCCTGGTATCCCCTATGTAAAGGAGGCTTGGGCAGTAAGGCCAGAGAATTACTTCTGCCTGTAACCTTTAGACCTCCTGGGATAGATGTACTATCGATCTGCTGGTGTAAGACATCTCTTTTGCTTTCCCTTAAAAATACCCATCCCTTTTAAATTAGCAACATAAATAATGAATTTCCATACATGCCACAATTAACATTTCTGTGGTTTTCAGACTGGGTTTTTTTTTAATCAGGAAAGGGGTATTTAAATCATGCCACAAGGCATTCTGAAACAAACAGGCCTTTTGATAAGCCAGGAAGGATGTTATCACTCTTCCTAACCACATACAAGTCTTGGATATTACTGCAGCCTCGGAATACTGCAGTCTTCAGCTTTTGTTTCCCAAACAGTACTATTTTTATGCTGCAAACAACCTTTGGAAAGAAGGCAGCTGATGGATTATGAATGTACAGCCCTAAAAGCTGCTTAATCTTCTCATCCAAGTATTCCTAAAATGATAGTTTGCATGGAATTACCTTGAGCCAATCTGCCATAATGACCACACTGGGATCTTTCAAAGCACTGAAGAGTTGCTTGGTGGCTCTTTTCTTCTCCTGCCTGTAATTTTTCTTCTGCACCTGTTATACCATAGAGATAAAACAGCATTCATGAGCATATTTTTGCTTTTTCTCCTATGCTGGCAAAAAGAGGGAGAAAAACAGAAGGGAAGAAGAAACCATACCGCTCATTTAAAACAGGAACCATTGTAGAAAACTCACTGAAGATTATGCAGCACCCAGTGCAACAGAAACTGGAATAGCATGGGCTTTCTTTTTTGGTTAAATTTCTATTGATTTTGGCCTCTTCCCCTGTGCAGTTCCACTGTTACTGAGCAAATCTTTTTTTTTTCTCAAAGAGTCAGCACAGCATAGTGGTTAAAAATGTCAAACTAGGAACAGGGAGACCCAGGTTCAAATCCCCACTTATCCATCATGGGGTGGGTGACCTTGTGCCAGTCATTCTCTTACCCTACCCTTCCCAACAGGGTTGTTGTGTGGTTAAATGCGCAGAGGGGACAATTTAGGCTGCCCTGAGCTTCTCAGATGAAGAGCAGGATAAAAAAAAATAGAATCATTATACAATAATTTTGAGAATGCAATCTGAATGTTTTGAATGAAATGAATGGAGCAGAAATTCAGACCTGGGAATATTTTCCATTTCAATACCTATTCTGGGAGTTGTAATCCAAAACATCTGGAAGGCACCAGGTTGGAGAAGGCTGATCTAGCCTCACTGGATTTCCACAACTGCCCTTAACTGGATGGAGTTCATGTCTCTGTGGATAGCGTGGCACACACAACTGGCCATGGACAATAAGAGCTCCTCACTCTGGGGCCAGTGATTTTAAAACAGAGGGAGACTTCAAAAGCAACATGTGATGCAGGGCAAACCAAAAGCCGAAGATCCCAGGCAGAAGATTCCAGGTCCAATCTGTGGCATCTCCATCTCAGGTAACATGGCTGGAAGAGATGTCTTCCCAAAACTCTGGAAAGCAGCTCCCAGCTGGGCTAAGCTTTACTGAGCTAGATGGTTTAGTGATTAGACCCACTACAACAGGAGTGGGGAAAATATGACCTCATCCACCCAGCTCTCTGCAGTCCAAATTACATCAGTTGGTGGAGGCCATGCCCCCAGATGTCATTTGGTACCCAGCCGAACCAATGGCTGAAGCACCTCCAGCTGGCACTTCTGCGGGTCACCTGGCTTCACTGCGCATAGGCTTTCCCTGGTCTTGTATCGACTGCAAGGCAATCTCATATACACCAATCTTTTTGTACAATTTTAGGGCATTTGACAGAGGGCAATGCAAAGGGCATTTGGAAGACATGCAGTTAAATGTGAAGTCATTCTGATAATCTGAGGCCCCTTGGGGATCGTAACAAAATTTTAGGATAGGTTATTCTATTTGGGAACATTGCTTGGTACGCAAAGACATTTTCTGGCAATAAAAAGAAAAGAGGAGAATTTTAGGGCATGGTGTGCATGGCTGGGTTGCTTGCCTGTGGCAGCTTGAGATCAGGAAGGCATTCATCCCCTCTTGTTCCCATGGCTTGACTGCTTAATAAACCTGTAGGGTGAGCGAGAATGGCTTTTCTCGGTTTTACTGAACTTGCTTGTCAATGTGGAGTGATTTGCTTTGAGAGAACTTTTGGGTGTGTAGGTGGGCGGGTATGTCTGCTGAATATTTATTGCATACCATGGCTGTACTCGGATTATTAATCTGTAGAGAGGGGGATTTAATTAGTAATCTGCAATTCATTTTAAAGCGGTTCCTTGGCAATTCTTGCCTGTGAAAGCGGGTGACAACAGTCCTTGTGAAGGCAGGGAACATATTCTCCATATCTGTAATATTAATAATGTAATGCAACTGAAACATTTGTGCCAACTGGATCTATGCATGTCTACTCAGCTTCACTGAGTGTAAGGACTGCAGCTTCAATTTAGATGTATTGGTATGTCTCTTCTGGATTTTTAAAGATCTTATTTTAAAACAATTATAGAGTAGAATGCCTTCTCTAGGCGGACTTGGTTGGGGAGGGCTGACCTCATCCCAGCTCACTTACCAACACAAGATCTCTGGCTATGGGTTATATCACCCCTCTCCAGCCTGGTGCCCTTCAGATGTTTTACATGGCCAAATGGTTGAGAATTCTGGGAGTTGTAATCCAAAACACCTGGAGGGTGTCAGGCTAGGGGAGGTTATATTAAAAGATAATGCTGTGCTTTTGTAAAGTTCTGATGGAATCTTCCATTTACACCTCCACCACTTTTAATTAAATAGCACAGGTACTGGCCATGTTGAATTCCATGGGAAAGAAATTCCCATTTTCTCAAATAAGGTCAGCCCAGAAAAATCCAGCTTCGGTATACACCATGTTGTTTCATGTATCCCCCACAACTGCTGCCGGCTACAATGTTCATATGTGATATTTGTGATGTGGAGATTACTGCAAGATCTCAAAAAAAGAAAAAAAGATTTAAATTATTTTATGAATGGAAAGGTTCTTCTGGAGAAATATAGCAAAAGAGTTTATCCTTTGCATGTGGATTCTTGTATTTTGATTAATTTAAAGCAAACCAATCTATGGGGGGAAGAAAGAGCAGTGTAAAATCGCAACCTGCCAAAATACTGCAGAGTTGTGGACTTGGACTAAGGGAAATCAGAATAGCTTTCCAGACAACTAGGGTGCTTCCAGATAAGACTTTGATGGTACCCACCCTGCTTCATTCACAGAGGTTTCCAGGGCTGGGTGTCCATCCCCCACCCCACCCAAACAATGACATCTTCTACTTGTGACCCTCTCATATTTTTCCCATCTTTTCCTTAATGCAGAAAACCATTTAAGTAGAAAAAGATGAAAGAGTTCACAATTGCTTCTAATTGATAGTGCCAGAAACCCTCCATTTGGAAGCACCCTACGATGAATATGCTTCCACCTACCTTCAACGTTTCTTTCTTGTTGTTTTTGCCAGTAGGAGAGACACACTCTTTGTCAGAGCCATTGCAAAATTTGAACTCCGTCTAAAATGAAAGGAATTGGAATGAGTTAAGACAAAAATAAAATGCAAGGGGAACCATCAATTAGAAAAAAGGCAATACTGAAGAAATCCCTAAATTCCAAGATAAACTCATTTCTTTTTCACACAGAATGACTGTTTGCAGCAAGGCAAGAAGCAGGGGCAGACAAAGCCATGGCTACCTGTCATAAACCAGACTACCAGCAGTGACATGGGGCACTGGCCTGGAGGAAGAGGGGCCAGCTGAATCAGTGGCACCACCGACACACACCCCAGATCTGGGCCCTGCAAACAAGGACTATCAGAGTACTAGACTTCCAAACCTGAAATCCCTGAACCAGGAATGCCCCCTTGGAATGGCAGCCCCAAGCTGAATCTCATAGAGGGCAACTTGTGGCTCTCCAGATGTTTTGGCCTACAACTCCCATCATCCCTCACCAATGACTAAGCTGGCTAGTGCTGATTGGAGTTATAGGCCCAAACATCTGCAAGGCCATAATTGTCCACCCACCCCAGTCAGAGAGTAACTGGCATCCTTGCCCCCAAAGGCCTTGCATGCCAAATCTACTTCAAACCACTGCCTGACCTGCTTCCTGCTCTACGGTGGACTCATCCTTCCCAAGACTGAACTCTACTTTGCTTGTGCTTAAATTGGGGGATTTAATGATACAGCAACACAGATCTTTGGCTTGTAGTTTAGCAGCACCACACAGAGCACAATGGTACATTGATGCCCCAACCTCCAGTGCCACAAGAGCTAACCAATTTGCACCACTGTAAGACACAACATCATTTGCTTTTTCTGCGCTTTTATTGCAACTGTCTGCAGTTTGTGTTTTAATTTATTGTACACCACTCCAATCCTTCTCTATGGGGAGTGGTTTATAAGTTATATAATCAATCAAAGAAATACATTATTTAAATAAAAACCCTTAGCACCAAATAATACAGTAAACAGGCTTTGGGAGAAGTTTGATGGCACATTATAATACTCTTTTTTTTAATGATACACAAACTGGGGAAAAAACTCCCAATAACCTTGAACACAGTCACAGGCAGCAATGCAGTTTCATGTAAGTCAAATTGATATTGACAAAGGAAAAAGTGTACATGACTATCAGGACCTCTTCTGGCTCAGCTCATCTGGCAATGGGCTTCTACAGACTGCGGCTTTTATAGCTCTGTTTTCACATAGGCATTGAAAATGGCAGCAAATGAAACAAAAGCTCATTCTCTACCCTCAAGCTGGCTTATGTCTGGTACAAACATAACACAACAACTCCCAGGAGACATGAGTTTGAAGTATGTTTGCAAACTAGGGTTTCAAGAGAAACAGATGTGTGTTAACCATGGTTTGTATCACTGCACTTGTAGCACATAACCGTTGCTAACTTTGAGGGTATGAAAGGAGAGAAATTGATCCAAAGAAGAGAAGAAAAAGTGCACATGCTCATAGCCTGGTCCAAATCCCTTAACCATGGATAAGGGGATCAGTAGCATCACATCTAAACTGAGCCTTAAAGTCACCTGGTTAAGTTGCCTACTGCAGATCAATGCATACTTAAAGCTGGTTCAGATGTAATGGGAAGCCATGGTGAGCTTTGGGGCTTGTGTGTTCCTCTACTACTCCTTCCTTGCATAGCCATAAGGAGAAGGGAAGCATTCACTGCCACTATTAAACGTAGAACAGCTTACCATTATGGCCAAATTTGGAGGCTTTTTTAAAACTGTGGTTTGTTAGAACAAACTAGGATTAAATGGTGGTTTCAGATCCTGACTTGTTCTAAAAAACACAGTTCTCCAGAGTTCTGATCTCCTCCTCACAGCTGTACAAGGGACAGAGAGGGAGTATGTACACAGGCTCATTCACTTAGTGGGACACTAAAGGATCCTATTATGTCTGAACCAGGCCTTAAATTTAAAAAGGAATGAAGGCAAGCTAACAAATTTATTAACCTTTGGATAAAAGCAATTGGGATAAAAGCAACACCAACCCCAATCCAAATATCTGTGCATACACAAACTTGGGCTGGGATAAAATAGCAAAGAGAAATCATGCTTTGGCAATAGCAAATGTCCCTAGAATGCTTGGACTCTGTACTCAGGGAACACAATGAACATTTTGTTCCTGATCTCACACCCGCCTGGTTTCTCTCCATATCAGAGGTCTATGCCAATTGTGTCTGGTCTCAACTTCTTTGACTGCTGGATATAGAGCAAGCAGTGGGGCCGACACATTCCATTGTTGAAGATGGCTATCATTAACTCTGGAAGATTAAAAAGCGCATCCATGCTACACTGCAGTTCTTGCTGACATTTTGTACTCCCCTCCCCAGACTTACTCTAGGAGGAGGGGCAGCAGAAGGACAGACAGATTGGAGGTTTCAGACTGCCTCAGCTCCTACTTCTCTTCCTCTCAGATATACCTTAAGGCATTATAAAGGTGGCAAAAGGGTGTGAAAGATCGGCAGCAAGTGACCAAATGTCCTTGGTTAACTACTATAAACATTTGCAAAATAAAAGGACAAAAGCAGATTAAATACACAGTACAAATTTCTAGGCAGAGGTCAGGCCTTTGAATAAAGCTTGCTTGGCAACACCAAAAGATGACTGAAAAGCTGAAGCAAGATTGCTGGTTGCAGAAAGCTGAAGTGTGTTCATGGCTTCAGGGCGTTCCAAAATGGGTAGTTGCCCACTTCATACTTGACATTAACCAGCTAGTTTTTCAATGGGGAGAGACAATAACACTGCCAGAGAAATGACAGGCCAAATTTGCTACTATGCTGCAACTGTGAACAGTATGCTGTTCTGCAGGCCTATCTCCAGTTTGGACAACATGAAAACTGCTCCTGGCAAGGGTTACTATACACATCAGATGGCATTGACTGGCATGCACATGGTCACATGCTGTCTGATTTGTATAGTGCCCCTCGACGGTTTTTTTGTTGTGTGTTGTCCAAGCCTGGCAAGGGTGGCTTGTTGGGGTGGTTAACAAACCACCCAGAACCCACTGTAGGTTTGTGGGGTGTTTTGTTAACCATCCAACAAGCCACGCTCACTGGGTTCAGACAACATGAGAAACCACAGGAGTGGGGGGGGGGGGTGGCAGCTTGGATTGATAACCTGCCAGTCAGAATAGACACTACTGGGCTGGATGGGCAAATAGTGTGATTTGAAATAAGACAGCTTCCTATGGTTCCTCTCTTCAAGAATTCGGTTTGGCACCTGGTTGTCCGATTATGTGCATCTTCTCACAATCGCATTTACGCCTAAATCCTGTAAACGGCATACAGTGAAGAGCATAACCAACAGTATGAAGCACGCTTTAAAGTTGCTAAAATGTGGAGAATCACTTGTGTACATGGTCAAAATGCACTTTAATGGCCGCGGAGAATTAAAACTCGCTATTTAATGTGCATCCGATAATGCGCATAATCGGACAGATAAAGCGCCTCAACCCCTGATTTGCACTCCGCTCTTGTAGAGGTAATTTTTAAATGCGACTTGAAAGAGCTTTAAATCGCTCTTGTAGAGACACCCTATGTTCCTGCAAACCATGTTTCCACATGAATCTGGTCATTTCTTCAGATCATGGTTTGAAGGATCAGAAATGTGAATGCAGCTACAGAGTGTTCTCATGTTCATGGAAGAGAACTTGAAAGCATGTGTGCTGAAGTCACTGGTTACAGCCAAAATAATTAACTGAGAAAGACTGTAATTAGTTGACAGTTTTAGGAACAAAGAAACCCAACCTCTGAATTACATGCAATTTTGCTCCCAGTTCTCAATCTGTTCAAGCCCATCTGTGAACCCCCAATTAAGTACATTATTATTTTCCACAATTGTCTTCTGAGGTCTGACACACAATGCATTTACCATTTCAAAACTCTGCCTCAATTCATGTAGGATAGAAGCTTAGTTTGGGTGCTTCCAGATAAATGGCTCCTAGTGCTAGCAATCAAAATGACACTGTGTAGCTATTCTGTCTTCTCTTCCTTTAAGGGCAGAATCTTATGTATGTTTAGTCTGCTGGGAACTGTAGGACTTTTTTCTGTCTCTACATGCATAGGATTGCGCTGTAAGGGATATTTTTGAGGAAAGAAAAAAACTGGAAGAAGCAGTGGGAAAACACAAGAGGGTTCCAAGAGGAAGACGATGTCATTTGGACAGACATCATGCTGTGAATGATGCAGGGTGATAGCATGATAAAAGCCTCATCTGGAAGCGCCTTTTGTTAAAAACAGGGGGGTTGGAAATACCTGGACTAAGAAAAATGCAGGAGATGGCCCTGTTGTCACTTTCCCTTATCATGTCAAGTTCGAGATCACATGATAGTGCTCCAGTGTTTTCCAAACCTCTTCCTCTTTTTCACTACAGCTTGAAAACAATTTGTCTTCAAGCCAACACCAAGGCCCATGTAAGTCATGGGCTTCACTATTACTTTTGTGTTATTTACCCAACAATGTTCTCCTGAAATATATTAAACAAGAACCACAAACTCCCTTCAGGTTGAGATGAAAAAATCCTGTTGACATGCTATCATTTCATTGCAGGCTTTAATGCACATTTAATACTTTTCTAATTTTATCATGAATATTGTTTATCCTCAAAAAGGTATGTAAATTATGAAGAACTAGGGTGATGTAGCGGATAGTGCTGGAATTTGACCAGTGTTGCTAACTGGCCCCAAAATCAAAGTAACCCAGCTTCTTTCTATAGCTTTAAAAATTGTTTGGTCTGCAAATGTCAGCAGGTGAAACTTTTAAATGTATGGTGATAAACATTGGGTGTGTTTGCACAACACTTTAGACAACGGAAGAGTTAATAACACACTCACTGTGCGTTATTTTGCCAGTGTGCGCCATATGACATGTTGCTCCTGCCCCCATCGCACGGCTGAAAGTACCGGCATCCTTCTGGGCTGCTGCGTCTCCTCCCTCCCCACTCCCTCAGTCCTCCGGCCGTATCCCATCATGCACCACAAGTTCTGCTGGTGCACATCTGTATATATAAAATGCTAAAGTGATGTGTGGCAATGTGTGGCATGGAACTTTGTATGCTGGAGGTTCTGCGCTACGAGAAGAACTTTGTATCTGATACAGCTGGCATTGAAAAATATCATTGCCAACCAAGGTGGGGAGTGGCTGGGAGGGAGCAGGAGGAACTGGCTGGGAGGGAGGAGTACAATGGACTCCTGGTAGCCCTCATAGCTTGCTGGCATGTGTGGACGCCTAAGGTAATTCCTGCGGGTGGGCAGGGAAGCAGTGGGGCAGCAGCTGGGAGGGAGCGTGGGGGACCAGGGGGGCAGGGCTGGGAGGGAGCAGGGGGGAATGGCTGGGAGGGGGAGCCCAGAAAGCTACTGATCAATTAACTACTAGCGGGAAGATGGTCTACATGAGTCAAGCTAGTAATTGCTTATTTGTTTAAAAACAACATTTAGGTAAAAATCTACTTCCCTCATGTATGTAGACAATGCATGTATATCATTCCCATTATGCAAAGCAAGGGCAGTTTTTAACACACACTCCCCCTGGCATGTAAGCAACAGTATTAGGTGACCTTTTTTTCCAGGTCAGAAGTTTTCCCCAAAGGGAACAACTTTCTCTAAAATGTTTTTATTGAAAATATTACACATATATTTGGAACTCAATGCAAACACCACAATTTTCAGTACAAGTTAGCTTTTAACAGAGCAAGAACAGAAACAAAAACCCACCTAGTTCCCTAAACTAGTTCCCTAAACAAAAGACCAGAGAAGAATGACAAAATCCTACAGCGATGCATGGAGGGATAAGGTGGAACTCAAGTCTTCACTCCTTGGCAACAGTGACAATCAGTAAGGTTAGCTGTGGAGCAACAAGCACTGAATAGTACCTATCAACAACAATCATCTGTATTGCAACACTTTAGAATCGAGCAAATGTCTCCACATTGTCCACATGATAATCTCGTCCTTTGCATTCATGGTACAGTTAAGTCCTATTCAGGCGTTAGAAAAATTATGACAATGAACGCAAGAGGAGGGGGGCACCATCCACCTTCTTTCGTCACTTTCATCACCCTCTAACTGTGGAGGGAGACTTTGTGAAGTGGAGAACCTCCTGTATCCAGGCTCCCCACACGATCTGGAATGCTGGGAAATCAGTTTGAGCTATTCCAACAAGCCAGGATCAAACAGCAGTGGGATCATTTTAATGGCATTGAGTATTTTGTTTTTATTGGACAGGGTCCAAGGAACCCAAAGCAGTTTTAGATTCTTTTTTCTTGAACAGCCTCCTCCACCCCACCCCACCCAATATTGCATGCAGAATGGCTGTCAAAGCCAATGGGCATTCCAAGAACAATTTGCAACATGGCACATCCAAAGAGAGAAAAAAGAACAAAATTCTACTGGAATGGAGCAAGCCCTTTGAGAGAGCCTAAGCAGCTCAATTCTGTGCGCTTCATTTTGCATTTGACTGATATCAGCCCCTAAGCCCTTGGCAAGAAGTGGGATAGAATTGAATGGAATGGAATAGTTTACTTAATAGACTCCAAAAGCAGAGGTCCATAAATGCGCTCCCCATGGTGAGCATCTCTTCCCTCTTCTGGCGTGACAAACCCCAGCACGTCTTCCTGAACCTGGAGCTGGGATAGCACCTGCATTTTCTGAAGTTCATCAGAACCAAGACCAGTCAAGATTTATGGGCCTCTGTCCAAAAGGTGCTAATAAAAATTCAAGAGGAGTTTGTCTACACGTTTATAAAAATATGAAATTCATCACTAGTATCCTATGGGTATTCCTCATACTGTGAAGGTGCACTAATTCCATATTAAAATACACCTCAGTGACAGAGCTACATTTTCTCCATCTACTTTTCATTTTGATTCAAGTAGAAATGAGCATTCTCTATAAGCCTCATTACCTTATTAATAGAGTTCGGTGTCTGAGGACTTTCATCCTTCAGCATGGGCAAGCTGTTTCCTTCCATGTCTTTTCCTGAAAATACAACGGCATAAGTAAAGCACTGAGGATTTTTATAGAAAAACCAGAGCCACTAAAACCAATACCTTATAAAAGGCTTTGCTTCTAAAGCAAACAACGGCAGAACGTGTCATATATCCAGACATGAGCTCTAAGATTACGACAAGAATATGATGAGCATTTTAAGATAATAATGATTAGACCACTACTGCAGAAGGCAACATAGAAGAACAATCACACAAACAAGTTACCGATATAGGTTCAAAATAGGTATGAAGGCTATGCCAATAAGTATGAAGGATTATGCTAGTTCTGTGCATTACTTGAAATGTGGACTATTTGTCATTCACTGCAATTTGCCAACACCTGGTTTACACATGCACGCCCATCTGTTCTCCATCTCTGTCAGCTGAACATGTGAACAGACTCCACTGAAAAATGTAGTGTTTGAGGCAACCTTGACAAATATGAAAGTCCCACCCACGGTGTTAGGTCTGTGATGGCCTGTTCACATATATAAGTTATTGCTTGATTTGTTGAAGGCTATTTTTTGCTCCCTGGGGGCTTCCTCAAAGCACAAAACACTCTGCATCTTTCATTGATCGGTCTCGCTTCATGCCTGGAATAAGAACTAGTTCTGCCTCTCAAGCTGCTTGCATTAAAAGAAGGAAGCCTAAACTAACTTGTTTCATGGTTTGGGAAGCCTACTATGATGAAGATTTATAATCTCTGCCTCGGGCTGAGATCCCAGGCAAACGTTTACTGAGGTTAATGGTGCTACTGGCAAGTAAATATCAGGATTGAGGACATCCTCACCCTGTCACACTCAGAGATGCCTTAAAGCTAGGTACTTGTACAATGGTGTTTCCATGGGCAGATGATTATTGAATGAATTTATCTTCTTTTCCTTATGTATTCATTTAGCTGAAAGGAACATATGGTCCAAACTGCCAGTAAATTTTAATGGGAATCCCAAGACGGATTCATGGTTTACAAAATGCAGACTCACTTCTTTGACAGTTACAAAAAACCCAGAGAAAGTCACACCATCCCCCGATTACTGATTTACGCCTTAAGAAGAGAAAATGCTGACATCTTTTCCCCCAGTTCTATGAATCAGTTCTACCGCTGCATTTGGCACAACAGCAATATTTTCCCATGCCTTTTCTTTTCCCTATTAACACCCTCATGCAAAACACATTTACTTGGGAGTAAATCCCAGTGTTTTCAAGAGGACTTCAGCTAAAGTAATACGTGATGGATTGTCACCTAAACATCACTTAGCAGCATTCACCAAATGCTTTTGTGAATCAGCATTTAACCTAAAGCTTATACAGTCTCCTTGTTCTGTATTAGTTATGCTGGCTTTGACAGGAGCCAAACTTATGTGCTTCTATAGCTGCTTCAAAGCCCACTTCTTGCCATTTCTAAAATAAAGGAAGGCATGTTTTATACAAATACAGAGGGAACTGTTTCTGTTTTAATAATGCTAAGCTATCTTGCATACATTTAAACATCATGCATATATGTTATTCCCAAGGCTTCATAACCAAATCATTCCAATACCATAAGCGTTGAAAGGCACATTTCAAAAGAGAAAACTCCATCACCTTAAAATAATGAGCAAGGGAAAAAAAGTTCTTAATAGCTGTCTTCATAGCCCAAATCCATCCCTATCAAAATTAAAGGCACAGGTACTAGAACTGTAACCCCAAACAGCTGGGATCTCCCTGACAGGGAAAACCTGGATAAAAGCCTTGATACTGGAACCTCAGAGCATTGTTCGTTACACTAACTGATGCCTCCCAGTGCTTCTCCCATGAGATAATATGTTACCCATGGGTAGCTTGATCCCTTTTAAACAACAGCAGCATTTTTTGCTTGCTGTTTGACATCAGGTCCTCAGCCTTCCTTTGTTTTTCCCCTTCTGCCTGGTTCAGTTTGCTTCTTTGCTGCTAAGCAATAGTGTTGGTTGATCACTGATGGAGCATTAATTGGCTTAGAGTGGTGGGGAGGAACATTTGCACTACTTTCATTATTATTATTATTACTATTATTATTATTATTATTATTATTATCTCTTTCTCGCTCGTGGTGTTTTTTCTACACGGACATGACGGGTTTGGCCAAGTCATGCTGTCTTTTATTGATTCAGGAATTTCCTGACGACTGAGCATGTTTTAATTATGACTGCTTTCTGGATGTTGGTGTGGATGTATTCTGGTAAGCCCAGTTTCTGGAGGTTTTCTGTATATTTTTTTGATGTGATGCCAGTGACTGATGTGACTAATGGGATAATTGTGACCTCCTGTTGCCATAGTTTTTTGACTTCCATGGCCAGTGGTGTATATTTGTATTTCTTTTCTTCTTCCTTTTAAACAACATTTTTGTCATTCGGTATTGCTATGTTGATGAGGTATGTGTGTTTTTCTTTTTTGTCTATGAACGTTATGTCTGGTCGGTTGCAAGGTATTGTCTTGTCCATATGAATTGTTCTGTCCCAGTATATTTTATGATCTGCATTTTCCAGGATTGTTTCGGGTGAATATGTATAGTATGGTGTAGGTTGTTTAATAAGGTTGAATTTGATGGTCAGTTGTTGGTGAATTATTTTTGCAGCTGTATTGTGTCTGTTTGTATAGTCCATTCCTGCCAGAATTTTACATCCTCTGTTATATGGTCTATTGTTTCTTGGAACTGATGGCATTTCTTGCATAGGTCTGTTGTTACACTGTTATCTTTTATGATGTATTTTTGGTAGTTCTTGGTGGTTATAACTTGATCCTGTATAGCTATTAGGAATCCTTCGGTTTCTGAAAATAGCTGAGCCATTCCTACGATTGTTCTTTGTTTATTTGTGGGTTTTGTATTATGTTGTAGTGCTTCCCATGGAGTGCTTTTTGTGCTCATTTGTGCTATGGCTTTATGAATGGGGGTATTTTTGGTGTGGAAAAATTCTCTGAGTGATATTATCTGTTTAGCATGAATTCTGTTAATGTCTAGCAGAGCTCTTCCTCCTTCTTTCCTGCTGATTGTTGTTCTTTCAATGCATGAGTTGGGATGGAGCATGCAGTGTTTTGTGAGTTCGGTGCAACTGAGTCTGTTTATTTCTTCAAGTTCAGTGTGTGACCAGTGTATGATTCCAAATGAGGATGTGAGGATGGGTATTGTGTAGGTGTTGATGGCTTTGAAAATGTTTTTCAAGTTGAGTTTAGATTTTAGGATTTGTGATAGGCAAGTTTTATATTGCATTCTTAGTTGAGTTTTTACTGTGGAGTGATTGATTTTTGTGTTTTGTTGGAATCCTAGGTATTTATATGTTTCATTTTCTTCCATGTTAACTAACATCTTGTTATTTAGTGTTTCTAATGTTGCTTCTTCTTTCCATTTTCCTCTTTCTATGTGTAACATCTTGCATTTTCCTATCCCAGATTCCATTTTCATGTCTGTCATCAGTTCTTCAGTGATTCACAGGGTTGTTGTTATTATTATTATTGTTATTATTATTATTATTATTATTATTATTATCTTTAAGGCATAATACTCAGAGGAAATAAAGGATGGGGTGAGAAAGAGAAGAGCTATTTGGTCCATGATGATCAGGGATTCTAATAAAGAGGTTTACTGCCTTTCATTCCCTGGATGGATACCTTGTGCCAATGGCTACGATCCTGTACACACTCATCTGGAAGTAAGCCTAACAAACTCAGTGGGAATTACTGCTAATAATCATAGGATTGCACTGCAAAACAACTGCAGGAAACAGGAAAAATGGGGATCAGGTTTCAAACCTGCTGCAAGAAATTGAATAAATGTATGTGAAGGGGCACAACACCTCTGTGCCAGGCAAAGCAGCACCTGATGTATTCCTGCATATCATGTAGATAGTAAACAATAAAAGGTTGGCCTGAAAAAAAGGTCAACCCTGCTAGCTAGCTATGGTGCGTAGAGCAGATAGTATGCTACCTAACAGGTACTAACCACTGTGCAACACAGGGTTGTCAACTTTATTGCTAGCCCTGCTACTATGCTCTTAACACTTGACATATTTAGGGTGACCATATGGAAAGGAGGACAGGGATCCTGTACCTTTAACAGTTGTATAGAAAAGGGAATTTCAGCAGGTGTTGTTTGTATGCATGCAGGAGCCCTGGTGGAATTACCTCTTCATCACAACAGATAAAGCTGCAGCAGCCCTGCCCTAAGCACAGCACTAGCTTCACCCCTTCCCTGGAGCTAGTGACAACAATGCCCCCTCACACCTGCATTGTGGTGGATGCAAAACACAGTTGATTCTTGTAGTGGCAGCACAAAAAGCAAAACAAAAACTCCAAAGAAAGAAAGAAGTTGTACTACAACATATCCTGCCTGGTGAGCCCTTCCTTTGAGAAATGGTTGAGAATTTATTCTCTCCACTGAGAAATTCAGTGAAAATGTTCCCCCAATTTCTCTGTCCCAAAATAGGGTGGAGAATCTTGTGAGGCCATTTGTACACAAGTCTCATTCTGAATTTATCCCATGCGGGGCAGGGCATTCTTTAATTATAGATTAAACAAAAAGGGGGGGGAGTGGTGAGAGAAACAAACAGGATTTACAGTATTTTCCAGCTTTCCTTAACCTGGTGCCCTACGGATGTTTTGGACTTCAACTCCCAGGATTCCTCACCGTTGGTCATGCTGGGTGGGGCTGATGGGAATTGTAGTCCAAAACATCTAGAGGGCAATAGTTTGGGGAAGGTTGGTGTATTCAAGCCCCTTCTCTATCTATTACGTTTTCCCAACTCAATGGTTCTCAAAGACAAGAAGACCTCCTTAGTGAGGCTTTAGACAAATGGCATAGGTAAGAATAGGTACTACTGCATTTCTATATACACACAACCGCTTGATCATCTCATTGGAATCAGTCTGCGATTATACTGGAATAGTGCAGGAGTAGGATTTGCTCATAACCCAATGGGGAACTGTATTTCTGGAGAAAGACAGCCTCTGGGTTCCCCGGTCAGTCATCCACCATCCTTGCACTTTTCCAGTAATCTATCTACAAGGGAATCTAGCAGTTCAGTGAGGCAGACAAACTGTGTTATTTGAACAGGGATTACAGCAGCATGCTGCCAACAGCTCCTTTTGCCTCTATGCTGGCAGCCCTCAAAGGTTCCTTTTGAGTGGGAGCAAAGGAGCAGCGAGAAAGAGATTTAAGGCTGCAAACTTCTGTTTACGGACATAGGAGAAAATCCCACTGAACAGAGCTGAATTTACTTCCAAGCAAACACGTGGAGGATTGTATTGTGAAGCCATGGAGCTGGGCCTTTCCCTCCTTTTGATCTGTTGTTATTTTAGGAGTGTTGCTGTTTTAATTATATGATGGTTTGCTGTATTATGCTGCTATTTTTTCTCTCTCTATTTTAATGACCGTTCACAATTTTGTGTCGTTTTATAGTTTTAATGGGATTTTATTTTGGACTGTGGTCAGTTGTGATTGCTTTTGAAGAAGAGCAGGATAAAATATTTTATAATAAGAGCTGTAAGCCAAGAGGTCCCTATTTCAAATTCCCCTTGACTCATTAACTTACTGGGTACTCTTAGGCCAAACTAGATGTGACATGATTGGATTCCCCACATTTGTTTTTAAAGTTTAATAACAGCTGCGGGGGTAGGAATCCCATCAGGACTGAAGTGTGGGGTGGGGAGGGGTGTTAACTCTTTTCCTTCATACTATTTTCCAAATTCAGATTCCCCTTCCTCCAGAGCTGCTATTTGACCTGCAAGGCAAAGTTCTAGAGTGGCCAGGTGTCCTTTATATTTTTATATTTGAAGGGCTGCTGGAGGACGGTCCTCTGCTTGAAGGACTGCCACACTTAGTTCTGGTTTAAAGCTAAAAAGCCATCAGAATTCTTGTCCATCAGCAGTGCACACCTGGGCAGCAGACTGAACAGGTAGGCACACAGGTCACCAGGTCACAGTCTTCCACAGTACACTGAGATGTACAGTATTTCTATTAAAACTAAAACAGTTATATCTAAATTTGCATCTATGCATATAAATTAGCATATGCAAATGTTATGCAAATTCCTGTCCTCTTTTTCGATGATGCAGTTCCTCTTTTTTGGCAATTCATAAGTGGCCACCCTAGGCAAACACACACGGACCATATGTGACTAGGGTGACCATATGAAAAGGAGGACAGGGCTCCTGTATCTTTAACAGTTGTATAAAAAAGGGAATTTCAGCAGGTGCTATTTGTATGCAGGCAGCACCTGGTGAAATTCCCTCTTCATCACAACAGTTAAAACTGCAGGAGCTATACTAGAGTGACCAGATACAAAAGAGGTACTGGGGAACTCCAAGGTTTGTGGGAAATACACACACACATACAAACTTTAGAAAAATCCCTGAGCATGGGCTGGGGATGAAGACTCCAAAAACACTCGAATGACGACTGAGCATGCTTAGAAGGCACAGAACAAAATGATAGCTCAGGGATAGGGAAAATGGAATGGAGCATCCTGAAAGAGTGTTTGGCTGGCTGGTTGAAGCCCTGAATACAGCAATGCTGTGTTGCAAACAGCAGTAAAAAATATCATCAGCAACAGTTATACTACATTAATCAACACACCCTTCCTCTCCTGTTATGACTGTCAAAATAGGCCTGGTTCCATGTTTGGGGGAGGAGTAGGCAAGCTACTCTTGGTGGGTCCCCCAGCAGACAGGCTGTAAAACTGGGTAGAGATCCTAGCATGGACCTATGCATGTCTACAGTACACACACATCATGTGGGCTTGGAGCTCCACTCAGAGCCACCGGCAGCTTGGCTGCAGCTACACTGGGTCCTGCTTGTACCCCAGCATTCACCCCATCATGGCGGACGCTGGTGCTTGACCTGACAACGTACAGCAGGACTGGGCCACCTTTAAGCTTGCAGGATCTACCTTGTTTGTCACTCGAGCCACCAACCAAAGCCAAGTGCAAAACTAGTGGTTCAGGAAGGTGGACATAGATCTGTGGGGCAAGGTGCCTTTAAGCACATACTTAGCCCAGGACTTTGTTTTTGGTATCAGAATTGGAGCTCACTCACAAATCCTTTCCCACACAAAAATCCTGTTTTCTCTCAAGCTTCCCTGAATGATAAGGGTGGGGAGGAACCTTTCTGATATTGTTATTTTTGTCAGAAACCATTTCCTATCTACTACAAACCACCCGGAGATCTACCTTCTGCCCACCCCTGATGTACAGCGTATTGTAAAACCCATGGAGCACACACAGACCTGGGCTGATTGGGTAAATCTCATTATCGGCCCCAAAAAACAAGTTCCGGGTCAGCTTGCGAGGATCAATTTTCTGAGGAGTGGATGCAGCAGGGCAGAGTGAGAACCTGCGCCGAAGAAAATTCTCTTCCTTCATGGCATGTGCTGTAGGGGTTTTCTGAAAGGAAGGGACAGAAATAACAACAGTGTCAAGTCACAGGAAATCTACATGTCACACTCTGTCCAGTTTTGTTTGCTTTTGCTCCTTTGAATCTTCTTTTTCTTAAACTGAGCATTGGGTTTCTTTTAATACAGCTGTGACCAAACAAAGAAATTTCAGTGTGAAGGACAGGTTATTGCTGGAAGTTTGCTAATTTCAGCAAGAAAAACTCTGTCTTTCATCAGTAGGTTAGATAGATTGAGATATAGATATAGATATAGATATATAGATATATAGATATATAGATATATATATATAATCTAATTGAGAAAGGGAAGGGAAAGTTGTTTAACTTTCAGCAGTTGCTTTAGCCACAACATGATTCACATTTTTAAAAAGCCAGTTTTGGTGTTAGTCATTCACAGACAGCTTCTCTGTTCGACTAGCATGTGCCTGGATAGCGACAAGAGGCCTGGCATAACTACCCCCTCCTTTTCTGTACTGCCAAAGCAATACCTACTGGAACAGAACTTTCAACACAATATTTAGCCGGGTCGGCCCAAGACATCTCCTGAGGTGAAAGGCAAGATGGCAACCCCACCCACCCCAATTCATGTATGGAAGCTGATAGGTTTTAACTACCAGTTAAAACTTCTTTCAACATGGTGATAATAAGAGAGCATCCTCTGCCACACTTGAGGGTAGCAGGTTAGCTTAGGGGGCAACTGAAGGATTGTCAGAGGGCAGTCCTCTAGTCGATGGTGTCCTCCGGTTGAAGGGCTGACCAATCCAAGGTCAGTTTAAAGATAAGGATTCTTAGGAAAGAAGAGCCCATCAAAGGTTAACAGTTTGAAAGAAGACTCAGCAGGCACTCAGATGTCAACTTCAGATGTCTCACAGCTTTCTCTGTCTCATATGTTTCTTGTTTAGGGATGTCACCCACTGAGGCATGGCAAAAGCTTCTGTTCTTTAAGACCAATATATATATAGACACCCTGTGTGTGTGTGCTTTCCCCAACCCGAACACTACAACAATGACCACGTCTCCTCTTCGTTTTGCTGGTGTCTGTCAAGAGAGACTACAACTGTGAAACACTTGCATGTCCCGAGTTTCTTAAGATCATCTAAGGAGGCTTGCTTCGGATTTTATGCATTTGGATGCTAAACTCAAGCAGAACTTAAACCAGGACCTTTTCTGTGGTGACCCTATATGCATATAGATAATTCCAAACAAAGCCTGTTTAATCCTCCCTGTATAGGCCAATGGGAAAGCTTCTGCTAGTTTATTGCAGTGCTTTTGGATGTTTGGAAATGGCTGATATTTTATCTTTGTTGTACACTGTATTTTTGTGATCTTGTAAAAACAAAGTTTGGCTCAGTTCAGCCAACACAATAGTCAATGGTGGGTTAACAGTCAACCCATGGCTAATTTTCGAAGGGGTACTCCCACGCAACATGATTGTATTCAACTTTGGTGTGGATTAAGGCAGCGTCAAGTTGACTATTGGTCATCAGTGTGTTTGATTGACACATCCCTGCCCTCTCTCTCCCTCTCCCTCAGTCCTCCCATTGGTAGCCCATCGGCCATTGTGAGTTCTGCCAGCTGGACTAGAGCAGCAGCTGCTGCTTTGGTTGCTCTTGCCAGGGGGCTCTGTAGTCACCAAAAATAACCAACTGTGTGCGACAAAATAGTCAATGGTGCCCGACAGACAACATGATAACTAAAGGTTGTTCAAATAATCAACTCTGCACAGTGTTAGTTATTTGCGTTGGTTATTTCGGCCAAATAACCAACCATGGTGTAAAGAAGTCCCAACAGACAACACAATAACCAGCCGTTGACTATTGAACCCACCGTTGGTTATCATGTCATCTGAACCCAGTCCCTATATCTGCTGGCTTGCTATATGTTGAAAGGCAGCATAGAAATGCTTGAACTAAAAAAATTGGGATGGAATCAAACCTGCCCACTAGGGGAGAGATACGAGTTTGCATACAAGGAATGCCAATGTCTAATAAAATCTTTTCTACTAAACTGTAAGCATATTTTGTTCCCTCATTGTTTCCTTTTATTACTTCCACATTTCTCAGTGTTTTTCAGCACCGCAAGTCAGTGAGACCTGGGGAAAACCCATGGCTGAGACCTCAGCAAGCCATTCAGAGGAGAATGAGCTACATTGACCAATGGTCTGGCACAGTTTTCATCAGTAGACCAGTTAACTAAAATTTTTAATTGATTAACTGAGGGTGGGGAGTTCATTATATGGCAATGTTTAATTTACAATGCTGTGAATTAAGGGCAAGTGTGTTTTTATTTTGGTCCTGGAGTATTATTATAACAGGGAATGAAGCAAGAAAATATTAAAGCTGCATTTTCCTTCGATAATTAGTGGTATCACAAGAGCAATAAGGCAGATAAACGACAGTACACATAAACAGATGAAGTGGAATATCCAGAATATTCTAAAAAGAAAATAAAGAGCTAAATAGTCATGTTCTCCAAAGGAGTGCAACTTTTTGACAATGGAAGATGCATTGCTAAATTGCACTTGAAGTGTGGATGTGTTTCTTAAAATACAGATTGGTCTTCAAGGAATAAAACATGAAGACGCAGCCATTTAATCGCAATTAAACAACAATAGCAATGAAAGTGCTTAGGAAAATTCTCTGCATCTAGGAAACTCCTTAATAAATCTTTTTTATTTGGCAAAGTACATACATGCTCACCATTTTACGGTAAGAAAAATGTAAGAGAAAGAGCAATCAAGCAACAGACAACCTTTTGTACTTTTATGTGGAACAATAAGCCCTTACAGAGTCCAACACAGGAAGCAGCAGATAAATCAGGTCATATCGGCTGAACTATTCCAAAAAACTGACATTAAATCCAAAATGTTCCAGATGTGGCAGATCTACTGGTGTTTTATCACTGGATTTGCAAAATGTCACTGCTGAGCTAAGCCAACTTTCCATTTTAAAAGTAACCAATTGCGCTACCCTGATGTAACCCTACTTCGGCATGCCTCTTAGGGCCAATTCATGCATTATGGCAGCAATGTGGTTGCTGCTCTCCATGTGAACCATTTATCTTATCTTGCTCTTATATGGTAAAGACATACTAATTACACAGAAAGGGCAGGATCATGTGGGAAGAAGATGTATAAAAGGACAGATTATGGGTCAATGTTACTTGCCATGTTGCGTTGCCCCTCCCAAAGTTTCTCTTGTGCACTGGAGTGGGAGGTGGAGCTGCATGGGAAGCAACAACCACAAAGCTCCCATAATGTATGAATTGGCTCTTACTCTAGGCCTCCCCAAACTGGAATTGTGATACTACCTGAGACATATAGGACAGAATGATGGAAAGGTGCACACATGTTGATGGGAGAAGAACAATGGAAAGGTGTATGCATTGGGTAAACACATGTTGTAGAATACTGATCATGTATAATAAGAACATAAGGAGAGTCATGCTGGATCAAACCAATACACCTAGTTTAGTATTCTGTTCACACAGTAGCCAATCAGCTCACAGGAAACCCAGAAGCAGGACTTGAGTGCAACAGCACCCTCCCACCCATGTTCCCCAGCAACTCGTGTACATAGTTATACTTCTCAGACGCGAAGTATGTTTGCTTCATAGAGACACTCACTTGCCTTGCCTTTCACTGGCTTGTTTGTTGAAAGCTGAGCAAACGTGCTGGGAACGTACAGAACAGATCCACGAATACACAAGATTTCATAAATTATAGTTTCCCATTTGAACTGTGGCCAACTTTTTAAAAGAAAAAAATGGGAGCATTTTGACCTTGTTCATGTCATGAATGGATCTAATAGCATTTGGCAATTACTGTTGGTTTAAAGTTTCCTGTGCAGCTATGACACCCAATATTTATCAGCGAGCTCCTGCCCTTCTCTTGGGATGGAATTATTTAGCAACTTTCCTGTATGATTAACAGTATTAATTAGTTGTGTGTTGCTAGCAAGCAACATAAACTCTTGCTTCGTTGAATTTCCTAACAATTTTCTGGCATTCGATATGCACAGTGATTACAAGTGACCTCTTTATAAAACGCCAGCAACCCTCTGACAGCCACAAACCTCCTTGACTACTAGAAGCAATAAACAATATTGGTCTTTCTAAAGAGAACTTTTCAAGGAGCATTTAACTGAGAAGGGGGAGACTCAGGTCAACGAATGCATCTCAAAGAAGGTGCAGAGCAAAACAGCCCACAATGAGGGATGGTCCTCATCAGTGTTTAAAATACGTTCATTCTTTAAATTGCAATCTGTATTCCTGCACATAATGTCCAATCATGTTGTTGACATGGGTGGGCATAGGCTTCAGGTTTTCGCAACTCAGAGATTCACACTGAGCCTCAGTCTTTAAGAACAAGTCTCAGGACTAAACCCAGATTCCAGTTAAGTCTCGGGGATACTAGGTTCTGCAAGGGCTGGGAAGAAACAGAAAAGGCAACTGCAGCAAGAGCAAACGTTGCTGTGGAAATCAAATTTTAGCTCTTGAGCCGGAATTTTTTAAATGTGACCACTTTTCAGAAAATATACAGCACTAAACCAATGTGGTTATTAGAGAATTGGGTTTAGCAATTAAGCTCACAGGGTGACCTTGACCCGGTAATTTTATCCCACCTCACAGGGGTGCTGTAAAGATAAAATGCTGCTTAGAGTGCACTGTTGGATGAAGAGCAGGATTAAAATGTAGCAAATAAGAAAATAGTGCCCCTGTTCAGATGACACACTAAGCCATGATGATTAAGCATTTTGAGCTAAACTTTATGGCTTAGCATGTCGTGTGAACCATGACTTAGTGTGTTGTGTGAACCATTTCTAACCATGGTGGCTTCATAACCTCAGCATCCCATACTTCAATTAAAGCCCAGGGAAAGATATAGACCATGTTCAGATGACACGCTAAGCCACAGTGGTTAAGCATTTTGAGCTAAACATTATGGCTTAGCAAGTCATGTGAACCATGGCTTAGCGTGTAGTGTGAACCATTCCAATCCATAGTGGCTACATAACCACAGTTTAAACACATTCACTAAGCATTTGCTGCAAAAGCGTTAGCGGCCTAACCATAGCGTAGCATGTTGTCTGAACAGGTGCAATATCAGGAGGAAGAGTAATGACCTTCAGGTGCTTCTCAAATCCCTTCTCTCTACAATGCAATGTAGAGGGGCCATTTGGACAGCTTCTTGTGATGACACCAGAGGAGACAGCTTTGCTTGTTGCTGCTTACTATCTAGGCCAGAGGGTGTTTCATCCTGTTCCTACTACCACCTGGGATTGAGAGCTTTTCTACATGAGGCTGTTCATCAGCTGTATCTACTTTTAGTTTCGTCACAGAACTGGATCCCAGCAATACTTGAGGAGCCTTTCCTTTTTTGCTTTTCCACTACACAGCCTCCAGGTGGCACTGTGATATAGTGGAACAGCAGAAAAACACAAGAGGAAATCAAGCTTTCTTTTGCTTTCACAATTAAATGCCACATTTTCCCTACTTTAAAAAAACTCGCTAAAAGTGCTAGTTAGATGCAGAAGTGAAACTTGAGGGTCACAATGTCATCTAAAGAGCTGTAAGCAACCATGAGTAGGGAATGATAAGCGTATGATAAATGCCTCATGTAGAAAAGCCCTGAGAACTGGCCCAGCCCTCTATGGAATTCTTTGAAAGGGTCAAAATGCTAAACCATGCTTCAAAGTTACATCTAACTGCAGTCATTCTATTGCCAAATACAAACCTACCTCTGCAAAAGTCTTATCATCGACCTGAAGGTAATGAGAATAACATTCTGTAAAACCAACAGAATTTAAGGATCTTCTTAGTCCTTCTGGGATCTACCCCTTTCTGGGATATAGGTGAAAGGTCCAATGCTTTAAAACATGTATTAAAATCTTAGTAATTAAATTGAGGGGAATCTGGACTTGCTGTACAATCTCATTCTAATGTAATTACCTAAAACCAGAGGTATATCTTAAGAGAAAACAGTGAGTAATTCTTGGGATAATCTGATTTTAAAATAAATAATTAAAGTATGGAATAGAGTCCTTCCAGTAAAAAGACCATGATCTCATATATTAAACAATGATTGAATGTGCTTTTTCAAAGATAATTTCTTGAAAAAATATCCCCTCAAAGCATTGCCTTTTGGGGGGAATTCAAATAGTCTAGAGTCTTCCTATAGAAGCAAATCTTGTTATTGGATAAAAGCCCTATGAACATAAGGCACATCATTATTGGTAATTAACTCTTGTGGTTTAAACGAAGATTTCCACTTAAGATGCATCTTCTATATCTCCATGCCAATATTTGGCCTATGCTAAGTTAAGTTGCCCATCTCACAGGATTCAAATAGAATGGACACCTCTAAATGCATTAAAGGATGGGTCTCAAAGGTAACAGGGACTAGTATCAATATGTAGCATTTTTCTAAACATAAAAATAACCAACTGAAGCTTTCTTGATCCTACTCTTCAGGGCTTATATACACAGAAAGAAACCCTGACATGCATGGCTGGCTATTTTATGTCAGCATAAAATTCCCACTGACTAGCACAGCATAAAATTCATGCAGATTCATAAACCTTCCCTTTCCTGCAAAGGGAACTCGGGTAACAGCTATAAGGTAAAATACCAAATAATATGTGTAATTATCAATACAAGACTGAAAAAGACGGCAATGTCTTTTTTGAGGGAATTCGTTCTTTCTTCCAGTTTTAACCAACCACAGGGTTTCCATCTTTCTTCCTCATAAAAACTCTGTCGCTGCGTTCAGACAACATGATAGTAAATGGTGGGGTAATAATCAACTCGACAGTTGTTTATCTAGGGGATACTCCCCACACAACATGATAATAATCAACTGTGGTGTGGATTGGGATCTCCGTCCAGTTGACTATTAGTCCATGCTGAGTTGACTCATTCATTCCCCCCCTCTCACCCCCCCTCAGTCCTCCCGCTAGTATCCCATCAGCCACTGCTGCCGAAAATCTATCCTGCCGAAAATCTATCCTGCCAACTGGAGCGACAGCTGCCGCTTTGACCGCTCTTGCCTTGTGATTCTGTAGCTGAGGAAATAACCAATGGTGGCCAAGGAAATAACCAATGGTACCCCCTCCACACAATGGTGGTTCAATTAGCCAACTCTACACAGAGTTGGTTATTTCAAGTAAATAACCAACCGTTGGTTAAAAAATTCCCTCCACGCAACACGATAACCCATGGTGGGTTAAATAACCTACCATCGACTATTTAAACCACCACTGGTTATCGTGTTGTCTGAATGCAGTCTGTGCCTTTAACAGCTGCCTGATAAGCAGAATGAAAAGCTGACCAGATGCATTTATGTCAATGCCATTAAGTTATACAGAAGTAAAAGGGAGCTCCTCTGTAAGAAAAAAGAAGAATGATAATCCTAAACAATTCAGAATCAGACGTAGCTTTTACAAATGATGCTTTGATCTGTTTTAAATTTTCTGCATCTTTAATTCCACTATAAAGACCTAGGTTGGATAGAATAATATATTTTTCAGCCTCTCCCAACCTTGTACTCTCCACCTATTTTAGACTACAATTCTCATAATCCCATGCCAGTATAATGGGAGTTGTAGTCCAATACATCTGGAATGCAATAGCTGGGGAAGGGCAAGATTTGACTTTAAAATAGCTCTTTTGTATTTTGACTAACAATGTTCTCAGGGTGGAATCTTATGCCTGTTTAGACAGAAAAGAAGTCCAACATCTCCCAGCTATGGGTGACTGGAGGGATGCTGGGAGTTGTAGGGTTTTTTCTGTCTCAATAGGCATAGGATTGCTCCCTTAGCATCATTCCAGAAAATGGTCAATCTTATTCCTCCCCCCCTTTTTTTTTTGGCATGTACTTGCTACTCAGGCTGAAATTTAGGGTTATAACAACACAGCTAAAATTAACTCCCTCACCAAAATAGACAGCAGAAATGTTCACTTCCACTGTTCTTTTATATCTGACCACACTGTTAGCAAGACTGTAATCATGATATGGGATTTCTAATTAGGATCAGCTAAAATCAACAGTAAAAATAGAACTGCACTGACTGCACACAGCTGGGATTGAGAAATACTAATGGAAAAGAACCAAAGCAATGGAAGTAAGCAAAGCAAAAAAGAAAGGGAGGGAGGGAATGATTCTTAAAATGTGGGTAATTGAAAGGAAAAAGTGTTTGCTAAGATCGTGGAAGGCCGTCTTTCTAACTGGAGAAAGTGCAATCAAAAGGTCATAAACCGAAAATGCTCTGCTTAGCCATGACCTTGCGACGCACACACAGTCTGCTTGATCTTGGCCTTTTAGAAAAATGCAGTCTGGCAAGTCCAGAAACACTGATACCAGCATTAAATAAATACACTAATTAAATTAAATAGAGTTGTCATTCACAGGTGGAACCCATTAGGCTCCGTCAACATGTGTTTTGCAAACCTCTGAATACGCCAGACTTAAAAGCCTGCCTGATATCAAGAGGGTAACTAATATCAAAAATAAAGCACCATTTGCAACACTTTCACCTTGATGGATGTTATAAAGAATAGAGAAGCCATAAGAATATGAGTATACTTTCTAGAGGAGGGGGTGAGCTTCTTGACTCCCGTCTCCTCTGGCACCCTTTCATGAGCCCCAAGCTTTTATTAGAACCTGAGGATTTGGGTTTTCTCCTGTTTGCTTGTTTCTGGCTCTCATGACTGCAGCAACATATTTAAAAGCAGGAAGATACCATTAAGAAAAAAACAAACATGAGCACACACCAAACCTAATCAGACAAGTCCAAATTAGGGGTATTGGAGGATATGCTACATCCGCCTTCCCCGACCTGGTGCACTCCAGATGCTTTGGACTACAACTCCCAGCATTCCTAGTAATTGGTCATGCTGTCTGGGGCTAATGGGAATTGAAGTCCAAACCATCTGGAGGGCACCTGATTGGAAAAAGCTTTGCGACATGTTACATCAGTGACCAATCTGACCAAACAAAGGAGCATTCTTTTAGAACATGTATAAACTCGTCACTTGACTTTCTCTCATCCAATCTTAACATGATTAGTAAAAAGGTTTAAGGATCTGTTTATTGCAACCATTATTATACAGTGCAGCTTGTTCTTCCAGTTGTGTTCCACAGAGTAATTCATTTTTCCTTTGTAGCAGTGAACAATTAGCCATTATGTAATCAAACATAAATATGACAAATCCTCCCTGTGCTGTGTCAGAGAAGTCTAATGATAACCCGACACTTGAAATGCTTAGAACGGAGCATGCTGGAATTGGCTTCTTATTGACTTCCAATATTTGATTGCAAGGTGCCAGTTTTGACCAGCAATGCTTTGCTGTGGCTACAGATTCAAGAAGAAGGGATAACTTTCCCTACTAGCAGATCCTCTTTTTTATAAGAGTTAGTGTGGTGTAGTGGTTAGAGTGATGGACTGGGAGTCAGGAGATCCGTTTTTTTGACCTTACTCGACCATGGAAGTTCACTGGGTGACTTTGGGTCAGTCACAGACTCCCAGCCCAAACTACCTCACAGGGTTGTTGTTGTGAGGCTAAAATGGAGAGGAGGAGGACTGGGTTCCTTGGAGAATGTAATAAAACAAACAAACAAACAAGGGTTCCACAACCCCAAAGAATTACTATAGGCAGCTACCATTAAGATTAACCTTTTGACATATCCTCGTCTGCCCAGCTGCTTGGGGAGTTCCTGAATTTTATTCCCAAGGATTCTTCCCTTCAACTCAACTCTAGGGGAAAAGAAAAAGGAAGGCACTTTGAATTTACTTTTTCAAAGCCCAAAAGAAACAGAACTTAACAAAACCTAGCAACATACCTTAAGGACGCAAGGAGTAGCTTAGCAACAATGCAGTTTTGCATAATGGGAAGGCTTTAGAGAGACATTCTCTTTTAAAACAATATAGCCAGGTGTCCATATATATATAAAGTTTTGTTTTGCTTGAGGGGGTGGGGGAGAACAAGGAAAGGCAACAATCAAATACACAGAATCCAAAATCAAATCGATAAGGTCAATTTAACTTATGTAGATAGTTGCATGTTACCTGCATGACTATATACGGAACTCTATGGAAAAAGGAAAGTCTGAAAAATAGCATCTTTGGCCTCCTGATTTGAAGGCTCAGAGTGAGAGCAAGTCTCACATATTTATGAGAATCTGAGATCAGTGAAAGCCCCTTAGCAGAAACTTCTTTTGTCTATTAATGTGACACCCTCCATTTCTGATGTCCATAGTCTCAGTCAGCAAATCAGAAAATTACTTAGCTGTAGGACCTATCTTCTTAACGTCTCTAAATGTGCATTTCAAAAAAGCCGGTCAGTTCCAACCATATGAGTTATTATGTAAAAGAGACTAGCTTCTGGATGTGTATTTGGACAAAGGTCACACTTCCAAGCAGGCTTCCAAATTACCAGGTGCTCTAGGGGGGCACTGTTGAGCTACATCAACACAGAGGGATTTATCATAGCCATTTATCATAGCCCTATCAGCTTCATCACTATGTCTTATCAAGATCTCTAAGACTGACCAAAAAAGTGCCCAGAACAATACCATCATTCTATGCACTATGTTCCAAAAACATGGAAAAGCATTCTTGGTGGCTGACACCAGTTATGAAACTTTTGCCCCTCAGGGACTCAAACAGAATGTGAAAGTGTGTTAAGATTTGCATTTGGGCTGGGATTTTTGGAGAGCTAAAATTAAGTGTTTGTAATGTTTTTAGCTGTTGTATTGGTCCTTAATCTGAAAGTGTCATGAGTTGTTATAATTGCCTTTGCCACCAGACAGTTGATCACTGATGCCCCATGCTGCTTACTCTGACAAGCCTCGAGATCTACAAGACATCAAATGGATGGCTTTTACAGTCCTGCTAGTGGAGATCTTTTCCTCTGGAGATATGATGGACTGAACCTTCATACAAAGCAGGTACACTCCTCCTGAACTATAGGTCCTCTTTTCATTCACCCTACCTGCTCAGGCTCCAGGAAGAGGTAGGTGACATGTCAGATAAATAAATAAATTAGTAAATGCAGTAAAGGAGCATTCATATGGTTTTTGCCTTCAAAGTTTGCGAAGAAGAATAGAAATGAGGACAGACAGACACCATCACATTCACTTGACAGTATCAGTCTGACGAAACCCTAAATACCTGTTGGGACATGAAGTGCATTAGAACAGAAGATTTCAACAGTCATAGAAACTCTTGCCTGAAGGACGCTAACTGAAATTCATGTGGGAGGATTTAGTCACATGGCAAATTACTCTCTTCAGCCTCATAGAACATGGAGACTCTTCTCTGGGTCATACGAGACAGAGAAACTCTACTCGGTACAAGGGTATGTTCACATGATCCAGTTTAACTTTAGTTATTAATTTGAAGATGAAAGCCCAAATTAACATCTTAAAGCATGTTGCTGTATACATTCATTATCTTGATCTTGTAGCCATACCTCCTTGCTCACTGCATTAGCTTTCTCTCATTGCTTGCTTTGAATTGTTCATGGCCAAGTCTACTCACTGCTCAGAGTAGTAACTCTGACACTACAACCCTATACATGTCCACTCAGAAGTAAGTCCCACTGAGTTCAGTGGGGCATGCTCCCAGGTAAGTGACTAGAGGATTGCAGTCTGAGTGGACACCCAAATAGATAGCTGAAGAGAAAAGGCCTTAGCTACTTTGCTACCATCTTGAATATATCCCTGTTACCATCTCAGGTATATCACTTCACATTGTAAAAAAACCCTCAAAGATAATAAGCTGCATTCTACTTACAAGTTGTATCTGTTCACAGTTAAGGCACAAACACAAATGAGAGGCAACAAGCATTATCTATCTGGATGATACCTAATTAGGAGGCAGGTAGTAACATATCTTCCTATTAGTTCCAGGTCTCTCTTGCATGATTAGTACATAATGAACCATTGTCGGGCCTGTAATTTCTTTGAAAAGAAATAAGCATGTTGGGAAATATATGTACCTTTTCTACTTTCTTATGCATACTTGAGGTGACTTTGTTTACTTTGCCTGGATCTGGAAAAGCCAAAAATCCCAGGACTCACAGCCATTTCCAAAATGGTAGTTCTTTTAAATTCCAAGACCTTTCTGTGAAAAGTGATAGCTAAATGCTTAGAGCATTTGGCTGCACCCTGACTGACTCCAATCCACTCAACAGCCTCATCCACTAATTTGTTGATATTGAATTGGACTCAGAATATTATCTTATGTCTTTGTGTCCTGCAAAGGGGGATTGCTTCTGAATCAAGTCACCTCATGGCGGAGAACAGCACTGAATTCACAGGTGAGGTTCTATTGGAGGAAAAGGAATGTGTTCCTCACCAACAATAGGAAAGAGAGTTATATGATTCCACTTAATCAGACAGATTGGCAAGTAGTAGATCAGGCCATCAGTGGGGACGCGGTGGAATTCTGGGGCAGAGTAGCATTTCAACAATGTTAAATGATGTTAATGGGTCTCAGACAGTTCAAACCCACTGCTGTAGGCTTTACATCTTGACCTTAATCTTCCCAGTTATTTAGATATATACTAGTTTCCAAACATATCAGCTCCCACTCACACTAAAACATCCTTTGGAAGCCCTTAGATAAAGAAACACAGTGGGGGCACATTATAAAGCTTGCCAATGAGAAAAACTACCCATAGGTTGAAGCTGAGTCAAACAACATGGATTCAAGAACTATTAAAGAGATCTTGCTATGGAACAAAATGCTTTAGCATAATGTCCTGTGGCCATGTTGATTCTATAGATCTTCAAGGTACAATGGTCTAAACAGCAGCAGCAGCAGCAGCAGCAGCAGCAGCAGCAACAACAACAACAACAACAACAACAACAACAACAACATTCATCTACCTTGGGCCCAATCTGTTTCATGTAATGGCCCTTGAACAGCATAGCACAGCTGGGCAGGAGAAGAGGGAACATTTGCAAAGTGGTGACCAAGACCATGCTGGCCTGATTCCAGCTTTGGATGCAAGTGAAAAGGGACGAGTTTTCCGATCACCCTGATATTAGAAAATGACTCCTCAGCTCAGACAGCTCATGGGATTGGATTTGGACCACAAATGTCTATAAGTGGCTTCCGATCCAGGGCCTCAGCAGCATCGCACATTCAAAACAAGCAGAGGCAGAGGAAGTGCAGTGAGCAAAAGCTAATGTTGACAAAGGCTAGTTACAAGAGGAAAAAACAGGCCAGAAGTGCAGTTGGGTCAGGCAGGGAAGATCTACAGCAGTGAAAGCAGTTTCCAAATGTGGCACTAGCCCCAACACAGTCGGATTTACACAACAACTAGAACAAATATTTATTTTTCTCACTGCCCTTTTCAGTTTTTGTGCAAGACATACAAGAACGAATGTAAATCTGCTGCTTGGAAGTGACAGCTCCATAACTCTATGAAAAAAAATCCAACTGTCCAGAATGCCCCCCTCTCTCGTTCAGTTTCAGAGGCAATCCATAACCATTAACATCTCATAGGTAACAACAGCAGGGCTGCCAGAACATGAGAGAAAGCAAGCACTCTGTTGGCAATAAATGCAAGATTTTCTGGTATAGTAGAAAAACTAATTACTGTAATATTTCCTCCCTCAGCTAGCCTTTCCCCTAAAGATGTATTGTATTGTCTTTATAGTGTGGGAACTGATCTAGCAGAGAGGCATTTTCAAAATAATGCAGCACTCACCACCTCCACTTAAGCAAAGGAAGGCTTTTTTGCAGTTGACATTTGTGAAAGCCAGACTGTCATTTGCAAAGTTTGGGAAAAAAATATTGTTCCTTCAGTCAAAGGTGATATTTTAAATATAAACAATGTCTGCACATTTCTTGTGTCCTGTGAAAGGGTTAGGGTTAATTTCTTTGCTTGGTGAAATTTGAGTGGTATCTCAAGATTCTCAGAGCTAACAGCCATCAATTAACCTCAGTATCCAACCAACCAATTGAAACTGCAGGAATATTTCATTGTCCTTTTAGGGGACACCTACTAGTTGGTTCTCCTCTTCGTACGCAGCCAAGCTTGGCAAGATAGGACACCATCACTCCTTCCAACAGCGAACTCAGTTGGTATGTGCTGTCAGAAATGGGCCACTGAGAAACAAGAAGGAAGTTATCAATATGCTTGGGAAAACTACAGTGCATTTTTCTCTTTCTTTTTTTTTTTTAAAGTAAAATTAAGTGGGCAACACCCCGCCCCCCAGCCTGATGAGGACTGAGCATGCTCAGTAGCCATGGAATGTAGAGTCAGAGTTCGAAAAACAGAACCAGGACATGGGCCATGGAGGAACAGAATGCCCCACATGGAGCGAATGACTGGCCAGAACCCTGAACAGGAGCATTCCTGATAGGACGGAGGATATACTACAACATTTTGTTGCAGACTCCACTTGTTTATTTCTAATTGAAAACACAGAGCTAATAGAACCTAATTCAAAGCAATGGATCCCTCACATTCATCATCTCAAAATATAAATAATATAAAGGCAACCTTCTTAGCCACTGAGTCCCTATGATCATTATGTTTTGTTGGTTATCCACTGGTATGGCTTAATTGTGTACACACACCCAGGAGAGAATTGTGGCAATATGATAGGTCACTAATTAGGTCACTAACTTTGCCCCTAAATGTTAAAGCAACAAAGTTAACACTATGTTTACCGCCCACAGTTCTTTTATATGCCCTCTGATTTTCCATTTACAATGAGAGAGAGTTGCCATCTAGGAATTAAGTAATTGCCAACACCTATACAGATGTAAACTTCTATTTCAAGCTTCTTAGGGCTCCATCATTTTAAGTGTGTGTGTGTTTTACAAAGCCATGGGAGTGTTTTCACGAGTCATTCCCATGTCTAAGCAAAACACTACATGGGAGACACTGCCGAGAACAGCATAAGGTTTGCCCAGAATTGCTGGATTTTTGAGCTATGTAAGCCTTTCTCAAAAGTACAAAAATGAACTCATCTGAAAACAAAAATCCTAACCACTTGGCTGCCTAAATGTCTGTGACGGCGCCTAGAAATTTAAAATCACTCCAGTCATATATATATGGAAGACAGGTTGGCACTGCCTTCCGAAATTATCTGAAAAAACTAGGGAACTTGGGAAATAAAAAGGGAAACTTTCCTTACTCTGAATTTAGTATTGCATCCCCCTTCCCTTTGCTTTTAGAGTATTTAAAATAATTTAGCTTGGTTTTATTTAAAAACATGGCCTACCCAAAAGGCACAGTAGGCAATGTATACATAATTATTAAAATCAGATAGCTATAAACATGCTAAAAACAACTACCACAAAATACCTCTACAAGCTTAACTCTGGCTGCCAAAAGTCAACCCAAACTGGAAAAGATTACTCACTATTTTTGGCAAGTTAAAGGACACAAGAAACTGGGTGCTTTTTATGTTGCATGGTACTAATGTCTGGATTATATGGACAAGGGCACCCAGATCACATCACCACCATTTCACTACTGCAGGAATCTACCAACCCTTTTGATCATATGTTACATTATCCAAAGGTTCGATTATGCTTTTGTTTCTTGATGTTTAATTTATTCCTGTGCAATATCTTCTATGATCCTTCGATTACTACTAACCCTGAGCCTTTCTCCCTCCTCTCTCTTGCTATTACGAAACTCACACTTGTTGTACTTGTTGTACACAATGATTAACAAAAGATTTTAAAACAAACAAGTGTTGGGTTTGGTTTTTAAGTCAGCCGGAATTAAAACGCTATGCTATGCTATGCTATGAAACAATGCACAGACTTGGCATTTGGGAGATATTCAGAAGGGAAGAACATGATGTTCAAATGGTGCACTGGGGTTATTGACTGAGGGTCTCTTCTTATGCTACATCACAGAGCGGGAGCCGCTATAGTATGGAACAAAATCAAACCTGGGCCACTTGGCAGAAGCCCTCCTGGAAATGGGGGCAATGTAGGCATGGGAAGGAACTTCTTCCCACACGGTGCAAATCTTCTGATATTACCTGGGCCTGCCCTACCATTAGGCAGAGTGAGATGGCTGCCTCAGGCAGCATCTTTGGAGTGTCATGATACAGCTACAAGTTATATATTTATTACTGTTGTATTTTTACAGCCAGGGAGAGGTGCCTGTGCAATTATGTGCTGCAGATGCCAAAATGAATTGAGTGGCCATGAGCACCTTGACTTTAGTGGGTGGGCTGGGGGTGTCATTTGCTGCTCTCCCTCAGGCAGCAAAATGTCTTGGGCCAGCCCTGCCAAATGACATCAGGAGCTGCACAGGTTAACTTGACCAGGGGCCCTCAGGTGGAGCTCTTGATCAAATTTAGACATAGGGGAGGAGGCAGTTCCTCAGGTATCTGACATTCTTCATGTTCCACAGATGCAAAAATTTCCTCCAGGATTTAGCCAGCTGTGGTTTCAGAGATAAACAATTTTAAAATAGCACTTTCATTTGCAATTATCATGTCACCTTGCCACTTAGTGGTAAGTGCTGCGTAGCAGGTCTCCGAGAAAGCCTGTTTAAGCCCAATTGCAACTTCAGCACAGCTCTCTAACTGACACAATACTTCAGTTCTTGACTAATGTGTTATTGTCTATTATATAAGCCTACCATCCCCCACCCCAATCTTTTAATGCACAGCACTCATTTCCATGTCATTGCAGCACTTTGAGCCACGACTGCTCTCTTCTACTGTATTTAACACAGACAAAACACTATAGCAACAGGCAAGAAGAGTGATGAGGTTGATGATGATGAAAGGGGTTCCCTAAAAGGATATGGTGAGTTGTGGTAATGAAAAGGCCAAGGAAAGCCTAACATAATTAAGGAAACCTATCCAGCAAGAGATGCAACTCCCAGGGATGAGGAACAAGGAGGCCTAGAGCCACGGAAAAGCAGGTATGAGAAGTATCTGTTTGCTTTCCAGTCCTAAGAATAATTATTATATCATTTTATTATTTATTTATTACATTTATATCCCACCTTTTTCCTCCAAGGAACCCAAGGTGACATACGCAATCCTCCGTCTCTCCATTTTTTATCCCCACGACAACCCTGTGAGGTAGGTTGAGCTGAGAGTCTGTGACTGGCCCAAAGTCACCCAGTGAGCTTCCATGGCCAAGTGAAGACTAGAACCCTGATCTCCCAGCTCCCAGTTCAACACCCTAGCCATTACGGTCTCAATAACCAGAGATATTGCTGTAACATATCATGATACTTCAGGTTACACAAGCTGTATTTGATATAAGATAATGTATAATAACCTCTGAAAGGTCACTGGTTTCTTGCTATGAGAACTAGTTGCTTGCACGCTCCTCTCCGCATTCTTTCCAACTTCAGAGGAGGAGATCAAAAGCTTCTCTGTTTAATTTTAAACTAACTACAGTTCTGCATGATGTTAGGACTTAAGGAACTGCGGGTTGTTTAAACCAGAGGTATCCCAATCCAGCCTTCTGGGGTTCCCCATACTGCCATTTCCCCTTCCCTGTCCCTATTTTTCCCAGACATCAGATCTTTTGCTGATTTCCTTAGTCATAGTTCACACTATATGCTAAGCCATAAAGTTTGGTTCAAAATGCTTAACCACCATGGCTTAGTATGTCTTCTGAACAGGGTCAAAATATACTGATATGTTGGGTAGTTTTTGTATTTGGTGCCGCCCCTTTGCCTTTGGCCCTACCCTCTGTAACTTTCTGCTCCACCCACAACTGGAATGGGGCCCCGGAGAGCTTTTCTGAACTTGAATTTGGAACTTAGGCTGAAAGAGGTTCAGCAGCCCAGGTTTAAAATACAGTTAGTGAGAACTTTGTATGTTCTCAAAGCATTGATTTAACAAACCACAGTTCCTCAAGTTTCAGTGTCACAGGGAATAATAATAATAATAATAATAATAATAATTTATAACCCGCCTCTCCCTCTGGATCGAGGCGGGGAACAACAACAATATAAAACACAAGAATCACAAAACAGTTAAAATTTTAAAAACAAGAAAAAATACATAATTAAAAACATCTTAAAAAACTAGAAGCAACAGCTTTTGATCTCCTCTTCCCGTACATGAAAGAGGAGAGGAAAAGTGAACATGCGAGCCCAAGGTTCCCATCACATCTCACTGGACCATAAATAAAATAATGAGGACAATATATGGTGATGTTTTGACAAATTAAAAACAAAATTAACCTGGTGGGCAAGAGTTGTAATTTCCCCCCCAATGCTATATCTGTAGACTAGCACAAGAAATTTGTAAAAGGGCTGAAGGAGCTCAGGGTTGGAGGGCCTTCTAGAAAAGGAAGAACATGCATGCAGCATGCTGTAGAATATCTTATATTTATAGTTCAGACCTTGCCATGGCCCTTTCAGTACCAGAGAGGAGATATGTGCAGGCAGCATAGTTCTACATGGCTTTTTTCCCCCAGCAGGGAAGAACTGCACATCTAGGGCAACTCTCAAGTGATGCTGCCTGTGGGGAGAGATGTCTGGAAGAGAATGCTGCGCTTAAAAGCAATTCCTTTGGTTCAGCTTGGGGTCTTTCATCTAGAATAAATATTTTGGTGAGAAGCTCATCATGAGAAAAGGATCCCATGCTTGCCCCTGCCCCCATCCTGAGGAATCTGTCACTCCAAAATGTAACCACTGCTTCTTTAGGCTGAGAGCTGAGTGTTGGTTCAGAACCTCTGTTTACATTTCCTTCACTGTGCAATTGTTCCATTTTCCTCTTTCCCTATCCAGTTAACTTAACTGGTCTTAATTAATTCCTTAACAGCACCTCCCCAACCATTTTGGGATCAGTGGGTAGATTTAGAATTTTGAGAGGGTGTTGTAGTTGCTCTCACAAAATGGCTGCCATAGAAGTCCTGGTTGGACACAAAACACTCATTTCCCAGAAAACAAATGGTGAGATTAAAAGAAAAGTAGCTTACCTAAGTGCAACGCAGACATGGGATCTGAGCTCCAAAACACAAAACCACTCTTTTGAACCCAAATAAAGATTGTGCTGGAAGGCAGCCCATTGCTTTGCATCATGTCAGAATCCCAGTAAAAATAATTAATTACAGAATCTTTAAAAAGTCCCAATAAGAGAGCCCTAAGAACCCAGTCTTTCCTCTCAGACACCTCAGCTGATTACCTCGGCCCACAAACTAAGGCACAGGCAAATGGTTGTGAGCAGTAGAGGCACCTAAAAATAATACTGAGAAATCCTCTATTGCTGCTCATGCTGAGGAGTAGGATTTAAAAGAGTCCTTTGCTGATGGCTCTTTTATGGGTTGTGTGGGAGTGACCTAACAATACTGGCCTTCCTGCCTTGCTCAGTTCAAAATATGGCAGCTTAGTTCCTGATTAGCAAAACAGGCATTTTAATGACCCTGGGGTCATCCAAAAAAGGTATGCTTGTTGAGATACGAAAGTTGTGTGCACAGTTCTAAAGTGATGCCAGCATCACAAAGACTAAATTCCAGCTCTGTGCCACACAACTCTCCAGTTTCAAAGCCAACATCAGTAAATTAAATCAGCCGCTTCTCTGTTTACTACAGATCAGCCACATGCACCCACGTACCTTTGTAATGAAAAGCAAAACAATGCAGAACTGCAGCAAAGGAACAAATAAAAATGAGGCCAAGTCCTAAAGATAGTTATTATCAATGGACTTGCCAAATCTATGCACGCATGCTTTTCATCAAGATGGGAATCTAGATTAGCCATCATCCTCAAACAGCATGACCACTGGATGATTAGGAGTGATGGTCCAACATATTTGGAGGGGATCACTCAGGAAGGCCTATCTATCTATCTATCTATCTATCTATCCATCTATCCACATCACGTCCTAGAAATATTATAGCAAAGCAAGTTCTTTGCCTCCTCCTGCACTGGTTCTCGTGTCTGCAGTAACCATTTACATGGTTACTGCTAGTGGCAGGGCTATCATCCCCTTTCCCCTTCTGAGTGTCACACTATCTTGAAATCTCCACTGTCACACCCTCAACTCTCTCATAACTCATCAGCACCATGCCTAAATCTACTATTAAAAATCAGATAAGAACATAAGAAGAGCTGTGCTGGATCAGATCAAGGATTTATCTAGTCCAGCATTCTGTTCACACAGCGGCCAATCAGCTGCCCATGACAAAGCCACAAGCAGGACATAAACCCGTGTTCCCCAGCAACTTGTGTATGTAGGCATACTGCCCCTGATACTGGAGGTAGCATATAGCCATCAGGACTAATAGCCATTGATGGCCTTAGATGGCCATCTAGATGGCACTGTGGTATAGCACAAAAGTGCAATTATACAAGAGGAAATAATTTATTTCACTTTCACAATTAACTGCTGCATTTTTCTTGCTCTAACCCCTCCCCCCCCGAAAGTGCTGGACAGCTCCTTTACAATTCTGACTGAAATCCAGAGCAAATTCACAGACCCGTTGACATCAGAGCCACAGGCCTCTACTGGTCTTCACTTCAAGTGTGTCCCCAAGCACAGAGCTTTTCTTTTCCTTATAGGAGAGAATGGACACCACTGCTATGAGGGAATGTGAATTGGGTGCACTAGAGGATACGATTTGGGTGGGGGCTTCCTCTTGTTCCTGGCTACCTCAGTCCTTGGTTATCAATCCTGACCCAATTTGCACAGCTCTGTCCCTTCAGCTCTGGCTCCTGTTCACACTACAGCAGAGGTAATTAACCTGATGCCCTCCAGATATTTTGGACAATAATGCCCCTCAGCCCCAACCAAAATGGGCAAAGGTCAGGAATTTGGGGGGTTGCAGTCCAAAAGATCTGGAGGTCACCGGGTTGCCTACACCTGCGCTAGAGAATGCAGGAGGTTTGGAATTTGGCCGTTACCAATATGCATTCTTGCCTGGGCCAAATTTGCTCCAAACTTGTAAATATTCTCCTCTGCTTGTGAAAAAGAGGAGGAATTTTCCTAGCCATCAAGCTTGACAGCTTAAACAATAACGGGACAACAGAGAACTGACTGGGGAGTACAGGAAGTGCAGGTGGATCCTTTCATTGCTGCATTTATTACTAGCAGACAAAGCCATTTGAAGGTGGAGATTATGTAAGTAAATGGAAAACTTCTAACTGAAAATCCTCTTCAAAAGAATGGTACTTTTAAGTCTTCAGTAAGAGATGAAAAATCACAGTTTTAAGACTATCCGAATGACAGGAAGAGAGAAATAGAACATTTTTTTTCTGTGAGCTTTTGAAAAACAGACCCACTCTGGTTTTAGCATTGGGGAAGAGTGGACAGATTTTTTATAGTGGCCGTTGGCTAAGCTCTCCTTTGGCTCATCATACTGGAAAACTTTTACAGGGAAAGGAAGCGGCTGTTCCTCTCCAAGAGGATAGGTTCCAAGTGTCAACCTGTATCCTATGCTGTCCTCCTTCACACAGAGTGTGAAGCAAGCAGGCTGCCGGCTTGACTGCAAGGTAAAATATTATCATAGCCCATCAAATGTCAACAGTTTCTCTGGAATTAAAGAAAGGTGTTGTATGATTTTCATACCTTTTATTAACTCTAAGTGAACTGCAACTTCTGTCAGTACAAGTGACCTATGATTAGCTACACTTTATAGTGACATTCAAAGCCATATTTCAGCATTTTGCAGTGTAAGCCTACTTAAGTCTATTGAGTTGAGAAGGGCTTACTCCCAGTGGGTACAGGTATGCAGCTTTTAAAAAGCATCTATGAAGAAGATTAGTGTTACATGGGCTGCTCTTATGCATGTTTATGCAGAAAGAAGTTTCAATAAATTCATTGGGATTTTTTTCCCAGGTAAGTGTTTTTAGGATTGAAGCTGAAAGCTGCAATTCAGGACATACTGATTTGGCAAAAAGTTCCATTGAAACCAATGGGATTTACATCTGAGTAAATGTAGATACGGTTGGGTCATTGTCCTTTTCACAGGGAAGAAAAATTGAAAGGAAATAAGGGTAACCACACTAGGATTTTAATTTTTTCCATTAAGTTAAAATATTCCACCTGAAAGCACTTTACTGATTTGTTTTTATCTATTAGAAATGCCCAAGAATTAAGCCAGAGTTTTCCAGCTAAATGGATTTATAGACCAAACAATGAATTAGTGCAGGTTTTTGGAAAGGTTTCTATATAGATTAGGAGTTCCCGAAGTAGTGCATCTGATTCCATAATGGATACACTGGTTGGGTAGGTTTGCGGAACACATTCCAGAGCATGGTACAAAATGGGTTCAAGGGATGCCTGTGGTTTGACAACAAAAAATGTTTGACACATTGGGGATGATGAATAATAAATATACCTACTTAGAAACTGACTAATTTCATTTAGAATGTGTCAGAAAGTGCGTGGAGCAGTTCTTCATTAGATAACCCAATCGTTTGAGATTTCTGCTGTGATACTACCTAACATCTTTCTTGCTTTATCATCCCTCTCCCTGCATCTGTTCTCTGCATATTTCCTCTGTTTAGTTCCTGGTGTTTCTTTAAGACAGAGGTTTCAACTTGTTCTAATGGGATACCCCTGAGGTTCCTTGGAAGCTTATGTGGGGTTCTTAGATGAGAAGATGGAGAATAGCAGGGAAACTTCCAGGAAAGAGAACTTGTCTACCATTATCAGTCTTCTCCTTAGCCATTATTTGTGATGAACCTTTAGGAAGATTGGATTATGAATGTATGAATCTGCCTTAAATCAAGTCAAACCACTGGTCCATGTAGCTCAAGATTCTCTACACTGACTGGTAGTAGCTCTCCACGGTTTCAAACGGGTCTTTCCCAGCCTTACCTGGAGGAGATTGTCATGGCCTAAACGTGGGACCTTTTATTTTATTTATTTATTATTACATTTTTAGACTGCCCAATAGTTCTCTGGGCAATTCACAATTAAACCCATAAAGTACAACAAATCAAAACATAATATAAAACTTTAAACGTTTACAAATGCCATGTAAAATCAAAATAAATCCAGCAGCAGTTTCAGCCCAGAGAGGCTGTTTCCAGGAGGCATTTAAAAGATGTTACATTTTCCATCTCTCAAACTGCATGAGGGAGGGTTTTCCAGATGGTGAGTGCTGCTATAGAAAAGGCCCGCCATCAAGGTTCTTCATAGCGACACTCTTTTTTCTTTGGAATGACCAGCAAGACCTCCTATGAAGATCTTAAATGTCATCTGGATATATAAAAGGGAAGGTGGTCTGCTAGGTATCCTGATCCCAAGTGGTTTAGGGCTTTGTAGGATGATAACATAACCTTGTACGTGGCTCGGTAGCTAACAGGCAGTCAGTGTAAAGCATGTGCTCTACTAATGAGCTACATTCCTTACGCTTTGCTATAATTTGCCTCTGCTATTTACCTTGTCTGTTATGCAAAAGGCCAAGACACCACAGACTGAGCCTAGGATGTGATGATGGCAACAACAGAATTAGTGAATTTCCCAACCCTCTTGGCGTCTGCACCTAAGAAGAGACACCATGACTCTAGAGATTATCAGCTCTCATTAAAACAGCATATTTCAGCAACAAATGGAAAGCCAATCTTTCCTGTTTGAGTCCCCTTTGATATATAATATCCAAATAGGATATTAGACATTGCAATCTAAATAGGCACTTAGAAATTGTTTATTTGGAATCCAGGGGAGGGGAATTAACTAGATGAAACTGTCTACTTCCCATCAATGACGAACCTTGGAATAGGGGAGGAGGAGCAGACAAAGGAGGGTAGCCGTCAGCTTATCATACAAGGCACTATTAATTCATGCTTTCAGTGTAGCTCAGAAAAGTGAAAGGGCATGCAGTGTTTACAGTATATACAGAAAATGTTTCATAACACATTTTTTTTAAAAAAATCCAAAATAACAAGTATTGAGCACCACCCGGCATTAGTAAAATAATAGTCCGATTAAAAGACAGGATTTGGGTTTTGTTTGTTTGGTTGGTTTTGCAATTAAAGCACCCTGCCCAATTCTGATTCTGTCAAGCAGGATTCAAAATATGAAAAGTCCGTTAAAGGAAGTTCCAACGCCCAACACTAAGGGTTTGTGGTAGCCCTAGTTACTGAACTACTTCCTCCAGAAATTGGGTGTGCTGTGTGGTTTTGCCTGACCCCAGCTTATGTAACTCTATAGACTATTTGGTTTAGTCCCTTGGGCAAAGTCCTCACTCAGAGGGAGGGCTAAGAGAAGAAACAACCAAAAAAGAGTTTTTTTCTGCTGCAAAGCTGAACATTAGGGAACTGATTTATGATTACAGACTCTTATCACCTTGTATAAGGTAAACTGAACTGATATTTCTTTACAAAAAACCAAAGACACTTTGGGACTGGCCTACTGCAAAGTTGCAAGCAAGAAATCCATATTTTTGTTTTGACTCAGAGGAACTAATTATTTCATTTATTTGTATTGGGAAATTATTGAATGTTTTGTGTAATTTAATATTTACTAAAGACATGTTTGTTCAAGTTATGTTTTTGTAAGTTTTATTCTGATTGAGCTCCACAGAACCCACACGAGTAGAGGTTATACTTCCAATTCCTTTCCTATTATTATATTGTGTATCTGTCTGGGTATAGGAGAAAGAAAAGTTGCCACAGTAGATATTCTTCCTTAAAAGAAAACTTTATTATGGCATAAGCTTTTGTGGACTATAGTTCACTTTGTCAGATGGTCCACAAAAGGTTGTACCACAATAAATGTATTAGTCTTTAAGGTGCTGTTTTTGCTGCATTAGCCTGGAAATTATTTCTGTCTTTTGAGAAACTTTCCTGAGTATCCTAATGCTCTGAGATGGGCGACTTCAACTTTAAAAAGAGTTCCAGAGGTCTCAAAATGGTGGCTGATCTTTACAATGCTAGTTATTCCTGAATATATCCACCAGGACATGATGAGCATTGGAGGACATACTGAACATGATGTCTTTGGCAGGATCTACACTGCTGTTTTAAAGCGCTTTGTAACAGTAGTGACAACTGTTGGGGCCTAGGACACATTCCAAAACAGTTGTCACTACTGTTATAAAGCACTTTAAAGTGCTTTAAAACAGCAGTGTAGATCTGCCCTTTGTTTACTTTACCCTCAAGAATCTGTATTTAATGTACTTTTTATTTATTAAAACATTTGCATCCTGCTTTTCCAAACAGCTCATCAAAGAGGCTTCTGATAAACATAACACAAGAATAAAAAACAATTCTACAATAAAAAATGGCATCTGAAAGAACTAACAGAGCAACAGCAAAACAACTAGATAAAGCTGCCAATAAAGCAGAAGTCCATATACAAACTGAGGAATTAGCCAAAAGCATGCAAAAAAATTAAAAAGGCCTTTTGCCTGGTTCCTGAACGAGAACAGTGAAGGTGACAGTTAGATTTCAGCATCAAATTAAGTTGATCACTTTTTGGCAATGTAGAATTGCAGGTATGTGTGTGTGTGTGTGTGTGTGTACAATCCAGGTCGGGGCTGCAGTCGGGGGGAGCAAAGGACTAAAGCCCCTCTACCCTCCCCCAGGGTCCCAATCCAGATCTGGCTCCCTGCACTTACTTTTCAGTGAAAACGGGAGGGGGAGTAATGTGTAGTTCAACCCTCAAGGGGAAAGAATTTGAGGAAGTCTGTTGCTTTGCAGCATGCCAGAATCCTAGTAAAAATAATTAATTACAGAATCTTCAAAAAGAATCACATGAAGAGAACCCTTTCCCCTTATGTACCTCAGCTGATTACCCTTGTCTACAAGCTAAGGCACAGGCAAGTGGTTGTGAACACTAAATTCCAGCTCTCTGCCACACAACTCTCCAATTTCAAAGCCAACATGAGTAAACTAAATCAGCTGTTCCTCTACAGATCAGATCAGAGGAAAGAATTTGAGGCACCACAAGAGAAAATGTCCTCTCTCTCATTGGAGCCCATAATATTTCAGTAGGTGGGACAATCCAGAGAATGGAGGGGAATTTAAAACTTCACTCTTCCACAGCAATCCTGTGGAAATCACCTCCCCTGAAGGTGCCATTTGCATTGGAACCAATTTCCCCATTGGCAACGCAATTACCACCTCCTCCAGTTGATACTATCTGTAAATAAGATATATAAATCTGCCTTAATGGCGAATAGCCATTGCAATTTATAACAGTAAAATAAACATGATACAAAAAGCATACAGTAAAATGACCCATATTCAGGGGTGGGAATCCTCAACATAAATATACTCAGTGGCACCAAGTAAATAAAAGCATTAAATGCAGTTGGAACTGGGTGTATTCAATTCGGAGCTCCGGATGTAATTGCTTCCCTCGTTTTGATAGCAGTTGCTAAAAATTTTGCAGTTTGTGCTGTGACCAATCTATTAGAATCCTCAAGGAATCTGCCTTTATAACTGTATTTTTTTGAAAAAGTATGCATTTCTAAGGTATTTAATCCCAAAAAGCATGTTCTAAAGGGCTTTTTTATATTGTTTGAGCCGATAACTCCATCACAGAACAAATCTGACAGAGAATTATGCTCCAATCCGCACATTAATCCAGGAAGTGTTGGTTAGGCCAGTTCACATTGGAATTCACAATGATCACAATCCTCAAGCATCTCTACCTGGCATATGTAAAATAAAGAGCCACCCACTCTCTTTAAAATCCCAGCCTCACCAACAAAACATTTTGTCTGTTATAAGGCAAAAAGAACACACGCAGCTGGGCAAAGTGGCCACGTGACAAACTAAATTTCTCACCACTGCTGCTTTTCTACATGGTCTTCCTCTCATAATAAGCAACCAGGATGGCCCATTTGTCCAAAGAGCAGAACGGTCCTTAACTCCCAACCTTTAAACAACCATGAGCAAGGAATAGCAAGCATACAATAAACACGTCATGTATAAAAGTTCTTGGTGTGTGTGTGTGTCTGCACATACTAGACCCCTCTGCTGTGCATTTCAGGTCCTAGGCCATAAACCAAAGAATCACTCACACACTCTTCATGTATATACCCCAATTTACTGCAGTTTGCTTTTGAGAGTGTATATCTTAAAGAAACCCTTAGCTATTTTTTTTGATAGCAGAAACATTTAAATGAGAAAAACTAAGGAGAAGTTATGTTCCCAACCGATTGTTAAGATCACTTTTTGGAATCTCTTCTCTGGGTGCTATCACCTACAATAGTGAGATGGGTGGCTACTAGGGAAAGAGTCTTAGTGGTGACATCCTGTCTGTGGAATGCCTTTTTCAGGGAGATCTGCTTGGCTTCTTCATTGTATACATTTAGACACAAGGTTAGGACTGTTCTCTTTAAGCAGGCATTTAATCTTAAATCTGTTGCTCCTCAAACTTTTTAATTATTTTAAATATTCCAAATGTTTCATATACCAATTATATAGACTAATATATCATAATGTATTATTTTGATATTTTAATTACTGCATTTTTGAGGTTACTTTGTTGTTGCTATTTGGTTTTAGGATTGTAAATTGTCCTGAGGGCATTTGCCAGTTGGGTGTTATACAAATCAAATCAATAAATGTCTGTGCAAAGAGCAGCATTTCTCATTTTAAAAGCTTCTGTGATAAATCCTCTGACCAGGGCCTTTAGGCATTAAGTCCCTAAAAATTAGACATCACAAATTAGAAGAACGAATCCAGTTAGTTATGTAAACATTGGCAATCCTGCCTTGGGTGTACGCTGTTTTCCTAAGAACAGAGTTTCAACATCACAATTTCAGCTTCTGCCAGGAGCAGCAGCAGCGTGTGCAATTCTGAAGCCTTGCTCCTGAACTGCAAAAGATTCTTATTCTGGGAATTTATTGTTCCTATGTCTCCACATCCAAGGGCATTTACTACTCAGAAACTTTCATGGCAGGAAAGGGTTTTTTTTCTTTCCTCTCCCTCCCCATCTCTGTCCCTACATGACATTCACACACACATTGGTTCGTTGTCTACCTTCAAAGCCATTTTGCCTCCGTGGCATTTGGCTGAGTAAGTGCATGGTGGAGTCAAATTTCATAGCAACAGGAGCAACACATGCAGCTTGGTTAAGCATTGTGGCAGCTGTCTAGCTGTGGATCTTTTATTAAAAGAAAGCTTTCTACAAGTCAATCTTACTTTTTTCTTTTTAAAACCAAACATCATGATTATATGTTCCCTTAGGAGTTGGGCTGAAGCTACCCTTGCTGCAAAATGTGCAGCTTGATCCTGTGAATGTTTAGTCAGCGGCAAGCCTAATGATTTCAGTAGGATTTACTCCTAGGTAAGTATGTATAAGACTGCAACCTATGTTTATCACATGGTTTCCAGAAAGCCTTCCATTCAGGCATCTTAAACAGCCATACCTGTTTAGCTTCAGCACTACTACAAGATCCTGTGCCTTCAAAACTTCTCTAGAGCAGGCCCATCACAACTAGTGCCTGTAAGATGAATTTGACTACAACTACGAGCAGTCCCAGGTCCCCTCTACAAGGATTCGCTTTTGCGCCTGGTTAGGCTATTATGCGCATAATCGCAGAAGCGCATTTACACCTAATACCTCTGCACGAGAGGCGGCGAAGCGCATTAAGGGATGACCAAAATGCGCTTTACAAGTAGTTAATGCACATAAGCGCTTGTTCACATAGGCAAAATGCGCTTTAACGGCCGGAGCAAAATAAAACTCGCTGTTTAACGCACATTCGATAATGTGCATAATCGGAGAGATAACGCGCCTCTACGCTCGATTTGCGCTCCGTTCTTGTAGAGGTAAATTTTTTTAAGCACCTTGAAAGAGCATTAAACCTCTCTTGTAGAGGCAGCCCCAGCCAGCATTGCCAATGGGATGCTCTAATTCAATACATCTGACAGACACTGGATTGCCTATTCCTGCTCTACAGCCAGGGAATAAATAAGAATGCATTTTATTACATTACTGCAGAATCTCCTCTACCTCGGTCCATAAATAACAAAATCTCCCTCACAGAGAGAAATACTTTCAGAAGCTGAGAACTACAATTGCAAAATCCAGTTCCAAAGTAAAATAGCCATCACGTTGGAAGGCACCAGATTGAACGGATATAAAATTTGGATAGCACTCATTTTACTAGTAGTACTACCACTGATAGAGCGCTTGATGCCATTTTCACATCTTAGGTTTTGGATTTTCTCCCACCAGTTTATGTGCTTTTAAGGTTGAAATTCTACATGCACTTACCAGGGAGTAAGTCCCACTGAGCTCAGTGTGACTTGTTTTTGAGTAGACATGCATAGGATTCCACTGTCAGGGTCCCAACATCACTGTTTTCCCAAGTATTAGGTAACATCCCATTAGTTTCAATGGTGGTATATCAAAGCGGGCATTCACTGCATACTATTACCTTATGAACTGGGCCTAGGTGATAGGAAGGTTTTCAGTGTCATAATTGTTGTGCTGCAGCAGTAACAACAACAAAAACGTGCATGGTACTTTATCAGTACAAGAGGACTGTTCACCAACAGAGCAGCCTACAAACTAAAAGTGCAAATGAAAATTCCGTGAGAGGGTAGACAACAGAGAAAGAGGAGAGAAACTGAGGCAGGGTAAGATTTGCCCCAAAAGACTAATGCTGTATGAGGCTTGGTTGCTTACAGCAGAACTCCAATTAAAAATTGGGGGACAAACCTGTCAAGACTCCCCTAAAGTAGTCCATAGTTCTGAGGAAGCTGGGTGGTGGTGATGTGGGGGAGGGGGGAGAATAAAATTGGTGAAGATGCCCTCTGAACATATAGCCTTTGTTTCTCCTGACGGAAAGCCATGGTATTTTTCTAAAGTGAAGCACAACCTGCAGCCAATTATTCCACAGACTTCATGCTCACAGCAGAGCCTCAGCTGATAGCAGCATGGCAAGCATGTACATCCACCATCCTGCAATATGTTTTTGCACTCAAAGCAGTCCCTTGAAACCATGCAATCCGGGCTCCATTCCTCAGCTGCCACTATCAGGCAAACAGATGCCTACTAGTAAGCTTCACACATACAGTATCTTGTTTTCCTGGGCACACGTCTATTTTGTTCCCTGTATAATTGGACCATTCTCCTCCTCATTGCAATAATTAATCCCCCCACCTCCCTCCACTGCTACTATACTTAACTGGCTCTGCCAGCCTGTGGTAAAAAAAATTCTGTGTTAAAAAATAATAATAATCAGCTCCTTTCAGCTATAATACAAAACAAATTAGTATTTAAGCAGCCACAGACTGTTGCCAGCTACAATGGACCACACAAAGAAATGCATACATAATTTTCTAAGTGCCTTTTCTGCCATAATACTATTCATTAAACAAAAAACCTACGGTTTACAAAAACAATGTTAAGGCTCTACAGATTCCAACCAAGCACCAAACAGCAGGGAAATTGGGAGTTAAGGCTCACAAGCCTTAATGCCACATCCTCCCTAAGGAGGCAGAAAGTGCAAGTGAAATTCTCATTCTCCCAAAGCAGATAAACCATGAGGACAGGGTAGAGAATATGATATGCAGAGGTGACTGTGGGGTTGTGGAAAACTGATCACGAACAACTTAGGGCCACCTACTTCTCTGTTTTTTTGTTTAGAGCAGCCCTTCCCCAACCTGGTGCCCTCCAAAGGTGTTGGACTACAACTCCCATCATTGCAAGTCAGTATGTCCCATGGTCAGGAATGCTGGGACTTGTCATCTCAAAAATCTAGATATGCAATTTGATCTGCAGAGGTGACTGTGGGGTTGTGGGAAATGATGATGAACAACTTAGGACCAGCTACTTCTCATTTCTTAGAGCAGCTCCTTATGTTGAGAGTTGCAACCCAACACATCTGACAGGCACCAGGTCGGGGAATGTTGTTCAAGAACAAGGGAAGGCAGAACGTAGATCTTCAGATGTTTTGGAATTCAACTTGTAAAAGCCCCTATCAGCATGGGCAGTTATTAGGAATGCCGCGAGTTGATGTCCAAATCATCAGGATAAATCTATTTTGTGCCCACATCTGTACTAAAGTATGATGTTTTCCAGCATTAAGATATGTGATCAATCAAGGAACTACAAAAGAGCTGCATCACTTTAAATAAACTGTCAAAACCAAATAAAACAACAATGAATGAATCTTGAATACCTAATCCAGATAGCCCTTCAGACATCAACATTAGTTTTCAACACATGGCATAGGATGTCTGTTTCTTGAATATCAGATAAAGGATTTCTCTTACTTGTTCAGCAGTATGAGATCAAAGGCAGAGCTACCACCTAATACTTTCATGCGTAAGTATTATTTTAAAATCAAATATGAATTGATTTTTGTCTTCCCCATAACACATAACATGGGAGTTACAGTGCAACACATCTGGAGAGCACCAGGCTGGAGAAGGTTGACTCCTATACATGTCTTCTCAGAAGCCAGTGCCACTGAATTCACTAGGGCTTTCTCCCAAGTATAGGATTGCAAACTAATCTCATCTGAAAGGTGTTCAAGACAGCCAAACTAAACCTCTTCTGCTCTGCTGTTGCTTTGATGAGATGATGTATTGTACAGGGATTGTGGGAAGTGAACAGTATATTTTTTATAAATACATTTTAAGAAGAAAACATTGGTTCTTTGAAAGGCAGGATATTGACCAAAAGTTGGAAGTGCCTGGCACATGCTCTGGTTCTAGATCTGTAATGAATAGTGCCCCTTTTGTTATCAAGAGTTCTGCTATATGTGAGATGTGTGAGAGAAAAGTATTGGGCAGACCCTGTATTTGGTAAGGGTATGACACAGCATTTCCCATCCTGCTGCCCTCCAGGTGTTTGAAATGACAAGTCCCAACATTCCTGACCATGGGACATACTGACTTGCAATGATGGGAGTTGTAGTCCAACACCTTTGGAGGGCACCAGGTTGGGGAAGGGCTGCTCTAAACAAAAAAAGAGAAGTAGGTGGCCCTAAGTTGTTCGTGATCAGTTTTCCACAACCCCACAGTCATCTCTGCATATCATATTCTCCACCCTGTCCTCATGGTTTATCTGCTTTGGGAGAATGAGAATTTCACTTGCACTTTCTGCCTCCTTAGGGAGGATGTGGCGTTAAGGCTTGGGAGCCTTAACTCCCAATTTCCCTGCTTTTTGGTGCTTGGTTGGAAACTGTAGAGCCTTAACATTGTTTTTGTAAAACGTAGGTTTTTTGTTTAAGGAATTTCATGGCTTTGTGTAACGGATGACTGGATATTATACAGTTGACAACCAAGCCAGCATCAGCCAGGATGTTATACCATCTTGACATCCAATATAAAATCAAAGCTAGTGTTATGTGTTGAACTCACTTTTAACATTAATAAATCAACCAAAATGCTTGCATCTCCCTCATTTTTAAAGATAAAGAGATGAAACCTGGCATCATGGTAGCTCTTAAGTAGGGATATAGCTATGCCAAGTATGAAGCAGATCCATTCATGCCTTGATTTTTAGGAATTTTTTAAAGTTCAAACAGAAATCTCTTTGGGGTCCAGGACCTTGAGCAGTACAAGTTTAAACAATGAAAGTAAAGATAAAGAGATGAAACTTGGCACCATGGTAGCTCTGAAGTAGGGATTTAGCCATGCCAAGTTGGAAGCAGATCCGTTCATCCCTTGATTTTTAGAAATTTTTAAAACTTCAATTAAATTTTTAAAATTAACTAAAATGCTTACAATTCCATCATTTTTAAAGATAAAGGGATGAAACTTGACAGCATGGTAGCTCTTAAGGATTGAGCCATGCCAAGTTGGAAGCAGATCTGTTTATGCCTTGAGTTTTAGGAATTTAACTTCAAACCCAATACTCCTCTTTGGGGTCTAGGGCCTTGAGCAGTACATAAAAAAAAAAGAAATAAAGTAAAGATGAAGAGATGAAACTTGGCACCATGGTACCTCTTAAGTAAGGCTTTAGCCATGCCAAGTTGAAAGCAGATTGGTTCATGCCTTGAATTTTCGAAAAAAAATTGAAGTCAAACTTTTTTTAAAAAATCCTAAAAATTAAGGCACAAACCAATCTGCTTCCAACTTGGCATGGCTCAATTCTAGGGTGACCATTAGGGTGTGGCGTAGTGGCTAAAGTGTTGGACTGGGAGCTGGGAGATCTGGGTTCTACTCCCCACTTAGCCATGGAAACCCATTGGGTGACTTTGGGCCAGTTGCAGACTCTCAGCCCAACCCACCTCACAGGGTTGCTGTTGTGAGGATAAAATGGAGAGGAGGAGGATTATGTATGCTGCCTTGGGTTTCTTGGCGGAAAAAAGGTGGGATATAAATGCAATAATAAATAATTTTAAAAAACTGTCAGGATTTCCCCAGATTTCTCCTGGTTTTTGTTCTATCCTCGGTGTCAGGGGGGATTTTATGCAATAGTCTATAATGACCTGGAATGAAACACTTTCCCTTTTAAGGCCACCATTAGCGTGGCAGGGGGGAATGACATGCTTTCTGGAGGTGTGTCATTCTCTCCCACTGCTCCAATCAAGGCCTTAAAAGGGAAAAACATGTCATTCCCAGACATTATAGAAAAGGGCCTGATTGGAGCAGTGGGGTGGGGTGAGAATGACATGCTTTCCCCTCCTCCGCTCCAATTGGGGACTTTAAGGTGGCCCCAGAAAGCCATTTTCCTGCCACTCACTAGGTGTCCTCTTTTTTGGTTTCCCAAATATGGTCACCCTACTCAGTTCTTGCACAGGCTGCATTTCCATCCCTAGATATTTACTCAAAAGTAAGACCCATTGAATTTCCTTGGTTCTTGAAAAGCAACACACTTGCTTATAGATTTGCCAGTCTCAGCATTTTATGTGTGTTATGAATGCCTGCTCTGTCTGTCCCCATAGTTTCCTGCAAGGTCCAGCCAGGGGAAGCCAGTAAATTAAACCCAGGGGTGGAGGGTGGGATTCCCTCAAGTTCATCTGACAGCAGGTGCTATAGAACATGGACCTTCCAGGAGTGTTGAGGCTGGATTTCTGGCAGACCCAGCCAGGCAACTTTATGGCCTTTAGTCCCTCCATTTGGTAGCCCGCAGAGCACCTGCCTCATAAGGCAAATGGCCACATGAGAACTGTTATTATGGGCTGCTACTTTGTTTAGTAGTCTGTGGTCCAGATCTCTTCAGAAGGGGGAATAGTGTTTTGTGGTTGGGGTCGGTCTAAATTATCTCCAGGGGTCCCTTACTCAGTGCCTCTGATAGCAAAGAGATTGAGGATTTTCCCCAAGTCTGTTACTCTTGAAGTTACTAGGCCTGTTGAAAATAGATTTTATAACATAAGCATGAAAACAGTGAATAACCCTTTTAACATGTTAAACCAATGAAAACATGCCACACAAGAAGTCTTAAGATATGAATGGTTTATAAAGAAAAGTAAATGCAAAGAACATCAGATGCAGACGTGAAATCTGAAACATTACTAGTAGTATCCTGTCTTTTACCCAATGCTGGGCCTCAGGGCAGCCTTACAAAATTAAAACATATACAACTAAAACCTATAAATAGGAATATACAAAAGTTAAAAATATAATTAAATACTTTTCAATATTAAAGTGTTTAAAACATTCAAAATACATAACAATTTAAAAGTCAAAGGTATAGACAGAGGTCCAGATTATTTGCCAAAGGCCTGCTGGAACAAAAAAGGGTTTGTCTGCATCCAAAAACACATCAAGGAGGGAGCCAGTGTAGACTGCAAGGATTAGAAAGAAAATCCATGTGTGTACACTATGTAAAATAAATGACAGCTCAACTGTTTCTAAACCTTATTAGAAAAACAGGGTGACTAGGCCGAAACCAGCGTTGTAGGCCCAGAAGCACTTTGAAAGGTTTCAACGTTGTACTTAAAACTTAACACAGGCCCAAACTAATTAAATGAAGTGTTTGAAGCTTTCAACTTTATAGCAGTATGGACCAAACTCCTAGAAAAGAGGGAAAGAGCACACTGCGTGTGATTGGGGTGGGGATGGATAGAAAGGGATGTATAGCGACCTATTCCCAGGAGAGATCTGAAGATCAGGTTACCATGGATCCAGAGGAACCACACCCTGCTTCACCAGGGAGCAAAAGAGCAAATTGGCCTTATGAAGATAGCCCAAAATACTCTCAGAGCCAAAGGAATGCATGTTCCAGAAGAGAAAAAATAAACTATTCTTCTTCTTCTTCTTCTTCTTCTTCTTCTTCTTCTTCTTCACTCAAAAGGTCTGTGCTAGAGGCAGCGGCCATTTTACCCACCCACCCCACATTCTAAGGCAGGAGGGAGGGGGGACAGCGACACTACTGAGCTTGCCTCACGCTATGAGGGAAGCATTGACTTGAATGAGAGATTAAAATATTCCTTAAAAATCAACCGAAGGGAATTTTTAAAAAACGAAAAGCTTTCCACCAACTACAGTAAAGGAGGAAGAAGACCCCACCACTGGATTAATTAATAAGGCTCTAGAAATTATGCAAATGTGAGCACAAAACTCAGAAACCGAAAGTCATTTGACAAAAGCAGGGAGACAGGTTTGTGTTCCTTTTCTACCTTAAACTGCTCTCCTTCCCTCAATCTTTCACCAATCTTCTTGAAATTTTCAGGTAATGTAAAACAAACATTTCTTTCTGGCACCTGTAAATTTCAGAAAGGTTGGTGAAACATTTTCAATTTTATGGCTGTTGGAATGACCCCCTCCCCCATTATCACTTTAACATGGCGGACTGTGTTTTTTACTGACGGCCCTTAACAATGGAGGCACGACTGTGCGTCCATTAATTTTAGACTGCCCCAGCCTAAAAGATAAATGCCTTTTATCTTCATAAATGAATGCCTGCACAAGCCTCGCAATATATACCAGGGCTGGGTCAAAGCGTTGCCCAATGTTTTGACACATTTGTGTTTGTGTGGGAGATTCCACGGGATGGTGAAAACTTTCCTGAAGATCAATGGAAGGAAGGCAGATGTAAGAAGGATTCTAGCATTTATGGTAACATCCAAAGTGCTTGAGTGCTTTTTTTTTTTAAAAAAAACCCTTCCTTTCTCATGTTAAAAGCCAAGCTGAGACTTAGTTGCATATTTAGCTTGAATGCTGCACATTTTGAAAATGGGGCCACATAGTGGAGGCTGGTGGCTCCTGTTTCAGTGGGGTTGTGAATTTACTCTGGGTTTCAGTCAGCACTCTAAAGAAGCTATCAAGGTTCAGCACTTTGGATAGCTCCTTGAGGGTTCTGGCTGGTTCTGACTGAAACCCAGAACGGATTCACTGCCCCACTGGAACAGGAGCCTCCACTGGGGCTATAAATGCTCCTGGGAACAATGCGACATTTTGACGTAACGTTGTTCCCAGGGGTGTTGTACACAGTAAAATGCCCCCAAATGAATGTCCCAAAATCCCACATTCATTGATCCAACAAAGATGTGTGTGGCAGGGGAGTGACATACACACACACACACACCATGAAGCAGCATTGCAATCTACATAGAACTGTAATGCATGTTTGTTTGTTTGGGTTGGAGGTTTTGGTCCTTGCCCATTTGACCTGCAACAGGCCTGCAGAACTTAAACCCTTAATGAATAGCGACATCTCTCTTACATCAAATTACACAGTTGCTGTGGCCATAACTCTGCCTATGCAAGGGCTGCTAAGTGTTTAACTCCACCTGTTTCAACAACAAATGAGGAGATATGTCTACCTCCCTTGAGCCAGGGATAGCTATGGGACTTTTCTTTGGCAGCGGATATTGACTTTCAGACAAATTGCCACAGACCAAAGCTACCATGTGACTGTCAGCTACATACAGCTGACCTAAGTATGGATCTGCTTTTGGCACTTGATTGGAACTGATGTGGTCCTTAAAGTGTTGTGGTGTAATGCCAGGTGATATGAAAGCTCTCTCCATGGCATTTCAACTTCCACACACACAAGTTATTGTCTGAGTGAGCATATGCATGTATGAACTTGCCTTCTTTCTTCAATCTTCTCCAAAGCGCATTGAGTCTTTCCCATTGTGATTGTCTCTCATAGATGCATACATTTCCCTTTCCTCCAGACTCACAGCTAGGATGCAGAAACACTATCCAAAGATGCTTAAAGAGATATTTAAACATTTAACCATGCTTTGGGATGTATCTGCAGCCAGAACATGGTCTGAAGGCCAATGAGGAGCCAGCCTTGCTGGTCAATGCCTGGATGAGAGAGCACCTGGAAATCCTAACCAAGCCATTTTGACTTCCATGATGGAAGAAAGGTGGAATACAAAATGTAATAAATAAACATGTAATAAAATATAATGAATGAATAAATAAATAAATAAATAAATAAACAAGCTATTATTTGCTGGCCCTGAATATATTTTTTGGGGGGTGGAAGGGACTCAGCCAACTTGAACTTGAACCTGTAAGATGCTTATAAAGATAGTCACTGATTTCTGGTGAATAAGAATTGCTTCCAAGTGATAAGAAAATATTTTGAAAATTTGAATCTTTATTCCCACCCAGACCGACCTACCCACTCACTACATTTCAGGCTACTGATGCACCACCAATGACTTACACTACTTTGCATGGGAAGGCAGAATAGCCAAGATGTTTATGTACTTTTTGGTAGACTTATTTAGAGGCTCATTTAAAAAAAAAAAAAAAAAGCTGCCATGTTGCCTATGCACTTTTATATTTTGACCTTTAAAAGAGGAAGGGGGGCCAATGCATCACAGATTCCAGGTGAATAAATCTGTCAGTTCAGAAAGCCAATGGACGTTCTCACTGCCTTGCTTGTCTAGAATATCCAGTATAAATGAACACTTTCTGTTTGCTGCCCCAAAGTGGAAAATCCCAGAAAATGTCACAGCCACTTTGCACATAAAGGATATCTGGAAGCAGTAATGGGCTGACTGCTGAAAGAGGCTAAGCAGTTGTTTTTAAAGACGCCACAAGAGCCAATGTGGCTCTGACAGATGAAAAAGACAATGAGAGATTAGACAGCAGCCATATATCTCTGATTTCTATTATATTAGTGCTGAGCTACTCCACGCCCTGAAGTCTGTGGATCGCTGACCCAATTGGTGCTGACACAACAGCTTATTGTTATTTACAACTAAATGGTCTCAGGGCTGGCGTGACAGGTTGGCATAGATGGGCAGCTGCCGAGGTCCACAACTGTGCAGGGGGCCACTTCCAAGCATCTGTTGGCTCACGTTGATGCTGATCTTCCTTACCATTCCCACTTGGTCCCTTACCTGCTCTGTTCCTCTGGCCCAGAGTCAGTAAATGATAGCAATAAGAAAGAGAATAAGCGGCATCTGCCTTCTTCTCACCCACTTCTCACTCACTTCTCAGCAAGCAACAGACAACAATGGTGAAGCTCAATGGCAGCAAGAAGAAGATGGCCCTGTACTGAAAGAGAAGGCTGATGGAGAGTGTCTTGTTCAAGGGCCCTGGAGCTGGCAGTGAAGGGTAAGGCTGTACCTTGTTCTAGATTTAAAGACAAAAATGAAACTTGCACTCTCTTTGAAGGGAAGAATTCCGTTCAATGAAGTGAACATGACTCTGGAAGATAGGAGTTCAAATCCTGCCAAGACAGGGACACATTCATGTCCACCTTGAGTACAATTTTTTTGGGAGAAAGGTGAGGTATAAATTAAATCAAATCAATCAACATTGGTCCACTTCTCAGCTCATCTGTAGTGCCCAATTTCACAGCACTGCTGAAGATAATCAAAATAACGGTAGTAAATTATTCTACATTACATGTGTGAAATAATGTTCACAACAGGCTCAGCTACTAGTTATCCAACATTCTGAAGCTTTTTGAAAACCTGACCAGTGGAGGCTGATGTCTCCAATGTCAGTGGGGTTTGGGTTTCAGACAAAACATGTTGCACCTTATATAGCTCCTTTAGACTTCTGACTGGTTCTGACAGAAACCCAGAGTGGATTCACTGCCCCACTGACATCGGAGCAACCAGCCTCCAATGGTGGGTGTCAGCACTTGATTGTGGTGGTGGTGGTGGTGGTGGTGTGTGTGTGTGTGAAGGGGGGGGGTGTAGCATATTTTGCCAAACACTAAGATACACTGGCAGATCCCCAAAATATTTAAGATGGACCGCTATGTGTTGCAAAATCATTAACTTGTGATTTATTCAAGATAAATCTGTAGCTGTATCAAGCCCTCCGGCAGTGCTGTTAACGTCTAGACTAAACATGGCCCTGCTACAGATAAGTGGAAAAACCAAAAAACAAACAAACAGAAAAGCCCCTGTGTAAATCATCCTTACACAATTTGAAGTGAGTCGTTCTAGAAAAGAAAAGGAATATAAATCGCCGGCGGTTTTCTGCATATTGTCAAGCTCAGCATTTATAGTCTCCTTGCTTGAATGAGCCGGCTGCATTTACAGCTATTTAGACCATGAAACTTCCTGATGCATTTACATCTTACATTTTGTGAACATTCATTCTTTATGAACAGCCATAAAAGCAATGTGGGTGGAATGCTGTTTTTATGATGATCTCTCTCTCTTTTTTTTTTAATCCAAACATTTTATTGAACGTTTTCATTTTACAATTCAGAGAGAGAAAATGAAAAGGAGAGTGGAATTATGGAATTGGAGAACTCTGTGTAAGGATTTAACCCAATGGGAGTAGTCAATGGCGGGAGGGAGAAAAGGGGATGAAAGGAGTCAAGGTGCTGCATTATAATGTGTTATTTGCACTTCTTGTTGTATATTATGTTTCCAGAACACCATCAAACAGAAAGACAAAGATCCAATAAATGCACTTGACCAACCAAACCTTTTCGCTATATAGTTCAGTGCTTTCAAAGCCACCTCCATGACCATGCTCTCCCCCGTCCTCAGAAGGATGTCATTTTGTCATAAATGTACTTGTCTGTGTTCTTCCTTCCTTAATTAGAATTGCAGTTGTGCTCATTTTAACCATTATGTTATTATATCAGGTACATTTTGAACTTTCTGTACTTATAGCAACCGAAAGATGTAAAATCAAATTATAATGCATTTTGTTTTAAACCAGCTCCCGAACATTTCCCATCAAGATCACATCTGGTTTCAGACCATTTTTTATCCTGTTAAAACCTTTTGCACCCAAATTTGAGTTTTTCCATTTCTCCGTAGAATCTCTTATTTTCAACATATTAACATGCAATGAATAATGTAAGAGAGATATAATCTTCTCTAGGAGCAACTTGCTTTTAGATGGCATTTGTCCCTATTGCTCCTTATCCACAGCTGTCAGGGATTCATGGCTGACCTTAGTTCAGCCTTCCTCCAACATAGTACCCTCCAGATATATAGCTGGCCTCACTGATGTCAGTTTTCCAGAAAATTTTGAATTGGTTAAATTGCATTGGAAAGTATTCAGACTACATTGGAAGATTTTCTCATATCCTCTAGAGAAGGGGTGAGCAACTTGTGGCCCTCCAGATGTCATTGGAATGCAATTCCCATCATCCCTTGCCATTGGTTATGCTGGCTAGAGTGAATGGGAGTTGTGATCCAACAATATCTGGAGGGCCACAAGTGGCCCACCCCACTTGAGCAATCTAATTTAGCATGTTTATTTTATTTTTATTTAGTAAACCACATAGAGATGTGAAGGCCCAGAAAAAAACCAGAAAAATTCAGGAAAAAAATCTCCCCCCAATTTTTTCCCGAAGCCCTTTTTGGGGATTTTTCCCCTCAAAAAAATTGAAGAAAAGGAAAAACAGATTATGGGATGTTTTATTTTAGCATGATGCATAAAATGTTTAAGACAAGGTGTTTATATATTTACTTCTCCAAATGATTTATAAAAACTATGTACAGTATCAGATTATTACAATTTCTGTGCATTGAGGACAAGCAAGTCCTAGATTGCAAACTGAGACTACAACTCTCAAATACAAGAGCAAGATGCAATTCTGCCTCTAGGGGGCACTGCCATTGAAGCAGAGACTGAAACTAATAGGGATATCTATAGCTCAGAAAATAAGTCTGATTAAATTTCATGCATATTCATTGAATCTTGGTCCCCTTTTTTCTCAGTTCTTTTTATGGGAATGGGTGCTTTATGTCTGCTTGACACTGTGGAGGACTAGCAGAGACATAAATAATTTTCCTTGTTACTAACGTTAATGGTTTCTTCTGATTGTTTTTTTGTTTTTTGCCTGCTCCTCATAAACTGGAAAAACCAAAGAGGTTCCTTACAGTTCAGGAGCTTGTAGCTCCATTTGTTAAATAACAATAAAAAAGTAAAATTTTAAAAAGTAAATCCAATTTGTAATAATTGCTTGAATGCACTATACTTTTAATATACCAAATGTGATAATTTTATGCCAAACCAAATTGTACATAACTACATTTGATGTTCCTAAAGTAACAAAGTGACTTTCAATCCATACAAAGTGCTAATATTGCATTTTTTTTTCAATTTTTCCAAAAATTTCCTTTTCCCCCCAAAAAAAACCCCAGGAAAAAAACGGTTTTTTTCCATGGCTTCAAAATTTCTGAAAATTTTACATCTCTAACCACAAAGTTAAAAAGGTACCCCATGTTAATTCCTTGTCCCAATACACCATAAGCATTTGTCCTGAAGTATTTGAAGGGGGAAATTAAGGCCCACTTAATGTGATTTAAATTTATATTATTATTATTATTATTATTTACATCTATATACCGCCCCATAGCCGAAGCTCTCTGGGTGGTTTACAAAAATTTAAAGATTGAACATTAAAAAGTCAATACACAAAATTTAAAAACATAAAACATAAAACAGCTGATATTAAAACATGTTAAACTTTTAAGCCTGGCCACAAAGTCAGTTAAAACATCAACTTAAGCTGTTAAAAAGCCTGGTAGAAAAGAACAGTTTTGACCTGATGCCAAAAAGATAACAGTGTTGGCGCCAGGCAGGCCAACTTTTAAATACTTTTAAAGATTTAAAGACAATAGCATGTCCTTCCCTTACATTGTTTAAATTTAAAGAAGGGGGGGACAAAGGTACTGAAAACTGTTGACACAGTAATACCTTTTAGCAACCTAAAGAACTGTGCATGCTATGCTGACTATCACTCGTCTACAACTTTGAAACTGCCATGTTTGCCTAATATTGTATTTGCAGTTGGCATCCCTTCATGGTTACTAATGAATTAATGAAATGGAAACATTTCCATGGAAAAAGGAAGGACTGTAAAACTTTTCTGTTTGGGGAAATTTTCCCTGGAACATTTTCTGCCCCATATCACTGGCTGGAGTGTGATTGTTCCCAGCCACCATGGCCACTGGCAATCAAACACATCTGGGAAGGCATCTGGTTGAAGGAGGCTACCTGCTTCTATCTTCTTCAGGCCTCAAGTCATTCAAAACCGCAGCTCTAATTACAATTTAATTTTGCTTACAAAACTGTGTGTGGAAGCTCCAAGCCTCTCCTGATTAAGATAATTTGCTTTCTGCTTCTTACAACCAACAGAGGATTTGAGAAAGCCTCACTTGATTCCCCTGCTGCTTTCGTTGTAATTGGTCTCTGTGAATGGAGAGCTATAACAATCTAATATGTTATGTGTGTAAGAGTGGGCAGTTCATTTGGCCTAGCAGCCCCACATCACAAAATACAGCCAAAGTCAAAAGGGAAACCACTAATGCAGATATAGTTTCAAATTATTAATAGTCTCATATTGCAGGGACATAGCAAGCACTAAGCCAGGAGTGGGCTACTTGGCCGTGGGGTAGGGTGGGGGGTCCAGGAGCCAAAACTCACCTCCCCCCACAGGATTTGGAAACAAAAAAAAATTGTTTGTTTGTTTGCTACCAAACTGCAATATCAAGCTGTGGTATCAAACCTCTATTTTGAAGATGTCCTCTGTTTGAAGGGCTGCCTTGAAGTTGCCCATCAACAATGAGCACCAAGAGAGCAGACTGAACAAGCAGTCATGTTGGGCAGAATCCAATGGGGCCTTTACACCCTGCCGATTCTTTTCCACCCTGCCGATTCTCATTTCTGGAAGGAGACAGTTCGGCAGAGCTCCCTTTTTGCTCCGCTGACCTGCCTCCTTCCAGAAATGAGCTTTCTTGTTCATTTTGGGTTACCCTGGAAGTGCTAAATTGCCATTGTGCAAGTGATGGGGGCTGCTTGCACAAGGGAATTGGAGAGGAGGAGGTAAGAGAACCAGCAGGGGCATCAGAACCCCATTGGATTCTGCCTCTGGTCAGTGTCATTCCCACGACGGTGGCATGAATAATATTTATATTTAAATTATAGTAATTATTTCTAAATTTGCATCTATACATTTATATCAGCACTTGCAAACCTGTATCCTTCTTTCTCCTCCTTTTTCGGAATTTCCTCTCTTTTGGCAATGCGTAAGCCGAAGCCACACAACCGCTAAGAGGGAAAGTGGAAGGCAAATGAAGGAGGACATTCCCTCACTCCAAGGGGACAGGTGAGCAACCAGGGACAGTAAGATAGAGCAGCAGCAGGGCCAGGTAGTTCCAAAGTTCAGCAGTGGTCCGTACAGGGCAGGATCTACACTACTTCTTTAAAACAGTTTATAACAGTAGTGACAACTGTTGGGGCCCAGGACACACGTCATATACAGTTTTCAAAACTTTTTCAAAGTGTCAGATCCTGCTTGCTGTACATCTGGCCCTGGAGTGGGCAGGCCTGGGCAGGCATTCAGCAGCCCTTGCCGTGAACTCCTAGTAATTTCTTAGTCATGCAAAGGTTCCAGTCATGCAAATGCGTTCTAGTCCTAAACCCTAAATATGTCTAAACATAATCTTCAACAACTATTCCTGCAGGGACTACAATGTGGCCCAAGAGCCATATTTTGCCTTCCTCTATATAGTACGTACATTCCTGGTACATCCGTTCCCCTAGTTCTGTTTTGGATATAGTGTGAAAGGAAGGCGTCTTTCTTCACTCACACACACACACACCACACAAAAGCAGAGTGTTTGTTTTAAAACATGACTCACTCCCGGTACAAGAGATTCCCCCACAGTGGTTCAATTCAGAAACTTTGATTTCAAGAAGATGAGAAACAAGCCTTGAAAAACAATTTGTTCCAAGCAAAGAAAGCCTCTTCAGAATGGGAGTGCAGGAGGGATCAGCGTGTGAGAGGCAGCAGTTACAGGGGAGGGAGCAAAACAGGTTGATTTGACTGGCTATGTAAGTTGAAAGTGAAACCTGTGACAATTTACACTCTAACACTACAAATTGAGAAACAACTGTACACAGAATAATGAAGGGCTGGACAGGGAAGGGTACTAACACATAAGCTCTGGAAGAGATTATTACAGCTGTCAAGCAATGATTTCAATAAAATAATGCACGCTCAGCCTTCCAACTTGGATAAATTACACATTTACTCTTCCAATGAAGCAGAAACAGGAGATGTAATGGAAATGTGGCTAATACACAATCAGCCCAAGCCTTTTGCAAGGGCAGGAAGTATGGGATCGTTGGCCTCGAACACACGGGAGCACTTCTCTTTCAAATTAGTATCACACATTTGATTCCACAGAGATTAATGTCAGGGCTTCAGTAGGCTTTGAACATCTGTTACCTCTGTGCATGTTTCATTACTGCCAACGCAAGAGAGAAAGCTGAGGAGATAGGCATTTGTATTGGAAATTCAACACCCTGACCAGGGCAGGTTTTACATTTGTCTTACAAACTGATTGAAGTAGGAGCTGCTTTAAGCCTCATGGGTGAAGGCAGCTTTGATGCTACAGTGAGCAATAGCCATTGAATAAAAAAACTGAAACTTTCCATAATACTCCATGCATCTGACAAAGTAGACTACAGTTCCTGAAAACTTATGCCAGAATAAATTTGTTAGTCTTTAAGGTGCTGCAAGACTGTTGTTTTACATGTATAAAGTGTGATCCACAAGCGCAAGCCTTTAAACTCTCGGGTTCACGTATTGGTGGCCTTGCCCATTCAAAGTTCCCGACATGTATACATGAGACATTTTAAAGATGCGCATGTGTCATTCACATCACTGCTGCAGGAAACACAGGCAAATCCACAGCAAGCATAATCATGTGAAGTGTACCTCAAACATTCAATCTCCTCCTCTGCACTATAAACACCATGGTCTGTGGTGTTGTTGTTGTTGTTGTTGTTGTTGTTATCTTCCTATCCTTTCTTTTTTTAAAAAAAATTCCCCTTTCCTTTATGTTTTACCCTGTTCCTCCATTCTTTTGTTTCCTTTCTTTGTCTTTTTTTTTTTTTAATGTAATACTATAATAGACAAATTAGCAGAAGTGAAAATGGTTTAATATGTAAGACCAGAGTACTTAACACATGTCAGTGACTGGAAGGGAAGGGTGCTGGGAGCAAACCATGGGAAATGGAGGCTTATTGTCCATGTCTTGTACCACATAAACTGTGTAACTGGGAAGGAGGAAACTTGACATTCAAACTGGACAACACAGTGTCTAGGGCCATAAGGGTTAAAAAAAAGAGAGAGAGTAGAAATCTCTTTGCAATTTGTGAGTATGATTAGTTTAACACCAGTGTTACTGGAATTATCATTCTAGACAGAATTTCAATTCACAAAGTAGTAGCTTATTTACAGTGCCATATTGACGTTATCCATTCTGTCATCAGATGGGGGGGGGGGGAATCACAGTTCCCTACCGTCACTTCTCTGCCCCTACTCCTGTCCCACAATACTTCCTTTTTCTTCCTGGAGAAGAAAGAAGTAGTAAACAAAGACCACACAGCCCATTCAGGGGCTGTTTTTATCACACCACTTTTCCTAGCGGCACATTCTGTTTTCCCCCCCAAAAAAAGCTGGATTTTGAGGGGGTCTATTTTGTCACAGGAAGAAGGCAAGAAGGAGAGGGAGGTGCACGGGAGGCAGATGGCGTCGTCTAAAAGGCGTGTGAAAACCCATGAATGGATGGTAGCAAGTGTGCGATAAATTGCTAGTCTGATGAACCCCTTAATCTTCATTTCTTGGAATTAATGCTCACTCAAGATGGATCAGCTGCTGCAGCAAGATGAATAGCATGTTACCAAAGGCAATGGTAAATCTAGTGGTAATTCATAGGTGGCATAAGGAACAACCTGGAAAACTAGCCAGCATTTAAGGTTTCTGGGATTATATATCAAATTCCTTTATTGTAAGAAGGGGTCTTTCTGATTCAGATGATAGCAATATTTTAGCCTATGTCTGTCCCTTAGTCATCCATTCAGTGATCTAATTTGGTCACATTTTATGTGCTTCAGAAAAACTTTAGATACTTTCCATTCATCTCTCCCCCCCCCCCCCTTCCTCAGCCCAAGCAACAGAGTTATTTTGCTCCTAAGAAACAATCTTCTTGGCATCCTGCACTGGCCTTCTAAACAATGAGCTATTCCATTCCTGACCTTGCAACCTTGTACTATAAGAAAAATTGTACAGTAACTTTAAAAGAAATGCCTGGGAATTATTACCTGAGGCTTTTCTAAACATGAGTTTACACTGGACTGAGCAACAATCTTGATCCTTATGCACTTGCAGCAGTCTGTACCTCCTGTTGGTTATTGTACAATATAAACTTAATGTACAAAAACATCAGTGACTGGAGACCCATCCATAATTTACCATATAAATTTCTGCATCAGTGATCAGTCCACACACAACCAAGAAGTCCCTATGTTTCATGCTGTCTCTAACGAAGAGTTCCTTCTGTACAAATCAACACTTGACATAAAATTTCTCAAAGGAAGATATACGCTTACCTATTCTGTGTCCTTTATGCTGCAAGACTAATACAGCAGCGACTCTCCATCCTGCATACAGTCAAAGGCAGGAACATCCTTTGCTTCTTGTTTATCTTAACTACAGAACCAAAAAAAAAAAACTTACAATGGCTCAAGCCAATGGATCATTAACTTGTAGAATATTTTCAAGTTAACTTGGAATTTTAAGGCATTGAGGCGCACGATGCAAGAAAATCTGAACCAAAATTCACTCTTATAAACACAGTATATTTTAATATATTTGCCCCCAGAGATTGTATGACTCAGATCTCTCAAACTAATGTGTTGCATTTCAAAGGCATGAGAGGCACAAATGAATAAGAAATAAATCTTTTTAAAGTACATAGTTAAATAACGGAAACAAATATCTGACTTATTTCTGTTCCCTGTTTGTAGGACACAAAAACACCTTCTCTCTCTCTCTCTCTCTCTCTCTGAACTGAAATCAATCTATTATGTCCTCCAGACTATCCTCAGATGGTGTTACTTGTTCAACTGCAAGGCTACTTCCACATATATAAAGTGTTTCTTAATAATTCAATATTCCTTTCAACACTTAGCATCCAAGAAATAACCACAGCTTGTGCTTCTCTCACTATAAGAAATGGCATACATTTAAGACTATAAGAAAAGCCATGCTGAATCAAACCATAGTCTAGCATTCTGTTCACAGTGACCAACCAGCTCCTTGTGGGAAGCCCACGAGTAGGCCACGCTGTCACCAGGGCATTTCCTCCCCTGTATCTTTCATGACTGAATTGGAAGACAAGGCAGCTGTAGCTCCCCCCACATTCCTCCTCTGGGGCTGTGTCCCAAGATGCATCCACCAGGAGCAGCCAGGGGAGCAGGTGGACAATCATAACTAAACAGGAGGAGCTGAGACACCCTTTCCCTCCATTCAGCTACAACCTGACAATGCTACTCACAGCACATGTGCCCTTGTTCCACAGACTACATGGTCCATAAGGGTACACAGGATGCTGCACATAGCCGATTTCCCTGTTCCACTTCGGAGTAATGCAATTGTTCCTGTGCGTCATAACTGTGTGGTGATGGGTGGGGACTATGGCCCAGCAGCACTAAAGGAATCTCCTCCTAAGGGGCCATGCTTGCTACTAGTACCAAATCCTATGAGATCCCACTTCAATGCTGAATGTATCCACGCTATAGGGGGGAAATACCACGTGCCTCTTATTTTTCAACACACGTTGACGACAGCCTTTTATGGAAGAGATGCCACAGTTCTGGTTTTAAATGTTTATCTCAAAACTTTAATGTGAGTTAACAGACCATAAAAGCAATCTGGAAACATGTTAGCATCTGCCAAAGGAAAAACTTTAATGATTAATACAGTTATACAAGTCACTTCATTATATAGAGGGAAAGGGCTCAGAACCTACAAGGTCACATTCTATTTCCACAAGCCATCACCATAAATAATTTGAGGCTCTTCAACATTATCCCTCATGTGTTGACCAGGTACTCAACAATACAGTTCTGAGCAATGAGGGGCTCACTGTAGCCCCTGCAGTACATACAAGGCAGCAGCAGCAACAACAAGAGAACTGGGAACAAGAAGTTACACATCACTGACTGGGTTCAGAAAACATGATAACCCACGGTGGTTTAAATAGTTGATGGTTGGTTATTTAACCCACTATGGGTTATTGTGTTGTGTTGAGGGAGTTTTTTAACCAACGGTTGGTTATTTGGCCGAAATAACTAACACAAATAACCAATGCTGTGCAGAGTTGGCTATTTGAACCACCGTTGGTTATCGTGTTGTGCGTTGGTGGCACCATTGGTTATTTCCTTGGCCACCATTAGTTATTTCATCAGCCACAGAGTCGCAAGACAAGACAGGTCAAAGTGGTGGCTGCAGCTCTCATTCAGCCGGCAGGATATTTTCAGCAGCAATGGCTGATGGGATACTAGCGGGAGGACTGAGGTGAGGAGACAGGATGGGGGATAAATGAGTCAACTCAGTGTGAACTAACAGTCAACTCACCGCTGATCCTAATCCATACCATGGTTGATTATATTGTGTGGAGAATGCTCCCTAGATAAACAGCTGTTCAGTTGATTATTACCCCACCATTGACTATTGTGTTGTCAGAACTCAGCCACTGTCTCATCAGCACTTCCAAAAGCCAGTTCCATCAAGAGTTCCACTGAGACCATCTGTCCAGTGAGGCCTACATGATTTGAGGAAAGTCCTGTTTAAGGAAGGGAACAAACAACAAGAATACACTGTAGTGAACCTTTTAGAAGGAAGATGTTTCAGGATGTTTTTATTGTTCTCCTTTTGTTGAAAGATGGCATAGCAATATTGTAAACAAGTAAGAAACTGTTGTCTTGTGACTGAAGGCAGAAGGTGCATATAATCTAATGGGCAAGGACTAGGGCCCCATATTGCAATCTTTTTATTCATCCTCTATTGGTAGGAAGTTTAGTGCTGAGATGTATAAAACGTTTGAATGCAGCTTTCCAGGACTGAGAAGGTCTCTTCATCTCCCTTCATGGGGAGATGTAAAAGATGTACACAAGAAGATATTATTGTATTTCCTTGAATGTAGCTGTGGAGGAGAATATGTGTAATTCAGCAGCTCCTCACTATCCTCCAGACACAGGTGCACCACTTATATGAGAATTGGGCCTTATTTTACTTTTTTAGGCTATGTAGGAAAACTGAAGTAGTTATGATGACATTTGTGTTTTTCCAACTTAGGAGAAATACCCTCACAAGCAGGTTGCTATCAGAAAGTTGTGTTGGTTTCTTGGGTTCTAATTACAGGATCACCTATGCAAACCTTTCCAACACTTTTGTGACAAACTTCTGGAGTAGATGATGATGATTAAACGAATGTTTTAAGAAGGCTAAATAGAAGATATTAACACCCCCTCCTGCAAAAAAGTTATGTTTTGTTGTGCTAAGATTTTAACTCTACCCTCTAATCTAACCCTCTAATCTAGGCATAGTCCACTATATAAATTGGATCACATAGTCACCTTCAGTTAGCAAGATACACTAGACACAATAACCTTGCGTATAAATACAGTACCCAATCCAGAGTCCATTGAAGACTGCAGAAAGATTTCACAAAATTTAACTAATAAATAAGAGTAGCTCTATACTTTATTTGGTCATCATGTTTCTTGCAGATACACTTGTGCTCCATTCATATTTCCCTTCTGGGTTTAGCAGACCCATAAAGTGCAAATGACAGAGTCACATCCTTAAACAGCTATGTACACATGTCAGGCAACTGCAGTCAACCCCCACCTCCGCAAGGATCCTAGACACAGGTGTTTATGGGTAGGCATTTGTCATTTTACATACTTGCTGCAGGAAACATCACTAATCCCAGTATACCTGCAGCAAACATGGTTGCAACCTAAAGTGTGGAGCTGTTTTGAGTAATCAATCAATGGAATATAAGGGAAATTGACTGACAGACATTCTAAGGATGCTAGCCAGACTGACATAAACACTAACATAAATTATGCTAGTGCAAGAAATGTCTTCAACAATAACAATAGCATTAGCTGGTGCAACAGCTTTTCCAGGAAATCCTGTCACGCCAGCTAACTCTATTGGTGTTGCGGTAGAGGCCCCTTTTAGTACCGTAATATAATTTACATTAGAAGTAGTGTTGGTTTGGATACTGTTCCTAAGTATGGTGCATGTGGCTCAAACATATATTCTCTGCTCTGTGGATTTCAGTCCAGTTCGATTGCAGTTCCTTTGCCTTCATTCACAGTTGTTCATCTGTAATCAGTTCTGAAATCACGTGAAGGAAATAACTCCTCCTTACTGACCTCAATGGACAATGAATGAGGAACTAGAAAGAAATCTCATTATGTCAATAAATGTATCTCAATCTGTCTTGAATCTAGTACGTTTCTTTGCATCCGCAACTATTCCAAGAAGTTTATTTCATAGTTTGAAACTCTTCTTCTGAATCTGAGTGTGTTAATAACCTATCATCTTACCTATAGCCTTCTTTAGCCTCTTCTGTATATCCCACAGATAACAGAAAGTTAGGGTGACCATATGGAAAGGAGGTCAGGGCTTCTATATCTTTAACAGTTGTATTGAAAAGGGAATTTCAGCAGGTGTTATTTGTATGCATGCAACACCTGGTGAAATTCCCTCGTCATCACAACAGTTAAAGCTACAGGAGCCCGGCTCTCTTTTGTATCTGGTCACTCTAGTATAGCTCCTGCAGCTTTAACTGTTGTGATGAAGAGGGAATTTAACCAGGTGCTGCATGCATACAAATGACACCTGCTGAAATTCCCTTTTCTTAACAACTGCTAAAGATACAGGAGTCCTTTCCATATGGAAAGTTATGATCTCCCAGAGTTTGGACAATTTGTGGCCGCCCTCCAGGTGTTGTAGTACAACTAACATCAACCCTCAATGCCTGAATAGCTTTGGCTATTGGGTAGTATAGAAATGTACTAATAAAAATAAGTAAATCAATAAAATAGCCAGCATAGCCAATGGTGAAGGATGATGGGATTTGCAATCCAACAATTTCCAGAGGCCTGCAAGTTGAATTTCAGCCAGTGTCATTTGTATGCAATTAGTTCCAGGAGAAATTCCCTCTTCATCACAACAGTTAAAGTTGCCGGGGCCCTGCCTTCTTTTGTATATGGTCACTCTAGTATAGCTCCTGCAACTTTAACTGTTGTGATGAAGAGGGGATTTCACCAGGTACTAATTGCATACAAATGACACTGGCTGAAATTCCCTTTTCTCTACAACTATTAAAGTTACATGAGCCCTGTCCTCCTTTTCATATGGTCAGCCTAAAGTTGCCCATCCCCATTATATCCCCTCTCACAGCAAAATCCTACGCACATCAACCCAGAAATAAGCCCCAGTTAGATCAATGGGGCTTACTACCAGGTAAATGGGTACAGGATTGCAGGACCAGACTCCATTTCCCTTAAGCTAAACGGGAAGAAATATTTAAATCCGCTCATATGAGAATTCTCCACCCCTGTGGCCATATTAGTTTCAGACATGATCTCATCAGTGCCTTGAGTGTTGATACATCCAATACCTCCAAGAACTAAATTTTTCCTCTTTATGCCCAAATCACAAAGGCACTAATAACTATCTTGAGAGCAACCAGCTCCTCACATTTCCCATACTTCCTGTATGCTTTGAATGAAATGGGGAGAATATAATTGCCATGCTGGATAGGAGCAGTAATAATTCATCAGTCTGGCTTCTGGTAATGGTATCCAGAGAATTAAGGAAGCTTCCCAAGGATGAAATTATGGTGTTACAACAATACCTATTCCCACAAGCAGTTTCCCCCAAACTGGTGCCTCCAGATGTTTTGGACTTTAACTCCCTGCCTATTGACTATGCTGGCTGGGACTGATGGGAGTTGCAGTCCAAACATCTGGGAGAAACCAGCTTAGGGAAGGCTGCCCTGGAGCATGTTATAAACAGATCACTTCCAAATCATCAGAGTTTCAAAGAGGACTATGGGATTAAAACTACTTGAAGACAAGGAGTGTCATCAGACCGGGGGGTGAGGGAATGCGGTTCTCTACCGTCACTTCTCTGTCCCCGCTCCTGTCCCACAATACTTCCTCTTTCCATCTGGAGAAGAAAGAGGAAGTAAACAAAGACCATGGGGCCCATTTAAGGGCTGTTTTATTGCACCGCTTTTCCTGCATATAGCAGGAAATGGCAGCACATTCCATTTTTTAAAAAAGTTGGATTACTGGGGGTCCATTTTGTGATGGAAAACAGGCAAGAAGGAATGGGAGGTTTGTGGGAGGCAGACATCGTCGTCCAAACATCCGTAAGTGGGCAGTAGCGATAAAACACTCGTCTGATGACGCCCTAGAATCAGACCACTTCTAAAGCCATGAGTTGGCAAAAGGTATATCTGGATCTACAGGCAGATCTCCAAGTGATTTGCAAGGATGTCTGACTCTCAATCACAGCCACAAAATGAATCCTGCCTCCACACCCTATATTATACCGCTGTAACTAAGAAAGCTTGAAGGGATTTTTGTGTGGAAATTCTGTATACTCTGTTCAGTTCTGTTATTCAAAACAAATCTCTGGGTGTAGAATTCTTTAATTCTGTCTTCGGCTCCTGGGTGTGGTTGGTGGGTCTCAAGGTTGGAATAAAAAGACAAGGTAGAGAATCCTCAAACCTCAAGTCTTCCCACCCCGACATAGGTTAGGCATCCCAGAGCCTAACTCTGGGTGCCAGGCTACAAAAGTAATCTCACTGCCACCCCATGTTTGTGGTTTGGGACAAGAGGCTTTCAAAAGCAATCAAATAATAATTGCTATTATACTACTTAGCATTCTAACTAGATCTGCAGGCAAGCAGAGGAAACCCTTTTTATATATAATTGGAAATACAGCAGAAAATGGCAGAGGGCATAAGTGTGCAGGTAAAACATTTGGCTAATAAGAAAACCACTGAGTTACTATTAACTATGCCTTTAAGGCTGATATCAGAGGGGTCTCAGTGATACAGACTGCATTCCATTTGCTGAATATAGACAAAGAAAGAGAATGCAACAGCAGGAGCTCCTGCAGGTTTCAGCAGCTCCTCTAGCAGTTACTTTGACAAGTGCATTCCTGAACATAGCAAATACAACACAACAAAAACAGGATCAAAATTGGGGAGAGGAGTGAATGAGAGGAGCCAAAAGATGTCCCCTGAGCACTTGCATAAGCCATAATCCAAGGATAGAAAAGAACCAGGCATTTGCTGTCAAAATACAAATGATCATAAACTCCAAGCTGTTTGTAGTAGTAATAGTAGTAGTAAATGTAGCTTTCTATAGAAAGCAGACTTCAGACACATATATAGATAGCTGGTCATCATATACTCATATGTATGCAAGAGGAAGAGGAAGAGGAAGAGGAAGAGGAAGAGGAAGAGGAAGAAGAAGAAGAAGAAGAAGAAGAAGAAGAAGAAGAAGAAACCAGCATACTCAATGCTTTACTGAGTAATGTATAGGGAGGAAATAGTCAGGTCATTCTCCAAAGGGTGGGGGAGGTAACAGAGGAGGAAAGCAAGGAAAGGGAGAGAGGCCAGTGTAATAAGAGACAAATGTGACTAAATGCAGTTACACATGCTTGGGCTTCAGAGATGGCTACAGAGATTAAATGCAATAAAGAAATCCATTGAGGGAAATCTTTAATCATTGCTCCATGTCAGGGATATTATATTTCGCTCCATGTGTTAATATTGTAACCTGGCGAGCGATACAAGAGCCACCAATCTCCGTGGAAATATTACAGAGTGCAGAACTAGAATCATCCAAAGATGCAGTAAGCATATTACACTTGACATGTAGCCCGGCAAGGCAAAAAGAAGGTTCTGCATCAGATCGGAGAAGGTGGCATTGCTTAATTGTCTGTCCCTGCATGAAGCCTGGCTAAGAATCACAAATCGTGATTGCAAGATGTGGAAAACATCACAGGCAGCTTTGGCTCAAATTACTGCCATTTGTATTTTCTAAGGCATTGTTTTTTCCTCCGTTTGCTCTTGCATTACAGCTGCATGGACGCATTGTCGCATTAAGAAGTTCAGGTGCCAGTTTTAGAACAGTTCGCATTCAGGCTTCCCTTTCTCTCATCACACGATCGAAGTGAGGGATATTATGAGAGATAAGACACTCGGCTCAAACGTTACACTGTTACTACTCTACTTGCAAACAAAACGGAGGGGGGGGGAAAGAATAATTTGGAATGGGAATAGAAATGACTCAAGAAAACGTTCAACTGTTTACAATGGAGAGTACTCTGTGTTTCCTACTACATTTAGCAAGGGTTTTAAGCTCTGGTCTAGAATTAAAAGAGGTGTAGCAGCCTCCGGTCTCTATCCTTGAAGAAAAATAATTTTTAAAATGCCAATTTTAGTTTAAAATAAACTTCAAAGTTTAGCATGTTTGTTTGTTTGTTTATTCATTTGAGTCACACTGTGTGCCTGACAAGAACAATGGTTCTTCATTCGAGCTGAGGAACTGTGTAAAGGACACATACAAATTGTTCGTAAACCATTGAGGAGAGAGGGAGTTCTGCAAAACACAGACACACAGTGAGTTGCTCTCCTCAATGGCCCCCAGCAGGAAAAAAAGTTCTTTTTTTTTCTCTTTAGTCCAAAGTCTCAAACTATTTTTTACACTTCACAGCCTCTAAGAAATGGCTGACAGAACACTGGACAACCTTGATTACTTTCCTTTAAATGTGTTTTTCCCTTAGAGAAGCCTCTTGAAAGGCAGCAGCAGAAACTGTGACGTAGAGACAACATAAACAAACACAAAGGGAAGCATGAATGTATTCTAATGAAGTTCAGGAGTTTCATCTTGTTCTAACAAAACCTGGGAGCAAGAGCAGCTATTTTTCTTCCTTAAAAAAATAACAAAAGAACAAGCATACAGTTGCTAGTGTGGCGTTGCAAACTTCTCAAGTGGCTGCTACTGGTGTCCCATTCTTGACCCCTAGAGGGGGCAGCAAATGCTTCCAAAAAGGGGGACGATACTACAAGTCTCACCTACCCTGCCAAGCCACTCCTACCACACCTTCCCTCAACTGCACCTGCTCAAGTTCCTCCCATGTGCTCCAGCAAGTTTCCACCCAGGGAAGCCCCTCCCTATCAACCATAATTACTCAATGGGAACTCCCTGCCCAAACCAGTATACCTCTGAATACCACATGATCCTAGGAAGAAACAACGGAGGGAAAGCTGTCACCATTACATCCTCTGTGTGAACTTCCAGAGTGCAGTGTAGCGCTCAGAGTGTCAGACTAGAATCAGAGAGTCCTGGGTTCAAATCTTCACATCTCTTTCCCAAGTCCCGCAATCCCCTCCCCCAAAGGAAAGAGATGCTATTTGAGCAGGGGGAGAGATTTATGTTACATCTGAATTAGCCCATTAACACAGCTGCTGAGCAAGACGCCAGTAGAAGTTTATCTCTCTAGCAAAACTGTACCTGTCAACAAATAGGTAAGTGGTATAAGTTTAAACTTATTATGTAATAAAAATATTGCCATCTTGCCTTCTGGTGGACCCGCAAGGTGAGTTACAAATAAAACATAAAAGCAGTAATACAATTAACAATGTAAGACCCATTAAAAAGTATCATAAGCAAATGCCCTATAAAGCAGACATATGTGTGTGTATGTGTGTGTGTATGTATATATATATATATATATATATATATACATATATATATATATATTTACACACACATGAGCTGTTCACATAGCTGTTTCCCCAGCCTCAAAAACAATCCTGTTGCCAAGAGTAGGTGCACATGTTCCCAGTCAGACTGTCTTTAATAGTGTTGATTTGTTGTTCAAGGACAGAACACAAGGAGAAGGGCTGAATCCAGTTCCCTGCTCCGCACACATCTTCCAAGCAATTTATTACTGCTACTTGAAGACAATATGACTGGTACAGATGGCTCAGGCTTCTGTATTGAGTTTATTTTTTTCCTTTTCAGCCTGGGGAAATAGACACAAGTTTCCTCCTATTAAATGTGGGCTAGTTACCGTGGAGGACTTTGAGAGATACTCATCTCATACTACCAATCTTGACCTTTTCAATATGACAAAGGTGTCACTTCTCAGCCATTTCTGGCTGTTTCTCAGCACATGTTTTTAAAACGTCAGTCAAGAAACAAAGGCCCCCTTCACAAGGATGCGCTTTTGCGCCCGGTTCGGCGATTATGCGCATTATCGCGGAGGCGCATTTACTCCTAATCCCTCTGCACGGGAGGCGGCGAGAGGCGGCGAGAGGCGGTGAAGCGCATTAATTGATGTCCAAAAAGCGCTTTACAAGAAGTTAATGCGCATATTCGCTTGTTCACACGGCGAAAATGTGCTTTAACGGCCGGAGCAAAATAAAAGTCGCTATTTAACGCGCATTCGATAATGCGCATAATCCGGGAGATAACGCGCCTCTACGCCCGTTTTGCGCTCCGCTGGTGTGGAGGTAAAATTTATAATGAGCCTTCAAAGAGTATTAAACCTCTCTTGTGGAGGTAGCCAAAGTGACAGAATCAGCCTTGAAGCCTCTCACCCCCACCCCCAAACCCCAAATTTTAGCTAACAACTAAGAGAGCAATGTTTTCTTGCACCAAATCTTTAAGAAAGGACTGTTGAAAGAACACAGGCTTCTAAACAATTGCCACCAGGCTGTTCATTGAGACAATTCATGTTTAATTAAATTAGATGCAAATTGAACAATTGGGTTGTATGGTAGTTTTTAGGAATCCTTTTTTGTGGGATTGTATTTACAAAAAATTAATTCTTTGGTGAGAGTTACATTTTTGGGTCAAACTTCTCCCTTCAAAACCAAAACTCTGTGGCACCAAACCATTCTAATTCCATGAGGATTTCAAACTTGTGCCTGGCAATTGGTTTGAATGTCAGTTTTCTACAATACTGTGCCAATGGCCTCTTAAGTTCCAGCTACATATTTGTGACAGAAAGCTAGTGTAGTACGTAGTGATTAACAGTATGAGCCAGAAAGTCCCTGATGAAAGTCTCACCTCAGCAACTCATTAGGTGGCCTTATGCCAGCCACTATTTGCCCAGTTTCACACCCCATGTACAACATGGAGATAATATATACTGGCATGAGCTGATAACTGAGATAACCCAGAATGCTCAAGAAAAATGCTATATTAAATGCTAAGTATGGTTATTAAAGACCCAAGGGGCAAAATTACCCAAAGACTGAGAAGAGTGAAGAACTTTAGTTTGGATCTTGGTACTACTAGCCGGCACCTTCTCTTCTCAGTTTCTGTGTGGATGGGGGAGTTTTAAAAGAACACTACCTAAGACCTGCAGATAAGTCTATATTGATTACATTTTTAAAAAACCTGTTCTTGCCCATGGAAGTGAGAGTGGTCCATTTGCTAGCCAATACAGCTTGACATTTAGGACTGTTTTTCTATGGATATCCAAAAGGCCACAGTTTCGAAGATCTTGGGCACTCTGCTTCAACAGCAGAGGTTGAAATTTGGCTTGGTCCTCTCCTAAGTCTTGCATGTTCTCAAAATAAATGCTCAACAGTGTCCACTGCTATGGCTGAGTGGTTAGGAATCTGCTCTGTGAGGTTTCGGTGTGGGTTTGAGACTTGGAAGCTCCTCTCCGAGAGCCAGTGGAGTGGTTAGAGTGTTGGACTGGGACTGGGAAACCCAGCTTCTAGTCCCCACTCAACCATGAAACTCACTGGGTGATTTTGGGCCAGTTACTGGCTCTCAGCCTAACCTACCTCACATGGTTGTGGTGAGGATAAAATGAGAGAGGAGGAGGATCAGGCACACCTCCCTGGGCTCCTTGGAGGAAAAGGCAGGATATAAATGCAACAAATAAAGAAATAAGTAACAATAAAGACCACTCATGGATAGCAGCTGAATGCATAAATGACACCAGTTATGCAATTCCACACTGGCCTAATGTTTGCTCTAAGAGCAGTTGGAAGAGCATGTTATTAAGCCAAGGAAAAGCTTCACTTCCCATCAGATCATAGCCGGACGTCAATGCCAAGAAAAGCTTAAGGGAATTACTCAAATCTCACAGAATTTCTTGTATTTAAGCTCTTTATCCTCGCTCCTTCTACACATCGCAAAACACTCTTCCTTGACTGGGTTTGCAAGGTTCTTTCTTTCTTTTCTGGAAAATCAAATGGGTTTTGCAAGGTGCTTTCTTTTGCTGTTGTTTTTATTTAAGAAAGCTTACTCTTCCCCTCCCGCCCCATGCCTATAGAGAAAACAACATTGTAATATGGCATCAATGTATACCAGGCTCTCTGGAACTGAAGACGACTATGAACTCCTACTGTTATTGTTTATGTGGCATTCTTTGTAATGTGCTTTAAGAACCCCATCTCATTTTGTTCTCACAATGTCACGATGATTCCCTTTTTATACCCAAGCCAGAGGTGAGGACAGATGATGTAGGCACTCGTATAACGCCCACATGGAGACTGTGGGAAGTCCATCAGTGGTGCACCTAGCACCACCAGTGAAACAGGTGCTTATATGTCAGGCTGACAACTGTTTCCCTTCTTGAAAATAGAAAGAAAATTGACCTGAGTTGGGAGCCTTTGGGCTATTAAAAACTGCATCTGCTGAGTTTCAAATGGGTGTGGGCAGGAGGAAGCACAGCGCAAGGGTGCCTGAATCTGCTACTGGCTTCCTGTTGCTTGCTGGCCACAATCTAATGTGGTATGTTTGACTTACAGAGCCTTGAATGGCTTGAGTCCAGGGTGTCTTCAGAAGCACTTTTGCTCATGTGAATCACCCTGTCACTTCGGGTCTTTTGGGAAAGGCCTTGCTCCAGGTTTCCTTTACACATCATGTTAGGTTGACATAGACTATACATTGTAGATTCTTTCTTGGGATGTCCCCCTCAAACTTTGTCATTTCCTCTGTATAGACTCTGTAGAGCAGTGGTGGGCCCCTGCCGCCAGTCAAAATGTATATCTTTACATACACAAAAACATGGCATCTGTAGTGGCTACAGAGTACCAAAAAAGTTAAATTTAGCATGGAAACAAGCTAAATGTAACCACTGTAGCACTCTGTAGTGGTATGGAGCGGTTTTCTTTTTTTCTTCTTTGTGGTGCATCCCACACTCTGTGCAGCACCCCACGGAGTGTAGCCCATGAGGGGGAGGGGTGAAAATACCCCTCAGACCTTCTGCAGTTGCCCATCCTAATTATGGAGTCTATAGAGGCCTGTTTAACCCCTCTGTTTGTTTCACTGGCAAGACATTTTGGGTTTGTTTGGTTGCTTAAGTTTGATTATTTTCCCAAAAGTATATTCATATTGCTTGGTTTTCGTGCAGCTTTAGATTTTTTCCTCCTATACTTCTATGGTTTTTTTCTCTTGTTTTATTTTGTTTCTATGGTTTTATCCCACTTTGGGGGATATTCATGAGAAAAAGCAACTGAGAGGAGTTTAAACATAAAAGCTAGGGGGGGCTTGCCACTTTCCCCATCTACTCACAGGCCCTCTTGTGTCTTGTAAAATGCCTCCCAAGGGTCCCTCAACCGTTAGGAGCAGATTTCAGGTGGGGGTGGGGTATTCATGAACAGAGTGGAAATGCTCCCATGTGCCTATACAAGTGAGCATGTTGGATCCCAGACAAAATAAGTTATAACTCTTCTGGTAAGGTTCAATTGTAACTGTGCCAATTCCTAGCCCCCTTTATTGCCTACATTAGCTACATTAGATCAGAGATAACACCAGGAATTCCACCAGGGGGTATTCTTCCATGGGGAAGAGCTTGGAGGCCAAGCCCCACACCCCCGGGGGAACCCAAGGAAGCTCTACAGGCCAGATGCAGAACCATCATGTGCCACTTTAGGCCTGCAAGCCAGAGTTTCCGTATCCCTGAGGTAGGCTGTTCCTTACATCAGTGGCTGGCAAGAGATGATGACAATCAGTCATGGTAAACGTTTTAGCACTTGTTACCTATATCTGTTAGGCTTTTCCTTATATCAGTGGTTAGCAGGAGATAAGCAACATCAGTCATGTCTGATTTTTGGCCTACTTCAGCCTCCCTGTGCATGACACTGCCTTATACCAAGTTGAGACCCATTGGTCAACCTTGTTCAGCTAGCCGCAGCTCTCCAAGGGCTTAGGCAAAAATATTTCTCCAAACCTGAGGTCCCTTTTAGCTAGGGCATTGAACCTGGGACTTTCAGTGGGGAGAGCATGTACCCTATCACTGAGCTGTGGTCCTTCCCCTTTCATTTTCACACCAGTCTACTACTCTAATTTTTTTTATATATATACTAACAACAGATCCAACTTTCCACATAAAACAGAGTCAGTATAGAATTCTACTGACAGTTGCCTCCTGTCCCAGTCATACCAGATTGTTTGCTGGACAGTGTACACTGTTTTTATGAATAAGTCAAAAGACAAAGACCACGTGCTTTTACATCCGATTGTCAGTAGCAGTTGTAGAACCGAATATGGAACAGCTCAGGAGAAAGGAGCACTTTCAGTGGAAATCTAGAGGTGAGCCATTTAGCCATCTCAGAAAAGATTTAAGTCAAAGACCGAAAGTGGGTCAAAATTAATTGTATTTCTCAACAATCCAAGTTCAGAATGACCTTCCTTCCTTTTAAAAATCAAGATAAGTAGCAACACTGAAGATCTTTTTTTATGTAAACTTTTTTAAAAAAAATATTGTCCAGATATAAAAATATAAATAAGGAATGATCATTGCAAATGTATAGATTGGGTTTACCAATACAATTCCAGCTATTTCTTAGTTGTATCCCAGGCCTACCATTTCAAGCAAACAAAAAACACCCTGAAGAAATATCAAGAAAACACCACTAAAATTATCATTCCCTTCCCAGCCCCACCACTCCTACTACATAGACTGAACACATACTTTCTGTAGGGCCCTAGAATTAAACGCTTGACAATCAGCCCATGCGGGCTGAACTATACCTTCTGCTAATCATATTGGTGTAGCTCCAAATTCAGATTGAGACCAGTACACTCAGGGAAGGAAGGATTAAATCTTCCCTCACGCATTTTTCCTGAAACCCCCCCCCCCCCCATTTTTTAAAAAAGAACTATAATTCAACATTAAGCATCCAGGCGAAGAGGTAATCCAAATAAATATATGACAAAAAAATCTGAGACATTCTGGAGACTGCTATTTAAGTGTGTGTGTGTGTGTGTGTGTTATTTTAACCTTGATTAAAATAAAATTTAAAAACCTGAATGTTAATTTTCTAAATAATTCTATTTTTTTCTGTTAACCTAACTCAAGTAAAAGGTTAAATAATGATATTCCAAGGTAATAATAACAGCATCTAAAGGCTGCATCTACCCTTTAAAATACCTAGGTAGTCTGAGCCCATCCTGAAGCCCATTCTTGCCCCAAGGCTGTTAAGTGGCAGCAAAAGGTTAATCCCCTCCCAATAATCCCAATCTGGAAACACCCCACCACTCACCATGACTGCCTTTAACAAAAAAGAATTAAAGATACACAAATCCGAGAATACATTTAATATATCTACCGTTAGAGGCAATTCTGAAAAAGAGTGTAACAGTTTAAGAACTTCGGGCCACATGTAGTCATTGCATTTAAGCAGAACTGTTTGATGACTTTGGTAGGAGCCTAGTTTAAAACGCTGATGATACACTGGGGTCATAAATCATCAACACTGACTAGAAGATTAGAAGTGAATGGAAAGGAAGGGTGAAGCTTCTATTTATATTTTGAATGAGACATGATCTCATGCTGAAAGTTACTTTCTACATTGAAATCACACGATTATTTTATTCTATTTTTATTCATTCTTTTTGTGGAAATGAAGAACAGAAGAGAACTTTCAGATCCCATCACATGGCATCTGTACAAGAATTTGGATCGCAATTCAGAAAAATCAAGATCACCTTATAACCAGTACAGAGTCCAGTTGTCCCTCGCCCAAATGTAATTGGATCTGAAGCTATTACACCACTAAAATAAGCCCCAGCAGCAATACTGTCAATGATGCATATTAAGAGACAAGGCTAGGATTTGGTTTTACCTATTAAACATTTATGTAGAGCATCCAAAATGCATTCCAAACCTTATCTCAGTAGTGTTTTTAAGTGTAAGCGGAAGAAGAAATAGGGACAAAATTGAAGACGGGAGGCAAATGCCTCTAGGAAGCTTACAAGCAAGTTATGAGGGCAATGGCTTCTCCCAGGGTGTTTGCTCCCCCAGTATCTGATTTAGAAAATGTACCAGGGTGAACAGACTTCAGGCTTGCAATATCTACTTTATTTTCTACTAAATCCCTGAGATCCATCAACTGGAGCCAGGTGCAAAATAGTGGCTCACGTAGACAGAGGTATGTTAGGAGTATATATGCAGCCCAGGAATTTACATTCAGTAAACAAAACCAAGCCCACAAGTCCTTTAATGCAAAATTCCACTCCTGATTTCTGCCCAAGCGCTCTTTTTAGCTTCCTATTGGGGGGGGGGGGGGGTTAACTGTTGCTATTGTTAAACAATTGACAGTCAGAAACCCTTGCCTATCAACTGCAAATCAAATGGAGATCTCTAAGTTCATTGCAATCTATTCTGCTCACCCTGAGATAAGCTATCTCTGAACATGGAGTTCCCATTCAGTATTCTTGGCCAATAAGAGGGGCTTCCATGGGTGGAGCTGGGATAGAGAAGGGGAGGTATGGTAGGAGTGGCTTAGCAGGGTGAGTTAAACTTGTAACATCCCCAGTTACTGAATGCACCAAATACCATCTATCATCCTTATGTGATAGAGATCAGGACAGAACCACTTTCAACCCAAGGATCAAATTCCATTTCAGAGATGTTTTTGCGGGCCACATTCCAGTGGCAGGTGGGGCCAAAAGCAAAAGGGGTGAAGCCCAAAATAAACAAAATACCAGTGACTGGCTCTTATACCCAGTCACTAAGCCTTAAGAGAGGCATTTCAACCGTTTAGAATGGGGATCCAGGAAATCACTGAATGATTAGTGTTTGGGGAATAGGTGTTTGGAGCTTGGGAAGTGTGTGTGGCCTTCTGAGGAACTCCAAAGGGCCAGCTTGCAACACTCGGAGGGCCAGATTGGGCCCCCAGGTCTGATGTCCTGCACCCCTGTAACAAATAGACAAGGACTATCTTCGCTGAAAGAGGACAGTTGTCATTCTGCCTCCCTGCTTTTAATCTAGCTGTTTAAATATTTTAAAAACTATTCATAATACTTGTGGATTGCATAATAGCCAGATTTCCTATTTCTATAAGGACAAATAAAGGCAGATTAGCTTTGTCATCACTATTACCAGCAATAAAACATTTCAAAGCCAGAAAGTTAGTTAAAAATACATTCCCTTAACAAAGATACAGAAGAGAACAAGAAACAAAAGGCTGATTGGACAGTGACTTGCCTTGATCGTTTTTGTGACTGCACTGTGAGGAGACCTGCATTTCTTCTTTTACAGGACAGGCAGGGAGGCAAATATGGGACAGGCAACCATGTCCTTTCAAGCATCTTATCAGAGAAGCCACGTCTATGGCAGGCATTTCATCTCACATCAACCATTGGAGTGCATGTGCAATGCGCTTTTCAGGCACTCCAAATTAATATTAATCATTGCCCCAGGAGTTCCATTTTCTAGATAACATTGTATTTTATGACCATGGAGCCACATTAAATATATCTTCATATGAGAGCTACACTTGTTGAGACGACCATTGTGCCAGCTGCTAATTAAGGCGAGTGCAGCTTGTGCCAAAGTCATGGTTCTGAATATGAACTAGCTTCAAAGACCAAGACAAAGATGTTGGCTTGTATAAATCAACATGACTGCATGTCTAGAACAGTTGAGATCCAGAGAACCCCATGTGTATGCAGCACAAAGTGTTTTTGATTTTCTCTTCTGGTAGCAGCTCCTTGTAGCTCCTTGTCCAGGGTGCCACTTCGGGGGTGGGGGGGGGGGCAGAAAGAAGTTTATGACCTTCAGGATCCTTGGGAGAGGTCCAGAAGGCTGCTGCCAGAAGTGTGGAGCACAAAAGTCCCTGTACTCTGCAGAATACTGAGTATGGGGCTTCGGTTCTAAGCCAATCAGACGTACAATTCCTACAACTGAGCTGCCTCAATTGACATCCAGAACTTCCCTTTTATTCCCAGCACCAAATAGCTGCCAAGGTCAGATCAAACAATCACTCTTTCTTTATGTTTCCCCATGCCACAGATCCTAATGCATGTGTCACCATAAAAAATTTAAGGGTGCAGCACCTAAAATAGTGGTCTGTGCTCTTTGTAGAGTACTCAACACAACTCACATACACCAATCAATCAGCATGATGGACAAAGTCACCGATAATCAAAAGGCAAGAGAGACGGAATATGACCTCCCCAAAGCAGTTCAGTGATCGTCAGCCACTTCAGATTTTGTGACCACCAACCTTTATTCGTAGTACAGAGTCTATGGCATAGTATTCAAAAATAGAAAGATGATGACACGCATGGATCAAACTCTTCACGTCTAGCAAGAATATTAGTGTGACCATAAGAATATGGTCACACATGTCTGAGAAGAGAATTATGATTGAAGCACACAATTCATTCTTAGACCAAGAAGCAAATGTTTAGAAAATGAAAAAAAATGAACAAATCACATGTTATGAGAGAAGCCATTGCCCCTCAAACATTCACAGTGGCTGAATTCAGACAACACGGTAGTCAATGGTGGGGTAATAAACAACTTCACAGTTGTTCATCTAGGGGGTGCTCCCCACACAACATGGTAATAAAGAATCAACCGTGGTGTGGATTAGGATCAGCGCTGAGTTGACTATGGCAGCATTCGGATGACATGATAGTCAATACAACTGACGATTGTTTCCCCCCACCCAGTTGCTTAATGTGTCATCTGAATTCAGCCAGTGTTTCTGCAGGTCACTACCTGCACATGTCTCTGGATTGAAAGGAGGCAACTCCAAAATAGTGGCTCACATATAGATACAACAGGCAGCTACTTTAAGGGGAGGTTATTTTGCTGCATCTCTGCATTGGGGGTGAGTGACTGCTCCAATCACATCCAATACAGATTAACACATCAGCATTACTCACCGGCAGCGGCAGTTTATTGGAAGAAGGAAATGCTAAAGCAATGTCTAGATCAAGAGTGGGCAACTTGTGCCCCCTTAGATGTTTTGGTCTACAACTCACATCAGCCAATGGTAAAGGAGGATGGGAGTTGTAGGCCAAAACATTTGAAGGGCCACAAGTTGCCCAACCTTGTGCTAAATCAAAATGTGTGCCCAGGGCATTAGTTCTGAGAATTAGTGGTATAGCAAGATCTTTTGAGCAGTATTTCTATGGTCTGATTAAGAACATAAGAAGCGCTATGCTGTATCAGACCAACGGTCCATCTAATCCAGCACTCTGTTCACACAGTGGCTAACCAGCTGCCCACAAGAAACCCACAAGCCAGACATGAGTGCAACAGCACCCTTCCGCCCATGTTAGCCAGCAACTGGTGTATATAGGCATATTGCCTCTGATACTGAAAATAGCACATAGTCATCAGGACTAGAAGCCATTGATATACTTCTTTTCCGGGAATTTGTCCTTTTAAAGCCATCCATATTGGTAGCCATCGCTACATCTTCTAGTAGCGAATTCCATAGTGTAACAATGCACTGTGTGAAGAAGCTCTTCCTTTTATCTGTCCTGAGTCTTTCACTGATTGTACCATCTCTTCTCCATTGCAATTAAAGCCTTCTTTGTCCACATTAGTGGGAAGGCATGCTTGGCCTTCATCAATCCCTTCGAAATGAACCATTTCCTTATCCAACTAGCCTGCTCGCTGTGGCACCATACACAATGAATGTCCTAAAGAAAAAGAAAATAAATGTCTGCAGTATGTATGGGAAAGAAGACAAAAAGCCTATTTTAAGCCTTGAACATCTGACATTTCAAAGTGGTAGATCTGTGGTCTTTTGGGCAGACAATTTTCAGCCCACATTATACCAAAATATGTGGTTATTCATCCAATTTCTCTAAGCATAGTATTTTATTTGTGTTTGAAAGCTATGGAATGTTCCAGAAGTTTTGTAGAGCTGACCAGATACATTCTCAACCAGGCTGCAATATTTGGAAGATGATAATTTATTATGTATTCCTCAGTGGATAGGAAACATACCCATTCAGACCTTTGAGAAACATGAGCAATTATTTCTGAAAACAGGAAGACAGACGGATATTGTACTAACATTTGTTTAGAGATTTTGAAAATCTATTTTCTTCATCGGGTCACACCCACTTCGCAAGTGAAAAAGCCATTGCCTGGTATTTATAAAGAACGTGACATTTCAACAATGTGTTTGCCTATTAAAACATAAAGGCCAACTTGTCCGAAAACATGCTCACACAATTTGCTTTACCCTTTCTACAAATTTTGATCGACTTGTATCCTCAGATAGTAGCATATATATCTGTCAACATATATAGGGCAAAGGATTTCATGCTATTGCATAGTCGCATCTTGGACTAATTTTCCTCTGAGTTCCTGTCCATAGGTTGCCCTCTTCCTGTCTTCATTATCACAGAAGCTATAGCAGCAAATTTATAAAACTCTTTGTGATAGAAACACAACATGTTCAGGAATTATTGCCCATTCGATTGTAACATCATAGATGGAGAGATCTAGGCTGAGCTCACTGCCCCTGCCCTGTCATCCCTGTCACATTCACACACATACCATCCATGTGTTGGGGCACACCTCTATACAGGGGAGCTTGCAGGTTTTTAATCATATGGAGGGGACCCACAAACATATGGAACGTTTCAAAATCTGTATTAGGCCAAACTTTTATTAGACCCACCCAATGTCTAAACGGAAGCATGACGTCCCAGGAGGAAAGGGACATCGCGCCCGCCATATATATATATATTTAAAAAACAAGAGCTGATGAAAAACATAAAGGAACTCCACCACCAAACTCCACACCCACCCACCACCCACCCACCATCCTGGGGATGGCGAAATTGCTTTCACCCCCCACTCCCATGGGCACAGAGCCACCCCGTGTGGCTCCATGCCTGTTTTAGAACCCAGGACGGCGGGAAATCCGGGATATCCCCTGGTTTCCGCTATCCTGGGGTTATCCCGGGGTTGTCTCTGGTTGCTCCCAGGATCCCCTATTCATCATTTAGATGCACAGGGATGACCTAGGGATGATCCCAGGATAAATCCCTGGTATAGACATGGCCTTGATGGCAAACAAAGCATACACACATAGGAAAAAGTAGGGGAGGAAAAAAGTGGCTGATGCTGAAACCCAGGAGCCTGCACTTAGTCACATAAATGTGGAAAGAGTTGCAGCCATTCAAATTAAGCTCCCCCAGGAGCTGTGATTGTTTCAGGTTGCACCTAGGACTGTTGTTAGAACTGCAGGGATGAAGAATCGAAAAATTGCTTATCCTCCATTTTTTTAATTATAAAATCCAGCAGTTACTTAAAACTGTCCCCAGCCTTAGGCAAATACACAGTTTCCTTGGCAAGTGGGAAACAGAAGTAGATAGAAACTATACTTTCTTTTTATCTTAACAAAGCGGGAGATGGTTTTAGATGGTATACTAGCTGAGGAGCAGGCCTCCTCTACAGATGCCGTCAAATGCATGGACAGAGCCATTGGCCATTTTCCCACTCTCTCCCTTCATAAAATTACGATTACATCTGAATAGGACCTTTAGTGAATTAACTATGGGCAGGTGAAAGCTAAGTACACTACCCTGAATTCCTTGGAGAGGAAGGGAAGGATACAAATGTAATCAAATAAATTAAAATATAAAAGAAGTACTTAATTTCACACAAATAAATGTGAGTATACAGATAATGATAAAATGGCCTAAAAGGGTTATCTTTCCAGATTTGCCATATCTGGGACTCACAGGAGTATGGGCAGTGTTTCATATGGCAGTATAAAAAGTTTAGTTGACAGGTAACTGCAGCTAGTCTTGGTTCTCTCATGAGTGTGCCTGTATACTACATTTGTTTACAAAAATGTTGCATCCACATGCTACACTTAGGTGTACCCTAAGTGGCCTTTCACCAGGGGAATGTAACCTTTTTCAACAGTGTGCACTTTCCCCCATTGTGTAAAGTGTAGAAATGTGGGTTTTTTTAATGTATATTTCAAAGTGTACATTTTTTGAAAAGAAAATGCATTTTTTAAAATGTGATCAGAAATGTAGGAATTTCTGAACGTTTCTTGAAAAAAGGCAATCCTGCTTACATTCGGGATTGTGGAATGGATATGTCTGCATGGTTTGTAAACAAAAACAAAATTCTCATACATCTGTGTTTGAGCCTGTTTTCAACACCAACAGAAACCACTTTCACACCAATCCCTGATGCCAGTAAGAAAATGTGTTAATTTTTTTTAATGGGAGGAGTAGGGTAGCTTGGTGAGCCCCATCCAGGCATGCATTGGTGCCCATGGGCATCACATTGCCTACCCTGCCTCATAGGATGCAATCCTATGAACATATACTTGGGAATAAATCCGATTGAACACAGTGGCCCATAATTCCAAATAAATGTGTTTAGGATACATACCATTCTGAAACTTGATATATACCAATTTACCCTTCTGTAAATCTGAGACAGTGCCTGCCTCCATCTATTGGGTTTTATGGAATCAAGTTCATAATATTGTAAATTTAGAAATATTGTAAAAAGAGAAGGGCAGAGCATGACAAAAGGAGCAGGAAATTTGGGCGCTGTGCAAGTGTGTATGCACAGTTGTGTGCCTACAAATGGTAAACTGGTAGCACACTGTGTAGAAAGGGTGATGCCATGGCAGGCTAGAACAAGTTTTGCAGAAGTAGATTTTGGACTCCTATAATCCTTGAGTGTATAAATCTATATGGCTTGGATCGAAAGAACTGTGCACCTAGTTCGATACATTCAATCTGCTTGGAGTTTGCGTTTCTCAAATAGACCTCCTCCATGCTACTTTCACAAGCAGTTTGTGCTATGGGTTGGGGAAAGGGCCTTTTGATCCAAGAATAACCCATGCCCAAATGTTTAGCTACTCCCAAAGCAGCTCTTTGGATCCCAGATTATTTGTCACAGCAAGGAATGTCCATTTTCTCAGTTTAGGAAGCAGTTGCCAAAGTGTGTCCTAAGTTGAGAAAAAACACACTCCTTTATTATTCTCTAAATACATTTCAAAGTTTCTTTAAAAGTTTATTGTTGAAGCCTATTTTTAGTTAAGCAAAGTTTATAGTGACATATTGCATCTGTCCAGAAGATGCAATATTTATGTACAGGATTGGCCATACGGTCCGACAGGCAGTTGGAGGATTTTGTTCCAAAGATGTCTGCTTTCAGTTATATGGAACCAGATCAAGTATTTGGCTTCTTAAAAAAATCCATAAAACTCCTGTAAATGCCAATAATTATTAGCTCTTATTGAATACTGAGCTTTACAACTACAAAGGAAAGTATCTGTGGGTTTGATCCCATGAAACTTGATGAATGGAGGGTAACGCTGCCTCTAATTTACAGAAAGGGAAACTACATATTAAGCAACACACCCCAAACTGTATATAAAAGTCTCCAACTTCTGTGGTTAAGTGTGCTGAAAATAAAATATTCAGCTGGGATACTGTCGTCCTTAAGCTTACATGTGAGTTATCCTATGTATGGCTCTGTTAATTGACACATGCTCAAAAAGGGCACATTTTACAAAATGGCAGAGATCCAGCACACACACATCTCTTCCAGTTTCATTTGTTGAATTCAATGGTACTCAAGTTGTTGAAGGACAAACAGTACAGTTTGGGTGGTTAGTAGTCTATGAGTTTAAGATCAAATCCTCTGAATTAAACAGAATTTGCTTACAAGTAACTATATAGAGTTACCCTATAACCTACTGACTGATAGATGTCATAGATGAGAACAACCAAATTTGTCACCATCTATACCACCCTATCATTCCCCTTCCGCTTTCATCTTTTAAAAAAGTACTTTTTCATTACTTTCTGTTTAGTTCTCCCCCTAATCCCACTCCCTAGCCCCTTCCTCACCTCCTCTTCCCATTGTATAATCATATATTGCTGACTCTTTAAATTTAGCTGTAATTGTTTTAAAACACACACTCCAGAAAAAATAACAATTTTCTTTAAGGACAGTAAGGGACACCTTGACACTAATGCAGTGATCACTGGAAGCCAGCATGGATTCCTCAAGAACATGTCCTGCCAGACTAATCTTATTTTATTTTTCAATCAACTACCTTCCTTTTGTAGATCATGGAAATACTATGGACATAATATATCTTGATTTCAGCAAGGCATTTGACAAAGTGTTGATATTCAGACTAGCAAGTTTGTTAAGTGTGGGCTGGATGGCACTGCTACTAGGTGATCCACAGCTGGCTGAAGGACCTTTCTCAAAGAGCACTCCTCGATGGTTCCTCATCAAACTGTATTGAGGCATCAAGTGGGATGCCACAAGGCTCAGTCCTAGGCCCTGTACCTTTCAACATGTTTATTAATGACTTGGGAGAAAGAGGCGGGGGACGACACGAAATTGACACACAATTTTGCAGATGACACAAAATTCGGTGGGATAGCTAATACCTTAGAAGACAGAAAAAAAACTTCAAAATGATCTTGGTAGGTTAGAAAACTCGGCAGAAAACAACAGAATGAAATTTAACGGAGACAAGTGTCAAGTTCTTCATTTAGGAAAGAGAAATCAAATGCACAGGTATAGGATGGGGGATACCTAACTTGACAATAGTACCTTGAGTTGTACTCAATCACAAGCTGAATTTGAGTCAGCAGTGTGATGTGGCTGCAAAGAAAGCAAACACAATTTTAGGTTGCATCAATAGAAGTATCGTGTCTAAATCATGGCGGGTGGGGAATAGTTCCACTTTATCCTGTGCTGGTCAGACCTCAGTTCAAACACTGTGTCCATTTCTGGACACTACACTTTAAGAAGGATTCAGACAAATCAGAATAAGTTCAGAGAAGGGCAACAAAAAAGACCAGGGGACTATAAATAAAATCCTATGAGAAAAAATTGAAAGAACTGGGGGTTGGGGAGAACCAAAGAGGGCCGCAACCTATTCTCTATCATCCAAGACTGTAGGATATGAAATAACAGGCTTAAGTTACAGGAAGGCAGGTTTCGGCTGAACATCAGAACAAGCTTCCTAACAGTAAGAGCAGTCAGACTATGGAACCAACTGCCTAGTGAGGCGGTGGGCTCTCTGTCACTAGAGGTACTCAAGTGGAGACTTGGCAGCCATCTGACAAGGATGCTTTAAAATGGACTCCTGCATGAGCAGGGATTGGACCTGATGGCCTAAATGGCTCTTTCCAACTCTATGAATATATGACAGGAGTTCCAATATTTAGGGGGTGAATTTAACATTATATTACAGCAGTGCATGGCTAGTAACATTTAGAAGAATGTTGATCACACACACTTTAAAAGGCATTTTTCTGTTTGGAACGTGAAATTAATAACAACAATGCTACTGGCTGCAAACACTCACGTATACACACCAACAACCAGTCATTTTAGGAGTTTAAAAACAGGATATTGATTTTCTATATGCCTGACAGTCCAATAACACCAGAAATGTATAACCTAAATATGAAGTGAACTGAGAATGATTTCACAGGAATTGAATGAAATGCCAGAGGGGAAATGGTGCCTGGATAGATATAGAGAAGACAGGGATACTGAGCACAATGACCTTGTTCTACACAATAGAGCAGTTCACGTGGATAAACCAGATTCTCCCAAATTACCCTAGCTGGAAAGGAACTATTATGGATGCAGCTCTGCTTTCCACTAGCACAGGCGCTGAGTTTGTAATAAGGGAATCTGTAATAAGGGAAAGCCTGAACAAAAATTAATGTGAGCTGCTTTTAAAACTGATTGCTCACTGTGGGAAAGATAATTCCAATGGCGAATACTTCAACCGAATCCTAATTTAATTGATTTGACTCACAGAAGTTTTTAAATTCTCTCTTTTGTGAGTTTCTCTTTTCCTCTTCCATGGTCAATTTTTCCATTCTACAAAAAAAACCCTCCTCACGGGTTCATATGTAATCACAGGCTGTATGGAATCTATGAGGAACGTTTTCTTCCCGTGTGTGTGTGTGTGTGTGTGTGTGTGTCAGAAGGATTGCAGTTCAGCATAGGAGTGAAGATTAAATGATCTGTACTACAGGTATATTTCAGCATGACAGTGAACTCATGCCATGAAACAGAGACATGACAGAATATTATTGTTCCTTGCCAGGTTGCCTTTTCTAACCAGCTTTAGGATTCTTTGCCATTCATCAAATTCCAGTTTGGGACATTAACCCGAAAATCACCTTCCCTGGATGAGATGATGAACAGTCAGACAGTTAGTCCCATTCAACTCAGTGCACCTTATATCAAGTACACTTGGATCATGCTGCAAGATGCATCAAACCAGCTTAACTTGTATCGACACAGATTGTACCACTGCCTTAGGGCTGCAGCTTCTTACACACCGTTTCCCAATATGGTAATCCTGAATGATGGTGTAAAGCTTTTTCCTCCTCCTCAGAAGTTTAGTGTGCCCAAACCAACAACTCCAGTATACTATACTTTAAAGACAACCCTCCTCCAAAATCTTTGAGGTATAACATCAAAATATTTTCACACCTGAGGTATACGAAAATAAAGAAGGGTTCAGACAGGTGGCACAGAAGTGCCGGAATGGAGTCAGGAAGGCTAAAGCTGAGAATTAACTGAGGCTAGCGAGGGATGCTAAAAGCAACAAAAAAAGCTTTCTTCAGATATGTGAATAGTAAAAGACGGAGGAAAGAAATGGTGATTCAACTACTCAACGAGGATTGCAAATTGATAACAGATGACAAAGAAAAGGCAGAAGTGCTCAATTCCTACTTTGGCTCAGTCTTCTCCCAAAAGCGGGTCTGGAAATAGTGAAGTACAAGCTGAAGGGGCAGGAATCCACCTTGAGATTGATGTACAAATGGGTCAAGGAACACCTAATTTCTTTGAAAGAGTTCAAATCTCCAGGGCCTGATGAACTGCATTCTAGAGTAATAAAGAAACTGGCAAAAGAACTCTCAGAACCACTGTCTATTATCTTTGCGAAATCATAGAAGACGGGTGAAGTGTCGGATGACTGGAGGAGAGCTAATGTTGTCACTATCTTCAACAAGGGCAAAAAGGAGGAACCTGAGCATTGAAGACCTGTTAGTCTGACATCAATCCCTGGGGAAATTTTGGAGCAGATTATAAAGAAGTCAATCTGTAAGCACCTTAAAAACAATGCAATGATTACTAGAAGCTGCATGGATTTGTCAAGAACAAATCCTGTCAGACTAATCTGATGTCAGTTTTTGATCGGGTAACCTTCCTTGTGGACTGTGGGAATGCTGTGGACATAATATAGCTTGACTTCAGCAAAGCTTTTGACAAAGTGCCCCATGACAGTCTGATTAGCAAACTAGCTAAAAGTGGGCTAGATGGAACAACTATTAGATGGATCCACAGTTGGCTACAGAATCAGACTCAAAGAGTGCTTATCAATAGTACCTTCTTAAACTGGTGGGAGGTAACAGGTGGGGTACCGCAAGGCTCAGTCCTGGGCCCAGTGCTCTTCAACATTTTTATTAATGATTTGGAACGAGGAGGTGCAGGGAATGCTTATCAAATTTGCAGATGACACAAAATTGGATACCCTGGAAGACAGAAACAAACTTCAAAGTGGTCTCGATAGGCTGGAGAGCTGAGCTGAAAACAACAGAATGCCAAGTTCTACACCTAGGAAAAAGAAACCAAATGCACAGTTACAAGATGGGGGATACTTGCCTCAGCATTACTACAAGTGAGAAGGATCTTGGAATTGTTGTAGATCACAAGCTGAATATGAGCCAACAGTGTGATATGGCTGCAAAAAAGCAAATGCTATTTTGGATTGCATTAATAGAAGTATAGTTTCCAAATTGTGCAAGATACTGGTTCCCATGTATTCAGCACTGGTTAGGCCTCATCTTCAGTATTGTGTCCAGTTCTGGGCACCACACTTCAAGAACAATGCAGACTATCTGCAGCGTGTTCAGAGGAGGGCAACAAGGATGATCAGGGTTCTGAAAACAAAGCCCTATGAGGAGAGAACTGGGCATTTCTAGCCTGGAGAAGAGAAGACTGGGGGGGGGAGGGGGGAGAGACATGATAGTACTCTTCGAATACTTGAATGGTTGTCACACAGAGGAGGGTCAGGATCTCTTCTCGATTATCCCAGAGTGCAGGACATGGAATAATGAGCTGAAGTTACAGGAAGCCAGATTCCGACTGGACATCAGAAAAAACTTCCTGACTGTTAGAGCAGTACAGCAATGGAACCAATTACCTAGGGAGGTCATGGATTCTCCCACACTAGAGGCCTTCAAGAGGCATCTGGACAGCCACCTGTCAGGTATGCTTTAAGGTGGATTCCTGCATTGAGCAGGGGGTTGGACTCAATGGCCTTATAGGCCCCTTTCAACTCTACTATTCTATGATTTGATACGTAGGGGGCCAGGGGATCTACTTGGCCTGCTCTGGATTATTCAATATGAAGAAGCCTCCTAGTCCCTCCTTTGGCCACAGTGGTGTGGTGGTACATAGACTTTACCAGTGCTTGACATTCTTCAAGTCACCAGTGTGGGCTCAAGTCTTGACAGGCATGTGCATTCCCTGAACAAAAAGTGTATGAATCACAGTGCATTTAACAGTCATCGTGATCACAAGGTTTATAGGAAATGCTAATATTATTATGACTTTGTGGGCTATCAGTGAAAACTGGAGTGAATCATGCATAAAAACAGAAGCAACTGGGCTAAAATCTATAAGTAAGCCACATTAGGAACATTGGAAGCTGCCTTATACTGAGTCAGACCATTGGTCCTTCTAGCCCAGTATTGTCGACACTGACTGGCGGTGGCTCTCTGGGGTTTCAGGTGGGATTCTTTCCTTGTCCTACCTGGAGAAGCCAGGAATTGAACCTTGGACATTCTATGTGCAAAGCATGTGCTCTGTCACATTGAGCTACAGCCCCTCCCTCTGATCCCAAATCCCTGCCCTCTAAATTTCAAATGCTGCGGCTACCCAGCAAAGAAGAAAACACACTATTCAAATGGGTAGAGCCACCTCTCAGGGTGAGCATTAAAAACTGGTTCTGCTGCTTCAAATCAAGCCAACTATTGTCAGTCTTCTTTGGTGGCCTGAAAAGGATTCGTTAACCTCAGTCTGTCCAAACTAAATAAGACTACAAACATGAAAAGGGGGGCTGCATAACCAAACAATTAATAAAGTCTCCTAAATTGTAGCTGCGACAGTTACTAGCAAAGTCTACTTTTAATTATTGGTAGCACTATACTACTGCAGCCTCTGTGTTACATTATGCACCAGATGATCAGTGTCCCCTGTTATTAAAACTTGGCTGAGGACTGGAAGAGGGGCTGCTTTGCATGAGTAAATTAGCTAAGTATGTATTAGAGAGTTCTTTCAAAGCGCCATGGAAGTCAACAGCTCCTGTACACAATGAACACTTTAATGAAGCTGTGTCACCCATACACCCACTGGTACATTTTATCTTCTTTATGCAACCTTTTAACGTTGCTTTTAGGAGATTTACATTGCCACACTGATTTTAAATCTACATCCTAATCAGATTTTTCTTTTCACTCTCACAGACACAAAAACAAATTGGAAAAATATTGTTTGTTGGTAGCAACTTGTTTTGGGTGGATCTGCTCAAGTAGCTTAGCCAGCTGTTCAACTCAGCAAAGAGAGTGAGTTTCCCCACAACCTGGGAGAAGGAGGTGATGTAGATTGCCTTTCCTCTTGTAAGTCAAGCAGGACAATCCTAACTATGGCTGACAGGGGCATGCTAGGAGTTGTAGGATTTTTTTCTGTCTAAACATTTATTTATTTATTTATTTATTTATTTATTTACAACTTTTCTATACTGGTCCCTATCCGAGGATTTCAGAGTGAACAAATGGGATAAAAGAATAAAAACAGACTAAAGCATCATTAAAAACTATATTTTAAAAGAACAGGTACAGATTGAACCATGGCCGGCCATTCTGGGAAAGTTTCTTGGAACAATGTTTCCAGGAGGTGCCAAAAACAACACAATGTAGGCACTTGCCTGACCTCCATAGGACATGCATAGGATTGTGCCCTTAGAGAGCTGTCCTAACTGGAATGAGGATGGGGAGAGAAGTAGCAGATCGGCCACCACCTCCAAAGCCTGGCCAGTTCACCTTGGCCAGGGCTGAGTACATCTTTGGTAGTCAGAGCCCCCTCACTGAAACCCATGGGGGACTTATCTATGCCAACTCCAAGGTAGCATAGCTAAGGAACCAGATGGGGGAGGGCTGCAGTGAACAGAGAGACTTTGGGTCCACATCTGATCTTCCCCCGGATTAGGGTTTGCCGCCAGCATTAGATTTATGCTCATGGAGCTTACCAAAGCATGATTGGGGCATTCGTAGTGCAATGGCCCAACATCACCAGCAGATTTCCACTCCACCAGCAGAAGGGCACCACCGCCGCATCCCAACCCCGCTTGGACAGCTGTCCTGAGAGGTTGAGATTGCTCTGTTCCTCCCACATACACATCTTTAGAACTGCAATCTTTAAAATTGGCTCCACCGCTTCAGACAGAAAGGAACTGCACGCTACGGTCTGCAGTATGAAGGTTGAGAGAAACCCGCTTTGAGAATCAAAGTAGAAGAGCCATAGGTATAAATGTTAAATCAATGAGACTGCAGAAGCTACTTATGCCACTACTGTGCTCTTTGGGACAAGGTTTTTCTTTTCACAATGGATGTGAAGCATAATGGAGAGCTAGACTGACTTATTCTTTTTATTTGGAGTTTAAAAGTGCTCGTGAACAGCCCCAAGACCAAGCTAAATAAAAGGATAGGAGGCAGGAGTACATGATCTAGTTTTGAAACAAGTCAGATAGCAGCTTTGTGAGAAGCATCAGCCACCGGGGAAATGTAGAGCATGTGTTGTATTCTACGGACTTCAATAGGCCTTAAGCATGCCTCGTGCTGTGCTGGATTTTGATCTAAAAAACAATAGCTTCTATTTTCATTAACTTAAGCAGGACTTACAGCACACTGCCTTATTTATTTATTTATTTTATTACATTTGTATACCGCCCCACAGCCGAAGCTCTCTGGGCGGTTCACATAATTTAAAACAATTAAAAACAATATACCAATATTAAAACAGCAAAAACATACAATATACACACAACATACACATACATTTAAAACCACTATAATAACTGAAACAGCTATAAGCCTAAAAACAAAACAAACCCAGACTCATCAGATATTGCTAAATGCCTGAGAGAAGAGGAAAGTCTTGACCTGGCGCTGAAAAGATAACAATGTTGGCGCCAGGCGGGCCTTGTCGGGGAGATTGTTCCACAATTGGGGGGTCACCACAGAGAGGGCCTTCTCCCTTGTTGCCAACCTCTGAGCTTCCCTCGGAGTAGGCACTCGGAGGAGAACCTTAGATGTTGACCATAGTGTTTGGGTAGGTTCATATCGGGAGAGGCGTTTCATCAGGTATTGTGGTCCCAAGCCGTGTAAGGCTTTATAGGTTAAAACCAGCACCTTGAACCGGGCTCGGAAACATACAGGCAGCCAATGCAAGCGGGCCAGAATAAGTCTTATACGCTCGAACCTTCTGGTCCCAGTTATCCATCTGGCCGCTGCATTTTGCACAAGCTGCAGCTTCCGAACCGTCTTCAAAGGCAGCCCCACGTAGAGTGCATTGCAGTAATCTAACTTGGAGGTTACCAGAGCATGGACAACTGAAGCCAGGTTATCCCTGTCCAGATAGGGGCATAGCTGAGCCACCAACCGAAGTTGGTAGAAGGCACTCCGTGCCACTGAGGCCACCTGAGCCTCAAGTGACAGAGATGGTTCTAGGAGAACCCCCAAGCTACGAACCTGCTCCTTCAAGGGGAGTGCAACCCCATCCAGAACAGGGTGAAGACCCTCCATCTGGTCAGCAGAACCACCCACTAACAGCATCTCAGTCTTGTCTGGATTGACAGTCCATTTTCACAGCCAGGCACCGGTTCAGCACATCCACAGCCTCACCTGATGAAGATGAAAAGGAGAAACTCCAAAACTCTGGATGACCGCACTCAGTGGTTTCATGTAGATGTTGAACAGCATGGGGGACAAGACTGACCCCTGCGGAACCCCACACTGGAGAATCCACGGGGCCAAGCAATATCTCCCAAGCACCGCCTTCTGCAATGCAGTGCCTCCCACTCCCAACTCAACCAGTCGTCCCAGAAGGATATAATGGTCGATGGTATCGAAAGCCGCTGAGAGATCAAGGAGAATCAACAGAGTCACACTCCCTCTGTCTTTCTCCCAGCATAGGTCATCATAAAGGGCAACCAAGGCTGTTTCCATACTAAAGCCAAACCTGAAACCCGACTGAAATGGATCCAGATAATCGGTCTCATCCAAGAGTGCCTGGAGCTGGCTTGCAACCCACCTGTTCAGGGACCTTGCCCAGGAATGGAACATTTGCTATTGGCCTGTAGTTATTAAGATTTTCATGGTCCAAGGAAGATTTCTTAAGGAGCGGTCTCACTGCCGCCTCTTTCAGGAGGCCTGGGATCACTCCCTCTTGCAAAGAGACATTAATCACTTCCCTGGCCCAGCCAATTGTTCCATCCCTGCTAGCTTTTATTAGCCAAGAGGGGCAAGGATCCAATATGGAGGTGGTTGCATGAACCTGTCCAAGCACCTTGTCAACGTCCTCAAGCTGTACCAACTGAAACTCATCCAAAAAAGCAGGAAAAGCCTGTGCTCTGGATACCTCACTTGATTCACCTGCTATAACGTTGGAGTCTAAGTCCTGGCGGATGACAAAGATTTTATTCTGGACGTGCTTAGCAAACATATTGCAGCGGGCCTCAGATGGTTTTACCATGTCCTTGGGGCCGGCATGTAAAAGCCCTTGGACAACTCTGAAAAGCTTCGCTAGGCAGCAGGTTGATGATTTAATAGTGGTAGCAAATTATTGTTTTTTTGCTGCCCCCACTGCCCCGGAATACAGCTTACCATAGAAATTTACCAGTGTTTGATTGCATCCATCAGGAGTTGGTCTCCATCTGCCCTCAAGCCGTCTCCTGTTTTGTTTCATCACTGTCAGCTCTGGGGTATACCATGGAGCTGTACGAGCTCTACACAGGAGAGGGCTCTCAGGAGCAATTGTGTCAAACGCCCGGGTCACTTCTGCCTTACCCAACCTACTGTCTCCTCCAGATGTTCAGGACTGCAATTCCCATCATGGATGCTGGATGGGAATGATGGGACTTGCAGTCCAACATATAGGTTGGGGAAAGCTGTCATACGATATGGATGCATTCTACAGACTTCCCTCCAAGTAAATGTAGAAAAAAAGTTTTGCTAGCTTGGCTAGCTCCACCAGGCAGTGCTTCAAAAGATGAACAGCTCCAACACAGAGATAATAATACTGATTCTAATGCCTCATTTGGCCATTTTAAAGACTAATTGTTTCAATAAGTAGTCTGTACAGTGCTTTGAAAATGTATGTATAATTAGCAAACAGCTGTGTTGTTTCACTAAAGTCCACAGTTTGCTAGACAGTTAGATGAATTAGTAGTATCCTTCCCATTCCAGAGAACATTCTAACTGCAGCTGATGTCACTGGGAGGATTTCCAATAACTGCAATAGAACCTAAACAGTAGTTAAGAATTCACCCTGGACATACATTTTCTTCACTAGGATTTTTATCAGATTACTCTGAAATCATTGGATCGAGGGTTACTGTGAATATTTCCAAACTGCCAGATGAATCTTAGTTCAATACTGGTGACAGAAGAGCATTCTCCACCTCACCTGGGGGTAGCTGTCTAGCTTAGGGGGTGCAGGGCAAGTTGCATGGGACACACAGCTTTGTCCTCCAACAATTTGCTGCTGTTCCCTGCCTCCCAGCATATGCTACCTGAAACAGTTGCCTCAGACTAGGGCCTTTATCACACGTACCATTTTCCCCCCGGATTGCTTCTGCGGGTTCTCCCTCCATTTCCTATGCGAATCTAGCATTTTGAATCACACGTGGTCATTTTTGCTCTGATACCTCAGCTCAGCCTGTTGAACTTGCCTGAAACGGACTTTGCCCGTTCAGAGTTAAATCGAAACAGAAACTAAAAACGGAGAACTCAGGGCGTGTGAAGGGTGCGAAGGGGAAGATGTCATGCTGAAGAAGTGGATCAAAGTTAGAGGTGAGTGTGCTTAAAACCGCAACAGTGATAGCAGTCTCAGGCTGGCCAGTGAAACAGGACAAATGAATTCAAAGGCACCGATGTCTGAACCTTTCTTAGAGCAACTCAGCTAAGATCAGGAAAGATCTGATATATATTTTACAGGGAATAGCAACTGAACTGAGATAGCAGTGTCAACAATATTAACTTTAATCTATTACAGTAAAGAGGTACATAGGAGCATTCCTTTGATTCTATCAAAAATTATTTTACCCCATAAATATCACTGAGCATTCATTTAGCATCTATCCCAGCACCTATGGGTTATGCATAAACACAGACTGCTTCCTTTTTTAAAGTGAGGGGAAATGTTTACATTTGAATAAATGGGAGGATTTTTAATGGTTCCTCATTAAGACTCCTTTATTATGCGAGACTGTGTACTTTACATGACTATTTATTTAAAAGGATACCTTGGAAGGAGAAGGAATACATTTTAATCAAACTATGTTTAAGAGAAGCCTAACCCTACACCAGTCTGCAATTCTAAATAATCCAAGTTCTAAAACAGGGGTGGGCTACTTGTGGCTATCCAGATGTTTTGGCCTTCAACTCCAATCAGCCCTAGCTAGCATAGTCAATGGTGAGGGATGACGGGAGATGTAGGCCAAAATATCCGGAGGACAACAAGTTGCCAACCCCTGCTGTAGATCATTGATGTCCATCTGGTGGCCTCTGGTTCATATTTGGTCTGTAAGCAATTCTGTGGGAACTCCAAATTTTATTTTATTTATTATTACTTATTACATTTATATCCCACCTTTTTTCCTTCTCAAGGAACCCAGGCAGCATACATAATCCTCTCCATTTTATCCTCACAACAACAACCCTGTGAGGTTGAGCTGAGAGTCTGTGACTGGCCTAAAGTCACCCAGCGGCCGAGTGGGGGACTAGAACCCGGATCTCCTGACTCACAGTCCAATACTCTCACCACTATGCCAAACTGACTCTCCATTTTAGTAAATGTAATAAATTTTGCCCAGTTTTATTTATAAGAAAATTTGTTTTCTAAAAGCTGATCCATCACAGTTTCCTCTAGTGCAGCACCCTATTATAACAGTGGCCAACCAAATGCCTCTGAGTAGTCCAAAAGGAGGGCATGGAGGCAATCACCTCTCCCACTGTTGCTCCAGCATCTGGTATTCAGTGGTACAAGTGGGACTTGCAACAGAGCCTGGCCATATGGAGCTCTTGTGCCCAGTATTTCAGTCAGTCAGCCTTGCCTTTCTACATGATATTCCCCTTCCCACCGGGTTTTCCATTCTCCCCCCCCCCCCATCCCTTCAAGAATCAGTCAGCATTCCATAACCATTGAGCATACTCAATCCTGATTAGGCTGCTTTTGAGATCCCCGCTTAGGGTTCCCCACCCCATGAAAGATTTCTTTGTACTTTTGCAAACTTTGAGATTCCCCAGGCCTGCTGATACCTCCCCCTTGAGCTTTTCCACATGAGGCATTTACTTTGTGCTCATCATTCCCTACTTATAGTTGTTTATGGATGTCTTGATCCTGCAATTTCGCTTCTGTTTTTAAAGAGCACTTTCGGAGAGGTGGTTTGTTTTTGTTTTTTAGAACAGGAAAAATATGGAATTATTTGTCAAAGCGAAAGAAAACTCTTTTTCCACATGTGTGTTTGCACTATTCTGCTCTACTACAGTGCCACCTAGAAGTTATGTAGCAGGAAAGCAGGAAATGAAATGATCCATGTAGAACTTGGATCTCAATTCTGCAACGAAACTGGAGGTAGATACAGCAGATTAACAACCTCATGCAAAAAATCCCCTCATGTGTGTGTATGGTGCCAATCTGCCTACACCAGCAACTCTCACCTTGGAAGATTAAAAATAGAGGGACTGATCCATGCACTCTCTGTCCCACTGCCACATGTCTCCCTACTGCCCTCTCTACTCTCCATCTTTGATGAATAACTAGTTCACAATTAGGACTAAAAGTGCCATGCTATTACTCTTGTGCCCCAACCTGTGATCGGGGTCACACAGGTTCCTGGATCCCTTATTATGTTCAGACTTTCAGTTTTATTAGTTTTTATCTTCCCCCTACCCATCAGGATGGTCCCAGTTAGAAATTATTATATTTTATTTGTATCCCATCTTTTTCTTAATACCAGGCCTCAAATGTATAATCTCAAATGTATAAAAAGGAAGGAGTTAGGGAGTCAGGTATGCTCTCCAAAAGGAAACGTGTTTAGATCAATTTCTGAATCAGCAGGTGAGCTCTCTATTCAAAAAACAATTGCTTTTAGGGGTGGGAAACCTGGTATCCTCCAGACGTTTTTGGACTACAACCCGTACAAACCTTAGCAAACATGGCCAATGGTCAAAGATTATGTGAATTGTAATCCAAAACATCTGGAGAGCACTGAGTTGTCCACCCCTGGAGAAAGGCAGCCTATGAATACACATTTGCCATAAATCTAAGAGTATAATAGTGGTCAATGTGTTTGTTTTGGAATGATGGGTTCCAGATATACAAGGAACTTGTATGCAGCAGAGACAAGATGGATTTGAAAGCTTCGAATGTATATTATTAGTATATGCTGGGAAAAGCAGCCTCCAATTTGTTTCCCAATCCCCTTGGGATGACATGAGTTTGGGGCTGCTTTTTCAGCTCTGCTGCGGATGGCAGGCTGCCTTAATGATGGTACATTTCAGAATTTAATAAGAAATGGATATCAGACCTGGCAGGTGCAGAATCCCAGCACTCCTGATGCTAACTAGCAAAAAGGAAAAATAAACGAAAAGAGAATGGAAAACTGCAAGGATCTGCTCAGAATTACTTCAAGCAACAAAAAATTTTTTTTTAAAATAAAAGACCCAGTTACTAACATTTCAGAGAGCAATTTGTTTCAAGTATATCTGGCTTAATTTCAAAACCAATTAACATTAAGCAATCTCTAGAAGAAGAAGAAAATGATGCATTTTGTTGAGGGAATGTTTTATTCCTCCTATTTACTTACACATCATTCATCCATTCCAAATTATATTACAATATTACTCCTTATACCTATAGCATCTTGGTGGACATTAAATCACCCCCAACAAGCATCCTAATAGGGGAGTATCCCATTCCCATCTCCTATCACACAATCTCCATGGTTACTGACAAGTGGCCCCTCTCTGGCCCATTTCACCTATAGGGATGACCCAGGGCTGGGGAGGAGGCCATGAAATCATGTGCACACTGTCCCACTCTCTTGCATCAGTTCCTCTAGTGCCCCTATGACCAGTTTCTGTGTTACATGTGACCAATCCCAACCCAGGTTAAATTGAACATGTACATTTCCAAGCTCATGATGAGCCCTTGGTTTTAATCAGGGTTCTCAATGGGAGTTTAGGAAGGTTCCCTGGGATCTGTGATTGGCGACTGTCACACAACAATCAAAACAAGGTAGGGTGAATTTGCGTGAGAATGGGGAGAGACGGGAGAGTGCAAAATCCCTTGGACCTGCCTTTCAGTGTTAAGTGTGAGCCAGACCTTTGGTCCAAACAGAAACAGAAGCATTTCTGGTGAAGGTCCCAAAATCCCCATCCATTCCCATTCCCAGACCTGATGAAGCCTGTGCATCTTTTTCAGATGAGAATGGACGATATTTTGGTCTATTAAAACACCACTAACAGTTCTGAGACGGAGGGAGAAAAGAAAGGAAAGACAGGGTCAAGGTCAGCAACTGGATGCCTGTAAGAAGAGTGTGTGGGAAGGAACAGCATTTGGGGCAACAGGTCTTCATGGCAAACCATGTTGACGATGGGTGTTTGGGGTCTTGGCCTGCCACACCTTGCTTTAATCTAAGTCTGGCTAAAGAAGCTGCTGATTCTACATGAGACAGAATCTCATGTCAAAATTAGACTGATGATTCCCATCTCCACTGTAAGAGAACTCCACAGAGCAATGTGAGAGCATGAGAGCACTCTCATGTTGTGTATCTTTTCAGTCTTTGGTTAACTGACCTTTTTTAAGGAAAGGACTGGAGCATCAATGCAATTAGGCACAAAATGCCAAGTTTTTATTTTATTTTAAAGATTCATTTTATAGGATTTTTTTACCCATCTTTCAGGGTGCACTGGAATAAAATAACCTGGAATAAAACCATGGGATTTTGTAAGAAGTGTTCCCAGTCTCGAGGTGTTGTTCATTCATACTTGTATCACAAGGGCCTGACCTGACATTTCATTTCTGACCACTTGCGGCAGTGCCAATACAGCTGTAACTGAACCATCATATTCTCTCCAGTGACAAAATAGTAATAATGTCTGCATCATTAAAGGCTACGTGGCCTAACAAGAAAAACATTATTTTAGTCTTGGATTCAGGCTCCGTTGCCTGCCAACACTTCAGCTGTTTTAAATAGGAAAGCACTGTAACCCCTATTCAGGCATTCAAGCACACACAATGAGTCACGTGAGGTGGAGGAACAGGGCTGCTCTCACTAGTTCCACCCCATTGTATCCTCGCCCCCTTTGTCAGGGTTCTAAATTGTGCAGGGGAGCCTAAAGGAGTACAGCAGGCCCCCCATTGCAGAAGTTTCCCTTCTAATATGCAAAAGGGGCCATGATGAGGCAGAGCTAGCGAGCACAATCCTACTAGCACTCTGTACACCATTTAAATTGAATAGGACTACAGAAACCCTATCATTTCAGTATGTACTTTGTGATGCATGGAAATATTTATGCATGGAGTAAAATGAATACGCTGCTTTTTGTATTTGTTCTCTTTCAGCCAATAATATTGATGGTGACTGACAGCAAAACTGTATTTTTATGTCTATCAATCGCCAGGGATCAACAAAGTGTAGTGGACATAGGCCATGTTCATATAAGCCAGGAATCTTGGCTTATTAAACTACAATTTGAATAATCAAGTGTGCTTGTGTACACAGCCTGTTCATTCCTCCTTGACAAATGCGTAAACAAAACCAGCAGGGGAGAACTTCATGTTACATCCAAACCTAGGATTATGGTCTATTGTGCCCAAACAAGCCAGGATCTTAAACCAGCTTTAGACCAAGGCTTGTTGTAAGTAAATTCTGGTTTACTTACCCACTCTCACAAAAGGAGAAGTCTAGTGGGAGTAAACTGACTGTGTGCACCAGTAGACAGTCTTTATTTGTCCATATTTGAGCCATTTACCAGCAAGCTGTAAATGGCTATACGTACCTGACTGAGAAGAACAAGATTGGCCCAATCAGGCACTAAGCTGAAGGCCCTACTGCAAGAGGCAAATTGAAAGGGTCTAGTGATTAGGCAATCTTGGATATTTAGATTGCTAGTCAGATGTGATCAAGTGACGTTACCATGCAAATTTCAGCAGTGAAATTGTGGCTGCTGTGATACATTAGCTAGAGTTCATATTTTCTAGGAAAGGTTTCATTAAATAGAGTTCATTAAAGATAATGTCTCCAGGCTAGGAAAGGAAAAGGCAGCAAGGACAGCTTTAAAGAATCTCATCTATGTGGGAACAATATATTGTTCATCTCTTGTCTAAAGAAAAAATCAGGCTATCAGGGATTATTTTGGTTTAGCTGCTTGTGAGTCACCCAGTCCATTAGTTCTAATTCCCAGTGTTGCATATTTGTTTCTTTTTCCAATCCCCACTAGCGCTGTGGTCCCATAAGGAGGCTGTGATTAAGCAGAGAACAGGCAGATTCTTAGATCAGTTCCATCTGACCTATAGGCATAGTTTCACATTCGGATTAAGATTTATCATCAAAGATTTATTTGTCACAGATTGTGATCAATGCTTAATTTTTAAGAGGGGATGAGTCGGAAGACAAGCTTGCCAAGCGAAGTCATCCTCCTCAGCCAGCTAGTTTCTCCTTCACCACATCTCGTCTTCTCCATAGCAGAGGCTGCTTCACCCCCACTTATTCTACCTCTCTCCATCTCTCCCCCACTTCCTAAGCCACTGTAACTGTGCTGCAGACTCACTCAAATCATTCCATCGAACCCGACAGGATTGTCTGTTTTCTTTATAGAGTGCTTTCAGATACAACGCTACCAATCAAAAGGCATTTTGCAACTGTTCTGTCTTTTCCTCCTTACCTTTTCTGGTAAGAAAAAAGATGGAAGAAGTGGTGGGGAAACACCAGAGGGCTACAAATGGAAGACATTGTTTAGACCCCACCCCCATAAAATTCTGGATTTCAGGCAGATAAAAGCCTTATCTGGAAGCACCCATCATCTTTTGGTTTCTAAACCAGACCATAAGTAGTAAGTCAAGGTATTTTGATTCGTACAATTCATAACCACTAAATTAGATATAAGAAGACCCCTGCTGGATCAGACCAAAAGCCTATCTAGTCGAGCAGTCTTTGCCTACAGATTCCTGTTCCAAACCAGATTCCTATAGGAAGCCCAAAAGCAGGACATAAGGACAATAGCTAAGAAGCATACTACCTCTAATAACTGGAGGTAACATCATGACTAGTAGGCTCCCTCTACAAGGATTCGCTTTTGCGCCCGGTTCGGCGATTATGCGCATTATCGCAGACGCGCATTTACTCCTAATCCCTCTGCACGGGAGGCGGCGAGAGGCGGCGAAGCGCATTAATTGATGTCCAAAAAGCGCTTTACAAGAAGTTAATGCGCATAATCGCTTGTTCACACAGGGAAAATGCGCTTTAACGGCCGGAGCAAAATAAAACTCGCGATTTAACGCGCATTCGATAATGCGCATAATCCGGGAGATAACGCGCCTCTACGCCCGTTTTGCGCTCCGTTCTTGTAGAGGTAAAATTTATAATGAGCCTTCAAAGAGCATTAAACCTCTCTTGTAGAGGCACCCGTAGACATCGATAGCCTTATCCTTGAAGACTACAATTTTTTCAGTGAGGTATTGTATTTTATTGTATTGATTTGTATTTTGGTACCCTTAGTATTTGAGAAAGCTACAGAGTTCAGTGTCAGCAGAAAGGGATACCAAAATAATAATAATAATAATAATAATAATAATAGACATCACCTTTACATTGGATATAATTCCTTGTCACAGTGTCAGTGTGGAGCAGGAATCACACTGTGGGCTCCTTTTAAGAGCAACTTCGCAGAGATCATGAAGGGATTTATCTCATAAAAGGAAAATCTATTCTGTGCATGTCTGTGCCAGCAGCTTATCAAAATGAGCCTGCTGGTCCACTATTAATTCCAGCAGCCTTTTCATATCCTACTTCCAGGGATGTAGTGCATCACGCAGCAGTTTTTTCCACCTCTGTGATTCGCACATCATCTGATAAAATGCTAAAATAGTATTCTTGAAGGGTCACATCCCACTTCCTCCCTGGTGATTAAAAAACTAACAAAGCCAGGGAACCAGACTGGATATAGGGTTCAGGGTAGCCAAGTAGGCAATTTTCAAAATGCAGAGAAATGGTTGATTTCCTTTTACTACATTGTCCACAGTGAGTAATAAGTGCCTGCTCTTGAGCTGCTTCTAATCTCTAGTGAATGAAATGTGCAAATTATTTGCCATGTGTCCTCAGAATCCAGAAGTCTGTAGCATCACATTCAGATACAACTGTGAATCAACAGTGTGGACATTATAATAGATCCATGAATCACCATCCCTTCCTGAAAATGCCAACTCCCACATGTTCATTGTAGCAGTGAAGAAAACAACAACCTTGTTGTAAATGAATAAAATATTAGATGGGTCTATTTATTAGCTTTGGGTGAGCATAGGTACTACAGGTGGATAAGCACAGGGCCTCTTCCACTCACCTTTGAGGCCATTTTGTATTCTGTGGATACCATTTGGAGACTAAGATGATCCTTTGCCTTTCCATAAGCGCTCCCATGCTCTCTCAGGGTTAATGTAGAAATGCATCCGATATTCATCTATGCCAATGTGCTCCCTAGCTACTCCACTAACTTAGGGTGACCAGATAAAATCCAGGTCAGGGCTCATGTAACTTTAACAGTTGTAGAGGAAAGGGAATTTCAGCCAGTGTCATTTGTATGCAATTAGTTCCTGGTGAAATTCCCTCTTCATCACAACAGTTAAAGTTGCAGGGGCCCTGTCTTCTTTTGTATATGGTCCACTCCAGTATAGTGCCTGCGCCTTTAACTGTTGTGATGAAGAGGGGATTTCACCAGGTACTAATTGCATACAAATGACACTGGCTGAAATTCCCTTTTCTCTACAACTATTAAAGTTACATGAGCCCTGACCTGGATTTTATCTGGTCAGCCTACATTAACTACTATAATAAAATTAACAAAATAATTAACACATCGTGGTTGAATAAATAGAGGGAGGAAACATAGCTCAGTGGTAGCGTACCTGCTTTGCATGCAAAAGGTCCCAAATTCAATCCCCGGCATCTCCAGATAGGGATGGAAAAACTCCTGCCTGAAACCCTGGAAAGTCATTGCTGCCAGTCAATATCAACAATACTAGGCTAGATGGACAACAGTTTGCAATGTTGCAAATATTCATATAACAATAAATTACAAACAATCCAACGTTTTTCAAAGAGGATACCAGAAGTTCTCACAATAGAAAGACAAAATAATCCCAGTGAGATTCACATGCCCATTTTGCCAGCACAACTGGAGTCTTGTAAGGTATGTGTGCATACCTGTGCAGGTAAAGGTATCTGTAGGCAGCATTGCCAGGGAGGGGCAGAAGGATTTTGCCTTTGCTAGAACAAGATTTTGCTGGGTGTGGGTGGGGTGAGCAAACCTTAACACTACTGGGGATCCAGTGCAGAACCCCACAGAACAATCTCTCCTACTAACAAATTGGATACTCCAACCCTTCAATTTGGGTGACCGTATGAAAAGGAGGGCAGGGCTCCTGCAGCTTTAACTGTTGTGATGAAAAAGGAATTTCACCAGGTGTTGCATGCATACAAATGACACCTGCTTAAATTCCCCTTTCTATTCAACTAAGATATGGTCGCTCTACTTACAATAGCACAACTCATTGGATCCTTAGTGTGATGAAAATACCATGGGGGGGTTTCACAGGTGCTGTGGTGATGCCCTTAAGTTAGTTCATACTGGATAAGCACACTGATCCTGGTTTAGAAAATGGTTCAATGCTTGTTCAGCCTTTTAAAAATGGCTGCGGAATATAGATAGGTTGGACTGCAATGGGATCTATTCAAAAATACATGGATATATATATATATATATATATATATAATCTCCAATGCAAGAAGAGGAAAGTTGTGATGGAGAAAATAGTTGGATAGATCAACTCCAGCAATTGTCCTCTCCAGCCCAAAAAGCAACTATTTTGTCCCCACCGCACTATGCTCCTTAGGGAGAAGGACAGAAGAGTACAAACAGCAACCACGCCACGATTCACTCATACAAGTGTAAGTCACATGAGAACGATTCATGTGAGTGGAGATTAGCTACAGGAAGCTAGTGCTTGGTTTATACTAATACAAAGGAGGTTCATAAGCAATGGGGGGGGGGGGAAGTCATTTAGATAACATTATTGATCTTGGCCTCTGTACAGGTGTACTTCGTAAGAGATTTGGTAACCTTAGAAAGTGCTTCGCAACACCCAAAGCCTTGAATAAGTTGCACCACCCACTGTACCCTACACGGCATTTAACCATTCTGATAAGAAGATAAAACCTAGTCTCAAAATACATCCATTGCAGAGCTGCTTTCAGTCAAGAGCAACGCTTTGTTTCCAAGTTACAAAGGCCTCGGACAAAAAAGTGCCGTGGAAATGTTGACATAAGTTCAAGTCTAGCTATTCAAACACAACACGAGGAACCTGAGTTGCCAGAGCACTCCAGAAGAAAACTCACCCTTCTTTACAACAACTAATATTATTTATTTATTTTAATTGCATTTTCATACCACCCAATAGCCGAAGCTCTCTGGGTGGTTTACAAAAAATAATTAATATACACAGTAGTATAGTGGAGCCAGGGCTCACAGGGAGGCAACCCCCACACTTTTTTATTAGCTGACATAATCTGCCACCCTGCCTCAGAATTCCCTGTTTCCTCTGAGTTTAGCAACAATCCTCACAGCAGCTGGGGGTGGAGGAAGTGAATTCCCCCAGCAACAAAAAATGGTTCCCTGTGGTCATGCAAAAGTATTTTAGGGTGGCTTGGCCTTGGACGGGGGCAATTAATTTTAATTTTTGTGAACCGCCCAGACAGCTTCAGCTATTGGGCAGTATATAAATGTAATTAATTAATTAATTAATTAAGACCCATTCGTTAAACAAAGAAGATCTGCTCCTGAGACGAAAACCACTAGAACTGCTTTGTTGATATAGATCAGCGTAGCTATGGGGACTGTCATTATGAGAGCCTGCACTTCACATTTACCACTACACCACTACTAATGCAGTTTTAACACTCATACCCCCCTCCCCAGCTGCTAATTAAATAAGTAACCTAGTCATTCTGGGGTGGCAGAAAATCCTCTTATTTTAATCTCTCATGTGAAGTGCCTTGAAGTCACCTATCTGGGAAATATTGGATGTGTTGGTCAGCTATTTACAAACGCTCACACAGAGCATGAAGAATTTAATCTGGTTCAATAAAAGGCATATATAGCTTTGGGAAAAGTCTCATACAGATTATCAGTTACTGTCTACTCAATAAAGCTCTGGATCTTTGTGTGTGTGTTCACAGGCGAAGGAAGGAAGGAAGGAAGGAAGGAAGGAAGGGGGCAATATCGTGGCAAAGGAGGAAATGTGGGATTCCACGTCACCAAACATCTGTAATCTTATTCTGAGTCCCATGATTATAGGAGTCTGGAAGGATGTTGTCATGTTGGTACTAGAAAATCAGAGACATGTACTTAGCGGCTTATATTTTACTGGTTTGATTTCCAAGAAGTTTCTGCATTCCCACTGGACAAGCAAAAGAAAAAGAATCATTTGCCTGGTCTTTAATTTTTCCTAACTTCTAACCACTCTAATTTCTTCACACTTTATTTCTGTGCGTTCGTATGTTGGCAGTACGTAAATCTAGGGCTGCTCCCCACTTTCTAAACAGTTAAAAAAAATGTAGCTGGTGCAAGTATTCTAAACCCATTTTAAAAGCCTATTTACTAGGTGTAAGATACTGAGGTTGTTCGTTTGCCATCATTCTTCCAGATCAATAACTTAATCTTAGATGTATTGTCTGTAGGCATGTCATCCCAGGTCACAGCAAAATCGATCGTTAATTTCAAATTCCAACTACCTCCCAGAGGTACTGATCATATTAAGTTTGTTATCCCAAGGTGAAAGAACAGCTAAGGAGCCTGTCTAAGAGGGCTTTCTTTGACTCTCTTTGAAGTTACACTTTAATCATGTGAATAAATCCAAGGCAGAGGTGTATAAATGGTTTGTTATATCTGGGTCATGTTTAAAAGATATGGGTAGCAGATTACTAACTCGAAAAGATAAAGAGCTGAAGGCTCTTGGAGTCCAAATAGCAGGGGATCCATCTTCCTAGTTCTTAGAGCCATCAACCAGTGGTATAGTTGCTGCCTCACTTCTATATGACATGTTGCCTTTCAACTGAATTAAACTGAATTAATGAAGTTAATAATGGGACACAAGCACTCTTGGCCCAAGGTTCCAGGGCATTGCATTCAAGCCCTGATCCAGATGTCCCTGATCAGACTCACTCCAGATCTGGTCCAAAGCTTTTCTTGGGTCCACACTTGACTCCTAAAACACCTTTGCTCCTATATTCCATCCCTACATTTGATAGACCTGCTACTAGAGCAGCAGCTATCAGTGCTTTCTTGTGTAATTATCCAAAACTATACCACTTTTCCCCAATCTGAAGCCCTCCAGATGTTTTGGACTTCAATTTCCATCAGCCCCAGTCAGCATGTGCAATGGTACAGAATGCTGTGTACATAGAAAATGGCAAACTATGGAAAGTAGATGACCTACGGAATTTCTTGCATTAGCACTATTTTTTTTCTACAGGCATTGACTAGCTTTACTGTTTTTGACACGATACTCAAGGACAGTGGATCTTAAATTCCCTCCACACACACACATACAGACCACTTTAAAATTGGTGGGGGTCTTTTTTTGTTGTTCTACAAATCAGATCACATACATAACCCACATTTTAGTTTTTTGTTTATAATTCTTCTGTGCTGGTAGTATTGTCAGAACCAGTGGCATATTATCAGTTTCTCTGATAATGTGGCCCTAGTCAAGGTGGCCTCAAACTCCTTTGTCAGAAAAAAATAAATCAAGTCCAAAGCCAAGTGTGCAGGTATTCTCAACTGTTCTGTAAGCTTTCCATGGAACACCTAATCAAGCTTATGAACTACCAGTAGTCCGCTGACTGCACTTTGAGAACTTGTGCTCTAGGAGAAAGTCAACCAGAAGCATTTAAAAATTATTCATTGCCACCTGTGCTAGATACAATGGCCTACTGGTTTCCAGTTATTGCCCAAAAGTGGAGGTTAAACCTCAAATGGCATTGGCAAGGAAACGTTTTTAGGCAGCTCAATGTGTGTCAATTAATGTCCCCCTTGATATGTCAGCCTCAAAGGATAACTTTGACCATCACATGCCCCATCCACATAAATATGCCCCATGCTGGGACATCATTTTATTAGCAAAGAATGAATGGCAATTCACTCTATAAAGTCACATCTTATAACTATTAAGTGCACACTTAAATGTAAGTATTTATCTCAAGTAACAAAAAAAGCAGAACCAGAATATATCATGCTGCTGTCTATCTTCTCTCATGACCTCTATTATGGAGGAATTCTGTGATGAAAATGTAGCCCAAATAGTACAGCTGGGTTCCTCCCTCCTCCCCCAACACCACCACAGGATCTGGGAGCACACTGAAACTAGGTTCACCTGCCCGACTACTTAAATCATGCCCTAAAAAGATCCTACTTGCCAAAAACAATTAGGTCTGACTAAGTCTACCTTTGGCTCATTTATGAATCTAAATTGCTCAATTGCTAGGCAAAAAGCCGACTTCTTCTGACATTCCATCACTCCCACTGGTAAATCCCAAACTGTAACAAAACGTGCTTAAAAATAGCAACATGCTCTGCCTATGCAGGCCCCAAACAGTTTGTGTACAAGCACTAGTAACATTCGGCCTCAGATCTCAAAGATGTTTTCACTGTTTCCCTAGAGTTGCATTCCAAGATCTTCCGATTTATTTTCACACTGTACTTGTACTCTAATGCACTGAGAAGGTTTATTTTTATTGCACTGTGACAATAAATCAAGGGGGAAAGAAACATTTTTTTAAAAATAACTTATAAAGGTCACCTCATCCAACGATAGATATGAAACAGCCTAACAATACAAGCACCAGATTTGCTTTGACATAACGTAACAATAAACAGGCCTCTCTGGCTTTTCTTAATATAAACTCTCACTGGATAGAGTAACTCCAAGAAAATTACGTTTGCTGTGACAGCACAGAAAACAAAAGGAAGGGTATGCAACCATGAAAAGGGGATATATGCCTTTAAAACATTGCAATATGAGCATTTAGTTTATTTTAACCCTTTGAACTAACTACTATGTAATATTACTTAGTAAACAAGTTATATTAAAATACTTTCAGCATTTTACAATTCATCATTCTGTAAGACCTCAAATAGAATATATATTCTATCGCTTCCCACTGCAAACATGTTCACGAAGAGTCTTTCTTTCTTTCTTTCTTTCAAAGCTGAGGGCACCATCACTTTTAGCTACAGACACCAGAGAATGCCACTTGATGCAGGGATGGGGGCTGCAATATTTTTATACAATTGGGTTTCTTTCCCCCTCCAGCAAGCCCTGGAACTCTTGTTTAACCCACAGAGGAAAACACACATGGTGACTGCTACACAGTGCACGGCTGGTCACTGTTATTATGGCAATTGTTGTCCTCACCTGGATTTTTGTGAATCGAGCCCCTTTTATATAGATACAAGACACAGGGTGCCTCTTCACGAGAGGTTTAATGCTCTTTGAAGCCTCATTAAAAAATTTACCTCCACACCAGTGGAGCGCAAATGGGGCATAGAGGCGCGTTATCTCTCCGATTATGCGCATTATCGAATGCGCGTTAAATCGCGAGTTTTATTTTGCTCCGTCCGTTAAAGCGCATTTTGACTGTGTGAATATGCGCTTATGCGCATTAACTACTTGTAAACCGCATTTTGGATATCCATTAATGCGCTTCGCCGCCTCTCGCCGCCTCTGGTGCAGAGGGATTAGGTGTAAATGCGCTTCTGCGATTATGCGCATAATCGGCTAACCAGGCGCAAAAGCGAATCCTTGTAGAGGGGACCACACACAAAGCTGAAGCAAAGGACCGATAGAATTCAAATCCCGTAAGAGGATTTGAACACCTAAGTTAATTTTCCAGTTTAGAAAGATCTTTTTGTAGACAATACCAACAACTTCAGTATGCTCCCTTTAGAAGGGGGGGATACCTTTTAAGAAAGAGGTATCCCCATGTGTAATGCTAAATAATTGTATTGACGTTAGATGTGTGAAGGTTGTTTAATTTATTTCTATTTTATTTAAGGGGGGGGAATCAGATCTTGATTGAATACAATGAATAAGAGAATCCAGAATGTGCACTCCCTCCCACTCCCGGAGGATTCCGCTTCCCCCTCCCGAAACCCAGCTTAGCCATTGTGTACAACGAGGGCAAACCGAGGATTCCTCAATGGAGGAGAAAAGGTTTGAAGAAATGTAACCTTTGGCTCACGCATCTCGACGCAGAACCCCCCCCCCCCAAGCGATCGCTGTTCCGCAAGCAGAAAAGATGTCTCCTGCTGCTGCTGCTTTCTTACCTCCTCAGCGCGCAGGCAGCGACAGCCCGAGATCCCCCTGGCCCCAATTCCTGCGGGCGATCAGAACAGCGCGTTCCCCATGTGGCGAAGCGGCTCCTCACCATACTCAAAAGTTCCCCTGCCAGCATCTCCTCGGCGCGTCAGTCATGATGTGTTCTCCTGGCTGGCGAGCCAAGCTCCCTCTCCCTGATGCCCCGCTCGCTCTCTCGCTCTCCTCTTCTAGCTCCCTCGTGCAGGCGCTTCTTCGGGCTCGGCACGCTCGATCCTCCGCCTGCCTCCCGCGAAGTGTCACTTCGCCTAAACCGCAGCCGCGCGCCGGCTGCCCCGCAAGGAGGTCGTGCCTGGCCGCTCGCGCCAGCCGTCTGTTGCTTCCTTCGCCTCTCTCCGCCAGAGCCCCCGAGCTGCTGCACGCTTCGGTCGGCCTCAGAAGCTGTACAGTGGCGGCAGCAAAGCAACCGATCCAAAGGAAGCGCCACGGGCTTTGACACTCGAAAGCGGGGCAGCTGTTTCAAGGAGTCTCTGCAGCAGGAAATGCCACAAGACTTCTATCCAACCACATCAGGAAGAGAGAGCGCGAGAGATGGGGTGGGTAGGTGGGTGGGTGCGGTATAAAATCCGGGCAGGATCAGGATATTCTGGATTGGATTCGTGTGTGTGTGTGTGTATGTGTGTCGGTCTGCGTAGTTTTACTGGTTAAGAAGAGAGGGAAGAATGGAAGGAACGTAAAGTGAAATTGAAATAACGTCAAAGTGAAGCCACCTCTAGCCAGGAATTGCGCCGCCCTCTTCCCTTCCGTATAGTGAAGGGTTGGTTATTATAACCAGTGGGATAGAAGAAGCTCGCCCCTCCCCCCAGAATCTGTGGCTCCTTTTCTCTTTCAGAGGTTGGAAAGCCCGCAGAGCAGAAAATGGGAGCGGGCTAGAACAAGCGAAGGGCTTGCTACTCCCTCTACTGGACAAGTCATGCCCAAAAGCTGGGCGCAATTAAAATATGGAACAGTTGGTGGGAAATGAATGGAGGCGGTATATAAACAAGGATCTAGAGGTGAATGGAGATAGCATTTATGTGAACAATAATAATGCAACGGACTGGGACATTGCTGTCTCTTTGGAAATGGAAGGCCAGATCAGTACTGGCCCAGGAAATCAAGGGGGCACAACATGAAACAGTTCAGAGATCTGGGGTGGTGTTTCCAGACAAAGGGGTTCTGACATTGTCGGAAAGCAAAGTGCAAGTCTTCCATCTCTTTTTCTTTAATGGAATTTCCACGGCAAGAAAAAAAGACGGAGGAAGTGGTGGGAAAACATGGGAGGGAAAACACGAGTGGAAGATGATGCTTTGCCCACACTGCAAAATTCTGTGAATGAGGCAGAATGAGAGCACAATAAAAGCCTCGACAGGAAATATTCCTCTTCCTGGGCAGTGATTGCATGGACAATGCCTGGAAATCATATTTAAGCTAGTTTGAGCTCATTGGAAAAAGAGTGAAGGAGTAGAGAATTAACATATGCAAGTATTGTATAATTTAGTTCCAACTTAGTTTCCTGGCATTCTCCCATCCAATCACGGCCAAGGACCAGTTCTCTGAACAGTTTCATGTTGTACTCCCTGATTCTCTGGGCCAATATTGATCAATTAAAGATAGTAATATATCCCTGTCACTTGGATTGTTATTCACATAAATACTGTTTCCATTTATGACTAGGTACTTCCAACACCTCTAAATCCCCCACTAGAGGCATAGTTAAGGAACAATATTGAGATCAGAAAACTGGGATGTGGACAGCTAAGCAAATTCCTGCTGTTCAGGATGGCAACCTTAATGCTGATTGCTTTAAGAAGAGGCCGGTAAACCAACTGGGGATTTTAACTGACTGCCAGTCCCATAAGCAGTTCGTCTATTAATGATTAACAAACAGTCTTGTCAACTAACTAGAAAAAAATGGCCTGGTCCCTTTCTCTGCCTTTAACAACAGCTTAATCGACAACATATTCTCCACAGCAGGGAGAGAACCATTATTCCCCCCCCACACACACACACACACACTGTTGTCCAACCATAATTTCTATGGCCAAGTACAACATTTGTAATAAGACCCCACCTCATTAAAGGTTTTTTCTCTGTTGAAAAATGTAAGGGTTGAGAAGTGTTCTTTAACTTCTTTTGATCCCTTAGTTCAAGTGCCTTATGTCTCTGGCACCCTAATTTGAACTTCCAGCCAGATATGGCAGTATGCCATGTATGTATGTTTGAGTGAGAAATAGACTTTAGATACTGCTTCCTTCCCCTGGGATCTTGAACTTTTCTACACTAAGTATTTACTGTGTGCTCATCATTCCCTACTCATGGTTTTTTACAAGTTCTTTAGACAATGACGTAACCATCCGGTTTCGCTTCTATTACTAAAGAGCACATTCAGTGCATTTTTCTAAAGCAGGGGAAATGCAGAGGGGGTTGTAAAAGAGAAAGAAACCACTTTTTCACTTGTGTAGCTGCATTGTTCTGCTATACCACAGTGCCCCCTAGAGGTTATGTAGCAGAAAAGCAGGGGGGGGAAACACTCTTTGTGTAGTGCTCAGATTTCAATTCTGCGATGAAACAAAAAAGATACAGTGGATTAACAGCCTCATGTAGAAAGCTTCTAGTGTCAGTTCTTTTATGCATGGTAGAGACCAGAGGCTTCACATATGTTCTCACATATGTTCTACAGCCTGTAAATCATTTCAGCAGCACTGGCTCCCCCTCTCCCTGGGATCTCAGTCTCTGATTTTTATGGTGCTTGTCCTACCTACCTACTGCCAGCTGGATGCCACACCCTGTAGTCCACACCTCCCTCCTTCCCTCCTCTGTTTTGGAGAAAAACCTGGGGCAGCTCACTATTCAAAATGCTTGTCATTCTGTTCTAGCTTCTGATTGTCTCCACCAGGCCTTATAAGATCTGGATTCTCCTAATAGATTCCAGGAAACACGGGCACATTAAAATCCTCGTACATGACCTACTATTTATTTATTTATTTATTTGCAAATGTTTCTACCCCACCCTTCAACACTAAAAGAGCTTCCAGAGCAGTCAAAAATTAAAACCAACAAGCAACAATCATCTTGTTAAAAAATAAAAATAAAACCACAGAACATTATAAAGCATGAGCAACAGAGGCAACGATAAAAGCATTTCAAAACCCATGTTGGTATGATAAAGGAATATCAGAATGGACAAGGCCTGGGCAAATGAAAGCGGCTTCATTTGGCACTGAAAATAAAAAAAAGATTTAGTGTGCCAGGTGAGCCTCTCTGGGGAGAGAATTCCAAAGACCACAGTTAAAAAGCCGCTATCTTGAGTCGCAACTTGGCTTACCTCATGATGGTGGGTCCTGAAGAAGGGCCTCAAAAGATGAGTTCAGGGTCCAGGCAGGTTCATCTGTGAGGAAGTGTTCCTTGACATATATTGCTCCTAAGCTGAGCAATTTAGCCTCAATTTCCCCCCCTCACAATAGCAGTTCAGGCAGGCCTGGATAAATTGTCCCCTTCCCCATATACACACATGCTTGGGCCTGTTCTCTACTAAAGTAAATAGAATTACATTTTCTGGGAAGTAGGTTTGAAAACGAACTGCAGTGTTAAGTCACGGTTTTACTTTGATCATTTCTGAATAGGGTTGCAGGCTTTTTTTTAACCAGTCCATCATTATCTCCATTTCACAGCTGCCTGATCTGCAGATATTAACAAGGAATAGTGTTTATCTCCTTTTGTGAAAAAACATCTGATTATATCTGCATAAAGCATTAGAGCAGACATCAGTAAAAAAAAAAGTTGGCAACCCTGTTCACAAATGATTAGAAGTAAAATGGTGGTTTAAAAGTCCACACTGTGATTTCAAACTGCTTCTTATATAATTTATTATTATTTTAAAAATGATTTCCATTTTGATATGTTCGACTCATGCATTAATTTTACATATTAAGGTAGTCGCCTCTATAGTCTCACATGACTATGTTGTTTTGGCTTCTGCATGTTTTTAAGTTTAGCACTGTAGAAATCTACATAATGGGCAAATTTAGATAAGTTCTTCTGAATTAATTTTCCTGGAATGAATAACAAGTATATACATTATACAAAAACCATCTATGTCTGCAGAAAATGATCAGACTGTGTAAATGTAAATGTAAATCAGATCATGAATCTTTTGAAAAGGGAATCAAAAGGACTTAGTACTACACTCACATCAATATAACTGACATAATGAGACCTCTGCAGCCACAACTGTATTGATTAAAAATAAATTAATTGGTACTCACTAGTAATTAAAATAATTTGCAATAGGTTACACAACTGTGAACAATAATAGCTTATATCTATCAAGCAGGTTATGAATGCAACAGCCTCCCAACCGCAACCATAGCTCCATGCAATACAATTCTTAATTAAATAGAAATCTTATATTTCTACCTTTAAATGTTTTCGGATAAACTTTTTGGCTAAAATGTTTAAAGGCATCATTCAACAAAGTGGATGTTTTGTGAAAGGTGTATATATGTGCCTCTTCTGATCTCAGGAGCAAAATGAAATCCCAGCTACCTTGTTGGTTTATTTTACAATTTAGAAAACATTGGGACTATTAAATTGGTCTCCTAATTGCGAAGTTGCTACAGCTCTCTAAGGTTGTTAAGGGAAGGAAGAAAAAGCTACAAACAACTTTCAGTGTCCCAAAAGAGATCAGCTCTCCCTGGAGGCCACATAAGCCAGTTGTCCTCTAAGGTGAAGTAGCAATTTTTGTCTTCTTATGTCAAAAGAAAGCAGTCAGAAGTTTGACTTAAAATAGGTCTTGCATGGGGAATCATACAGAATTTAATGAATATGTAGAAACTCACACCTGATTCATCTAGCATTAGACAACATCAAAGATCAACACAGGTGCCCGTCTGGAACCCTGAAAACAAATTGAGTTAATATACTATGAGAAAATAACTGACTACAGATGTCGTCTACAGATTAAAAGAACTCTAAGAACTTCCTGATGTTATGGTGATTGTAGTATGAATCAGCATCTTAGTGACAGATTTTCTTTCTTGTGGCATATGAATAGGGGATCTTCTGCTTATGGCATTCACAAAACAGCTTAAAGTAATTCTCATAATAATTGCAGGGAGCTAGCTACATCTGTTCTGTACATTTTCTAGTCAGCTCCAAACTTTTAGATTAAGATTACATCTCAAGTGTTCTCTATGAAACATAGCTGTCTTCTGGTTTAGCTTCCAATCAGAAAATAGTCACCATGATTCTCCCCACCCACCCCTGCCCCATTACTCAGGAATCTAGATATTAACAGGAGTACCCATTTATTGCAATTTGGGTCTGAGAAAAGATTTTATAAATAGTTCAAGACAGATGAAAAGTTGGAGTTCCCTCCTTGGCCATCATTTATGGGTACCTCTAGATGGACACTTTCTATCGATATGGCTTCACGCTGGCGGCAGTTATGTTACATGACGCTGTTGCCAGTGCGAAACTATCTAGGGGCAAAAGCCCTTTGCTCCGATTTTAAAAAGTCAGCCATTTAGCCCGACTTTTTTTAGATCGGAGCGGGTTGGCCAGAGAAGGAGGTGGAGCAGTGAACTATAAGCTTGCTGCACCACCTCCACAGTCTTTCCCCCCACCTCAATTTTTTAAAAAACAAACCTTACCAGAAAGTAGGGGAGCCGATGCTCCCAACCGCCCCTCCAGCTGATGCTGGGCAGGCACAGGTGCCGCTGGCGCTTTGACAGGAAAAACCGCTGTGACGCTCTTGCCATGAAGATTGGCGGCTGGAGCATCAATGCTCGGCACGCTGACTGCCACCGCGCCGCGCCAGAAGAGGCACCGTTAAGAGGTGGCCTATGAGTACAAATTTAAATCTACATATACAATTGCAAACCCTTTCCAACTTGGGATGCTCCCAGAGGGAAACAACTAAAATATTTCACAGAGATGGAGGACTTTTCTACCAGAGGCATTTACCATCATTTTCTACACATGGTTGTTCTTTAGCCAATGTCATAATCCTCCAGTTTTGTTTCAGTACTTCAAATAGGTTTTTTTAGAGCAAGGAAAATGTGGTATTTAATTGTAAAAGCAAAAGAAATTATTTTCTCTTGTATAATTGTGCTTTTGTACCAGCCTGCAGGCTTAACCAGTCTCCTGGGATTCCTCAGTAGGGAATCAGCAGGGAAATATTCCCTGTGATTGGCGATAACAGTGGGGGTAAAGGCAGTGGGGGACTCAGCCAGCGGAAAGGGCAGCTTTCTGGTGGTGGCTGATGCCAGGAACCCTGTGAAGCCAGAGACAGGGCTGGCTCTGGGAGGACTGGCTCCTCCTCCTAGCACTGACTGAGGCCATTATCACATGTGTGATTTTAAGCACACTCACCGTGACTTTGATCCACTTCTTCAGCGAGGGACTCGCATGACGTCATCCCTCACGCCCTGAGTGCTCCGTTTTTAGTTTCTGTTTCAATTTAACCCTGAATGGGCAAAGTCCGTTTCAGGCAAGTTCAACAGGCTGAGCTGAGGTATCGGAGCAAAACCGAGCACTTGTCATTCAAAACACTAGATTTGCATAGGAAATGGAGGGGGAACCCGCAGAAGCAATCCAGGGAAATGGTACGTGTGATAAAGGCCATAGATGTGTTTTCAAGAGATGGAGCAAACCCAAGCAAACTCCAGTGATGGTTGAAATTAACTCCACCATTTGGCTCCTGTAGCTTTACCCAGACATGTCTTTGGGAATTGCCACACCCACTGATGCCATCTGGACCAGGAGGGCTTGGTGTGGGGCAATCTGACCCCCCACTATAAAACTGTTCTGCACTTCTCTCCTTGAACGATCCAGAGACTGGCTCCTCTGCAGAAAGCCTTTAGCTCAACATTCGGGGAAACATCCTAATGGTATGAGCTGCTCAACAGTGGAACAGGCTGCTCCAGGGGGTGGTGGGCTTTCCTTTGCTGGAAAGCTGTAGTTGCATTGCAGATCCTGCATTGGGCAGAAGGTTGGAACAGATGGCCTCCAAGGTCAAAATTGATGCTTCTAAGACTTCTGGTCTGCAACTGTGGGTACCTCTAGACAGACACTTTCTGTCAAAATGGCTTTGCACTGATGGCAGTTGGGTTATATGACACTGCTGCCAATGTGAAGCCATCTAGGGGCAAAGGGGCTTTGCTCCGCACTAAAAAAGTCAGGCATTTACCCCAGCTTTTTTAGAGCGGAGTGGGCTGGCCAGGGAAGGGAGTGGAGCAGTGAGCCATAAGCTTGCTGCATCACCTCCGCAGTCCTCTCCCCTCCCCATTTTAAAAAACAAAACAAAAAAAGACTTACCTCAGAGTAGGGGAGCTGATACTCCCTGCTGCCCCTCCAGCTGCTGCCGAGCAGCTGTGCGTGCGGCGATGCTGGCGGCTCCAGGAAAAGCTGCCGTGGCGCCCCTTCAGGTGTAGATTGCTGGAAGGAGCATCGCTGCAGGGTGCAGGGTGCCTGGCACCATCAAGAGGCGGCCGGTGTCTATCAAGATGAGTTCCTGAGGCCAGTACTTCTTCTGCCTTTGCCAGTGGAGGCTGTGGGGCAATGAATCCGCTTCTAGTTACAGTCAGAACTCTAAAGGAGCTATCCAAGGTGCTGAACAGATGGGGGGGATTGGGTTCAGCACCTTGGATAGCTCCTTTAGATTTCTGACTGGTTCTAACTAAAACCTAGAATGGATTCACAGCCCCACTGAAATCAGAGCCACCAGCCTCTACTGGTTGCAACTAAGATCAGTTTACATTGGGACTACCCAGATGTCCAAACTAAACATTCCTCTATATGTGATTGATTGTTTTTACTTCAGAGTAAGCACACAGAGCCCCGATTCAGATCAGGGTGATGGCACTATGGGAGGGGGGATTTAAGCTTCCCCCCTCTTTTTACCCCTAAATCCCATGCAAATTATTGCATTTATATCCCACCTTTTGTCCTCCAAGGAACCCAAGGCAGTGTACATAATCCTCATCCTCCTGTCCATTTTATCCTCACAACAACAACCCTGTGAGGTAGGTTGGGCTGAGAGTCTGTGACTGGCCCAAAGTCACCCAGTAGGTTTCCATAGCTAAATGGGGACTAGAACCCCGATCTCCTGACTCCCAGTCCAACACTTTAGCTACTACACCGCACTGGCTCTCCATAGAAAGCGGGGGGTTGAAAGAAAGAAATACTCCATTGGAATCAGTGTTTAGTCTGAACATTTAGTTTGGCCTTTAAATTGCATTAGAAAGTGAATAAGGAGACACATTTCTCCCTTTCTCATATAATATTAGAATTCTGTGGGGTCATCCCATGAAGATGATTGGTGGGAGATTCAGAGCAGATGAAAGGAAGTACTTCTTCACACAGCACATAATTAAACTACAGTATTCACTTCCACAAGATGTAGTGATGGCCACCAATTTGGATGGCTATAAAAGTGAGTTAGAGAAATTCCTGGAGGAGAAAGCTATAAATGGCTACTAGTGACGATGGCTCTGTGCCACCTCCAGTATCAGAGACAGTATGCCTATGTGCCCCAGTCACTGGGAAACACTAGCAGGAGGGTGCTATTGCCCTCATGTATTACTTGGGATCTCCCATAGGCATCTGACTGGCCACTGTATGAGCAGAATGCTGGACTAGATAGACCCTCAATGGCTCTTCTTATGTCCTTAATTAATCCAATTATGCCTTGTCTTCCTTGCCTTTCTAAATCTCCTATCAAACCCTTACCTAGAAAGGCATGGTAATTCTGATTTATCAAGCACGTCATGACTTTTTGATTTATGAACTTGGAACTGTCCCATAGGTGACACGACTGATATATAACTATGGTAAGCGAAAAAGATATGAGATATACTAATAGAATTGTAATAACTATGAATCATATAACTGCGTCTGGAAGTGCTTTCAATCATTATTAGGTATATTTGTTCATATATATTATAGCTTCCTTTATTCTTCTTTAACTTCTTTAGATGTATAGCCAGATCATTTGTCCTAAATCATGACACATTTCACATCTTTTATTCTCCTTCTGGCATCAGGTTAAGTATCTGCTTGACTATTATAATTAATCTTCAGACTGCCGCATTACTGATGATCATCCTCATGAACAGAAGAGTTTATGATTATTGACACTGGAATTTGAAAGATCTCAGGAATATAAAACTTTCCATATTAGTCATTGTTTACTAGTCATTGTTAACTCTCTATGCAGTGGAAAAGGAATTTCCGCACTTTTATTCACTTGGATTTTTACGGTAAACAGATGCGCATATGGATTATTGTTGTTGTTATTATTATTATTATTATTATTATTATTATTATTCCTTTTTGTGCATTACTTCCAGGGCTCCATTCTCCCTTTTACTAAGAGTTGGTGAAGTGAAGTAGTAAGCTGCAAGCAAAAACAAACAAAACAAAACTCAATCCATATTGGCCATGAACTCCATCTCTTAGTTTCAACCACCTTTTTGTAATACAGCGATAATAAATACTGATATAAGCATTCGGCTAAAGATTAACATTAATAATACAGTTGCAAGGATGACTGAGATAACATATGCAACATAGTTGAATACCTCAAACTGCTATATAAAAGTTTAGCATTATTGTTTTGTATTGTACAGGCCATGAGCCTCCACATTGTTCCCTGAATATAAGACTTATTGACCAATAAAAGCTGCACACAGATTGCACAAGATTGTGGCTATAATTCAGTCTCCCACAATCTGGTGCCCGCCAGATGTTTTGGACTTCAATTTCCATCAGCTTCAGCCAGCAGGGCCAGTAGTGAGGAATGCTAGAAGTTGTAGTTGTAAATCATCTGGAGAGCACCAGGTAGGGAAAGGTTGCTATAATTATTAATAGATTGCATTTATTGGAACATAAAAAGCTGCCCTTTGGGACTGAAAATGCAGAGTATGAAATGAAACAGGTAAATAATATATACAACCATTAGTCCTTCTAGTTCAGGGATGGGAATGAGGAACCTTCAGCCTACAGGTCACATTCAGCCACCAGACTGGCTCATCTGGTCCGAAGAGCTTTGGGTAAGCCTCCTGTGATATTTTACAGTTTATTGCCAGTTATATGTATATAATGTAAGTGTTTGTAATGTTTAATGATTATTGCTACTTAAGATGTAGGTGCTGTGTGGACTTCAAATGCAAGGTTGGTAAATGGATAATGCTGTTGGGAGAGGGAGAGAATGAATAGAATGTTAAGTGAATGCTGATTGGCTGATGGTTCAAAGGTCTGGATTGGCAGTTAGGAGTGAGAGGGAGGAGTTAAGGGAAGCAGTAGAAATTGTATGTGGAGAGAGTGAGTCAGAGTTTAGGTTTGTCTGTGGAAGGGTCTAGAGAGAGAACAGGAACAATGTCTTTTATTATTTTGGGAACAGAGTGACTGAGAGGAGTAGTCTAGGGAGTAGCGTAGGCAGGATTGCAAATGAAACTGTATTGAACCAAACAATTATTGAAACTGATGAAACCATAAGCTTTGTAAACTGCATTACCTATTGTTAATTAAAACATTTCTGTTTCATAAACTGGAGTGGATTCTTAAGGTACCTGAAGTAGTGTACAGTGTTCAATGGTGGCAGCGGTGAAGGAAAAGGAAAGATATAGAGTGCTGGGTTGGCTGCTGTGAGGCCAAAAAGGGTCAGTGAGTCAGAGTCAGTGAACAGCATTCTGATGCCCGTTCCATAGTTGGGATCCTTTGATTTATAGGAAAGAATAAAGGAGGACCAAAGGGGATGGTGTCACGCCTCCCTTCCCCAAAGCCTCAAAAGGGAGAGGGGGCAAGAGAACAATGGAATGCTGACCTGGCCCTTCCAGGAACTGGACTCACCCAGTTCCTGGAAGCATTGGCTGAATGCGGGGCTGGCAAAGTAAGGGCAAAGCCAGCTAGGTACACAGACCAGGATACTGTCCTGGCCACTCCTGCAACCTCAGGTCATGCAAGCTCTGATCCCAAGCCTTTATTTCTTGTTATCTTGCATCCCTGCTCTGTTGGATATTCAGTGTGCATAATTTGTTTTGTTACAGTCACTTTGGTACAAGTACAGACTCACGTCTTTAATGTAAGGCTGATTGCCAAGAGTACGGCAATTCTCTGAGGATGGCTAGTTTGGTTATTATCAGCATGCATGAGTACAATGGGACTAGAATGGTCAAGGCAGACCCCTCTAAACATTTTTGTCCAACCCTCAGTAAATGACATCAATAAAGTCCCAGGTGACTGTGCTGCTACTGACCTCCACAGAAAAGTAAAGGTAGCCATGTTAGCCATGTGAAAAATTCTGAAATGTGGATTAGGGCATTATCTTTATTAGTCCAACTCAATGGTCACCTGCAAAAATATACAGCGTTTGAGATTTCCAGTTCTCTTAATCAGAGAAGATGTAACAAAAAGTAGGAGGGAAGGGAGGGGAGGATTGATTGATTGATGTCAATGTCTTACCAATCTTTTAATAGAACACCTCCTCCGAACACACTTTGCAATGGGCTTGTGCCCACATGTAACCATTTCTAGAATAAAGATATTGCAGTGGGTTCTCAGTACAAAATGGTCTTTTTGGTGCGATACACACACAGACACAGACACACACAGACACACACACACAACTTCCAGGTAAAGCAATGACAGAAGGGGGAGGGTGGGAGGTAACAGGAGTAGATACAAAGCCCAATCCCTGATCCTGCACCATGCTTCCCAGGGAGCTAGTCCCCCCACCTGCTCAATGCGCCTTACTCCCAAGTAACAGTGCGCAAGAAGACAGCTCAATGGCAGAAACTTGCTTGCACTGCACGGAGAGAAGTTTCCTTGCCTTTTTCCAGCCAGGATCCCAACAAGGGAGCGGTGGGGGTGGTGGGGGGAGCCTTAGCGGTCCTCAAATTATACTCAAAAAGAACAACGCACATCCTTATTCCAACCCCCTTGCTTCCAGTAGAACCAGTTCCTTGTGAGTAGCCACATGTCTCGACGAAAGAAAGATTCCAGTGGGGATTTAAAAGAAACTTTACTTTAAGTACCAGTAACTTAAGGTCAGCCATTACTGAACAGTCCATGAGTCAAGGGAAGAAGAAGAAGGAAGTAGGAAGGAGGAGACAGGAAATGACAAAGCAAGCATTGGGTCAATCCCCTCCCATCTTGTCCTCAACTGGGAGGGGTAGCCAGAGAAGGGGCAGACATTCACTCATGACATCACAAGCCCTGCCCACCAAACTACACCCACGATTAGCATTAATCCAAATGGTCTGTAGATTGGTTACATGATGATAATGCGCTCGAACTTCGGAGAAAAATTAGAAGTTGCAGTAAAACGCAACTTTGAGAATGTGCATTAACAGAGGCTATAAATCACATAGACGGCTGAATTGCATCCCGCTAGTCTGTCCTAAATACCGTCAGAGCGAAGTCAAGGAGGCGCAAATAAGCCATCTAGAGGTACCCCTGGACAGGAAGTCCAGATGACGTTGTCTTCAATTTGTAACCCCTCCTGTGTTTTTCCACTTTTACTTCCATAGTTTTCCTTACCAGAAAAAAAAAATCCATTAAGGGGGAAAAGATGGAATGCACACAATTCCTTTTGATTGATAGAGCATCATCACACTGGGGGAAATCACGTTTCCTTATCATTGCTTCTCCGCCCCAGCGTTTGTCCCTCATTACTTCCTCTTTCTGCCCAGAGGGGAAAGAGGAAGTAAACAAAGACCTACGTGACTCATTCAGGGGCCATTTATATTGCACTGCTTTTCCTGTACACAGCAGGAGATCACAGCACATTCTGTTTTTTTTAAAAAAGTCAGATCAAAAGGGGTCGATTTTGTGAGGGAAAAATGAGCAGAAGGAGCGGGAAGTGCGCAGGAGGCAGACATTGTCATCTAAAGATGCACGCACATCCATAAGTGGGCAGTAGCGAGAGTGCAATAAAACGCTCATCTGATAAACCTCATAGTGCTAGGAGCTCTCAATCTGGAAGGATTGTCTTGAGCAACAGTCCTTGAAACTTCTTCCATGTTTTCACTGCAGCACCATCACTGGTTAATAAGGGATAAAAGGATCCAAACTTTATCCCAGGTGGGGATCAACTAGCTGCAGTCAAGAATGTTATCATTGCCCAATATTTACTGAGGAGGGAAATATACTAAAATGTGGTGTAACCAGTGTTGATTTAGGGGGAGATTTGGACCTCGCCATGAGTTTGGATAGTACTTCATATTAATGTTTGCCATTGTGGTTGTGTTTTCCTGTTTCATCTCTTATTGTTCACAGAATCCCCTTCATATTTACTGCTATACATAAGCACTGAGCAGAACAAAAAAATCTTAATAAAGTTATGGCAGCAGGCATGATGTACTTGAAGGGCATTCTGATGTAACTATTTAGTTACCCCCTCTCAAAGTATGAAAGAGTGGCAAGGGGCGGTGTGCCACCACACCACCTATATACTAGGCCCGGTCATGAGCACCCCTTCTCAAGACAAGCGCCACCACTTGAATAAGCCTGAGGGAAGGGCAAAATAACACTACCTTTCCCCTCTCGGTGAGGGAACAAGGCGAAGACTTTGGGAAATAGGTTCTGTTTGTGGATGTTGTGAGCTAACGTTTTGTTTAGGTGTATCTCATTAATGCCTATATTGAAGCAGGTGAGGAATCTGAGCGAACACATGGTTTTATGGTAACAAACCAAAGAAAAGTTTATTGTACATGAACAGAACTTGGTTATTGTCAATGTAAACCAAACCTGCTTATTTCATTTAATATCACAACCATTCTAGTCCCCTAGTAATATAACTCTTTTCACTCCTCATGAACTCCTGACTAACAACTACACTTAACTCTCCACTAGGGTGACCATATTTTGGAAACCAGAAAGGAGGACAACATGGTCGGCCCCACGGGGATGTGCCCACTAACATGTCAGCTCCCAGGGTGTGTGTCCAACACCAAGGGGGTGTGCCCACCTGAACATGGCCTTGGTCACATGTCTGATTTTACAGCACACAATTAAGACAAATCTGTCCTACATAACATCTTAATGTTAAAATCACTGAAATAACAAGTGAGACATCCAGCGTATCTGAAATTAACTTCAATCACTCCTACTTTTGTAGCTTTTGCTGTACTTTGTTGCTATACTCTGTGTGATACATTCTCCCCTTCCCTCAAATATCTTTTCTGGTTGTAACCTCACTCCACTGCAAGCTGCTGCTTTACAGGGCTTGCTGCCGGCTGGCTGGCTGGCTGTTTTAAACTTGGCATGGCTAAAGCCCTGCTTAAGAGATATCATGGTGTCAAGTTTCATGTCTTTATCTTTAAAAATGATGGTTTTTCAAAAAAATTATTTTAAAACCTCAAACTTTTTAAAAAATCCTTAAAAATCAACAAATGAACGGATCTGCTTCACATTTGACATGGCTAAAGCGCTACCTAAGTGCTACCATGGGGCCAGGTTTCATCACTTTATCTTTGAAAGTGACATAGCTGTAAGCATTTTTGTTACTTCCCATTGACTATAAAGTATAGCTGCCCCTTGGGTGGGGGGAGGATGGGAAAAATCCAGATTTTCCCTCAAATTTCATAATTCCCCCCACTTTCCGGATTTCTTACTAAAAATCCTGACATGTCCTGGGTTTTCTTGACATATGGTCACCATACTCTCCACACACCCCACCAACGACCAACTAACTCTCAAAACCCTCCCACACTCTCTTTTCTAGCATCACTAGCCACACCCACTCAGTCAAACATTCTGAACTCTCTAAACATACTCATTCAGACATACCTAAGGGAACAGAAATGTGGGGTATCGCCACAGGAGGTTTTAAAGATAGCAACCCAATGAAGGTACTCTTGTGTCATATTGATTTGAAGTTGCTCTTTCTTTTCCATCAGGAGGAATCTTTTGGTGTCATCGTTCAATAGTCTACTTTAAAACTTAGGAGGTTTTTTTATATATATGAGCACATGGCCCCCACCTTCTGCCACCAAATATTTAGGGGTGAGTTAGAACTCCCAACCACAGCAGGATCTATCGGTGTTTTCAGCAGGTGGATCTACTGCTAACAGCCAGGAGGCATCATGCTGCTATTCTGTCTCTCCCCCTCCTTTAACTTTTTCTTAAAAGCTTCTCTTAATGGATTTTCCACCAGGGATTTCCCCTAATACAACACTTTCCCCTAATACATGCATTTTTAATGCACACTTTCCCCTTAACTGTGCTTTAAATAGAACTGAGAACTGCATCGCAAGATTCAGGGAAGTGTAAATATGAACATATCACCGCATTCTGATTCATGCCTGAGTTTTGGAAGGGTAAATTTTTAGGTTTGCCTCAAAATGAAAACCCAGTTAATTCTATGTCCATTCATGTAGACCGCCCACTTTCCAGCCTCCTAGGACATTGCCACCCTATTCCATTTCTCTGATCTCCTCCCTCCACCCCATTCATTTAGAGCCCGCCCCCCTTTGCTGGTTTGCACAGGCCCTTGCCAACCTTTGCTGTCATGCATTTCAAAATGGGATCAAGATGGGGCGAGAGGTACTCACACAGGTCAGGAAGTACTTCCAGCACTGGGGGGCAATAGAGAACATGTTGTGTCAACAACCTCTTGTTTTGTTCATCCCTCTTGTTGTCCTGCAACTTGATCAGTCCCTTTCTCCTACTCCCACCCCTTCTTCCTCTTTACCTCTGCAACAGGCAACATGTGCTCTCTCCCTGAGCAAGTAACCATAACTTGTGCCTTCATGTTTCTAGTTAGACAGTATTAAGCAGCCTTCTTTGTCATTGTGTATAAAGACTCTAATAAAGTAGGTTGATTTGAACTTCTTCTAATCTGGCACTAGCTTGCATTTATTCCCTCTAATATTAAATGCTGTGTTGCCACACTTTCTTTATAAAAGGCAACTCTTCTGTAAGTCACACCAGGCTTTCCAACAGTTAAAGGGGGCCCCTATGTTCCTTTCTTTGTGTGGGTCCTTGCAAAGCCTTTACAACATGCCAACAGCCTTCTTATTTTTAAATTTGAACTAAATAAGAGAAGCCATTTTGAACAGAAGAGAACATACCAAAAAGAAGCATGAAAAAAGAACTCCCCCCCCCCAACAGAGCAGATATATTTGCTTGCTTGCTCTAAAAAGGGTGACACAAGCGTGGCTAGCCATGCTGTATATCAACCTTCCCCAACTCGGTGTCATCCAGATGTGCTGGACTACAGACCCTATCACCCCAGCCAGTTACCCCATGATGCTGGGAGTTGTAGTCCAACATATCAGAAGAGCACCAGGTTGGGGATGGCTGCAGGATATCATTGCAATAAAGTGCATCAAATAACAGCATCTCTTTCTGATGGAAAACGCCATCGCCTTTAAGCCAGGGGATTGGCAGCAAAAAACGCAACAGCATCCGTCCAGCTTCCATTTGGACACAGAGCCCTGAAAGGTGCTGATCTCACAGTGCTCAGAATAAAATGTGCATTCAAGCTCTTCCCCCGCCCTTTTTATCCATTTCACACTCCATTTGTAGTGATTAATGCTTGCATTCTTGGGGGATGAAAGCAGAAACAGATGTTAGCCAGCTTCAATGCCATCTTGCTAACCCAGAGCCCAAGGCTGGAGTCTGCAGCAGATTAGGGGCTGAAGTCAAAATGTGGATAAATAATAAAAATAAAAATCTGTGGACATGCTCACATGGGATTGAAGTTCAGTAGATAACAAGGCAGAGGGCCCAGTGTCAGCCGGCTGAACAAAAATTAAATGGCAACATTCCAGTGGACAGTCAAACCCTGGGAAGAAAAAAACAACCCTCTCTCTTATTCATCAAAATCTTTCTGCAGCAGATTACTTTATACACCCACAACATGTCTAAAATAAGTCTCAAAAGAGACTATGGCAAGAATCCAAAAACTACTTCTGCCATCCCAGTGGAGTGTCTCTTCTTCTTTCTTCTTCTTCTTTCTCCTTCTTCTTCTCTTCCTTCTCCAATGAGCAGCAGACAATGCATTGCCACCACCCAGTGTTAAAAACGCCTTCTGTTTTGAAGAGCATGTTGCCAGGTCATAGGGAGGGCAGCCTATAAACACTCTGCCGATTGTTATTTAATGAGATGGGGCACATTTAGCCCAATGGCAGAGCACCTGCTTTGCATGCAACAGGTCCCAAACCCTGGCATCTCCAGGCAGGGATGAGAAAGACTCTGGTCTGCAATCCTGGGGCTTGTCTATATGCCCAGTATACCCCATCATGGCTGTGCAGTAGTGCTGCATTGTTTAAATGACACAGCCACCAACTTACAGCTATATTGGGCTTCCCACCCCCCAAAAAACTGCAGTTTTACCACAACTTTTTAGTTGCTCTGAGGTCACCAAGTTGTTTTTTTCATCTGTTAGTGGTGGCCTTGGTTCAGGTTAAGAAAGTGAGTGTTGCTAGGGCAGATCCAAGTGCAGTGTAAGCGTGGGAACGCAGGGCATGGGGCCGAATGGCCCCTGGCGCTACAGTTTTTACTCAGGTTGTCATTTCTCTGGCAGGTGATTCTGCTGTTTCCTCCTCCATCCCTCTCCCCCTCTCTCTCTAAATTTTATTGTTAAGATAGTAAGAATGGAGCTTTTTTTTAATCGGCGCTTTGATTTTTCCTGGTTGGATAGCCTGCGCTCATTCCTGTGTGTAACTGTGAGCCTATCCACATTGCCCTTAAAATGACTAATATTCTTTTAAAAACGTGGTTTTTTTAAAGTTGTTTCATGGTGTGATAGGACACACTGAGCAGTACTTACGTTTCATAGTGACTGCTTCCTCCGATCTCAAAGTGTTCACTGGTGTATTACAGGGTTAATTCCTTGACTCTTCTTCTTCCGTTTTTGTTTTGCAGGCTGCTTGACCTGCCCACTTCTGTCTCCCTAACTCAAGCAGCCTGCAAAACAAAAACTAAAGAAGAAGAGTCAAGGAATTAACCCTGTAATACACCAGTGAACATTTTGAGAACGGAGGAAGCAATCACTATGAAACGTAAGTACTGCTCCATGTGTCCTACTACATAATGAAATGACTTAAAAAACCATGTTTTTAAACAGACTATAAGTCGTTTTAAGGGCAATGTGGATAGGCTCCATATCACTGCCACTTTGCAGCAAGGAAGTTGCGGGGTTTAGGGGGAATCAGGAGGCAAAGCAGTGTCCTATACTCATGGCCCTGGAGAGCTGCTGCCTGTCGGTGTATGGAATACTGATCTAGATGAGCCAGACAGCATCTGAGGGGCCATAGGGTAGTTTGGATTCCCAGATCTGAAGTTGGAGACACCACTCTGATTTCAGAGCTGGGAATCAGAGCTCCACCTCCCTTCACAACCAGTGTGGAAATAACTGCACCACCTGCCTCTTTGAGGTTGGGGACACAATTTAGGGTGCCTCTACAAGAGCGATTTAAAGCTCTTTCAAGGCGCATTAGGAAATTTACCTCTACAAGAGCGGAGCGCAAATCAGGGGCTCAGGCGCGTTTTCTCTCTGATTATTCGCATTTTCGAATGCGCGTTAATAAGTGAGTTTTAATTTACGGCGGGAGTAAGAGCGCCTTATGTCAGTGTAAACAAATTTCTGAGGAGGCGCATTAATGATCAGGGGTTGGACTGTGGTCGTAATGTCATGCATAGAACTGCCCCTTCGCTGAGAAAACCTCCCACTTTTTGGTTTAGTTTCCTTTCCTCTCTCCTCCTGGCAACTTCCTCCTTGTACTCCGTCTCTCTGGATGGAAGCTCCAAGAAGAGGTGACCCAACGTGAACCAAAAATAAAGTTTCTTTGAAGTACCCTGATGAAATATTTTTAACATGGAGACACAGAGCCAGATGGAGGTGGTTTTACGAGACGTAAAGGGGGTAGGAAGGATATGCGGATGTGCGTATAATTAGCCATCAGCAGACATAACTTCCCCTCGCTTCTTGCTGGGTTCCTGAGCTGAGTTTTGTGTGTGTGTGTGTGTGTGTGTGTGTATGTATGTTTTACAATTGTTGAGCTCGCTGGGAAGTGGAGGGGGAAGGAACGAAGCAGCATCCCCCTGTCTGTTTTGGTGTGTGTATGTGTGTGTGTGTGTGTGTGCGAGACACTTCCATTTACTCCTGAGGAGGTCATGGCAATCGGGCAAAGGAGGGGGGAAGACAGGTAGCCGAACATGTTAATCAGCTCATTCCTTTCAGGTAACCTAGGAAACCAAAGGCGGGAGATTCTGGTGGGCGGGGAGAATAAAGGGAGGGAACCGGTTTGGGGAGTTTCTCTGGGACAAAGCGCATTACTTTCAGCAACATTTGCATGCGATTCTCAGCATGTCAAAAAAATTAAAATGCCTTTCATACAGCCCGTAATGCGCTTCAACGCCTCCCATGTATAGGGATTAGGCGTAAAAGCGATTGAGAGAAGATGCGCATCATTGGGGAACCAGGCATCAAACCGAAATCTTGTAGAGGGGGGCTCAGTCACTGAATCCACTTGCAAATATGTCCTTCCCTTCTCTTTCTTTTAAAAAATCCACCATTGGTTTCCATTCCTCAATAAACCCAGTTATTGTTTTATCTTTTAGTATTGCAGTAAGTTTTGCCATCTCCGCCAGTTCTGTGATTTTCAACAACCATTCCTCCTCTGTTAGTATTTTCTCGGTCTTCCAATTCTGAGCATAGATTAATCTTGCTGCCGTTGTCATATATAAAAATAAAATTCCATAACCTTGTGTCAACTGTTCGTCTGTTATCCCCAACAAAAAATACTCTGGACGCAATTGTATTTTTATCTTCAGTACATTTTGAATCATCTTATGCATTTGTATCCGAAAGGATTTTGCTTTTTTACATGTCCACCATAGGTGATAAAATGTTCCTTCCTGTTCTTCAAATTTCCAACACTTCCCCGAAGGGGTCATTGGGGAAGTGTTGGAAATGTGAAGAACAGGAAGAAACATTTTATCACCTATGGTGGACATGTAAAAAAGCAAAATCCTTTTGGATAAAAAAAGATAATTTTTATAAAATGATGTATAGATTGTATATACCTCCGTCAAAATTGGCAAAAATTTTGACGGAAGTATATACAATCTATACATCATTTTATAAAAATTATCTTTCTATCTAGCACATAATGTAAATTTCAGACCTCTCAACCACATATTCTCCCATTGATCCATAATAATGTTATATCCAAAATTCTGAGCCCACTTTATCATACAATCTTTTACTTGTTCATCTTCAGTCTCATATTTTAACAAAAGTTTATATATCTTTGAGATAACATGATTATCATTTGTGCATAAAGCTTTCTCAAATTCAGATTTTGTACACTCAAATCCCCATTTTTTTCATCTATCTTAAATTTTTCCATCATTTGTAAATATGAGAACCACTGACAGACAATTCCTTTGTTCCGTAGCTCCTCTTTTGATTTCATTTTAATCTCTCCTTCCTTTATTTCTAATATTTCACCATATGTCAGCCATTTTTTCGTAGTTGCCAAATCTCTTCTAAAAAAAAGCCTCCTGTGATGAAACCCATAGTGGTGTTTTTTGACACAGTCTTGGTTTATATTTATTCCATATTCTCAAAATTGCTCATCTCACATAATGGTTATTAAAGTCTGCATTCACCTTAGCTTTATCATACCACAAATACCCATGCCAGCCAAATCTTAAGTCATGACCCTCTACTTCCAATAATCTACTATTTTTCAACAAAATCCACTCCTTCATCCAAACCATGCAACAAGCAGAGAAATATGTCCTCAAATCTGGCAAATCCAGTCCTCCTCTCTCTTTTGCATCTTGTAATATTTTAAACTTCACCCTTGGTTTTTTGGATTGCCATATAAATTTAGAGATCTCTCTCTGCCACTGCTTGAATGGTACCTCTGAAGTTACAATAGGGATTGTCTGAAACAAATACAACATTCTTGGCAAAACATTTATCTTAATTATTGCAATTCTCCCCATCAATGACATTTGGAGTTTATCCTATCTTATTAAATCTTGCTTAATTTCATTCCAGACCTTGACATAGTTATTATGAAACAACATACAATTCATATTTGTCAAATTTATACCCAAATACTTCACCTTTTTTTCTACTTTAAAACCTGTCTTTTGTTCCACCTTTATTTGATCTTGCTTATTCATATTTTTTGTAAGTATCTTAGTCTTTTCTTTATTAACCTTAAAACCTGCTAATGCACCAAATTCTTTCAATTTCTTCATTAAGTTTTCAATTCCGCTCAATGGATCCTCTAATGTAAACACCAAATAGTCTGCAAAAGCTCTCAACTTATATGATTCTTTTCTAATTTTTATTCCTCCAATTTTTTCTTCTTGTCGAACAGCTCTGTTCAGCACTTCCAAGACCAAAATAAATAACAAAGGTGACACTGGGCAACCCTGTCTAGTCCCTCTTGCAATCTTACATGATTTCGTCAAATCTTCATTTATAATGATCTGTACACTCTGTTCAGTATAAATTGACTTCACCCACGTTGTAAAGTTAATCCCAAAATCAATTACTTCCAGTATTTTAAAGAAAAAAATCCAAATTAAGGTTGTCAAAAGCCTTCTCTGCATCCAAGAAAATCCTTTATTGTCCTTTATCTGTCTTTTCGGCAAGAATCCACATTGATCTTCATGGATAAATTCCCTCAACACAGACTTCAACCTTTCCGTCATTATCAATGTGAACAACTTGTAATCGTTGTTCAACAACGAAATTGGCCTATAATTTTTGGTCAGTATTAGGTCCTGGTCTTCTTTAGGTATCAACATTACATATGCTGTTTTCCATGTCTCAGGTATCTTTCCCTCTTTCAAAATAGAATTCATCATACTCTGCAATAGTAATGATAGTTCTTCTTCAAAAATTTTATAATATATACCTGGAAGGCTATCTGGTCCCGGTGTTTTCCCCATTTTTATTCTTTTTATAGCTGCAACCAGCTGGTGGGGCAGAAGGCAAAATGGGGTGGGGCCAAAGGCTAAGCGGCACAGCCAAAATTTAAAAAATACTAGCGTCGTTTAGCTGTAAGCTCTTACTGCCAGTAATTAAACTTAGCAGAGGCATTTCAGTCTTTAAGAATGGGAGGGGGGGACACAGGCAAAAGCAAGGAAACCACCAAATGTTTGCGAGTCAGGGGGAAGGGGTGGGTCCAGGTGAAGGGGACATGGTCACCTGGGGAACCCAAGAAGTTCAGATTGTGATCCCAGGTGGGCTGGGTTTATCCCACAGCCTGATGTTCGGCAACCCAGATGTAAAAGCTTCCCTGATGAGTCAACGTAGTGTGCAGTAACTGGACTAAGTGGGCCTCCCTTGGGAGGGATTCCATAACTGCACTGTTGTATCTGAAAAGCTCTGCCCACCCACCTCCTTTCTGAACATGGAAAGGGCCTCAAATGTTCATCAGAAGGTGCAAGCAGGCACATATGGAAAGAGGTCTTTGGATATCCTGTCCTCAAAATTTTGCAACAGAATGTTGGATTAGGTCCAGATATGTATGGGTAGCCAATGGAATCTGGTTGCTGTGTTTCAAATGCATTGCTGTTCTTGAACACTTTTCGTGGGCAGCCCCACATAGAGCACATTACAGTAGTCCAGTCAGGACAAGTGGTGACCAACCTTCTCTGGTTAAGGACGCAGTTGCTCTGGAGAACATATAAGGCCAGGAGTCAGTTAAGTAGTTCACAGAGTTTGTTCTCATGCCCTAACGATATTAAATCAAGTCTTTCAAAATCATCCAGGCCGTTGATGATAGTTATATCCCTTGCTCTTGTTATGGAATCACCTTTTGCAAAGCAATATTTGATATCTTCCTTTGCAGATTAATATTGTAGTAACTGTGGTGGTGATATGCTTGGAATGAGAACCAACCATTATATTTTTGTATGTGAGATGACTTGGTCAATCAGTGTGTTATATCTGGAGGTATAACAGGTAGTGCTCCTGTTGTGTAGATACTGCATTTTTCTCAGGACATTTAGGTTCTGTGAAATGTGACACATAGATTGTTTTTAGTACAATTTTGGTATTGATTGACACTATCCTAAGAGCCTGTGACATGACAAGGGAGACCGCCATTCCATACCTGCTCCATTTTGTCAAACTTTCTTTTCTTTGCTGAATATGAAATAAGCTCCCATGTTCTACAGCTCCAGCAGAGATGCATTTATCCAACAATACTTTTAAAAAAGTCTGAATCTTTTCACAGAGGTTGACCCTATAGTATTATTCTAGAAAAATAATGTAAGTAAATAAGTAAAATAATAATCCTAAGTAACTAAAATAATAATCCTATTATTTTGAATGGATGAGAGACACTACAAGGCAACCTCTGACATCTACCCATGTGGATTTTTCCTGCACCCTCATTTCCAGTTGTTCTTGTTGCATAAAATCCCCCTCTCCTTTGTAACATGGGAACTAAGCATCACACAATGTGCAACTTGCAAGAGGCTTGCACAACAATGCAATTGTGAGCCTGCATTTTATTCACCATGTGGAAAACCCCACAGGAGATGTGCTTTCCCCCCTGCCATCTAAAGAGCTCTCGACCTACAGTGACATCTGGTGGGAGACAAGGATGCAAATACTCAGCCCTGCCCATACAAATGATGCAGTTCAACTGCATAGTTCTGGAGAACATAAAAGCAAAGCTTCTCCCTGAATGCATGCAAAGGATGGCCATACTTTAAGTTTGACCCGGGTGCCAAGCCGAAGGGGTACTGAGATAAGTTCATTGAGTGTGCGGTTGGTGTAGTGAGCTAGAGTGAGGAAAAGCAGGAAGTGTGTTTAACCTTCCCCCTTCCCAAATAACATTTTACAGGATATATGGGTATTAACTCCAAAAATGAACTTCCATCAGTTAGCTTTAAAGTGTGATTCTTTTTCAGATTCCGGTTTGATGTCATTTGTTCTCGATGGGAAAAAAAGCAGAACACAGCTTTACTTTACTCAGTTTTGTAATGCTGCACAAGCCACATAACGTGGTGACCCTGCAGAGCCGGTGAAGGGCACCCAAGTGATTCCTCACCCACGGTGCTGTTTACCTTAGGGCTGGGCCAGGTAGCAGCCATAGGTATGCACGGTAGATTAAGAGGCAGTCTGACTAAAAACATAAGAATAAACCTCAAATTTGTATTGAATATAATTATGGGAATGAAATACTAATGCACTGTGGAGGGGGGCTGAACCGGGGCTATATAGAGTGGGGGGGGGGGGCTGTGAGAATTATGACTTGCTTAAGCCCACTAGTGAGGACATGGCTGAGGTGAGATTTGAATGAATGCCTGAACTTTGGAAGCTCTTTTTTAGACCTGTCCTGCCTAGTACTTAGAAGTGGCAAGAATTGTACTTTCCACCAGGGCCAGCCCGACTATTAGGCAGAGTTAAGGAGCTTCCTCAGGCAGCAGAAGATGCTGGTGAGTGAAAGGCAGCAATGAGTTGTTGGAGGACAGAGGCGTGTGCTGGTGTGCTGTGTGGTCTGCCCTGTGCCCCCCAAGCTAGCCAAATGGCCTCAGGTGCAGTGGAGGAGGCAGTCACCAGCTTGAAAGTAAGATTTCAACTGTCGGCCTCTACATGGTGGGGAATCTTATCCACCCCTGGCAGCAAAATGTCTAGGGCCAGCTCTGGTGCTTGCTTTATTCTTTTGAGGTACGTTCACAGAGGCATGTTCAGGCCTTGATGACTGCAACGTCAAGTGGTGACTTGAGGGTGTGAATCAGCCATCACAAATTAATCACTATAGACCAAACTTCAATGCCCCCAAATTAACATAAAGACAGGACTTTTCATGGAGGAAGTTCATGCATTTTATTTTATTATTATTTTGTACACTAATGAGTGATAAGTCATCTAATGATCTATCCTTGAGTGATGTACATGTAGGTGTGAATCACCTCTTCAACTGGCTTTAATCCTGTCCCCACAATATACCCCCGTAAAAAGTTTCGCACAAGAATCAGACTATCTACCCACATTATTATGTTAATCCAATACTTCAAGATCACATATCAGCAGAGAAAATCTGTAGACCTCAAAATTTTTATGGGGGTATATTGTGGGGACTGGATCACTTGGGTTGGGAGAGGTGCCTTTCATTTATCTCTGCTTTTTGTGCGTGTCCTTTTTGCAGACCTGACTTGCAACTTCTAAAATTAGATGTCGTGTTGCTAAGTGAAACCCAGTGTCAGAAGCAGAGCAAACTCCCAGGGAGATCACCCAGATTATCCGACCCAATGAGGATGTGTTACATTGTGCTCAGTGCACTATGCATATTCTTTGCTCTTTGGTGAACATGGATAGGGCAATAGGTGACACACTGGCTTAGCTATGAGACATAATGGTTGCTGCTGTTGGCGAAAAGGTGGGGCAGATCAATTTGGGGGCTTTCAGAACAAAATGAGGTATTGTTTTAAGACTTAACAATTTTTCATCTTTCTAAATGATAAAGTGAAAGATCAGGGCTTGGCCTCCACATACAGCAGAATGAGATGTAAATGAACTGGTAGAGTCCTAAGGCGAAGAATGTACTCTACTGTGCCACTTCAGACTGTAGATAGGGCATCCCATTTTTTAACGCTCTCCTACATTAAAAAATAAAATTCTCTGCAAGTAGGAACTAGGACAGCAGGGCATGGGCTGGACTAGAAACTTTATCCCCTCTGTATTAGGTATTGTGCTTTGTTTTTGTCTTGCAAGGAGTTTTGTTTTGTTTTGTACACAACAGCATTCAAAATGGCATCTTCTACTTGCAACCACAGCCCATTTTACATCCTTCTGCATGGGTAAGTCAGCTTTTTTCATGTCTGGGTAAAGCTACAGGAGCCAAATGGTGGAGTTAATTTCAACCATCACTGGAGTTTGCTTGGGTTTGCTCCATCTCTTGAAAACACATCTATGGCCTTTATCACACGTACCATTTCCCTGGATTGCTTCTGCGGGTTCCCCCTCCATTTCCTATGCAAATCTAGTGTTTTGAATGACAAGTGCTCGGTTTTGCTCCGATACCTCAGCTCAGCCTGTTGAACTTGCCTGAAACGGACTTTGCCCATTCAGGGTTAAATTGAAACAGAAACTAAAAACGGAGCACTCAGGGCGCAAGAACTGTGCGAGAGGGACAACGTCATGTGAGTCCCTTGCAGAAGAAGTGGGTCAAAGTCACAGTGAGAGTGCTTAAAACTGCATGTGTGATAACAGCCCAAGTCAACTCATTATAGTAGCATACGGAGGTTTTTTTCTGAGTCTTCTGCCTAGCATCCCTAGAGGCAAGCTGCATGCAAAACACAGATCAAGTAAGACACCCCGCCCCACAGTATATATGGGGGTTTCCAAACAGACAGACCCCCCATAAAATTCTATGAATGAGGCACCCTGCACAAGAAAAGCCTCGTCTAGAAGTGCAGATTGTTCCAGGGAAATATATTAGTAAAACAAATGAATATTTGTTAAATGCCTCAAGAGCCTTCAGACTGTACAAATCACATTTTCACATCAAAACCCACACATTATTTGGCCACCAGGAGCATGTGGTTAGTCTGCCAGTCAGCACATCTATTGCAGTTTGGAGAGCTGTGCGCAATGTGGTTGCACAAGCATCACATGGTTTAAACAAGCCCATGGCCTTTTTGGTGACACGGCCTCCTCACATGCTTGTTCCATTAGGAGAAATATTTAAAAAGCTATAAAATATTGAAATGCCTTGTTGACTGTTTCAGAGGCTAAGTGCTCTCTTTTGTACCATCCTGGTGGTAGCACTCGAGTAGCCTTATAAAATTATAAAGAAATCCATGCAAGCTTCAGCGATGGTGGGTATTAGCCTTATAAAATTATACACTTTTTCCTCTTTCTCCACCACCATTTAACCATTCCAAAACACACACCCACACACACCGTCAGATATTGTCCAAATAGTAGTCAGTTCTTTAAAACGCTAACTCAATGGAACAGAGAGAATTCTGTAAATTTCAAAAAATGCTTCAAATTAGCCAGTCTTGTGACATTGCGCTTCTAGAAGACCCCAGTGTCCATTCAAAGAAACTTTACAGAGGACCACATGGAGACCCCTTCTCCTTGTAGCAACTGTAGCTATGGATTAGACACAGTGACAGGCTTGTGGCCTGTGATGCTGCTATGATGAGATGTGTGTGTGTTTGCTCTATGCCTTCTCCTGAGCTCCGTGTTTCTGTTCTATTAAGCCTGTGCATAGGCAATAGGAGAAGTCAGGCCATGTGGCTTAATTGGGAGGGAGAGACTGGGAGCTCTATTGAGTGAATGGAACCCCAGGGAGTGCCTGCTTGTGAACATGGGCTCTACGCATCCCTGGTTCCAGTAATCCTGTGCCTACAATTTACCCCCATAAAAATGTTGAGGTCCAGAGATTTTCTCTGCTGATATGTGATCTTGAGATATTGGATTGATGCAATAATTTGGGTAGACAGTCTGATTCTTATGCGAAACCTTTTTAGCCACTATTTTCAATATGGCAGACAATTTCCTTTTGGTCGCTAGTTTCTGTCAACCACAGAAGTTACTATCTTGTGTTTGGTATCAAATTATAGGTTTTCTGGGTCAAGAAGTTCAAAGAATATGTTATTTTAATTGTCAGAGTACTCCTTCCACCATTTTCCAAGATGGCGCTGAAATGTTGTCTCATTTTCTCATTTACTTGACAAAACAACATACAAATGTGATTTTTGGCTTCAAACTATAGGGTTTTGGGGTCAAGGAAGTCAGCATGGTGTTAATTTTGATGGAAAGGCTGTCCTTCCACCATTTTTAAAAATGGCATCCAAACATTTATCTCTACAATAGGCCATTTAATGAAAAAGTAGACACCTGTAATTGCGGTTGGGAAAATGATAATGATATCCTACGACCAAAAAAGTTCTTGAACTTCCTGCCAAGTGAACTTTTATGTGTATGTAACTGTAAGGTTTCTGGTACAATGAGATGTCTGTGTAGAAACACAGTGGTCAAATGCACAATTTTTTGTAAATTTTTGAAAAATAACTGCAAAAATGCTTCTGTTAAACTGCTTTAATATTTCTCTATATATATATTTTATGTTTTAGTAAGTCTTTGGATACTATGGGCCTGTTCAGAAGATAGCTTAAACCCTGCTGGTTAAGGCTTTTGGTTAAGCAGCAGGGTTTAAGGTGTCTTGTGCGATGTGTTTTGCTGAACCCTGCTCACTCACTAACCACAGTCAGACCATCTGCAGCAGGGTTAGCAGCTCTAACCATGGCTTAAAGTGTTGTGTGTGGCAGCACAGCTTGTGGTTAATGCTAACCCCAGAGAACCACAGTTTCGCACAGAGCCTGAAGTGTCATCTGAACAGGCCCATTGTTTAGCTCAATGTGTTGTCTGAACAGGGCCATTGTTGGCTTGCCAGGCCCAACTCCACCACAGCAGTTCTGAAAGAGCACAAGAGCTGTATCATGAGTGCTATGTGTCCCTGATAATGAAGAGTTATCCTGGAAATCAAAATTATCAAGAGAACACTAGTTCCAGCCTTTTCAGTCATAGTTTCATATTTTTCATTTCTCCAAACCTGAAAGGAGAAGAACCCATTAAATATGATTGTGTATATCAATAAATGTTTGGACGCCATTTTTAAAAATGGTGGAAGGACAGCCTTTCCATCAAAATTAATGCCATGTTGACCTCCTTGACCCCAAAACCCTATAGTTTGAAACCAAAAATCACATTTGTATGTTGATTTGTCAAATAAATGAGAAAATTACACAACATTTCAACGCCATCTTGGCAAATGGTGGAAGGAGTACTTCCACAATTAAAATATCATATTCTTTGAACTCCTTGACCCGGAAAACCTATAATTTGATACCAAACACAAGATGGTAACTTTTGTGGTTGACAAAAACTAGTGACCTAAAGAAAACTGTCCGCCATTTCGAAAATAGCAGCTAAAAAAGTTTCGCACAAGAATCAGACTGTCTACCCAAATTATTGTGTCAATCCAATACTTCAAGATCACATATCAGCAGAGAAAATCTCTGGACCTCAAAATGTTTATGGGGGCATATTGTGGGGACTGGATCACTGCAGGCGTTGGGGGAAGAAAAGGCCCTCACTCCTGTCATGGATAGCAAATGACCCCATGATCACACAATCGCAATCAACAACATATTAAGCAGCCACTTACACAAAGGCATTCTTGACTTCATGAACATTGGACAATATTTAAATCACAGTCACATAAAACAAAACTTGACTGGGCAATTGATTAGTGTTGCAACAATAGCCCTGGCCACACATTCTTCTGCAGTGTGGAATTTCTGCAGTGTGCGCATTCTTCTGCAGTGTGGAATTTCCACATTAAAAAGAACTGGAAAACAACAACCTGCACCTGCAAGAAGGCTTCAGTTTGGAAACACCTCTGTTGATGAATATATATGGCTAGGGCACAATCCTATGGATGTTTATACAGAAATGCTGGGAGTTGTAATACTTTTTTGTTTCTAAACAGGCATAGGGTTGTGCCCTCAGCCAGCTAATGAAAGAAGATCAATAGTATGAACGCTAAGAGAATATATTACTCTTTGCTTTAATCTTGTTATCAGTTAATCTGCAGAACTCTCCTTAAACGATCTCTGAATGAAAATAAATATCAGCCTAATGTTTGTGTACCTGGAGTGGCCCAAAAAGGTCCATGCTTTGGTAGCTCTCATTTCTAGAGATTAGACAGTTGCTAGGGTAGATAGTTGGGATTTATCTTATTTGCTCCATATATCAGTGCCAATAAGATATGGACTGCTTTGTTTTAAACAGGTATCGATTTTATACTATAGGATTAATAACACCTATACTGAAAATAGAGGAGTTTTATGCTATAGTACTTGAGGTTTACACTGGTTTCACTTTGGATGCATACATGCCCAAACCCAGGCAATAGGAGATACAAGATACACCATTAGGCTCCATTTTAGGAATTTGCCCCCACAGTGCTTTTCCTGTCAGGGAGCGCAACATGATTACAGGATCAGATATTTACATAACTGCTACTTTCATTATACAACATTACAATGAATATCCAAACAAACATTCTCAACAATTGCAATGGGATGTTCCCGTATATATCTGGAGAATATCCAAAAATGATGCAGTTCTATGAGTGAATACTGGTAATGAATATCAGGTGATTTTTCCACATTCATGGGTCTGTCTGTATTCTCGGACATTCATCAGACATGGGTAGAATTGATAAGTTTCCGTTATGTTTTTTGATATTCTCCATATTTTGGACATTTGTTTAACGATATTTGCTTTATATTTTACTGTTCTTCAGGTTCTTTCCACTACTGCCGACCAGCTACTCAGTGGCCCCGTACAGATGACACTCAGGGCTTTGTGGTTAACTTAACCTTGTTCAGCTGTGGTTAACAGATGACACTGTTAACCCTTTTCTGGTTAACTTTTCCTTCACCACACACTAACCACAAACTGGTTAATGGAGCACCTGAGTCCTCTAAGTGATCCACCCCATATCGCAACTGCCCTAGTGCTCGGAGCCCTTGCAGTTGCGCTCGCCATTTTAGTGCAGGCAAAGCAATCAGAACATGAGGGGTATAATGGCACTTCAACGAGATAGGAGAACCAGCTGCTTCGTATGGGGGAATTGCCAGCGGGGATTTTAAAACTATACAGTAAGCACGCTCTGCTATGAAGAGCAAAACTTGTTCCAAAAAACTAACGCGAAAGCACAAAATGGTGGCCGCAGCGAGCACATCATTCAGTCGGCAGTCCACAGCAGCAATAGAGCCCACCAGCTAGAGCGCCCTGCCTAGTTAGGGCACTCTGTACTGGAAGCTCTATGTCTTAACCCTTTAAGCCCTTAATCACAGTCCCTTAACCAAAGATATGTGTCAGATGACACTTTTAGCCATGGTTAATGCCACTAACCATGTTACACAACATGGTTAGTGAGGCTAACCACAATGTGATTAATGGGGGCAGATGGTTAGGGAAAACGGGTGTCAGACAACACCATTAACCATGCTGCCCTAACCACGCTAACCACAAAAGAGTTAACGGCATGGTTAACGGTGTCATCTGAATGGGGCCCTTGCCTTCTTGGGGAGATACCCTCTTTTTGTTTGTTATTAACAATTCATTAGAGTCCACATTTGTCAATACAGTACAAACAATACATACTTTCTCCATCCTGTCCCCACCCCTCTCCCCATTCTCGCTCATTTAGGTTCCCCCTCCCCTCTTCATACTGTCCTGCATTTAGAGAGTAAAGATACCATGTTTGAATAATAGCGCAAGTTCAAATGAAAGTTTCTTTCTACTGATTTTAATGGGAGTTAAGCAAGTGCTGAAAGCCCCCATTGAAATCAATCCAACTTTTTATCTAACTTTTGTTGGTCCCCAAGGCTGTACTGCTGTCCCTGTCCCAAGGTCACACAGCTTCCTCATCTCATCTCCACCCCCCCCCCCCAAAGTAATGCATTGAGCACGCATATCTGCAGGGGGAAAGCCAAGACACATTGACCCGGTTTGCATGATTGGCAGCAACCACGGTGGCTTAAAGCCCAGAACCCACGGGCTGTAGTATGGCTCTGGAGTGGCTTATTAGCCACGACAAAAAGTCACTCTGCCTGGATTCACATGTCATGATAAGCAATGGCGACTGCCTGCTGTGTCTTGAATATTCACAATGGTGGCCAGTTCACATGATCATGTGATATTGGTGATCATATGAACTGGTCCATAGATTCCTATTCATGTAAGACTGGGACCCAAATTGCTCAGGGAGTTGAAAGTTTTACTGAGTGGGATTTATTGACTGGGTGAAGAGGAGGGCTGTGTAAGCCACCTTTGGCTCCTTGAGGAAAAAATGGTGGGATATAAATATAACATACAAAGAAACAAACATTTCTCTACAAAGGCTAAACCAAGGATATCTACTGGGACATAATAAACACTTGGACCATACCTATAACTTGTAGCTAGAATCAGAGCTTTTCAATCACACGCACGCGCGCACACACACACACACAAAATCATATCTACAGAGCATGAAGTGCACTCCCCAGAAGCACTGCTACTACATGTCTTATCCATACCCCCTTAGAATACTAGAAAGCCAGGAGATTAGATCTCCAGTTGTTCCCAGACTCCTGTTTCTGTCAGTGAAAAAAATACTATCTAAATCTTTGAGGAGGAAGTTTCAAGTATCTTGACATTCAGATACATTCCCTGACATTGACTGCCTTGGTTCATGAGCAGCATAATTAAATTCACAGAACTGTCACATGCTGGATTTTGAAAGACATCGCTGACCACCTCTACCCAAGGCTGTTTACTAAAGATAAAATAAAATAAAATAAAAAAGCACATGCCTACTTTCATACTCTTTCCCCTGATACAAACTGAAGTATCTTCATATACATTATTGATCCAACTTCACACACTATGACTGCTTCCATATCATGAAATTCTCTCACATCTGAAATTATACACCGTTTTGCAATCATGCAAGTATAGTATATTCAATGAAGATGCTCAAACGTATACCAAATAGGTAGTATAAATAATTTCAAATTTTATCAATATGACTACTATCATGCGATTAATTCTACATGAATTACATACATACAAAACATATTTCAAAAATATGTCACCCAGGTGACATATCTCATACTATTAGAGTTATCTTTAACACAAATATTGTAGTTATCTTTTACAAATAGCCCATGCATATAATGGTAATCTGAAACAATATATAGTGTGTAATAATATTTCAATTTTACAGGAATCTGGTAGACTTGACCTGTTTCGACAGCTGGTTGGCCACTGTGTGAACAGATTGCTGAACTAGATGGACTCTTGTTCTGATCCAGCATGGCTCTTCATGTTCTTGTGATCTCATGGGGAGGGGAAACTTTAGATGGCCATGATCACTACTTCAGTTGTGAAACACTCAGCTAACATTTCTTTCTGCCCAAACCAGCATTTCATTCCTTACAATGGCTTCTACATTCCGGATATGTTAAAACAATGATAACAACAAAACTGTTTGCCGACCCTGATAAGAGAGAAATACTCTCTTATTCAGCCCCCCCTGTGCTGAAACACAGAGGAATCAGCAACTAGAAATAAAAGTTTGCCTGCACTTAATTTATTTTGGCCTGATGTCATAGTAGCATAAAGGCAAACCTCCAATTAAGTATGGGAATATATAGTTCCGCTTCAGCATTGTAGCAACAGTGCACCAGACTGCAGCACACTGAACAGGTGCAGCAAAAAAAAAAAAAAAAATGAGACAGAGATGCACTGAGGCCAAACTTGGCCGGCTCTAAGGACTCAACAGGGAGACTATGATCGGTACAATTTTTCTAAAATCCGTGCTGATGTGTAGCGCTTGAGGAAGTGGCCACCAATGAGGTCAAGTCATGTTTAAGTATTGAAATTTCTGAGCTGTTTGATCCTTCTGCTACACATACATCGACACGATCTGAGCAGAACTTAAGAAACTGTTGCCTGTCTTTGTTGAACTGATTTAACAGACAATATGGCTGGCTAACAATTCACACTATAATAGTCTAGATGCAAAGAAAGAATTTTGGAGCTGATTTTTTTTTCTAATGCCAAGGCACTTCAAAGCCTGCCTGCTTCAACACCCATATAAAAATGTTTTATTTAAACTATCTTAGCGGGAGTTAAATTACATGAAAATGACAGGCTGTCATTGTTGAACTGGAATTATTGCTGCATGTTTTGCAAATTTATGGGCCAGAAACTTGGCAAAGAAAACAATTTACTTTGTCTCATAAAGAATGCAAATCGCCAGGGCATAACCCTATGCAGAAAACAAAAGCAAAAGGAGCCAATTTCACATTCCATAACCGAGGTCAAAGACAGTACTGAATTGAAAGATTGGGTTCCTCATGCCGTCACAATTCTTCTCCAAGCAAAACTAAAGGAGTCTTGATGCTAGCAAGTCACAGAGCAACAAATACCACTGTATGCTGCCAATCACAGCTCTGCTGCCAGTCACAATGATACTTGCTAATGATGCTCCCATATTCCTCATACAAGGAAGGCATCTTCAACATTACACAATAGCCAGAACAGCAGAAGAAAACTTCATAGAGCCCCTTCCTTACGCAATGCACAATCAGGGTGCTAGAATCAACCCACAGCATCTCCAATAGACCAGTAGATAGAGCCACAAGCTTCTGGGCTCTCATCCTTTTAGCCTCATTGCATGCCAAACACAGCCAGCAGATGCCTCAAAGCAACCCCCTTGACGAGGAAAAAGCCAGGGCTGGACAGGGAAGGAAAGATTGCCATTCTACTCAGAACAGTCAGTCCCCTGCATAGCCTTGTGTTCTGGGGACGGGCATGTAAACAGTACTGGTTCCAGGTTTTGGAGGGCATTTGGGCCCTCCCTCAGTGAACTACCTTCCTACCAGCATTGTTGCCAACTCCTCCTCCTCCTCCTCCTCCTCTTGTTCTTCCTCATCACCTGCTTGCTTGCTTTCCAGGACATCACTGAGGTACGATTGCTCTATAAACTGGAGCAATAGTAAGTTCCTCCTCCACAAAATATAACCTTTTATTAGTTCTAAGAAAAAACTTTCATCAAAGTCAAAGGAAAAACAGGGCTAGTTGCCTAGTTTGGTCAAGGGACCAAATTTCTCACCCCACCTTGATGCATTCCTAAGAAATGCTTATCATTGGGTGCATACTAAACATGGCAAGTGGGGTTCAGTTTTTTTGCTTCTTTCCTTAATTCTCAGGATCCTTCATTTATGTTAGTTCTGTAGAAGCAATATTTTTAGCCCTAGTTAGACAAGCAAGATATTTAGTTTAGATTTCAGTTTGAAGACTGAACAACATATTTGTTAATTATTATTGCCAAACCTCTCTACAATTTGCTGATTAAAAATGTTACACTTAACAAAGAATTTGGAAATCTGAAAAACTGTCCTGGGCACAACCATAAAATGGCTGCTGTGGATGGGCATAGCTAGTAGGGATGTGCACGGACCCCCCAGATCGTATCGGGACCCGGATCGGGACCTCTGATGTTGTCATGGATTGGTTTGGACAAAATTGGAGGTCCATCGGATTGGACCCAATCCTGATCCAAAAATCGGACATCCGATTTTCAGATTGGTCACCATTTTTGGTGTTTTCGCCATAGGCTTGCATTGGGGGAAAGAAAGTTTCCCCCCAATGCAAGCCTATACGGAAAACATGGCGGTAGGTGGGTGAGTGGGGGCCTAACTCCCCGCTCCCTGTCCCTCCCCCTCGTGCTCCTTACCTGCCGGGGCCGTCCACTGCCCCAATCTACTGAGAAACAGGCTTCGTGGCCTGCCTCTCAGTAGCGTGCCAGGTGATGACGTAATCACCCGGCGTGCTAGTGAGAGGCAGGCTGTGAAGCCTGTTTCTCAGTAGATCGGAGCAGCGGAGGGAAGTGGGCGCCCCGGCAGGTAAGGAGCGTCAGGGGGGAGGAGGAGGAGGGCCCCACTTACCTGCCGGGGCGCCCGTTTCCCTCCGCTGCTCCGATCTACTGCGAAACAGGCTTTGCAGCCTGCCTCTCAGTAGTGCGCCAGGTGATCACCCGGCACGCTACTGAGAGGCAGGCCGCGAAGCCTGATTCTCAGTAGATCGGAGCAGCAGAGGGAAGTGGATGCCCCGGCAGGTAAGGAGTACGAGGGGGGAGGAGGAGGTCCGATCCTCCAATCTTATCCGAACCGGATCAGGTCCTCTCAGACCGGTTCGGATCAGATTGGACGATCCAGAAGCCGGGATTGGAATTGGATAATTTTATCCAATTTCGGTCAGATCAGCTCCGGATCGTGGATCGGATCCGATCTGATGCACATCCCTAATAGCTAGTAATACAGGACAAGTAACCTGCCCAATGGGATTCATTGGAAATCAAGGTGGAGCAGCTAGAGGCTCCCACTTCACTTTGAAATGTAGTTTACATTTATTTTTATTTCTTACATAAGCTACAGTCTAGTTGATTCTTCCTTAAGTTCTGCTATGAAGATGGACAATTGACAACAATTTCTGAATTCTAAACTCTGAGGTATTGATTATACCTGTTCTTGTGCTAGGAGGATACTTAATCTGCTACCTTTTTGAAATCATCTCAGCTGCCAGTCTTTGAAATTTGAACATACAGCTATCAGAGATGTCATAGGAATTTTTAATACAAGTAACTAAATATACATTTTAATGTACTTTGTATTTATTGTTATTTGGTTTGGACATGTTTTTTGCTTTTTTTCAGTTGCTCTGTGAGTATGTGTGTGTCTTTGTATATACCTTTTTACATACTAGAGCACTGAAGCAGACCTAGGGTCAAAATGAGTTTTGTTGTTTTTGATATTGAATGACATGATTGTACATTTTGGTCATGCTTTTTGCATTGTGTGATAATTGTATGTTTTAGAGATAAAGTTGCATTATTAGGCTTTTGGCTGTTGTTCATTTTCACCAGTTTACTGATCCCAATTTATTAGCTGCTTTTTGGTTTTGGGTTAGGATATATTTCCTGTTTGGTTTGGAGAAGGCTAACCTACTGTATGCTTCTATAGCTGTAAGCTTCCTTAATGGCTGCTAAAGGCCTAATTCAGGGGTAGGCAAAGTGATGCCCATGGGAACCAATGTGCTCCCCAGACAACTTCCTTGGTGTCTACCAAAACAACTTACTCCTAATTTTTATTTTTAAAAATACTTTCATCCTTTTTTTTAACTGGCAGCTCGGATTGCATGCACACACTATCATAAAACAGGCAAGATATTTGGTTACATGTGCAGTCCTGCTCAACATATCCAAACTTGCCCATAGCTATTGCCCAATTAGCGCTGCTACATAAATGGGGAAATGCCTATAGAACTGCTGCCCTGTGAGTAAGAGGAATGGAGTATGGCAAATGGGTCAGAAAAGCATGACACCTGACCACACACAAACACACCTGGAATATGCACAAGAGTATTCCCGCTATAGGTCTGAATCTGATGCTTCACAACCTAGAATATGCTGTTCTATCAGGGAACCATAGCATGTGGGACCAGTAGGCACTCTGGGAATTCTGCACAGCAGCCAGGGTGGTACAGCCCAGCCCTAATTCAGTAGCTTTATTGGCATAATTGATTCAAGACAGAAAACCAATGACTAGATTGCTGCTCCAAATTGACAGTCTCGCCTTTTTGTGTCATGCAGTGTAAACACAAGCTCCCCTTCCTTAATTTTAACCTTGCCAAATGTATTCCCATCACAAGTCTGGAATGGAGTATTGACAAGCCATGCCCTGCATTATAGCCCAATAATATGCTCATATATATTCACAGCACACTGCTTAACAGCATCTTCCTTGCATGCATATGAATAGGATGGTCCCCCCTTCAGAATGGATCAGTGTTACTAATTGCAGAGGCAAATGCTATAGAACAAGGTTGTATAGCATAATTGTTAGTTATATGGCACCCTCTCTCTCTTAATGCTTGATAGCTTGGTTCTTTTTAAGTGAAGAAATAATGCAATGCTCAGGATTCTGAATAGTTATAGTCCAAAAACTAATTGTTTGATTAAAGAGGCAAAGCTGATTCACAGTAATCTACATTTGCCACCCTAACCCCTGTCTATAATATAATCACAAGAAAATACTTAACATTATTATTATTGTTATTATTGTTATTATTATTGAGTTTGTAAAGCTGGGGAAGGGGGAAGAACACAAAATCCTGTCTTCTCTAAAGTGTGTTGTCAGAGACTGGCGAGAGAAATTGGCACATAGAAGCAGGGCTTTCATGCACGCAGTTGATACAGGTGCAAATGCACCTTGGGCTGTTGATTGGAGCAGTGCATCCTCCCTGACATGGAGGTGCCCAGCAAGGGAAGACACAGATGCTGGAAGGAAAACAACTAAATCCAAAGGTTAACAAAATTGCACAAACCTGAAGAGATCATGCATTGACCCACTTCACACATCAGTGGTAAATTGTGCCACTTCCATTTTAAATATGCAACCCAGATAGGAGCTTATTCTGTGACATATGAACCCAGGCACAATGGGTTAATCATGGGTTAAACTGTCTACAGTTAACCTTGGTTGTTTAACCCATAATGTCCAGGTCTGCAAATCACAGAATAATCTCTGATTGGGCCAATCAGAGGTTGCATATTTAAAATGGCAGTGGCACACACCGCAGCAAATCTTGGTTAATTCACCCACAATTTGCCATTGTGATGTGAAAATGGGGGCCCTGGGTCATTCCTCATCATTCATCAGTATCTGGACAGCTCCCCTGCTCTTGTAGGAACTGTTTCCTGACCTGTTGGACAGTTCTTCAGCTTTGCTGAGTTTCTGATGGATTATGACAAGTGGGTTATGACAGCCACTTGTCATAACCTTGTCTGCTTCTAGCCAAAGGAGATTGCTGTCACTTCAACGAAGGATGGGGAGGTGTGGGAGCAAGACACCTTCCATGGTGGTGTCACCCCCCCCCCCCCGACCTACCTACACTCAGAATGGTTCAGCAAGGACAGGGACTGCTACCAGCACTATGTGGTACCTGACAATCTTCTTCATTGAAAATCATTGGTAGGGGTGTCTTGGGGCTGTTCTACAGGTTTTTGGAACATTGGAGAAAGGCAATAGGGTGGCTCCAGATGAACATCAGCGAGTGACCTGAGGACTGATAGCTGAGGACTGATAGCTGCACTGATAGCTGCACTTAGGACATGATAGTGTGCGAGAAGCCAGCAGAAAGAATCCACCCAAGGATAATCCATGAGTTTATTGGTGCTTATTTTTCAATTTGATATTTTTCTAGTTTAAATTATTTTAATTGCCATTTTCCATTTTCTGCATTCATCTGTAGTGTTAGTGTCCTATTCTGGACCAAACAGAAGTCCACAGGGCTCAGAACCCCCAGCAGCTATTAGGCAGCAAGGCAGGACCCAAGAGGACCCTAGTAAGCAACTTGCTCCGAAGAAGTCTGAAGCCAGATTGAAGCCTTTTATGTTAGGGTTCCAGACTCCACCCTTTCCCTCGACTGAAAATCTTAAAGGCACAGGCCTCTGGCTTGTAGCCTAACACTCCTCTGTCTCTCCAATAGCTCATGCATTGGCACATTGGCTCCCTGGAATGTGGGGCTCTTCTAGACAAGGGTGATGGTCCAGTGCTGGAGCTTGGCTCTGGGGGTCTCTGCAGTGGTGCTTGGACCTGGAGTTTTCTCTGTTGGCACCACTGGATCATTGACATCAGCGTCTATGTTAGTGCTGGATTCCTGGGTCATGGACCTCGAGCATGTTTCATGGAAAGGTGGGAAACAAATATTTATAATCAAACACAAAATAAACATTAATTTGATTACATCTTAAACACTGTCTAGCAGGGGCCTGAGAGACTGATACAACCACATTCTTTAAAATAATGAACAACAGCAATGAATACGCCATGAAGCAAGAACAATTGCTCTCTGGGTACTCAGATTATGCAATGCCATCACAGCAGATGTGCAGTTATGAGGGGAAATATGTAAACTGTGTAATCAACTGGGGAGCTATGATAGAATAAGGAAATCAGAAGAATTTGGCAGGGCTGCCTTGCACAAGCAGAAGTGCCTTCCTGTTTGCACAAGTCTCCTTTGGAGCTAAACATGACACAATACCTGTTGGAGCTAAACAGACACATTACAATGGCAGCAGTGAAGAAAATGGCCACCCAGCTGGAGCCCATTATGGTAAGACTTCCACATAGGGATGTGCAAATCAGCAAAACATGAGCTGATCGAAGTTCTTTGACTTCCATCACAAACCTTCTTCCAACTTGAGTCCATATCAGATTGAGAGCATTGGAGGATTCCCCCCTCTTTTCTCATGAAAACCCATGTGCATTTTGGTGCATATTTTTCAAAATATACACCTCAATTGTGTGCATCTTTGAAATGTACACATCCTCCAAACATTTTTGGGGAGGGGGTCCACAAATCACATTGCAAGCTCAGAGGTATACGGACAGATTGTGTCCGAGGCTGTGTTCAGTCTGGAAGGTGGTGAACTGGGTAAATTCAGATGATAAAAATGAACTGAAATGAATTCCAGAGGGATATCAGCCACTTGATGACTCTCATCATTTCCTTTGGTCACCACCAGTTTTGCCATTGCCATCCAGCTCAAAGCGGACAGTGTACATTTTGTGTGAAAGAGGGAGAAGCTGAGGCAAGAGTGGTGCAAAGGTACAAAGTCTGGAATGTCCAGATGAACATAATGATAAAAACAGTGACAGAGGCAGGATCAGAACTGGAGAGAAGCCAGTGGCAGAAGAGGCTGTGTGTGGGACGCAGGCATGGGCAGTAAGCCCCTCTTTATGCAAGATTTCCAGTCAGAGAGAACCAAACCTCATTCCATGCACAGACCTAGCTCTAGCCACCACAAATTGCCGAATCAACACAGCCATTCAAAGGGCCAAGAGCCACCCAGCAGTATCTATTTCCAGCTGTATCGTATCTTCCATTTATTTAAAATATTTCTAGGCAGTCTCAAACCAGCTTACCTCCCTAAAATCCCATACAAGAATAAAACAGCAAAAAATGAATGAAATCAATAAACGCCAGCAATAACAACATCCACCTCAGATGGTGCTAAAATCTAGCATGTCATTGCAGCTGAAAGCCAAACCAAAAAAAAAAGCCCAATGAAACACAATAAAGAAAAGGCCAAAGGAAACAGATGGATCTTTAGAGCTTTCCTTAAAGCCAGTAACAGTGGTGGCCCGGTGGAGCCCAGATGGAACCCATTCCAGACATGTGGTGCCATTGTGGGAAAGGCCTTCTCCTTTGTACTTGCCAACCTAACTGCCGTCAATGGCAGGCAAGTGAGAAGGGCTTCCATTACTAATCAGGACAGGTTGATTACAGGTGAAGGTGGTCCTTCAAGTAACTTGGTCTCAAACCATTAAGAAATGCTCTGGTGGATGCACTTGAATGGTCAGAATCTGGACTGGGTGATGTTTCTAATTTTTCTTTAAATAGAGGACATCACAATAATCCAACCTGAGTGTCACTAGTACATGGATAACCAAGGCAAGGTAGGGCCGCCGCTGATGTACCAGCCTAAGTTGGTAAAAATACTCCTGACCACCACAGCCTGAGGTTTTCCATGTAACCCAGAGATTAGGAGGACTCCCAAACTTGGTTGTTCAGTGAGAGTGCAACCTCCAATACGACCAGTTGTAAAAACTCAATTTAGAGTCAGTGCTTTCACCACCCACAATACCTCCATCATGTTTGGATCATAGGCGTGCGCACGGGGTGTGCACCTCCCCCCACTGCTCCCATCTGCAACGGCCAGTGCACGTTCCAGAAATAAAGCAGGCACAGTGCCTCCTGCTCCCATCCCTGCCAGCCCACTGGCTGGCTTTCCATAGCTGGTGCACATTTTCCTCCTTCTGGTGCGCCCCTCCTCGCTGGACTTTGGCCCAGGGGGACCACAGGAGCAACAGGGCCCTGAGGATGGCTCCATCCCAGGGGCATGCCAGGATGCCTCCAAGAAATGCCTAGCCCAGCGCTCTCCTCCCCACCTTTCCTGCTGTGGGTGGGAAAGCCAAGACAAGGAGGAGCGGTTATCCCACAGAGAGGCCTGAGGTGAGTCAGGGGCTTCCCAGCCCCACACCACCACTGCTGCCTCTCCTGGGCATGTCTCCTTATGAGGCAACCCCCCCAATCACCAAGGGCCTGGCTCGTGAAAGGGCACACAGGGGCTTCACCTTGCCCTATTCTTCAGATTGAGTTCCTGTGGATGAGGCGGCCTGAGCAGATCTCGTGTGAGCATGTCTGAAACAGGCCCATGAAAGGCACTGGCTAGGCAACTTACTTTTCTACTGCACGCCTGTCCAGCGTGCAGCTCCAGATCTTGGAGCCGCTCACTGGACAGGCGCGCAGTGGAAAAGGAAATTGCCTGGCAGCGGGCAGGCAGGGTCAGGGCTTGGGAGGCGAGACAAGGCATGGCACCTGCTTTGAGTGGCAAGGAAGGGGGCGGAGGAGACCATGTAGGGAGAGGGCAGAGGGAAGGGAGCCATTTCCAAAGGCCCTGGATGGAAAACCCTCTTCTCCGCTGCACGCACACACCCCGCTTTCCCTTTCTCCGATCCAAACCCAATCAGGGACATTAGTGTTGCGGGGAGAGACTGATGTGTTTTTACACTCCCGCTGCTCCAGTCGGGGGTGGGCATGTGGGTGGGAAAGGCCTTGATTGGAGCAGGGAGGGCGGGAAAGGGAAATGTCCCCTCCTTCACTCCTGTCGGAAAGAATAATTCCTTCCCCCCTCCTGCCACACTAATAAGAAGTTTCTTTAGTTTGTTTGATGTATGAAAGTAAAGTTCTTTATGACTAAATATTCAATAAATGTTTACCTTTTAAAAAATAATAATAAAAATTCCCTGACGGCATACCCTAATGAAATGTGCTGCGCACTCCTATGGACTGGATGAAGTCTAAGGTTGCTCTACTTCTTCCACCCACAAACTGCCTCCAAAAAGTGGTTCAAGAATTCCACAGCCTCCTAGGGGTGAGTAGATGGAAACAAGAGGTAGAGCTGAGTATCATCTACATGCTGATAACACTTCAGTCCAAGCCTCTGGGTGATTTCCACCGATGGTTTCATGTAGATGTTTAAACAGGTGGGGGACAAGATTATAGGCCAATAGAACAGATCTCCCAGCATCACCTACTAAGACTGTTCCACCAAGGAGGGCCAGAACCACCCAAACTCCCTGCCTCCTAAGACCAGGGAAGTGATCCAGAACCAGAAGGACTGATGGTAATTAATGTTGCCAAGAGGTCCAGAAAAAACAACCTGGTTGCATGCCCCCACCCCATATCCATTCCCCAGAGTAAGTCATCCACCAGGACAACCAAGGTGGGTTCCATCCTATAACCAGGCCTGGAACCAGATTGGAATGGATCAAAATAATCAGTATCACCCAACACAAATGAAGTCCCAAATATTTGGTTATTTATAAAAATAGGGGTTGTGATATACAACTCGGAAGCACTGAAGTGCCTGGTGAATGATAAACAGCTGGAGCAGTGCAGAGCGATTCACCACATCAATCCCCATGCGTCTCCTGCTGCGCCAATCCATTCCCAAAAACTCTATTCAGCTATCTGAAAAAGGTATATTCCCTCCCCCCTCCACAAGCAACATGTCAGGTGATAAAATATGATTTTTTAAAAAAAGCTGCCCCAAAGGCACAGCCTCTTACGCTCGCCAGTTTCAGCACAAGCTCTTGCTCCAAACTTAAAATATTCAACAGCACTCCCCAAAGGCAGGCTGACTCTCAAGTCCAGCTGCAGATTTCATTCTATAGCTACTGCAGTCTAGGAACACTGCAACCCCTCCTTCAGGCTTTTCCAGAGCTTTGCAGAGGAACCCATCCATTCCTGAGGTAGCAACACTTTGGGATGTCACTTCCATAAGTCTGTACGTGGAGAACAGTTTGCAAGTAATTTAGGTGCAATGCAGTAGCCTGTCCCTTTAAGCGCAGTGCACTTGGTGGCTGCTAAAAGTGAAGTGAAAGCTCCCCCCACCCCCCCACCCCATTTTACACTGTCCTATTTTTACTCATCCAGAAACCTTGCTATAGTCTTTGCTATACAACCCACAGGAAAAAATAAACCGACACACACACCGACACACCTCCCAACTTCAAAAGAAGTTGTACCCAAATGAAGCCTAATTAACCAGCCAGGTTTTTTTTAAAAAAAAAACACACCAACACCTGGGAGTTCAAGCGACTAAGTTCAAGGCTAAAGCAGAAGAGAATATTTTAAAACTGACATCTTGCTGATAAGGCTTAAGCTCAGGAGAAATCTTTCACCAAAGGTGTTAATCGGGGGAAGAAGCAAAACGCAGCCGTTCAAACTCACTTCATTGCAACAGTAACCGAATCTCAGTGACAACCCAGGAGCATTTTCACGCGGTTAAAGAGCGGCTGCTGAGGCTGCATGTTTAACTGGGGCTTTCAGGGAACCCATCCCTACAGAGCCTTTCATGGAGAGAGAGAGAGAGAGAGAGAGAGAGAGAGAGAGAGAGAGAGAGAAAGAGAGAGAGAGAGAGAGAGAGAGAGAGAGAGAGAGCCTTTTAATCTACTCACGGTGCAGCAAGGCATGGGTGTTGCGTTGGTCTCTGAACAGTCCTACGGCAGCCTTGGGCAGAGCAACCTGCCTCTCATGCCCGTCTCAGGCGCAAGCCGGCATTCCTGGAAGGGGGCCAGAGAAGAACGGATTCCTCAGCCAATAAAATGGTTGAAAGCTGCCATGCCACAGGAGACGCTTCCTCGCTCCGGCTCCGGCTGCGGACGCAGACATCAGCCAAGAAGGCGAATCAGCTTCGGAAAGTGCAGGGAGCGGAGTGGGGTGGGGTGGAGAGGTGCCTTGCATGCCAGCCTGCTGCAGGCAGCGCCTGGGTGAGAATTTGCACCCGCGTCTCCACCCACCTGCCCTGCTGTTCACAGTTAGCCTGGCTGGGAAAACGACTTGAGTTCGGCGTGACTTCCCAACATAGAGGAAGCTCTTGGCTTCTGGGGGTGTGGAAAGAAAAAAACAGAAGGTGCGGATTCATCACGAAACTGTGTGACAATCAGGATTACAGGCATCGGTCCAGAGGATGGAAATGCAGGTCTCCCCAGGCTTCCGGTCCCCCATATGTTGTGGGAAAGGGCTGCACATAGACGCAGATAAGCCCCCCTTCCTTCCCCCCCCCCTCACAGCTGCCACCAAAGCTGTAACAACCGTGTGCATCTGCTTCATGGTAAAGGCAGCCCTGCATCGCCACAGTCACTCATGCTGTGGGAGCTCATGAATGAAAGGGCTTCTGTTAATCACTCCGAGAAGCCATTGTGCAGCGGTGAGTGGGCATGGGGAGGACTGGGGGAGGAGTGTAGCACTGAGTGGAAGTTGTTGGCTCCGATTTCAGCAGGGCTGTGATTCCATTTTGGGTTTTAATCAAAAGCAGCAAGAACTCTGAATGAGCTATCCAAGGTGCTGAACCATAACCCCCCCCCATGGGTTCAGTACCTTGGATAGTTCATTCTGAATGGTTCTGACTAAACCCAGAATGGAATCATAGTCCCGCTGAAATCGGAGCCACCACCCTCCACTGCAATGGCACAAATCCACATCTGACCCACATGGGGTTCCCCAGATGGGCAGCAGACATGCCCTGGCCTCTCTTTCTTTCCACCAAACACTGATCATTTGATGGTTTCCCAGCCTAGTGCTTGGCAGTCACAGTTTTAAGCTAAAGTATGCTGGCAATTTTGGCCCCACCCCTTTTGCCTTCACAGCCCTGCTCACCAGTGGAATGCAGCCCCTGAGATGGCCCTTGGCCCATGGTCTGGAAGAGGTCCCACACCCCTGCTTTATATGATAAGTAATATCCAAGAAATAATGTTGTACTTCAGGGGTAGTTGAACCAAGATTTCCGGTTTGCACAGGTAGGGAATCAGTGACCCTGTTCAGAGGACACTTTGGGGAATGTAGTTATGCTAACTACGTCTTGCTGTGGTTACCACTAACCACATTTAGTGCTGCTGCCATGTGACCATGGAACCATGTATCTCTTCGCTGATCTCTTCAGTCCTCTGACTGGTCTGTTCCACATCCCAGCATTCCTTGTGCCACATACAACCCTGCACAGCCATTTCCTGGCTGAGACTCAAGACCATGTTGAAGCTAACGAGAGCCACCATGGCTCTCAGTGAATGTTACGTGAGCTGTGGTTAGAGGGGCCTATGATGAGAGACACTGCACCTATGACATGAGCCAGCGTCCATTTCAAGAGCCAATACATGAGGCTCCACAGCTGATGGCGGCCATTATGATAGTTGTGTGCTGTCCCCACCTTTCATCTTGCAAGCATGCCAGCTCATTGAATTATGGTTGCAGTGGCCATTAGCTGGCATTGCGAGCCATATGTGGGAATATGGGCAAGAACATGAAATAATGGCTGCATTCGGAGCTGCTGGGCAGATCTCAGCAGCAGAGATCCCATGGGCTGGGCAGAGTAGCCTGGCCGATTTTGGTCACTCTTGCCACTGAGCTCTATGGTGGGGGTGAGTTAACCATTAAGACCATACAGACAACACACGAAGCCATGGTTAGCACTACTAATCCTGTTAGTGAACCATGATTAGGGAGAACACCTTCCACATGACACGCTAAGCCTTCATGGTTAGCCCCCAAATGGTTAACCAGCATGACTTAGCGTATCATCAGAACAGGGTCAATGTTTGATACATTATTCATTGCTCAGTATATGAAGTCAGAATGTGGTTGTTGTAGACCCTGAAATCCTACCTCTTCTGCCCAAGATAATTGCAGCTATTGTTTACAACATGGGTCCCCAATGTGGCACCCACAGGTGCCTGCAATGGCATCTGTGAAGGGGTCCTTAACATGATGCCCATGAACACCTGCAAAACTTTTATTTTATTTTATTCCATTTATAAATAATATATGTACATATATCCATAGCAATTAATACATATGAAATGCATATAATGTTCTAGCAATTATACATAGTGGACCAAATATCCAAATAAATATCCATTTGAAAGTAGCGGCTATATGCTACCTGTTTCAAATACTGATAGCATTGTAAGGTCCTCAATCCATTATAGGTGAGTGTTTATCCTACCAATGTTGTAATATCAGTCTTTTAGCTGTCAAAAGGGCACAGAAAATCCATTTATGCTGATTTTCATGAGGCAGCTAAATAATTTAAAAGTGCATGTACATCAGTGAATATTAAAGACTGTTCCAGTACGAAATTTATCTGTGTAATAACTTCCTCGCCAAAAAAGCAACCATTGGTCATTGCCAAAACATATGTTTAAAAGAAACATTAGTTGTATTGCACTGCCAGCAATTAATCAAACTAGACAATCCCTTATCAAAGAGATGTTGCGGTGTCCAATAGACATGAAACCAACATTTTTGCTGGATAAGACATGTCCTAGGATTTATAGACATGACAGGTAAACACCCAAGCAGTGATCCACTGGTTAGGCATTGTGGTGGTGCCCACAGCGGTTTTTCAAATTCCCAGATATGCCCACAGGACCAAAAAGTTTGGGGACCCCTGGTTTACATGGTCAATTGTCTAGAGACACAGCCATATTGATTTGAAAAGTTGGGGGCACCAGAAACATTCTGAAGGGACCACCAAAAAAGTGGGAGGGGCAGTTCATTTGCTTTGCAGGCCTTTTAAAGACAAAATTTGTAAACTGCTCTTTATTGGTTTGTAAAAAGAATTGGGGGGACAGCGAAAATTTGGGGCAGGCCATACCAGCCCACCCTGGATACAGGTCCATCATATTCTGCAGTCCTTTGGGTATTAAGCCTCAAAATTGGTAGCACTATGTTTAGTACATACAAACCAGAGCTGGAAGCTCTCCATTGTGTGTGCCTATGACACTTCCTGAGCAGAGCTCCTTATAAAATTCCTAAGCATAGATCATAGGGATCTTACATTTTAGAGGAGGGTTGGGGGACATATTGCTACTGAAGGCCACATCATCTATGGAGTAATGCTTTGGAGGGCACATGCCAAAGATGGATGGATTAGAGAACACCCCCCACTTGCTCTTTTAAGATCACCCGCCCTCTCATTCTCTCCCTTGAGAGAGAGAGAGAGAAAGAGAAAGAGAGAGAGAGAGAGAGAGAGAGAGAGAGAGAGAGAGAGTATAGGCAATGATGATCTTAAGAGAGAATGAGGGGCTGCCTTGATGGCTTTTTAGCAAATAAAAGCACAATCTTATAGATGTTTAGAAATGCATACATACAGAAACATAGGTTTAGACAGAACAAAATGCTGCAATTCCCAGAATTCCCCAGCTAGTCTCTCTGGTCCCCTCTACAAGGATTTACTTTTGCACCCGGTTAGGTGATTATGCGCATAATTGCTGAAGCGCATTTACACCTAATACCTCTGCACGAGAGGCGGCGAGGCGCATTAACGGATGACCTAAATGCGCTTTACAAGTTGTTAATGCGGAGAATCGCTTGTTCACATAGTGAAAATGCGCTTTAACGGCTGGAGCAAAATAAAACTCGCTATTTAACGCACATTCGATAATGCGCATAATCGGAGAGATAACGCTCCGTTCTTGTAGAGGTAAAAAATTTTAAGCGCCTTGAAAGAGCTTTAAACCTCTCTTGTAGAGGCAGCCTCTCTCTCTCTCTCTCTCTCTCTGGCTGAAGATTTGCTCAAGGACAGAGAGCATTCTGTCCAGCTGTTTCCCTTGCAATTGCAAGTAATAAAACGTCTCTGACTTGTTTGCAACCTAAATGCAAATGTGAAAACTTGTTTTTTTCTTCCATGATCTCCCTGTCCCTCTCCCACACACACCCCATATCCACACACTTCCATATGTTCTGTTCCCTCATGCTGTAATCCCAACAAACATCCCCCTGCACTCAGGCACCTTAGGAGCGGGCAGTTTGGGACCAAGGACAGTGGTGGGGCTGAAGAGAGGGGCGGGGACTCAGGGGAAAAATGGACTGGATGGTTCTCCACCCCTGCTTTCGAGAGAGAATGGCATAGTGGATATATTATTGGGCTTAGAGCACGGAGGCCTGGGTTCAAATCTTCACTCAGCGGGCCTGTTCAGGCAACACTTCAGGGTCTGTGGTTAGTGAAATTGTGGTTCTCTGGGGTTAGCACTAACCACAAGCCGCGCTGTCACACACAACACTTTAAGCCACGCTTAGAGCCACTAACCCTGCTGCAGATAGTTTGACTGTAGTCAGTGAGTGAGCAGGATTTAGCAGAACGCATCGCACAAGACACCTTAAACCCTGCTGCTTAACCAGCAGGGTTTAAGGTGTCTTCTGAATAGGCCCATCCACATAACTCATAGGGTGATCTTCAGATGGCCGCTTCCTCTCAGTCTGACCTACTGCACAGAGTTGCTGTGTGGATAATAGAGAGGTGTGACAGAAGAGACCATGCACAACACCTTGAGCTTCTTGGAGGGAGGGCAGGATAAAACTGCAGTAGTTTACATTAATCATTTGTGGCCCCTTTCCTTCTACCAGATGCCAAAACCCACCCAATCATGTAACATAAATTATGACATCCCCTCAGCATACATGCTTACTGCTGATAATATCTCATTCCATTTTTTATATGTAGGGATTTCCCCCCCTCCTCTTCCTTTTTAGTTGACAAACATAGAAAAGTTACTGAAAATTAGGTATTTTATCTGAGTATAGCATTTTTTTTCTGGCATCAGTGGGGTAGAACAAAGAGGCTTCCCAGCTCAAGCAAAATTTATTCCAGAAGACCCAGTGATGACTCAGAGGATTCTGGGACACAGTCTCACATTGCATGGGGAACTGCCATAACAGAAGCCACACAAGAACCCAAACATGTGCATTGCTTGCAGACAGGCACTCAGATGGTTACCTAAACCACCTCTATATGGCATCAGCAGGCTACCAACAACCAGCCCCATGGGTTTGGCCCTCGGGCTAAGAGTGTCCAAGGCCAACAATGTGGCCTAAATCCAACATCCCGGAAGAAATTGCCACACCAGTAAAGCCCTGCTGCCTTTCCCCATTGTGCAAGCACTAGTGGAACACTTTGTAAACTTAAGACCAGCAAGTGCACCTTTAGCTGGATTCTCCCTTTGCCCATCCTTTTGAACATGGCTTCTGCCAGCACAAGGCCATTTAGAATCATAGAATAGTAGAGTTGGAAGGAGCCTATAAGGCCGTTGAGTCCAATGCAGGAATCCACCTTAAAGCATCCCTGACAGATGGCTGTCCAGCAGCACTTTGAAGGCCTCTAGTGTGGGAATGCCCATGGCCTCCCTATGTAATTGGTTCCATTGTCGTACCTCTCGAACAGTCAGGACATTTTTCCTGATGTCCAGTTGGAATCTGGCTTCCTGTAACTTGAGCTCATTGTTCCATGTCCTACACTCTGGGATGATTGAGAAGAGATCCTGGCCCTCCTCTGTGTGACAACTTTTCAAGTATTTGAAGAGTGCTGTCATGTCTTCCCTCAGTCTTCTCTTCACAAGGCTAAACATGCCCAGTTCTTTCAGTCTCTCCTCATAGGGCTTTGTTTCCAGACCCCTGATTATCCTTGTTGCCCTCCTCTGAACATGCTCCAGCTTGTCTGCATCCTTTTTGAAGTGTGGTGCTAGCAGAATGGCAACACTGGATATGAAGCTGTGAATCTTCAAGGCGGGCTTGACCAGAGTCATAGAGGCTTTCATTACAAAATAAAAAAAAATAGGGGTGTGCACCAGATCGGGTCAGATCCATGATACGGACCCGATCCGTCCAAAATCGGATAAAATTATCCGATTACAGTCCCTGCATCTGGATCGTCCAATCTCATCCAATCCAATCCTAATGGACCAGATCCGGATCAGAAGAGATCGGAGGATCGGACCTCCTCCCCACACTCGCGCTCCTTACCAGCCGGGGCCGTCCACTACCGTCCGCTGGCACCTTCTACTGAGAAACAGGCTTCGCAACCTGCCTCTCAGTACCGCACCGGGGGATGACGTCACCCAGCGTGCTACTGAGAGGCAGGCCACGAAGCATGTTTCTCAGTAGAAGGGGCTAGCGGACGGCAGCGGACGGCCCCCGGCAGGTAAGGAGCACGAGTGGGGGGAAGGGGGAGGGCTCCACTTACCTGCCGGGGCACCCGTTTCCATCTGCTGCCATCCGCTGGTCCCGTCTACTGAGAAACAGGCTTCGCAGCCTAGTTCTCAGTAAAGCGCCGGGTGATGACAGGTTTCTTTCCCCCAATGCAAGCCTATGGCGAAAACACCTAAAATGGTGTCCAATCCAAAAATCGGACTTCCGGTTTGCAGATTGGGATCGGGTCCAATCTGATCCAAAAAGCCTCCAATCTGATCCGATACAATCCGACATGCCAACCCCAGTTTCGATCCCGGTTCCGATCTGATCCGGGGGGGTCCATGCACATCCCTAAAAAAAATGGTTGTTGCAATCTGTGACATCTCTTTTAACATTTGAACAAAACTGCAATACCTTTTTCTTCTTTATTCCCATTTACAGGCAGCGTGCTCCTATGGGCAACAAGATTTAGAGCTGTGTTTGTTGCTTGAACTCTAATCCTTACAGTAGTCACTGGAAATGAAAGGAGCAAACACCAGATTACACCGAATGCTGGTCTCTATCTAGGCTTTGTAATTTGCGCACTGAAATGTTGTTTAAAATCAATGCCAAACATACCACTTAAAGCGGTTTTAAGCCACTCTCCTGCTGCTGTTGGTGTGCATATGTGAAGGACAGAAAAACAGTTTTAAATGTTCTTGTATCAAGTTTTATTAAATTAATTGGTGGTACAATTGTATTGCAACTTCCCTGATGCATTTCATCTGAAGTGTTTAATCTTCTGCTCATGGACAGCTTGGACATGGGCACCTTCCTCCTGGTGTACCATAATCGGAGTTAAGGGAAGCAATGAACAGAAACACCTTCTCACTTGTGGCATCCTCCTTAGGGATTTTCCTGCCCAGGGAGGCCTGAATGGCACTAATGTTTTCCTTTTGGTGCTGCTTGAAGTGTTTAGTTTCCTAGGCTTTTGGGGGTGATTATCCAATGCAGGGTAACCTCTGCTCTCCAACCACCCTGCATTTTAGTTAGATGGATGATTTCACCTATCTAGCATAGGCTTTGGGGAGGGGGAGGGAAGGAGGCTGGCGTTAGCTCATAGCCCCACATCCCCAATCTCATCCCCCTCCCCCTAGGAATGCCCCTTTCCCCCATCTCCATGCTCAGTTCTCTAGGAGCCAGGAAACTGAACAATCCTATGTGTCCCCCACCTCCCAGATGCTGTCTAGGGGACATAGGATTGTTCCTTTCATGTATTAACATATTTTGCATTTGCCTTGTTTTTGTAAACTGTCTTGGAAACTTTGCTGAAGAATGGTATTTAAAAGTCTGGTAAAGAAATATTCTCCTTCCAAACAAGCCCCCATTGTGTAGCAGATAAGAAATTAAAAATGCCCTTCAAGCCTTGAAACAGGCAGTACTTGCTTAACTGGCTGCCTGTTAGCTATGGAGCCACATACAAAGTAATGTCGTTATCTTACAAAGCTCTAAACAGCTTGGGGCCAGCATATCTAGCAGACCGCCTTCCCTTATATACACCCAGACAACAACTATGATCCTCAGAGGAGGTCCTATTGACCATTCTGAAAAGACCAGAATGCCGCCATGAACCTCAGCAGCAGGCCTTCTCTGTAGCGGCACCCACTTCTGGAAAACTAGGCTGACCATATGAAAAGGAGGACATGGCTCATGTAACTTTAACAGTTGTAGAGAAAAGGGAATTTCAGCCAGTGTCATTTGTATGCAATTAGTTCCTGGTGAAATTCCCTCTTCAACACAACAGTTAAAGTTGCAGGCACTATACTAGAGTGACCATATACAAAAGAAGGCAGGGCCTCTGCAACTTTAATTGTTGTGATGAAGGAATTTCACCACGGACTAATTGCATACAAATGACACTGGCTGAAATTCCCTTTCCTCTACAACTGTTAAAGTGACATGAGCCCTGTCCTCCTTTTCATATGGTCAGCCTAGGAATACCCTCCCTCGTGCAGTTCGGGAGGTGGAAAATATATATCTTACATGCCTCTTGAAAATGTACCTTTTTACACAGGCTTTCCCTGTTTTTTAACATAGCTGGTTTTATATTGCTGTTTGTAACTTTTAATGTTTTAAATTTTTCTATACCTGTTTTATGGTTTTTAATTGTGCTCTGCCCAGAGAGCTTTGGCTGATGGGCAGTATAGAAGTAAATAACAACCCAAACCAACATGGCCAAATATTATCCGATGCAACTCAGCACTACTTCTGTAACTGATGTGTCTTTGCAGTCACTCAATCAATAAAAAAGCTGATGAGTCCTCAAGTTTCTCTTAGCTCTATTTTTCCCAAGTAGCGAAGGTGTACAGAGAAAGGTGCAGCCTAATGGAATCAGAAAGCTGAACCAGGCACTTCTGTGTGTAAACATTTTTTTTTTTAAAAAAAATTGTCTGGCCCATGCAATTTAATTTCTTAAAAACAAAGGCAGTCTTCCTCAACTTGGTGCCCTTCAAATGTGCTGCATTACAACTTCCATCATCCCTAGACAGCATGGCCAATGGTAAAGAATGTTGGCGGTTGTAGTCCAAAACATCTGGAGGACAGCAGCTTGAGGAAGAATGTTTTACTTCATAGTGACAGCTATCTTTGGGAGTTTTCACAAATGGGTTATCTTATCCGCATTATATTTATTTTGCCACTAGAGGGCAGCAGCTAATATTGCGGATGCTTAAGTCCAGTGAAATCTTTTTCACTTATGAGGCTTATGGTTCCTACAATAAATCAAAAACCTGCCTTGACTGGCCTGTAGATTTCTCTTTTCTTCTAAAATATTTCCTGCATTAACAGCATTCACACAGGAGAGAGGCTCAAAATGTTCCCAGACCTTTCCCTCTCAACTACCTGCATTATGGAATAGAACCAAGATATAGGCATAATCTGGTTCAGGTAAGACAATGAGATACACTTCATATGCTTACATTTTGGCTTGGCACTGATACTTTGCACTACCAGTGGTGTTACTGTTATTGTATTCACAGCCAAATACAATAGCAGTTACTAGCAGCTGAATTGATATTTTCAGTTGTTTTCAGTGCTGGTTGAGAACATTTTGATGCCTGCACCATAGCAGCAAGGTGCATCACTCCCAAGGCCAGCATAATAATAATAATAATAATAATAATAATAATAATAATAATAATAACAACCCGCCTCTCTCAACGGATAGAGGCGGGGATCAGCATCAAACATAAAATACAAAACTGATTGAAACACATAAAACCAATACATCATTAAAATACCAATAAAACACCAATAAAACACCAATAAAACACTTTAAAATTCATCTGGGTAGGCTTGCTGGAAGAGATCAGTCTTTATAGACTTTTATAGATCTTTATAGATCTTTTAAATTTCTGAAGACTGGTGATTTGGCGAATCTCTCCCGGCAGGTCATTCCATAATCTGGGAGTGGCAGAAGAGAAGGTCCTCTGGGTAACAGTTATTTTGCTGCCTTTGCTCACAAGCACCTCTTCCCATTCTGGCAGTAAAAATAAAATAATAGATTAAAGATGCAACCTTATGCATTTAGACAAAAAAAAGTCCTATAATTCCCAGCATGTCCAAGCCAGCATGGCTGGCTGGAGGGATGCTGGGTGTTGTAGGTCTTTTTAGCTAAACATGCATAAGATTGACTAACAATTTGTTGCCCTTTCATGACACCCAGAATTTGCTGCCCAGGGCAGCCACTTCAGTCTACCAAATGGCAGGGCCGGCTCTCGATAGTTCCAGATACAGTGGTAATAAGGAATTGTTTCTAGTATTCTTCTAACATATACCACTGGTGAATCAAATTCCCCTTCCTCTCATCAAACCTGCTTCCTCTCATCAAACCTTACAGGAGGCCTCAGTGGGGAGATGGGAACTCCTGTTGGACAAGCAGAAATCTGCTTGTGTAACATTGTATGTAACCTAGGGCAGTATCCAATGCTGCCCATGCACTAGCAGGACTGAGAGCTTAAAAGCAACTGGAAATGAATCAAAACACTCATTTCTGGAAGGGGGAGGTCAGTAGAGCTCACAAAAGGGATTTCCGCTGACCTGTCCTGGAAACTAGCATTTTGGCTCATTTCCAGGGCTGTTTTAGGAAGCATTAGCTGCTTCCCGTTGTACTTGCAGTGGGTCCTGCGGGTGCAAGAGAAAGAGCAGAAGCTCAGCAGTAGTATTGGATACTGTCCCTAGTCAGCAATAAGGAATAATCATTCTTAGCATTGATATAACATCATTCAGTTGTTCACAGCAGTTCACATAATTTCTCAATTATATTTACACCTCCAAAAAGGTAGCAAGTATTTATAAGCCCTATATTTCAGACTGTGGTGAAGATAGAAAAGTGGCTTGCCTAAGGCCACCTAACAAGTTCATGGTTAAGGTGAGATTTCTGCCAAGGGCTTCTTGACTCATATCTAATGTTCTTCTCCACTATCCTATCTTTTACCAAAGCACCAAGGATAAGGTTTCACATAGGTCTTAATCTATTCTGCGGTGCCTTTATAAAGAACACCTAACCCTCCCACAGGATAATACCATGCAATTTTGCACAGGCACTTGCTCTCTTTCACACAAACACACACTGTTTAAAGGATCGGGATTTAAGGATTTGAAGTTGTCCTAGGATGAGATGAATGATGGCAGAAGTTGTTTAAATTACAGTGAAACACAAAGAAACAACACACATTGGAAGTGTTGTCAATATTTTATTTAGTTACTTTTATGTCACTGAAAAGACAATCAAACCATTAAAATTAAGGACAACATACTGTGAACATCTGTACAATGGAAGAAACCCTGAAAATGTTACTTGAGCACACAATCATAACATCTGATGTACAAAAAATACTCCCTTTTTAAAATTAGGCCTCATGTGAAGAAAACACAACCACTTAGAAATCTTGACAAGTATTCAAAGGGAGAGTCATGGGGCTTTTGCTTCATTTTGATGTTGCAGTAGTTCTGACTGCTTGACAGTGAAATCATACTTCTGACCAATGTATCTGCTCAGAAATATGTCCCTCTGATCTCAATAGGATTTACTCCTAGACTAGCTGCTTTTTAAACATCACAGCAGCTTCTCTCTTTGGCAGTGGGAGCTACTGTGGCAAAAACAGCAGGCAAAATTCCCACTTGCATGGCACAGTTTTGTCTTTCTTTGAAACCTGACCCTTAGGTTGTTACTCCCAGTTTTAAGGCCAGGAATGGATGTTTTGAACACTCACAGTAACATTAATTATGCACTCTGAGATGCTGCTGATAATTTCAAAGCTTAGATCAAAAGGAAATTATATAAGAAGCAGACCAGTGAGAAACTATTCCTATTCAAGCCACTTTCGTTAGGTACCAGCTGACCTGTCTCCACACTAGCAAAAAGACAGACCAAGGGATTTTGTTGCCCTAGAAAAACCAATTGGACTCCCCTAGTGGTAAAAACAACACACTAAACAATTGACAATTAGCTGCCCTTTATTGCTGCCCCCAAAATCTGCTGTCTGCTGTGAGCTACTTCACTCTGTCTAATAGTAGAGCAAGGCCTGCCGGAAAACAAGTGCTTAGAATGGGGATAATGTTATATCCCAGACCATGACGTTGTATTCCCGTTATAGGCAGGTAATCAGGTGCCCATGTTTGGAATTGGGTTGCTTCAGCATCAACGAAAACACATTTTTCTCCACAATGAGAATGCCTCTGAGAGTGAGTTGCAATCAGTGATGTTTGCCAGACTGCCTCTCTATCCCTGTTCGACCCTGGCCCAAGTGTAGTTACTTGCATCTGGGCACAGTTGTACTCCACTGAACACAATTGTCAGAGAGAACAGCCGAGTAGCATCCATCATCATCATGGAGTGTGGGCAGCAAGGGATTATTTCGAAGTAAGTAAGTGGGGGGAAATCTAAGCAAAGACCATACAGTACCTTTTCTCCTCTCTCCTCCCTGTTTCCTATGTCCACGTCCAAGATCTCATCATGAATGGAGCTTACATGGAATGTAATCGCTTACCTCTAATCTTTGGGCCACATAACTTTTAAAGCACTGATTTAACCAATGTATTCACCAGTAAAAAAATTAGGCATACCACTCTTAAGAATGTTTGCTTGCCTAGAGAGGATGTCATTTATTTTATTGGACATAGACATCAACTCTTATAACTTTTTAGACCCAGCAGTCATGGACAGGTAAAAACCAATAGGCCAGTTAAAACACACACACACACACACACACACCTGAGACCACTCTTGATAAGGCAAGTACTTACGTTTATTTATTTCTATGCTAACTGCAGCTATCACAAAATGCATGCACTGGTAGCATCAGTTATTGAATAATTCGGATTTTTTCCCCCCATAGACCAATGATGTGGGATAAGTCTTACATTTCTAATATACAATATAGAAGCTTGTCTTGCTTACTTTATGGAGAAGTCTCTTACACTGGAATGTGGCATGTATGAAACAGATGGATTCCCTCTTTCCATTTAACAAAAATAAGAAGAAAGTATTTGGTCCAACACACCAAAATCTGATGCCATTCTAACTAATGCTATAGATATATTTTAAAAAATCCACACATGATGGATTTCTGTAGAAGCAGAACAGGCTGGGAAACCATTTCCCCACTTTAGTGTGATACAATGCAAAAAGGTACAGCAGATTTTGCCACACAAACTTTCAGATATTCCAGAATGATAGAATATAGTTTACCTTCAGCATTTTGCCTGCATAAGTTCAATGTTATTCAAGGGGGCTTGCACCAAAAGAAAGTTGAGGAGTGGAGCCCAGATAACTAAAATACTTTATAGATAGCTTTATAATACACTCAAAGATCATACCAGTTTCTAATGCTGCCAGCGCATTGACTAAATGAAATAACAACTCCCCTCCCATTTCCCAAACCACAAGTCCTTCATAGTTAAAAATGCCATCATAGTTTTAATATCAGTGTACCAACAAAATTAATTTAATGGAGAACACTTCCATTTTCATTAATCGTATCCATTACATCTACAGCAGCATAATGCAAACAAACAAAAAATGATAGAGCAATTATATAACTTTGATACGCAACATTAATATATATATATACCTCAGTTTTAACTGGCTAAAAGAAATTCTGCAGTTGGCAGAATCAGTAGATCTTTGTACATTTATTTTGATAAAATCAGAATAAAGTTAATGAACCTTCCTGGGATCACTCCGCAATAGTTCTTCAGTTTTCCAAAAACTATACGTTTTAAGATCATAAACAACAGAACAAAAAGGAAGAGACACTGAACCTGAGTAAAACTCTGTGGAAATAGAGAGAATCATTCATTCAGTAAATCAGATATTGCACTTTTAAATAAATCCTTATCACATACAGGAACACAAAAAAATTCAGCCAGAATAGAGAGGGTCCTTCTCTCACCAACAACACATACACACTCACACACAAAGAAAACAATAGTTAAAGCTCGGAGGGATACATAGCCCTCCTCTTCCTCTAATGACACCACCAAGGGTCAATCCGCAAGATCAATTAAAGTGACAGCTATCAAGTGTTAACCTTATGGTTTGGATGAATTGCTAACTGCACTATCGGCGTTCCAAGTTACCAACCGGATGGTTCTAACCGTTGTTGCCTGTAGCTTATTTGCACATGGTGAACCCAGCAAAATTACTTTCCTACAACTGTTCTGAAACCTGAGGATGTGGGGAGTGGGTGCATGGTAATGCTGGACTTACTGGAGGCTACTCTCCAGGCAGTTTGAGCCACTATGTCAAGTTTTTAGGTAATCAGTGCATACTTAACAGTCCTGTTTTCACAAGTATTGATGGTTACTGTATTTACATAATCAGGGCTGGGCCACATATTGCTCCAGTTGCACCACTGTTGCAGCTCATCGCAGCTTATCGTGACATCTGAACCTGGCAAGGGTGGGTTGTTGCCCTGGTTAACAAACCACCCAAACCAAAAACAGCCCATGGATTATGGGTGTTTTTTTAACCATGGCAACAGCCCACTCTTGCCAGGTTCAGACATCATGATAAGCTGCGGTGATAGCCCACTGCAGCTTGAATATTCACAATGGCTGGTGGTACATTCCGCAACCCACCATGGCTTAAATAAACCAGGGTAGGCTGTGGCAATTGTACGAACTGGGACAATCTCTAATTTCTATTTTTGCTTTGAAATTTGCATATTTCACAAAGCAGAACTAATAATTACTAAAGGAAGAAAAATATCTCAAAACATTCACATTTTTAAACGTTTTTGGTACTCTTTTGTTCCATTGGCAGTATCCACTTCAATTCTTCACCACTTTCCTGGAGTTTGCCCTCACTGACCTCGTCCTCATGGCTGCTTAACCTGAATGGTTGCTTGTAGCAATACACATGATTATGTGTACAGAAATCGCAGAAGTAGAGTTATGACATCAGGAAAAACTTAACGGGTCACTATAGCCAATAAGATTAAAAGGCAAAGAGAGCAAATGAGGCTCAAGACCAAGGAGGAAAATGATGCTGTGAAGTGGCATCAGCCAGGGGTACAAAAGGGCATTGAAAGAAGGCTTGCAACACATGTCAATTTCTTTTGGAAACAAGAAGTAGTTTTCAACACATGAAAATGGATCCTAAACTTGGCACGTGTCAGCTTAACCATTTAAGAAAGCACTATTTATACAACCAAGGTATCACACGATTGCTGCTGTCCTCACGTGATCAAGTGAATTAACTTTACAGCAAAGTCTTTGCAGACTAAAGTAAAATACAAAGAAAAGGTTGCCCCCCACCATAAAGGGAAGAATCAACAAAGCTATTCCAAATAAGAAATTGAAATTAATCATATTTAAAATGTTATATTTCAACTGAGAATTTCAATACAAAAATATAGAACTCTGATCATGTTGTCTTTAGCAAAATAGCTAGAAAAAAGGCACAACTGCATAATAAAATATTCTTATTTGCAAAAGGTTGTTGTGTTCCCTTTTTAAATAAAAGGAACTTGAACAGTCACTGTTATGTAGGTGTTCGTTGGTTAAAGTAACCAACATACACAAACTAACGTTTCTGGTACATGTAGAATAGAATCAGTGTCCTGTAAGTCTAAAATGAGTCTGATTTTTTAAGTAATTTAAAAAGTATCTGTGTCATTCATTATTTTTGAAGTTTGAAAAGGAACCTCACCATTTGGGTAAGTTAATTTCATCAATAATATGATGCTTCTTCACCCTCAAACAAAATTTCTCTGTAAAATACCATATGTTTTCCCTTTAGCATTATATAGAAACCACTGTTCCTATTGGAATTTTCAACACGTGCATCTTCCAATCAGTTATTTAAAAAGTGGAAAAAAGTCACTGCATATAAAAACATACAAAACAGTGCATATTCCCTCTCCTATGTAAAAGGCATAAGTGGGAGCCATATCATTCCTCTGCAGTTATAGGTGGTAGCCATTTGCCTTCCTAATATGTGGCGATGGTGTAAAGTTCTCATAGATTGCCATGGCATTTGTATTCTGATATATAAGGTCTGCTTTCTTCTCTTTCTGGGACTTAATAATGTCCAAAACACACTGGTTTAGGAAGACATACTGGTCCTAAAGGGGAAGAAGAAAAAGGGCAATGAAATATTTACTATTGATTTCATATTATGAATCATTTTGAAGATAGATGGTGCACAACAATTCCAATATATCCATGAAAGGCTGGGATAGGCAACATGTCGCCCTCCAGATGATGTTGGACTGCAATTCCCATGAGCCCTAGCCAGCATAGACAATGGTAAGGGATGGTGGGAGTTGAAGCCTAACATATGGAGAGCCACATGTTCCCCTGCTCTCCTTTAGCTAGGTTAATCCTAAGGGCTCCTTGTGCAAACAGAAGGCACTTCTGTTCATGCAAGGGGAAGGAATTTCTGTTTCCTACATATTCTCTCCAATAGCAGCTTTCTCCTGGACTACATCCAACCCCATTCACAAGTATGCTAGTACTCCCATATTGTGACATAGCTGTTGCTTTCCTCCCCATGTCCCTGGAATACAAATAAGAAGGGAGAGGGAGTTAAAAGCCTCCCTTATACCCTATGGCAGGAGTGGCTAACTTGTGGCCCTCCAGATGTTTTGGTCTACAAATCCCATCATCTTTCATAATTGGCTATGCCAGCTAGGGCTCATGGGAATTGTTGGCCAAAAACATCAAAGGGCCACATGTTGCACACACTTGCCCTATAGTGATCTCTTCCAACATGCAAATAGAACTGCAAAGGATGGAAGGAATTAATTTTGTAACTTCCTGGCCTTCAAAAATACATTAAAAAGTACTTTAACCCACAGAAGTGCACAGGGTTGGTCCTACCATTAGGCAGAGTGAGGTAATCTCCTAAGGCAGCAGATGCTGGGAAGAAGCAGCAAGGTTTGGGAGAAGACAGCTGCAACCCTGAAGTTACCCTGCTGCCTTCAGGTGCAGTGGAGGACATCCCATTCCCAGTATTGAAGTAAGATTCAACTGCCAGTCCAAATGGCTTTTCTAGATGGAATGGAACAGGGTGCCAGTCCTGGAAGGACTGAAGACCAACAAAAAAGAATCTCCAATTCATTCTATAACAGAATGTTCCCGTGCCTTCTTTGTCATCTTACCCATGTTTGGATATTGGCCAAATATTTAATAGTCCTTTTTTTGAAAATAAATAAATAAATGAAGTAATCGCATCAGTTAGTCTCAATATATCCAAATATATTTTCCTAAGCATACGGGTGATAAAAACATTAGAATAGGGTAACAATACAGAAATTTAAGCCCGAAGCTTGCAGTTTCATTGGCACAGAAAACCTAACTCCATTGTGTTTTTATGTAGATCTGCTGATTTCAAAGGAAGGTTTGGAAAGCGATCAGTGGGAACAATAGGAAAAGTTTCGGAAAATATACATTTGCTATCCCGTGTGTTGGGTTTTGATTTGCATGCTTAGAATAGCAGTCTGCCCATACCTCTGTTTGCACCATTAAAGACCGATGCATTCGAAGATCGTATACAACCCCATATACGTCTACTGTGTTTTCCATCTCCATTTGATGGATCAAACGGTCAATTGCAATGAAAGTTCCCGTCCTTCCAACCCCAGCACTGTAAGAAAAATAATTACATTCAGATTGAATGGTTGAACATTTGCCTTAGAGTGCAATGTTCAACGGGGCTTACTCCCTGGAAAGTAGGCATAGTATTAGTTACATTTTTAAAGCAGTAAATCCCTACTGACATGCATGTAGGAAGGTGTGAGATTATGGAAGTTGTAGTGCAAAATATCTGGAGGGCATTAGGTTGCCTAACCTTGGCCTCTAAGATGTACATTCTTAAAAAATGGGTGAGGAAAGAAAAAACGGTCTTGGCCCCTGACTTTTCTGACAACTGTCCTGAAGGGTAATAATCAGACAGTCTGAAGGTGCATGGGGTGAGGTAAATTGCTCCTGTTAGGGATAGGATTGTGCCCACTGAATAGTCTTGAAGCATCTGATTCTGTAGCATTATTAAATGGATTATGAATCTGATCAGTGACTATATGGAAAACCCACATATTCTGCTGGTCTCAGTTTTCAAAGGAAAGTTGATAGTCAACAACTCACTTAAGACTAAGCTGGTTAGAATTCACTGGGAAGGAAGTGGACATGAAATTGGAGGTCCCAGGTTCAATCTTTGGCATCATCATTTAAAAAAGAGCTCAAGGAACAGGGCTGGGAAAGATCTCTGCCTGAGAGCCAAACCAGATGTGAAGTGGGAGATCCATGATCAGGATCTCCTATGGTTTTAAAGAAGTATTAATAGCAGCCACAGGAGGAGGGGTGGATTTAGACTGAGACTATGGAAAGATAAACCTGTAAATCCTCTCCCTACCCCACCATGTAAATAGCAGCTGTGGGGGGAGGGCAATTTGGATCAGGAAAGCAGCACCGAGGAAACGATGAATCCTGCTCCCACAGCTCAGTGGCCACAATCTGAGGTCTGCTTCCCCAGTGGCTGGTTATTAATATAAAACAAATCCTCAAAACAAAATATGGGAAACCCTGACCATCAATCTCCACCTGGTTGGCTTGACTCTTGAAAAATTGCTGCCAATTGGAGTACACACTGTTTGGCACTATTTGGAGTACACAGTGGTTGCTACATTATGCTAAATCACAGCTGAAAGGAGTTTGGAATCTTCTTACTTTAATTAAATTATAGCTTTCCATGCCATCCAAACCAGGAACTGTGGTTAATACTAAATATGGCTAATTTAAACAAGCCAGCTTTAGAAACCATCATTTGAAGCTGGCTTGTTTTATACTAATCAGAGTTAACTGCTGTTTGTTGCTCCATATGACACGGCAAGCTACAGTTAACTAAAAGCAAAAGCCTCCAAATACCTCCTTCCTGGCCCTGCGCAAGCCCAATGTGCGCTGCAGCTTGCTCACATCATGCTAAACCATACCTTCGTGTGATGTTAAAACACGACCAATATAAAAAAAATCCACATATCATTCAGGAGGTTGAAAGTCAAGTGTGTGTGTGTTGGAGCTGGGAAGAAACTTGCCTTGGGCCTAGGAATAATTTTAGATAGCTAGAGTGCACCAATATTTGTTTTATGTTTTTTGTTTGTAATATATGTTGTTAATAATATTATTTATTACATTTCTATACAGCCCCATAGCCGAAGCTCCCTTGGCAGTTTACATATGATTAAAACAATTAAAAACAATATACAAAGTTTAAAACCACAAGAACATGCAACATACACAAAAACATACATCTAAAAACAACTACAAGCAACTTTAAGCTATGAACCTAAAAATAGATCTAGGATCAATGAAGCTCATCACATATTGCTAAATGCCTGTGAGAAGAGAAAAGTCTTGACTGGGCGCCAAAAGATAGCAATGTCGATGCCAGGCGGGCCCCATGAGGGAGATCATTCCATAATTGGGAGTCCACCACAGAGAAAGCCCTCTCCCTTGCTGGCTTCCAAGCCACTCTCAGAGTAGGCACCCATAGGAGGACCTTAGATGTTGAATGTAGTGTACGTAATGTATATTGTATTTTAATGTTGTATTGGTTTTGTGAACTGCCCAGAGAACTTGTCTTATGGAGCAGCTATATAAACACAGAACACAGAAATAAGAACACCAGGCTCTGCAAAGAGTAATGGCTTTAGTAGGACATTGCCCTGGACTTTACAGTTGTCTAAACAATGGCTTCTAATTGTCACCTTGAAAAATACAACCCCACATTCAATGCAATTGTGAAGAACCACATTTAAAAGTGTTTTTTCTTAAAGAAAGTTAAATCATCTTTGTACCTGCAATGTACTAAAGTAGGAGAAGCTGGTGGATTTTGCTTCATGTATTCTTGAACTACGTGCCTGAAGCTAATGAGGAGGTCAGTTGTTTCCGGAACGCCATGATCCGGCCAGGCAGTGAAGTGGAACTGTCGCACAGGGTGACTTGCAGATGAATCACTCTTACAAATAAAAAAAAGAAAAGAGGAGTTAGGGTTCAGTAGAATGATATTACAAAGCATTTGTAATTAATTCCTTGTGATTCTGCCATATGTGTGAAATTCTTCTAGCAATAGCTATGTCAGACATGTCCAGGCAAGTCATCGCAAGTGTTTTCCTCTTGACTGTTCTTTAGCGTAGTTGGGTCCTGCAGCACCAGACAAAGGATATGTGAACTAGAGAATGCCCTGGCAGACTGGAAGAGGCAGGCAGATCAAGGCTAAAGTGGTTAAATGTGTAAACAGGAATGAGGGGAATGGGGTTGGGCCCAAGGGCAGTTGCAGAAGGAGAAGAGACAGTAACAACAAATTGCTCAGGGAGAGCACAAGTTGGGGAGGAGACAACCAGTGACTAAAGTTTATGAAACTCACACTAAAAGCCAAATACATCTTATTGGGCAACCTCATTTTTCTCTCCTCTCAGTGCCTGGACCAAGACATTTTCTGGAATTGCTGCAAGCCAACTTTATTTGGGGGTGGTTTTTAATATGCAGGGGAATGGCAATTTATAACCAGTTTCACTATTTTCATTAATGACGTGTAGGTTCAGAGCATGTTTGGATGTCCCCGCTGGATGTGGGAGTGAGGATGGATTTTCGTCCCTGTGTGGGAGAGTTTGCATTCTGTGAAATGGGGCCATAAGGTCCAAAAGGCCTCTAAGACCATTTGGTTCCTCTTGGAATTGATTGGGCCAATTGGATGACTCTTTGGGAATGGCAGAGGGAAAGCAGTTCATCTACATGGGAGATGTATCTTTAGTTCAGATGGTTCTAGGCTAGGGATACAGAACCACAGGTCTGGGATCCCAATCTGGCCCTCGTGGGGTTCCCCAGATGGCCACACCTACTTTCCTTTTCCTTGATCGTTTGGTGGTTTCCTGGCTTCTGTGCAGTTTTTTCCCACATTCTAAATGGTAGAAATGCCTCCCCTAAGGCTTGCTTCCTGGCAGTAAGAGCCTTAAACTAAAATATGCTGGTATTTTGGCCCCACTCCTTTTGCCTTTGGCTCCGCCCACTGCTGGAATGTGGCCCCTGAGAGCTTCACTGAAATGGAATTCAGCCCTCAGTCTGCAAGATTCAACGCTGTGTTCTAGGCCTACTGCGCTCCCATCAGAAGCGTGAGGGGACCTTGAAGCCTTGCTAGTTTGCAAGTGACCAGTTTAAAAATAGGTTAATTTCAGGGTTCTGGCAGAGGTCCTCTTAGTTAATCTATTTTAATGGATAGTTTCAAATTGGGTTAGGAGGGGGATTCTGCCCAATTCCAATTTTCAGTGTTTTAAAATATTTTTGTTGCCTGACCCAAAGGCCTTGAGAAAGGTTGAAGTATTACAATTAATCAAAACTAAAGACATAGACCCTGTTCAGATGACACGTTAAGCCATGGTGGTTAAGCATTGTGAGCTAAACATTATGGATTAGCATGTCGTGTGAACCACTCCTAAGCACATACACGCTTACTAATCATGTGCTGCAAAAGGGTTAGCAGATAACCATGGCTTAACATGTCATGTTAACAGGCCCAATGTATCAAATTAAACATTAGACAACAAACCACACCAAAAAGTTAAACCACAGCTCTAATCCTGACTTTCTCACATCTGCGCTAAATCCCTACTGCCAAGATCCAGTTATTCAAAATAGAATAAGAAGGTGAGTTCCCAAGAGCAATGATTCTGTTTTCCACCCTTTCCCAGAGGAAACCAGGGTGGGGAACATAGAACTATCCCATTTTATCCTCATGTAACCCTCTGGGATATATGTTAAGTTGTTAGAGGATGACACAAGACCATCTAGGACGCTGAACAGTGATTGGAACCCTACTCTATCCACTCCAAGTCCAACTTTTAACCTGCTACACCACACTGCCTCAGCATAACGGGGAAGTTGTGGGCTTGTGTTGGGCATTTTCTGCCTCAGGATGGACAGAAAGGCAAAACAACCTATAGGTTCCTTCAAGCCCATTTATGCTAGCTGTACCTTCCAATTCAACTGGAATTGTAAAATTCATTCACAGTGAGGTGCTACATATGCATCATTTCAGAGCACCAAACACACACAATGAATAACTCACTTTTTCCATGGAGAAATCTCTTATCGTCCACTCTGGAAGGACAATTTCGGAGGTCATGGCTACTGTTATGTCTCCATAGTTCTTGGATTGTTTGTTGGGCCAGTACTCCTCACATTTGGTCTAGAAATACAAGTTTATTTATGTATCAGTAATACTTATTTACTGCTTAATATAATAAAATATCTAAGCGGTTCATAAAAAAGATTAAAAATCACATTTAAATATACTATTAAAAACAATGTCAACTTCAGTAGCAATACAAATCTCATTTAAAATACACTGTTCAAAACGATCCCAACTATAACAACAATACAAAACAATACAAGGAACAGTGAGACAGAGATGCATATGAATAATTGCAGTTAATTACAAGCCACAGAAAGCCTGCGGGTGAAAAAGTGAGGGGTTTGAAACACACATTTTCTAAGGGTTTTCCAGAGGGTGAGGGGCACCACTGAGAAGGCCCATCTTCAAAATGTTATGCGGTGACATTCTGTTGGTCTCAGAATGACCAGCAAGGCATCCTCTGAAGATCGTAAAGGTTGGATGGGTTTTTACAGGGGAACTTGGTCTGCTACACATCTTGGCCCAAGTTGTTTAGAGCTTTGTATATGAACAACATACCTTTGCACTTACTCCTTGGTTCCTCCCCACCATTTTTGGTGCTTTTGACTTGTGTTACTGGGTCCCTTCTTTCTCTTACTATTATTTATCCCCCAGTGCCACAGTAGTGCATGAACTGGTAACTTCCCGATTAGACTTCTGCAAAGCACACTTCATGGGGATGCCCTTGAAGATGACTTGAAAGTTGCAGCTAGTGCAAAATGCAGCAGCTAGACTGCTAAACATCAAGCAAAGACCATATAACATCAGTTTTAAAGGGATTGCACTGGCTGCCTATACGATTCTGCTTGGAATTCATGATTTAAATGATATTTAAAGCCCTAAGTGGCTTGGGACCTCGATACTTGATGGAGCACCTCTCCCTATATATGCCTGCCCAATATTTGAGATCTGTCAGAGGAGTGAGACATACGTTATGGTGGGACACGGGAGAGGGCCTTCTCTGTTGTGGCACCACAGGTTTTGGAATGTCCTCCCTTTGGAGGCCCGACTGACACAGACGCTGGCTTCGTTTCAGCACCATGTTGAAATGTGGCTTTTTATCAAAGGCTTTGAGGGCTAAATTTGTCTAAGTTGCTTGTAGTTTTCATTGTTTTTATTGTTTTAATTTTTTACTGGTATTAGCTTGTTAATGGTTTAATACATTTTTAGCTGTGCAAATTATTTAACGTTTTATATTGCTTGAATTTATTTTATCTGTGTGTCGCCCTGAGATCCCAATGATATAGGGTGGGATACAAATATTTTAATAAATAAATAAAATAAATAAACTGTGCACAAATTAGACTTTATGCAACCTCATCTTGTCAATTGCCTTGTATGTTACTTACACTTCTTCTCAGACCCCTTTGACAGCTGAAACAGATAAGGAAATTGACCAGGCAAGACCAACATAGGGCAGCCATTAACTGTGAGCTCACAAAATAATAATAATAATAATAATAATAATAATAATAATAATAATAATAACTACAACCACAACCACAATTGTTCATTTTTAGGGCACCGAAAAATAAAATAAAAAAGCTGGGGAACAAGTGCCAATCCTTCCAAAGTGCCTTTTTAGCATCGGTGGAAGAGGGCAGTCACTGGCAAGACTGCAAAGAGTAAGCAGCATGAGCTTTTTTGCCACTCTTGCTGAGCAGCTCTTCAGGTAATCTGCAGCAACCTTGGATAAAATCTGCCTCCCAGGTTCAGACTACACAACAACACATAGTGGGCAACAAGCCATGGTTTTTTGGCATGGCTTGTTCATGAAAAATAAGCTACCCTGCGGAAAACGCTCTGGGTTCAGATGACCCAACAATCAACCATGGTTGGCTGCCCATGGTGGACTGTTGTGTTGTGTGAGCCCAGTCACTGAAGAAGTCTTTCATATCTTCCATGGCACCAACATAGTTTTCTTTGTCTTAGAAATATTTATGCAATTGATGCACAAACTGATGAAACAGACTTATATCGAGTCAGATAATCAAGCCCACTAATGTCTACTCTAATTGGACATAGCTCTTCAAGTTCTTAGACAGAGGCCTTTCCCAGAGATCCTTGTACCTGGAGATGCCAGGGGTTGGAATTGGGCATACATGGAAAACTTGTGATGTGACACTACGCTATAGCACTCCCCTGGAACTTATATTTAAAAAAAAAGATGTTGTCCTATGACTTTTTGTTTTTTTTATCCAACATGGGATGTATATACAACTTCTGTCACTGGCCAGAGAAGGGCCACTGGAAAGTTGCACCCCTCCATCCAGGAATACTACCACAAAGCAGAGACAAAACAGGGTCCAACTACCAGCCAGAGAACAAGTAGCTACAGAGAGACTGAGCCCCCCACTTTCTCCCAAAGTTACTGTTCCAACTGTCTGTTGCTCTGTGACTGTAATGGCAATTTTCCCATGTCAACAGCCAGAGAACCAAGAACTCCTGGGTAGTTGCACTACATAGGCCTTGTCCCAACTGGAAATAAATGCCTATTAACAGCTCACTCTTTATTCTGGCATTGTCATTCTGGACCTTTTCTCTGCTCCTTTCTTTGCATGTGTTGTCTCTCAGTCTGAAAGCTTAAGGACAGAGCCTGTATCACCAGCATTATGTACTGAATTTCAGTAACTCTGAAACTGGGAGACAGTTTTTGCATAAGGAGTGGGACAGAAATAAATACAAATCAAATACATCAATTCTAAAACCACTGATGTGCACAAATTGTGGCAGAGTTGTGCTGCACCGCATTTTGTAACATGTTTTATCAGAATTTTAGTAACAACTTACCCTGCCTTGTTCAACGCATTTAGTCAGCATAACAATTGTATAAATGTTCTTCTCCCAGATCATGTGCCAGAAGTCTTGTACTGTGCTGGGCAAAGGACCTTGTGCAGCAATGAACTCTTTCTTAGAGTTGTAACCCTGCAATAAATAAAATTATGTACTGAATACCTCTCTCTCTCTCTCTCTCTCTCTCTCTCTCTCTCTCTCTTTCTTTCTTTCTACAAATGTTTCACTAAAAACATAATTGGTATTTTGTTGTTGTAAAAATAGGCCAGGAAGACTTACGGGCATGTAGTTTGCATTAATGTAATCATCAGGTGCATGGTTCTGGACTGAAAGTTTAACACGAGAAATATCATCTGCAAAGAAGAACAAAAAGGTGTCAAGAGATTTTCCCTTCCCCGCCCCCCAGCATACAGTGTATAAAATAAGTAAAGTCACTAAATAGAGAAAACTCACTTACTGGGAAAGACCATATATTGCAATTCGAACTAAAAGTAAAAAATATAGGCAAGTACAGAAATTTTACCTTACCAATAAATAGGCTGCAATCCAGCAAAATAAATGCCATGCTTAAGCTGAATTGAGATTAACTCATGTCCCATTAATTTCATGAAAAAATGCCAATATAGGAGCCTTGGAAAGAGTGTTTCAAAGTATTTTCCTTCAGAGACAACGATGTACATATGGTGTTTGATCTGGTACAGATAGAGTTTGATTCAGTCTACTGTGGGAATGGTACTGCATGCAATAGGATTGCCACAAGGCATAATGAAAGACTACTTTCCCTTCTTCTCCTCTCCAGCATGCATGGATGGATTTATTTAATTTCAGAGTTGGATCCAACATTGTTATTCCACCAGCAGAATAGATACCACTGGCGGAATGGAACTTCTTTGTCTCTTCTACCTCGCAGCAAATCTGTTGCTAAATAACATTTAATCAATCAATCAATCAACTTTATTGCGGCCAACAGGCCAGAAAATCAGATAAACAGTAAGTAGCATTTATACAGTAAGTAGCATTTATACAGTATAACATTTAGTAATAATAGGTTGAACATAAAAACAAGTTGAGGAACTTACATGGCAAGACATTATTATATCTATTTTTTCCTTTGTTATCTGGCAGTTCAGCTGCAAATTTGGGCTGATTTGCACCAACTGGTCTGAGATCCTACAGTACAAAGAGATATAATTTAGAATTATTTTGTCTCAAGGCACACAAACAGTTATTATCATACCCTATCATACCATATCATATCATATCCAAGCAGCACTGGGTTTATGATGAAGTAATCTCAAATTTTTAAGTCTGCTTATAATTTTGCATTATGTATGGTCCATTCAGAGTAGATTTTTGTTTCTTTGGACACTGAAATCCACCTCAAAATATATAAATTTTGCAAACTGCAAGAACTGTCACCCAGTGAAGGTGGGATGGTCTTGACATTTCATTTGGGCAGAGACAGCATTATATAAAACAGCTCCTATTGGAAAAAAAACACCAAAATTAGCACAACTTTTTAAAAAATGAAGAACTTTAAAAATGCGTACCTCATACTCTTCTGCAAACCCACAGTTTGAGTCAGCTTTTTGTTTCTTAAAATAAGACTCAAAGTTTTCAACCCTAAGCAATTTCGATCTGAAAGAAACAAAACAGCCACCTTGTAGTATTCAGTTGTTATCTGCAATACACTCTTTTGTTTAAATCTCAAAAAGTGCTCTATCACCTTAGGGACTAACTGCTTAATTGTGCAAAGAACTTTCACACAGCTAATCATGTATGCTGCAGTATAAGAAAGTGAAAATTAGAGACTATGGGAATTCAAAAATTAAGGAAATCAAATCCATATCTCGATAGTTGAAATGCTAAACAGGTAAAATAGAGAACACAAAAATGTTTGCTCAATAATCAAACGTTAAACATTTGTTGAGAAAGCAAACAGAAATATAACACATAATCAAATGGGAGACACTAGTTCTATTATTTATCCAAGGCGTAGTAAATTATTTACTTACTTTTTAGGTCTGGAGAGGAAAAAGGGGGGGAAAGTGGGGGAATACACATTAGTTATAGCCTTTATTAACTGAGCATGACAACTTTTATGCATAATACTTCGGATTTAGAGAAGGCTGTATTGCATTACATAAAATACCAATTCCCTGCTGTGATATGACTGAGCTCAATTACATTTTGGAGCAGAAGTAGAGCTTAAAAATTGATCTTCTTGAATAGTTTAAGCTATATTATTGCCACTTCCAGTTATTTGCATCCTTTTCTCCCTGCTCTTCAAATAAATTGCTTCATCCAGAATGATTACGAAGTTAGTTACTATAAGAGCCAAACTTATACGTGATGCCATTCATACAATTAGCAATATTGTGAATGGTTATTTTTTTAATGCGTTTGAATTGTTATGAAATTTATACTACTTTCCCCTTGGCCCCTTTGATCAGCTCCTCAGTACTAGAGAAAGAAATATTCAACTCACTCAATTGGAGAAAATGGTACTTCATTATTTTTTCCACCATTCCTGCAAAGTTGGAGATTTTAAAAAGGTTTAGTTGGTTTTTCACTCTTTGAACATTTGTACCAAATCTACTGATCCAGAATTACTAATGCAGACAGACAGGTTTGGCTAACACGCACACATAATGCTAGAAGTTATGCTTCCAAATATGTTGGAGGGTTAGAAGGCACCAGTGTCCATGTAATCCAGTCCCTGGCCACAATACAGGACTGCCTATCAATAAGCCCCACCTACTCATTACAGACTACATAGCATGCCACAAAGAACAGTTTCTGCACAACAGTAGATCTAGGTCTTTCAAGGAAGGAAGGAAGGCAGGAAGGCAGTTAGTCATGATGGAGAACATACATACACACACATGCACAGACACACAGAATCCCAGGATTGCTAGGCCAGTCTAACCTGGGAGCAATTTTTCCCCAACCAATATTATGACAATTGGACATTTAAGTATGAGCAAAATCCACCTGCAGAACCTTCCCAAGAAAAGAAATCACTTAGATACAACTTGCCCTAAAATGCAAAGTCAGCTCCGTTTAGGGACATTGCATCAAATTGGGATTAAAGTAAGTGTGAACAGTACTGAAGAGTCTATTGAAGGGAGGAGTGGTATTGTAAGGAGAAGCAGGAAGAAAGCCTAATAGTAGGAGAAAAGACTAGCATAGGAATTGGATGAAATGAAATTTCAAACATCCATTGATAAAACATTATCAATAGGTTACTAAAGCCCTAATAACTAATTGACATCTTCAGAAGGTTAATAGGAAGCAGAGGGATAGAAATAGTTGGCCGTTCTCCTCATTCTCAGTCATGTAATCCTTCCTCCACTTTTCTTATATCCTCAACTATTGAAATAGAAAGACAGAATTTACAGCATAAATTTAGATATCACCGACAGCTAATGGCTTAATACAAGACAATTGTGACCATACTGATCCCAGAGAATAAAGATGGACAAAATGGGTAATGAGATTTTATTTTTTTCAAGACCATCTTCTGCTGACCTAATCAGGTCATAGTTTAGTGCAATTTTCTTTATTTGAACTATGTTGGTCCAATAAGAAGTATCTGTTTTCTATGTCGATAATAAGGCCTCATGCTCCTCCAGTGCCCGCCATGTTTAGGCAAGGGTCTTATTTTCACATTCTCATGGAATTATGTTTTAGGATAAAGATTTCCTAGCTTCAGTGAACCTTTCAAATCCAACAGATTTATTTATGGGGAAATCTACACTACACATTTAAAGCAGGCTGAAACTGGTTTAAGTGTCGTTACTTATTCAGAGAAATCTGGAAATTGTATTTTGCAAGGGGACTGATCATTCTCTATTGACAATCCCTAATCTTCTTGTAGAAATACAATTCACAATGTTCCCTGACTAGAAGCAGGTTTGAACATGGACTGAATATTTAGTTCAGACACATGCCCAAGCTTTCTAAATATGAAAAACAGAAGCAGCAGAAATTTGTATGTTAAACACAGGTGTATCTTTGTAAAGAATCATGAAGTAGCTAACATACCTTCTCTTTTTCCAGAAGATGAATCCTACTACTGCAGCAATAATTACAGCACCCAGAATACATCCAACAACAGCTCCTATGATGACATCTGGGTGGGAGGGGGACCCAGAAACAATTGTAAGTAGTCAGCAGCAAGTCATAATAGTTATAAAAAATGTAGGTGTTATACAAGGACTCCTCAGGTATATCCTCAATAGTTTTGCTTCTCCAGCTAGCAAGAATTCACATAGTCGATTCAGAGTTGAGATCTGATGTTGTTGTCCATGTTTAAACGTGTGATAAATAATTAGTAAAGATTTTGAAAATGTGCACACGCTGCTAGTTGAATCCCCAACCAACACACAAAGAGAAGAATTAATCAACGTAGTCCACTGGCACTTGGATCTGGGTTCAAGTCTCAGCTCAAGTCTCTGATGACAAATGGGTCTATTGCATATGTAAACCAGTGTTTGCCATAAGGGGAAGATGCATGTTGGTAAACATATAACAGTATTGTTGTTGGTTTTGTTGCATAAGCACTGACATCTCCCTTCCAGACTGGAAATAGAGTCTAGATTATAAACTTGCCTAGCAAGTACTGCTTGACTCTTTGCAATGGGAATTTATTTTATAATTATAATTTCAGTATTGATATTGCTATTTTTACCTAAATTTTGTATATCTTCTTGAGCATCCAGTGGACAGAAGGATGCTTTAATAAATAACAACATCAACAAGAGGAAGAAGAAGAGGGAAAAGGGTAGATTCTATCTTGTCCCTTCTGCTGTTTAACATCTACACAAACTATTGAGTGAGATCATCCCAAGACTTAGGGTAAGGTATCCTCAATATACAGATGACATCCAATTTCTCTGACTGGGTTTGCATAACATACTAATCTATCATAGGTGACTGCCCATGATGGGTTAGCATGTCATGTGAACCCGGAACAGTCTTATCAAGGTGGGGTGTTTTTCCCCAACAACCAACCCCGATAACCAGCAAACTGCTGTAGAGGTTGTTTTACCTATGATGGCCCTTTCTCCCTTGCCAGTGACAGCTGATTCTCTCCTTTTAGGCTCTGATTGTGATTGTTATCTTGATTGTGGTCAGAGCCCTTTTAAAAAAAATCCTGCCCTCAGTTTTCCACAAAATCAGGGCTGGGGGGAAAATTGAGCACTTCTCCATTCCTGGGGAATGTGCATAAATGTTCTCCTTAAAAAACACTTTGGTGTTCCACTAATTTGCATGTGCACAACAGAGGGAAACCCAAAGGATATGGGCTTTGTCTCTCCTGAATCCATCTATGTTGCTCTTGACAAAAATACAGGCATGCAGGCAATGATAGCCTGTATCAAGTGCCCAGCACCTATTTTTCAGAGTGCAAGCATGCCATTCCCCTTCCTCATAAAAATCCCTCAAGCAGTTTTGTTTTTGACAGTTGTCAAAACCCAAGCAGTGAGAGTGATCTTTAGGATTAAACAGGCATGCACTTCTACTTTTATGGAAGGACCAGGAAGTCTGGGGTGGGGGTAGGGTGCCATCAGGGGGACCCCTTGTAGGGAGCTAGTACATAAAAACATGGGAAACCAGCAGGTAAATGGGTAGCTTTAAACCTTTTTTCTCCATTAAAAAAGGTTTACAGTAATCCATTGACCTGTGGGTTTCCCATGTTTTTATGGGTGCACTAGTCCCTTAAGGGGTCCCCCAATTGGCACTCCACTTCCCCCTCCATAGCCTCCCTGATGCTTTTCATGAAAGTAGATGCTCACCTCCACTTTGGGGGAAAAATCATTCAAGCTGCTATGGGTTTGACGGCAAAGATTTTGTTGTCTGGAATGAGTTTCAGTTTATTGGACCTCATCCAACCCATTACAGCTGCCAGGTACTGGTTTAAGACCATCACTCCCTCTCCTGAATTGGGGGGCTTGGCGGCAGACAAGATTTGTTGTGCCGCTTGGATGCCAGATAGAGGACTGAGGGAGACAGAGTGTGCTCTTTCCCAATCATCTGTCGGGTGTGCTAACCACGCACTATGGGTTGCTTGAAAAACAACCCAACGTGCATGGCTAGCCGCCCATTATGGGCTAGCGTGTTGTGTGAATGTAGCCTCTCTGTTCACACAACAGCTAACCTACACTTAGTGGTTGAGTGTGGGTTGTTTGTTGAACCGTGGAGTGTTTATTGAACAGTGGGTTATCATGTGTCTGAACGCAGCCATAGAGTGGCCACAGTAACCTCTAGCTTACACTAATGTAACATGCTATATATGAGACTGTCTTTGAATATGGTTCAGAAGTTGCAAGTAGTCCAAAATACAGCTCCGAGGCTGTTAATTGACTGGGCATTATGATCACATCACATCACGATTCTCAGTTCATTTCTGCGCTCAATTCAAATTACTGTTTTGACCACTGAAGTCCTTCACAGCATGGGACCAAGGTACCTGAAGAACTACTGGTCTTCATATGGGCCTGCCTGTACAATGAAATCTTCAACAGAGGCACTTTTCTGAGTGCCCAGGCCATTTGAAGAGTAGCAGGTAGCTACCAGGGGGAGGGGCTTCTCAGTGATGGCTCCCTGACTGTGGAATGTTCTTCCCAAGGAGGCTCTCCTGGCACCTTTTCATCTTCTCAAGTCTTTTTAATCCTCTGCGAATTGGTTTTATGCTATTTTGCATTAGTTTTATTCTTGCTGACTGCTTTATATTGTGTTTGTATATATTGTATATAATAGATTGTATGCAATTTGTATTATATTTTTTTAATAAAGTAAGGATTGCATTGCAAAATTGTGTTACAAGCAAACCATAAGGGTACCTCACTTAGAATGCCAATAGGGGAACAGAACTCAATTCACAATAGCAACAACAACAACTTGATCATTGTACCTGGATTCTGAGGCAAGGTAACAACCTTTGAAAAGGGTGAAAATGAAACGTAGCTCCTTTCTTCACTGATGAGTTCATCTGTCTCATTCAAATAGTCAAGCTGAGTGAAACCAGCAACACATGCCCTGAATAAAAGGTAGGGGGAGAACCAAAATGCATGTTAAGTTGCGTTGAAGTCAGAATTTGATGAGAAATGTAGATCACTAATTTATCACGTTTTGATCAATGCAAAGTTCTGAAAAATATAGTGAGAAACATAATCAAAATACCTGTAGGAACCAAGGGGCTCTAACTTCCCATTCAAGTAACCATGTGTTTTTAATCCATCTCCTACATTAATATCATACTGCTGGCCGTTGGAGGAGGAAGATGAACGCTTTTGCTCAACGTCTTTGACATTTGCAACATAAGTGTTTGTTTTCTTACTGAGGAAATCATTATATGTATATCTCAAGGAATCCTGAGGGATTGTATCTATATCTATAAAATATCAGAATACATAATAATATAATTTTAAAGCAAAAGCTGAATTAAAGGCAGACATGGCTTAAGAAAACATTTATGGTAAAATATTCAGCATTTACCTCAAGAAAATATGCTGTCCAAAATAATATAAAATTTTTCTAGTAAAATACACGATTTTTAAATACTTCCTTATTTTAGCTGCCTGATTAAGGTTTTCTGATGGGTGTAATATTGCATCACTTTTATATACCCAAGACTTAATAATCAAACATTTCTGAACAAGTGCAAGCAAATTTCTAGATGATTTTGCTCATCAAATGTTATATGCATCCAAAATATTCCCAAAAGTGCACTAAACCCAACAGTGGCTTTTTTCAGTGCCCCAGCTGCTTGAAAATGCTAAAGAGTTCCTCAGTAAAGGGTATCTGAAATTGTGAATCTTGCCCTTTAGATGTCAAAGTAATTGTAAGCTTATTTTTCTGGACACCAAGATAACACTGGAACAGGATCAGGAGAAGTAAACATGACTTGGCATACTGTCTAGGACAAGGTAAAAATCTTTCTAAAAGGGGGAAAGGTATACAATACTCAAGCTTTTGAGGGGGTCTCTGGGAAATTAAGGCAGACCTCAGAAATCTACAGCAGTTTCCTCCCTCCTTCTCAAGTGCTCCAGAGTAGTTTATAGGAAACTGACATTTTCAACATGATTTAAACACAATTGACTAACAAAGGATTAAATACATCCCTGTTAATGCTTACAACAAAGCTCTGCATTCACATGCTCCCAGTGAGACAAGAAGACAAACTCATATGTCTGAAGGCTTCACAAACCAAAACCAAAACAAGTTAGCAAAAGGAGTGCTTACTACTTCAATAGCTAGGTGATGTTTCATGTAACACTGTTTAGGTAATCAAAGGAGCCGATCCCAACTTCATATTGGGATTGAGTTTTTTTCAGATAGTTTCTTACAAAACAGTTACAAGGTTTTCTGCTCTCTTTTTGCCTTTCTATGACTCTGCTTCTGTCTCTTCCTCCTAATCACTTCCTGTTCCTTCTTCAAACTCCATCTCCCTGCTACTGCTGGTTTTACTCCTAAACTCCATACATATCTATGCAGGTGAAGGAACAGATCCAATTAGAATTGGGCCTGGATTCTGGGGATTGGTAGCGGTAGGAAGCTGATAGGAGAAATCTGTTATCTGCCCACCCAACACCATTTTAGGATTCCACTCCATCACTATCCCATAACCCACATTTCCAATAAGGCTAAACTCCCTTCATATGAAGGGCCTTTCCCCAAGATTAAACCAAAACACAAGTCTTTTTAATCCTCTGCAAATTGGTTTTATGCTATTTTGCATTAATTTCATTCTTGCCGACTGCTTTATACTGCTCTTTATGTTGTGTTTGTATATATTTTGTGTGTGTGTGTGTGTGTGTGTGTGTGTGTATATATATATATATATATATATATATATAGTGCACACATGCAAATTCCTTGATAGACTGACTAGCTAATATGCCCGGCGTTGCTCGGGTCTGCAAATGTTTTTTATAACATTTATTTGACAGATAATACATTTCTCTGCAACTTATTCATCTTTAGGTTGGTTGTTGTTGTTTTAGTTTGGTTGAGTTAGTAAATTGCCTTGTTAGAATCAATGGAAAACTGTGTTAATAAGAACTGTATTTTAAATTAGAGCTTTGTGATAAACCACATTTTTTGTTTTGCCTGAAATGCCTACACCTCCCATCGTGTTTTGGCCAGAGCAGCCATCTAAACTTCAAAAACAATCAGGACACACAACACCCTTTCTACCAGCTAAAAAGATGCTGCAAACCTAAAAGTATGTTTTCAAAATATACCCGGCATTGTCCAGATATCCAAATAAAATATAGTAGTGATGCGGATCTCAATGGATGCTGGGAACTGTTGTATCTATGTGCTCTGAAGTTATTATTATGAAAAAAGGAAAGCAGCCAGAACACAGGCCAGTATTAGGCCTGTGAGTTAACTTTTAAACAAATTAAATTCATTTCTTTTTTTCCTCTCTCACCCTCATGACAACCCTGCAAGGTAAGGCAATCCTAGGCCTGTGAGGTAACTTTAAAACAAATTAAATTAGTTTCTTCCCCCCATCACCTTCAACGCATGGGCAGGGCCACCTTGAAGCTGTCGCCATGATTTTCCTTGTCCCCCACAGAAAACAAAAACTACAACTCCCGGCATGCCTTTTGCTGTGGTGCCCGACTTGTCCAATGGGAGCCCTGCTGCTGAAGCTCATGGGAAGTGAAGTCTGGCTGAGCCAGTCCACACTACACTGAGGGAGCTGGTTGGCTGACTCAAGGGTAGCTTGGGCCAGATCTACAATAAGCAGGATATAACACTTTGAAAGCAGTTTGAAAACGGTATATGGAGTGTGTCCTGGGCCCCAACAGTTGTCAAAACTGCTATAAAATGTTTTAAAGCAGTAGTGTAGATCCTGCCCTGGTCGTTGCTGTCGGTGACAGGCCCAGAGCTGTGACCTCCTTCCCTTCTGCCTAGTAACCAAGGCAGCCAGCCCAGGCACTCTCCCTTCAGGCCCAGGCAGGATGGTGAGCTACTTCCAGATGATGGCTGCAAAAGCCCGATAAGTCTTCCCTCCCGCCCAAGGCATGCTGGCAGCTGTAGGCACAAGACTTAGTTCTTTGAGTAACATTAATATTTAATACATCTGAGGTGTCGTGGGAGAGCAGGCCTTCTTAATTGTGGCACCCTGCTTAAGGATTTATTTTTCCCAGATGGGCTAGCCTGGTGATGCATTAAAGGCTTTTTAAGTGCGAAGTGATTTTTTAAAAATATATATTTTCCAGGACCTTTTAACTTGATGAGATCTTTTATGCTGCAGGTTTTTTCCCTGTTATAACTAAGCCACAACATTCCAAGTCAGATGCAAGAATTACTGGATAAAGTTTATGATTTTTATGTAAAAGCCTGACTTTACTATTGAAACAGAAGAGTGAATGGAGGAATGACTGATAGCTGAGGCTAGAATGGAATGGTGTGTGTGGGGGGGTGGGGGGGTGACAGTTGGAGAAAGTCAATTAGAAGGAGGACAAAGACAGTGAGAGGTCAGGAAAGTGGGGGGTGAGTTAGGACTGAGAGATAGTGAACTGGTTTGTCACTATTTTATTTAAAATCAGCCACTCTACATACCAGTACTACACCTCCCAGCATACATTTGGCAGCCCTCAGATGCCCACATCCTCTGAGACATCTTCTTGTTGCCGATGCTGCTCCTCGATAGAGCGTCAAGGAGTAGCATCACCAAGGAGGGGATGTAAGCAGCTGTCAGTGGACATGCCCAGCTCCAGCCGATCCCGCTGGGATTGCCTCATCCTGCACTTCTCACCCACCAAGTGCTCCATCTGGAACCTGTACTGAGGGGCTGGGGCTGGGCCGGGCACTTCTACCTCTTTGTCAGGTCTGTTTCTGGGCATATGCAGAGCACCTCCCCTTCTTCCCTCCCTCTTAAAGGCAAAAGTTGTGCGCTTGCTTCCCCCAGATTCTGAGAATACAGCGATATCATCAGGTGAAGTGACTTTGAGCATGTTTGGCCCTCAAAGCCACGCTGTTGTATCTAGTCACGAATTTAAAACCATGCAGAGGGCAGAAGGAGGCACCGCAAATGGACACAGCACATTTATGTGGGTTGTTTCCTTTTATATGGAATTGGGTTGACTGTTCGAGACCAACCTTAGGAGTCAGGTTGTAAAAGACATGCAGCAGCCACCCGCCTGTGCACTCACAATGGCTACTAAAGGCCAGTAAGTCTGGTCACCTGCCCAAGGCATGCTGGGAGTTCTGCCCAAGGCATGCTGGGAGTTGTAGGCATAAGCCTTGGTTTTTATTAAATTCTTTAAAAATACCTAAAGCCCCCAAATTCGTGTTTTTATATTTTTTCTGGTACATTGTACAGCCAGAACTATCACTGTGGCACCATGTCAAGTTTCTAACTCGCCTGGAAGTGGGTAAACATTTCCGGACATACGTGACACACACATACTTTCTGCTTTATAGGTAGAGATATAATAGCTTTGATCAATGCACAGGCCTTATGCTGACAAACCATCTACAGCAACACAAGCATGAAATAAGATTTAATAGAAAGCCAAATAATTTCTCCATTATGGTTTCACTGAGGAAATAATCTGAGAATTTTTTTAGAAACAAAACCTGGTGCCCAAAGCAACTAGGAACGACCTTGGTATACTGCATATATTGAACTTAATTGCCGGCTCAGAACAGCATTTTCATTCTCTCCTATAAAACTCTTAGGATTTTTAAAATAAATGATTAAATGGTCATACTGGGTATGCAATATTTTTACCTACCTTTCAACGTTGTAATTATTATTGCATATGCTATTATAGGTCCATGTGTTGAATTAAAGCTAATGAATTGAACTTTCAAAGAGTTATGGGAAGTTTCCATAACAGTAGGGGCCTTAGATGGATGTGGTGGATCTAGAAAACAAAGAAGTAGAAATGAGTTTAAGAGGATATGGAAGGAAAAGGAGAAAATGTACTCAGATCTCTCTTTGAAGTATTACAAAACATGATCACCTGTTTCCTCTTCCATTACTTGAGCAGGCAAAGAATAGATTAGTTCATAACAGTTTTCATCACAATGTTGAGACTTGATGAAATACCTTCTGTGTGTTAGCATTTACACTCTGTGATACTTACAAAGTACTTCAGGTCATTATCTGGAATTATCCACATCATTTGATGTGTCTACATGCCACTACCAGCACTTATAAGTGATCTGTGGCACTGGCATGATGTGGAGGAGTCACATGGCAATTGTCACTATACATTACAAGTGCAGCATGAAGAAGCCATTGCATGGCTGCAGCCTGCAATGATCTATTTTTTTTTTACTGCAAACAGCAACAAATGCGATAATATGCAGATATAGGACCATCAGCTAACCTTAGCTCTATTCAGGAATTTGGAAAATCCAAGTGTGGAAGGGAGACGAAGATGCATGCTCAATCCCCAGCCCCGACCTCCCTCAGTTGACAGGAAAGTCTGCAATTGGGTTCTGGTGAATGTGGACACAGTGCTCATTGCAACTGGGAACTGTATGTAACTGCAAAGTGCTGTAACCACCTTCAGCCAATTGCGGTTAGTTTGGCTTTAGACTTACCCTGTCAGCATGGGGAGGACTGGAACGGATAGGGTTAGACCAGAGCACATGTCCATGCCTCCCCTCCCCTCTTAGAGTTTCCAAATGCCTGAAAATAACAAGATTGGCTGCTGATCCTGCATTTGCAAATAAGGGCTATTATGTTCTGAAAGTTTTATGATCCCATATTTCAAGAGGTTTTCTTGGTGGCTGCTGCACCACCATGCAACATCCTTACCACTGACATTCACTAAATCCAAGCTTAATGACTTCTGGCAGACCTGTAAGCATGTGTAAGCAATATGCCTTTGTACAGTGGTTTCTGGAGAAGATGAGCGGGAGGGTGCCGTTGCCATCATGTCCTGCTTATGAGCTTCACATGGGCCTCTGGTTGGCCGCTGGGCACCACAGAATGCAGGACTGGATCTCCAGCGGTCAGGTCCCATAAGTAAGAAGTTGCAACAACCACTTTTTTAAGTGGAAAAGTGGTTCTTGTGGTATTTTTTTTTTTTTAACTAAAGGTTTTATTCTCCAGAAGAAACACATTCCCACTTCTGTTTCTGTTGACACATACAGTGGCTTTCACATGGTCACATATTTATAATGTATTATGAATATTTATAGGTAATCCCAATGGCTATGTAGTTCATAAATCTACATCCATTATCTACTCCACAATCATTTATCTCCTCATCCTATAACCAACCCAGACAAGGAGACTTTAAGCTTACCAGTGATACTTGTAAGGCACGTTGTGTTCTGAGGGAGGCTCACTTTCCCACACGAGCGGGTTACAATTTCAATGGTATATTTGGTAAAGTAACTCAAATCTGTTATGGTGGTCTGGTATTCTTTGTTAAGTGTTTTGTTCCAACCGCTATTTAAGATGCCAATTCTGAAGCCTCCATATGTCCCATTTGGAAGTGTCCAATTCAGAAACAATTCTGGCTGCTTAGGCACAGCCTTACATTCCAGTTTATCTACTGATGCTGGATCTACAGCAAAAAAAAAGGGAAAGGAAGGGAAGGAGGGAGGGAGGGAGAAGTGAACTAATCACATTAGCTATTTAATAAAAGACACAATGCCTGAATAAGAATGTAGCAGTATGGAGCAAAGTGGAACACCCTGTTTCCTCCTACTAAGCACTTTTCCTACTTCATCTCCATACAATAAGCTATCTAGGTGAAATATTAGGAGAAAAATTGCATTACCACAAAAAAGCAGTCACCACTGCAAAAGGAGAAAAAAAACTTGAACTTAGATAAGATCTAATTACCATCTGATGAATGAATCAGTTTAGGCAACAATCATATATCGACTTACCTTGCGACTAAGAATGGTTACTCTTAATTTGTTTTACAAATGGGGAATTTGGGGGGGGGGGGGGAAGCACGATTTATCCTATAGTTCTGGGTGAATGAGCTAAATTATGCTGGAAATGACCTTGCTTTAGTTATGTGCATTGTATACATAGCCAGGACATAGAGAAACAAAACAAATAAAATGGAAAACATGAAATAAAATACCTTTCCTAGAAAGGACATGTTGGAATCTCTCCTGTTTTCTTGTATGTTCTATTCCCTAGGCTACTACCACATGCTTCACTTTATATGATTGTGCAGTCATACTTTTATGAAGACTTTATTGCTGTGTGACAGTGCATCCTGCCATTTAACAGACTTACTTGTACAGTGATTTATGCTGTTTGGACTTCCTTCAGTCTTGTTATCTCTTGCTACTGAATATATGCTGAATGTATAATTAGTACCAGGGTTTAGCTCTGAAATTTCAGCACTGGTATCTTGAGAGGTCTTATCCTTATCAACATCCCCACTGATGTGTATCCTGTAGGAGTACTCAGGAGAAACCACATCAAGGTTTTCCCATGTTAAGTTGACCACTGTTGTATTGACATCTTTAACACTGATGTTGGAGACCGAGCTAGGAACTGTTAAGAAAAAAGGACTTTTAATATAAATAATATATATGCATAATGCTGAACAATAGTTCAAGTGGCAATATCACCTCATATATCTAGACTCTTTTATGTTCTGAACATCATCATTTTCAATAATATGCTATGAATCATTTAATTGATTGATATATAGCTTTAATTGATAAAGCTATATATCATAGGCATAGGTCAATTCATGTCACCTTAACTTTCACTTTGTATTTGGAGCAATTTTACATTCACTTAAACAATGCACTGAGCAAGCCAGTACCACACAAATTTCAGATACAACCACCATCATGTTTACTGACACTAGTTGGGTTCAAACAACATAATAACCCTCATTCAAAGGTTGTTGTTCACACAACATGATAACCCACACTCAATGGTTGAGTGTGGGCTGTTGTTAAATTATGAGTTGTTTGCTGAACTGTGAATTAGTATTTTGTCTGAACCTAGGACATTTTCCACAGGGTGGCTTGTTAATCATGCAGTGTGACTTACTTTTCTCAAACAAGTTGTCTTGCGAATCCGTGGTTTGTTATTGGGTCATTCATGGTGGTTAACAAGCCACACCACTCAAAAACTACCTTCACGCAACCGCTGAATGTGGATTAGCAGGTGATGTGACCCAAGTGTGGGTTGTCATTGAACTATGGGTTGTTGTTCAAAAGTGGGTGTTCATGTTGTCTAAACCTAATCATGATAACAAACCATGGTGAACAAACCACAGTTTACAACCCAACAACAAACCATGGGTTCTCTCCATTAGTTGTTGTTCGTGGTTAATAGCCTGTTTCTGCAACAGGTCTTTCCCTGGCTTTCCTCCTCTCTACAGACCCTTGCACCCTCCCAATTCTGCTCCAAAGGTAAATTGACCAAAACAGATTTGGGGGACCATATCAAGGTAGGGTAATCTGTTCCGCTAGTGGTTTCTGATCCCATAGTGGATGGCCAGTTATGGGCTGTATGAGGGCCAATAAACAAAGACTAATCCATACAGGACAGATATCCTGCCAGTGGGTGGGCCATCTGCCCAACCAAGTGATGTCCAATCTCTACTCGATGCAGTTGCACTCCCCTTATAGTTTGGGAATGCTCCTGGATCCAGCACTATAGTTAAGCTATATTAATTGCCATCATATCTGGACCAAGATAGCCTTGCTACTGTTGTCCAGTTACTCTGGTAACCTCTTGGTTGGAATATTTCAATACATTCTAAGTAGGGCTGGTTTTGAAAACACCCAAGAAACGTCAGTTATTCCAAAACAGGGCAGCAAGATCGCTAACAGGGGCTCAGTGCTATGATCATGTTATAGCTTTGTCATCTGCTGTCCAATTCTAAGATTTAACAAGCTCTAAACCAGTAAATGGGAAAATGTAGCCCTCCAGATGTTGGACAGGAACCCCCATCATTCCTCACCATTTGGATACCAACTGGATATGACCCATTGTATAACATGTTACAGTATAACACAGGGACTCAACAGATGCACCCTGTTCATGGCTCCATTCAGCCTGGAACAGGTGGCTGAAGCACTGATGGGAATTTGTAGGAAGGAGAGAGCAGTTACAGAAGCGGAGAAAGTTGCATCAATTTTTCATAGACTCACTTGTCTACGTTAGTTGTCAACTTCAGCTTGAATACATTTTACAAATATATAGAATGTACCTTTATCATACAGAAATACTATGACTGGAAATCAGCATGCATATAAGCATGTTTACCTGTATAAGTAGTTGTGCTGTTTGGGTCTCCTTCAGTTTGATTCCCATCTACTTGTGGATATATGCTGAATGTGTACAATATGCCAGGTACCAAATGGCTGATTACTGCACTGACGCGGTTAGAAAATACATCCCAGGGATCACCAGTTCCTTTTATTTGTATTCGGTAAGTGTAGTTAGCAGCATTTGGATCACCATTTTTCCAAATTAAATTCACAGTAGTGGTACTTTTGGATTTAATCTGGATGTCAGAAACTGGATTGGGTTCTGTTTAAGAAAAGACAAAAAGGATTTTAGCCTTATCAATGAAACTGCTACCACAAAAATAATTCCTCTTAAGCCTTTTGAAACAGGGATAATGATACTGCAATTTTGTTAATTTAACTTTTTGTTAGAAAAGAAACATTTTCATCACAAAAAAATAAAAATCCAGGCAAAATTCCTAATGCCTGGAATGAATTTCCTAAAACTGCTTTGACCACCTTTTCTTCATGTGGGGTATAATAAAAAGAGTTTGCATCATCAGACATTCCCTCCCATATGCAGCAAGTGAATAAGCATCCTTACGACATATTGCTATGCAGCTGAGCAAGGAGCCACTACCAATAGCATTGGAGATTTCATGAAACTGACTTTCTCAAAAAGGACACATGGCACATACTCTTTTGATTTACTCTGAATGTGAATAGATGTTAACTATTCACATTCACATAGTTAACTGCCCTTCCAGTTAACTATAGATGTCAACTGGAAGGGCAGCACAGATAAAGGAAAAAGGGCAGCGGGGATAATGTAAGTTAAAGATATCGAAAGGTGCTCAACATGAAGAATCCAGGCAATATTGAAACTAATAAATAATAATTATTTCTCTTTTATTCTTACATCTGCTTTGAGAACTCAGTCTGAGACTAGGATACCAATTCTATGGAGGAAAATCACGTTTAATTTAAAGGAGTTAAATCTGACATCGCACAAGCAGGCTTCAGTTCGTGCAACAGGTTTTCCTCTTGCTCTACTCCTCTCTGCAGACCCCTCTGCACACTCACAATGCTGCTCAGAAGCGTCCCCTAACTGACCAAAATAGATTTCGGGAAGCATGGGGGGGGGGGGGTAAACTGTTCCACCAGTGGTTTCTGATCCTCTGGTGGAGGGCCAGTTATGGGCTGGATGAGAGCCAATAAGCAAAGACTAATCCAGATATTTATTTATTTATTTATTTATTTATATTTATTTATTACATTTGTATACCACCCCATAGCCGAAGCTCTCTGGGCGGTTTACATAGGATTAAAACAATTAAAAACAATATACAAAAATTAAAACAGCAAAAACATACTACACACAATCTGTACATTTAAAACAACTACAACACCCCAAAAAGCAACAAAAAACAAAAACAAACCCAGGCTCCTCAGATATTGTCAAATGCCTGAGAGAAGAGGAAAGTCTTGACCTGGCGCCAAAAAGATAATAATGTTGGCGCCAGGCGGGCCTCGTCGGGGAGATCATTCCACAATTGGGGGGCCACCACAGAGAAGGTCCTCTCTTTTGTAGCCGACCTCCGAGCTTCCCTCGGAGTAGGCGCTCGGAGGAGGGCCTTAGATGTTGAACGTAGTGTTTGGGTAGGTTCATGTCGGGAAAGGCATTCCATCAGGTATTGTGGTCCCAAGCCGTGTAAGGCTTTATAGGTTAAAACCAGCATCTTGAATCGGGCTCGGAAACATACAGGCGGCCAATGCAAACGGGCCAGAGTAGGTCTTATACGCTCGAACCTACTGGTTCCAGTTATCAATCTGGCTGCTGCATTTTGCACAAGCAGCAGCTTCCGAACCACCTTCAAAGGCAGCCCCACGTAGAGTGCATCTAACTTGGAGATTACCAGAGTATGGACAACTGAAGCCAGGTTATCCCTGTCCAGATAGGGACGTAGCTGGGCCACCGACCGAAGTTGGTAGAAGGCACTCCGTGCCACTGAGGCCACCTGTGCCTCAAGTGACAGATATGGTTCTAGGAGAACCCCCAAGCTACGAACCCGCTCTTTCAAGGGGAGTGCAACCCCATCCAGAACAGGTTGAACACCCTCCATCCAGTCAGCGGACCCACGCACTAACAGCGTCTCAGTCTTGTCTGGATTGAGTTTCAGTTTATTAGCCCTCATCCAGTCCATTGTCGCAGTCAGGCACTGGTTCAGCACAGTCCAATTAAGTGTTATTCAGTATGTCCTGGATGGAGCTGCACTTCCCCTATAGGATCAGGCTCACAGTTTGGGAGTGCTCCAGGATCCAGCCCTGTCACTGTTCCTACTATCAGCTTTGGCTGATACGCCAGCTGCGCCCCTTCCTACAGTTGGAAGACTTAAAGATGGTAGTGCATGCTCTGGCAATTTTGAGGCTCGACTTCTGCAATGCGCTGTACATAGGGCTACCTCTGTGCCTAGTCTGGAAACTTCTTCAAAATATGGCAGCCAGGTTGGTCACCAATATACCTAGAGGTGACCATATAACACCACTTTTAAAATCACTTCACTGGCTGCCAATTAATTTCCGAATGAAGTATAAAGTGTTGGTTATTACCTTTAAAGCCCTACATGTTTGGGTCCAGGTTACCTGCGGGATTGCCTTCTCCCCATACAATCCGCCCGCACACTCAGGTCCTCTGGGAAGAACTCACTCCAGTCAGCAAAAACTAGGCTGACAACTGTTACCCAGAGGACCTTCTCTTCTGCCGCTCCCAGACTGTGGAATGGCCTGCCGGGAGAGATTCGCCAACTTAACAGTCTTCCAGAATTTAAGAAAGCTATAAAAATTGATATTTTCCGGCAAGCCTACCCAGCTGAATTTTAAGATGCTTTTTAATAATGTATTAGTTGTATGTTTTTAATAATTCATTAATTTTGTATGTTTTTAATCAGTTTTATGTATTTTATGCTGTTTTGTATTAATGTTGTTCCCCGCCTCGATCCAGATGGAGAGGCAGTTAAGAAATAAATATGTTATTTTTACTATCTCTTTGTTGCTTGTGGCGGTTTTTCTAGATGGACATGACAGGCTTTGCCAAATCATGCTGTTTTTTATTATTATTATTATTATTATTATTATTTATTGAATTTTATAATATACATAAAAAACACATCACTTACAAATCATATCAGTACATTACATAAATACCATACATCATAATCCACCTAACAAGTGCACACCTCCCCCTGGGACCAGCTACTACATATTTATCAATTGTACTTTTTAAAGCATTCTTCCAAAACTGCATAGAGTCCTGTGCCGGTATACACCCCTTCCCTTTTACTAATACAAAATCTACAAACAGTCCCCATCTATTCCAAAAATCATTTCTTCTTAATATTCCTCTTTTAACTTTAATATTAGTTGTTAACTTATCATTAATAGCAATTTCCCACACTTCTTTATACCATTCTTCTATTTGGTAGTTGCCTTGCATTTTCCATTGTCTAGATATCATTAACCTCGCTGCTGTCAATAAATATGCTGTCTTTTATTGATTCAGGAATTTCCTGACGATTGAGCATGTTTTAATTATGACTGCTTCCTGGATGTTGGTGTGGATGTATTCTGGTAGGCCCAGTTTCTGAAGGTTTTCTGTATAATGTTTTGATGTGATGCCGGTGACTGATGTAACGAATGGAATAATTGTGGCCTTTTCCTGCTGTCATAGTTCTTTGACTTCCATGGCAAATGGTGTATATTTGTCTCTCTTCTTCCTTTTCAACAACACTTTTGTCATTCGGTATTGCTATGTCGATGAGGTATGTGATTTTTTTTTTGTCTGTGAATGTTATGTCTGGTCGGTTGCAAGGTATTGTCTTGTCCGTATGAATTGTTCTGTCCCAGTATATTTTATGATCTGCATTTTCCAAGATTATTTCGGGTGAATATGTATAGTATGGTGTAGGTTGTTTGATAAGGTTGAATTTGACGGCCAGTTGGTGAATTATTTTTGCAGCTGTATTGTGTCTGTCTGTATAGCCCATTCCTGCCTGAATTTTACATCCTCCTGTTATATGGTCTATTGTTTCTTGGAATTGATGGCATTTCCTGCATAGGTCTTTTGTTATACTGTTATCCTTTATGATGTATTTTTGGTAGTTCTTCGTTGCTATAACTTGATTCTGTATAGATATTAGGAATCCTTCAGTTTCTGGAAATAGCTCACCCTTCCTGAGCTATTTGTATAATTGTTCTTTATTTGTGGGTTCTGTATTATGTTGTAGTGCTTCCCATGGAATGCTTTTTGTGCTCATTTTTCTTTTTTCACTGCAAGTGTAAGTGGTTGTGTTTGATCTTCATTTTGTAGTGCTAGGTTGAGTGGGGTGTAGTTTTTATCTGCTTTTACTATAGCATTATGAATAGGGGTATTTTTGGTGTGGAAGAATTCTGAGTGATTTTATCTGTTTAGCATGAATTTAATGTCCAGTAGACTTCTTCCTCCTTCTTTCCTGCTGATTGTTATTCTTTCAATGCATGAGTTGGGATGGAACATGCAATGATTTGTGAGTTCAGTGCGATTGAGTCTGTTTAATTCTTCAAGTTCAGTATGTGACCAATATATGATTCCAAATGAGTATGTGAGGATGGGTATTGTGTAGGTGTTGATGGCTTTGAAAATGTTGAGTTTAGATTTTAGGATTTGTGATAGGCGAGTTTTATATTGCATTCTTAGTTGAGTGGATTGTGGATTGATTGATTTTTGTGTTTTGTTAGAAGCCTAAGTATTTGTATGTTTCATTTTCTTCCATGTTATCTAATATTTTGTTCTTTAGGGTTTCTGATGTTCTTCTTCTTTCCATTTTCTATGTGTAGCATCTTGCATTTTCCTATCCCAAATTCCATTTTCATGTCTGTCGTCAGTTCTTCAGTGATTCACAGGAGGCCTTTTATCTGTGTTGAAGTTGAAGCATAGATTTTGATGTCATCCATGTACAAGAGGTGATTTATTCTGTGCTTTGCTTGTATTGGGTGGTTTACGTCGATGCTGTATGTGGTGTTGTTAAGGGTGTTGGATAGTGGATTCAGACACAGACAAAACCATAGGGCGCTAAATGTGTCACCTTGGAATATGATACAACAAAGTTAAGGGAAACAACTACAATGGCACCAGTAGTAACAAATTAGTTGCTATCTGAGCATATATATGTATAAAATGTTTATTTCATTAAAATACTTTATAAAACAAATCACCAAGAGGCCAAGCGCGTTTCGACAATTTTTGTCTTCCTCAGTGGCCTACATAGACACAATAAAAAGATAAAAAAATTAAAAACAAAGTAACAACATAGTATCTGTATATATATATGTATATATATATAGTTATGTTGTCAATTTAAACTCACCCTTTTTTGGGGTGTTATTTAGAGCTTGGTTCGAATGGAGGATGGTATTTAATTATTTTCTTGGTCGTTCTTTGTGAACTAGCGAAGAGAAATATATCTTTTTTATTTTTATTTATTTTCTAAAAAGGGAATCTCTAAATTATACTTAACTTTGCAATTTTCAAACCGACCTCATTGTTAAAGAAAATATTATTTATAACTTACCATTATAAATTTAAAATACCCACATCGGGAAATTACTCCCACTCTGGATGGCAGATCCTTTTGCCAAAACCTCCGTTGAAAGACATCGAAGCCCATACGTGAAGCTGTGCCCTATTATACTAAATGCCGTAATCATTACGAGATAGAGGCCGGCTGTGCGTATGGACTCAAGGTCAAGAAATGGAATCCCAAAACAGCTGTGAAAACTTACAATTTAACCCACTGGATACCAAATCAAACATACATACTTTTACTGACCACAATGGGATCTATAAAAACTTAAATAAAAAAAACCTTAATAGATACAATTGCAAATTACAAGTTCACAAAATTGCAGGAGTCCAATTTATTTCCTCATTTAGTCCATAGTGGGACAGAGTGTTAAGGGAGTAGATCCAGAATAGTTCTCTTTTCTTTCATTTCTGTTGTCCAAATCCTCCTTGAGGAGCTACTTTTTCCAGAATCCAAAATTTCAAGTCACTGTCCTTATGGCCTTTTTCTACAAAGTGTTTCACTAGTGGAGCTTGCATTCTGTTGTTTCTTATGCAACTTTTATGTTCACAGATCCTTATTTTGATCCTCCTGGTAGTCATTCCAACATATAAAAGGTTACAAGGACATTGTATTGCATAAATCACCCCTTTTGTATTACAGTTGAAAAAGCCCTTTAATACATACTTCCTTTGATTTCCATAGTTTACAAAATCTTTCAGTTTTACACAGTCATTACAGACACTACATTGGTTGCATGGATAGTTACCTATAGGTGGAGCAGCAAATCTACTGTCTGTTGGTTGCTGTTGTTGTATAGCACTATGAACTAACATATATTTCAGATTATGTGCCCACTTATAAGTAAAAAGAGGCTTTTTAGTGCATCTAGGTATATCCTCCAACAAATGCCAATGCTTCGTTATTGCCTGTTGGAGCAATCCAGTATGCCCATCAAGTGTAAGTGGAATAACAAAAGAGTTTCTATTTTCCTTTTTTGCCTCAGACCTCAAAAGTACTTTTCTGTCTAATTTTTTGGCCCTATATATTGCTTGCTTTAAGATCTTCCTGGGATAACCTCTGTCAGAGAGCTGTTGCATCAAAGTTATGGCCTGTCTCATAAAAACATGTGTATTACTGCAATTCCTTCTAAGTCTCACCATCTGTGAATACGGCAAATTCTTTTTTATATGCCTTGGATGGAAACTATCATAGGCTAAGAAGGAGTTAATGTCCGTTGGTTTCCTATAGATATCTGTCTCCAAGAATTGTCCATTTCTTGACACTGTGACATCCAACAAATGTACTACATGTTTATTATAAGTCATATCAAATTTTATAGAGTCATGTCTGGAATTTATAAAGTCCCTAAATGCTAACAACAGATGCACTGAGCTACCGTCCCTACCAACACTTGGTAATAATTAAGTATTACAGTGGGACTGCAAGAATTAATTTACAGTGGTATAGGTTCTAGCGACATTCTTAATGCATACTATTTTCTATAAACTGACTTCAGTTTCTTTTCTTTATAGATGGCATAACAAAAAGAGTTTGCTTCATCGGGTACTTGTTTCCACATGTAGCACATGAATGAGCAAACTTATGGCACATTACTATGTGGGGAACAATGAAACTGGTGGTTTCATGAAACTGGCTCTCTCAATAAGGACGAACACAGACTTGTTAAATTTACTCCAGATGTGAACATCACTGCAGCCACAGATTTTAACTGGAGAAGCAGCACAGATAAAGAAAAAAGGGTAGCTGAGATAATGCAGATCAAGCGTAGGCAACCTTGGGTGGTCTGGAGGCTAATTTTCAACTAAATTCTTCTGTAAGTACTTACTGTGAATATATAGAATGCACCAATGTTGATCACATGGCAATAGGAATTCATCACATCTCTTAATTTAATTTACTTACTTGTATAAGCAATTGTACCATTTGGGTGCTCTTCAGTTTTACCACCATTTACTTCTGGATATATGTTGATTAACGGCCCCTTTTTTGGAGGGGTCATAAAAAGAGTTCACCCCAACGAAGTCAGTGAGTTTCAACAGTCTGGAATTATGTACATTATCCTCCACCCCCAATAAAATGCTGCTTCTTTCATCCACATACCTTACTATGTAAATATTGGCCCCGAAAAGAGGTTTTGAATGGCTGCCAACACCTAAACGCCCCAGCAGTTGCACATAAGACTGGAAGTTTTGGAGATGCCACAGCTTGTGTAGGATGTCAGGACTGTTGAAACTTTTTGTACCTTCTGACGTAATATTTTTTTTTGACACACGCTCTGGGACTATCAGAGCTGGAGCAGGTGAGGATCCTGGCACCAGGGCTGGCTTTTGCAACCCAGTGCCCCCTCCATACTTATTCCTACACACAAATGTCTGAAAAACGCTAGAGGGTTACTGCAATTTTGTTCGGTAAGGTTTTGTTGGTTTATGAAACATTTTCATCATGATCAAAGCTGACTTTAGAGCAAGCACCCTGGTATGTTCTTAATACCCATAATCAGTTTCTTATCAACTGTTTTACACATGTTGTAACAACGTAGATTTTGCTTTGTTAGACATTTCTTCCCATATGTAGCATAGCAATGGGTATCCTTAATACAAATATCTATGCAATGAATTAGCAACATAAAACCATGAATGCAAACAGCCACGGAACAGGCTCTCTCAAAAAGGATAAGCAGACCACACTGCTCTGTTGATCTCCTCTGAGTGAGTATAAATAGCAGTGCAGCTACAACTGTTAACTGGAGAAGCACCAATAATAAAGGGGAATGGGTGATTTGCATATGGGAATATGAAAAAAGCCTAATATGTAGAAGTTAAACAAGTATTTGTGGGAGGAAACTATCCTTCAAGTAACGTGGCCCAAAGACAAATAGGCCTATAAAAGCTTTAAAATAATCTTCCAATTCTATTGTTATGTTTATTCTCAAGCCACATATATTGCATGTCACATTAGCAGTGAGGCCAACAGTGGAAGGATCTTGGAAGAGGTTGGAATAGTAAGTATCCCAGAGTACATGCAACGCATCATAATTTGGGACTCAGAATGCTGTATCTTGCCTTGATTTCCTGGAGGAAAGGCAGGATCCAAATTTTAACAGACAAACAACACAATATATGCAATAATATATGCAATGCATGATTTTCCTGGAAAGTTTAAATACTGTGTACATAAAAATAAAACCGAGTTTTGATTGTTTGTCACACCCCAACATGAGTAAGAAGAGGAATCAGGGACACTTTGCAGATTAGGATGTACTCAAATTTCAATGGTTCCTGCAATGTTCTATGGGACAAAGGTGCATGGCACCCAATGTGGAAAATTGTTAAAAGAAGACAAAACCTGCTGCCTTGCAAAGAAGCTGCCTGTGAGTAAACAAATTTAGCCTCATCTCACCAGCCATGTCCCTTTACTTTCTCATATCAGAGAATGGCAACCATTCACTTGTACTAAGAGCAGTAATGTGCTGCACTTGGGACTATTACTGTTGCAAGGCCTACAACATCCCTCCAGCCACCTACACTGGAGTGGCCATGGGACAGAGACCCCATACAAGTGCCACGTGCCTTTTGGCTACACCCACATCCTATCACAACCTTCACTAGTACTTCAAATATTTAAAAATATAATCAAAATATTCTCTCAAAGAGATACAGACTAGTACTTTCAAGTGCACAAAATACCTTCCCAATAAACTATCACTTGCATTAATCATTCAAGGATGCACATATACAAATGCGTACTTCCATCTGCTTGAGTAGATAACATGAATGCATAGAATGTACATTGGTAGTACAAAAACACATGGTGATTGGAAATCAAGCATGTATCTTAATAGACTTACTCGTATAAACAGTTATGTTGTTTGGGAGTCCTTCAGTTTTACCATCAGCAGCCACTGGAATTATTATGAATATGTACAACGTTCCAGGTTCTAAGTTTTGAATTTCTATACTGGTGGCAGTAATGTTTTCTCTGATAGCGCCATTTCCTTCCATTTCTATTTTGTAAGTGTAGCTAGAAGCATCTGGATCAGTATTGTTCCACTTTAATGTTACTGCGGTAGTACCAATATTTTCAACGTGGATTTGAGAAACTGGATTTGGCCCTGTTTAAGAGGAAAAAAAGTTTGCCTCTGCATTACTGAAACAAAATATCTCATTTTTAGATAGTGCTATCAGAAATCGATTAACAGAGATAAAGATCTGGTTAAAAAAATGTTGTTGGAAAGTATCCAAATTTCATTGAAGATATAGTTTTAATTGTAATGTGTTCTGATGAAGAAACGAAGTATACTGAACCTCAATAAGCCATTCCTTGTGAAAGTGATGTGTGTATTAAAACCCTGTGTGACTGTGAAGCTACCATGTTTTCCTATTCCCTCTCAAACATGAGCCGTTCTGACTGAACCACCCTTTCTGTCTTCTCCAATGTGGAGACTGCGCCGTAAAGGGTGAAAGAAGTTCGGACCCCTCCCTCAATAAGCCATTCCATGTGAAAGCCCTGTGTGAACGTGAGGTATGGGGGCATATATATCTAAAATATGCTCTCAAAGAGATACAGACCAGTACTTTCAGGTGCACAAAATACCTTCCCAGTAAACTATCACTGGTATTAATCATTCAAGGATGCACCTATACAGATGCTTTTGTACTTCCATCTGCTTGAGTACATAACGTGAATGCATAGAATGTACATTGGTAGTACAAAAACACATGGTGATTGGAAATCAAGCATGTATCTTAATAGACTTACTTGTATAAACAGTTGTCTCGTTTGGGTCTCCTTCAGTTTTACCATCAGCTGCCACTGGAATTATTATGAATGTGTACAACGTTCCAGGTTCTAAGTTTCGAATTTCTATACGGGTGGCAGTAATGTTTTCTCTGATAGTGCGATTTCCTTCCATTTCTATTTTGTAAGTGTAGTTAGAAGCATCTGCATCAGTACTGATCCACTTTAACGTTACTGCGGTAGTACCAATGTTTTCAACATGGATTTGAGAAACTGGACTTGGCTCTGTTTAAGAAAGAAAAAAGGATTGCCTCTGTATTACTGAAACAAAGTATCTCATTTTAGATAGTGCTATCCGAAATTGATTAACAGAGATAAAAGGTGTTGCAGTTTGTTTTACAAAAATGTATATGATTGAATTAAAAATTGTTTCAAATTTCACTGAAAATTCACTTTTTATTGTAAATGTTCTGATGAGGAAATGAAGTATACTAAACCACAAAATATGGAGTAAATTATATTTTCTATATGGATTTGCACTAATCATCGAAGGCTCACTTGAACAGATGTTTGTTATGCTTAGATCTACTGAAGAGAGTATACCAGGTTGTAAATTGCCAAATATGGCATCAGTGCCAAAACTGGCAAGCTACAAACTGGTGCATCCTATTCATTAACAATGTTCACATGAGGAGAAGGTAAGAAGATTAAAGATGATTCAGCACCACAAGTATCAGTGTTGGTGTCATCCAAGGCGTAGTTCCTGGGAGGTCTATCTGTTGGTACTTGATGAATATTCTGTAAATGCATCTGAAGCCACAGGCTTCTGCTATTCCAGGTTAATCATAGTGTTGCATGGGTTTGTATGTCAAAAGCTCAACTACATTTTACTGCACAAAGTGACAAGCTATGGTCAAACATTATATAAGAGAAGTTTATTTTATGCTTTGCATATCTTGTGAGATTATGTCAAACTCTTGGTTTACTTGAAAGAGGCGGAACAGATTATAAGAATTTAAATTTCCAAATCCACTTTTCATCCCAGCTTGGTGATCAGAGATGTATTAATTCAGGGATTATTTATTCAGATGGAACAAATTCACAACATCAGCCAATTTAGACAATTGTAGCAAAGCCAATGGTTCCTTAAACTAGCAAATTTATTGAGGCATTAGTTTTTGTAAGTAAAAGCTGACTACATTAAGGAAACTTTTGCCTACAAAGGGTCTATCACAACGGAGATCATAGACAGCTGGTTTTTCGATGGTTGGGTTGTCCACATAGTGACAATGTTGTCTGTCATACAAAGGCTGCAGACACCATGGGATAGTGTGTCCTGGGGAGGAGTCATTGGTGTGGCACATGATACTGGGAAATGCAGCAGAGAGCTCCAATAAGTCATAGGTTGGCTACTAGGTTCAAGGCTGAATCCAGAGTTTTCAAGTAGCATTTTCAGAAATGTTGCTTGTTGAGAGCCTACTAAACAGGCAGTGCTGTGTAGTCCTAATGCACATCCAAGACCACTGTGTCAGGAGAATGAGTTAAGATCTCTTCAGCACTTGCAAATGCTTTGTGCCAAGGGAAAATCTTTATCTTAGTCATTGGATAAGAAGAACTTTCGGTCCGATCAAGCAAGGTTATTTTATGTTTTTAATCCTTTATATTGTTCATAAGGGCCTTTAAAAGTAAGTCTCCTTTCTATAAAATTCATTTAAAATAAGAGAGTTTGGGGGGTAATGAGACTATACACTGTCTTCCTCAGTTTTGAAACATAAAGACGGCCATGTGCAACAATGAAAGGAAGAAAAATGACCTCTCACACTCAGAATTTCAAAATATGGATCAAATGAAAACAAATCTTTAGTGTGCTTGGTTTAGACTTACTTGCTTCCTAGAACAAAACTAGATCTTAGACTGGAATATTACATCCAAGAAATATCCAGTCCACATATATAAAAGATACAAACAAACCCTGAAAAGATAAAAACTTCTCTAATGAAATCTGTCTGGTTATCAAAGAAGTATTAGAAATTGCTTATTTATTATATTTAGACCCTATCTATTTTTCATGACCAAATTCTTGAGTGTTGCTGAGGCTCTCAAGCAGCCTCCCATCCAGGTACTGGTCAGACCCTGACCTGCTTAGATTCAGCAAGCAGCAGAGCCTTTAGATTATGCACTTGAACCTTTATGAACATATCACATCCAAGGTGGCTATGGAAGCTTAACAATACAGATCAGGACTCCTCCTCTCCATACTCTATGGTTAGGAATTATCTTTATCAATTGCCATCCTATCTGGAGAGAGATACCCTCTACACTTATCCACACCATGGTAACCCTCTTGGTTAGATTACTTCAATGCATTCTATGTGGGGCTGCTTTTGAAAACAGCCTGGAAACATCAATTAGCCCAAACAAGGCAGCAAGATTGCTAACTAGGACAGGATTCTATTTAAGGCTTTGTCATCGGAACTGCTGTCCAGTCCGTTTCCAGACTCAAGTGAAAATGCTGGAGGTCCAGACCCAATTCACAGAATAGAAGAGTTGGAAGGGGTCTATAAGGCCATCGAGTCCAACCCCCTACTCAATGCAGGAATCCACCTTAAAGCATACCTGACAAATGGCTGTCTAGCTGCTTCTTGAATGCCTGTAATGTAGGAAAGCCCACCATCCCTAGGTAATTGGTTCCATTGTCGTACTGCACTAACAGTCAGGAAGTTTTTCCTGATGTCCAGCCGGAATCTGGTTTCCTGTACCTTGAGCCCATTATTCTGTGTTCTACACTCTGGGGTGATCGAGAAGAGATCCTGGCCCTCCTCTGTGTGACAACCTTTCAAGTATTTGAAGAGTGCTATCATGTCTCCCCTCAGTCTTCTCTTCTCAAGGCTAAACAAGGCCAGTTCTTTCAGTCTCTCTTCATAGGGCTTTGTTTCCAGACTCCTGATCATCCTCGTTGCCCTCCTCTGAACCTCCTCCAGCTTGTCTGCATCCTTCTTGAAGTGTGGTGACCAGAACTGGACACAAGATGAGGCCTAACCAATGCCGAATAGAGGAGAACCATTACCTCACGTGATTTGGAAGCTATACTTCTATTAATGCAGCCCATAATAGCATTTCCTTTTTTTGCAGCCATATCACACTGTTGGCTCATATTCTGCTTGTGATCTACAACAATTCCAAGATCCTTCTCGCTTGTAGTATTGCTGAGCCAAGTATCCCCCATCTTGTAACTGTGCATTTGGTTTCTTTTTTCCAGGTGGAGAACTTGGCATTTATCCCTATTAAATTTCATTCTGTTGTTTTCAGCTTAGCACTCCAGCCTATCAAGATCACTTTGAAGTTTGTTTCTGTCTTTCTGGGTATTAGCTATCCCATCCAAATTTGTGTCATCTGCAAATCTGATAAGCATTCCCTGCACCTCCTCATCCAAGTCATTAATAAGAATTCAAACATCTAAAACAACGTAAACCAGGGATGGAGAACATGCGCCCCTCCAGATCTTGGATGGCAACTCCCATCATTCCACACCATTGGTGGCTAGGGTGATGGGAGTTACTCTCTAACAACATCTGGAGGGCCATACGTTCTCCACCCCTGTACTAAATGCTTGGGGCAAGCTTCCCTAAAGGATCATCTCCCCCCATATATACTCTAGCCCTATGATTTTCTCAGGAGGCTCTTTTACAGGTGCCCCTGCCAAACAAGACTACTATAAAAAGGGGTCATTTCAGTCATGAGTCCTATTATGGAATGCTCATCCTAGAGAAGCTCTTCTGGTGTCTATGCTCTGGTCTTTTTGCACCAGGTGGTCCTTTTTAATTTTCCCAAGTCCTTTAACTTCTAATTTTAAACCTTAAATCATTATACACCTTTTGACATGTTTAGAATTTAGGAACTGTGGCATTTTTGGTGCTACTGTGAATCATAATATTTATTTTATCCTCTGCTGCTGGTTTTTATGCCATCTTTAGATTTCATTATTGTACTTCATATGCATTCATTCTCTTTTAGTGTAAGATGTCCCCAAAATATGTCACTCAGTAAATATTTTTAAAAAAAAATTCAGAAGAAAAAAATAGAACGTGAAATAATGGCAAAACTGGGATCTGTTATATGAAAATATCATGCAGATTATTTAAATGAAGGGCAGCAAAATATGCAGAAGAACTACAGTCCTCCAGCACATTACAAAACTTGTGCTATAATCCTTCTGCTTGAGTACATATTGTGAATGAATAGAATGTACTTTTGTGGCACACACAGCTATCTGAATTCATCACATCTCTTAATTTAATTTACTTACTTGTATAACCAGTTGCATTGTTTGGGTCTCCTTCAGTTTTGCCACCATCTACTTGCGGATAAATGCTGAATGTGTACAATGTGCCAGGCTGCAAGTCACGAATTACTGCACTGGTAGTGGTAGAAGATTTATCACTGGGAGCACCAGTTCCATGTATTTGTATTCGGTAAGTGTAGTTAGAAGCATTTTTGTCAGCATTTACCCAAGTTAAATTCATTGTTGAGTTACTGGAGTGTTCAATTTTGATGTCAGAAACTGGATTGGGCCCTGTTTTTTTAAAAAAAGAGGAAAAAGGACAACAAACAAAAGTGTTATTATCCTGTCAAATGGTACCGGAAAGATCTATTTAGGCATTCAAGTAAAACTTGAGGGAATAAAGTGTAGACAGAGTGTGAGGTCTTGGGTGCGAGTTCTCCCACATCACTATCAAGTCAACTCTACTGTGTCCTCCATATATTTAGAGGGCATGTCTGAAGCAGGATTCTTTGAAATCATACCAATCACGCTTACAATCCTTCCTGTGATTGGGAAGATTATTCACATGTTCAATTAAATGTACAAAGAATCCCCCTTCAGACCTTCAAACTCATTGTTCTTCCATACACATTTTTCAAATGCCTGAATAGGGATATGGGATTTTGGCAATTTCATCCACTAAGATTTTGCAAGGCCAATTGCCCTGAAATTGGCCCTCTCTAAAAAGACAAGAATGCCAAACTGCTGTGTTGATTTCCTGACAGTGAAGCCACAGGTGTTAATTGGAGAAGCAGTGGCAATAAAGGAGAAAGAGTAAATTAAAATGACTAAATCTCACATAATTCTCTTATTCTTACAACTGCTTTGAATACAGGCTTAGATTAAGTTCCAGGTTAGTAACATAGGAACCTGCCTTATACAGAGTCAGTCCATTTAGCTTGATATTATCAACACTGACTGGTGGCAATGCCTCTGCAGGGTTTCAGGCAGGAGTTTTCCAGCCCTGCCTAAAGATGGTGGGGATTGAACTTGGGACCTTCTGCATGCTAAGCAGGTGCTATAACCACTAAGCCATAGCCTCTGACCCAAGTAGAATCATATTTAACCTCAACTCATATATATTGCAATATAGAGGAGTGGTACTCCACATAAGTATTTGCAGGCCAATATGCTACCATTGTGAAGATTTCGACAAGAACTCAGAAACCAAGGATCCCAGGCTACATACACCTGAGCATGGTTTTAAACCGGAACTGCCACCGCTATACTGCTGCAATGCACCAGCTGTTTTGTGGGGGAATGGACATTGGAGAGAAGGGGAAGAATTCCTGGCTGACTCAATGCAACCTATCAGGCCTCAATGGTACTGGCAGTCTTGCTGCAATCCTTTCTGGCTTTAAGGTGCTACAATTAAAATATAAGGGCAAGACAGGGGGGCAAGAGAGGGGGACAATGGCAACTAATTATAACTTAGTGCACAAAAAGCAGTCTGACTTATTATGCGTGACTGAGATGTGGGTGGATAAAGGGAAGGTATTACATGCATATCCAAAAACTAATTCAATGTTGCTTAAGTCCTCTCCATCCACTGAAAGAAAACTAAGAAACAAATTTCTACTCTGAGTGACTGAAATAGTAGCGGCTATAATGTTTATTCATTAAACAAAAAACCTACGGTTTACAAAAGCAATGTTAAGGCTCTACAGTTTCCAACCAAGCACCAAAAAGCAGGGAAATTGGGAGTTAAGGCTCCCAAGCCTTAACGCCACATCCTCCCTAAGGAGGCAGAAAGTGCAAGTGAAATTCTCATTCTCCCAAAGCAGATAAACCATGAGGACAGGGTGGAGAATATGATATGCAGAGGTGACTGTGGGGTTGTGGAAAACTGATCACGAACAACTTAGGGCCACCTACTTCTCTTTTTTTGTTTAGAGCAGCCCTTCCCCAACCTGGTGCCCTCCAAAGGTGTTGGACTACAACTCCCATCATTGCAAGTCAGTATGTCCCATGGTCAGGAATGCTGGGACTTGTCATCTCAAAAATCTAGATATGCAATTTGATCTGCAGAGGTGAGTGTGGGGTTGTGGGAAATGATGATGAACAACTTAGGACCAGCTACTTCTCATTTCTTAGAGCATCTCCTTATGTTGAGAGTTGCAACCCAACACATCTGACAGGCACCAGGTTGGGGAATGTTGTTCAAGAGCAAGGGAAGGCAGAATGTAGATCTTCAGATGTTTTGGAATTCAACTTGTAAAAGCCCCTATCAGCATGGGCAGTTATCAGGAATGCCACACGTTGATGTCCAAATCATCAGGATAGATCTATTTTGTGCCCACATCTGTACTAAAGTATGATGTTTTCCAGCATTAAGATATGTGATCAATCAAGGAACTACAAAAGAGCTGCATCACTTTAAATAAACTGTCAAAACCAAATGAAACAACAATGAATGAATCTTGAACACCTAATCCAGCTAGCCCTTCAGACATCAACATTAGTTTTCAACACATGGCATAGGATGTCTGTTTCTTGAATATCAGATAAAGGATTTCTCTTACTTGTTCAGCAGTGTGAGATCAAAGGCAGAGCTACCACCTAATACTTTCATGCGTATTATTTTAAAATTAAGTATGAATTGATTTTTGTCTTCCCCATAACACATAACATGGGAGTTACAGTGCAACACATCTGGGGAGCACCAGGCTGGAGAAGGTTGACTCCTATACATGTCTTCTCAGAAGCCCGTGCCACTGAATTCACTAGGGATTTCTCCCAAGAGGTACAGGATTGCAAACTAATCTCATCTGAAAGGTGTTCAAGACAGCCAAACTAAACCTCTTCTGCTCCGCTGTTGCTTTGATGAGATGAATTCAGGAATTTAAAAGATCTATAAAGACTGATCTCTTCTGGCAGGCCTACCTAGATGAACTTTAAAGTGTTTTATTGGTGTTTTATTGGTATTTTAACGACGTACTGGTTTTATCTGCTTTTAATCAGTTTTTGTATTTTGTGTTTGGTGTTGTTCCCCGCCTTGATCCGTTGGGAGAGGCGGGTGATAAATAAATAAATGATGATGATGATGATGATGATGATGATGTATTGTGCAGTGATTGTGGGGAGTGAACAGTATATTTTTTATAAATACATTTTAAGAAAAAAAAACATTGGTTCTTTGAAAAGCAGGATATTAACCAAAAGTTGGAAGTGCCTGGCACATGCTCTGTTTCTAGATCTGTAATTAATAGTGCCCCTTTTGTTATCAAGAGTGCTGCTATATGCGAGATGTGTGTGAGAGAAAAGTATTGGGCAGACCCTGTATTTGGTAAGGGTATGGAACAGCATTCCCCATCCTGCTGCCCTCCAGGTGTTTGAGATGACAAGTCCCAGCATTCCTGACCATGGGACATACTGACTTGCAATGATGGGAGTTGTAGTCCAACACCTTTGGAGGGCACCAGGTTGGGGAAGGGCTGCTCTAAACAAAGAAAGAGAGGTAGGTGGCCCTAAGTTGTTCGTGATCAGTTTTCCACAACCCCACAGTCACCTCTGCATATCATATTCTCCACCCTGTCCTCATGGTTTATCTGCTTTGGGAGAATGAGAATTTCACTTGCACTTTCTGCCTCCTTAGGGAGGATGTGGCGTTAAGGCTTGGGAGCCTTAACTCCCAATTTCCCTGCTTTTTGGTGCTTGGTTGGAAACTGTAGAGCCTTAACATTGTTTTTGTAAACCGTAGGTTTTTTGTTTAAGGAATTTCATGGCTTTGTGTAATGGATGACTGGATATTATACAGTTGACAACCAAGCCAGCATCAGCCAGGTTGTTATACCATCTTGACATCCAATATAAAATCAAAACTAGTGTTATATGTTGAACTCACTTTTAACATTAATAAACCAACCAAAATGCTTGCATCTCCCTCATTTTTAAAGATAAAGAGATGAAACCTGGCATCATGATAGTTCTTAAGTAGGGATATAGCTATGCCAAGTATGAAGCAGATCCGTTCATGCCTTGATTTTTAGGAATGTTTTAAAGTTCAAACAGAAATCTCTTTGGGGTCCAGGACCTTGAGCAGTACAAGTTTAAAAAATGAAATTAAAGATAAAGAGATGAAACTTGGCACCATGGTAGCTCCGAAGTAGGGATTTAGCCATGCCAAGTTGGAAGCAGATCCGTTCATCCCTTGATTTTTTGAAATGCTTAAAACTTCAATTATTTTTTTAATTAACTAAAATGCTTACAATTCCATCATTTTTAAAGATAAAGGGATGAAACTTGACAGCATGGTAGCTCTTAAGTAGGGATTGAGCCATGCCAAGTTGGAAACAGATCTGTTTATGCCTTGAGATTTAGGATTTTTTTTTTAACTTCAAACCCAATACTCCTCTTTGGGGTCTAAGGCCTTGTGCAGTACATTAAAAAAAAAAGAAAGTAAAGATGAAGAGATGAAAATTGGCACCACGGTACCTCTTAAGTAAGGCTTTAGCCATGCCAAGTTGAAAGCAGATTGGTTCATGCCTTGAATTTTAGAAAAAAAATTGAAGTCAACCTTTTAAAAAAACTATCCTAAAAATTAAGGCACAAACCGATCTGCTTCCAACTTGGCATGGCTCAATTCTAGGGTGACCATTAGGGTGTGGCGTAGTGGCTAAAGTGTTGGACTTGGACCTGGGAGATCTGGGTTCTACTCCCCACTTAGCCATGGAAACCCATTGGGTGACTTTGGGCCAGTTGCAGACTCTCAGCCCAACCCACCTCACAAGGTTGCTGTTGTAAGGATAAAATGGAGAGGAGGAGGATTATGTATGCCACCTTGGGTTTCTTGGCAGAAAAAAAGGTGTGATATAAATGAAATAATAATTTTTTAAAAAAACTGTCATGATTTCCCCAGATTTCTCCTGGTTTTTGTTCTATCCTCGGTGTCAGGGGGGATTTTATGCAATAGTCTATAATGACCTGGAATTACACACTTTCCCTTTTAAGGCCACCACTAGCGTGGCAGGGGGGAATGACATGCTTTCTGGAGGTGTGTCATTCTCTCCCACTGCTCCAATCAAGGTCTTAAAAGGGAAAAACGTGTCATTCCCAGACATTATAGAAAAAGGCCTGATTGGAGCAGTGGGGTGGGATGAGAATGACATGCTTTCCCCTCCTCCGTTCCAATTGGGGACTTTAAGGTGGCCCCAGAAAGCCATTTTCCTGCCACCCACTAGGTGTCCTCTTTTTTGGTTTCCCAAATATGGTCACCCTACTCAGTTCTTGCAGAGACTGCATTTCCATCCCTAGATATTTACTCAAAAGTAAGACCCATTGAATTTCCTTGGTTCTTGAAAAGCAACACACTTGCTTTTAGATTTGCCAGTCTTATAATTCTATGTGTGCTATGAATGCCTGCTCTGTCCGTCCCTATAGTTTCCTGCAAGGTCCAGCCAGGGGAAGCCAGTAAATTAAACCCAGGGGTGGAGGGAGGGATTCCCTCAAGTTCATCTGACAGCAGGTGCTATAGAACATGGACCTTCTAGGAGTGTTGAGGGTGAATTTCTGGCAGACCCAGCCAGGCAACTTTATGGCTTGTTAGTCCCTCCATTTGGTAGCCCGCAGAGTACCTGCCTCATAAGGCAAATGGCCACATGAGAACTGTTCTTATGGGCTGCTACTTTGTTTGTCTTTAGTATTCTGTGGTCCAGATCTCTTCAGAAGGGGGAATAGTGTTTTGTGGTTGGGGTCGGTCTAAATTATCTCCAGGGGTCCCTTACTCAGTGCCTCTGATAGCAAAGAGATTGAGGATTTTCCCCAACTCTGTTACTCTTGAAGTTACTAGGCCTGTTGAAAATAGATCTTATAACATAAGCATGAAAACAGTGAATACCTCTTTTAACTTGTTAAACCAATGAAAACATGCCACACAAGAAGTCTTAAGATATGAATGGTTTATAAAGAAAAGTAAATGCAAAAGAACATCAGATGCAGAAGTGAAATCTGAAACATTACTAGTAGTAGTAGTAGTAGTAGTAGTATCCTGCCTTTTGCCCAATGCTGGGCCTCAGGGCAGCCTTACAAAACTAAAACATATACAGCTAAAACCTATAAATAGGAATATACTATATACCATATGAAAAGGAAGACAGGGCTCATGTAACTTTAACAGTTGTAGAGAAAAGGGGATTTCAGCCAGTGTTATTTGTATGCAATGAGTTCCTGGTGAAATTCCCTCTTCATCACAACAGTTAAAGTTGCAGGCACTATACTAGAGTGACCATATACAAAAGGAGGCAGGGCCCCTGCAACTTTAACTGTTGCGATGAAGATGGAATTTCACCAGGGACAAACTGCATACAAATGACACTGGCTGAAATTCCCTTTGCTCTACAACTGTTAAAGTTACATGTGCCCTGTCCTCCTTTTCATATGGTCAGCCTAAATATACAAAAGTTAAAAATATAATTAAATACTTTTCAATATTAAAGCATTTTAAACATTTTAAATACATAACAATTTAAAAGTCAAAGGTATAGTCAGAGGTCCAGATTATTTGCCAAAGGCCTGCTGGAACAAAAAAGGGTTTGTCTGCATCCAAAAACACATCAAGGAGGGAGCCAGTGTAGACTGCAAGGATTAGAAAGAACATCCATGTGTGTACACTATGCAAAATAAACGACAGCTCAACTGTTTCTAAACCTTATTAGAAAAACAGGGTGACTAGGCCGAAACCAGCATTGTAGGCCCAGAAGCACTTTGAAAGGTTTCAACGTTGTACTTAAAACTTAACACAGGCCCAAACTAATTAAATGAAGTGTTTGAAGCTTTCAACTTATAGCAGTATGGACCAAACTCTTAGAAAAGAGGGAAGGAGCATTGTGTGTGTATGGGGTGGGGGGTGGGGGATAGAAAGAAAGGTATAGCCACCTATTCCCTGGAGAGATCTGAAGATCAGGTTGTCATGGATCCAGAGGAACCACACCCTGCTTCACCAGGGAGCAAAAGAGCAAACTGGCCTTATGAAGGTAGCCCGAAATACTCTCAGAGCCAAAGGAATGCATGTTCCAGAAGAGAAAAGAGAAACTCTTCTTCTTCACTCAAAAGGTCTGTGCTATAGAGGCAGTGGCCATTTCACTCACCCACTGGGAGTGAGGGAGGGGGGAGAGCGATGCTACTGAGCGTGAGTCAGTGTTGCGCTATGAGGGAAGATGGCCGCCTCATTGACTTGAATTAGAGGTTAAAATAGTCCTTAAAAGTCAACCGAAGGGAATTTTTAAAAAATGAAAAGCTTTCCATCAACTACAGTCAAGGAGGAAGAAGACCCCACCACTGGATTAGTTAATAAGGCTCTAGAAATTATGCAAATTGAGAGCACAAAAAGTCTCAACCCGGAAGTAAATTTTACAAAAGCAGGGAGAGAGGTTTGTATTCCTTTTCTACCTTAAACTGCTCTCCTTCCCTCAATCTTTCACCAACCTTCTTGAAATTTTCAGGTAATGTAAAACAAACATTTCTTTCTGGCACCTGTAAATTTCAGAAAGGTTGATGAAACATTTTCGATTTTATGGCTGTTAGAATGACCCCCCCCCCAATTATCACTTTAACATGGCGGAATGTGTTTTTTACTGACAGCCCTTAACAATGGAGGCACGGCTGTGCCTCCATTAATACACTGAAGCCCTTAAACAACTTCCATGCCATATTACCCTGATAGACTTCTTTCACAACATCTGATAGCAAATACCTATGCTGTCTGCATTGCATGCACGGTGATGTCATCTTTACATTATTTAACTATTATATCTTAATATTCTCCATTGCCAGATCATTTGTTTAATTATTTAATTGGAATCCCTGCTTTCCGCCCAGGCGGCTAATGATGATGAGTGACTTTGTGGGGTAGTGGATAAAGACGTGGACTTTGTTTGGAGAAATGTTGATTCAAATCCACATTCAGTAGTAGTAGAGCTCAGTGGGTGACTTTCTACTAGTCGTCATCTTCCAACCAAGGTAGATGGTTGGAACCTTGCACAGTTGCTGCAAGCATAAAATGGGATAATGCTACCCTATGCTGACTGGCCTGAATTCCCTGGAGGAAAGAGAGGGTATAACTGTGATAAACAAGCAATATGATGGATTCAATGCCACAATTCTGTTGGAATCTCTTAATAGCATGCACATAAAACTGATTCCTGGGTTTTGGTTGCTTGTCACACTCCAGCATGAAGAGTTTGCATCCAGAGTTAAAAGTCAAACCTGCTGCCCTGCAAAAGAGTTAAAAGACAAAGCCTGCTGCCATGTCAAAGAAGCTGGATTATTCGCAGGCAGGAAACAAATTTAGCCACATCTCACCAGCCATGTCCCTTCACTTTCTCATATCAGAGAATGCCAACCATCACTCGTACTGAAAGCAGTAATTTGCTACACTTGGGACTATTACTGTTGAAAGGTCTGCAACATCCCTCCAGCCACCCACACTGGAGTGGCCATGGGACAGGGACCTCATACAAGTGCCACGTACCTTTTGGCCACGCCCATATCCCAACAAAATTATGAGTCCTTCCATCACTCATCCTTTAGTAAATATTTATCCTTACATATTTATAAAATGCAACTTAAATATGCTGTCAAAGAGATGCAGAGTTTACGTGCACAAAATACCTTCCCAATAAAGAATCACTTGCATTTATCATTCAAAGATGCACATATACAGATGCTTTTGTACTATCATCTGCTTGAGTACATAACGTGAATGCATAGAATGTACATTGGTAGTACAAAAACACATGGTGATTGGAAATCAAACATGTATCTTAATAGACTTACTGGTATAAACAGTTATGTTGTTTGGGAGTCCTTCAGTTTTACCATCAGCTGCCACTGGAATTATTATGAATGTGTACAACGTTCCAGGTTCTAAGTTTTGAATTTCTATACGGGTGGCAGTAATGTTTTCTCTGATAGTGCCATTTCCTTCCATTTCTATTTTGTAAGTATAGTTAGAAGCATCTGGATCAGTATTGTTCCACTTTAATGTTACTGCCGTAGTACCAATGTTTTCAACGTGGATTTGAGAAACTGGACTTGGCTCTGTTTAAGAAAGAGGAAAACAGTTTGCCTCTGCATTACTGAAACAAAATATCATTTTTAGATAGTGCTATCAGAAATCGATTAACAGAGATAAAGATCTGGTTAAAAAATGTTGTTGGAAAATATCCAAATTTCATTGAAGATATAGTTTTAATTGTAATGTGTTCTAATGAAAAAATGAAGTATACTGAACCATAAAATATGGAGTCAATTGTATTTTCTACATGGAATTGCATTAATCATTGAAGGCTCACTTGAACAGATGTTTGATGTGCTTTGATCTACTGAAGAGCATATACCAGGTTGTAAATTGCCAGTTATGACTGGTCATTGATATGAAGATATGAAAACATGCCAAATATGTAGAATTCAAGCATGATTAAAATTACTGAATCTCACATATTTGTGTCTTATTGTTACAACTGCTTTGGAGACATATATTTATTTATTTATTTATTGCATTTCTTTACACCTCCACTCTCACAGCCAAAGTTCCATGAGAAGTTTATTTATTTATTTATTTATTACATTTGTATACCGCCCCATAGCTGAAGCTCTCTGGGCGGTTTACATAGGATTAAAAACAATTAAAAACAATATACAAAAATTAAAACAGCAAAAACATACAACTTACACACAATCTGTACATTTAAAAACCACTTCAACACTTCAAAAAGCTACAAAAACAAAACAAAACAAAACAAACCCAGGCTCCTCAGATATTGCCAAATGCCTGAGAGAAGAGGAAAGTCTTGACCTGGCGCCGAAAAGATAACAATGTTGGCGCCAGGCGGGCCTCGTCGGGGAGATCGTTCCACAATTGGGAAGCCACCACAGAGAAGGCCCTCTCCCTTGTTGCCGACCTCTGAGCTTCCCTCAGAGGAGGCACTCGGAGGAGGGCCTTAGATGTTGAACGTAGTGTTTGGGTAGGTTCATGTCGGGAAAGGCGTTCCATCAGGTATTGTGGTCCCAAGCCGTGTAAGGCTTTATAGGTTAAAACCAGCACCTTGAACCGGGCTCGGAAACATACAGGCAGCCAATGCAAGCGAGCCAGAGTAGGTCTTATATGTTCGAACCTACTGGTTCCAGTTATCAATCTGGCCGCTGCATTTTGCACAAGCTGCAGCTTCCGAACCACCTTCAAAGGCAGCCCCACGTAGAGTGCATTGCAGTAATCTAACTTGGAGGTTACCAGAGCATGGACAACTGAAGCCAGGTTATCCCTGTCCAGATAGGGACGTAGCTGGGCCACCAACCGAAGTTAGTAGAAGGCACTCCGTGCCACTGAGGCCACCTGCACCTCAAGTGACATAGATGGTTCTAGGAGAACCCCCAAGCTACGAACCCGCTCCTTCAAGGGGAGTGCAACCCCATCCAGAACAGGTTGAACACCCTCCATCCGGTCAGCGGAACCACCCACTAACAGCGTCTCAGTCTTAACTGGATTGAGTTTCAGTTTATTAGCCCTCATCCAGTCCATTGTCGCAGCCAGGCACTGGTTCAGCACATCCACAGCTTCACCTGATGAAGATGAAAAGGAGAAATAAAGCTGTGTGTCATCAGCGTACTGATGACAACGCACTCCAAAACTCCGGATGACTGCACTCAATGGTTTCATGTAGATGTTGAACAGCATGGGGGACAAAACTGACCCCTGCGGAACCCCATACTGGAGAATCCACAGGGCCGAGCAATGTTCCCCAAGCACCACCTTCTGGAGCTGACCCACCAAGTAGGAGCGAAACCACTGCAATGCAGTGCCTCCCACTCCCAACTCAGCCAGTCGTCCCAGAAGGATACCATGGTCGATGGTATCGAAAGCCGCTGAAAGATCAAGGAGAATCAACAGAGTCACATTCCCCCTGTCTTTCTCCCGACACAGGTCATCATACAGGGCGACCAAGGCTGTTTCCGTACCAGAACCAGGCCTGAATCCCGACTGAAATGGATCCAGATAATCAGTCTCATCCAAGAGTGCCTGGAGCTGGCTCGCAACCACCCGCTCCAGGACCTTGCCCAGGAATGGAACATTTGCTACTGGCCTGTAGTTATTAAGATTTTCAGGGTCCAGGGAAGATTTCTTTAGGAGTGGTCTCACTGCCGCCTCTTTCAGGAGGCCTGGGACCACTCCTTCTTGCAAAGAGGCATTAATCACTTCCCTGGCCCAGCCAGTTGTTCCATCCCTATAAAACTATAAAATATGACAGAGTAAAACGCAATATAAAAAAACACTTCGAACTTAATAAAGCTAGAATAAAAAGCAAGGTAAAAGCTAGCAGCAGTGCAAAGATCTTAAAACACACTAAGGCTTTAGAAAAAATTTGAAGGACAAAAAGGCAGGGCTGTTGCTCTTAAAATGTATTAATTTTAGTACATTACTAGCTGATATGCCCGGCGTTGCTCAGGTCCGCGAATAATGTTTGAGACATTTATTTGATAAATAATAATTTTCTCTGCAACTTATTCATCTTCAGGTTGGTTGTGTGTTTTTTAGTTTGGCTGAGTTAGTAAATTGTTTTGTTAGAATAAATGGAAAATTGTGTTAATAAGAGCTGAAGTTTAAATTAGAGCTTCGTGATAAACCACATTTTTTTGTTTTACCTGAAGTGCCATTCTGCCGACACTCGGCAACAGCCTGGGGGCGGGGAGGCTTTTGCGGGGGGGGGGGGGGGGGAGAGTGGAGACATGCCCGCTCCTGATTGGAGGAGCGAGGGTGGTGCCACCGGGAAGGGAGGGGCGACAGGCTACATTAGGGAGAGCCTCCCTCCCTTCCCTCTCTCTCGCCACGCGGCTTTTTCCTGTGGCTGCAGGAGGGATTTCTGTGCATTACAGGGTGGGGTTTTCAATTTGAATTTTTTCAGTTTGCAATTTGAGGCTTTCGCCTGGGAAGCCCCCCCCCCCCTTTAGCTTCTAGGTGTTTTGTGGCTGTAGGAGGGATTACGGTGCACTACGGATGTCTCCCAAAAAAGGGGTAGGGGGCGCAAAAGGGAAAGGGAAGGCCCCTCCTGCGAAGCGGACACGCAATGGAGGCAGGATGGAAGGCCTTAGGGAAGAGTTGGACCCGGCAGTGGAAGCATTGCTGGCAAGGGTGCAAGCATTAGAAAAAGATAGAGGGCTTAACCCTTCCAGCCTGCAGGAATTGGGTGAGGCTGGCCGTCATATAACGCGTAGGCAGACGCAAGATACTCTTTTACAAGCTCTTTCAACTCGATTAGATGCGATGGAGGCTTCATCTATCTACAGAGATCTGGCTAAACACGGTGATTTTAGTATCCAGCATCCAGATATTACTCTTTATCGGAGGGAGCTTTATAGGCAGGACGGGGTCGATTTGTCGGACCAGGGAAATGATTTATTTTTGCACTATCTGCAGGGGGGTCTTTTTGAAGCTTTAGCTTTCAGGTGGGGCGTGAGCGACTAAGCAAGTGGCTTGACGCTCCCAGTGGCAGATTAGAAGGGGGGCATCCAGAGAGGTAAGGACTTTGGCGAGCATTCACTGGCACTGTTCGGGTGACTGGTAATTCCTGAGGCTCCCAGCTTTGAGCCCTGCAGCCTGGCTTGGGAGATAAGGGTTACCTTTGAGACCAACCTTCTCACCTACCCAGAGCCATGTGGCCTGGGGGGAGGCGACACAGGAAGGTCTCCCTCCCCAAAAGGGGTAGCACGTGGAGAGGCAAAGTGAATACGCCTATTCACGGGCTAGAATGGCTCGCCCACACTGGGGATAGAAGGGCCTGTGGATAGGCCTCTATGGATGCCCCTTAGGACTCCCCCTTTGCAGATCTTTCAATAAAATGTGGCCCTTGTTTAAACCCATTACACGTGTCTTGACTTTTTATTTACCCCCTCCTTCCGCAAATGCCTACACCTCCCATCGTGCCTTGGCCGGAGCAGCCATCTAAACCTCAAAAACAATCACGACACACAACACCCTTTCTACCAGCTAAAAAAGATCCAAACCTAAAAATATGTTTTCAAAATAGACCAGACATTGCCCAGATATCCAAATAACATACAGTAGGGAAGCTGATCTCAGTGTACATGAGGAACTGTTGTATGCATGTGCTCTGAAGTTATTATTATGAAAAAGGAAAGCGTCCAGAACACAGAATACTTTATTAGCATAATTTACTGTATAATATCTACATTTAACAGGTTTTGGCAGAGAGCTGGGATGGTCAATGCCACTGGTGACTTGGGCCTTTTATCTTACATAAAAATACTTAAATTCCAAAATTTAATGTTTTTAGATTTTTCTGGTACATTCTACAGGCAGACCTATCAGCGTGCCAGAGTTCAAGTTTCTACCTGGCATTGCTCGGGCCCCATAAAATATATGTCTATGAGGTAATCATCTTAAAGTAGCAGGCCGGTCTGGCTAGGCCTGTGAGTAAACCTTTAAACAAATTAAATTTATTTCTTTTTTTCCTCTCTCACCCTCATAACAACCCTTCAAGGTAGGCCAGTCCTAGGCCTGTGAGGTAACTTTAAAACAAATTAAATTAGTTTCTTTTCCCCATAATTTTCCTTGTCCCCACAGAAAACAAAACTACAACACCTGCCATGCCTTTTGCTGTGGTGCCTGACTTGTCCAATGGGAGTCCTGCTGCTGAAGCTCATGGGAAGTGAGTCAGTCCACACTACACTGTGCAGTCGGTGCCCATAGGTGGGCCTTGAGGGAGCTGGCTGGCTGGCTGGCTGACTGACGGTTAGCTTGGTTGGCAATGGGCCCAGAGCTGCAGGCTCCTGCCCTCCTCCTCCTGATCGGGCCTAGCAACGGAGGCAGCTGGCCCCAGGCACTCTCCATTCAGGCCCAGGAGGTGAGCCACTACCAGATAATGACTGCCAAAGCCTGATAAGTCTTCCCTTCTGCCCAAAGTATGCTGGGAATTGTAGGCATAAACCTAGGTCCCTGAATAACGTGTTAATCTTTGAACACTGTCTCAGATGTGATGGTAGAGCAGGCCTTCTTAATCGTGGCACCCTGCTTGTGGATTTCTTTTTCCCAGGCAAGCTGGCCTAGTGACTGCATTAATGGCTTTTAAGTGCCAAGTGAGTTGTTTTATTATTATTTTCCAAGGGCTTTTAACTTAATGATTTTTATGCTGCATTTTCCTCCCTGTCATAACTAAACTACCACATTCCAAGACAGATGCACGAGAGAGATGCCGGGACAGGACGGGAAAACAGCAGCGGACGAGGGACTGACGGCGCAAGTAGAGAAGACGGTGCAGCAGCCATCATTGCACCGCCCACCTCCTCTCCTTCTCTCTCGCGCGCGCACGAGAGAGACGCCGGGACAGGACGGGAAAACAGCAGCGGCCGAGGGACTGACGGCGCAAGTAGAGAAGACAGTGCAGCGGCCATCATTGCACCGCCCACCTCCTCTCCTTCTCTCTCTCTCGCGCACGAGAGAGACGCCGGGACAGGACGGGACAACAGCGGCGGCCGAGGCACTGATGGCGCGAGTGGAGAAGACGGTGCAGCAGACATCATTGCACCCGCCCACTTCCTGTCCTTCTCTCTCTCGTGCGCCAGAGAAAGATAAACAACTTAAGGCGACTGAAATGTGTCTGGGAGCACCAATTTCTGTTGTGTGGGGCAGAGGGAGATATGGCGAAAGCAGGGCGAAATGCCGTTACAGGGGAAGGAGAGATGGATATTTAATACCCATCTTACCTTCTGGTTGCCCTGCTACCCCGGGGATCTTGGGGAATGATCCAGGCCACCCACAGAACCTTTCCTTGCTCCTATGTAATGCCAGGTCGGTTAAAAACAAAACAAACATAATCTATGACCTCCTCAAAGAAGAGGAGGCCGACCTGGCATGTTTCACAGAGACCTGGCTGGGAGATGACAGTGCCCCAACATGGGCTCAGGCTCTCCCAGCTGGGTACTGTATTAATGAGCAGGTGAGGGAAAGTGGGCGGGGGGGCAGAGTAGCTGTGGTCTACAAAGATAATCTTAACCTGACCAGACATCCTGTCCGGGAACTGAATCACATCGAATGTGTGTACCTGAGTCTGAAGGCCAGGGATAGACTAGGGATTCTGTTAGTGTACCGGCCCCCCCGCTGCCTATCAGACTCCCTGGCCGAGCTCACGGAACTGGTCTCGGAGCTGGTGTTGGATTCGCCCAGGCTCTTGGTCCTGGGCGATTTCAACATCCCATTCGAGGCCGGTTTGTCAGGTGGAGCTCGGGAGTTCATGGCCTATCCCAATTGGTCTCTGGACCCACACATTCAGCAGGTCACACCCTCGATGCTATTTTCAGTTCCGAACAGACGGATCTGTGGGCGGAGGTATTGAATACCTCCGAATTGTCATGGACAGATCATTTTCTGGTCAGGGTTAGTATCACGGCTACCACCCGTCCCTGCAGGAGTGGCGGACCTATTAAGATGGTCCGCCCTCGAAGGCTGATGGATCCTTCTGGATTCCAGAAAGCCTTGGAGGGTTCCATGGCTGGTATCGTCGACGATCCTGTAGAAGCCTTGGTCAATAGATGGAATCAAGACCTAACTAAGGCTATCGACACGATCGCCCCCAAACGTCCTCTCCGGCCCGCTTCTAATAGGACGCCCTGGTATACAGAAGACCTCAGGGAGTTGAAGCAGAAAGGACGACTGGAGCGCAGATGGCGGAAAACTCGACTTATATCCGACAAGACACGACATAGAGAACATCTTCGTCTCTATGGAGTGGCAATACATGCAGCGAAGAAAGCTTTCTTCTCTGCACGCATTGCGTCTGCGAATTCACATCCAGCAGAACTGTTCAGGGTGGTGAGGGGTCTAACTCAGGCTCCTTCTCCCCTTAATCCGATTTTAGAGCCTTCGGTAGTTCGCTGTGATGCTTTTAACGATCATTTCTCAGATAAAATCTCTCGGATAAGAGCCGACTTAGATGCCATTGTTATAGCAGAGGCTGACAGTGGAGTGTCCAGTGACTCCGCGAGTAGGATTACACTTGATCAGTTTCAGTTGGTGAGTACCGAGGATGTGGACAAGGTGCTTGGATGTGTGAGGAAGACGACTTGCCCTCTCGATCCCTGTCCTTCCTGGCTGGTCGTCCAGGGAGGAGATGCAGTTAGATCACATTTACAACATATTATTAATGCATCTCTCAGGGAGGGCAGCTTTCCATCATGTTTAAAAGAGGCGGTGGTAAGGCCGCTTCCAAAAAAGCCCTCCCTGGATCCCCTGGACCTTAATAACTACAGGCCAGTATCAAATCTTCCATTTTTGGGCAAGGTGATCGAGAGAGCGGTTGCCTTTCAACTCCAGGCAGTTTTGGATGACACTGATTTTCTAGACCCATTTCAAACCGGCTTCAGAGCAGGATACGGAGTTGAGACTGCTTTGGTCGCCTTAGTAGATGATCTACGCCTTAGTATCGACAGGGGGAGTGTGTCCCTGCTGGTACTCCTGGACCTCTCAGCGGCTTTCGATACCATCGACCATGGTATCCTTCTGGAGCGCCTGGGGGAATGGGGAATCGGGGGCACTGTGCTTCAGTGGTTCCGATCCTATCTCTCGGGCAGGTTCCAGATGGTGATGCTTGGGGATAGCTGCTCTTCAAAAAAGGAGTTGCTACGTGGTGTACCGCAAGGTGCCATCCTTTCCCCAATGCTGTTTAACATTTACATGAAACCGCTGGGAGAGATCATCCGGAGGCATGGGGTGGGGTGCTATCAATATGCTGAAAACATGGGATAGGTCGCAAATCCTTCATCCTCCGAAAGAAGCAGTGAATTAACTGTAAATTCCCTATCTTAAAAGAGCGATTTGTTATAAACAAGTCTGCTAAGGAGAGGGGAAAGCTTGCTAAAGAGACTGCAGCTGGAAGAAGATTTATGATTTTATAACCGGCTTGGCAGAGGGAGGTGACGGACCGACAGCCTTGAAGTACGGTGAAGGTAAATAAAAGACGTATATACAATGCTGGCTGATTGAATGGACGCTAGAACGATTGCTAACTTTCAGAAAAGAGTTTTTTAAGCTTTGGAAAACTTTTAAGCTTTCAAGCGTGGAAAGACTGCTGGTTGTATAACTGAGTGGCTGAGAGGAGGGGCTAGCTTTGCCCGAGGAGAAACGAAACTAAACGTTTCAGCCGTGGCAATTAAAAGAACAATTAAAAGATTATAAGTGATTAAAAGGCTGTTCGGGAGACAGAGAAGCCAGAGGGAGTGACTGAGGGAAAGAGATTTTGATCCCTGGCTTGAAGTGCCTGTGTGCTTATCGGATAGGCTTGAATAGTGGATGATTTATGAGCAAGAAGAAAATAACTTCTTGGAGTCGACCTAAGGGAGATCGTCCATCCGATAGAAGCTACAGACTAGTCCGTACTGATAAAATGTCAGATAAGGATTCTGAAAAGACAAAGAAACAATCCCCTAGTCATGCCGGAAATGCCAGTGCTAAGACTGGAATTAAGCCAGGTGCAATTCCTAAAATAACCACAGGGAGGCAAGCTGACCCAACAGATGAGCTGATTCAGACTATCCAAAAGATGCTGGATCTGGCCATTTTAAAGCAAGATGGAAATATCGAGCAGGCGTTATTGAAGCAAGAAGAACGATTGGCTAAAAGGATTACCGATTCGCAACAGCAACTCTTGGCAGGACTTCAAAAGGTGGAGAAAGAAGTTGGAGCTTTGCAGGAAGAAACTGGAGAACTAAAGGTTCTATATAAGAAACAAGAGGAACAGCTAACGCATCAGGATTTACGGCTTATCGCGATGGAAGACAGAGACCGAAGAGCAAATATACGCATAAGATCTTTTGAGGAGCAGCAAGGGGAGACCCTTAATAGTATAAGAGAATTAATCTTGGCATGGGTCAAACAGCTGGTGCCACAGGAAGACTGGAGAATGGAAGATATTGAGCGGGCCCATAGAGTGGGATTTGGAAAGACAAGAGAGTTCCCAAGAGACATTATTGTGAAATTTGCTAATTATTATAAAAAAGAAAAATTAATGCAAGCAGTTAGAAGTCAAGGTCAACCAACGCTTCAAGCAACACCAATTGAGGTCTTCCAGGATTTGTGCCCCCAAACGGTGCAGTGGAGGAAGAGCTTTAGAATCTGCACAGGGGCATTGAAGAAGAAATCGATTTCCTATAATTGGGGATACCCAGTTTTCTTGAGATTTAAGTGGAACGGGAAGCAGCAAAGAATTACATCTTGTGAGCAAGGAATCAAGCTGTTGGAGGAGCTGGGCATAATGGATGCCACATCGGCTGGAGGAGAGAAGCAAGATGAAGGCGCGGCAGGGGGGAGTAATGAATAGTAGATATGGAGGGAGGGTAGACGTTATCCCGGAATGTTGGGCCGAGTTCCCCCCCCCCCTAAGAGTTCTAAAAAGATTGGGACTAATGCCCAGGAAGCTGGTGAGGAGGGGGGTGAAAATGGGGGTGAATGTGGGGGGGAGGGTTAGGGGGGGGGAATGTGTTACACAGAGGGAGACCGACTTAAAGATGTGTGTGAAAGTGAGAGATGGAAAATAAACTTAGATTGGCAACATTGAATGTTAAAGGGCTAGGAACAGTAATAAAAAGAAAAAGAATTGAAATGTTATTAAAGAACAAAAAAATAGATGTAATTTTTTTGCAGGAAACTCATCAGGCCAAAGATGGAGTTAATGAGCTTCGAATGAGGGAGGTGGGCGTTTACGAGAAGGCATATGGAACTTCGAAATCGAGAGGGGTGGCAATAATAATTTCAAAAACATGTGGTATAACTATTCAAAGTGTAAAGAAAGATAAAAACGGGAGGTTTCTTATTATGTTCTGCAAGTTGGGAGAAGAGGAATATGTATTGGTGAATGTCTATGCTCCAAATGGGAAACAAATGGATTTTATTGATGAAGTATTTAACGTGTTGGGAGAAGTGGGTAAAAAGCATATTGTAATGGCAGGTGACTTTAATATGGTACTAGATATAGGGAAAGATAGGGATAGCATACTAAAAGATACTAAGAGGGTGGGGAAGACAGAGTTAAGCAAATTAATGGAAGGGAAAGAATTAATGGATGTGTGGAGAGTTTTAAGAGGGGAAGAAAGGAAGTATACCTTCTACTCACAGAGATTCAAGAGCTATTCAAGGATAGATTATATTTTTGTATCAAAAAATATGTTACCCAAAATTATAGATTGTGATATTGGAGTTATCAAGGTTACTGACCACGCGTTAATGATGATGGACATGGAAACCAAAAAAGATTATAGACAAGCGAAGAGATGGAGATTGGATGTAAGGTTGCTGAATAAAAAAGATATAATGGAGAAGATAAAGAAAGAATTGCAGGAAATATGGGAGATTAATGAAAAAGAGAATAACCGGCAGGGCATATTGTGGGATACAATGAAAGCTGTGGTAAGAGGGATTTGTATTAGGGAAAGTTGTACATTAAAAAAACAACAGGAAGCCCAAAATAAAAAGACTGAAGAGGAGGTAAGGAGTTTGGAAGATAAGTTAAAGGAGACAAAAGATAAACGCCTAATTGCCCAAATTCAAGCTAAGAAAAAGGAATTAGAGAAAGAAGAATTAGAACAAGTACAAAAAAAGTTGTTGTATTTAAAAAGAGATTTTTTTGAATATAGCAATAGGAATTCAAAGATGCTGGCCAGATCCACACAGTTAGAAAAGGCTAAGAATATGATAGGGACAATTAAGGATAAGTCAGGGAATAGTTGTAATTTAATGAAAGATAAATTAAATATATTTAAGGATTTTTATAGTGAATTATATACATCAGGGTCGGGACCGCAAGATAAGGTATTGGAATATGTAGAGAGGAATTGGAAAATAAAATTGCAGAAGCAGGATAGGGAATATATGGAAGGTTTAGTTACTGAAAAAGAGATAGAGGGAGTTATTGATAAACTGAAAGGAGGAAAATCACCAGGGATGGATGGTCTGGGGTCGGAGTATTATAAGCTTTTTAAAGGAATTTTAATACCAAGATTAAAGAAACTATTTAATAATATAATAGAGGGGGGGAAGACTCCGCCATCATGGGATCATTCCCTGATTATACTAATTCCAAAACCAGGTAAGGACTTAACGGATCCCGCATCATACAGACCAATTTCCTTAATAAATCAAGATTCAAAGATATTTACAGCAATATTGGCAAAAAGAATGGCCACATTTATTTGTAAATATATTAAAAAAGATCAGTGTGGATTTATACCGGGTAGGCAAATGTCTAATTTAATGGGAAGAGTACTAAATATAATTAGTATTATAAAAAAAAGGAATTTAAAAGCAGGCTTGCTAGCATTGGATATATTCAAAGCCTTTGATTGTGTGGAATGGCCAGCACTTAAAACAATATTAAAAACATTTGGGTTTGGAGACAAATTTATGGGAGTGATGGATAAGCTGTATAAAAACAATAAAGCGGAAATAATGGTTAATGATGGGTTAACGCAACAGATTACACTAGCCCGAGGAACTAGGCAGGGATGTCCTCTTTCACCGATCTTATTTGCAATAGTAATAGAAATTTTGGCAAATGTAATAAGGGAAGATGAAAGAGTGAAGGGGATAGGGAGAAAAGAGAAGATTAAAATGAATATGTTTGCGGACGATACTTTATTGACCGTAGAAGATCCCCTAGGGAGTGCAGAGGTGATTAAGAAACATTTAAGAGAATTTGGAGAAATTACGGGATTAAAAGTAAATTGGGGGAAGTCAGAAATGATGTTATTTAATTATAATAAGGAAGAGTTGGAAGAAGGTAAGGTTAAGTTGGGTCTTAGACTTAAAAATATAGTACGTTACTTAGGGATTAATATTGATAGAGATTTAGAAAGGTTAGAGGAACTTAATTTGGTAGCTTTAAAAAAACAAGTAGGGGAGAAATTAGAAGTATATAAGAAATTAAAACATTCTTGGTTTGGTAGAATAGCAATTATTAAAATGAAGATTTTACCTAAGATTAATTTTTTGTTTAGAATGTTACCAATTAAAATATCAGATGTAGAGTTGAAAAGTTGGCAAAATATAATTAATGCATATTGTAATGGGGATAAGAAAGCTAGGATTAATAAAGGGTTATGGTATAAGGCTCAAAAGAAGGGAGGTTTAGGACTTCCAAATATTAAGTATTATTATATAGCTAATCAGTTAAGATATGTTATAAGTGGTATTCTAGGGGAGGAAGATTTGGAGTGGTTGGAGACGCAAACCAGGGAAATAGATTATAAATTGAAAAATATTTTTTTAAAAAAAATTCAAAAGAAAGAATTAAAGGGACTGGACAACCCTTTGTTGGTAAATATAGTGGAGATCTGGGAGAAATTTAGGGGGAAGTTGATACCAGGAGATTCACCACTTGCCCCAGTTGTAGTAGTGGAGAATTTCCCAAGAGTGTTAAAAGTGGAGATTGAAGCGAGATTGAAAGATAAGGAAATAATTAAGTTAAGGAAGTGGATGGAAAATTTGAAGGATAATGAGCAAATTAAAGAGCTATTGATAGGTCAAAAATCAGCATGGTTTAAATGTATACAATTAGGGAAATGGACTCAGGAATGGAAACTGAAAAATAACAAGTGTAGAAATAATACAAGATTTGAAGATTTAATAGAGTCAAAAGGTAGGAAAGAAGAAAAGAAAATTAAGAAAGGGTTGACTAGTGAGATATATAAAATATTGATAGAGGAGGAGTTTCAAAATTCACTTAAAGCAATAAAAAAGGTTTGGGAAGAGGATGTGAATGGAGAAATTAAGGAATACAACTGGGAGAGGTTGTGGAATGCAAGAATGTTAAAATTGTTATCGATCAGAATTAAGGAGAATTTTTACAAGGTATTGTGGAGATGGTATCTAACACCGGTTAGATTTCACCAGATAGACAAAAAAATATCTAAAAATTGTTGGAGGGGATGCCAGGAGGTTGGAACTTATTACCATATGTGGTGGAGCTGTGAATATGTACAAAAATTTTGGAAAAGGGTATTTGAAGAAATAAGTGAAGTAATTGGAAGTAAAGTGGAATTAAACCCGAAGCTTGCTCTACTAGCAATATGGGATAGAGGGGAAGAGGACAAAAATAAGAGAGAATTGATAAACAACCTCCTGACACCTGTTAGACTAATGATTGCAAAAAATTGGAAAGGACAAGGAAGCTATACAATAGAAGAATGGTATAAAGAAATATGGGATATGGCTTTGAATGATATGCTGACTTGTAAAATGAAATTAAAGAGGGGAATGTCCGGTAAAAATGATTTTGGGGAAATATGGAGTCCCCTATTGGAATATGTATTAAGATTGGGGAAGGGACAAACAAAAGAGTCGATAAATTTCTGGATAGAATAAAAGATTAAGAGAAGGTCTCATGGTGTGGGGGTGCACGGGGGGGGGGGATTGTCGTGGATTATGTATGTATTTTATGTTATTATTATGTTGAAATTAATAAAAATTATTTTGAAAAAAAAAAATATGCTGATGACACCCAAATATATTTCTCTATGCCTTCAACAACATCGTCAGCTAAGGATAGTGTGTCTCCTCTGAACGAATGCTTGGAGGCGGTAATGGGCTGGATGAGGAAAAACAAACTGAAGCTGAATCCAGACAAGACGGAGGTGCTTGCTGTCAAAGGCTCCAACCTGGGTTTGGAGGTGTGTCAACCAGTTCTGGATGGGGTTACACCCCCCCTGAAAGACTGTGTTCGCAGCTTGGGGGTACTCCTGGATCTGTCGCTCCAGATGACAGCTCAAATTGATGCGACGGCCAGGAGTGCCTACTATCAGCTTCGGCTGATACGCCAGCTGCGCCCCTTCCTAGAGTTGGAAGACCTAAAGACGGTAGTGCACGCACTGGTAACTTCGAGGCTCGACTTCTGCAATGCGCTGTACATAGGGCTACCTTTGTGCCTAGTCCGGAAACTTCAACTTGTTCAAAATATGGCAGCGAGGTTGGTCACCGGTACACCTAGGGGTGACCACATTACACCAGTTTTAAAATCACTTCACTGGCTGCCGGTCAGTTTCCGGGCGAAGTATAAAGTGTTGGTTATTACCTTTAAAGCCCTACATGGTTTGGGCCCAGGCTACCTACGGGATCGCCTTCTCCCGTACAATCCGCCCCGCACTCTTAGGTCCTCTGGGAAGAACGTACTCAAGCCAGCCAGAACTAGGCTGGTGAGTGTTACCCAGAGGACCTTCTCTTCTATGGCTCCCAGACTATGGAATGGTCTGCCGGAGGAGGTTAGACAAACTGACAGTCTTCACGAATTCAAGAGAGTTGTGAAGACTGTTCTTTTCCGGCAGGCCTATCTGGATGAATTTTAAATGTTTTAATGATGTGTTTCTCTTGTTTTAAATTTTTTAACTTTGTCACGCTTGTATGTGTATTGTGTTCCCCACCTCGATCCGTAGGGAGAGGCGGGTTATAAATAAATATTATTATTATTATATTATTATTATTATTTTATTATTATTATTATTATTGAATAAAGTTTATGATTTTATGTAAAAGCCTAACTATATAATTGAGACAGAAGAGTGAATGGAGGATTGACTGATATAGCTGAAGCTAGAATGGAATGGTGGGCAGAGTTAGTGGAGGTTGGAGAAAGTCAGTTAAAAGGAGAGCAAAAACAGTTAGTGAGAGGTCAGGGAAGTGGGAGCCGAGTTAGGATTGAGATAGTGACCTGGTTTGCTCACCCATGTTTTATTTTAAATCAGCCACTCTACATGCCAGTACTACACCTCCCAGCATGTCTTGGGCAGCCCACAGGTGCCCACCATCCTCTGAGACAACCTCTTGATGCCGATGCTGCTCCTCGATAGAGCGTCGAGGAATAGCATCGCCAAGGAGGGGAGGTAAGCGGCTATCAGCGGATGCACCCAGCTCCAACCAATCCTGCTGGGACTGCCTTGGCCTGTGCTTCTCACCCACCAAGTGCTACATCAGGAGCCTGTACTGAAGGGCCGAGATTGGGCCAGGCACTTCCCCCTTTGTCTGGTCTGGTTCTGGGCATGCACAGAGTGCCTGCCCTTCCTCCCTCCCTCTTAAGGGCAAAGGCTACACACTTGCTTCCCCCAGATTCTGAGAAAACACCGATATCAGGACAGAGTGCCTTTGAGCATGATTGGCCCCTCAAAGTCACTCTATTGTATCTAGTCACGATTTTAAAACCACGCAGAGGGCAGGAGGAGGCACCGCAAATGGACACAGCCCATTTATGTGGGTTGTTTCCTTTTATGTGGAATTGGGTTGACTGTTCGAGACCAACATTAGGAGTCAGGGTTGTAAAAGACACGCAGCAGCCACCCACCTTTGCACTCACAACGGCTGCCAAAGGCCAGTAAGTCTGGCCTCCTGCCCAAGGCATGCTGGGAGTTCTGCCCAAGGCATGCTGGGAGTTGTAGGCATAAACCTAGGTTTTTATTAAATTCTTAAAAAATACTTAAAATCCCAAAATACATGTTTTTCATTTTTTTATGGTACATTGTACAGCCAGACCTATCACCGTGTCACTGTGTCAAGTTTCTATCTCATCTGGAAGTGGGTAAACATTTCCGGACATACGTGACGCACACATACTTTCTGCTTTATAGGTAGAGATTATAACTGAAATTAAGCTTCAGGTTCTATTGAGTACAGTCATATTTAACCTGAAGCCTTATATATTCCATTTTTCAACAGTGGTTGCCAAAAGATCTTGTGGCAGTTGAGATGGGTCATGTACTGGTGAATCTAATACTTTAATACAAGTTGTGAAGAGAAGAGGGGTTCATTCCTCCTCCCTGCAAGGTAGGCCTAGGACTCACAGTCCTATACCCCAAGCCCACTTCCCTAGCCCGATGCTAAGTGGCCCAAGCCAGCCTCTGGAAATAACCACACACTTTTAGGGACTGAAGCAATTTATTAAAAACAGAACTTAAAATCTAATCCATGTAAGGTTTCAGTCAAACATATAGCCGTAAAAGCACAAACATGGAATGAAGGGAAAGGAGATAGGGATGGGGGGAAGGAATGAAATGATGTAGAAGGTTAGCAGCAAGCAATAAACCAATTAACCACTCTAAATCACACCCGAAGGTGACAAGTCTTTTCCTGGAACGAGCCACACACTAAAACAATAAGGCCTAACTAAATTCCCAAGCTGTCACCTCGCTTGTCAGGGATCCTCTCGCCCATATATCCAGTCCAGAAGAAGATGGCATCCCGATCTATTGATATACTATTTATCCCTTTTGGGCCGGCCAGTGCCGTGACTGGCCTGGGCCAATCCCCAGTCTTCCTGCCCTCTTGGCTCTCACAGGAGCCACCTCCCTTCGAGCAGCATTTTCCCACAGCTGAAAACTCTCAGCACCTACTTCTAATTAAGGCAGACCTTGGGTTCCTTGCCTCCCTGAGATAACAGTCCAGTTGTTTGGTAACAATTAGGTCACCTGTATGAGGAGTTCTCTGTGCAAGACAGCTACTATGGATCTCAGGTGCATGAGAAACTCAAGAGATTTTTTCTCAATGTCAAATGTAAAAAAAATGGCACCCCATCAGAATTGCTTTACAAGCCATATAGGATTTATATATGTCTCTTGGAACATCTACCAAGTACTTACTTGTTGTGAAGTATTCACTGCATGGTGTAGAATTCAGTGCAGTTTCAGCAGAATTTTTAAAATAAACAATATATTGCCTGCCAGGATCAAGTCCAGATATTGAGTTGTTCCACGGTGGAGATTTAACCTCTGTTCCATTTGCAAAAGTTAGATTAGTTATTGTAAAGTTGTTATGTAAGTGGATTCCTGTTTCTGATGCTACTGCACAAGCTATTGAACCACATTCGTCACCTATACAGAAAAAAGGAGTCAACAGCTGTATACCTTTTATGCAACTAGACTTTTCATTTCTAAATACAATATTATAAAATAGCATTCATGTTTATTTATTACTAAGCATAAGAAAATAGCCTCTGTTCATTACATGAGCTTTGGACAGCATGAAATTGTTCAGACTGGCATAGGGGTGCTGCAGCCAGACTGTTGATAGAGGCTGATTAAGGGAGAATGTGACTCTCTTGTTATGACAGGTTCACTAGCTACCAATCTGTTTTTGGACACAATTCAAAGTGCTGGTTATGACTTTTAAAACCTTATACAGCTTAGGACTGGGCTACCTGAAAGACCACCTTCTCCCACATGAACCTGCCTAGATTTTAAGATCTTCGGAGGAGTCTGTTCTCTTGGTACCGCCTCTTCCAGAGGCACTTTTGATGGCAACGTCAGATAGGATATTCTCGGTGGGTACTCCCAGATTATGGAATCCCGTGTCAACAGAGGCTAGAGTGGCTCCCTCTCTGTGAACTTTCCACCAGAAGGCAAAGACAATTCTGTTCAAGCAGGTCTTCGACATTTAAGCTGGTCTGTTGGGTTGGGTGCTGTTTTTTTCTGTAATTTTTGGATGTTTTATTTGTGTTTTAAATGTATTTGTTTTATTACTCTTTTTAACCAAGCTTTTATCTATTTCTTCTCAATGTTCCCATGATTAGCTGCCCTGAGTGCCATTTTATTTGTGGAAAGATGGGGTACGAATCAAATAAATAAATAAAAGTTAGGATTTTTGCAAATGCAGAGGATGTGCCGAGTTTTTGCTATGAAGAGATAGAAGCTGCAGGTGTGGGAAAACCCAGAGATGCACACTATATCTATGCTAATCTATAGGGTTAGGGTATACAATCTTAACTCTGTCAACATACCTTTTAATATTCATAAACTGGTCAATGTAAAAAAATATAAATACTTCAACAAGTTAGTTGCACCAATAGTCTTTCCTAGACTGAGTATGCAAGTACAGAGGTGCAAAGTTCTAAATAGCTTTTATACAGGTTTGTTGAGTCATTTGTGTGATTAACTGATAGCATAAAACTGGACACATAATCGAATGGTACTTACAAGAAGCAGCAACTTTTATCTGTAGAAAGGAAAAGAAAACAAGTAGTATTAGAACATCCCAAACACTTTATTTCTACTGTGGCATATAGTTTTGCTCTTAATGCTATACTTCTATATCAAGGTGTCAATTATGCTAAAACAAAGTAACTTCATGGGGATGGAGTCCAATGTGTTGCTCATGGATGTCAATAGGCCTGAAGACACAATCTCTTGGTGCCTCCCCCGCCTCCCAGGCTCCTCGCTCCTCCTGATTTTTATTTTATTTCATAAGATATTTTTTTTTAACTGGAAGGAGGTTGGCATAACATGAAGTGAAGTACTGCCTTCCAGCACCATTTTTATTTGAATTCAAAAGTGGTTTTATGTTTTGGAGCAAGTACCTCTGCCTTGTACTTGGGTTCTTGGGCAAGTTTACTTTTCTTTTGATCTCACTAGTTTGCTTTCTGGGAAATAAAGTGTTTTGTGACCAGTTTTGTGACCTGGGCAGCTATTTCATAAATGAGCAAGCCCCACCTCATGGCAGCCATTTTGTGAGAGCACCCTCAACGCATACACAAATTTCCAAATGTGCCCACCAAGCCAAAAATGCTGTGGACCCCAATTATTAACCACCAGAACTTCTGTCAGCAAGTTACAAAGATTCTATTATCTTCAATTGACCCTTTCAAATATTCATCACAGTCTCAGACAATGACAAAACACTTCATGAAGGCACTCTATTGTCTCTTATGTAACATGAATTAGAGCAGAAAAGTGTTATGGTGGTTAAGTACATCTATCCCATCCCCTTGATCCAGTCCAAGTTTAAGAAAATGGGCACACTCATAAAGGTGCTGATACTTGTACAAGAACCATAGAGATATATAGAAAAAAGGGAAAACGAAAGAGCTAAATAAGGGAGAAAAAGCAATTTTATTTTATTTTAAATTTTTTTTTAAGGTTATCTTTAAGAATAGAAATGCAGACAAAACGGAAATAGCAAAATATATATTACCACTTTTCCTACCATGAGGCTAGAAATATTTATAAAAGCTGAGGATATCAATTTAACAAGACTCCTTGCAACTTGTTGTCCTATGCAGTGATCCTATTTGTGGGCATGACCAACGGTTTGGAAAGCTTTTTGCATGGGCTACATATGCTTCTAAGCACACTTGATGGTAATGTTATCTATGATCTATCTTTCATCAGCTACATTTCTGAAAACTGCCTGGTCTCTACTGAAATATAGACTTGCAAAAGTAAATACAGTTTTTAAAAAAGCACTTTAGAATGAATTAACCTTCATATGTAAAAAATACTTCAGAACATGGATCAAACCTAAGGAAAACCAAACTCATCATAACTCATGCTGTTAAAATGTGGTTAACTATGTATGCTTCTAGACAAAGGGGTCCTAGCACTAAAATCAGCAAGAATTTTGCAACTATTGGGTAAGAAAAAAAGATGGAAGCAGCAGTGGGAAAACACAGCAGGCATACGGATGGAAGATGACAACATCTGGACCCTATCATAAAATTCTGTGATGGAGGCAGGGATGTTTTCATAGTAAAAGCCCAATCTGGAAGTACACCATATCACATAGTGAAGAAGCCAGTTCATCACTAGGGGTGCTTCCAAATGAGGGTTTTATAGTGTAATTACCCTGCCTAGTTCACAGAGCTTTATGGAAGGTTCAGATGATGTTGTCTTTAATTTGTAACCCAGAATTTTCCCACTGTTTTTCCTGACTTTTTTCTTACCAGAAAAAATATATTAAGGAAGAAAAGATAGAATAGCCGCTCAATACCTTTTAGTTATTAGGGCCAGGAGCCCTGTGTGTGGAAGCACCCAAAGTTGCCAGATTTGATATCCTGGCAGCAACTACACCACCAAGATAATCTAAGAAGTGGCCCTTACTGAGATATCCTCACCATCACCCTCAGAGAGAGCATTTAACACACATACAATGCTTTGTTGTATTCATCCTAAAAAATCAACCTGTGGAACAAGTGTTGCTTCCATTTCTACAGAGACTGGATTATGGAGAACTGCCCAGGACTACCTAATAAGAACATAGCTAAGCTTAGAAAACCTGTGCCTCAGATTCAAAATCTACTATAGTCCTACTCAGGTGTTCTGAATCTGAATACAGCAAACACACAAGGAGAGGGAGCACTCCAGCCCTGGCCCCCTCCATTGCCTCATTCGTCGCCCTCAACTCGTGGAGGGCGACTGTCTGAAGAGGAAAGCTGCCTGTATCCATGGAGCTTCTCCCTGTGAGCCAGAACCCTAATATTCCAGAGTTCTGGCTCACATGGAGAGCCTTGATGGATACAGGAGTCTCTTCAGACAGTCGCCCTCCACAAGTTGCAAACAACAAATGCAAGGACGGACAGTGTGTGGCTGGAACGCTCCCTCTCCTCATGCATTTGTTCTATTCAGGTTCAGGACAGCTGAATAGGGTCGATTTTGAATCAGGCTTTTATTTCTCCTTGAATTATGACCAATGAAATCATCTTCATGAAAGAAATAATCTTCATTTATCAGTCAATGAATATATATTGAGCTAGGAACAATCATGAATTCAAAAATATAGAGGGGTTCTATTTTAGACTGGATCCAAATCTTTTCCCGGGTCTGGTTCAATTTGGGACAGCTGGGCATCATGGGACAATGCATGGGACAGCTGGGCATCATGGAACCTGTAGTTCCTACGATGGCCTGCATCATAGGATACTTGCAAAGGGTGAAGTCAAGGACCTCTGGGCCATGAATTGGACCCTTCCACTGTTCCTAGTACCCCTGATGAAAAAAAAATCCAATTTATTAATCTTATACTTATAAAAATATTAAAGATCTAGATCTCCCTTCCGAACAATGCTTTATTTTTCTTAACATTGACTGTGAATTAAAAACAAGACTGATAAAATCTGCTTTTTTCTACACTTGTTTTGTAGAAAAAAACAGATTATAACAGTCTTTTTTAAAAAAAAATCACAGTCAATGTTTAGAAAAATAAATTTCTGCTAATCAGGTGTTCAATGGCTATTTTCCCACTGAATAGCTTCATGATTTGTATTCTTCCTATTGGAATACCGCATTCAGTTAGGCAACTTTTTTGTAAAGACATCTTGCATACATAGCCACATTCAAATATATAAATGGTATATTGCTCATAATTCACAAGGCACATACATGGAACTAGGACACTGAAAGTGAAAGCATTGCATATTTTGTAATACTGCTGGCAAACCACTAGATGCCACAATGAAACCACAAACGCTATATGCTGTGACCGAAAAAAGGATGTAATCGACCTGTCTCATTCACAAAATGTTACAGGGGGTCCAGACAACAATGTCTTTCACTTGCAACTCGACAACATTTTCCCAGTTCTTCTTTTTATTACCAGAAAAGTCCACTGAGAAGGACAAGACAGAATAGTTGCTTAAACCCTTTCGAATGCTAGTGCTAGGAATATTCAGTCTGGAAGCTCCCTATGAAACTTAATATTTTCAACAGGGATACAAACACAAAAACATAAGAGCAGCCATGCTGGATCAGACTAAGAGTACATCTAGTCCAGTACTCTGTTCACAGTACTCTGTCGACCAAGAACCCACAACCAGGACATCACCAGGAACCACAAGGACCACCCTTGTCCCTCAGCAACTGGCGTATATAGGCTTACTGCCTCTGATACTGGAGTTGTTTTTTGCCAGCTTACTGACACATTTTGCTAGGCTGCATTCAGGATTTGACAGGGGTAAGGGCATCAACACTGTACCAATTCCATTCTTTCCTTTCCAGGCATTCCTAGAGGATTACATCCAGCAATTTTATTTTTGTTCCTGGGTTTTATAATAGGATTTCTATAGTGTTCAGTCTTACCACCATAACTACATGAAATCCCTGGGACTGATCATTTGGAGTTTTGTATCATTCATTCATTTATTGATTACTTTTCTATATCACCCAATAGCCAAAGCTCTCTGTGCGGTTCACAAAACAAGCCTCAAAATATATTAATGGGTTATATCCAATGTTACATTAGCATTTTAATTCAAAATTAAAGCTGAGGAAACCCAAGGGTAGTCCTTGCCCACAGCATTTTTCTAACTTTTGGCCAGCATCCAGGAAGTGAAATCCTTGGGTTTTCTGTATTCTGAAGCCAGATAACTATAATCTGTTATGCTCTATTATGCCCTTTCCTCCTAAAATGTCACCAGCCCTGAGCTCCTCAGGTCACATACCCCCCACCCAATCCCCTGCCTTGCTATTTCCATAGTGCTAACTTCCACTCCTTATTTGAAAAATATCAACTATTGAGCTGAACAAGGAAGCCCTTTTTTACTTGCTTAGTGCCCAAACCCACCCCACAAAACAACCAGGGGGGAAGACTTTAAAAAGCATGGGGCTTGTGTATCAGCAAAGGCAGAGGTCCCCCACCCCTTGCCCTAGTCCCAATATTCCATTTAGGCCTTTTTATAAACTGAATTTACTCCCTGCTTTGTAAATTTGCTTTATTGTGGTTCGTTACTATTGCTTTTCCCTGGTTTTAAATGCATTTAAACATGCTATGTTTTATAGCAGAGTTTTTATTAAAGGTGTGTTAGGATTAGGAATGCTTTGTTCTGCATTACATTTTTTTGAATCTCAACTTCTTTCTCTCCTAGATACAAAGAAATTTGGGGATTTTGGTAAATTCTTATCAAAACCAAATTGAAATGACATCCTCTTGCATCCCTTGTTAGGGACAACTTTTGATTTAAAATTTTAAATGATTTTGATTTAGAATAAACGATTAACCAAAAAAAGAGATGCGGGTACATATTTTATAACTATTATTACAGAATACACTGATAAAAAGGATGTTTTTGTGAAATAGTACTCCAACTCTTTAAAAGGTTCACTGTGCTCCATACTAGCTTAGAATAATGAAGCAATGCCTGAAAAACCTGAAACAAAAGTAGTAATTACATGAAGGCAATCCTGACCTCCATGGAAATCTAAGAAAATTTTGCAACTTATGTCTACAAGGCTAAGAATACTACTATGGGCTACTTGTCCTTCAGAACCCAATGCACTGAATAGCTTAATAATCATATCCCAATAATTTGATTCTTACATATGATATGTTCCTAAATGAATGTGAGTAGATGTCAATAATAATAATAATAATAATAATAATTTGTTATAGCAATGCTCAACAAAATGTACTTGTCCCGGGCAGCTTTATTATCATATCTACTATATGGGTTCTTCAGCGTGTGCGAAGTACTTTGCAATTCTTATCCTCCAAACTCACACCTACTCATATGTTACAATCTCTTACATGGATGGAAGAAAGTCAAAATGTTATAGTACAACAGCAACTAGGTTGCATTGTGCCAAACACTGGATCACAGCTCAAGCAGTCTCCTATTGAAATCATGCATTTTTTTTTAAAAAAAGTCTCCTGTCAGCAGCAAGGGCCCAACAGTTCACAAGGTCTCAAAAAGAAGAAAAACAGCCTCCCTATAAGTATTTATAAACCAATCTTTATAAATGCGAAGAAAACATGAAAAATCTCCCAGAAAGGAAGCACGGCCTACACGGTGCAGATAAGGCGGCTGAGTTCACAGAAATCTCTGGCAAACATTTAGAAGTCATGAATTTTCAAGCAACATGTTCCACAGTGAGGAAACTATTCCAAGGCCCACACACTGGAGGTACTTTTTCAGTAGGTGATGATGATGAGCATGGACCCTACCGTGAGGACTGGCTGCATAATCGATGTTCTTATATCAGGCTCCACACATATTGCAAAAAAATCAAATTAAATAAAAACGCATGCACTCCTTTTCCTAGAGGCATATTAATTTTCATAGTGGAAAAAAGAAACTTATGAATGTTTCTACTTATTTTTTAGGGCCATGGAGAGGGCAAGTAAACATTTGTCCACATCTCAGTAATCTCCCTCCAAGTAGTGTCCTGGACCCACCAGTGTTCAGAAGAGGATGCCAATTTGGGGCTTGAGGAACAACGGAGAAGCAAGAAGTCAGCAGTTTCACTTCTCTGTTAGAAGCTGAAAATCACAAACAGAGAAAAATATCAATTGCTCTTAGTAAAGAGAGTTCAGGAACCACAATTTTATCGTGTACACTCTTTCTCTATAGTCCAGAATATACAGGAGAAATCTAAGTCACATATGAAACTAGGTGTTGGAAATTTCCACAGGTGGCAAAACCTACCTACAATTTTGACAGAAGAAATGGAGGTTCAAAAAGCTGTGATATTACACATAACCCTTCTCCACAATTCTGTTCAGTTGTCATTTTTTGCTTTTGAAGTACCCAAGATTGTATACTTGCTATTTTAATGGTTTTTAGTCTTCCTCTTGACAATATCACATACTAACAAGCTTGTCCTAATCTACGGCTATATCCTGGCAGTATGTCCAAATTCTGCTAATTGGGAGCCCGTATAAAAGCTAATTCCCTCTGAAATCTCATATTTCCCTCCTCTCTTTTCCTCAAGCCAGTTAGTTAAATTAAGTACTGTTTAGGGGGCAGGGGTAATCTAGGATTATCTAACTGTAACTTTGCATAGTAAAATATCTTCATAAGCAAAGGTTTCATTATCATTTGTCTTTTGCATATATGTGACTTTGGTCCAACCATTTTACCAAGCACCAGAGAAATAAATGCAGCAGTAACCATTTGTGGCAGCTCTAATGAAACAGGCAATCCTAGTATACCAAGCAATTAGTGCAATCAAGGAAACCAGTGTGACTATGGCTCCAGTGATTACTCTGTTTATGTCTAGCAGAAACCTTGTCCATTCTGTCTGAATAGGCTGGTACTAGGCAGAAAGATCCAGCCAGATACATCTATGATGTAATCATATCATGAAACAAGGATAGGATTTCTGCTGAAAATAGGTACAATTTACCGATGGCAGCTATGATGGATTAAGTATCAGGAATATCAATGGTATGGAGGCTAATAATCATGATCTGTTTCAGCTGCAACTCTTTGCACACTGAATTCATAGTTGTGATCCATAGATGTGGGAACTCCATGCAGACATTATGCAATACAATTTTATAGACAGAACTGAACATTTTGAAGCTGATTGACCTGAATATTGATAATGAACTCCTGAAAATATTCTTGGGTTTTAGATAGATGATAGATAGATAGATAGATAGATAGATAGATGATAGATAATAGATAGATAGACGATGCACTCCATGAATATGTACATAGAGAACAAGGCAGCTTTTAATCTGTTACCTCAAGGTTACTAGCTTATTATATCAATCAACAAAACTTTGTTGTTGTCCAAGATGGAAATTCCACATTTGACAGACCATTATAAGGGTGTAAGTTGTCTCCGTAATAAGATGACACAGGGACTCTTTCTGAGTGCACCCCCCCCAGGGGGGTATCTACCTCTAACTTGCACATCTGTTCATTGCACTAATGGATATCTTGCTAATATAATAATAAATGTGGGCATAAATTTATTTATTTATTTTTTAAATTATTTTTATTTCAACTTAAAACAACATAATACAACATAAACAACATACAATACATAACCTACATACCCCCGTGCTCCCCTCCCCCCCCCCCAGGAGACCAACTTTTATTCAATTATACATCCTTCCAAAATTGTGAAGAATCTTTTGAAGGTATTTGCCCCTTCCCCGATCTTCATACATATTCCAATAATGGATTCCATATATTTTCAAAATCATTCTTCCTGGACATTCCCCTCATTATTTTCATTTTACACGTTAACTTATCATTAAGTGCCATATTCCATATTTCTTTATACCATTCTTCTATTGTATAAATTCCTTGCCCTTTCCAATTTTTAGCTATCATTATTGTAACTGGAGCCAGGAGGTTGTTTATCAATTCTCTCTTACTTATATTCTCATTTCCTTTATCCCATATTGCTAATAGAGCCAGCTTTGGGCTTATCTCCAATTTACTTCCCATTATTTCATTTATTTCTTCAAACACCCTTTTCCAAATTTTTTGTACATATTCACAGCTCCACCACATATGAAAATAAGTTCCAACCTCCTGACATCCCCTCCAACAATTCTTGGGCACTTTTTTATCTATCTGATGGGATCTTACCGGCGTTAAATACCATCTCCATACTGTCTTGTAATAATTCTCTTTAATTCTAATCGACAAAAGCTTTAACATTCTTGCATCCCATATCCTCCCCCAGTTGTCTTCATTAATCTGTTCCTTTAAATCATCTTCCCAAATCATTTTAAGAGAGTCTTGCTATTCATCTTCCTCAATCAAAATTTTTATATATTTCACTAGTCAAACCTTTTTTAAATTTAATTTCTTCCTTCTTTCCTCTTGATTCAATTAAATCTTCAAATCTTGTATTCTTTCTACACTCCTTATTTTTCCTTTTCCAATCTTGTGTCCATTGTTCCAATTGTATACATTTGAACCAAGCTACCTTTTGCCCTATTAATAGCTCTCCAATTTGCTCCTTATTTATCATTCTTTTTAACCAATCTCTTAATTTTATAATTTTCTGATCCCTCAAACCCCCTTCCAACTCTGCTTTTAAATTCCTTGGGAAGTCCCCCATTACTACAACTGGGGTAAGAGGAGAAACTCCTGGTATTAACTTCCCCTTAACTTTTTCCCATATCTCTAAGATATTTTTCAACAACGGGTTGTCCAGGCCCTTCAAATCTTTTTTTTTGCATTTTAATAAAAAAGATATTTTGCAATTCAAAGTCTTGTTCTCCTGTTTGCGACTCTAACCATTCTAAATCATCCTCCCCTAATATACTATTTATAACATGTCTTAATTGATTAGCAATATAATACTTCTTTATATTTGGAAGTCCTAAACCTCCTTTCTTTTGAGTCTTATACCAAAACCCTTTATTAATCCTTGCTTTTTTATCTCCATTACAATAAGCATTAATCATATTTTGCCAACTCTTTAACTCTGCTTCCGTTATTTTAATCGGTAACATTCTAAACAAAAAATTAATCTTAGGTAATATCTTCATTTTAATGATCGCTATTCTACCAAACCACGAATGCTTTAATTTTCTATATACCTCTAACTTTTCCCCTACCTGTTTTTTTCAATCTAGCAAAGTTAATTTCTTCTAACCTATCTAAATCTTTTGCAATATTAACTCCTAGATAACGTACTATATTCTTAAGCCTAAAACCTAATTTAAATTTACACTCCTCCATTTCCCTCTCGTTATAGTTAAGTAACATCATTTCTGACTTCCCCCAATTAACTTGTAAGCCTGTAATCTCTCCAAATTCTCTCAAATGTTTCTTTATCACTTCCCCACTCTCCAGGGGATTTTCTAACAACAATAATGTATCGTCCGCAAACATATTCATTTTAATCTTTTCTTTCCCACCTATCCCTTTTAATCTTACATCCTCCCTTATAACATTCACCATAATTTCTAACACTATTGCAAATAAAATTGGTGAAAGTGGACATCCTTGTCTAGTTCCTCGGGCTAAAGTAATCTGTTGCGTTAACCCATCATTAACTATAATTTCTGCTTTATTATTTTTATATAACTGATCTATCACTCCTATAAATTTTTCTCCAAACCCAAAAAAATTTATATTTTTTTTAAGTGCTAGCCATTCCATACAATCAAAGGCTTTGAATATATCTAGTGCTAACAATCCTGCTTTTAAATTCCTTTTTTTGATAATATTAATTATATTTAAAACTCTTCCAATTAAATTAGGCATTTGCCTTCCTGCAATAAATCCACATTGATCTTTTTTAATATATTTATTTATAAATGTACTCATTCTTTTTGCCATTATTACTGTAAAAAATTTTGAATCTTGATTTATTAACGAAATTGGTCTATAAGAAGCTGGATCCGTCAAATCCTTATCTGGTTTCAGGATTAATATAATCAAAGAATGGTCCCATGATGGCGGGGTCTTTCCTCCTTCTATTATACTATTAAATAACTTTTTCAATTTTGGTATTAATATTACTCTAAATGTCTTATAATATTCCGGCCCCAAACCATCTATCCCCGGAGATTTCCCTCCTTTTGATTTATCAATAATTCCTTCTATTTCTTTTTCTGTAACCAAACCTTCCATATAATCCCTGTCTTGTCTCTGTAATCTTATCTTCCAATTCCTCTCTACATATTCCCCTACTTTAACATGTGGACCCATATCTGATGCATATAATTCACTATAAAATTCCTGAAATATATTTAATTTATCCTTCATTAAATTACATATTTTCCCTGTCTTATCTTTAATTGTCCCTATCATATTCTTAGCCTTTTTTGACTGAGTGGACCTGGCCAGCATCCTAGAATTTTTATTACTATATTCAAAAAAAATCCCTCTTCAAATATAGCAAATTCCTTTGAACCTGTTCTAACTCTTCTTTCTCTAATTCCTTCTTCTTAGCTTGAATTTGGGCATATAGGCGTCTATCTTTTGTCTCTCTTAATTTTTTCTCTAATTCCCTTACCTCCTTTTCTATATTTTTGTTTTGTGCTTCCTGTTGTTTTCTTAGGGTGCACCTTTCCCTAATACAAATCCCTCTTACCACAGCCTTCATTGTATCCCATATTATCCCTTGAGAGTTTTGCTCTGCTTCATTGATTTCCCATATCGTCTGCATTTCTTTTTTTATTTTTTCAACAATAATTTTATTATTTAAAATCCTTGTATCCATTCTCCATCTCTTTGCTTCTCTATAATCCTTCTTCATTTTAATATCCGCTGTCATTAATGCATGATCAGAGACTTTAATCACCCCTATAGCACATTCTATAATTTTAGATAACATATTTTTTGACACAAATATAAAATCTATCCTAGAATAACTCTTAAACCTTGGTGAGAAGAAAGTATATTTCCTTTCTTCCCCTTTTAATACCCTCCAAACATCCATTAGCTCTTTTCCATCCATTAATTTGCTTAAACTCGTCTTCCCACCAGTCTTAAGATCTTTTAATATATTATCCTTATCCTTTTCTTTATCTAATACCATATTAAAATCTCCTGCCATTACAATATTCTTTTTCCCCATTTCTCCCACCGCATTAAAAACTTCATCGAAGAATTCCATTTGTTTCCCATTAGGAGCATATACATTAATTAATATATATTCCTCCTCCCCTACCATACAGAAAATTATCAGAAATCTACCCATTCACTCTTTGAACATTAATACCACATTTTTTTGAAATTATTGTCGCTACACCTCTCGCTTTGGAAGTACCAAATGCTTTCTCATAAACGCCCACATCCCTCATCCGAAGCTCATTTGTACCCTCCTTTGATTGATGAGTTTCCTGCAAAAAAATGACATCTGCTTTTTTTTAATAATGCTTCTATTCTCTTCCTTTTTATAACAGTTCCTAGCCCTTTAACATTTAAAGTTGCCACCCTTAATTTATTTTCCATCATGCCTCACACACAGCTCTATATTGGTCTCCCCCTGTGATACAGATACCCCCTCCCTTACCCTCCCCCCCACTTACCCCAAACTTCACCGCCCTCCTCACCAGACCCTCCTGGGCAATGGCCCCAATATTTTTAGAACTCTTCGGGGGGGGGGGGGAGAAGCGACCCAACAATCCCTGAGTAACAGCTGACCCTCCCCTCCCTTATAATCTCTTCTTTATCCCTGTTCAAACATAGTTCTTTATTGACTACTTCCTCCTGCAGCTCCTTCCTCCACCCTCGTTTCTCCATCGTCACTTGCTTCTCCAGAAGCTCCATCCCCTGCTCACATGAAGTTATTCTGTGTTATTTCCCTAGCCACATGAATCTCAAAAAAACTGGATATCCCCAGCTATATGTTATCACCTTCTTCCGCAGGGTAACTGTACACAGTCTAACGCTCTTTCGCCACTGGACCATCTGAGGGCATAAGTCATTATAAACCTCGATTGGTGTTGCTTGTAGCATCGGTTGGCCAAGACGTCTAATTGCTTGCATTAACTTTTCTTTCTTGTAATAGTTGGCAAATTTGACAATTATATCCCTTGGAAGCATTCCTTTCTTTTTATAGCCCACTCTATGGATCCTCTCAATGTCAGCCATCTCCCACACTTCCTGGGGGTCCAATTCTCTGATCCATGCCAATATTATATCTCTCAAAGCCTTTGTGTTCTCCCCCTCTTGCTCCTTAAAGGATCTAATCCGAATATTTGCTCTTCTATCTCTATCCTCCAAGGCAATTAAACGCAAGTCCATCCCTTGCATTTGCTCTCCCTGCTGCTTGGTAGTTTCCTTGATTTGCTCATTCTCCTTCTCCAATTCTGTCATTCTCTCCACCACAGTTTGGAAGCCTGTCAAAACCTCAATCTGCGAGTCCAGAATTTTGCCTTTTATTCTCTCCTCCTGCTTTGCCAAAGCCTCATCTAACATCTTCCGAAAGCTATCCATTAGTTCTCCTGGTGACCACGACTGACTTTCTGTAAACGTTTTGTGGATTGTTCCTGGCTTGCTTCCAGTTTTAGAATTCCCACTTCCGGGAAGAAGAGGAGCTGCCTTCTCGCCACGATCGGAAGGCTTTTCTTTGTGGCCATTAATCTCATTAGCCGTTCCAAGTGTTTATCTGAGGGATGCTTTTTCGGCTGCCTGATCCAGCTGGGGGCACCTGATTTATCACCTGTTATTCTTTTTTTCATCAGGCTACACTTATAAATCCGCGCCCCTCCACATAGATCTTAACAGCCACACTCTTAAATCTTTTCGGCTCTTATCAGGCAAATATATTTCAACTTCTCACACGCTCGGCTGGGGGCACTGAATCCTCTCTTCACCCGGCTTCAATTATTTACTTCAGCCTCCCCCCACAGCCTTATGTGCCAGATTTAGCTCGTTAGCCAGAGTAATAAAAATCTCAATTACCAGCCTCTGGCCGCCTGCCAGGAATCCCGATCCGCTTTACTTTCTCTTTCACTCAGAAGATACAGCAACACTTCCAAACCAAATATCAAGTCTTTAATTTACAATCCGTCATCTCCAAAACAGGGATTATGTGTTTAGACCAACGCTTCTGTGAGAGAGCGAGAGATTTCCAACTTCACTCCATTCTCGCTAGGCCACTCCCCTCTGGGCATAGATTTATCAACCTCAGTGTCTGCAATAACTATGAAGGTTAAAGAGTTTAGATAATGAATAATGTTTACAAATCATTGTACAAAAACATGTCAAACAATTGGCTAACAAATCTAAAGACCTCAACTAGCCTTGGACTTTCCACATCATTTGGATAACCCATAAAATTGAAGCAAATTACCTTCAATTATTCTTAGTACTTCTGCATGTCTACCCTCAGATCACTCCACCTTCAGATCATTATAGTCAATCATAGAGGAACTTTATAGTTCACTGTTCAGCTTATACAGAACACAATATAATTTTTAAAAAACATATATTTACTAAACTTGCTAAAGTTTTCCAGTTTTAACTAAATTCTGCATCATGTTTAATCTGCTTCATGTAAGCTTCACTGAAATTGTCGTAGAAAAATGAAAAAAAAAAAAGAAATGTAATAGGCCAGTTTTGCTAGGCTGTTCTTAGACAATCAATAAAAGAAACACATTTCTTTATCCTGCCAGAAACAGGAAACCACCTAGCTGAAATATCTATGGGATTAAGGCTGCAATCCTATGAATCCTTATATGGGAGTAAATTCCATATTTAAAACTATGTTGTAAATAAAAGATCAAAGATGAGTGGATACTTTTACAGTACATTTCTTAGATTTTGACACCATTCTTAAAGTGTTTCCCCCAGGGAAAACTGAATGAATGGGTGTAATTCAAAGCCACAATCAATTACTTCTGTGGTATATTGTTAAAGGTGAAACTGCATTGAGTAATGCCCATCTTTATTGACAGTTGTGATCAGTAGATATCTTGCTTATTGTGCATTTCAATTGTTTCCAGAAAGGTCCTGTTCATTACTCCCCATATTCTCTATTGCAAGGGAGGCTCATCACCAAAACGGATATAAACTAACCAAGGATCGCACTGTATGGTGGAATAGTAGTTCCTACCTCACCCACTTGGTCTTATAATTTTACAAGTCCTTTATTTTCCATATATTTAAACAACTCCAGAAGGAGGTAGCACAAACAAACACAAATAATTTCAAGTTGTAGACATAAATATTTATTGCCTTGATCAAGCAATTCCATGAGATATAAACTACATGTTACAACTTCAAGTATTAGTACCTTTCAGCTTTCTACGCATGCATTTCAATGCTGACACATGCATCAGCTGAGCTGAATTTCTGACATTTGAAATATGATCCGTGTGCATTCTGATATAAATCTCTTCATGGCTTCAAAGTCATCATTACACACATACACGCACACACACGCACACTTTAAATATATTAAGAAGATATTTAATCTCACTTTATGCTACATGCTTACAGACAAAAGCCAGCAATATACCACACTTTCCAAGGAGAAATCCATTTTAAAGGGAGAAAGTCTCACCTGCTTCAATTGTATAAGGCTAACATGCTATTAATTACACTGGAATATTTAAGCAAATAGTAACCTTCTGCTTTATTTCTTCCAATTAGTGCTTTAAAACCTATGCAGGAAGAATACATTCAGGTATACTATAGCAAGGAGGCAAAACCTAACAGCACCATCTGAAGTTGTTTAGCAGCTAAACAATCCACATTATGCCATGCTTTCTAAGCAAACATCTACAGTAAATCAGTAGTTTCCTGCCCAGAATAGTTACTGACATTTGTTTATGACTGGGTTTTCCCCTCCCCTCCCACGCATGTAACGGTTTAAACACTTATATATGCTTGTAACTGTGTCACCTCTGACAAACAGATAATCCATTCCATAAGTGTTTTGTGTCATATTGCTAAGGATCTTTTAAGCAATTGACAATAACCTTCAAAACAAGTTAGAAAGGAATGTCAAGCTTTCATTGAGGGATATGAGCAAAAGGCTTTCTTGTGGTTTTTCATTTTCCTATGTTATTAAAAGAGATTTGTTATTTTATCTTTCTGGTTCCTGCCCTACAGAAATGTCATAATCTTCACTGCTATGACCAGATTTCTAAAAACAAGATGTGTCTAGTCCTGACAAGTCTCTGGAAGCATATACCTAATAAAAAACAAACTTCCAAAGACATTAATATGAAATATAATCAAACCTATAGGCAATACTCCGTGAAGTCTTATAAAAAAGAACTGATTTTTAAGGCTGGTATGGGCAACAGACAAATTGTGGTCTGGACCTATGTGTCTACTTGGCATTCTACCTCTACCACAATGCAAGTTTTATAATAAAAACCCATTACATGTTTTTCTGAGCTCCTTCCATCCATCCCCTAAAAAAGCAACCAAGCAACACAGCCAGGTGATACAAGGCAACACAAGATAACCAACCAGAGCAAAAATGAATGTTACCCAACTCTCCACAACCAAAGCCCTCTCCAGCTTGCCCTCATGCAAAACTGTGCATCTCTCAAGCAGAACTCAACTGTCCTGACTACTCAAACGTTTGTGAAATTTAATTGCTCTAGGAAACCAAGTCTCAGAACTAGATAAGGCATAACCATTGCAGTTACCACCATGGTTTCAACTCTTCTAATAGCATAAGCCCAGCTATTGCAGGTAGCAGGCTACTGTGTGTGTGTGCGTGCACACACACTTGCACATTGTAAAGCAGGATTTGGTTTCATATTAGTGAGGTTACACGTCAAGGGTGAAACCTCACTTAGGTCAATGGCCAAATTCTCACGGCTTCTCAGCTAGCCAGGACTTCAGCCAAAGGATTTAATTCATTTAAATCTACCACTGGGAGCCTTCAGCACAGCCAACACGCAGCAGAGCTAACCTAGAAGTAACAACAGTAGAGAATTTACTGTTTCTATATTCAGCCTTGTCCTCTCCAATTCAGGAGGTGGGGAGCTTTTCGTTTCAGAGAAGACCACTCACCACTCCTGAAAGAGAAATATCATTTCATGGAAAAGGACCAGAATAAGTGGGAACATATTTTTTTTTGGGGGGGGGAGAGATTGATGCAGCTGGCAGACACTATTGTGGGGGGAAAGTTTTATTACAGACAGAATGTGATTTGTGGTATGTGCTGGATCTTTTGGAATGACTATTCTAGAAAAATGACTCTTGCGTCCTGCATATCAATTTGGCTTAATAGAAACTGGGGCGTGATGAGGATGAGAAAAGGATAGACAACACAATTTTAGCTGACCATTCATAGTACGACAAATTTTAAGAGGAAAGTGGGACAGGTGGATAACTAGAAAACAATCAGATTTTATAGCCAATGACTTTAAAATAGTTACACCGTCAGTAGACTCAAATGGACCAAAGCATCTCTAGACTGAAGCAGGGTTGTTAGAATGCTCCCCTAACACAACAAACCTCCATTCATATAGAAAACTAGCAAGCCAGAGAGATAGGAAGGAGCTGGTCCAGACCAGAGAATACAACATGCTAATTTTCAATGTGAAAGAAGTTTTATTTTATTCTTAATAAAGGAGAGCATTCAAATACATTATCATAACTTGCAGTATGAAGAGGTGTAGACACAGTTCATGAAGAACTGTGTCTGCAATTCAGATGATTGCGTAGCTGGTGCTGAGAAAGGCGACATCATTAATGTAGTTAATGTTAAGACTATTAGTTGTAGAAGCAATTACCAATAGTTCAGATGCAACAGACTACCAATAACGAAGTATATATGTTAGGCAACTCAACCTAAAGTATTCAAAGCAGTATCTGAAGACAAATTAAAATAGAGCAAAATAAATCTCTAATTTTAGAGAGATTATTCCATATTTGAATGTAAAACCTCAGGTCTGTAGTATAGAATGGATGCTACTTTCAAGCATGCACTGCTTAATTATCTATGGAATTTCATTCCTAAAGGGTCTTGTGGTGGCTACTAGCATAAAATATGGTTAGATGCATTCATGGGGGATGACTTTATTAGCAGCTATGAGCTACAATCGCTAAGAATAATGCTACCATATTGAGAGTGGTATACCTCTGATGATGTTATGCTGGAATCAAGCAACAAGGGCCCATGTTGCTGTGTTTGAAAGCTGCCCTGGGGCACCTGACTGATTAATGCTGGCTAGATGCACCTTGGCCTAATCTAGCAAAAAGGTACTTATGATCCTAATAGAAAGGCTTCCCCAAAAATTAAATCAGAAACCTAACAACCAAGCAAAGGATGCAAACAGGATGAGCCAACATGTGATTTATGAGTGGCTGAGCAGCAGCAATTGGTTCAGATTTCCTACCGTTTATACACTGAATGAGATTGGGCAGGATGGGGAAGGGGGTACTAGAGAGAATGCAGCTCTCCCCGAAGAGGCTCACTTGGCACCTACATTTTAGTTTTCTCAGCACCAGACTTCATTCTCCCAGATATTTTAATCTATCCATTTTTAATATTTCAATTTTAAAAATGTGTTAGTGCTTTTTAGATCGCTGCACTGCTGCTGTCTTGTGCTATTGGTTTCACCTTTGTTTTATTCTGTGGCTGCTTAATTTATTTTAGATTTTACATTATTTTATCTTTGGTATTTCATGGGTTTGTTGTTGTTGTTGTTGTTTTAAACACCTTTATTTTATGAACTGCCTAGCAAACTTTGGCTATTGGGAAGTACAGAAATGCAATCAATCAATGTATAGTGTCTTACTAAGGAAAGTCTGGAAAAAGCCACCCTGTCTGTGGAAAGTCATTACAAAATCAGTGAAAGTAAATTACAATTCAGCTAAAGAAATACCTAAGTTTTAAGTCACACTGTCTTTTGCCTTTAGAATTTGCAGTGCTACAACTCAAAGGCAAACTATAAACAGACTGTAAACAACAATGAAGTAATATATCTCTTTTAATCACTTGGAAAGGAATATTGATTGCATTACCTGGCATTACATATATATAACTCTATGACTGGGTTCAGACAACACGCTAACCAATGGTGGTTTAAATAGTCAACGGTTGGTAATTTAACCCGCCAGGGGTTATTATGTTGTGTGGAGGGAGTTTTTTAAGCAACGGTTGATTATTTCGCATAAATAAAAACGCAATTAACCAACGGTGTGCAGAGTTGGCTATTTGAACCACCACTGGTTATCGTGTTGTGTGGAGGGCACCATTGGTTATTTTGTCAGCCATGGAGTTGCAAGGCAAGAGCGGTCAAAATGGCAGCTGCCTCTCTAATCCAGCCAGCAGGATAGATTTTGGCCAACGGTGGCTGATGGGATACTAGCAGGAAGCCTGAAGGGGGAGAGAGGGCAGGGGATGAGTCAACTCAGCATGGACTAACAGTCAACTCAGTGGTGATCCTAAACCACACCACGGTTGATTATTATCATGTTGTGTGGGAAGTACCCCTAGATAAACAACTGTCGAGTTGATTATTACCCCACTGTTAACTATCATGTTATCTGAACACACTGTGTTAACTAAAAGCTGCTTAAAGCTTAATTTATTACTCCATCATCTCTAGATGAAGATATTTAGTCTTTTCAAAAGACTATTTCACTGAATAAAAACAAAACTCAGCAGTCATTATTTCATTGTTCAAAGATATGCCACAACTGACATTTCACAATACAGTACATGAAAGTACTTTCCAGGGAAATATGATGTGTAGGAATAAATGAATTGAGTTGATCATCTTTCTATAAGCACAAACCACAAACAACATGATGCTGGTGACTTTCCAACACCTTCTCTTGTTTGTGTGAAAAATAAAACTGTGCCATACTAACGGGGGGGGGGGGGTTATTGCCCTCTATTCAGTCTTACCTGAATGACTTAATTTTCCAACTAAAGCAATTTACCATCATCAAAAGGAAAGGGCACACCAAATTTCCAGGGTTAGGGCCTTTGTTTCTTTCCAGAACTTTTCTATTACTAGCTTTACAGCCACTAGCATTAATCTAATCAGCTCCTTAAAAACCAGAATTTTATTTTGGCCCTCAAATATGTGCAAAGTTTGGCTGAGGATATTTAAGGCAATATCCAACAGGGAACTGAACCCCTGCCAATTCTGTTCCACGAGTCAGATCCACCACTTGCGCAATGGAGATTTAGCACTTCCAGGAACAACAAGAAACTAGTGGAAATGCTAGTTTCTGGAACAAGGCAGGTCAGCAGACTTCTAAAAGAGTGCTCCACTGACATGTCCCACTCCAGAAATGAGCTTTTCCACTTATTTTGGGGCTTCCTATGGGAAGCAAATCTTCATTGCACTTCTGCAATGGCTGTATTGGATACGGCCCTTCGTTTTGTGCACAAAATGCCGCACATGCAAATCCTATCCAAACCTTACTATGAGAAAGTTCCCTTCCCATGCCACACAAAAAACATTCTTTATCCGTGAAATTATTTGATCTTTACTGCCAGTAGCAAACAAATGCTACTTTGTACAAAAACCTCAGCAAATTCTCAAATGAGTCACCAACTTCTCCTACAAAGAAATTTAAGAGCCCTTTGTAGCCTGGTATAACTTTATAGGAAACAAGAAGTTATATTGCATACTACAATAGCCAGGTGGTGACCTTACAGCTTCAATGTGGCACCATATTCAAGGTAATGCTGGAAATCATGGAGAAGGTGGTGAACATCAAAGCAGTGCTTCCAGCTGAATACTACCAAAGGTCATGTGAAAATGTATGCCATATTCCCAACTTGGAAAGCTTCAAGCTCGTAAGAATTGCACCATGTGGCAGGACATATCCTCTTGGGGCGAGAGATATAAGTGGTCTCAATGGCTCAGAGCACCTTTTACCTGCTTTGGCTGCTTCACCAGCTGCAGCCTTTCCATGATCAGAATACCCTGGCTATTAGGTTGGATTACCGCAATGCCTTATATGTAGGGCTGTCCTTAAAGAAGCTTCAGCTATTACAGAACTCAACTGCTAGAATTCTGACTGGGGTATCTAGATGGAGCCATGTTACACCTATTCTGAATGAATTACATTGGCTGCCTACTTGCTACCAACCCCAATTCAAAGTGCTGGCATCCTAAGCTGATATTCAAATATCTGAAGGAATATCACCTTTCATATCAACCTACTCATACATTAAAATCATCAGATGATGCCCTACTCCAGACTTCCATTGCTAAGAGAGGTGCATTATGCATCCATGAAGGAGATGCCAGGGCCTTTTCTGTGGTGGCACCCTGGCTGTGAAATGCCCTCTCTGGTGCCAGATTAAAATGTTTCTATTTGCCCAGCCAGAAATTTGAAACTCACTTCATTCTTTCTAGCTGACTGAATAAACTTTGTTTATGCCTCTCAATTCTATTCCAATGATGATATTTATTTTCACTATTGTTTTAATATTGTATTGATTATTGCTTTTTTAATGTATATTGTCTTGGAATCCATTTTTGCCAAGTAAATAAACAAACAAATGATGATGTGAAATTATGGAACAAATTGTTAGGTAACTCTGTCCAGCACTTCATCATGGCAAACCCCATAGCAGATTTTGTTGGAAGAACAAAAGGACCAGGACCAGCAAGTGCTCCACCATTAGAGAAAACAGTTTGGGGAAGACCTACAACCGTGCGCGGGAGTCAAAACCCAGGAAGTACTCCTTCAACCACAACATGAGTTTCATAGAGTCCAAGAACCAAGCCAATCTGGTTCTTCAAGCCAGCCCTGAGCCACTTGGCTGATCATACCCAAGAGGAGATTGCTATAATGAGGGGATGCTCAAGAGCACAGTTGCCCAACAAGGGATTGCCTTTCCTCAAGGAGCTATATGAGAGCCTCATCCAGCCAAAGAGCATGGATTGGCACCTGTACAATACAGTCACTATCAGGTCATGTGTATTTCCTGCTGAAGTTTTTCTAGCACCTGAAGGTGTTATTTGATTCAAGGAAAAAAAGTGGGGCTGGCTGGATCATGCAGTACTAGCTGTAGACTATGGAGTTATCCAAGGACAGGTTTGCTGGCTTGTCAAGAACTAATCTATACCAGGGTAATGACAGCTACATCCTCGTGTCTATGAAATACAACTACAGAGCAGCTACTGATGTCACGTTTCCACATATGGCATGACTGGGCCTCACTGTGGCAAGTTCCTTCAGGCATTCTTAATGATGATGCAGTTCAAATTTTTGCTCTGAATCACGACCTCCCCCCCATCTCTTAAGTTTTCCTAACATATTCATTCATGTCCTGGAATCTTAGCTATAGAACTGGAAGGGATTTGGTGAACTGTTCAGGATTTTTAAAATAAAATGTGTATTCTTTGAAAATTGTGTTTCATAATAGATAAGCTATATTGTAAAGTGGTTCATGAATACTTTGTGTGTTCTAAAAGAAGGGTGGGGAAGCATTCCAGCCCCAGAGGCTGGATTGCCTTCCGGGTCAACCCTCGTGGGGCAGATGACATCAGGGGGCATGCCCAAAGCCCCACCCCCAACATCACAGGAGCCCCTTTCTCCATTCACACAGAGGCAAACAGCAACTACTCTGTGTTTTTCTGTTCACAGAGAAAGGGTTTGCTCTGCATAGAGAAAGGCAGTCTCTCACTAGCACTGGGAGCAAGGGCTTGAGGGGGAGGGGAAAGAATCCTTGAAGGCCAGAGCTTTTCCATCTCTGATCTTAAATAAATCAATGCATAAATAAATGGTTGAGTTCCATATGAAACAAATACAATAGTTACATATTTTGCTGGCTTTTAAGCAGCCAGTTGCCTAGTCACGTGTAATAAACAATAACTTATTTCAGGCAACAACGCTTTACTAAAATTGGTAAACAAATGACTGAAATAGGTATCAGAGGTCAGGTGGGCTAGCCAAAATTTTGTAGACTACTAAATCTTTTTAACTTGCTTGAAAGAGTGGAGCTAGGGCAGACATATTTTCCTTTCTTTCCACCCCTCCCCCCCAACTTCTCCTATGTCAGCCCCCTTTCCCCACCATGGATTTTTGATGGACATGTCCCACAGGGCAACACCCACAGATGAGTTTTAAAAACCTGCAGAATTACAAGAAAGAGCTATAAAAATTACTGCCAAGTTCCTCTAGGCAGGCTGTTCTGTTGTACTGATTAGTCAGTCAAAAGCACTCCCGGCACAATGGTAAACAGCACTAGCCATTATTTCCCTTTAGTCAAGATGGGGGAGCCACTCCCAAACGAGTCAGACTGGCTGAAGAATCTCTTGATGAATTTTTAGAATGGTTCAATGAAATTAAGATATTGCTATGCTTAACCTCTTATGGCACTTGTGCATGCAGTACACTTAAATAACATAGAAACACAATCACAGCCAATCAAAAAAAGGGAAGGAACAACTTTGGCATTTACAGTAAGGTTTCAGCATTTGATTGCAATTGGGTGCAGGCAGTGAACTAAACCCCGAAAGGGGTTTTATGCTTCCAATTAGCTGCTACTAAACAAAACATATTAGGATAAAATTTGGCTATTTTGCAAGTTTTACACTCTGATACGTAAAAGCATGTGAAATGGGTAGTGCAATGTCTATACACGCCCTATCCCCCTCTCATTCCATAATAAAAGTATATCAAAGGGAGAAGAGAAGAACAGACAAATGGCTGAAAGTCTCAGGGACTCAATATAGCCTACACAAAGCCAGCTCATGATGCCCAAATTGGATATTTTCAGAGGTTTAATCTGCTTTGAGAAACATACATCACAGACCATGGACTTACTAACCCCAGAGTTCAAACACACTTATTTAGTTTTTAAAATCTGGAAGATTAGGTTCAACAATCTTAGAGCTAGGAGTTCCCCAAAGGGATCACTGTAAGCTTCTTCTACTCAACTAAAAAGAGTGCACATCCCCATAAGTGCCATCATAGTTCAGTGGTAGAGCATGTGCTCTGCATGCATAAGATCCCAAATTCAATCTCCGACATCTCCAGGTTGGGCTGAAAAAATTCCTGCCTGAAAACCTGGAGAGCCACTGCCAGTCAGTGCCGACAATACTGAGCTAAATGAACAAATGATCTGACTCAGTTTAAGGCAGGTTCCTATGTAATTGACTTGGATGACCACAAGAAGTAGGTAGACAGACGTACAAGTAATTCACGCTTCTGAATCTTTATTTCAAGGCCTACAGATATTTCTGCAGCAAGATGCATATTCTTCAGAGGTCATCCCTATGGATCCCAGTACTGGCAGGTTCCATTAGTGTCAATATTGTCTCCAAGGCACATGAACAGGATCACCGATTTTTATTTAGGATTGAGAATAATCTACCAATACATTCCATACTTAGAATAATTTAGTTTTTTTTTTAAAAAAACCTTCTTACCATTATTTTACCACCCTAACTGCATATAAAAGAGTGATCCACAAACATTATGGAATAACAAATCAACACATAAAGTTCAGGATGAAACAGATGTTAAGCAGTTTTAAGCCCCACAGATTCCAATGGCAGAGAATTCAGTATGTGGGTAACTTTCCATTAAAGGAAGCAGACAAAATACTTCTTCACATGTTATGATGAATGCACATGGGGAGTAAGCAGGACACTGCCTGCTGTCCTCACTCCCACCTCCTATGTGTCCTGGAGACACTGTCTCCAAGACTGAGAATCCTGGAAAAGACATGGCCCTCAATTGCACTTACTGAGAGTACATGTCTTATTTATTATATTTATATCTGACTCTTTCTCCAAGAAACTCAAGATCCTTTTCTCCCCTACCCCTTTATGCTCATAACAAGATAGGTAAGGTTAAGAGAGAGTAACTGGTCCAGGATTACCCAGTAAGCTTCATGGCCAAGTGGAGATTCAAACCTGAGCCCAGTCCAGCCCGACACTCTAACCATACCACACTGGCTCTCATAAACTGCGTAACCTCATGCTGAATGCACACAGGAAGCAGGAGCAAGGACAATGAGCATGCTTCCTCTCCTCCTTTCTATACTTAACTTTAGCTGGATTAAACAAATGCAGACAACTCTTGTGTGTAAGACAAAACCAATGCCTAATGCGGAATTGGAGTGTATATAACAACAACAACAATCATAATGAAGTGACATGGACAGTGCCGGCTCCAGGCATCTTACCCTTGGGTAAGGAGGAAGAGCAGTAGCAGAAACCCTCCATGGGCCCTCTCCCACAGTGAATCTAACTTCTCATCACCACTGTCACCAACTGCTATTGCTTTTCCTCCTCTTGCTCATCACTGCTACCACTTCTTTGCTTGACAGACAGGGAGCCAGCAAGCAATTAGGCAGTGACAACTATGGCATTTCCTTCACATCACCACCATTGTCTGGGCTGGAGCGATAGGCAGGTGAACAAAAGAAAGTTGCAATGATGAAGATGAGGACCAACTCTAGGGAGCTCTTGTCAATTGGCCCCTGCTAGGATGTGGGCCCTCAGCAAGTGCCCAATCATGCTTATACTTGACAGCAGCTCTGGACATGGACCTCCAGAATATAAATCTTATACAGTAAATTTAAAATGGCAGAAATTAGGAGAAAAAAAACCAAGAAGTGGAGTGAGCTATCATATTTCAGTCAAGTCTCTGAGCATCAGTTCTTATCATACAGTGTGTCAAGCATGTGTCATTTAGCAGTTTTAGACACTTCCGCCTCTCCCCTCCGGGCCCAGTCATTTTACTGGCTCTGTTCTCCCTGATTTCAGATACTAACTTCACATGATCTTCTTTTCTTTCCATACTTTGTTATTAACAAAGTTCATTGTGTTTCTGTTGAACGTTTATTTAAACAGCAGATTTGTATCAGTAGCTTTAGAAAAGTGCAGCTCTATTAGCTACGAAGTGCTTTCCAAAACCAAGCCAAATTTTATTTTGAATTTGCCACTAAATAACTTACATTTATTCAAATAAACCACCAATTGACTTCTTAAAAGTTAAGATTAGTGAAGATATACAGGCATTCTAAATTATGGTGGAAGTGGTTTTGACCCACACTTGTTGGATTCTGTGGCACTTATATTCAGGGCAGCTAGTGCATGTCAAAACCACTTCCACCATATGTCAGAATATATGCGTATGTGTTTTTCATCCCACGTTTAGAAGGGAGTGGGAATGCAGAAGACAAAGTTTCAGGCTACTTATTTCATAAACATATTTATTTATCCTGCACCTTCAGCATAAATTTATGTTTAGTGTTCCATCTGAACGGGACCATGTCATCAGTTGTTACAAGGATTAGAACCAGGAAAGGGGGCCAATCTATTCTATAACCTCTTCTGGTAAACTACACAAGCCATATTTTAAAAAAATTAAAAAGAGGTCAAACCCAAATAGAAAGGTTAGTGTGCAATCCTATGCATGTTTAGACAGAAAAAAGTCCTACAACAGCTGGCTGGGGAATTCTGGGAGTTGTAGGATTTATCTCTGTATAAACATGAATATGATTGCCTCCTTAATTATATTGATCTATCCTTCCTCAAAAGACCTCAGGTAAGCTATATGGATCCACACCCATTTATCCTAACAAACTAACTAACAAAACCTTCTGAGATAGGCAAGGCTGAGAAACTTTAATTAGCCCAAGGTCACCCTCCTGAGTTTCATGGCCACAAAAGATTTTGAACACCAGTCTCTCCTTGTCCAAGGGCAAACATTCTACATTCTACTAATGTTTATGAGTAGATCTCTCTGCAATGAAGGCAGTGGGATAAAATAATTAGCAAAGAATGCTATACTTTCAGAAAAGAATTGCCTGTCAGGTCTTCAGTTGGAGTATACTGTGTGGAGAGGTGGAGAGAAGAGGGAACAGGCCACCACTCCCAACCTACACACAGACAACTGTATGCAAATAGTGCTCCGTCCACACCTGAAAGGGAAACTTGGAAAAGCAGATAAAAGGATATTGGTACATCAGGGGGAAAAGCTCAAAAATCTACAGTTGGGCAATACTGTTATTTGGGGCAACAAAAATATCACTAAACAATTGTTAAAAAATAAACATCGCCCCAGTCATGCAGAGAACCCTACACATGCTTAGTTGTGACATGTGTAGGCTCTACGTCAGTAGTTGAAAACCTGTGGGCCTTTGAGATGTTGTTGAATTCCATCCCATCAGCCCCCACCAGCATAGCCAATGATCTGAGAATGTATTTCAACAATAACAGGAGGACCATAGATTTCCTACACCTGCTCTATGCAGACCATCAAATAGATGTTGACAGGAAGGGAACATGATACTGTTTCCTCATCCCTGTGCATTCCATGAAAACCTGAAAGGGGCTAGAGTTAGTCAGCAATAAACTTGAACAGTTTGCCAATGTACAACTCTCACAGCAGCCAAAATACCATCTTTGTTTTTATGTGAATAAAACACATCACCAGTCATTCCCAGCAAGCCACATGTTTCATCACTGTCTTTAACAGAAGTTTAGCGTTATGAGTGGGTTGGAGAGCATAAGCAAAATGGGGAAATATAAATAAAATCTAAAATGAAAACTGGATGGATGGTGTGGTGATGGGGGGGGGGAGAGATAATTGCTCTTCCAGCAAAATTCTATGTTCTGGCCTTTCCATGAACTCTAAATAACCAGCTCATAATTTCACAAAGCATTTGGAATGGAAAGCATGTTGCATGATGCTAAAGAATCTAAGTGTCTCTGCCTTATTTTGTTAGGCAGCCAAATACCACTTAAAGCAGACTTTTGTTTAAAGAAGTGCTTTTGGTTGATAGTGCAGCTGGTGTACAATATCAGAGAAATACACAACATTAGATTTTACCAGTATCATACATTGTATAGAAAAATATCTATATATCCATAGATATAGATATATGGATACACACACACATAATTATTATGGTGCATGGTTTCAAGGGAAGATATCCCAAGCAACATTATACATATTTAACATTGAAAGCAACTTCTGAACATTCATCAACAATCTTGTCACTGAAGCTTAGAGAGCAGATATAGAAAGATTATTGCCAGAGCACACAACATAATAGGCCTTCCACTATCACCATTGTAGCTGGGTACTTTTGCTACCACCACCAACTCTAACATCCAGTCTTCAATGTGAGGAAAAGTGAGCAAGGATAGGGAAAATGTACTCCAAGGATGCCATGGAAAAGACCAAAACAAGATAATGCATGGAGGACCTAACCACAAGGCAACATTTTGAAGAGACTCTTGGAGGCACATTTGAAACTCAGAAATTGCAGCCCGGTAGTAGGTGCAGTTCTGGGGACAGCAAATTCTATCTGCTGTTTGAGTATGAGACTCATGGCATCAGTTTTTTTCCAGAGTACAGAATCTCTGTGGAAGCACAGAAAAGCTTGTCATTGCAATGGCTGGCCTCTGATAGACGTAAAAGCTAAGCGATACATGCATGCATGCACCCATGAAGCATGTACGAAGTTTGTTCTCTGATTTCCAGGAAGAGGCACACACCTGTACTATGCAAATAACTAGCATGGGCATAGTAAAGGTTAACCTATATTTGGACAACCCTTAAACATAACAGAATGGCCCGTGTCTTGGCTGAAATTCTCTTCAGATCTTTTAAGCCTCACTGATTCCAGTGACAAAGAATTAAGCATGTGCTTAACACACACATGTGCACGTGAAATTAATGGGACTTCAAAGCGACTTTCTCTGGCTAACTTATGACCTGATAAATCAGAAGAAAAAGAAGTCCAGGAGTTGACAAGTAGAAAAGAATATGAGAAAGAAAAAGTCTGTATACAAATTTAACAGTGAGATAAGAGAGAGCAAAAGGAATAACAAATTGTATACTGAAATAGGGCTTATGGTTAGAGATACCTGGAACTGTTAAATTAAGTGAGTTACCCCAAGATAAATTTTAGTTTGAAATGCAATTTGGCTTGACTGTTCTCCTCCCTCAATATTAGCTTAGCTATCTCTAGTACAGGTACCACTTATAATACCCTTTTTTCTTTGGCAGTTTTAAGTGAAGAAAGCCATTTGTGAACACTTTGGAGAAAAGAATCTGAGTATTTATTGTAACTAAGAATAATTAATCCACAATGCTATATGGCAAGTTATTTTTCAGACCTGTGAGACACTCCAATATCCTCAACACTGTACCGAAATTCACATTTGTTAGGAACAGTATGATGCCAAAACACAGGTCACAACAGTGCAAGATGCTAAAAATGCAACTTCCTCATTGATGGGAATACAGGGTAGATGGGTGGGGAGCTCCCAGAATGGCAAAACTGCAAGAGCAGCAGAAAATAGAAGGGAAGGGGGAAGTCTGGATACAGAACTGCAAAGCAGCTGCTTCACAGATTTTTTTATTTCTTTCACCTTACTGGCAAGTAGGCCTATTTGTAGCAGAAACAGGAGTCCTAGGAAGTCGGGGGGGGGGGGGGAGAGACATGTATTAAAACTATATCTGGATTGAAGGTTTATCCCACTGGGTTGGCTATCTTACAGCTGTGAGTTACATGAGTTACAATCCGCCCTGCACGCTCAGGTCCTCTGGGAAGAACTTACTGCGGTCGGCCAAGACTAGGCTGACAACCGTTACCCAGAGAACCTTCTCTTCTGCCGCTCCCAGACTGTGGAATGACCTGCCGGAGGAGACTCGTCAACTTAACAGTCTTTTAGAATTTAAGAAAGCTATAAAGACTGTTCTCTTCCGGCAGGCATATCCAGTGTAATTTTTAGAATGTTTTTAGGATGTTTTAGGATGTTTTAATGCAGTTTTAATAATAATTGTCATGTTTTTAATTAGTTTTATGTATTTTATCATGTTGTTGTTCCCCGCCTCGATCCAGACGGAGAGGCGGGTAAGAAATAAATTGTTATTATTATTATTATTATTATTACAACTTCAGTCATGATGACATGATGCCACTGGAGAGGCTGGAGACTGCAATCCAATGCACCTGGAGGCTGCAAGGTTAGGGAATGCTGATTTACATAATTCCAAGTGTTGTCAAATGAGAAAGACCATTTATGCAGTTTTGCTAAAAAGTCAGTTTTGGAGTTAAGAGCACTATTTCATTCACTGTTTTGGTCTGTGCAGTAGTGAAATTACTAAAACCTGGTTCACATGTAATATACAATTAGTACTTAGGTTAGGTGTGGGTTGTTTAACCCATGATTAACCTATAGTGTCCGTTTTCATACATCATGTAGCAACCTCCAGTTATCCCTATAAGAGGTTGTATATTCAAAGTGGCCGTGGAACATACCAGGCATGCACCATAGCAAATCATGGGTTAATTAACCCGTGATTTGCCACTATTATGTGTGAATGGGCCTTAAGTGTTTATTCCAATTTGGGAGGCACTCTGAATTAAAAACTCTCTCATACACAAATATGCACTTCAAATTTTTTGTAGACTTAACCAGATGATTTTATGAGTTAAAAGTAACCAAAAAGGAAAGAAATGCAATAGTAAAAAAGTTGGACACTATGTAGTGTATCTAGCAGTAATACACTGATTGAGATTTTATCATCGGTGAACAAAGGCAGAAAATCTTGATTGACCAGAAGATAACTGCAGACCACTTGAAGCACTACAGTTGCAATAAAGGCAATTGCAGTTCTTTGAGGCATTAAGTGTGGCATTACTCACATAGACAAGAAAATACAAATACGTTATTGCTGAGGTCTTATCTAGAAAACTGCACCTAGTTTTTGTCATCTACATTGATTTTTATTCTAGATCCACGGTTGTGGCCCACAACGGTCAGATTAATTCCGCATCCTCAAGTTGTGGCCCACAATGACTCTTCCCTCCTCTTCAAGTTCTTAGGGTTCTTTCTCACCCCACCCTCATTACCTGGAGCATCAGATATGCTTTGTTCGAGATTGTGAGTAGATTTTTACAACTGCAGATCCTCTGTAGCTGTTTCCCAGACCATTCAAATAATGTAGGAATGGAAGAATGAGGTGTCAGGGCTCAATGGCAGAGCACATGTTTGCATGCAGAAGGTCCTGGGTTCAATCCCCAGCATAAAAACATAAGAAGAGTTATGCTGGATCAGACGAAGGGTCCATCTAGTCCAGTATTCTGTTCATACATTGGCCAACCAGCTGTTGACCAGGAACCCACAAGCAGGACACGAGTGCAACAGCACCCTCCTTCCCTTGTACCCTAGCAATTGGTGTAGATAGGCATGCTGCCTCTGATACTGGAGGTAGCGCATCGCCATCAGGACTAGTAGCCATTAATGGCTTTCTCCTACAGGAATTTGTCTAACTCACTTTTAAAGCCATCCAAATTAGTGATCATCACTACATTTTGTGGTAGCAAATTCCATAGTTTAACTCTGCGTTTTGTGAAGAAGCCCTACCTGGCATTTCCAGGTAGGGCCAGAAAAACCCATGACTGTAACCCTGGAGAGATAATGCCAGTCAATGTTGATAATACTGAGCTAGATAGGCCAGTGGTCTGACTCAGTATAAGCAGCTTCCTATATTCCTAAGAATCACATGAAAGAAGGGAAGAACACAAGGAGAAACCATGTCAATGTCACCACACACAGACCCCAATGCAAACATTATCATATCTTCCAGCTGGCCCATTTCAGTCAAGACTGCCACATTTTTCAGAGCCCTGGCCTCAAAGAACACCCTCCAAATTAACAATTTCCAGGAAGCAATCATGTTTACCTCTCTTCCTTTCTTGCTTCCATTATATATCCCTATGACAGATAAATCTGAAACCTGCCATATCAAGTGCCAACCAAGGTTGCATACATAGATCTTTATCTTGGATACCAAATTATTTCTAGTAATGCAACCCCCACTAATTTTCATTTTACTTGTAGTTATATGATCTACGGCAAAGGGGGGAAAACAATATTTAACACAAAACACATCTTCCAATTCTTCCCTCTGAGATTTCTACCCGAAAGTCTAGTTTTTCATATATTCCATAGTATTTCATAGTATTTTAGATGAATATCCAGAAAGATTCCTGTTGCAACATGACCTTATTGATATAAACCCTAAATATGCATGCTTGTATCTGTTCTAATGCTAGGAACTTGAAATCTTTAACTCAAACCTTATGTGAAATACTAGGGCTCATGGAGCTTCTAACATCTGACATCTGATTTTGCTTTACAGTACATACCCTTGAACTTTCAGAAGCATCTACGTTTTGCCAACATATAATACACTGCATTAGCAAATAATACAGTTATTTTGGAAATTGGGTATTTCCAGCCATGACCATGAAATTCATTGCTATTATGGGACAATTTACACCTAAGTAGCTATAAGGCTGCAAATGCTAACTTTTTAAACCCAAACATAAGGATTGTTTGCTTTCCACCCTACTCTTCCACTTTAAATATTGTTAGCTGAATTATAATCACATTAACTTTTTGTACAATAACTTTAGGCATTCCTGCCTCATTAAATATGACTTTAAAAATCAAGACAGATCCCACAAAAGCCACAGTTAATTCAAAAGAATCCCAGTTTCCTTATATTAATTTCTTAGGAACAGTGGTCCTTCACCTGATGTTTAGCTCTGGCCACAAGTGAAAACTCATATCCATTCAGGTTAATGGAACAACGCTGTAACTCAGTAGACATATCAAAAGCCTCTAACGGCCATCTCTGGGAGACTCAATATTAGAGGAACGAGTTTTTAAAAATGGGGTGAGGTGGGGAGGCAGACAACACTTAAAGCTGAGTAGTTAAAGAGGAAGCATGTTCCAGTAAAGAGGGCCCTTGGAAGTAATAAAGATTATTCTGCTGTTTCTCACTCAAGTCTCAAATTGAATATATTTTTAGGAGAAAGCAGCCATCTTAGTGATAAAGTTTATGGGGGTAATATGTTCCAGCCTTAATTTATGCTGGGAGCTTCTTTTCTGCCCATGTGACAAGGCTACATTCAAAGTTAATAATTACTTACATTACCACCGGACTTCAACCATCTGTAATAGAGGGGACAAATAAATCTTTCCAACCAGTTTTTGCATACTGCAATGATCAAATCAAAGATCTATAGTAATTCTCTCCGCTCAATATGGAGAAGCTGGCTTCCTCCTTTTAAAATGAATTTCAAATAACAAAAGTGAAAGCAAGTAAAACAGCAACCAAGATCAGTGTTTAGTTATTTATTAACATTACAGTTTTGTGAATATTTACTAAACATAGAGAATGAGTATCAACTAACATCTCCCGATAACAACCTCTTCAGAGAAGTCAGAAGGTTTCGGGATATCTAAATAATGTTCCTTACTGAAATTAAAGCACACCCCATCCCTACAATAAAACCTTCTGAAAATAATTCACGTGCATAGAGGCAAACTATGACTAGATCTGCACTGTTTGAAAAACTATCCTGTTTGTGTGGTTTTTATTCATGTTGCATAGCACAGAATTAACCCCGAGTAGTCTACACTTTCCCATACCTCTGTATTTATATTCTTCTCTGTGCTCACATACTAGATAACGGCTTTGGCACAAGTGGGCCTGTTTGCTTACTTGCAATCTCCAAGATGGTCAGTTGTACCCTAACATGATACTAGAGTGCTAAAAGGGAGAGAGAATGAGAGAGAACTGGACAAAGAATTGATCAAGGACACAAACCTCAGGTCGTAGTCACAATTACATCACCCTACAACAGTAAGTGTGGAAATTTTCCCCCTCTTCAAACTGGCAATCTACCAGGGCCAACACCCATTCACAGATGTTTTCAGTGCATATGATGCTGATCATACCCAAAGGCAGAGCAGTCAAAGCCATTCTGACATATTGAAGAGCAGATAAACCGAGAATCATATATAAAAACCAACGCTGAGATCAGGGTTTTGCTCTCATTCATTTTTACTAAAAGGACCCTGCAATTTCCTACCCCACCCCCTTCATGCTGGTTAAAGCCCTGAATCTAAAAGGGAAGCTTTCTCAATTCTTGGCAGCAGGCTGAAGCAACAGGCTGTAGCAAATTCACCAAGAGATCCTGACTCACAATTTCAGAATTAGCAACCTCACATCGGAACAGAATTTGAGTTCACTCACTTTGGCACATATATAGAATTTGCCTGATCTTATTCAGAGATTACAGTCATCAGCAGATATCTATCTATCTATCTATCTATCTATCTATCTATCGGAACATAAAGAGAGCATAGTAGCATGGTAGTCAATATTCCTATGCAAAAAATGCTTCTGGAAAATGAGAAGATGCTCAGAACCTGAAATCTTACATGATCACTATAATAGTATAAGTACTTCATTCTCCCGGAGTGTGATATGAATGAACTGGGATATGGGGGGGGGGGGGGGGGAAGAGAAGGAGAATAGAAATGGAATGCAGTGACTAGTATGAAGATGTTTACTCCCAACCCTGACTCCAAAAAAGGAGAAGAATGCAAATTTTATCAACTTATTCTCCAAAAGACCTGGATGTGTGTTCGTAGCCATGCACAATGTTACAGTTTTCAAAGAGAGGTTCAGCAGGCTATTACCATTTGATGCCTTAAACGGAAACTTTGGGTCTTCCTTCATTGTTTTTAAAAAATATTTCTCAAGCGAAGAAATTATCAGGGAATTTTCAAGCAGAAGATCTGCAATGGTAGACAGCCTCTCCTGAAAGACACCTTGACTTGTACTACCAATCTTTCCCCACATTGCAGTCACAGTTGGGTGTGTTTTTTCAGTTCATATGCAATACGACACAATAGTCTTACAATGTCCCACATGAACAAGGGGAAAATGACACTGAATCCTTGCCATCCACTGATGAGGGACAATGTGATAGATGAGGAGGGACTTCTTAACAGACAAGTCAATATAGAAAAGAAGAAAGTTTGAAAACGACTGTGTTACCAAAGTGGGAGTGCGAGGAAGCCACTGGCAAGCAGTGTTCGCAGTACGGTGATAATCAACCCCACTAAACAGGGAAAGAGAAGTTTATTCCTTTCTCCAAAAATTGCTGGCTCCCACACTAAAAATAAAAGACCCCAAAATAAGTTCACCACTTAAAGCTGCGAGGGAAGTTATCCTTGTTGGAGAAACTGATCAAGTAGTGGGGCAACAACTCTTTTCAGATGACCTGGTGTGCAAGGTGAACATGGGGTGGGGGTGTTTGTGGAGATCATGTCTCCTGGTCCTGACCTACACACGTTAATTTAACATTGTAAACTGATCCAGTACAATCTGCACACAGGCTTTTTGCTGTATGTGTTTTTAGCAAAGTCCCAGGTCATTCATGGTTTATATACGCAGAGGGTCTGTTCACAAGGGGCCAGTGGATGCAATCCCGATTCCTGCCCCTCTGCCCCACCCCTAATCACCATACAAGCCAAATTGTCCAAAACAGGCTAATGGAATCCAGTGCATAGTAAGTGAAAGCAATAGGACCCAGCAGTAAGTGCTGATTGGAGGAGTCATAACAAGAGAAGAGGGCTTTATCAATCAACTTGAGTAATGCTTTGTTCAAATGTTGGAAGTATAGTAGGTGCCACAGTAAATTTATCCCACAATGGTACTTTATTGAAACCAGCAATAAAACATTAACTGAACTATAGACAACAGGGTTACTGTTACAAACCCTAAAGTGATCTGCTGTACCAGAAACAGACACAATGGACAGAGCAGCAGATCTCTTACTCCCCTTAACTAAATTCCATGTCTGAATTCAAATCAATGCCATTATCCCAGCAGAGAGAGAGAGAGAGAGAGAGAGAGAGAGTCCAACACTGACATTTTTCATCCTGGTGCTTAAAATCATTTAGTATCCAGACATCTCCAATAATAGCCATATAAAAAACAATGAGCTCTATTGAGGATTTTCATCAGGGCAGATAGTCATTTACATAGACCTTTTTCTATAACTTACTAGATGAAACCTCACAAAGATTCAATTCAGTCACCACTCTTGTTTCTAATAGACCAAAAACCCCTTAAAAACTCAACAGCAAAAGTTGCAATGATACCCACGTCAAGCAAGCTTTTTAACTGGAATACTCCAAAACTTATTACACTGGGACTTTCTTGATGACTAAGGATCTTGTAAGAGTCCCATGAATCAGGGAACAATCATAAACATAAAAAAAGATTTCCCCTCCCCCTGCAAAAAGGCAGAAGTGATACCCAATTTCCTATTTGCAACAAACTTTCAGATCTAGCCCTTTTAACTTCACTAAATGCCTCAACAAGTTTTCCTAATTTGTGAGGCTTGTAGGCCCTAAATGGACAAAGCTCAAAAGTCTGCCTATCTCTCCTCTCCATGCACTTGACAAGACACAGTCCTTGTTAGGTTTCCAACATAATTATAACATCATGGCTGTAGACTTTGGTTATGGGTAGACTTTGCATGAAGACAAGCAAAGGTAGATCTGAACTCCAGTTCTGACAGTAATCCTATGTTCACCATCCTGAGCTCCTTGGAGGAAGACCAGGACAACTAAAAAATTCCAAAATGGAGAAAACTCCTATGATAAAGAAAAGTGTTCCCTGGCATGTCTGTGATGAAAACTTTAGAAACAAATATTCAAAAGTTATATTTCTAAACTATGTTTCATTCAGCCACAGACAAACAATTTGGTACTAGGTTTACTTATTTTGTTGAATAAATTTATTATTTCATGTTGACATTTGCACAAATCTTTGAAAGCTTTGACTAACTTAGAGGTCACATTAGACCTTTTCTCATCAGAATATCTGTAGATATCCCGTTTCTATAAATTCTAATTTCTTCTGTTGCAGATTGAAGTCATTATGTGTTTTCATGCCATGAAAAGCACAGTAATATAGCAACAGACTCACAACGCACATAGAAAGATACCTAAGCCCTGACCTGGCAATACCATGTGGGAATGGAGCGCCAACACATATGAGCTTCCCATGCCATTCAATAAAAGGGGCAATTCATACATGCAAAGCAAGAACATGCAGAATGCCCATATTCATTGCAACAGCCATGGAGATTTATGTGGAGTGCAAGGAAGCTCTAAATGCTGAGACTTATGCCACATTCATCATTAGAGTAACTATTATCATATTATTGCTCCAATCCTTTTCTACAGCAGCATTTTCCTTTTAGCCCCAATGAGCCATCGGCTTTGGAGCATGAAACTGGAAAAAAATGGGCGTGGGGGCGCCCCTGACACAATTTCTGTCAAGGCATCCATTGTGGAGGGTGAGGAAACAGGTTTAAAACCAGTTCAGATACATAAGAGAAATACACTTCCTCATTCTGATGGCTTTTTTTTTCGATTTTGTCTTCCAGAGTTTTCCACAAATTTGATTTTTTAAAAAATGTTTACAAAAAGAATAAGCAAGACTTCAGTTATTCATGTAAGATGGTGGGATACCCCAGGCATACCATAAAGTAAGAGCAATTTGACAAGGAACATCTGGGTTGAATGAAATCAGAAAGGCAGATGAGGTAACACTGCTCAAAGCCTGCTGCTGGAATACCGAGCAGCAAGGGATATAAAGTAAAATAAAGTAACAGTTAGTACTATCATAGAACCAACACAGCATCATTTCCCACCTTTTTTCTCTGTGCATCTGGCTCCTGTCACATTAGGGGGCAAGGCAGAGATGAAAGAGAATGAGGTCTGAAGCCAGGAACAGAGTGCCTGAGTGCTATAATAGTAAGCAAGCCTAACCTGAGGGGACATCAGCTTCCTTCCCTCTTCTTAATAATCTGAAACATAATCAAGACCCAATTCTATTATGCAATATTACTGGCCATTCCTACAGTAACAAACCTACAGTAACAAAGTCTCTGCTGGTAAGAATTGGGACAGCTATACTGGCAGTTCAGAAATTGTTTACATAAGCAAAGTATGTGAGAGTCCCATCTTTAAACATCTGCTTAGAATGAAAAATGATGTTCTAAATCAGGCTTCCCCATGCCAGCAAACATGACCATTGGCAATGCCATCTGGGGCTGATGGGAGTTGGACTGCAAAACATCTGGAGAGCACCAGGTTGGGGAAGGCCGTTCTACCTGAACAGCAGCCTAATTATCAGTATTTGGCCTTTACTATCAGCATCTAGTAGTTCTTGCTTCACATCACTTGCAGTTTTAAAGTCACAATTGTCATCATCTTATTTTCTCGGGTATCCATCTACTTAGCATGCATGAGTAATGTGCTACATTATGCTGTCATTGTCTCCCCAATCTGTCACATGGTTTCAACTTCTATAACAGAAATCCTGTATTTGGCACTGATTACAGTATAGCAAATGTGGATTAGATAGAAGACTCAACGAAAGGTTTTTTTGGGTTTTTTTAAAAAACCAGCTAGAAAACATCACCAGTCCTAAACCACGAGCAAGCTTCTTTGAAATTATAAATTATGTTGTTGCTTCATTTTATAGTGACCATGGCCAGGGCCTATTCTGAGGACAATTGTCTCTTCCATTGTCTCTTTAACCAAATGCATTAGGGCCAAAACAGACATTGCTTTAAACCTGTATCTAGCAGCTACCTCCCTGTCCCAATTTTTAGTCTACAGTAGGCACAGGGCCCCCAATCCAGATCAGGTAGGAGGTTTTTAATATGTGGACCTAGAATCAATATGGATGGGCCTAGAGTAAATATGAGCATCAAAATAAAAATCTAGAGGAGAAACTATGTAGCTGCTAGATGCAGATTTAAAGTAATGTCCATTTTGGCCCTTAAGTACCATTTATAGAAGAAGTAACCTCCTGGTGAGAGACCATGGCCTTCTACCCAAAGGTGGGCAACATGTTCCAGACAGAACGTATATGTAATACCCTATCAAATATTCAACCAGGAAGTGGAAAATTTAAATCACTGTTTAACGTAACACTGTTGCTTTAACCATTCTTTGCAAAAGCTGCAAAGGAACCTGCAAGAGGGCATGAAATGACAGAAAGCGAACCCCTTGGAAAAGCATGGCTCCAGTTTTTCTTCAGAATTCATCTATCCTTTGTTCAGCCAAAATTAACTCTTGCAATATTATATTGAAGACTCAGAGACTTCAGGCTCATTTGCATCCCCCTCTTCCCCTCAGTCTATAAATAGAATAGTGCTCTGTTTGCTAACCAAGCCTTGCAGGAATCTAACAAATGTACATTAAAATGATAGTTTAAAAATATTATTATTATTATTATTATTATTATTATTATTGAGGAAGAGTGGAATCCTCTTTCTAATAAGAGCCTCAAGTTGCAGGCTCTTTCATGCATTCCAGTCCTGAACAATTTTGTCAACCGAAAGTTGCTTGTCTTCCAGGTAACAAAGCTTTAATACACATTCTTGTATGCTTGAGGGAATGTGGGGGAGGGAGAGAAGAAAGATCGTAATGATAACGCAAACATTCCAACTCAACCCCTACATTGTTCTCTGGCATCTGTTCTTCATCAAGCAATAGACTTTGATTCCATCTGAATTTCTAACACTAGGTAACTCTAGGACTTCCATAGGTATTTCTCAAACAGTTGACTTACGTTTGCAAATTTAGTTAAATTACTTTTCTGCTTCTCTTTTGAGGAAACCTACCAAAGGAACATACTAAACAGAGGGCTTCTCAAGCTTTATCACAGTGATGCATCTTAAGTAAAAAATGTTCTACTCATCTCAAAATAAAACCCACACAGAGCCACTTATCAGCACTTGCTCTTACATAATCACTTCTAAAATCTTTTGATTAGTTCAGTACTGTACATAAAACATAGGCACAGGTCAATCCTCAGGCTAATCAATCGAGAGCAAAAGAAAGAGGAGGGTCAAAAGAGTCAGAATAAAAAGGTAAATTAACTGCACTTTATAGCCAGACTTGAATCTTCCCTTGCTGCTGCTCTGGTTGGGGTGAAGACTGTGCCACTACCCAGAAGCCCTCGGTAACAGTTGCAACAGAGTTCTTTCAGCATCCCAGCCTCAGCTGTACAGTCTTAAATTTGCTGAGGGGAAGCATGTTCTTCTGAGCCAACATGATTTATTTCCCAGGAGCCTCTGCACTGCTGCTGAGATCTCCAGTGATCTATGGACAGTGTGAATACGCTATTTCTCTGATGAGGCTTTTGGATGGTCGAAGGGGGGTTAAGCAGTTTCTTGGTATAGACCACTTTACCCTGCTCATCCCTCAAATTTGTCATCTTCTACATCTGCAGACATATGCTTGCAGGGGTAAACAGAAGCATTTTAAAGTAAAAAAAGAGCCTCTTAGTTAGGCTGACCATATGAAAAGGAGGACAGGGTTTGTGTAACTTTAACAGTTGTAGAGAAAAGGGAATTTCAGCCAGAGTCATTTGTATGCAATTAGTTCCTGGTGAAATCCCCTCTTCATCACAACAGTTAAAGGTGCAGCCACTATACTAGAATGACCATATACAATAGAAGGCAGGGCCCCTGTAACTTTAACACTTGTGATGAAGAGGGAATTTCACCAGGAACTAATTACATACAAATAACACTGGCTGAAATTCCCTTTTCTCTTCAACTGGTAAAGTTACATGAGCCCTGTCCTCCTTTTCATATGGTCAGCCTACTCTTAGTAAAATGAAAGTATATTTAGTTCACAACAGAGAATTTGGCCTGATTGGCACTCTGCATGAATTTAATGTGCATACCAGAATCCTTCAAAATACCACTGGAAGCTATGGCTTACTCTTGGTTTCTGTGTGGATTGGCCCCTCGGCTCCCATCTTATTAGATCTGACTTGTACCAATTTATTCTCCAACAAATATATTGGATTTTTTTCACCCAGAATTCCCAACATTTCAGTATCTGTTTAAAAAAAATACAAAAATACATTTTGGATTGGGTCCATCCTTTATCCCACATGGATATGTTCATATGACAAGTCACAATAACTGAGAGCTGCAGTTTATACAATACCCAAATCCAGGCCTGCTATGTGGTCCAGAACACTCTACTGCAGTGAGTACACACTATTTTATCCATCATAAAAGAGCAAAATGAAAATATTCTATCCTATAGAGAAATTAATATTTTTGGTATTTTCAGCTTATCATAGGTGTTCTATCAAAGATTTCACATACAACTGCTTGCACAACCTGCTCCTCTCAAAAAAGCCCCAAACTTGTCACTTTTAAGCATCCAAGAATTGGAGACATCCACTGAGCCTTCCCCACAAGGAGGATTGCAGAGGGGCAGAGAAAAAGAGGAGCAGAAAAGTATAAATGCAGGTTGCTTACCTGTAACCATAGTTCTTCGAGTGGTCATCTGTGCATTCACACATATGGGCTCTGCGCCTGCATGGAGCCTGTCTCGGAAACTTCTATAGCTAAGGCAAACGTTTTTGGGGGGGGCGGGAACCCCTCCTCCACTGTCTACTGACTCCATGTTCCCGCCTTTCTCCTCAGTTCCAAGAGACCGACTTGCTGGCCCCATAACTAGGAGAGAAATCGCTCGGTATCGACAATACATTTGCATCGACACCAAAGCGGGGACGGTGGGTGGGTTGTGTGAATGCACAGATGACCACTCGAAGAACTACGGTTACAGGTAAGCAACCTGCATTTCTTCTTCGTGGTCTCTGTGCATCACACATATGGGCGATTAACAAGCTAAATTCCTGGTGGAGGGTAGGTGTAGATCAATGTTCCCTCACAAGACAATGAAATTGCTTGCCCCAAATTGCAGTTTGTCCTGGTACAAACAATCAAGTGGTAGCATGTAATGAAGTTAAAGGACTCATACCAAATAGCTGCCTTACATAAGTCCGGGATCGACAATCCCCTGCTAAAGATACGGACTTCAACGAACTGCGCATCGACTTAGCTGTTACCGGACCAACGAGTTGCAAGCCCTCAACTCGTAGGGCAGTTTAATAGCATGTACAATCCACTCCGCGAGTCATTGCAACTCTTGCGTCTTATAAAATTTGTCAGTTCTAGCCCTGTGTGGAAGCCCAGGTAGGGTGCATCAATACTGAGGCAGCTAATTCACTCGTTCTGCGTAGTGTTGATATAGCCATCAGAAAACAACTTTCTAAGAAAATTAATGTGATATCTGAAGGTGCCATTGGTTTAACTGGTTTCAATGTCAGAGATTGTGGCATGACAGAGAAACTCCATGCCAGAATGAAACTCCTAATTAGAGGAGCCAGATTCGTAATGCCCAGAGGAACCCCCTAACAAAGGGGTTGGTGCAAAAACAGGTAAAGCAGTCAAATACCCGCATATCGACAACTAAAGTGTAAGGACATCGTTACGGAGGCTGAATGGGGCTTGAGGCCCTGAAGATCCATGTATTTAGAAAAAAATCCCATTGTGCAGTATATGACTTCTTCATTGCCAGGCTACAGGCTGGATGAAAAAATGGAATCGGGAATCGATCTCATGTCGAAAATAGTTACGGTATTGGGTGGGTCTGACCATATGCAGGGGCGTAAACTATGGGGGGGAGGCGGGGGGCAATGCCCCCACCCGGATTTCCCAAAAGGGGCAATGCCCAACCAAGTAACATCAGTAAGCTCACAGCTTGACTGACAGATTCCTCAGTCATTCTCCAGTTGTCTGTATTCTTATGTGTTTGGAGGCAGTCCAAATTACATCCAAGCACATCCTGCTACCTCATCAGCTGCCCAGCAGATCTCCTTGCAAGACAAAAGCCACTCTCCTGTTGTGTCAGGGTCAGGCTTCCCCAGATTCATTTTCTTCTACCCACTCAGGCGCTATAAGACAAAAGATTGCCCATTTAGGAATTACAGTCTGGGTACATCTTGACGAGAGTTTTGCCCCCGGTCGGGGTGTATCCGGAGTAGCAGCAGGTCATCTATATGATGCAGCTGGCATCCCAAAGCCATCCAGGAGCAAATCTCTGAAGCTCCGGTTTTTAAAAAAAAATCGGGTACTTATCACGACTTTTTCCCCCCCTTCCTTCGGAGCTGCAGCGGAGCTGATGGTAACCCAATTGGTCGCCATTGGCTGATATCTTCAGAAGTAGAGTGAGCCACACCTGTCTGGGCCACCAAGGGGTGACTATGATGTAGACTGTGTGGACTACACAATATTAATATTATCATACCACAGTACTCATGGAATGAGAGGAAAAATGAGGGCTGCAAAGACATTCCCAGTTGAACAGGAAAGTGTTTGTATGAGGACTTGAGATGGGGGAGGAAGTGGGAAAACGCATGCCTCGTAGCAAATAGTCTGTGCAAGTACACCGATGTAGGGTTGTTAGATCCAGGGTGAGTCTGGATTCTGGGTTCACTACGAGGCCCAAAGAGCTCAATAAATTGAGTAGTCACCCTGCCTTCGATAGCATTTCCTTCGAGGATGCCACCAGAAGCCAGTTGTCTAAATATGGGTAGATTTCTACCTCTTGAAGGCAAATGAACTGAAGGACCAGTGCCATACATTTTGTAAATACTCTGAAGCAGGGCTTCATGTGTCATCAGAAATTTGTGGTTCTGATGTACGTATGGAGCCGTCTCAAATCCAGAACAGGTTTAAGAGATCTGTAGAAGAGTGGACCAAATATTAAATCAGAGAATGATATAGGTCTTCCAAAGGAGGCTCCACTCTGTACAGCTACCCCATCAACAGGCGATGCAGAAGAGAGCAATGTTGAGTCCGACTGAGAGCTCTCTAAGGATTGAGGGGAATCAGGTTTAGTTCTATGATTAAACCCATCTTCTCCAAGCTGAACTTTTTGACATCCCACAGAGTGGGGCTGGGAAGGAGAAGAGTGAGGTGGACGTACTGATGCATTCACGATGGTATCATGAGGCAATGGTTGAGCCCTGTGGACAGGTCACAATGACAGTGATCTCGGTAGAGCTAGAGGGAGTTGCGAGAAAACTTCCTCCAGTGGCAATCGCGATACCGATGGAGCTGCTCAGTATCGAGAAAGGCATATGTACCAATGTAGAAGTTGGTATCGATGCCTGGTACGGGAGTTACGGGTCCATTGCAAGAGGTGTCCCTCTCATAACTGATGCCAATCTCTGTACTGGTATGGCATTCTTGGGGGAGGCAACCCAGTTGAAGTTCTGTCCCTCTTTTTTGTTTTTTTTTACAGGGACCCGAGAATGATGCCCCTAGACATCACAGGCATAAAAACTCTCTCTGTTGAAATCATAGCACTCCAATTGTAGCAGCTCTAGGGAGCAGCCCTGTAATTGGCAGCTAGCCTGTAATGGCTGTGCTAATTAACTTGGTGGAGAGATGTCTACTTCAAGCTGCATGTTAGACGTCTCTTCTTGGTACCAAGAGATTGGTACCAAAAGACGCAGTTGAGTCTCACCCTTTGATGTCGATTCTGCCTGCTAGACATCTCATTTTGGTACCAAGAGCTCTGCATCGAGGAGCTCGGCACCATGGAGCTCGGTACCAAGGAACTGAGGAGAAAGGCGGGAACACGGAGTCAGTAGACAGTGGGGGAGGGTTTCCTGCCAAAAAAAACCCGTTTGCCTTAACTATAGAAATTTCTGAGACAGGCTCCACGCAGGCGCAGAGCCCGTATGTGTGATGCACAGAGACCACGAAGAAGAAGGATGGTTACTTTCACTTCTACAGCATCCATCCAAGAAGGAAACACTAGTTTCTGAGATGTGAGCTCCTTAAAACAGTTTTACAGTTAACCAGTTGCCAACTAACAATTACTTGCAGTCAGAGGTAGATAAATGAAGAAACAGACACAAGGTTTGGATTTTAAACAGGGCCACAATTTATTTAAGATCTGCAAAGCGAGTGAAAACCTATCGGCATCCAGACTGGCCAGTTTCCAGGCCCATCCTAATCGGGTGAGCCATTTATGTCCCCTGATTGGGCAAGGTGTCAATCGCTCTCCCAAGGCCCCCCCTTTTGGGGGGTCGGGAGATCTTCCAGTGTCACCACCAACCTGTACCGCAAGGTTACAGGTGAGTGAGAAAGGTTGATCTCAAAGGTAATCCTTATCTCCCCGCCAGGCCACACAGCTCAAAGCTGGGAGCCTCAGGAATTACAGTTCAACTCAACAGTACCAATAAATGCTCACCATTCGAAGTTCCTCTCTGGATGCCTCTACCATTCCGCTAAACATAATTGTGACCTATTAATAGAGAACCAGATTAATTTAATTAACACTCCCATCTGTCTTACAGTATGAAGTAGGTGAAAAAACTCCTGAACAAATTAGTGCAAGAGTAAAAAAATCCTACTTGGCCCCAAACATGGCGACCAGCGAACCCATACTGTCTACAAGGAGGGAGGGAGGGAGCCGTGCCAAAATGAAGAGGCCGTTGAGAGGGGCAGAGCCTGTTAAATAGGCTCTCCCTGCCCCTCCCCACAGCACGTGGCCAATCCAAACTAACCAATGAAAGGCATCCACCTCTCTTTTCCTCTCCCCCGGCCGCAAAAGCTTCCCCACGCCCAGGCTATGCCGGGCGTGGCAGAATCGCCATTCCGAGGGAGAAGGCTGTTATATCATCACTGCTCCAAAACTTGCCCTATGTAACACATGCCCAAGCAAGGCAAACTGTAATTTTTTTTTATGGCCTAACAACATTAGCTGTAATTATTAACCAGACTGACTTCACACTACAGGTGCATGGGACTGGCTGAGAGACATCAGTCTTAACAGCTTACATATGCCCCTTAGTAACATTTGTTACAGAAGCAATTTTACTTCTGCAATCCAATTTAGTCAATGGAGAGCAAGTTACAGCATTGGACTGGGACTCAAGAGATCCAGGTTCTAGGCCCTACTTAGCCATGAAGCTCACTGGGTGATTTTGGGTCAGTCACTTACTCTTACCCTAACCGCACAGGGTTGTTGTGAGGATAAAATGGAGAGGAGGAGGAAGAAGAGGACTCTGTAAGGCACCTTGTGTTCCTCACAAGAGGAAAAAAGCAGGATAAAAACTCAATAATTAATTACAATGATGGTGCTTTGTTTTTGCAAACCAAAACTTGCATTGATAGCATAAAAAAAAAATCTGAGTGCGGCAACAAAAAAACGATTGGAACAATTTCCCCATCTAAACCAGGCATCAAGCGTAATTGTGTGCAGTGTGAGGGTAAGAAATGCTTTCTAATTCAGATATAAACTTTCCATTCTGACAGAAACTCAGGCAGCTGTTCCTTGCTCTGCTAGAGTAGCACATTCAAATAATTTCCTTTTCCACCTTTGCATGTGTCAGAATACACATGACCAGCAAAATGAAGCATGCAAATATCAGTGCCACATACCTTTATGCATCTGCTTTTCATACACACTGAACTTGTGCCTGTACATTCCTCTTTCAGAGCACCTTTGGTTTTTAATCAAGGTCTTGTAAATTAATAGGGAATTACATTAATTGCACACACTAGATTCAAATACAGTAAAATGGGATGAACAATATGAACCATTATGTTGTGGCCATAACTTCTTGTCGAAATTCCAAATATGTTAGCTTTCTTTTACTTGTTTCCATCATGGGAGGTGGTACATTGGAAACACACTGGCTTTCTCCCCCACAGACTCAAATATAAAAGAGAACTAAAGGTCCCAAAATGTTTTTCCCATATCCCCACATGCATAATGATTTAAAGGCTACTTTATATATTTCAACGTTTCAGAAATACCATCCTAGGAAGCTAAAAGGCTCAACTGTTGAGAAGAGGACGTGCTATGATTCCTGGTATGCCCATAAACCATTTCCACCAAATTAAACTCCACACAAAATACAGAGTGAAAAAAGGAATGCTATCCTGTATGGCAAAATTTCAGTTTTAGCCTGGTGTCTTCAGTGTTTAGGCTACAATATGCAAACTCTGCTGCATATTTCTGAAGGACCTCTGTGCAATTCATCTTTACTGCCCACCCCTCAGTGACAGCAGCTCCCACTATCAGAGGTTCATCCACCAACAATTAGCAAAAGACAGTATCAATTTACATGTTATCTTGAAGCAATTTTTCAGAAATGCAAAAATGGGTTCCATGTGTGTGTTTTTATTCCTAGCCTATGAATATTTTCTTACCTACATGAATAAATAGAAATGAAGGGACAAATTATATTTAAAATGCACTTCAACATTTTGAAAAACAGATATACTCTCCCTTTCAATGGTATATAATTGCAAAGGTAAAAAATTAATATATGAGAACATTTGTATAGTCTTGGGCCCCTGCAGTTATTGAAAATCTTGCCTTCTGTTTTCATCAAGGTAAACAGGAAGAGAGGAAACAAGTTAAATGATCAAAGACAAACAAGAGGCAGTAAAGGAGAGCATGGGGGTAAGTTATTGTATGCCATTTGGGGAAGAAGTCAGATAGTATACTGTGCTGTAACAGCAGCTACTGCTTGGGGGCAACATTACTCTGTACTGTTTTAATTTAATCCTGTTTTAATTCAAAATTTAATTCAATTTAATTCAAAAAGGTTTGACAATAAACAAGTTAGTCTACAGAAGATGGCATGGCACTTTTTTGTCTTCTTGACTTTCATTGGACTTCCTTGAAATTCTTCCTTCCTCCATTTACAGTACAATCCTATGCATGCTTAGTCTGTCCTGCTTGTGGTCTTGACCACCGTGGGAATAAAATGCTGGTCTGATCCAGGACAGTTCTTCTTATGTTCTTAACAGTTTGTACTCTTCTTCATAGGAGCAATGTAACAGCTTGGTTCACATGTCACAATAACCCAGCTGGTGCATGTTGCCTGATTCCTCTTCCTGCAACTGGGAGTAGCTGAACAATCCAAGGACACCCTGTCCCTAGGTTGTTTGCTATGACGTGCAAATCAGGAATTCTGGCTTGGCAGAGGACTTGCTGGTTCACAAGGCACAGTAAACAACCCAGGGATTGAGCTGTTTAGCAATCAGGCAGTATGCACCAGAACATTTTCAAAAACTCTGGATTGTCATGACATACAAATCAAGTCAACAAGTCAACCAACAACCTCCAGGGAACTTCACTTATCTTGTCATTAAGATAAGCAGTCCAGTTTGGATACAACTATCTGTCTGTTACATCTGAACCTGCAAGCTATTTCCCTTGTGCCTCATAACATTACTGGGAAATGGTGTATTCAATGTACATATCATTAAAAATTATTATAATTTTAGAAATATCTATTCTTGTTTTCCTTTCTATGTAAGTTATTAAAATAAAGTTTCAATTTTGGTGCAGCTACATAAGGCAACTTCGGAGCCCTTTTAATTGGCTTGATTTTAAAATAGCTTTTAAAAATATAAAGCCTGCATTGGTCACTCAAGTTCTCTTTTGAATTCTCTCCCACATAAACAACATTCATACATGGTCCACAAAACAAAAAGAAGACTCAAACTGTGCCCTGTGATATCAAGGGGCGGTTGTGGGGAAAACAAATACCAACAGCTTAATAGGAATATTTCTTTTCAAGTAAGTTTGAAGTAGAAATGTGGTCTGATTGACAGGTATGCACTTTGAGGGAAGCGTACAGAAAACAGTTTCTAGGCAACTGCTCCATACATGCTTTCTTCAGTTCTTTTCCCTGATCAAGCGCATCCTGTTTTAATTCAAAAAGGGTTGACAATAAACAAGTTAGTCTACAGAAGATGGCATAGCACTTTTTTGTTTTCTTGACTTTCATTGGACTTCCTTGAAATTCTTCCTTCCTCCATTTACAGTACAATCCTATGCATGCTTAGTCTGTCCTGCTTGTGGTCTTGACCACCATGGAATAGAATGCTGGTCTGATCCAGGACAGTTCTTCTTATGTTCTTAACAGTGTGTACTCTCTATTTAAGTGTTTAGGGTTGTGGGCTTAGCCTCCCCTTCTGAGAAGATGCCTAGATCCTTCCCCCTATCAGTAATGTCACATTGAGTCAGTAAGGAAACGTTTCCATCCCTGACCATGTGTCAGCAGCTTGAAGCTTCACCACAATGTCACTCCAAACTAGTTCCGTTTTTTTGGGCTTCCCCTCCAGGGAAGCATTGCCAAAAGTCTGTTGCTGAAACAAAGCTAACCCCCTCTCATGCTGAGAGACATTCTAGGCCTGTGAAGCAACTAGATGGACCAGAGCCCCAAAACAGAGCCTGGAAAGTTGCTTCGCAGAGGAAATATACCTGTAATCAAAAAAGTCTTCCAAATCAACTTCCTAATCAAGGCAGGATGTTGTGCATGCAGAAGATCCCAGGCTGGACCCTCAATATCTCTAGGGGGAGCTGGGGAAACTCCTACCTGAAACCCTGGAGAACTGCTGCCAGTCGTTATCAGTAATATTAGGCTAGATAGACCAATGATCTAACTCAGTATAAGGCAGCTTCCTGTGTTCTTATGCTGTTTAAAACAGGCCAGGGGCTTCAAGTCAGAAATGCACAAAGGATGAGGAATATCCTTACAATCAAGGGGTAAATATGTACTCCTAACTCCAGAGGTCATTAATGCTTATCAGTGTTACAAAGTCTTCCTTCCTGGGCATAAACACATACAATCTCTCCCAGTTCTGTTCTGTTTAAAAGGGCAACATATTCTTCTATATCCATATCTATACTACTGCTAAGATAAGAAATGGATTACACCATATTTTCAACTAGCTACTGGTGGTGAATTAATTTTCCCCTTCTATTTGATGATCAACTGATGCATTTAAAGCATGAGACACTGGCTCAATTCGGACAACACAATAGTCAATGGAGGAGTAATAATCAACTTTACAGTTGTACAACTAGGGGGTACTCCTCACACAACATGGTAATAAATAATCAACTGTAGTGTACATTAGGATCAATGCTGAGTTGACTATGGCAGCATTCGGATGACACAATAGTCAAAACAACTGACGATTGTTTCCCCCACACCAGTTGTTTATTGTGTCGTCCGAATTGAGCCATTAACTAATATTTTCAGATGTGTAAACCACAAATACTACTTGTTATATTATTTATATACTACATACAACTTACAATGGGAGGAGTATATGGCCTAACTAAAGGCTCACAATTCAAGAAGTTGCAGAAATTACTTATAGCCATTGTTTACATCTACCTACAAATAGTTGAACCTGTGATCTCATGCAGAAGTGATTGCCACCTGCTCAACGTGAACTGGGCTAGTTTCCCACTTACTTATACTGGATTTTAAAACCAGCTGTATAAAGACCTAGGAAATCCAATACTCTTCCATTGAAGGAATCTCTTTTCTTTTATATAAAACAACCCCAATAGCAGCCATTCCATCAGGTTGCAGCAGAGGGAGAGATCAGAAGCAGGTCCAGCAGCCAAGTGACAAGCAGCTTTGGGTTTCTCCTCTCCTTGGTCCATTTCCATTCCAGTTTATCATTATAATAAACTTTACAATGAAAAATTGGTGCCCGACTTTGCCTTTACCTCCTTCCCCACCAATCTCTTTTAATTTTGCACTGTGTCTTTTATATTGTAAGCCTGAGGGTAAAGACTGTCTTATTACTGATCTTTCTAATCCACTCTGGTAGCCTTCTTTTGACTGAACGGCAGGATAAAAATATTCTAAAATAAATTAATAAATATAACTGTCTTTACTTTGCAAGTGTATAAAGTTTAACTCTTAGCAAAGGAACCAAGAGATTTAGCTATCCCCCAGTAACTTCCGTGTGATTCAATGTTTACTAAGCCTGCAGGCATCTTGTTCCCTCCAGCATTTTGCATGCTCTGTTAGTTTTGAGATTGCTTCTCTGATGTAGGAAGTTCTACTCATACCATATTTCCTTAAGCCTCAATTCCTCAAAAGTGAAAGAATACCCCAAACACTAAAATTTCAATTCCTCATAGTTATTACCTTTCTTTAAGAACTCAAAGTGATTCATATACATTATCTCAGAAATCAGGCAACGACCCTGTAATGCAGGCCAGTTTTGTTATCCCTATATTACAAATGGCAGGTTGAGGCTGAAGCACAGAGGCTTACCTAAGACAACCCAGTAAGCACATGACTGAAGTGAGTTTTGAATTATTGATTTCGCAGCTCATTCTCTTATCCATCATGCTACACAAATTGCTATTGCAAAGTCTTCTTTTTTTTTACACTTAATACACATGAGCCAGAAATTGGTACTACTCAGTGCTCTAGTTCGAACATTTGTGTTGTACTATGTGTGGCCTGTCTTCTTTAAGACATATGCCTGGATTGTAATAATACCTCCCCTTCCTCTTTGGGTGAGGATGTGTTAGTCTATCTGTACAGCAACCCCAAGTTGCTAGGCTGTGTTTTAGGCATCTGTTGTACCCTCACTCCTGCAGCTACCTGGTCTTAAAGCAGGAAAGCTGGAAGGTATTCTCCATCAAACCCCCAGAACTAAAGAAGGAAATATCAGTGTTCATTCATTCATTTGTGCACCCCCCTATAAATGACTATATATTCTGTCTAAGTAAAATTGCATTTAAAACCCTAAATGATCAGGTGATTTATGACATCCAGGTCAAGTGCTCTTTTGATTTATAGCAGGAAACTGACTATTTAGCATTTTATACATTGTTTCCACTGAACCATCACCTACCCTTCCCAAAAGCAGCTTGCTTTTTGTTGTGGCACTATCACACAAAGCCTTCCAAATTAAACCCCCTCCCTGTGCATTTTTCATAATAATGGGTGTGGAGACCACACTTGAAAAATCTATAGATTTTTCATACATGAAAATGCAGGTTGCTTACCTGTAACTGTAGTTCTTCGAGTGGTCATCTGTGCAGTCACACATATGGGCTCGCGCCGGCGCCGAGCTCGCTTCGGGAAACTTCTAACTAGCTAGGATTTTAGGCGGGAACCCCTCCCCCCACCGTCCTACCGCGCATGCTCAGGGTCCCGCCTACCTCAGTTCTCTGAGACCGCTAGGCCTCGCGACTAAGGCAATGCAACTATGTTGACAGTTAAAACTAGTCGAGCATGGCGGAGTCAACTTGACAATCAGAACAGCGATGCCAAGAGGGGACGGCGGGTGGGTTGTGTGACTGCACAGATGACCACTCGAAGAACTACAGTTACAGGTAAGCAACCTGCATTTCTTCTTCGTGGTCTCTGTGCATCACACATATGGGCGAGTAACAAGCCAACTTACCGGAGGTGGGAGAGGCACGCTGCATGGTCATTGGCATATCGAAGACAGGACTGCTCTGCCAAAGGAGGAGTCCTGGCGCGCTCTAACGTCCAAGCGGTAGTGCTTCACAAAGGTAGAGGCATTTGCCCACGTGGCCGCCTTACACAGGTCTGGGATAGTTGCGCCATGAAGGAGTGCCGTTGAGGCCGCCTGCCCCCTGGTGGAGTGAGCAATTAGTCCAGTGGGGGTTTCCTTGCCCAGGAGCTGATACGATAGTACGATAACGTCTACAATCCATTTGGAGAGACGTTGCAAGGATACAGATAAGCCCTTATTCTTGCCTCCAAAGCAAATGAAGAGTTGGCGTGATTTACGGAACTCCTCCGAACGAGATTTGTAGAAGGCTAGAGCCCTTCTCACGTCCAGCGCGTGCAGTGTTGAGCACAGCGGGTCAGTGGATGCTTTGAAGAAAGTAGGTAGCACTATGTCCTGATTTATGTGGAAATCGGAGGCAACCTTGGGGACAAAGGATGGGGGAGGATGAAGGACGACCTTGTCGCGGAAAAACTGCGTGTATGGAGGGTCGACCAGCAGTGCTGCAAGCTCTGACGCACGTCGTGCGGACGTGATGGCAACAAGAAAAACCGTTTTCAATGTTAATAAACGGATATTTGTTGTAGCTAATGGCTCAAAGGGCTTAGTGGACAATGCAGTCAACACGAGCGAGAGGCTCCACTGTGGGAGGAATGAGCGAATGGGTGGAGAAAGATTGTGTAGACCCTTAAGGAAAGCCTTGGCAAGAGGGTGCGTGAATGCCGAGACCCCGTCGATGAGGGGGTGATGGACCGCAATGGCCGCTAGATAGACCTTGATAGAGGAGAGCCGTAGGCCTGTAGTATGCAAGGAGTGAAGGAAGGCGATAACGTCGGTGATAGTAGCCGAAGTACTGTCGAACCCCTTGGTTGCTGCAAAAACTTGAAAACGTCTCCATTTTGCCAAGTAGGATGATCTAGTCGAGGGTTTACGAGAGGCGTCCAGAATAGTCAATATGGCTGGAGGCACAGCTATTCCCCGCCAGAGGGCAGGAGTCTCCATGCTGTTAGACGTAGGGTTTGTATGTCTGGGTGTAATATCCTGCCGTTGTCCCTGGACAGGAGGTCCGCAGTGGTTGGGAGACGCCACACTCGATGGGCAGCTAGTCTGTGTAGAGGCGTGAACCACGCTTGCCGTGGCCACCATGGTGCAATGAGGATAGCGTTGGCCTGGTGGCGTCGCAGCCTTGTGACCGTTTTCGTTATCAGGGGAATCGGAGGGAACATGTAAAGAAGGCCCTGTGACCAGTCCCATAGAAAGGCGTCTCCTAGGGAGTCGCGACCTAACCCTGCTCTTGAGCAATAAGCTCGACAGACTCGGTTGTCTGGGGTTGCAAAGAGGTCGATTTCTGGGGTGCCCCAACGGGAGAAGATGCGATCCAGAATACGAGGGGCTAATTCCCACTCGTGAGTGTCTTTGAACGATCGACTTAACTCGTCCGCTTTGATGTTGGATGTCCCTGCTATGTGCAGAGCCGAGAGTCGAATGTCCCTTGTGATAGCCCAGTGTAAGATGTCCATGGTAATGTGGAGGAGGCGCGGGGAGCGAGTGCCGCCTTCCTTGTTGATATACCACACTACGGATGTGTTGTCTGACAGCACCCGCACGTGGTGCCCCCTGAGTTGGGGAAGAAATGCTTTGAGTGCTTTCTGCACAGCGAGGAGCTCTAGCTTGTTTATATGTAGGGAGCTCTCTGACGGCGACCATCTTCCTTGTATGAACAGGTCCTCCAGATGTGCCCCCCAGCCCTGGAGTGATGCGTCGGTCGTGACAACTTTGGAGGGGCCGGGATCGACGAAAGGTAGGCCCTGTGAGAGATTGCCTGGATGCGACCACCAAAGGAGCGAGTGTCTTACGTGACTCGGAATGGTAAGTACTAACCTTCGTGGATCGTGGAGTGGTGTATAACGACTCAATAGGAGTTGTTGGAGGGGGCGCATCCTCAGACGTGCCCATCTGACTACGCCAATAGCCGCAGCCATAAGGCCTAGTAAACGTAAAATAGTGAGGGCTGTTGCCCGCGTGTGAGTACGCAGTCTGCGAGCTAGACTCTGTAGAGTCCTCATTCTGTCTTGGGGAAGGAAGGCTCTTGCGGCAGTGGAGTCGAGACAAACCCCTATGAATTGAATTGCCGTGGTAGGTTGAAAAATTGACTTTTCGTAATTTATCTGCAGACCTAAGGAGGAGAGGGTGGACTCGACCGTGGTGACGTCTGCAATGGCTTGACGGCGAGTTGGCGAGACGATCAGCCAGTCGTCTAGGTAAGGATAGATCTCGATGTCGATGGATCGAAGGTGCGCACAAACCGCTGCCATACATTTGGTAAAGACTCTTGGAGCTGTTTTTAAACCGAATGGTAGGACCACAAATTGGTAGAGTTGGGGCCCTATGGCGAAGCGGAGGTACTTTTGGTGGTCTTTGAGGATGGCTATGTGGAAGTATGCATCCTTGAGGTCGATCAACGTAAACCAACTGCCCCGTCTGAGGAGTGGCAGGATGGTAGAAAGTGTGATCATTCGAAACTTCCGGGGCCTGATAAATTTGTTCAGACTTCGGAGATCCATAATAGGGCGGAGTCCCCCGTCCTTCTTGTGCACTGTAAAGTAACGGGAGTAGAACCCGTTGTTTGATTGGTGCGCTGGAACCGGTATGATGGCGCCCTTTTCCAACAGAGCCTTTGTTTCTTGACGCAGGGTTTCTGATGGCGGCGTGACTTTTACAGTGCCTAGCGGAGGGAGGACTTCGAAGTCTATTGTGTAGCCCCGTTGAACGACTTTGAGGACCCACTGGTCGGTGGTGATGGCAGCCCAAGTATGGAAAAAGGGTTGGAGCCTGTTTCTTGACAGAGAGGAGTCTCGTAGAGGTAAGTCAAAGGCGATGCTTTTGTTGGGGTTGTTTTGAACGGGCCTGAGAGTAGCGGGGGGCGGGCTTATGTTGTTGGTAAGAGGTCGATGCTGTCGGCTGCTGGTAGCGTTGGCCACGGTCCTGGCCCTGTCTGGGCTGATAGGGCAAAGGCCTGTACCACTTTCGTTGGCGGAAGGTCTGCGCCGGAGGCTGGCTGAACCCCATCTTTTTTGCGGTCATTTTTGCCTTGTGGATAGTATCCATTGTAGAGTCGGTTTGTGTATTAAACAGACCTTCTCCGTCAAAAGGCAAATCCTCGATGCGATTCTTAGTCTCAATGGGGAGATTTGACGAGCGCAGCCACGCATGACGTCGGAGGGCGACTGCTCCGATCATGGCCTTCGAACCCGAATCGACCTGGTGCCTGGCAGTGGTCATCTGTTGTTTCGATAGGCGGATAGCTTCCGCTTGGAAAACACGTGCCAGGTCCCGTTGATCGTCTGGCAGGTAATCTGTGAGGTTGGAGATTTTCTGCCATAAAAACAACTGATACCTGGCCATCATGGCCTGGTAATTTGATGTCTTCATCACCAAGGCCGCCGAAGCATAAATTCGTCTTCCAAAAGAGTCCAGTTTACGGCCCTCCTTGTCAACGGGGGCGGTATGAGATCGGCCCGACCTCCCCTGGGATGCTTCCACAACTATGGAGTTTGGTTTTGGGTGGGTAGCCAGGAAAGGGGCTTCCGTCTCCTTTACTTTGTAGAGAGCGTCGAGTCTCTTAGAAGTGGGAGCTATCGTCGCTGGATTGGTCCAAGATTGTTTCGCTGTCTTTAACAAAGTGCGAACCAGCGGAAGAGTCAGTTGAGGGGTCGGTTCCGTCCTCATTACATCATAGATGTCACCTTCTTCTTCTTCCGGCTGTTGTACGTCTATCCCCAGTGATTGGGCGAGACGGAGCATTTGTTCATTAAAACCCCCTAGTTCCATGGTAGGTGAAGCTCCTTCCTCGGTAGCGACTTCTTCTGATGGGGATGGTACCGACGGGGCTGGCGACGGGGGTGAAGACGGGTCTGATTCGTAGTCGTCCAAAGACGGCGATGGTAACGACCGTCGGTACCGAGAGGCTACAACTTGCTCCGGTAACGAGGAGAGCTGGGACGGAGTACGTCGACGCGTCGACGCCGGGAGAAGAGATGTCGTCCGGCGAGGTGGTACTGGAGGCGGCATACGATGAGACAAGTCCGAGGCACGGTCCCAATCCTGGGAGGCGGAGTGTGATCGCGACCGATAATGGCGCATCGGTACCGAGGCCTCGGTACCGATAGGGTCGGAGTATTCCTCGTCGATAACGAGGACATCCGATCCAAAAGGCGGGATGTCCTGAAGCTCTGGTCGGGAAGGTGGTTCTGTCGGTACCGGTGATGGTATCGACGGGGGCCTGATGGGCGATGTCGTGAGCGGGGTCGAATGTCCCGGCATAAGCTGTTGCGGTGGTGAGCGGTGCTTCGATGCCGAAGGTTGGTCCATCGGCAGCGAGGATGGACGTTTCCGCGGCTGAGATGTAGTCGAAGCCGACGGTAACGAAGATGGCACCGAGGACGACTTCTTCTTCTTCGGTACCGAAGAGCTCGTCGGCGTATACGATACCGAAGGAAATTTTTTCGGTATCGAAGACTTCGATGTCGGCAGTCCTGCCGATGTCGACGGCGCTGTTTTAAACGCTTTCGTCGAAGTCGATGTTGGCTTGGACTTTTTCGTCACCTTTCCCTTCTTTTGCTTGCGCGGAGGGGAAGATGGAGCCAACGGTGCCTGAACAGTGGCCCGACAGGAGGGCAATTCAGGAGTTGCTGGGCGTGAGCGTATGATGGGCGATAGCCCTTGCTCCCCAGAGGACGAAGGTCTCGGGTCCATGCGGCCTGAAGACGGTTGGTCAATGGCGGAGAGGGCTTTACTCCAAAGGAGACTGCGCAGTCGGTCGGCCCTGTTCCGCCTTGTCTGTCTCGAAAATCTCATGCAGTGGGCACAAGAGTCCGTAATATGGCCTTCCCCCAAACAGCCCAGGCACAGTGAATGTCCGTCCGAAAGGGCTAGTTTGGCGCGGCAGCCAGAGCAGCGCTTGAAAAGCGCGGTCTGCGCCATAGGCCGCAAAGAGACTATCTACTAACGAAAACAACTATGTATATATATATATTTATATATTTTTTTCTTTTTTTTTATTTAACAAGAACCTAGCTAACTACACTAACAGTAAGGAAAAAACCAGTAAAACTAACTTATTTAGTCCTTCTTTCAGGTCTCCGACAACGGAGGAAGTCTCCCGCGAGGCGTTCAGCGAAGCGGTCGAAGAAGAACTGAGGTAGGCGGGACCCTGAGCATGCGCGGTAGGACGGTGGGGGGAGGGGTTCCCGCCTAAAATCCTAGCTAGTTAGAAGTTTCCCGAAGCGAGCTCGGCGCCGGCGCGAGCCCATATGTGTGATGCACAGAGACCACGAAGAAGAACTATGCAAATACATTATGAACCACAGGCTGGTAGCAACTTCTAAGCAAATATTCTTTATCCTTTTTTATTTTATAATTACAGTGTTGGGCAAAGAGTCCTATCTGATTGGGATTCTCAAACTTTTTAAAAAATGTTGCAGCAGTCATTATAGTCCAATCTACTAAAAGTTGCCGGCTGACTAATTGCTATTATTATTATTATTATTATTACTATTTACACTTATATACCGCCCCATAGCCGAAGCTCTCTGGGCAGTTTACAAAAATTAAAAAGATTGAGCATTAAAAAGACAATATACAAAATTTAAAACCATAAACATAAAACAGCTGTCATTAAAACACTTTAAAACATTTTAACTGCTAAGCCTGGCCACAATGTCAATCAAAACCTCAACTTGAGCTGTTAAAATGCCTGGGAGAAAAGAAAAGTTTTGACCTGGCGCCGAAAATATAACAGCAAAAGAAACCAACATTTTCTAATTTATAAGCAACACAAGCAGGTTCACACGTCATGCTAAGCCACCTAGTAAATAAGCCATGGTGGATTGATTGTTTGCAGAATAACCCATGGTACGCCTGACAGACAATCTGGCTTGCTATGGCTTGTCCTTTCCTTCTTTCCTCCTCAGTCCTCCAGCCAGCTCTCGTATGTATCCCAGGAGCCTTTGTGGCAAAATCTGTCTTGTCTCCTCATCCCAACCCCGTCCCTGTGTTGATTGCTATCCCTTTTTGTTCCCTAGTTTTTTTAATTTACTGGGGGAGTGCTTCAGGAGTATGCAAATGAAGCCATTTTAAAATTATTATTTATTATTTCACTCTTTTGCAAGTACGCATGAGTGCACTTTTGCCTGTCTGATATATGTAGCCTTGCCTTGTCAATTTCCTTGTACGTTTCAGCTGTCAAAGGAAGCACCTAAGTGAGAGAAGTAGGTAGACCAAAAGGGAGGGGGACAATATCTCACACTTGTCATTGTCCTCCTCCCATTCAACACTTCCCCGGATCTCCAGCAAGTCCAAAAAAGGGAGATTTTATTTATTTATTATTTCATTCTATACCACCCAATGGCTAAAATTCTCTGGGCAGTGCACAACAAAGCGAAAGTGGACAGCTCATTCTTCTCCTCCCCCTGAACCTCCCATGATCCCCCAAATCTGCTCTGAAAGGTCTTCCTGGGGTTGCAAATGGATGGGGAATCGACACCAGCGGCAGTATCTGTTCCACTGGTGGATGAGCACAGTTGGATACACCCACACCCACACACACTTTGTGCAGCTCCTTTTCAGAGCAGTTACTGCAGTAACCACAGTAACATATAAGACAGGCAAAAGTGTGCTCCTGAATACTTGGCCAAAGCCCCGAACAATTCTAAAAAACTGGTAACGAACAAGTGACAATCCCTCTAAAGTGCTGTTTGGGTATCAGCAGAGGGGCAGTTGCAAAGGAAACTGGTGAGATTGCCAAAAGTGGTTTGGGTTTTCTGCTGCTCTTGCCAAGCAGCTCTCTAGTCAGTCCTGACAACCCACAATAAAATTGCTCTCCCGGGTTTAGACGACACAACAAACTACCATGGCTGGCTGCCCATGATGAGTTGTTGTATCATGCAAACCCAATCAATGCATTGAACATATCAAAAATCTAGAAAATTATAATTAGGGGAACTTTTGCCAAATGTGAAGCTTTTGAAGAAGGCTACCGCTCTAATGTGATCTAAGCACTGAACTTTGGCAAATATATTCAAAGCTATCATGTGCATCAGCAAAATGAATCCATTGCTTTCCACCTTTGATATTCCGTAAAAGCAACAAAGAGTCTTGTAGGACACCTTAAAAGACTAACAAATTAGTCTTTAAGGTGCCACAAGAATCTTTGTTTTGTTGCTACAAATGAACACAACTACGTCTCTGGAAATTGTTACAAAGAGCAACATCCAATGATGGGCAAGTGGACTGCCCCTTCTCTTCCCCTTCTCCTGCCTTGCTCCCCAAATCTGCCCTAGAAGGTCCCCCTGGAGTTGCAGGTGGAGGGCGATCTATGCCAGTAGCAGTATTTGTTCCACTGGTGGTTGGACATAGTTGGATACACCCCAATGTAATTCTGTCAACTGCTGCTAGATTCCTGAAGGGAAGCTGCCTTGAGCGCCATTTTATGGTAGAAAAGCAGGATATAAATCAAATAAATACATAAAGGTGCTTAAAAAACAAACAAACAAACCAAGATTTCGTAATTGTCTGAGGCAGCTGAAGTGATTTCAATAAAGAAGAGAGCTTTTTGTCTTCCAAGAACCTGCAACAGTGATTACAGTAAATCCTATTTATATTTTGCCCATATTTTGACATCTTTATTTTGCCTCCCTCCCTTCAACCCACCTCTGTGGTGGAAGGCCCAACTAACTGTATACAGGAAATATGAAAATGGTGAACTACATTCAATGGAACTATCCATATGCAGCTTTGACACAGAGATAAGGGTGTTTTTTTATGTATTGAGCATTTTATGTCTGGATCAGAACTAAGGAAAATGTTGACCTGCTTTATCCTGGCGGTAATGTCACACACATACTAAGTGGCAAGATCAAAACATAGGCTGTATGAGGTCACTTCTTAGATGCTGCATTAAATTGCTATAATTATAGAAGTAAAACAGCAAGACAGGCCTTAGAGCTACATACATAGCCATGATACAGGTGAATGTATCAATGCCAGAGGGTAGATGTATTAGCCTATTGCGCGCAACAAAGAGTCTTGTGGCACCTTAAAGAGTAAAAGAATCAATTTCTTAGTCTTTAAAGTGCCACAAGACTTTTAGGCATAAATGCTTAGTCAGTGGCTCCAGTTAAGAATCAGTCTAAGGGATTGAGGATGCTGACTTGGTTGAAGCTGCTTTACTGTATGATAAGATGATGGCAGGTGAAATAAGCACAGAGGTGCACTATTTACTTGTCAGCAAAGAACTGGTAAGGAATCAAGTTTAACATTAAAATATACAATAGTTTAAAAAATGGATTGTAACTAATAAAAAATGATAAAAGTAAGTACTAGAAATGTACAAATAATTTTAATACAATAATAAAATAGCCACAAATAAATTGAGGTCAAACGCGTTTTGCCAATGCTTCTTCAGTGACCTTATCTAAAAATACAAACACATAAGAACAAAAATTACAATCACATACACTATATAGTGAGAAAGGGAAATAATTGATTTAACTAAAAACACTTTTTTACCTGCCATGGATTACAACACCAATGACTGCATATCTCAATATAATAGCCTGGGCTTTCTTATATAAATAGCCACAATACTGTTCCTTTTCTTAAGATGTACAGCGCTATGTTTGTCAACCCCCTTTGTGATTTTTTTTTAGTGTTGTAAGCGCTATGTACATCTTAAGAAAAGGAACAGTATTGTGGCTATTTATATAAGAAAGCCCAGGCCATTATATTGATATATGCAGTCATTGGTGTTGTAATCCATGGCAGGTAAAAAAGTGTTTTTAGTTAAATCAATTATTTCCCTTTCTCACTATATAGTGTATGTGATTGTAATTTTTGTTCTTATGTGTTTGTATTTTTAGATAAGGTTACTGAAGAAGCATTGGCGAAACGCGTTTGACCTCAATTTATTTGTGGCTATTTTATTATTGTATTAAAATTATTTGTACATTTCTAGTACTTACTTTTATCATTTTTTATTAGTTACAATCCATTTTTTAAACTATTGTATATTTTAATGTTAAACTTGATTCCTTAACTGTGTGTTTTGCGAATATTGTTTGTTAAGGATAAACACTTTTTGTTTTATCTAGCAAAGAACTGATGCCACAAAGAAGTAAATGATTAATTCTCATACAGTTTGTCTATGGTTGCAGTTCATGAAAATGGTTGCCATTTTATGGAAATTCCTTACAGGTGAGTGAGAGCTGGGAGAAGCTCAGCAACTTGTGTCAGCCTGTGCTGAAACTAAAACTGCTTTTCAGGAATTAACAGAACTACAGCATCAAGGAAGTGAACACCACAAGGACAGCACCTATTCCTGAGAAAGGCAAACCAGCCAGTCCTTGCTGAAGCTTTATGGACCACTGTTGTCAGACAAGCTTTAATCCAGCACCAGTACTACAAAATCCCAAATCCATATAACAAATGGGGGGGGGATTGCATCCTTGTACATGGACAAAATGGGTACTCTTATTTTCATTTGACCACATGCACTCCAAAGCCCTTGCCATTTTAGCTAGTAAGATCTAGCCAAGACAGAATGGCCTGATTTCTTAAATTAAAAACAGAGACTGCTTTAGTGATACACATGGATGATTTACAACTGGAGTTGGACAGGAGGATTGTGATCCTGTTTGTTCTTCTAGATCTCCCAGATCTCCCAACCATCAGCTTTTACTCTGCTTCTAGGAGGGACTGAGTGTTGGCACTACAATGATTCCATTCTTATCAGATAAGGCAGCCCAAAGGATGGCATAAGATGACTTCTACTCTATTCATGGGAGTTGACACATGACTCCATCTTGCTGCCAATATTATTTAATGTCCATGTGAAGCAGCTGGTGTGACTGTCGGCAAGAGCAGCAAACATCTTGTCTGCAAGTAACTACACTAGCACAACCAGATTCAAACATTCAGAAAACACATGCAGTACATGTGCATTAGGCCCTTTCAGAAAGGTGCTATCATGCTGCTGCTATCATGTCCTTTAAGACAGCTACTACATGACAAGTTGAATTTGACTTTAGGGCCAGAAAAACTCAAAGACCAAGATAATATGCAACATACTTGTTTTGTTAATCACGCCATGGTTTCCCCAAATGCAAAGGCGTCAAAAAGAAGGGGGGAAACCAGCAGGTGACTGGATAATCCTTAGAGAAGAGACTGAAATAAGGAAGTTCTCAACTTGGCAGAATGCCCTGAGTGAGCATTATTATTATTATTATTATTATTATTAATTATTATTAACCGTTCTATACCTCCCCGTAGCTGAAGCTCTCTAGATTAAAACATTAAAAATTAAAAATTGATATACAAAATTTAAAACCATAAAACCATACAACATACGCTAGCTAGGGTTGGACTTGCTGCTACTATCACTGGCTCAGCCTATAAGAAGGCAATTATTTTTTTTCAGAGAGGTGGATGTGCTAGCCTTCCACATAAAACGAGAGGGTTTTGTTTTCATATTTTTAATGCGGGAGAGCATTCAAACCTGGAACTCTCCAACCTTCCTTCTGAAATGCCACAGTTCCAGGAGGGCTGTACTTCATGTGTTTTCTGAATTTTTGAATCTGGCTGTACCAGTGTAGTTGTGCCATGTTGACAGTAGGAACTACTCCTACAGGGTTCCTACATGTAACAGAAAAAGCAGGGGTCCAACAAATCCCTATCTTTGAGCTACACTATACTGGATGGGACTTTAAGACTGTAACCCTAAATAGGTTTGCTCAGAACAAAGTTCCACTGAAATCAATAGCATGCATTTCCATTTGACTGTGGTTTCTCTTAAGATGTGAGAGTATCTTCCCAGTTACCACTGCAGAGCAGATGAGTCCCACAGTTCCCTTGGAAGACCAGCGACTTCAACTATTAAAATGTTTACAGGTTTAGGAAATTCCTACTACCAGTCAGACAGGGGTTGACAGGCCTGAAAAAGGCCAGAACATCCTTCATACTACCAATATATCTATGATTATTACTGTTTATCAGCAATGACCAAAAAAACGTTATTCTTGATTTCATGTTAAACCAGGAGCTGTTCTTCAAATACATGTAAAGACTGTGAATTAATTGAGTAACAAAGGTAAACACCAACTAGTTAAACTACAACATACTGCAAAGCCTGAGAAGTGATGGGGAAAACAGTACTGCTTATGGTTGTTACAGAAAATAAATTAATCTGCAAATATTTGATGTGACTGTTCATGAAAATATTTATACTACCAATATGATGTAGATATATATTCGAGATTCTTTCTGGTACTTCTTATGACAATATTCCCCCTCCTCCTCTCCCTTATTTTTAATACACAAAGAGGCTGGGTTCACAGATCACACTAATCCATGGTGAGTGACAAGCTATGCTGGGTTGGTAGCTATGCAAACAATCTATTGTGCTCCCTTCAGATGATCAGGCAAACAAGCTACACAGAGTAGTTTATTTCACCACCCAAGCCCCCCTCCTCCTGTAGTCCTCCTACCAAGATAGGCAGGTATCCTATCTTCCTTTGCAGTGAGAATAAAGCTCGCTCAAGAGGAGCAGAACAGGGACAGCATTTTTGGCTAGAGACAGAGATGTATCCCTAGCATTTTAGAGTTTGTCAACCCCCTTTGTGATTTTTTTTTAGTGTTGTAAGCCACTATGGGAGCCAGATTGACTTTAAAGCAAGTTATAAATACAATACTTAGTGCTTTTTGAGTGTTCAAATTCCTCTCATGCATTATTTAAATAAACCTTACAGCTGCCCATTGTCTTCGTCCTGCCTGTGCTTTAGACTCCCAAGTATTTCTGTCTGGGCTCCTGTCATATTTGAAGACCTGTGCCTAGATACATCCAGACAGGTTTCTGTACCTTTGTTATTCCCCCCCCCCCCCTCCACTCAATGTTTAGAAATGTTGTTTCTAAACACTCTCTGGTTCTTGTGTGTTTTTTCTAGTTGTTGTTTTTATCTATTTGAATTGGTTGTGTAAGCTGCCTTGAGTACCATTTTTGGTATAAAGATGAGGTACAAATTAAATAAATAAACAAACAAACTTATAACAACTTTGCAAAGTAGATCTGCATTATTACCCCCGTATTACAGGGGGCAAGGGTTGAGGTAATCATGGCTTGTTAAAAGCTTCATGTGTTCACAGCTAAAATGTGTATTAAAAACTGATTGTAGCTATAATGAAAGAGAGTGAAACAAACAACTTATGGGATAGTAGGATTTTTCTACCACGTGGTTTCTTGGTTGACTGTATTACTAAAAAAGGGATGTACTTTGTTCTCTGCCACACATTCTTATATGAACAAACAAAGAAGCTGGGTTCACAGATCACACTAATCCATGGTGAGTGACAAGCTATGCTGGGTAGGTAGTTATGCAAACAATCTCTTGTGCTCTCTTCAGATGAACAGAAAACCAGTTTACTATATGAGAAACATGGGGATGTTTGCCCATTTCTTAAATGACGGAAACTGTAGAAATACAGAAAACTATGACTGATTTGGTAGTTTTCCATGATTGCTGCTAACTCATTTTGTTGCTATAAAAAGAACACATTAACTCCAACTATCTCTCCATGCATTATTGCAGGTTTTTATCATTACTTTTATCATTACTTCCTGATCCTTTGGCTATGAAAGTACATGGTTTGTTCTGTTCCCACAGTCTTAAAAAAATTGGCTTATCATTCTGACCATGGTATGTGCATTTCTTTTCAAATATGCATGTAATGTATTATACGCATGTACCTGGGCATACAACCTTCATAGAATGAAAAAGAAAAAAAATATGAAGACCTCCCCATACACTACACACACAAAGTTCACTTTACACATTAAAATCAAAATTTTATACACAGATACACACCATCCAGCCCCTCATCACACTACACATGAATAATCAATATAACTTGAAAGGTATCACACTATGGGAAGTATCCTACGCTGCCTGTATGCTAGTAGAACTGACCACTAGCACTACAGGAACTAGCAGCTCCTGAAACAATCATAACTAGCAGAGGTGTAAGGGCAGTATAGGATACTGGCCTGTTTGGGACTTTAAAAACAAGAACCCAAATTTAAAAACAACCTAAGATACACCAAAAATATAAATGAAAATTTTAAAAACACATCAAAAGCCTTACAAAAATTGCAAGTATTTAATTATTTCAGAGTACATGCACAGCACCTGGAATGATGAAATCTGAAGTTCATGAACCAAATGTTATTCCTTAAAAAAAGACTTGAGCCATGAAATGTTATAGCTGGGTTACCTTTCCAATTTAAAGTTCAAGCTATTTTAAGGAAGTGTTTCTAGAACTTTAAATTTGCATATATTCACCATTTATAGTGATTTAGATGTAAGACAGCCAGCTATGAATCACCGAAGAAGAGGAAATGCATTATCAAAAAAGAGGACACCAAATCTCATAGAATTTGTAAATGCTAATATATGTAAAGATACAAATTTAGAAATTATTATAATCATTTAAATAGAAATCCAATACATGTCACCATAGTGGGGGAAATTATGTTCAGGTGACCTGTGTGCCTGCTGAGTCTGTTGTCTAGGTGCTGTGGATGGGAACTTCAAGGCCAGCTCTTCCTTTTTATGGTTCTTTATCTTTATACTGTACTTTGATTGGACAGCCCTTCAAACAGAGGATACCTTCAAAACAAAAGGCAGTCCTCTGGCACCCCTTCAAACAGAGGACTGTCTTCTCTAAAAGAGGACACATGGCCACTATATTTGGATGTAGGAAACCAGGTTCAAAATGTCCACCAGCTTACCTGGGCAGAGGGACAAACAATTATCTTTCAACCTAGCCTACCTGAAACTAAAACTGTGCTCTGACTACCTGGAGAAAAAGAAAGATACAAATATAAAACTGCCCGAAAGGTTTTTTATATATATAAAGGAACACAATATTAACCATTCATATCACTAGAGCTAAGTACCAGGATGCAAGAGCAGCCACCTGCAGAAGTGGAAGAGATAGAATTCAGCTCACAAATGCTAAGAAAATTGTAGGAATTTCCCCCTCTCTGAATGGAAATCATCTAACTAGCAAGAAACAATGCCTGCTGTACTCCATGGGCTCAAGAACTAATATTTGCTCTGAACACAAATCTTATTATGGCTTATAAATTGTGGCTTATTTGTTTGCTTGTTTTTGTTGGGGGAAGCAATTATAAATGTTTTCTTATTTTTAAACAAAGACAGAGATCTAGATTTTGCAGCAGAAAAAGCATGTCCATCTTTTTCTTGTCTGGAGCAAAGATTAGTCTTAAGCTTTCCATATGGAAGAGACACTAATTCTGGGGGGGGGGGGGGACATTTTGTTGCTAGATTTTGAAACTAGCCAACTTTCACGTTCTCTAACAGTGAGCCTGGAATTAGCAGCAATAATTAGTAATATCCATCCCCACTGTGTAAACTGCTAAATATATTAAATACCAACACATGCATATAGTTAAGCCTCACATTTATCTAACAAAAGAAAATTTACATAGCATGAAAATCCTCAACTGTTAGCTGCACATAGTAAATACCACTGTGGGACATCCTATCAACAGTACACAAAATATCCATCCTGTGAGCCTTAACTATGATATCAAGTGTTATAGAGAAGGCTATTCCTATATACACTTGCTACTTGTCATGCACTGGACATGAGATTTTAAAGTCTCTTATTCTAAAGGTTGCACTTAAACCTGGGGGAAGAGAGGGATATTCAGCTCTGTAAAACATAGTTAATATACCTTCACTTATTTCATGTAATGTAGTTATTTGTTTCCTTCTCCATTATTTCACAAGTTGATACACCTCAGAGAAGATAACTACCTATTCACACTGACTCCTGTAGCCATTAAAAAACTAACTGAAATTAATTGAAATGGCACTTTCCTATAGGTGATTGCTCAATTGTTTCAGATCACAGCAACATAGGAAGCTATATTATATCAAGTCAGACCATTGGCCATCTCCCTCAGTATCATCTACATCAGTGGTCTTCAACTGGTCTACACACAAGACCCACCTTGGACTCCCAATCTGCATTATGGGACCCACTTTCACAATTTTCCAACATGGTGGCAACAGCTTTGCCATGACCCATTCTGGACGGATTTCACAACCCACTTTTGGGTTGACCCATGAGTTGGACCACTGCTCTACACTGATTGGCAGTAGCTGTCCAGGGTTTCAGGCAGAGATCTTTCCCAGCCCTATCTGGAGACGTCAGGGACTGAACCTGGGACCTTTTGTATGGAAAGCATACACTCCACTACTGAGTTATGGCCCCCATCATTTGACATGATCCAATACTGTGCTTGTATTTCTGTTGTTTATGCTTGTGTTGTTTGTGCTTGTATATTTTCCTTTTTAAAAAAAACCAAGAATTTGCGACAAGACTACCTGACTGTCTCAATTTTTAGCTTTATTAAAGACCTTGAATTCTGCAAGAGTATTCTGTAGGCCTACCCAAATGAATTTAAGTGTTTTATTGGTGTTTTATTGGCATTTTAATGATGTATTGGTTTTATGTGCTTTTAATCAGTTTCGTGTATTTTGTGTTTGATGTTGTTCCCCGCCTCGATCTGGAGGGAGAGGCGGGTAATTAATAATAATAATAATAATAACTATTATTATTATTATTATTATTATTCAAGAGACTAGGCTATTTCTTCCCAATTAAGCTTTTTTAAAAGCTACATTTGTATATTACCTTTCTGCCAAGGTACTCAAGGTGGTTTACACTTTAAATTTTTTTTAAAAAAAAGAGAATTAAAAGACAAAATAGTAAATTCTCAGGCTATTGCCAGTCTCTTCAAGAGCTGATGACAAAAGCTCCAGGGCCTGTTTTTCTCTTCTGAAAAGGAACATACCGCTTAGACTACTGTAATATGCTCTACAAGGGGCTGCCTTTGAAAAGTGTTTGGAACCTTAACTGATCCAGAATGCTGCAGCCAGACTATTGACCAGAGCAACATGAGACAGAGCCTTCTCAGTGGCTGCTCCCAGACTCTGAAATTCTCTGCCAAGCAGGGTTGATTTGAGGGCGTAATTGATTTAAATCATGATTTAAATCGCTTCTCTGAAGAACTCAATTTTAATTATATAAATCACAGTTTAAATCACATGGGGAAGATTCTATTTAATCATTTTTAGTAGAAGTACGCTATTGTTTAATATAACCTTAATACATATTCCAAGATACTAATGATTGTTTATTCTTCTGTTAGTTCTCTTTTTCTGGTTAGTTCATTCTTCTGGTTAGTTCTCTTTTTCTGGTTAGTTCTCTTTTTCAACAAACAGCAACATTAATAAAACATGTACATGGATTTTTGAATGGCTTTATTATTACTGTTTTTATAAATGTAAAAGTTCCTTTAAAAATAAAATTTAGGCAGTTTCAACCACAACAGGTTTAGAAACAAAATATTCCTAAAACTGAGTATTTTTTACATCCTGCTGCTGTCATGCTAGGTATTTCCCTTCTACAGTGGAGGATACATGCAGCAGAAGTTTCCTCAGGAGTCAGCATTGCATGAATATGCTCTGTTCAGTATTGTTTTCACTTTTTATTCCCCTCCCCTATCCCTTGCATTTATATCCAGACTCCTTCTCTTTATTCAGATCTACTCCATCTCCCCAAATTCTCTATTCATTGACCTTCTCTATATCTGCACTTAGAGAGAGGCAAGGCCTTGATGGGGAAGGGGAAAAGAGAGAGAACGCACTTCTGTACACCACATGCAGCACAGAATAGGACTTATCAGTTATCAACTATCACCATAAACTGCTGTTATCATATTCATAGAATATAATTAGTTGTAGTATAATTAGTACTCATAATGATATCTTTGACCCAGTCAAAATCTAATTTAAGTAAAGAAAAAAAATCAGATTTAAATCAAAAGAATCCTTTTTTATTTATTTATTTTAAAAAATGTAAATTTTTATCAACTCTGCTACCAAGGGAGGCCAGGCTAGCTCCATCTTCGTTGTCCTTCCATCAGCTGGAAGAGATGTTTTTATTCAGACAGGTTTTTGGCTTTTAGAGTGCAATGCATGTTTAGACAGAAATAAGCCCTACAACTCCCAGCATTCCGCAACCTGCAGGGGAGTTGTAGGACTCATTTCAGTCTAGACATGTATGTAAGAGTGTAATTGCACCTTTAAAATATTTTGGGTGCTTCCAGATGGTGTTTTTTTATTATGCTACCGCCCTGCTTCAAATGCTGAATTTTACGGGGGGGGGGGGGGGGGGGTTGTCCAGATGACATTTCCCATTTGTAACCCTCCCATATATTCCAACAGCTTATTCCATCCTTTTCCTTTCGACAAAAAATAAGTAAGGAGGAAAAACTGAATAGCTGCTAGGTGTCCTTTGTTTGGTAGTGCTAGGAACTTGCCATCTGGAAGTATCCTTTGTTGCTAAAATAGGTTTTAACTGTGTTGTTTGCTCCTTTTTCATTTTTAATTGATTTGCATTTATGTTTTAACTATAATTTTGTATTTTATCTTGCCTTGAGCACTATTTGTAATGGAAAGGCAGCATGTAATTGCATATATAATGTACAGGTTGAACACAATATAAACACAACAGCACACCTATCTTTACATGGAGAGGTGAGGGATTACCAATATTTAAATGCTTGCAACATGAGAAGAAATTAAAGAATGTCAAGTGAAATAAATAACTCAGTCAAATGGACAATAGTAACAGCACCAACAGCACCAATACAGTACTTCAAAATGCTTCACATCATTTTCTCAATATTCCTCACAAAATTCCAGTAAGGACAGACTACATTATCGCCATTTTGCAGATGGATCCCATTAAGTTAGTGACTGATGCATTATTTGAACTGGGGACTTCTCAGTTCACACTTTTAGCCACTATACTTACAATAGCTCTTAGATAATCTACTAGTATTCACATTATGACTAAGGCTGATTGCAGATTGACAGCTTCTAGCATTATTAATCAAAAGGTATTGAGCACCTATTCTGTCTTTTCCTCCTATCAGATTTTTTTGTGGAAAAGGTAAAAAACAGAAGAAGTGGTGGGGAAACATGGGTGAGTTACATGTCAAAAACAATGCCATCTGTCCCCTTGCCTCCATAATATTCCATATTTGAGGTAAGGTGATTGCACAACAAAAGCCTTGTCTGGAAGCACCCTTAAATAAGGTAAACCATCAAATGCAACAGGTAACATAATGACCACCACAGCGGATCAAAATGATTGCTTGGATACAAAGAAAATCCATGCTGACATCTAGGAATTTGAAATATTTCCAGTCCTACATTGAGCTGCCGCTTAAAATATGATGTTGATGCGTAGGAATTTGAGGTATTTTCCCAGACCTGCTGACCTCCTTTAAAACAAACATTTCTGGGTCCATATGCTAAAGTGCACACTATATGTACTATAGCCTTAATACATGAAATAAAAAAAATAAATTAAGGGTGCAATCCTATGCATTTTTTGTCAGAAAAAAGTTCTACAACTTCCAGTATGCCCTAGCCAGCTATGCTTGTTGGGGAATTCTGGGAGTTCCACGGTTTATTTCTGTTTAAACATGCATAGGATTGTGCCCTAAAAAAATAGGAGTTAGCTGTACAAACTATAAAAAGATAAATAAATCCACTGAAGACAGAAGCTACACTCCTAGAAGTATATCTGAAAAAGAGAGGTCTGTACTATCAGCATGCCAGTAGGGTGACCAGGATTATCCTAATTACCCATGACACATTCTGGGTTGCTGGGTGGGTGAAAATGTACTACGCCCTGCTGAGCGCCAGATTCAGACAACATGGCAACCCTCATGTGATTGGCATGTGCGAAGTCAAGAGAAACAACCAACGCTGCATTGTTTCCCTCGCTGATCATCTGAACACCCCCGCAGACTCCTAATAGAAGACTATTACTTATCATAATTACAATTCTTTAATTTACTGCCTATTTGCTACCAAGTCTAACTCAAAGTGCTGATGCTTAAGCTTTTAAGCACTACATGGCTTGGAGGTCAAATATCTTGAAGTACACCTCTTCCCATATCAATCTGCATTAAGATTGTCAGAGGAGGCCTTTTGCACATTCCATCTATAGAAGTGCATTCATTATACATGTACAAAAGAGAAAGCCTATTCTGTGGTGGCACTCTGAGTTTGGAATGCCTTCCTAAGGGAGCTATAGCTGGCACTGATACTAGATTCCTTTGGTGCCAGGTTAACACCTTTTTATTGGCCCAAGTACTGTCTTTTCAGTGGGTATAGTATTGTATTGTTTAAAGTTTTATGTTTCATTGTAATGAAGGTTACACATATTTTGCATAACACCTTGGAATACATTATTGGATGAAGGCACAGTTTATACATTTTTTAAAAAATAAAATAAAATAATATTTTACGACCCTGATATGATCCAATTCAGGGGAAAATTCTTTTTTTGGAAAGTTGCCTTACATAGGAAATGGTGATTGGAACATCACAAGCATAGGTAGGTGCTGTCTTTTAAGTATCTTCCATCCTTTTTTTTATTGCCCCTTCTCCAGTAAGATTGCAATCCTATACACACTTACCTGAAAACAAGTCCCATTGAACACAATGAGTCTTTTATCTGAGTAAACATGCATAAGATTGAACTGTTGTTGTTTGTTATTCAATGAAAAGTATATACAAGTACTGTGATGTGTTTCTCCTAGCATTAGGGAAGTAAGAGGGATTTAAATGCTGACTGCGATAAGACCATTTGTCATTAATTAACTAGCAGCAACACAACTTAAGCATATTACAGGGAAACTGTGACCATTTTCCTCAAACCTTGGTCACAATGCAAGTATAAATAACTTCTTGAAAAGGAATGCAAATTCATCAAGAAATGAAGACAGAACTATACATACACACAATAATGTGTGTGTGCGCGTATCTGTGTCACACACACAGTATATATATACATATATATATATACACACACACACGTTATCCTAATCTTCCTTCAAGAAACTCAGGGTGATTTATAAAATTCTGCTCTCATCCAGCTTTCTCTCTGCAACAACACTGTGAGGCAAATTAGTAACTGGTCACTCAGTAAATTTCATGGCTGAGCGAACATTTGAATCTAGATCTTCCAAGCCTTAGTCCTGCTTGTGGGCTCCTGGTCAACAGCTGGTTGGCCACCATGTGAACAGAATGCTGGTCTGATCCATCATAGTTCTTCTTATGTTCCTAACAATCTAACCATGACACCATACATGCATTATCTTACGACAAGCCTTCCCCAACCTGGTACCCTCCAGATGTATTGGACAACTCCCATAAGCCTCCAGGCAGCATAGTCCAACACATCAGAAGGGCACCGGGCTGGCTTTAATTTGCACCACATCAGTAGTCTGGTGAAGTGGAATCTAGTCCACCAAAGCTTATGCCACAAGAAAGCTGTGTGTCTTTAAAATGCTGCAAGTTCCAGCTAACTGCTGGGTATTTGCCAATCAAGAATATTCCACAAGTAAAGGCACTAAAATCAATGGAGGCACACTGCTTAAATCAGCACTCATTAAATTGCCACCACAGGGCTACTCACACACCATTCTTGCGAGCACTAGTATCCCACTCCCAAAAGGAAACACAGGAAGTGAAATTAAACCACCAGCAAAAGTCCTCAAAATGTGCAGGACCAGTAGGGATGGGGAAAGAGGGTAGGATTAGCCCGGCCTGCAGGTTACATGTTCAGTAACACTACTTTAAAACTATAACTTTAATGAGTCAGACCCTATTAAATTCTTAATTCAGATTCTCAGATGACACTAAGGTCCATGCCAACTGTGGCTTCACATATTTGCGAAAATGAAGAAGGTTGCATACTGTTCACTTTCCCAGTAGTTGAATATTACTCAATTGGCTTCTGAAAAACCCCAAAGCCACATAATTAATTACTGGGAAAGTGGTAATAGAGAAGAGGCTACTCCCTTCCTATAGTATTCCTGCATACATTTTAATAAATAGGTGAACACACCCATGATTTTTGAAAGTGACATCCAGAGAAGACCTCAATACAAACTATTGAGTTTGCAGTTAATTACTCTATTATTATTTTCTTTAACTTCTTATATAGCTTTAATTGACTTATCCCAAATTAGGAATTAAATTTGTTCAAGCCTCACAACGCTCATGAGTTAGTAGAAGAAGCATCTGAGACCTTCGGCAAGCCAGTAGTGTTCTGAAGAGACTCCCACAAATATACCATTACTCAGTAGTTCAGAAAGATTTATTCTGCTAAGCATGGTTGGCATCAACAATTTCTGAAGTAGTTCTTTGCCACAAAATCATTCACAATAAATTTGGATTCTTCCATTTTGGAGTGTGTTTCAGGGGTGGGCAACTTGTGGCTTCCAGATGTTTTGGCCTACAACAGTTGATACAGCTCGAGGATGTTGACAAGGTGCTTGGACAGGTTCGTGCAACCACCTCTGTATTGGATCCTTGCCCCTCTTAGCTAATAAAAGCTAGCAGGGATGAAACAGCTGGCTGGGCCAGGGAAGTTATTAATGCCTCTCTATAAGAAGGAGTGGCCCAGGCCGTTTGAAAGAGGCAGTAGTGAGTCCACTCCTGAAGAAATCTTCCCTAGACCCTGAAAATCTCAATAACTATAGGCCAGTGGCAAATGTTCCATTCCTGGGCAAAGTCCTTGAGCGAGTGGTTGCAGGCCAGCTCCAGAACTCTTGGATGAGACTGATTATCTGGATCCATTTCAGTCCGGCTTCAGGCCTGGCTTTGGCATGGAAACAGCCTTGGTCACCCTGTATGATGACCTATGTCGGGCGAAAGACAAGGGGTGTGTTACTCTCCTTGATCTCTCAGCAGCTTTCGATACCATCGACCATAGTATCCTTCTGGGACGACTGGCTGAGTTAGGAATGGGAGGTACTGCGTTGCAGTGGTTCCACTCCTACTTGGCGGAGCGGCTCCAGAAGGTGGTGCTTGGGGGACATTGCTCGGCCCTGTAGACTCTCCAATATAGGGTCTCACAGAGGTCAGTCTTGTCCCCAATGCTGTTTAACATTTACATGAAACCGTTGGGGGCGGTCATCCAGAGTTTTGGAATCCGTTACCATCAGTATGCTGATGACACACAACTCTATTTCTCTTTTTCACCTTCATCAGGAGAGGGTGTGGATGCACTGAACCAGTGCCTGGCTGCGACAATGGACTGGATGAGGGCTAACAAACTGAAACTCAATCCAGACAAGACTGAGATGCTGTTAGTGGGGGGTTCTGCTGACTGGATGGAGGGTCTTCAACCTGTTCTGGATGGGGTTGCACTTACCCTGAAGGAGTGCGTTCGTAGCTTGGGGGTTCTCCTAGAACCATCTCTGTCACTTGAGGCTCAGGTGGCCTCGATGGCACCGAGTGCCTTCTACCAACTGTGGTTGGTGGCCCAGCTACGCCCCTATCTGGACAGGGATAACCTGGCTTCAGTTATCTATGCTCTGGTAATCTCCAAGTTGGATTACTGCAATGTGCTCTACATGGGGCTGCCTTTGAAGACGGTTCAGAAGCTGCAACTTGTGCAAAATGCAGCGGCCAGATTGATAACAGGAACCAGAAAGTTCAAACATATAAGACCGACTCTGGCCCACTTGTATTAGCTGCCTATACGTTTCCGAGCCTGATTCAAGGTGCTGGTTTTAACCTATAAAGCCTTACACGGCTTGGGACCACAATAACTGATGGAACGCCTCTCCCAACACGAACCTACCCGTACACTATGATCCACATCTAAGGTCCTCCTCCGGTTGCCTACTCCAAGAGAAACACGGAGGGTGGCAACAAGGGAGAAGGCCTTTTCAGTGGTGGCCCCCCAATTATGGAATGATCTCCCCAATGAGGCTCACCTGGCACCAACATTGTTATCTTTTCAGTGCCAGGTCAAGATTTTCCTTTTTTCCCAGGCATTTAACAGCGTATGTTGAGGGTTTTGTTGTTGATGTTATTTGACCCAGAATAGTTGTTTTTAAATGGATATTGTATTTATAATCTGCTTTTATGCTCTTTATGGTTTTAAATTTTGTATATCGGTTCTTTAATGTTCAATGTTTTTAATTTTTGTAAACCGCCCAGACAGCTTTGGCTATGGGGCGGTATATAAATGCAATAAATAATAATAATAATAATAATTCACATCAGCCCTAGCTGGCACAGCCAATGATGAGGGAGAATGGGAGCTGTGTCCCTCCAGGTATTAGGCCTACTAGTTACCTATTCTTTGTCTGTCTACTCTCTCATCTTAACGGGAACCACCGCATTCAAAATCCTACTCTCTAAGAAGTCCATTCTTATCTCATATAAGATTCCTAGAAACAGCAACGTTCAGGCCATGTTGTGAGTCAATAGTGGAAGATTTTAACCATGATGGGTTTGTGTGTTGTGTGAGATGTTTCTGCCACCCATGATGGGTTAAAACATCCAAACACCCCACTCTAAGAACCCAGGCTCTACAGAATGGGCATAGTGGGCTGTTTGCATAATCTACAATGCGTTATGTGTGTATCCAGCTTTTGCTCCAAACTTTAATGCAATCACTAAAAATTAACCTAACAAGCTCTTTTGCTATAATGCTACCTCATCTATTAAAAGCAGTAAAACGGGGGGGGGGGGGGGGAGATGTGCACAATGTCTTTGTGTGTACAGAGAGCAATACAATGCCTGGTATTTCCATTGCTATGAGGAAAGAGGTGGTTTTCGGATGAGTAGCACGTTCAGAGAACTTCAAGAATAATGAACAATGAAATGGCAATAGACCAGACTGTCCCACTGAAGACTGCTGCCAATATTACTAATCTACATACCCAATTTACCATGTCACAGAGAATACCGCTACCATGTCACAGAAAATACAGTAACCTATTAAAACAACAACCCCACAAAGTACTTCCAAGTTTCTATATTACAATGCTCCTTATTTTATTCAAGGGTTGGCAACCTCGCAACCTCCAGGTGTTTTGAACTACAACATCCAAAAGCCCCAGCCAGCATGGCCAATGGTCAGGCTGCCTACTCCTGCTTTGCATTCTGTTATATCCACAATAGGCCAGAGCTACATGTCACAAATGCTGCAGAAACACTGGCGTTATACCTGCAGCAACTGCCTCAAGTGTAGAAGTCATACAGGTGGATACACACTTCATTTAAACATGCATGTGCTCATATCTGGGGACCTTGGTTCAGTCAGCTTTCTCATTATCCCTAGCCGGACATGTCCAGAGGTCACTTCCACAACTGACATCACAATACTAGGAATGTTTACTCTCCAGTAAAGCTGCATAGGGCTGCACCCTAAATTCAAGTTCTTGGATTTCCTCCGTCTTTGAAGGTAAGAAATACATGCCTATCCATGGCTTTCTTCCACTATTCCCTCACTAAACAAATTCACATATATCCAGGCGCTTTCAGAGTCACATGTGAAAAATTCCCATGCAGCCAGATCCTAATGCAGGGTTGGGAGGCGCTTAAACCCATTACTTTCAATGGGTTTTCCGGTACCCTTAATTCTGCTCAAGAGAGGCTTGTAAGAACGGCCAATTGTAAGAAAGGTCAACGTGCAAAGCAAACACCTCAGAGAAACGACGCGGAAAAAACCTCCGCGTCCAATCCTTTCAGAAAGACCAAAGAGCAGCTTGTTACACAGACTCTCCCCAGCTTAAGCCAAGAAGCAGTATGTGGCACAAGGGGGTGGGCAGGTAGGAAGAAGGGAGCTGAAAGGTGGATGTGTTACACGGGGGAAAGCACTGCAGTTTGTCGAGAGTGGGGGTAGGGCTTCATCCGTCGCATTGGTGAACACGGGGGAAATAGGGACGGGGGGGACACACTGCAGGCTGAGGAGACCCCACCCCAAACACTTTGCTCCCACCACGGACTTCAATAGCCCCTCCTCCCTTTCCCGCGCCTTACCTTGCCAAGGCACAGCAAGAAAGAGAAGAAAAGCTGCGCCAATCCCCTCATGGTCTTCGCCAGAGGCGGCGGCGACTCGGGAATGCGCCCTCCCCGCGTTGCACTTCAGATTCACTCAGCCCCACTCCGCGCAGTCATAGCCCAGAGACTCCAGCACGCCCGCCAAAAATGAAGGTGGGGGTGTGTGAAGAGGGAAGGAATGGTGGGGGGCGAAGGAGAAAGCGCCGCCTGGGTGCTTGACGCAGCAGTCCAGCTCCCTCTCGCACCCTTCCCCCGGCGGCGTCTTGCTGGTTTCTCTCTCTTTCTTCCTCCTTCTGCAGCGACTGTGAGAACTCAAGGGGAGAGCGCTTGGCTGGGTGGAGCGAGATGTACAGGCAAGGCACCCGGCACAGCAACGGCGACCGGGGAGTGCAAAGAGTCAGCCAGCCGCCTCCCCTTTCTGGCCATTCATCGCTTCCTCCTCGCTGCCAGGGGGCAGGAATCGGCCGACGTTGGCAGGGGTTGAAAAGGTCGCTTTTTAGTGCTTGCCGCTGGGAGCTTAGTAGGAAGTTGTTCAAGCTGACATTCTCCTCCCACCCCCCTCCGGACTGGGGTTAGGCGGGGAAGCGGCTCCAACGAAGCTTCCTTTTTCTCCCCCTTCTCGTCCCTTCCCTTCCTTCTTTCTCGCACGCATTCTGCTCTGCGGCTGGTTTCAAAATGCCGCTAGGAAGGAGAGGGGTCTTCCGGTTTCTTTGGAAGGGAGGGAGCGGCGAGGTTCTCCTGCCATACTGGGATTGTAACCTTAAGGCTGCACTCTCAAACTCACTTCCTAGGAAGCAAAGCCCTTTATAACTCCGTGGGATTTACTTATGTCAGAGTAGACATGCACGAGGCAAAAGACTGGGAGTCGAACAGACTCGGGCTGCAATCCAATGTGGATTTAGCTGGGAGTAAAACCGATTGAACTAAATCGGACTTACTTCTGATGAGACAGGCATAGGATTGCACCGCCAGACTGCAATCCTATATGCATGTTTTGTTTATTCAGAAGGAAGTCTTAACGATGCCCGGCTATGCCTGTTTTAGGAATGCAGCCTAGAGCACAGTCTTAGCAACATCCCAGCTGTAAGGCAAGGCTACAGTTTAATGCATACTTATTTCGGAATGAGACCCACGCAGTTTAGTGGGATAATTTTCTTCTCTCTAAACATGTAGAGCATAAGGCTCCAAAATGGACAAATACGGGGGAAATGTAAGAAAATAGAAACATGGATCACAAAGCCTTTAAAAACTATTTTAGCAGTGTGGGGTGGCAGAATAGTAGCAGTAGCATTAGGAAATTCTGTGTTCATATACCATGCATCCACCTTTAAATTTCACTTCTGCTTTTTTGTAAAAATAAAGGGAAGCAGGCCCTGGGTGGTCAATTAAAAGAGAAGTCATCCATTCTGGTATTCTTAACTGTATGGGTTTAATCCTGTTACAGAAAGGGTTAAACCCCAAATCTAGCGCCCTCTAGACGTGTTGGGTTATCACACCCAAGGTCTCCAACTAGCATCTTTCACATTCAGGCTGCCTCTACAAGAGAGGTTTAAAGCTCTTTCAAGGCGCTTTAAAAAGTTTACCTCTACAAGAACGGAGCGCAAATTGGGCGTAGAGGCGCGTTATCTCTCCGATTATGCGCATTATTGAATGCGCGTTAAACAGCGAGTTTTATTTTGCTCCGGCCGTTAAAGCACATTTTGACTATGTGAACAAGCGATTATGTGCATTAACTACTTGTAAAGTGCATTTTGGTCATCCCTTAATGCGCTTCGCCGCCTCTCGCCACCTCTTGTGCAGAGGTATTAGGTGTAAATGCGCTTCTGCAATTATGCACATAATCGGCTAACCAGGCGCAAAAGCGAATCCTTGTAGAGGGGACCTTAATAAAAGTCACTCTTGGTGAAATGTTAGCAACTTTGCAGGCTAATTAAGGACACGATCCTATGCATCTTTAGACAGAAAAGAGTCCTACAAATGGCTGGCGAATGCTGGGAGTTGTCACACTTTTTTTCTGCTTAAACATTGCCTCCTAATTTGTTTTAAATTCATGGATTATTTGTAGTTAATTCCACCTAGACAATGAGGACAGAATATGGATGAGCCAGCCAGTTCTTTTTGCTCCATTTCTAGCTTCATGGTCAAGCCCAAATCATCCATGGATTATTATTATGTGCACAAGTCCTGGTATGCATGCAAGCAAAAACTCCTTCCCCACTTCATAGCAGCTGGAAAAAGACCTGGCCATTTCCAAATATGTACAATTCTATGGGGGAAAAATGGTGGATGGAGGACTAAAATTGCATTGCAGTTTGAATGCACCTGTTCAGAGGTGACACAAAAATCAAAAGGAAGTTGAAATGTGATTGCAAATCTACTTTCTTGCACAATCACCAGCTGATCTGAAAACCTGATACAAACCTACTGAAAATTACATTTCTGTCTTTCACACATGCATGCCATCAAGCAAGAGGATCAAAACTTAAGGGCGGAACTTAATGTTACATTAAACACATTACTGTGTGCTCCACCCAGTGAGGGAGATACATACCAGTGCTTTTCCTGTTATAGAATAGTCATGGTTAATGTGTGGCCTTCCTGCTAGGAGTCAGTGCCACTTTGGGGGAATGATTATTTCAGAACTGCTTGTCTATGGACTTTAAGGATGGTGGGCAACAAGCTGCCCCCATTCCATTTTTTCTTCTTTAGGGATTCTGCTGGTGTACTGCCCACCCCGCTACCCAACAGACTCCCTGCCTGAGCTGACGGAAGTTGTCTCAGACCTGGTGTTGAGGACCCCCAGGATGATGGTTCTGGGGGATCTCAACTTCCAGACCGAGGCTCCTGCGTCCGGGGTAGCTCAGGACTTCATGGCCGCCATGACAACCATGGGGCTATCTCAACATGTCAGCAGCCCAACACATGCAAAAGGACACATACTTGATTTGGTTTTCTCGACTGGGCAGGAAGATGGTGATTTGAAAGTGGGGGAATTGAAATCTATCCCCTTGTCATGGTCAGAACACTTTCAATTGAGGTTTAGACTCTCGGCAGCCTTTTCCCCTCTGCAAGGGGGGGTATTAAAATTGTCCGCCCCTGGAGGCTAATGGACTTCAATGGATTCCAGGGGGCTCTGGGGGATTTTCCTGCTGGTATGGTTGGCGGTTGACACGATCACACCCAAGCACCCCCTCCCTCTGAGCAGAGCGCAGCCCGCACCTTGGTATACACCTGAGCTGAGGGCAATGAAGCAAGAGGGGAGACAGCTAGAATGCATGTGGAGGAAAGCTCATGCTGAGTCTGATCGAACACGGGTTAGAGCTCACTATCTAGCCTACTCTGTGGTGGTGAGGGTGGCAAAGAGACAGTTCTTTTCCACCAGCATTGCATCTTCTCAGTGTCATTCAGTGGAGCTTTTCCGAGTGGTTCATGGCCTGCTACATTCTGGGCCAGGGTGAGAGATGGTGGAACCCTCGGTAGCACACTGCGACGAGTTTGCACAGCACTTTGAAGATAAAGTCGCTCAGATTCATCATAAATTGGACACCACACTTAATGCAGTTCCACTAGTAGAGGCATTCAGAGCACCGTCTGGTCCAGTCTTATTGGATGAGTTTCAGTTACTGAGACCTGAGGATGTGGACAAGGTGCTTGGCCAAGTCTGGTCGACTACCTGTGTGCTTGACCCTTGCCCTTCATGGCTTATTACATCAAATAAGGAGGGGATCGCCGGCTCGGTCCTGGAGGTTGTAAATGCCTCCCTGAGAGAGGGGATGGTTCCAGCCTCTTTAAAAGAGGCCGTAATTAGGCCACTCCTAAAAAAGCCTTAACCTGGACCTGGAGGACGTTAACAATTATAGGCCGGTGGCTAACATCCCCTTTCTGGGCAAGGTTTCTGGGCAGTTGCAGGACAACTCCAGGCACTCTTGAATGAAACGGATTATCTAGATCCATTTCAGTTGGCCTTCAGGCCTGGCTTTGGAATGGAAACTGCCTTGGTCGCCCTGTGGGATGACCTTTGCCGGGAGGGGGACAGGGGGAGTGCGACCCTGTTGATTCTCTTGGACTTCTCAGCGGCTTTGATACCATCGACCATGGTATCCTTCTGGATAGGTTGTCTGGGCTGGGGGTTGGAGGCACTGCATTATAGTGGTTCCGCTCCTACTTGAATGGCTGATTCTAGAAGTTGGTGCTGGGGGATTATTGCTCTGTGCCTTCGCTATGGGGTCCCACAAGGTTCTATTTTATCCCCTATGCTGTTCAACATTTACATGAAATCGCTGGGAGAGATGTGGGCTAACGTGTCATCAATATGCGGATGACACCCAGCTCTACCTCTCCTTTTCATCAAACCCAGGTCAGGCAGTGGCTGTTCTGAATCAGTGCCTGGGCACGGTAATGGACTGGATGATGGCCAATAAACTGAGACTCAATCCAGACAAGACGGAGGTACTATTAGCGGGTGGTTCGTCTGTCCGGCGAGGTGATGTTCACCCTGTTCTGGAGGGGGTTGCACTCCCCCTAAAGGATCGGGTCCGTAGTTTGGGGGTGCTCTTGGATCCATAACTGTCACTTGAGGCACAGGTGAACTCAGTGGCAAGGAGCACCTTTTATCAGCTTAGGCTGATATACCAACTGCGTCCTTATCTGGACAGAGATAGCCTAGCTACAGTTATCCACATTCTGATAACGTCTCATCTGGATTATTACAATGCATTATACGTGTTGAAACGGTCCGGAAACTTCAGCTGGTACAAAACAGGGCAGCCCGACTGTTAACGGGGACTGGCCAACAAGACCACATTACGCCAATCTTTTTCCAGCTTCACTGGCTGCCAGTCCAGATCCAGGCCCGACTCAAAGTTCTGGTATTAATATTCAAAGCCCTAAACAGCTTTGGGCCAGGTTATCTGAAGGAACGCCTCCTTCCATATGTACCTGCCCAGACCATAAGATTGTCCTCGGGGGTTCCTTCTCCGTGAGCCCCTGCTAAAGGAGGTGAGACAGGTGGCTACTAGGAGGAGGGCCTTTTCTGCTGTAGCACCCCGGCTGTGGAATGAGCTCCCTAGAGAGGTTCGCCTGGCATCTACATTATACTCCTTTTTATTTTCACAGTGTTTTAACAGTTCTTTATTTTGATTTTTAACCTGCTGTTTAAATTTGTATTTTAAATCCTTATCAATTTCTGCAGGGCTGTTCGGTTTTTATCCTGTTTGTGTTTTTATACTGTATTTTAAATTATGTTTTTATACTGTCATTTTATATTTTGAATGGTTTTTATGGTTTTCATTTTTGTAAACTGTCCAGAGAGTTTTGGCTATTGGGCAGTATAAAAATGCAGTTGCAGTAAATAAATAAATAATTTGTGCATGTGGGATTAATAAACTCTCAGAATCTGTATTTATCATATTCTATGTGCAGAGGATCTTTCTTAATGAGGCTTGGAAAAATGTTGCCAGAGCATTCACTTCACCACCAACTTTATCAGTCAATTAATATAGAGTTAATTCATTCTTCCTTATCTACACCACCCCAGTTCTGTGGAACAACTAGAATATTTGTGCAGTTCCCAAAAGCATTCCCTTTTCTTTCAGAGGCAAGATGAAAAGTGCCTCTCAGTTTCAGTTTTTCAGAGCCAGAATATAGAATGGGCCTTTTTCAAAAAATATCATCTTAGAGGGCTTCTTTCCTTAAGCCATGATTTGTGAGCCTCCACAGAATTAATCAAGACAGGCAAATTCTGCTGATTGAGATAATTTTCATCTCAGATATGCAGGTAGTCTATGGCCACTACATAGAGACCCCTTGAATTATATCTGCAGCACCACACAGGTATCATAATATAGATATGGAACATGAAGTTGGAAAGCTCCATTCAAACAATGCAGTGGTCCATAAAACTCTCATCTATCAAAGGTCCTCCCTTGACCTGCAGATGTGTCTCATCCAACAGAAGCTAAAGTTTTGGACTTGCTAATGTTTTGGACACCACAGAGCAGGAAGCCCATTGTGGTGCCACAAGGACCTCCAAGGACACCCACAAAGCTCTCCATTCCCTGCTTCCTTAATTTTTTTAACAACTTAATAATAATAAATAAACAACAACAACAATAATAATAAATAATAATAAATAATAAATTTAATAATAAAATATTAGGGCATTCCTGTTTCTCTCCCTTTCTAGCCTAAATATGTCTATCCCTCACCTCTTTTGCTCACTTTCTCCCCTCTTAGTTTCTCTACCCCTTTGTTTTCCTGTCTCTAACTTTGTTATTTTTCTCCTGAGCTCTTTACGTTGCTGAACTTTGCTATTTTACGCTTCAACTCTTTATCTTGCTGTTTCTTCCCACAAGATAGCCTTGCTTTTTCTCACCCCTCTGCCACTTTGCCTTACTATTTCCTCCTCCCTCCCAGCATCTAGCCTCATTATCTCTCCCTCTGTCTCACCCCCCCTTTAGCTGACTTTTGACTTAGCTAGGCCCCCACAGCAGCCATTATGTGATTAGCCACATCCATCATAGGATCCATTTTGTGGTAGAGCCCACAGCAGTTTCTCAAATTCCCTACTGTGCCCACGGGCTCACAAAAGTTGGGGACCCTTACAGCAGTCTCCACTGCAAATTTGCATCTCCCTCCCTGGGATGGAATTGTTTCTAGCAGCTTCACACATACTGTAAGGGCCATGAAGGAGGAATAGAAGATAGTTGGTAGGATTATGGGAGTTGTAGTCCTGCACATCTGGAGGACACCAGGTTGGAAAAGTTGGCCTAGAGGCTTTTCACCTGCAGGATTGCTATGATCTTTTTTCCTTCAAGAAGTTCTATGTTTTTAATAGGGGTGTGCCAGGAAGAAATCCAACAGGTATGGTTTTCCCAAAGTGGATATGTAATGAAGGAGAAGGCCATGCCATTAAACTTCTACCTGCCATCCAGCTGTTCAAAAGACAGAGAGGTATTGTGGTGGGGAAAACTGGCAACCATATCTTATTGAACTCCACACTACCCTTTTGTGCAATGGCATCCTAAATTCATTTGCCGTGTTCACAGGAATGCCCAGTTTTTCCACCTGGCTGTCCTGCAACAAGAGCACAGTCAGGGCAACTTCAGGCCCTTCTTCTCCTATGGTCCTCCAGGGTGTAAATCCAGCAGAGAGTCTTTTTCTATTGTCTTGCCTGTCTCTCTGATCAGTCCAATGAAGCGAGGATGTGTGCCGCACACCGTTTCAGTTCCAGCACTGGCTCTTTATACAAATGCCCCACTCACTGTGGAAACACTGGGTGTGGCATAGTTAAATTTGGTAGCAAGTTTCCAGCACAGAAAGAAAAGCACTAGTCTCAGCTGTTTCATGGAGGAAACAGGCATTGCTTCAGCCTCCTGTTTAAAGTGAACCTAGGGGTGTTGTTGTTGTTGTTGTTGTTGTTGTTGTTGTTGTTGTTGTTGTTTTATATACTCATGGCTGTAGTCACCATCTTCTAGACAAGCTGTTTAGCTCAGGGGTGGGGAATTTGTGCCTCTCCAGATGTAGGCAGTCTGCAACTCCCATCAGCCATAGCCAGCATAGACAATGGCAAGGGATTATGGGAGTTGCAGTCCAGCAACATCTGTAGGGCCATACATTCTCCTTGTTTAAATGGATCCATTGTGTGTGTCATCTTTTCCCCCCACCCAGGTTGTAGATGGAATAAATATAATCTGGTTAAAACCAGTCTTTGTGGCATTAGTATCCAAGATGCAGCTTGCATCCTTGGGCAGATGCCAGTAGGTTGACCATATGGAAAGGAGGACAGGGTTCCTGTATATTTAACAGTTGCATAGAAAGGGGAATTTCAGCAGGTGTCATTTGTATGCATGCAGCATATGGTGAAATTCTCTCTTCATCCCAACAGGTAAAGCTGCATGAGCCCTGCCTTCTTTTGTATATGGTCACTCTAGTATAGTGCCTGCAACTTTAACTGTTGTGATGAAGAGGGAATTTCATCAGGAACTTATTGCATACAAATGACACTGGCTGAAATTCTCTTTTCTCTACAACTCTTAATGTTATATGAGCTCTATCCTCCTTTTCATATGGTCAGCCTAAATAATTAAACCTGCATTGGACTGGGCTGTCTGGATTTAAAAATTCAGGCTGCATACATATACAGCAGCAGTGCACAATTTATAACTGAAAATTTAGAATTAATTACAATCATATAAATAGAAATACAATATATCTCACTATAGCGGGGAGACTGTGACCATGTGACTTGTGTACCTGGTCAGTCTGCAATGCAGGTGCTAATTGTTGATGAGCAACTTCAAAGTTCCTGCTGCTCTTCCTTCTTAAGTTTTTGTCTTTAAAAAAAACATTTAAACTGGCCTTGGACTAGATATCCCTTCAATATGAGGATGTCTTCAAAGTGGACTATCCTCTGTAAAGTAGGACATAAGGCCACTACAGTTAGGGTACTATCCTGTAATACGATGATTCAAACTTTGTTCCACTAACTTTTGTCTGAAGAGCTACTTCAAACCATTTTGAGAAATGAAGCCTTAATGCACATGTATGCTACACATTTAAATCAGCTTGAAACCAGTTTACTTGTTGTAGTCCCCCATCAACTTTCCAAAGAAAACAACGCTGGGAATCCTAGCTTTCCAATATTGCTGAGCTACAATTCCTTGTCAGGTTGCCAACTAACCAGAGGAAAATTGACCGTTCTGCTCCTGTGCGTTTAACTGATATAATTTGTGGCATGAAGATCAGCATTATTACCTATTTATATCTGCAGTGCAAGCAGCACTTTTTACAGCACACCTACCAGAGCCAATTGGCAAGCCTAGGTATGAGTCAGAATTAATCCAAAGAATCTAAAACGCTCCATTACTGGATTGCCAGTTAGATATTTTGATTATTTTGCACCTGGGAAGGGGAGATGTGGTGGGGTGTTTTTTATTTAGATAAGCTCAGTGCTGGTGTGTTGTTTAATATATAGAATCACCATAACCATACAAACACACACTCAAAAGAGCAAGGTTTATTGAGAATAAACCCAGTGGTACAGTTCTTTAAAGGGAATACTGGTACATAGCTAAATCATATGATGGCAATCATGAATCCCAGAAAAAAGCTTGAATTAATACTAAATTGGGGGGGAGGGTGGACTTTCTCCCATACTTCACTAAAAAAGCACTCATTCTAAACCACTATTCTATTCAGACAAATCCACTGGGTAAGAGAGACATTTCCCTACCCTTTGACTGTCATCACACAAGGGAAAATCATTTTTGCTTACCATTGCTTCCCTGTCTGTGCATTTGTTCCTCATTGCTTCCTCTTTTGAAAGAGGAAATAAACAACTTGCACATGGCCCATTTAGTGGGCTGTTTTGATCACACTGCTTCTCCTGCACACAGCAGACGATAGCGACAACTTCCGTCTTAAAAATAAGTCGGACTTTCTGGGGTGCTTTTTTGTTGCGCGAAGAAGGGCAGAAGGGGTGGGAGGCACGCAGGAGGCAGACGATATTGTGAGAGGGACTTGCGAAAATCCATGAGTGCCCAGTAACAAGCTGCAATAAAACACTTGTCTGATGGAGCTCTTAGAGTGTTTTTTTCCTTATTATCTGTCCTAAACTTTGCATATTTTGTATGAGGGGAGAGGAATTCAGGAAGTTAGCCCAATACCTTTTCAGAGTTTTAAGCACTATTTGTAAAATATTATTCTAAACATAAATGAAATTAGGATCTTAAAATCTGATACTTTGAACACACTTGAAGTATTTAAAGCAAATTTAGTAATCTACAGAAAGGTTTGGAATGTATTTTCTGGGTTTAATACCATTAGTCTCTCAGGCCATTTAATAGCTGGATTTCAATCTATCATTTTCTGAAGGCCCAACATTTCCAGCCTATTGCCACCTTCCCCAAGCTGTTACCCTCCAGATGTGTGAGACTGCAACTCCCATCATTCCCAGCCAGCCAGCGTGGCAAATTGGACCCATTATTCTACACAGAATAACAAAGGGGGAGTGGCTGAGAATGAGAGAAAAAGAGAAGTAAATAAGCAATAGTCCTGAATAAGTCTTTGGTGGTGGTTTTATTATCATGGAAATATTATATGTACTATTTAGACAGAAAGCACATAAGCATGAACCGGAAGAAATAACTACACATTTGGTGAGCAGCTTGCTTGTAGTATTTTATTGTGTTTACCTTGGAAAGCTACCAGGTTTTGCATATCATAACTCAGCCCTGAATAGAATAAACATTTAGCATGGACTAATATTTTAATGCTAATTAAATATCCTGATGTTGCCAGTACGAAACTGACTCATAGGACTTCATCAGCCCTGCTCTGATTGACTTTGAATGATATACAGGGCAAGAAAACCATTCTTTCAGTCTAAGGATGTGGAGATTTGTCGCTACAGATATTAAAGAGCATCTGAAGACAATATGTAGACTGCATCCCAGGCCCCCTCTACAAGATTTCGCTTTGACGCCTGAGGCGTAGAAGTGCATTACTGGCTGTATGAAACGCGCTTTAAAGTTGTTGACATGCATGCAAATGTTGCTGAAAGTAATGCACTTTGTCCCAGGAAACTGCCCAACCAGGTTTTCCACCCTTTATTCTCCCCGCCTAACAGAATCTCCCGCCTTTGGTTACCTAGGTTACCTGCTGAGAATGCCGTGGTTAACCTGTTCGGCTACCTCTCTCCCCCACCCCCTTTGCCCGATTGCCATTTGAACTGAACTGCTCAGGAGTAAATGGGAATGTGCCTCGCACACACACACAACAAAACAGACGGGGGATGCTGCTTCCTTCCTTCCCCCTCCTATTCCCAGCAAGCACACATACACACACAGCTCATGTCAGTAACCCAGCAAGAAGCGAGGGGACGATATGTCTAAGCTGATTGCTAATTATGCGCACATCCTTCCTACCCCCTTCACTTCTCGTGAAACCACCTCCATCTGGCCCCGTGTCTCCATGAACAAAATATTATATCAGGGAAGTTAAATAAACTTTATTTTCAGTTCACATTGGGTCACCTCTTCCTGGAGCTTCCATCCAGAGAGACAGAGAACAAGGAGGAAGTTGCAAGCAGGAGACAGGAAATAAAACTAAACGAAAAAGTGGGACGTTTTCCCAGCGAAGGGACAGTTCTATGCATGACATCAGGACCACAGTCTGCCCACTCTGATCTTTAATGCGCCTCCTCAGAAAGTTGTTTACATGGACATAAGGTTCTCTTACTCCCACGGTAAATTAAAAGTTGCTATTTAATGCGCTTTCAAAAATGTGAATAATTGGAGATAAAATGCGCATGGACTCCTGATTTGCGCTCCCCTGTTATAGAGGTAATTTTGGTAATGAGCCTTGAAAAAGCTTTAAATCGCTCTTGTAGAGGCACCCCCAGACACACTTACTTGTTAAGAAATGCGGCAGGCCCTCCGCAATGACATGAAATGGGGTGTAGGGGGCTGCTGAGGGAGAGGGGAATTGTCCAAAAACTAGGCAATGATGCATACAGATTTTGGGAGATTTCTTCAACTCACAACAGTCCCTGTGCCCCCCTCCCATCCAACATTGTCCAGGAGAAACCCAAAACACTAGAGAGGTTGGTGGGGGGCAGAGGCAAATGCAAGGGGAGGACAAGACAAAACACATTCCTTCCATGAAATTCCTTCAATTCAGTTATCTTGGGATGCAAGTCTAACTATTCAAGGCGCAACCCTATTGTGTTTAGACAGGGAAAAAGTCAATGCTGGGACTTGTAAGACTTAAAATAAAATATCTTTAAAAATATATATATTGTAGAGCTAGAAAAAGGGCAACTAAAATGATCAAGAGGCATCTCCCCTATGAGGGAAGGTTACAACAGCTGTGATTGTTTAGCTTGGAAAAAAAGAGGCTAAGGGGAGACATGATAGAGGTGTACAAAATTATGCATGGTGTGGAGAATATGGGTAGGAAGACATTTTTCTCCCTCTCCCATAATACTTGAACCTGAGGTAATCCCATGAAGCTGATTGGTGGGAGATTCAGGACAGATAAAAGGAAATACTTCTTCACACAGCACATAGGCCACAGCTTGACGGCACCTCTTCTGGTGCACAGTGGGGGCGGCAGGCAGTGCCATACGCATTGACGCTCCTTTCGCCAGTCTTCACGTAAGGAGCGCCAAGGCAGCTTTTCCTGCCGCTGCTGCCGCTGCCACTGCCACACCTACACCTGCCCAGCAGCAGCAGCTGGAGGGGCAGCTGGGGCAGCAGCCCCCCTACTCGAAGTTAAGTTCTTGTTTTTTTAAAAAAAAATGGGGGGAGGACTGCAGAGGCAGTGCAGTGAGCTTATGGCTCTCTGCTCCACCCCATTCCCTGCCCAGCCCACTCCACTCTAAAAAAAGTCAGGGTAAACGCCCGACTTTTTTAGAGTGGAGCAAAGTGCCTTTGCCCCTAAATGGCTTCAAAATGGCGGCAGCGTCATATAACCCAACTGCCGCCAGTGCGAAGCCAACTCAATGGAAAGTGTCCGTCTAGAGATACCCACAGTTAAACAATGGAATTTGCTACCACAAGATGAGGTAATGGCCACCAATTTGGATGGCTTTAAAAGGGGATTGGATAAATTCCTGGAGAAGGCCATCAATGGCTACTAGTTGTGATGGCTATGTGCTGCTACCTCCAGTATCAGAGGCAGTAAGCCTATATACACCAGTTGCGGAGAAACATGGACGGGAGGGTGCTGTTGCACCGTGTCCCTGGTTGACAGCTGGTTGGCCACTGTGTGAACAGACCACTGGACTAGAAGGACCCTTGGTCTGATCCAGCATGGCTATTATTATTATTATTTGCATTTGCATTTGTATACCACCTCATAGCTGAAGCTCTCTGGGTGGTTTATATAAGATTAAAACATTTAAAAACAATATACATATATATATAATATACTGCAAAAACATACAATATACACATACATTTAATAATAACTTTAAAAGCTATAAGCCTAAAAAACAAAACATATGTTCTTATGTTTTGTCTAATCATGCATAGGATTGCACCCTTAGTTTATTAAATGCTATGCTGTTGTTTTGGAGATTAGTATTCCAGCCCCCAAAGTTTGTTTTTAATGGAAGTTATTTATACTACTTCCATGAACATCACAAACTCTAAAGAACAGAGCATCAAACATATTTTTCTTTGGAATATCATATTTTTTCCATTGAAAATGTTAACCCATGCATTCATCCTGCAACAATAAAGCTCAAAGAAAAAAATGTTGTTTTATGATGGCCCATTGGTCCTTTGTAGATAATTCTTAGCCCTCTATCAATGTCTTCTGCATTAGCTTCGGAATTTCATTTATGTTTTCAATACTGGCTGCAAAAAAGTTAGATATGTGTAATGACCATATTAAACAGCCATTACATTATGACTGGTTTTCCTGCTATTTAGCAGTTAATTTCTTTTCTTCAGCTGCATCATAAAATCACCTGAAAACACGATCAATAAAAAGAATTCTGAAACATCTAAAAAATCACAATAACTAACACTGCAGTCCTATACACGTCTGCTTAGAAGTAAGCCCCACTGAGTTCAATGGGACACTCACAGGTAAGTATACATAGGATTGGAGCCTAAGAGGATTTATAAATCAGAGTGAAAGAATCTATAAAGCACATTACTCCAAAACATCAGATTACATTCAAAGGGCTGGTATTAGTTTATAGAGCCCTAAACATCTTGGGACAGGTTACTTGAAGGATCATCTCCTTCCATATATAACTGCCTGGACCCTAAGATAATCTTCTGAGGCCCTTCTCCAGATGCCCCCACTGAATGACATGAGGTGGAAGGCTGCTACAGAATGGCCTTTTCAGTGGCAGCACTCTGGTTGTGTAATTACTTCCCCAGAGAGGCTCATTTGGCACCTTTATTGTTGCCGTTGTGGCACCAGATGGAGAACTTTTTATTTCCCCAGGCTTTTTAGCCCTTCACTTTTAAAAACTGATGCTGCATTCTTAGATCTTTTCACTACTGCTGGCTTTTACCTCTGTTACTACTTTGGTTTTATTCTATTTTAAACTTCTGGTTTTATATTAATTTTGCTCTGTTATTGTACTTCATGGTTTTAAGCTTTGTCTTGTAAACCACCCAGGGAGCTTCAGCTAATGGGTGGTACAGAAATGTAATAAAGACATATAATGATAATATTGCCACAGTTCAAACAAAGGTGGACTCTTCCTTAAAGTAACATTAAGAATCCTACTTGTCTTCATAATACATAACATTGTAATTAATGCTCTGTTTTGGCAAAGGAAATCCAAAGGAAGGTAAAAGAAATTGGGGAAGCGTCTGACAGTTGCCTTCCACTGTCTGTGGACTATGGTGCCAGTGAAACAGAAGGAAACTGGTCAGAAATCCCCAAATCTGGTCATATGATTTGCTGATCTTTCAAGAGAGTGAAGCTGCAGTCTCTCCTCAAATACACACTTACAGCCTCCTTGTAATTATGATATATTTCTTTTTAAAGAGATATCCACTTGTCCAAGTCTTGAAGACTCAAATTCATTATGGCATAATCTTTTGTGGACTAGAGTCTCTCGACTTCATCAGATGCATGAATACTTATCCTGATGCATTGGATGAGTGAGTGGACTCTAGTTCCTCAGAACTTATGCCACAAGGCTGCCATAGGTTTTTTCAGCAACACGGCTACTCCCTGGGCAACTGAATCAATTTTGTAGTTGACTATGCTGTCCATTGGCCCATAGTAGTACAGTGTGGTGAGCCACCTATCAATCCTACCTCCCAAGCTAACAGCTTCTTTTGATCTATGTCTTCTTAAACTCCTCCAGTAGCATGCCTGCTAGCATATGTGTAAGGCTCTCTGATTGCTTCCTTTCTCCTGCCTTTCTTGTAAACTCAAGGCTCATAGCAGCTTATGTATATTCATTAAACAAAAAACCTACGGTTTACAAAAGCAACGTTAAGGCTCCACAGTTTCCAATCAAGCACCAAAAAGCAGGGAAATTGGGAGTTAAGGCTCACAAGCCTTAACGCCACATCCTCCCTAAGGAGGCAGAAAGTGCAAGTGAAATTCTCATTCTCCCAAAGCAGATAAACCATGAGGACAGGATAGAGAATATGATATGCAGAGGTGACTGTGGGGTTGTGGAAAACTGATAACGAACAACTTAGGGCCACCTACTTCTCTTTTTTTGTTTAGAGCAGCCCTTCCCCAACCTGGTGCCCTCCAAAGGTGTTGGACTACAACTCCCATCATTGCAAGTCAGTATGGTGGGAAACTGTGGAGCCTTAACATTGTTTTTGTAAACCGTAGGTTTTTTGTTTAATTAATTTCATGGCTTTGTGTAACGGATGACTGGATATTATACAGTTGACAAGCAGCCAGCATCAGCTAGGATGTTACACCATTTTGACATCCAATATAAAATCAAAGCTAGTGATATGTGTTGCACCCACTTTTCAAAATAATAAATGAACCCCAGAAGTTATGCTCTCTCACTTGAAATCTGAGGGGCCTCATTTGAATTTTTCAATAGCCAATGTCCAGAAATAAAAGCTTTCTATGACTGACTCATGAAAAGAAGCATTTCATGTTTTATGTCTGTATTTGGAGAGAACCTGAAAAAAAATTCTACTGGACTAAAAACTCCCCAATTTATTCTGGAAGCACACAAGATGATACAGGAAAATATCCTAAATTAGAATAAGTTACAGTTTACTATATTAATTATTTTAGCTCATTTTATGCTACATGCTTTTTCTTCCTGTTTGCATCTGAAAGTAGCAGATTGTGATCATGTTTGTGGTCAAGTTTCAAGCCTGCATGGGCTGCATTTCCATCCATAGATATTTACTTAAAAGACCCATTGAATTTCCTTGGTTCTTTAAAAGCAACGTATTTGCTTTTAGATTTGCCACTCTCAGCACTCTGTGCGTGCTATGTATGCCTGCTCTGTCTACCCTATTGTTCCCTGCAAAGCCTGTGGTCAATGAATCCTATATTAAGCCCGTCAAAGATATTGGTACTGGAGATAACAATACACAATAGTTTTGTTCAACCTGATCAAAAAATATTAGAAAAGCTACGAGAATTCAGAATGTCACTGACTCTTCTACCCTACAGGGTTGTTGTGCTGATAAAATGGAGGAGGATTATGTAAGCCACCTTAGGTTCCTTGCAAGAGGAAAAAAAGGCAGGATATAAATGTAATAAACATATTACTACTTCTACTAATTATTATTATTATTAATTATAATAACAATGAAGGAATAAAAATTCTTTAAAAATCAAATACATGGATTTTTTTAAAAAAAAAGAAAAAGAGGGGGGAGCTTAACCTCTTCTCTTACAAAAAGCCTTGGTCCCTAAATACACAGAGCTCTCAAAGAGAAGTACAGCCAAATCCAAACACCCCTTCAAGCTAGTGGAATGGGAATGAGACTCATTGCACTCAGTGGAACTAACTTCTGAGTAGACATGCCTTAGATTGAATTGATATGAAAATTAATGATCAGCAGCCATAATCAAATGAACATACACACATGCAAAGCATGCAAGCAAGTTGTCAATTGTAGAGTTATAGTGCTGTAAAGGAGAGGGAATTCTCACTCACATCTCTCCCTCTCCGCCTTCTAAGGTTCCAGACTGTTTTTTTAAAATAAAGGCTACAATCTTCTACACACTTACCTGGGAGTAAGACCATTGCATTCAGTCAATGGAACTTACTTCTGAGAAGAGACTACAGCACTGTCTTTGCTAGAGGAAGCAGCCATTGTAGCTGACGCAGGAGGGAGGGGGGGTGACTCTACTGAGCGTGTGCCATAATCAAAATGGCCACCGGATTTCTTAAAGAGGCACAGCTTTAATTTAATAAAATCCACTTAAGCCAATTTTTTAAGAAAAGCAGTTCCACCTACACTACAACGGGAGGAAGTAGACCGTGCCATTGGATTAATGAAAAAGGCTCCCTGAAGGTAAGGACAGCTGCGCAAAAATGGTCGCAAGCCCTGAGTTCAATTTTCAGTTTTGGATTCAGGGGATTCTTTAATCTTTTTACTTTAAACTGCTCTCCTTCCCTCAGTCTTTCACCAATCTTCTTGAAATTTTCAGGTAATGTAAAACAAACATTTCTTTCTGGCACCTGTAAATTTCAGAGAAATTGGTGAAACATTTTCGATTTTATGGCTGTTAGAATGACCCCTCCCCAATTATCACTTTAACATGGGCCCCCTCCACAAGAATGCGCCTTTGCGCCTGGTTCCGCGATTATGCGCATTATCGCGGAGGCGCATTTACTCACAATCCCTCTGCACGGGAGGCGGCGGGAAGCGGCGAAGCGCATTAAAAGATGCCCAAAAAGCGCTTTCCAGGTAGTTAATGCGCATAATCGCTTGTTCACACAGCGAAAATGCGCTTTAACGGCCGGAGCAAAATAAAAGTCGCTATTTAACGCGCGTTCGAAAATGCGCATTATCGGGGAGATAACGCGCCTGTACGCCCGTTTTGCGCTCCGCTCGTGTGTAGGTAAAATTTATAATGAGCCTTCAAGGCTCATTAAACGCCCCGTGTGGAGGAGGCCATGGTGGAACGTGTTTTTTACTGACCGCCCTTAACAAGGGAGGCACTACCGTGCCTCCCTTAATGAAACACATGACAATTATGCAGGAGTGAAAAACAGGCACCTATACCAGGATTAATTAGGGTGGTTGACCTTCTATGGGCTATAAACTTATGCAAACTTGCTTGGGAGTAAACTGCCTTGAACTTAGTGAGTGTTACTTCTGAGAAAATATAAGATTTCACTGCAGAGGTAATGATGGTCACTAAAGATGCCTCTACACGAGAGGTTTAAAGCTCTTTCAAGTCTCATTAAATTTTTTACCTCTACATGAGTGGAGCGCAAATCGGGAGTTGAGGCGAGTTATCTATTCGATTATACGCATTATCGAATGCGCGTTAAATAGCGAGTTTTATTTTGCTGCGGCCCTTAAAGCACATTTTGAGTATGTAAACAAGCGATTCTCTGCATTAACTACTTCTAAAGCGCATTTCAAACAACCGGTAAGGCCACCAGTTGTGCGCTCAATTACCTCCCGCGTACAGTCATTTACCATAAAGCTCTTCCAAGAAGATGCGCATAATCGGAGAACCAGGCATCAAACCGAATTCTTGAAGAGGGGGTCTAACATGGATAGCTTTAAAAGAGCTTTACACAAATTCATGAAGGATAAAGCTATCAATGGCTACTAATCACAATAGCTATACATTACCTCCAGTAGCAGAGTCAGTTTGTTGTTGTTGTTGTTGTTATTATTATTATTATTATTATTCATTACATTTATATATTGCCCCAAAGCCGAAGCTCTCTGGGCAGTTTACAAAAATTAAAAGACTTAACATTAAAAAGTCAATATACAAAATTTAAAACCATAAAACTTAAAACAGCTGATATTTAAAACATTTTAAACTTTTTAAGCCTGGCCATAAAGTCAGTTAAAACTTCAACTTAAGCTGTTAAAATGCCTGGGAGAAAAGAAAAGTTTTGACCTGTCACCGAAAAGATAACGGTGCCAGGCGGGCCTCATCGGGGAGATCATTCCATAATTGGGGGGCCACCACAGAGAAGGTCCTCCCCCTTGTTGCCATCCTCTGTGCTTCCCTCAGAGTAGGCACCCAGAGGAGGACCTTTGATGTTGAGCATAGTGTATGGGTAGGTTCATGTTGGGAAAGGAGTTCCATCAGGTATTGTGGTCCCAAACCATGTAAGGCTTTATAGGTTAAAACCAGCACCTTGAATTGGGCTCGGAAACATACAGGCAGCCAATGCAAGCAGGCCAGAATCGGTTTTATATGTTTGAACCTTCTGGTCCCTGCTACTAATCTGGCCGCTGCATGTTGCACAAGCTGCAGCTTCCGAACCGTCTTCAAAGGCAGCTCCACGTACAGCGCATTGCAGTAATCTAACTTGGAGGTTACCAGAGCATTGACAACTGAAGGCAGGTTATCCCTGTCCAGGTAGGGCACTGATAACTGTTGGGGCACAATCCACATTCTAAGTACTGCTTTCACTGTGTTGTGTCCTGCTTTCTATTCCACATTCATAATGATTTGACACAAGGTGTACATCTGACCCATGACGGTGAGAAGGGTCAGAGGATGGCTGTTGAAGTGAAATTTATTTTTCAAGGACCTTGCCCAGGAATGGAACGTTTGCCACCGGCCTATAGTTTTTAAGATTTTCTGGGTCCAGGGAAGCTTTCTTCAGGAGTGGTCTCACTACTGCCTCTTTCAGATGGTCTGGGACCACTCCCTCTCGTAGAGAGGCATTAATCACTTCCCTGGCCCAGCCGACTGTTCCATTCCTGCTAGCTTTTATAAGCCAAGAGGGGCAAGGATCCAATACAGAGGTGGTTGCACGAACCCGTCCAAGCACCTTGTCCACATCACTGAGCTGTGCCAACTGAAACTCATCCAAAAAAACAGGACAAACCTGTGCTCTGGATACCTCACTAGATTCAACTGCTATAACACTGGAGTCTAAGTCCTGGTGGATGCCAAAGATTTTATCCTGGAAGTGCCTAGCAAATATATTACAGCAGGCCTCAGATGGTTCTACCATGTCCTTGGGGCCAGCATGTAGAAGCCTCCGGACATTTGCCTCTCAATACCAGTTACTGGGGAGCAGGAGGGTTCTTGTGTCCTGCTTGTGGACTTCCCATAGGCCCAGGGCAAGCCCAGGGCATTTTGCTGCCTGAGATAGAGCAGCAAATGGTCCCCACAGCCATCAAAGTTATTTTGACACATGGGGCAGAAAATACTTCAAGCAACTGCCCCCTCTTGCAAAGTACAGCAATACCAAATTAAATAACTAACAATTTTCTGTCCCCATATCAGCTGCTTTAGGGGGCACCTCACCTTGTCTAATGGTAGGGCCAGCCCTACTGAGGTATTTGGTCAGCCACTGTGGGTACAGAATGATGAACTACAACAGTTTTTGGCCTGAACCATTATGGCTTTTTGAGCCTATCTACACATGCAGGATAAAACACTTTGAAAACGTTTTGAAAACTGTATATGGAGTGTGTCCTGGGCCCCAACAGTCCTCAAAACTGTCAGCCTATCTACACTACTGCTTTAAAATGTTTTAAAATGGTTTGTAGTAGGGGTGTGCACTGGATCGGGTCCAATCCATGATCCGGAGCCGATCCAGGGGAAATCGGATACAATTATCCAATTTCCGATCCCCCCTCTGGATCGTCCGATCTTTCCCGAACCAGTCCGGGAGGACCCGATCTGGTTCAGAAAAAATTGGAGGGCGCCAGTGGGCACCCACAGATGGAAGCGGACAGCCCCGCCAGGTAAGGATCGCGGGATGGGGGGAGTTAGGCCCGAGTCACCCACCCACCGCCATGTTTTCCCCATAGACTTGCATTGGGGGAAAGCTTGCCTTTCCCGACATGAACCTACCCGAACACTACGTTCAACATCTAAGGCCCTCCTCCGAGTGCCTACTCCGAGGGAAGCTCGGAGGTCGGCAACAAGAGAGAGGGCCTTCTCTGTGGTGGCTCCCCAATTGTGGAACGATCTCCCCAACGAGCCCGCCTGGCGCCAACATTGTTATCTTTTCGGCGCCAGGTCAAGACTTTCCTCTTCTCTCAGGCATTTGGCAATATCTGAGGAGCCTGGGTTTGTTTTGTTTTTGTAGCTTTTTGAAGTGTTGAAGTGGTTTTAAATGTACAGATTGTGTGTATGTTGTATGTTTTTGCTATTTTAATTTTTGTATATTGTTTTTAATTGTTTTTAATCCTATGTAAACCGCCCAGAGAGCTTCGGCTGTGGGGCGGTATACAAATGTAATAAATAAATAAATAAAATAAATAAATAAATAAAAATGGCGCCCGATTCGAAAATCAGATGTCCGATTTTCGGATCGGACCTGATCTGGTCTGGGGGGCCTCCGAATTTGTCCTATCGTATCCGGGACAAAATTGGAGGTCCCGATCCAGGTCCCGATCTACTACCACTGGGGCAAGTGGAGAGTCTTCTGGTTTTAACTTTCCTTTAACTTTCTCCCAGATCTCTAGAATATTTTTCAACAACGGGTTGTCCAGTCGCCTCAAATCTTTCTTTTGAATTTTAGTAAAAAAAATATTTTGAAATTTAAAATCTAATTCCCCTGTTTGCATTTCTAACCATTCTAAGTCTTCCTCCCCTAATATACTATTTATAACATATCTTAATTGATTAGCAATATAATAGCTCTTTATATTTGGAAGTCCCAAACCACCTTTCTTTTGTGTCTTATACCATAACCCTTTATTAATCCTAGCTCTCTTATCTCCATTGCAATAAGCATTAATCATATTTTGCCAGCTTTTTAACTCTACTTCCGATATTTTAATCGGCAGCATTCTAAACAAAAAATTAATCTTAGGTAATATCTTCATTTTAATAACCGCTATTCTACCAAACCAAGAATGTTTTAATTTTCTATATACCTCTAACTTTTCCCCTACCTGTTTTTTCAAACTTGCAAAATTAATTTCCTCTAACCTATCTAAATCTTTTGCAATATTAACTCCTAAATAACGTACTATATTTTTAAGCCTAAGACCTAACTTAACTTTACCTTCCTCCATCTCCTCTTTGTTATAATTAAATAACATCATTTCTGACTTCCCCCAATTAACTTGTAGACCAGTAATCCAGGTCCTGATCTGGGGGGGTCCCTGCACATCCCTAGTTTGTAGCAGTTTTGAGAACTGTTGGGGCCCAGGACACACTCCATATACTGTTTTCAAAACGTTTTCAAAGTGTTTTGTCCTGCATGTGTAGATAGGCTCTCTGTCTGAGCTGCCAGGGAAATCTACTATGCATTTACTTAGCACCAACAGCATGATAGGTTCTGTACCTCAAATGAAGTAACAAAGTTCTTGCTCAAAGATTTACTGTCAACATTATAGTGCAAAAGCCAAGGATACATGTCACTGCAGATTTAAATGCAGAGCTGTAGAGTGAAATCCAGAGCCTAATTGTAATCAGTAGCATTTAAGCACCAGGTTAAGCTCTTCAATCCTTTTGATTCCAATAAGATTTAAGCATGCCTAACATATCCTGGATTGTGATTACCGATTGCAATTTATATGACTGTGAAGGATTTCAAAAGTGAAATGTAATTTAGTCCAGTCTATACATAGACACAATCCCCAATGCCACAGTGGTAACGGTTGACAATTAACACTGTGTATCCTTCATCATATAATTCAGCAGGCACCCAACTATATAACTAAGACCCCCTCTAGATGGATTCCGTTTGACGCCTGTTCCTCCGATTATGCGCATCTTCTTGGAAGCGCTTTATCGTAAATGCTTGTATGCAGGAGGTAATTGAACACTCAACAGGTGACCTTACCGGTTGTTTCAAATGTGCTTTACAAGTAGTTAATGCGGAGAATCGCTTGTTCACATCGTCAAAATGCGCTTTAACGGCCGGGGCAAAATAAAACTTGCTATTTAACGCACATTCGATAATGCGCATAATCGGAGAGAAAACGCGCCTCTATGCCCGATTTGCGCTCTGTTCTTGTAGAGGTACATTTTTTTAATGCGCCTTGAAAGAGCTTTAAATGCCTCTTGTAGAGGCAGCCTAAGTCTGAACTCTTAAGCACACTAAATTGGGAGAAATCTTCCTGAGTAAACATGCAGAGGTTCAGGCTATAAGTGAGATAGGTTGTCTTTGTGCAGCTTCAAATGTCACCTCTTGTATAAATTCTAATACAATCATCATGGGTAGTTACGGCTGTTTTAAAGGCTCACTGTCACCATTTTGGCAACCCTAGTGGTGCTGGCAATTAACACTGATTGCCCTCTTCTTTTTTTCTTTTCTATTGTGACACTTTAAATTGCCAAAACATGTATTTATTTATTTATTTTAAAAAGCATAGTGATTTATACTATTAAAAGTTCTCAGTTCGATTTTAAAGGAAGGCATTATTTGTAAAGCAAGCTAAAAATGAATCACAAAAGTAAAACCTGTGCCTAGGTTTGTTCCTGCATCCCCAATGGGTTTGACTGGTACCAACCCTCACTCTTTTCTTTTTTTTCATTCAGAGGATAGATAAAGACTTTATTTAGTAAAGCTTTCTGGGGTTGATCAGTGGTGGCTGTTTTATAATGTTTTGGTGTTGTTTTTTACAGCTGCTTTCTACTTTATGACTTTAGATTTTGTTATGGCTACATTGTCATGGTATATCAGTGTATTGCCTTTATGTTTTTAGTGTTCTGCTGATAACATTGTGAACCACTTTGCAAAAAAGCCCCATGCCACACTCCCTGTCATCTGAGAGCCTATCCACATTGCCCTTAAAATGACTTATATTCTGTTTAAAAATGTTTTTTTAAGTCATTTCATTACGTGGTAGGACTCACTGAGCAGTACTTACGTTTTATAGTGACTGCTTCCTCAGTCCTCAAAGTGTTCATTGGTGTATTACAGGGTTAATTCCTTGAGCCTTCTTGTTTCATTTTTGGTTTGCAGGCTTCTTGACCCGCCCACTTCTGTCTCCATAACTAAAGCAGCCTGCAAAGCAGCCTGTAATACACCATTGAACACTTTGAGGACGGAGGAAGCAGTCACTATGAAATGTAAGTACTGCTCCATGTGTCCTACCACATAATGAAATGACTTAAAAAACCAAATTTTTAAACAGAATATAAGTCGTTTTAAGGGCAATGTGGATAGGCTTTGAGTAATGGCCTTCCAGCGTGAGGTTTATAGATGGGTGGTAAGGTGCTGTGATTGTGTGCTGAGTTACACCATATTCTATGCTCTGTCATGGCAAAGTGGGCAGGGAAGTCATTTTTTAATTCTCCCCACCACCACTGAAGTTAAAAGGAGGGCAAATTATTGCATCTCATCTGCAGCTCATATAAAGTTCCACCACTGATGAATGGCCATGGATTGAAAATGGTTTAGGTATGCTCCTCTGTGTCATCAATGTCCTACTCATGACTCCACCCAATTTCAGCCATTCTGTCAGTGTATCCTCTCTGTCAGAACAGCTGCACTGATGGAATGCTCCACCAGTGTACCTGGTATGGTGGTGATGTATCTGGCATTCTACCAGCTTAATGGGGCTTCCACCCTCACACCCAGGGCCAAATCTACCACTCTGAGGTTCCCCAGAGGGCAATGCTCTTTCCCCAGGCCCCCGCCCTTTCCATGACCACCAATCATTTGGTGGTTCCCTGACGTCTATGCATTTTCCCCCTCATTCTAAAAGGCCTGAAAGATGTTCAACACTCCTGCTATAGCTCTTCAGCTGGTCAATCTTTAGGACAGGATCGGGATGTTCTTAAAAATTTAATAACACCAGAAGAAAGTGTGACTACTGACATTCATGTTCTAACATTGGGCCAACAAAAAATTGCTGAGGACTTTTTCCTCCCATTCCAAAGTTTGCTCTGCCTAGGCAATCTTGTTCACACCTCTATCTGTAATAAATAAGTGAAACATCAACTTTCCCCTATGTGTTGCGTAGAGGTAGTTTAGATGGGTGGATTATCTCAGTAAAGCAAGTCAATGCAAGCTACAGTGATGATGGTGTTTCCATTTCCCCTTTCCCTTCTGTGTACTTTGTCTTGCCAAGCGTCACTGGCCTGCCCTTCCTATAATGAACTTGATATCTCTATGGAATGAAAGCATCTTCCAAGCTTCCCACACAGACACAAACAGAAATACACCATTGGACCTTTTTTGAACTTTTCATTTTCACTCTTCTGCCTCTCTTGCTCCTTCCAGAAAGTTGCTGAGGACTTCAACTGCATGGAGGACTCTGAAAGAACTTTTTATTATTCACAACAGAAGAGGCTCTTAGGTCAAAGCGGCACATAAACAAGAGGTTTTTTTTCTTTTAAAATCAGCATCCCCAAACAAAGAGGCCTATTGAGTGTCTAAATTATAATATGGGGGAACTCAGTGTTCTATATTTTGTCTACAAAAGCCACTGTAATTTTCCAGCAAAAAATAAAATAGAAGGGATTCCTGGCTCCCTTTATACACAACTCTACAGAATTCAGTGGCATTTTTTGTGAAGACAGAAAATAATGCTGTGTACGTGACTAAGCTTTATTAAACATTGAAGGGTTGATCTTTAAGGAATGTTTAGGGAAAGAGCTCTGTTAAAGACATAACAGATAAAAAAGCAAGCCTCAGCATCCAAATAACTAAAAACAGTCAAAAGGCCCAATTCACTTTTCTGTTGTACTTTCTAAGTACTTCACTAGTACTTAGCTCCATCAGCACTGAGTGCTTTTCTACATGAGACATTTATTGTGCGCTCATCATTCCCTACTCATGGTTGTTTACAAGTTCCTTAGACAATGTTGTGACTCTCCAGTTTTGCTTCTGTGTCTAACAAGCACTTTAGATGAGGTTTTTTTTAGAGCAGTGAATATGCAGCATTTTATTGTAAAAGTGAAAAAGCATGATTTCTTCTTGTGTATTTATGCTATTCTGCTATAGCACAGTGCCACATAAAGGTTGTGTAGTGAAAAAACTGCTCAGATCTCAATTCTGCACCAAAACCAAAAGTAGATGCAGTAAATTATCAGCTGATTAATAGCATTGCGTAGAAAATCTCCAAGAGTCCTGATTAGGATGGCCTAGTATTTGTCATGAAATATAAAGCACCATATTAATTGTCCTTGATTTAGGGACCCCAGAAGGTTTTTTTTTTAAGTGTGGGAGCTCAAGGTTGTCCAATATTAAATTAAAATTGGATTCAAAAGGCATTCCAACTGTATCAGAAAAGCACTGTTCATGAATATTATACAACAGTAGACGAATTAGAAGTTCACTCCTCAGGATTCAGCCTCTTCAACCTTAATTCTTGTGGCTCCCATTCCACATACTAGCCTCAGTTTGGCTTCTCCCTCCCACTACAGCTACGTTCTGCTTCCAAGGCACAGCAAGCAAGACCCAGGAGTCAGTTGCTAGGTCCTAGAATTGCCCCTTACCCTCTTCTGAATCAATTAGCCTTGAACAAATAGTTGTATTTCCCCTGATCATCCTCATGTGGAGTGGGGTGGGAGCCATTTATCCCACAGAAGTGTTGGCTTGAAAGGATTATAACTTGCCTGAGTGCACCCAGTGAAGTTCATGGGAGCATATGTTAGTATTTATCGATTGTGCTGGTTGCTCAGCAATGCAGAGTGTCACTTCTGATGAAATTCAAGTCAGTTAGGGTGACCATATGAAAAGGAGGACAGGGCTCCCGTATCTTTAACAGTTGTAGAGAAAAGGGAATATCAGCAGCTATCATTTGTATGTTTGCAGAACCTGGTGAAATTCCCTCTTCATCACAACAGTTAAAGCTGCAGGGGCCCTGCCCTCCTTTGTATCTGGTCACTCTAGCTATACTAGCTTTAACTGTTGTGATGAAGAGGGAATTTCACCAGGTGCTGCATGCATACAAATGACACCTGCTGAAATTCCATTTTTTATGCAACTGTTAAAGATACAGGAGCCCAGTCCTCCTTTCCATATGGTCAATATCCATTTGAAGAAGACACTCAAATACCTTAACCAATCAGCTGCTGCATCCCACTGAAGTAGTGAGTTCAGAATCACTACTTCATTGTGTGCATATTGTTGCCCTCCTAGTGCTACATCAGGAATAATTTCATCATTGCCAGCTCAAGATATGACTCTATCCCCAACCAATGACTGAAGGTGCTTCTGATTCTTTTTAGAAGAGGACACACATTATGCCTCTTCAAACATTCAATGAATATGTGAAGAGCCTCATGGGGCCTCATAGACTAGCTCCACCTATCCACTAGAATTACGCACCTTCTCCCAGCTGTCCTGATGTAGGTCCATTGGGTATTTGTGAGATGTTTTCCCCAATCTCCTTGCATATAGGAGCTCTTATCATAAACAGATGTACACATGGATAACTCTTCACACATGTTGATAGGCTGTTCAGGGGAGGTGGGAGGCAGTGCACATCCCTGTGAGTGCCATACCTTCCATGAATTGATTGCGCATAAGAAGGTCATGTATATCCCCTTCTTGAGATAGAGGTTGAAGACAGGAAAATTGCATTCCTCCCCCCCCCCCCAATCCTCTCACTGAAGCACACTGCTATATCACTTTTCATGGTGAGGCACTACTGTGCACTCTGTGGCAAGAGGGAGCTCCCAAGCGAATCAGCAGATTGCACACGGCCAGTTTATTCATAGAAATAATTGCTTGCCTCTTAAAGGCAATCTACCCACATGAGCAGTGTAACCTTGAAGTTGGGACTCACAGAGCTTTGCAGCAACTACTTCTATGGCTATGTGATGTTTTTCTACAGTGATGTCTTTCTGTCACCTTATATAACTGCTAGCCAACAATTCCGTTGTTAGGTGAATACCCAGTGGTGTGGCAGAAAATTCTGAAGTGCAGACAGTCTCAGCTCCTGAGAATGACCCTAGCAGGTGCAGGTTCAAGGGTACAAGAGTTCCAAGGTGATCAGCACAAACTGGGACCAGGTGAAAGGTCAGGTTTCAATAAGCAACAAGGTTCCAATGCAACACAGAAGACAAGGAGCAGGAAGGCGGAGAGACAGAATTCAGTCCAGAAGTACTAATGCCAGGAATCAGCCAAGTAAGTGGTCCAGAATCAAGGCACGGGAAGCTGGGTTCAGGAAGGTTTGGTCAACGTTGTTTTCAGCAACTTCCTCAGCCTTACACTGCTGTTTTATGCAGAAGCTATCAGCGCCACAACCAAGCTGTTAGTGATTGCAACTGAAAATGTTCTCCTTGTGAGCAAGCCTCCTACATGTGAGGGATGCAGATCTTTTCTCACAAGGATGCGCCTGGCTCAGTCTAGCACTCCTGATTTCCTGTCTTTTTAGGCAGTGTCTTTCCCCCTATCGCCACCACAAGTTCAGCACCTTAGATAGCTCTTTGAGAGTTCTGGCTGGCTCTGACTGAAACCCAGAATGGATTCACACACACCCCCACCAAAATTGGAACCACCAGCTCCGCTACCTGGTCTCTTGGCGGATCCTGGGCATTGCTGGTGGTGGGTGGTTCGTAATCCTCCAGCTCTACCTTCAAGGAGAGCCTTTCATTGAAGGCATGACACAGGTGCTCATCATGACAGTTCCTACAGCCATACCCCCACAGAGAGCCCAGAAAGCAAGCGCCTTTGTTGATCCATCTGTCTCTGTATGCATGTATTATATATGGCTTTTGTAGGTCTTCTGTAAAGACCTACAAAAATACCCATTAATCACCCATTCAAGACCAAGCTACCCCAAAATACTTTGCATTACAAAATGGATAGCTCACAACTGTATATTGTTACTGGGAAAATCAATCCCCTCCTTCCTCCAGCTACTGTGAGGAATGCTGCAAAGCTAAGAGGGAAACCTGAGGGGTGTGGTGTGTAGGTAATGACATCATCCCTACTAATCAAAAGTATATGAAATATGTAGGATGGAAGTGGAGCACGTGTGGCTCTCCAGATGCCGTTGGAGTCTCACCTCCCATCAGCTCTGGCTGGGGCTGATGGGAGTTAGATTCCAACAACATCTGGAGGACCAGAGGTCCTCACCTTTTGGTGCAGGAAGTTGGTGTTTGATTTTCAGATTCATATGGGAAGGGACTTCATTACCCAACAGCAGCTATTAGCAGAAAGTGCAGAAATGTGAAGTCTGACAGAGCACCTTACAGCCTGAGACTTCACAAGTCATAAAATATGTCCACAGTACAGAGAGGTGTATAGAATGGTGACAGAAATCATACATATCTCACTTCAGGAGCTACAGAACTGCTAAAACCTAGTAGTATATATGTCAGAGATTGTGATGCACTGTGCTCTCTGGGCATGAACAGAGTGCAAGCACACAGCAGCGGAATAACAGCAGAGTTCACTGGTAGCAGACAGATGTCCTGGTAGCCAGAAAACACTCAGACACAGTAGTGTTTCAAACTACTATACTAAGTTTACTTTACAAGTATTTACAGAAAAGAAAAACATTCATCTAATATCTTCAACCTTCACAGCCAACAACATAACCACCATCTAGTATCATCCACCATCCACCACAACATCCCACACTGTTTTTACCACATGCTGTCCCTTTATAGCACTGTGGGCCTATCACAGCGTTGGTTGCATATCTCCCCATGTGTTGCTATGCTTTCCAGCACACAGGGAAGAGTACCAAATGACCTTGGTCTTTAGTGCTTACCAGCTGCACTACATTTGGCAACTGTACAGAGTACTTGAGATATCAGTCATCTCATGACTCTTGCTTTTTTACTTAGTTATAGAAAAAATACATTTGCTTTTACAGTAAACCAAATAAAATCTTAACACCCCTCCCTTTTTCTGTAACTAACAAAAAATTTTTCATTCCGTCTGACATGCTAGCATTCCAAGCTGTTTTGATAATTGTTCGTGTCTTTGTACATTTAAGGGTTTTGTGAGTACATCAGCCACATTTACCTCGGTGTTACAATAAACAAGTTCAATCAATTTATCATGTACAGCTTGTCTTACGTTGCTGTAACGAATATCGACATGTTTACTCCTTGCGTTCACCCTTTCAGACTTTGCCATATGAATGCAAGTCTGATTGTCTTCAAAGACTTTAATTGGGGTCTTCACTTGCAACTTCATATCCTTCAATAACTGGATGAACCAAATTATTTCTGTACAAGCCTCAGAAAATGCTGAGAACTCAGCCTCTGAGGTAGACAGGGCAATCAACCGTTGTTGTCTGGATTTCCACCCCACTAAACTGTTGCCCAGTTTCATTACAATTCCTGAGGTGGATTTCCTGTCTTGACTGTCACCAGCCCAGTCACTGTCTGTGTAACACTCTAGTGATAATGTGTCCAATGGTCTCAATTCTAAAGACACATTAATAGTCCCTTTTAAGTACCTGAGTACTCTCTTAACTGCTTGCCAGGCATTATTCGTTGGTTTGGACACAAATCTGCTCAATATGCCAACTGCATTAGCCAAATCTGGCCTAGACCATTGAGCTAAATAGAGTAGACTTCCTATTGCTGACTGGTATAGGTCTCTGCCACAAAATTCTGTGTCACTGTCATTACATTGAAAACCAGCCACCATGGGCGTTTTTACACTCTTACATTCCTCCATATGGAATTTTGCAAGCAGATTTTTGATTTTCTGTTTTTGACTTAACACATAAGCCCCTTCTTGCTTTGTTACTTCTACTCCTAGGTAGTCATGGATTGGACCCAAATCCTTTAATTCAAAATGTCTACTCAGTTGCTCTGCAAATTCTTTAACCTGAGTTTTTGTTTTTGAAATTAAAAATATATCATCCACAAAAGATAACAACCACATTTGTTGACTGTTGGCACCTTTTGTATATAAACATGGATCAGCCATTCCATTCAGCTGGGCTTCTGTGAGAACTCAGTACCTCTTAGCACTTCACACCCAAGCCTGAGTGAAGTACTTAGCCAAGTAGTAAGGAGGCTCACCTCACTTTTGTCAAAGGCTTTTGAATATAAAATGGGGGCGCAGCTGCACTTTGTCTTCGTTTTGTATTTGATTTTGACCTTGAGCATCACCTTTTGGGGCCCTGTGCTATTAAATATGGCCACCTGAATTTATGGATATCACTCCATCTTTTAAACAACTTAATTGGCTGTGTGTTCACTTTGTGAACCATTTCACGTAGTTGGTGCTTTACCTTTAAAACCCCAAATGACTTGGGACCCACATGCCTTAAATGAATAAATGAAATCTTATTCTCTTCTGATTCTGCAGGCAGGTGGTGCATATTGTTCTGCTACAGCACACATAATGCCACAAGCCTGTAAAGTGACTCTGCAACCAGTCCAGTCCACTTCCGCACCCCCATTTTTAGTGGTGTTACCTGTGGAGCCCTTTCATATTTACCTGCATGGTTATATTTAATATGCTTCAGGGTTTTGGTTGTTGTTGTTGCTGCTGTTAAGTAGAAGCTGCAGAGGTTGAGCCCAATCAGGGCTGTGGCCAAGATGAACGGAGGTTTAACCCTTCCCCCTTGCATTATAGTCCAGGCTGATGGCTCTGATTTCGGTGGGGCTGTGATTTCATTCTGGATTTTAGTCAGAACCAGCCATAACTCTAAAGAATCTATCCAAGGTGCTGAACCCTAGCCGCAAACTAAGTTCAGCACCTTGGATAGCTCCTTTCAAGTTCTGTCTGTTTCTGATTAAAAACCAGAATAGAATCACAGACCTAATGAAACTAAAGCCACCAGCCTCCACTGCTGTAGTCTCAATTAAAATCATCCCTCAGGGGTGTTATTTGCTAGGGGAGTGCAGCTGCTATTGGTATTGCTATTGGCTGGCCATACCATTAGATAGAGTGAAGTAGCCACCTCGAACAACTAATCTGTGGTGTCAAGGAAGGGCAACAAATTGCTCTTTAATTTGTTGTTATATGTTTACTGTTAAGGAGAAACGCTTGTGGGGTTTTCCATGGTGTGAAAATAATTTGGCTAACTTTGAGTCCTATGCACCTTGACTTGCGGTGGGTTGGGTTTGCTGTTCCAACTCAGGCAGCAGAATGTTTTGCACCAGTCCTGGGTGAAATTTGTGTTGCTCCTGCATCATAGAGAGAAAGGATCTTTTTTAAAAAAAAGACTTCCACATGCACTGCAGTCCCTTCTGTGATCGGGAGCTCCAGCAGCTGCTCTAAACATTAAAGAGCTCAGTCACATGAAAAGCATACATACATTTCATGCATTGCATCACTTGTCCCCGGTGAAAAGAGGAAGAAATAAGAATACACAGGCTATGCTATATACTATGTATCACACAGTATTTCTCCTGCTAGGAGAGCAGTTGATAATTAGGAGTACTGAACTGCACTAACTAAATTAAATTTCCTTCTCCTGCAGCCATTCTGATATATTCACTGTGCTCTCCTTGTATGCCAAAAGCAATTGATATATTGAATGGTGGTGCGAATGAAGATGCCAGAGAATGTAAGAAGAGCCCTGCTGGATGGGACCAAGAGTCTCTCTCTAATTCAACATCCTGCTTCCCACAGTGACCAGCCTGATGCCTCTGGGAAACTCACATGCAGGGCAGAAGGCAACCAGCCTTTCTTTGTGGTCTTTGGCCCCAGCAACTGGCATTTGTGTCATATGGGTACTACCTGTGTCAATGTTACCAGCTGGGTGGCACTCAAATGGTAATACCCATGCAATCTACTTGTCCTATATGATTCTGGCTTTCAGAATGTTACCAGCACAGTATAAACACCTCTATAAATGGCTCCTATATTGTTCTGGCCCCTGCTTCATTCCTGATAATTTGCATGATTGCCGCAGCCCACTGTAGCTTGTTTAAGCCATGATGGATTGTACTGTGTGCTGGCAGCCATTTTGAATATTCAAACTGCTGTGGTGGTCACTGTGGCTTATTGTGTCATGGAAACCCAGCAAGGGTGACTTATATGAGGGTTAAACAACCAATGGGCTGTTTTAGGGTGATATGATTGTTTGACCCACACATAAATCACCCTTTTCAGGTTCACACAATACAATAAGTTACGGCGACCACCCACCTTGACTTCGATATTCCAAAAGGTGGCTGGTACGTGTCACAACCCACTGTGGCTTAAATAGGCTGCAGTGATCATGTGAACCTAGTCAGTGTGAAGGTCTGAAGAGAGATTTTATGTGTATGTAGCTGAACATGCTTAACATTCTGCCCACAATCTGGAACCTGTGCTGTGCTGGGGAATGCTGGGAGTTGTAGGCCTTTTTTCTGTCTAAACATGCATAGGATTGCACCCTTAGTGAGTTCAGGTGAATGTATTTAGAAACGCATGAAGGTGAAGAAGGGAAGTGGCAGGGCATGCATGTATGGCATGCATACAGGCATTTGCCCTTCACACTCGTTCTGAGCAAATGCCTGAAAATGGCTAAAGAAGTCGTGTTATTTGGCCTCTAATGGATCAATAAAAGTTTTAGGACTATAATAGAAACTTAGCATTGCCCCTGTAGGTTACTGAGGAGTGTAGGTTCCACTCCATTCTTGCATGTTACTGCCATAACAGCTTACACCCAAAAAGATTCATTACTTTCAGCTCTGCTCTCCCAGAGGCCACCAGTGGACAGGAATAGAATTCATTAAACAAAAAACCTACGGTTTACAAAAACAATGTTAAGGCTCTACAGATTCCAACCAAGCACCAAAAAGCAGGGAAATTGGGAGTTAAGGCTCCCAAGCCTTAACGCCACATCCTCCCTAAGGAGGCAGAAAGTGCAAGTGAAATTCTCATTCTCCCAAAGCAGATAAACCATGAGGACAGGGTGGAGAATATGATATGCAGAGGTGACTGTGGAGTTGTGGAAAACTGATCACGAACAACTTAGGGACACCTACTTCTCTTTTTTAGTTTTGAGCAGCCCTTCCCCAACCTGGTGCCCTCCAAAGGTATTGGACTACAACTCCCATCATTGCAAGTCAGTATGTCCCATGGTCAGGAATGCTGGGACTTGTCATCTCAAAAATCTAGATATGCAATTTGATCTGCAGAGGTGAGTGTGGGGTTGTGGGAAATGATGATGAACAACTTAGGACCAGCTACTTCTCATTTCTTAGAGCAGCTCCTTATGTTGAGAGTTGCAACCCAACACATCTGACAGGCACCAGGTTGGGGAATGTTGTTCAAGAACAAGGGAAGGCAGAATGTAGATCTCCAGATGTTTTAGAATTCAACTTGTAAAAGCCCCTATCAGCATGGGCAGTTATCAGCAATGCCGCGAGTTGATGTCCAAATCATCAGGATAGATCTATTTTCTGCCCACATCTGTACTAAAGTATGATGTTTTCCAGCATTAAGATATGTGATCAATCAAGGAACTACAAAAGAGCTGCATCACTTTAAATAAACTGTCAAAACCAAATGAAACAACAATGAATGAATCTTGAATACCTAATCCAGATAGCCCTTCAGACATCAACATTAGTTTTCAACACATGGCATAGGATGTCTGTTTCTTGACTATCAGATAAAGGATTTCTCTTACTTGTTCAGCAGTGTGAGATCAAAGGCAGAGCTACCATCTAATACTTTCATGCGTAAGTATTATTTTAAAATTAAGTATGAATTGATTTTTGTCTTCCCCATAACACATAACATGGGAGTTACAGTGTAACACATCTGGAGAGCACCAGGCTGGAGAAGGTTGACTCCTATACATGTCTTCTCAGAAGCCAGTGCCACTGAATTCACTAGGGCTTTCTCCCAAGAGGTATAGGATTGCAAACTAATCTCATCTGAAAGGTGTTCAAGACAGCCAAACTAAACCTCTTCTGCTCCACTGTTGCTTTGATGAGATGATGTATTGTGCAGGGATTGTGGGGAGTGAACAGTATTTTTTTTATAAATACATTAAAAAAAAACATTGGTTCTTTGAAAGGCAGGATACTGACCAAAAGTTGGAAGTGCCTGGCACATGCTCTGGTTCTAGATCTGTAATGAATAGTGCCCCTTTTGTTATCAAGAGTGCTGCTATATGCAAGATGTGTGTGAGAGAAAAGTATTGGGCAGACCCTGTATTTGGTAAGGGTATGGAACAGCATTCCCTATCCTGCTGCCCTCCAGGTGTTTGAGATGACAAGTCCCAGCATTCCTGACCATGGGACATACTGACTTGCAATGATGGGAGTTGTAGTCCAACACCTTTGGAGGGCACCAGGTTGGGGAAGGGCTGCTCTAAACAAAAAAAGAGAAGTAGGTGGCCCTAAGTTGTTCGTGATCAGTTTTCCACAACCCCACAGTCACCTCTGTATATCATATTCTCCACCCTGTCCTCATGGTTTATCTGCTTTGGGAGAATGAGAATTTCACTTGCACTTTCTGCCTCCTTAGGGAGGATGTGGCGTTAAGGCTTGGGAGCCTTAACTCCCAATTTCCCTGCTTTTTGGTGCTTGGTTGGAATCTGTAGAGCCTTAACATTGTTTTTGTAAACCGTAGGTTTTTTGTTTAATGAATTTCATGGCTTTGTGTAACGGATGACTGGATATTATACAGTTGACAACCAAGCCAGCGTCAGCCAGAATGTTATACCATCTTGACATCCAATATAAAATCAAAACTAGTGTTATATGTTGAACTCACTTTTAACATTAAAAACCAACCAAAATGCTTGCATCTCCCTCATTTTTAAAGATAAAGAGATGAAACCTGGCATAATGGTAGCTCTTAAGTAGGGATATAGCTATGCCAAGTATGAAGCAGATCTGTTCATGCCTTGACTTTTAGGAATTTTTTAAAGTTCAAACAGAAATCTCTTTGGGGTCCAGGACCTTGAGCAGTACAAGTTTAAAAAATGAAATTAAAGATAAAGAGATGAAACTTGGCACCATGGTAGCTCTGAAGTAGGGATTTAGCCATGCCAAGTTGGAAGCAGATCCGTTCATCTCTTGATTTTTAGAAATGTTTAAAACTTCAATTTAATTTTTTAAATTAACTAAAATGCTTACAATTCCATCATTTTTAAAGATAAAGGGATGAAACTTGACAGCATGGTAGCTCTTAAGTAGGGATTGAGCCATGCCAAGTTGGAAGCAGATCTGTTTATGCCTTGAGTTTTAGGAATTTTTAAAACTTCAAACCCAATTCTCCTCTTTGGGGTCTAGGGCCTTGAGCAGTACATTAAAAAAAAGAAAGTAAAGATGAAGAGATGAAACTTGGCACCATGGTACCTCTTAAGTAAGGCTTTAGCCATGCCAAGTTGTAAGCAGATTGGTTCATGCCTTGAATTTTAGAAAAAAAATTGAAGTCAAACTTTTAAAAAATATATCCTAAAAATCAAGGCACGAACCGATCTGCTTCCAACTTGGCATGGCTCAATTCTAGGGTGACCACTAGGGTGTGGCCTAGTGGCTAAAGTGTTGGACTGGGAGCTGGGAGATCTGGGTTCTACTCTCCACTTAGCCATGGAAACCCATTGGGTGACTTTGGGCCAATTGCAGACTCTCAGCCCAACCCATTTCACAGGGTTGCTGTTGTGAGGATAAAATGGAGAGGAGGAGGATTATGTATGCCACCTTGGGTTTCTTGGTGGAAAAAAGGTGGGATATAAATGCAATAATAAATAATAATAATAAACTGTCAGGATTTCCCCAGATTTCTCCTGGTTTTTGTTCTATCCTCGGTGTCAGGGGGGATTTTATGCAATAGTCTATAATGACCTGGAATTACACACTTTCCCTTTTAAGGCCACCATTAGCATGGCAGGGGGAAATTACATGCTTTCTGGAGGTGTGTCATTCTCTCCCACTGCTCCAGTCAAGGCCTTAAAAGGGAATTGTTGCAATTTCTATAATGGGATTAGGAATGATCTGTTGCGACCAATTATTCAGGATCTCTCTGGTCACTCCAAAGAAACTCTATCTATTCTTCTTCTCCGGGGCAAAGATAAGCTTGTTACCACCCAAGTCTCAAAGTTTGTATATCTCGCCATTCGTTATAGAACTCAAATGGCTATATGAAGATATTTCCATGTACTGTCCTGTAAATTTTGACAAAACTGTATATTTTAATTTGTGTTATGGTCTGTTGACTGATAATAAAGTGATTGATGCATAAAATCCCCCCGACACCGAGGATAGAACAAAAACTAGGAGAAATCTGGGGAAATCCTGACAGTTTATAGCCACCTATTCCCAGGAGAGATCTGAAGATCAGGTTACCATGGATCCAGAGGAACCACACCCTGCTTCACCAGGGAGCAAAAGAGCAAACTGGCCTTATGAAGATAGCCCAAAATACTCTCAGAGCCAAAGGAATGCATGTTCCAGAAGAGAAAAAAGAACTTTTTCACTCAAAAGGTCTGTGCTAGAGGCAGTGGCCATTTCACTCACCCACCCCACATTCTAAGGCAGGAGGGAGGGGGGAGAGCAATGCTACTGAGTGTGTGTCGCGCCTGTAAGGGAAGATGGCCGCCTCATTGACTTGAATGAGAGGTTAAAATAGTCCTTAAAAGTCAACCGAAGGGAATTTTTAAAAAACGAAAAGCTTTCCACCAACTACAGTCAAGGAGGAAGAAGACCCCACCACTGGATTAATTAATAAGGCTCTAGAAATTATGCAAATTGTGAGCACAAAAGTCGCAACCCGGAAGTAAATTTTACAAAAGCAGGGAGACAGGTTTGTATTCCGTTTCTACCTTAAACTGCTCTCCTTCCCTCAATCTTTCACCAATCTTCTTGAATTTTTCAGATAATGTAAAACAAACATTTCTTTCTGGTACCTGTAAATTTCAGAAAGGTTGATGAAACATTTTCGATTTTATGGCTGTTAAAATGACCCCCCCAATTATCACTTTAACATGGCAGAATGTGTTTTTCTACTGACGGCCCTTAACAATGGAGGCACGGCTGTGCCTCCATTAATTCTGCTAGAGATTTCCACTCCTTTACTAATCAGGGTTAGTTTAAAATAGCCCCTTCTGTGGATTTTTCCAGGAGTTTTGATGGTGCTATTGGAGTGGGTGAAAGCATCAGAGATACTAAGCATAGGGGAGACCCAAAATGGCCACATACAATTAAGCATCAGTCTCCTTGAATAATCTGTAATTATGCCATCAACTGGTAGATTTTGTCAGTGAGCCCTTAAATGCTTCTAGCCTCAAACTATTTTTAAACATTTGCATATGCGAGCCAAAAGTAAGTCAATGCATCTCTGCTGAGCATTTCTCATGTGCTGAGTTGTTCATCAAAGGATATCAGATATATAGAGGGATGGATCCCAAATACAAATTGACTTGTGAAGTTTATAGCAGGGGAGGCTACAGGACACAAAGAGCGATTTGGCTTTAATGACTGTTAAGCCCTATGCCCACTGAAAGGAAATGGACTGGTTGGTGTAAAGCAGAGCAGATGAGCTAGGCATCCTCCCCAATCCTATTAAAGCAAGCCTTTTCATTTCAGCCTTTATAGTTAGCTTCTTGGGGTCAAACCCTCATTATTCCACATACTTTGTGCAGAAAGCAATGGAAAGCCAGTCTCTTCCTAGAAGAGCATTTTGAAATAAGGGAGCATATCTGCCTTATTTAGTTAGCAAAAGAGCATGACATCAGAGGGTATGTTGGGAAATACTTGCTACCATTTTCCTAGTGCATTAAAAAGGATTATGATCTGGGCTGATTCACCCAAGCACCCTTTGGGGTTTTAATCTATGTGGCTGTAGATCATTCTGGAATGAATGGAATGTGTGCATGACAGTCCAGTGCATTGATTATTTAAATAATGTTACTGATTTCATGTGGTTTCTTAAAAATAGAGTTCTGGTTTTTGCTGTCTTGCTAGTGTTGTTGTTGAAAATTGCATTGAGCTGCTGGAATGAATCATAATAATCATGAGTAAGCAATCATATTAATACAAAATTTAAAAACAGGAGCCAAAGCATTCATCACAATAAAATTAGGAAGTGAGATTAGAAACCATTAAACACTCAACAGTGGTTAAGCATTTTGAGCTAAACGTTATGGCTTGGCATATCATGTGAATCATGACTTAGCATGTAGTGTGAACCATTCCTAACCATGGTGGCTATATAACCATGATTTAAACACGCTCACTAACCATTTGCTATAACAGGGTTAGCGGGCTAACCACAGCTTAGCATGTTTTCTGAACAGGCCCATAGTCTTCACTGCACATCTAAAGCAAGGGTGGGAAGAAGGTAGATCTCCAGATGTTTTGAACTTCAACTCCCAGCATCCCTGACCATTGGCCATGCTGGCAGGGGCTTTTGGCAGTTAAAGTTTAAAACATCTGCAGAACGAACCTCTGCTCAGTCTAAAGTATTATGAAGAAAGGGATAGTCTGACCTTCTTAGGGAGGGAGGTCCATAATCAGGGTGCTGGTCCAGAAAAGGCCTGTGTTGAGGGTCCACTAACCTAACCTCTCAAGGTGGTGGGACATATAACAGGATCTCCGATGACTATTGAAAATTATGGGCCAGCTCATACAGGAGCAGACAGTTTTTCAGACATTCTGTCAATGCGTATGACTTCACTTAGTTCAAAATATGGTAAGTTAACTATACTACATTTTGGGCATCTTCCTGCTCATTCTACTGAGTGGCACCCTGGACCTCTGCCCCAAAGTCCTTCCTTTAGTGCACCACTGTGGACTATTGAACAGGATGTGAGTTTAGGATATGAATAGGATGATTTAGAAGTCACCTCCCTCAACCTGGTGCTCTCCATAAGTGTTGGCCATTGGCCATGTTGGCTGGGAATAATGGGAGTTGCAGTCCAATACGAATGGAGGGCACCAGGTTGGAGAAGGCTGCAAGAAGGCTGCTTTCTTTGAGCAGGGGATATCAACTTGCAACATATAAATTATCTCTAAAATTTTAATTATAAAATTAGAGCTAAATTTGTGTAAGTTAATGATGCAAGCTGCTATTTCAACAATTTACTGTGCAGTGGACTTTGTCTTCCATTTGTATTTCTCATTTTTTTTAATGATGACCATTAAATCTACATGATTCTGACCTCAGAAGAGGGAATCAGAGATCCATCCCTCATTCCCCCCCCCTGCAGCTGGCGTAGAGGGAACTGTGCTGGCTGCCTCCCTGAGGTTAGCAACGTGCTCTCGGAGAGGCGGAAAAGGGGTGTTCTAGTGGGTGGGGAGGAGAGCAGAGAGGCCAGGATACAAGGTATCCTGAGCCTCTTCCAGCCTCCTTCCCTCTCCCTCTGAAGCGCCATCACAAGACGGCCTAAAAAGCCCTATCTACAAGCCATGCTGCAGTGTCAAACTTGAGGTTGGTAAGGTGAACAAGTAGCAGGCAGTTAATGTCAGGAAATAATAACACTAATACTACGCTCATTATTCCTTTCCTTTGGGCTCCATGTAGACTTTAGGAGCGTGGGGTGGGGGAAGCCAGTAATTTATGTTAGAAAAAAGAGGATACATCTGTTTCCGGAGTTAGGTTGATCAACTCAAGTCTGTTGTTACAGGTTTTCTGTTCTGAAACTCTTTCTTCAGATAGGAGTGTCCCCAGTTTTAAAAGTTGTTTTAACTCAGTTGTGCATGTAAGTAAGGGCATTTATTACGTCATTTGATGATAATGCAAGGATGGTTTCTGAAAATGAAAACTCCTGTTGGGACAGAAATTAATGTTTAGAGTGAAAGTGGCTGCCTGAGATCCTGCACAGAGAACATGGATTGAGTGTACCTAATTTTCAGTTTAAACCACTTTCAAAGATTAAAAAGCCAGTTTGGCTAGTGCTTGATTATATTTAAACGCTTTCATGTTACCATGAGGCAGGGGGAAAGGAAACGCAAGTTCTTCCTCTTTTTTTAGGCCTTTTCCTTTTGGCAATAATTATGGACATAGAATCATAGAATAGTAGAGTTGGAAAGGGCCTATAAAGCCATCAAGTTCAACCCCCTGCTCAATGCAGGAATCCACCTTAAAGCATCCCTGATAGACGCCTGTCCAGCTGCCTCTTGAATGCCTCAAGTGTGGGAGAGCCCACCACCTCCCTAGGTAATCCGTTCCATTGTCATACTGCTCTAACTTTTTCACACGATGTTTAAAAGGTCCTTTGAGCCTCTCCTCTGCTATTTGTGCTACAGGTGAATATTCTAAATGCAGAAAGGAGTGCTCATTCTAGCCAATGAAGGTATTGCATTCTCGGTTTAAGGTAGATTTAAGCCAGGGGTGGGGGCATGTGGTCCTGCAGATGATGTTAGACTGTGACTCCCATCAGCCCTAACCAGCATAGCCAACACATCACAACCCAACAATATCTGGAGAGCCAGATGTTTAAGCACTAACCTCATGGGCAAAAATACCCTAACTCAGCCTTCTCCAACCTGGCACCCTCCTGATGTTTTGGACCACAACTCCCAGAATCCCTGACCATTGGCCAGGCTGACTGGGGCTGATGGGAGTTGTAGTCCAAAACATCTGGAGCGTATCAGGTTGGGGAAGGCTGCCCTTACTAGATTTTCATAGTAATCCAGAATAACAGCACAGTCCTATACATGTTTATTCAGAAGTAAGTTCCACTGCCTTAGCTGCGCAATTTCCTTATAGTTCAGTACAGTAAAAGAAGGTGCTCCTGTAAGCTGACAGAAGGAGTTTGTGGAGAAGTCAGGTCTGTTCTTCAGGTCCCTGCTTCCTTTAGCAGAGCTGTTATCTAACTGTCCAGAATATTGGCAAGAGTTTGGTGCTACTCGCTGGCAGCTCTTCGTGAGCCCTTAACACATCTGCTGAGCCACCTTTCCGGTTTTCCTCTCCTTCCTGACCTGTTTGGTTAATTTATAGCAAGAGGCAGAGGACACCCCAATCCTGCAGAGTGAGTGGGAAGTTCTGCTGGTTTTGCTTGCATCCCCCTAGCTCAGATCTCCTTTTCGTCTCAAGAGTCTGAAGCTGCTCGGCATTCCTTCCTTCATGCACTTCTTGATTTGCAGCTTTGATTTAGCTTGTCCAGCATCAGCTAAACATTGGTAAAATATAACAGCAGCAACAGCAACAATGACATATTGCATCCTTAATGTTTCTGCACAAAGGGTTCCATGAGTAGAGTTCCAGCTTATGTAATGAGGTTTTCTTCTATCAGGAAAATACAAGAACCGTTACTCAACTGGAGTCTGCCACTATTTCTGGCTCTATTCCTGTATTTCTTCATATTGTAATGACAGACATAGCTCTTTAAGGATTTTCAAATGTTATAAATTTTGAACTTTGCTGAGTGTTGTCAGAGCCTTTCTCCATGAGGCATTTATTGTGTGCTCATGATTCATCACTCACAGTAGTTTGTGGGTGCTTTACACAACGTTGTTATCTTTCAGAATCCTTCCTGTTCTTTGCATCCTATAGCCCTTAGACGGCATCTGCGGAGGGGGCACTGTATACTTCTGATTCCCAGATCCAAGGTCAAGGCTAGAGCTCCGAACTCTCAGGGGGGCACCCATGCTCCCCCTCCCAGTCAGCATGGAAAGAACCATGCCAGCTTCCTCTTCGAGGGGGTGGGCAGGGAAGTAGGGGAGCAGAGAGGCTGTGATACATGCTATTCCGAGACCTCCCAAGCCTCTTTCCCTCTCCCTCCAAAATGCCCCAGCTAGATGGCAAAAGAAGCCCATTTAGCAGAAATTCAGAGCAGGAGGAGAAGGAAGGTGATGACCCCCTCCACCATATCTTCCGCTCTGCACTGGTTTCTTGTAAGCCTCTGAGTTCAGAGATTTATGAGCATCGAGGGTGTAAGCAATAGGTTTGTTCCCGTAATCAACTAAAATGAGAGCTTCCATGGAAACACCAAACTTTCCGCAAAACAGTCCTTGTGAGCTTCTAGGTGGTAAGAAACTCCAAAATTAGAGTATACATACAGTTCCTGTGAAGAGGTTACCTCAAAGCTAATTATATAATTGCTACTAAACGTTCCTAAAAAAAATTATACATATCAAAAGGCTTAAACATAGGCTCAATTCGGACAACATATTATAGGCTGCCCATATGAAAAGGAGGACAGGGCTCATGTAACTTTAACAATTGTAGAGAAAAGGTAATTTCAGCCAGTGTCATTTGTATCAATTAGTTCCTGGTGAAATTCCCTCTTCATCACAATAGTTAAAGTTGCAGGCACTATACTAGAGTGACCATATACAAAAGAAGGCAGGGCCCCTGCAACTTTAACTGTTGTGATGAAGAGGAAATTTCACCAGGAACTAATTGCATTCAAATGACACTGGCTGAAATTCCCTTTTCTCTACAACTGTTAAAGTTACATGAGCCCTGTCCTCCTTTTCATATGGTCAGCTTACATATTAGGCAATGGAGGAGGGGGGGAACAATCGTCAGTTGTGTTGCTTATTGTGTTGTGTGGGGAGTAACATACCACACACACACAACTGACAGAACGCTAATCAGGCAATTTAAACAACGGAGGGAAACAACAGGTTTGCACATTGCATGTTGTTTAGCCCCAAGCCCGTTGTTTAAAGTGTCGTCCGAATTGAGCCCCCGTTCTCTCCGTGGACTATTCCATTTGGGGATAGAGTTCTGCCGGCCAGAGCAGCCGAAACCCCCCGGCTGCTCTATACAGCCTGCAGAACTCACGGTGCATGCTGAGATATGGCTGGGTGACTTAGGGACTGAGGGAGGGGGAGGAAGGAGATGCTGCAACCAAAATGGCCGCCGTCCATTCTTAGCAACCGGTGCATTTGTCGGTGCCGAGCAGCGCCGGCTGCAGCGTGTCGTTTGGGGAACACCGCTATCAGTATGCTATTTCCCCCTCCGTTGCCTAATATGTCGTCCGAATTGAGCCATATACTTTTCAATTTAGATAAGATCAATTTGGAATCATACCTTTGAAAAGACAACGCCTTATTCAAAAATTTCTAGACATCTATATATCAGGCTTTTTGATGTGTATACCCAAGTTAGGGAACTGGTAGCCCTCCAGATGTTATTGCACTGCAATTCCCATCATCCCCTACCATCTGCTAAACTGGCTAGGGCTGATGGGAGCTGCAGTATAACAACTACTGGAGGGCCACGTGTTCCTTACCCCTGCCATATACAATTTTTTTTTGCTCATTAATTAACAAATGTAAACTTTAAGTACACTTTTGATGGTGAGTAATATAGTCTTATGCAATTTCATTATTCAAATGACTCCTTGTCTCAGGTAATAGGGCTTTACAATCCAACACACTTTTTTGGGATACCACCTATTCTTGCCAATTAGTTTTCATAAGTTATCCCGAATTCAGTGACCTGATTCATGCACAATGCCAAATCTTGTTTTATTTAGCCTGCTAATTGATGGGGCTGAGCAAGAGTGAGCGAGCACACTGCTTTCAGCATGGTCCTCACCTCTGCTTTCAATTAACAACCTACAATTAACCCATTCATAGCCTGTTAGTGTTACATCCAAACATGGACACTCTGGATGTAATGCTAAAAAGCTATGAATTGTCTGAGAGCTCAACAACAAATCATAGCTTAACTCTAGGTTGTTAAACCCTAAACAATCCAGAGTGTCCAGGTTCAAATATCACACTAACAACCTATGAACGATTTGAGCATAGGATGTGAATTGAAAGTGGAAGTAAGGAGTGTATCACAGTCAGCATGCTTGCTTGCTCTCACTCACCCCCACTAATTCGTGGTTAAATAACCCAAGATTTGGCATTATATGCGAACAGGGTCATTGTGAACTTGCTTTGTGCATCTTACGTTTCATGCAATTACTACTTTTTAAAACCTTATTTAAATTTCTAATTTATTGTAGTTATTTATTATTGTTTTCAGCTGCTCTTTGTTTGGCATATTATAAACAGAAATCTTATATTGTTTTGAAAGAGGTGAGCTAACCATTTCTCAATAGCCTTCCCAGCAATTCCAATGAAACTATTCTTTTAAAATCCTTGACACAAATATTAGCATTTCCAAACTTTTAATCTGATAGGTTGTTACTAACTTTGCTCCACACTTGTGAGAGCAATTCAAAGCCAAGGGCACAATGGACAAGAACTTTGCTGTCTACTTATAGATGCCAACTTCACAAAGGGTGGAAATCTGGCCAAAAGGGCCTCTTCAGGGGTGGGGAGAGTGGCTCTGGAACATTGTGCACAGAGTTTATTCAGAATGACTTGAGTGGTTTCTTTTGCTTCTTGTTAAAATCTTTATGATCGCTGAATGAAAGAAGCACCACTCACAGGTTTGGATCCAAAGTGTGCCTTCTGCAAGAGGAAAAACTCTTCTTGTGAAAGGTCACTCTGCCCTTGTGGGGGATACTCCCTATCCCCACAGCTCCCCCAATTGAGCAAGGTCTCCTGGTGCTCTGTGGGTAGTAATTTCAGAGGGCTGGAGGGGTTGCCTTGGGATGGAGGTGGCAGGAAAATCGACTGCCATCAGCACAGTTGACTCAGTGCAAATCTGGATCCAACCCAACATCAGTTTATTTGGCTGCCTGAGATGAAAGCCAAGGTGGCAACGCCCCATTCCACCTGCAGAATTTGACTAGACTGAATCTTGTTGAATCTTATTTCAACACTCATGTTGGGGCAACTTCCTCTGCTTCAGTTGAGGGCATCATGCCAGCTTAAGCAGTGCAGAGCAGGCTGTCTGGGACACACAGCTCTCTCCTCATTACTCAGCACCTGAAGCAACCACCTCACTCTTGCTTAATGGCAGGGCCAGTCCTGCCTCTGAGGCTGCCTCTACAAGAGGCATTTAAAGCTCTTTCAAGGCGCGTGAAAAAATTTACCTCTACAAGAATGGAGCGCAAATCTGGCATAGAGGCGCGTTTTGTTTCCGATGATGCGCATTATTGAATGCGCGTTAAATAGCGAGTTTTATTTTGCTCCGGCCGTTAAAGCGCATTTTGCCTATGTGAACAAGCGATTCTCCGCATTAACTACCTGTAAAGCACATTTGAAACAACCGGTAAGGTCACCCGTTGAGTGCTCAATTACCTCCTGCATACAAGCATTTACGATAAAGCGCTTCTGCAAATATGCGCATAATCGGCTAACAAGGCGTAAAGCCGAATTCTTGTAGATGAGAAGCACTTGGGTGTTTTCTTTTCTTTAAAAAATTGAAACATTTTTTGCTTGTTGATGGGGTGCCAAATTCCAGCAAATAAATTAGGTGTTAATAGCACCATTGATAAGGCTACAGTTTGGCCTCTAATGAACTCAAGATTAAGGTATTGTTAAAATTAAAGGAATTCCTGTTCCATGCTGTTATTCTTGGCCAGCTGAGTATTGTGGGTTTTCCCTGCAAGCAATGAATTTTCTGTAGTGCAAATTTCCTTCAATTCATCAGCAGAGATTTGGGCTGTTCCGTACAGACTTTGTGACTGTTTTTTTTGATGGAATTGTGAACATGCCAATGATGAATTAAAGGGCTGGTCAGGACATTATGTAGACATTTTGTTCTATTTTTGCTGTATGCTTTTCCTTTTCCAAAGGCTTTTCTCCTCCCACCTTCTCCTTAAACTCTTCAGAATTGTTTTCTTAACTTCAGCTTTATTTTGCAGCAGGGTTATTGAGCAGACCAGCAGTAGGCAATCCTCTGCTTGCAGGCCTTCCCAGATGCTGTCTTCATAGGCCCTGTTACTGAGAAAGCAAGTTGCTCTGCTGTTTTGGGGGTGTACTACATCAACTGTACCACTAAGATCTGCATTTGACAGCGAAACACACACACACACACACACACACACACACACTGTTCAGACGATATGCTAAACCATGCTGGTTAACCAGTTTGGGCTAACCATGAAGGCTTAGCATGTTGTGTGTGAGGCATTTGCCTAACCATGGTTGCTCTATAACCATGTTCTAACCATCTTCACTAACCACAGACCGTGGTTCCTTGGTTGTGTGCAACGAAACTACCCATAGTTAGTGGTAACCACAGTGAGATGTAGTGCGCATAACCACATTCCCCAATGTTTCTTCTGAACAGGGTCACAGACACGCACACAGCAATTCATTAAAATGCTACTAAATATAATTAAAATTAAATTATTGCAGCCTGAAATCTAGGTTTGGGCTGGCTGCTTTTATGGCCTCAGAGCCTCAGTTACTGTTAGAAACACTTATAGTAGCTGAGCAGACACGTCGATCCACAACATATATATAGTAGTAAATAAATACACTACTCATAGGCTCAATTCGGATGACACAATAAACAACTGGTGTGGGGAAAACAATCGTCAGTTGTTTTGACTATTGTGTCATCCGAATGCTGCCATAGTCAACTCAGCGCTGATCCTAATCCACACCACAGTTGATTATTTATTACCATGTTGTGTGGGGAGTACCCCCTAGATGAACAACTGTAAAGTTGATTATTACCCCACCATTGACTATCGTGTCATCTGAATTGAGCCACAGTTTAAGACAAGATTGGAACCGAGAATTGGACTGTCCTGGTTTGCCCAATCAATGGACTGTTGCCTTAGAGATTGTATCTGAAGTTTCTATGGATCTTAGGCTATGACTTATTCAGCAAAAAATCTTCTTTTGGGTCTACTCGACCCCACAATGTCTTTTCAACAAGGGTCTATCTAATTTACATAATTGTTGGAGATGTAATGTATCCAATGCTTCTTTAACTCATATGTTTTGGCAGTGCTCAGTAGTCTCCTCCTTTTGGGAGGAGGTTCAAATAAGTATAAATCTTGTCCTGAATCAATATTTAATATGGAAGGATGTGCATGCCCTTCTAAACTACCTGCCGGTTTCTTGGAAACTAACACAGGGCCAGCGCAAATGGATTTTCAGAGCCCTCATGACAGCTAAAAGACTTAAACTAATATATTGGAAGGATAAATGCTCACCTCCCATAATACAATGGATTGAGGACTTAACCTTATCAACATTTGAAAGGGCAATATACAGGCGTAACTTGCGAAGGGATAAATATATGTCTATGTTGTCTGATTTTTTTTTGAAACCTATGTATAATTCTCTTTTTTTTAAAAAAAACATTAGATGTATATGTAATGTGTTTTTTTCTTTTTTCACTATTTGTTTTTGTTTTAATTGTTCTGTATTTTTTTAAATTCACAATAAAAAAGAAAGACAAAAATAATGAAAATTATTGCAGTCTGTAAGCTCTTTCCTTCAATCGTTTATGAGAAAGCAAGTGAGAAAAATAAATGTATAATAATATTAGACAGCAGATATAAAACAAACACAGCCAGACGTGATGTCTAATGTAACAACAACAGGATAACAACCCTTATAATGCCCCCTTTATATGCTTAACCTTTGACAGAACAGATTAAATACTTTTTTTCCCTTTCGGGCAACAGTTTCCCTGACTCACATCAGGAAATTCAGGAACTATAATAAACCAGGAATAACATGTTCATGGGCTATTGGTCAGGCTGCAAAATGCAGTAGTATGTGTTCAGTGTGAGGCATTAATACATTTTCTTGAATTCCCACAAAATTTTGCCATTACACTCTCCATTTAGTGGTGAATGTGAGGGAAATGGTTTTTGAACTTGAATACTTTGCCCATTCAGAGGTCAAAAGAGACGGTATAGGGAGCAAGGCAGACCCATTCTTTGCCCAGAAGCCCACTACAACTACTTGGTGGGTCTGGAGGTAAGCAGGTAACAAGCAGAACAGTATCAAGCTGGAAACAGCAGGCTGATGGGCATGTATGTGTTTCATGCCCTCCACTGTTTCACAGCAGAGACTACTGTCCACTAGGGCTGGGGCCCTGGATCATTGCTATGGGGCCCTGCATCTGTAGGAAGCCATTTGCCCCTCCCCCTGCCTTCCATCATCTTCTTCCTTCCTACTGTGGTGAACTCAACCGAAATCATGTGATGCATCCGAAATCTCTCAAGATTGTGCCCGAAGTCTCGTGAGATACATCCAAAATCTCACAATACTTTGGCCGCAAAGATTTTGAGCATGCCTCCTGGTGACAGTGACTCAGCAGAAAGCCTCAACAGCTCCTGTTTTGCTGCGGATAATGACATAGTGGGAGAGTGTTTGGCAGGCCTCTCAAGAGTACCTACTAGAGGAGGGGGAGCACACCATGCAATAGTCTTCTGTCTCTCAGCCCCATCTTGTAGAGCTGCTTCTCCTTTGCAGGTGCCTTTGCCATGTGAGCTGCTGGAGCTATTCCTGGCTTTTATTTCCCTCCTTTCTTCATAGAATTGTAGAACAGTAGAGTTGGAAGGGGCTTATAGGGCCATCGTGTCCAGCCCCCTGCTTAATGCAGGAATCTACCTGAAAGCATCCCTGACAGATGGCTGTCCAGCTGCCTCTTGAAGGCCTCTAGTGTGGGAGAGACCACCACTAGGCTGACCATATGAAAAGGAGGACAGGGCTCATGTAACTTTAACAGTTGTAGAGCAAAGGGAATTTCAGCCAGTGTCATTTGTATGCAATTAGTTCCTGGTGAAATTCCCTCTTCATCACAACAGTTAAAGTTGCAGGTACTATACTAGAGTGACCATATACAAAAGAAGGCAGGGCCCCTGCAACTTTAACTGTTGTGATGAAGAGGGAATTTCACCAGGAACTAATTGCATAAAAATGACACTGGCTGAAATTCCCTTTTCTCTACAACTGTTAAAGTTACATGAGCCCTGTCCTCCTTTTCATATGGTCAGCCTACCCACCACCTCCCTTGGTCATTGGTTCTATTGTCATACTGTTCTAACAGTCAGAAAGTTTTTCCTGATGTCCAGCTGGAATCTGGCTCCCTGTAATTTGAGCCCATTATTCCGTGTCCTGCACTCTGGGATGGTCGACAAATGATCCTGGTCCTCCTCTGTGTGACAACTTACTTTCTCTCTCTCTCTCTCTCTCTCTCTCTCTCTCTCTCTCTCCTTTTCCTTAAGTCTACCTTCTGCTTCTCTCTTCCCATCCAGCACAAGTATTTTCCAATATACACCCCCCCACTCCAAACCAACAGAAAGCCAGTGCTCTTCCTCTTCCATGTGACACACCTATTGTCATGTTTCAAGTACATGCCTTTCCCCTTCCTTCCTTCCTCCTTCCTTTCTTGGCATGCCTCTCCTACCTCATCTTCTCCTACAATTTTGTGAATGAAAAGGGTTTAAACCCCCCCACATAACTCTTTGTTTCCTAATCCAGGGTGATGTATAGACACAGACCAGGTCAAAATTTAACCTGTGTATTATACAGTTGGGGCTAGGATCCTGTTGGGAGTGGAAGAGGCAGCAGAGTTTACATGGTATCTATTTTGAGTGTCAGCCTTGTACTCCTTCAATTCTATTTTTAAGGTGTGTGTGTGTGTGTGAGATGTGGGTTAGCAATTTCCAGGTCCTTCTAGCTAACCATGGGAATGTCATTTTAGGAAAGAGGGCTACTGGCCATCAACTGGAGGTGGAGTTGTTGTTCTTTTAGCAAAAGGACAAGGATTTCCAGAAATGCAGAAAAGTGTTTTGATGCATACTTTTTATAATGTGATAGTGTTTTCCTTGTTGTGTTTTGTTTGGGGAGGCATTTAAAAGAAACTGAGGGGAGAGAAAGCATCTGCCTCTCATGGCCCATCCTCTGCCCTGGGCCTGGGTCTTGGATCTTTAGGAACCTAGCACAACCCATGTTTCCCAGATGAAAGTAGGCACAAATATATAATACCCTGTTTTCATACCAAGGATCACTGTCCGATTTCTTTCTGTGTGTCACACACCCACACATTTCTATATTCATATATTCCATTCTGTTCTGTTTTAAAGACAAGAAAATGTCTGTTCTCTACTAGGGCAACCTTTTTGTATTTTAAGAGGGTCTTGGATATGCCTGAGGGCCGCCTCCCCAAACTTTACTTGAGAAAACAAATGAAGGACGGTGGCTGGGGTAATCCATATAAAGAGTTGCTTGCTAGTCTCTAAAAAACTAACATCAAATATTTTCACTATCCCAGGAGCCAAAAACAAGTTGAGGGATTGGATATATGTGAGGACCTTATTAAACTTTCAGTTTTTTTCTCATTGGTACTATCTGTTTAAAATGTATAATGTAAGAGTTCAATACCTTCAAACTCTCTCTTTTGCTTCATTAAGAACTTCATTTACAGAACTACACGTTCAAATCATGCCTACAGCATTCTTGGATGGGAAGTATAGGCAGGTTCCAAGAAATCTATGGATCTGTATCTGTGGTCTGGGAGAGGTAAAGGATAACTCACATTATTTACTGCACTGCCCTTTATGTCAAAATCTCAGAGAGATATTCTTGGGACAGATTTTGGCATCTTTACAGGATAAAAGTATCTGTGTGAAGATTTGGCATCTTTACAGGGTGAAAGTATCTACATGACACATATAAAAAAAAGCCCTGCAACACACAGACCCCCTCTAGATGGATTCCGTTTGACGCCTGTTCCTCCGATTATGCGCATCTTCTCGGAAGCGCTTTATCGTAAATGCTTGTATGCAGGAGGTAATTGAGCACTCAACAGGTGACCTTACCGGTTGTTTCAAATGTACTTTACAAGTAGTTAATGCGGAGAATCACTTGTTCACATAGTCAAAATGTGCTTTAATGGCCGGAGCAAAATAAAACTCGCTATTTAACGCGCATTCGATAATGCGCATAATCGGAGAGAAAACGCGCCTCTATGCCCGATTTGCGCTCCGTTCTTGTAGAGGTAAAAATTTTAATGAGCCTTGAAAGAGCTTTAAATGCAGCCACAGTCATGCAGTCACTCAAAATGCTATTGCTGTCGAGTGTGCAGGTGATTTGCTAACCTGACTCATGTTTTTATGTTTTGTTATTGCATGATGCTGTTTGTAGTGGCTGTTAGGCACATACAATAAAACATTTTTGATTTGGGCTATTTGCAATGAGAGGAATGGATATAAATAATGTCACCTAGCATGGCCCTCAGAGATATAACTTCCAGAGATCCTGGGAAAGGAGTGGAATCCTTAAGAATTACAACTCTAGCACCTTACACACACAAAATATTTTAAGAAGGCTTTCTCACAATGCCCCCCCCCAAAAAAGGACAGGTGCCAGAAAAGGGACAAGTGCCAGAAATCAGGAAAGAGTCAGCTTCTCTAAACAAGCGATTTATAGCACACTCATGATTAGCCACTCATGGAAGTTTCCGTATCCATTACATGATGGATGGCATTAACAGCCAGGACATCTCCCACATTATCCCCTGGAAATAGGGCATTTGAAAAACACAGAGATAATGTGGTAATATCCGGAAAAAGCAGGATCTCTCCGCCACTAGATGTCTCATTAAAAGGCAGTGGGGCATTTCCAAGACAGGAACAAATCATGTGGTCGCATGCAAAGGAACATGTCGTGATGGTGGGATTACAAGAGGAGGAAAGTCACAGTAAGACACTGTTTTTTTCTCATGTGTAGAGAAGCTAAATATCCCAGGTAAATAGGGACAGTTAAGGTGTATGCACCCTTCAGAGCAATTCAAGTTGCTCAGAGTGATGAATCAGGCCAGAGGCAGTCATTTTATAGGGGGAGGTAGCACTATATTAACTCCTTGCAATGCTTCACAGAGAGCAAGCCAGCAACCTTCTCCTATAGCAAGCTGCCATTGTGGTGCTTGGAAAGTGCCTTGGTCCGAGCCCCAGAGCCCCTTGTTTGATACCCCAAGTGCGTTCCACAAAGTTAGTAAGTTCCTTCTCTGTGGCATATCTGCCATAATGCATGGATCCAGCCCAGTGGAGTAGTGGTGAGCTAGAAGTGCAGAGCCCTTATCATGACAGTCCTCCTAGCCTTGCAGCAGTTTTGATCCATTAAACAATCTCTCCCCATTATATGTCTTTTGTAGGTCTTTTAAAATTAATAGGTCTTCATTACACTTTCAACACAACAATACACTAACCCACCATGGGCTATTGTGTTGTCTGAATGCAGCATGTTTGTCATAAGGTGGGTAATTGTGTTGTCTGAACACAGCACATTTTCCGCAGGGTTGCTTGTTAACCACTCAGTGTGGTTTATTTTTCTCAAACAAGCCACCTTGAGAACCTATGGCTGGTTGTTGGGCTGTTCAGGGTGGTTAATAAGCCACATTGCGTGATTAACAAGCAACTCTGTGGAAAACGTGCTGTGTTCATACAACACAATAACCCACTCTGTAGAAAAAGCTCTGCATTCAGATAACATGATAACCCACAGTTCAATAACAATCCACACTACATGAGTTTGAGTTTTGTGTTAACCCAGCAGAAACCACCCCAAAATGCTTTGCATTACATCATGATAGTTCACAGAAACATATTGTTACTGGGAAAATCCATTTTCCCATCAGCAGCAGTTAGAACGGAAGCTAAAAGGGAACAGGGACGTCTGATTACATCATCCCTGCGCTTCGGCTCTGGCTCCACTACACTGCTATATGTTGATAATCTTCCAAAGCTCATAAGAAAAGTCTTTTTTATGTCATACCTGAAACTTTGTGAATGAAGTTCCATAGATTTTTTTTAAAAAAGCAAATGGTGTCAGCTTTATACCAAAACATAAATGAGCAGAGGGCCTCAGATTTATTCTGTGATGAAACAGCAACCACATGCAATGGTATAAGACATGCTAAAGAACTACTACTTCTTCTTCTTCTATTCTCAAATGACAAAATCAGGGAGAGCTGTGGAGATCCAGACAAAGAGCACCATTCATCGCACCATCGATTTAGCTTTGTGCTTGGCACAGTTGGGCTACGTTCTAGGAGACTGGAATGGTGCTTTTGTCAGCAGGCTTCTTAGTCTTTCATATTAGGACAACACAGGCCAGATTTAGGCTTCATTTAGCTGGGGCACATGGGGTGACCCGAGATACTGTAATATGTCTTACATTGATAACTTTAAGCAGGTTCTGACTTCTTATACCAGCCTTCCCTGATCTGGTGCCCTCCAGATGTAGTGGGCTGCAGCTCCCATCATGCTGGATCAGACCAAGGGCCCATCTGGTCCAGCACTCTGTTCACACAGTGGCCAAGCAGTGTCGAGCAGGAACCCACAAGCAGGACACAACAGCACCCTCCCACCCATATTCCCCTATACTTACACTAAAACAAATACCCCATACAATGAATCCAAACCTACAACAGCTGCCTCACACACAACCCATCCCTCACTGTATACTTGACTGAACCACCCAGTCTTCACCTGCCTGCAAAAATGCCTTGGAAAAATGCTAAGATGGATCTCTTTAGGGACGGACTGTCTACATCTGAAGTATGACTTTTTGTGGTCCCTCACAGATGCCACATCATAATAAAAGGAGATACATACAGCAAGGCTTCGCCACCAGGTTTCAATGGGCAGGTGGCTTCCCAAGAGCGAAGATACTTTGCAAAGGTACTTTGGGTCCAAGCCATCTTTCAGGGTGGCATGGTTTTCTCCAAAGGAACTGAACTTTAATTTTCAAAACTACAACATATTATAACTGCATAAACTGTTTCAGATTTTGCATGACTTTGAACAACCTTCATTTATTTATTGCTCTGGGTGCTGTTAAAAGGTTTAACATTAAAACTTTATGCAGTATGTACTATACATCCATTGGAAAAAATACCTAGGTCTTTTGTTTTGTGATATTGAACATCTCTACATTAAGGGGAAATCGCATTGCTTACCCGGGGCTTTGTACTTCCTGGTTCTTTGGTGCGATTCTTATGGGCTACATTACATGGGCAGAGAGGGGCAACCACATGGTTTGAATTGAATACTTCCCCTCCATTCACTTCAGTTGAGACAACACCATCTAGCGGTGGAGGATCCTGCCATTTTCAGGATATTACTACATTAAAAAAGGTTCTTTTCATAGCAGGATTTCCAGCGGAAACCATGGGAGACATCCTGCTTGTTGACAATGTCATGTAATGGACCTGCAAACTTCCATGCAATAAAGCACTCGTTTAGGGGAGCCCATTGTTAATTTCTGTGAAGATTAGCCCATGTTCACTGTATTGATATATAGACACACATTCTCTCTCTCTCTCTCTCTCTCTCTCTCTCTCTCTCTCTCTCAACAGGTAGTATGCCTCACGGTCTCCTTCAGAAGACAACAGTAAGCCATAGATCCTAAATCTTCCTTATTATCTATTATCTGGGATTATATTTTCCATCATCACTGATTCACCACAGCCAGCTTAGCTGGAGTACACCAGTTCCTCCTGTCACATCTTGACAATGTACGGAAAGAGCAGGTGAAGCAAACAGTGGCTTAGTTCGGACGACACTTTAGGCATCGGAGGAGGGAAGAGGCAACGGACGGTACGTTATTTTTGGAGTGCCTTCCACACGACATGTTGCCCCTCCCCTGAAGCACTGCTGAAAATCATTGCCTCATAATAAGCAATGGGGCTCCGAAAAACAACGGAGCAGCCCATTGTTTTTCCCCATTGTTTAATAACGTACCGTCAGTTGTGTGTGTGTTGTGTGTCGCCCGACACACGACACAATAATCAACACAACTGACAGTTGCCTCTTCCCCCCTCCCGTGATCCTCCTGTCATCCAAACTGAGCCAGTGTTTTGTTCTATAGCATGCTGATATACAGGCAAGAGCGCCACCTATTGATTCAATGTTATAACTGCTGGCTGTTTTACTCAAAACTCCCACCTACAAAAGAGAAAATTAGGGTTTTCAAACGGAGACATGCAAATATTTCATACTGCGCTTGTGAAAATTTTCACTATGATTTCCCTTTGACCTTGTTCATGTTTTCATTTCACATTGGAACTAGCACTAGAGATGATTTTACCACTATGGAATTTACACTTCACCAACAAGGTTGATGCCTTTATTCCTCTAAGAAACAAAGTGGCTAGGAACTACTGACCTGGAAGAAATTAATCAGGGACAAATTTCCAAGTTATTAAAGGCAGAGAGCCTTTGCCAGGAAAAGAAGTGAAAACTGCAACCTTATTCACCAACTGCAATTTGGTATTAAATTGGATCTCCACCTGGATTCTAAGCATGTTGTTAAATCAGCAGCAAGTCAGGTTCATTTCAGTAGTATTGGGGTGACCATATGAAAAGGAGGACAAGAAGGCAGGGCTTCTGCAGCTTTAACTGTTGTAATGAAGAGGGAATTTCACCAGCTGCAGTATGCATACAAATGGCACCTGCTGAAATTCCCTCTTCATCACAACTGTTAAAGATACAGGAGCTCTGTCCTCCTTTCCATATGGTCACCATAAAAATATCTTTCAGATAGCCTTAGCTCTGATTAGAAGATTCAGCAGTAACATAACAGGAGAATTAGCAACCAGAGACCACGTGAAAGATTCAGAAACAGTTGGGCAAAATATTATTTTAACTGCAACCATTGTAGGGCAGCCACAACATATTTCTTAGCTTAAAAGGCCAATTTTAATTCCTTTCAGAATACTCATTGTATGTTTTAGTGGAAATGTTGCCATCTTGTTTTTTGTTCCAAGTGTTCACAACCACAACCTATCAGTATAAGGCAAGTTATGAACTGTAATAGGCTAGGGTGACCAGATAAAATCCAGGTCAGGGCTCATGTAACTTTAACAGTTGTAGAGAAAAGCGAATTTCAGCCAGTGTCATTTGTATGCAATTATTTCCTGGTGAAATTCCCTCTTCATCACAACAGTTAAAGGTGCAGGGGCCCTGCCTTCTTTTATATATGGTCACTCTAGTATAGCGCCTGCACCTTTAACTGTTGTGATGAAAAGGGAGTATCACCAGGAACTAATTGCATACAAATGACACTGGCTGAAATTCCCTTTTCTCTACAACTGTTAAAGTTACATGAGCCCTGACCTGGATTTTATCTGGTCAGCCTATAATAGGCAAATAAAACAAGGAGAAATATCTGGGGTAGGAGCATTTGGGGAAAGAGCAGGGAAGAATGGGAGCCGTGAAATCTCAAGGGATGTTGTTGTTGCAAAAGTGGAACAGCTGAACTCACTAGACCCCAGGGTGGAGAAAAAGAAGGCAAGAGCAAATGCAACCTGAGTTACAAATTGGAGCTGAGTGGTCATCATTCGAAATAGTCAATCAGCCAGAACATTTCAAAATCCACAGCACATTACAGAGTAACATGAGCAAAAAGAGTGACATCCCAATGAGCTTAATTTGACCATGAAGTGCGGGGGAGAGATAAGAGGGTGGAGAGGGTGGGAGGAGAAAGGAGAAGAAAGGGAAGAATGAATGAGGCAAGAGTAACAAGGGATGATGACTGCTGTATGAATAATCTTACCTTAAAATGAATTTGTGATATCTGAAAGCACTTTAAAGAAAATTGAAACAGGAAAGAGGGTGTCCTGCTAATGACCACTAGATGGCAGTGTCAATACAATAACATTACCACGAGAAGAATTCAACAGCACTATTTCAAAAAGTAGTGGTTCCTTTAATTCATTATTGTTGCTCATGTGGTTTCATTGAATAAAGACAGTAATTTTGCCAATCCTAGCACTTGTGCAATGCCGTGTCCTTGCTACAGCTAATAGTGAAATTGTCTTTTGTTTTTTAGGGTGACCCTATGAAAAGGAGGACAGGGCTTTAGTATCTTTAACAGTTATATAGAAAAGGGAATTTCAGTTAAAGGCCCCCTCCACAAGGATTCGCTTTTGCGCCTGGTTAAGTGATTATGCGCTTCATCCCTGAAGCGCATTTACCCCTAATACCTCTGCACGAGATGCAGGCAGGGAGAGGGGAGGGGGGAGGCAAGACCCCCGGAGGCAGGAGCCGATCTCGGCCGGGGAGCAGCGGAGGGGGCAGCGAGAGTCCTCCGCCGGCCTTTCTCTCTGCAAAGGCAAGAAACCGGGGGTGGGGGGGCGCTCAGGGGAGCCGGGAGGAGTTGTCACTGCTGGACGGGGAGCATCTCCTTCCCGGCGGGGACGGCGGCGGCGGCGGCGGGGAGAGGGGGGGCGGCGGCAGGGCGACCCCTTCTTCGGCCATGCGAAGCTCTCCCGCGCACGCTGGCTGCAGCCTCAGCGCTCCGCTCCATTGCCTGCCTGCGTGCCTGGCTGCTTCGCCCTCCCCCGCCGGAGGGAGGGAAGTCTGTCGAGGGATGTGGGCGGGTGAGGAAGGCAAAAGACGGAGCCAGAGGAGCCGGCTAGGGAAGCCAGGAGCCGAGCGGGGGAGCGAGCAGCAGCAGCAGCACATCCCGCCGCAAAATAAAACTCGCTATTTAACGCGCATTCGATAATGCGCACAATCGGAGGGATAGCGCGCCTCTACGCCCGATTTGCGCTCCCTCCTTGTAGAGGTAAATTTTTTAAGCGCCTTGAAAGAGCTTTAAACCTCTCTTGTAGAGGCAGCCAAAGCTGCAGGACCCCTGCCTAACACTGTTGCAATGACAAGGGGATGTTGCAATGACAAGGGAATTTGTATGCATGCAATGCTGCATGCATACAAATAACATAGCTGAAATTCCCTTTTCTACTCATTAAAGCTGGTTTCATAAAATCTTGAAGGTGCTCTAAAGTGTGGGTGGTGAGGAGTTTGGTTGGGTGACGGGGTTACTTTTGTATGAGCTTTCAGTTCCTGATATGTCAGTAATCGTTGATGGTTGATATAGTTTACCATAGAGTAGGCTGACCATATGAAAAGGAGGACAGGGCTCATGTAACAGTTGTAGAGAAAAGGGAATTTCAGCCAGTGTCATTTGTATGCAATTAGTTCCTAGTGAAATTCCCTCTTCATCACAACAGTTAAAGTTGCAGGGGCCCTGCCTTCTTTTGTATATAGTCACTCTAGTATAGTGCCTGCACCTTTAACTGTTGTGATGCAGAGGGAATTTCACCAGGAACTAATTGCATACAAATGACACTGGCTGAAATTCCCTTTTCTCTACAACTGTTAAAGTTATATGAGCCCTGTCCTCCTTTTCATATGGTCAGCCTACCATAGAGCAAAGGAAGAAGAGACAAAAGGAAAAACCTGAGAATGGTGCTGAAAAAAATGTGGAGAGCTTTAATAAAATAGTATATTGCCCAATGCATTTTGGTGGAAATGTTCCTCGTGGGCACAAGAATTCAACTTGTTGAGTTATGCTAGTAATGCAATGTCTCCGACATGTTGCCTTACTAGAATAGCTGAAAAAGCTGAATTCATGTGGCCCTGAAGGTTTCCACCAAACCTTACTGGGTAATTTAGTATTTTATTTAGGGTGACCTGATAAAATCCAGGTCAGGGCTCATGTAACTTTAACAGTTGTAGAGAAAAGGGAATTTCAGCCGGTGTCATTTGTATGCAATTAGTTCCTGGTGAAATTCCCTCTTCATCACAACTGTTAAAGTTGCAGGGGCCCTGCCTTCTTTTGTATATGGTCACTCTAGTATAGTGCAACTATCATGTCCAGTTTGACTTTTCAGGGTACACAAGATGTTTATAGTATACACATCTAAAAAGAAGTAAATTAAGAATGTGGCATGATTGATACTCTTCTTGGAGAGTCATGTTAGGCTTTGCTCTCATTGTAGTGTTCCCTTAATTCTTTCTGTTAACTGAAAAGTACAAATATTGGGAGATCTTTTCTACTTCTCCTGGCATCCTCAAGTTGTAGGACTGTGATAACTCTCCAGCACTCTCTTTTAATTCTGTCCACTTGGGCCAGATCTACAACTTTAGGCTGACCATATGAAAAGGAGGACAGGGCTCATGTAACTTTAACAGTTGTAGAGAAAAGGGAATTTCAGCCAGTGTCATTTGTATGCAATTAGTTCCTGGTGAAATTTCCTCTTCATCACAACAGTTAAAGTTGCAGGGGCCCTGCCTTCTTTTGTATATGGTCACTCTAGTATAGTGCCTGCAACTTTAACTATTGTGATGAAGAGGGAATTTCACCAGGAACTAATTGCATACAAATGACACTGGCTGAAATTCCCTTTTCTCTACAATTGTTAAAGTTACATGACCCCTGTTCTCCTTTTCATATGGGCAGCCTATACAACTTTGACAGTGGTTGGAAAACTTTATATGGAATGTGTCCTGGGCCCCAACAATTGTCGGTATACTTCAATACCATTATAATGCAGTAGTGTAGATCTGCCATGGTCTCTATTGGTGACACCTCTTTTAGTACGCACATTGAGGCCTGTTCTAGCCTCATCTGATTTGTTTACATTTTCTCAGTGGGCTTTTCCGCATGATCACACAAGTTTATCCTGACTACATTGTCTTGATTTGTTGTGCAATTATAGCTTGCAGTTCACCTGGAAGCAAACTTTTTCTCACCTGTTTCTTATTATTCTGACCACACCATCATAAGGTCAGTTACTCAGCACACCAACAATTTTGTTTGCCACAAAGTTCCTTTGATTGTTTCAGATTAGGTTGTTCTGATCCTCCATACAAGGAGACTGAAACTGTGGCCCAGAACGGTGGCATTTTCTCTGTAGGGTTTCCATCATATTTCACTGAGTATTCATTATATTGAAACATAACTCCATGAACCTATTTAATATTCATGTGGAGTTTCTCCCTCTGCACTTAATTAAAAAGGGGTATAATTCAGAATTGGTGTGACTAATTGAAACAATATGCCTTGTTCAATCATGTACCATGTATATTAGAGAGAATCTAATGGTCTTTTTGTTTGCTTATTAATAAACTTCAGAAGGCTATAAAAAAAGAAGGGCTCCTGCTTTTCCCTTCAAATAAAAGAAATGAAAAGCACCTCTTTCATCCTGTAATACGAACACTATGGGCAGTGGGGATATTGCTCCTGTATTCAAAAGGTATAATCTCCAAATGTCACTGTGCCTCAAAACCCAGGATTTCATTCATAAATAGGGCTTAATGGTCTGGCATTGCTGCTACTATGAGGCAGTATTCAGTACTGGCAGTTCAAAAGTGCCAATCACATTGTGCTAGAAGGAACAACCATGACCAAAACAGGAAACTTGTGCTTCATGGCACAACCCAGGAAACTAGCTGACACTACCACTTCTGGAATGGGACAAGTCAGCAGAGCAACCAGGCTTTAAGACTGAAGCATAAAAAAACCCTCCATTTAAGAAGCGTTGCAAGCGCTTCTCCCTTTCACTATCATGGCTATATCAGTGAACTCTATTTTTACTCTCCTGCTGCTATTGTGCCTGCCCAACCCCGCCCCTTCTCCTTCCCCCTCCAGTTCATTGGTTCTTGTCATTGATGGACATTGTGATGGACAGAGCAGCCTTCCCTCTCGCTCATTGGAGCTCCTATTAGAATGTACAGCAATGCTTACATGTATGTAATTCTTAAAGCTATAGAGATGAAACTTGGTATCTTGAGAGCTCTTAAGTAGAGCTTTCGGCATGCCAAGTTTGAATCAGATAGGTCTGTGCTTTGATTTTTAGGAATTTTTAAAATGCAAATTAACCAAAAGGCTTACATCTGCGTAGTTTATATAGATAAAGAGATGAAACTTAGCATAGTGATAGGTCTCTAGGAGGGCTTCTGGCATGCCAAGTTTGAATCAGATCGGTTCATCCCTTGATTTGTTAAGATTTTTTTAAAATTTCCCTGCTCTTTAAACCTTTTGCTGACAGTTCACCAGAGCGCTCTTCCACCTCTTTGCATTTGAGAAGGATTGCTTTTCCTTTCCTTTGATCATGCGAAGCTGAGCAGCTCCAGTTCATAAAATAGAGATGGCTGGTTCCTTTACTCCAAAGTAAATCCCATTGTCTTCAACTGTATTTACATCCAAGTCATACTACATTTGCACCCCCCCCCCCCATAGCTCCATTTTTCTTCAAAGTTACATTGTGGTCTCTTCCTGTCAGATGGAAAGATCACTGTTCTTAGTCATGACTCACTGGAAAAGATAGCCTTTTGTATTGCAAATCGGCTCTCCATAGAAACATCCTGTGGGCTTGATTTTGTATTAAACTATTTTGCCGAAGAGGATTTCAGGCAGTAAAAGGAACTAGGGTCGTTAGCACTAAGCACACCCACCTCGGCTTTGCTCCACTTCTTCAGCACTGGGTTTGCATGACATCGTCCCCCTCCTGCTGCTCTCTCGCCCTGAGGTCGCAGGTTTTAGTTTCTGTTTCGATTTATCCTTCAACGGGCAAAGTCCGAAACAGCAAAGTTCAATAGGCCAAGCTGAGGTATCGCAGCTATACCGACCATGTGTGATTCAAAATGCTAGACTTGAATACCAAACGGAGGGGAAAGCCACAGAAGCAATTGAATACCAAACAGAGGGGAAAGCCGCAGAAGCAACCGGGGTGGGGGGGGAATTGTAGGTGTGATAATGCCCTAGAACACGAAATTCACTAGCACCAGGAAATGTTTTCTCCATCCCTATAGGATAATATAATATAGGATAATATAGGACAATATAGGAGGAAGAATAATGACACAAAACGGAAGAGAACCACTAGGAAGATTTATAAGGCATGTGGAGGGGTGATGGAAGCGACAGAAATGGATGTATGAGGAAGGATCAGAGTGGTTTGAAAGGTTAAGGTACATAGGCACCAGGGTGAAGTTCTGCGATTCCAACAGGGCAGGGGTTCAGCAAAACAAGGAAGGAAGCCAAAAAAAAGAGGGAGTTGGAGCACTGTCCAAAAATGAAGAGGAAGTCAGTTGTAAAACTGCCCTGGCTGATTAAAAGCACACCCTATTCTTTCGTCACTGAAAATGGCCTTCAAGACACCCCCCCCCCCCAAACACAGAAGCAGATTTACTGGTTTACATTTAGTTTTTATTGCACACTTCCAAGATGAAACGGACTTTCTCAGATGCAAAATAAGCCGCGAGAACGGAGGGGAAAACCGAGAATAGTGCAGGACAAGGACGACGTCATGCGAGTCCATAGCACCAAAAGCGGAAAGGACGGACTACGAGAGTGCCATAACCCTAAATGTGATGAAGCCCTTGTGCTTCATAGCACAACCCAGGAAACCAGCTGACACTACCACTTCTGGAATGGGACAAGTCAGCAGAGCAACCAGGCTTTAAGACTGAAGCATAAAAAAATTAAAGACCAGCTCTTTCCAGTGCCACAAAAGCATGGATCCAACCCTATGGATCTTCATGATTTTTACAAGTGATCTATCAAAATTATCATCAAAACATAACTCACCTCTATGTCCACAGATACATTCTATGATTTAGTGGTGATTTTGTTGGTATTTCATCTAAAATCAAGAGGATCCATGCTTTGGATCAATGTGTTTATGCTGTGGCAGTCCTGGCAAGCACCAGATCTGTATTTTTACTGTGCAGTCTATGGACACCAATGAACACTTTAATTAGGTGGTGGTTTGGGGGAGCTCTTTCATAAATATCATGTGAAGGCAGGAGGATTTTTAATTATTATTATGATTTACTAGCTCTGACTTTTATCTTCTTGCCATTTAGAGACTGGGCACTTCCCCATGGTAGCCACTTTGTGATGGCGCACACTCCCCTTGGCAGGCCATTTTATGGTGATCTTTATGACACTTTCTCATAATTTCAAACATGCCCATGGATCCAAAAAGATTGGGAACCCTTGCTTTAAGTACTGTTGGGAGTTCCTAGCATCAGCCCTAAAGCTGTCCCAGCCTGCCTGCCTGCCTACCTCTCTCTCTCTCTCTCTCTCTTTTGCACACACCACACACCACACACACACACACATACACACACACACTGCAGCAAGTAATCATTAATATAAGCACAGGAGTTTTGTGATTAGGAAGGTCCAGTTTTTTGACAGCTCTATGCAATGGTTGCCCATTATAGGTGCCACACAATAGAAGAAAGTGGGAGTTGGAACACTTGTACCTGGAGATGACTGCATAACTCAAAGGAGTTATGCAGTCTGTGTAATCAGAATATTTTAAAAATGTTTTTTCAGCCCACACGGGACACTGAATGGCTCCGCACTCCCACAAGGCATTGTACTACTGTATTCTGTATTGTTACATCTATGTCAATAGTTTGTATAACAGCCTTACTAATATATCCTAAGTTAGAAGTAGGAAATGAGTAATAAAGCAATCAAGTGCAATTTTGGAGTGCTATACTTGCCTGTCCATTGTCTTAGTGAAGTGTGAAACCATTTGGAATTAGAGGAGAATAAATTACTTGAGTATTTAGTTACATCAATGAAATGCAAAGTGTGTCTGTCTGTTATGATTTGGATTTGTGTCAGTGGGTTGAATTTTTTTATCCTTTTCAGACCTAGAGCTTTGCTGGTTATTTAAAATCATTATGCAAACTCCAGCCTTCCTCTTTTTCCTATGTTTCTGGGTCAAGTGCAGCTCTGTTATGTGCCATTTGCTCACAGACTTTTCCTTCCCCTCTCAGACATTTCCCTCAGGCCTTTCTCTCTTCCCCTCATTCTTCTGGACCATGCCCCACTCCAAACGTCCTTTTCTATATTCACCTCAAGTTCTGCTATGCTTGGCCTGCTGCCCTCTCTGTTTCCTATTTGTTCTACCTCTTCACCTCCCCTAGGCTTGCCCTGCCCTAGGATTAAAGTCACTCATCCAATGATAACTAAAGACTCTTAGGGTAGTTCATCCAAAGCAACCAGAGAGCCTTCCACCTGTCCTGTCCTGCCCCTCTCTGACATGGGCACCACAACATTGTGGAGGCTGATGACTCTGATGTCAGTAGAGTGTTGAATTCACTCTGGGTTTCAGTCAGAAACACTCAGCACTCTAAAGTGTGAAGCACCTTGGATAGCTCCGTTAGAGTTCTGACTGAAACTCAGAGCGGATTCACTGCCCTACTGACTTCCGAGCTGCCAGCCTCCACTGCCACAGCATCCTTACTGCATTACAATATAGACACTTCTAAATGTTTGCCAATAGTTTATGTTCAAACGTCCTTTGTTTCTTTTAGAATATATGCACAGTATCAGGCAAAATTGAGTTCAACAGTACTACAAAATGTAGAAACATTTTCAGAAATTAATTTACAGTTACTAGGAAATGGGGTGAGAACATTCTTTCATTTAGTTTTGCCACTGCATATGGAGAGGGCAAATTGTTTCAGAACTACATCCCAAATCAAATGTTGATTTCTGTGTGTATAGTTTAATAAGGTCCAAGAAATATATAAGGATCAAAGCCATAAATCCCAGAAAGCGCAGTATTACTTCAGATCTCAGTTCAAGCAAATAGATGCAGACCTAGCAGACCTATACATTGTAACCAACAATGTTTAATTTCCCATGAAGTTAGATTTTCTATATAAGGTTGTTAATCTGCTGCATCTACTTTCAGTTTTGTTGCAGAATTGAGATCTGAGCAGCACACAAAGAGTGTTTCCTTTCCTGCTTTTCCATTACATAACCTCTAGGTGGCAATGTGGCATAGCAGAATAGACAATGTTCCATTATATAAGAGGAAATTGAGTTTTCATTCACTTTCACAATTAAGTACTGCAATTTTCCTGCTCTAAAAAAAATCATCAAAAGTGCTGCTTAGACACAGAAGTAAAACTGGAAGGTCATGTTAAAAAAAAACCCGTACACAATCATAATAGGGAATGATGAGCACATGGTAAATGCCCTCAGCCTTGATTGTAAACATGAGGCATTTAAATCATGGTGGTTGTGAAAGTGTTTATTTGAGGGTTGTTTCCTTATGTCCAAGGATTTTATTTTGTTTATTTATTTTATTGCATTTATATCCCACCTTTTTTCCTCCCAGGTACCCAAGGCAGCATACATAATCCTCCTCCTCTCCATTTTATCCTCACAACAACAACCCTGTGAGGCAGGTTGGGTTGAGAGTCTGTGACTGGCCCAAAGTCACCCAGTGGGTTTCCATGGCCGAGTGGGGACTAGAACCCGGATCTCCCGACTCCCAGTCCAACACTTTAGCCACTACACCACACTGGAAATGTGAATATTTGTGCTCATTTTAACATATTTACATGTGCCACAGCTGTTACCACTAAGACAAGTGTGGGGTTACTATATATAAGCACTCTAAAGGAATTAATAACTGTTGGCATTACAACAACTCATTAAAAACAACACACAGTATAGCCACTTATATGAAGGCTAATGTATTAAGAGGAACAAGTAAGCAGGCTATTGTTCAACTATGCATTTTCTACCTTAGCAGCCTTTGACATTACTTTGACTTCCTTTTGTTGATGTGTTGTGTGTACAATAGATTAGAATAATGTTTTTGCCTTTTTGACTGCTGTGGGACAAAAGACTTGTGATTGATAATGAAGTCACAACAAAAGCCTGAAGATACAGCTACAATGACCTTCGAAGGGCACATCATGTATATGACTTTTTCCACATTGGTTTGTGTGGCAAGTTCTTGACATCACCACTTAAAGCCAGGCCCCTTCTGCGTGAGGTCCAATCCCAATGCATCAACAAATGCACATTGGTTCCTCATTTGCTAAGCAAGGCCTCCCTCCATAAATGCTCTAATGGTAACAAGTTGTACCCAAGTATTTGGTGATCTATGCTTACTGATCTCTGTTTACCTGTAGTAAAGTCATTTTGGCTGTATCCCAGGGGTCCTCAACCCAGCACCCATGGGTGCCATGGTACCAGTGGTGAACTCCAACAGCACCTATGAAACTCTCCACTCCCTGTCCCTTCAAAAATTTTATTTTTAATTTTTAAAAGATGAAAAACTTTAGGGCACCAGGTTCTCCTTCATATTCCTGAACCTGCCAGTGATCAGCTGTTTAGTAGGCAGAAAGAAAAGGAAAGAGTTGCTTCCTGGCCCCACCCAATCTTCTTCCACCCACACAGATCTTTACCCTTTGTTCTCTCTCTCTCTCTCTCTCTCTCTCTGATCTTTCCACTCCCAGACTCTAGCCTTGCTATTTGTCTCCACCCAGCCCCTTTCCTCGTTATTTCTCTCCCCTCCCCAACCCTACCCTTCTTTCTTTCTCTTCCAATCCTCTAGTCTTGCGCTTTCCATTCCTCCTACTTTCTATCCCTCCCTCCTCTAGCCTTGAGCTTTCTATCCCCTATCTTGCTGTTTCTCTCCACACCCCCTCCTATTTGCCTTGCTGTTTCACACCACTCCTACTCTGTAGCCTTGCTATTTCTCTCTCCACCACATACCTTTTTTGACTAGTTAGGCCCCCCACTAGCCACATCCTCCATGGGAGCCATTTTGTGGTGGTGCCCACAGCAGTTTCTCAAAGTCCCAAATGTGCCTACAGGTCCAGAGGGGTTGGGGACCCCTGCTGTATCCCATCCCATTGCCTTGCTTTGCTCCATTTCAGCAAAGAGAGAAACTGTAAGTCTGATGGTGTCAGTAATCTCCCATTTGAGATTTACCAATCAATGGATCGTTGTGAATGCTAAATTCATTATGCCTCCCTTCCTGGATAGTTTCACTTTTCGTTTTGTTCTCTTCACCAATTAAAATCAAACCCAACCAAACACAGTGCAATTATAGATATGTCTATTCAGAAGTAAATTAAATTGAGTTCAATGGGGCTTTCTTCTAGGTAAGTGAGTAGTGGTGTGTGGCATTTGTTTAGAATAAATATCATTTAAATGATACATAAAATGAGAGTAGATGGTTCCTTTTACATGCAATATTCCCTAATATATAGAACTTCCAAAGAATTATATATATATATATATATATATATGTCTATCTCAAAACCTGAGGCAAGATAACCAGTTATGAGTAATTTCTTTTGTACAAATGAACCATGAACCAGTGGAATTACAATGGGGTTCTCTTTTTTTTTTATAAAATATAAAAATGTTTTATTCTTCTAAAAGAATGCAGCATCTAACTTTGGGAAAAGCCCCCTCCCAATTTCCTCTAATATTTGAAATAAATGAAGATCCTGGTAACCATGGTATTTTGATGACATCACAGTAACCATGACAACAAAACTGAAATGGTGTCATCAGAGCCCCTCTCTCCAACACTGTCGTATAATATTTAATAGATATTTCTAACATGTGGAGGGGTGACTCCACTTTATGAATAGCCATCAAAATGCCATGTGTAGCTTTTAAAGTCAGGCTCTTTTCTGTCATTTGAATGCTGTGGACTCCTTGCTAGAGCATGATAATGGAAGAGTAAGGGCAGTGGTGTTATATGGGAGGTGGGGAGAGAGAATTGCTCTTATTTTCAAAAGTTTATGCATTTAGTGAGACCAGAACTACAAGCATAATCCAAATGAGGAAATCCCAAGTGAATAAAATTGAAATGACTATCAGTGCAACCCTATGCATGTCTACTGAGAAGTAAGCCTCATCAGATTCAGTGGGGTTTACTACCAGAAAAATGTGCCTGGTTGGCAGCCTAAGTATATTATAGGTTTGAGAACCAGGAAGCAATATGAGGGCAGTCAGTAAAAACATAAGAAATATAGCCATAAGAACTTGTTACTAATACCTTAGAAGGAAAAATTAACCACAGGAGTCCTTGAAGATAATTGACGTGACTAGGCCTGTTCCCCTTAGGCTTGGGGAAGAAGTTTCTGGCGATCAATCGGAATCAGATTCTGAAGCAGAAGAGACAGCACCAGAAACATACCAGCCTACACGCGAAGTGGGAGAGGTGATTCTCATAGGCTCTTCACCAGCTGGGGATGAACCTTCACCAGACCTTATCACTGAAATCATTAACAACACACAGTCTGTGGGAAATCATTATTCTTCAGAGGGTAAGGGCACTTCAAGGCTAACTGAGCCTAGAGTCCACTGCAGACTCAAACAGGTGGAGCTAAAGGAAGGCGAGAGAAGGGTGGCCCCGGCTAGCTTCTCGCCAAAGGCTTCTTCAGAACCAGCCTCCTTGAAGTTAAAGCGTTATGGGAAAAGACATTCCCTTTTTCTTAAAAGGAAAATTGTCTTGCTTAGTTCGCATAGTTTTGCCTAGTGGGAAGTTCCTAGAGGTTAGACTCTCTTCAGGTGGGAAGAGATGTTTATTGCCTGAATAAAGCTTTGTGGATTACATGGCATACCTCTTTATTGTCTCCCAATAAGGTGGGAGGTTTTTGGAAACGCAACAATAATAAAGGTATTGCTATCTACGTCTATGAATCTGTATTTTGACAAACATGGACGCACAAATATACAGATGTAGACACAAATATAGGCATACATGGACACATAATATTCCCATCAGTTTCAATGCAGAAGAGGATTGGGAGCTATTGTTTTGAAATCACAATTCTGAAATTTTAACAATCACTATATCTAAATGTTATTCACATGAGACTACTAAATGAACTGAGAAATAAAGCTGCTGAATAAATACATTTTGGTATGCAAAGCCCATCACTCGCAAGTTACTTCTATCATCAGTTAAAATAAAGTATGTAGATGAGATTCTGAAATTTAAAGGCATTGATGACCATAATTTCAGCACTAGAAATAGTGACCAAACATGAGCCATACAGTTATGAAGAGTTACAGGACACACTATACAAGTCAAAGTGTATTACTACCCAACCCAGCAAAGAGCATACTTTCCAAGTCAGCAAAGTTGGTATCTGAGGCAGAAAATCCCAGAAGCAGCTCTCTCCATCCCTGGCTGTAAAAAGACTTGGCAAATAAAAGCTAGCAGGGATGGAACAACTGGCTGGGCCAGGGAAGTGATTAATGCATCTTTGCAAGAGGGAATGGTCCCAGGCCTCCTGAAAGAGGCGGCAGTGAGACCACTCCTAAAGAAATCTTCCCTGGACCCTGAAAATCTTAATAACTACAGGCCAGTAGCAAATGTTCCATTCCTGGGCAAGGTCCTGGAGCGGGTGGTTGCGAGCCAACTCCAGGCACTCTTGGATGAGACTGATTATCTGGATCCATTTCAGTCGGGTTTCAGGCCTGGTTTTGGTATGGAAACAGCCTTGGTCGACCTGTATGATGACCTATGTCGGGAGAAAGACAGGGGGAGTGTGACTCTGTTGATTCTCCTTGATCTCTCAGCGGCTTTCGATACCATCGACCATGGTATCCTTCTGGGACAACTGGCTGAGTTGGGAGTGGGAGGCACTACATTGCAGTGGTTCCGCTCCTACTTGGGGGGGTCGGCTCCAGAAGGTGGTGCTTGGGGAACATTGCTCGGCCCCGTGGATTCTCCAGTATGGGGTTCCGCAGGGGTCAGTTTTGTCCCCCATGCTGTTCAACATCTACTTGAAACCGTTGAGTGCAGTCATCCGGAGTTTTGGAGTGCGTTGTCATCAGTACGCTGATGACACGCAGCTCTATTTCTCCTTTTCATCTTCATCAGGTGAGGCTGTGGATGTGCTGAACCAGTGCCTGGCTGCGACAATGGACTGGATGAGGGCTAATAAACTGAAACTCAATCCAGACAAGACTGAGACGCTGTTAGTGGGTGGTTCCGCTGACCGGATGGAGGGTGTTCAACCTGTTCTGGATGGGGTTGCACTCCCCTTGAAGGAGCGGGTTCGTAGCTTGGGGGTTCTCCTAGAACCATCTCTGTCACTTGAGGCGCAGGTGGCCTCAGTGGCATGGAGTGCCTTCTACCAACTTCGGTTGGTGGCCCAGCTACGTCCCTATCTGGACAGGGATAACCTGGCTTCAGTTGTCCATGCTCTGGTAATCTCCAAGTTAGATTACTGCAATGCACTCTACGTGGGGCTGCCTTTGAAGGTGGTTCGGAAGCTGCAGCTTGTGCAAAATGCAGCGGCCAGATTGATAACTGGAACCAGTAGGTTCGAACATATAAGACCTATTCTGGCCCGCTTGCATTGGCTGCCTGTATGTTTCCGAGCCCGGTTCAAGGTGCTGGTTTTAACCTATAAAGCCTTACACGGCTTGGGACCACAATACCTGATGGAACGCCTTTCCCGACATGAACCTACCCGAACACTACATTCAACATCTAAGGCCCTCCTCCGAGTGCCTCCTCCGAGGGAAGCTCGGAGGTCGGCAACAAGAGAGAGGGCCTTCTCTGTGGGGGCTCCCCAATTGTGGAACGATCTCCCCGACGAGGCCCGCCTGGCGCCAACATTGTTATCTTTTTGGCGCCAGGTCAAGACTTTCCTCTTCTCTCAGGCATTTGGCAATATATGAGGAGCCTGGGTTTGTTTTGTTTTGGTAGCTTTTTGAAGTGTTGAAGTGGTTTTTAAATGTACAGATTGTGTGTATGTTGTATGTTTTTGCTGTTTTAATTTTTGTATATTATTTTTAATTGTTTTTAATCCTATGTAAACCGCCCAGAGAGCTTCGGCTATGGGGCGGTATACAAATGTAATAAATAAATAAATAAATAAATAAGCAATTTGATGCCCTTTCATGATACTTCAAACCAGCTTCCTGAGGCAGCTACTTCACCCTGCCTAATGGTAGGGCCAGCTCTGCCCTTGATTCTTCTTCAGTCTTGCCTCCTGGGCCAGATCTACACCAAGCAGGATATGACACTTTGAAAACATTTTGAAAACTGTATATGGAGTGTGCCCTGGGCCTCAACAGTTGTCACTACTGTTATAAACCATTTTAAAGCAGTAGTGTAGATCCGGCCCTAGTTTGTCCTTCAGTCTTGACTTATTCTTCAGTGTAGACTCCTGGCTTCCTTTTTGGTCCCAACTTTAATCCTGACTTCTAGTTTTGTCCCTCATTTCCAATCTGCTGACCCACTTCTGGTCTCATTTTGGACCACTGCCTATGACTCAGCCTGACCAATAGTAGTCATTGGGGCAGAAACAGTCCTGGTGATATTTGCTCACAGGCTCATTTGTAAGGAAATTTAAAAAATGTGAGTTCAAGTGTAGATTATTTCTGTCTCTTACACAGTCTACACTTGACTGTTACATCCCTATATTGTTCATGCAGTGCCCTAGGTAAGCACAAGACTACCTTCAGGTTTCTCAGCTTTGGTTCCAAATTCCCAAAAGGGGCAAAAGCTTAGGCAGTGTTCAGCACTATCTTGCATATTCAAGAGCCAATGTATGATATATACAAAGGTAGTTCTAGCCAGAGGAAGCTGGTGGCTCCGATGTCAGAGGGGCAATAAATCCTCTCTGGGTTTCAGTCAGAACTCTAAAGGAGCTATGCATAGTATGGAAGCATCTTAGATAGCTCTTTTAGAATTCACCACCCTACTGACATTGCAGCCACCAGTCTCCACTGGTTCTAGCACAACTTGTACATGAGGTGATGAAGAGGAGACAGAATGGAGGCAAAGTTGTTATAGGGAATCCCAGAGCCACCACATTTGGTTAGAAATAGAATTTGGACGAAGAGCCTTGGAGCTCGGGTCCCTCCTTAGAAACTCACAATGACATTCAGAAATTGTTGTATTCAGCTCGATACCTTTTTGTAGCGCTTCCCAATGCTCTGTGTTCCCTGTGGAGCCAATCACACCCTTGGATTCAAATTCAACAACTCAGCATAGGTCACAGATCAACACTTACCTGTAGAAGGATGAGGAATGGATGAGAGGGGATGGACGAGGTGAAAAAACAATGCAAGGACAAGCATTCAGGGTGTTAACACAGCGCAGTAACAGGGAATCAAGCCACAGGTTTCTTCCTAAACTGAGGAAGAGCGGTTACAAACTAGATTAGAATGTCTTCCTAGGGACAACTAATCAATACATGATAACAAGGTCAACAGATCCATAGAGGGAAAACCAGAGCAATTCCAAATCAGAACCGTGTGTGTGTGTGTGTGTGTGTGTGTATGAGAGAGAGAGTGAGAGAGAGAGAGAGAGAGAGAGAGAGAGAGAGAGAGAGAACAAATTACATAATGACCTATTGGGGCTGAAAACTGGCTGTACAAAGGAAATGGATCTATCTGGCCCTGGAAATGTAAGAACAGTGCCAGAAGAGAGCAAGGAATTGCGCTGAAAAATCATGAGGAACAATATTAAAAGCCAATTGGACCCTGGGTCATTCCAAGAACTGAGACCCACAAGCATGAGGAATTCCCAAAGAGAAAGAATAAATAACTGCCACCCAAACTCCAAAGCAGTTATACTGTTCAAAACAAAGGTTGCAAAGGGCATGATGGCTCAGAGCAGAGCTGGCATCAAGGGGAGGCATGGTTGGGCAGCTGCCGAGGGCCCCACTAACAAGAGTGCCCCTGGAGTTGGTTCTCCTCTTTTCTATTGCAACCTGCCTCTCGCTCTGCCCAGACAATGGAATGGCGAGAAGGGGAAGCAGCAGATGACGTTGCCTACTTGCTCACTGGCTCTCTGCCTGTCAGCCAAGTAAGTGGTAGCAAAGATGAGAAAGAGGATGTGGAGCAGTAGCAGCTGGCATCAATGGCGATGAGAAGGTAGACTCACTGAGGGAGGAGGCCCATTGAGGGTAACTTGCCCATGGGCTCTCCAAAACCTGGAGCCAGCACTTGCTCAGAGGCAGGGCCCAGGATGGGTCAAACCAAAGGGAACATTAGTTTGACTCAGGGAGGTTCCTTCTCCCTTGATTGATTGACATCTGGCTGACAATATAGGGGGTAGAAGACTATTAGCTTACAGTATTCAAAACCAGTTGACTTGTCTAGGAGATAGGAATGCTTCAGAAGTGGGCCAGATTTCCCACAAACACGCTAGATTGGCTAATTCAAAGGTACCCTTGTGGGTTTGTCTGCTGAATGGTGGCATGACAATCAGGCAGGCATTTGCATGTTTTTGTAGGTACAGGGAAAAACTCCTTTTAATCTAATCAGTGGCGGAAACATGTATGTGCTGAGGCTCTCATCTCTCTCTGGCCATCAAGAGCCTTAACAACATTCCTGGCAGCTTTCTATGCTGCTGTTTCCAGAACGAAGATTGATTCTTGAGCCAAGGTGTCAGGGTAATGCCAATGAAATACATAGGGCACAATACACACTGGGTTAGTTTGGATGACACTTTAGGCAATGGAGCGGGGAAGAGGCAACCGACACACAACGCACACACAACTGACGGTACGTTATTAAGCAACAGGGAAAAACAACGGGCTGCTCCATTGTTTTTCAGAGCCCCGTTGCTTATTATGAGGCAGCGACTTTCAGTCGTGTGACGGGGAGGGGCAATATGTTGCGTGGAGGTCACTCCAAAAATAATGTACCGTCCGTTGCCTTTTCCCCCCTCCGTTGCCTAAAGTGTCGCCCAAACTAAGCCTATGTGTCCAGAGAGTTAGCACATCTGAGCTCTTCTGGAACAACTCTGAGAATTCCAAAGTTGGCCATCCATGCACTAAGGTGATGGTGATCCTGCTAAGAGTCCCTAGAAACAAGAAGTAGGAAGGGCTACTTACCAAGAGTTGTTCTCTAGTTCTTAACAAGATTAAGACCCTTAAGGGATTTTCCACACCTCACGCATCTTGCTAGACTCATGGTGTGACTTTGTGGAGTTGTTGTGTTGGTTTGGATATTGCATTGTTCTTTTCAGAAAATGTGAGGGAGATTTTATTCTTACAAATAGTCTAGGTTGAAGTGTGGAATTATTTTTGTTTTGCATTGTACAATAAATGCTGTGTCCCATTCAGGAATGAGAGTGAAATTTTTGGAAATGATTAGCTTTAAGTTATGAAACCCTCTTTCCCCTTTCCTCATGTTCAAGCCTGCTTTCACCCACTGTGTTGAGCTCTGACTCAGAGCATGCCAATACCTGCTAACAATGCGTGCCCCACTGGGAAAATCACTAGGATTGGGCACACCAGAATTCTCTGTCACAAAGTCACTTTCTGACTCAGAACAAGGTCTACAACAGCACTGGCAGTAATATGCGCTGCAGATGAGTCATGCTGACACATTAATATGAACATAAAAACTCTGCAACATGCAGGCAGATACTTGAAAAACTAGAGGAGTGAATCCCAAATGTCCTCCCTAACTTCTTAAAGTCACACATAAAACATATATATATCAGTTTTTACTACCACCACAATTCAAATTCATATGCAGCGTTTATGCAACCCCATGGGTTTCTACTATTCCTATACCTTATACCAGGGACAAGCAACCTGGTGCCTTCAAGATGTTTTAAACTCCAATTCCCACCAAGCCCGGCAAGCATGGCCAATGGTCAGGGATTATGGAAGTTGTGGTCCAAAACATCTGGAGGGCATCAGGTTGCCTGCATCTGCCCTATACAACCAATTCCTCTGGTGCCACCACTACTTTCAGTCTCATCCCCCGTACTTATTTATTACATATTTATACTGCCCAACAGCCTAGGCTAGGGGCAGTGCCTAGGGGCAGTGAGGGCAGCAAAAAAACAATACTTTGCTGCCACTATTCAATCATCAACCTGCCGCCCAGCGGAGCTTTTCAGAGTTGTCCGGGGGCTTTTACATGCTGGCCCCAAGGACATGGTAGAACCATCTGAGGCCCGCTGTAATACATTTGCTGGGCACTTCCAGAATAAAATCTCTGGCATCCGTCAAGACTTAGATTCCAGTTTTATACCAGATTAATCTAGTGAGGTATCCAGAGCACAGGCTTGTCCTGTTTTCTTGGATAAGTTTCAGTTGGTGCAGCTCGAGGATGTTGACAAGGTGCTTGGACAGGTTCGTGCAACCACTTCCATATTGGATCCTTGCCCCTCTTGGCTAATAAAAGCTAGCAGGGACGGAACAACTGGCAGGGCCAGGGAAGTGATTAATGCCTCTTTGCAAGAGGGAGTGGTCCCAGGCCTCCTGAAAGAGGCGGCAGTGAGACCACTCCTAAGGAAATCTTCCCTGGACCCTGAAAATCTTAATAACTACAGGCCAGTAGCAAATGTTCCATTCCTGGGCAAGGTCCTGGAGCGGGTGGTTGCGAGCCAGCTCCAGGCACTCTTGGATGAGACTGATTATCTGGATCCATTTCAGTCGGGTTTCAGGCCTGGTTTTGGTATGGAAACAGCCTTGGTCGACCTGTATGATGACCTATGTCGGGAGAAAGACAGGGGGAGTGTGACTCTATTGATTCTCCTTGATCTCTCAGTGGCTTTCGATACCATCGACCATGGTATCCTTCTGGGACGACTGGCTGAGTTGGGAGTGGGAGGCACTGCATTGCAGTGGTTCCGCTCCTACTTGGGGGGTCGGCTCCAGAAGGTGGTGCTTGGGGAACATTGCTTGGCCCCGTGGATTCTCCAGTATGGGGTTCCGCAGGGGTCAGTTTTGTCCCCCATGCTGTTCAACATCTACATGAAACCGTTGAGTGCAGTCATCTGGAGTTTTGGAGTGCGTTGTCATCAGTACGCTGATGACACGCAGCTCTATTTCTCCTTTTCATCTTCATCAGGTGAGGCTGTGGATGTGCTGAACCAGTGCCTGGCTGCGACAATGGACTGGATGAGGGCTAATAAACTGAAACTCAATCCATACAAGACTGAGACGCTGTTAGTGGGTGGTTCTGCTGACCGGATGGAGGGTGTTCAACCTGTTCTGGATGGGGTTGCACTCCCCTTGAAGGAGTGGGTTCGTAGCTTGGGGGTTCTCCTAGAACCATCTCTGTCACTTGAGGCGCAGGTGGCCTCAGTGGCACGGAGTGCCTTCTACCAACTTCGGTTGGTGGCCCAGCTACGTCCCTATCTGGACAGGGATAACCTGGCTTCAGTTGTCCATGCTCTGGTAATCTCCAAGTTAGATTACTGCAATGCACTCTACGTGGGGCTGCCAGATTGATAACTGGAACCAGTAGGTTCGAACATATAAGACCTACTCTGGCCCGCTTGCATTGGCTGCCTGTATGTTTCCGAGCCCGGTTCAAGGTGCTGGTTTTAACCTATAAAGCCTTACACGGCTTGGGACCACAATACCTGATGGAACGCCTTTCCCGACATGAACCTACCCGAACACTACATTCAACATCTAAGGCCCTCCTCCGAGAGCCTCCTCCGAGGGAAGCTCGGAGGTCGGCAACAAGAGAGAGGGCCTTCTCTGTGGGGGCTCCCCAATTGTGGAACGATCTCCCCGACGAAACCCGCCTGGCGCCAACATTGTTATCTTTTCAGCGCCAGGTCAAGACTTTCTTCTCCTCTCAGGCATTTGGCAATATATGAGGAGCCTGGGTTTGTTTTGTTTTTGTAGTTTTTGAAGTGTTGAAGTGGTTTTTAAATGTACAGATTGTGTGTATGTTGTATGTTTTTGCTGTTTTAATTTTTGTATATTGTTTTAATTGTTTTTAATCCTATGTAAACCGCCCAGAGAGCTTCGGCTATGGGGCGGTATACAAATGTAATAAATAAATAAATAAATAAATAGGCTTTCTGGTCAGTTTACAACTAAAACCATAATAAACAATCTAGATTAAAACATTAAAACTTTAAAAGTCACATTAAACCAGAATAAGTTACAGTCCAGGGATGGCTTGTCTAAAAAGACTTTTTAGGAGGTGTTTAAAAGATATTACATTTTCCGCCTCCCGAACTGCACGAGGGAGGGTTTTCCAGAGGGTGGATCCTGCTACAGAGAAGGCCCACCATCGAACAGAATTGTTTTTTCTTCTCCAGGGCTGACTAAAGGAAATTTTCTAGAACAGGGATGTTGAACCCTTTTCAGCCCGAGGGCCAAATTCCATTTTGGAGAAGCTCTTGGGAGCCTCATTCCAGTGGTGGGTGGCGTTGAATGCAAAAGTGGCAGGGCTAAAATACCCCCAAAATGGCATATTTTAGTTAAAAAGGTCTTACTGTCAGTAATTAAGCCTTAGGAAAGGCATTTCAACATGACTAGATGGGGCGGGGTGGAAGGAAATTGGCCATTTAGAACCGTAGAGGGCTGGATTTGGATCCCTGGCCTAAGGTTTTGTACCTGGAAAAGTGTGGTAGCTGTGGGCTATTCCTGCATTATATCATCCATAAAGGATCATCAGACAAGTGGGGGGGAGGAATCGCATTTCCCTACCATCCCTTTGCCTCCTGCTTGTCCCACCATAGGCATAAGCAGTTTCTTCACACGGGGAAGAAAGAGGAAGCAAGCAACGGCCACGTGGCCCATTCAGTGGGCGTTTTTATTGCACTGCTTCTCCTGAACACAGCAAGAAATGGTGGCAAGTATCATTATATCCTAAAAAATAGGATTTTCTGGGTGGTTTGTTTTTGTTGTTTTGATGGGAAAAAAGAGCAGAAGAAGCAGGAGACGCATGGGAGGCAGACGTCATCATCATCAAAAAGACCCAGAAACATCCACGAGTGGCCAGTAACAAGAGTGCTATAAAATGCTCATCTGATGACGCTCGTACTTTTCAAAGTCTTTTCCCAGCTCATGAGCAAATCTGGAACTACAGTTGTGTCTTCTAAGCCCAATTATAGCACTTCTTCAACAAAAATACAGATGTTTTGGAGGCAAAGGCAGATTCTAGGGCAGCTCATGGGAGCTTGTACAGTAAATACATTATTAATGGGAGCAGGTTCAGTTTTATCATCACTTGTTATAATAGCAAACTCAGGTGGTAGTGCAGGCTACTAAGAAAAAAAAGGTATGTATTAGAATACTAAGGGGAACTCTGAGTTTGCAGAAGCAACCCCCCCCCCCAAAAAAAAACTTTTTAAAAAAAACCTACGGGTTATCCCCCTTCCAAGAATGGCCCAATGAGGACTGAGCATGTTCAATAACCACAGAATGTCAAATGTTAGTAGTTGGGGGGGGGGGAGGAAAACAGAGGAGGAGTGGAGTATCCTGGAGATGGGTATGGCTAGCTGGCTGGAACCTGAACCCGTTAGGGGTGAAGATACACTGCAACATTTTGTTGCAGGTCCCACGGGTAGTTTATAATCCAAAAAGTAACAGAAGGAAGTAACATTATATTGGGACCAACTAAAATGTCACACAAATATTGAGCAAGCTTTTGAATTCCATCCCCAAAACACTTCTTCAGGACTGATATTAAGCAAGTAAAGCAAAACAAACAAAACAGCATGTGTTGGTGGGGAGGGGAGGATAGACTCTTGCAAAGTCTGTAATTTGTAAGGTTCTTAAGATGGAGTAGACTCTAGATAGGTCTAGATAGTCCTGCATAATTCTCTCCAATAGGGTGACCATTGACAAGGAGAGATTCAACAACTTAGTAGTCTTCTTGAATTTCAGAGAGCCGTGAAGACAGATTTCTTCCGGCAGGCATACCTAGTTCAATTTTAAGATGTTTTAATAATGTATTAGTTTTATTTGTTTTTAATGTTTTATCTATTTTATGGTCTTTGTATTTATATTTATTGTTGTTCCCCACCTCAGTCCAGAGGGAGAGGCGGGTAAGAAATAAATTAATATTATAATGATTATTATTGCTATTATTATTATTATTATTATTATTATTATTTAAAGGAGGACAGGACTGCTGTACCTTTAACTGTTGAATAGAAAAGGGAATTTCAGCAGGGGTCATTTGTATGCATGCAGCACCTGCAGAAATTCCCTCTTCATCACAACAGTTAAAGCTGCAGGAGCCCCTCTTTTGTATCTGGTCAAGAGAGCAGGGCTTCTGCAGCTTTAACTGTTGTGATGAAGAGGGAATTTCACTAGGTGCTGTATGCATACAAATGACCCTTGCTGAAATTTCCTTTTCTATTCAACTGTTAAAGGTACATGAGTCCTGTCCTCCTTTTCAATGGTCACCCTAGAGGAGAGAATTATGCAGGACTATCTAGACTAGGCTGACCAGATAAAATCTAGGTCAGGGCTTATGTAACTTTAACAGTTGTAGAGAAAAGGGAATTTCAGCCAGTTTCATTTGTATGCAATTAGTTCCTTGTGATATTCCCTCTTCATCACAACAGTTAAAGTTGCAGGCACTATACTAGAGTGACCATATACTAAAGAAGGCAGGGCCCCTGCAACTTTAACTGTCGTGCTGAAGAGGGAATTTCACCAGGAACTAATTTCATACAAATGACACTGGCTGAAATTCCCTTTTCTCTTCAACTGTTAAAGTCACATGAGCCCTGACCTGGATTTTATCTGGTCACCCTAATCTAGACCACAGTAGGTGCAAAATATATTTAAAAGTTGCACCAAAGGACAAACAAGCAACAATGTTTTTCCCCTCTTATCTAATGGTTAAAGTTATCTGACACATGCAGATTTAAGGCTTTGAAATTTTAAATACTCAAAAACAGGGCAATGTAAAACAGAACAATTCCCACTGGTAGTGCAGTAGGATAGCTTTAACAGTGCTGAAAGCCAAGGTAGAAAAAAGAACTCCAAGACTATACACTGCCTTCCCCAACCTAATAATAATAATAATAATAATAATAATTATTATTATTATTATTATTATTATTTATAACCCGCCTCTCCCTTCGGATCGAGGCGGGAAACACAATGTAAAATACAAAAATCACAAGCAGTTAAAAAAAATTAAAAACAAGAGAAAATGCATCATTAAAACATCTTAAAATTCATCCGGATAGGCCTGCTGGAAGGGAGCAGTCTTCATGACTCTCTTAAATTCATGAAGACTGCTAATTTGTCTAATTTCCTCCAGCAGACCATTCCATAGTCTGGGAGCAATGGAAGAGAAGGTCCTCTGGGTAACACTCGCCAGCCTAGTTCTGGCTGGCTTGAGTAAGTTCTTCCCAGAGGACCTAAGTGTGCGGGGCAGATTGTACGGGAGAAGGCGGTCCCGCAGGTAGCCTGGGCCCAAACCATGTAGGGCTTTAAAGGTAATAACCAACACTTTATACTTTGCCCGGAAACTGACTGGCAGCCAATGAAGTGATTTTAAAACTGGTGTAATGTGGTCACCCCTAGATGTACCGGTGACCAACCTGGCTGCCATATTTTGAACAAGTTGAAGTTTCCGGACTAGGCACAAAGGTAGCCCTATGTACAGCTCATTGCAGAAGTCGAAGTTACCAGCGCGTGCACTACCGTCTTTAGGTCTTCTAACTCTAGGAAGGGGCGCAGCTGGCGTATCAGCCGAAGCTGATAGTAGGCACTCCTGGCCATCGCATCAATCTGAGCTGTCATCTGGAGCGACGGATCCAGGAGTACCCCCAAGCTGCGAACACAGTCTTTCAGGGGGAGTGTAACCCCATCCAGAACTGGTTGACACACCTCCAAACCCAGGTTGGGGCCTTTGACAGCGAGCACCTCCGTCTTGTCTGGATTCAGCTTCAGTTTGTTTTTCCTCATCCAGCCCATTACCGCCTCCAAGCATTCATTCAGAGGAGACACACTATCCTTAGCTGACGATGTTGTCGAAGGCATAGAGAAATATATTTGGGTGTCATCAGCGTATTGATAGCACCCCACCCCATGCCGTCGGATGATCTCTCCCAGCGGTTTCATGTAAATGTTAAACAGCAATGGGGAAAGGATGGCACTTTGTGGTACACCACATAGCAACTCCTTTTTTGAAGAGCAGCTATCCCCAAGCATCACCATCTGGAACCTGCCCGAGAGATAGGATCAGAACCACTGAAGCACAGTGCCCCCGATTCCCAATTCCCCCAGGCGCTCCAGAAGGATACCATGGTCGATGGTATCAAAAGCCGCTGAGAGGTCCAGGAGTACCAGCAGGGACACACTCTCCCTGTCAATATTAAGGCGTAGATCATCCACTAAGGTGACCAAAGATGCCCTGCAGCTGCTTTGGACCTCAACTCTCACACCTGCCTGTGTTGCCAAGGGGCGGTGGTTCTTTTTAGCATTGAGTAAACAATGAACACACTAGTGGGTGAAAGCTAAAGATTTTATTAAGCAGAAGAAAGCAAAGCACTACAGAGACAGATTATAAGCTTAGGTCCCTACAATTGCTGAGGATGTTATAAAAATATGACAATGGACATTACTCAAATAACAGCTGGAATGCAGCACCTTTCCACATCAGCCTGTATCAAGCTCCCATCCTGGGAGAGTCTCAGGGATTCATATATGCTATTATGGCCATATTAACCCCATCCCTATTCTGGAGCTCTAGCAGGTGGGATCAAAGCCAACATAGATATGCCAATCGTGACTATTCTTCACAACAAGTAGCTAACCTTGAGATCTTGGCAGAGGCTTATCTAACTGACCAGGGGATGAAGAAGCATAGATAAGGACTAAAAGCTGGAAGTCTACGCATGAGAAGGAGCAATGTGTTGTGCACACTAACTCCTCAAAATAACATTTGTCTTCCACTTTTCCACTATACTGCCTAACATCTATATGGAACATGAAAATATGAAAATAAAATAACTACTTTTACATGATCTGAATTCATGCTATTAATATGGGATGAAAGCAATGGATAAGAGATTGCATACAAATGACTGGTTCGAATTAATTGATAGTAAAAGCTGCAGAAACTATTTATGTTGCAGTGAAACTTTTGTGCTGGATTTTGAGGGTAAGAACTGTTCAATTTTGCATTTCTTTGCTTTTTTAGGTATTTAATGTCAAAGCCTTAAATCCTAACTGCATGGGTTTTTTTTAACCAAGTTTGCTGTCTAATAAAGACAGACGTACATTCAAGTAAACTAATGGTTTGATATCAATGCACAGAATTTATTTTTAACAATTCAAGTCTTTTAAAAGAACTGGAAACACATTATTTTGGTTTCTTAACAATGTCTACTGCTCAGAAATTATTAAACAATCTTTCTCCACTAAATCAGAAAAATCTGTCATTAGGTTGAACAAGGTTCTTCCTACCAAAAGATAACAATATAGCTTTTAAAAGACCCCAAAGTGATTATAAACTCTTGGTCAGAACATCGAGTTGATACACCAGATGGTTACAGATTCAGTGAATAATATGTTTTAATAATATAAAAAGCAAAGAACAAGTCCCATAGAACTCATGAAGTAACAGAGTGTTACTGGTCCATGACACAGCAGCTTTGAAGATTGGATAGTGATGTTCTATGACAGGCATTTCGCCTTTCCTCTCTTTCCTGTTCCCTGATCTAAATCAGTCTCTGAAGCTAATATTAGCCACAGGGGAGTTGGAGAATGACAGTTGTAGCATCGGCATCACCCCACCCTACCCCAGAACTAAAGGGTTCTTGATGAAATGACATCAAGGAATGGGGGAAGACAGGCATACATACATAATAACAGCATTGCAGGATTAGTATAAAGGTTGTCTAGTGCAAAGATTACCAAGCAGGGGCGGCCAGATTCCTCCCAGAAGTCTACAAATGGGATAGGGTAGGAAGGCCACAGACCTCTCCCAGAGATCGTCTTCAACATCTCATATTCAGAGATATATTGCAATTGAATGTGGAGCTTCCATTTTAGCTATCATGATTGATAGCTGGCACATTGAACTAGAAGTTAAAGAGGTGAGAGGGGCAACTCAACTCAGGGCTACTGTTTTCAGTGGCAGCCCCATGTTATTTGCGACTCGTAGTTCTGTGACAAGCTTGCTTTTAATTACTTCCAGTGTGGAGGGAAGAGGACAAAGCCAATGAATGTAAGTGGTGTGGTTTACATGGCACAAGCCATGAATGAGTCCCATGTCTCATAGTCTTTACTTATGAGTTTGGGCCAAATTTTAATCAGATTAAAGGTTGAGTTAATCACATATATGCTTGCAGTCCTAATCAAAATTATTTTTTTCCATTTCCTGTATTGGAATGATGATTACACCCTCTGGGATGAGCAGAAGAATAAAAATAAGGTGGTTAAGAATAAAATATTGCTGCTATTCAAGAATATTTAAATATTAGATTTTACTGCTGGGAAGATTAGGACCACCTCTAGATGGATTCCGTTTGACTCCTGGTTAGCCGATTATGTGCATAATCGCTGAAGCGCTTTATCCTAAATGCTTGTATGCAGGAGGTAATTGAGCGCACAACTGGTGGCCTTACCGGTTGTTTCAAATGCGCTTTACAAGTAGTTAATGCGGAGAATCGCTTGTTCACATAGTCAAAATGCGCTTTAACGGCCGGAGCAAAATAAAACTCGCTATTTAACGCGCATTCGATAATGCGCATAATCGGAGAGATAACACGCCTCTACGCCCGATTTGCACTCCGTTCTTGTAGAGGTAAAAAATTTAATGCGCCTTGAAAGAGCTTTAAATGCCTCTTGTAGAGGCAGCCTATGACATTTAATAAGTAGGGCCAGCCCTCCCATTAGGTATGGTGAATCCCCTAACTCAGGCAGAGATCCAGAAGGGGTGGACCATGGGCCCTGCCTTATGCATCTCAAAAGTGAGGCACAGGGTAAGTGGCTGCCCCAGAAAACCCCACTGGTTGCTTTCCTGCTGTGGCATATGCTGCAGTAGGAAATCAACCATTGTGGCTTTCTAGAGTAGCCGCTACTACCCAGCCTTTGCATCATTCTGAGTAAGGCACAGGCAGACAGGCACTCCAGCAAGACACACTCACTGCTCTCATTCTGCAGCAAATAATGTGGTGTAGAGGCTAGAATGGTGAACTGGGAGTTGGGAGATCTGGGTTCTAATTCCCACTTGGCCATGGAAGCTCACTGGGAGACATTGAGCTAGTCACGGACTCTCAGCCCAACCTATCTCATAGGGTTGTTGTTGTGAAGATAAAATGGAGAGGATTATATACGCTGCCTTGGGTGGAATATAAATGCTACTACTACTACTACTACTAATAATAATAATTAGGGATGTGCACGGACCCCCCGGATCGGATCGGGACCCGGATCGGGACCTCCAATTTTGTCATGGATCGGTTCGGACAAAATCGGAGCCCCCCCAGACCGGATCGAGTCCGATCCCGATCCAAAAATCGGAAATTTTTGGATGGGCCGCCATTTTCCCCCCCATAGACTTGCATTGCAATGCAAGTCTATGAGGAAAAAATGGTGGCGGGTGGGTGAGGGGGGGCCTAACTCCCTCCCCCCCGGGGCCGTCCGCTGTGGACGGTCCCGGCAGGTAAGCCCCCTCCCCCGCGCTCCCTACCCCCCCTGGGGCCGTCCGCTTCCATCCGCTGGCGCCTGTGGGCGCCCCCGGATAGAAGCGGACGGCTCCGGGGGTGGGGGGTAAGCCCCCTTCCCCGCCACTGCTTACCTGTTAGGGTCGTTCACTCCCGTCCGGCACCAGCGGCTACCGCCAGCCGGCTTTGCGGCTTGCTCTAGAGTAGCGCGCCGGGTGATCACCCGGCGCACCACCCTGGAGCAGGCCGCAGAGCCCGCTGGTAGTAGCCGCCGGCGCCGGACGGGAGCGGACGGGCCGGGAAGGTAAGTGCCCCCCTCCTCCCCCCCCGCTGTCCACTTTCATCGGCGGGTGGCGCCAGCCAATGGAAGCGGCGGTGGGCACCAGTGGGCGCCCGCCGATCCGCCGAACCGGTTCGGAGCCTTTTCGGACCGGTTCGGATTGGATCGGCCGATCCAGCTGTCGGATCGGAAATCGGATAATTTATCCGATTTCCCACTGGACCGGACTCGGATCGTGGATCGGGTCCGATCCAGTGCACATCCCTAATAATAATAGCTCTCTGGGGCTATGCCCACTGAATGCCTCACTTTAAGGAGTCCTCAGAGCAAGGCATCAGGTGGGCAGGCTCTCTGGAAATGCCTGCAAGCTGCATCCCTGCTGTGACAAATGTAGAGTGACCATATGGAAAGGAAGACAGGGCTCCTGTATCTTTAACAGTTGTATAGAAAAGGGAATTTTAGCAGGTGTCATTTGTATGCATGCAGCACCTGGTGAAATTCCCTCTTCATCACAAAAGTTAAAGTTGTGGGAGCCCTGTCTGAGTGACCAGTTACAAAAGGGGGCAGGGCTCCTGCAGTTTGAACTGTTGTGATGAAGAGGGAATGTCACCAGGTGCTGCTTGCATAAAAATGACACCTGCTGAAATTCCTTTTTCAATTCAACTGTTAAAGATACAGGAGCCCTGTCCTCCTTTTCATATGGTCACCCTAGACAAATGCTACAACAGGAAAGCAGCTGGCGCGGCTCTCCAGAAAGCCCACCTGGCCCAAATTCTGGGCCGGGTGTCCCTGGAAACTGCTTGTGCTGCAGTCTCCAAAGACACTTCCCCCTCCCCCCTCCAGCTCAGTGCAAGGTATTGAGGGGGAAGGCGAGACAGCCATGAAGGAGGCAGATGGGCAGGAAGAGTGAAGAGAGGACAATGGTGGTCACAGTGACCACGAGAGGGTGGTGGTGTGTCCTCCTGCCTCAAGCAGTGGGTGTCTGTGCTATGGCTCAGTGAAGCTCAGTAATGGGGCAAACTATAGGGCAAATCCATTCAGCAAATTAGAAGGCAGGCAGAGATCAGAACAGTATTACTGGTCAAGAAGAAGGGCAGCCCAAAAGCAGGACCTGAGGCAGAGCCAAAGTCAAGCACAGACAAGCGGTCCAACTCAAGCACAATCTAAGAAACAGAATCTTATCAGGAGTCCAGCGGTCAGCAGCATGAAAGATCAGTTCAAAGTAGAAGCATGGTCTGGGAAGCTAGCTTGCAAGGTACTGGGAGTTAAAATAAAAGTGTTGTCCCAGCAGCCCTCCCTTCCTAGGACTAAAGCTTACAAGCAGGAGATTCCAGTGCCCCACCCAGGAGTCAGCTGCAGTACATCAGGGGCTTCTGGAAGCGGTCCTCCTCATGAGTAGAGCCTTCTCATGAAAAACCTTCCTTTGCAAATGGGCACTCCTCACAATGATTGCTCTGGCCTGCCTCTGGAACCACCACTCTCAGGATATAGGTGGTCACTCAGCCTCCATTTCAGGGATGGGCCTACAGCCACCTCCCCTTAGGGCCCAGGTAGGCTGTCCAGATGGCTCGGGATTTCCCGGTCCTAACCGGGAATCCAGGGGCGAACCGGCCCAACCGGGGGGCAGGGGGGCAAACCGGGGTGGTGGGGGGTCACGCGGTGGTGGCAGCAAGCAAGGAGCGGCGGTAGACCCGGCGGCGGTAGCGGCGGAGGAGCCCGGGAAGCGGCCGCCCCAGCAGGTAAGTGCCCTCCCTCGCGCCTCACGCTCCTTACCCGTAGGGGCGTCCGCTTCCCTCCGGTGCTCGAATCTACTGAGAAACAGGCTTCGTGGCCTGTCCCTCAGTAGCGCGCCGGGTGATGATGTCATCACCTGGCGCGATACTGAGAGACAGGCCGTGAAGCCTGTTTCTCAGTAGATTCGAGCACTGGAGGGAAGCGGGTAAGGAGCGCGAGGCGCGGGGCACTTACCTGCTGGGGCGGCCAGGTCCGCCGCCACGCCGCCGCGGGGTCCGCTGCTGCGCCGCTGCCGCAGGGTCCGCCGCCGTGCCGCCGTGGGGTCTGCCGCGCCGCTGCCGCCGGGTCCCCCGCCGGCTCGTAAGGCCAGCGGCTGCGCGGAAGAGGCGGGGGAGGGCCGATTACATCACTTCCGGATCCGGCCCTCCCCTGCCTCTTCTGCGCAGCCGCTGGCCTTACAAGCCGGCGGGGGACCCGGCAGCGGCGGCAGCGGCGGCGGAGGCAGCAGAAGAGAACCCGCCCCGGTAGGTCCGGGCTGATGTTTTTTTGGGGGGGGTGGCTTGGTGGGGGGTTGTTTTGGGTGGGGGGGTGGCTTGGGGGGTTTGTTTTGGGGGGTGGCTTGGTGGGGGGGTTGTTAGTGGGGGGGGACCGGGATTTTGGGTTCCAAAATCTGGTCACCCTAGTGGTGTGCCTCCCAGTGTCTTCGCATGGGCTGCTACTTCATGCTGTTTGTGTCTAGGAGTTTTAGCTCCTCCTCTGAAGGATTCCTCCAGTCTTGCAACAGTTGTTAATAGGTCTGGTCTACCGCTATTTTAAACCAGCATAGCTGCACTGACATGAGTTAGTCCATTGTATGTTTTTGAGATTTAGCCATATTATGGCTTTTATAGATCTTCTTCTGTTTCTGAACATTCTGGAAAGTGGACTATTCCATTTCACAAACCCATTGTACTTCAGGCTTAGCAAGAGAGAACATGTCAAGAAGTTACTGAATCTGATCAGGATTGCCAGATTCAGTATGTGACTAGAATTATATACCTGCAATGGTTGTGTAGAAAGAAGGACTACAAGCCACCAGGAATATTATCCTGGTGGTGTTTAATGCATCTAACTACCCAGCATTGCCACTTTCTTCTCACCCATAATTTTTCAGATTTGAGGAGGGCTTACCTCTTCAGGTCAGTGGCTCTGCCATGGTTGCTTGCATGGCTTACAGTATGCCAACATATTAAATGGCTGTCTTAGAACAATGTTCCCTCAACTCCTTTCCCCACAAAGCCTCTCCTGTCCCTGAGATATATTGATGACAATCTTCATGAGCTGAATCCATTCCACCAGGACTTCAACAACTTTCACCCCACCATCAATGGACTGGACCAATCCACTGAGCAGATTCACTTTCTGGACACTACTGTGCAACTACATAATGGACATATAAACACCTTATATGAGAATCCCACTGTCTGCTAAAAAAAAGTTTGCATTCTTCTAGCTTCCACCCAGAACACATCACAAGATCCATTATATATAGTCAAGCCCTATGATACAACCACATTTGTTCCAGCTCACCAGACAGTTCACATTTTAAGCACTTCCTAGACTACCCAAATGAAGTGGAAAACAGAACAAGGCTAGATAGGAATCCAGGAAAAGTTATTACAGGACAGACTCGGAAGAGGAAATGACATCATGGCTGCCTTTATATGTCTGAATCCAACTCAAGCCGCTTTGTGAGAATATGCCTCTGAAAAGCAGGATATAAATGTATTAAACAAAATAAATATTTGCCACCTCCTACTTTTCTCATATGACAGGTCTGTTTCAATGCAAAAGAATAAAATGGGCTTAAATTAGACATCAGAAATGGCAAGATTCAAAAACAAGTGAGCTTTAATTGAGATAATAGTTTCCGATTCCACTACAAGTGTTAACTTACTAGTGTGATTTGTGCTATCACCAATTACTGCTGTTGTGAATAGTCACTTTGCTTATTTTAAATTTTACACATAGTTGATGCGGATTATTTTTTGCATTTCACTGCTATTTGACCTCACTGTTCACAATTGTTTTTCTATACCTCTGTAGGTGTGTGTATCCACACCCACCTACTGTCTGAGGATAATACTATTCACATCTTGTGAAGTGGACTTTAGTCCATGAAATCTTATGCTGTAACAAATCTATTACTCTTTAAAGTGCCCCAGGATTGTTTATTTATTTATTTTGTGGTTACAGATCAACACGTCTCTCTCTGGAATTTGCATAGAAAGGATCATTTTGGCAAACACACATTTTCCAATCAGTTCATTTGCCAAAGTCATTGCCTTGCCCCTGTTGAATCTGGCAAGCTTAGAATGTGTACTGGTAATAGCTATTTAAAAAGGTCACGTACAGCTGGCTTTTCTAGGGTACACATACTCTTTTTAAAAAAATTAAGTACATGAAAAAATGGCAGCTTATGCACATTATCTGCCCATGTAGCCCTTTTAAAAATACATATATAAAGTCACAGGAGTCCCCGCCCCCTCAGCTGCCTTCTGCACAGGCTGGATTCCCAGTACGTAGCCAACCATTCATGTGCATGCACTGCTCACGGGTCCATCTTTGGCATGCCATAGAAAGTGTTTCTCTTTTGGGTGACATGTAAAAAAAAGCTGAATCCTGTCCATAGTTATGTGTCTATACGTCTGGCTGGCTGTGGGCTGCCTGGGAACTGGAATGTGCAGAAGCCTCACGCATTTTTGCTGTGGCTGCCACAATTCACCCAGGAATGGAACAAGACCTGCATCTGACCTTTTAGTTGGGCATCTGTCTGCAGTGTTTACGTACAGCAACAAAGCTGGGTTGTAGCTACATAATCCACATGCTTGTTTCCCTTGCAAAATGAAATACACTGCTGTTGAGGTTGTTGCATCCTATAAGAGAAAAGGGAAGGCTCTATATGCTGTCGTTCTCTGGGGAATTAGTGTGTGCCTCCTCCCCCCCCCCACCACCACTCTCTGGTTCTCTCTTGCTCATGGGCACTTCTGCAGTTTGAATATTTCATTCATGTTCCTCCCCCCTTCACCATCTCTCTCGCTCTTTCAGAGAAACATGTGTCTATGTGCGAGCGAGTGCGTGGGCGGCCTTTGAAAGGCTTTCTGTCAATCAGACCACAGAGCTGAAAAGAGAAAGAGATATGGGGGAGCACAGTTTTAATGGGGGATGTGGGCGGCTGTTGCTGCTGTTGCTGCCAGCTACCCAGCCAGCTGTGCAGCCCTTCCCTGGGGCATCTGCATAAACATGGAGTATGAGCCTTTCACCACTTAAAATGACCACCCACCCACGCACTCACAAGTCTCTTCACCTGGCACAGCACCTGGAGCAGTAAAAAGAATGAGAGGAGGAAAGAGGACCATGAATGGAGACTGCCTCTGACAACCACTGTGCTTGGTTATTCCACGGCCCACAAATTCCAGCTACACCTTAGGGATGGAGGGCAGCTTGCATCCTGGAAAATGGTCAGAGGCTTTGGACTGTGAAACATGGGCCTCCTCCACACGGGGCGTTTAATGAGCCTTGAAGGCTCATTATAAATTTTACCTACACACGAGCGGAGCGCAAAACGGGCGTACAGGCGCGTTATCTCCCCGATAATGCGCATTTTCGAACGCGCGTTAAATAGCGACTTTTATTTTGCTCCGGCCGTTAAAGCGCATTTTCGCTGTGTGAACAAGCGATTATGCGCATTAACTACCTGGAAAGCGCTTTTTGGGCATCTTTTAATGCGCTTCGCCGCTTCCCGCCGCCTCCCGTGCAGAGGGATTGTGAGTAAATGCGCCTCCGCGATAATGCGCATAATCGCGGAACCAGGCGCAAAGGCGCATTCTTGTGGAGGGGGCCTGGGGAAGGAGTTTAAAGAGTTTTACTTACGGGGCGGGGGATTTTGTCCTAAGACTGGAGAGAATCTAGTATTATAAAAGCATCTGGGGGACTCATTACAGTTGTAAGGCTTTTGTGTATTAAACGTAGGGGCAACAGTGGCAGGCTTTGGGGCCATATTGTGATGAGGGGGCAGGAAATTCACACCATGTAGAAAATTGAAGCGTTTCATCATCGTTAGGTTGGATCTCTGCAGTGTGCAATGGAGGCTGTGTAGCAAAGAATAGGCGCCTGCCTAATTCAGTCGGGAGATTTCCGCAAATGAGGCTTTGCCCCCAGACCTGTCTTCAGCACCACACCTGACTACACGGAGAAAAATAGAAGAAAGCGATTCTGGGCATATGCAGAGCGCCTTCTTCTCACGGCTGAACAGCCACAGCCGACTCCAACAGCGCTGGGAAAGGGGACACGGCGTTCTATAGTAGGTGAGTCAGTCTTGAAGCTCTGGAGGGTGCAATTGCCGGCGCTGGCTGGCGGAGCAGCTTCGAACCGCGCGAGCAGCATTTCTGGAAACCTTACTACACCCCCCACCCCGCCTACACACACACACACACACACACACTTTCTTCCTCTTCTTCACCTAAAGCAAAGGGAGCTTGCATTGGCGTTGCTTTCCGCTTGGCGCCGTGCAGCAGCGTTGGGGGACTTTGCAATGTGCCGCGGGGTGGAGCTCTGCAGCGTTCGGGGGCTGTGGAGCTTTGCAGCATGGAGTTGGGTGGGGGGGCTTTGCAGACTAGACTGCCTGAGCCGGGAGGAGGAGGAAGAGAGGGGGGGCTTTGCAGTGGGTACGACTAAGAAGAAGGAGCGCGCGCACACACACCTCCTTCAATTCTCTCCGGGCCTTGCTGCTGCCGCTGGTGGTCTCTTCCGCAGCGTGAGTCTCGCTCCCTTCCTCCCCCCCACCCCGGTCCTTTCAGTACCTGAGAGCTCGGCGGGACTGAGCAGGTGAGGGCGGCGGAAGGGAAAGGGGGTTGTGGTTGTCTGTCGTCGTGGCGGCTGGGAGAAAGGCGGCTGGGTTGCAGCACCAGAGCGGCGGGCGGGAAGCCCCCGGAGGAGGAAGGCGAAAGGAGCGAGGGAAGCCGGAGGCATTTGGTTCGCGCGGGGCGGCGGCGGCCGGCCGGCCAGCCGGCCGGCTCCAAAGGCACGGAGAGGGTCTTTTGCGCGAGTGCATTTGCGGCCGGGCCGAGTGCTCTGCTTTTCCCTTTCGGAGGCTAGCCCCGTGGCCGGCAGCGGCGGCGGCTTATTTGTGAAATGCCCCGCAAGCGGCGTCCTGGGGCAGGAGGAGGCGGAGGCGACATTCGGGCGGGGGGGGGGGGTCGGGCTGGCTGAGCTCGGCGAGCGGGAGCCACCCCGCAGCCTTCTCATTCCGCGCGAATGCAAACCCGGAGGGCGGTCGGTAGGGCTATCGGGGAGGTGGAAGTGGCACGCGCGACTCTGGAGAGCCAGGCAGCACCGTCAATGTTAAAATAAAATCAAAAAGAGGCAGCCCCAAGCGGTCGATATCGGCATTTTTCTTCCTGTCTGTGTTTACATCCCTCTTAGCTCACACACGCGCACACACACACACATACACAAAACTGTTCTGTATGCTCCGGTCGCTGGGCTGCTGCTCCTCGGTGCGTGTTTTTAATGAGATGGGGGTGGGAGAGAAATGTAAGATGTGTGAAAGTTTCGTCACGGGCAAAAGCGACGGAGACCCGTGCTCTCGGAAAGCGAGATGCCGGGTTTGGGGTTGTGTTGAAATCGATGCCATTGAGTAGCTAACCTCATCCCCTTGTCCCGACTGCAGTAGAATATTAACGATGGCCAACAGCTTCTCTTTTGCGATGCTCTCTTGCATTCGAGCTGACTATGAGACAGTCAAGTCACCACGGTAGCCCATCACTTTCTGCAAGACTAGGTGGCACTGCTGAGAACAGTATAGTCAGGGATATCCCAGTGGTTGTAGGTGCTGCAACCCGTGTGTACAGCTGAGCCATGTTGCTGCAAACGATTGGATTGTTGTTTGTTGGTGAGAGGAGGCAGCTGCGGTTGGTGCAAAGGGAAGATTTAGCAACATGCTGAATCAGACCATTGCCCATCTAGCCCAGTATTGTTGACACTGACTGGCAGCAATGGCTCTCCAGTCAACCTCGAGGTTTTCTTGCCCTACCTGGGGACCAAACCTGAGACCTTCTGCATGTAAAGCATATGCCCTGCCACTGAGCTTCAGCCCCTCATTCAGAGATACCTGTGGCTGTGAGAGACCAAGTGCCTGGTTCTTAGCTTCCATCTGCAATTGAATGTTACCTTTACTTGTCCACAACGCCATCTTGGCAGAATTACTGCTTTGTTTCTGATAAATTAGTTTACATTTCATTTGGAAAACAGCAACAGCATGGTCTTAATTCTGCTCTTTTTTATTATAGTATTTCTAATGAATACATTTCAGTTCTGCCAAAAGTTAGTTGATTCACAGCTCAAAACTAGTTTTAGGAATAGGATTAGATGTTAAAAAACTGGCAATATTGTCTTGGTATGTCGTTTTCCCCTGGGGCAGGTAAATGCCCCTTTGGATTATTTACATTTCATTTAATCTTTTGCTGTTCAGGTCATAAGAGCATATGGAGAGTCAAACGCAATCAGATTTAAAACCTATCTAGTCCAGCATTCTTTTAACATAGTTGCCAACCAGCTGCCTATGGGAAACCCACAAGCAGGACATGAGTGCAACAGCACCCTCTCGCTTGTGTTCCTCAGCAACTGGTACTGAGAGGCATATTGCCTCCGATACTGGAGATTATATATAACCATTGTGACTAGTAGCCATTGACAACCTTATCTTCCATGAATTTGTCCAATTCCTTTAAAGGAATACAAGTTGGTGGTCACCACTACATCTTGTGAAGTGAATTCCATAGTTTAAGTATGAGCTGGTTGAAAATCTATTCCCTATTAATTTTGTACATCTCTATTAGCATTTTTTAAAGGTAAATAGTCCCAGATATTGTAACCTTCCTCATACAGAAATTGTTCCAACCCCTTGATCATTTTAGTTGCCCTTTTCTGCCCTTTTCCAACTCTACAAGATCCTTTTTTAGGTGCAGGACACAGTATTCCAAGTGTGATTGCACCATAGATTTGTATTAGGGGAGTATGACATCGGCAATTTTATTTTCAGTTCCTTTCCTAATTATGTTTATCATGACATTTGCCTTTTTCACAGCAGCCACACATTGGGATAACTTAATTTTCATTGAGTTATCCACCAAAACCCCAAGATCTCTTTCTTGGTCAGTCACCACCAGTTCATTTCTTTTATTGTATGAAATGTTATGTGTATTTAGAATCCTGATACAAGCTTCCTGTTGATAGTTAGGGAATGCCTGCTGAACCTCTGCAGAATTTCACTTTGTTAATAAACATGCAACAGCTCAGAACAGATCAACTTCTTGTTGCTTATTTTCAGCTGTTACAGTAGGAGATAGATTTGGGTTTAGAACAGGGTATCTCCAGCAGAAGCACAAAAAGGACTGAAGACAGGTGGGACAAAAACAACCTTTTTGTAACGTCTTTTTATATAATATAATAATAATAATAATAATAATATAATTTATTTCTTACCCGCCTCTCCGCTTGGATCGAGGCAGGGAACAACAATATAATAAAATACATAAAACTGATTAAAACATGACACACATTATTAAAACTGCATTAAAACATCCTAATGTTACCAACAAGGGGAGCTTCTCTCCCCTGCCATTTCTCCCCTGCCTATTGTGAGATATCAAGTCTTACAGTCAGTCTAATACTTGAGCTTTAGAGCTCTAATATTGAAGCAAATAAGAGTAATCAAATGGGAGCAAATTTGTACCAACATCTTGGCTCGAGTTTTGGTATGCTGCCCAACTTTGTGAAGACTGTGCTTGACAACATTACTTTTTATTTGGATGGTTGAAGACAAAAATCCCATTGAAGTGAATAATGCCTGATATGTATGGCTGCCTCTACAAGAGGCATTTAAAGCTCTTTCAAGGCGCATTAAAAAATTTACCTCTACAAGAACGGAACACAAATCGAGCGTAGAGGCGCTTTAAACATCCGATTATGCACATTATCGAATGCGCGTTAAATAGCGAGTTTTCTTTTGCTCCGGCCGTTAAAGCGCATTTTGCCTATGTGAACAAGCGATTCTCCGCATTAACTACCTGTAAAGCGCATTTGAAACAACCGGTAAGGTCACCTGTTGAGTGCTCAATTACCTCCTGCATACAAGCATTTACGATAAAGCGCTACTGCGAATATGCGCATAATCGGCTAACAAGGCGTAAAGCCGAATTCTTGTAGATGAGGCCTATGACTATGGCTTCAATTCTGGACCCACCTGAAACTGGTTGCAAAGTAAATATATCTTATTATGATGACATGGATAGGGAAGAAGAGTAAAACCTTGAACGCAGGTGTTATTTTTCTTGAGTCTTCCTCAGTTTGGCAATGCTTTATGTTTTCCATTATTATCTCCCTCTCTATTGTATGTTCCATGTATTCCAGGCACTCCTGTACACTGAAGAAGACCATCCCCAAACCCTGAGAGATCCTTTTAAATGGGGGGAAGGAGATGGGGAAAGAAGATAGATAGTGCAGTACTAGTTTTATAATGTTGATTACTGATATTAAAAATAAATGTTGAATTGTTTCTGGTAATTAAGATAGTTAAGCCCCATCCATTACATTTTTGCAATAGGAGCTGCAATCTGGACATAGTACTTGAACAAGCATGAAAGTCTGGTAGCCTTTTGTTTTGTATAGCAGCCACATATGTTCTTGCAATAGACTAAAATTAGGTCATTCTCTTTTAATCCAATTTAAACAGAACCACATTCTCTACTCTGATGACAAGGGAACATTTGTCTACCACATTTTCACAGCCCTGTAGCTTTCTGTGAGACAAGAGCCTGCTTTATAAGCAGATCTTTGTGAAATCGGTCCTCAAAGTGAGACCACTTCCTAAGTCTCCCCCATGCCATACTACATTATACTTCTCAAGCTTGGTCTAAGCATAATTGTTAATTTGAAGAAGTTGCTTGAAATTTGGTATTTATGGTGGCTTAATCTTGCCTGCACCATATCATTTACCACCACCACATTCCATGTGATTCTTCCACCTAATGTAAAGAGTTTTTGTGGCAGCGTGTCTTGTTCTGGCAGTGACTGAAAAATTAAATGGACGGTGACGCTACATGTTGGTGTAATGACAGGAGTAAAATACCATGTGAAAACTATTTTAAGCATATGTAACTGTCTTGAGTCAGACCATCCGTCTTTCTAGGACAGTATTGACTACTTTAGCAATGGCTCTCCAGGGTTCCAGACACGGAAATCTTTCCTTGCCTTGTTACCTGAAATCCTTTTGGAGATGCTAGGGATTGAATCTGGGAACATATACATGGGAAGATTTGTTCTATCTGTGAGCTGCAGTTCCACTGCTAATGAAAAGGTAATGGGGAGGATATAGGAAGGAACTACTAACATGGGATCTATAGCTTGCATACATATGGTGCTGCCAGGTCTCTATTTGGAATGTAGGGATGATCGGCCATTAATACAATTGCTCCCAAGTGTCCTTGACCCATTTGTAGATCCATGTCAGCTCCATGGTATTCTGTGAAGCTGTGACTTATTAGAACAAAATTGGCAGAAGACATACAAATACGACCGAACACAAGTAAGGATCCATCTTTCATCTTACTCTGTGGCAGTGATATTAGCAAACAAGTCTTACTTTTGTACATTGCATCAACTCAGTGTCAACCAGAAAAGCTTTTTCAGGCCGTGAAGGGCCTCTTTGGTGTAGGTTCTGGAACACAACATCTTGGGCCCTCAAGTGCCCACTGTGGCATTTGCTGGAAGTTTTGTATGTAGATCTGTTTTGACTTGAATGCCACAGTTTGACAGGGTCAGAGATAGATTGAGCTAGAACACTGTCTTGTTATATTGTTATAGATACTTTTCAGCTTATGCACACTGAGGAGATGGACAAACTGCTTAGAGGATTGACCTTGCCATATATCTCTTGACCCTTGCCCACCCAGGCTTTTTAAATCTGCCAAGAATGGGTTGGCGATTTGGAGCTTGGAGGTGGTTAATGCTTCCTTGAGGGATGGTGTGGTCCCAATTGCCCTGAAGGAAGTAGTGGATTTAGGAATCCAGTCATTTCTATTCTATGGTTTGGGACAACCACTGCACCATGTCTAATTTGCCATTTTGGGGCAAGGTGCTAGATTTTTGGCAGCTTCTCAACTCCAGTCAGTCTTGGGTGATTCTGATTATTTAAATCCACTTCAGCCTGGTTTTGGGACAAAAATAGCCCATATAAGGGAAGGGGGAGGAGAGTGCAACCCTGTTGATTCTCTTTGACCTCTAAGTGGCTTTTGATGCCATCAACTATCCCTCTGGACAATATCTGCATTGGGCTTGAGAGGCATGGCGGTACAGTGGTTCTTGTCTTTCCTGGAGGAATAGACACAAAAGGAAGTAGTGCTGGAGTGCTTCTGTTCCACTCCATAGCCATTGGTCTATCATTGGTCTATGGCATGGCACAAGGTTCCATTTTTTTCCATGCTCTTTAACATCTACATGAAAACTCAATGGAAGAGCACATGCTTTGCATGCATGATTTCCAGCATATCTCCAGTTTAAAGAATCAGTAAGTGATGGGAAAGACATCTTCTTGTAAATGATGGGGAGCCACTTCCAATCATAGTAGTAGACACTACTGGGTTAATATAAGCAGCTTCCTATGGCCTAAGCGTGTACACATCCAGTGGTGGGAATTAAATGCCATATGTAGGAATGCATTGTATATGGAAGAAGGCTTGATTGGAACTTAGTAGCACATGGAACCACATCAACTAGGAGGCAAGGATATTACTTTCAAATATTGAGAAATGATGAAGAGAACCTTTTGGCTTATTTTCTATTAGTCTCTAAACCGGTAACAGCATCAGCGAAAAGTTAGCCTATCATGAGATCTTGTGAGAAGGGTACAATGACACATGGACAATTCACCACAAAAGCTTGCTTTTTTCCTCTGTGGCTACGACAGTTCTGCGAGGGCCAGAAGTATAGGCCCTGATTCCCTGTGTGACCAGATTACACGAGGGAACCTTCTGTGCCCACAATAGGGAATTGCACTGCACCCATATTTTCCAAGATTTAGAATGGCTGATGTAAACTGACCTGAGTACAGGTATTATCTCGCAGTACACCATATAACTTCCTCTCCTTTGCTGGTTCACTGTTTAGACTTTGCTAAATGGCCTAGGCATTCGGAAAACTGCAATCTTGAACTCACCAAATTGCTTGCCTGCTTTCAACCATTCCCTCTCCTCCTCTACCCACATGATAGACCTGTTTGTTGCAATCACATTTTAGATGTGCACTTTAAAAATCCATAAAAGTACACCTAAAACCATAATCAGTTGGATCCAGACTTAGACATGCAGCTGGACTGGCAGGAGCAGACTTCCCCACCCCTTCTCCCCACAGCAGCGCCTCCAGCCCCCTGAAAATTCTACACAGGAGGTAGACCACCTGCTGGCCATGGTGTTGGGGCCTATGGGGGTGGGGAGTGAAACATTGGCAGAGGCACCTTTTATGAATAGAACTCAACTCATGGAAGTTGCCCTTGCCCTATTTGGGGGGGATGACCCCTGTAATAAAGCCTTACCGGCAAGCCTTGAAAAGATCAGAATAACGTTTTTTAAAAGTATCTTTTTATTTCTCATCTTGCAGTGTTAACATTTCAACAAGTCATAACATAGTGAAGCAGAAATGAAAGCGTTGTACTGTGTCAGTAACTGGAAAACAACAACAACCATGCTAAAATGTAACAAAGCATAGTGCAGAGGAAGGGCCTGTATTTCAAGAATAGTATTAAAATTGGTAACAAGAGGAAGCCAGGTGAGGAGGAAGTTGTTCCATGTGCTCCCATGTTCTAGTGAAGTTTGATTTTGATGAGTATGAGTATTTCCCAGATTTGAGCCCACCAAATGTGGCATTCCAGGAGAGTATTCCATCTTCCACATGTTGTTTGTTTCTAATTTGGCTGCCATAGTAAGAAATAGTACACGTTTCTTTTGTCTTCTAATTAGTGGGTTCTCTATACCATTGAGTAAAAGACATTGTGGATCTGTCTGAACTTGGCGGTCTATAACATTTGCTAATGAGTGCTTTAGTATTGTTCTTCCACCACCTTATGAAGATTTTATGTGCTGTGTGTGCAAGCAAGAGGGTGGGGGGAGAAACCAAGAGATCAACTGATGCCAAACAACACACACTAAATCTATATTTGTGTCAGGGCAGAGTCAGAATTCTGCTTGCTGGAATGAAAGCCAAGTCCTTTAAATTACAGAATTAGCCTTTTTAATCCCTATTGACTTCTTGTAACCTCCACAGACTTTGCGTAAAGTGTGCAAGCATGAGCAATCATTCTTCTTAATACAAGGGGAATCCCAGGCAATGGGAAATCTCGATTCATAATTTAAGCAGCTGCACTTTGAATACTTGGCAGTTATGAACTATGGAGAACATGTATTGCATGCTGTCAGCACAGTTGATAGACTACAAAGAGCTATTCTGCAGTGGTTACCTAATTGTACAATGCTTAGCATTTTGGAAATTAAAGGAGACATACTATGTCTCTATTGTTAAGGCCCATCAGTTAAAAAAATGCATTCTACGGCTGCATTCAGACAGCACAATAGTCAATGGTGGGTTAATAGTCAACTCCACAGTTGATTATCGAGGGGGTACTCCTCACACGACATGATTATAATCAACCATGGTGTGGATTAAGGCCAGCATCAAGTTGACTATTAGCCAACGGTGTGTTTGACACATCCCGCCCTCTCTCCCCCCTTCAGTCCTCTCGCTGGTATCCCATCAGCCATTACGAGTTCTGCCAACTGGACTATAGTAGCAACTGCCACTTTGGTCATTCTTGCCTGGGGAAACTGTAGTTGCCGAAAATAACTAATTGTGTGCACTGAAATAGTCAATGGTGCCCGACTCATGACACAATCAACAACTGTTGGTCAGATAATCAACTCTGCACAATGTTGGTTATTTGCATTGGTTATTTCGGCCAAATAACAACCGACAGACAACACAATAACCAACCATTGACTATTTAACCCACAGTTGGTTATCGCGTCATCCAAACCCAGTCTACCTGTTAAATGGTGATCATAAAATCAGAACAATTTCACCAGTCTTTCTGAAATTTACATACATCCCGTGAAAAGTTCAGGAAGATTGGTGAAAGTTTTAGGGAGAAAGAGCATTTAAAGAGAGAGAGAGAAAAATAACCTCCCTCTGTCAAAGTGACCTTTTCCTCCCTCCCCCAAGATTTCTGAAGAAACCAAAGGTTTTTTTTTCCATCTAAAATATTGATGATTTCATATTTCTCTTATATTGGGGTAAATGGAATACATTTTTATTTCCATTTAAAAAAGAAAGAAAGAAAAACTTTTAACAAGAAATGAGAGTCAGTGTGAGACTCACTATAAGCCCACACAGACACAGAAATCTCCCTCATGCCTATCAGCTGTTAATTTAGAACTAGTGTAAAGCCGATCTCACCATAGGTGCTAGCAGTCCTGTTTTCCTGCTTTTTTGCCCCTCAGTCCCCTCACCACAGAAGGACTCATGAATAATGCAAATATGGCTCATTCATAGTGAATCTCCCATCCAAAATTTGCATGCAGCACAGCTCTCCCTCACCTGCCCTGATTGGCCACCTCTGTCTCCTTGTTCCTCCCCCACCATTGGTGGCAACAGCCTAACTGTGTGGCTGTCCTCAGGGCCTACATTTGCACCACACTTATTGGCCAAGTGGGGCTATCCAGCATGTTGCTGTCAGAGGGGCTGCCTTGCGTGTTTGGCATGGAGGCATGCGTGTTTGGCATGCTATTAAAGCTCAAGCTTTGAACTTTTTGAAACTGTCAAAAGTTTCTGCACGTCTTCACTGCTCAAGCTTCATTTTAAAACAAAAATGAGCAAAATCAGCCTGGTAGATCTTGAGCAATAAGCCTTACATTGCCATATTCTTATATAGATGTTGGGGGGGGGGGGGGTTGAGGCTGGAGAAAAACAATTACAGCTTTTGTAGGCCTTGCTTGCATTGCTCCATCATGCCATGTTTTCTGCTGTTTGGAGAGCAATCAAAATGGCTACCACCATAAAAAAATGGCTGCCTCGTCTGCCAGGGAAAAATTCCTAGCTGGGAAGTTCAGGGGATATGTACTAAGCAAGCAACGGACATAATCTTTGTGTTTTGTTTTGTTTTGTTTTGTTTTAAAAGTACACTGGGGCATTTTAAAATAAGTAAATGCTTTTTCTAAAAAAAGGCTGGTATTGATCTTTTAGAGTGTGTGTGTGTTTCTTCCTGCCTGTAGTTCTATGTATTGCAAATGATTTTACTTCTCTGTGTGGGTACACAGAAAAAATGTAGAAGAATCTTTTCCTTCTGAAAATTAGAGCTACATACGAAGATCCAAATGTATGCTATTTAAATCAACAACAAAATTTAAACTTTAATTGCTTGAATGTAGATCCCAAATGGGAGACTCAGTAGCTGAATTCATAACAATATGTTTGTCTTCTGCTCCCTTCCCACACCAGGCATTTTGCCTGGGATGGCCCCTGGCTGGTCCCTGTGTTCCGATGGAGTGTATTAGGTACTTCCGGGATCACCCTCCCTCCCTCCCTCTACACCCAGGGGGCTATCTCAGGCAAAATGCCTGGTGAGGAAAGGGCCTAAGATTTCTACCTGGAAATGGTGGGTGGGTTCTGAATCCTGGTGTGCCATGTAGGTCCCATCCCATCCAAATGCTTCTCTTCCCTGGTGTGTGTATGTGTGTGTTTGGTGATCCCTTTTGTTTTGTTTTCCTATGGTTTGCACTTCACAGGTGCAGTGGCTTCCTTGGAAGCGTCTCCATTTTTGGGGTCACTTTTGTTTGCAAAAGTGAGCCAAAATTCATCCCTCAGCTTGTGACACGTTTGCCCAGTGAAGCCCTTGCTGCAGCCCTTGCTCTCTCTGCCCCCCCCCCCATTTTTTGGTGTCTAACTTTAAGCCACTCATACAGCTACATGCCTCTGTGTGGGGGGGGGGGGGGGGATGACCAAAAAGTAGTTTGTCTTTGTTTTAAATTCTTATGCCATCTTTCTGGCTAAGCAACACTACTACACCTCCCTGATCCACAACAACGTCTGTGAATCCTCGGCATCTCTTCTCTACTTTTGCCCTGCTGCCTTCTCCACTTCCTTGCTTTTTGCTCGAGACTGCCTTCTGCCATTATAAAATTAAAACTATGCACCCTGATGTCATTACCTCCCTCTCCTCCCCTGTCCCTCCTCTTCCAGCTCTCCCTTCTCTTGCTCCTCCCTCAGCCCTTTATTCTTCCCCCATCTCACTTTTTGAGGTGACTAGCCTGTTGTCCTTGCCTAATCCTCCATGTGCCCCCTTGATCCTGTTGCCTCCTGATTTCTGGTTGCCTTTTCCCTGACCATTATCCCTGTTCTCTACTACATAATAAACCTATCACTCTGCCTGGCCTTTTCCTTATTGTATTCAAACATATCTCAGTTTCCCCATGTTCTAAAAAAAAAAGCCTTAACCTGTCCTGCTCATACTACCCAATTTATCTTCTCCTTTTTGCCTTTGCCTTCAAACTCACTTGAAGCAAATTTCTTCCTCCCCATTTTTTTCTTTTCCAACTCACCTCATGGTTTTCTATAATCTGGCTCTTCCACCCTTTTCACATCCTTTCACATCCTTTCTCATCCTTATTGAGTTTTCTGTTATTCTGTCTATATCTATGTACATGGCACTTTTAAAATAACTGATTTGACAGGTCCCTATGCCAGGGGCTTACACGCTAAAAATAGACAGGGAAACAGCAGAGGACAGGGAGGAAATTGGAGGTAAAGGCAAACAGGAAGAATATGTAGTTATTTCAGCTGCACTTACTTGGTTTAGTTGCAGTAGGGTATTGGTTCCACAAGGTTATTCCAAGGCTTCTCAGAAAAGGTGAGTTTTGTGGAAAGTTTTGAAGGAAGTAAGGGTGGTAGTCATATGGATGCTTTCTGGGAGGCAGTTCTAGGCATAAGTGGAAGCAAAGGAAAACGGTGGAGTCATTCAGGGAGCATGAGAATTTTGGGTGTCTGGTTGAGCAGAGGTCACAGGAAGGGATGTGCTGGAATATAAAAATGGAGAGATAAGTGGGAGTACAGCCATGAAGTGTTGGGAAGCTAAGGATGAGATGGCTGTGTGGAATTCGGGATACCAGTCTATTGGTATCTGTTCTTTCCTCCTTTCTTGTGGAATCAGGGATTTGTTTTCAGCCATCTTTTGTTCTCTGTCGTCCTATATGTTGCCCCTAGTGAACTCATCAAATCCCATGGTTTTTGGGATCACCTATATGTTGACAACACCAAACTCTACTTCTCTATCCCAGAATTTTTCCTCTCCATCCAAGATAGTATTGCCTGATAGTTCTGCTTGGATGTTTCATCACCATCTCAAACTCAATATATCCAAGATCAAATTTCTCATCTTTCTTCCCAAGTTTATCTCTCATATATTGCCATATTCATTGTTAATGTCACTTTCCACCGTACTTATGAGGTGCTGCATGAAGTGAAGTCTTAGCTTTATCTTTCACTCTTTCCTCTTCTTTGCTGTCTGTGTGCAGGCACTTATCAAGTCAACTTCTCATTGTACATTGTGAAAACATGGCCCTTCCTCTCTGCTTTGAAGTTATATTGTGCAAGCTTCATTGAAGTGAGTGAGATCTGTACAGGGCACACACAACCCCCCCCCCCCCGAGTAATTATTTTAACATTTGCACAAATATTAAGATCCTTTAGTAGCAAAGCTTTAAGGCTGAACAGTAAATCTTTTCAGTTCTGTTGTATAAGATGGAATATAGCCTTTCTTGTTTAGCTTGCTTATAAAGGAGCTAAGATATTTCGTCGATGCCTAAGGTAAGATATTATGGAGCAGCTTGGGGTCAGCAAACATTATTTGAATATATTTGCAATGGAGCTGAGTTTAGTCGTAAGTTCTGCTTCATTCTAGACTTAAATTCTAGTTTTTGAAAAAAAGGTTCTGCCTTGCAGTGTTTTCTGCTCTGATCTAATAACCGAAGTTCTTGAAAAGCTACCATAATCGCCAATAATGTATTTAGTACATCTTTAGCAAAGGAAACTAATTGGGGTAAAATATCAAATTTCAAATCTGTAAGGAATTCCAATTGTGGATTAAATTTCAATCTGCAAGGGAAGCGTTCAATCTTCACAATTGCAGTCTTCTGCAGAATTGTGATGATCTGCAAATCTGCAGTCTTTGCACACCTAAAAGATGGAGCGTGGTTGGGATTATGGAATGAGTTCCTGAAATTATTCTAGATTAATTATTATGAATCAAAAGGGCACAATGTTGGATATGCATCTTGGTGGGCAAACTTCTTTTAAGTCAAAATTGTGTTTTTTCATAGTAAGTTAGTTACCAATTGACACACAAAATTGAAGAAAGCATGAACGGGGAGGGGGGAATCCTGAAAAGTACGCTCAGACAAAATGACCTTGACAAATTCAAACAGGGTGATAAAAATCCATGAAGTGGTTCCAGGTACTGAAATGAAGTGATGCAAAATGTGGCAGCTGGTGATTTCTATTCATTATGCAGCAACTACAGGTACAGGGAGGCTGCCTATTAAAAAGACAGAATGCACTGGATTAACACATCTTGCAGGATGTCACTTGCTCCCAAAAATAAAAATGATGAAGGAAAGTTTATGTCCATATTTGTGTTTTGAAAAGTAGTTTTAAAAATTAGACTTTTTTTTAGTTCACATGATCTTCTTTAAATCTTAAGGCAGCCCATTTTTCTATTGTATAATAGAAATCTAGTATTTCCAAGAAATTAACACTTAGAAAGCTTTCTAACTCTAAAACACCACAGGCCGTGTATTGCAAGACTATTATATAGTTATCCCACCATTGATGTTTAAAAGGTATAAGATGGCAGACCAAATGGCTTTTTTTTAAACTGAAGAAACACTGTAATTGCCTTTAAAATGCAGTGCCTGGAGTGAAGTAGAATTTGTACATTTTCTATACGTGCATGCATGCCTAAGGCAGTGAGAGCCCTATGTGGATAATTGCTGTGAGTATGTGTTGAGTGTAGACATTTAGTTCTGTAAATACATGAGATTGATAAACAGCAGAAAGTTTATATTTAATTGACATAATTTGCATATATATACTTTGCAAAGCTCTGCTTCTAAAATGAAGCATCTTTTTTTTTAAAAAAGCATTTGAAACCTTTGGGCAAATATTGGGGAACCAGAAGGAGATGGAGGGACCGCTAAGGATTGAGGATGGATGATTAGTAGAACCAGGTAGTGGTAGTAAGGCACAACCTAGGTAAATCTTTGCAGGTCATTGTAGCTAGGGATAGATGATCTCTCCCATGTCCTGTTTAGGGACAGCTCGACGGACTATTGCCAGCTGCTTAATCCTGATGGACATGCAGATCAAACCACCTAACAGTCCGCATTGGCCCAGCAATAACTCATGGCTACTCTTTTTCCCACAAGGCTGCCATTTTGTGTAAAAATCGAGGGTATAATACTTACATAAATCATGATTTGAATAAAATGGCAGGTATAATTAAACCATTTACACTGGCATTTTTGTGTAAATGGCACATACTCACAATTTTTATACAAAATGGCAGCCCCATGAGGAAAAGAAGAGATGGGAAACTGCGAACTTGCCCAACTTGGCATATGTTGAGTTAGGTCAGCTCAGGGGTCCACAGACTAACCACCCCAAAACTGGACTCCTCCAACATCCCTAATTGTAGCAAGGTATAATTTGACTGAGGACTCACAATACCTTATCCCCAAGCCTGTTTTCAAACTTAGTCCATGGAAGGTAATATTTATAAAGTGTCTTTGAGCATATGCAGAGTGCCTTTGCCTCATCTCTAGCCCACCATATCACTGGGATAAGGGAGAAGGCTTCCAGAAAATTAGACATACTTTCCAGGCTGCATAATGAAATGAAGGCAGGTTTATACACAAGTATGTCACTTGGCAGATATTAAGCACTCGCTACCCTTTGACTACTGTGATCTACTCACTCTCAATTTTGAGCCTTCATTGGACACAGTTACAGGTTTCAATGCTTCCCTTTCCAAGCTTGGCATTGATAAAAACACTGCAGCTCACAAGCATCTTGCATTATATGGCAAATACCAGAAGCCACGATTGCTTAACATTCTGGGAAGTACATGGAATACTTAAGGACAAAGCAGCAGTTAGCAGAATTAAGTAAAAATTTGAAAGTATTTTCTACTCATAGTAGTAGTAAATAAATACAATACTCATAGTTTAAGACAAGATTGGAATCGAGAATTGGAGTGTCCTATTTTGCCCAATGAATGGACTGTTGCCTTAGAGATTGTATCTGAAGCTTCTATGGATCTTAGGCTATGTCTTATTCAGCAAAAAATCCTGTTTCGGGTCTACTCGACCCCACAACGTCTTTTCAACAAGGGTCTATCTAATTTATATAATTCTTGGAGATGCAATGCACCTAATGCTTCTTTAACTCATAGGTTTTGGCAGTGCTCAGTAGTCTCCTCCTTTTGGGAGGAGGTTAAAATAAATATAAATCTTGTCCTGAATCAATATTTAATATGGAAGGATGTGCATGCCCTTCTAAACTACCTGCTGGTTTCTTGGAAACTAACACAGGGTTAGCGCAAATGGATTTTCAGAGCCCTCATGACAGCTAAAAGACTTAAACTAATATATTGGAAGGATAAATGCTCACCTCCCATAATGCAATGGATTGAGGACTTAATAACCTTATCAACATTTGAACAGGTGATATACAGGCACAACTTGCAAATGGATAAATATATGGCTATATGGTCTGATTTTTTTGAAACCTATGTATAATTCTTTCTTTTTTCTTTTTCTTTTTTTACATTCGATAAAAAATGATGACATCACTGTATATGTAATTTTTTGTTTTTATTGTTCTGTATTTTCTGAAATTCACAATAAATAATAATAAAAAAAACACCTTTGCCCTGTAGCCATCTGCCCTGCCCACTTCTACTGATACACGAGCAGAACCGCCTCGCTGGGGCACATGTGCTATCGCAATAGCACTCCTGAAATTGTGGGAAAGGTCAGTTTCGTGTGCCTCGTAAGGAGCGATTGTGGAAGTGGAGAACATGCGGGAGCATGCCTCTTCCATTGTGAAAGGGCTGCACGTGTAGATTAGCCCTAAGGCTATCAGTAGCTGAGAGTCATGATTGCTACATATTTTCACTTCCATTAGCAGTATGCCTCGCAATACCAGTTGCTGGAGAACATGAACAGGAGGATGCTATTGTAGGCTCCGCTTGGGCATCTGGTTGGCCATTGTGGTAACAAAATGCTGGACCAGATAGGCCTCTGGATTAATCCAGCACAGCTCTTCTTATGTTTTTAATCCTGAATCAACAACCACAGTTTTCTCTGTTCATGTAAACAACTGGTAAAGCAGGACACTGTGGGGCACTCCTGGGTTCTGTTTAAGGATGATATAATGTTGCAGGGATCTGAGGCAAAGTGTAAGATTCATGCTTAATGTTTAATGCATGGTGCTTAGACAGTGTGGTGCATCAAGACAGAACCTCTGGTAATAAATACACTGTTTTGTCACCTTTGTATGATGACTGCTGTGCTTTTAAAAGCTGTATGACAGCCAAATGTTGAGCAGGCACTACATTTTCTCCGGTATAAGGAATTTTGAATTTACTAAAGTGTTTGTTTGTTTTACAAACCATCAGGATTTATGACAAGTTCCCATTTCCTGTCTACAAACATTTGCCGTGGGCTAGGAGCTAGTGACTGCCTTGACGCTGAGATGTGCTGATTTCCACACACAGAGACAATACTTCAAAATAATATAGAACACTTTTATTAGGAAAAAGTAACAACCACACACACCTTTCATACTTAATACAGAAATAGAAAAGAGTTAGTCTTACAACAATCCTGCTGGCAGAGGCCCTGTCTCCGAATACACATACTTTGTATCCTTTATTCTGTAAGCTTACTGATTGGTTATTATAAGGTGGTTAGCTTTGTTTAAGCCCCTTACTCGAAATTGAAGCGCCTCCCTCTTACAAACATCATTACTGATATCTCACCCAATTCCAGAGAAACTCAAAAAGGCTCCAACTTCTTTTTAAGCTTCCTGTCTCTATATCCTATGGTTGGCAATATATTTAAAAAAGTGCATTAACCACCAGCTTTTCCCTCTCTCGTTTTCAAAGTAAATAGATGACTCCCAAAATTCCCTCCAGCTCAAACTAGGCCTAGAGAACAAATATTTTTATCAGGCCTACTATTCTTTGGTTCTCATAGCTATCCCATCCTATGCCTTTCTTATACTATTTATGCTGCTCCAATATGTAAGCCAAACCTTATGGCAGGTTCATGTTACAGTTTGCTTTAAAATAAGCTCAGTTACAATGCCTTATAAATTTCCAATACCTGCCCAGAGATGTAGTGGAGGGAACATTTTCACTTGTTAAAGAGACAGGAGGAAACCTTGGATGCAAACTATCACCAGATTTGTAATTCTGATCTTCTCCTGTGAACCTCATGCTTGGCCTCAGTTGGCCACAGGAGAATGTGTTGAGAAAATTCTAATTTCCGAGAGAGAGAGAGAGAGAGAGAGCGGACTTCGTACTTCTCAAACAATAGATCATCTGATATTTTACATAGCAGCCAGACACATTCCAGGACAAGGCTGGCACACCTAGGGAACATCTAGAGTTTCTGGAAGTATGTACCCTTATATTTGCCTGCTGTGGCTGAAAATGTTAACTGTAATTTGGATGAGCCAAAACCAATCCATCTTGTTCTGTTGCTTACTGCCAGTACTAGCTAATGTCAGCTTTAAAAAGAGGAGCAGTAAGGATTAAATCATATTGAGGATTCAGCCTTGGGGAAGTCTGATGGGGAAGTCTGAGTAGCCTTTGAGCTATGAGGAGCAGCAGTCTCTGGACTATATAGAGTGGAAATTTAACTCTTTCTTTCCTTGCCACTATCCTGACCAAAATAAATTACCTCTCAAAAGCTGCTACTTGGATTTCAATGGAAACTCCGACTGGTGCCCTCATGGCTGCTAGTTACACAACAACAAAAAACTAGCCCTCCTGTCCCTTGAGTTTTTTTAACATTAGCTCAGTATCCAGTCAATCACTAAACCTGTATAGATGACCACAACAAACTAGACCAGGATAAGCTCACTCAGTAGGGGTTGTGAGTGTTTCACATTCATCCTCTCAAGTGGTTATAAGGAGGATTTTATCGTGCATCAGCATCAAATGTGCAGTAGAATATATGGTAAAATGGTAATCCAAATGTGCTCTCTGTCTGTTCTATTAGCAAGGTGCACTCTGGCCCTTTCTGAACCATAGGGGTGTAGAGGAAGGAAGGGAGGGAGGGAGGGAGATCCCAGAAGTACCTAATACACACCATTGGCGCACAGGGAGGGAGGGAGGCCAATCCCAGAAGTAACTAATACACACCATCGGCACACAGGGAACAGCCGGGGGCCACCCAGGCAAAAACCCTGGTGTGGAAAGGGCCTCTGTTAGTTTTGAGCTGGGGAGCTTCCATCTCTTCTGCCGATGCGCCATTGCTGACAGCATGAATCAGAAGCACCATTCCACTTGACTGACTACCCAGTAGTTCGTCATGTTTAAGAACAGCAAGCAAGGGAGATAGAATAAATAGAGGCCAATTGGTTTGTTTCATCTCCCTTTGAAAAATTGAGATGCTCATTATTACATTAAATGATTGTGTAAACATGGTGAGAGGGAGGATAATGGATACAAAGGTATGGAGGTGGGGGCTGGGGAGAATGTAACTTTAGTATTATGTGTATTTCTCCCATGTGTGTGAACCATTCTTAATCACTTCAATATTCAGCTTTGTAGCTAAATATTGTGATTGTGTCTCTCTGCCATTTTGATTATACATTTTATAGCTGATGAACTGGCACAGCCAATGTGCTCCATTAGTCTCTACTTCACTCTTTCCTTGCCCCCCCACCTCTAAATTTCTGTCTCAACCTGAAAAATCGTACTTGGGAAGCAAAAATTCTTCTCTCTCCCTTGTCCCTTCCCTATTTAATTCTTGGGAGATCTTACATCACATTTTCTTGGGTAAAATAAACAAGGAGGAACGTATCCCTTTGCAAAAATATTCTAGCATAAGGATTAATGTAAACCATGCCCCTTTAATTGATCTAACATGTTCTATTGATGACAGTGGAAGACGTTTTCACTGGAGGTGTACCTTTCCTCTAGTGGTGAGATAATGTTGACCTACTTGCTATAAGGTTATTTCTACTGCGATTGGAGGATCAGTAATCACCAGAATTACTGTTAACAGTCAGCCTGAGTACAGACCAAAGTTTCTAAGGAAAATACTGAATTTGTATTCAGTTGAGTACATCAGATGCATGGGAAAATGTAGACAATAGAAATTTGGTTCAGAACCTCATGAGTCAGACATAATCTATAGCAATTATATTAAATGCCTGTATTCCCAGAAGTCACACACACACACACACACACACACACACACACACACGGTCCAGTGTTATACTTAAAAACTGGAGAATAAGTGCATATTAGCTCTGATTTGGGGCAAGATGTTGCTAAATAATTGTTATAAATTGTTTTTGTCCCTTTCTCAGTCCATAAACAAATTAATATTTATTTTTGAATGTAGGGTATGATTTTAATGGAAGGCAGTGAAATAAGTCTGAAAACTAAGTGATGTCATCTTGGTTATAAAATGATCAATTTTAGACACAGTCCATCAAAAATTAGGTCCCATTGAAATCAGTAAGAGTCGTAAGTTGTGATTAAATCCCATTACATTATTTTCAACAGGACTTGCTTTTGATTGAATTTTGCTGGGTTGTGCCTTTTTGTATAGAGCTGTTTTCCTTGTCAATATATTTGTTTTGCAGACAAAACAGTCAGTCTTATCTTTGAATGCTGCTGTGTGCAAGTCCTCTAGTTGTTTTAATAAATATGGAAGCCCTAATACATGTACTAAGTTCCCCTCACCAAAAGGTTTCCCCAGAGGTTTCAACAGGTAAAGCCAACCTGCATGTTCAGTCCTTTGCACATGTGGATCAGCAACTCTAAGTGTGCAATGAAAAATATGCCCATGGAAGTCTGGATTGGGCCACTGGTAGGCTGACCATATGAAAAGGAGGACAGGGCTCATGTAACTTTAACAGCTGTAGAGAACAGGGAATTTCAGCCAGTGTCATTTGTATGCAATTAGTTCCTGGTGAAATTCCCTCTTCATCACAACAGTTAAAGTTGCAGGGGCCCTGCCTTCTTTTGTATATGGTCACTCTAGTATAGTGCCTGCAACTTTAACTGTTGTGATGAAGAGGGGATTTCACCAGGGACTAATTGCATACAAATGACACTGGCTGAAATTCCCTTTTCGATACAACTGTTAAAGTTACATGAGCTGTGTCCTCCTTTTCATATGGTCAGCCTAGCCACTGGAGGACATTGGTTCAAATTACTATGGAAAAGCTCCCATAAAGATGACAGAATCTTTGGGCAGTATCCAACACCAATGCTTTTCCGTCCAGCCAATTCTGTTGTGCAAGCAGTGGGCCCTTCTGACTGTGTTCCACAAGCAGGACTCACTGCTTACACAAGGGACATTTAGGGGAAGCCCCAAACTGAGTGGACACACTCATTTCTGGAAGGAGGCAGGTCAGCAGAGCTCCTTTTTACATGCTCTGCCAACCTGCCTCCTTTCAGAAACAAGCGTTTCTGCTCATTTCAGATGACTTCAGAAACACTAAAGCACCATTGCGCAAGCAGTGCAGGCTGGTTGTGCAATGCAATCAGCAGAGCAGAAGAGAATCAGCAGGGGCAGCAGTGCCCAATGGATCCTGCTCTTTACATTTACTATCTTGGGTAACTATGAATCTACTCTACTGTAACATAGGTGTATATGATTGAATTTTTAAAAATAGAACTGACTTCAACTGGAAAACATTCATTCCCCCCCCCAAAAAACAGTACAGTCACGACTTAACTGGTAAAAACAGGGCTATTAAATAGCAAGGTATGTGAATCATATCCTTTGAATTAACTGTTTTCTTATTGATTGAAGTCATGTGGGTTGACTGAAAGTTCCATTATCTAAACATATTATCTAGGCTATTTTGAATAATCCATTTCCATACATTCGCTAGTCCAATGTCTTTAGAATCACTTACTTTGTGCCAAGATTCAAGGTGGGGAAAAATATTTTTTTTAAAAAACGCAACAACAACAAAAGTTTCTCATATTCTGGTGGTTTCAAAAGAATTAGATTTGTTTCCTGAATGGGGCAGATCAGTGGAGCTCACAGAAGGGAAAGGGAACTCTGCTGACCTGTCCCAATCAGGAAACAAGTATTTCTGGGGTTGCTTTATGAAGCGGTAACTCCCTGTCATGGTAGTGGTGGGTCCCGCTGGTGCGATGAAATGAGCAGGAGCACAACAGCAATATTGGATATTGCCCATGGTGTTATATTTAGATTTTAAAGAATCAGGAATTTAATTCTGAAAACCCACCAGATTGAGAGTGGAATCCTTCACTGTAGCTAAACAGGTTTGTATTGAACAATTCTACAGGGGTCAAAGATATCATGAATGGATTGAGAAAAGACAACCTTAGCTGTCCTTTCCCAGTATCTAGCCAGCCTAGCTATGCTTATATGACAGAGAAGGCATCCAGCAGTTACCTCTTGGAAGCGATATGATACTACATTTCTATGAAGGGGATTGCTCCTTACTAAGCATTGCTATCTCCAATAGACATCTGGTTAAACTGGGAGCTTGAGCAGTGACTCTCACATTGGTCAAGCTTGAGGCTTTTCTTTTCAGGGACAGTTCTCAGGGACAGTTCATGTTATTGAGCCTATATTATCCTCAGCTGTGGCCATTCCCACAATTCTATAAAGCATGTAATCTTTTATCTGGGACACCCCCAGATCACAGCATTTCAACCTTTTCAGGGTAGCATTTGCATGGTGAATGTGATGGGTGATTGGCCCATACAATGATACATTTGCAATGTTCTGTAATTCCTGTTGTTGTGATGCCTCAAAAAAGGGCTTCGACGGTCTCAAATATCTTCAGGAAGACCATTTCTGAATCTATGGTGGAGTGCTATCACACCTTATGTTATCCAAGCAAATGCATTCCCAGAGTGGCCATGTGGAAAAAAAATCTATGAATCTAAATTGGTCCACATTCTTTCCTGTCCTGCACCTTGATACATGGCAATTTGTAATTACTGTTAGATTGTTTCAAAAATGTGGACCAAGCTATATTAATGAACTTCCTAGAAATTGGCATACATTTTATGAGCGACAGCAATTGATTGCAAGGACTTTCTTCCTTGTGGTTTGAAGGAAAGATTGACCCAGTTTGCATGTCACAACAACTCAGGTTTTTTAAAATCCTGGATAACCGGGAACAGGTCCGTGTGCTAGTTCATTTGGCTCAATTGCTCTTGCTTGGCTCCTGCTACCAACAGAAGTGGCTAAACAATCCAGAGTTTAGGTTTCACTATGGGGTCCAATTCTGGCTTGTCAGGGGAAAGACAAGCCAGAATTCTGGGTTCAGATGTCACACTAAACAACCCAAGAACAGAGTGTTTCTGGGTTGTTTAGTTGTCCCTGGTGTGTTATAGCTGCTCCTGCTGACAGGAAGAGCCAAGCCGGAGTGATTGAGCCATGTGAACTACCAAGCTGGTTCATTCACAGTAACTGAGGTTTTTTAAAAAAACAAAACAAAACCCTGGGTTCCCATCACATGCAAACCAGGCCATTGACTCATGGTTATATTTTGTGATTTGTCTCCATTCTTAGCCTGTAAGTCAGCTTCTTAAGCACAGAACAGCACTGCATAATCAGATCAAGAGTCCATCTAGTCTAGTATTCGATACAGATTATGGTCAGTTGTACCACATATAGGCTGAATTTGCACATAATGCTAACCCATGGGTTGTTGAATTCTGGATTGTTACATACAAGCCTTGCACTTTAGGTTGTTAACCACAAAGAACCCAGAATTCACAGCCCAACAACATGGGTTCTCTTCCTAGGTTGCTCATGGTGAACAACCTAGTTAAGCCATAGTGCAAGGTTTGCACATAACGACAACCCATACTTCAATGACAACCATATTCAACCCATATTTAATCCGTATTCTGAATTGTCATTACATGTGAAGCCCACCATGTTAGCAAACTATGGCTAACAACCTAGAAAGAGAATGCATGGTTTGTTGTTGGGTTCTGTACTCTGAGCTATTTAAACCATGGGTTGTCACATGCAAAACCAGAACTGTGAGTTGTTCATAGATTGTTTTGCCAGGCTACAGAGGCAGCAGGCAAGAGCAATAAAAACAAACCAGTCCCTGTACATGCCAGTACTACAGCACCACAAAGGTTATATGATACAGAGAGGGAGGCAAAGAGGGGAAACAAACAACCTAGGGATTGAGAAAATGAACGACTTTGTTTGATTGTTTGCCAGACAAACCCTGGGTAGGGCAACAAACCATGGGTTAATCATGGGTTACAGAAACTATGGGCTAGCATAATGTGCAAACCAATGTGCTGAACTGTAGCACATGATAAGTATTTCTGCTTTAGACTGTTCCTTAAAAGTCCTAATGATTCTCACTTAAGGATCTTGGACTCTTAAATGCAGTTGGCATGATCTACCCATACTAATTTGTGTGGGAGGTGTTCTCCCCAAGTTGTGGTATGTTTGTCAAAAATGGACAGGAGAAGAGTTACTATTACCTTCCTAATAAAATCATTTTGTTTTATAAAATGACTTTGCTGTAGCCAGATACAGTTTTAGTAAAATCCTATACTGAAAAGTCAGGTATAGCCAATTATTTTGAATAAAGCTTAATTGTATGAGTCATTTTTTAAAAGAGTGGCTTATTTTGTCACTTCCTGAGTCACATCAGTTCTTTGGGAATGCTTGCTCTTTTGGTATAGAATAACAATATGTCTTTCCCTATTTTTTTATAAAACCATATTAAGTTGTACTGTCTAATCATGGATGCTGTCTCTATGTAATGAACAGTTTTGTATAGATGGAACATGCATGTATTTAAGTAATGGTTTTTTGTTCAGCAATGGGGAACTGCTGTGGGAAAAATCCCTTTGGCAAGTGCACTGGTTTCTTCTAGATTGTGGCTGCTGCCTCCTGAACCAAGTCCCTGTACACTGCAGATCGGTTTTAGGAAATGGTTAATTGTTTGACCAAAGCAAAATTAGGCATTCATGATGAAATATTGATTTAGATATATCTGATGGCATATTTGAGGCTATTAAGAGATCTCTGGGTTGCAGATTTCTCATTCATGGATTATTCTTCTAGAAATGTACTAGCAATTTTGCAAATGGTCTCATCTTTTGTTCTTAGTCCCTTTTGTGGTTTCCACACCCCTCTCCCCACTACTGTACAAAAGAGTTTTGATTCAGCTCAATGTGAGGTTGCCTGTCTTCTAAAATACGTTTCTCATTCATACCCACTGAACAGCACTCTGCTTTTTCATTTTTTTCATGCTTTAGGAGAAGGCGACAATAACCGATGATTCAGCTGGGGAAATCCTGGAATCTGTGGTACATAGAATGACTGATTGCTTGGTAAGTTTAAAGTATCTGCCAATGTTCTGTGTAGATTTTTATTCTGGTTGTTACTTGGGTTTTGTTTTGTTTTAAACTTGTAAGGGTTTTATATTATGTTTTAGCATGGTGCATTTTAGAGTTTTAATTTATGTAAACTGCCCAGAGAGTTTTGGCTGTTGGGCTGTATAGAAATGTAATAAATAAATAAACAATAGAAAAGGAGCAAGAAATTATTTTCCACATATGTAACAGCAGGGGTAACTCTCATTTGATGGAAATCAGGAGCAAATCTAAGAGATTTACTTGCTGGTTCAAGTGAAATTCTACATACAGTTTATAATATATGATGATGATGAAAATCCTGTAAAATGATTTACATGTATATAGGTTTATCAAATGTTATAATCTCTGCACAGGATCTGTGTAATTTCTTTCATAGAATTTACTTCTGCGTGTGAATTTTATAATATGTGAAACAACCTTTAGTGGATTGTGCGTAGAGTGGGATCTTATTACTCCCACTGTCTGCGCATTCCCGAATCAGGTCCTTGCTTTTAAAAAAGCAACCTAGCCACCATGCTTTTTGGATGTAGTATAATGATGTTGAAAAGACCGCTGACTTCCTTTTACGTAAAGTAAAAGTAAAAATAAAATAATTGAGCATCTTTCTTAACATACAATACAGCAAGGGCATTGTGCCAATAATGTACGCACTTTGGATGACTAACAGGGCTCCCACACTATCAGTGTAGGCAGGGGACGTGCTATCACATGGGATACCAAAGGTACTTACTAAATACTTTTCGCCCATTCAGTCACTTGACAAATTGATTTAGAGTTTTGAGGAGGAGGATGCTCATTCATGCTTGAAAAACTATAGTGAGGATGACAATTATTCTTTAAGCCAATAGCCTTGGATTTAGTCAGGATGAATTATCTCTGAAGTCTTGGAGCTAATTTGTTCATACTGTGAGCCAAACTGTATGTTAAATGAATCACATAGCGTGTAGCTAAGGGTTATCTTACTATTTACTCCTGTGTAAGTGTGTGTGCTCCCAATTCAGATCTGGAACATGGTGCTCTGGGAGGGAAGGATGAACCCTCCCCCTGAATTTCTCTGAAATCCCCCCACAGGGGGGTTTAATAAAGGAGGGGGGAAGTCTCAATTGGAGTCAATCGTAGGGTGACCATATGTCAGGAAAAAACAGGACATGTCAGGATTTTGGGAAACAAAGCTGGGAAGGGGGGAAATTATGAAATTTGAAGAAAAATCCAGATTTTTCCCATCCTCCCCCCATCCAAAGGGCAGCCCTACTTTATAGTCAATGGGAATTAACAAAAATGCTTACAGATCCGTCATTTTTAAATGTAAAGATATGAAACTTGGCAATGTGATAGCCATTAGGTAGAATTTTAATCATGCCGAATTTGAAGCAGATCCGTTCATTCGTTGATTTTTAGGAATTTTTTAAAGTTTGAGGTTTTAAAATCATTTTTTTAATGTCATTTTTAAAGATAAAGAGATGAAACTTGGTACTTTGATATCTCCTATGTAGGTCTTTAGCCATGCCAAGTTTGAAGCAGATCTGTTCATCCATTGATTTTAGGATTTTTTTTTAATGAGGTTTTAAAATTATTATTTTTAAAAAACCATCATTTTTAAAGATAAGGAGATGAAACTAGGCATCATGATGGATCTTAAGTAAGGCTTTAGCCATGCCAAATTTCAAGCAGATCTGTTTATCTGTTGATTTTTAGCAAGTTTCAAAACAAAATTGAACTTTAAAAATAAAATTAAAAAGCCAGCCAGCAGCCAGCCCTTTTATGCAGCAGCTTGCAGCAGAGTGAGGATACAATCAGAAAAGATATTTGAGGGAATGGGACAATGTATCACACAGAGTATAGCAACAAAGTACAGCAAAAGCTACAAAAGTAGGATTGAGTGAATGTCTCACTTGTTATTTCAGTGATTTTAACATTAAGATATTATATAGGACAGATTTGTCTTAATTGTGTGCTGTAAAATCAGACATGTGACCAAGGCTATGTTCAGGTGGGCACCTCCCCTTGGTGCTGAACATGCCCCTTGGGGGCAGACATGTTGCTAGGGGCACCCCCTTGGGGCCAATCATGTTGTCCTCCTTTTTGGTTTCCAAAATATGGTCATCCTAATGGAGGGTTTTTTCTCCTTTTTTTAAAACCCTCTCCATCATGGAAGTGGGTTGGGATTTCCAGAAAAAAGCAGCTGAGGGGAATGTTTAACCCTCCCTTCCTAGAGCGCTGTGGTCCCAATCTGATTCAGGGCTATATGTGCTTATACAAGAGTAAAAAGTAAGATCAGCCTCAGCAATGTGATTAGTGTAATGTGTACTTTACACATTACACTAATGTAATGTGTAAAGGTTGGACATTGGTCTGTACATTACTCCTTTTACATTGAATTATTGCTTTTAAAGAAAAATAACTAAGCTATTCAATTTTCTTTCATTATTAAAGTATATGCAGCTAATGGGTAGGTTCGCACATCTCTTTAACCCATGGTGGGTTAATAAGCTATGCATAGTATCTTATTTGAGAAATAGCCCACATGATCAGCCAAATAAGCTACTGTGCATAGTTTATTTCTTCCCCCACTCGGCCCTGCTCCTCTGTAGTCCTCCTGCCTGGGCGGGCAGATATCTCAGCTTCCTTTATGGTGCAAAGCATATCCCACTATCCCTTGCACCACTGCTACATCACCTGCTTCGTGCTAGGGGCATCTTCTGATGTTTCTGTCGGTTCCCCGCTGTTCACTATGCAGTGTCAATCTTTAGCAACTTCCATGCACCCCCACTGCCCCACCCACCCTGCATCACCCCAATTCCCAAAACTTTCCTTCCCACTCCAGATACACACATCCTGCCTCCACCCCACTTGCCAAGCTGGTTTTCCAAAGCAGCTAGGCAGATCTCGGAAACAAAATGCTCGAAAGGAGCAGAGCGGCAACTTAACCCACTCTCTGCGACACATGACACTTTATCCCATGATTGGTTAAATAACTCTTACTGCAGACTGTTATCAGGGTGGCTTATTTTGGGGGAATAAGCAACTGTAGGTATGAAAAGAGCTCACAGACAACACACTAAGCCATCATGGGTTGAAGAAACCATCATGGGTTAATGTGCCATCCAAACCCAGTAGATGTTGTCCAACAGCAGGGCTATGTGATGGACTACTATTGTCTCTAATTCAAAGATTGGGCTGTGCTGTATAGATACTACGCAAATGTGAAATTGGACCCATGAGTGGGCGAGTGTGACACAATCTCCATCCACTGTCACACATTGATTCCCCATATCTTCATTTGCATGCAGTAATTGAGGGTAGAGAAATCAAGACTTGTCTTTAAAGCCAGAAAAAGAGTTTAACATTTAAATAGCAAGTTCTGGGTTTTCCAGGTCCACACTTATCTATTTTGAGAGCTGACTGGATTTCATATGTGGGCAACATTTTGCCAAAGCACTGGGCTAATAGCTAAAACCACTTACTGTTTTTGTGTTGTCTGCTGCTGCTGCTGCTGAGTTAATTAGATTGGGTTGTCTATCCTTATTAACTCAGTTTTAGAATGTTAAATCCCAGCTTCATTCCCCACAAATGTCTAAAAACACAACATCCTCCTTTTTCTTAATTGGATATTACAGTGCTCTTTCTTTGGCTCCAAGATACATGTGTGGAAAGCAAAATGAAAGATAGTGATTCTGGAGCACATCATAATTTCAATCCCTTATAAAAAGCAAGGAAAGAAACACCACATCTTTGAAGGCCTACTGCCAGAAAGTTTATCCCAGGAGGTCTCTGATGCCATGTAGATTGTTTTGCATCAGTTTCAGGGATTTTTCATTGCGTTTGGAGATGTAGAAGGTTGGAATATACATGAACATATGAAGATGCCTCATACCATCAGTCAGTCTATTTCAGTATTGTCTACACACTGAGTGCCAGTGCATAGTCGAACCAAGGAATTAACGGCTGGAAGTTTAATTGGTGGTTGTCAACTTGGATGGCTTTAAAAGGGGATCAGACAAATTCACAGAGAATAGTACTAGCAGTAGCTACCAATCATGATGGCAGTGCATTACCTTGTGAGCTTCCCATAGGCATCTGGTTGGCTACTGTGGGAGCAAAATGTTCGGCAAATAGGCCTTTGGTCTGATCCAGCACAGCTCTTCTTATATTCTTATTCCCTCATGGCTAAACTTCTGGGGGCTGCCAAAAATGGGCCAAAGCACAAGCTCAGACACACATACATCTACCCATTCATACACATCAACAGGTACACATCCATTCATAGACAAGCATCCATTCATACACAAAGCACCCCCTCCCCCACATATGAAAATCTACCATCACCAGGGTTGGAAACAAGCCATCCATTGGCTCCAATGAAAGGCTTTTTAAAATCTGAATTGCTGGGCGGTCAGTAGGATCACACTGCTCAGGGTTAACCTTCCCACCCCAGCTGCAGTCTCCATGAAGATCACCTGCCCCGTGTGAGATCCCTTCCTCTGTGTTTAGCATTGGTTTTGCAACACGCATGATCTTAAACACAATGATAGGAAGTCTATCAAATAAATATGTTGAGGATCCAAATAAGTATTTCCCCCCCCCAACCTTTCCCCCCATTTCTTCTCTTTCTTTCTAAAGGTTTTTAAAGCATAAAGCATTTAAAGATACAAAGTATTGTTTCCAGAAAGTAGCAAGAGTACTGGAGAAAACATCGGGAGAGCTGACCATGTGACTGAGAATTTGAGCTGTTTGTCAGATGGTGAGTGCATTACTGTTGATCCTGACTTTAAAAACAACAACAACCATTTCCTGCTCTCCTATAGAGAAAATATTCCAAAATACTCTGGAACATTAGTTCCTTGGAATATTAACATATTGAAGTTATAAGCATCCTCAGAGTATTTGGAAGGGGATACTCTGGAAGAAGACGCATGATTTCACCTCCTTGGTACAGGCGTGGCCAACCTTCAACAAACATCCACTCCTGTATAAGACACTAGTAACATTACTTCAGTTTAAAGCTCAGGTATAAACACAGAGCTTGGAGAATTTAATTTGTTTGAAGCTTTTAACAAAGGGCCAAAACAGGCTTTACTTTAAATCTGTATCTAGCAGCTATGTCTAACCCACTGTAGGTAAAACAGCCTCTGCTGTAGATCATGGGTTCTCAAAGTGGGTTGTATGAGGGAAACAACCCACTGTGAGGGGAGAAAAACCACACAGATGGCATGCTATCCCATTGTGGTTTGAACTGGAAAATAAACCATTATCGGTTGGCATATTGTGCAAACCCAGTGTCACACACTTGTACCACCTGCTTACTTTAAATGCTTATTTTAAAGGGTCTGTATTTGAAGGACTGGATGGCTTGTGGGTATGAGAGATCTATGCCCAGCTTAAGAAGGACTCTTGCTATGCCACTATAGAACAAAGGCATTGTGCCTAGTTAATTGGTGATCTTTCTGTTTTCTGAAGGGACTGGAAATATTTCATGGCTTGGATCACCCTGAGGGGAACAAGAGTGGGTGTGATGAGAGGAGAAAGCTGGGGTGTGTGTATCAGACTCAGGGACGATGATGCACCAAACAGCTGATTTCATTTATTAGGTGAAATAGTAGCAAGGAGACCTGTGATCTCACCTGTTTAGGTGGTGTGATCATGCTGTATGTACCTGATGCTTTAAACAGAAACCATAGAGTAGTAAGAGCAGTAATTCAGTCCACACATCTGACTTTGTGATAAAAGTCTTTGGGCAGAATTTGATCTTTCTACTAACCAGTGGCAGGCTGCAAACTGTAGTTAGGAGCACTTCTTCTCTGATATCAAATAAGTATCTGGGACTAATTGTAGTCTGTGACAAATAGAAGTTTTCATCACCAACCCTGCAAGGTAGGACAGGCTGCAAGCCAACCTTTGTTGTAACTTTCAGTGGTAAACACTCACCATCAATGTGACTAGGAAAGGGAGAACCAGGGATGACCCAGCTCACTGAAATTCTCTGAACTTCACTTTGAACCTTGGTTCAACTTGCTCACATTTTTGTTTGGTTCGTTCTAATGGGAACATTTTCATTTCAAATGGGAAAAGTGTGCATTTCTTCAAAAACATGTACTAAATGTGAAAAGGTGTATTTTTGAACAATGTGCATTTCAAAGTACACTTAAAAAATATGCCGTTTTTGACCCCAACCCAAGTTTGGAAATGTACGAATTGTTTTTGAAAAAACATGTCTGCGTTCAGGGTTGCAAACAGAGCAAGCTTGTGTGATTTTCAAACTGAAAGGAAATTCTTGTACATCCCTAAATGTCTTAATAACTCTTTTATCCCAGACACATGAGAATCCACTTCCAGAGAAGGATAAGCTTCTTTCCTAGTTCCAAAACTAGCTCAATTCCAATTTCAATTGAGTATATTTATTCAAGAACCAAGTAGAAAGAAGTTCAGAAATGGTCAATTTTTAAAATAAAATACAGAATTTGCTAACTAAAACTTAACTAATCAAAGCAGCTTGCAGGTGGGGGAAAGGATGAAGCCCACCTGGGAGTCTGCAACGTGACTTAGTTTTGTCTTGACTCTTTGTCAGACACTCAAAGACAAAAGAAGATTTGACAAGCAAAGACTTTAAGGGATGGATTGGTAATTCAGACTGACCAATCAATGCCTGGAATGGCCTGATCATGTGTGGTAACATAAGGCTCAGTCATATGGGGTGGAGGAAGTCAAGCCTCAGATGTTGAGTAATGCAGATATTTGTAAAGATGCGTGGGCATGTCCTTTGTTCAAAGACATTTTTAGAAATGGGAGCAAGATGGGACAGGGCAGGTGGGGAGATTGGGTGCATCACATAGCCCTTGAATGCAGCAGAACTCTCAGCTGCTGCTTTAAGATCAGATTCTCAGAAAACAGCTAATTTGAGCATACTTGCTCTTGCTTGAAGTGCATTGCTAGATCAGCTCTAAAGTGGAAAGATTAGATTCCCATCAAATCTGCTGACAATGCTCTGCTTCAGTTTGGGTCAGTAACCCGCTGAGAGTAAATCTCTCTCTCCCTCCTTTGTAATATGCAACTTAATCAGCTATTTCGCAACCGATTGTTTTGTGCTTGGCTGGGCTCAACCCTTTAGGGATACAGTGGTCACATTGAGGAACTGGGATGTGGGACATCCATATGGATGCTGTGCCCAGCTTAGATGTGACTTCAGTGAAGGCAAAGGGACTTTAAGGTACCATCTCCACAACTACTGAGATACCTGTCACCCTGCATACCTGTGAGCCTGAGGATTGGTCAATGTTATTGCAGGTCACTCATCACTAGGTCTATTATGTATAAAAAGACCTTCAGTTACAGGAGGGGGGTTGAACCTCTTTCAGCCTGGTGGCTCAGGATGCTGGAGAAATTCAAGACAGACTAATATGAGTTTGCATTTCTAAGAATCCAATCTGTGGAATCCACTGTGGACCAGCCTCTCCAGCCTGACTGAGCCTGCAGACTTCTGGATTTTCTTCTATACTTTCCAGAAATTTAAGCAAATTTATTCACATGAAAATGCACATATTTCTCCAGAGACATATGCCATGCTGGAAAATATATGCAGAGAAAAGTTGAATGGAATTGTTGTGAACTTTCTTACAGAATTATTTACATATTTTCCCACATGATGGGTGGAAAATTCAAATCTACCTGTGAACGAATGCCGGAACAAGCAACACCACACAATCCATGAAACATATATGGGACAGATTTCACAAACTCCAGACGAACGTACTGGTGGCCAGGTTCAATTTTGAAGAAGCACTTGCAGGGGAGCTGTTCCAGTGGGGGGGGGAGCCAAAGGTGAGGGCCAGAAATAACAAAAATACCAGCATATTTTAGTTTAAAGCTCTTACTGCCTGTAACTAAGCCTTAGGAGAGGATTTCAACCTGTTAGAATGGGGAAAATGCATTAAAACCAGGAAGCCACCAAATAATGAGTAGTCAGGGGAAGGGGGCATGACCATCTGGAAAATCCCAAAGGACTGGATTGGGATCCCAGATGGGCCAGATTTGTCCCATTGTCCTAAGGTTCAACATCCCTACCTTATAGGATATCGCGAAGACCCAGTTTAGCTACTCTTGAAACCACCATTTTAACATATTTAGGCTTTTTAAAAAAATAGCAGTGATGCACCTGTCAATCCTGTTTTGGAAGCTAATCTGCCCAGTGTTTGGGAAACACACACACACACACACATATAATTTATTATTGCATTTATATCCCTCCTTTTTTCCTCCAAGGAGCCCAAGGTGGCATACACAAACCTCTTCCTCTCCATTTTATCCTCACAACAACAACCCTGTGAGGTAGGTTAGGCTGAGAATCTATGTCTGTCCCAAAGTCACCCAGGGAGTTTCCATGACCAAGTGGGGACTAGAACCCAGATCTCCAGACTCCAACACTTTACCCCTACACCACACTGGCTTTCTATATATGCACTCACTTGAGCGAGATACAATTATAATAAATGAAATTAAAGCTTTTATTGACTGTCAGGATTGTATGTGTAGTGTTACTAACTTTGCTCCAAATTACATTGGGTTTGCTACTATGAGAGGTCAATCATTCTTATTTCCCATTTAGTACAAGTTTAGCATTGAGCACTCAGTCAGTTTCTCATGGAATATTCTTTGCTTAGCCTTATACACAATTACATAAAAAGTTTTTTCAGGAACGTTTTGGATCCATCTCTACGTGGAAACACTGTTTTTTCGTTTAGAAGATGACTGGTTTCTGTTTTGCTGGGAATCTGCTGCATTTCCCTTTGTGACCTAGCAGAACCTGTTTTCCATAAATCAGCCTATTATAACATCCTTTTGGTAGAGCTCTTCTAGTGGTTTGTAAATGTTGTACTGTTCTACTGTACCAAGCCAGTTTCAGACCATCTAAAACTTGTAGCCTAAAGAGGAAATCCTATGTATGTTTTAGGAAGAAAAAAAAGTCTTTCAATTCCTGGCATTCCCCAGCCAGCTATGGAATGCTGGGAGTTGTAGGATTTTTTTTTTCTGGCCAAACATGTGTAGGATTGCACCCTAAGTGTGTCACCGTATTTAAGGACACAGAGCCGTGCATCCTTAGTTAAGGTTCAATGGGGGGAGCATTCTACCATTCTAAAGGGATAATCAGGGGGTTGGTCATTCTAACATTCATAAAATCAAAAATGTTTCACCAATCTTCCTGAAATTTACATGTGGCAGAAAGAATTGTTGGTTTTACATAACCTGAAAATTTCAAGAAGATTGGTGAGAGATTGAGTGAAGGAGTGCAGTTTAAAGTAGAAAGAAAAATCTCCTTCGGCCAAAGTGTTAGTTTAAAAAACCCTAGTGATTTTTCTCTCCAGCCTTTGTGATCATATATGAGGGCTTACCTAATTAAAATCCTGATGATTTCCTTTTCCTTTGATCTTATATTTGATGGAATCATTTTCTTCTTTAAAAAAATTCCCTTTAGTTTTTTTTAAAATAATAATTGAGTCATGAAGACCCTTATAGAGTATTCAGCTCCTATGGTGTGTGCATGCTCAGTAGCGTCTCACCCTAACCCCTCCTCAACTGATTGGAATGTTGAGAGGCAAGGGAAAATGGCTGCCTCCTGTGTGTGTGTGTGTTCTTTTATGCGTTTAATCATTGCTACTGCTTGATTTTCAATTCAATCCAATGCATGTCTACTCAGAAATAAGTTCCATTGAGTGCAGTGAGTCTTACTCTCATGCACTTGCTTGAAGGGGTGTGCGAGTTTTGTTGTAGTTCTCTCTGGGAGCTCTAGTACCAGGGTTTTTTGTGAGAGAAGGGTTTAAGCTTCCTCCCTGCCCTTACTTTTGTCCCAAAATTCCCCCTCCCCCTGGTTGAAAATAAGTTTTAAAAGCTCCACTGTTTCCAATGGATCCCCGATCCCTTGCTGCCTAGTAATCCCCACTGTATTCAATGATACTTACTCTCTTGTAAGTCTGCTTCAAATCACAACCTTAATTTGCCTTTTTGCCTCCTCTGCAGGTTCTCTGGAATGTTTTGGTCCACATACCTAAGCATACTTACTAGGTTGCAATTTATAGGGCAATTTGGTGAGATTTACTTGAGAGTATACACATGCAGAGGGTTGTACTATAAATAAATATGATTTCCAGCCTCTGGTTATCCCACTCAAGTACCCTTCCCCAGGGGTGTACTGGTGAGGGGTGGGCATGTGGGGATGGAGACCTTCTGCAGTCACTGCCAGTCAGAGCTACTGGAAGTGGCATCCCAAGCATTCCTGACCATATGACATACTGACTTTCCTGACCATGTGACATACTGACTTGCAATGATGGGTGGTGTAGTCCAACACCTTTGGAGGGCACTAGGTTGGGGAAGGGCTGCTCTAAAAAAAAAGAGAGAAGTAGGCGGCCCTAAGTTTTTCGTCATCAGTTTTCCACAACCCCACAGTCACCTCTGCATATGTATTCTCCATCCTGTCCTCATGGTTTATCTGCTTTGGGAGAATCAGAATTTCACTTGCACTTTCTGCCTCCTTAGGGAGGATGTGGCATTAAGGCTTGTGAGCCTTAACTCACAATTTCCCTGTTTTTTGGTACTTGGTTGAAAGTTGTAGAGCCTTAACTTTGTTTTGTAAACTGTAGGGTTTTTGTTTAATGAATTAGAATCTACTGCAGCCTTTTCCAACATGGAGCCTTCTGGATGTGTTGTACAGCAAGTATCACCATTCCCAGCCAGCATGGCACCAGGTTGGGGAAGACTGATCTACTTTAGCTTTTTGAAGAAATTAAAAAAGCCAAATATTTGTGGAGAAAATAAATTTTGCTTTGGAGAAAGCTTTCTCTTCAGGTTGGTCAGGTAAATGGAATTTTTGCACCTGCTGTCATATGAATTACTTCTTTGTTGTGATAGCCTTTTCCTGTTACTTCATAAATATTGAGTCTAAAATATTACCTAAACATTTAGGTTTTGTATCCTCTGCTAAAAACTGGCCTGAAGTGAATTTTTACTCAGTGAAGGAAGATGTATTATATTTTAAAACTGAGGGAAAGGTTTTATGACATTTCAACTAGTTCCTACATAATGAGCTAGGATTTCTGGAGTAGTTTGTGGATCAGGTTATAAATAATGTTTATAAAGTTAGAACAGAATGAACACACTCAATATTCACCCACTACATCGGCAAGGAAGAGCCCTGAGAGGAATCTGCAAAGTAAACTCAGAATTGGCAATATACGTGCTTAGAACCAGCAGTGCTCCTATAGACTATTTGCTGTTCACTGTTGCATCCCACCATATTTATACAAACAAAGAAAATAAGGCACATGTCAGGGTTGTAAGGTTACACCTTAGAGATTCTTTTTGTATTCCAACTGAAAATGCAATCCAGATGCTAATAAATACCTTCTCTATGTGGTGTTTGACGTATTCTGTGTATGAGTTATGATATCTGGTGAGTCGCCCTTTGCTCTCTCAGTATGATATCTGTTCTGTTCAAAGGCTTAAACACCAATATATAATGATTCTACTGAAATCTATAGAACTACAACTGATATTGTATGGAGCAATTCCTTTCAGCCCCTTTCTCTGCCTGCTTGACTATTCTTTGGTTCACTAGCAGAGATAAGAATCCAGCCCTCACAGTTCATACCAAAAGGATAATGAGCCTCCATCCCTCCTGAGGGTCAGTGGATTCTGCTAAAAAGTGTTGGCTGTGGTACAAGTGGTTAAAGGGAGATCCCCCAAAATTGGGTACAGTTGATTTCCACCAGCCCTGTTATGTGTGCTTTTCTCTGGATGTAGCCCCAGGTGTCCAGTTTTTTTATCATTTGCTTGTTCCTCCAGCCGGGAAGAGAGTAAAAGGCAAAATCTGAGGTGTTCATGTCTGCTTTGAATTTCTTCACTATGGAGAGGTTTGAACTGCTTTTAGTACTGACATGATATTATGCTTGAGAGCTGCGTTCCCTTGAGGGTAATCTGTCAGTGGTGGGCAGGACCAGAGCTTCTTTTCTCCTACTCTTTCTGCCTCCCTGCTTTTCTCATTGTCTACCTCTTCCTCATTGCCCACCAAGCTCCTGGAGGAGTGACAGATCAATTTGCTATTAGGGTGACCAACTGCCAGGATTTTCCCAGATTTGTCCTGGTTTTTGTTCTATCCTGGGTTTCAGGGATTTTTTTTGTAGTTTTCTATATGTTTTTAATCAGTTTTATGTATTTTATATCATTTGCTTTTAATGTTGTTCCCCGTCTCAATCCAGAGGGAGAGGCGGGTAAGAAATAAATATATTATTATTATTATTATTATTAGTAGTAGTAATGTGGGAGAAACAGAAAAATGGTTAAAGGATTATGTCTTTTTTATGTTGTAATTTCAAAAAAGTTGACAAAATTTAAATAGTTAAAAATAGTTCACCATGAAATGCCTGTGTCTGTAAGCTATGCTTGTAAAACCACTGTTCCAACAACAACGTCTGGGGGTGCCAGGAAATGCCTCCACTGTCAGAGGTAGAGAGAAAAGTATTCGTATTCTAACTTCTTCCTGAACAGTTACTCTGAGAAGCTTAGAGGATCCTTTTCCAGGATTGCCTGCCAGAATGTGATCTTGCTGTTTGTTAAAAGGACAGGTTACTCTGCTGCATCCAGAGGAAGGGCTGTTATCGTCTATCCTCCAGTAATTGTGGAGCAGGTAGTGAATGGTGAACTTCTCGGGGGGCTGCTGCGTGAGCTCACCAAGCGCTGCCCTGGATGGCCCTCTTCCGGCCAAACTGGCCTGGCTGAGCACTCAGTTTTGTTCGCATCTGGGGCCTCCGGAAAGTACAAAATTCCCACAGCACACCATTTGCGTACCAGGAGAATTACACACTTTCCGGAGGCCGCTATTAGAATAGAAGGGAAAAACCCTTCTCCTCCCCTCAACTACCGATGGGGGTCTTAAAGGCCCTATTAACAGGTCTTGGGGAAATTTAATTACCACAGCAGGGGGCCGCCAGTACCGCAGCAGGGGGAAAAGGACAAAGGCCGCGTGCAGGTCAGGGTGAAAGTGAGTTCGGCCTGGACTTTCACTGCCTTTGTCAGTATAGGGACCATGGGGCAAAAATCCACCAGGCTCATTTTCCGGGGCCCAAAAGGGCCAGATGAGAGGCGTCTGTTGAGATCTTGGGCCCCAGTAGGTTTTTGCCCCATCCCTAGGAGCAGGTTTTCATTTGGACCTGAATTCCAATTATGCTAATGTTTAGTTATTCCCTCATCAATGACCTAACATGAATGTTATGGAGTCAGCTTTGGATGAACTTCATGGAAATGATCCTTGTGCCAAATATCAAGCAAATACATAATCTCTGTGTCACTCCAGGTGATTCTTGAAGTAGTGGGAGTCCAAGTAACCTTCTTTGTGGAACAGAAAGTGAATAGAACAAACAAACAGAAGTATGGAGTTAACATGCAATTGTCATTTTGAAGGGACATGCAGCAAGAGTACCTTTTGGCTTAGCTTACAGGGGAAAAAACTTTGGAAACAGTCAAACCAATCTGAAGAGTAAACAATTTTAAGTGAAAAAGGAAGTGTCATCCTAGAAGATTTATGTGTAATATACTATAACATTTTTGTTGGGTTTGATTAGCATGAATTGGACCATCATTTTGATTTTATGTAAAGTGTCACCTGGTGAGCATGGGGTTTAACAAAAGAATGTTAATGCTATTTTGATAGCTTGAACTCTCTCTTCCCTGCCTTCAGAATATGTCAGCCATCATAGCCTGGGAAAAGGACAGTAAAAGTGTTAAAGTGGTTAGCAGTTTGAATTTGGACTCAAGCAGATTGATGAGAGGCTTTAGGTATAGTTTGCTGAAGTTGAGGAATTCTTGGGGTTGTTTCTCTGTTTGAAAACCTGATGCAGGATCAGCAGTTTTGTAGGAGTCTCTGCTTCCAAGAGGCTCTACTTTTATATTTGCAAATAAGTAAAATATGAGACAGCATGAGTTCCCAGTGTGCTCTCATCCAAAGAGAACTAAAGCCTATGGCACTGCTCTTGGGGAGCATTTCTCTGCTCAATGAAGTGGGGAACACTTAATATGGAACATGATGCAGATTGTAAAAAACAATTTCAAAATGTATATATTACAGGAATATGTGATGGTGTGGACATACCTTTTGTCTAATTGAAATCCATGGATTTTTTTAAATTTTACAAGTGATGTCACAAGTAATTTGCGCTGTTCTAAAGACAGCAAATATAACTAAACATGTATAATTAAAATGTGGTTTATTTTCTTAGGCAATGGAAGCTATGTTTTCCTGAGAAATTCTTAGTATGGGGGACTCAAATGGGATTTCAAGGTGGGTGGGAAGGTAAGGATATGATAATATACTAGAATATGGAGTTATGCATAGGTGATGAAAGGAGAAGCCTAGTTCTGATGGCTATGTACTACCTCCAGTATCAGAGGCAGTAAGCCTAAATACACCTGTTGCTAGGGAACATAGGTGGGAGGATGCTCTTGCACTCATGTCCTGCTTGTGGGTTCCTGTTCAACAGCTGGTTGGCCATTGTATAAATAGAGTGCTGGACTAAATGGACCCTTGGTCTGATCCAGCATGACTCTTCTTATGGTCTTGTGTTCTCACCAACATGGAATTATGATGGAATTCTTTCTCCCCTCTTCCACCCACATGGAAAACATGTAAGGGCCAATCCAGTTCTAGTCACTTGTAAACAAGATGGTAACAAGTCACTATTTATGAGAGAACATGGATCAGGACATAAATTTGAATTCACATGGAGTTCACATTCCATTTGAAACAATGCAATGCGGATAAACTTATGAAACAAGATTCATAATCCAGCAAGTTATACATGAACCAGTTTATGCATGCAGATCTCTGTCCCTGGATTGTGGTGGTGATCTACCCACACTGGAAAAGATATTTAGAAGAGAGATGGACAAATAGCCTACAGCTATGCAGTAGTGGAGAATAAAGCTCATTTAGATTTAGGAGTAATCTGAACAAGAGCAACATTGGTATATATTTGTGCTTTAAACATATTCTGCTTTTTCAAAGACCAAAGCTATTTTCGTTTTAGAATAAAATTGCTCCCCCCTACCTTGCTTTTCTTTTTAAATATGAAGAAGTGCTGCTGTGCTACTGAAGGTGGAAACAATGAACTAAGTTAAATAAATTATCCAGTCTATTCTCTTTTAGGTGTTGTTGTTTGAGCAACATAAACACAGCATGACCTTCACGCTTTTGTCCAGTGTTATTCCTTTATTTAGTTGATGGCTTTCTTGAAATGCCATTGTCCTGTTTGCAATAATAAGATCTCCTACATGCGTGAACTGGATGGCTTGTTAAGAGAAAATTTAAGCATTTTAGAGCCAGTAGGTAGTTGTGTTGGCACAAGTGGTGAAGCTGTTCCTTTCCACTAGGTGCATAAGCCACACAATCCAGCCAGTTTAGCATGCAAATCGCTGTTTTAGCAGAGTACACAAGGACTTGGCAGAGAAGAACAAGAATTATGGCATGTCAGCATGAAGGGCACAATCCTCTATTAATTTGATGTTTATTATGAGTTCTTCGCGTCTGGTTCAGTGTGGGAAAGCAGCATGGAAATAAATTAAACTAAGCATGATTAATTCCTTTTACCTGAGAAGTGTAGGTGAGCAGTTCTGACAAGAAGCTGTATTCCAGTTTCAGCCTGTGTGTTTAACAGTTCTCACCTATTTAACAGGTACCTCGAGGATGGGGGGACAGGTAGAGACTGCTATGTAGTAGCCCTCTCTGTTGCAGGATCCCAACAGCTCTACAGCCAACCTAACAGACTCCACCAAAATGTGGCCTGGCAAACTGTTGACTTCTAGTGACTGTAATATCCCTCTCCAACACAACTTGCCTCACGGTCCTCACCAACCAACCCTGATAATGTGGACGTGGGTGTGGCATGTGAGTATCCCCATGGCTGGAGTCCTCAGAAACTGAAGATTGCAAAGCAACCTTCTCTGGATGCAGGGGAGGCATCCCCCAGGTTCTTTTTGGAGAACAAGGTCCTGGGGAGGTGGAAGTCTAGTGATGCCTTTCCATGATTGAATCTGCTTTCTGAACTGTTGACTTCAGAGGAGGCTCCAAAGTTAAGGGATTGAAATCCTCTGACTACAAAGAGTTGTTGTGCTGGTCCATGACACCTTGAGTACTTGTCCATTTAAGTTGAATAAGCTTACATTTTTTTAATCACACCTGGCAGTGTAGCATCAGATGGCCACCAATTATTTGCTTCAGATGTCATTCACTGTTAGCACTGAAAGGGGATTCTATATAAAGTTCAGCAGTTGGGACACATGTTATGTACAAAATGCTCTAGTTCCTCAAAAACATGTCACTTGGAGAAACGAACTCCAAATGTCTTCCAATTTTAAACTGCAGCTACATGATCTTTTGCATGTTTAACTATAAAAGTAAGTTTTAAACCAATGCAATTTTTAAAGATGGAACAAGCCTAATGCTTTTAATATGGGAGCAGTGAGCCACTACCGCCGTGTACCCATTAAAGATGTATACTACTGCTGTATTTGAAGTGAGCTACATGGTAGGAATGGTATAATTGGAAGTACCTAAAAATAAGGTTAATTAATCAAGCCTTGAAAACCAAAGGCATTTACCAGTAGCTGTCATGCATCTAGCATGCTACAGTCTACCATAAAGGGTTTAAATGAGGCCTTACAGCTTGATCCTACATACTGTTGTGACAACATAGAATTGTCTACTTTGCTTTTTTTTAAAAAAATAAAAAAGTAATTAACTGTTTCCTGAGGCATATTCTTCTTGTTCAAAAAGGAATTGAAAACACACACCATTATCCCTTTTCCTGAAGCATAGCCTTCTCTTTCCTGTGTGTTTGGTAACAAATCTGGGAAGGGGGGGATTGTTAAATTTGAAGAAAATCTGGATTTTCCCCATCCTCCCCCCACCCAAAGGGCAGCTCTACTTTATAGTCTATGGGAATTAGCCAGTTCCCAAATTTTAACACTAGCCAAATCAAAGAACAAATAAGAAAGTGAGCTTGGGACGGGGGGAGATGGTGGGCAGAGCCAAAAATACCAACATATTTTGACTTAAAACTCTTACTTCCAGTTAGTAAGCCCTAGGAGAGGCATTGCAAACTATTACAAGGGAGTAGGACTGATAAAAAGCCAAGAAACCACCAAATTATCTGTGTTTGGGGAAAGGGGCCTTCTGGGGAACTTCAGAGAGCCAGACTGGGAACCCCTTTGGACTGGATTTGGCCACCAGACCTCAGGTTCTGCACTCCTGGTTTGAACAATCCATGGGTAGTCATGATGTTCAAATCCAATCAATAGGTCCTAATAAAGCCTTCTGGTGCTTGGGATCTTTCATACTGAATTATAATTGGGATTCTGTATAGGCCTGCAGTTTTTATTATAAAGTCCATCTGGATTACAGTCTTCTCTCTGCTATCTTACTCAGATTCTTTCTTCCTTTCTAATTGCGCTTTCATTGATCCTTTCCAAGATAGTTTTTATATTCCCATCGTTGCCTTTGTTTACCTTTTTATGAGACTTTGCAAATCTCCTGACCATTCCATTCTCTGTACTTTTATCTTGCCCAAGGCCCAAGTTTAGACCTCTGTGGATGTGTTGTTTATATCTTAGATTTTTTTAAAAAAAAATTGCATTTAAAATGTTTTAAAATGTTTTAAATATTTTAAAATTGTACTATGTTTAATTATATTTTTAATTTTTGTATATCTCTATCTGTTTTTAACTATATGTGTTTTAATTTGTAAGCCACCTTGAGTCCTGCTATTGGGAAAAGGTGGGATTTAAATAATAATAATAATAATAATAATAATAATAATAGCATCATATCTTTTGTAGAGCTCCTAATTTGCCTTGTTCCATTTCCTTGTACGAATCAAAGACGTTCCTTAGCATTCTGGACTTCTTACATGGCCAACAAAATTTGTGAATCTTTATCATGATAATCTGGTTCGCACGGTACTCATCCTGGGTTATTTATTGGGGGGTTGCCATGTTGTGCAAACCCAGCCATTGGGAATTACACAAGGATTAAAAAACCCTACAACAAGCCCAGATGTACAACTCTCACATAAAGGGTTTGGAATGACTGTCCTATATCAGGAATAGGGAACCTTTTTTCTGTCAAGAACTGCCTTCTCTCAGGGGGTGGGGAGAATTCCCTCAGGGAGGCACATACTGGTGTTGGGAAGGGCCAAAGCCATAAGTGGGTGGGATTCCTCTCCATCCAGTGGGCTGCTGGGAAAGGGACAGATGGCTTTTGCCAGAGGTCTGAATTGATCTCATGCAGAGTTTTTGAAAATCAGCCAAGGGCTACATTCGGCTCTAGGGACACAGGTAGCCCATATTTGCCCTACATTAAAGTCTATAGCCCAGGATGAAAAAATAGTCCCATTTTATCAACTGCTATCCAAATGATTTTTTTTAAGAGGCTGCATTTTAGTTTTGCCATCCTATTTCAAAATCAAAATTAGACACTACATGTTAAGGTTTGCATCTCCTCCTAAATAAACCTTATTTCAACTTTTTTCTGACTCTGCATGAAATAGATGCTTGAATGTTGGCAGATGTGGCTTTCCATTTTCAGGGTCAAGGGTCTACACAATAGCTATGGTAAAAGCAACTGATCTGAGATCCATTTATTGCTTTTTTAGAAGTTCAGAGGACCATCCCCAAATTACCTCTTAAGTATTGAAAAATCAGAGTGCTGTAAAATAAGCAAGTACATTAGTTTGAGCATTAATTGTTAAGCAATAATCACCATTGTTAGCTATTCAAAAGAAAGAAGGAAAGGCCTCTTAGAAAGACAAAAGGGCAGCCTTGAATGAAGTCCCAACTGAAAGATAACAAATGTTAATTATGTGTGGGTGTAATGAAAACTAATATTCTTTGTATGTTCCCACTAAGGGCTCAGATTCTCTTTTTAAAGAACAGTTGTTTGACATCATATTCATACTTCTTCTTTTTTAAAGAAAGTAATATTTTTTTTAAAAAAAATGTAGTTGGGGGTTCAAGTGATGCATCTGATCCCCCAGAAAGCAAAAGAAAAAAGAAAAAGGGCTATGCTCACAGATTAAATCTGTATGTATTACCAGTTGGTATAAGGATAAGAACATAAGAAGAGCCGTGCTGGATCAGACTAAGGGTCCATCTAGTCCACCACTCTGTTCACACAGTGGCCAACTAATTGTCAATCAGGAAACCATAAGCAGTATACGAGCTCAATAACATCCTCCCATTCATGTTCCCCAGCAACTGGTGCACACAGGCCTACTGCATCTCATCATTCAGGGTTTTAAATGCTTTCTGCACATTAAATTGTATAAATGTTCACCTATCCTGATCTTCAGTGGTCTTGTTGTCTTTCCTACATAGATCTTATTGCACTCAAGTTCTGGATAGGTGAACATTTATACAATTTAAGGCATCAAAAAACAGGGGCACCTTTGGTTAAACATTTTCTAGATAAAAAACATGGGCCAGAATCTTTTGTTTTTTGGGGAATAGAAAAGGTGAGAGGGGGTGAGACAGTACTCAGCAAAAGAGAACTTTTCTGGATCCCTTCCTTAAAAAGCCTGAAACCCAGCAGATTGAATGATTCTCTAGATTTGTCCTCATATAAACAACAGTAGAATTTATAACACGCTTCCAGCATGAGGAGCAGCAGATCGGTGAAAACTCTTGATAAAAAACTCAAAAACCTAAATTAGAAATAGATCAAGAACAAAGCAAAACACATTTCAAATAACAATGAAGTGTGTTGGTCGTTAAGTGTTGACAGGATCATTTAGTGATCCTGCTGGCTGCTGGCTGTTGAATGGAATGACTTAAATTGCTTTCAAACTGACCTTGGTTTCTGAAAGAGTGTTGAGACATGACGGAGCTTACTGGGACGTTTAAAGAGCAGAAAACTTTTGTTTTCATATTTTATTCTGTATTTAGTTTTGTTTGTTGTAGTGGATTAATGTGGGAACAATCACAAAATTACAGAGAAGTGCCTTGTTCCTCTCAGGTCAGTGCATTTGTTAAATCTCTAGTTGAATGTGCAAATGTTTAGTATTCATATCTGTTTGTTAGCAAAGGAATGCAAAAAAAAAAGGTGCTTTTTATCTGATATGGGTGTTGCTTTGTGCTGAATTTTAAGCAATTTTACATCTTATCTTTGAGTTGTTTAAACTATAGCTATACTTGTTTTCCATGTAGCTCCTAACAAAGGTTTTATCTGAAACGGTCGAGCAGTCTGAGGATAAGATTAAAGAATAAAGAAAAATATCTTTATATAGCACCAGAGCTTCGCTCTCCTTTTTCTTCTATTCGGTGGTGCTCTTTTCCCTCTTCTTTCCATCACATAACGACAACCCAGAGTATGAGTTAAGCATAGGTTGTTGTTTAAGTATGGGTTGTTGTTTAATCATGGGTTGTTACATGTGCATCCTGCACTATGGTTTAACAAAGGTTTTTAACCATGGACAATGGAGGAAGAGAACCTATGGTTTGTTGTTGGGTTGTGAACTCTGAGTTGTTCATGGTTAACAACCCATAATTAACCATATTGTAGGGTTTACATGAAATGACAATTCACGATTCAACAATAACCCATGATTCAAGAACAACCCATACTCTGGGTTCTTGTTATATGTGAACCAGGACAATGTGTTCAACTCCCCTCAGGCAGTTTGGGATTAAGGCATATAGCCCCCCACAAGCTTGGGAATTTGGCATCCCTTCTATAAATAATGCTAATTTCCAGTAGAAAGAATGGGGTCTTTTCCTGTCAGCGTGTATATATTTTCTCGATGCTTGTATTAAAATTCCCTTTCAGAAGTTTACTGAGATGAACTCTCACTTCATTTAATTCTTCTTTTTTTGCTTTTAAGTGGAAAATGCAAGCAATCAGCTGTAAACTACACTATGAACAGGTTGTATTGCACTGATTTACAAGCTGACACATAGCGTCTTATAAATTCATTAATAGCAAATTGCAAATTAACAAATAAAGCAGCACCTCTTCAAGCTTTTAACCGCTGATTTCACAACCACAATAAGAGATTTCAATCATGCATTGTGAATATATGTCATTTGAATTTGAGATTCATGTGTTCTACTTTGAACAATAATGAAAAAAGAAAATTGTGGTTTTATGTGGGTGTGGCCCAGTGTGTAAGATCCTTTGCATAAGGGTGTATTTTGCTCACTAGGGAACTTCATACAGGACATTTTCTTGGCATCCAAGATGTGTAGCTCCATTTTTTCCTTAGTTGTATTTTTTGTAGCATACTTATCCATTCTTTTCTCAAAGGAGTATTTTTTTCAATAATTCTATATAATTTCCACATAATAATTTAATAATTAGAAGTCTCTTTTCTTTCCGGTAGTTTTGTACCACCCAAAACAATGTGTTTTTCATCATTCTAAAGATACGGTCACAATCTTAATTATATATTCAATAATAATAATAATAATAATAATAATTATTATTATTATTATACCCTGCCAGTTTAATACTGGAGTTAGGGCTACCTCATGTTGGCTCAAGCTTCACAAAACCAGGAAACTGGAAGCTTAGGCTGATGGCTTAACACATGTGGCCTGTGATCACTAATGATGTTGTGCAATGTCACAAATTGTTCGTGCTTACAACTTACCCTGCACTCACACACACACACACTTTTCCTTGGTCTTTCAGGCCCAAATCCAGATGGGGAGGATGGAGTGCTTGGGACTAGCAAAGATGCCCCATGTTTTCCTGGTCCTCTATTGCCTTTTGAAGCGTTTTAGCGTTACTGTATTATTAGAGGAATCCTGTGAGCTGACCCATGCCGTTTGTTGCTTGTAAGCAAGCACAATTTGTGACATTGCATTATGATCCCGAGGCCCATCTATAAAACCATCAGCCTAAGCATCCAGTTTCCTGGTTTTGTGGAGCTTGAGCCAACATGAGGTAGCCTTAACTCTGGCCTTGAAGAAGCAGATTTTTTTGATAAATGAATTTCCATGGTTTTTAAAAAGGAAAAATATTACGTATATGAAACAAAACACAAGCAACTCATTTACTGAGTAAATGTGTACAAATAAATAAATATGTCCCGGTATATTCAGAATATCTTACTTCTACATAAACCTGCAAAGGATTCCAGCATAATCTTTTCCTTTTCCTTCCTCTTGTCATCAGTGAGAGTGATTCCCTCAGCCTTCAAAATTACCGTATTTTTATTTCAGAGTTGATAGTTCCCTGCTATCCCTTCCATACTGTAAAAATACTGGAAGAAACAGTGAAATTCAAAACACTGGATAGCTGGAAGCATTCTAGCTTCAGTTTAAAGCTGAGCATGCCTGACATAATTTTGCCAGCAGTTGCCAGCAGACTTTCACAGGGCAAAAACTCCTTGATAATTTTTAAGTTGCTGCTCAGAATTTCAGCAATCTAATGAAAGGCACACCTTCTCAACAGGACTGAATAAAGTATATCAATAGTTTTCTCCAGAATGTGAAAGAAATATATGATATGCCGAGCTGCAGCTTGAGTAAAGAATACAAATATGTAAATTTCCATCACTTTTCAACTTGCTGTATCTATATCATAGATTTGTATCATATCAGTTTGAAATTTTGCAAAATTGTAGACCTCATCAGGTAGATTATAGATGATAAGTTTCAAATTATTAGTTCGATAGTGTCATTTTAATAAACAGTAGCATTTTGAGGCTTACAGTGGTGGAACCTTTTTGTTTGCATCTCAGCACAACTTGCTCCTTTAATTTTTCTTCTCATTTCTATTGTTGTTATCAAGAATTAACTATCTTAAGAGATTATTTATTTATTTATTTAAACATTTGTATCTCACCCTAAATCACTAGGATATCACTAGGATTATCAAAATGTACTGCACAAAATGGCTATAAAATGGTGGTAGAGGGATGAAATAAGACACATGTTCCCTTCAGCGTTTACCAGGGTTCAGAACAGATGCTGGAAAAATTGGTTTTGTGACATGAATTTATTGCTGGATGTGGAGAGGCTCTGTGCTGTAAAAGATGGGATTCTATTGTTGTGGGGGAGGGGCTACCCTGTTTGAAACCGTATAAACCAGGGACTGGCAACTTGTGGCCCTCTTGATGTTTTGGCCCACAATTTGCCCGCTTCTGCTATAAACCTTGGAACAAAATCTCACCCAGTAGTTTGAGGTGTGGTACTCCTGATATCTATGTAATATGTTGTTTCCCCCTCGTTTCTTTCCTCGTTGGTGACCTATGTATATGGTGAACCACTCAAATAACTACATCCTCACTAGCCCTATTTAACATAAAGAGCACAGTTCGTTTCTAGAAAAATTATGTGCATTCAGTCTCTTGGAAGAAAGGCAAGAAAGACAATTTCTCTAGTATTACAAGAAAAAGGGAGGCCAGCCCTCCAACACAAATCTTGCAGAGATCCGAGAAATTATATACATACATATAATTGGTTCCTTCCAAATACAAGTATTTTGCTGATTTTCTCTTCCCACTGTTGCTGGTATAAAGGATCCCACAACTCTCAATTGTGGTTATTTTTAGGGGGATAAGTGGCTGCAAAGGGAAGAGGGACTGAAAAGCCCTGGTGCACATGCAGAAAGCCTTATGTAGCCCTTTGGATCATGTCCTGTGTACATTTGATTTCTTGATTAGCTGTATTAAGAAAGTGCCCAAAGGGGACCATCTCAAAAAACAGAACCTGAAAATTGTATCTTCTAGCCCCATGGGAGAAGCCATTGGGTTTGGTGGTGCTGTGCCCCTTTCCAATATGCTGCTGAGAAAAGTAGTTTCTTGGCTTTTGTTGTATGCATATGTGTGTAACATATAGTTAGACACAAGAGCTCCAGTTCTGATTTCATCTGCCTCATCCCAAGGATAGGAACGCAACCCACTGGTGAAACCCATCCACCATAGAGGAATGGAGAACATTGTTTCACTCCCTTCTTCTCTCATTCCATATGAAATGACAGGTGGACTGAGTGGGTGCAATGTGAAAATTAATGTGCAGAGGATTGGTGACTCAGCAATGACTGTTAAAGTCAAGCAATCTCTTCAAACATTTTGGCACATGGCTTTTCTCCAGTTTGCCCAGAGATTGCAATAGGCCATTTGTGGGTGGGACTGGGTAGGCAGAGGGGGCAGGAGGAAGACGGTGTTGCTCATCATAACAGAGGAGGGTCCTTAAACAAGTTAATGTGTAAATTTATTTCGAAGACAACAGCAGAGAGGAGAAAATGTCTCTCTTGAAATTCAATTTCAATTCAAGATCATTTATTTTTAAAATAAAACAAATTTCTATTTTAACTGTTGCAGTTCAGTTTTACACCCAACTCACACATGTTTTGAGTGGAATTGTAAAACAATGTACTGATACAGTTGAGAATTACAGATCTTTGATTGTTAGGGGGGAATTAACAATTGTCTGTAACTCTGAACTACATATGGTTTGAAATCTATGCTTTTTTCCTTAAGAGTTGTTGGTGTATTTACAGAATGAATAATATCAAGGCTTTCATTCCAAGTCTTACAGCCAAATCCATTGTAGGTTCACTCCAAAGTGAATCCTGCTGAAATCCAGTGAGATATAAATCCCAAATTCAGTGGGATACAATGCACATAAGTGTGCAAAGGATGCCAATGTTAGTGCTGCAATTTACTTCCAGACAAACATATAATCTATGCTTGGACCATATATTATGAATGTACCACATCTGTGTCAGGCATTACATGGAGGAGGTTGTATAAAAAGCCATAGCTCTTCTTAAATAAATGCTGTTAAAGCTGTGTAATGCTACAAGATCACATTTGGGCGAGATATGCTACTATTGGTACTAAATAAGCACCTTGAAATGATTAGCTCAGTTTACCATCGTAGCAAGTATGTAAAGATTTAAAGCAAGGCACATGACCTCACCCTGATAATGCAGCCAAAAGGAGAAAACCGAAAACTGAGGTACATACTAATTAACCTAAAATAAGGCAAGAGTAAACAGCTTATTAATTAACAACAAATCCCAGTTCCATTGCCACCAGGAAAATGGGTGGTAATGTATCCACCCACAGTTCACTTTTCCAATGAAGGCAGCAGGGCTGCTATACTGAAGTGCGACATTGTGGTTACTGATAGGTATTCTGATAGCATTTTCTGTCCATCTACCTATGTAGTTCCTGTATAGGCACAGCAAAAGGTGAAAAGCCTAAATCGCTCTTTATCTCCTGATCATTTCATTTCCATACTTGAAGGTCTTTCAAAGCCAGCGGTGATGGAACCATTGGATGGAGCTGATGGACAGCAAAAACAGCAAAACAAGGCAGAGTCACCTCAGAAGGACTCTGAGGGAACTCCACAGCATAACTGGGTAGCCTGGTGGAATGGAATGACAACAGGAGGAATTGTATATCTGTTCGCCTTATCACAGATATTGGTAAGGATTTAGATTTAACTCAGATGGAGATCGTTTTTTTTAAAAAGAAAAGGACAATGTTGCTTTTGTTTTTTTTAGATTCATACATTTTAGGGGCCAGATTTCCCAAGTCATATATGCTGATATAGCCGAAATTAAATCAAAAGCTGTGCCATATTACAACCAGGTAACCATCTGCTTGTCTTTTTATTCTAGTTAATATATGCAACCTGCAAAATGCCCGATACTTTAAAATACAAATAATGATAAATAACAAATCATGTTTTTAAAAGTCTTCTGTTGGTTGTGCAAACTTGACATTAAAATGGGAAGCTTATTTTCCTGATGGTGAAAGCTCATTATTCGTTCTATGATTGGCTGTACAGGTTTTCTTCTTTATGTTTTGGTGCGGTGGCTGTGAGACCATCCCAGCAGTTCAGGATGCTTTGGATGTGCTGTCCAACTTGCTTACTCCATTTGGACAGTTGATTGCAGATTCTAGCAAGGTTTGTTCAGTGATTTCCTTATCCTTTAATATAGCTCATTATTCGGTCATCTTGAGTAATGCAGAATGAATGAAATATAAATAATGGATATAGCACATACCATAGTGTTTGCTCTGCCTTGTAGATTCTCTGGCTCTGAGCAATTTATCGAGTACTACCTTTGTGCCACATCAACTCTATACAAACCCCGCTGAAATAAATGGAGGTAGGGCAATACTTCCAACTTAGCACACTTAGGATTTCTGCTGTAGTGTTATAAAAAGCAAGCAAACACAATTTTCCACTTTGAGCTAGTTTTCCACTTTCTTCCCCTTTCCCAAAAAGTAGTTTTTAGAAATCTTAATTCAGGATATTATAGATTCCTGAACTTGTAAAGCGCAAGTGGAAATTCTGATTCCATATATCAGTATCATAAGTTACAGGAACAACTTCTTTATTTCTTGACATGCTTAAAGCAACCCAAATCAGACCTGGATTATACAAAGCAAGGTATGTGACATTGTGGGTATTCTTTAGCCATCTGAAAAATATACCACAGTGTCAACGTATAGTTAAAATATGATCACTTGATAGTTTCTAATGATATTTTCTAGGGATTTCACGGATGGAAGTGAAAAGAGAGCTCTGGGCTCTATTCAATCCAGCTCTTCCCCCTCGTTCTCGTCTCTTCCCCATCTCTTGCCTTCTCTTCCACTGGCCTGATGCTGCCTTGAGGCTGGGGAATCCCCATTACAATCCCTTCCTTCCTCCAATATGTAACACACGTCTGCTGCTGCTGCTGGGCCCTCTGCCATTGCAGACACAGATGTGCCGTCTCTTTGTGCTATAAAAATAGCGTTGGCAATGAGGGCTCCATGGCTAAAGCAGCAAATTCATTTGTCCTTTCCCTCCTCAGCCTAGAGAAATGATGCTGCAGCAGTTGCTGTGGCAGTGAGCCAAGGTGTGGTGCAGTGAAGCACTGGGGATGAGTATGGAGTGAAGGAGAGCAGGGAAGGAGTCTCCTCTCCATAGTTAGGCTTTCATTTCTGTCACACGGGGCCCTCCCAAGTGTGACAGAACTGATGCAGCATGGCAGGAAGAAATGGACCATTGGCAACTACCCCATTAGTAAAGCGGCTATCCTAAATGTTGAGGCCCTGAGCATAAAAATGGGGGGGGGGACTTTGAGGGAAGAGCAGGAGTCGTTCTCTACCAACTGGCATGGGTCGTAAGTGTGCAGAGAAAACCAGCCTAAAAACAACAACAACAACAACAACAACTCCCACCTAAAACCCAGCTGGGGCCTGAGGATTCTGCATCTATGCTGCCTTCATGTTAACTCTGAATATTAGCAGCAGAGAACAGCACACAGGCCCACACCCTCAGGTGTCCGAGTGGGAGATAGTCCAAAGGGCACTACTTTCCCTTCAGCATGAGATCTACAATGGGGCTGGTGGGGTGGAGATTCTGTTCTCTCAGACCTGTGTCCTCTGATTCCCATTGGTGGGGGTGGGGGGAATGCCTCACAGTTTAAAGGATCAAGGGTGCAGTCCTGGCTTTGGAGGACTTGCTTCACCTGAGTTCTATTCCCTCCCTCCTTTGGGTCATCCTGCCTTTCAGACTAGCCCTGTCTAGTACCATGAGGGCTAAAGGGAAGAGGGACTGAGCTCTCCCCCTTGCTTTGGGTTGATGCCACCACAAGGGCTTGAACTCAAGGCATGAATGTGTCTTCTCGTCAACACCCAAGTCCAAGCAGGGCCCCCACATTGGCTTCAGAGAGAAAGCATATGGGAGCAAACTCCATACGTGCACCTTTTCAGACCGCAAAGCTGGACAGCTGCCACTGCAATCCCTTTGCTTGACTGGGAAGCAGCGCCATGGAGCTGATACTGAGGGCCAAACTACACGTTATACTAACTGCATATATGACAACGGAACCAATTACCTAGGGAGGTGGTGGGCTCTTCCACATTAGAGGCATTCAAGAGGCAGCTGGACAACCATCTCTCAGGGATGCTTAGGGTAGATTCCTGCATTGAGCAGGGGGTGAGACTCGATGGCCTTATAGGCCTCTTCCAACTCTACTATTCTATGATTCTATAATCCTTGTCCTGTCCATCTTCAGCCTTCCCCCATGAGATTTATTTTTAAAGGTCCCCAGTTGTATAGAAGACGTAATGTGTGAACCACCCAGAGAGCTTTGGCTATTGGGCGGTATAGAAATGCAATAAATAAATGAGTTGTCACAATGCATATTGGAAAATCCTGCATGTTTTATGCTTCTCCAACCAAAATTATCTGCATTTCTTACACACTTAACACTGCAACCCTAAGCATGCATACTTGGAAACAAATCCTGTTACAGTCAGTGGGACTTATATTTAAGTTACTATGGTTAGAATCAGGCTATCAACATTGCAATTGATCTAGAATGTTGGCTGCAGCACAGAAAATTGTATGTGCTTAAGGCCTGTTGACAAGCATGTTTCTTTGGATTCCACCTAGAGAGTCAAAGTTACATGGTCAGTCAAGACATTACTGAACCTAGATTTCTCTAAAGCCTAGTTCTGCTTACTGGTTTTACTGATCATTTCCCCTGTGGGCAGTAGCTACTTGAAGTAAGAACTTCTTCCTTTGTTCATCTAACAATGATGATAATGTCAAAATATTACAAGTCCTTATATTTGCTTCAGACAAGTGGGATTATATATGATATTTTAAATTAGATTCAATATGCATAATCAGAAGGCCCTTGGGCAGCAGAAGGCATTCCGATTATGTACAACTACATGTTATATTCAGTGAGGTAGTACAGATCAGATTTCCCCCAACCCTAATTCTGACTTTTACATTTGATTAGAACTAAACCTGTACTATGGATTCAGTAAAGAATACAGTTCCTACATTTAAAAAAAACACAGTGAGGTGATGATCTGTATTGGTGTGAATTTCCATGCAGATAAATATTCATAATTGAAAAGTTGGGCTGTATATTTGTTTTAAAAACAAATATAAATGAAATGAGTGAGTTCTGTAGGCGACTCCCAAATTTGACTGGAAGTATTGCAATGGGGGAGGGGCTAAGCTTTTCCTCCTGGGCTGTTTTCCATATGTAAATTGCCCCCTTGAAGTTGCTATTTGCTATGTTAAGGTAAACCTATTGTGAGAACCTATTGTGAGATCCTGCATTGAGCAGGGGGTTGGACTCGAAGGTCTTATAGGCCCCTTCCAGCTCCACTTTTCTGTGATTCTATTCCAATGGGCCTAACCGTAATAGCAGCTTCAGGAAGAAAAAAAAAAGTATGAGGAATGGGAAGTATTAAACCTCCCTCCCTTAAGCACTACAGTCCCAGTTCAATTTGTTCTCCCACAGCTGCATTTTAAAAGACATGTGATGTTATCATGGATCTCCGATGTCTCAGCTAGTTTGGTGATATTATGTGTGTTGCATACCAGGGGTCAGTACCAATTGCTACGGTACTGGGGGCTTGTCTTATGTTCTTATATATAAAGAACAATGAGCTAGAAGAGGAGATTGTTTTAGCCTAATGTCTGGTGGAGCCTCAAAATTCACCACAAAGCTGTAGGAGACATCTTTGCATTGTCCACTCCAGTTCTATAAGTGAATTTTACATGAAGAGATAGTAGACTCAGCATTTTTGGAAGGTTTTATGACTCCAGCTCTGATAATATTTAGACACAGTCTGAGTTTGAATTACTTTATCTTATGTATATAATTCAAAGTCAGGAGTTAGATGGTCATCACTTTTTTGACTCCCTTCCCGTTGACTGTTTCTCTTGAAATACATTTCATTGGAAAGCTCTTTACACACAGATTCCAATCTAATTTCACTATAATTCAAAGTCAGGAGTTTATTTATGTCCACAAAGAGTTCTTTTAAGAATTAGGCTATCTTCTATAACAGTGTACTATAAAGTTTATTTTTAATATTAAAATATTAAATAGTATAATTAAACAAACATAATTATTTTCAAATTAAAGCCAAATGAAATATAAATGCAAAAAAAAAAAAAGATTCTGAACCCCGTTATAAACACAGATGCAGTTATAAACACAGGTATAAATCCCTTTATAAACCCTGGTACAATGATATGATAGTAACATATAGCCTGTAAATAAATCATGAAGGAATTAAGAGATACCTACAGTTAACAGTAACCTAGTCAAAGTTTACTTATTGCTCAAAAAGGATGTCTGTATCTTTTAAATTTAACAAAATAACATTTAAAAGTCTCGGTATGTTTTTATAAAGATAGGTACAGGCCAAAGTACAATGATATGCCAGTAACATATGTCCTGTAAACAAATCAGGGAAAGACTGTGAACCAAGTTGGCATCTATCTGCCTACAACTCTTTAAGTTGCCATGAGTCATGTGCGCTCATTAGCAAACCTCAAGTTTCAAGTTGTGGATGGACCAGAACAAGGATGTTACAATGGCTGCCCTAGAGTTTACATCAAGAACATTGCATTTAAGGAAGTTTTGTTTAAAAAAAGAGAGAGAAAAGATGTAACACATTGAATGTTTCAATAAAGACAGTTAAGTTGAAACTTTCATTAGATTTGATTTTTCTCTGCTGTGTTCGTGGGTAAACAACTGGTAACATTTATTTTAAAGTTTGAGAAGTTTGTATATAATCAAGGCTCTTGATTTCTGACCAAGGTATTAAATAGGCATACATTTGAAAAATTGATAGGTAATTTCACAGCAATGCTAGGAACATTCTCTCTAGGCTTTTAAGTACCTCCTGAGTTAACTATGGCTTTGTATTGTTCCTCAGAATCTGATCAGAGATCGGGGCATCACAATATCTTACTTCCTGCTGTCTTTGTTTTCCCTTGGTTTGCTACTCCTAGGAATGTTGGTAAGCTGATGTCTTGGATGTATTCAATTCTGATTAAAGGATTTGCTAAACAAATTGACACCTTCAAAGTACCTTAGAGTGTTCTGCAGGAACATTTGGGGGAAAATAGTTTCTAATTGCCTAATAAGCATTAGCAATTCACATGCCCATGGTTTGAACAAGTAAACATTGTTATGTATACATTGTGGTTAGGCTCATTCTGGGACATTGGACAATTGCATGATTTTCTCTGGTATCTTGGTAAAAAGTGTATTTAAAAATCATTCACTAAGGATGGTAATTAAAGTTAATTCCTCTGTCAATAAGAATGCTGTGTAATTGCCTTTGCTTTTTGCTAAGGCCAGATATATTGTGTGATCAAATAATAAGCTTCTAGATGTAATAGCACATATTAAAGTGCAAAGGACAGGCGTCTAAATTGATGGTAAACTGAATAAGATCCAAGGCTCTGTACAACGAGCCATTCCAAGCTATAGAAGCCTAATCAGAATAAGCCCAGTGTGATGTTCCCGTTGTGATTAGTCCTACTAAATTTTCTGCATGGTTCCCCAACCTATGTTCTTCCTCCTCAGTTTTAATTAAGAACAACAACAAAGAAACAAAATGATAGGGGAGAATATTTCCCCAGTGTGATTATAGGTGTGTTATGAAGTCATTAATGTTGCACAAATTCACCTCATCAATCAGGTTATCAAAATGCTCAGCTGGTAGAAGGGGGCTGGATAATTAAAGTGTTTCTGTGGCAAAACAATTTTGAGATCACTCTCCTATAACGCAATAGAGTTATTTCTGAGTGCCCATTCTATGAATAAGAGTCCAGGTTTGGCATACCCTGAAGAATATTTTGTCATGATTTAAAGGAAAAAAAGATCCAACAAGGACTTGTCTTCCAGGACCTACAGAATGTTGAGGGTTGTGGAATATTGAGGGTGCCAGCTGCAAGGGAATAAAGAGAAATAGGGAGAAGGGAATTGATCTGCCCCAAGACAGCTTATTACAGCCTTTCCCATTCTGCTGCAATTCAACATATCTGGAGGGTACAAACTTGGGGAAGGCTGATTTTCAATTTTTCTTTCCCAAGCTCCAGAACCCTACTAGATTACTGCAATGCACTCTACATGGGGCTGCCTTTGAAGACTGTTCAGAAGCTGCAGCTTGTGCAAAATGCTGCAGCCAGATTGATAACAGAGACCAGGAGGTTCAAACATATAAGACTGACTCTGGCCCACTTGCATTGGCTGCCTGTATGTTTCCAAGCCCAATTCAGGGTGCTGGTTCTAACCTATAAAGCCTTACATGGCTCCGGACCAAAATACCTGCTAGAACAACTCTCCTGAAGTGAACCTACCCATATACTATATTCAACAACTAAGGTCCTCCGGTTGCTTGGAGCATGACAACAAAGGAGAGGACCTTCTCAGTGGTGGCCCTCCAATAATGGAATGATCTCCCCAATGAGGCCCGCCTGGTGCCAACATTATTATCTTTTTAGCACCAGGTCAAGACTTTTCTCCCAGGCATTTAGCAGCACATGTTGAGTTTTTAATAAATCTTACATATATCTTTAGGTTTGGCTGAGAGCTCAAAGTTGTTTTTAAATGTATGTTGTCTTTGTATGCTGCCTGTTTTACGTTTCTGTGGTTTTAAATTTTGTACATCAATTTTTAATGTTTTAATCTTTTGTAAACCACCTAGTGAGCTTCAGCTATGGGTTGGTATAGAAATGTAGATGATGATGATGATGATGATGATAAGATTAGGATCTGACAACCAGCCTCATATCTGAGCCCTTTAATGCTATACAGCAGAGATGGAGTAGAAGGGTGGAAAAGGGTGTCCTTTTTCCTTTCTCGTGAACCCCATCCCATGCCTAGCATACTTGCTGGGGCTGATGGGAGTTGGAACAACTAGACCAAGAGGGCCACAGGTTCTCTACCTGTTCTATTGCCTCTGTTCCTAACAGGTTGTTGCAGATTTTTTAAACAATATAAAAAACCTATTTACAGAGGCAAAAATGGGATAAGTATGCAGAGTCTGAGCAGGCAGAAATTCTTCTTGCAAAAGGCCTTCACCTCTTTTTTTAAAAAAAAACAACTGTCATCCATCTCCAGGATTCCAGAATAGTCACACGCTTGTGACCTGCGCTTACATGTGAGTTTTATACACCCATTGACAATTGATCAGTACACAAAGGAGCAAGTGATTTCACGTTTAGAATCTATGCAAGCTTTCTAAGCATGGAATGGCTCCAGTGGCTATGCCTAGCACGTTCCATAAAGCCCTTTGCCTCCATGCAAAAAGATAATACGCATTCCTCTTGCAGCACTCACAAGAAAACATTTGTTGTAGAGCATTTTCCTGCTTTGCTTTTGTGCAGTTTTATTATGCAGAAAGATAATGAACCCATTGATCACTAAAAGGGCAAATCCTCTTTCAAAAATGAACAACTGTCCCTTGTCATTCTGCCTAGAAAGCTTTAAGTGCTGGGTATTTTTTCCATAGGTTTGGTATCTTGTGAAGACACCTCCGGATCCCCCATTTCCCTTTCCAGAGGACAGACGGCAGTCTGTAAGCCGCCAGCCCTCGTTCACCTATTCTGAATGGACAGAGGACAAAAATGAAGATGACTTCCTTGATCTAGACCCAGTGCCAGAGACACCCGTTTTTGACTGTGTGATGGACATGAAAGCAGAGACAGATCCAGCAACCCTAACTGTTAAATCTGTGGGACTGCAAGAAAGGTAGGATGACACATGAAGAAAGGCAGAGCTTGGCACAGGAAGGTCGAAGTTCAAGCATTCTGGGTGAAACAGCTTAGTAAGAACCTGAACCTTTCAAAACAACAGGACTGGGCTCCATGGGTATTTCATCTATTGTTTCATCTTCATGAATGTCCCTTGCAGAACCCTGTGAAGGAGGGAGTTCCCTTAACAATCTTTTTAAAATGTTGAGTTATAAGATATTGAGCAAAAATAATTTTACTGTTGAATGAGAGAGTTCAATTTGTTATGCATCGACTTTATTTGCAATTGCTTCTTAGGGCCCAACCAGTGTTAAATATTAGTCTCTTCTGCAGTTTTGGTTTAGATGATTAGTAGCCCTACTGGAAAATCATGAATGTGGTGTTGTGGGAAAGTTGTTTAACCCTTTACTTGCATGTACTTTCTCTGATGTTAATCCCCTCCCCCTCCCTACTCCAAGATGCTGTTAGCTCTGCAGGGATGCAGATGCTGTTCCTGTCTTTTCCCCCCTGATGAAAGGGACTCATTCACATTTGGGAAAAGGCATGAATGGGAAGGGACAAACATCCTGTTTCAGAGCACTACGTTCCTGTTCTTCAGAGCAGATTAGCCCATAGGCCTGTTAATTAGAAAAGCAAAACCCCCAGGTGATCCTACTAGTGAGGGTGGTAAATAACGAGGGATATAATGTTGACATTGTGCTGATATGGAGAATAATATAATCATAGGGAATGGTGTGTCTTAGATTTTCTATTTTCCATAGAATGGATTTCACGCAGCCCCTAGACAATAGCTTGTTTGTTTATATTGCCCAAAGTAAATAACAAATGTAAGCAGTTAGTGCTGACTTCTTTAACAAATGCCTGTGTATCTTGCTATCTTGTGCAGGAGGGGATCAAATGTTTCACTCACGCTGGACATGTGCACTCCAGGTTGTACTGAGCAAGGATTTGGCTATATTATGTCCCCAAGGGAGGAATCAGCCCGGGAATACCTCCAGACAGCAACAAATGTTCTCACTGAGGAGGAGCTGCATCAGAAAGCATTAGATTCTTTTGTACTCCAGAAAGAGTTTTTTGTGAGTATTTTAACCTTCCAGTTTTCAAGACAAGAGTTTATAGCAGCTTCCCCAACCTGGTGTCCTCCAGATGTGTTGGATTAAAATTCACAGAATCCCCCAGACAGCATAGATTTGTAATCCAGCACATTTAGAGGGTATCAGTTTTTTGCATCCTTTCCTGATCACAGCCTGGGTTTCTATGCACAGCAGAGACTGTGCATATATCCAAGCAACACTAGTTATAGCTTCCTGCTCATGATAACTGGCTTTTTTTACTCATTTGCCAGTGAGCAGTTCTTCTTCGTGGTCTCTGTGCATCACACATATGGGCTCTGTGCCTGCGTGGAGCCTGTCTCGGAAACTTCTATAGCTAAGGCAAACGTTTTTGGCGGGAACCCCTCCCCCACTGTCTACTGACTCCATGTTCCTGCCTTTCTCCTCAGTTCTTTTTCGACTGCCTTACTGAAAGGATGTCTTGTTGGGAACTTCTGTCTTTCTCCTCAGGAGAAAGCTTTAGAGTGCTAAGGTTTTTAGTTATTTTACTTTGTTTTTAGTTCATTTTTAGTCTTAATTAATTAATTAATTACATTTATATACCGCCCCATAGCCAAAACTCTCTGGGCGGTTTACATGGGATTAAAACAATTTAAAACAATTTAAAACATTTTAAACTGTTAAGCCTGGCTACAAAGTCAGTTCAAACCTCAACTTAAGCTGTTAAAATGCCTGGGAGAAAAGAAAAGTTTTGACCTGGCGCTGAAAAGATAACCGTGTTGGCGCCAGGTCTGTGGATAAAAGCTCTAGAAGCCATGGTTTCTTCCAGACAATCGTTAAACTTATGGCACAGGCTCCTTGATCTACTGGAGATATGGCCGCTTCATGCCTCATCCGATCTTCCAACATTTGGATGCTCCCTAGCTGTATCTACAGCAAGAGGGATATCTATGAAGGCTGGAGCCTTCTGGGGCTGATCGCATGGAGCGATTCTACGGAGGAGAGCCCCTCAACGTCCTTGGACCCTGACTCTGACCATGGGTCATTCCGATCTTCCAACATTTCGACGCTCCCTAGCTGTCTCTACAGTGAAAGGGATATCTAAGAAGGCCAGGTTACATAGGCCTTCTGGGGACTGATCACTTGGAGCGATTCTATGGATGAGAGTCCCTCAGTGTCCTCGGACCCCGACCCTAACCATGGGTCGTTTTGTTCTTCCAACATCTGGATGCTCTCTACTTGTGTTTCTACAGCTAGAGAGAAACCGGGTTCCAACCCGTCTGTAGCTGTTAGCTCCCCCCCCCCCCAATACTGAGGGTGGCCCCTTTGGTGGCGATGACTTAACTGGCTCCTTCGATACCGAGGTCTAAGCTTTCGATGCTGGAGCTTCTAACATGGAGCTACGACGTCAAGATGAGATGATTAGCAGGCAGAATCGACATCAAAGAGTGAGACTCAACTGCCTCCTTCAGTACCGAGCTCCATGGTACCGAGCTCCTTGGTACCGAGCTCTAAGTACCAAGATGAGATGTCTAACATGCAGCTTTGACATCAAGATGAGATGTCTAGAAGGCAGAATTGACATCAAAGGGTGAGACTCAACTGTCTCCTTCGGTACCAATCTGTTGGTACCAAGAAGAGATGTCTAACATGCAGCTTGAAGTAGACATCTCTCCACCAAGTTAATTAGCACAGCCATTACAGGCTAGCTGCCAATTACAGGGCTGCTCCCTAGAGCTGCTACAATTGGAGTGCTATGATTTCAACAGAGAGAGTTTTTATGCCTGTGATGTCTAGGGGCATCATTCTCGGGTCCCTGTAAAAAAAAAAAAAAAAAGAGGGACAGAACTTCAACTGGGTTGACTCCCCCGAGAATGCCATACCAGTACAGAGATTGGAATCAGTTATCAGGGGGACACCTCTTGCAATGGACCCGTAACTCCCATACCAGGCATTGATACCAACCCTTATATTGGTACATATGCCTTTCTCGATACTGAGCAGCTCCATCAGTATCGCAATTTATTTATTTATTTATTTATTTATTTATTACATTTGTATACCGCCCCATAGCCGAAGCTCTCTGGGCGGTTTACATAGGATTAAAAACAATTAAAAACAATATACAAAAATTAAAACAGCAAAAACATACAACATACACACAATCTGTACATTTAAAAACCACTTCAACACTTCAAAAAAAAAAAAAAAAAAAACAACAAAAACAAAACAAAAAAAAACCTACAAAAACAAAACAAAACAGACCCAGGCTCCTCAGATATTGCCAAATGCCTGAGAGAAGAGGAAAGTCTTGACCTGGCGCCGAAAAGATAACAATGTTGGCGCCAGGCGGGCCTTGACAGGGAGATCGTTCCTGGAGGATGTTTTCTCGCAACTCCCTCCAGCTCTACCAAGATCACTGTCATTGTGACCTGTCTGTAGGGCTCAACCATTGCCTCATGATACTGTCGTGAATGCGTCAGTAAGTCCACCTAGCTCTTCTCCTTTCCAGCCCCACTCTGTGGGGTGTCAAAACGTTCAGCTTGGAGAAGATGGGTTTAATCATAGAACTAAACCTGATTCCCCTCAATCCTTAGAGAGCTCTCAGTCGGACCCAACATTGCTCTCTTCTGCATCGCCTGTTGATGGGGTAGCTGTACAGAGTGGAGCCTCCTTTGGAAGACCTATATCACTCTCTGATTTAATATTTGGTCCACTCCTCTACAGATCTCTTCAACTTGTTCTGGATTTGAGTCAGCTCCATACATACGTCAGAACCACAAATTCCTGATGGTACATAAAGCCCTGCCCCAGAATATTTACAAAATGTATGGCACTGGTCCTTCCATTCATTCACCTTCAAGGGGTAGAAATCTACCCATATTTAGACAACTGGCTTCTGGTGGCATCCTCGAAGGAAATGCTATTGAAGGCAAGGTGACTACTCAATTTATTGAGCTCTTTGGGCCTCATAGCGAACACAGAGTCCAGACTCACCCTGGATCTAACAACCCTACATCGGTGTACTTGCACAGATTATTTGCTACGGGGCATGCGCTTTCCCACTTCCTCCCCCATCTCAAGTCCTCATACAAACACTTTCTTGTTCAACTGGGAATGTCTTTGCAGCCCTCGTTTTTCCTCTCATTCCATGAGTACTGTGGTATGATAATATTAATATTGTGTAGTCCACACAGTCTACATCATAGTCACCCCTTGGTGGCCATGACAGATGTGGCTCACTCTACTCCTGAAGATATCAGCCAGTGGCGACCAGTCGGGTTACCATCAGCTCCACCACAGCTCCGAAGATAAAAAAGTCATGGTAAGTACCCGACTTTTTAAAACCGGAGCTTCAGGGATTTGCCCCTGGATGGCTTCGGTATGCCAGCTGCATCATATAGATAACCTGCTGCCACTCTGGATCCACCCGGCCTGGGGCAACACCCTCGTCAAGACCCAGACTGTAATTCCTAAATGGGCAATCTTTTGTCTTACAACGCCTGATTGGGTAGAAGAACATGAATCTGGGGAAGCCTGACCCTGACACAAAAGGAGAGTGGCTTTTGTCTTGCACAGAGATCTGCTGGGCAGCTGATGAGGAAGCAGGATGTACTTGGATGTAATTTAGACTGCCCCCAAACACATAAGAATACCAACAACTGGAGATTGACTGAGGAATCTGTCAGTCAGGCTGTGAGTTTACTGATGTTACTTGGTTGGGCATTGCCCCCTTTGAGAAATCCCGGTGGAGGCATTGCCCCCCCGCCTCCCCCCATAGTTTACGCCCCTGCATATGCTCAGACCCATGATATGGCGTATCCCAATACCGTAACTACTTTCGACATGAGGTTGATTCCATTTTTTCATCCAGCCTGTAGCCTGCCAACGAAGAAGTCATATACTGCACAATGGAATTTTTTTCTAAATACATGGATCTTCAGGGCTTCAAGCCCCATTCAGCCTCTTTAACGATGTCCTTACACTTTACACCCCCTATACACTATAGGGCTAAAATAGTTGTCGATATGTGGGTACTTGACTGCTTTACCTGTTTTTGCACCAACCCCATTGTTAGGGGATTCCTCTGGGCATTACGAATCTGGCTCCTCCTGAAATCAGGAGTTTCATTCTGGCATAGAGTTTCTCTGTCATGCCACAATCTCTGACATTGAAACCAGTTAAACCAATGGCACCTTTGGATATCACATTAATTTTCTTAGAAAGTTGTTTTCTGATGGCTATATCAACACTACACAGATCGAGTGAATTAGCTGCCTCAGTATTGATGCACCCTACCTGGGCTTCCACACAGGGCTAGAACTGACAAATTTCATAAGACGCAAGAGTCGCAATGACTCGTGGAGTGGATTGTACATGCTATTAAATTGCCCTACGAGTTGAAGGGCTTGCAACTCGTTGGTCCGGTAACAGCTAAGTCAATATGCAGTGCAGCGACGTCCGCATCTTTAGGCAGGGGATTGTCGATTCCAGATTTATGTAATCCAGCTATTTGGTATAAATTCTTTAACTTTACACGCTACCGCTTGGTTGTTTGTACCAGGACAAACTGCAATTTGGGGCAAGCAATTTCTTTGTCTTGTGACGGAACATTGATCTACACCTACCCTCCACCGTGAATTGAGCTTGTTAATCGGCCATATGTGTGATGCACAGAGACCACGAAGAAGAAATGCAGGTTGCTTACCTGTAACCGTAGTTCTTCGAATGGTCATCTGTGCATTCACACAACCCACCCACCATCCCCGCTTTGGTGTTGATGTAAATGTACTGTCGATACCGAGCAGTTTCTCTCCTAGTTATAGGGCCAGCAAGTCGGTCTCTTGGAATTGAGGAGAAAGGCAGGAACATGGAGTCAGTAGACAGTGGGGGAGGGGTTCCCACCAAAAACTTTTGCCTTAGCTATAGAAGTTTCCGAGACAGGCTCCACGCAGGCACAGAGCCCATACGTGTGAATGCACAGTTGACCATTCAAAGAACTACGGTTACAGGTAAGCAAACTGCAGAGCCTGCCATTTCTATATGCATCCTCAACCACAAAATAATACAGGTTGACATGCAAAGCCAACAGCTTTTGCTTGCAATGAATGAGCTGGATGAAGGATTGCACTGTCCCATGCAAGTCTTCCCACCTATTGAGATCTCTTTTTATATTCAACAACCCTAGAAATGTGCTTGATTGGGACTAGGGAGAGGACATTTTAAGTGGCTGTGGCTGAGCTCTGGAATGCCATTCCAAGGGAGACCCATCTCACTCAGTAAGCAGGAGAAAATCCTTCCGTTTTAGGAAGGCTTTTAGTGTCTACTTTTAATTTGCTTGTTTTAATTTATCCTGATCCTTGCTGATTGCAAATGCATTGTTGGTTTCCGCTGCTGTTTTTGAGCCCCATGTTATGCGGTAAATTGAAAGGTTGGTTTAAAAACAAATGGCGTTGTTGTAAGCTGCCTATAACTCCTCAGAGATAAGATGGGGTGTAGATATTTTAAAATAACATTTAAAATAAATCATACTCTGAATAGGAACATCTCCCAGCCCAGGACAAGCTATTTCTCCAGGTATCCCAGTATTGCCTGCTGCAACCAGCAGTGGTTCCCCAGGGTCTTTTACAGAGGGCTTTCCCATCACCTACTACCTGATCCATTCAATTAGAGACACTGAGGATTGAACCTGGCCGATAACAGAAGTTCTCTGGGTACCGCACAAATTAAAAACATAAAATACAAGTAAAAGCAAAGCAATAATAAAATGGATAGGATAAAACCAAAGTAAAACCACCAGCAGCATGTAGTAAAAACAAAAGCAAAACTACCAGCGAGGGTAAAACAGTCCAAAGATCTAAACACCTTAAAAACCATTTCAAAAATGCCTGAGAAAATAAAAAGGTCTTTACCTGACACTGAGAAGATCGTGATGTAAGCATCAGGTGAACCTCTTTGGGGAGGGCTTTCTATAGACCACTATTGAAAAAGTTCTCTCACTTGTAGCCCCCTGTCTATACACACCTGGGTGCCCTTCACTTATTACACCCAATACATGTAAGCAAATTGAGGCAGAATGGCTGCTGGTGAGCTGGGACTCTAAGCTGTGCAGCAGTTGCAGCCATGCTCCCCTACCAGATGTGTAGTCTACACATGTTGAAGATACTGGGGAACAGACCTTTAGCATGCCTTTGATTCACCAACACTGCTTTTAAGTGTGGATGGTCAATCTTCTCTAGCTCAGAATGATATTCTACTTTTTCCATTAAAATAATGAAGCAGGGAGTCGCCATGCCTTTAGAGCAGGGGTGGCCACATGTGCCCCCACCATCTGAAATCTACAGCAGCAATGGTCAAACAAAATGGGTGATTGCTGCTAAATTTGCTAGCAAGCTGCTGTTTACATGTAAAACAGAGAACATTACAATGAAAACAAGCTAAATTGGTCTGTTTCACCCCTCAGTGGCTGTTTGCTGTTGAAAATTGGTGGCAGACTGTGGATTCTTTTTGTCGCCACCACTGAATTCAGTAGCACACCAACCATAGAAATGTGGTCCATGGGGGGCCGGGAGTCAAATGTGCCCCCCTGAGTTCCCAAAGCTGTCCACCCCTGCTATAGAGAGACAAAATAATCCCTGCCTGTTAAAGCTTCATTGACAACTGTAGATTCTGTACACAGCAGGGCTTATAGTCCAGCAACTACAGAGCACTGCCATAACAGACTATTTATTTATTTTAGAATAAATAAAATAAGATGCCTGGAGTTATTCGTGAGAAATCACACTACTTCCCCAGGGAGAATCTTTTTTTTTTGTGATGCAGCTCACCTACTGCTCCAACATCTAAGGGCTCTGGTTTCAATGCTACACATGGTTGGCTTGCGCGAATTTTAATAAAAGTGTGCTTTGGTTTTGGATGAGCAACCTGCTCAGGCTGGATTAGGTGTGTCAGCCAGAGGTTACCCATCCATGGTGTCATGTATGCTGATATTTTTACATGTTTGTGAAATTAGCTGCTTTCTGAAATACCAAATCTGGGTCTGAAGCAAGTTTTGTGGTCAGTGCACACCCTTAGTATTTAATCACCATAAATGTGTGCAGGATTGTAGCCTAAGCCTTTAGTCACAGAACAGTCCTTAGCATGCTACTAAGAGCTAAAATTAGTTCTTGTTGTGCAATACTCAATGAACTAGTTTTCAGAAACATTCTAACATTCATAATTTCAAAAAAGAGCATCACAATCCCCACCCCCATCCCTGCCAAAAGAAATCCATTGACTAGGTTTGGGAGGTAATTTTTTTTTAGTAAAAATGCCATATCCTGTCTTTGAGCTGATTCCATTGCTGCCACTACTTCACATCCAATTAATGGTTTCTATTATGTATCTTCCAACAGGAAATTCCAATGAACTTTATTGATCCAAAGGAATATGATATTCCAGGTTTGGTCAGAAAGAATCGCTACAAAACAATTCTCCCAAGTAAGCACCCGATCCATATTACAGCCATTTTTCAAACTGAGATTTCTCTCAGTTCCCTCAGTAAGGGTTAAAAGTTGGGACTGATGCCCATAGAGGCTTTTGGGCTTTGTAAAAAAAAAACCCGACGGATAAGTGGCTAAGGGGGAAATGTTTTAACCTTTCTTCCCAGTGCGCAGTTGCTCCAATCCAGATTGAGGCAACACTCACTTATTCTATAGTAAGAAATAAAGAGCAGGGCAGCTGCACATAACTTAATTTAGGAAGATGATACCTTTAGGAAGCCAGTGTGTTTCTAACAAAGGGCCTGTTCAGACAACACTCTAAGCCATGGTTAGGCTGCTAACCCTTTTGCAGCAAATGTTTAGTGAGCATGTTTAAACCGTGGTTAAGTAACCACCATGGTTAGAAATGGCTCACATGACACACTAAGTCAGGGTTTACATGACACGCTAAGTCATAATGTTTAGCTCAAAATGCTTAATCACCATGGCTTAGTGTCTCATGTGACCAGGTTCATTGCTAAAAAGCCTGCTTGTAGCATATGAGAGATGTTTCCAAATGGCTGGTCAGGGCCAATTAATAGCAGGGACCTTTGTGAATTGGTCACAGAACTTCCATAAAGAATGTGGAGGATGAAAAGGAAAGATTGATTTTGTACTTGATGTGTTAATATTCGTATATATATATATGCTATTTTAAAGAATCATTTTTGTGAGATGGCCTAAAATATATTAAATTAATAATTATGATGCTTCCAAATCCTTTTTAATAATAGTCAGGCTGAACACTGCTGGCTACACTGGTGTTTGGTATGAACCCCCCCCCCCCCACATAACTGCCACAATTTCATTAATTTGTTTTTATTATTTTTCTGTTCACTTGTCTCAGTCTATACAGTAGAATGGTCACAATGAGGATCTCTGAATTTCATTTTTGTTTAGTCAAGTACAGGTAAGGGTGGGTTTGGGGGACAGGGAGGGTTGTAAATTGTACTGCTGTAACTTTCTTTATAAAAAAATAAAGGTTTAAATAAAAGATAGTGAGCAAAGCATACATGGAAATATGTACAACCTCTCTGCAAGTCCAGATTCCTCTGTACTGTAAGATGATCAGGTCGGCAGGGCTTGGCAGGTCTTTGAATTTCTTCAGGAAATACGTTTAGATGAGGAAGATAAAACTTGCTAAGCAACCATAACTGTACATGGTACTTTATAAAGGTATCATAAGCAAGAAAAGAAAGGTCTCTACCCCAAGGAATATACAGTCTAAAGTCTGATACTTAGAAAGACAAGTAGAGGAAAGGGAGAGGTAAAACTGGCAAGGGTGATGGTTACCAAGGTATGTTCATTTCGTCTGGCCTTACTCCCAGTATTTCTTGTAACAAAAAGTAATCCCACACAGACCATTACCTGTTGCACATGTCAATAAATTAGTGCAAGGTGCATGTCATGATGGGAAGAGGTAATGAAATGTACTTACAGGTCATGTGTATATGGCTTTGAGGACTTGGTCTATTTCACTTATGAAGATTAGCCAAAGTCATATCATTTTTGTGACTTCATCCTCAAGAAAAGCAAGTATTTGAAAAGGTGCCTGCAAAGCAACATGCTGCTCTACAAAAAAAATAAAAATAAAATTAAAACTATCTAAGGTTGTCTAAAACAGATGTTCACTCCAGTTAGAACTGAAAGGTAAACAGGCACTTAACTTAATGATCAGTTGCCTGCAACACTACAGTTAATTGCAGTTAGTGAGAGAAATGATAATAGTCTTTAATTCAGCTAATTTATATTTCTTTAGGCAGAAATATCATTTGCAGATTTACACATTTGTTGTGGGTGATTTTTTTTAAGGTGGTGTCTTTTGAAGAAACAGGTTGCTTTATGATTTTTAAATTTTTATTTTATTTTTATTTTGCTTCAAAAGTGCCACCCTAACTAGATGAAAATGGTTGATTTCAGGAGGGCCAAATATTGGCTCTGATGCTTATGAGCAGCGAAATACAGAGTCCTATAGTAGGTCAACGAAGGACCTTGTCGCTGATACTTGGACTAGAGCTGCCACCTCCTTAACTAGTGCTCGGTAAAAGCCCCCTGTGCGATGTAGTAATAAAGAAAACAAAAGAGGCCTTTTGAACTGGAGCTAGAGACCATTATATCAAGGCATTGTGATGGCTATTGGAGCATTGCGTGCACCACCCCCACCCCCACCCCCAGCATTTTCCACAGCAGTAGGTGATGATGGCCATTGGCTTAGATGGTTTTAAATGGGGATTAGACCAATTCATGGATGGTAGGTCTATCAATCACTAACAGCCATGATAACTAAATTGAATCTCTGAGCTAGTATATCATTAAATGCTAGTTTTTTGGGAGGGCTTTTGACTTCAATCCTGTGGGCTTCCCTGATGGTCACTACAGGAAGCTGGATGCTGAACTAGATGGGTCTTTGTTCTGTACCAGCAGGGCTGCTCTTATGTTCTGAACTACCAGCACGGCTCTTACGTTCTTAGGATCAACTCTTAGGGTGATTTAGCACAGGGCTTCTTATTGAGTTGTGGTTTTTTTAGTTTTTTTGCGATTGTGGATATCTTTGTAGTTTGTTTGTTTGTTTATTGTATTTCTATACCACCTTTCTGAAGCCCACCAAGGCGGTTTACAAATAGTTCTGAAAATAAGAAAACATGCTCAAATAAAAACATAGCTAAACATCAAAAACAACCTAAAATCTGGGAGGCTGTGACTATGTATAAACTTACTCAACAACTGCGGCAGAAATCCTAACTTTAAGAAAGATAATTTGGCATCATGGTTTCCATTTATTTCCTATACTGAAGCCGAAATATGCACAAAGTAATACACACTTGCACACACTCATTTTATATACTGCATACATTGCATTTTTATTCTTTCATTACATACATTCATTTTTGGTTTTTAGGCTTATAGCTTTTTAAATTATCATATTGGTTTTTAATGTATTTGTATATTGTATGTTTTGCAGTTTTAATTTTTGTATATTGTTTTTCAATGTTTTGATCTTATGTAAACTGCCCAGAGAGCTACGGCTATGGGGCGGTATACAAATGCAATCAATCAATACAAATATTGAGCTCCTATTTAGGCCATTTTACTGTTGATGTTCCACAAGCATATCTGTTATACATTAAAAATTATAATTAGTGAATTGCTTTGTTTCTTTAGTGATCTTGCTCTTTTGTTATATTTGTTCTTTTTGTTGTCTTTATTTTGTTAACTTTATTTCATGAGAGAGAGAAAAACCAAGCTAAAAAGATGTCTCTTGACCCCTTCTTGAACATAGAGAGAGTGGGGACCAATCACAACTCCAAAGAGAGTGTGTTCAGGCCTCTGCAAGCAAGGGTGTCTTCAAACGTCCCTCTGTTGCCGAGCTTAATAACTGAAATAGTTGAGAGAAGGATCTCGTGTTTCCTTTCCAACACATCATTCTTCATTGTTGGTTTGTGCTTTCCAGATTCTCACAGCAGAGTGTGCCTTACCTCAGATGATCAAGATGATCCCCTGAGCTCTTACATCAATGCCAACTACATCAGGGTAAGAGCTAAGCAATCCTACAGGGTTTTCTGTGTAAGTTGTTCATTGGGCTTCAGTTATTTATGCATGGTTGTAGAATTCCATAGATAATCATTCCTTCTCTCTCTCTCTCTCTCTCTCACACACACACACACACACACGCAAGTACACACATATTTTTAAATCTCAGGGCCTTAAAATACATTTGCAATGATTATGAATGGCAGCTTTTGGCAATCTTTGATATTGAACATTTGCTACCTTTACTGTCTGTACCACAGCTCTTGGAATCTAGCAAGACCCCAAAGAGTGTTATGCCAAATTAAGCCCTGCAGACTCAAACTTGGCTTAACCACATATCCTGCATATCATAAATTGCTCCTATTGCCATAGCAACCATTGCTGCTTGTATAAATGGAAGGTGTGCCTTCTGTCCTTGGCCTGTGTGTATCTTTGTGCGTGTGTGTGTGTGTGTGTGTGAGAGAGAGAGAGTATTTCTGATTTGCTAACAGTCACTGGGTAAAGACTGGAAGTTGAGGTATATGAGTAGTTCAACACTAATGTACCCTTATTTCTTTGTTGGCAGGGCTATAGAGGAGAAGAAAAGGTGTACATTGCTACTCAGGGACCCATAGTTAATACCGTCAGTGATTTCTGGCGAATGGTATGGCAGGAGCATTCTCCAATTATTGTCATGATTACCAATATAGAAGAGATGAATGAGGTAATGCTGAGTCTCCATTCTCTATCCCTTTTTGTAATTGATGTTCCCACAGTAGATGCCTGAACCATGGGAAATGATTGAATAAAACATGGGGGCTAGTCTACTTTATAGATGACTTTAGTAGTCAAGGTTTGGAGTATGTTATAAAGGTTTGATAAGCAAAACATCAACATAATATGTACATACCACCCAATAAATGATTCCTCCTCATTTCTTATGAGACTGAGGTGACTTTTCATCAAGATAATGCTTCTGCTACACCATAGATTTTGCATTTTCCCAGCACTTACATTTTGCCATCAGGAAAGTATGATTCCTCTCTTGTTAGTGTTCTAGTTCTAAAGATGAACACTAATCAGAATGCATTAGAATCCTGGTCAGCCACTAAGGGCACAACCCTATGCATGTTTAGACAGAAATATGACTAGGAGCTGCTCAGAGTTGTAGTACTTTTTCTCTGTCTAGCATGCATAGGATTGCGTCCTAAGTTTTCCAGAAGGCAGCTTTGATAGGTGAGTGAAGGGTGATGGCCCAGTGCCACCTTCAGTCTCAAACCAATAGAGTAGTGTGCCAGCAAGTTCTGTTGCCACGGAGACTACTTTTTCTGTACCTGTTTTGCTTCTAGATTCACCACTGGGGGCCACTGCAGTTGCCACCGCTTGGGTCATGGGCATATTGCATTATAACTTTTTCACTGGCTCTTGAAGGATTGCTTTGCAAGGGTAAAATGTACCTGGGCAGCTGTTCAACTAATCATCTGGATAAGCCCTGTAAGCAATACTTACCTTGCTAAGGGAACTTAATGGGTTGTGATCAGCTATCATTTTTCTCCCAGTCTATCCATTACAAGTGGGATCTGCAGCGCTACTTAGGTGTTACCAAGGAGATGAGGATGCTGCACACTTAAGAGATGCGCACGCGCACATGCATTTTCTCTGAAATACATATTTGGTTGGAAATCATTCATTAATGCACAAAAGTCTAGTCGATTCCATCAGTTTGGGTATTAACAAAAGATACAATTAAGCCTAGTTCTTCATTGATAACTCTTTTTTCAAAAATCTAATTGTGTCATGAGACTCAGATATAAATATAGACTACAAGCTCCTTCTCACTAAAATCCCAGCTCTGATGTTCCTCTCCCCCACAGCTTCAAATTAATATATGAACATGATGTCTTGAAAATGTGTTGATGCAGAATTGAAACCTTTGTTCTACCATGATGCTAGAAAAAGAGCCTTTGTGTCTCTGCTATATACATTAACTATAATAATGCAAAGATTAGTGGCTCAGTATTCCAGCACTCTTGTCAGGTCTAATCTGAACTGACAGACAGCCCACGGAAATGTGTGGGTGTTCTTACTTTGTTTCAGCTGCTTGGAGTCTGAGCTATAGATAGCAGTTCACACATTTGACATTTTTTTTACAATGGATGAGTGCTGTTTTACCCTGGATGGGCTGCAGTGTGGCAAAGAGGGATAGAATTGTGAAAACTTAAAACAAGAAATGGTAGCGACAGTTTTTTCTGATGGTGTAAAATAGTGATGTGGCATTGATTTGAAGGAATGACAACAATTTGTGTAACAAGAAAATTTGGATTTTCCAAGTGTAATCTCCTCCAGCTGAATTTTACTTAGCCCTTGTTCATTAAATTTATGCTGGAGGCCACGATGAAGCCTTTGAACAGCCATATGGGATCCATCACTTTGGGAGTTTCCCTGTCCCCACTTGCAAATGCCACTAAACTGGATCATGGGCAAAGACACTCATGAGATGTTGGGCATGGCCCCATGTGGTACGTTCTACTAAACAGTGTGGATGGAGGGTATGAAATGTGCCACAGGAGTACCAGTCCCTGTGGCAACATATAGACTGGCTTAATACCCTCTATTCCATCCACATAAAGACTGAAATGAACAAAATAACGCAGCCTTGGGCTGAAGGTGTTGGTGGCAAAGGGGAGAAGAACTCCTATTCTTATTTCTCTTGGCAACCCAGAGGAATACTGAGTGCCTCCACAGACATAGGTGATTGAACAGATAGCTATAGACCTGGTTCGCATGCAGTGGCAATTCCTGGTTTGTTTAAGCCAGGAATTGCCAATATCCAGTGGGAGCAAGCAACCACACTGCCTTCCATATTGTTATCGTGACACCAGAACCCAGAAACTCTGGGTTGTTTAAGGGTTAAGCAACCCAGAGTTAACCCAACAACAAACCATGGGTTAACTCTGGGTTGTTTAACCCTTAAACAACCCAGAGTTTCCAGATTCAGACATCATGATAACAACCCAGGAATTGGACATTCCTGAGTTGTTAATTGAAAGTGGAAGCAACAAGCACACAAGAGATTGCATGCTTGCTCATTACTGCTCGGTCACAGCAACCTATCATTTAAACAAGCCATAGGTTGTCATTACATTCCGGAACGGGCTGACACTTCTAGTCCCATGACCAACAGTATGTCTTTATTGTCTGAGTTAAACTTTAGTTTGTTCACCCCCATCCAGACCAAAACAGCTACCAGATACTGGTTCAGAACTGGTACATCTTGGTCCCAGCTGCTTAAATTGGATACTTCGAACTGTATTTTCTATTTTATGCACTTATGTCAGGAATGATGTTATAAAGGATCCTTCTTCAGTACCTAAATGACTGTTGGATCCTAACATCCTACAAATATATAGAATTCTATGATAATGCAGCATTTCAGTCCCAGATTATCCATATACCTAGGTCTACTTTTAATTTCAGAGAAGTGTTTTCCAGTGGAAGAATAAAACATTTCCCTCCAGTGGAAGAATAAAACATTTCCCTCCAGTATAAAGTGTGGCTTTTTTCCACTAGAGAGAATTTTAACGCAGATTTGTGTAACCACTCTTAGAGACTCAAGCTGTTCAAGGTGGCAGGCTGGGGGTGGATTCTTTCTATATGTGTAACCACGAGTTTGCTGCCTGGTCCAGATTGTAAGAGTGCTGCTGAAGAAAGTTGCACTGAAGGGGAAAATCCCTCTATACAGCTTCTTCTTACACTGTAATACAGGTGTGACAGCTTCATCAGGTGAATTAATCATTTTATGCAGTTCTTAAAGTAAAGGGGCACCATCAACCAGAGAGTTTCAAAAGCAGTTTCTGGCAGGGCTTCAAGCTCTGCTGTTCAAAGCCAAACGCTAAAAAGCCTGTTGGGGATGTGCAAGTAGCTCTTTGGATCTGTGATGGGTTATTATTATTATTATTATTATTATTGTTGTTGTTGTTGTTGTTGTTGTTATTGTACATACCTTAACTATTCTCTGGAAACAATCTGCACCCACAGCTCACTGAGATCCAAACTACACATTAAGTTAATTGTATAGCATGTAGCTGAGGCATATAATATTTTCCCCTCTAGCATTAGTGTGCATGGCCTTGATTTGGATGAAGATCACCATGCTCTGGGAGGATAGACTTAAACCCATGGTCGGGGGGGATTAAAAAAGAAAAATATGCTCCATTGGTTTCAGGAAGCAAAGGGTGTCAGGGAAGGATTTAACCCTACCCTCCCACAGCACAGTGGTCCCAGTCCAAAGTGGGCCCACTTCTGCTTCACTCAATTTTAGCACCACGCAGTCACTTTTCCCAGATAGCTGCGTTTATATCTATGGTTTATGTTTTGCTCAGAAATGCACAGAATACTGGCCAGAAGAACAAGTTACCTATGAAGGTATTGAAATCACAGTTAACAGAGTCATACAAGCAGATGATTATCGGTTAAGACTTATTACGCTGAAGGTAAGGTCACTCAGATGAATGTGGAACAGCATGAAAAATCCAGGCTTGCTCATGGGCAGTCAGGTTCCCCATTTCTATCTAGCCTATGCAACACAGCTGAGATATTACTTTTCATTATGGCATTGATGATGTCTCTGTCTGGTTTCCAATTGGGTAAGCAGCACAGTAATGTAAGCAGCTAGGCATTTTTGATGGACTCTGTGCAATCCAAAGTGTTTCCAGCCACTTGTAAAATGGTTGTGCTCATCCACTGGAAGACCCTGTGAGTCATTCCACACAAGTGCCTACTGGTCATTTATTTACAACCTGCATGCTCACTAAACATTTCTTATCTTCCTTGGCCAGCCATTTAAAGTCATCCTAAATGCATCCGCTTGAGGGTACTAATGGTGTTTGTACCATGCCATCCCAATTTCTACAGATTCCCATGTTCTTTCAGGCTAGTCATGGCAGGTCAGCTGTGTGTTAAACGAGGTTCAGTTTGGTTACCTTCTGTAGCAAATGGGGGATGTTGCTGAGCCCATTATGCTAATTGCTGCTGTGACACAGAAGCCAACCTACAGAAGATGTAAATGTTGTTGTAATTCAGGGGGCAGCTGGGATCTACAGTAACATCACAGAGGTCCAGACTGAAGTTCTTTTTTTCTGCAAAAGTGTTCACTAAAATTTCCTTTTTCTGTGCGCTGATGCATTTTGACAACTTCACTTCTTTAAGCATCCAAAAAGAGAGGCGAATAATTACATTGTATGTCTTTGCCTAAAACTGCTCCTCTACAGGAGTTTTGAGTATGAAAGCCACAGAAATCAGTTACTGTATCATCTGCTAGTGCCAAGGGTCTCCCTTCTCTTGTGCAGAAGTAGAACATTTCAGCACCTAGCCATATTAAAAGCTTAATGTGATTCACCACTTGCAAAATATGTTAAGAGAGAGAGAGAGAATTTTTCTCAGCAACAAAAAACAAGAGTGATTTATCATAATGCTCTGAGGTGAAGGCTCAGGAAGTTTGAAAAAAGGCTCTAAAATGATATTTATTTATTTTCCATTTCAAAGACTTCAATAAAGATTTAAGTCTGATTCGTAATCATAGTCCAAAAAGCCTATTATGATGTCAAACTTCATACCACCCATTACATTTTGTTTCCTTCCTCTGTATTCCAGTGTATGCTGACCCTTTTTCTAAAGAATTTCTAAAAGATATTGAGTGCAATATTGTTTATTTGGAAAGTTGAAAGTGGTGATAAAAGCCATTTTTAATCAATACAGGTGTTCTCTGACTACTATGTATCACAGTCTCATGCTGTGCCTTGGTGCAGTGGCAACAAGGTGTACAGAGTCAGGTGCTACCACTCTTAACCACTTGTAGTGTTGTTGGGCCAGTGGCTGGACATGCTCTGTGCTGTTGTGCTAGGAAAGTTTCCATTTAGCATCATCTTTGGCATGATGGCCCAGTGACACAGAGAGGAGTCGGATGAAAGCAGGATTCTTTCTCACTCTTCTTCCAAAGATCATCTTAAGGATTGAATGAGTTATGTCTGTGGAATCCTGCAAATACACTTTGTAAATCAGTAAAACTTCCCCACTTCTTAAGCACCAGCCTTCCCCAACCTGGTGCCCTCCAGATGTTTTGGGCTTCAACTCCCATTAGCCCCTGCCAGCATGGCTGATGCTCAGAAATTCTGAGGGTTGAAGCCCCAAACATCTGAAGGTCACCAGGTTGGAGAAGCCTGATTTATAGGGTTGGTGGGGTAGTCAATATGGATTGTTCAGCTTCTCCCTGGGTTTTGTTTATTTAATAATTCAACCTTTCCTAGTTTGGTCAAAATGTTTAGTGGTATATAATTCTTAAATCAGTGTCCACATACGATAACTCATAGAAACCAAAACCTCAAATAGGTCTTGATAATTTAAATTTTAAACTAAATGACAATCTATTTTCTAAATATAAGTATTTCTTTTCTCAGATCCTTCCATAGAGTCTTCATTTTAAAGTAGTTTTTCAGACCGGTGTTAACTTCCCCAATCAGTGACCAAAAAGTTGAAGCAAACATCCCAGTGACCTATAGTTTCATCACGCACCAGATTAGGCGACCATAAAGCAAAGTGTGCACAGTTAATGAACATGTCTGCAAACTGAGCAGCAGATTTGTTGATTCAGGGGATTTTAAAAAAGAAAGAAAAAATAAGCCTTATGCCTTCTGCTTTCACGGAGGGTGACATGTGGTATATCCAATTAGAAATAGCTGTCTGTCTATCAGGATATAAATACAATTTCTGTCTGTCTATGTGGGCAATATTATTAAGAATACAATTATATTTTGAACACAGCTCTTCAGTTAGCTGAATAACAGCATGAGGGCATGACTGTTAAAATGTTTAAAATGGCTGCTGTAACAATGTAGTATCATGAGCAGTAGATTCGTGAACCAATCCAGGAGACCCTCTTGACAGTTGTAGTTGGTGCTACTGTGTCAGCCATTTTCTTCAAGTATTTATATACTGCTGTTCATAAAACTCTTTAGAAGTGCAAGTAAAATGTCATTCCATTAAAACTGGACAAAAAAAAAGAGAAAACAGCATGGTAAAATAGTCATGAGACATAGGAGTCAGCTTCAGTTTCCAAAAGCCAACCAAAACAAATAGTTTTTTACCTCTCTGAAGAAAAGCCAGCAGGGAGGTGGTGGTATAAATCTCCCTTGGAGAAAGGAGTTCCATTGTATTGAAGCCGGAACTGAGAGGCCAAACTGACCTCCTCATAAGATGGACTCTGGAATAGAGGCCTCATCAGACAATCTTAATTGCTGCACAGGCTCAAGCAGAAGGAGAAGTGCCCTGGGATAAGGAGGACCCAAGTCATTTTAGGGCTTTAAAACAAGCACTTTGAATTGGATTGGACTTTACCTTACAGGATGAGGAATTGCCACCACTGCCAGATACCATGTAGTGCCATCATGTAATGATTATGTGTTAAAGAACTAGGTAAGGAGGATCAGTGTGACATTTTAAAATGGGTAGGCAACACTTGGCTACAGGCTGCATGCAGCCACCCTGTCTTCTTGTGTGGCCCCTGCTATCCCTGCCCACCACCATGCCACAGTTGAAAACAAATTAAATTTGGCCCTTCTAAGGCTCTGTAGCAGTTTGTTGCTGAATTTTGGTGGCAAACAGACGATTTTCTTTGGCACCACTATGCAGCGTAGTGGCAGGAGTGCAGTCATGGGGAGGCAAGTGGCCCCCTCCCAAGTTGCGCACCCCTACTCTAAAACAGTTGCACAGACCCAGTGCACTAGGGTGACCAGATAAAATCCAGATCAGGGCTCATGTAACTTTAACAGTTGTAGAGAAAAGGGAATTTCAGCCAGTGTCATTTGTATGCAATTAGTTCCTGGTGATATTCCCTCTTCATCACAACAGTTAAAGGTGCAGGCACTGAATGAATGAATTGATTATTTACGGTCAATAAACCAACACAGTAATCAATTTACAAATACACAATATTAAAACACTCCTGTAAAACCGCAGCTGATTCCATTAAAATATTAAAACATTATTTGCCCATTTGCAACCTACAATGCATAGCAAGTGAAAGAAATTTAGACACCTGCAAAGTGATTTGTTTATCTGTACCCCGCAAGAGGATTGTCTTTAAAATACTCATGGGGAGACCTGTAAAACTCTGGGTGATTGGAAATATCAAATCTCTCCTAGCTTCTATATAGTAGTTGCAACAGAACAGGAGATGTTCAATAGACTCAACTTCCAGCTCATTACATGGGCAGCATCTATTCACCAGAGGTATTTTCTATACTAGAGTGACCAGATACAAAAGAAGGCAGGGCTCCTTCAACTTTAACTGTAGTGATGAAGAGGGAATTTCACCAGGAACTAATTGCATACAAATGACACTGGCTGAAATTCCCTTTTCTCTACAACTGTTAAAGTTACACGAGCCCTGACCTGGATTTTGTCTGGTCACCCTACAGTGCACCTATCATTTGTTAGTAACCTTTTATCATCTCAGTGTCTGCATAGCAATGGGAAACTTCCCCATTTGCCCATCATGGTGCTGCTGTGGCTGTCACAAGTGTCCTGTTGCAGCTGGGTGTACCTAGAGGATCAGAGTTATCGCTCTATCAGTAGTATGGCCAAGGAAGCTTTGTTTAAAAGAACTACTAGCATGCTAGATAACGACAGTATACAATAATTACAGAATTTTAGGCCCAGAAGGGCTCTGAAAGTGCTCTTGTCCAATGTTCTGCATCTAAGCATAATCTGCCACACCCAAATAATCCTAGCTGTTGAAGTAGAAAGCTGCAATTGATAATGATCCAAATTATGGAGTGCAACAGGAGAAGCCGGGTTGTCATGTTGGAGGTGGTCTGGATGATGCATAAAGCTAGTAAACAAATCCCATTTGACTCAGGTTAGCAAACCATTCTGCAAAACCCAAGGTAAGATTTTAAAAATCTGAGACATCAGGAAGTCTCACATTTGGAAAATATATTTGTTGACTGCCCAAATAAGATTATGGTGGCAAACCAGGAATGCTTGCCAGGACCCCACTCACAAGAGGCATTTTAAATCAGACTTCCCCACCATGGTGCCCTCAAGATCTGTTTGACTACACCTGCCATCTTCCCCAGCCAGCATGGCCAATTGTAGCTCAACATATCCGGAGGGTACCAAGTTCGGGATGGTTGTTCTAAATACTGGAGATAGATAGATGGGATTGCTCCCAATTGCCTCTCATTCTCTTCCTAAATGTCTCACAGAAAGGTGAAGAAATAAGAAATCTGAAGCACTACTGGTATACATCGTGGCCCGACCAGAAGACCCCTGATCAAGCGCCAGCCTTGTTGCAACTGGTTCAAGATGTCGAAGAGGCCATGCAGTGTGGTGAAGAAAAGAATGCTCCAATCATAGTTCACTGCAGGTAGATTAATTATTCACAATCCTGTGCATGTTTAGACCGAAAAAAAGTCCTACAACTCCCAGCATTCCCCAACCAGCACGGCTAGCTGGAGAATGCTGAGAGTTGTAGATCTTTTTTTCTGTCTAAACATGCATTGGATTGCACTCTAAACCACCATGAAGAGAGAGAAAAGAAAAGGGGAAGTTTAGGTAGTTGCCATTTCCACTAACCTTCCATTGAATGTTGATGTGGAGGGCACAATTTCTGCATAAGATCCACCTTCAGTTTGCCTGTTTTGTCGTGCTTATAACTATTCTTCTATCAATCTACCCCTGCTAAGCTAGTGAGAGAGCATCTGCTGTTTCTAGTCTGACACTTCATTCCCCCCCCCCCTGGAATTTCAAGGGGAATCATGATAACCCTGTCACAACATTTGCACCTTGGATTGTGCTGAAAGTGGAACGTGATTCTCTTACTATTCTCCCTGCCCCCGTCCACTATGCAGATGGAACAGGACCCAACATAGGCTTCTTAATAACATATGAAACATGGGAAACAGTGATTTAAATTTTAGTCATATGCCCATTTCATACTTTTACTGGGCAGGCAGTGACCCAATTCCCGAGGTGAAGCTGCGGCCACCCTCATACTAATGTGATATTGATAATATATGAAGTTTGCACATCTATAAGCCCAATTCTCACAACTCAACTCCTCTTTTATGTTAAAACTATGCAGATTGGGCTTTCACACACATTCTCACATTCTGCGTGGTGTCCCCATGTCACATGTTACATTAGGTGCATAGCAGACTGGAGTTATTTATTTTATTTATGCCCTTTATATACTGCTCCACATGAAAACGGATCCCGTAGCAGTAGCATCCACTCCTCTGCTATGAACATTGGATTGTTGCCCAATAAGTGCATGAACTAGGTCAGGTTGCCCCAACTTGCATTGGCCATGTTTGCTGGGAATGATGGGAGTTGTAGTCCAACACATCTGGAGGGTATAGGTTGGGGAAAGGTGAACTAGGTCATTGCCCCTAGGAAAGTATCTAGTAATATTAAGGGATCTGGTTGAAATGGCTCTACCCCATTCATGTATATAAAAAAGAAAGGCCCATAAATCATAATCTCAAAGGTCCACAAACTGAACATCTTTATCAGAGTAAAGCTTTGGACAAAGACTTTCATGGGTATATGGTTTGCGCTAGAAAATGGTAGACATGGTCTATTTTTTTAAAAAAAAAAATCTTCATTTTAGTATCTACTAATATAAGAGCAGTCAAGCATGCAGGAATTAGGTAAATTAGAAGTCAAGTAGTGATTAGATAAAAGAATATTGCAATGATATATTATAAATCGAAACCAAAGATGAGTTGGGTTGTTCTCATACAAAATCAGTTCAGGCACTTATAACTAACAGCTATAAACAGCACAATACCTTTGTAGTATTGGGGGAGGGGGGTCACAAACATCTACATATTCTATAAATGGGAGCCCATATTGCCAAAAAATTAGTAGGACTGGCTACTTAATTTGATACATGACCAAATAAACAAGTTCCAGATTTGTTGTCCCCATACCGCTGGACAGCAAGAAACACTTCCATTTTAAAGTTAACATCATCATTTTTGACAAGACCACAAAAAGAGTTCATATTTCATTGTGAATAATGAACGTTCATGTAATGTCATTGCAGAAGACTGAGCCATTTTGAAATCTGATATAAGTGTCCCTTGTACAAGCAACCTAGGGTGATGGGAGAGAGGGAAAGATACTGTGGGAGTCTTTCTGGTGCTGTTTTCCAGAAGCATAAGATGACAAATGAGAATGCAATGTGCTGTATCAATGCACAAATTATGCAAGATTTCTTAATGATTGTTTCTAAAATGCATTTGTCTGGTATAACACAACCAATTGTCTAAATCACCTTGTTATCTGAATTCACTCTTTCTTCTGTCCAGACACTGTGTCAATTCAAATTAACAGAATCCTATTTTATCCAGACCTCTGAATATCCAGCTTCGATGATTCCCCCCTTTCTCTCTTTCCCAGTGTCCCTTTTGAACCATTCAGAGATTAGGAAATATTTTTTAGGAAATGCACATAGCAATTCTCCTTAAAATAACTGCTCCATTATACAACATGTACAACATGCAAGAGGTTTGTCAGTTTTGCTTTTTTGTTGCCACCCATAAACACAATACACAACTCTGGTCAATAACCGAAAAATAATATGAGGAACAATCTATTTGTAGTGTTGTAGGCTAAGGAATTTTTGAAAATAGAAGCAAGTCAAGTATCCTGTATACATCCATAGATTTGGGTGAAATGACTTAGCACAAATAGCATTTATTTCTCCTGAGGGCATAGCTACTAGCCAAAAGTATTTAAGTGAGGATGACTGGAAACTCATCTGAACAGCTACCAGCACTGCTGGAGACCTGCAAAATGGGGATAGCTCTAGGACCAAAGAATAATTGTTATTCGCTGCTTCTGTTATTTAAAGTGACATGTTGACATATCAGGCCTGATAGAAGCCAGATGGCTCACCTAACATCTGTCTGGCATTGTACTCTGTAACATTTTCCTCCAATCTAAGCACTGATCTTTCGTTGAAAGAATATTGAGTATTGGTTAGAGCATTTTATCTCTATCTTTTTCCTTTTCTCACATGAATAAGAACTGCATATTCTGGACAAGAAAAAAACAGCTTATTAAACTGCCTTTCCACATACCAGATTGTCCACAAACCTGATTTCTGGGGTGCACAGACTATATTAATGAGGAGCAAAGCCACTGTGAAGTATCACCTTTATTTAATCTCCTAGTTATTCCAAAATGAATACACACACACACATCTTTCAATGGCTGAGGGACAAATGTTAAAACATTAAGAATATATGTTTCTCCTACTCAACTAAATACAGCTGTCATTTACAAAAGAGCCAGTGTGGTATAATGGTTAGAGTGCTGTCCTAGGATTTGGAAGACCCAAAGTCAAATCCCTACTCAGCTATGAAGCTTACAAGGTAATTGGCCTAACCCCTCTTACAGGGAATTGTGATCATAACATTTGTGGGGAAAGGACAATGTACATCACCTTGATCAACTTGGAGGAAGGTTGGATATAAATGTAATAAATAAAATAAAGGCTAGAATCTAGAAAGTCTGTTCATGTCCATGACAAGTTGTGAACCTGTTACCCACCAAGCCAAGTATTAATAAGAACATAAGAGGAGCCATGCTGGATCAGACCAAGGGTTCATCTAGTCCAGCACTCTCTTTACACAGTGGCAAACAGCTGTTGACCAAGAACCCATATTAATGAAACAGCTAAGCTTCATTTAGCATTTAGAATTTAAAATTCACATTTCTCCTGCCAAGCCGAACACATCATCCATTGCACCAATCCACACTTTATTTGATCAGGTTATTGGTTTTTTTTACCTGCTTTGACATACGAATATATTGATTGATCAATCAGTTGTTCTTATATTCCACCCTTCCTCCTAACCAGAGCCCAGGGTGTCTCATAATAATACTTAAAATTATACAGTTATAAATATGTCATAAAACATAATTTTAAACCCCCAGATTCATAATAAAAAAAACATTACAGTAGAAACAACCAACACATTCTTTTTCAGGAACCCCAACCACCAAAGACCTAGTAAAATAGAAATGTTGTGAGGTTACTCTGTAAAGTTGCCAGTGTGTGGGACGACCAGAACTAGATGGGAGGGGATTCCATAAGGTTGGAGTAACCGCCAGCACTAGCTGCTACAGCAGCAGATCTGAACACAAGGGTGCACAGGAGATGGGATGTATCAGGAGTATTCCTTTAAGTATCTAATTACATAAACAAAATATCCCATTGTTTATCACTTGGTTATTATTAGTTTATTACTAAGCATCACATTGGAAACATAATCCTGAGCCAGTGGGCTAATCCTGCTTTGCATAATTTTGCTACCCTGATATATAGTCCTGCAAATTTCGTCTTTCAAGGACGTCAAGTTGTTTTGTTGTCTGGTTGACTTTATTTGATTTACTAAAGAACTGTTGCCGTGCTATCTGGAGATTTCTCCCTCACTTTCTGTTACTCTCTCTGGCCAGTGCAGGGATTGGGAGGACTGGCTGCTTTATTACCACCAGCATTTGCTGCAAACAGTGGAAGAACGAGGGTGCCGTTGACATACTCAGAACAACTTGTCAGCTACGGCTAGACAGGTAAAAGTACTTTTTATTTTAAAGAGAAACTCTTAGTGACTCAGAGGTCGGTAAGGTTTTCTTTTTTAGCAAATGAACAGGGTCTCTGTAAGAAACATGTGGGCTTTTACTGTAAGCATCATTTATCTAGAAAGTGTTAGGAAGTGGCTACTAGGTGTGCAATAGCAAGGCTTTCTTTTTTTTAATTCACTTTTAAGACATTTTCACTCTTGCCTTTTGAAACAGTTTTCTTGGGACCACTGATTTTATTCCATTTGATTACATCCCCTTTTTAAAAATTCTCTGTCATGTTTTTATTCCATTGCTGTAGTTAGTTAGTTTGTTAGTTAGTTAGTTAAAATAGTAATTAAAAAAGGTACATTCACAATAAGAAATTTGGATATTTCTGAGGGAAAAAATATAAGAACCCAAAATTCAAGTTTAAAACCAAGACACAGGCATTGATGAACATGGGGATTTAATTAATTAAGACCAGAATGAATTGCATTTGTACTTTATTTTTAACTCATGCATTCAGTTATGACAAATATATTCAGAATTTCAAAAATGCTGATTTTCTGAGTCATAGCTTAACATTTCAGTTGAATGTGATAACTCTTGCTGAAATTAGTGGAACTTATACTTCAAAGTAAACATGTGTAGGGACAGACTGTTAGAGCACAATCCTATGCATTTTTAGATAGAAAAACATCCCTCCCAACATTCCCCAGACAGCTTTGTTGGTTGGAGCATGCTGGGAGTTGAAGAACTTTTTTCTATCTAAACATGCGTAGGATTGCACTCTTAATGCAACAATTATTGCACATGGGCAGGATGATACTAGGTAAATAGAATGACACCTGAGACTTTGAATGTACTTAACTAAACATGCAGGGAGATGCATGAAAAGACATTTTTACAGATGTATAGATGAATACAGACAGATCTTGCAAGGGCATTAATCTCTTGCAAATGTAACATGAGAAGTGACCCTATGCCTAAACTGAGGGAAAGAAAGCTCTCATTGAGTAACTGCTGTAGCCAGAATGCCATCTAGTGGCCAGATGTAGCTCTTTTTCTGTACCAGCAAAGCTAGAAATTATGTGAAACAAAACCTGTTGTGATTTGACTCCTTCCCAAGGAATCAAGAAGCTCAGGAGGATCAACTTTAATGGTCTGTAAGGCCAAGAGAGTCTGGCACTAGAGGTCCCGTTTCCTGTGCTAGTACCACTCCCAAGGGATTTGGATCTTCCAATGAGGCTCCTTTCAAGCCACAAGATAGCATATATCTTACGGGGTTATAATGGATTGGTGTAAGCTCTGTGCAGTTCATCCTATGCAATGGCACCTCCGTGGAGTCTCATGAAAGCTGCAATCTTAAACACACTTACTAGGGAGTAAACCTCCTTGAACATAGTGGGATTGTTTTCTAAACAGACATTATGGGATTGTGTAGCTTAAAGTCCTATATTATCTTCCTCAACTTGATGTTCTCAGGATGCTTTGAACTTCAATTCCTATCAGTCCCAGCCAGCCTAGAGAACAGTCAGGAATGCTGGGAGTTGTGGTCCAAAACATCTGGAAGGTACTAGTTTAAGAAAGGCAGCCCTATAGGCTCTCAAGAGGAAATTTGGGGTTTTGCAATCAAGTAGAGCTGAGGGGCTTTTATACTCCAAATTACAAATGTGTAGGCACACACAAATGCAGAAAGTGTTGTTGCTGTTGTTGGATTTTAATCCCCTCCCCTGTCTCAAAAGAGACAGGGGGGAAAAGAATTAAAATCCGGCAACAGCAACAATACTTTTTGCATTTGTGTTCCTTTGTCTTTTTGTTTTTTAGCAGGTTGATGATTCACTGTTTTTTAATGTTGTACAGTGCCTTGTGTTTTAAAAAAAACCCACAGAAAGTTGGGGTATAAATGTTCCTTATAAATAAATAAATTTGCAAGCTCTGGTGTTCAACACCTAGCATTATTGTAGATTCTAGGAATATTGCTGGTATGTGCAGGAAGGTATGTATGCAGAAATATAAAATGAGAAGACATTTTAGGGCAGTTCCATCTTACCAAATAAAATTTAAACTGTAGTATAAAATGTCTTAAAATCTACACCAGATTAATCACTGTCTGGCTATAAATATAAAGAAAACACATCTTGTTGTTGTACCTTATGATGCTGATGAATGAAACTCAGGGAAGACATTTTCATGGAAAAACAAAAGATCCATGCTGAACCTTATTATGGAGGAACAATTATTATGCTCAGCGAGGGGCCAAATAAGGAATGCTTGTCACCCTCCTGAGGTGTTAGAGGGGAGCAGCAGATTCTTTCTTGTGTAGTGGATGCCATTGAAAAGAAACAGTGGCTGTGTGGAAGGACTCTCATCTAGGCATACGTTGCTATATGTGAGCAGGAAAGCATCCAGTGGAGGCACAGATTCACTGCCCCAATGACATTAGAGCCACCAGCATTCACTGAAAGCATCACAACAGCAGAAGAATAGTGTATTGTACATCCAATGAGGAAGTTGCTCTATCTTTTCCAAATAAATGACCTTTGTGCTTTTCCAGGGACCGACACTTTGAAAACGTTTTGAAAACTGTATATGGATGTGTACTGGGCCCCAACAGTTGTCACTACTGTTATAAACCGTTTTAACCCTTTTTAAAGCATTAGTGTAGATCCTGCCCAGGCATCAGCTTCCCCCACACTTGGTTTAATGCTCTGGCATTAAATAGGGAAGAAAGGTGCTATGTGAAACAGGCACCAAATAGAGAGATATTGTGGCACAGTTGATGCTGTAGACATAGAATGACCTATGTAGGATTGTACAGAAGGACGTTCCATGAATTTTAGTGAGTTTTACTCCCAAACAACAACCGCAGACTTAATTCTTGGTCTGCTGTTTCACAATCGGGAATCAGCATAGGGATTCCACAATCTCCAAATGTTAAATTTTTTAGTTAAAACTAGATTTAGACTTATAAGCCTTGCCAATGGGACTTCTCCTTAAGTGTTTTCAGTAGGATTCAGATATTGTGCATTCAGCTCAAAACTTTTTAATAGCCGCTTTCAATGCCTGTTAATTCACACAGAGGTTACAAACTGCCTGCTTGGCCTTACATGTCAAACTGCATCCGTGCATGTGTGGAACCTAGCTTTGCAACTTAATGGGCACTTTAGCAGGGTTGGTAAAGATTGCTCTCTTGTGTACAAAGTAAATAGATTGGTCTAGGAAAACACAGTAATAAGGTGGTCCAATCAGGAAATGCAAGGGGAAATTCTGGTCATGAAAATGTGGGATAGGTACCAGAGTAGAACAGAGATCATGGTAGGAAAGCAGCATGGAAGATTAAAGCCATTTGGGCTCTGGGGATATTCTCATAGCTGAGACACACCAAGGTGAGGGATGCCCAAGCAGAAAGGGTAGAATAGTACAATATTCAAAACAAAAGATGCCATCAAGGGGGTAGTGCTTGGCCTTGCTGACCCATCTGGGAGGTGGGGAGGCTTCTGGATTGAAACATTTTCCCACCAGGGCTTTTGATGGCATAGCAATCAGGCATGCATCTGCATGTTTTCCCCAGTCACAGGGAACAACATTCTTTAATCTAATCAAGCAGGAAATACATAATATTCGATGGCTCCTGTGTCTCTGTGGTGATTCCAGAGGCTTAACAAGGCAGATTTTCAGACTGTGCCTTCAGGAACCAAAATGGAGCCAAGGTATCAGAGTAATGCCAATTAAATCCATAGAGAGTCGGCATGTCTGAAGCCCTTCTGCAGTAGTTCATGGTTCTGCCCTCCCTGCCCTGCATTTTAATCTCACAACGGGCCTGTGGGTAGGTTAGGCTGAGCATGTGTGACTGGCCCATGGTCACCTGGTGAGCTTCACGATGAGTGGGCCCTAGTCCAACACACTGATCACTACATCACACTGGCCTCTGTAGAGGAAGTGTCTTTCAAACCTTTTGAGGAAGAAATCCTTTTTGCTATAAAATATCAGAATATCCCCCAAATTTTCCATGGCTCACGTGTAGAGGACAGATTCTGCGACCTTATAGCAAAGGGAATCCAAGCTTTAGACTGAGCAGTAACAGGTTCCATTTGTCAAAGATTGCTTGTGTAACAAAGGAAGGGTGGTGTTAACAGTTCCGTGCAATGTAATATTCTTCAAGATATTGTTTGGAATCAAGCACCTTTCTGAGGCCCCTTGTATAATTGTCCGACATTGATCTTTTTAAACATATTTATGACTGAGAATGAAAAGCAGTTCAGAACCTTCTTCTCAAGGCCTTTTGGCCCAGCATCCCAAAATGTTCAGTATTTTAATTCAAAACTGCCAAAATTCATGGACTATTCAGAAAATGTGGAGTGTGTTTCTTCACCTTCTAGTTGCGAAATACCATACAAAGAGGTACCTTTATAACTGTGGGGAAGGAGAGGAAGCAGCAACATTCCAGTCAGGATGAGAAAATGAAACTCCCTTTCCTGTGGTTTGAACTAGAGGGCCACCCTGTGGCTTCTGTTTCTCAACTTCAGGGTGCAACCCTTGGGCTTCTAATGGGTTTGCATTGGGCATAATTACCAGTGATAATGACTAATGTGCCTTTTTGGGTCATGAGTTGGCAGAGATGCACCCCCCAGGGCTAGGTTCAGTGGAGGAAAAAAAGGCTACACGACAATGATGCTTTGAACAGAAGTAGTTCCAAAAGAAGTGAGGTTTATCAGAAATGCCATGTCTTTTTCATTTTGTATGGCTCTTTTCCAAAGTCTGGTTCTAGGGCTATAAGTTTCTTGGCCTTTTGTTTTTTATCTTCCACACTTTGGAAGAATGTATTTTGTACTCAAGAATCTTCAATCATAGCAAAATGTGTCCTTTCCTATGACAAAAGAATGTATTCTCAGGATAGTGTGTAGTCTGTACATTTTAAAAGAGCTCCAAATCCTGCACTAAAGTAACCCACATTTTCCCATCAAAATTCTGATACTGTTATTCACACATACTCTGGATTTGTATAACTTACAATGTTTATTTGCAACATTTCTACCATACCTTTCACTGTAAAACAGCCTCAACAGGCAAGCCCAAACAAACAGGCCAACTTTCCCTGATACACAAAAAATAACAAAATTGTTATCAGGCAAGCATGTATGTGGAGAGAGGTTCATAATTCACCACAGACCAGGCTCTCTCCCTTGGAAACCTGACTTCAGAAGGATGCAGGTTTCAAGATGCAACATTCTGGGCCAGACATCCGTGCACATTCTGCAAATAGACCTGCGGACACTACTCTGCCAGGGATGGCTCATGAGCATCACAAGAACAAGTAATCAGAGGGGAGCATGGCCATCTTTGTTTAGATTTAAATTAACTTCTTCAAGAGGCAGACTGCTAAGAGGGTTAGCCGGAAAACCTATTGTAGGATATCACAAGCCATTAGTGAAGTGCTGCTAATTCCATTTGGGTGTTTGTCTGCCTACATCATAAATAAGGTTGCAATCTATTTCTGGATTCCTTTCGCAAAGGTTGTGCAGACATCAGCTAATATAAACCCAGAATAAAGATTGTCCATTTTGGTGAATGCTTGTAACTTCAAATTATTTTGATTTCTAAACCATATTGGTGTCAAAAGGTTACAAAGGGCACTTCCTGATGGAGCTCAATGCAAGAATTGGAAATGCTGTTTCATTGCTTCCTGCTCATTTAGTCCAGAATTAGAGGAGGTTTATTTCAGCCCACACCAATCTCTTCTAAGACCAACATGAAATATGGCCTCAGCAGTACTGGCCTGCTGGAGTAAGAGTTGAAGGCTACTCAGGGAGAAGGTGTCTGCTTCCTACCAGGAGAATTCCCTAGACATCCAGAAACTTGGGAAGTTGACTGCTGAACGATCCCTAGGAACTGATCCATACATGAAGAATAATTATATACCACAGTTCTGCTAAGACTGTACCACCATAGATGGCAGATGGGAATCCCTGTGTTTGAATGTTCCCTCACATAAAAGAAACTCCCTATACATAGAAAATTAAGTAGGCCAGGATGAAAGCTTTGGTTAGAACAGTGCTAGTCTTCTAATGGAAGTTTAAAAAGGGGGGGACACAGATAATTAGCCCACAGACACAAATGGTTCAGTTGCTCTACCGTGGTTGTGATTATTCTGAATGGGTAGCTCATGTATTTGAGGATTCTGAATCAAAATCTTTTCTATTCGTCCTTTTTTGCTTATATTTTCAGTTGTTGAATCAAACTTTCCAAATAAACTCTACATCCTAAAATCATTTTTCTGATTATTTCAGCCTCTTCCCAATCCGTTAACAATCTGATTTTGCCAAACGAACACAATGAAATTACGTTCTTATTTGAATGCTTTAATGAGAACCATCTAGCACAGACCCCGGGGGCCTAAAGTCAGGCTTATTGTTTCCTAAGTGGACCTTAGTTGTGACCCTGAGAACTTAAACCAAACTGCCTTTGCCAATAGAAAGACTAGCATTAAAACAACTGGGCTTTGGATAATTTCCTTTGTATTTGGTCTTGTTTCCAATAGCACTGTGTGATTTTTGTCAGTAGTATAAAGATACAGAAGGGAAGGGATATCAGCTTCCAAAATGTTTTTTCCTGCTTTTCTTTCCAGGGGAGGAATGATCCAGACTTCTGAACAGTATCAGTTTGTCCACCATGTCATGAGTTTGTATGAAAAGCAGTTTTCTAGAGCAGCAGCAGAAGAATGAGGATTCAGAATAATTTGTTATGACAAAACAGAACTCTGACCAGAATCATATGTATTCCAGAGCCGAGATGATACACATGGGAATTTCAGAGTACGATATTTATTTATACATATATAAATATATAAAGTTTTACTTTCATATTGCTTTATTTTGCATTTAAGAGCTTAGATACCGCTTTTCTTTAATGTGCGACAGGACATTGTCTTCTTCACACACAAAACAAAGGCCTATTTATACTGTAAATACAATTAATTGATAGCTTCATTTGTTACAAAATTTTAAAATGTTCTTGTCAGATTTGCTATTTAAAAAAAATGCTACTAGATCCAAATACAGTGTGAAATTCTTTGATAAATGTCTTGCTGAAGTCTGTCATGTATGTTTACTAAGCTTGAAAAGTAACTTTTTTGCCTTTTTTTCCTGACCAATTGTTTTTACATTTTAAACTACCGAATACTGTGTATATCATAAGACCTTCTGAGCCTCTGCATTAAAGGATTCAAGTGGATTCATATTGAAATAATGCTTCATGTCTTATATGTTTGCTTGTTAAAAACAGTCCGTTCTACATGATAGTTGTGGTGTCCAAATGAAGAGGAAACTATTTGGAATGAGTTGCTCTTTCTGTCATTAGAGCATTCCTTAGTATTTTTGCGGTGCAGATGGATTTGGGAGTTTATTTTGGGGAGGCTCAGTGTGTAGAATTTTCTTCGTGGTCTGCAGGGCAGTTTCCCATAAACAAAATGACAGTTTGATCTGGACTGAGTTCATTATGTAGTGACATGGCCGTATGAATGCTTCATCATATTCCAAGCTCACAACATCAACCTCATTTACCATGTAACAGCCTAGCTCAGATGTTTCTTATGGCACATTAAGAGAGGATGGAGTTGTGAGGGGAGAGTAATGAAGCAGTCACATGTAACCACTTTACCATAACCGCACAAACCACAGACCCTGTAAAGTTTGGTTGTCCAGCTCATCAGCATATTTGTGGGACTTTCAAAAAGTGTTTGACAAAGTCCCTCACCAAAGGCTCCTGAGCAAAGGTAGCAGACATGGATTAAGATGATGTGTGTCCTCTTATGGATTAGTAACTGGTCAAAAACTGAAGACAGAGAGAAGGAATAAAGGGACATTCTCATAGTGGACGAATATAAGAAGTGGCTTTCCCCAAGGATATGTACTGGGACTGGTTCTATTTAATTTTCTCCTAAATCAGGGAATGAGATGATGTTGGGACTCCCAACTCCCATCAGCCCCAGCCAGCATGGCTAATGGTCAGGGATGATGGGAGTTGAGGTCTCATCTGGAAGGTTACCGGTTCCCCACCTGTGCCATAAATGATATGAAGTTAGGAACCAGGTTTGTGATGATGCCAAATTATTCAGGGTGGTAAAAACAAAAAGGGGAAATAATCTCTCCAGATTCAGTGAATGGGCAGTAAAATGGCAAACACTATTCAATGTAAGCAAGTGTAAATTGATGTATTATGGGGCAAAAAAAAATAACTCCTCCTATAGAATGATGGGGTCTGTTGCTGATAGCCCAGGAAAGAGATTGTTGGGGTTGTGACGGACAGCTCAATGAAAAAGTCAACATAGTGACAAGGCACAGGTGATACACCAGAGCTCGTTGTGGGTTATTTAACCCATGATGAGTCACAAAGCTCACAGGCACCAGAATGAATATACAATGCCTGCTCAGAGGTTGTCATGTCATGTGAACCTGGTGAGCATGGGTTAAACAACCCTAAAACAAGCCATGGGTTATGCAAGGTCTGCATATTCAAAATGGTGGCTGCAGATGCTGCAGCCTGTCCATGAGTTTAATCCATGGTGGGCTGGCGTGTTGTGAAAATCAAAAATAAATCTGCCAATATCATAATGCCTTTACAAATCTATAATGCAATCACACTTAGAATACTGTGTACAGTTCTGGTTGCAGATCTCAGAAAGGATGTTTGTTTGTTTTATTGTACAATTTTATAACATAAAATTAAACTTTTTTCAGTTTCCTTAGCTAACATATTACAATTATGATTCTTTTGTTGAAATATAACAATAAGTTTTAAAGAACCTCATAGTTACAATATGATGCAATATTATTTAACATGTTACTATTACTAAGTTGCTTCAATGCTACTAAATAAAATAGTACAAATGATAAAAGAATCAATTTACTTTCCATTTGCAAGGCTACCCTTGAAAGCCTTGAAGAAGAAGCGGGGGGGGGGGGGGGGGAGGTGGGAGGATCGATATTGTAAAGCTGGAAAAGGTGCCAAAAGAGGCAACTAAAATGATCAAGGGGCTGGAGCATCTTCCCTATGAGGGAAGATTACAACAGCTAGGATTGTTTAGCTTGGGAAAAAGGAGGGTGTTCAGGTGGCTGGAGCAACTTGTCTATGAGGAAAAATTACAACATTTGGGGCTATTTAGTTTAGGGGGAAAGACAAGTAAACGGTGACAGAATAGAACTATATAAAAGTATGCATTGTGTGGAGAAAGTGGCTGTAGAGAAGTTTTTCTCCTTCTTTCATAATACTAGAACCTCTGATCATCCAATGAAGCTGAATTGTGGGTGATTCAAGAAGACAAAAGGAAGTACGTCTTAGCACAATGGATATTTAAACTATGGAATATGCTACCAGACGATGTAGTTATGGTCAGCAATTTAGATAGCTTTAAAGGGGGATTAGAGAAAGTTATTGTATGGCCCTGGGTTCTAGCATTCGGAAAGAGAGAGAGAAACTTCTCTATATCCACTTTCTCCACCTACACCTCTACCCTGTCCCCCTTTACTTGCTGTTTTTCTGAAATAAATAGCTTCAAACATTGTAACATTCATTTATACAGGAATTGCCCCCTGATTATTCTGGTTGCCCATTTCTGGATCCTTTTCAGCTCAATAATATCTTATTGAAGTGCAATGATCAGTACTGTACACTATTCCAAGTGTGATCGCACTGTAGATTTGTTTAAGGACATTATGATATTGGCAGTTTTATTTATCCCTTTCTTAATTATCACCGTGAGGAGCCATTGGGTATCACCGTACAATACCTCAGGTGTTTTTTGGTTGCCCAGCAACAGTAGGCAACCTCAGTTAGGATTAAACTGAAGGAAAGGGAATCAGGACAGGATCTCTTTAAAAGGGTCGAGGATTCTGAGGGAGAAGGAGGAGGAGGGATAGAAGCACAGGACCAAAGCCTGAAGAGCAGCTAGCTCCTCAGAAGGCCAAAGAGGTGAAGGTAGAAGAGTAGCTGGTAAAAAACATAGGAGAGACTCTCTAGTGCAATCAGCAGCAGCTAGAAACACACAAGCTCAGTAACAAATCATCCTCCCTCTACAACTAGTTACCTATGTTAATTATCATGTGGGCATTTTCTCTGATCCTGCAGCTACTTACCGTACTTAGACATTCACCCTTGCCCTGCAGCTACTACCTGTACTGTGGACCTTCATCCTGATCCTGCCTATACTTAACTATATTACACTATGGGCATCCAGCCTGAGCCTGCAACTACTTACCTCTCTGTGACCTTTCATCCCGGGTCCTGCTGCTACTTACCGGTATTACTCCAGAGGCCTTTGCCTTACCCTGCAGTTACTGACTGGACTAATTCGTTGCTTTAACAAGGACTAATAATGTTTATAGTTGCTGTATTTATGTGGTCACAACATTCATTTGGGAGAAGAATAGAAGAAAGGGACATGTCCATCCTCGCAAAAGAGATACACGTTGTGACAATCACTAATACAGAATTTGTTTTTTTCAGAGCTCTCATACTCTGGCTCAACCTCTTAAGGATCTCTTTCCTCGTCAATCAGTACTAGTGTATATGTGAAGTGAGGTTCATTTTACACATTGAACCACATTTGCCATTTTAATGCCTAGTCACCAAGCTTTGATAAATTGTTTTGGTGCTGTTCTCAATCCCTTTTTGATTTTGTACCCACTCTGAAAATGTTAGTGTCGTCTGCAAACTTGGCCACCTTGCTGCTCACCCCTAACTCCAAATCATTTTTAGAAAAGTTTAGAAGTGTCAGTCCCAGTACAGAACCTTGGAGGACACTGGTAATGTCTTGTAACCACAAATTAATTTACATTACAATGGATTAAAGCCAAAAGGCCTAATGGGTTGATGTCTAAGGCATGAGCACAGCCCACACAGCACCGGTGTCTAATCTCCATTTATTTTAATGGGACCTCTGTAGGGGCTGCTGTAGAGCTGTCTGTGTGTTTGTTTTAATGCAAGCTCCTTCCAGACCCTGTCCTTTAATATGAGTACATCTAACATCTTGAGAGAGAGGCAATTCCTGTAACAGCATATGCCTTATAAAAAGATTTCTCCTCTGTAAAGTTGTAATGCTTGTCTGAGTCAAGGTTTTATTATTATGTCTGACCTGAGTTCAAGTCCCAGTGGCAGTTCCAAGACGTCTTCCTTACTCTTATAAGGTAAAGACTTTCTGTGGTAAACCATCCCCAGGGATCTGACAGAGAGAACCCTGAGTAGATCTTCCTGCTTTGTACAGTCATCTGGTCTTCCCACTAAAATGAGCATAAGGGAAATATGCCCTAGGAGCTAAATAAAGGCTCCTACATTAATGAGAGATAATAAATGTCCACTGAGCAAAGGAAGGGACAGTCACTGGGTTTCTTATGTTGTTTATATTCAGGAAGGTAGGAGAGGCGTCTGAGCTCCATAATCGGAATGTGAGATAACTTTTTTAGGGGGGAAACATGGGGGTGTCTCTGGAACTGATGCCTGAGCTACTCAGTATGACACAGGGTGCCACCAAAAGCAGCATCTCTCTGTCAAGCTCTCCATTGCGCCCTCCATAACTTGAAGCAACATACTCCATGTTGTGATGTGACAACATACTTTTCTCTGCCTTCACCAGTGGCAGCCAATGAAGTGCAGTGAAGTTGGGGAAACACATAATGTCATGATGATATGACACTGGGTAAGTGAAGCTATATAATACAGATGAAAGGAGAAGCCATAACTTATAGGTGGAGCTATACATTACAGAGGAAGTTTGAGAGGGAGAGTCGTTATGTTTTCAGTTGCTTTGGTAATGAAAGAAGAGTGGTAGAGACAGTGGCCAAGGTAAAGGACATTGTGAGACATATCTCCCAATATAAATCAAGAGACTACACAGGAAGCTTAGTAAAATGTTTACCAAAATGTCTTGGAGGAGCTTCAGCTGAAGTTACAACACTTGTGAGCACTCAAATTCTCAAGTGTTTTGCGTGTCTGATTAAGAACATGAGAACATCAGAAGAGCCATGCTGGATCAGACCAAGGGTCCATCTAGTCCATCATTCTGTTCACACAGTGGTCAACCAGCTCTCAACCAGGGACTCACAAGCAGGGCACAGTGCAACAGCACCTCCTACCCATGTTCCCCAGCACTATTGTAGCTTTGCAACTATAATGTCTAAATGAGAGGTTAAGATTCTACTGCATATCTAGCTAGTGAATCTTTCCAAAGCATTTCTTGGTGCTAGTCACATGGTACTAATTGGGGTCTTGACACACTGTTCTTCACTTGTATCCCTATCGCCTCACAGTTCACGGTAGAGTGATGTTTGCAATATTCCTGTGAAGCAGGAGTATTGCTATTTTATCAGGTGTATAGCTGAAAGGTACAGAGATCTTCCACGTACACCTTTGTAAACTGTTAAAATGTGGGAAGCATCTATCTCAAGCTAGGATTGTCAGTTTGTCTTGATTTTTGTCAAGAGAGTCTGATAAATCATCATTGTGCTCCAAATGGAAAGACTTCCAGGTGAGGAAAAGTTTATAGGAATATAGAGAATATTTAAATAATGTACACAGTGATTGACGTGTTTGACAATGTGTACTGTGTACTACTAAAATAGTATGTACCTTGCTCAGAACTGGCAGAGCTCTTTGGCCCTATAAAAGTAACTTTGTGTATGCACACACAGAAAGAAGTATGCCAGTGTGAATTGCTACATTATTTGTTTAGAAATGGTTATAAATGCTGAAGGAAGCAGCAGCCGCTGGTCTGACCTGGTAGCAGGGCATGGAATTCAATTGTCCCATTTGAATAATTTTAAATCATTTGTTCTTGTCTCTGATATTGATTACCAACATTTAACATGACCGTTTTCAAAATTAGATGCCTTGCCGCCTTGTTACACATGAGAAAAGGTATAATAATTGAGAATCTTTTAAAACAATCACCTCCAAATGTAAGGGGTATTATCATAAGGTTACAGCTTTTTCAACTGAGAAGCAAACTACAAGTTACACTGATTTTGTAGGGTGTAGCTGAGTGTTACTTTATTCTTTACTTTAGTGTAAGCACATGTGGCCCTGATTTGGACCAGAAACCACCACATACCAGGAGGGGAGAATTACAGGCACACACTTTGCTTCCCCAAGGTTAGCAAAAGAAAAAACACCATTAGTATCAATGAAGACTTTTTTTCTTTTGTTAACAACCCTCAGCCGGGGGGGGGGGGGGGCGCATTTCAGGAAGCAAATTGTGAGGATGAAAGTTTAATCCCGCTGCATGGTGGTTCCAACCTGAATTGGGCTTGTGTGTACTTACACTAGAATAAAACAAACAAAGCTAACCCTCAACTAAAGGTTCCATGTTTAGCGAAAGATATAATTTGGCTCTGAGACGGACTTCATAGAGGCCAGGCTTGACATGGCTTAGAGCTGCAATGTCTTCATATATGGATGGGCAACAAAGTGACAATAGGGCTACAGTGCTTTTAAAACATTTGAACTCACACACAAATAAATGGCACATACTTGTGTACCTTAGGTTTTGCCACTGTCTTATGTAATTTCTACATGACTCTCACATGAGCCTCTTCCATTATATTTTTCTGCATTGGTGAAGGTTAATACAGAATAGACAGTAGGTGATCGTCATTTTTAAATATCCTAGCAAATGTTTGCATTACTTATGTTCCCATAACAGACCTGGGGAAAACAGAGAGCACTTTTTAGTCATATTTCTGAACTGAAAAATATTATTTGAAGATCATACATCCGGGCACTCTCTATGAGAACATGCTGTATTTAACTTTTTGTAACTGTTGGTTTTGCCCTTGAGGGATGAGCTTCTTAATTTTCTCACAGGCGCAATCCTTACTCAGAAGTAGTCCCACTGGGTTCAATGGGATTCACTCCCAGGTAAGAGTGTATAGGATTGCAGCCTAGGCATGCAAAACTGTTGAAGCTGCATAAATGGATGTAATCACATCGCCCACAAGGGGCCGATGCATATTTAAAGTGTGAACTGCACAGAGCCATATTTGAGGCATGCTAAGGGGCCCAGCTGTCTCTTGGAATCTGCCAATACTCTTTAGCCAGTTTACATCTGCTACAGAACTCAGAAGAACTCACTGATGCTCCAGAAACCTCCCTTTCATAATAGAGTCCACCAACAGGCTTTGTGGCCAGAAAAAGAAAAGGTACTATTGTTACATTTTCCTGTTATATCTGTTTGGGGTGCAATTTTATTTTATATTTTTATTTATTTATTTGCATTGAAATGCTTGTTGCGGGAGAGTTCTTCAGAGGACAGGTTTAAATGGACTGCCCAGACTCATATATTCTAACAGATGAATCACATCCATAATATTGAGGTAACTGGCATTTTAAATAAATGAGATTCCTATAGTGTTGCAGATGGTCACCAAACCAGAGTTCACTAGCTTGGCCAGGTGTGAGGAGGTGAACACTTTTCTTTTTCTTCCTTGCATCTCCACTTCAGTGATAGGTAACAGTCAATGTGCATGAACTACATATATAGTGAGTACTAAAACAGGCAACGATTTGTAAGGTGACCACATGAAAAGGAAGACAGGGCATCTGTATCTTTAACAGTTTTATAGGAAAGGGAATTTCAGCAGGTGTCATTTGTATGCATGCAGCAACTGATGAAATTCCCTCTTCGTCACAACAAAGCTGCAGGAACCCTGCCGTCTTGACCAGATACAAAAGAGGGCAGGGCTCCTGCAGCTTTAACTGTTGTGATGAAGAGGGAATTTCACCAAGTGCTGCATGCATATATATGACACCTGCTGAATTTCCCTTTTTTATACAATTGTTAAAGGTACAGGATCCCTGTCCTCCTTTCCATATGGTCACCCTACTTAAATCTGTATCTAGCAGCTACAGCTTTTTTCCATGTTTACTCTAGAGCAGGTGCAAGGGCCTAAAACCAGATTGGGACCCTAGTGTGGGGTTAAGGGGGCTTTAAATATCTGGATCAGCACTAAATACAGATATGTGTTCATTTTTATTTATTTTATGTATTTATTATTTTATTTGCTGTATGTTTAAGTCACCTAATAACAGAAGTTCTCTGGGTTGTGTACAATACATTAAAAACATCCAGTAGAAACATTAAAAGAAAAAATGAAACTGCAGAATGAAAACAGGATAAAACCAGCAGCAAAGTATAAAACCATTACAGCACCATAAAACCAAATCAAAACCAGCAGCAGGACAGCAGTAGTAAAAGCACTAAAAACGGTTCTTTAAATGCCTGGGAGAAGTAAGTAATGAAATGTATGATATCCTTCTGAAGAAGGAAACCGCACAAAGCAATTTGCATCTGTGTGCAATGGGGGCATCATGAGAACAAGCAATGAACACGGCTTGTGATGAATTCTGAATAAATAAGGGGCGGTTCTCACAAGTAGAAATGCTTCTGTGGGCCAGAGGATGAGATCCATGCAAAAGCCATAATGTGTGGGCGTCACATGCTGGATCAAATGCCCTCATCATCTAGTCAATGTTCACACCGGTGGCAATCTCCACTACAGTAGTAATGTGCCCAGCAGTGTTGTCATGGGAACTCTCTCCATGATCTTGGTGACAGATACACTTGGTGGGTGGTTCTCTGTAGAAATGTGATTGAGATGTTTTAAGTAAAATAAATAAGCAAGTACACCTGTGGACCTGGGAAGCACACAGTGTGAAATTTCATTGTTGTCAGTTCCACCCACCCAGTGACACCCCTCCACCACCACCACCACCGCCACCCAGACATCCTGGCAGCGAGAGGCTCTCCTGTGTCGAGATGCCCTTGCCATACCAGTTAGAGCAGGTAGTGAGGTCATATCTCACCAGTGTTAAAAGAGCTTCAATGGCTCCTGGCCTGTCTCTGAGCTCAATTCAAGCTGCTCACTTTGAAAGCTCTAAATCAGCCTTCCCAACCTGGTGCCCTTCAGATGTGTTAACTACAAGTCCCAGCATCCCCAGCCAGCTGGCTGGGGTTGCTGGGAGTTGTAATCCAACACATCTGGAAGACACCCAGATGGGGAAGGTGGCTTTACTCAGGCTTGGATTCAGGTACTTGTGGACCCAGGGTGTCTGTCCATGCGCTAGTCCTCCTCCTGATCTTTGAAGTCATTATCTGAGGCTTTCACCTTGGTCTCCCCACTTTCCGAGTTACAGAGGGCGGAAACCAGGGCGATGCCCCTTTTGGCTGTGGTGCCCCACCTTTGGAAAGCTCTGACAAAGGAGGCTCACCTGGTGCCTACGTTATTATCTTTTTGGTGTCAAGCAAAGGCCTTTCTATTCTATCAGGTTGTTAAATCTTTTTAGTCCTTGGAGAGCACAGTCCTATGGTAGGCTGACCATATGAAAAGGAGGACAGGGCTCATGTAACTTTAACAGTTGTAGAAAAAAGGGAATTTCAGCCAGTGTCATTTGTATGTAATTAGTTCCTGGTGAAATTCCCTCGTCATCACAACAGTTAAAGTTGCAGGGGCCCTGCCTTCTTTTGTATATGGTCACTCTAGTATAGTGCCTGCAACTTTAACTGTTGTGATGAAGAGGGAATTTCACCAGGGACTAATTGCATACAAATGACACTGGCTGAAATTCCCTTTTCTCTACAACTGTTAAAGTTACATAAGCCCTGTCCTCCTTTTCATATGGTCAGCCTACCTATGGGATTGATGCTTGAGAGACAGAAGGCTCTGATCTCAAAGCCTTCCATCTATCCTAAACCCACTGACAAGAGCAAGGCATGGCAGGAGGTATGACAGAGCCTTTTTCTCCTCCTGTCCCTCAGTTTCTGCACTTAGAACTAGGTGGGGCCCTGAGGTCATCTAGCTTGTTTGCCTGGCTGGGAGCAAGGACAGGAACAAAGAAGTTTGCAGCACCTGTGGATCCATGTCCCCTCCCCACCCACTGGCATGCCCCCTTTTTCTCCCTCCCCATTCTTTCCTGGGGTTATGACACTGACCTTGGAAGAGCAGCCACTGCAGAGCTTTCCACAGCAGCTGGGAGGTGGCGGGGGGGGGGGGGGAGGCAGGAATCCAATAGGAACCCCCAAGGTCATAGCTCTTTTTCTATTTCCTGGGGAGGATCCACCATATCCTATGGCCCTTGGGATGCCCTCCCAGAGGCCATAGGACTGCTGTCGAAGAGACAGTACAAAAAATTAGCTCTTATTTGTATGTGTATTGATTGATTGTGTATTATTTGCTGTCTTTTTGCTTATTTTATTGACTTGATGGTATTGTTTTTATTCTCTTGTTAGCTGCCCTGAGGGCATCTGTGTAGAAGGTTGTGGGATATAAATTTAAGTATAAATAAAATAATACCAGTGTCCCCCAGTGTCAACAGGCGTGAATGGTAATCAATGGCTTTGTTCATACAACGGGAAACTATGGCTGGGTTCACACAGCACAACAACCCATACTCAAGGTTGGGTATGGGTTAAGTTTATGACGTTGTTGAATTGTGGGTTGTTGTATTGTGTGAACCATGGTGTGATAACAATGAATAACCCATGCAGAGAACCCATGTTTTGTTGGGTTGTGAACTGTGGGTTGTTTGTGGTTAACAAACCATGGTTTGTTAGCACAGCAAGATTCACAGAACACAACAACTTATGGTTCAACATCAACCCAAAGTTCATTGACAACCCACACTCAACCCATACTCAGCTTTGAGTGTGGGTTGTCGTATTGTGTGAAATCAGTCATTAGGTACATTTGGAGACACCACTAAGGTGGGAGCTAACTGTACTCCCTCTTTCTGATGTTCTCAGCCATTGAGACCAGCCCTGCTCCTGTCCGCTTTGTTTGGCCCTTTGTTGGCACAACCCCGTCTTGGATGCTGTTCCTTGGTCGTAGAATGTGAGAATGGACACTATATTTGCTTTGGCTGAATAAAACGCTCAAACTTTTTACTCCCCAGCTCATAAAAATACTGTGATCGCTGAAAAACCCAAAGACACCCATTATGGCAACTGCAGTCATGCAAATGGAATCGCAATTCCAGCGGCATCACTCCATGCAGGTCTCCAGCTCCAGCTCCAGCTCTAGCTCAGTGCAGCACATGTCTCAGACGACCAAAATTATGGGAGGCAAGTATCACGACCATCTGCAGAAGTTCTGAGTATTCTTTGGGATGTTTTGAAAATACTAAACTAATACCATTGGTCCAAATTCTGCTAAAGTAAATTGTGACCCAGGAAATGGGACTTTTTCATCCATCATCCATCACCATCATCACCACCAGTATTTATCGTTTAGCTAAAGGTTAGCATGTGGGACTTTAGCCATGACTCCCTTGCATTGTTTTAGACTCAACTGGTGTCTGGGGGAAAGGGGGAGGGGCAAGGGAAGGGATGTGGCTCTCTGGGGAGCATTGGGTACTCTAATGAAGATAGATAGATTAAAGGGTCTAATTGATTGTGCCCTCGATGATCAGAAGCCCCTGAACTTGGAAGCATTTGATCATCCAATGCAGGGTGGGAGGAGAAGGTCAAATCAGTGTGGTGTAGTGGCTAGAGTGTTGGACTGGGAGTTGGGAGATCCGGGTTCTAGTCCCCACTCAGCCATGAAAACCCACTGGGTGACTTTGGGCCAGTCACAGACTCTCAGCCCAACCTACCTCATAGGGTTGTTGTTGTGAGGATAGGATGAAGAGGAGGAAGATTATGTACGCTGCCTTAAGTTCCTTGGAGGGAAAAAGGTGGGATATAAATGCAATAATAAATAAAAATAAATAAATAAAACTCCCCATTCCAAGGTCGGAATGCTATCTCCAACCTCAGAGGGAGGACTTCAAACAATCCTATGGTCCCAGGGATGGTCACTCAGGAGCCATAGGATTGCTCCCCAAATCAAAACAGCTTGTCACATTGAATGTCACTTAACTGCTTATATTAACTGGAGCTCATAGCAGTATGAATTCTCTTAAAATCCTAGACCCATAGTGAAGCTAGGAGAGAAGCCCGTCACCAAGGTTTTTGGTGTTATGAATCACTGTTTCTAGTGACTATTTATTGTAGAACTGTGAAAGCCTGGGAAAAAAACAGAAAAATTCAGAAAAAAACCAGTTTTTCCCTGTTTTTTTCCCAAAGGCTTTTTTGTTTTTTTCCCCAAAAATGGAACTATTGAAAAAAAAATGAAGAAAAATGGATTATGTAATGTTTTCTTTTAGAATGATGAATAAAACGTTTAAGACAAGGTGTTCATATATTACTTCTCCAAATGATTTCTAAAAACTATGTAAAATATCAGATTATTACAATTTCTGTGCACTGTGGATAAGCAAGTCCTATACTAGGTTGCAAACTTAGACTACAATTCTCAAATGCAAGAGCAAGGTGCATTTCTGCCTCTAGGAGGCACTGTCATTGAAGCCGAGTCTGAAACTGAAAGTGATAGCTATAGCCCAGAAAATGAGTTCTATTAAAATTCATGCATATTTATTGCATCTTGGTCCCCCCTTTTTCTCCGTTCTTTTTATGGGATTGGGTGCTTTATATCTGCTTGACACTGTGGAGGACTAGCAGAGACATGCTTTTCTTTGTTACTAATGTTGATGGTTTCTTCTGTTTTTTTTAAAAAAACATTTTCGCCTGTTCCTCATAAACTGGCAAAACCAAAAAGGCTCTTTACAGTTCAGGTTTTCCTTACAGTTAAGGAGCTTGTAGCTCCATTTGTTACCAAATAAAGCAAAAAATTTTAAAAGTAAATTCAGTTTGTAATAATTCTTTGAATACAGTATACTTTGAATATACCAAATGTGATAATGTTATGCCAGACCAACTTATACATAATTACATTTTATGTTCCTAAAGTGACTTTCAATCTGTAAAAACTGCTAATATTGCATCTTTTTCCATTTTTCCAAACATTTTCGTCCCCCCCCCCCCCAAAAATGCAAAAAACCCATTTTTTTTCTAAGGCTTCAAAATTTCTGGGAATTTTACATCTCTAGTAGGCACTCAAAGGGAAAGAAAATGACATTTGGGAATTTAACTCCCCAATAAATTAATTTAAATGCCTGACTGTATCATACATCCTTTTGAAAAATTCTCTGGAATCTGGACAGCCATTTTATAAGACTAATATAAACCTATGTCTGACAGAGGAGGTGGTTTCTCAGAAATCCTCTTCTGTTTCGGAGTCCTTCAGCATGGTCTCCCACTCCTTTGAGATCCCAGCTGGAGAGAGCATCCCAGAATTTGTGGAGAAACCTCATCCACTAACGGCCCCTGAAGGTAAGCAACATTTATTCCACCTATATACGAATGGCATACTGAGTGGTCCGAATGCCAGTCCTCCTGTAGCTGAAACGTCACCATCCAAAGACAAGAGGGAGATATCAGCAGGCTTGGAGAAACCCCACAATTTGCAGAAATGCCCCAAAAAATGTTAGAGGAAAAAACTCTTAGGAAGAGAAAACTCCAAACAGCCTGTAAAGGACCTACAGACATCCTTGAGTAGCCAATCATGAGCATACAATAAATTGCTCATGTAGAGAAGCTGCTTAGTTGGCAAGGAATACTGACTGACTGGGAGTGGGAATGGAATGGGAGTAAAGTGAATAAGAGCAGTCCATACTTTAATACATTGTGTCTCCTTGTTGTGCCTCCTAAAATCACCCCAACATTAAGCATAGCAAACACTATCTTAAGACATAAAAGCTGGAGGAAGCCACACAAAAATGGCACATGAAGCTGCCCCCTAGCATTTATGTGTGGAAGTGGGTCTAGTTGAGCAGACTAAACTTTGGCACATGATAGGTAGGCTGCCATTAGATAGAATATAACTAGAGTGTCATTTGATGTTCCTCCACACTTGCCCACAGGAGACAAAGCTGTATTTCGAGCCAAAGTGAAAGGTAACCCCAAGCCCGCTGTAGCATGGAAAAGAGAAAGTGGGATACCAATCAAAGAAGGATCAAAGATGTTTTTCGACAGCATCAATAAGGAGTATGTTCTTAAGGTAATTATCTGTGGCTTTTAAAACTGTGGTTTGCATATGTCATACTGCAATCATGCCACCTATAGCTGTAATCAGAGCGACTTTTACTGGCACCTATATAGAGGCTTTGAAAGGACTTGGAAGTGCATTTAATGTAATGGGAGAAGAAGGGTTCTAGACCAATGGAGCCTGTCTATATGTGGGGAAAGCCCCGCTGTGGCTGTGGATCTGTTCTATGTCAGTTAGACGATGTAGGCACAGCTTCGCAGCCACCGTGGGGCTTCCTTGCAATTCTGTGGTTTGAAAAAGTCAGGGATTTATAGCAAGTTTTCCCATCTTTTGTAAACTGCCCAGAGAGCTTCAGCTATGGGATGGTATAGAAATGTAATAGATTAATAATAATAATAATAATAATAATAATAAACATCAATATGACACTTCTGCCGTCTGCCATCGCTCTGGGGCCCATCCAAGGCCAACCCAGGGGTGGTGCTTGGTGGAAGGCAATCAGAAAGAGGGCAGGGTCGGCTCCAGTACCCGGACGGCCACCCAGTAACCCTGCACTCTCTCATCGTGTCGGGATTACCTGATGACGTCCCGGGAGAGGGAAAGCACTAGGTTTGTGAGGGAGGCGGCACCAACCCAGCGCCGTGAAGACAGCCCCCTGGTCTTCATTGACAGATGTCATGATGGTCTCAGGAAAGATTTAGGATAGACATCAGGATGCTACCATTACCAGCACATTATACACAAATGTCAGTTTGTTTTCTGGCTTTATTCCCAAATATTTTGGAGCCAACACTATATCTTCTGCATGGTTTACTCCAAAGTCCTTTGAAACTTTTTTCACAGACCTTTGTAGAACTTCTTGCTATGTAGCTTCCCTTCAAAGATTATTTTCACTAACTTCTCCTTGTCCATATCTCAGAGGAAAGTTACATACAGACAAAGGCAGATACCACCTTTTTTTTTTTTAATGAAACGCAGCCTAGAGGAAGTGGAAGTGGAAGTAGATGTCTCTTACCATTTACTTCTTATGTAGCTCAAGGTGCATTTCTTTGACCACTTTTCAACGTAGTCAATGCAGACATAGAACTGGTTCCAGTGTGTGTGCATCTTGCTAGTTCAGTCTAAGGACGTGGATTTTGAAAAGTATGGCGCATTTGCCTAGGCCAGCCAAGGTACTTCAGTGTTTAATGGGAGAGTCATGCTGGCTGTATAAAGTCTACAAGCCCCTCTGCCTGTCCCCTTTTGTCTGGCTTCTCTTATGTTGCTTCCTCTTTGCAGTTGGAATGCCTCACACCAGATGATGCAGACAATTACAAGTGTGTTGTTTCCAATGAACACGCTGACATCATCTATACCGTGTCCTTGATTGTGGCTGAATGTAAGTACAAAGCACATAAACCTAACAAGAGGTTTTTTTTGGGGGGGGGGGATCACATTCCATTATGGAAGCAGAAAGGTCCCTGGAGTTTTACCCAAAGCTTTTCTTTGGATTAAAGGAGGCTTATGATAAATGGGCAACAAGGACCACAGATCTGAAAGCTACGTGATTTCCCCAGCACTTGCAGCATCCCTTAGAACAGGGCTGGGGAATTTCAAGCCCTGGGGCCAAATCCAGCCCATCCAAGGTTCCAATCTGGCCTTCTGAGGTTCCCCAGGTGGCCCCACCCCATTCTCCAGCTATTGTCCATTCCCCCCCTCCCAATTCTAAAAGGTTGAAATGCCCCTCCTAAGGCTGAGGCTGTTATCATAGGTGTGGCTTGAAGTACACTCACCGCAACTTTGATCCAGATCTTCATCGAGGAACTCACATGACATGACATAGGCTGCCTCTACAAGAGAGGTTTAAAGCTCTTTCAAGGTGCTTAAAAAAATTTACCTCTACAAGAACGGAGCGCAAATCGGGCGTAGAGGCGCGTTATCTGTCCGATTATGTGCATTATCGAATGCGCGTTAAACAGCGAGTTTTATTTTGCTCCGGCCGTTAAAGCGCATTTTGCCTATGTGAACAAGCGCTTATGCACATTAACTACTTGTAAAGCGCATTTTGGTCATCCCTTAATGCGCTTCGCCACCTCTCGTGCAGAGGTATTAGGCGTAAATGCGCTTCAGCGATTACCTAACCAGGCGCAAAAGCGAATCCTTGTAGAGGGGACCATAGTCCCCCTCACGCTGTTCTTGCGCCCTGAGTGCTCCCTTTTTCAGTTTCAGTTTCAATATAACCCTGAACGGACAAAGTCCATTTCAGGCAAATTCAGCAGGCTGAGCTGAGGTATGGGAGCAAAACCAACCAGGTGTGATTCAAAAAGCTATGCTCGCATAGGAAAGGGAGGGGGAACCCACAGAAGCAAACCGGGTAGGTGTGATAAAGGCCTGAGTTACTGGCAGGAAGAGCCTTAAGCTGAAGTATGTTGGCATTTTTGTGCCCTGCAATGCGGCCGCTCAAGCTTCTCCAAAATTGAATTTTGGCCCTGAAGCTGAAAGTGGTCCCCAGCTGCTGCTTTTGAAGAATATACAGGCTGTCTGTATTAATTCTCATTTTTTAAATTCTGTTTCCCTGTGTATGTGTGTTTTAAGGTCAGGAAAAGCTGGATTTCAAAAAAATGTTGAAAAAAAGGTGAGATACCATAACAACCACAAATTAAAGGACACTTTTTGAAGAAGGGTAATTTCCAGATCATCCCCCTAAGTAGTAGGATGTGGGTAAGATGCTAGATTGGAGGCAGAGTGGAGGCATTGTTGGTGCTTTTGTAGAAGACTGCCCCCCTATGCATGAGAGAGACCATGGCTAGATCTACACTCCTGCTTTACGGCAGTATTATTATTATTATTTATTACATTTATATACCGTCCCATAGCCGAAGCTCTCTGGGCGGTTTACAAAAATTAAAAGACTTAACATTAAAATGTCAATATACAAAATTTAAAACCATAAAACATAAAACAGCTGATATTTAAAATATTTTAAACTTTTAAGCCTGGCCAAAAAGTCAGTTAAAACCTCAAGTTAAGCTGTTAAAATGTTTTGACCTGGCGCCGAAAAGATAACTGTGTTGGCAACCAGGTGGGCCTCATCAGGGAGATCATTCCTTAATTGGGGGGCCACCACAGAGAAGGACCTCTCCCTTGTTGCCGTCCTCCGAGCTTTCCTCGGAATAGGCACCCGGAGGAGGACCTTTGATGTTGAGTGTTGTGTACGGGTAGGTTCATTTTGGGAGAGGCATTCCGTCAAGTATTGTGATCCCAAACCATGTAAGGCTTTATGGGTTAAAACCAGCACCTTGAATTGGGCTCGGAAACGTACAGGCAGCCAATGCAAGCTGGCCAGAATCGGTCTTATATGTTCGAACCTTCTGGTCCCTGTTACCAATCTGTCTGTTGCATTTTGCACAAGCTGCAGCTTCTGAACTGTCTTCAAAGGCAGCTCCACGTAGAGCACATTGCAGTAATCTAATTTGGAGGTTACCAGAGCATTGACAACTGAAGCCAGGTTATCCCTGTCCAGGTAGGGCACTGATAACTGTTGGGGCACAATCCACATTCTAAGTACTGCTTTCACTGTGTTGTGTCCTGCTTTCTATTCCACATTTGTAATGATTTGACACAAGGTGTACATCTGACCCATGACGGTGAGAAGGGTCAGAGGATGGCTGTTGATGTGAAATTAATTTTTAAGATTTCTAGATCCACCTAATAAAAACACAATACAATAAAAACAACATATCATGATCCTTCATGCAACATAATATTGGGAGGCAATAAAAACATAAAACTGCTGATGGAGGCAATAAAACCGATTTCAAATGCTTGGGTAAATAAGCATGTCTTGATCTGGTAATTAAAAGATTGTCAAACATCCTGGTGGGGGAGTATTTCCAAGTGAAGGGTGCCACCACAGAAAGGTCCCTCTCTTTTACACAAACATAACTTACTTCACCGGCAAACAGTATTTAACTCTTTGTTTGTTTAAAACATTTTAATCCCACTTCTCCAATGTTTTGAGGCAGCTAACCAAACAGTACTGAAATCACAATAAGATCCATCATAGTCATTGAAACAACACAACCTAACTGACAAAGAGAACTTGCAGAGAGAAAACAGCAGCACAAATGATAGCTTCTTCTACCTATTCTGTTCCAAATTTCTATATGAAGAGGTACATTTATGAAAAAGTAACAGCAATGATAAATCTCAACAGGGAGATCATTCCATAGCTTTGGAGCTATTACAGAAGACTGCTTGCTCCTTCTTGCCACAGTTCTGATTTCTCAAAATGATAGAAGTGACAGGTTTAACATTTGCCCTGTTATCAAGCCATGGAGCCTGGAGGACCTCTTTGGCCTATCATACAATACCATGAGCAGTAAAATCTCAGCCAAGGATCCATCGACGATGTTACTCAAGGTTGAGTATGGGTTGAGGGTGGGTTGTTGTCAAACCGTGGGTTTTATTTAAATGTGGATTGTCATGTTGTGTGAACCCAGCCATGCTAACAAACCATGGTTTGTTAATCACAAATAACCCATAGTTCACAATCCAAGAATAAACTATGGGTCCTCTTTGTGGGTTATTTGTGATTAACAAACCATGGTTTGTTAGTGCAGCTGGATTCACACAATACAACAACTCACATTTCAATGACAACTCACAGTTCAACGACAACCCACTCTCAACCCATACTGAACCTTGAATGTGGGTTGTCATGTTGTGTAAAGCCAGCCATTGCCTCAGGGAGCCCAAAGCCCACCTAACTGGAAATGGGGACATATCCCCAACTACATAGTAAGAACATTCACAGGGAGAGGTGGGAAATCATGTCCATAGTTAGGGCTAAAAGAGAACAATAAACCTTTAGTTTAGTCATAATCTGAATGAGGGTGTCCATCTATGAATCACCAAGTATCAATGCAAATTTAAAAATAATTATTAGAATTATTAGAAATAATTACTATAATTACTATCTCATCACAGTGTGGAAGGCTGTGGCCAGGTACCCTATGTGCCTGCTCCATCTCTTGTCCAGGCGCTGGGCAACGTCAAGGTTTTTCTTCTGATGATTCTTTATCTTTAAACCAAATTTGGATTGCACAGCCCTTTGGACAGAGGACATCTTCAAAACAGAGGACAGTCCTCTGGCAAATAAAGGACTGTCCTCTGTATGGCCAGCTTATTCTGAACTGGTTTAATTATCATGGTTTCCCTCCAAGCAGGGAAACCATGAAAATCATTAGACAGAGTCTGGGTTTGGACGAACACACAGGTAGAAGAAGTCATTGTGGCTTCTCCCCCCATCCTTGTGTGTGCTGCCCATGCACCGATCCTTTGCGTAATTACTTGCACTGCAGTGCGGGTTAGCATGTCATCCGGACCCAACACACAGCACAGCAGGAGTAGCTTTGTACCCACCCTACAACCCATGATGGTGTCTTTACCCCCATGATCAACTGAACATCCCCAGAGTGAGGTAGCCACTTCAGGGACCTGATTTAGGGTATCATAAACAGGCAGCAATTTGTTAGTTACGCAATGTATTGTTGTTGTGTTTTTACTGCCAGTGAGGGGGAGAAGTGGTTGCAGACTTTTTGGCCTCAGGTGCCAAAAAACCCTCAACAGCTTTGGGTGCTATGCAGCTTAACTGGGGGTGGGGGTGGGTTGCCATTTACTGCGCTGCCTCAGGCAGCAAATGGTTTTGGCCGGTCCTGCCTTCAAGAGCTCTGGGTATTGTAATTTTCCAACAGAATTATTTGACAGAATTCCCCTCAGCTCAGTAATGTCTGTCCCTGCGACCTTGTGTGCATGTACATAGGGGACCTCCAGCACCAAAGAAAAAGGAAAAGAAGGTGATTGGTGAAAAAGAAATGCTGGAGATTCTCTCCAAGGTACCCAAGAAGGACTTTGAGAGGGTCTGCATAGAACATGGCTTCACAGATTTCCGAGGACTTCTTAAAAAGCTGAAGGAGATGAAGAAAAAAGTAGACGTTGAGGTTAGTGATGCCATTGGACATTGTAATGCTGAGTCGACATGCATTTCTGTTTTGGGGTTTCTCATAAGTATTTCTCCATTTCATTCGCACTGCAGGAGTTTTCCTCAGATGCATGTTAGCTTTTCTGCATATCAAGGAGGAAAGGATTAGTTCAGAATTGATTAGTTGAGAAGTTAGGCTGAAATATGTCATCTACAAAACCTTGAAATCATACCTGGGATTCAGAGCTTGGGCTTTACAAGTAGAAATCAGTAAAAGTGTTTTCTTTTTTAAAATAAAAAAATAATGTGCCAGTTTGTTTTTTAATTATTTTGGAACATTTAACATAAATGACTTATACGCCAAGAGTAACTATACTGACGTCTTGTGGTAAAGAGAAGAAAGGGTTGGCTCCAAAAGGCCATGGATGCAGTAGGGCTTCTGCAAATGGAAGTGAGGATGGAGATGTGATTTTCAACAATTCCACCTTTCTATCAAACCCCCTCCCACCATAACATAATAGCACTCTTCAAGCACTTGAAAAGTTGTCACACAGAGGAGGGCCAGGATCTCTTCTCGATCATCCCAGTGTGCAGGACACGGAATAATGGGCTCAAGTTACAGGAAGCCAGATTCCGGCTGAATGTCAGGAAAAACTTCCTGGCTGTTAGAGAAGTATGACAGTGGAACCAATGACCAAGGGAGGTCTTGGACTAGAGGCCTTCAAGAGGCAGCTGGACAGCCATCTCTCAGGAATGCTTTAAGGTGGATTCCTGCATTGAGTGGAGAGGCTGAACTTGGTGGCCTTGTATGCCCTTTCCAACTCTACTGTTCTATAATTCTATGAATGCCTCTCACACTGTTCCAGAGGGACCCTCAGTCTTCCAGAGCAGATTTGGGGGCAGGGACTACAGAGTGCTGCAGAGGCGAAGGGGAGCCAAGACCCAAGAGTCTCCCATTTTATGAGGAGACATCAACTCACAGAAATGTAGGACCAGTCCAAACCTCTTTCAGCCTAAGGACTGACTTCAGTGATAGAGCTTGGGATGGGGGGATGCATTCCAATGCCGGGTAGGACCACAGCCAAAGTGGACGGGGCATGAGGCAAAAGGGGGGGACCCAATTTTTTTTAAAAAAATACCAGCATGTTGTAGCTTAAAGCTCTTGTTGCCAGTAATTAAGCCTGATACGAGGAATTTCAACCTTTTAGAATGGGGGGAACGGCACAAAAGCCAGGAAATCACCAAATGATTGGTGGTTGAGGAAAGTGCGTGGGGCCAAGGAAAAGGAGGCAAGTTAAGGAAGGTGGGGCCATTTTGTGGAACCCTAGAGGACCAAATTGGGCCCCCAGGAGGGCTGGATTTGGCCCCAGGGCCGGCAGTTCCCCACCCTTGGTATAAAAGTTCATGCCATGGTGTATTTGTTATGCTTTACAGTTCCATAGGACTCTTGATTGCTGTTTTTACACACATACACACAAAACAAAAACAAATCAAAAGTTCAGTTTTGTTTCATTCCTTTTGGCCATGCACCATGATAATATAGCATCATAACAAATACTATTGAAAGCAGAGTAAAAACAGTGATATAAGGATATAAACACAAGGGATCAGTAATCAAATTTGCAAAAGCAGAACTTAATTTCATTTCATGTATTACATCAGGTTAAACTACAGGAAATGATCCATAGTTGTGTTTTATTTTTTATTTATATCACAGGCCGTGAAGGTTCTGAAACCCCTGGAGGATGTTTCTGCTAAGGTGGACTCCACAGCAATATTTGACTGTATTCTGGAACTCAGGGATGCCAATATGAAGATGATGTGGGTGAAGGTAGCTGTCTACCACAATGCAAGACATTTTGTATTCAAAGAGAGAAAATAAGGGGCCGTTCTTTTAGTTCCACTCTAATGCATGCCAAACTAAAATGGCTATGGATCAACACCCATTTCTTTTGCTACTTCCCTGGTGTTTGTCCTAGTTTCCTCTACCTTTGTACCTGCCTCACAGAATGCATCAGCCATGGTATCGTTCCAATGAGTTGATCTCATCGCTAAAATATCTAGTTGAATCCATGCTTTCATTTTGAAATGAACATTCACTGCTTTAAAGTCCTGTATTTTCACTAGGGGGCACTTCATGGCTGTGTAGTTATCACTTAATGACTGGCATGTCAGAATGAGCTACAGATCTAACACAACAAAATGTTAGTGTCAGCTCAGACCCAATACTTTGCTATGGCATCAGTTCATACATTTGACTGCCAGTCACCAATAGTGCATAATCAAGCAATGCATATGCATGCATAAACCATCTTTTAGACACCCCATTTCCAGTTTGCATGCCATGTGTATGTAACTATTTACGTAGTCTTTCAAAGGTGTTCACAATTTCTTTTTCCAGGGTGATGAACCTTTGCGTCTTCAGTACTGTCTAGGAAAATATGAAACGAAACAGATGGGCACTAAGTTTATGCTCTACATCACCAATGTGACTGAAAGCGACATGGGCACATACACTCTTTTTGTAGGCGATAAGAAACTCTCTGCAAGGTTGAAAGTAATCGGTAAATTTTATTTTTAATTACATTTGAGAAAGAAAGACAAGTCATAACCTCAGCTTGTACTAGTCAGTCTTGATTATTCCTGTAAAGTAGAGGTTGGCAACCTAGCGATCCCCAGATGTTGGACTACAGCTCTCATCAGACCCAGCCAACATGGCCAATGGTTGGGGATTATGGGAATTGTAGTCCAAAACATCTAGGAAGCACTGGATTGCTTAGCCCTGCTGTAGAGCTACATTGATGTCCACAGGCTGAGGATCTGGCCTGTACTTTAGAAATCTTCACTGTTGTGGACAAACGTAAGGAGTGGAGGCTATCGTGTATCTCATCATGTTTTAACAGATGAGCCCCTGAAGTTCTTGGCAGACCTGAAACCTCTGAAAGTAACGGAGAGGCAGACTGCTGTGTTTGAAATCCGCCTATCCAAAAAGGTGCCCAACTTCGCCTGGAAGTTCAATGGAAGAGAGCTGAAGCGAGATGACAAGTATGAGATCATCACGTCGGAAGATGGCTTAACCCACACGCTGAAAATTAAAGACGTTCGCCCAAGTGACATGGGTGACGTCGCTTTTGAAGCTGGAGACCTAGTGACCAAGGCAGAGCTTTTCATCGAGAGTACGTGATGCTGAGGTCGTATGTTTCGTATTGCCTGAGTTAACCGCATTTTAAAACAAAGGATCTGAAATGGTGCCTAAGTACAACCCATTTTGCTTCCTTCAAAAATTATTGTGCTTCCTCTCCTGGTATATTTCTGGTTCCTGCTTTCACATTAATGTTCTATTACGGAATAGCAGATCAATGATTGGCTTTACTGGCTAATCTTAATTAAATTACATCTATTCTGAAAATATGAGAGCAAGTACCTTAAAAGGAGAGTTTCCCTAGTAAAAGAATAATGTTCTGTTTACTATTTGATGGTTAAGTATAATAGGAAAACAAAAGTGTGCAGGGCAGATTGGGTGAGGAGGCAAAATACAACCAAGATTTGATTAATTTCAACAGATGATGGGACTATCACTATGCTTGGTATGACTCCATTTGGGATTGAAAAATGTAGGTTCTGTCAAAAAACTGAATTAAAGATGCCCTCTCCCCTTTTATCAGTATTTCATTTGTTATAACATCCATTGCAGAATATGGTGGGACCTTTTTGGTCTGATGAAAAAGGTTATTATCTCAAACTCTTGAAACACATGGATCCAGCAGCATGCTCTACACAAGGCATCAGGACCTACTTACTGCCCTGCATATTCCATACACAAAGAAAGGCTTTCTACCGGTTGGAGAGATCCCAGATACCCATTAACATGGGGCTTCAAAGGGAGTTAGGCTGCAATTCTAAACACAATTGCATCTGAGTAAACATGTTTAGGATTGCAATATCAGAAATATTGTTACGGAAAAGCTATAAGGCTTTAAGAGGTTGCAAGCAAATAAGAGCAGCTCCTAATTTTCTTTGGCAAATATGTTTGTTCCTGCAGCAAACCCATAAAGTGTAGACAACATAGAGGTGTGTACTTGAGTCTTTAAGCTCCTGAGTACATGCATTGGGAACCATGATTTGGACAAGGTTCCCAGACATGTGTACTTGGGTGTTTAAAGATATGTTTACACATGTTTATGTCTACTGTTTACATATATGCTGCAGGAACTGCAGTGTAACAGAGATGTACGTGCAACAAAAATATTTGCTACATAAATTGCGGAGCTGCCCTTAGACACAGAATATTAAAGAAAATTAACAATGGTGTGCCCTTGACTTTATGGAAAAATGCTAGGGATACCTTTGCTTGGATCATTGATAACATATTGTTAGAAATATTATTATTTTTAGACTGGAAATCAATTTGAGTTGTCATCCTCCTTTTTCAGTAAGAATATTACTTCCAAAGATGACTTTTCCTTACTTAGCCTCACATCAGCAAACCCTTGTTTAGCTATCAGCCCTATCATTGGCCTTGATGTCCACAGGTTGTTTGCTTATGTCCATCTCTTCTCTCTCAAGGACCTCCAATTAAGTTCATCAGAAACTTGAAGAACGTCCGAGTCAAGGAGAAGAGCAAAGCTTGCTTGGAATGTGAGCTGACCACTAAAGATGTTACCTTGAAGTGGATGAAGAATGGGAATGTGATTGAGAGGTCCAGAAAATATTCAATGACCCATGAAGGGAAGATGGCAGAGCTGATCATAGATGATGCTGAGCTGAGTGACTCGGGAGAATATATGGTCATTGCCATGCAAGAAAATGATCCCACAGAGTACTACAGCAATTGTAATGTAACTGTGGAAGGTAAGAGCAACCAGGCCAAGAGAATGTTTTGGAATAAGACATGAAACGAGCTTTGGTTGTATTGGCAGAAGGTCTCTGTTTTTTTACTAGTGGTTGAATGTGGTTGGGAGGAGGAGGGTATAGCATCCTATGGTTTGGGATTAAAATCCACTAATTGCTTCCATATGATCAGAGTGCAAAGCTAGACCTCATATTTGTGGAGCTGAATTAAAAACAAAATCTACAAATTACTAAGGGCAAAGACATGCATCAAATGAATAAATTTAACATGGTGTTCTCTTTTTCCCACACAAGCCTTGAGAGTTGGTCTTCCACTTTCTCAGAATAGATACAACGCAGGTTAGGGAGGCAGTCCCAAAGTCATGCAGCCTTTCAACTGACCCCCAATTGAACATAAGCTACTTGTGGCACATCAGCAGTCTAAAAGCAAACAAGGATATGCTTTCTCCCTGTCTACAAAACCTTCCCTGCCTAGTTGCCTAGAGTCAATTCTTACTCACCTTAGGTGAGTTGGCAGGGAGGCATACATGGGAGATAGGTCAGGCTGAGAACTAGTTTGTCCAAATTCACCCAATGAACTAAATAGCTAAGTGGGGATTTGAACCTGGGTCTTACCCATCCTGGCCCAATAGGCTAACTGCACTGGGGTAGGCAGTGTAGTGCTCCCAGATCTCCAGCTGAGGGCCTTACCGCTCCCACTTTTTACTTATTAAAAAACAACAAATTTTCTTACTAGCACCTGGGATGCCTTTAAAATAAAATAAGGGCCACCTGCCACTACCATCTTCATTTCCCTTCTCCTCCCATACCAACAGAGAGATTTGCTACAGTCAAGAGTGGCTTATCGGATGTCCAAGCTGCAACAGGGGACCCAGCCGAACTCTGTGTTGTCCTGAATGATGAGAGGGTAGAAGGTGTTTGGCTGAAGGATGGTAAAGAGGTAAGACTTTATACAATCCCTTTGGTCCCGTTTTCCCCCCCCCCATTGGTCAACTCTGCAGAGCCACTGGAGGGTTTATGGGGCCTGGTGCCGGTGTGATGTTGGGGGCCCTGTTGTCGCCCCCTACAAGAATCCATGCACATGTGTACAAAACTGGGGGCCACATGTGAGAATTTTTGTATGCATGGACTACATCTGTGAATTCTTGCCTGCAGCTCCTCCTTGCCTTGGGTTCAAGCAGGGTGATAGATATGTTTCCAGCTGACGTCTTACAGCTGATGGCTTTATTTTGTTATTATTTATAGAGTGCTTATAATATTTACAGTACTTGAAGTATTAAGTGCTCTGTGATGTTGTCTGAATCCAGGACATTTTCCGTAGGGTGGCTTGTTAACCGTACAGTGTGGCTTATTTTTCTCGAACAAGCCACCTCGAAAACCTGTAGGTTGTTACAGGGTTGTTCAGAAAGGTTAACAAGCAGAAAGTGTCCTGGGCTCAGACAGCACGCGAACCCACGGTTCAACAAACAACCTACAGTTCAACAACAACCCACACTCAACCACAGAGTGTGGATTAGTGTGTTGTGTGAACAGCCCCTATATGTGTGCATGTGTGTGTGTACACACACACATGCGTGCACACTCACACATTGTCTCTTATATATGGACTAATAGCTTTACCCAAAAACCACAACCCCCTTTAAAAGCTGAAACTCAGCCGCCTGGAGACATGTCTAATATTGTAACATATAGATTCCTGTTTACTATTAGAACTTTTTGAAATATGTTTCTTTTTCATTTTTGCTTTAGATTACAGATATGAGAGGAATCCAGATCATCAAGCAAGGAGCTGTCCACAAACTGATCATTGACAAAATGGGAGAGGAATTTGAAGGGAAGTACACTTTCAGAGCAAAAGGGGCTGAGAGCGAGGCCACCATTAGTATTGCAGGTACGGTACTGGTTTTCCCCTGCCAAATTCACCTGGACCTTTTCCTTTTCCTTCTCCACTTCCTCTTCAGGCTTTCATTTCAAAAGCACATGGGGCTTGCCAGGCGTCAACTTGATGCCATGACCAGGGCTGTGTATTTGCCACAATCCTTCAGGAGTGCAGAAAAACACAGAATGTGGTGTTTGGCACAGAATTCAGCTTCCTGACAACGTCAGCTTTTGTTTTTAAAAGAACTGGTTTTGTAAATATATCCTTGGGGTATGCAGCCAATGAGCCAGTTCGCATGAATGGTAGCTGGTGGCGTATCCTAAATAAGCCACAGTGGCTTGCAGGACGTGACAGTTGCCAATGTGAATATTTAGGCTGCAGTGGGCGGGTGCCTCAACTTATTGTTTGTATGAACCCAGCCAGGGAGGCTTGTTACTGCATAACATAAGTCACTGCAACTGACCGCTGCAGCTTGAATATTCACAGTGCCGGTTTGGACATGATGCAAGCCACTGTGGCTGAATGCTGAGTTCTATGCCCAGTGCCAATTTGTATGCTTGCTCTGTTTGAACACAATATTTGCACAGCCCTGGGTAAAATGACTGGGGGTAGACAAAGTATTGCTAGCTGCTTCCATCCCTCCGGATGTACCAGTAAAGTGTGAAGGCATCCCAAAATATCGGAAATCGGCCAAGACACATCTTTGTATATATTCTAAATCTCTTCCAATAACATCTTAACGTTGGAGTTCTACTGCCAATGGAACAGATGCTGAAAGGAGCTAAAACTATCATTGGTGAAGACCAAACAATGAGGCATACAAATCTGGGAACACTCCAATATGAATTTGTGACTGCGGTTTTCTGACATATTTTTTCCATTTCCCTCCCTCCCCTCCCAAGATCCCCCTTTTATTGATCCATCTGTGCTGGAAGCTTTAGCTGCCCACCCGGTGACCGTGAAAGCAGGGCAGACGGCCTACATCAAAGTCCCCTTCAAAGGCAAGCCCCTGCCCAAAGTCACCTGGTTCAAGGATGGTGTTGAGGTGACAGAAGAAAAAAGGGTAGTGATGGAGAAGACCCATGACCAAGCCCTGCTCACAATAAAGAACTGTGTGAGGGAAGACACTGGGAATATTATGCTGAAGCTTAAAAGTGATTGTGGAACAGCCGTTGCTCATTTGTTCCTCAACGTTCTTGGTGAGTCCTAGTCAATTCTTTAAGGTGCTTCGCAGTGTAATCCTAAGTATGTTTACTCAGGAGAAAGTTGTCCAAGTGTCCAATGCAGCTTGCTCCCAAGTAAGTGTGTATAGGAGTGCGGATTCCGTGTGTCTTAAATTTAATGGAAATGGGTTGGATCCATACATAGCGTATGGGATTTAAGTGAATCATGACTATCTTAAGTCCTGTTGATTTCAGTGGGTCAACTTGAAGCATGACTATGACTGGGCTGCTTGGAGGAAAGGCAGGATATGAATGTAACACCTAAAATAAATAAGATAAACACACGAGTGTATGCATGAAGAGTTGGCTGAAGCTCAGTGATAGATACTTTGCATGTAGGAGGTCCCTGGTTCAAGCCCCAGCATCTCCAGGCAGGACAGGGAAAAAACCTGCCTGAAACCCTGGAGAGCTGCTGTCAGATAATGTTGACAATACTGGACTAGATGGACCAATGATTTGACTCAGTATAAGGTCACTTCCTATGTTCTTAGTTTGCTCAGATTATACCCATGTAGACTTGTCCATGAGTTGCAGGCTCTGTTTTTTGCAGGTTTCCTGATTATGCATTGAATCCATGCACATACAGCCTGTTTGCACTGTTGCAGTCTATTGAACACATAAGAAATGGGCTCTAGCCAAATATGACACTATTATTTCCATGTGCTCCAGACACACCAAAACCACCACAAGGAAAAGTGGAATTCCTGGAGAAGTCAGGGAAGTGTATCAAAATGAAATGGAAAGCACCCAAAGACAATGGAGGCAAGCAAGTGACCCACTTTGTTATTGAGCGGAAGATGGTTGGGAAAAAATCCTGGATCAAAGTTGGGGAAATCGACAGCAAAGAAACCACATTTGCCACGGATAAGGTAGAAGAAGGGAAAGCCTACCAATTCCGGATCTTGGCTGTGAACTCCGAGGGTGCCAGTGAGCCACTAGAGACAGAGGAAATCTTTGCTGGGGAACCTATTGGTAAGCGCCTGTGTTCGATACGATTGCCAGGTGGTTGCCTTTTTATGAACTGAATCAAAACATTTGCCATTAATCAATACATTTTAGGCTGGCCTCATCTTGAAATGGGATATAGCACCTGAGAATGTCTTAAACCTTCTCTTATGGAAACACAGACTTTGGTCTGAAGGTCAAGATTGAATGATCACCATACTTGTCAAGACAGAATATTTATCTGGGATGCAAATCATTTTGGTCTGTTGCATTTTACGCAACTCACTTGTCTGGTATAGCTGAGCTAATTTAACTTCAATTATGGTGCCTCTTGCTCTATTTTAACATCTGGTCTATATATTTTGTGCTAATATGCTGGGAATTATTGGGTTGGGGATAAACCCCCCTGCTTATAGTCTGCTTAGTTTTCTAGAACTCCTATGATATAGAACCCCATAACAATCCTAGAATGCTTTAATAATTGTTAGGTCACTACACAGACACAGGTATATATATGTTTGTAATCACAAGATGCAAATTAACAATGACCTTTCCCCAGCTACTTTGTAGTCAACAATTACTTTTCATTTGATCCCATATTACATTCACTTTTTCCCCTTCTACCCAATATTAGTTTTCAGCTTCAGAAAAAGCTGAAATTCCAAGGGCCAAGCATCACCAAGAGTAGCTTTGGGAATACTGGAGAAACAGGAAGTGCTAGTGACTCACACTTCCTGTTCCCATGTTTCTTTGTATTCTTTGAAGTGGAACTTTGACTTCTCTTCCCCTCCCCAACTCCAGGTGGTGTATGCAAATTGTTGCACATCTTAGTTTGCATATCCTACTGAAAGGAAGATGTGAATGTTCCACTTTGGATGTCCCAGAGAAGCAAAGAAACAGGAAATGTGAGATGTTTCTACTTCCACTCTCGTTCTAATTTATTTGTGCTAAAACTCTTTTCAGATCCTCCAGGACAGGCCTCTCAACCTCAAGTGACTGATGTTACCAAAGAAGCTGTTACCATTACCTGGAATCCTCCAGCTAAAGATGGTGGCGCTCCAGTAATGGGATACATTGTAGAAAGAAGGAAGAAAGGCAGCAACCTTTGGGTCCCAGTGTCCAAAGATCTAATTCAAGGTCAGCTATTTATTTCTCCATCTGCCCACCCACTACATTGTATATGAACATAATGATATTTGTAGAGAAGATAAGTTTTTGGGTTGAAAAGATTGAATTTCCCCTCCTTAAGAACACAGGAGCATAAAAAGTGATGGATCAGATCACAGTCCATCTAGTCCACTATAAGTATGGGCTCAGAATACCCATATGTAAAGTTTTGACCAAGCTTAAAGCACCTGTCTGTAGACCATATTGTAAGTAATTATGGGTATAATCCTACCAATGTTGTGGTGCAAGTACAACTTTTTCTGTGTAAACCTGCTTAGGATTGTGTCCCAAACAGGGTGGATAAAAATCAATTATTAGTTTTTAAAAATAAAAAAATCAGATTATTTAATTTAAATTGGATTTTTAAAATTTAGATTGGATTTTTTTATTTAAATTGGATTTTTTTTAATAAAATGCTTTTTGAGAAAAAATCTATCTAAAAATAGTTTTCTATTTAAGATACAATAGTCCAAAGGTTATTCATCATGAAATAAGAATTAGTTTTTAATTATGTAGCATGAGGCTATATATTCATGCAATGTTTAAATTTTTTGGTAAATGAATTCCATTAATCCATTCACAATGTCATGCTCTTCCGGAAGTTTCTGTAAGATTATTGAGCATTTTTTCTATCTAGAAGATATTATCACAGATGCTTGGTTTTACAGTTCTCAAAACTGTGAATTTGTGTCTGCAGAGAACACAATCACATTGTTCCTTTGCAAATCTATGTACACAGAATCAACCCCTTACCTCTGAAGTGCTAAGTTTCAAAAAATTCAATGAATAGATTGTTGGGAGTGGAATAGATCTGCACAAGAAGCTAAGTGTGAGGAGGGAGGGGCAAGCAGTTAAAATGAAAATGAAACCTTCCTCTGGTTGTAAATATTAAGATTATACCAGTAAAAATGAGTCTTTGGTAACTCTGAGTTGTGTAAATTATGTATTAAGCTTATAGCGAGGAAGAGTGCACTTTTGGGGGGGGGGGAAGTCACATGATTAAATCGAGTCTTTCTGAGTAGTGATTTAAATCATGATTTAAATCAAATTGATTTCAATCAAATCCATCCTGGCCCCAAATAAAATTACATTGGGCAATTCTGCCAGCTCTTTGTGCACACAACTCAAAGCAAACCACTTTGTCCCAATTATCCAATGGTGACTGACCAGGTAATTGGTTTTGGAAACCCTCTCACTGTGATGTCGCTGCCTTTTCTATTGCAAACATCTCAGTTCCCATAAAAGTGCATGGCTTTTGGTTAGCTGAAGTTCACTCCTCTTCCTCATCTGTTACCTGTTTGGAAATCCAGAATGCGTCTAGGCTAGAGATGCCCACAAATACCTACTTAAAGGCATTTGAAATGTTACTGAAGAAATGGGGAGGGACTGTTTGTTTTCTGATTGTACTGTTTTGCTTAGTAAGCTGCTTTGGGGGCTCTTTGGAACTGGATTGTGGTATAATAATATTACAACAAAACAAATGAATGAATTCATACGTTTTCGTTCTTTCATTTATTCATTTAAATGATTTACAGGCTGTCTTTTAAGGGGAAATCCTGCCAAGGCAGCATGCAAAACTATAACCATAGAACACAATAAAACAATGATAAAACAATAATAAGAATAAAATATCAAAATAAATAAAATTAAATTTAAAAAAACAAATGCTAATAAACAAACAATGTAAGATGTTGGGCTGCGTTACTGAATTTCCCCCCTGATTGTTCTTGAATATGACTATTTGTACACAACTGCTTTGTATTTACTGGTTTTATTATCATTAGATTTCCTTCATGTCAACTTGCAAATAATTTAATGTGTGGATGTGCACCCAAGTTTGAAAGTACTGCACACAGCTCTATCAGTGTGAAGCTATGTTTGTGGCCACAAGGCGTCAGCAAAAGGCCAGTAAATAATCCTCCACCTGATTCCATGTGATGGAGAATTCTGGAGTAGCATAAACACATTAATCTGTACCAGTGATTGTACTTCCCCTTTTAACTAGGAGAGTACTAAGAGTGTCTAAAACGGGTGGGTAACTTCTGGCCCTCCAGATTCAGTCTGCAAGTCTCAGTGGCCCTCATCATTGGCTATGCTGTCTAGAGCAGATGGGAGTTGTAGACCAAAACTTCTGGAGGATTACAATTTACCCACTCGTGGTCTAAAGGAGTTATTGTAAATCGTAATGCTGTATCTATTAAAACAGTTGAGCTTCTTGTTGGTTTTCCACTTTTTATTGGAGTTACAGCTGGTAGCACATACACTACGTACCCCTTAACTACCATCGCTGTAAGCATCCACTTTTCCTGCAAGGCAACCATACCATATTTGCTTTAAAGAAAAAAGAAAAAAATGAAGAATTCACAAATCTTGAACATTTTTCTGTTCAGGAAACATCCTCTCCTAATAATATGCAAACTTGTGTTCTTTTTTAAAATCCTATTTTCCATGTTTAGGTACTAAATACAAAGTGGATGGCTTATTGGAAGATACAGAATATGATTTCCGTGTCATAGCTGTGAATCGAGCGGGACCTGGACATCCCAGCAGTGCTTCAAGCTCAGTAATGGCAAGAGACCCTATCAGTATGTCTCTAATCTTAATCTGATCCTAATGCTCAGTACATATATTTTGAAACACAAGGCTCTTTGTGTACACAGAACAATGGGATAGGCAGCTATCTTGCCTAGATGACATCTGAACCAGTTACTTCCTACTACTTCCTACTAGTTGTTTACATAATAAGAAGAGCTGGACCAAGGGTCCATCTAGTCCAGCATACTGTTCACATGCTGGCTAACCAGCTGCCTGTAGGACAGCTACAAGGAAGACATGTTCCCCAGCAAATGGTATATATAGGCTTATGCCTCTGATACTGAAGGTAGCATATAGCCATCAGGACTAGTGGCCATTGATAACCACCTTCTCCATGAATTTGTCCAGTATTCTTTTAAAGCCATCCAAATTGGTGCCCATCACTACATCTTGTGGAAGTGAATTCCATAGTTGAATTATGCCCTGTGTGAAAAAGTATTTCCTTTTATCTGTCCTCATGCTCCCACCAATCAGCTTCATGGGATGATCCCACCGGGTTCTAGTATTATGAGAGGGGGGAAATGCCTCCCTATCCGCATTCTTCACACCATGCATAATTTTGTACACATCTCTATCATGTCTCCCTTCACTTGCCATTTTTTAGAGCTAAACAGCCCCAGATATTGTAGCCTTTATTCATAGCGGAGTTGCTCCAGTCCCTTGGTCATTTTAATTGCTCTTATCTGCCCCTTTTCCAATATCCTTTTTTTAACCAGTTTCATAGTAGCATAATCAACCGAATTTCAGCATGTCGCAAGGTAGCCCTCTTTCAAAACATGCTGAGTGGGCAGAATGGCTGATATTTTCTTATGAATTAGACCAACACATATCATCTATTAAAAGTATGACTTTTCTGTTTACAATCTATTCCATTAAAATTCAGTCCAAGGGATGGTCAATTGGTGGTTAGGGCCCTGTAACGAATGATGGGCCATATCCAATACTGCCCCCACACTAGGAGGCTCATTAGTGAGACCTACCACTAGCGCAATGGGGACCTACTAGCTCCTGAAGCAATCAGAATTGAGTGGAAACATTCATTTCCAGAACAGCACAGGCCAGTGGAGCTCACAGAAAGGAACTCTGCTGACTTGTCGTGTTTTGGAAATGAGAGTTTCTGCTCAATTCCACAAGTCCACATGGCATCATTTGTGAACCAGGCCAGGGACTGTAATCTGGGGTATGCCCCAGTGAACATCATAGGGGTAATTTCTAAATAAAGATGCATAGAATCAGCTGTGAGTCTACCAAGTGTTCTTCCAACGTGAGATGTTTTTCCGGTGACGTTGCTCTTTCATGAATCCACATTTGAAAGTGGAGTCCTGAATTTTGCATCAATTCAGAGCAAAGTTTGTGGCAAGTACATGCACCCGTGCAGTTCTGACTGATGTTTTGCTGCTATTCCAGAGCCTCCTGGACTGGTGAAGGGCTTGCATGTGGCCGATTCTTCCAACTCCAGCATTTCCTTGGCATGGCAGCAACCAGATGAAGGTGATCTACCATCAGGTTACATCCTGGAGATGCGGGCTGAGGACACCAAGGAATGGTCCAAGTGCACCAAGATCCCAATCTCTGGTACCAGTTACACAGTGGGAGGACTGCAGGAGAGGCAGAAATATTTCTTCCGGATTCGAGCAGTGAATGAAGCAGGAGTGGGAGAACCAATTGAGCTCAAGGAAGGAGTCCTAGCCATGCCCCCTCCAGGTAACATTGAAGTGGTTCAGTGAAGTGGTTCAGGGGCTGTGCTAGTTACCAAACAGATCTGAGGTTCAGGCCATTGGACAAAAAGCTGCACAGATTTGCACGTGCTAATTTACATATGCAAATATAAGTGCATAATTAGAAATAATTACTATAATTTCCATGTTATAGAAGGCAAGCTAATTAACCTCTTGCTTGCTTTCAGGGCAGAACAGTGCAATGTCCTAAATTGTACTTGCTTAAAATTTACCCTCCATGCACCCACACTTTTCCTTGGTCTTTCGGGCCCAAATCCAGATGGAGAGGATGATTGCCTGGGACCACCAAAGCCCTGTATAGCGCCTTAAACATCTACCAATTAATTGCAAACTGAATATGGCACACTGGGAAGGTAGAGTGTAGGAATGTACTATAGACTTTAATAAACCAGGCTGCAAATTTACACAATTACTAGGGAATAACTCCCATTAAACATAGTGGGATTTACTTCTGAGGAAATCCTCAATCACTCTCCCCTCCCCATTACCAACAAGCTCAACAGCACTGGAAAGAGGCCTCAGGACGGACGACATTTGGGGAGTGTGTTATGTGCCATGTGAGCGAGCCAAACATTAAATGATGGGGGTTGCTTGTGTAGATTAGTCCCAAGTAGGGTCCCATGACTGAGTAGACATGGGGTCTCTCACCTCCAATTGCAATATTTGCACCTTCTCTATAATATAAGGGACTGGCAAAATGAGATCTAGAAACAGGTAGACCCTCCAAATTTCCAGAACTCTTCTGGTAGTTCTGTTGCTAGCCTTCCTGCTGAGGACCAAAAGCATGATGTGAAGGCACAGGATGCAGCAATCTTGGCAAAGCTATGCAGGTATGGGTCTGCTCATTAAGTTCCTGGGAACCCCATAACTGCTGCCTTGAGTTCCGTGGAAGAAAGGATGGAGGAATGGAGGGATAGACAGGTGACGCCTGGAGTAGTAGGCACCACCCACTGCACACTTAGGGCTTTTCTACCTGTGGCTCACCATTCCCTACGCACAGTTCTTTACAGGTTCTTTAGATGACATCATGAACCTCCAGTTTCACTTCTGTGTCTAACGAGCACTTTGTGTGAGGGTTTTTTGGATCGGGGAAAATGGAGCATTTACTTGTGAGAGCAAAAGAAAGTGTGATTTCCTCCTGTGTACTTGCACTGTTCCACTATACCACAGTGCCACCTAGAAGTTAACTAGCACAAAAGCAGCTAAAGAAGCACTTTTCACTTAGTGCTCAGATCTCAGTTCTGTGATTAAACCAAAAGTAGATATGGTGGGTTAACAGCTGATTAACAGCCATGTGCAGAAAAGCTTGAAGGACCAAACCAGGGTTCCAACTTTTTAAAAAGTGTAATGAATCTATGTGAGGCTCTGAATTTGATTGGAGCAGTAGTGCCAGAAGGAAGGGGGACAGGGGATTGGCCTTTCCCCACAAACCATTTCTCCTTGAAAAGCCTGCTCCCTCCTCTCCCTACTGCAATCTGTTTTCTCCCCACTAAGCAGGGGAGTGGAATACATGGAGCAGATACCATTTCCCCTCTGGTTAGCTTCTGGAGGGGAGATTTTTGCTTAGAAAAAATGCCCCACAAGGGACATGTTGAGCACCTCCTCCCTGTCAAACATACACCGATCAGATTCTGAGCCTGCCGTGATGGCTACATTAAAAAAAAAGGGGGGGGAAGAACACTGGGAAATTCTTCCTGTGTCGCCTGCATCACGTCTAGTTGGGCTCTTTGCCACTTGCACGATGACAGGGCTCCTGTGTCTTCTCTTGGACATGGGGCCCAAAGATCCTCCCTGAATTAATGTCGCTATATCATGTCCTTCAGGGTCAAAGGGACCCAATAGGAAGCAGTACTGCAAATGACTACTTTCTGACCAATTGTTTCTGCTTATTCATTTCCGCCTCGCTCCGTTGTGGTGCCGGCGTGTCACATAGCTGCCCCAAAGTTTGATCTGAGTGCCCGGCTGAAGAGTCACATGGTTGTTCGCGCTGGGACTGCCCTCTGCATTCAGGCCTTTTTTGCCGTAAGTCATCCTTTGCTCTTTGTAGCTGGCTTCTTCAGCAGGGAAAGTATGCCTTATGATTTTGTTTTGCAACTAAGCTTTCGTATTCCCCCTCCCCCCTCCCTTCCCCAACCTTCTTTTCACTAAGTTATAAGGTCTGAATTGCAGTTGAATTGAGGACGAAAGGCGTTCTGAATCAGAGTATGGATGATATCCAGTGTGGTGTAGTGGTTAGAGTGTTGGACTGAGACTTGGGAGATCTGGGTTCTAGTTCCCACTCAGCCATGAAGCTCACTGGGTGATTTGGGGCCAGTCACGGACTTTAAACCTCATCTACCTCACAGGGTTGTTGTGAGGATAAAACAAAGAGTGGAAGGACCATGTGAGCTGCCTTGAGTTCCTTGCAAGAAGGGAAAAGCTGGGATATAAATTTAATAATAAACGAATAAATCCATAAAGTATATGGTCAGTGATGCATATGTGGGTGTGTGATTGCCATTCCACTTGCTGCGTTTTATTTTATTTCAAATATTTATTGGCCACCTTTTAGGGCAAGAGCCCTCTCAAGGCTGCATACAGTAAAATAGTAAAGGTCACATCATAAAAAACAATGTGGTAATAAAAACAGCAACAGCAACAAACATTCTAAAAAACAACAAAATACCAGCAAATGCAGCTACAGCCCAGACCAATAAAACATAATCAGGGGAAGGCCAGAGGTAAGCAATAAGTCTCCAGGGCCTTCTAAACACCTGCAACGATGGGGCCTGATGGTCCAGATAAGACGTCCATTCCTGGTGTTTCCCATCGAAAGGATCCTTCTCGATCTGAGATTCAGAGAGCTGCTGCAGTCAGGGTAGACACCAGTGGAGGCTGGTGGCTCCGATGTCAGTGGGGCAGTAAATCCGCTCCTTGGAGATCTCCTTGAGAGTTTGGGCTGGTTCTGACTGAAACCCGAAGCAGATTCACCATCCCGTTGACATTGGATAGGGTAAAATAATTTTTTATAGAAATTTAAAGACAGGTTCCATGTGGCAGACTTTATCATAACTTCTTGGAGTGTTTAATGCACATTAAACATGATCAGGCATTTAATGTAATGTGTAGTTTGGCCGTGAGAGATCACACGTGAAACCCAACCAGGCTAGAAGTAATGACCAGCACAAAGGCAACATTTTGAACGTGTCTAATTTTCTGTTAAAGTAATCGCCGTAAGGCAGAATAATGCTGAGCGGGATGCCAGACTAATCAGGGCTTTATGAACCCTGTCATCTCCTGTCCTCAAATCCGGGCCTTGGTGCTTTATCAAGGGGGATCAAGCAGTGCTGTTCCTTGTGGTTTACTTGATGGGGATTTATTAAGAGCCTCAAGTTTTACCCTGGGTGATTTTTACAACTGACAAGGCTTCCAGGATTCGTTTTGTGTGAGTCTCTCTGTGTGTGACTCTGTTTTTGCTTATGCTTACAAAATCATAGGAGTGGAAGGAATAACTTAGCCAAAAAAATAAAATAATGATAATTAAAAAGCGATACCCTTCCATCACTTCCCATGGCTCTCTTAATGCAGTGGCCTCAGAGGTCCTCCTACTTATAGCTTCTAGGGTTGACAGGAAACAACCCGGAGATGCTCCCTTTCCCTTTGAAACAGCGGTGGACAACTTGTGGCTCTCAGACTAATTTCAAAAGCCCACCACAAGCCAACAGCTCTGACCTCTGGCAAGCACAATTTATTGCTTCCTCCAGCAATCTGTTGGGTGGGAAGGAAGCGTGTGGGGGATAAAAAGGGCAGTCAGACAAAGAGACGGGGGAGGGAGGGAGGGGGAGAAGAGGGTGTCAGAGAGAGGGGGGAAAGGGTGTCACAGAGGGAGGGAGGGAGGGAGGGAGGGAGGGAGGGAGGGAGAGGAGGGGGTATCAGAGAGAGATGGAGGGAGGGAGAGAAGAGGGTGGGGAGGGGGAGAGAGAGGGGGAGGGGGAGGGGGAGAAGGGGTGGACCCACCCACTGTTGATTTTGCCCTATCCACCTCTGGCATGCAGCCCCTGAGAGATTACCCCTCAAGGGGAAGCTGCCCTCAATAAAATAAAGGTTCCACAACTCTCCTTTAAAACTACTATCTAAGTTGGAGAAGCAACAACGCTGGCTTCTTTTGCCCGTTTCTTCCTCAGTCTTTTCAGCTGCTCCTTTGCCCCTACCAGCCATAGTAAGCAGGATTCCCAATATGGCACACAGCAGACCCGGAAGAGTGTGAAGAACAGGCGGGAGAAGCAACACCTCCGACTTAGTTTTGACACATTCTGTTTCTGGCAGGGCTCCCCTCCGCCAACGGTGGTGTGGCAAAAGGACGGCGTTCACACAAGGGGGAAAGAGAGCATCACTAAGGGCAAAAACCACTCTCAGTTCCTCATCCACAGTACCAAGCGCCTGGATTCTGGACTCTACCGCATTGTACTGAGCAATGACTATGGAGAAGCCCACTACGACATCCACGTGCGAGTGACAGGTACAGGAGTGGGCCAGGGGCTTGGCATGGGATGAGCTTGTGGTAAATGTGGTAGGTCTGCGATTTGTGGGTTGCCTTTCTGAAACGTAACTCGATATCCTTCTATTATTAAGGGCTATCATCCAGTTAAAGAAAACTTAGGGTGCAATCCCATTTCAGCATGGATGGCTGGGGAATGCTGGGAGCTGTAGGAGTTTTTTCCCTGCCTAAGCATACATAAGATTGTGCCCTTAGCTGATTAATTGATGGGATGTACCAAATCTGATAAATATGTATATATCTAAAAATAATAGGAAGGAGAAAAAATCATGGTCTTGTTTTGGATGATGCACACACATATAATAGCAGGCGAATCATCTTGGAAGAGGTATTCTTTCGTGTGTGTGTGTGTGTGTGTGAGAGAGAGAGAGAGAGAGAGAGAGAGAGAGAGGGAGAGGGAGAGAGAGAGAGAGAGAGAGAGAGAGAGAGAGAGAGAGAGAGAGAGAGAGAGGGATGGATGGATATGAATGCCTCTCATAAGTTGGTGCCAAATGTCTACATTATTTGTAAGTGATTACATCATCATCATCAAATCTGCTATATAAACACACTCTTTTAATACAATAGCACTGTGCACCTGATATGACTTTTTCTTGAGAGTGCACCTGTCTTCCTTAAATGTAACTTGAGGAATGGCCTTGGGAAAGAGACACTGAAATGAGACAATGCATTCCATCTGCCTGGTGCATCATGTTTAAGTCCCAGGAAATCTAAAAGTTATTGACCAAACTGTCGTTACATGCTAATAAAAGGAAGTAATCCTGTAGTTTATTGGTGAACTGGGTGTTCACTTTAATAAGCGTTTCCCCCCTCTCACTATTGCTCTGTGCTCTTGTGTTTTTTTATGACACCATGTAACAAATCCCGAGGACAGCATTTCTTTTTTTTCTTTTTTTCATTTTTAATTCTTTCTGCCACTTCTTTTTTTATATATAATAATTTTATTAATTTTCAACATATATCACATAAAATAAACACAATACTTATAACCCTCGACAACCCCCCGTGCTCACCTTCCCCTGAGACCTTCTTACTCTATTGTTTTATACAATTTTCCAAAATTGCATTGATTCTTTTGAAGGTGTACATCCTCTCCCCTTTTCTAAAACATATTCTAAAAATACTCCGCAAATACTTCCAAAATCATTCTTTTTAGTTAATCCCATCTTAACTTTCATTGTACATGTTAATCTATCATTAATTGCAATATCCCACACTCCTTTATACCATTCTTCTATACTATAATTCCCTTGTAATTTCCAACTTTTAGCTATCATTAGTCTCGCCAATGTCAGGAGATTGTTTATCAATTCTTTTATATTATTATTACCATAATCTTTATCAAATACCCATAATAAAGCTATATTTGGACTTGCTTCTACCTTCTTACCTAATATCTCACTTATCTCCTTAAACACTCTATCCCAATTTTTTAAACATATTCACAAGTCCACCACATATGGTAATATGTCCCCACATCCTGACATCCCCTCCAGCAAAACTTTGATATTTTAAAGATCTATCTGATGTAATCTTACAGGGGTGAGATACCATCTCCAAATTATTTTATACTGATTTTCTTTTATCCTTATTGAAAGTAACTTTAATGTTCTTGATTTCCATATCTTTCACCAACTGTCCCCATTAATTTGAATTTTTAAATCTTCTTCCCAGATTGTTTTCAAACTTTCTTGAGCCACATCCTCCTCTATTAATATCTTATATATATATCACTTATTAAACCTTTTTTACTTTTACTTTTATTTCCTCCCCCTTTTTCTCTAGCCTCAATTAGCTTTTCAAAACTTGTTTCCTTTCTACACTCCTTATTCTTCTTTTTCCATTTTAGTGTCCACTGTTCCAATCGCAAACTCTTAAACCATAAATTTTCCTGCCCTATTAAAACCTCTTCTATTTGCTTTTTAGTATTCAATCTCCTTACCCAATCTTTCACTTTAATTATTTTTCCCCCTCAATAACCCTTCCAATTCTCCTCTCAAGTTACCTGTTAATGAACCAAGGCATAGATGGGGATGAAGATTGAATGACAGTGTCTAAAAAATAGTTGAACTGCTTGATCCACCATTTTGATAGGAGACCCTGATGTAAAAAGTAGATTCCAAGATCATATAGTATAGGCTATGATGCCTTTATTGTGGGAAATAAATAAGTAGACTATTTGCCGCCCCATATGGCTAAACTAATCCCACATGCGTATATTGAAAAAGTATGGGCCTGTCTGTCCTTCCTGTGAGAGAGACTGCTCCCAAAATAAAAGATGAATGACTACAAATAGAGGAAGATGAAACAGTGGCTCATACTCAGTATTTCTGCCTTAGATTTCCCAAGGCCACCAACCAACCTGAATCTGTTTGAGGAGGTGCCCAATACTGTAACGCTGAAATGGGATCACTCTCCAGACGTGAAGGAGGACGGAGGAGCCCATTACGTCATCTTGAAGCGCGACACAAGCACTGCCACTTGGTTCACAGCAGCAGAAAAGGTTTATAGCAACAAGTACACTGTCACCGGCCTGCTTCCTGGCAGGAAATATTTCTTCCGAGTCATTGCCCGCAATGACATTGGGGATAGTGACCCTCTAGATTCAAAAGATTCCTGGCATATCAACAAAGACAAAGGTGAGCAGGCATGTCTACCTCATCATACTTGTAGCAAGAGAGTGTCTTGGTTGGGTCTCAGTAGGCTTATGTTCAAGTTGCAATCTTGCCATGGGCTTTCTGCAGCTGGAGATGGAAACTTTCATTCATCGCCGAAACAGTCTCAACCGCAGAGCCAGCTGCTTTGTAGGCACATGCACAAAAATTGTAGAGCACCTGCTTGACATGCACAAAGTCCCAGATGAGAAGCTCATGAAGAGCAAAGCCTTGTTTCAGCGTTCACCTGAATGTGTGAGGGCTTGAAGTATGTAGAAACCCGGGGCCGTACATGCTGTCCCCACCCCCTGCGTTTCCATGAGTACTTGATAAGGCAAGTCCACCATTGCATGGAGAGTTCTACTGAGGGGACTGGCCAGGACACAAGGAGGTGTAGGGGCAGCCCAGCGAGCATGGACCTGACCCTTTTCACACTTTAAGCCCTCATGTCTTCAGGCGAATGCCTGAACAGGGCTCAGTCCAATTCAGAATCAAGCTGAAGGGAGTTCACCCTACTTTCATTGAAAGTAGTCTGAAGAAATTCTCTTGGCAAACATGAGTTCCCAAACCTGCATTTGCCAAGATGCTTACATGGGGAGATGCTTTACAAAATGCTTACATTGCAAAATCAGTAGAATCGCCCCTGCAAATGCCCCTTGAGGTTGTTCTACTTTCAATGGGACTTGCTTCTGGACTTGGAACAGGGGAGAATTAGTGGTCAGGGGAAAGGATTGATCACTCACAATACACAAACAACACACAAACCTACAAAACAATTTACTAATTAGGGGAATATGGAACATGAGTCAGAGATATGAGACAGAGAACAGATACACACACACATACACACACACTGAGTAGCAATCCCACTTTTAAGCTGTTCTTAGGGGAGAAAGTCAGTAATCTCCAGACTTCATGTCCTTTTGAAAGTTTTTAGTGGGTTTTAGTTTGATAAAAAGGGGAAATAATATTTGTCCTGCATTTAATGTTTGCTTCCTTCTTTGACTTTAAGTTGTCCAGAGGACAAACTATTTCTCCATACAAACTGATCCATTGCCAGTCCGTTTCACAGGGTGACCCTGCATTTCTCTCCACTGAACCAAACTGGTTCTCTTTGAATGAGAGTTTAATGGCAGGGCTGGCCCAGGACATTGAGCTGCCTGAGGCAGAGCAGCAAGTGCATCCCCACCCACCTCAGGCTGCCAATACAAGAGGCATTTAAAGCTCTTTCAAGGCGCATTAAAATTTTACCTCTACAAGAACGGAGCGCAAATCGGGCGTAGAGGCGCGTTTTCTCTCCGATTATGCGTATTATCGAATGCGCGTTAAATAGTGAGTTTTATTTTGCTCCGGCCGTTAAAGCACATTTTGCCTTTGTGAACAAGCGATTCTCTGCATTAACTACTTGTAAAGAGCATTTGAAACAACCGGTAAGGTCACCTGTTGAGTGCTCAATTACCTCCTGCATACAAGCATTTACGATAAAAGTGCTTCCAAGAAGATGCGCATAATCGGAGGAACAGGTGTCAAACGGAATCCATCTAGAGGGGGTCTCAGTCATCATCAGTGGTATAGTGGAGTTAGGACTTGCAGGGATACAGCAGCGGCACTTTTTGATTAGCAGGGATGCTGACATTAACTGCCACCCCCTCATAGAATTCTCTGCTTCTTTAGGTCTTAGCTGTGATCCTCACAGTAGCTGGAGGGAAAGGATTTTTTCCCAGCAACAATATAGTGTTCCTTACAGTAATGGAAAGTATTTTAGGGTGGCTTGGTCTTGAATGGGCAATTAAGACCCATTATCTTTACAAAAGACCTAACACATGAAAACCCCTAGAATTGGTCTGTTGATATGGATCAACACAGCTGGTTGAATTTTTGGACTCTCTTTGGAGAGGTGGCCATAGGGACCATAATGATAAGTGCCTGCACTTCAAAATTTAATTTACCACTACACCACTTGGCTGGCTTTGGCTACCCAAAGCCAGCCAAGTTATTTTGACACTTGAGGTCGAAAATCTCACAAACACCTCTCCCCATCACCAGCAGTAAAAATACCGTAATAACAAAGTAAATAACTAATCATTTGCTGCCCTTTTGTGACACCCAAAAACTGCTGCCTAATGGTAAGGGGCAGCACAGCTTAATGATAGCAGCCAACTATATTACTTGAGTAAAGAACAGCGACAACATGTATAAGCTGATGAGGACTCAAGCACTTGCAAGACAGCAAATACCCTATCAATGTGTTTTGTGTCTCCATTTTGTATCCAATCTGAGCTACAAAAATGAAGCACAGGACCTCTTTAAAATAGTCTATGACCCGGTCACATTAATGAAAATTGGAAGAGAAATGCAGAACTTGAATCTAATTAAACTTATCGCAGTACCATTTAAGTTTAGCAGAACTATCTAGGAAAATGCTACTCATTGAATGAAAAAATCTGAATTCTGTGACCTCACTGGCCCTCCTAAAATTAATGAGGGAGCATTCGGGAATAAATGACTACAAGATCAACTTGACTCATCTCTAAACGTTCACATATCTCTGGAGTTGTGGAATTGATTGTATTGTGACCCATGACTTTATTTTATAAGGAGCAACTTCAAGTGTCTCAGATCCCAAAATGAGAATCAGTGACCTAGAGAAATATAGCACTTAAAGCAGTAAAAAAAAAAAAAAAAAGACCATGGCCTCAAAGTAATAAGAACATGGTTGTGGTAATGAGACTATGGGCATGTCAAGCATTCAAAGTGTGTATCAGCATATGATTGAAGCGTACATAGCCAAAAGTGGGTATCCGACTGGACTAACACCTTTAGGAGCTGGTATTGATCATAGGGTTTTGTCAACAGAACTTTTCCATGCCAAGATAAAGGAATATCATGAGCGCGACTGGCGCCACGCGCCCCATTTCATCACCCCACTGAAAAACCATGCAGTGCGCCGTGGCCATGACTGTACCATGAGCTGTGCTTTCCTGGGAAATCCTCGCCCTGTGGTTACACTGTACAAGGGCAATGTCAACATCACAGCCAGTTCTAAATTCTGGTACAACTCAACCAGCGGCGTCTGCACGCTGATGATCCCCACTTGCACTTCCAAGGACAGCGGAGAATACTCCATATTAATTGAGAACGAGCTTGGGCAAGAAAAATGCAGTTGCACATTGACAGTGTATGGTAAGTTGAGCCCCTGCTTTAAAGTTACTGGTACCAGTCATTAAGCATAACCATATTGGGATTAAAGAATAGGAAAAGGTCAAACAAGACATGTATGTATATGCAACCACCCCCACCCCCCACCTAATTCTACTAGGCTGACCATATGAAAAGGAGGACAGGGCTCATGTAACTTTAACAGTTGTAGAGAAAAGGAAATTTCAGCCAGCGTCATTTGTATATAATTCGTACCTGGTGAAATTCCCTCTTCATTACAACAGTTAAAGCTGCAGGGGCTTTGCCCTCTTTTGTATATGGTCACTCTAGTATAGTGCATGCAACTTTAATTGCTGTGATGAAGAGGGGATTACACCAGGTACTAATTCCATACAAATGGTGCCAGCTTAAGTTCCCTTTTCTCTGCAACTGTTAAAGTTACATGAGCCCTGTCCTCCTTTTCATATGGTCAGCCTAATTCTACCCAAGCTGCTTCTTTCTTGTAGTAGCCCTAGAAAGGATAGGCCCTTTTGGAAGAAGCAGTTGGAAAAACATGGGAGGGTTATGAATTGAAGATGAGATGATCTAACTGGACCTTCTATAAAATTCAGAGAATGAGGCAGGGCAAATGCACAATAAAAGCCACATCTGGAAGCACCCTTTGCCTCATTTACCTCCTCCTTATAAGTTCGTTTTACAAGTCCTCAAGGTCTCATGCTGGCTGGGGAGTTACAGTCCAACCCATCTGGTGGGCACCAGGTTGAGGAAGGCTGCTCTATTCCATCTGTTGTGTAGTGGCTAGCACATTGTTGTTGCTAACTGCATTTTTTGAGTGTGTGTGTGGGGGGGAAGCATTGATAGAAGGGATAGTTTCTTTATGGCAGAGGTGGGCAGTCACACTGCCCTTCTGTGCTGTCCCTACTTCTCCCCTCTGCCACCAAATTGTGGCAAGAAACCTGGCACTTTGCCTATGAAATTCTGTAGCATGGGAGCAGGGGCAAAAAGGGCCTAGTTGTCTTTAAAACAAAGCTAAAGAGGCCCTTTTTGCTGCTCTCACACTACTGAATTTTGGTGGCAAATTGCTGGTGCTTTTCTGCCTCTACAGCTATGCTGTTAAATTTCAGCAGCAAATTTGGTGGTGTGGTAGCAGGGGGCAGGAGTGCGGCAATGCTAGATTTGGGGTGGGGTGGGGGCAAAATTGGCCACCAGATCTATCCCACCCCTGCTTTATAGTTACAAAATGGTCTGCGTTTGTTGTAGTGTAGACAATCCTAAGAAAGTGGCAGGTGACTTTCTCTGTGTAATTGAAGCCATCTCTCTGCAAGAGGAAACAAGAAAGCCAGCTTGACAAGAGTAGACTTCTTCCATCTTTATTCTTACCAGGAAAAATCTGTTAAAGTGGAAAAGACTAGATTGCTGCGCAATGCCTTTTGATTGTTAGCACTAGGAAACCCTCCATCTAAAAGCACCTTTTGAGTAGGGGGTGATGTGGAAGATCCAAGGGCTGTCTATACATTTTTAAATCCTCATGGTGGCTGCATGGTGGCACTGCATCGGTTATACGCTGCATCCACCAACTTGCTGCTACAGCAAGGCTTTCCCACAAAGCTGCGCGTTTAAAAAGTCAGGAATTACTCTTGACTTTTTATGCTTGAGTGAGGTCACCACGACTCTTCTGTCATCTGGCCTCGCTCCAGCATTGAGGTGAGGGTGTTCCCGGGTGGAAGGCGAACTCTGATTGGTCGCCAGAAGCTGGGCAGAGGGCAGGCTGAATGGCCACTGGAAAGCCTACGCTGCTTCCTGGTGACGGGATTAACCACAGCCACCCGGTAGCAGTGAAAGCGCAGGGTTTCCCCCAAAGTGGGGGCAATGTGGTGCCGTGAAGGCAGCCTCCTGGTTTAAGGCAATAGTTGAGAAACCCAAGAACTGTCCTTCTTTGATGTAGTTTTGCTACAATCACATAACAATTTCCAGGCCTGGCTGCAAAGGGAGCTTTCCTCCCATTGTGAATATCCAGTGCAAGGGGAAGGAGCTGGTTTGGATTGGGAACATAGTAGGGGAAAGGGTTAACCTCCCCTCCTCTCCCAGTCTGTCTCAGGCCTCCCTGTGCTGGTGACTTAGGAAAAATAAAATAATGCACAGCAGCACTAAAGGCATGAACGATGTTATATTTATTGTAATGTATTTTACTTTTTAAGGGGTGAGCCCTATGTTCAGCTCACCACAATGTTTCCTATTTCAAGTGTTTTAATACTAGTCCTTTATTATGTATTTTTAAATTATGTACTACTGGCCAATAAGCTGTAATAAAAAATTATTTAGGATGTCATGTCTGGCTCTCAGATATGAAGTCAAAGGCTTCACAGATCAGATGGCGTTTCATAGAATAGTAGAGTTGGAAGGGGCCTCTAAGGCCATCGAGTCCAACCCCCTGCTCAATGCAGGAACCGACCGTAAAGCATACCTGACAGATGGCTGTCCAGCTGCGTCTTGAAGGCTTCTAGGGTGGGCCTCCCTAGGTAAGGGATTTGAGAAGGGATTTGAAAGGGGAGGTGGCAGAGTACAGGTGTTCTCAGAGGGAGGCTCAGGCATGAGAGGCGGCAGGGTCATTGCCCTCTTTGACTTTGACTGTACCGCATTCTCCCCTCTCTCCCGTCCTCTCCTTGCGCTTGTCCTTTTAGAGTGAAAGCTGAGAATGGCATTTCCAGGCATGGCTTAGAAAGACAGTGGCTCAGCACCAAGAATAGAAGTCTCTGTGGTGCTGGATCATTCAGCTTTACTTTTATTTATCTGTGACCAGAGATTTACTTTTGGATCTGTTACCACTGCTTCAGCACAACTGGCTGACAAGAGCTAAGCTCACACCAGCCCCCAAAATGGAGAAGCAGTCTGATTTCAGCTCTCCATCTGCATCCTGTCTTCAGTTCAAAGAATAAAAGGGATGAAACTGCCTCCCTCCAACCCATTACATTTCTGAAACACAGGAATATTGGACGTGTTAAAATAACCCTTTTGCATGGTGAAAGATTGTGCCAGAGCTCTTAAACCTATTGATACTTACTTAATTTATAGTGCAATCTTCTATGTGTATACTCAGCTCCGTTGAGTGGAATGGGACTTATCCCCATGTAAGTGTGTAGAAAGGATTGCAGCCTTAAGAAATTAACAAACCACCTGGTGGTGAGTCATTATATAACATCAACTTCAAATAGACAATCATGTGATATGTTCAGTCATCTTAAGCGCGTGCTGAGATATGGGAGTCTATTTTGAAAGCTACATCCAACTACAAAGTGTGCAAGACTCACCCTTCTAAAATCCTTGCATGTTTGAACATTGAAGTCAGTTTTCGTCTTACCTAGTGGTTTCTTCATATGTACTGCAATGATCCAAATTCAGGCACCAGGGGGGTGTCTTCACGGCACTGGATTGGCACTGCATCCCTCAACCCCTTCCACTTTCCCTTCCCCAGAGTGGAATCGGGTAATCCCGATGCTGAAGAGGGAACACAGGGTTTCTGGGTGGTCATCCAGGGACCAGAGCTGGCCCTGCCCTCTTCCTGGTGGAAGGCGACCAATCGCAGGTCACCTACCACCAGGCTCCACCCATCCATGCCTCTGCTGTGACTCTGGAGAAAGGCAAAGGGCTGTCTTGATGCCATCTTACGCATCCTCACCTTGTTCCAGAGAAAAAAGTTGGGTAAGTCCCCAACTTTTTTTCTCCGCACCTTCAGCAGAAAGCCCCAGGGTAGGTGCACGATTGCAGTGTTGTTGTATAATCAACGCCGTGGCACCACCTCAGGGCTTTCTGAGCATTTAGACAACCCCCAGGTGAAAAGGATCTTGTCTTCTCCTGCCCCCATCTCCAGATCATAGCAAAAAAAGGTGAAGATTGTCAGGTGACTCCATCACATTGCTTGCTCAGGAAGATTATCAAATTCTGCCTGTGTACCTTTTCACATGTAAGATGCTTCCCTGATGCTGCATTGTCCATTGCTGCAATGCTGTCTTGGGAAAAGCCATATGTAGTAGATTTGTGGCTTCCATGCAGATCTTGCTTGAATTACAGGGGAGCCAAACGAGGCCTGGTCCCCTTTACCTTTTGTGATGCGCCCCCTTAGCTACTGTTTTTGGAATGTTAAGAGGGGCACGATTTGTCTAGAACTGGAGAGAGCCAGGGAGTGGTATTTGTGGATTACATTAAGGGACTCCCTACCTTCCTTCCCCATTCCCTGCTTTGAACAGTAAACACCTGCCCTGAGATGCTGATCTGGTAACCCTACATAGATTTTTCCAATAGTTCAATAACAATGCACTGTTTGTTAATATTTTATGACCTTTCTCTTTTAGACAAAGATGATAAAAGCCTTCTGGATTTGGTGACTGAGAGCCTGCAGAAGTCAAAACACCTCATGTGAACAACATACTTAGAAACAAAATTTGAATTCAGCTCAGCATTCAGAATACTTCAGACGCTTTGGTTTTGCTGTGCATGGCTTAAGCACTATGTGACTGTATTATCATTTGTAGTCATTAACTTACATGAGATGGCCGTGCATAGAACCTTAACTAAGAGTCTTTCATAGGAACAGTAACTTTGCCTTTAAAGCTTCGAGATGACTGAGATTTATGAGTAATACGGTAATATTGCAAATACTTAGGAGACCTTACCTTGGAAATAAAGAACAGCCAAATACAGCTTTTTGTTTGTCTTGTTCCCCTTCTTCCTTCTTTTCTCTTCCACCTAAATCCTGTAACTTCTTATTCCAATGGTATTAATGTCAATGAAAGCAAGATGGGACGCAGCTTCCTTTCATTTTTATTAGAAGCAACAGTAGTATTTTATTATACAGCACCACTGTGTCAAAACCAGAAGAGCACAGAAAAAAACATGATTTTGCTAAAGAGCAAACCAAATTTTGTTACCCCCACCAGAGTGAAAGAACAGTAACAATTGCAGCAGCCTCTAAATGAGAATTTTTATGTAACATTTCAAAAGCACATAAGGGGATAGATTTTAAAGGTCTACCGCAGGACATTTGGATTTGAAATTATCGAAGTATCAACTTCCTATAACCCACAGACATATTTGTCCAAAGTGCTTCCAGGTTAGGGGTGATTCATATTTTAATAATACCTGGTCTCTTATACATGTACACAGCTATAATTTATGTGTTTCAGCTATTTCTACTCCACCTTTTAGCCATAGTCCTCAAAGCGGCTTACAACAATTGTTTTGTCTCAATATAAAATAAAACGGTCAGTATGAAAACCTGGCAGAACACAGCCATAAAAGTAGGCCCAGAACTACGATGAAGTGAGAGGATGCAGGTGCAGTGCCCTTGTTCTTAAACCTGTTTGATGTATTCCCTTCTTTCCTTTAGCCCAGCATCCACACCAAGCTTTAAAGCTATTCTTTGGCTTGCTTTCTGCTTTTACCCAAGTCACTTAAACATTGATTTAGCTACAGTTGCTTTTACAAGTTATAGCTTGAAATGCTGGTGTTGGCTAAGTCCCCGACCTTGGCCCTACATGAACTTTCCACGCTTGCGTGAGAAAAGGTAAAGTCACATTCATCTGCTATCAGTCTGAATTGCAAAAAAAAGTTAAGCTAGGGTAAATTGCAGTCAGTTTAGTGCCAGATATTTCATCCTTATCCTAAACTGTCCAATTTATCTGGTTTGTCATCTGAACAAAATGTAATTCTTGGTATCATTAATGAGGAAGGGTTTAGAAACTTTGATTTCAGTTGCATTCTAAGTAAATTCTTTAAGAAATGTGGCCAGGGCTTTGAAGCATGTGCACTAGCAATTATAAACCACTTTTAGCACATGACTCTCCAGAGGAAATCCCACGAGAGAGTAACAGCTTATGAACCAGTGAATCAATAAGAAATGTTGAGTACTGGTCTAATGCCCTCTTTCGTATCTGGTCACTCCAGTCTAGCTCCTGCAGCTTTAACTGTTGCGGTGATGAGGGAATTTCACCAGGTCCTGCATGCGTACAAATGACACTTGCTGAAATTCCCTTTCCTATACAACTGTTAAAGATGCAGGAGCCCTGTCCTCCTTTTCATACGGTCACCCTAGTCATGGCAACATACAGCCTTGGAGAGTCAAGGCAAATTTGTACATCATGTTTACATATACATCACATGCTTCCCATAAAATCAGGATGGGCACCAGGCCATGGCTAATGAAGTGTTACACTTCTTTTATTTGTAAACATTAAATCAGAGGCTGTGGACACATTTGGTAATTTGAGAAACTGTCCTGGGCATCACTACAAAATGGCTTCTATGGGAGGTATGGCAAAGAGCCAGTAACCTGCAGAGCTGGGGACTAAGCCCCAGCAGACTAAACAAGTCCTTTGAACCCCCAGTTCTCAGTACCAACAGAGACCAATCACATCTGACTCTTGTAACCACACATATTTATCCTTTATTTGAGTACTATGCTTATATACTGCCTTTCTGACAATGTATTTCACCATTAAAAATAATGGCTTATCATTATGGAATCTATTTTAGATATGGAGCAGTACATAAATTTTGTAAATAAATAAAGAACGAGTTACAAAATGGAAAAGGAGATGAGGAAGAAGGGGAAAATAAGCCGGTTTAGGTACCATGGCGATTGCTTGAGGCAGTTATGCGAACAGAGGAGTCAAATGGAGGAGGCCTTACTTTTCACTCTGATGCAGCCAAGTAGAATATGGCTGCAGATGGAGAGAGTTTTAGAATTACAAGAGAACCAAATGGCAGTTCGTTCCAGCTGCAATGGATGTGTGCACTGAGGAGAGAATTGAACGTTACCAATGACAAATATTACAGTTTGAGTTTGGAGAAAACATGATACCAAAGTCTGCATCCCTTGGTTGGCAAGTGATGCACCTAGTTGGGAGGTAGCCATGAGGCCTTTGCTTCCCAGTGGAAGCTGCTTGTGTTCCCAGCCACCCCTAACAATCTCTGCCCTCAGACACCAGCGAAATTAGCTTTTAATCAAGTGCCAGGGAAACAAATAACCTGCTTGGCAGTAACTTTCTTATAATTCTATCTGTTTTGCTTTCAGTGGGACTATAAACCACACTCTTGCTCTTGGTCCACGCGGATCAAAGTTAGAGCAACCTTTACACACCAAAGTTTCACAGAGCTAACTGAAAAGACCTAGAGCCATCATATCATTGCGAGCTACTTTACAAAGAATGAAAGACTTGGAAGGTTCCTTAGAGGTTATCTAGTCCACCCCTTACTCCGTTCAGGATATGAAATATAAGATACACCTACAGCATCCCTGAGAGATGACTGTCCAACCAATGCTTAAAGGAGAGCCCACCACCTGTTAATGCAGTCTGTTCCACTGTTTCTCCTGACGTTTAGCCAAAATCTACTTCCCTGCTATTTCCATCCATTAGCTTTAGTCCTGCCCTCTAGAGCAACAGAGACAACTCTGCTCCATCTTCTGCATGACAGCCCTTCAGACATTTGAAGATCACTACCATGTCTCCCTTTAATCTTCTCTTCTCCAGGCTAGACATACTCCACTCTTTCACCCATTCCTCATAAGACATCGATGTTAGACTTCCCCTACTTCTAGTTTTAGCAGTATTATAGCACATCCAATCAGCAGCAACAACAAAATCTACCAAACGTATTTGCCTTTTGATCAGTGAAATTTTTATTGTTTAGTATCTCTATATGCATATACAGTGTTTTACATTAAAAAGAACAAATACACACAACAGAACATTCTCTAAATTGAAAAAAGAAAAAAACAACTGAATGTGAAAGATGACGTTTGCATTGTATTTGCTTCTGAGTTCATACCAATCTAGGTTTCGCTGCAGTTATTTGAGATTTATGGTCCATATATCCATCTTATTTTTTAGCGTAGCCCGTTGGGGGCAGATACAAAGGACTTGTTTCTTGTTTGTACGGTACTGAAAATGTTGTTGGTTAGTGGGAAAAAAATAATTTGCAACTCACCGGATGAGATTTGATAGCCCAGCTTGATTGCTATCTAGAAGTATAAATCATCTCCAGCCAAAATTCTATTTGGAAAGGTGCTCTGGATAAAATGATACAGATGAAATACCTGCAACCTCTATTACACCATCAAATGCAAATAGAAAAGAATGGGATCTAAAGTCTCCTTATCTAAAATCTCTAATTATTCACAGTGTTCTCTCCCAATCACCTGCAACTTCATGTTCCAAGTTTGCTATTCATTCAAACCTCTGAATACTTTACATATTTCAAGGTCATTGAAACTGATGTAAAGCCATCACCAAAATCCTGTAGGATGTCACAAGGTACTGTTTCTCAATCTTTTGAACTCAGGACTTCTTCAAAACACAATCTGCTATCAGTCTGGCTATGCGTAGCTGCTGTGAGGCGCTCCATGATGATTCCAATCGGTTCAAGTGAGCCAAGTGATGAGCACTGAGCGTCCTCAGTGACACCCATCCATACGCAAGGATGGGGGCATTTCTCATTGGCTGGGAGGCAATAGAAGTGGCTGCTTCTGAAAACCGCCCTCTGAAAAGCCTTTCCCCATGCATCTGAATGGAGAAACCATAATTAGCAAACCATTATGCATCTGAATTAGAAAATGTTCTGCACATGGACAATTTAGAAAATGCTGACGACGATGACAGGATCTCCTATTCCATAATTATGTGACAAAACCAAAAGCAGATACAACAGATTAACAGCCTTTTATACAAAATCTCTAAAGTACTGTATCCACTTTTAGTTTCATTGCAGAATTGAGATCCGAGCTCTACACAAAGAGATTTTCCTTTCCTGCTTTTCTGTTACATAAACTGTAGGTAGTGCTGTGCTATAGTGGAAAATCACAATGATACAAGTAAGAAAGTACTTTTCTTTCATTCTCAGAAATAATACTCCATTTTCTGCACTCTAAAGTGCTCTTAAAAAACACAAGTGAAACTGGGGAGTCATGACATTGGCTGAATTCAGACAATACGACAGTCAATTGGTGGGGTAATAAACAACTTTACAGTTGTTCATCTATGGGGTACTCCCCACACAACATGGTAATAAATAATCAACCGTGGTGTGGATTAGGATCAGCGCTGAGTTGACTATGGCAGCATTCGGACATGATAGTCAATACAACTGACGATTGTTCCCCCCCACCAGTTGTTTAATGTGTCGTCTGAATTCAGCCATTGTCTAAAGAACCCGTAAACGACCGTGAGTAAGGAATGACGCGTGCACAATAAATGCCTTGTTTAGAAAAGCTCCAGTTCCAAGATGGCAGAAACAGAATGCAGAAACAAGTTTATTTAACTTTTGTTTGCTCAAAAACAAAAATGTTTGCAATCAACTTGTTGCATTTTAAAACCATTTCTCCATGAATTTCAGACCCAAGACTGTCCATTACTAGTCAGTGTGTGTGTGTGTGTGTAGAGGGCAGGGGGAGGGAATTCAAATTCAGCTAACAATATTAAGTCAGGAGAATTTGCCTCTGAATGTTTGCTTCACATTTATTTCAGTCCTGCCACAGGTGAACAAGGGAAAGTGGCAGGCTGTTCAGAAATAGCTGCCCACCTGTTGTTAAACAGAAGCATGGGCTTAATACATATATTTAAAATAGTGAAAACAAGCAAATTAACTTACATCAGGAAACTATGCAAAATAACTTCTCTAGAGATGCAGGACATTAATCTGCCTCAAAGGAGGGTGGAAAACATGGAGAGGGTTATGAAAATTGAATAATGTGCAAAAACAAGTCTTCCAAAAGAAGAAAATATTTAAATGGTACTCTATAGCATTTAGCAGGCATGTTAATGAAGATTGCAAACACTTTGAGAGAGCCAGGATTCTGCAACCACTGTTGCCAAAACAAATTTAAACTGCCTCAATCTGAAAATACATTAGGGTCATGTCTTCCCCAACCTGGTGACCTCCAATGTTTTGACTTCAACTCCCAGCAATCTCTGACAGCATGGTCAATGGTCAGAAATGCTGGCCATTGTAGTCCAAAAACAAACGGAGTCACCAGGTCAGGAACGGCTGCATTAAGGCAATGCTTTCCATTATATGGCTTCTTCCCCAATGTATAAGGTGCAAATATGGAGCTATCTTGTTCAGTTACTCAGTAGTAAACCCCACCCCACCCCATGGTGCAAACAAAACAACAAGACAAGCATGAAACCATCAAGGAAATAAATATGCTTTTAAAAAGTAAGTGCCATTTTACAATAAATTATTCTTGGATTGTATAGTCCGCACATTTGAACTCACCAGCTGCTACTAGCAAATTGTTTTTTCAGAGCTTTATGTATGGTAAAGGACCATCTTACAAATAATATTTAAATAGGGCTTTTTAGTAATTTTCATATTCTGTTGCTTTAGGACCTTGCTACACCACTCCACTCCACCTCAGAAAAATGACCAAATTTGATGATCTCTTCCAAACTAGTTTTTGCAGGGTTGGGAGATGTTTGAAAGATCTGAAGACACAGGGGCTGCAGGGGGCATCCTCCCAAGGCAGAGGTCACGGTGGGGCTGGCAGATAAACAGGGCGGATGAATGAAGATGCCAACTTGCGAAATCCTCTTATTGCCCTTTTCACCTAACCAGATACAATTTCCCTCATAAATGAAATGCTGCCAATATGATGTAACAGCATTAAAGCCAAGAGATTATGCATCCCCAAGTCATTTTAAAGCAGGCCTTTTGTTCAAGTCCATTGCCAATATTTCTCCCTTCATTAAGGATTGCACCTCCCCACCCCTATTTTATCTGGGTCCCTGGTGCCTTTTAACAACAAATACAAGAGGTAGAAATTCAAAGGGTAGTAAAGCCACAGAATCCATAACAGTAAGTAAAAAGCAATAACCACAATTGCTTTTTTTCCTCAAACCAATGTTGTCATTTCTCTAATTAAAGTTTTAAAAAATGAAATACTTCAGGTTTAAGGTTTTAATTTTTTTATATATAAAAAAATAGAATTACACAGAAATGCCTGATTAGACTTATCACAGATTATTTCTAGGGCAACTGCTTTTTTAATTATGTGCTTTTCTTTTCTGCACATACCATTTTATGTCCCACATAAAGGTAGGATATTACATCCAAGCCAGAATTCAAAAAAAGGATTCCTGCTTTACTATTATTTTTCTCTAAATCTCAGTTTTTGATCAACATCTGAAGCAATGGTCACAGTTGTTGTTGTTTTTTAAAATCCCATTGTGAATGCAGGAAATAAATTAAAAATTCTTTCAGATGAAAGTGTTTAAAGCAGCAGAACAATCCTAGGAGATATTTAAGCCAGCATTTCCAATGATGATGATGATGATGATGATAATAATAATAATAATAATAATATGCAAGGTTGCTTTTTAAAAAAACACACACATAAATTATTGGGAGTAGTGTTTCCAGATCAAACTATGAAATACAGACAAGGTGGTACAGCTATCCTACATACAGTTTCAGAGGCGACAGAGGTCAGTGGTTATATTATCTGGAACTGCTATTCTCTAGAATAAAAGACCCATTAAAGTAAAATTCGGTTAAGAGAGGAAATGTCTCCTCGCCAAAGACTGCAAAGGAAGTGATGGGTATGAAATCTGCTTAACATCTGGATAAAGCAGCTAGTGGCACTAGCCAGCAGACAACCGAGGAACAGTTAACAAGTGGCATTGTGGCATTTTTATGGCATTTATGGATGAGGCAGGCAGGCTGGAAAGTTCTCAACCTAAATAGAATGGAGTGAACTTAGAATGAGAACTTTTCAGCTGCCCCCCTCTACAAAAGAGCCCCATCACTGAACCCTTACCAAGAAGACTGTTCTTTCTTTACTCTGTGATTTCAGTCCTATTGCAAAACAAAAAGTTGACTTGAGTAGTATCGATTGGATAGTATAACTGATGTCAAAAAATTGGAACATGACCAGAGGTGAGCAAAAAAGATTGCAAGGGACCTCAAGACCATGTCCTATGAGGAAAGGTTGAAGGAAATGGGTAAATTTAGCCTGGCAAAAATACAATTAACTGTGCAATCCTATGCATGTTTGGACAGGAAAAAAACTACAACTCCCAGCATTCCCCAGCCAGCTGGGGAATGCTGGGAGTTGTAGGAATTTTCTCTGTCCAAACATACACAGGATTGTACCCAAAGAGAATACGATAAGACATCTTCAAATATTTGAAGGGCTGATACACAGATGACAGAGCAATTTTTATTTTCTGTTGCTCCAGAAGATGGGATCGTACTGATGGGTTCAAATTACAAGAAAAAGCATTTAAACTAAACATTAGAAAGAGCTTTCTGATGATGCAAGGTGTTCAACAGTGGAGATCAACAAAACATTCCCTAGCTAGATTTTGAATGTTAACTGGAAAACAATACAAACTTCCTGGAATATGTTGAACACTTCTTTAGAGATGTCTCTGCTTAAGAATTGCCTTTCCAGAAAAACTCAGGCTCTTTTCATCGGGTTCTCTTTTTCTAAGTTTTTACAAATGAGCAAATAAAAAAGGTCCATACAGCTAAGTTTTGCAAGCAAGAGCAAAGTTCTAATGAAACAATGCAGGAGAGAGAATCTAACAGCATGTTGTGTATTCTAACTGTTCAGACCAAAAGGAAATAAACACTCAAATGGCACAGGGTGCAATCCTACACATGTTTAGACAGCATTCCCCAGAGAGCATAACTGGCTGAAGAATGCTAGGAGTTGTAGGACTTTTTTCTGTCTAAACATGCATAGGATTGATCCCTTAAATACTGAAATGACCCCCCACTTACTAGATTGTGAAGAGAAGCAATCCAAGAAAAAAAAACATTGTGGTTAATAAGTAAGATGTCTTTCCCAACATAGTTTCACAAATAACCAGGAGGGCATCCAGCATCTTCACCCTGACTGCTGCAATGTGGGTCAACTAAGCCCCGTTTTGCAACCTGACACCAGATAATAATAACAATAATAACAGGAAAACTGCTGACATGCAATTTTTCCAAACTGCATTTCCCTCCCAGTCTGATCCATAGTGACTTGGTGCTGCTCAATAAACATGAATGAATAGCTTAGGAGGGTGGGATACTGATTGGTCTCTTAGCACTTTGGTGATAGGCTGTACCTGTAGGCATGACCCACATTGAAGCTGTAGGGATGAAGGCACCTGCAACTCCACAGCTCTGGCTGGAGGTGGTGGGAAAGTAACTCGATAGTCATGTGCACATGTACACAGAGACAGGTACACACATACACATGCGCAAATACATGGAAGCCCCTAGGCTTCATTGTAAATAAATATTGTTCCCTGATAATCCACCAAGTTCATAGTAGAAATGCCGGCTTGCTAATGTTCATTAGGGATCCATAACATGGCCCTTGTTCACAGTGAGCAGAGCATCTATAATGTAGTGTGCATCACTGCCAACACATTGACTTCATTCGGGGTTTTGGAGAGGGGTGGGGGTGGGAGAAAAAGTTCTCCCCAGTTCCGAGTTCTTCCCAGACCATCACGATGCAGCAGTGACAGCAGGACTGACAAGTAGATCATTTTCTTGGCCAATGACTTTAGCCAACAAAGCAGCTGGTGGCTTAGGCTTTGAGAACATTTCGATGTTTTTCTGTTCCATGTTTTGGTGCTTTAATCGGAGATTATGCAAGCTGGAAATGGTCTGCTAGAAAAGTGGATTAACCATAGATCATTATCTGATTTTTGTTTTTAAACCAAAAATTTCATTTCCCGATCCCCCCTCCCTCCCCCACAAGCCTGAGAAGATTGTTGCATTTCGTTGTTGCTATTAAGCCTGCAGAACAACCGATGCTCCGCAAGATTCACATTCAGAAGAAAGGCTTTGAATGGCCTCCAATACACGGTTGTATGAATCTGGAATTCAGACTGGTTTCTCCCAGGGATAGCGCAAGCTTTACTACAAATTCAAACTCCCACAAGTGCTCCTGCATTCTGTCGTATTATTTGGGCCCCGGGATTCCTTGTGGAGACACACAATTATTTCACAGTTGTACTGTAAAGCACGCAAAAATGGAGCTTGGTCAGACATCGCCGAGGCTTGTTTCCACATGACTTGACACATTCAGAGTTAAAGGCAAGGCTCTTAATCCCAATGTACTCCCTAGCCAACCCTTACAAAAAACGAACACCATTGTTTTGAAATGAGACTTCTCCATCTGGAATGTTCAGCACCAGCTTCAGTATCATACCAATACAGTGAAGTAATAGAGAGGCCTCCCAAAGCTTCCAAGATGGAAAATGTCAGACAGTAGGTTCTGTAGGAGCAATCTAAACTTCCAGTGTGGCTTCTACACTCCAGCAAACCGAACTTGAGGAGAGCCAGCTAAATACTAACAAAAATGCTTCTAGGAAGGAAGATCTGCAATTGTTAATTTGTCTAAAAAGTCAGAGACTCCATCAGGGATGAATGCTGGTACAGCACCCACCACAGAGTTTGAGAGTCAGCTGGTATTATCGCCATCTACTTCCTCTTTCTGAAGACCTCTTCATCTCTACTCTCCACAGCAGAAAGTGCAATGAGCATTTGAGCTGCATAGTAAGTGGCCATGATGATGACCCGCGAGTAGGGCACAGGGAAGCAGAATTTGTTGACTGCGATGGTCAGGTCTGACACCATGAAGAGCACTGAGCCAATGCAAGCCGAGAGCTTGGTCCAAGTCCAAAGGTCGTTGCAAAGCTGCATGCCAGCCATGGCCCGCCAGCCCATGAAGCCAATCAAGGCAACATAGACAGCTACTAGGTAGGTAAATGGGCCCAAGAGGTAGAAATACAGAAAGCTGTAGCAGAAACTGGACATCAAAGCCATCACAAGGCCAGCTTTCAGGTCTAAAGGTTTCATCCCAAATGCCGAGGAATACAGGATGTGTGTGATGGCGAACATCAGCAACCCTGGGAAAGGTAGGATCAACAAAATATTAACAAATTGGCTAGCATATATTGCAAAAGTAATTTTACAACAACACAAAATAAAAGGTATAATTGAAAATCAAATATTCTACCTCCAATCCAATTATCTGGGTGATGATGCTAATAAAGACAATACGGCCCCACCCACATACAAAACGAAGGTATTGAATTGGGGTATCCCCAAGATTTTCAAAAGTACGAAAATGTTTTTAAAAAGCTGTGGCTCAATAGTAGAACGTATGATTTGTAAACAGAAGGTGTCGGGTTCAATTTCTGGCATCTCGAAGTAGGACTGGGAAAAAATCCTGCCTGAAACCCTGGAGAGCCATGCTAGTCAGTGTTGACAATACTGGGTTAGATGAACTACTGGTCTGATTCAGTATAAGGCAGCCACCTATGTAAAGAAAACCATAGAGGGACCCCAAAACAGCTGAATGAGGATTGAGCATGCTCAGTGTCCATGGAATCCGTACACTACGGTCAACAACTAAGGTCCTCCTCTGGGTGCCTACTCCAAGAGAGAGGGCCTTCTCTGTGGTGGCCCCCCAATTATGGAATGATCTCCCCAATGAGGGCTGCCTGACGCCAACACTGTTATCTTTTCGGCACCAGGTCTAAACTTTTCTTTTCTCCCAGGCATTTTAACAGCTTACGTTGAGGTTTTTAATTGAATTCCTGGCCAGGCTTAAAGTTTAAAATGTTTTAAATATTAGTTGTTTTTATGGTTTATGGTTTTAAATTTTGTATATTGACTTTTTAATGTTCAATCTTTTAACTTTTGTAAACCGCCCAGAGAGCTTCGGCTATGGGGTGGTATATAAATGTAAATAATAATAATAATAATAACAATAATCCAGAATGACTGTTGAGAGAGGGGGGAAATGTAAACCAGCTAGTAGGGAAAATGGAATGGAGTGACTGGCAAAGAAGATTGGAGGAAGAGGCTCCTAGATAAAGAAAAAGGGTAAAGAGAACTATTTGATTGTCTGGATAGGTCCTTTCCTAGTTTATACTATTTTTAAATGTCCCCAAGAATGGACATGAGAACTGTCCATAGAGATCAATATAGACATTAGGGATGTGCATGCCCCCCGGATCGGATCAGAACCGGGGCCGGAACCGAGGCCTCGGATCAGATCGGATCAGATTGGAGGCTTCCTGGTTCAGTTCGGACCCGGAAATTGGTTGCAGAACCATTATGGGGTGAGGGTGGAAATCAATTGCCAAGGTTTGAAAACAATGCCCTGAAGCTGATGGGATCCATACCAAAGAAGGTTGATTTTAAAGTTACTGTGGCGAGTTTTAAGACATCTAATTTAAAAGAAGACATCTTATATCCACACACAAAAACCAGCAGCAGCCTTCTTGGCCCTCCGTCTTGGCATGGCTTGCCACACCAGATCCTGATTTCTCAGGGCAGTCAATGTGTGCTGCTTCAGCAGAATACCTACAACAGTCCCTGTGGTCCTGTTCTCATTGCCAACTTACTCCTCTGCCCATATGGCGAAGCAATGTGTATCTGTTAGAGAGCACAGAAAGGATTTCCTTCCTCACTTCTCTTGAGTCATGCTGTGCCTTGGGCTACATGTCACACTCCATCTCCTTTCAGAGGAGGGTTGCTTACTGGGGTGGGGTGGGGAGCATCAGGCTTCAACCAGAGAGAAAGCAGCAAGATGTAGGGTAGTTCCCTGATTCTCTACAGGCACCCGGGCAGTGAGGCTTCCTTGACCCACACCCCATTCTTTGGCAAAAGATACTCCCATCTAGTACATCCAAGCTGTCTCCCTTGCAGTAAAGATGCCCTGCTAATGTTTGCATTTGTTTGTTTGCTGTTTTCCCAAAAGTTGAAAGTGCTAGTTTTAGAAGCATGCTGGTCTATACACTCAGGCTGGAGGCCAGGAATAGCCTTGAGAGAAGGTTGTATGAATCATGATTGTCTGTGGGCTGCAACCTCATCCTGCTATTGTCCCTGGCCAAAACTAGTTACTACAAGAAAACAAAGGCCTGTTCCCCAAAATGGCATATCTGTGTGTAGCTCTTCCTATCTCCCACATAACCTCTGCAATACTCAGGGCATGATATCATTAGACTGATATTTTCATTTCAGTCCATTTTCAGGGCCATCCTGTGTCTTCTGTAGTATCTGGATTTTTTTGTTCACAGAGTTTCCAGGTTTTTGTAATGCTCCAAAACCCTACAAAATCTGCTTACCAAAAACAGTAGTAGACCAAAATAAATTAGTGTGTGTATGTCACATGTAACGCTAGCTTTATCGTACTACCTCCAACTCTTTGTAAAACTACTGTCTGTCTCCAGCCTAAGGTATCGGCTGGATATTTCCAGAAGAGGCTTTTATTGTGCAATTGCACTGTCTCATTTACAGAATGTTACAGGGGGTCCAGATCTCATTGTTTTCCATTTGCATGTTTTTCCACTACTTCTTCCATCTTTTTTCTTACCACAGAAAATCTGTAAAGACGGAATAATTGCACAATGTCTTTTGATTGGTAGTACTAGGAACAGGAACAGGTGCAAGGTGAGAGAGAAGATGTGCCAGGGCTGCCCCCTTCCTCCATCCCATGCCCCCTTCCCTTTACCTTTGCCGCCTGTTGCGGGCACCTCCCCCTGCTTCATGGGTGGGCTGGCCCTGACTAGGAACTATCTGACTGGAAGTACCCAAAGTCAGGGAGCCAGGGCAGATGGCAAAGTCCTCCTAGCAAACAACAGTGTTGCTTCCACACTTAATCATTTACAGTACATGACAGTACATGAACAGTATATTTACAGTACATGACATGTACCCCGAAAGCTGCCCCCTTCCAGATCAATATAGCCACTGACCGTGAACAAAGTAGCCTTGCTCTTGCCAGATGAGGAACGCATCTCCTACAGCTGAGAATATCAAACCAGCAAAAATTCTACAGGCACTGCGATGGGCCATCAGAAAACTGATGCCATGTGCCAGCAAGAAGACCCATAAGCAGAAGATGGGCAGACACTTGATGAGGGCGCTGAACCAGGAAGGGCTGGATGTTGGCAGCCAAAGGACAAAATAGACACAGGTGGCTTTGAAAAAGGGCACAAGCTTAGGACCTTCGCTCTTCACCTGGAAGAAATAAGAAGGCGGGTTGTAAGTAGGGCATTCTTTTCCTCCCCTCAAATACATTAGATGATGCCACAGAGAAGCTATGAACAATATGGCCAGGTTATTCCCCTCAGCTCTAAAAGCCTGCTTCCCTTTTTGTTCAGCAATCTCGCTGACCATCAGCAATTATGAGAACAAAGATTTCTTGAACTTTACCATACTTCTTTTCTCTCTCTCGATGTCATCAGCCGTACAGTCTCAGAATCTCCCTGCCAAAAATGAGGGCTTAAGGGATTTGAGTTTATTCCCCGAAAAGTACAAAAGCCCCAGAAACCAATCTGTTTCATTATGCTGACTTTAAAGAGTGATACCATTTAGAGCTGGTTCACAAATATTCCTCCCCGCATCCCATTCCATAAGGGTGTGTTTGGAGGTGGGGGGCACATCCTTCCTTTCTATATATTTTATTGTTTATTTAGGCTGACCATATGAAAAGGAGGACAGGGCTCATTTAACTTTAACAGTTGTAGAGAAAAGGAAATTTCAGCCGGCATCATTTGTATGCAATTCGTACCTGGTGAAATTCCCTCTTCATTACAACAGTTAAAGCTGCAGGGGCCCTTCCCTCTTTTGTATCAGGTCACTCTAGTATAGTGCCTGCAATTTTAACTGTTGTGATGAAGAATGGATTTCACCAGGTACTAATTGCATACAAATGATGCCTGCTGACATTCCCTTTTCTCTGCAACTGTTAAAGTTACATGAGCCCTGTCCTCCTTTTCATATGGTCAGCCTAGTTTATTATTAAAATGTACTTGCTGCCTCACTTTCTAAGTAACTGCCCACCTTTGATGGCAGTTAAATGGGCAAGTACACAAGAGAGGGCCTTTTCTACAGTGGCCTCATACCTCTGGGATGGATTGCTATTGGGAGTTCACTAGGCCCCATCACTGCAGGCTTTTAGGAAGGCCCTGAAGACTTACTTGTTTGCTTGAGCTTTCTCCTGAGTATATTTCAGTATACTGTCCTGGGCTTTTAGCTGCAAATGTGTTTTAGATCCTATTACTATCTGGGCTAGATGTCTTATTGCTGGTGTTTGTTAATTTTATTTATTTTTGGCTGTTTTAACATTGTTAAATAGGATTTTCCTGTATGGGATTTTCTTGTGCAAGCTCTTTGGGAGGGTTTTTGCCCATAAAAGCAGTCTAGTAATAGTTGATGGAAGAAAGACACTTGACACTCTGCAAAACACAGAACAGATCTAACAAAATTTGTACATCCCTGTTGAGTGGGGGGAACCTAGGGCTTATTTTATTTTCATGTAAGGAAGCCTCCTGGATGCTTTAAAATAAAAATCTTAGCAGGTTTTAGTTTTTAGCTCAGCCTCAATTTTAATCAATAGTCAGGTTTAAGTCTGCACACACTGAAATGACCCAACACATTCAAATGAACTTTAGCCTTAAAGGCGGCAGCCTTAGAAATGGTTTGCTAGGCCAGTTCTGGGGTGAGTTTGTGCAAGCCCAAACATATTGCAAGGAGGACGTAGAGCATGGGTGCTTGGCAAACTCTGTTCTAAACGAATGCTAGTCTGTACCACATTCATATCATCCTGACGACAAGCTGTGGGTAATTAAGGAAATTGAGCGGCATATGCCCAGCACGCACGTGGTATCATGCAAACTGGATAACTGTAACGGCTCATAATGTTTTATTTGTTAGCTGTCGTCCTCACTACAACAAGCTTCAACAAACACTCTAAAGCTGCAACTCTATGCATACTGAGCGGGATTTATTTCTGAGCAGGCCTGCCCAGGGTCATGCTTAATATGTTTACACTGTAGCAAACCCACAGAATGGTTTTTACATCATCTGCACACTGGAAGCCAATTAAATGTTCACAAAAAGCATGTAAGGCAGGCTTCCTAGTTTGAAAACAATTGCTTTCCAGGAAAATCTGTAATAAATATAATCACATGAGGAAAGAGTTGAAATTGGTCACAGCTCTGAAGAGAATCCAGGGAATTTCCCCAACATCCCCATGCAATTGCTTAATTTAATCAAGTAGTACAATGTATAAATTTGTGTTGACTGTTCAAAAGCATCATGTTTCTATTTGGCACTTCAAATCCACTGAAAATTCCTTGCTGACCTCCCTAGCTGCTGTCATTTAACAATGGCATATTGGCAAACGGCTTAATCAACCTGCTTTTTTAGTGTGGTGGGCTTCCAGTTCAGGGACCGTAAAGCCAAGTTTCTATTAATGGACTAGGGAACATTCAACTCATTCAGTTCCAACCAGGCACCAATAAAAGTAGTCCAGTGGTCTTCAAGTGGTGGTCGTGACCCAAAAATGGGTCGCAAGACAGTCCAGATGGGCCACAGCAAAGCTATTGCCCCCTTGTTGGGCAATTGTGAAAGTGGGTCCCATGTTGCAGGATGGGAGTCCAAGATGGGTCTCGGGTCTGGGCCTGTTAAAGACCATTGAACTAGACTGTTGGTTTAAAAAAGTTGCATTGACATGGGACCATATAGAACATATGCAAATAGCTCAACAGAGACTCCGTTGTACATATGCCTCCGTCCCCTCTCCTGGGAGGGTTGTATTTTCCATGAAGTCACATCAAGATATCCCAGAGTTCTAAATGTCTCTTTCAAGATACGAAGAGGTGGCCCTGTGGTGGAGAAGGACTTGCTGGTAACATTCACATGGAGAAAGTATTCAGGAAATAGATGTACACAGGTGGAACCAAACGTTTGCCTTCCTTCTAAAAAGAGTGCTCCTATTCTTAACTCTAGCCAGCCATTCCTTCCAAGCAAAGCGTTCTGCTTCTCCTCTCCTCCCTCATTCCCTTTTTCTTTTCCAACTGTCACTCAACATTCTGTGGCTACTAAACATGCCCAGTTTTCGGTAGGGGTTGCACCCTTTCTTAAAGAGCACTTGTAATTCTGCAAACCCGTGCATGCTGATACATCTCTCTTGTTTCTCAGTGGCTCTGTTTCGGCTACAATCCCCGTGGCACTCACCACCTGAGCTCACTATTAACAGGAGCGATACCCCTCTTCAAAGACGAACCAGTTCTGTAGCTCTTTTCCTCCTCACTTTAATTCCTCTGTCAGTAAGAACTCTACAGTCAGTAAAGACATTAAAGCCTATGAAGGATTTGATAAAGTAAAGTATTTTTCCCATATCAACATTGCTTGGGAGAGTTCATTCACCCCACCGGACAATGTGCACATTTCTATAAAGTTTTCCAGCTGGTTAGGTCACAAGGCAAACTCCCAATGTCTGAGATTTGTACGTGATCTCAGCCCACAACTGGGTCTGCGGCATTACTGCTCCCTGATTCAGCACAAATAAAAGCCTTTTGCAATCTTCCAAAGCCTCCCGCCTCAGCTGACTGAAGTAACGGAGTTGGCAGCCAGCAACGTTTGACTTTTTAAAGACCAAAATCTGAGTGTTTGCCAGAAGAATATAATTAAATCCTTGGCAATGCATTGCTGCTTTACTTTATTTGGCATTAAAAACAAAACAAAAAACACCACTTGGCACTACTGTAGAGGTGCAAAGAGAATGAAAGGGCTATAGAGAATTAATCAAACTGGCATTTCAAAAAGGGCCTGCCTATCAAAGGAAGCCTGAATTCCTTCGTAGCTGCGCACTAGGATAAGTCCTCATATTCGGGGAATTATGAAGAAAGATATTATTTAAACAGCTGTATAGAATTTATTAGAGGATTCTGGTGTGTGTGTGTGTTTTTACCAAATGCTTGAAGGTTTTATTGTTCTTAGATCTATTATTCCTAGTCTTCTGGCAGGTCTAGGTCCTATGATGCAGCCTCCTTGCCAAAGCTGAGCAGCTCTGGGTCTACTCAGTGCCTGAGTGGGACACCTGTCCACCCTGACTTCCATCACAGAAGGTGGGATATAAACGTAATAAATAAACATGATTTGACAAAGCAGTTTAAGCCATCATGCAGACAGGCAAAGGAGTTGGGCAGGACAGGAGGCATTAATTTCTACTCTAATTTAAGGGGAGGTATACAATCAAATTGTTCATTCCAAACTGTCCCAAGGCCAGTGCATCCATGCTAACCAGTGACCTTCATAGCCAAGAAGTGGGAAGCATACATTAGGGATAGAAGTCATTTTGTAACTTTGGCCTATTTTCTCAGTCAAGTACAGGGAACTGTTACAACTGATGTTTGTGTATATTATACCCCTTGAAAAATGTGTGCTCTGGACACTACCTAACAGTGCAATCCTATACATGTCTATGCAGAACTGAGTTCAATGGGACTTATTTACAAGTAAATGGATACGTCTGGCAGAGGTAGACAATATCTATGGCCCCAAGGGTGCATGCAGCACCTGGTATCAGGTCAGGGACCAAGCACACAGACACACACAGCAGTGGAGGCTGGCGGCTCTGATAACAGCAAGGCGGATTCACCACCCCACTGTCATTGGAGCCACCAGTCTCCACTGAAAAATGCACACACACAACTCTCTGGGACTCAGCAGCCACACGAGGAGCAGCATTGTGGGTTGCCTGCTCACGCACCCCGATGTATGGGATTGTAGCCTGAGTCAATGTGAGCTCTGGAAGATACTACAACAGTGATTTTTCAAGAACACCAGCATTTTCCTATAGTCATTTCCTGGCAAAAGTAGGAAGAAAAAAAATTAAAATGCTGCAACATAGCACCAGCACTTACCCTTTAGAAAGTTCTGCTATCCTTGAACCAAAGAAGAAGAAGAAGAAGAAGAAGAAGAAGAAGAAGAAGAAGAAGAAGAAGAAGAAGGGCACTTTTTTTAAAGGGCATGTTTAGACAGGAAAAAGTCCTACAACTCCCAGCATGGCCCAGGCTGCCATGTTGCCTGGGTACATTGAGAGTTGTAGGCTTATCTAAACATGCATAGGATTGAACCCAAAGTGATAATTGTGTGTGAGCGTGTATGTGTCTGGGTGGGTGAGTGAGAGAATGATATGCTTCAGACAATTTTCTGTAAAGATTTTGATAGTACTATCTATCAATATTGAAAAAATGCCATAAGTATCGATCTATATCCATTCCAATTCTAAAAAAAAACATATTCTGATTGAGGACATTGTATGGTAATTGCTCACGAGCACATGGGGAAATTTCTGCAACGATTTCAGTTTAATCATGATGTTTAGATATAACCTGAAAGGATTTAATAACCCTGCTACATTTTTTTTCATGCCCTGTCAGTGGTTTAGCTCCAATCCTCTACAGACATACTTACTTGAGAGTCAGTCCTTCTGAGTAGCCATGCATAGGTTTGCACTGGCAGTCATATTGTTACAGATGGGGCTAAGAATAACTTGAAATACCACCTAGCATGAATCAGCTTTAAAATCTTAATTTTCTGGTTGCCGCTGCTAATTTATAATGCTTTATTGTAAGAAACAAAAACTCACATTGCTCTGTTTCTAAGATCTCATTTCCCTGCAGCAGGTGAGGCCATGTTCTAGTTATTAAGGGCTCAATCTTATGCATGTACAGACAGAAAGATGTCCTAAACTCCCAGCATGCCCCAGTCAGCGTGGCTGGCTGGGGCGTGCTGGGAGTTATAGGATGTTTTTCTGTCTAAACATGCATAGGACTGAACTCTAAATTAATGTACTGTTGTGACTGCTTGTGGGTTCCCAGTCGACACTGGTTGGCCAATGTGTGGTTAGCAATGCCTTTTTTAAATTATTCATTGGTATTGAAAGATGTGGAGAATACATCCAATAAAACACTAGATACAATCAAATATTAGAAATGGAGCCCCAAAGCATAGTCCTTGTATTTCCAGAACTCCCATAATTTTATTAGGGTGACCATATGAAAAGGAGGACAGGGCTCCTGTATCTTTAACAGTTGTACAGAAAAGGGAATTTCAGCAGGTGTCATTTGTCTGCATGCAGCAATTCCCTCTTCATCACAACAGTTAAAGCTGCAGGAGCTATACTAGAGTGACCAGTTACAAAAGAGGGCAGGGCTCCTGCAGCTTTAACTGTTGTGATGAAGAGGGAATTTCACCAGGTGATGCATGCATACAAATGACACCTCCTTTCCATATGGTCATCCTAATTTTATACCAACACTTTATGCTTAGTGATGACTATGGGTTTTTCTGATACCCTAGTATATGTCCTTACCTATCACAGTATTTCCTACTTGTGAGATAGTGTTGTTCAGTCCCAGCCCTACCATTAGGCAGGATGGGATGGCCCATCTCCAGTAGCAAATTCTGATTAAAAAGGCAGCAAATTATCATTTATTTATTTTATTACTTCTCTCTTTTTTTTTACGTTTTGATTTTTTGCCTCAGGCTCCCAAAAAAGTAATGGGCTATCTCTGATAGTCTTAGCCTGGCAAACCAAGCCAGCACAAAAAAAATTCTCCAGCTAAAGAAAGATTCTGCGACTGATCTTAATGAAGATTTTCAAGCTTCAAAGCACAAATTCTCCAGAGACACTTAATTATTTATAACACAATCTTCTGTGAAAAGAACACAGTTTGCACATTACCAAAGGAAAAGAAAAAGGCACTGTTTTCTCAGATTTCATGACATTCTAATTTTTGCCTCACAGGGACTAGCAGGCTGAAGGAATGGGTAATGAGTTACAGAGATCCTAGGTCAAAGCTTCAATTAGTCTGATATTGAACGTTGCAGGGGTGTGTGCAATGAAATGAAGGAGAAAAGATTATCCATGCATCCTTGAAGAGTACAGGGTCGTGTCCATTCTATCATATAACCAAGGCCATATATATTTGAACTTGCTCACACCAAAGTAGAATATGACACACGATAAAAATGGAATGCTAAGAATCTCAAAGTTGCAAAATTCAAGGCAAAATTGGCATGGTGGGGTGTGATCAGGCAACATAGCAGAGTGTGATGAGAGTTCTGCAAAAAGTTCAAACTCAGCCCTAGGCCAACCTCCAAAGTGTGACACTCCTGAAATATATGTAAATAATAAATATATTTACTGTTCACACTTCTTATCGTATACAATACCCATGTGGAGGGTTAATTTATATACTCCATTCTGAACTGAATAATGCATACTATTATTTACTTGGTATGGAAGTGCAACATTTTTTGGCACAGTGTATTATTTAGATACTTGGAGAGCTGGATACAACTGTGCCTTGAGTATATTCTGCCTCAGAACTGCAGCCAAATAATTCAGGAACATTTTGTATCGGATGACTGGAAGAACGAGTTGCAAAACTAGCTCTGATTCTTCTCTGAGAATATATTGTCTGCAAGGAGAAGCCTAGGACAGTGTACTGAAGGTTATTGAACTGAAATGGGTGCAACTTCTGTACCACAACTGCAGCCTTATTTCTAATCCAACCCTGATAGTTTGAGAAACATAACAGGTGGGGATCCCTTAGTAGAAAAGTATATTCAGGGGAAGGGGGGGATAAATGCCAATCTGCACCTTTTTGTAATTGTAGCTACTTCCTGATGTCCTATTCAACGAAATTATGAAATTCGCTAAAACCAGATTGCAGCTTCTCATCTAGTTAATTTCTCTCCTAGGGAAAAGTTGAAACAGATATGTCTTCTTGAATAGTAGGAGGTTGAAGAGGGTCACAGGTAGCCTTCCCCTCCCCCCCCTTATTTTAAAGGGCCACTACATGATACTATGTGTGGATAGGCAGCCATGCTTTAATTTACTACAGGTGCAATCCTATGCATGCTTAGACGGGGAAAATCCTACAGGTGGATGTGGAATGTTGGGAAATGCAGGGCCTTTTTTCATCTAAATATGCATAGGATTGCACCTTAATTTTGTTTTGGGGGCTTGATGGATTTCCAGCCACAAGCCCTCAACAGCCACTGAGAACACAAGAAAAGCCATGCTGGTTTACACCAAAGGCCTATCTAGTCTAGTAATCCTGTTCACACAGAGCCAAACTAGATGTTACATTGTGCAGCTGTGGATAGTCTTTTTGTACTATGTGTGGCCTTAATTTAGATGGAGCCACTGCGCTCCAAGAGGAGAGGGTACAACCTTCCCCTGCTTTTTTTTTTCAGAAGTTCAGAATTGGGGTGGGAGGGTATTAAAAAATGTTTCCATTGACTCCAATGGAGAATCTCTTCCCCCCACTTTCACTCCCCACTGGGGAGTTTTCTAGGTGAAATGGTGCAGCAGGAGATTTACCTCCTTCTAGAGGTAAATAGGGGCCACACATGCTACCACTAAAGGTGGGGAGATAAATCTCATCTATATGTATAGGGTGACCAGATAAAATCCAGGTCAGGGCTCCTGTAACTTTAACAGTTGTAGAGAAAAGGGAATTTCAGCCAGTGTCATTTGTATGCAATTAGTTCCTGGTGATATTCCCTCTTCATCACAACAATTAAAGTTGCAGGGGCCCTGCCTTCTTTTGTATATGGTCACTCTAGTATAGTGCATGCACCTTTAACTGTTGTGATGAAGAGGGAATTTCACCAGGAACTAATTGCATACAAATGACACTGGCTGAAATTCCCTTTTCTCTACAATTGTTAAAGTTACAGGAGCCCTGACCTGGATTTTATCTGGTCAGCCTATGTTATATCTATATGTTAAGTGAATAGCATAACATGTGGTTTGGCTCTCAGTGAGCCTGTGGGAGGCCCACAAGTAGGACAAGAGTGCAATAGCACCCTCCTACTCCTGTCGTTGTTCTAGAGTTATCTGAAGATCATTTACCCTCAAATAACCCATGCCACCTAGGTTTACATGTTCAAAATGGTTGCCAGCACACATCTCGGAGCCTTGCGGGTGAATTAGCCCATGGTAGCTTACCGTGACATGTAAACCAGGTCACTGTCTCTGACTGGAGAGCTCGGTAAGGACAGTTGCTTAATATCCCTTCTCCTCCTCCGAAGATTTTCATTTCACTGTCGGCTGAAGCACTTACAGCTGTCAGCCCCTGAGCAGGAGGTTAATAACATAGCTGGGTAAGAAGGCAGGACTAGCTTGGGAAGGAATATCAGGCAATTCCATCCCAAAGTTCCTTAAGGGGTGCTGGCAAGTCCCCAGCAGAAGCTATCTTAGTGAGGCTCCAAGTTGAGGAATTCTAGCCCAGAGAGACCTGCCAGAAGCTGACCCTAGACACATTAGGACATGAGAAAAATATATTTGTTTAGACATGTGTTTTGGCTACTTATTGGTGCCTGTCTCTCTGTACCTTTAATTTTGGCTTTAGAGTATTGTGTAATATCATGAGTCATGAGCTTCAAGGCATTTTACATTAGGTTTGGCTGAATTGTTTTTATTCCTTCTGGAAGGACGAGTAGGACATCAATTATGAAGATAAGGAAATGTGCAGGGAAGTACCTCAAACATGGCTGCAGGTACCAATTTTTGAAATATGTGCGTGGTCAGATGAGCATATCTCAATGTATCTGGCAACATTTAAGGAAGGTTCCCCACATGTCGTATACTTGTATCTGACTATTCATACATTACGAAATTGTGCTTCTCTGCCATTTCCAGATGTTTTCCCACATACGCTTCACAACACATTACTGAGAAAGTAAAAATCAATAATAAAGAGAAAATGTTGACTATTCTTTGTAAAATGACTTTTCTTGGGCAGAAACACAAGTGTCTCATCTCTGTGACTAATTTTTATTCACTAACAGAATAATCCAGGGGACCCCAAACTTTTTAGACCTGTGGGTACATTTAGGAATTTTAGAAACTTGTGTGGGCAACCATAAAATGGCTCCCATGGTGGATGTGGCTAGTCACATAATGGCTGCCATGGGGCCTGGCTAGTCAAAAGTGAACTAAAGAGGTGGTGGTGGGGAAGAGAAATAGAAAGGCTAGAGACTGGGAAGCAGGGGCAAATAGCAAGGCAAACGGGAAGAGGGTAGAGAAAAACAAGGCTAGAGGCTAGAAAAAGAGCAAGAGAAGATTGCTGTGACATTTTCCAAGTTTTTTCTTAAAACCATTTTTGGAAGGGCGAAGGGAGGGGGAAGTGCTTTGTAGGCACCACTGGATGGCCCTGCAGGTGCTAGCCACCCATGGGCTCCAAGTTGCTTTAAAGAGTATGAATTGAAAAGTCTTTCCATGAAGCAAAATAATATAAATGTATATAATCTATATACATCAGACATATATATTTTACTGGAACTATATGACAGAAACATTTGTGTACAGCATTCTGTTTGCTGGATGTTTACATAAATACACACCCCAAAAGTTAGCCATTACCCAATTCACCTTCCCAAGCACTCCAAATCAAGAAAGGCCATTTTGCTTACTCTCTTTCCCTTGTCTAGTTAATGCATGTGGATTTCCACACTCTGAAGCCTCAATGGTTGAACTGATTCATTTGTAGAGGGGGAGGGGCTATTTATTCAATTCGTGTATCAGTTTGGGGCTTTGTATAATTTTTCTACCTCTGTGAACTTTGATTCTCAAACCCACACAGTAAAGAAGTTGCTTGCTCAACTGCCCGAACATGATGTCCACATCATATGGTGTGGTGGTGATGCAGGTGTGATCTCTAAAAGAGTTATGAAGCAGAGGTCACCCTCAACAGCCCCCTCTTATTTATTTATTTATAATTTAATTTACATCCCACCTTTCTGCCAAAAATGGCTTATTGACATCTCTCTCAATAAGCCCTTACATTACAGAACTTTATTCCAAGAGGCCTGGAATTAATTCACTACTCTACTCTAATGTCAGTGTAGGAAAATCAGATATATATTGTCTTGGATGTAATACAGGGAACCTAAAATAAAAAAGGCTTGTCAGCTGCTCCTCCCACCCTCTTTATGAGGTCAGCTACCAGATCCATCAAAGTGAGTACAGGATGATGAAGATAGGAAAACAAGAGCCCAGCAATGAATTACCCACTTCACTAATCAGACCCTAGAGTTTCCAAGATTCAGTCTGACACATTGGCTCAATTCGGACGACACGCTAAGCAACGGTGGGTTAATGAAACAACTGTCAGTTGAGTTGACTAACGTGTCATCTGGAGGGAGGCACACAACGCACACACAACCCACAGTACGCTAATCGGGAGAACTAAACAACGGAGAGAAACAACGGAGTTGCGCGTTGTTTAGGGAGTAGTCAACTGACCAATATGTCATCTGGAGCAGTGCGTGGGTTAATCAAGTGCGTTGAGTACGTTATCACGGAAGATCAAAGAGACGAGCGGCAAGAGCGGCAGAATACGGGCGGCCGCTCAGGCACGCTCACAACAGATCCCCGGCATCGCCTCCATAGCAACCGAGAAAGCCCGCCTCCCCCACCAGGCAGCCGGCACGGAGCGCAATGAGGGGCCAGCTCCTGCGAGCACGCACGACAGGTACCCAGTTAGCCACCCAAACGGAAAGGAAACCATGGCAAAGGGGGGGAGGGGGAGACGGAGGAAGCAACAACCCCAGCCACCCAGGAACAAGGGGCTCAAGAAGAGGTTCAAGGAGATCGCCACCCACAATAAAAGAAGTGGCGTCCAGCCACACACCATGCCCTTCTACAACGAACTGGCACGCCTGCTGTTGGAGCGCCACAACGTCGTCCCGGGACACACGGCGGGCAGCGGGGTCACCACCAACAAGCCACCGCGCACAAGACAACGAGCACGGCTGGACCAAGGGGCACAACGGAAGGAGAGCCCCACCAAACGGGAACCACAGCCGCCAGCACGGACGGGTGCCCCACGCCCAACACCCCCCGCCAAGAAGGCCCTGAAGGCAGCAGCTGAACCCTCCAAGAAGGCAGTGAGGGCAGCAGCCGAAGCATGTCTGGCCAAGGCGAAGCCGAGGAGCCGTCCGCGGCATCCCAAAGCCCATCGGTGCTTGCGAGGCCGCTACCCGTGCTGCCCAGGATAGCCACCACCTCAAGGAGCATCTCCCCCACGCCAGCCTCCTCCAGCAGCAGCAGCCCCACGGCCTTCCTATGGCTCATCTGTGCGGACATGCAGGTAGAGGATCTCGCACCCGACTCCCTGGTGCCAGAGACCCAGCAGGAGGACGAAGAGCCAGGGCCGTCACGCCCGAGGAAAACACCCGCGAAGGGGAGTGTGGCCACCACCGCAGGGCGAGTGCCAAGGCCGGTGCCGGCACCCCGTACGCGGCTGGGGCCATCGAAACACGCAACCATGGTTCAGGGTTTCACTTGCAGCATCTTGATTGCCGTGACAGAGACGGGGCCAGTGTCACAGGAGGACCAGTTCGCAATGGAGCAGCTCGTGGAACAACAGGTGGGCGACATGCTGGAGACAGAACTGTCCCCGTCCGAGGAAGATCTGCTGGACATCGCTACGCAGGCCACCGATGACACCTTCGTGGAGATGGAGGCGATGGAGGAGGAGGCGCCTTCGGAGGCCGAGCTCGAGGCCGGGGAGGCCGTGCTCGAAGAGGAGATCGAGGGGCCTCCACAGCCAGAGGACGAGCTGATGGAGGGAGTGGCCCCCCTGGAGGAGGAGCCGGCGCCACCGCCCGCAGGCGAGCATGGTGCGGCCATGGCCGAAGAAGTCCATCCCCTGACCAACGCGCAGAGGTGTGTCCCGATGCGCAACAGGCGCAGGGCAGACCGGCTGCAGGTGGCAAGGGAGTTGGTCACGGTCATGGAGACAACAGGAGAGCGCATCCACGGGCTGTTCACACGCATGGCAGGCGAGGAGGAGGCCAGGCGCACCAAGGAGCACGTCCTTACCATGTGGGCTACGCGCACGGCCAGTCAAGCTGTGGAGGATTGCACCCAAGCCATACGGGAGGCGGGGAGGGATGTGCGTCTAGGTCTAGAGCGCCATGTCAACAGGATGACTGAGGCCATGGCAGCCACCAATGCCATCATCGACCGAGGCATGCGGGAGCGCACGGCAGCCATCGACCGCCAAACCGAGGTGCTAAGGGAGTTCGCCCAATCATTCCGCGGCGCCTACCATGGGCCCCCACAGCCCGCACCCTACATGGGGCCGTACGGCTACATGGCGCCACCGCTGCAGCAGCAGTACTTGCCCCTGCCAATGGCCGCAGCATATCAGGCCCTACGTGCAGCGCCGGCAGCAGCAGGTGCCTCAGGGAAGGCAGGGGGGTTGGCCGGAGGGCGACGCATAGGCAGCTGGCCGAAGAGGGGCCGCAACATCTCACCAGACTCCAATGAAGAGGGAGAGGAGGAGGAGGGGGAGGAGGCAGAGGAGGAGGACGAGGAGGGGATGGAAAGACCCTCACAGGACGACATGGCCTAAGCCATGGTCATCCTACGGGTCCCTAGGCCCATCCGCCAAAGAACCATAGGGATATGCAGTTGTAGAATAGCCCCCACCCCAAGACATGATAAGGTCCCTTTAGATCCCTATCCCTCTGTCCGGCGCCTCCCTCGGCCCACTCTGGACGCTCAAGGTCATGTCCATCAGCATCCCTTTGCAACATTGTAGCACACCCTCGATGCCTCTCGTTCCCGGCCCCATCTCCCCTCATTGCAGCCAACTCCAGTTGAGATGGCATCACCCTACAAGTCCGAGGGGTTCCGCGCAGGCCCCACTGTCCGATGCCGCAGGGCCCTGCGGCGTGGACGTTGGTTACGGGGCAGTCGAGCAGGGTGCAATCGTGGTGCTGTGGCCTCCGTGTCACTGATGGCTATCCCCCCTCCCCTCCCCCCTTCTGTTCTCGCCTCCCAGGGAAATTGCGCTTCCTCTGCCATGCCATCCGCACAAGGCGGAGGGCCCAAAAAGCATGGCGTCTCCTAGCTCTGGAGGTGGCCCTGGGAGAAGTCATATGTCGCATTCGATGTCTGGAACGCAGCGTCCGGCGTTGCCGCCGTCCGATCAACGGCCAGCCATAGGCCTTTCCGCCGGCATGGAGGCCCTTGCCCATCCCCCCTCAGTCGTAGTTAGCCTCATCCTGCTGTGCCGATTACCCTTCGCGCACCCCACTCTGGCTACTTCCTTTCACTCCCCTCTCTTGCAGGTGTGCTTCAGCCTAAACAAATCCTCCTGCCCTCCCATTCCCATGCTACTGTAGTTGGCAGTCCCATGCTGCAAGCCTTGCCCCACCTCCCTCCATCCTCCTGCTCCGTCACTCCCACTGCTCCTCCTGTCCTGCCCGCCCCCCCTCTGGCCGCCCCGGCATTGGCGACTATATCCTGGAGGGAGCTCGCCGCGGCCTGTTTGCAGGGGGCGATCCAGGTGGCCACGCAGAACCACGGCGACGCCGATGAGGAGGACATGTTCCATGCCCGGCTGAAGTGCCTGAGTGGGCCATGCCTGCGAAGCCAGTGTTTGGATTGGGGTCCCTCCGCTGGCCCCTTGGAGCAGCGGAGGCCATGCCTTGTCTCCGGGCTGCCATTCTGCTGCTGACTCGCCGCCGTGAGGCGACCATGATGATTGCAGAGAAGCTGGCCGAAGGCATGGCCGAGGAAGCCCTGCAATGTGCTCCCCCCTCTCGACGTCAGCCGAGCTTCTTGCCGAGCACGAGACCATCCGCCGCTGGGTGCTCCCCGGATGAATGCCGTGTGGAAGGAGATGCAGGACTTGGAGGACTGGGACGACGAGTGCTTCCGTGGGAGCTTCTGCATGTCCCGCGCAACTTTCTAGGTGCTGGTGGCTGAGGTGACCCCTGTCCTGCAGCGGGAGTGTACAAACATGCGCCCGAGCATTCCAGTTTCCCGTCGCCTCGCCCTGATGCTGTACAAGCTGGCGTTCAATTTGGGCTACCTGCCGCTGTCGACCATCTTCAGGGTGGGCGTGTGCACCGTGTGCGAGATCTTCCGTGAGACGGTGAGCGTGCTGAACGAGCTGTACCTGGCCAACGTCATCCGGGTCGGGGACGAGAAGGAGAACATGCGTGGTTTCTGTGCCTGTGGCTTCTGTGCCCTGTGCTTCCCGCGGGTGGTGGGGGCGATGGACTCTACCCACGTGCGAATCCTGGGCCCCCCCACCTGTGGCGAGGGGTACTACAACCGCAAGCATTTCTACAGCATGGTTCTCCAGGCAGTGGTGGATGCCAAGGGCTGCTTCATGGATGTGTATGCGGGCGTGTCTGGGCGGAGCCACGACACGGCCGTCTTCTGGAACTCCCCCCTGGCTGCCAAGCTGACATTGGGGAGCTTCCTGAAGTCTGGCCCCGCTTCCGTGTGCGGCCATGCAGTGGGTCCGCTCCTCCTGGCCGACCAGGCATTTGCCCTGCAGCCATGGCTGATGGCCCCGTACCGCTACCCCCGAACCAACATCCAGCGTAAATACAACTACTACCATTGCCGTGCCCGTCTGCCCGTGGAACGTGCCTTTGGGCGTCTGAAGGAGCATTGGCGCTCCCTGTTCAGCTTGCTAGACTTGCAGGCCGACATCATTCCGGACATCATGGTGTGCTGCTGCATCCTGCACAACATCTGCGAGTCCCGTGGGGACGTGTTGCTGGCTGAGCACCCCAACCTCCCTCAGGCGGGCAAGGACGCCGACGCCATCGCTGTGGACGGGCGGGACATCGAGCCGTTGCTGGGCCCTGAGAATCCCGTTGGGGAGCGCCGCACCCGTGTGGAGGCATCCCGGGTGCGTGAAAGCATCAGTGCCTGGATCTGGCTGCGCTACCCCCACCCCCTGTGAGCGTCAGCTGTGGGGCTCCATCTGTGGACTTGCATCTCTCCCTGGCATGCTGCCCCTCTCCTCCTCTTCCCCTTCGCCCGTTCCGTGGCTGGCCCCCTGGGGGTGTTGGCTCAGCTGTCCCCTCTTCACCACTGTGCCTTCCAGATGCCTTCTCCCTTCCCGGGGGTGACTGCCCTTTCCGTGGGCTCTGCCCTTGCTTTGTAGTGGCCATGTGCCTTACTGCCCATGTCTGAGCTCCTGCTGAATAAAGTTTTCTACACCACCCCACTCTTGCCTTCTTTCCTGTGTGTGCGGGTGGATGCTCTGGGAGGGTGGTGGGAGGGGGCTGGGGCTGGGGGCGGGAGCTGGGGGAGGTGGGTCGCCCCCGTGGCTGCCAGGTCTCCCGTGTAGGGTGGGCAGGGGTGGCTCCCTGGGGCGTGGGTGCCAACGTTTGGGCTGTGATGCTGGGTGCAAGGTACGGGTGTTGTATTGGTGCAGCCGTTCCTCCTGGCTGCCTCTTTGCCCGGGGCTGCTGTGTTCCGCCCATTCCTGGGGCGGCCAATGGAGTTTGGGAGGCGTGTCCTGCATCAGCTTCAATGGTGGCGCCCATGGATTTCGGCCGCGGTGTGTGCTGAGATACCTGCGGGAGGACTAGCAGAGGTTGTTGAGCGGAGAACGTGCCGGCCGAGCCGTCACTCAAAGCCGCGTACGCTATTAGCAACCGGGGCGTTTGCCGGTTCCGTGCAGTGCCTGCTGCGGCGTGTCGTCTGTGGCGCTCCACTTCTTTAACGCACCGTCAGTACGTTATTTCCCCTCCGTTGCTAAATATGTCATCCAAATTGAGCCACTGTGTTCCCACTAGAATTTCAGTAATACTTCACAGTCCAGACATGGGCTGTGTTGGGTTGCACTTGAATGTTCATGCTGCCATCCCACAGCGTCTACACCGTGGTTCTTTACAATCATCGTCATCATCATCATCATCATCATCTAAAGAGCAGCAGGTTCACATGTAAAACACTCTTGCTTTGCTTTGCATACCACCAGTAATGGCATGGTGGGCTGCTCATTTTCTCATGCAGGTGCATGCCTCCTTGCCACATCAAATGCCACTCTGGAGAATCCCCTGTGTGGCTTCTAATCAGGCTCATGGGAGTTGCAGCAGAAAGAGGGACTGGAAAAGCACTGGTCGATTCTGCTATTAGTTATTTATTAATATAGCTCCAGCAGCATGCACAGCATTTTACAAAGTAACATTAGGGGAAGCCAGGTCCTTGCCCCCAAAGCTCTGACCATCTAAATGTAGATTTGGGGAGAGACAAAGGAAGGGAGGGGGGCAGTGACAAGGAAGAATAATCAAAATCAGTAACCTATATGTAGGCCGGCTTCTCCCAGTGCCCTCCAGATGCTGGATGACAGATGTAGGCTAGTGTTGCAGTCCAACACATCTGGGGGCATCAGGTTTGGGGAAGGCTGACATAGGATTTGTTTCAACTGAGCCTAAGCAGTGAATACACACAAACAGCTTACTCCATGGACAACATGGGAAAGCTTCACCATTTGGTAACGATGTCAACAATCACCATGCATGAGAATGAGTGGCACAGAACATTTACACCACATCAGTAGTGATACAGATGACCAAGCAGCCACATGGTAGAAAAACATACCACATGATACCTATATTCACCCAAGGACTAAAGGTTTAACATCAGGATCAATAGGAGGGCTCTTAAGTGGTAAAACAGTCATCTTTCTTATTGATTTTTTCCCAGTTTCTGATAGTTTATGCATGAATACTGCATAAGTCTGTAAAAGCTAAAAAGAGCAGCTGTGTTCTATTGCTAACAGGAAATGATGGTCCTATTTAAGATTCCAGCAAGCCTCTTTTTCCTTGGAGAAGACAGGAGTCTCTTATCTTTGTGGAATTCTCTAGAATTCTGCATAAGGATAAATTTTAGAGCTGCTCTAGAATGAACTCTCATACCATGCATACACTTGGCAACTTAAGAAGTGATGCAAATCATGCAGTTGGGTTTCAAAAGCATCAAAACAAGGGACTAATGTAACCATTTTAGAAGGATAGTTTTTGATAAAATGGGGTCACTAATATTGTTATCTTAATCTGGGAAAGTTTGCACATTGCTGCAGGAAAACATGTAATCCCACTTCCATTGTTCCCCATTTCAGTCCGCACTCAAGTGGGGTGAACCCAGCTTTCTTCCAGTATTGCAATTTGCAACACTATCAATCTGATGATGGGTCAACTGTCAATCTTGTTCTTCTCCCAGTGCTGAAGGCAGGTTATTCAAGTTCAGTTTTTGAAATGTTTAGTGTGTGATCCTATACATGTGCAGGCAGAAAAAACTCCTACAACTCCCAGAATGCTGGCTAAGGAGATGGGAGCTATAAACTTTTTTATGTCTAAACATGCATAAGATTGCACTCTAAATCTTATTATGTCAACATGCTCAGCAGGATTATTGAGAAGATTAAGGAGATAAACAAATGTTTATTCTTAAGGACAGGGTAGGTGATTCATTTAATTAAGTAGCTGTTTAATTGCATCAGTGGTGCACCAGATTTGGCTGTAGCCCACTGAGTTTTAAACCCATGGATAAAGACAAATAATAATAATTAGGAGGAAGAAGCAAAGAAGAAATAACAACAACAAGGCATGTCAGACACTAGGCAGTATATAATAGTATGTTTAAAAGGATCAACCCTGCCCACTGATTTACAACCTTAGTAAAAGGGGGTGGGGACATTTGAACCCATTTATCTAAAGAGAACATTAGAAGATTATGCATTCCCAAAATCAGTCACCCAGTAAATCATTACAATTATAAATGCAATCAATAGCTGATGTCACACAGCTCTATCTCCCTGTGACAGCTGAATCCGCTGAGGCTGTACTGGGCTGGATGAGGGCCAATAAACTGAAGCTGAATCCTGGTAAGATAGAAGCCCTGTGGGTGAGTAGTTCTCGAGTCCAGGAGATAGGCTCATTGCCTGTTCTGGATAGGGCTGCACTCCATCTGAAAGATCAGGTTCGTAGTTTGGGGGTACTCTTAGATCCATCTCTGTCACTGTAGGCTCAAGTGGCCACAGTGGCTTGGAGTGCCATTTACCAGCTTTGCCTAGTTCACCAGCTATGGCCTCTCCTGCACAGGGATAGCTTGCCCATGGTGGTACAGGCATTAGTAACCTCAAAATTGGATTACTGCAATGTGCTCTATGTGGGGTTGTCCTTAAAGCCATTCCGGAAGCTGGAGCTAATACAGAATGTTGCAGCTCGGCTGTTGTCTGGAACTACCCCTTTACAGCTTGTAACTCCTTTGCTCAGGGAACTGCACTGGCTGCCTATTTGCTACCAGGCCAGGTTTAAAGTTCTTATACTAGTGTACAAAGCCCTAAACAACTTGGGACCAGGATACCTGAGAGAGCGCCTTATCCCCTTTCAATCTCTCCTGTCACTGAAGTCATCTGAGGGCATGCTCCTGGTGGTTCCACATGGACCTGCTGTCCGACTGGAGTCCACCAGGGTAAGAGCCTACCATGTGGTACTCCCCCCTACGGAATTCCCTGCCTCTGAAGGTCAGGCAGGCACCAACTTTGTATTCTTTCCAGAGCCTGTTGAAAACGTTGTTGTTCGACTTCCAGTGTAATGGTGGAAGGTTGAAGCCTCTCAGCTTTTGGGCTGGGAAGAACAGAGTAATTTATTTACTGTCTAAGCCACTGCTGGACGGATTTAACGAACCCAGATCGAAGGGGTTTTGGCTGGAGCAGGTTGTAAATTGTCTTAATAATCTCTGGAGCTTCAAAACTCGACGGAGGTCACTTTGCCGGGAGGAGAAGCAGGGAGATAAAGAGACCCGATGCCTATCGCTCATGAATCACACTGTAACCTTGAGAAAGGGTAAAGATCTTTCATCATACATTCCCCGAAATTGATTGGATATATAACAACAAAAATTAATGGAAGTCGGGGGGATTTTGACACGACAAGATAAAGAGCAAACAACATACCTTTTTATGGTGAGTGGAAACAGACTTTCTGTATAAGGGAAGTGAATAAATAAATATTTATGGAAGAGGGAAATTTCTGTAAGCTCGATTGAAGTTTTGATTCTGAGGAGAAAAAGAGGCTTCTAACTAGCAGAGAATGGAAAATTACAGATTGCTAGACCCAGTCATCATGCCTCTGTCTGGGCTATCTGCCAAGAAGATAAATAAAAGGTTGCCATGGAAATGAAGAATTTAGATAAGAAAAAATCTATTTGATGCAGTTATGGTGCCATCTGCTGATGAAACAAATATGACAATACTTTTGAAATAGGAAAAAATTGACTCTAGGGGGGAAATATTTGTTGGTGCGATTTTGGCATTTTCTGGGGGGGAAATACAATCTAAACTCAATGGAAAAAATGAAATACATTATGGAAAAACATAAAAAAGAGTTGGAGGACATTCAAGTTGATGAAAGGGACCCAAGAGAGAAGGAGGAATTTCAGATAAGTAATATTGGTGGAATTAAAGAATCTGTTTGATACATAATATTTCAAAAATGGATTACAAATATTTATCATGGAATATAAATGGACTAAATTCTCCACAAAAGAGGAAAAAATATTTTATCATCTAAAAAAATTAAAACTGGATATTATCTGCTTACAAGAAACTCATATTAGAAAAAAAGATACAAAATATCTGTATAATAAAGGTTTGGGAGAAGAATTTATTTCCGCAAGAACAAAGAAAAAATCAGGGGTGGTCTTGTACATTAAATCCCATTTAAAACCAGAATTAGTTGTATCTGATGAACAAGGACGTTTTGTAAGTGTAAAAATCATTGTAGATGGAGTGGAAATTATGGTATTGGGGGTGTATGTTCCCAATGAACAAAAAGCAGAATTTTATGAACGATTGTTACATAGACTGGAGGACATTTCAAGTGATAGTTGGTGCATCTTGGGTGATTGGAATGGAGTGATATCACCACAAATGGATAAACATTCGGACAAAGATATTAAAGGTCAACAGGGAAAGCTTCCAAAACGTTTTTTTGATCTGGTGGACAGTTTGGGTTTGGTTGATGACTCTAAGGAATATACTTTGGTGACTCTAAGGAATATACCTATTTTTTGGATAGACATAAATATTTTTCAAGAATATATATGATTTTGATGTCTAAGACAACACTTACAAAAGTAAAGAGTATAGAGATTTTGTCAAAATCTTTTTCAGATCATAACTCAGTATTGATGGTTCTCAAAAGAAAAATAAGTATGTTCAGATGGAGATTAAATGAATCTTTACTACAAAATAAAGCGGTGGTGGAAGAAGGCTGAAAAAAATCAAGGAATTTTTTGAATTGAATTTGAATAAAGGGGTTAACCAAAGTACAGTCTGGGATACAAGCAAAGCTTTTATAAGAGTATATTTTATTCAGAAGAATAGTCAAATCAAGAGGGAAAGACAGGAAAAAAATGAAAGTTATTACAGATGAGATTAAAAAGAAGGAAGAGGAGTTAATGAGTACACCAAGAAAGGTGGGGATTAGCCACCAGATCAAGTTAATGCAACAGCAACTGTCCATGTTGACAATTAGAGAAATGGAACGGAAGTTACATTTTATAAAACAGAGAGAATTTGAAGGTGCAAATAAACCCAGAAAATGGCTAGCTTACGAACTGAGGAAAGAGAAAGAAAAAAAGACAATAGTAAAAATTCAGGATGGTGGTACAGAATATTCTGGCAGTATTACTCAACTTTATATAAGAAACATGAGACGCCACTGGACAGAATAGATACATATTTACAAAAACAGAACTTGCCTAAACAAATGTTAAATAGAGAGATCACTATGGCTGAAATGGTAGCAGCTATAAAAAGAATAAAATTGGGGGAAACACCAGGACCGGATGGTCTACCAGGTACATATTGCAAAAATTGTGAGAAGGAACTATTACTACCTTTGCAAAATATGATGAACTCGATTTTGAAAGAGGGGAAGATACCAGAAACATGGAAATCAGCTTATATAACATTGATACCCAAAGAAGGCCAGGACCTAACTTTGACTAAAAATTACAGGCCAATATCGTTGTTGAATAATGATTACAAATTGTTTACATCGATAGTGGCAGAAAGGTTGAAGTGTGTGTTGCGGGAATTTATTCATGAAGATCAATGTGGATTTTTGCCGAAAAGACAGATAAAATATAACATTAGAATTGTAATGAATATTGTAGAATACTTGGATAAACATCCAGAAAAACAAGCAACTTTGATTTTTTTGGATGCGGAGAAGGCTTTTGATAATCTTAATTGGGACTTTTTGTTTAAAGTTTTGGAAGTAATGGACTTTGGGTCTAATTTCACAACATGGGTGAAGTCAATTTATACTGAACAAAGTGAGCAGATCATTATTAATGGAGATTTGTCAAAACCGTGCAAGATTGCAAGAGGGACTAGACAGGGATGTCCAATGTCACCTTTGTTGTTTATTTTGGTGTTAGAAGTATTGAACAAGCTGTAAGACAAGAAGAAAAAATTGGAGGAATAAAAATTAGAAAAGAATCCTACAAGTTAAGAGCTTTTGCAGATGATCTGGTGTTTACTTTAGAGGACCCACTGAGTGGAATTGAAACTTTAATGAATAAGTTGAATGAATGTGGTGTATTAGCAGGTTTCAAAGTTAACAAACAAAAGACTAAGATACTTACAAAAAATATGAGTATGTAAGATCAAATAAAGATGGTAGAGAAAACAGGTTTTAATGTAGAAAAAAAGTGAAATATTTGGGCATAAACTTGACAAATATGAACTGTATGTTGTTTCATAATAATTATGTTAAGATTTGGAATGAAGTTAATAAGATGGGACGAACTTCAAATGTCTTTGATGGGGAGAGTTGCAATAATTAAGATGAATGTTTTGCCAAGAATGTTGTATCTATTTCAGACAATACCTATAGTAACTTCGGAGCTACCATTCAAGCAGTGGCAGAGAGAGATTTCTAAATTTATTTGGCAATCCAAAAAAACAAGGGTGAAATTTAAAATATTACAAGATGCTAGAGAGAGAGGAGGTTTGGGTCTGGCGGATTTGAGGATGTATTTCTCTGCCTGTTGCTTGATGTGGATGAAGGAGTGGATATTGTTAAAAAACAGAAGATTACTGGAATTAGAGGGGCATGATCTAAGATTTGGTTGGCATGGGTATCTGAGGTATGATAAAGCTAAAGAGAACGCAGAATTTAAAAATCATTATGTGAGACAAGCGATTTTGAGAATATGGATCAAATACAAACCCAGACTGTGTCAGAAAACGCCACTATGGATTTCCTCACAGGAGGCTCTTTACAGAAGAGAATTTGCAAGCACGAATAAATGGTTGAAGTATAGTGAGATCTTAGAAATAACAGAAGGAGATGTCAAAATGAAATCAAGAGAGGAGTTATTGAATGAAGGAAATGCATGTCAGTGGTTCTCATACTTACAAATGATGGAAAAGTTCAAGATAGATAAAAAAAACTTGGGGTTTTGAATATACAAAATCTGAATTTGAGAAAGTCTTATGTATAAATGATGACCATGTTATTTCAAAGACATATAAGCTGAACAAATAAAAGATTGTATGATAAAATGGGCTCAAAATTTTGGATATAATATTACTATGGATCAGTGGGAGAATATGTGGTTGAGAGGTTTGAAATTTACATTATGTGCCAGACTGAATTTTTTTATAAAATGATGTATAGATGGTATATATCTCCGTCAAAATTGGAAAATATGTATAAAGGGACATCGGGAAGATGCTGGAAATTTGAAGAGCAGGAAGGAACATTTATCACTTATGGTGGACGTGTAAAAAGGCAAAATCCTATTGGACACAAATGCATAAGGTGATGCAAAACGTATTGAAGACCAAAATACAATTACGTCCAGGATACGTGTTGTTGGGGATAATAGATGAATAGTGGACACAAGGTTATGGAACTTTATTCTTATACATGACAATGGCAGCAAGATTAATATACGCCCAGAATTGGAAGTATGAGAAAGTACCAACAGAGGAGGAATGGCTGTTGAAAGTTACAGAATTGGCGGAAATAGCAAAACTTACAGCGATAATAAAAAATAAAACAACAATTGGGTTTATTGAGGAATGGAAACCTCTGATAGACTTTTTAAAAGAGAGAGAAGGGAAGGATATATTTGCAAGCAGATTCAGTGATTAAACTGGAAGAAAAATAATTGACGGAAGTCGGGTAATTCACTCACTATGGAGAAATTTTTGTTTGTTGGAGAGATTCGGAGGTCCATTTTAATGTTTAATGTTGTGTGTTGTAGTGTTTGTATTTGTGTTTTGTTATTGTCTGAAAAATAAAAAAAATTGAAATCTGAAAACGTTGTTCCAGGAAGCCTAGACCAGCTGTGGAGTTATTGCACTTTGTTTCTTTTAAAAAAAAATACTTTAAACTTGTTTTTATTCTGTTTTATTCTTTTTTTCAATTTACCCATTGCTCCAAAATTCTTGACTGGGAAGCGGTATATAAATATTGTAAGCAAGTAAGTAAGTAAGTAAATATGAGGGAGGGACCATATTGACCTAAACTGTGTCTGGAATGCTCTTAGATCTGGATGGAGTTGATCTGTACGTCGAAAAACCAACAGTCTACTGATGTGCAACTTCTATTCTTCCTAAGAAAATCTCCATTCTCTTTTAATCTCACCATCAAAAGTGATGGTATCTGGACACTTGCTCATGAGAGATACTTATTCAGTTTGGGCAGGCACAGATAGAATATAGCTGGAGAAAAAAACAAATAAAATAAAAACCAACTAAGTCAGCTCTGTAATTTTAAATCAATTGTTAGTGAGAAGTTTTATTCTAAAGTTAGTTTAAGTCACTGCCCTTCTACTGCTGATGGTATGCTATGGCCCAGTTACAGGGCTGCCTCGGATAGGGTTGCATGATCACCACTACTACTACCACCACCACCACCACAACAACCACAACAACATTTAAGAGCAGAAAAAGGATGGGACAGGTCCTACCACTTCTGCCATCTTTTTTTTTTTTACTACAGAAAATCTGTTAAGGAAGGAAAGATGGAAGAGCTGCACACAGTAGCCTTTGATTGGTAGCGCTAGGAGCAGTTCATCTGAAAGCATCCTGGAAGTAATTCCTATTGAACTCAGTTGGAGTTAATTCTAAGTAAACATGAATGTCCCATTGAAAAGAGTGGGAGGTTAAATTTGTCACAAATAGGGATGGGAAAACCAGGAATACTTTCCCAAACTTTTCTTCAAAGTTCGGTTTAGCTTGGTCCCATTCCTGTTTATGACTTTTTCGGTTTGTTCAAACAAGTACACATTTTCCAAAAGTGTGCACTCTCCCTCACATTGACCAGAGTGTGAAAATTAGAATTTTTTAAAAGTTATCTCTCTAGGTCTCCTGTATCTACTTTAGGTAATGTGGGTTGTTGTTGTTGTTTTAAAAAAATGCACAACTTTAAATTGTTAATTTTTAAAGTTGTACATTTCTAAAACTGCACATTTTTCTCCCCATTTATTTAGTATCAATAATAATAGATAAAAAGTGTAAAAATGTGAATATTTAAAAGTGTGCATTTTAAAAGTTGTGCATTTCTTAATGTGTGCATTTGTAAAAGTGTACACCTCCCCCATTTAAAGAATGAAAATGGGATTATTTAAAATGTGCATTTTTAAAAGTTCTTATTTTTAAAAACTGCACACTTTGCAAAACACAAGCACAAGTTCAGGAATTTGTGAACATTTTTTGAGAATATGCATTCCCATTCCATTCACTTTTGAGGTTTCCAAATGGAGCGTTATCAAGCGATTTGTGAATTGAAACAATATTCTCATACATCCCTACTGGCAACTAACCTTTTTCCATTTGTGGGTGGTACAGACCAGCACTGCCCTGTCCTGTAAGTGGAAGGAAAAATAGGGAAATAGTGTGCCCATACTCCTTTTTGCCTTTCTCTTCCAATTTCCTTCCTCTCAGAGCTTGGAGAGGAAGGAAAGGGGGCAGCTCTGTGGGTGGGCAGGGGAGAAGACTGGGATGGTCAGCTTATGAATAATCTTCTGGCTGCCCCAGCCTTCCTCTCTGCAGAGCCCCAGCTAGATAGGTAAAATCAGCAATCGCCTATCTAGTGAAAATGCAGGGCGAGAGAACTGTGAAGGCTAAGATCACCTCCATGCTCCTCCCTCCCTACATGGATGCTTGTTAGCCTCTGAGTTTGGAGGCTGACAGGATCCCCATAGTATTGTGTCCTTATTTTAGGGGGAAAGATGATGATTAAGGTGGAGACATGGTAGTGGTATTTAGTGCAATCCTATGCATGTTTACTTGGAAGTTGGTCCTGCTGTCGCTCATAAAAATTATTCATGGTATGAAAGAGAATAGAGAGAAAATGTTCCTCTATCTCATAATACTCAAACTTACTCAATAAATTAGTACTATTCAAAACAAGCAAAATAAAAGACTTCTTCACACGACATAATTAATTTAGGGCAGGGGTAGTCAACCTCCAGATGTTTTGGACTACAACACCCATTAGCCCCAGCCAGCATGGCTGTTGGTCAGGAATTATGTAAATTGTAGGCCAAAACATCTGGAGGACACTGGGCTGTCTACCCCTGATTTATGTTATTCCCTGTCACAAGTTGTAGTAATGGCCAGCCAGTAGCTTCAATGGCTTCGAAGGGGAGTCAGACAAATCTGAATTCTTAATTCTATGACTTTTTTCCCCTTACAAAGTAACACTTCCCCATAATTTAAGAGAAAGTCAGAAGATCAAGAGATAATTTAATGATCAAGTGATCATAATTAAACACCATTTCCTACAAGTTTTTAGCCATCACACACTACCAACAATCATGAAATTAAGGATTATAAAACAAGATGTAGCTACCGCCAAAAATAACAGTCCTATGTTACTTTTGCCTTCTGCCTCCATATCGAGTACAACTCATCCCAAATCTTAGTACTTAGTACTATTAGCTCACTGCAAAGTTTCACTTCTCTTTTCTCACGCAAGGAACTTCTGCTGTCAGGAGAAACCCTTCTGCTCAAGGAAGAAGGTTTCTCTTATGGATGGGGGCCTCTAGGTCCAATCCAATATATATTTCTCTGCTCCCAACAGCAGCAGTGGATGTAGCAGCACAAGGGTGGGGAAAAACATCAGAACACAAGGTACTTTTATTGTTGTTTTTCATTCTTAGAACTGCCTTTTTCCAAGCAGTTCACATCAGAATAATTAAAAATGACGCTCAAAAATAAACATAAATCATAAATAAAACTAAAACAACCTAAAATAAGCTTCTGCTCCAGTATCATTCTTCTCCTGGGATCAGGGAGATGTTTTCCTACTATATCCTCAAATTCCTTACATCTCAGTTTTTGGGGGCACACAACTTCCCCTTAAGAGATTGGTTGTTCTTAAGAGACTGGTTGCTACTGCTGCAGCTAGTCTGATATTGTGGAGTTGGAGCTTCTCACATTCTGCCAGAAGTACTTCCACAGCCCTTGGACAAAGAGAGTTTACTAGACCAGGGATGGGGAACTTCTGGCCCGGGGGTCTCCCAGGCCCTCTCTGAGCTCCCACCCCATCTCCAAGTGTAGAGGAAGGCAGCCTTTCTCTAGTGCTGAAGGGACTGTTCTTTCCCCTGAGAGAGAATCAGGAGAAATCACTCCATGTCTTCTCTGCCTGGAAAATGGGGCCTCATGATATCAGGGGGCTTTGGGAAGGGGGAGGGGCTTTGAGAGGGAGGGGCTTACTCTTGATATCATCAGGCAATGTCTAGTACAATCCACACTTGTACTAGATATTAAGAAGGGTGGGGAACTTTGCAATAGCAACCTTATATTTATTTCTAACATTTAGCTGTACCATTACTGATGAAGGGGAAAAGTATGTTACACATGCTTAGCACATGTAAGAGGCAGAGATGCCTCTTTATTGTTCCTTTTATGTGCCAAGACTGGACACCCCTGGACGTGGATCGTGTTCATTGATAGGTTGCTGGAAACGTAGGAAGGCCAGGCAGAGAGTGGGTTCGGTGAGCTGAATGGCTGCCAGAAACCCCACGCTCCCTCCTGCCATGGGGATTAAGTGATCCCACCCTGCAATTGTGATACTATGGCGTTTTAAGGGCCAAAGGTGGGGCCAAAGTGGTGCTGTGAAGACACCCCCCTTGTCTATTTTTGTTTCTTCTGAGTAGCCAGCACAACGGATAGACTATGTCCTTCCAGGCATATGTTCTTGATATTTTCCTCCATTTTCCAGATGGGAACCGAGACTATAGGGACTTGGTAAAGGTTGTCCAAGGAAGACTGAGAAAGGAACAACTTTCCTGTGCAACCCTTAGCAGGTAAATTGCAGCTGAGAAGGAAACAGAACGCACAGGTCTCTTGAGACACTACCCAGGTGCAACACTCCCTCTGCCTTTTACGTTCATAAAGGAGCAAACAAAACAATTCCAAAAGGCTCTGTGATACGTTCTTCCAAGAAAATGCCAGAGTTTTATTGCTACCTGGAACATATGAGAAGCTGAATGAAAAGACTACAGAGTGCAACATCCGATGGTGTTTTTCAATCTAGGACAAAGGTTGCCTGTCACCCTCCCACTGCCCTGCATTTTATTATCCTTGCTATTTTATTTTTATTTCCCATCCTGCATGATCACAACAGCTTAACAAAAACAAACACAATGTTTCAGCTGGAAGGCTACATCTCCTGCTACAACACAGCAATGATGTTCCCATTAAAGATTTACAAGGCCCATCCAAGGATCCTTCCTTGATTCTTTACTGCTGTGAGGAAGGGAAGCCTGAGACTAAGGAGAGGAAGGCTGAACAGCTCTTGATGCTAATCCAAAACAAGTGGCTTAAGAAACTCTCTTTTTTTAATCCCCTTTCCTTTTTTGGGCTGAGAAAACTTTTATTGACGATGAGAAAGGGGGGGAACAGATGCCCCCCAAATGTTACCAATATAACATTTCAAGACAAAAGCAATGAGGAAAACAAAAGGAATATGTGCATCCTTTCTCTCCCCTCTACAAGGATTCGCTTTTGCGCCTGGTTAGGCGATTATGTGCATAATCGCTGAAGCGCATTTACGCCTAATACCTCTGCAGGAGAGGCGGTGAAGCGCATTAACGGATGACCAAAATGTGCTTTACAAGTAGTTAATGCGCATAATCGCTTGTTCACATAGTCAAAATGCGCTTTAACGGCGGGAGCAAAATAAAACTCACTGTTTAACGCGCATTCGATAATGCGCATAATCAGAGGGATAGCGCGCCTCTACGCCCGATTTGCGCTCCGTTGTTGTAGAGGTAATTTTTTTAATGCGCCTTGAAAGAGCTTTAAATGCCTCTTGTAGAGGCAGCCTGAATTTCAATGCAGGGTAAGTTTGTATGCAGCATCTGAGAGGTGTGTGTTCTTCAAAAGCATGACCAGCCATGCATTAATGCATTCCATTAATCTGGAAAGAGGCCAGAGACAAGACAGGCAGGCAAAGACACTGGGCCGGTTTGCACAATCACAGCGGGGGAAAGAAGCCACAGTGGAAGCCCACGCATGAAGCAAATGATGTAATCCTTTCCTACATCAGCATCACCCTCGATAGAACCTGGGTTGCTTCCCTACTATCTGCTTTCCCTGGAAGCGACACAATTTTGTTTTTATGGAGATTCCAGATAACATTATTGCTAATCTGTTGCATTCCAGTGTTTTCTGTTTTGTCCTCCCTTTTTTCAGACTTGATTTGTGGCTTTTCTATTTAAAAACAAATCAAAACAAAACTAGCCTTTTCAATATGTGCTGGAAAAGTCTTATTGAAGGCTCATTCTGAAACTCTTTGTCCAATCTTTAAAGTGGGTGCTGCCTGTCATTTAGTCAATCCCTGTTCCCAGTGAGGGGGACTTTAATTTCTGATTTCCTCTGTGCAGCCAGGGGGCGGATTCCAATGTTAGATGAGCAGACCTCTTGCTTCTTGCATTGGGACTTCCCTTTCCCTCCCTCATCTCTGCAGCCGCTACACTCCCCGCCCTCCAGGGTCTCCTATCTCTCTAGAGCAGATTTGGGGATGGTGCAGAGGGATACAGAAGAAAAGGGAATCCATTCCACAAGTGGATACTGTTCCAGTGGTGGATGGACACGGTTGGATCCCTCCCAGAGCAATTGCTCATGCATTTATTTTATTTTATTAAGACTGGTATTCCATTATTTGAAACGTGCTGTAACTTAAATTTTTTAACATTCTTATGTTGATTCCTTCGTAATAATGAAGAACTAGAAATCAAAATTAGAGCTATGGGGTGTTTTTATTTGTTGTTAGAAAAGCAGGGGGAAATTTGGAGTGGAAAACAACAGGACTGGGCAGCTTAACTCCCATGGAGTTCAAAACATGTATTTGAGCTCATTTGGGACCCAAATGATTCTACCCTCCAAATTCCCACCTCTTCAAGTTACATTTTCTTTGTAGAAATTAAAAAACAAAGCACTGCATTGTCGTGGCTCTAAAACACACACTCGCACACATTGTGCAGTTAGCTTATGAAACGGGAATATCTCCAAAGCCTCCTAAAATGTCAAATAGGGTTGAATCGGATTTCAAGGAGCATTAAAACCTATCAATCAGCATAACATTTTTCTACTTGGGTCAAATCTAGTGTCGGGGGATAATTCTGTGTTCTGACAAGTACAGTGATGGATCATTTGTGCAGGTAGTAGTTAAAGGGCCAAATTAGACATAATATAGAAGATTCACAACCAGGGTCTCCTGTGGGTTTGGCTTGTCATTGTGCATGTGCTTGTGTGGTTTTTACTAGCTAGCAATCCCATGTGGGTGCTTTGAGGATCAGGGATGTGGCACACTCTGAGAGAAGAAGCTCAGTTTTTCCTTCCATACCCTTTACCCAATCTAAGTCACTCCCTCAAACTGCCATTAGTTCTGCAGAGCCAGAGAGAGAGAGAGAGAGAGAGAGAATGAGTGCTGGACTGGGAGTCAGGAGATCCCAGTTCTAGTCCCCATTTGGCCATGGAAGCTCATTGGGTGGCTTTTGGCCAGTCACAGACTCTCAGCCCAACCTACCTCACAGGGTTGTTGTTGTGAGAATAAAATGGAGAGGCGGAAGATTATGTATGCTACCTTGGTTTCCTTAGAGGAAATAAGGCAGGATATAAATGTAATAAATAAACAAGAGCTTGGGGATGAAAGGGTTAAACACCCTTTTCCAGTGCAGCACTTCATCCATCTTCAAAGCAAAATTTGCCAACAAGGATCTCCTGTACTGCATGTCATTTCGCCCTTAGATAGCTCTTGCAACCAGCAAAATAACACAGCACACACTTTGCACCTACCAGGTCACCCTGAGGATATCCATTTGCAGCATCTCAGGAGAAGACCTCTGCCAGAAACCTCAGAGAGCTGCAGCCAGTCAAAGTAAATACACTACTGGCCTAAATGAACCAATGTTCTTACTCAACTTTCTGGAGCTAGGGATGTGTGTCAGGGGTGCTGAACCTCTCTCAGCACATTCACTCCTGGGGGCTGCATTCCAGTTCTGGGAGGGGCTGAAAGCAAAAGGGGTGTGGCCAAAGGCAAAGGAGCAGACACCAAATATATCAGCCTATTTTAGCTTAAAACTCTTGCTGCCAGGAACTCAGCCTTAGGAGACACATGTCAGCCTTTTAGAATGAGGGGGAAAACTGCAAAAAAAAAAAAACCCAGGAAATCACCAAATTATTTGCCCCCAGGCCTGAGCTTCTGCACCACTGAAGTGTGGTGTATTTAAAAAAACACTCCAGTGTATTAAAAAAAAACAAATCATGGGAGTGCATCATAAATTGACTTGAGCCAGAACATGTCTGTTAGGCACTCTCTCTCCAGCTCTCCTCTCTCAAGCCAACACCCTAGCCAAGCCTTCACTATCCTGGTCCTCTCCAGATGTTCTGGACCAACTCCCATCAACTCCAGCCAGCGTGTCCAGTGGTCAGGAACATGTGGAGTTGTAGTTCAGAACATTGGGATGGCATCAGATTGGGAATGGCTGCCCTAGCCAAACTTGTATGCCAACTGTTCCATCAGCTGCCTTTTAAGCCATGGAATATATGGTAGACTCACCTGTTCCTTTCTCTCAGAATAGGGCACGATAAGCATAGACCAGCAGTTCAAAGTCAATACTCTCTGTGCACTTGTGCATGTTGACAAAAGGATCTGTCCTCATTCTGATAAGTTCCCAGAATTAGCAGCAAGACAGTATAAAGGCACAATGGTTTTCAGCAATGGTTCTTCAAGTAGTTAGGTAGGCAGGGTAATCCCTATGAAATGCCATTTATCTGGCTGTTGTGATGAAACCTCAAGACAGTGGCTACACAGCAATGATAGAATTAAACATCAAGTATTTACTAAAGAGATACTCTCTAGGTCTGCGTGTACTGGTGCATTGTTTTCAATTTTCTAGCAGAGCAGCCTTCAGGCTATTCTATTCCCGGGAATTTTTAAAGCTCTCTCAAAGGAAATCTACTTTCCTTCCATTTTTGTTATTAAAACGATAATCATCTAAATAGCATACTCCACAGAAAGCAGACATGGATTTAGTGACAGCACCAATAAAGGCTTGTTGACTGCTCTGAAATCTCTGTGCAATAATCAATGCTTGATATTTGCAGGGTGTGGGGACACCCACACTCTTGTCACATTTCATTTTATGTTTGTCATTCAGTGTCCTGGAACTAATCTTTGTACGTTTCCTGCGTGTAAGCTGGAAGCTGCCTTGTGGAAGGTTTCCCTCTAGTAGAGGAGAAAAAAGGCATTTGGAAAGATGGAGGATTGCTCCCCTGACAGCCATGAGTGAGTGGAGGATTGTTATGCCCATGTGAATTCATACCTTTAAAACAGAAGCAGTAGCCAGCTTATACTGGAAACTGCACTCTATATAGATAGAAAAGAACTATCATTTCTTTTGCCATTAAGACTCTGGCGAAACCTTAAGGGTTGCATTATTTTCCTCAAGAGCAGATCTTCTCTTAATCTTTCTCTCCATGATCCTGAAAAGCTTGCTACAGTCCCATTATTTTTTACCATTTCAAGACCTTCCTCCAAGTAACCTCACAGGAAAGAGATACTCTGTCTTGGTGCAGGAAGGTGAAATTAAAACACACACGTATGCACACATGAAAAGTACTGCACTGGCTGCCAGATCATTTCTGAGCCAAATTCAATGTGTTGGTGTTGACCTTTAAAGGTTCTCAGTAGCTTTGGTCCCAGGTACCTAAAGAATACATATCTTAATGCCAATCTGCCTGAATCTTAAGGTCATCTGCTTCTAGTCCTGATGCTTCTATGCTACCTCCAGAATCATATGCCTATGTACACCAGTTGCTGGGGAACGTGGGCAGGAGGGTGCTGTTGCACTCATGTCCTGCTGGTGAGTTTCCTGTCAACAGCTAGTCAGCCACTAAGAGGAGCCCTGCTGGATCAGACCAAGGGTCCATCTAGTCCAGCATTCTGTTCACACAGTGGCCATCCAGCTGTTGACCAGGAATCCTCGAGCAGGACACTGTGTGAGCAGAAGGTTGGACTAGATGGACCCTTGGTCTGATCCAGCAGGGCTCTTCTTATGTTCTTACCCTTCTCCAGGGCAGCCCTCCACACACCAAAGTAGAGGTGAGGGCTGACTAGAAAGAGTGTTCTTGGCTGTGGGGTTCCGCTTCTGGAACTCCCTCTCCAAAGAAACCCACCTGGCACCTACTCTGTCATCCTTTAGGCATCAGGGAAAACCTTCATATTCTCCCAGGTAGGATTTTAGATTTCAGTCTACTGTTTTTATTGGCATTTTCTCTGTTTTAGAATGGGGTTGTCAGGAAAATGGTTGTTCAGGAAAGAATAGATCACCTCTCTCCCCTCCTGCTATGAAGCAGCTTATTTTTACAAAAAGTGGCTGTTGGAGCTTGATAGAGCACAGGGGAGAGATGCCCAATGTCAGGATCTTCTCTGATCCAAATTACTCCACCAACCCACCATGTAATGTTTCTAAAATATATTGTCTAGAATGGCCTGTCTTTGTTTTGGATCTCTCATTCATAGAAACCAATATATCAGCAATTCTCTGTTCTAGATTTCATGCACTTTGACGGAAAATACATATTCACAATACAATAAGTATCTTTCATTAACAGTGAACAACTATGACAAATTCCTATATTCTGAACAGAGGAAAAGTACCCACCCACCCCGGTCACAGCGTCTGCGATTTGGCATATCAGTGAGCAAAAGCACAAAGGGCAGATATTTGGGGTTTTATTATCAAATACATCCTCTCAGGTTAAGCCATTTTACAGTAACCCATTTGATCCTAACTGGCTAGTTCTTTTGTAGTATAATTAGATAGAACCAGACTCTAAGGGCACAATCCTTGCTAGGAGTTGTAGGACATTTTTCTATCTAAACATGCATAGGATTGTGCCCTAATTTATTGATTATCTACCTAGACCACTTACATTAGAAATTGAACATCTCACAATTGGTCCAAACAGCAATCCCACAGCTTTTACTGGTCTCACATTCCCATACATAGATGTAGCATCACTGCAGTATTCGATTTTCCTGGAACCACCCACATCACAAATCCAAAAAAAGCTCTTATACTCTCCACCATCTTTCCTTCAAGGAACTCTGAAAGTGCTCTGAGACACAAAATTCTATTCAAGACAGTAAATTAGATTTTTAAAAAGAATTATTTGCAGATCTGGGTGCGACTTTTGCCTTCCTTTCTTTTCCCTGTAAATTTTATATGATTAGACACTTGGCTTCACTGACTAGGCTCAGACAACACAATAACCTACAATGGATTAAATAATCCACTGAGGGTTATTTAACATACTGTGGATTATAGTGTCATGTGGTGGGATTTTTTTAACCCACGGCAGGTTATTTTGCCAAAATAGCCCACACAAATAACAAATGTTGTGCAGAGTGGGTTATTTAAACCACCATTGGTTATCATGCTGTTTGGAGGGTTCCGTTGGTTATTTTCATCGGCTAGGGAATCGCTAGGCCAGAGGTGTCAAAGTGGCAGCTGCCACTCTACTCAGAACTCTATTTCGGGATACAAGCAGTAGGACTGAGAGGAGGAGGGAGGGTGGGAACGAGTTATTCAACGCACCATGGATTAATAATACACCCACAGTTGCTTAGAACCAACTCACATTTGCTTATTTCTCTCATCATGAGGTGAGTACCCATAAAATAGCCAAGTGTAAGTTGACTATTAACTCACCGTTGACTATTGTGATGTCTAAATGCAGCCACTGGTTCACAAAGCTATTTCTCTGGAATTTCTTACTAAAATCTTCCCTGGCTTCTGCTTATCCCTTGTGTCTTAAGGATAGTTCAGAAGATCCTATATGATTGGGTGTCCTCTGAGCTTTGGGAAAGTAAATCAAATTCTCCTTACTAATATTTCTAGAGCTGGGCTTAAAGGAGGTATCAGCTGGGGTGAAGGATCATCCCCAATAGCCAAAAAACCCATTGGCTTTCAGGGTAGGATGAGTCCATGGTGACAGCTAATTTAAATATTTTCAGGGAATCCTTACAAAAAGGGAATCCAGTAGTGGAGAAAGTTTGTCTCCCTACCAACCCAGAACAGTCACACAAGCATAATGCTTGATCCTTTAACAAAGTATAGCACAGAACTAATTGAACTCCATACAAATAAGTCCTTCCTAATTTAGTCCTATTTATAATGGTCAGTGCCAGTAAATGTGCACTTAAACCTCTCCCACTGAAATGAATGGGATTTAAAACTGCTTAACTTTCCTGTGATGGAGCAGCTGGAATAAACAAAGCAAAGGTCACATATGTGTGTAATAAATAATTTGTCAGGACATGGTTCTACTAATAGCAGAATTTGGAATTTGCAGAAATTCTGCATTCATAACCACATTCTAAGCAGTACAACTTACAATAACTATAGGCTTTGGTATACATAAACATCATTTTAAAAGATACATTAAGGTCCATGTCAAATGTATACGTTAAAAGCACAGTGATCTCTATATTTGTGGCTTGAAACACGGCAGCACTGAATGAGTAGGAGCACCCCTCAGATAAGATGGATAACTGAAATCTGTAGACTCAAAACAGGAACAAATAGAAGTAAACAGGAAAATCTACAGACAAAATGTCACAAAATGGCCCAAAGTTTCCACGCTGGATTCTGAAAACAGCATTTTGGAGCCAAATTAGATGTAGTGGAATGCTAAACACAAATACATGAAGTGATATGGTTGGGTTTTTTGATTGGTGGGGATGGGTAAGAGATTTTTGCTGGGAAAAATGTCTTCTCCTGCAGTGGTTCCAGTAAAAACAATCACCCACTTCCTACCTTCCAGGGCTAATAGCTGCCACCTGTGGGTGGGGTTCATTGGGACTATGAAAGGGGAGGAAAGCTTTAATCCCTTCTCCCTAAGGGCCTGACAAAAATTGCCTCCCTTCCAGCATTAAGAATCAAAAAGGTAACTACGGCACTTCAAATGATGCATTTAGTGTCATGAGTCTAGTTTGATCTTTGGAAAGACTCAAAGAGATCCTGAAAAAGATGATTGTAGAAACTAGAAATGATGCTTTTGTTATAGGAAAACAAAGGTAATGTTTTTTTTACAGGAAGTTGGTGTTTTCTGTTTCCTCAGGCATCTTCAAGGGAACTGAGATCAGCTAAATACTTTCTGACAGTCCTGCAGTAGATCTAAGGTTTCAATTAAGCGAGCTGCAGGGATGAGGCGGGGGAGACCATTTTGGTACAGACCATTTCTATTAAGAGTGCTCATATCTTACTTTTCTCTGATAGTCTTATATTGCTTCCATACTACCTCATTCCCCCAGAATAAACATCATAACTCCGTTTTGTACAGGGACTCCAGATGACATTGCACACAGCTGTGTTCCAGTGTTTTCCGTGTTATCCTCCTGGGCTTTTTCCAGACTTTTGGTAGAAACGTATGTATGTTAGAACACAATTGCACTTTTCAGTGTGGACTGGCAAAAACAACACTAGTAAAGCTTTTCAGGGTTACTGTCCCTTTAATTAGGAGCTTCCTCCTTGCCCCTTTCTTATAAAGCAGCTTCTGCTCCTGCAATTAGTTTTTTTCCCCCTGTGTGGCACTGGCATTCCGGAATTGCCCCTAAATTAGTCAGGAAAGGGCTCAAATTTTTCATTAACAACTATTCAGGCAAACAGAGCAATTGCTCATTAATTATATTTGTTTATCATCACAACTGTGAAACTGCAAAACAGACACAACTAATTCCAGGAGTAGAAGATGACATAGAAGAAAAGGGCATAGGAGAAGTTATAAATTAAAGGGACAGTGACAGGGAAAAGAAGGACCTTTCCTGTAAGGGAACTTACTTCTGAGTAAATATATAGTAAGTTCTTGACTATGAGGGTGAGAATTAACAGAATTTTATGGGGACTAAAACAGTCTATTAAGGGCCACATGGAACCACCTTTTAATTCCACTTCTAATTGATTGCAGAAAAGCAGTGGCTCAGCACAATACTAAAGGACACTGCTATGGAAGCAACCTTGGACCATGATATGGTATAAGACCTACTTTAAAAAAAAAATTGCCCTCCAATGACAACCAATGACTAAATGATTTATGTTATTATTAGATAGGCTGACCATACGAAAAGGAGGACAGGGCTCCTGTAACTTTAACAGTTGTAGAGAAAAGGGAATTTCAGCCAGTGTCATTTGTATGGAATTAGTTCCTGGTGAAATTCCCTCCTCATTACAACAGTTAAAGTTGCAGGGGCCCTGCCTTCTTTTGTATATGGTCACTCTAGTATAGTGCCTGCAACTTTAACTGTTGTGATGAAGAGGGAATTTCACCAGGAACTAATTGCATACAAATGACACTGGCTGAAATTCCCTTTTCTCTACAACTGTTAAAGTTACAGGAGCCCTGTCCTCCTTTTCATATGGTCAGCCTATTATTAGATTACATATTACTAATATGATTACATGATCCAGCACTAGAGTTAGACATTTTTAAGTCCCATTACAACTTAAAATTATGTTGGTTTGGCTAGATTATCTGCTGTGTTGTTGTTTTAATGTTGTTTTAACTATTTACTGTCTCCAGGAATATTTGGGGTATGGAACAAAATTTTCAGACACCTAACAATTAAAAGATTCACAGGGACAGATACTGGTGCTGTGTTAAAAATTTATTCCACATTTTTTCAACCATTCTAATGCAACTTGATAGAAAATAAATTGCTTTCAAAGAGAAATTCAAAGGAAAAGAACATTTTGGAGAAATTCTCATGGGTTGGGTTTAGGCTTCTTGTGCTTAGCTTACTGAGGCTGAGGAGTATGAGTGTCCTGTTTTCATTATGCAATCATCTGTCCAGTTAAAGCCCAGGGGAAGATATCATGAGGTAATTCTTCCTCTAGGGCTTTTTCCGATCAGGAAGCAAAGGACTCCTGGGAGGCTGCAGAGCAATGGAGAGATGTGAAGAAAACACACACACAACCCCCTCAGTCACCTTGCAGTGATTAGGTAAGCTCAAAAAATCACAAAAATAAATTATAAAACAATTATAAAACACGAGGGAAGACAACTTTCAGGAAATTGGAAGACAGATGTAGGCATAGCACTAGCTTCACCTCTTCCCTGAAGCTAGACACAACACACACACACCTCCCATCTGCATTGTGGTGGGTGCAAAATGGAGGCCTAACTGCCAACATCATTGATATTTGGAAGGGTAGTACCAAAAAAACAACCTTACAAAAAAAAAGGTTATGCTACAATCCCTGCCAATGGTGTACCCTACCTGTTGGGAATTTCTCCTCTCCCTGGAGAAATTTGGTGACATTGTTCTCTCTCTGCACACACACATGGTCATTTCTCTGCCCACAAAGAGGGTGCATAATTTTAAGATGCCATTTGTTCAGCAGTTCTAATAGATACCCATGTGCAAAGAAGACAGCCATAAATGCTACCTGCAAAAAACTCTGATTCCAACCTAAATAAGTCATGTTCAGAGGACAGAGTGTTTTATCATCTGGTATTTAGTGTCAAAGGAAAAAGAACAAAATCTGTTTCTAGCAAGTGTGCAGGTGAAAGCTCAAAACAAAGATATATGCCTTTGTACGTTTCCTTTACCATGAGAGAATAAAGAGGCAAAAGCCACAAGACAGTATTTTCTTAGTACAATCTTATGTTGATTATCTTAGTAAATCGGTAATATGTAGGCACTCTTGAACAACAAAGATTTCATGTAGGCCAAATTTTGCCCTGAGGTTTCATCAGTAAAATAGCCTACATTCTACTTTATTGCCATGTTAATAATTGCCTTATTTATTTGTTTATTTATTTATTACATTTCTATATTACTCAATAACCCAAGCTTTCTGAGTGGTTCACAAAAATTAAAAAACACGTAATTCAGATAGAGAGTCTCAACTCCTTCCAATACAGAGACATAGTGGAGGGCATAAAATTAACTTGCAACAGGGAGCAAACCACAATCCATAGTATACAGATGGAAGCTTTGCAGCCTAATCCTATGCATGTTTACTCAGGAGTAAACACTGAGCTAAATGGGCCTTATTTTCAAGTTAGTACACCAAGGATTTCAGCTGAAAAGTGCTAGCTATGAATGGAGCCACACTAGAGAGGTCCATATAATAGAGGTTTTTTTGTGTTCCTATAATGAATAGAGGATATGGACTTATAGGCTGTCTCATCACTCTCTTTCACTAAAACAGGGTGGGAGAAGATAGGTCAAACAGGACAATGCCAAATTTATGCAAAATCATAGAATAATAGAGTTGGAAGGGGCCTATAAGGCAATCGAGTCCAACCCCTTGCTCAATGCAGGAATCCACCTTAAAGCATCCCTGACAGATGGCTGTCCAGCTGCATCTTGAATGCCTGTAGTGTGGGAGAGCGCAAGACTTCCTTAGGTAATTGGTTCCATTGTCGTACTGCTCCCCATGCTATTGAACACTGACATGAAACTTTTGAGTGGGGTCATCCAGAGTTTGGTAATGTGTTGCCCTCAGTATGTTGATGACACACAAATCTTTCTCCTTTTCATCCTTATCAGGCTGTGGATGTGTTAGATTGGTTACTCGTTGAGACAAAGGCCATGTCTACACTAGCTATTTTTCCTGGGGTTGTCCCTAGGTCATCCCTGTGCATCCAAATGATCCCGGGGGCAACCAGGGACGACCCTTCCATTTTAACGGGATAACTGGTTGCCCAGTTATCATGATTTTCTCCTCTGTCCCAGAACCATCCCGAGGACCACAGGAGGTGTGGCGTGCAATCCTGCCTCCTTGTGAATAAGCACGGCACTGGAAATGGTCACGGAACTGCGAGGGGAGGCTCCATGCCCATGGGGAGCAGCAATTTCACCATCCCTGAGATGGTGGAGGGGTTGGGGCACGGGTCTGTTTGTTTTTTACCTTTTTCACCGTGCACATGCACGCGGCTCCTCTTCCCCCAAACCTTTTTTTTTTTTTTTTTTAAATGGCAGCCACGACATCCCTCTTCCCTTTCCGGACATCGCGTGGCCATCTAGATGCTGGGGGAGGATCATGGAAGCAAGTAAGTTTGCAATCCTCCCCCCTCTACACCCTTAGGTGTAGAAAGGGCCAAAGAACTGGATTAGGGCTCATAAACTGAAACTCAGTCCAGACAAGAATGAGATGCTGTTAGTAGGTAGTTCTCCTGACTGGATAGAGGGTGTTCATCCTGTTCTAGATGGAGTTGCACTCGCTTTATGGAGCAGGTTTGTAGCTTTGGGGTTCTCCTGGAATCAGCTTTGTCACTAGAGGCTCAAGTAAACTGCCGAGAAAGCTTTGGCTATTGGGCGGTATAGAAATGCAGTAAATAAATAAGTGGCTTCAGCAGCATGGACTGACTTCTATCAGCTTTGACTAGTGGTGCACCTACGCTCCTATCTGGACAGGGATAACTTCAATAGTTTATCCTCTGGTAAACCCCAAAGCAGATTACTGCAATGCACTCTGAGTGGGGCCCCCCTTGAAGATGGTTTGGAAGCTGTAACTTGTGTAAAATGCAGCAGCCAGATTAATAGTGGGATGAGAAGGTCTGAATATATCACACTGACTCTGGCCCAATTGCACTGGCTGCCTGTACATTTCCAAGTCCAATTCAAGGTGCTGGTCTTGACCTATAAAGCCTTACATAACTTGGGACCACAATACCTGATAAAGTGCCTCTCCCAGTATGAACCTATCCATGCACTACAACATCTAAGGAAGGTTTGGAAGATGGCAGCAAGGGAGTCAGTCTTCTCAGTGATTGCCACCCCAACTGTGGAATGCTCTCACCTTTGAGGTCACTATGACACCAATATTGTAATCTTTTCAGTGCCAGGTTAAGATTATCCTTTACTCCCGGGCAATTGACAGCACATGATGGGGCATTTTAGGTTTTATCAGGGGTTAGTACTTCTATTGTTACTTGGTTTAAAATTATCTTAATATCTTATGTTTTATCATGCTGTGATCCTCCCAGAGTGGTATAGAAATGTATTAAATGAATAGATGGATGTGAATGAACTTTGAATAGGGTATTAATCAAAATTGCCCAGTTTCTATACTCGAACAGGTTTAATTTCATGTGGACCCCACCCCCATTCTGTGCTAAGGATGAACAAACTGTGGGTTAAATAGACTTGTTGATGGAAGGGGCACATTTTTATTGCTGCCTTCCTCCAGGGAATTTGGAGCAGTATATATGAGGTCAACACATTTTATCCTCACACTAATTCTGTGAAGCAGAATCCAATCAGCTTCATGCTGACCATGGATTTGAACCCAGGTCTCTTCCATCCTTCTAGTATTCTATCCATTATAGTACACATGGGATGACACTATTTTCCTTCAGCATATTTATTTAACTACTATAGCTGGATACATTCTAGATGGAAATTCTACTTGCTTATTATTATTATTATTATTATTATTAAAAATTGAGCTGCTCAGCTAGCTACACAGGGAAATCACTGCATCTGAATCAGCCTTCCTTAAATCATCTCTATTTTTATTTTTGTTAGTTTAAAAATGATTATAAGCTGCGGAGAGGGGGCAGGCGAGGAGAGCAAAGAGAGATAAAAATAAGGATTGCTGCTTTCTCTGCATTGTCGTGACTCGATCTCGGCAAGTGGGCACTCACCCGAGAGTTAGGAATCTGTAATGTAAATAGCACATGCTTTACACACATATGAGCTACAAATGACATATTGGCAACGGCGCCAAAGCATCCGTGCAGTTCTTGAGAAATCCTTCCTGGAGTAATGCGAGTATGGGGGCGAGGGGACGGGGGGCGGGCGATGCTAGAGAAAAGGGAGAGGATGATGGATGAGATCTTTTGCTTTCCCTCGGTGCCGCCGCCACCCCAATCCATCTATCAGACGATGCCGGCGAGCCCCAAGGAAAGGAATCAACAAAGTCACGCTTCCTAGTCACATGTTCAATGTTTTCATCCTATTGACTTTCCGCAGGATTGGAGGCTTTTTTTTTCTTTTTTTTTTGGACATGTAAAGCAACAAGCCCGATCGCGATGTCTTTCCCCCCTTTCCAATGTCCCCCCCACCGCCTCCGCCATCACCGACACATTTCCAGCAAAGAAGGGAAAAGAAAACGACAAAACAGAACAGGATCTACCAATGGGAGAAAAATCAAGTTACCAGCACCTATGATGGAGACAGGATTATTAGCGTAGATAGGATGCTCTTATTGTCTGTCAAAATAAGAATACTGCAGCGATCACAAAGTCGTCTTAGGTTTTACAGGTATCCCTTCCTTGCCATTTTCCCACCTGCCTTTCTTATCTTTTTGCGATTATTTTTTTTAAAAAGACTCACTGAACTCACCACTGTTACCGGCGACACCATGTTTGCTGAACAGCTTTCTCTTTTCAGTCCTTCGCCTTTGTTTATATAGTCGGATCTGACTCCGGGGTGCCCTTTAATTCGGATCAGAGTGTATCTATTTTTCTCAATGCCGATTGTTTTCTCGGTTCTTTTTTAGAACGCCGTGACGTCACAATAACCGGAGCGAATGTGCGGAGAGAAGAGAACTGGGGGCGGCACTTGAGCCGCTGGGTTCCCACCCCTCTTGCCCTCCTCTGTAGGAGCTCACTTGCTGGTGAGTAGACCCTGTGCGTAAGGGGAGGGGTCTGCCCTAATGTAAAACCCGCCCTCTGTCCTCAACCAGTATATGTACGGATCCAGTCCAACCAGATTCTGTTTTTTTTTCCTTGCTCCAAATTTCTGCCATCATCCCTTCAGCACAGTGTTTGCTTACTATGTTTTCATTTGAAAACGCATTGAAAGTTGGCAAGTAACAGGATCGCACAGCATCGTAAACAGATCAAGAAAACAAACCATGTCGATGCAGAGTTCGGAAAATACAAGGATCACTAACAGTGCGTTCCTACACATGTCAACTCAGAATTAAGTCCTATTGTTTTCAACTTCCAGGAGGTAGCCTTGTTGATTTATTGCAGCAAAAACAACGAAAAGTGGCACCTTAAAGACCAACACATATATAGAAATGCTGCCTAGGTTTCTAAAGTCACATTCACCACAGCTGTGTTAATCTGTATTCTTATTCAGTATCACAGGAAATCCTAGGATAAATTTGTTGGCAGAAGGGGAAGGGGGGGAGATAATATTTTGACCCAGCATCTTATACCCTAATTATATGCAGGTGTACTCAGTCTTTTCCTCTGGATTCAATGAGCTTACTTCCAGGTAAAATTTCAAGGAGTTATTTACATGGCATTACAGTTCCACAGTTGCATATTTCCCACCCTGCAAATTCCCATAATCTATAAAATGTTTGCTTATTATGCTTTCACTTTGTCCAACATTGGAAGCACATTTAAATGCCACAATATGTCATAGTGTTATGCATGTATTAAGACTGCAATCCTAAGAGCACTTTCTGGAGAGTAACTTCTTTAGAAACAAAAGTACTTCTGAGCGATCATGCAAATGCTTCAGAGAAAGTCTGTGTAGTTCATGATGATGTCCATAAAAATGATAGATCTTTGAATTAATTATAGCAGCTTGTATTAATTATAGGATAATTATAATTATAGCAGCTTGCATTAATTATAAGATAATTATAGCAGCATGTATTAATTATAGAAGCATGTAGATAAAGGTATGTTATCTTTTCTTGAGGAGTTCTCCTGTGTTCAGTAGTACTTTTGGTTGAAATGGGAATTTATATTATGTAAGTGGATATAGCCAAATGATTTGAAATTATTAGTGCGTTATTTACATGAATGCCCTAATTGGAATTTCTATCTGGATGTTTTGCGAAATCTTAAAAGATCTAATGGATTTATTGTGGCATAAAGTTTCATGGACTTTCCCACAACTGAATCCATGAAATCCTATGCCACGATAAATCTGTTATGCATGTCTACTTAGAAGTAAGCCCCACTGATTTCAACAGGACTTACTTCAAGTATAGGATTGGAGACAGGCAGAGCAATCCGTTGGTGGTGGTGAGAATCTGGCTAGTGGGCCTATCACTGACCAAGTCCTGTTGGCTTGCAGTGGCCAGCTAGAAGGTTGGGGATGGGGAGGTTTTTCTTTTGTTTCTCTTTTCTGGGTTTTAAAAAAATCTTCCATGGACAACAATGGGAAGAATAATCAATACCCCAGCTCCAGGGCCTCCCCATTTTTCCTCCCTTGTCGGGGGCATGTTGAGGGAATGAAGAGACTTTGGGTTGTGAATCCAAGGCCTCCCCTAATCTGCCCCCAATATGCTCCATGAACACCCCTTTTTCTCCTTACCACTAGCAAAACATCAAAACACAAAAAGCTCATCTGGGGGTTCAAGTGCTGCTCTGGGGGTTCAAGTGCCATTTCCAGAACATATAACAACCAGTAGGAGGCCAGCTGACAGGCTGTAGGATTGCAGTGTTAGTCTTTAAATTGCTACGTCTCTAGAATTTATCCGGATGACTGACATTTACATTTCATGTTGCATTTTGTTTTAATTTCACACATTTCATAAAGAATTAATAAAAATGACAAATGTAAATCACATTTGGTTATTCTGGACAATATGAAGTCACATCAGATTATTTAAAGGCAGGGTTAATGAGAACTTCACTGGTAAATCCAGGTTTAAGATTTAACTGTTTCATAGCTGATAGGTATAGTAGTCATCTACCCAATGTTCATATGCTGCTTCTGACCTCCTATGCTTGCCAAATTATGTATTTAATTGTTCACTTATGTATAGTCAAAGCTGGTAGCTTCTTGTGATGCAATTTGCCATCATAGACATAAAAGTATGCAGTGGGATGAGAACTGAAACTGCAGCGATAGCATTAGGCCACAGTTCAGCATGATACATTCTTGGCATTGTTGTTTAATTGTAATTAATATGTCCACACCTAAGTTGACATACATTCATTTTTAAGGCCTCCTGGAGGCCTTCAAAGTGACTTTTCAGAGTAAAAACAAAATGTAATAATCACAATATTTAACTATCAACTGTGAAAGCCAACCTCCTTGTCATTTCTCAGCCCTTTGGTGCCTCTGACAGGGACCTCATACTGGGAGAACTTGCCTGAGAAGCCCCACAGCTCCCAAATGCCCCTGAAAGGAAGTCCAAGGAAGAGCTAACCACAGACCTGTATCAGGAAAACTGCAGGTCACCAGCTTTCAAACCCAGGAATGGCTACTTGGATCGCTGTTACAAGGAGTCCAAAGTCCCAACCACATCAGCCCCCCAAGGCTGTCCATCAGTGTTCAACCTGACACCCTCCAAATGTGTTGAAATACAACACCCACCATCCGCAGCCAGCATGACCCTTGGACCTGCTGGCCATGAATAATGAGAGCTGTGATCCAACAGATCTGGAGGGCACCAAGTTGAGGAAGGCTGATCTTAGGGGTGGTTGAATCTGTTTTGCTTTCTCCCGCATTCAAAGGTTTAAATCTCAGGTTCCCTCTGCCCCAGACATGAAGAACTTTGCAAATGTTGATCATTTATTATCAAAAGTGAACTGCAACAACAAAATTCTCATCCATCTCCACCAGCCAATACTGTTGCAGGAACCATTGAAAGAAGCAGGTACCATTGCATCTGCTACTCAGCTACTTTACTTCCTCTCATCCTGCTGTTTAAACCTGATTATTATTAATAATAATAATAATAATAATAATAATTACATTTATATACCGCCCCATAGCCAAAGCTCTCTGGGAGGTTTATAAAAATTAAAAGATTGAACACTATAAAGACAATATACAAAATTTTAAACCATAAACATAAAACAGCTGACATTTAAAACATTTTAAACTGTTAAGCCTGGCCACAAAGTCAGTTAAAACCTCAACTTAAGCTGTTAAAATTCCTGGGAGAAAAGAAAAGTTTTGACCAGGCACCAAAAAGATAACAGTGTTGGTGCCAGGTGGGCCTCATTGGGGAGATCATTCCATAATTGGGGGGCCACCACAGAGAAGGCCCTCTCCCTTGTTGCCGTCCTCCGAGCTTCCCTCAGAGTAGGCATCCGGAGGAGGACCTTTGATGTTGAGCATAGTGTACGGGTAGGTTCATGTCGGGAACCCTTCCTGTTCCTTCTTCCCGCTATTTATCACCTGTCTTGCCAGCTTTTCTGTGAGCTCCTCTCTAGATGGAACATGGCATATCTCCTCCACCCCACCTGCCCACTGCTTGTTACCATCACTTAGGTGGCAGACAAAAATATTTCTGCTTCCCCAGGCTTTTGAGAACAGCTGGTTTTTAATATAGAGTAGTTTTGATTTTGCTGTATTTGAACAGACCGTTGCTGTTTCAGTTTATTCTGTTAGTGTATTTTATTTTATTATTTTATGTTAATTGTAATTTTATTGTTTCTTGCTATTAGGTTCATCGTCCCAGAAATATACATTTATGTTGAAGGTGTATAAATTCTGCAAACAAATAAACATGATAACATGTTGACAGCGTTCAAAATATTTGTAAGGGCTTGAAATTAACATTCAAACCCAAACTAATGGTGAAGGATGATGAACTAAACAGACTACTTGGGGAATTTTCACAGTTTGTAAGATCATTCTGCATTTGGGGTCAGGCTGAGGATGATGGGAATTGTAGTCAAACCTACCTGGAGGGGACAAGGTTGGGGAAGGCTGCTAATGGGAATTCTCAGTGTCTAGAGCAATGCTTGAATGCACAGCAACAGTCAACATCTGTGGCCTAAATGATAGAGATATGGCTTCTTAGACATGTTCGTATATAAAGAAAAGCCACTATGGGTGAATTTCTCTGCGGGGCTTTTCATTGCAGTGGCAGCCACCATTTTGAATATTCGGGGTATCACAGAGGCATGGCAGAAGTGCACCATAGATTCTCATTATGTATGAACCCAATGAGAGTGGGTTTTTGGGTTGGTTGACAAGCCATCCAGAACCCATCACTGTTTCAGGGTTGTGGCTTCACTGGCTGCCAATCAGTTTCCGGGCGAAGTACAAAGTGTTGGTTATTACCTTTAAAGCCCTACATGGTTTGGGTCCAGGTTACCTACGGGATCGCCTTCTCCCATACAATCCGCCCCGCACGCTCAGGTCCTCTGGGAAGAATTTATTACAGTCAACAAGAACTAGACTGAGAACCGTTACCCAGAGGACCTTCTCTTCTGCCACTCCCAGATTGTGGAATGACCTGCCGGGAGAGATTCCCCAACTTACTAGTCTTCAGGAATTTAAAAGATCTATAAAGACTGATCTCTTCCGGCAGGCCTACCTAGATGAATTTTAAAGTGTTTTATTGGTGTTTTATTGGTATTTTAATGATGTGCTGGTTTTATCTGCTTTTAATCAGGTTTTGTATCTTGTGTTTGGTGTTGTTCCCCACCTCGATCCGTTGGGAGAGGTGGGTGATAAATAAATATATTATTATTATTATTATTATTATTATTATTATTATTGTCAACCACCCCAGCCTCTCCAGGTTCACATATAACAATTAGCTATGGCGTGCTTCTGCTGCGCCTTGAACATTCAAAATCATGACTACCATCATGGCAAGAAACCCTGCAGGGAAATTTCCCCATGGTAGCTTCTCATTATGTGCAAAGCCTCTCCCCACTGGATTACTCAATGGTGGTGGCAGGAGCAGCTCAATCCACATGAAGGAAGTGGCAGCTTTGCAGAGGCATGTAGCCTCCAGTATACAACAGGAACATCACAAAAAATCCAGTGTGAGCTCCTAAACCTGTGGCTGGTTCTACTCATATGGATTCCGAACTCTACTGTTAAATTTTATTGTGAATATGGGTGAGTAAATTATGGCCCTCTAGATCTGGTTAGACTGCAACTCCCATCATACGTCACCTTTGGCTGGGGCTGATGGAGTTGCAGTCCAACATCATCTGGAGGGTCACAACTGGCTCATCCCAGATTTGTGGTATCTCTAGTTTACCTGAATGCCATAAACATCTGAATGGCATCTTATTGATGCAGATCACTTGAGCAGTTTCAGAACTGTTAGATGGAAACAGTGAGCAAGCGACATGACCATTATTTCTTATGGAACATGATAGCAAGGAGTGTTTTGTTTCAAAAATGTAAATGTATTATTAATATGAAAGTTCCTGGGAACTGAATAATTGGGAAAGCAAAAATGGATGCCTGGTCTAGAAAGAAGCTGAAATGTTATTTAACCAGACATTGCAGCAAGCTATTCCATGGCAGACCCCTTCCTATTATTCTTTCATTAATTATATGCAAAGAAACAAGCATCAAGGGCAGCCTAACCCTGAGCTTCAAGGAAGCCTTCAAAGTCAAGGTTACTATTTGTGATTGAAAATGTGGTGTTAGTAGAAATGAGAAAGAAATGAGCGATAGGCCTAGCAATAGATGCAAGAAGATTTAGTGACAAAAGACATATATGTGAGCGGGTCTGTTTTGTGAAGTTGGTGATGGCAATGGTGTATGTGCAGTGTCATGATCAGGCTTGCTCCCCTTAGTGTGGGGGAAGGAGTTTCAGGCTATCAATCGGAATCAGATTCTGAACCAGAAGAAACAAGACTAGAAATGTACCAGCCAGCACAGAAGAACCATCCCTGAAGTGGCTCAGAGAAAAGACCTTCCCTTTTGTTGAAAGGACAATTGTCTTGCTTAGCCAGCCATTTTAGCCTAGAGGAAAGTTCCCAGTCTTTACACTCTCTTCAGGTGCGAAGAGATGTTTATTTGCTGAATAAAGTTTTGTAGATTACTTGGCAAGACTCTTTATTGTCTCGCAGTGGGAGGGCTTGGAAACACTACATGCAGTAGTAGTAAAAATGAAGACGGTAGAAGCAGATAGTAGTGGAGATAGCTTCAGAGAAAGTGGTAAAGGGGGAATTAGATGGTGATGGAGTTACTGATAAGGAGGACAAAGAGTGGATGCCAGGAATTGATTGTGCCAGGAATTAATGGTTGTGTGAGTGAATATTGTAGGTGGATTATATAAGAGTAACTGCAAAGGGAGAACTAGAACAGAAGGTGGTTGTGATAATGCTGATTCAGAAGTAAAGGAGAAGAACCTTCTAATTCTGAAATTATAGCCCACAAATCTGTAAAATTTGACACAGCCCTTGACTGTCAGTGATAAATGGACACATAAATCATGAACATTCTAAACTATAATTGAATATCAGCTGCTTGCCTCTTTCTTTTGCTATTTTTCACTGCAGATTTTCAAACATAACCTCGGCAACTATAAAATAAATAATGCCCATCATGTCCATATAGAAAAACCGCCACAAGCAAGAAAAGAGAGATGATGATGATGATGATGATGATGATGATATAAAAATAGGGCAAGAAATTGGAATTCATAAGATTCTAATCAACATTCAAAGAGACTTTTCAGTCTGAATGAAATGTGTTTCCCTCCTCTAAGCAAGATGAGGAGAAATATCATGAGAACAATATACATTTTTACATAAAATTGTTGTAATACCTTGAATAAATGTTCAGGGGAAGGGTAAAATGGGATATGGTAGAGTTGTAAAAACTACAGAAAAGAACTAAATGATCAAGGAGCTAGAGCAGCTCTCCTATGAGGGCCTATTCAGATGACATTTCAGGCTCTGTAGTTAGTGAAACTGTGATTCTCTGGGGTTAGCTCTAACCACAAGCCGTGTTCTCACACACAACACGTTAAGCCACAGTTAGAACTGCTAACCCTGCTACAGATGGTCTGACTGTGGTTAGTGCGTGAGAAGGGTTTAGCAAAACACATCGCACAAGACACCTTAAACCCTGCTGCTTAACCAAAAGCCTTATCCAGCAGGGTTTAAGGTGTCTTCTGAACAGGCCTATTATAATGTCTGGGACTGTTTAGCTTAGAAAAAAACTAAGTAAGAAGAGACATGATAGAGATGTACAAAATTATGCAAGGGGTAGAGAAAGTGGATAGGGAGACATTTTTCTCTCTCAAAATTCTAGAACCCGGGATCATCCCATGAAGCTGATTGGTTGGACCTCGGAATCAAACAGGCTTCCAAATCACCAATTTGGGGTCTGAACTGAATAATGTGGTCAGTGCACATCCTTAGCAGCCGCAAATCCTCCACAATGTCTAGTTAAAGCCTCATATGAACCTCCACCGGTTCTTTATCTCTAAACAACCATTTTAAAACTTCATTTCATACCTGATCTTTTAGTCTGACTTGATTCAGCACTACCTTCCATTTTTCAATCTCCTATTTATCCTATTGTGATCACCTAACTGGTCTACTGTGAGCTGTACAATATCATCTCCAAATCTCTGAAAAGCTATGTCTGTTCATAGCCTTGCTCTGGAATTTACTAACGCATAAACCTGAGCATCTTTTGAAAGCAATAAAAGACCTGAAATTTGAGCTGGCATTTGCAGGGGACGTAGGTGGGCATCTTATCATGTAGCCTTCCCCAGCCTAGTTCCCCCACCAGATGTTTTGGATGACAACGCCCAGGATTCCTGATCATTGGTCATGCTGGTTGGAGCTGATGGGAGCTGAAGTCCCAAACATTTGGAGGGAGCCAGTTTGGGGAAAGCTGTTATAGTGTATCTATTCCATTGATTTTTAATTGGCAGTTTTACGTATGTTTTAATGTGTGCCTTGTGGTACTCTTGGGAATCAGACAGGCTAAAAACCTATTGTTACTATTTAATACATAAAGCCATTCAGCCTTTCTTTGCAACTAGAGCTCTGGTGCATGTGCCATGACTTTCTTGATAACAACAATTGAGGATATATGTGCAGCTGTATGTTTTTCAAAGGGCAAGGTCCTGGTATAACATTATCTCAAATTAGTGCATTCCTTGAACACAGATAACATTTAGATATACATGCAATATAAATCTGCACTGTCTAATAATTAAAGTATTTTCTGGCTTTGTTCATCTCCCCCATTCCTTGTCACACCTTCACCTCATATTTAATTCTTTGGTGACTCTTAACCCATAATAACCTTCCACTCTGCATGTTGACATCAAATTTGTTCCCTTTTTCAGTCTTTTTCTCTCACATGCTCTTGCTATTAGCATATTAGCCAAACTAGACATGGCATTAAATGCATCTCTGCAGTTAAGCTGCTGATTTTTTAAAAAAGCAAATACCATCAACTGGGGGGGGGTTGATAATGATCTGGATCACAGCAGGCATGGAGGGTGAATGTAACCCTTTCCTCCCCTGTTGCAGTTCTGAGGAATATCCCTCTGAAACCAGCGGGAGAGGTGATTTTCCATTGATGGCAGTGGGTGGGGGAATAATATATTTGTGAAAATAACTGTGCATGACAATCAAAACAATGGATCATGGGATGCAAGTGTTTAGTTCCTGCAAATTTGCATGGAACAATGCAAAGACATTTTTATCCAGCAATCCACTCAGCCTGTGCCTATGCTTTCATTGTAATAAATATGCCAGGTTCCCCTGGCTATAATTATATCTTCATGTAAATATTTTACTACATTGAACTAAAAGGTCGTGGGGGATCTGAAAATTCAATAGTTGTTTCACCCATGGCACGGTGGTTATTAAAATTAGCAGTAAGGGTCCTGACTCCCTTGGACAAACAACAGCGTCCTTCTGGTAGAGTTGGTACCCAGGTCTCTACTGCTGCACAGCATCTTGGTCCTTCCACTCATAGTAACTTTAAAATGTCATACACTTGCATGGCCCTCCTGAGGTGGGAACAGCAGGAGAGCAGGAGTCCTGGCCAGCCTCCTTCTGTGCCATCCTATGTAAGGTGGCCAGGTGTCCTCTTTTCTTGAGGACAGCCATCTATTTGGACCATCCTCTATCTGAAGGGCTCTCCTGTCAAATTCCAGTTTAAAGAAAAAGAACTATAAGAACTGTTGCCCATCTGCAGTTAGCACCTGGAGCAGATCGAACAGGCAGGAACCCAGGTCACCTGGTCACAGTGTTCCACTCTACGGTGAAATGTACTCTGTTTAAATTATAACCAATGTGATGTAGTGGTTACAGTGTTGGACTGGGACTTGGGAGATTCAGGTTCTAGTCCCCACTCGGCCATGAAGCTCACTGGATGACTTTGGGACAGTCACTGACTCTCAGTCTAACCTACCCCGCAGGGTTTTTGTGAAGTTAAAATGGAGAGGAGGACCACCATGTAAGCAGCCTTGGGTTCCTTGCAAGAGGAAAAAGGCAGAACATAAATGTAATGTAATAATCAATAACAATAATTTCTAGATTTGCATACATATAAATTAGAATATGCAAATTTTATGCAAATCACCACCCTCTTTGATGCATTTCCTCTTTTTGGGCAATTCTTGTGGTCACCTTTTCAGGTCTGTCTAAGTCATGGAGAGTGGTTTAACCCTGCCTCAGTCATTGGGCTGAAGGCCATGAAAAGCGAGACGCAGACAGCCCAGCTGTAATTTTGGAAGGAAAAGAAAATAGGTTTTTCTAGAAAAACGGTGGTGATAGGATGAGCTTCAGGCTTCTTGCCAGACAATCCTTCCAGCTGTATAGGGATAGAGGTGGCTTTGAGCTGGAGCCTGAAAGAAATAGAGTCATTTTCAATAAAGACCCTTTACTGTCACACAGGCAAGAGGCAAAGGCTCTTTTGATCACTTTAGTCTTGGCTGAATTTGAATTGGTCTTTCAAGGTCTACTCAAAACACATGTATATGCATATAGGCCTCCATTAACAGTCTACTTAGGCTTAAGAAAGCAGCTTCAATTCATAATTATTAATTTCCATTTCTTTGAACTAAAATCTAATCCAGCCCAGACCATACAGAGGAGGAGGCTGACCTGGCATGCTTCACAGAGACCTGGCTGGGAAATGACAGTGGCCCGACATGGACCCAGGTCCTCCCAGCTAGGTACTGTGTTACTGAGCAGGTGAGGGATAGTGGGCGAGGGGGGGGGCGGAGTAGCTGTGGTCTACAAAGACAATTTTAACATTACCAGACTTCCTGTCTGGGAATTGAATCACATTGAGTCTGAAGGCCAGGGATAGACTAGAGATTCTGTTAGTGTACCGGCCACCCCACTGCCTATCAGACTCCCTGGCAGAGTTCACGGAACTGGTCTTGGAGCTGGTGTTGGAGTCGCCCAACCTTTTGGTCCTGGGTGACTTCAACGTCCCATTCAAGGCCGGCTTGTCAGGTGCAGCTCAGGAGTTCATGGTATCCATGACAAACATGGGCCTATCCCAATTGGTCTCTGCTGTTTTCAGTTCCAAACAGACAAATCTATGGGCGGAAGTGACAAATACCTCTGCATTGTCATGGACAGACCATTTTATGGTCAGGGTTAGTATCATGGACCTACTAAGATGGTCCACCCTCGAAGGCTGATGGATTCTCTTGGATTCCAGAAAGCCTTAGAGGGTTCTACGGCTAGTATCATCGACAATTCTGTAGAAGCCCTGGTCAATAGATGGAATCAAGACCTAACTAGGGCTATTGACACGATCGCCCCCAAATGTCCTCTCTGACCCGCTTCTAATTGGGCACTCTGGTATACTGAAGATCTCAGGGAGTTGAAGCGGGAAGGACGACGACTGGAGCACCGATGGCGGAAAACTCAACTTATATCCAACAAGACACGACATAGAGAACATCTTCATTCCTATGGGGTGGCAATACGTGCAGCAAAGAAAGTTTTCTTCGCTGCATGCATTGCATCTGCGAATTCACGTCCAGTAGAACTGTTCAGGATGGTGAGGGGTCTAGCTCAGGCACCTTCCCCCTGAACCCAATTTTAGAGTCTTCGGCAGTTCGCTGTGATGCCTTTAATGATCATTTCACAGATAAAATATCTCGGATAAGAGCTGACTTAGATGTCATCATTACAGCAGAGGCTGACAGTGGAGTGTCCATCAACTCCACGAGTAGAATTACACTGGATCAGTTTCAGTTGGTGAGTACCGAGGACGTGGACAAGCTGCTTGGACGAGTGAGGACGACTTGCCCTCTCAATCCCTGTCCTTCTTGGCTGGTCGCCCAGGGAGGAGATATAATTAGACTACAATTACAACACATTATTAATACATCTCTCAGGGAGGGGAGTTTTCCATCCTGTCTAAAAGAAGCGGTGATTAGGTTGCTTCTAAAAAAGTCCTCCCTGACCCCCTGGATCTTAATAATTATAGACCAGTATAAAATCTTCAGTTTTTGAGTAAGGTGATAAAGAGCAGTTGCCTCTCAACTCCAAACAGTCTTGGATGATACAGATTTTCTAGACCCATTTCAAACCGGCTTCAGGGCAGGATATGGAGTTGAGACTGCTATGGTCGTCTTAGTGGATGATCTACGCTTGAATATTGACAGGGGGAGTGTGTCCCTGCTGGTACTTCTGGACCTCTCAGCGGCTTTTGATACCATCGACCATGGTATCCTTCTGGAATGCCTGAGGGGATTGGGACTCGAGGGCACTGTGCTTCAGTGGTTCCGGCCCTACCTCTCGGGCAGGTTCCAGATGGTGATGCTTGGGGATAGTTGCTTCTCAAAGAAGGAGCTGTTGGTGTGGTGTACCTCAAGGTGCCATCCTATCCCCAATGCTGTTTAACATTTATGTATTTATTTATTCCATTTATATACTGCCCCATAGCCGAAGCTCTCTGAGCAGTTTACAAAAATTAAAAACATTGAACATTAAAAAAAACACCGATATACAAAATTTAAAAGCATAAAAAGCATAAAAACAAGTTATAATTACAATATCCTTTAAAACAACAATTCTGGGTCAAAGTACAACAACAACAACTACACAAAACCCTAAACATATGCTGGTAAATGCCTGGGAGAAGAGGAAAGTCTTGACCTGGCGCTGAAAAGATAACAATGTTGGCGCCAGGTGAGCCACCTACCGTATTTCACCGAATGTAAGATGCCATTGATTGTAAGATGAACCTAAATTTTAGGACCACCAACAGGGAAAAAGCTTTGCGTCGATTCTAAGATGCACCTTAATTTCAACACCCCTTCCCCCTCACCTCCATCGACATCGCCCGTCCTCGTTGCCACCGCCGCTGCTGCTCCGCACCACTGCCAGCGCTCGCCTCGGCCTGGCAAGGCAGCGTTCCCAGTAATGAGGCGAGCGTTGCCAGTGGTGTGAAATGGCAGCGGCAGCAGCAAGGAAGGGCGATTACGATGGAGGGGAGGGGGGTTAGGGCCCCACAAGTCCCCCCCCCCACTTACCTTGATCGCTACTGCCTCGGCCTGGGAAGGCTTCAGTACTGGGAAGAAGGCCGAGATCTTGCAAGATTTCCCGAGGTCGCGGCCTCCTTCCCAGTACTGAAGCCTTTCCAGGCCAAGGAAGCAGCAATCAAGGTAAGTGGGGAGAGGGGACTTCTGACCGGCCTTGTGGAGTCCCTCGGGACCCGCTACAGTGAGTCACAGGGGGGCATGCAGAGCCCTAGTGCCTTCTGCAAGGTGCCATCACTTCTAAGATGCACCCCATTTTTACAGATGTAAACATGGGAGAAAATATGCGTCTTAGAATCGATGAAATACGGCACATGAAACCCCTGGGAGAGATCATCCGGAGGCATGGGGCAGGGTGCTATCAGTATGCTGATGACACCCAAACATATTTCTCTATGCTTTTGTCAACAGCGTCAGCTAAGGATAGTGTGCCTCCCCTGAATGAATGCCTGGAGATGGTAATGGGCTGGATGAAGAAAAACAAACTAAAGCTGAATCCAGACAAGACGGAGGTGCTTGCTGTCAAAGGCCCCAACCTGGGTTTGGAGGTGTGTCAACCAGTTCTGGATGGGGTTACACTCCCCCTGAAAAGCTGTGTTTGCAGCTTGGGGGTGCTCCTGGATCCGTCGCTCCAAATGACAGCTCAGATAGATGCGACGGCCAGGAGTGCCTACTATCAGCTTTGGCTGATATGGCAGCTGCGTCCCTTCCTAGAGTTAGAAGACCTGAAAACAGTAGTGCACATGCTGGTAACTTTATGGCTCGACTTCTGCAATGCGCTGTACTTAGGGCTACCTCTGTGCCTAGTCCAGAAACTTCAACTACTTCAAAATATGGCAGCCAGTACACCTAGGGGTGACCATATCACACCAGCTTTAAAATCACTCCACTGGCTGCCAATTAGTTTCTGGGCGAAGTACAAAGTGTTGGTTATTACCTTTAAAGCCCTACATGGTTTGGGTCCAGGCTACCTGTGGGATTGCCTTCTCCCATACAATCCGCCTTGCACACTCAGGTCCTCTGGGAAGAATTTATTACAGCTGGCCAAGACTAGGCTGTCAACTGTTACCCAGAGGGCCTTCTCTTCTGCCACTCCCAGACTGTGGAACGACCTGCTGGGAGAGATCTACCAACTTACAAGTCTTCAAGAATTTGAGAGAGCTATAAAGACTGATCTCTCCCGGCAGGCCTACCCAGTTGAATTTTAAGACTTTGTTGATTTTAATAATGTATTAATTTTATATGCTTTTAATCAGTTTATGTATTTTATATTGTTGTATTGATGCTGTTCCCCACCTCGATCCGGAGGGAGAGGCAGGTAAGAAATAATAACAACAACAACAACAACAACAACAATTTGTGCCTGTGCCTTGGCAATAACCAGTGGCATAATAAAAAATAACAGTCTGAGCTACCAACTTTCCCTTGGACTTTTTTGAACTTGTTCTGTTCTAGGAACATCCCAGCAACCTGCCATAAACCTGCTAGAACTGCAATTTCTTGCCAATTCAGATAACTGATGCAGGAACAAACTGCACCATGCCCTGTATGCACTATGGTGAATTAGGCTTATTAGTAGTCATGCTATCTGTATTAGTATAGTTTCGGCATTCAAGGACTTTCCCAGCTGACTTAAAAGCTTTAGTGACACATTTTTCTTCACTGTCATCAAAGAATACTGCCAATTGTTCAGCTGTGGGTAACTGACAAAGAGCCTAGACTTTTAAATAAATATATAGAAATATATAAGCCTTTCTAGGCTTTTCTTATGGTTAAATCCACAAGGCTTTCAACCATCTCCATGGGAACATTACATTTTTTAAAAAGGGAAACTGATGCTTTGGGTCTCAATTTAAATTTTTATTTTCTATTCATGCCATCTCACAGATTAGTTTCCATAGTAACGGAGAACTGTGGCACCATTCTAGAGCCTTAATAAAAGTCTGGCTCCAACCACATGATACATTAATTTAGCAGACTTGGCCAGCTCTGATACTTAGGTTGTGTCAGTACTTGGAAAGATGTTCTCCTCTAGGCTTTTGCAACACCAAAGCAAATGAAAACATGAGTTGCTGGTTCGATAGCAGCAAGTCAAACCATTTCTGTTACCAAATCACATGAGAACTTAGATTGGATTTTTTGTCCGCACTAGGACAAAACAGATGCTCTGCCTGTTTCAGAGATGTTGCCTACAAATCATCACTTGCTTTGCCAGATCCCATTCTCTTCAACAGTACAAAAATTTGAAACATTGAACTCCATCAGATGGTGGGAAATCCCTACCATCACTTCTCCGCTCCTGGCTCCTGTCCCACAATACTTCCTGTTTCTTCCCAGAGAAGAAAGGAAGTAAAGAAAGACCACGTGGCCCATTCCAGGGCCGTTTTTATCACACTGTTTTTCCTGCACACAGCAGGAAATGGTGGCACATTTCATTTTTTTAAAAAAAGCATGGGGGGAGCTATTTTGTCACGGGAAGAAGGCAAGAAGGAATGGGAGGCAGACGGCATTGTCTAAAGGATGTGCGAAAAACCGTGAGTGGGCAGTAGCGCTGAACCCTATTATTGTAACCATATACAGTTCTATGTCCTGCTACTGGACAGGCACGAAGCAAAAGGAGGAGCATAGACTTTTCTATTTGACAATACAGCTAGAGGGAGAACTGTTAGGATTCACTAGTCTCACAAACAGTGTTAAGGTAGTAAATAAAGACTCCTAACCAAGTTGAGGTACTAACCTCAGAAGGAAATTCTGATGTTGCTACAGAAGAGGCATGGTGATTATCTGGGAGTGACAAAGTTATTATTTCTTTGCTATTTTGATTGCAAAACAGTGTGCAAGGGAAGCATCAACATTGACAAGCCAGGCACACTTTTGCTAACACAAGAAGTTTACAAATCTGTTGCAATGTTCAGTGTTGTGACCTTGGGCAAAAAGCAGGGTACATAGCTGAAACAGTAAACATGTGGGCAAATACATGTTTAATGTCCTGGTTTGCCAAGTCTGTACATTTCAAACAGCTGGGTAGATGCAGAGCAATAGAAGCTGATCTGAGTTCTTTGTGTGGCTCATCTGTAAATTTCATTCTATAGATACTAGGGCAGTTGGATTTTGTTTTGTTTTTAACTGCATAAAAGCTAGAAAATAGTAAATTAACCTTTTTCTGGCTAGGTGATTGCTTTTTGCCCCAACAGTGGTATTTCCTCTTAGCTCTTACACACCTTGCTCCAAAGCATACAACATGGAGGTCCTGAGCTTTAGATGTGTAGTGGTTTCTGGAATTGAAACCAGGAGTCAGTGCCTTTGGAGAGCCTGGTCTGAGGGTGGGGCCTGTACACTAGGGCAAACCCACTCCTATCCCCAAATGTGGATGATTACCCTTTACCACTGGGTAATCCCTTCCTTCCCTTCCACTGCCTCCATTAAACTACACCCTTTATTTAACATATACCTTATTGCTTAAGGTAACTGGCCATTAGACAAGAGATAAAACAGATATGCCAGAAAAATAAAGGTATGTAGTCTTTTTTTATAAAAAGAAAACAAGAAAGCTTATTTTAAGAATGTTGTTACTACTTTTAAAACAGGGATTCTACACAGTTACATTTACCACCAAATAGGTGATAGAAGCCCTAGTTCCTATCTCTAACCAACCTTAAGCCAATTCATCTATCAAGCTCTACCCCAGTTAACTGACAGGCCTAACATGAGGGCTTGAATGGCAATCTTCTTTCTGATCTGGTTTGAGTTCCACCTGGAAGCTTCAGTCTTCAATCTGGTTGAGCAGCTGCTTAATCTCCAGACCACCACCACTAGCTGTCACTCGCTCTCCAAGTTTCCTTTCCCTTCTTGCAAAACTTCTTTAGCTTCTGTCTCATGTGCTCTCAGCTCAGCCTCCCAATCTAGTAGCTGCTCTTTCCCCTGGATGATGTCTTCTTCAGGCTCCCCAGTCTCTCATAAAGGCATCTCCTTGGGCCACACTCCTGACAGACTCCCCTATCAGAGTCTGACTCCCCCGTCAGACTCTTCACAGCTCCTTATTAATGGAGGCACAGCTGTGCCTCCATTGTTAAGGGCCGTCAGTAAAAAACACATTCCGCCATGTTAAAGTGATAATTGGGGGGGGGGGAGTCTTTCTAACAGCCATAAAATTGAAAATGTTTCATCAACCTTTCTGAAATTTACAGGTGCCAGAAAGAAATGTTTGTTTTACATTACCTGAAAATTTCAAGAAGATTGGTGAAAGATTGAGGGAAGGAGAGCAGTTTAAGGTAGAAAAGAAATACAAACCTCTCTCCCTGCTTTTGTTGAGATTTTTTGTGCTCTCAATTTGCATAATTTCTAGAGCCTTATTAACTAATCCAGTGGTGGGGTCTTCTTCCTCCTTGACTGTAGTTGATGGAAAGCTTTTCGTTTTTTTAAAATTCCCTTCGGTTGACTTTTAAGGACTATTTTAACCTCTCATTCAAGTCAATGAGGCAGCCATCTTCCTTCATAACGCGACACTGACACACGCTCAGTAGCATCGCTCTCCCCCCTCCCTCCTGCCTTAGAATGTGGGGTGGGTGAGTGAAATGGCTGTTGCCTCTATAGCACAGACCTTTTGAGTGAAGAAGAAGAGTTTCTCTTTTCTCTTCTGGAACATGCATTCCTTTGGCTCTGAGAGTATTTTGGGCTATCTTTATAAGGCCAGTTTGCTCTTTTGCTCCCTGGTGAAGCAGGGTGTGGTTCCTCTGGATCCATGACAACCTAATCTTCAGATCTCTCCTGGGAATAGGTGGCTATACCTTTCTTTCTATCCCCCCACCCCATACATACACAGTGCTCCTTCCCTCTTTTCTAAGAGTTTGGTCCATACTGCTATAAGTTGAAAGCTTCAAACACTTCATTTAATTAGTTTGGGCCGGTGTTAAGTTTTAAGTACAACGTTGAAACCTTTCAAAGTGCTTCTGGGCCTACAACATTGGTTTCGGCCTAGTCCCCCTGTTTTTCTAATAAGGTTTAGAAACAGTTGAGCTGTCGTTTATTTTGCATAGTGTACACACATGGATTTTCTTTCTAATCCTTGCAGTCTACACTGGCTCCCTCCTTGATGTGTTTTTGGATGCAGACAAACCCTTTTTTGTTCCAGCAGGCCTTTGGCAAATAATCTGGACCTCTGTCTATACCTTTGACTTTTAAATTGTTATGTATTTAAAATGTTTGAAATGCTTTAATATTGAAAAGTATTTAATTATATTTTTAACTTTTGTATATTTAGGCTGACCATATGAAAAGGAGGAAAGGGCACATGTAACTTTAACAGTTGTAGAGAAAAGGGAATTTCAGCCAGTGTCATTTGTATGCAATTAGTCCCTGGTGAAATTCCCTCTTCATCACAACAGTTAAAGTTGCAGGCACTATACTAGAGTGACCATATACAAAAGAAGGCAGGGCCCCTGCAACTTTAACTGTTGTGATGAAAAGGGAATTTCACCAGGAACTAATTGCATACAAATAACACTGGCTGAAATCCCCTTTTCTCTACAACTGTTAAAATTACATGAGCTCTGTCCTCCTTTTCATATGGTATATAGTATATTCCTATTTATAGGTTTTAGCTGTATATGTTTTAGTTTTGTAAGGCTGCCCTGAGGCCCAGCATTGGGCAAAAGGCAGGATACTACTACTATTAGTAGTAGTAGTAGTAATGTTTCAGATTTCACTTCTGCATCTGATGTTCTTTTGCATTTACTTTTCTTTATAAACCATTCATATCTTAAGACTTCTTGTGTGGCATGTTTTCATTGGTTTAACATGTTAAAAGGGGTATTCACTGTTTTCATGCTTATGTTATAAAATCTATTTTTTTTATTTTTTTAATAATTTTTATTAATTTTTATACAATAACATAACAAAACATTTAAACATATCACTTATAAATCATATGACTTACAATATAAAACTAACATAATTCACCCTAGAAGTGCACCCCACCCCCCTGGGACCAGTTAAATTTCTGTATACCATATTTATTTTTAATCATTCTTCCAAAACTGCATAGATTCACCTGACGGTGCACACCTCTTCCCCTTTTTTAATACATATTCCCACAAATACTCCCCATATATCTTCAAATTCATTTCTCCTTAAGATCCCTCTTTTAACTTTAACATTGTTTGTTAACTTATCATTTATAGCAATATTCCACACTTCTTTATACCAATCTTCTATTTGGTAGTTGCGTTGTACTTTCCATTGTCTAGCTATTATTAGCGTCGCTGCAGTCATCAAATTTGTAATTAACGCTTTAACATTTTGCTCTCCTTCTCCTTTATCATAAATTGATAATAAAGCTATCCTAGAACTTATCTTAAACTTTAAATCTATTATCTTTTTAACTCCTTCAATCACTTTTAACCAAAATATTTGCACATATTTACACGTCCACCACATATGAAAATACGTTCCAATTTCCTGGCAACCTCTCCAACATAATTTTGAATGTTTCTTATCTATTTGATTTAATTTTACCGGTGTTAAATACCATCTCCATACTATTTTATAATAATTTTCTTTTATTCTTACTGACATAGTATTCAAATTCCGCAATTTCCAAATTTCCCCCCAACTTTGATCATTTACTTATTCTTTTAGATCTTCTTCCCATAATACTTTCAAATGGTTTTGCTTCTCTTCACCTTCTACCAGGATTTTATAAATTTCACTAACCACCCCTTTAATATTCTTATTTATATCCTCCTCTTCTCTCCTTATAATCATCTTCTCAAATTTGGTAAAAGTTCGAAGCTCTTTATTTTTCTTTCTCCATTTAGCCGTCCATTGTTCTAATTGGATAACTTTAAACCATGCTATTTTCTTTCCTCTCAATACTTCTTCTAATTGCTCTTTATTACTCATCTTTTCCAACCAATACTTTATTTTAAAAATTTTCTGTTGTCTAAAAACTGTTTCTAATTCTTTCTTTAAATTTCCTGGAAAATCTTCCAACAACACTACTGGATTCAATGGGGAGATATCTGGTAATAATTTTTCTTTATACTTTAACCAAACATCTATAATGTTTCCTAACAAGGGATTTTCTAATCTTTCTATCATCTTCTTATTTACTTTAATAAAAAAAATATTACCTAACTTCAATTCTAAATCCTGTCTATTGCGCTCCAACCAGCTTATTTCATTTGATCTTGCGATCCCATCTATTGCGTGCCTCAATTGATTAGCTAAATAATAATACTTTAAATCTGGGAGACCTAGTCCCCCCTTTTTTTTAGATTTATACCAATTCCCTTTATTAATCCTTGCTTTCTCATTACTATTACAAACATTATTTATTATAACTTGCCATTTCTTTAATTGTGAATCTTTTAGCTTAATTGGTAACATTCTAAACAAAAAATTAAATTTAGGCAAAATTTTCATTTTAATAAGCGCTATTCTACCAAACCATGAAAGATTAATCTTTCTATATTCTTCTAACTTTTTCTCAATCTTTCTATTTAATCTATTAAAATTCTCCTCTTCTAGCTTATCTACTTCCCTTGTAATAATTACACCTAAATACGTAATCATATTCTTAACCTTAACTCTATATTTTCTACTAAACTCCTGTTCCTCCTCTTTCATATAGTTGAATAAAATCATTTCTGATTTATCCCAGTTAACTTGCAACCCAGATATTTCCCCAAACTCTTTCAAGTGTAATTTTATTTTCTCCATTTTTTCTATTGGATTCTCAACTGCTATTAAAGTATCATCAGCAAACAAACTAATTTTTACTCTTTCTTTATTACCTATCCCATGAGATTCTTATCTTCTCTAATTGCGTTAGCTAAAAACTCTATAACTATAGCAAACAAGATCGGGGAAAGAGGGCAACCTTGCCTGGTACCTCAGGCTAAGGAAATTTGTTGTGTTATTCCATCATTTACCGTTACTACAGCATTATTTCGCGAATAAAGTTGATCTATCACACCTCTGAATCTTACTCCAAACCCTAACCTTTCTATTATTATTTTTAATGCTGGCCATTCCACACAATCAAAAGCCTTAAAAATGTCCAAAGCCATCAAGCCTGCCTTCAATTTATTATTCTTAATTATATTAATCATATTCAATGCTCTTCCAATTAAATTTGGCATCTGTCTCCCTGCTATAAACCCACATTGATCTCTTTTTATTTATACATAAAAGTGTTCATTCTTTTCGCCATTATCACTGTAAATATCTTAGAATCTTGATTTATTAAGGAAATAGGTCTATATGATCCTGGATCTGACAGATCTTTATCTACTTTTGGAATCAATACAATCAAAGACTGTTCCCATGATGGTGGGATCCCATCTCCTTCTAATATCTTGTTATATAACCGTTTCAATTTCGGTATTAACATTTTCTTACATTTTTTATAATATTCTGGTCCCAATCCATCTAATCCTGGGGATTTCCCCCCTTTTAATTTATCAATAATTTCTTCTCTCTTTTTCTGAAACCTCTCTCTCCATTAACTCTATATCTACCTCTTGCAATCTAATCTTTAAATGTTTCTCCACATAATCCTCAATCTTTTCTTGTGACCCTTCTCCTGCTGTATATAACTTCTGATAAAAATCATAGAATTTCTCCAATTTATCCTTCATCGAATTACAACTCTTCCCTAATTTATTTCTAATTGTTCCAATTAAATTCTTTGTCTTTTTTGATTGTGTAGATCTGGCCAGCATTTTAGAATTCTTACTACTATATTAAAAAAAATTCTCTTTTCAAATATATTAAATTTCTCTGAACTTCCTCCAATTCCTCTTTCTCTAATTCTTTTTTTTGCTTGTAATTGAGCATAAATCTGTTTATCCCTATGCCTTATAAACTCCATTTCCAACTCCTTAATTTCTTCTTCCAAATTTTTCTTATCCTTTTCTTGTTGTTTTCTCAATTTACAATTCTAGTAAATTGTTGTTCTAGTCAGAAACCACCAGCCAATAAGCTTCAGGGTGACCAACATTCCGTAACCCATTTCTGGAGTAAACTTTGGACCAATTGGAATCTTTAGAATCTTTAGTTATTCCTCAATCAGATGGTACCAATTTCAGTCCTTCCTTTCCATTTAAATAGAGAGAACCTGGCTTCATGTTCATTTCCTAGTGGTAACAGTAACTGCCAATTTGCCAGTACACCATATGAAAAAGACACTCCCCTCAGGCACAAGCCTCCTGTAAAATGCATACATTTTTCTTCTGTTCTTAACACCTTCAGTGGCTGAAATAAAACATAACAATTACATTTTACCTCAGTTTCTTCACACACACACACACTTAACAAGCAGAACACTGCTATCTTTTTTGGGATACAGTGTGGAGAACAAAAATAAGTCAGAGATTTAAGAAATCTTTAAAATTCCAGAAACCATTTTTCTTTTTAATTCTAAGTCATGTCAGGTCTAGACATTATATCTGTGACCACCTTGTGTTTTCTAGGTACAAATTCAGTTTTGAACTTAAATTCTGGTAACAAGCTAAACCACTATTGCAACTTTGTGTCTGCATTAAACATGTCACCCCATCGAAATACAATAACTTGATGGTACCACCAACTTTTGTCCCTTCACATAGGACATACATTTACACAGTATCCATGCCGTTAATCCTGACTGGAAATGGATGCTCAACAGAGTTTCTGCAAGTACAGTGTTCTCTGTTGGAATCAAGCTTGCTGCTTCTGAACACCTGGTTGACTGACAAAGAAAGAATAGCACAAACTTTCCCCCTTTTTCAATTTAGGCCATTTCTACACCAGTCTTTTTTTGTGTGGGATTGCTACTGGGTGGTCCCTGTGCATCCAAATGACGCACAGGGACTCCTGAGGGCGGGGGGGGGGGCAGGTACAGGTTTTCCCAGAGATACAAAATCCCAGGGAAAACCCAATTCTTCCCGCGGTCCCGGGTACATCCCGAGACCTCGGGAGGTGTGGGTGCCCATCCCGTCTCATGAGTAAGTGGGCACCAGAAACGAGCACGGAGTCACGCCACACAGCTCCGTGCCCATCAGGGGAAGGTGTGGCAGCAATTTCATCAACCCTGGGATGGCAAAGAGGGGGTTGGGGGGCCCGGTTTCGGGGGGGGGGTTAACTAACCTTTTGCGCTGGAGCGCAATTGCGCTCCCTCCTCCGAGTTTTCTAAAAAAAAAAAAAAAAAGGGGGTGGGCACAACGTCCGTTTCCTTCCAGGACGTCTCACTCGTTTGCACAAAAGCGACAATCCCAGAAGCTGGTAACTCCGGGATCGTCCCCACCTCCCTCCCTCTACACTTGTAGGTGTAGAAAGGGCCCTAGAGGAAGGACCAATTTTGCTTTTGCCTCTGTGTGTCTTATTCCCTCTGTCATGGTAAAGTTTCAACATATTTATGTCTATCACCTTTAGCTTCTTAAAAGACCTGTCAAACCTCACCAGGTAAATACATTCTTTAAGCTTTTCCGGAATAATATAAGGAGCTTTCCATGCAGCTTTCAGTTTGTTGGTTTTTAAAGGAAGACTATAACCTTCTCCCAGGTTCAAACCCTTCTTCTCTTGCATTTTTATCATGCCATTGTTTCTGTACCTTTTGTGCTACACATAAAGGCTCAGTTCAGACAACACATTTCTGTTTTTACATCACCGTTGAGAAATGTGTTGTCTGGCAGGAAAACTCCACACGATGGTGGAGGTTTTTTAAAAAAAACACTTCTCGCAGAATATCCACGCTGTGCAGAGGAGAGGTCCTGCACAACGGTTGTGTTTCATGTTGTGTGGAGGGCTCTGTGGAGTTTTCCATTGAGTTGACTTTTCCCAATGGCTACAGAGTTCCCAAGCAAGAGCGGCAAAAGGAGCAAGTGCCACTCTAGGAGAGCAGCGGGGTTTTTTTTTTTTTTTTTTTGCAGCAATAGCTGATGGGATACCATCAGGAGGACCGGGGGAGGAGAGAGGGTGGAGGAACTGTCAATCAAACAATGCAATGGATTTTACTCAACTCCACGGTAGCCCGCAGTCACACAACGGTGGAGTTAGAACATATTGTGTGGGGTGTACCCCCTAAAAACTCAACCGTTGAGTGGAGTTTTCATACTGAGTTGACTAATGTGTTGTCTGAACAGAACCAAATTCTTTCCCACCAGCTCCAGTACTGATGCCCCATTCTTATTGGGAACTACGACCTGTGTCACAGGTTCCCAGTCCTCCTCCCACTCTTTAGGCCACCATGCCTGTATAAAAGCCTTTTCTTCCCTAAACATTTCTCTCTGGATTCAGGAATCAGTTTGTGTGAACCTACCTAATGTCAGCCTGCACTTCTCCAACTCTAGGATAGACAACAGGGGCCAGTCTGCCATATAGATCACATGAGCTTCAGCTATGGTGAGGTAGAGATCCACCAGAATCAATACTGATGTGGATGCACTCTCTTTTTCTGTCATCGAAGTTGACAGAGAAGGACAAGCTGCACTTAAACCAAAATGGAAACAGACTGCTAGCGCTAAACATAAAAAAGGCGGCAGAGCAGCTTTTACACTAAATTCTGGAGGAAAGCCAACAGGAGCTGGGAAGCATCCAGTTTGGGTTAAATCATCTGAAGGAGACGAATATGAAAATGTTTTTGATTGTCCCAATGTAGAAGGGGAGCAAATAGGCCATGAGTACAGGATAGAACGTGATAGCCAATCAAAGAGGCTAAAGTGCAATATTGAAAAAGGAACACGCTGGAGACATCTGGAGAGGGTGTTTCTATGCAAATGCTAGAAGCCTCCAAGCCAAAATGGGAGAATTGGAGTGCTTGGTTTCAGAGGAGAACTTGGACATCGTGGGAATTACAGAAACCTGGTGGAACAGAGAGAACCAGTGGGATACGGTCATCCCTGGATATAAACTCTACAGGAAGGCAGGGGAGGGCGTACTGGGGGTGGAGTTGCTCAGTACATCAAAGAGGGCATTGTGTCAAGTAGGCTAGAGAACCTAAATGGGGCAGACTCTGCCACAGAAGTGCTGTGGGTGACAATATAGGGCCCCAAAACTAATTTAGTGCTAGGAACATGCTATCATCCCCCAGACCAAAATTCTCAGGGTGACCTTGAGATGGAAAACAAAATCAGGGAGGTCTTCAAATGAGGAAGTGTTGTAATAATGGGTGACTTCAATTATCCTCACATTGACTGGGAAAATGTGAAGATAATAAAATGTGACTGGATAATTTTAACCAGTCATAACAAAGAGATTAAATTTCTTGATGTCCTAAATGACTGTTCTCTAGAACAGTTTGTCATGGAACTGACCAGAAAGGAGGCAACCCTGGACTTAATCCTAAGTGGTGTTGCCCGGGATGTAATATGAGATGTAAATATTGTTGAGCCAATCGGTAACAATGGCCACAATGCTATCAGATTCAATCAGGGTGGATAAAAATCAATGATTTTTTTAAAAAATCAATTTTTAAAAAAAATTAAATTGGATCTTTTTGATTTAAATTGAATTTTTTAAATAAAATGCTTTTTGAGGAAAAATCTATCTAAAAATACTTTTCTATTTAAGCTACATTATAGTCCAAAGGTTATTCATCATGAAATAAGGCTTAGTTTTTAATTATGTAGCATGAGGCTGTATATTCATGCAATGTTTAATTTTTTTGGTAAATGAATTCCATTAATCCATTCACAATGTCATGCTCTTCCAGAGGTTTCTTTAAGATTATTGGGCAATTTTTCTATCTAGAAGATATTATCACAGATGCTTGGTTTTACAGTTCTCAAAACTGTGAATCTGTGTCTGCAGAGATCACAATCCCATTGTTCCTTTGCAAATCTATGTATACAGAATCAACCCCTTACCTCTGAAGTGCTAAGTTTTTTAAAAAATTAATGAATAGATTGTTGGGAGTGAAATAGATCTGAACAAGAAGCTAAAAATGAAACCTGCATCTGCTTGTAAATATTAAGATTATACCAGCAAGAATGAGTCTTTGGTAATTCTGAGTTGCGTAAAATATGTATTAAGTTTCTAGCGAGGAAGAGTGCACTTGGGGGGGGGGGGTTCACATGATTAAATCGTCTCTTTCTGAGTAGTGATTAAAATCGTGATTTAAATCATGATTTAAATCAAATTGATTTAAATTAAATCCACCCTAGTAGTGATTTAAATCGTGATTTAAATCAAATCCACCCTGTGGGAAACTGCCCAGAAGTCCAACACAGTCACATCTGACTTCAAAAGAGGAAACCTCTAAAATGAGGGAACTGGTGAAAAAAGAGTTGAAAGGTGGAATCAAGAGGGTCAAATCCCTGCAAAATGCATGGAGTTTACTCAAAAGCACAATAATAGAAGCTCAACTAAAATGTATTCCACAGGTTAGGAAAGGTAGCACCAAGTCCAAGAGGTCACCAGCATGGTTAACAAGCAATGTCAAGGAAGTTATTGTAGAAAAGAGGCCTTCCTTCAGAAAACTGAAGTCTTGCCCAAGTGAAGAAAATAAAAGGGAGCACAAGCTTGCACAAAGGTGATGCAAGCAAACAATAAGAGATGCAAAAAAGCATTTTGAAGAGCACATCACTAATAAAATCAAGGCCAACAATAAAGAATAAGTATATCAGAAGCAGGAAATCAGCTAGGGAAGCAGTTGGACCATTGGATGACAATGGAATTAAGGGAGTACTAAAGGAGAACAGGGAGATTGCAGAGAAGCTTAATGAATTCTTTGCATCCATGTTCACTGCAGAAGATATAGGACAGAAGCCTGTGCCTGAACTGATGTTTTCAGGAAGGGAGTCTGAAGAAATGAGGCAAACCGTGGTGACAAAAGATGAAGTTCTGAACCTTACTGACAAGTTGAAAGAAAATAAATCACCAGGCCTGGGTAGTATCCATCCTAGAGTTCTCAGAGAACTCAAATATGAAATTGCGGACCTTCTAACAAAAATATACAACATGTCCCTAAGCTCAGCCTCTGTACCAGAGTACTGGAAGATGGCCAATGTAACACCAATTTTAAAAAAGTGATCCAGGTGGGATCCGGGAAATTACAGGCCGATTAGCTTGGCATCCGTTCCAGGTAAATTGGTTGAAAGCATTATTAAAGCCAAAATTAGTAAGCATATAGAAGGGCATGTCCTGCTGAAGAAGAATCAACACGACTTCCACAAAGGCAAGTCCTGTCTCACTACTCTTCTAGAATTCTTTGAGAGTGTCAACAAACATGTAGTCAGGAGTGATCCAATGGACATTGTTTACTTGGACTTCCAAAAGGCTTTTGATAAAGTCCCTCACTAATGACTTCTGAACAAACTTAGCAGTCATGGAATAAGAGGAGAGGCCATCTCATGGATCAGTAACTGGTTAAAGAACAGAAAGCAGAGAGTAGGAAAAAATGATAAATTCTCCCAAAGGATGGAAGTAAATAGTGGGGTCCCACAGGGATTGGGATTGGAACCCATTTTTTCAAATTGTTCATAAATGATCTGGAATTAGGAGTGAGCAGTGAAGTGGCCAAGTTTGCTGATGAAACCAAGTTATTTAAGGTAGTTAAAACAAGAAGGGATTGTGAAGAGCTCCAAAGGGATCTCTTCAAGATGGGAGAGGGGGCATCCAAATCGCAAATGCAGTTCAATGTAAGCAAGTGTAAGGTAATGCACATTGGGGCAAAATAACCCAACTTCGAGTACAACCTGATGGGATCTGAGCTGGTGATGACCGAACAAGAAAGAGATCTTGGGGTTGTGGTGGACAGCCACCAATTTGGATGGCTTTAAAAGGGAGTTGGATAAATTCCTGGAGAAGACTATCAATGGCTACTGGCCTTGATGGTTATTTGCTACCTCCAGCATCTGAGGCAGTAAGCCTGTGTGCACCAGTTGCTGGGGAACATGGGTGGGAGGGTGCTGTTGCACCATTTCCTGCTTTGTTGGTCCCTGGTCAACAGCTGGTTGGCCACTCTGTGAACAGAATGCTGGACTAGATGGACCCTTGGTTTGATCCAGCATGGCACTTCTTATGTTCTTATGAAGTTGCCTGACATCTTCTTAGTGCATTTCCCTGGATTGGGGGGCGGGGGAGAATATCTGCACTGAAGCTTTGAAGATCAGAAATTTGTTTATCCAAAACATACAACCAATTAACCAAGCGTATCCAAAACATACAACCACACCAAAACATGAGCCACCTCATTGACTATATATTGTTGTAAGCCTTGGGGAGAGGGTGCACAAGCGACTTTAACTGGTTGGCCAGGTCTGTTCAGGAACATCCTTTGTTAGGTAAATTAAAGGTAATATGTTGCCATGGATGACTGCCCAAGAAAATTAGGTGAAGATGGGAGTTTAGTCCAACAAGTCTGGAGAGCACCAGATTGGGAAGGCTGTCTTAGAGCTTCTGGTAGATTCTTTTGTCACTGCTGAACATAACAAAATCCATACCTATGTAGCAGAAGCCTATTAGTCCTCATCTTGCCTACTTCTCATCTTCTCAAGGTGATTTCTAATTTTTATTTATTCTTTCCTTTGCCTTTTACTTGCATATGTGAACTCCACACCTAGCCCCAGACAGCCCACCCCATTGTCAGTTAGCCCCTCTAATGATTAGATTAGATGATTAGATCTAACCCTCCTGATTAAATAGCATAAAACATAGAATACATTCTCCTATGCTCTGTCACTTCCCAACTGTCATAAGAGATACTAAGGAACACCAAAGTGACCACAACATTTTAAGTAAGTGAGCTCACTATGTTAGACTGCACCATATAGATTTAGACAAACCAGTAAACCTTCTTCATTTTGTTTTTTGCACACACTCAGTAACTTTCTTCTATTTTCTCATTATATTCTGTTTTAATAAAACTTGATTAATTGGATACTTGGACTTGACTGGATTCCTGTGCCACTCCAGCAGATGGAATCTTTCCACACCGTGTGCCTCCAGATGTTGTTGGACTGCAACTCCCATCAGCCCTAGCCATCATAGCCATCATAGCCAATGGTGAGTCCAACAACATCTGGAGGGCCACATGTTCCCTATCCCTGGCCTAGACTGTCTGGGTTACACTCCATACTTTAAGTTAATGGGAGGCAAGGAGGACTGTTGCTTGGAGCTTTGTTGGCAGCCACCCATTCCTGGTTACATAAGAGTAAGCTGTGGGAAGCGCACTTTTCCAGGCTGAAACTGGCTAGAAGTGAGTAGTGGCAGCTGTAGCAAGCTGAAGGACATATCGCCAGCAGTTTGCTCTGCAGGGTTAGTGCTGAGGCAGTGGTCCTCCATTGTTACAGTTCCATACAACTGGTCCTACTTACTAATATAGCTGATGCATTCTGAACTAACTGGAGTTTCTGAAAAGTCTTCAAAGGCAGCCCCATGTACAATACATTGAAGTAGGTCATTATCACACGGGTGGTTTTAAGTACACCCACCGTGACTTTGTTCCACTTCTTCAGTGCTGGGCTCGCATGACAACGTCCCCATCCCGCTGTTCTCTCGCCCTGAGGTCGCAGTTTTTAATTTCTGTTTCGATTTATCCCTGAACGGGCAAAGTCTGAAACAGGCAAAGTTCACCAGGCCAAGTTGAGGTATCGCAGCAATACCGACCCCATGTGATTCAAAACACTAGACTCGAATAGGAAACAGAGGAGGAAACCACAGAAGCAACCTGGGGGGAAAATAGTAGGTGTAATAAAGCCCATAGTCTAACCTAAAGTTTACCAGAGAACGGACAATGGTGGTTAGGCTCTCTCCATCCAGGAGAGATTTTAGCTGTCACACTGCATGACATAGAAGGCACTGCATGACATAGAAGCCACCAATTAGTTGATATGCTTATTGAAATAATCTTGGAGTTAAGACCTAGGTTACGTTATACTTTAGTTTCCCAGAGACTGCTGTACGCCCAAAACCAGTTGGTCCTTTCAGAGGTCTTGAATAATACATGGAGATGTACAAAAGCTACAATAGAGCCCTTCACTCAGCGGCTCCTAGCATAATAAAGGGAACTATAGAAAGGAGATCAAGTTTCAGGGCAAACTTAGCTGAGTTCAGTATCAGGATCGGAGGAAGAAAAGCATAACAGTAGTAGCCATCTTTAAAGCATCTTGATTGCAGTATTCACAATACCTTTGCCTGAAGCTTGCCTCCACCACCAGTTTTTGAATTGCACAGTTCTAATCAACATTTTTACAGCCATAGTGAAAGCTCATGCTTTTGTTTATCTCACTGATCTCATACAAGCAGGCCTTATTTGTCGCTAGAGCTCACCCAAGGCTGCGGATACTAGCCACACATACTTGGGAGTAAATCCCATTGAAACTCAGAGGAACTTGCTTCTTGAGTTAACATGTACAGTGCTGAGCTGCAGAAGGGAAGAATAACCTCACTGTATTATATAGATTTGTGTCAGCAATATGATGAGATGCATAAGCATGGATCATCTGGTAAACCTCTGCACAAACCAAGACCAGCAAGGGGGGGGGGGAGGGTGGAGTAAAAAAGGAAGGCAGGATTATCACAGAGGCAGAAGTTATCTGCAGGTACCGGGAAAAAGCAGAGCATGGCGAACCATTATCCCATTTGAATTTACTTCTCTGAAGGAACGCCTGCACAGAAGCCTCTCAATTCTGCCTCTAGATAACGGGTGCAAATCCTTTTGGCCCCAAGGACCACATCAGGTTATCTGCTGAGATGACAGGGGTCACTGATGATCATGTGTGCACTTCACACCATTCATACACATTCACTCACACCACTCACGAATATAAATTCTTTGTGTGTGTGTGTGTGTGTGCGCGCGCGCGTTTCCCTCTCTCTCTCTGTCACACACACCGAGGCCCTGTTCAGAAGACACCTCAAACCACAGCTTTAACCACAGTGAATAAGGCAAAAATCCTTATTCACCATGGTTAAAGCCATGGTTTAAGGTGTCTGCTGAACAGGGCCAGACACACACACATCAGCAGTAACAGATGCTGATCTTGCAGCAACAGCATCTGTTCCATGTCACAGCATCAATGTGTTGAAGCCCTCTCCAGCCACTCCAATCCAATCCTCCTCTTAAAAACAAAATCATACTCTAGGGAAAGGCTCTATGGTTCCTACCATAGAAGCCTCATTCCTAGAGTATTTTAAGAAGCTGGCAGGAACCAGCCTTATTGGCCTTTTTCTTTGCCTCTATCCAAATCACCACTGACAATATCATGAACCTCTCCTGTTGTTCACTTCAGAACATGTGATACACTGTCACAGGTCCCTTCCACAGTGTCCAATCCCCTTCCATATCCAGCACATGGTACCCCATCATATATTTTTTGCCTCATTTTCTGGTTATATCCACACGTGTAAACTCAGCTCCCCAACTGTACCACCTGTAGCTGACCAAAGATTTCATTTTACCTTAAACAGCTCTGCCTACACTCCCCTGCTTCCCCCTTCCCTCGAACTCCTTTCCTGAACATATGCATAGTACCTCTTCTCTCCCTTCCTTCAATTTTTTCCTGAAAACTCATTTGCACCTTATGACCTTTGACTTCTCCTCTTAACTCCCAAGTATAACCAAGCTTTAAGCACATGTAACTGCACCTGACTCCAATCTTCCTTCCCTGCCGTTTTCTCTTCATTCTCCCCCAGCCCAAAAATATATTTTTCACCTTTGTCTGTCTTAGATTATAAGATCCTTGTGGGCAAGGACCTGTCTATTTTGCCTTTGTAATTCAGAAAGGCACCAGGTACACTGATGGCACTGTATATATAACTAAATAAATGAAGCTAACAATGATAACAGCACTATGTGTGGAACTCAGAGGTCTCAAAGGTGTTGACACTTTTTAGATCAGTGACTTTAAATATCATGTGTAATGTAAATATGTTGCCAAGGCATTCATAGGGCTTTAACATTCTCTCAGATGTATCAATTTCTGGTGTAATTTCCTCTGAAATGAGTTACTTCCATACAACTACTCTTGATCTGCAGCAGAATAATGTAAAGCTCCTTCATTTATTTTTACCAACTTGAAGCAGACTCATCCCAAGCCTACAGATTGCTTTCCAAAAGAGGAAGTGATGTAACTCTCATCATACACAAACCTCCTTTGTCTGCTTTGTTCTCTCATGTCTATAAATCTAGAGACTCTTTGTATGTATGTGAGAATTTCTTTGATGTATTGTTGATCCTCATTCCCATTTCAGATTGCCTTTGCTTTCACTAATGTTTTTCTAAATGTCTCCCATAAACCTTCTGTGACTGGTTCAATTGCAAGAGACAAATGCTTCATTGTAAGCAATGAATGAACTTTCTCAAAGATTTAACTGAATGGAAAATTTTAAATATCTCTCATTAGAGTCTGTTTGGTATAATGATGTTGTACTATAGTAACCAGCCTGAGGGGAAAAAATGTATGAGGGTTCCTGCATTCCAGTCTTTGGCTAGTAGGTACTAAAAAGCCTCTTTAGCTTAACATATTTCCACTTTTTAAAACACTGATAAAGTAACTTTGTACATTTAAGGACGTGCAGTGAAACTCTATACATGGCTACCGAGAAGTTAGTCCTATTGAGTTCAATGGGACTTACTCTTTGGTGATTCAAGCATTTAGCAATATCTGATGAGCCTGGTTTTGTTTTGTTTTTAGGCTTATAGCTTTTTAAAGTTATTATAGTGGTTTTAAATGTGTGTGTATACTGAATGTTTTTGCCATTTAAATTTTTGTATATTGTTTTTAATTGTTTTAATCTTATGTGAACCACCCAGAGAGCTTTGGCTATGGGGCGGTATACAAATGTAATAAAATAAATAAATGAATAAATAAAATTGCAGTCTCAGGCTGGGATTCTGTGCTTAAGAGTGAGCCCCATTGAACTCAGTGGAGCTAATTACTGTACTGGGGAATTTTGCCATTAAAAGAATCTCTGTTAAAGATTAGTGAAGAATAAAATAACAAATGCATGGAAATTTATACCACTATAGTGTTGATAGAGAATATTGAAAGATGATGATTTTGATGATAGTTTATTTACAATTAAACATTTTGAATGGAAGCTCTGGTTCCAGGAAATGAGAAATAAAAACTAAAATACAGGACATGTCGAAATGACGGGTTTCCCTTAAGGAAGCCTGATTACTTCTGGATCAAATTGGAAGACATGGGTAATTGCTAACCATGTAATATCCTTTATTTCCTCCTCTAACCAGAGTGCACTTTATGTTGACACAGGACTGGCTGTGAGGCTCAGCAGTCACAGTCAAGCCCAGTAAATTTATGGACCCTTGGGAATAACAGAACAGCATTGGTAAACTCTTTGAGTGAGACGATGTTGGCAGAAATACATACTGGTCATTCAGTGCCAGCTCAGACTCCATCAGTGTATACATGGAGTTAGGAGTTTTTGTTCCATTGTGCATCACTTTATGCTTGTTTACACACACTGAACTTCATTTGCCTTTTTTATGCCCATCCCCCAGTTAGGAAAGGTTATTTTGGAGCTCTTTGCTGTCTCTTTTTGTTTTAACCACTTAAGTAATTTGGTGTCACCTGCAAACTTGACCACCTTGCTGCTCACCCCTAACTCCAGATTATTTATGAAGAATTTTAAAAAGAACTGGTCCCAATACAGTTCATGGGGAATCCCAATGTTTACTGCCATGTTGATCCTCCTTTACCATAATTTGATCTTCTACATGCTTGATCATTTTATCTTTAATAATGCTTTCTATCAATCTATCCGAATTGTCACATCTAATTTTGTGCTCCTCGTAATGTACAATGTACATAATTTAGCAACGTACAATTTAGTGACAATGCAAATGCCCACTAGATCTCAGCAATAAGTAGTAGCAATATTACCAAAAATGATGTTATAGTCTTAAAATAGCTTACAGAACTGTGTGGATACAAATAGAATGTTTTTGCAACTAGGAATCATCATCATGCTTTGCAAAATGAGTATGAACCTTACTTATTGCAGTTTACATTAATGAGATTGTGGTGCTGACAGATGCAGATCTTTTTCTGGGCTGCTCATTCTATTCTCACACCTCCCCCTGGTGTAATACGTGGGTAACTGTAGCCTGAAGAGGGTGAATGATTTGCATCAGATTTCAGGGAAACTATCTGCACTGCCAGCTCTCATAGATACAACACTGAAGGGGAAATGAAGAGTCACATCCTACTATTAACAATACAGTGTGGCCAACTCCTCTGATGGTACAGCCACTGACACACCACCTGTCAATGTGGTGTGGGATTGACACACTGCGTGTAATCTCACCCATTTATTGTGCAGAGTAATTGTAGGTCTTCTGCTTTTCTCCTTTCTTTCTGTCTCATATTGCTGTAGTTTGTAAGCTTGCAGAAACACTCCTGTATTTGTTTTGGTCACTGCAGGGCATAGCTACCTATAGGCACATAATAATAACAAAATAATAATAATGATAATAATAATAATAATAATAATAATAATAATATCCCATTAGTCACATCAGTCACAGGCATCACATCAAAAAAATATACAGAAAACCTCCAGAAACTGGGCCTACCAGAATACATCCACACCAACATCCAGAAATCAGTCATAATTAAAACATGCTCAATCGTCAGGAAATTCCTGAATCAATAAAAGACAGCATGACTTGGCAAAGTTCGTCATGTCCGTCTAGAAAAACCACCACAAGTGAGAAAGAGATGATGATGATCATCATCATCATCATCATCTTAGGTTGATTGAGATCAGCACACATTAAATTTGCAAGAAATTACCAGTTTTACCAAGCACGGGCAAAGGATTTGCCACCAAAGCCCTTTGATTTTTTTACCCAGATTTGACACACTGCCTGCAGCAGGCAGGGAAAAAAGGAAGACCACCAGCCTGCCATTTCTCTTTTCTTCACTCTCCTTCTCCAGTACAAAAAACAGTTGTAGCCTCAGGTGCCTTAGTGCTGGTTGAGTGGCTTAGGAGGAACAAATTCACATCTCCAGAGCTGCCTAGTCCATCACCAATGTTGCAACCCCCTTGCCTGCTCCAGCATCACAGCTGACAGAGAGTGGGGAGAGGAGAGAGCCTCAGCCTTCCTCCCAACTCCCAGCTACCTACATGGTTCACCACAAATGACCCCCAACCCATCCACTCCCACATAATGGTTATTACGCCAGTGAGGGGTTGCAACAGCAGAGCTTGTTTGCTTTTTGGAGCTAGGCCAGCATTTCGGTTGCTGCTGCACCTGACTGATGATGGGGAGGTGTTTTGCCAATTGTTTTATCAATTGGCAATGGTTCTTTTTGGATTTTCAGAGGCAATGAACACACCAATGGGTTAAGAAAATAAGTTTATGTAGCTAGAACAGGTTAATCAAGCAAGAAAAAGCAAGACAATACATTCAAAGCATAAAATATACGTTCCTTCAGTCACAGGGAACCCCATATTCTTATCTTAAGGTCAGCTAACCGGATCAGAGTGGTGATGAACAGCTGCAATGGCCTCGCCCATTGTACCTGGCCAGTGGTACTCAGTCCACAGAGAGGTTCCGAGTCTCAAACCTCCCTCAGAGATCTATATATGCTTAGTGGGTTCTTTCTTTCCTTCTGCCTTTGAGAGAAATGATTTAGCCCTTGTCATTGGCAGGTAGCCAAGCCAGGTGGTGGCAGAAAGCTATAGCCGACCCTAGGTCTTTTTGCTGAAGTTAAGCGAGAAGCTAGGAGAAATGTGTACTACTGAAGAAGCGTTACACAGAAGGCCCAACAGGCACAGAGTAGGCCATGGAAGAGAACAATTGTTCCACTAGCTTTTCGATACAATAGTCTTCCGTATTTCCGCTACAAGAAGTAAGGAAGGGAGGATCGGGGTGCTAAGGGCCTGGTCAAATCCGGCACTGGCCCTGCTACCATGACATATAAACCAACTGTATACTGAGTTACACCATCAGTCTATCTAGCCCAGGAGTGTCTCCTCTGACTGGCAGTAGCTTTCCAAGGCCTTCCTAGCCCTGAAGAAAGAACCCATGATCTTTTTAAATGGAGGGAGTAGAAATTGAACCTGGGCCCCCGTGCAAATAAACCACGTGCTTTCCCCCTGAACAGTGGCTTGCATAAAACACAGGTATTCACTTAAACAGTTGTCTTATTATTATTATTCCTCAACACATCAAGCTGTCAATTTTACAAGAGAGATTTGTTTACAGTAACTTTCTCCTAAAAGAGTAACTGAACTATTGGATCATGCAGGGCAATTTACTGAATCCTGCATCAGCATTTGTAGAGGGTCAAGAGTAGGGATGGGGAAGAAATTCTTTGTCAGTTTTTTTAAAAAAATACGGATTTACCCAATTGCACCTCCTGAGCGTTTAAGCAGCCCAAGACAAAATTGCAAAGCACAATCCAATTTTTTGTGAGCTTTGAAATGCAGCTCGACACATGAAAACTGCACACACAAAAATGTGAATATTAGAATGAACTATGTACAAAATGCATATCTTTGGGGGAAAATAAGCATTTTTGCGAAGATATTTACAAATGCCTTTTTTTTTTTAAAGGAAATGTCCATGAAGGTGCATTACAGCAATTTGGGGGGGAAAATGTGTATATTTTAAAAATGCACAAAACAGTACAAATTTCCATATGGATTTCTCTCCCTTTTGTAAATTGCAAAGTTATGCAGAAACAGGACAGAATAAGCTTGACATTAAAAATCCAAAAATCATGGCAAGACTGCCAGATCCACTTATCCCAAGTCAGGAGATGATGTTGAGTGATAAAATGGCATGCAGTTCTTAATTTTAGTACAATGCATCATGCATGAGGCTTTTTTCCACTTCCTGCGATGAAGAGACAGCCTTTCGCCCTTCAGTCCCTCATTTGACTGTCACTATTTATGTCGCTGGAAACTGACAAAGGGACTTCTTTGCTGATGCATCCAGTGTTCAAAAGGTGCAGTGTCAGCTAGCCAGTTCAGTAGCACATGACGGACTCACGAAGGGACAAAAAGCCATTCTAGTGTATCGACACTAAAAAGTGACTCCACATTTGGATGCAACAAACAATAGAACATCTATAACTTTCCAGTACATTACTTGCTGCAGCAGTAACATAATCGCCAATCGCATAAATAAATAAATAACCTCCCAAATCTTCTGAATCTATGGGTTTTGCCTGAAGCCTGTCCTTTCAATGTCATTAACTCATTTTCACAGCACCTATCTACTCATACAAAGCCCTGTAAAACCTTTGGCTCCCCTAATAGCCCTATAGTTATAGCTCACACTGGGGCTAGTTTCAAGAACAGGGGAGTCCTATACAGATCCATATTTCGAAGCCCCATGCATCTAATGTATAAACCACACAGAGGCAGACTTAATAGCAACCATCATGCTCCACCCAGTCCTGTCCTATCTTGAGAATCTTCCATTGCAAAGGCAGAATGTTTGCCTTGCATGCTAGTAGGCTACTAATATAACACTTCCTGTTGCTGGAAGTAGAACTGTTGCTCCCAGTTTATGATGAGAAGGCAACAACTGCTCAAAAGCAACCAGTACAAAGGAGCATTTTACTTAAAAGCAAGGATAGGCAACCTTCAGATGTTCTGGACTGCAACTCCCATCAGCTCCAGCCAGCATGGCCAATGGTTGGGGATCATGGGAGCTGTAGGGTCACCTACCCCTGACTTAGAGCAGCTTTCCCCAACTTGGTGCCCTCTAGATGTTTTGGACTAAACTCCCAGAATTCCTGACCATTGGCCATGCTGGCTTGGACTGATGGGAGTTGGATTTGGGGCACCAGGTTGGGAAAGACTGCCTTAAAGACTCAAAAGTGCATCACAATGAAATAACTTACACAAGGAAACGGCACTATGCATTTCAAGTTCTATTCTCACTTGGGGCTCCATATCCACATTCTCTTCCCCAAAAAAGAGATAATCTTCCTGTGATTGATCTGGACACACAGCATCCAGCTTCCTGCTTCTGGGCATTGCTTCACTCTTTCTCCTTCATTATCAGAGCTTTTTCTTTTTCTTACAGTGCATTTTGCACAACTGTACCTGAATAGATCTGTGTACCTTGCTAATTTCTTTACTGAAAGCTGAGCTTGGCTATTAATTACCTTATAATGCTGTCTTTCAATCCCTACTACTGTACACTTGCTGCAGTGCCTTTTTATGGCACTGCAGCAATTTATTGGGTGATAAAATAGGAGAAATTCAGCAGCCTAGTCCTCATATACAGGAGATAAAGTAAACCTGTGTCTGGGCACTTCAGTCAACAAATGGGTGGATATCACATAATTGGATACACCTCCATACAGAACAAAATCCCCGCTGTATAGACAGTGTCACTATATTAGTCACTAGGTGGCACTGGACTTAGTTGTATCCAGAAGAGTGCCTGTTCTGTTCTGTGTCTGTTTTGTTCTTGTTTAAAAGAGGCAATACAATTCTTGTCTAGATTCTGAATGATGTGTCCTCTAAGCCTTCCATGACACTATCCAATCAAAAACTAGGATGGGAGGGGGAACACTAAGCTAAAACCTTTCTGCTTGGCATTCCAGTATTTTTGTATACAGGAACTGATATATTTTGTATGGAGAAGCATTTAGTCATGCGAACTCCCAGCTACAGTCTGGACTCTGAAATGGACACAGGTTTACCACCTTACTTGCTATTTGTGAGAACCAGGCCTCAGTCTTGATGCAATTCAGTATTGATATAGGGCTTTTCTATATGAGGCTTTTAACCTGCACCTTTACCAATGCTTTTGCTTCTATAAGAACATAAGAAGAACCATGCTGGATCAGACCAAGGGTCCATCTATTCCAGCAATGTGTTAAGAACATAAGAAGTAAAATGCTGGATCAGACCGAGGGTCCATCTAGTCCAGTACTCTGTTCACACACTAGCCAACCAGCTGCCGACCAGGGACCAACAAAGCAGGACATGGTGCAACAGCACCCTCCCACCCATGTTCCCCAACAACTGGGGCACACAGGCTTATTGCCTCGGATGCTGGAGGAAGCACATAACCATCAAGTAGCCATTGATAGTCTTCTCCAGGAATTTATCCAACCCCCTTTTAAAGCCATCCAAATTGGTGGCCACCACGACATCTTGTGGTAGTGAATTCCATAATTTAACTATGCACTGTGTGAAGAAGTACTTCCTTTTATTTGTCCCGAATCTCCCTTTTATTTGTCCTGAATCTCATGAGATAACTCCATGTTCTAGTATTTTGAGAGAGAGAAATGTCTCCCTATCCACATTCTCCACATCATGCATAATTTTCTACACCTTTATCATGTCTCCCCTTAGCCTCCTTTTTTCCAAGCTAAACAGTCCCAGCTGTTGTAAATTTTCCTCATAGGAGAGATGCTCCAGCCCCTTAATCATTTTAGTTGCCCTTTTCCCAGCTCTATCTTTTTTTAGGTGTGATGACCAGAACTATACACAGTATTCTAAGTGTGGTCGCACCATAGATTTCTATAAAGGCAGTATGATACTGGGAGCTTTATTCTCAATTCTTTTTCTTATAATGCTTAATATGGAGTTTGCCTTCTTTACAGAGACCACACACTGGGTTGACATTTTCATCAAGCTGTCCACCACAACCCCAAGATCTCTTTCTTGTTCGGTCACCACCAGCTCAGATCCCATCAGGTTATACTTGAAGTTGGGTTTTTTTTGCCCCAACATGCATCACCTTACACTTGCTTACATTGAACTGCATCTGCCATTTAGACATCCATTCTCCCAGTTTAGAGAAATCCTTTTGGAGCTCTTCACAATCCCTTTGTGTTTTAACAACCTTAAATAATTTGGTATCAACAGCAAACTTGGCCATTTCACTGCTCACTCCTAATTCCAGATCATTTAGGAACAAGTTAGAAAGAATTGGTTCCAATACCAATCCCTGTGAGGCCCCACTATTTATTTCCCTCCATTGGGAGAATTTACCATTTATTTCTATTCTCTGCTTTCTGTTCTTTAACCAGTTACTGATATATTTTTTTCTTTTTTTTATTGTGACTTTCAAAAAATACAGAACAATAAAACAAAAACAAATAGTGAAAAAAGAAAAAAACTCATTAAAATACAGCGATGTCATCGTTTTTCAACAAATGTTAAAAAAAGAGAGAATTATACATAGGTTCCAAAAAAATCAGACCATATAGCCATATATTTATCCATTCGCAAGTTGCGCCTTTATATCACCCGTTCAAATGTTGATAAGGTTATTAAGTCCTCAATCCATTGCATTATGGGAGATGAGCATTTATCCTTCCAATATATTAGTATAAGTCTTTTAGCTGTCATGAGGGCTCTGAAAATCCATTTGCGCTGACCCTGTGTTAGTTTCCAAGAAATTGGCAGGTAGTTTAGAAGGGCATGGGCATCCTTCCATATTAAAGATTGATTCAGGACAAGATTTATCCTTATTTTAACCTCCTCCCAAAAGGAGGAGACTACTGAGCACTGCCAAAACATATGAATTAAATAAGCATTAGGTGCATTACATCTCCAACAATTATGTAAATTAGATAGACCCTCGTTGAAAAGACATTGTGGGGTCCAGTAGACCCGAAAGAGGTTTTTTGCTGAATAAGACGTAGCCTAAGATCCATAGAAACTTCAGATACAGTCTCTAAGGCAACAGTCCATTGATTGGGCAAAACAGGACAGTCCAATTCTCAATTCCAATCTTGTCTTAAACTATGAGTATTGTATTTATTTACTACTACTAAATATATATATATATATATATATATGGATTGTGGATCGATGTGTCTGCTTAGTAATGGAGGCTCTGAGGCCGTAAAAGCAGCCTGCAATTGTAAATATTGCCATTGTAAATGTTGCAATTGTAAATATTGCCATTCAGCCGTAGCAGGTAAATTATATTTAACACGCAAATCAGAAAATGGCATAAAGTCATCATCTGAACCTGTTAATTGATCCAGTGTAAAGATTGCCTTATCGTCCATGTCCTCCACAAAAACATTGTTTTCCATTTTTTAAATCTGGATTTTCCCATAAAGTCAATTTTGCATGAGAAAATGGGTCAAACTGCACCATATCTCTCTAGTAGCCAAGATTGTAGGAGGAGGATTATTTAATCTAACATGTCGAGAACCGAGTGCCATACATTTAGGAAGCGGTTCTAGCCATAAGGATTCCAAAACTGACCATGGTGGCATATCTAAGCAAGCTGGAGAAGACCAAAACTTAGTACAGGTCAATAAAGAGGCCCGATGATACAACCCCCCCTTCTTTGATCGAAAGTTGCATGCGTTTCAAAGATATTCGAGGTGGGGAAGAACACCCCAAAAATTTACGAAACAAGGCATTAAATTGTTGAAAATATTTGCCATGTATAACTAATGGAATCCCACTTATAACGTAGAAAATTCGAGGTACAATATTCCTCTTAAGTGTGTTGACTTTACCCCACAAACTCAATTTTAATGGTGCCCATCTGTCTACATCATGTACAATGTCCTTGATTAATTTATTCAAATTTATTTTAATCAATTGGGATATATCTCTGGGAATAAGCCTTCCCAGATAAGTAATAAAGTCAGGACACCATCAAAATTGTCCAAAAGCCACCACACTAGAAGACATACTATCTCCAATTGGCATCATTTCAGACTTTGACCAGTTAATTGATTAACTGGACAAATCACCGAAGGTGTTTATCAGAGCCATCAAGGCAGGAATAGATGCTTGGAGTTTAGAAATAAACAATAAAAGATCATCAGCATAAAGAATAATTTTGAATTCAGCATAAAGAATAATTTTGAATTCTAAGTCAGCATGCACAAACCCATGAATACTACAACTCTGTCTAATTGCACAAGCCAGGGGTTCCAAGCATAAATCAAATATCAATGGGGAGAGAGGGCATTCATGCCTAGTACCAAGCAGGAAAAAAATCCGACAACCAACCATTGGTCATGACTGTTGCTCTTGGGGTCGAATATAAAATTCTAACCCACTTTAAAAATCCCACAGAAAAACCAAATTTACTCAAACTGGCAAGCATAAACTTCCAACAAATTTTGTCAAAGGCCTCCTCAGCATCCAAAGAGACAATTGCCGCCTGGTCAATTATTCCAGTTACTGATCCATGAGAGGGCCTCTCCTCTTATTCCATGACTGTTAAGTTTGTTCAGGAGTCTTTGGTAAGGGACTTTATCAAAAGCTTTTGGAAGTCCAAATAAACAACGTCCACTGGATCACCCCGTCTACATGTTTGTTGACACTCTCAAAGAATTCTAGAAGATTAGTGAGACAGGACTTGCCTTTGTGGAAGTCGTGTTGATTCTTCTTCAGCAGGACATGCCATTCTATATGTTTACTTATTTTGTCTTTAATAATGCTTTTAATCAATTTACCTGGAATGGATGTCAAGCTAACTGGCCTGTAATTTCCTGGATCCCCCCTGGACCACTTTTTAAAAATTGGTGTTACATTGGTACAGAGGCTGAGCTTAGGGACATGTTGCATATTTTTGTTAGAAGGTCTGCAATTTCATATTTGAGTTCTTTGAGAACTCTAGGATGGATATATCCAGGCCTGGTGATTTATTTGATTTCAATTTGTAAATAATTTGTTCACGCTGTTGACCAGGAACCCACAAGTAGGATTCGAGTGCAACAGAATCCTCGCACCCATGTTCCTCAGCTTACTGCCTCTGATTACTTTAATTGCTGTTTTCTGCACCTTTTACAGCTCTTCCAGTATAATAACCAGAACTGTACACACTATTCCAAGTATGGTTGCACCATAGATTTGTATAAAGGCAGTATGATATTGGCAGTTTTATTCTCAATTTCTTTTCTAATTATGCCTAACATGGAGATTGCCTTTTTAACAGCTGCCACACACTGTGTTTACATTTTCATTGAGCTATCCACCGCACCATCAAGATCTCTTTCTTGGTTGGTTTGGTCACCGCTAGCTCAGATCCCATCAGGTTATACTTGGGATTTTGAAGTTGGGATTTTTTTGCCCCAACGTACATCACATTACACTTGCTTACATTGAACTGCATTTGCCGTTTAGATGCCCATTCTCCCAGTTTTGAGAAATCCTTTTGGAGCTCCTCACAGTCCTTTTCTGTTTTAACCACGCTATATAATTTGGTGTCACTGGCACTTTATATGATTAAGATCAGCTCCTTTACCATATATATTTTTCCGCCAGGGGGTTTCTTTCTCTGCTTCTCTATATATTCCATTACACAACCACCAGGTGGCACTGTGGTATAGCAGAATTGCACAAAGACATCAGGATCTCATGCCATCATTCACAGAAATACCAGACTTCCCTTGTTAGGAAAAAAAACCCACTATAATGATTGCAAAGCACTGGGGAGGCCATAGAGGATAACAAGGTGAAAAGCACCTGCAAACTACCATGTGTGAGGAATCACGCACACCCAATAAATGCCTTATGTAGAAAGGCTCATAAATAGCATGTAAAATAATAAAATAAAACACATATCTATGTAAATAACAATTTTCCAGGTGAGCAAAGGACAAGAGTAAAATAAAAGATGACAAGAGTGTTAGTGTAGTACACATTTTAGCAGGATGATTAAACCAGCCCTGGGAACAATAAACTTATAAAAAAGCCTTTCTTCTGCTTGTGTCCGGTACAATGTCTTCCTTATTAGAAATAAAACAGCTCCTATTGAAATCCGTAAGGGGAAAAATGCACTTTTAAAAAATGCTAATTGGCTCTTATTCCTCGTCCTGCACTGTCACACTTAATCTCATCTTCTAAATGCAGTAAAATCTTTTAAAAAAACCTCAGCTTCCAGTCACTCAGTAGGATTCTGCAGTATATGGGGCAAGTTTTATCTAGGCTCATTTAATCAGTATCCAGGGTTTCTTGCAGAAAATTAATTACAGGGTTCAGTTCATCCTATCTCATTTTGGTTCAGGCTTTGTACCATATTAGCTGCTGATTCCATTTCCCAGGGTTGTTGAAGTAGCCAAAAATCGTTTTATCATTAGTCCAAAATAATAATAATAATAAAAAAACAGATAAAATGCAGAAGTCATTTTTTGGCATGCAGACTTGTTACTACGGTACATAACCCAGATTCTCAACTGTCATGGTCATTAGATATATCTGTTTTGCAAGTTTGCTACAGCTTCACTAGCAGAGCAATGGACGATCCAAATTTCTTGAAATGGATAGTCTTTTAGAAGCTTTTTAAATAGCCACACAGTGCAGTGGCCAAATTAGCTCCACTGAGGGATAATTTCATTTTCATGAAGTGTGAATTTTGTGAATCACATCCCAATTTTTATTTATATACAACTGTACCTTCTCCTGTGTTCCGCCTTTTTCAGAATGCTGGGGGTTCTTCAATAGGGTCTGGAAGATGGCTGGGGATTGCAAATGTCTTCTGCCTCTCTCTGTATTGGGAAAATCCTGTCCCCGATACAAACTGCTCCTGCATTGAGATCTCCCAGCAATAAAATTAGACCTGCTCCTTCAAGTCATTACCACAGCCTTCCCCAAATGGATGCTCTTCAGATGCTTTGGACAACTCCCAGCGTTCTTGACTATAGGCCATGCTACCTGGGGCTGACGGGACTTGAAGTCCAAAGCATCTGGAGGACACTAGGTTGGGGAAAGCTGAGCAAGCTTCTTAGCGATGACATCTGTTATCTGGAAATCTCTCTACAGGGAGACTCACCAGGTCTTTATGTAGCTAGTGTTTAGTGCCACGGGGTGCTTCCAAAGGAGGTTTTTATGGTGTTATCGCCTTGACTCATTCACAGAATTTTACAGGGGATCCAGAAGACATCTACCTTTCATAACAGAATGACAGAATGACTTCTCATTGGTAGCACCCAGAGCCCTTTGTTTGGAAATAGAACTAATGAAAATCATGCAGTTTGAGCAAAGTTGTCACTTCATCGTGTGCCTTGGTGTGGCATAGGCCCTGGTTCAGAGGTTCTCTTAAGATATGTTACTAGTATGTAGGCAACACTGGGCTACCTTATTAACTATACATAAGAAAGCCCCCTTAAAACCAGATACTGTCTTAGAGCAAGTTTTCACTTTTAATATGGGTGATGCAGAATTCTATTTAAGAAACACTCTGACAAGATTTGTCTTTTTTACTGCAAAAGTATCAGCATAACAGAACCAAATAAAAGAGCTTATGCATGCATCAATTCAGATACATGCAACATGATTCTAAACAAGGCCTCTAAGCAGATTCAAGTACACTTCCCAGTTCTCAATGATAATCGACATAAAGCTTACAAGGCTGATACTAAAGGCAACACTGATCCCAGGGAATAGCTCCTATTGTTGCATGTTCTGAGTCTCCTTTATAAACATTCTGGATGCTATAAAATATGTTTGAACTATTTTTACTACTATTTATGTTGCTTATCTAAAGATCCCAAAGATAAAATTTCTACCTTAAATCTTCATAGTCTACATGTGATTGGATTAGTAAGCTTCTTATCACGATTAATGAGCATTAACAATATACTTATACAATGATTTTAGCCTTCCTTGACATGTTAATGGTATGTTTGTGACCCAAAAGTATTTCCTTGGTATCATCCTGAATAGTGAGCAATGTTTTCTTATTTCATATCATATTCCTCATTATTTTTCCTGCTTTGATAGGTAGAGGCAGCAATTTGCTCACAGCAACCCAGTGTATCCACCCATGATGGGGCAGGGGTGGGGACTGCCAAGGTCAGAAAAATCACTAAACTGGCAGCCCAATATTATTTTGGTTAGTTCCATTGAGTTCAGTGAGATTCACTTCCAGGCGGTGTGCACAGGATTGCAGTCTAGAAGGCCAACCCAGTCCTCCCCTCCCTTTATTTCTCTTGCATATGGTCTGAAGAAAAGTTTGTAGAATTCAAAAACTTACTCACTACAGTTTGACCTTTTAGCTGGAGATGGTAAGGAACTGCATTTTTCGTTGCTTTTACCAGGCGGCTGTGTAGCTCTTTCCAATACGCAGTGCAAAAGTCTTCCGGCCAGATTCACAGGTCACAACAAGCCACTCTGAAAACAAAGCACCCTGAACAACCCAACAACAAGGCACAGGTTCTCAGGATGCCTTGTGTGCGGTTAACACACCATGCTGAGGAAACCATGCATGATTCAGATGTCATAACAAGCCCTCCTGAAACAAACAAGGCTGACAACCCACCGTGGATTGTCATGTCATGTGAACCAGGTTAGAGAAGACATGCAGCTTGGTTTTGCCTTTAGTGCACTAGATCTGGATTGAGGGGAAAAGGTGCCACCTACTGATTCACTACTTATTAAATTCACCTTTTATTTTTAATAAAAGACAGCATAAAGAATAGTTGTTAACACACATCCATAGACAAAAGGGAACAGTATAGAAGAGGATGTAGAAAAAGCTAAAGGAAATGTTACAAGCAATTGAACATTCATTTTAAAAAGATCTGCCTATTCACAACCCTATGAAATACAGCGACACATCGTGCAAGTAACAATTATAGATATCTACCTGGAAATCTTATTTCCTAAAATACTACCTGGTGTTCAATTTTGAGGTATGGATTAGCTCTCTATCTTTCTTCGGATAGTCAAATTATTCGGTGTGTGAATATTTCAAAGTTCTGGCAGATACAGATCTCACTTTTCACAAGATTCGCATTGGTTTCATTTTGTTCATCTATCCCTAGAGATCATTCATAACACTAAATCTAAATGCATTCCTTCAGGGTATAGCTAAAATACACTTAATAATTCTGCAGAAGACATATTTTGATGCCCTTTAAATACTGTTGCCATTTTTCAGTACAACAGATCTTTAATAAGGCTCATTTCCATTAAAGATGAAAAATAAGGGCCAATATCTAATGAGACGCTACCTCTAGAATAAATTAGGTAGCAGTACTGTAAATGACGTTAGCAAGTGTGCCTGTTGTGCATAAGCCTGAATGCTCTTTCTGACATGCAACCTTGACACCTGAAGGGATATTTTAATTTTGAGCGTTTCAAAGCTTTGCACCTTAAGGGGTTAAGGGGATTTAGAGATTGAAGACACAGTTGCATAATTTAGGAATAATTTACTGAAACGAATGAAAAACATATATTCAAGAGATCAGATCATGGCAATAGGCATTTTATAAGACTGATGTTTATTTATATAGAATACTAGTCCTAATTATTAAGGCAGACACATTGAAAGCAATGGTTTGGAGTAACTGACTAGCAGATGGAGTGGGGGGAAGAAGTCCTGGCAGTGGGGAGACCGAACGGGGGGATAGATGTGGGGATTGGTAGGGGAAGGGAGCAGAGGCTCCCTCTACAAGAATTCAGCTTGACGCCTGGTTGCCCGATTATGCGCATCTTCTCACCATCGCTTTTACGCCTAATTCTTATCAACGACAGGCGGTGAAGCGCATTACCAGCAGTATGAAACGCGCTTTAAAGTGGTTGAAATGCGGAGAATCGCTTGTTTACATGGTCATAAGGCACATTAACTGCCACGGAAAATTAAAACTCGCTATTTAACGCGCATTCAATAATGCACATAATCGGACAGAAAAAGTGCCTTGACCCCCTATTTGCGCTCCGCTCTTGTAGAGGTAAAAATGTTAATGAACTTTGAAAGAGCTTTAAATCGCTCTTGTGGAGGCACCAAGAGGCTGGTAGCAGCTTGTGAGCAAAGAGAGGCAGCTAGCAAGTTGCCCATCCCTAAAGACACACAAACCTGGGGGTAAAAATAGAAGCAGGGAAAGCTGACTGGGTTCTCCAGAAGAGAAGAGAGGGGGAAATGTGGCAAACTAGTAGATTTGTTGGGAAGAAGTTAGTAAGGGGCTTGTTACCTCTCCAGTTCTGCACAATCTGGGGTGCGATGAAGTTGGAGGCAGAGGGGTGCTCCTACAACAAGAAAGAAAGAAAGAAAGAAAGAAAGAAAGAGGGAGCAGAGGGAAGAAGACTTTCACAAGATTCTTCATGAGAGAGAAGGAGGCTTTTTTGGGGTCAAAGGGTCCTAACTATTGGGCTGTCTGGGAACTAGTTATGTGCCCCCAAATTGGAGGTTTAACTCAAATAATGACCAAAATCGTGTCTCTGCTGGCTCATCAAAACTAAGATGGGCACTAGTTGGGAAACAAACTGACCATTTTTTTCTGAGCACAAACAGGTAAGCATTAATGCCTGCTGAGTAGATTTTCCTGGCGACTCTCCTGGGCTGACATTTTGGAGCTTTAATGTAAATTGAAAATAGGATTAAAGAAGGGTAAAAGGTCAAGGGATCAAGTCTAAAGGATCACAGTCATGCCAGGGGGAAATGATGGTTTTGTATCACGTACACCATTCCACTTTGAGTGTCAGGCCTGGCTTTTAGAATAGCAGGCTTCTCCTATGCTTTCTGAAGCTGCAATGAAACCTTCCTTTTTATGTCAAAAGCAACAGGTGTTTGGCAGGAACAATATCTAGCACAATATCATGTAGTGCTTGCTGGCATGACAGGTTTCAGGTTACATATAGGACCATTAGGATAAACAAACACATAACGGCCGATTTCCTTCCTTTTGGAAAATATTTTTTTTCTTGAGTGTGTGTGCGTGTCTTGGAGCATTCAAACATGCATCCCCTCCCACAATCTGTAGTTCTAAAGCACTATGGTCAAGAAAGAACACACTTTATTTTGAATGTAATGTAAATTAGTTCCTAGATTACTATTTTTGAAAGGCTTACATCCTTGAAGATAAGGTCAAACTTCCAGCTACAGCAGAAAGCATAGGTGCCCATGCTGCTGAATTCACCTCCTCCCACCAATTAGGGTCTCTGCTTCAGAAGCAGCAATGCCTGTCTGGGTTGCTGAGAGGGGCAGGAGGCTAAAGCCACCACCTCCCTGCAGCGACCTGGAAGCAGCCAACATCACTGCTTCAATGTGGAAGCACCCAAGACCACTGGAGTTGCCAGGCTTTAGTCTCCTTTCCCCCAGTGACCCTGAAGCAGGCAGTACTGGAGGCACAAAAGTAGTAATGCCTGTCTGACTCAAAAGTAATAATGCCTGTCTGAATCAATCGGAAGAGGCTTTAGCCTCCCTCCTCCAGTCCAGTGACCTTGCGTAGGATCACTAGGATGGGGATGAAATTAAAGCTTTCTTCCCCCACCCACAGTGTGTATGTATGCACATGAATGCACTCATGTAGCCCCCTGGTCCCCTGCTGACACTGGATCCAGCCCTCAGAATTATGCACCCTGGCATAAAAGTACACCTGAAGTAACAGACCACCACCCAGTATAGGAGAATAATGCATAGTCACAGAGAACTCTGATAAGATACTGTGCATGGCTCTCAAAGGTCTTTGCAAGAGCACCATGAACTTTAACAAGTTAGCTTAGGGGTGGCAGAAGGCCATGTGCAGAAACTGAGATTACACAAGTACCAAACAGCTAAAAAGGTCAGGCTGCCCCAAACCAATGTTCTAAAATACTGTTTTCAGTACACCGTTGTATAGCTTTACGAAGTTTATTGCCAAAGATTTTCTTGCCACAATAGGGATGTGAGTTCCATCCGTTTCTGTATGTCATGCTCTACAAAGACTTTGGTATCCAACACAAGGTCTACTAAAATCAGCTGAAAGAATACTGTATTTCACAGGTTTTAGGGCAAGCTCTCAGAGGGACATTCAAACTGCAACACACCTATATGTGGAAAGAGGAAGGGCAGGAGACAGATGCACTAAAAACCATACAAACAAGAAATGCCTTTCAATCACAACTGGAACAAAGAGATGGGGGGAAGGGGCCATCAGTAATTGTTTTGTCCTACATCTCATTTTTTTAAAGGATTCCTCAGCCTCTTATGCAAAAATATTTAAAATAAAACAGAATATTTATATTTATATTTATATTTAACTAGGGAAAATAAGTGAACAACAGAAAGTTAGGATTCAGCATTAAAAGCCCATGCTTATCATCTCCACCTACTAGAGGCTGCAAAAAGTTATGCCATTGTTTTTAACAGCAAAAGATGAAATGTTTTAGGGCAGCTACCCCAATTACACAGTAGGAAGTGTTAAAATGTGCAGGACAAAAGGCAACACTCAAAGTTTGCCTGAGCGTAGACATCTGAGAGCAGCCAACTACCTGGATTTCCTGCAACCCTGAAGTACTGAAGTGAACACTCCAGCTCTAGGCAAGCCCCTCCCAAAGCAGATTCACCAAAGTTCAAGCCTGAACATATTTCAAAAGCATTTAAAGATATATTTGTTTGGGCCTTTCAGCTCAGGGCAAAATCAGGGAAGTGTGGGGAAGTTTAAAATCTTACCTTGTTTCATTGATTTTAGCTTTGTTACCTGTCCTGAGATACTGTGGGTTTTCTTCTGGAAAAAATAAATTTGGGGGGAAATGGAAAAATAAGCAATGGTTATATATATATATATATATATATATGCACTCTTTATAGATCTAAAGTCACTTTCTTGCTTTCAGACAACCTTTCCCAACCTGGTGTCCTCCAGATATTTTGGACTTCAGCTCCCACCAGCTTCAGGTAGCACGGCCAAAATATCCAGAGGGCACCACTTTGGGATGGCTGCTTTAGGAACATAAAGCAGCCTTTCTGTTCCTAAAGGAATTTAATATAAAACTTAAGTTTGTTCATAAAATTATCATTATATTTTAAAACTTTTAAAAGTAACCTCAGTAAATTTGTAATTCTTGTCTGAACAGATTAGAACTACATTAAATGGCTACTACAGCACTATCAGTAAAATATACCTTAGATCAATAATTTTAGTAACGAATGAAAGAATTACGCAGGGAATCATACAGAGAGGATTAAAGAAACATTTTTCCCCATGGCTTCATTATTTCCAGATGGTCCTCAGGAAAATAACAACTGTTTTTTCCCTGAATTTTTTCCCTTTTGGGGCGGCAGGGTGTGTGTGTTCACATCTCTGCATGTCCCCAAGCCTATATACTTAGAATTCTGGTTCACCCAAGAGGCTTTGAGATGGGCCAGGTTATAGACCAGGGATATGTCACGTGTAGCTCTCCAGATGTTGCAGGACTGCAAATCTCATCAGCCCTAACCAGCATAGTCAATAGTGAGGGGTGAGGGGAGTTGCAGTTAAACACCATCTGGTGGGGCACAAGCTGCTCAACCCCTGCTATAGACCCAGGTTAGGGAATAAATGCACCTGAAAAAGGCATAGTCACAAACTGGCATACTGCCTGAAACCTGTACCAGTGTTTGATTACTATAGATCCTGTTCTCCTGAGGACTGCAACATCATCAACTCCCTCAATACCTATTAAATCTGCTTCGGACTGTCGGCAGATTTGAACTTTTACCAATGTGCATACCAAGGGTGAAAAATGGTGGTCTGTGGGTTGCATGCCCACTGGTCCTCTCCTCACCAGCACTTGTGCACCCCATTTTCCAGCTGTCTCCCATTCATTAGTTGAGATGGGAGACTGCAGAGCCAAGGTTTAAACCTCCACTCCCCACAATCTCTTTCCCCATCTGCCGGGCTGCCCAAGACTATCCTGTATACCAAAGGTGGCCAAACTGTGGTGCTCCAGATGCCACAGGACTACAACTCCCATCATCCTTAACCATTGGCCATATTAGTTGGGGCTGATTGGAGTTGAAGTCCAAAAATACCAGCAGGGATAGATTCCCCACCACTGTCATATAGGAGTGCAGCCACAAAAACCTGTCCATAAAAAAAGATGAGTGTGTGGGGTGTCATGGTCGTGGTGGGAGAGCCACCCTTTTTCAGCCTTTTATTCATCCTGATTGTGCTTTAAGCTTTGTTATAAATGTACATTAAATGGTCTTGAACATGCTTCTTAAAATATGAACATTCTCCAAACTCCACGGCTCTTTACGAAGGACCACCATGGGTATGGATCACTTGCAAAATATCTTTCTGCCCAATATTACAAGTACAAGACAGCAACATTAATTTCTTGAATTAAAAGTAAGCAGTACCAGACCTGCATCAGCTCTCATTTCTCTCCTACCCTCTGCTGAAGGACAGAAGCCATCCACAGTAAATGATATGCAGGGCATGAGTGTAGGTTTGTTTGCCTAACATGGCTTCCCCTCACAAAATCCTGGGAACTGCAATTTTGCAAGGATCAGCCTCAGTTCCCTATTTGCATTTAAGGTATGACAGTGACCTACTTCAGGGTGCTGCTAGAAGGGCCAAGAAAGATTTTTTAAAAATCTACACCAGCCTTCTCCAACCTGATGCCCTCCAGATGTTTTCGATTACAATTCCCAGCATGCCTGATTACTGACCATGCCGGATGGCTGATGATCTACACCGGGGATGCATAACTAATAGCAAATGGGCTACATGCAGCCCGCAGAGCTTCACCATGGAGAAACTGTCATTGTTATGTCTGATGTCCCATAATAGCAGCAATGAGGACAGTGAGGGCCTTGGCAGTTACTGCAAAAAGCAACTACTCTTCCAAGTGCCAGCTACTTGGTGGTGTCTTTCCATCACAAAGGGGACAGCATGCATGTTCACTTGGTGAGCACTAGGAGGGGCATCTGCTTCTCCAGCACTTCCTTTGCATACCTTTTGCCTAACTCTAAGAATATGAGCAGTGGCCAACAATGAAGCTCCTCAAACCATCCTCTTGAAACTGTTCCACTATTCTATGCAAAGAAAACAATTCACTTCCACAGAAATAGTATGTATTTGAAAGCTACCACTTGGAAGCCACAAATGTCTGATGGTCAAGGTTTTGAATTAGAGTGGTACCCGTTTGGATCCAAAAGTCACTTTCTCGTTGTCATTCAGTCACAATGCAGAATTGATGACAATGGTAGCAAACTGTTGGCTTCCTTACAAACATGTTCTCAGAAAGAAACCAAATTATCCATTTAATTGTCAATACTTTTTAGTTCACTTCCAGTTTCAGTACGTTCAGTACAAGCGGACATTTGGCCCAATTTTTCTATGCCTTTATTGCTCCTGGAACAAGAAATGTCCACAGTATGAAAACCACTTTTGAAAAATTATGTTCACTTTTAGCACTTTGTCCAACAGAGCCTTCTCTTCTTCTGCTTTTTGCAGATCCACTCAATCTTAATATATAACTGGAATCCCCACTGTTGAGGGAAGGGAGAACATCACTTCATGCCAGTAACGGCAGAAGTAACCTATATCACAGGGTTGGCGTTCTTTGTGCACAATTAAATCAAATGAAAACCTAGCAGCAAAGCATAAACGCCTGCTTTTATCAAAAAGCACTTCTTTCCACCTCGTTTCGGACTAAAAATGCGAGTTCTGACGTTCTAAACAGATTCCAAATTAATAGTCTAACACCTCCACAAGTCAAGCAGTTTTTCAATACGGAGGGGGGAGTTAGTGGAGGTTATGGCTGTCTGAAGTGGGAAGGGGACATAGCAGAGAAACTAGCAGTCCTATTATTCCAAGATATTTTTTTAGAGGTGAAGTACGGGAACAGACTGGGGACAAAACCACTCTCCACAATAATCTAGAAGCAGCGGGAATTTTGAGACTCCGGGCTTCAAATGGATCATTCACTAACACGAGGGCGAGCAGGTTCTGAGGAGGAGGAAATGAGCCTATCCGCAATGATAAGACACTGAACATCACGGAGACGAACGTATTTCTGACCAAACACACGGTTCGGAAAGTACAATCGCTCTGCAACTGATTTGCACTCTTTAGCTCTTTAACGTCAGAAATATCAGTTTGTTTGTTTGTTTTTAAGTTTAGCAGGTGTAGAGAACGAAGTACAAATAAGCCAACAGCAAACACAAGCCCGCAGCAGCAATCGAGAAAGAATCACAGCCAAACGTGGAACAGATGACCGGAAATGAACCGAAAGGGAGAACTTACCCGGGGAGGGAGATGGCAAACACACACAACAAATCCTCCTCCAGGAGGTGGAACTAACTTAGCATTCTAAATATAGAATACTTTATATCAGCCTAAACCCCGCCCGACCACGTGTGCTCTGCCGCTGGGTTTTCAAAAGAGGTAGGGTCACGTGACATACACGGACACGTATTCTCCGGAAGGAGAGGAGACCGTGCGTGCTTTCGTATGGCGTGAGTGACGGAAGTGACTCCCATCCTTAAAAAAAAAAAAAAAAAAAAGGCTGACGACTAGGAGGTGATATAAAGGGTGGGGAGTGAAGCTTTGGCGCCGGAAGTGAGTAATGCTGCGAGGAAAGGGAGGGGCCTCACGTCCGTGAAGAACTTTTTCGTCAGCTGAGCAAGGAGAGGGGTTGAGGAGGAGGAGGAAAAGGAGAAATAACGCGGAGTGTTGGGGTGTTTTTTCCTGTCTGCCTGAGCCCCTTGCGGGGGGCGGTGAAAGGGCTGCGGAGCCCAGCATGGAATTCCGCGATGTCCTCATGGTGGCCTCGGAACAGCAGGGACTCAGCGCGGTGCCGGTGAGAGAGGGAGAAGGGCTTGTGCCAATGGGAGGTGAAGAGCGGCGCTGAAGGAAGGTGGAGGGTGAGGGTGGGGGTGGGGATAATTGGGCTTGACGTGGGCGCCAGCTGCCTGGCGGAACCAGCTGTTGTCCGTCCCGTCCATTCTGGACGTCTCCCTGTTCTCACACACATTCGCCCCCTTCTCTCACGGGAAGGCGAAGGATTCCTCACTGTCACTCATTCACACGCACATAACACAGCCCACTCCGTACAACACGATCGTAGCTCAGGATTTGTGGAGCCCAGTTGCTTTGGTCTGTCTGAGGGCACTTATCTGCTGTTCATCCAACTGCTGACAGCGAGTGATGAGCCTGTTTGGCAAGATATCCGGGCGAAGATCTGTTAAAATACTTCCTCTCTCTGGTTTAGAAACCTTAAGAGGTTCATACGCTGCCATGATGGTTTCACCCTTAGAAAGCTTTGTTTGGTGAGGGAAGAGAAAACTAACCTTCCTTCTCTTACTAGCCATTTATTTTCAAACCTTTTCCACTTGGTTCTCTCCTCCTCCCACCCCACCCTTCTAGTATTTCACAAATAAAACTCTCCATGAAATAAGACTAGCCAGCCTAAAAGTTAAATTGTAATTATTGATGTGTGTTAGAAGTTGCATAAAAGTTACTCTCCATTTGGGCTGAAACTTGGCATATAAATAGATGGCACTAATATTTGTACAGAGTCATATATTAAGATTGTGTCCAAGTATGTGAGATTGAGATACTAGAAGATCCAAGGAACTGCTTGCATGTCATTCCTGTTCATCTGGATAGTTGTTGTTTTAATTGAAGGGGCTTATTTGTATTGTGCTAGCCAAGAGAGGGCTACTTAAGCCTTCTGAAGATTGCAAAACATACTCTTATTGCCATGTGTTTTTGCCAGCTAGGAAGAGAGTTCAGATGTCAGTCTACATTTTTCTTTCTGAAATGTGTTTGGAAACACCTGGAGAAAGTTAAGACTGAAACGGTAGTACAAGACCCAGTCACAAGAAATAAGAGGACACGACTCAGTCACAAGAAATAAGAGGACATTTTGCTGTTTTACTTCTACCTCAGCTATGTGTATTCAAGTGCACATTTACTTTATTCTCAGTTTACTCCCTGCAAGTCCTTTTTGTCAATTGGATATTATGTTTAGGTATAATGGGTATAGTTTGTATAGACACTTGTAGCTCTTTATATGTCCATCTAAAAGTTGTTAGTTTAAAAAACACACATGCCTACCTATCATACTTCATAGATATAGTTATAAGATTGTAGCTGTAGTCTAATTGTAAAACATATATTGCAGAATGTAGCATATATTGACATATATTGCAGCATGTGGTAATAAAATTGTGAGTTTCATAGTTATATGAATTGCTTTTGTAGCTATTTATAAAGTTCTGATAAAAGAGGTTTTCTTTATTTCCCCCAGTATATATACAAAAACATCAATCCAGTCAGACAAATCTAGCATAAATAAAATACGCTGGGAATAATGCCCATGGAGGGATCTTATTAGGACAGTCTTCCCCAATCTGGTGCACTCCAGATGTTTTGGACTACAACTCCCAGCATTCCTATCATTAGCCATGATGGTGGGAAAATAGAAGAGATCTCTGTTCTCCCTACCTTTCCTATGATGCATGAAGGAGAAGTCACTGTGCCAGGCCATTTGCAAGGCATGAGAAGCTCAGATCCTTGTTCAACCCTCCCATATCACTCTCCCTTGCCCATGTAGAGGGGAAGGACTACATGAAGATTTTTAAGTTAATGGTCTAGCAGTCTCTGTACTATCACATGCCATGGGGAAGGTAGGAAAACAGGGCTTTACATCCTTTGGGATTTCCTGTAACGCTATACCCTCAGTGGAATGCCCAAGCCGAAGGTGTGTTTATTCTCTATGAGTAGAAAGCATTATGGCTGAAATGCCTATTGTAGATGCCTTTTATCCCATATCTATGTTTAATCCTATTGAAAAGTAAAATTTCTCAGTCTGGTGAGGTAATCCCCTTCTACCTGTGTCATACTAACAATGTCTGTTCTGCTAATGTTATAATTTTCTAAATCTTCACCAGTCAATTTTGAATGGAGGGCTGCTGGGATTTCTTACAGTATTGTGTAACTGCAATCTTTGTATAGCCAATGCAGTAAAACAATGTATTTGCACAACAGAGAAGCTGTATTTACAGGCAAATGCTCTGCGTATTTATTCTGAAGTAAATTACATGTAGTTTAATGGAACTTACCTTCAGGTAAGTGTTCATAGGATTGCAGCCCTAGACAAACACCAGATCTAAAGATAGCTGAACACCAAATAAATCGTGGGCAGTCTTGGCACAGTTGCTTGAAAGATCTTTTCAATAGACACAACCACTATGGATATAAAAATATCTCTTTTAAGTGCTCCAAAACCCATTCAGAGTCTAATATATTGTCTTCAGTTTCCATGATGTGCATATAAGGTAACAATTGTTTTTTTTGAATTCTTAGCAACATTTACCATTGGGGATTCTTCCCAAAGATACTTGCAAGCCTCTTTTTGTATAAATCTTCCAAGATCCTTATCCCATTTCCTTGATTAGCCAAATTGCAGCTCAGTGTTATGAAACTTCTTTTGTTGTGGTTGGTGGTACTAAAAGTTTGGGCACCCTGCAAGTTTGGAATAGATTAAAGAGAAAATTGAGCCCTGTCAGTCCTTCTGCAGTTGAGTCTTCCTAGACTCAAGATAGATTTCAGCATATGTTGGATAAAACACAGCTGCAAATACTCTTTAGTAAGTGTGTGTGTAAAAGGACATTCCCTATCTTTTGAAGAGACTGTTAGTAAAGTATTTTATTAAATAGATGTTTCCAATGTGTGCTACAAGAAAGTAGCACAATATAGAAATAATTATTTAAAGCTTTTCCCCTCAAAGATCTCATGGTGAAAATGCAGAAATATTAAATAAAATGTTTGTCTTCTAGTAGAATTTACTCTTTTATTATTGTTTTGGGAAAGTTGCACTCTTCTTGCAGGACAGCAAAATTAGTAGACAGTTGTTTCCCTAAGGCTGCAATCCTAAGCAACATTTGGTTGGATCTAAAGCTTCCCTTTCTCTGATTGGAGAAATAGTCTTCCATTGAAATGAAACCTTCGATTGGAGGAAAATTTCTTCTGTGGAAAAGGAAAACATTGTATCCATCCCATTAACTTTGAAAAAAGTCCTACTAATTTCATGGAGTTTACATCTGAGTAAACATGAATAGGATTGTACTATAAAAATGTATGCATTATATTTTTCTGTCGTTGATTTGAGATTCGTTTCAAACCATTGTTAAGAAATTAACACAAGAGGTTACACAGCAATTTTACTGATTGATAAGGATTTGGGAACTGAAACTATTCTTTGTTAAATGATGAATGAGAACATACTTGATTATTTATATGAAAAGTAAAAACAATAGTATTGCATCACATCTCACTAAAATTATAGACCTATTGGTTCATCTCCCTTGAGAAAACTACACTAAGATATAATTAGCTGTTTTCAATGTGAAGCAACTAGTGGGTTAGTAATGCTTTCACTCATAGTTCACTAATAGTTCAGTTATTACTGGAGATACCGCAAGATCTGACCCAAGTATGGATATCTCTACTAACAATATTTTAAAAGTATTCCTTCTTACTATGACATGGTAATATGGGACCTGTATAACACAGGGATTGAAACTGACCAAAGAAGTGTGTATGATAAAAAGAAGAAACACATTTGAGAAAGTTGAGCTGTAGGATTTACATTAGTTCTGTGTCTTTTTAAGTAACAGATTAAGAATTGGCTTTGGAGCCTTAAAATAAAGTTATATCCTTGAGAGCATTTTTCAGCCTCATTGTAGATCTCAGTACTGTAGATCATTTTGAATATGAGGCTGGTTTGGTCAGGGTTGAGAGATTTCTTCAGTTGAAACACTTATGAAAGAGCCAAAACCAGGTGGTGTTTTCGTTCTTAGTTAAGGGAAGATGAAGTTTTAAAACATGCCTGTTCTGTTTATAAGCAAGGAAATAAATGCTAATTTTGGAATAACATTAAGAGGGCTGATTTAACCAGTTGGTGTGTGTGTGTATATATAGAGAGAGAGAGAGAGTTCAGGGCTTTTGTGATTTTCTGCATATCACTTAAAGGTCCAGTAATTTGTGATAACAGCAATGTGCAGCTTGCACAGTGCTGTAGCATTCAGCTATATAGTGGCCATCTGGTGCTACTTGCAAAAAGATAATCAGTGTTTACAGGTTTAAAAAGCACAATGGGAGAGCCTGACCTGTGCTTTTCTCCACTGAGGGGCAAACTTTTGAATATATGTGTGTAAGACTGATGCTTTAACAAAAAGAATAGAATGTTGGTGCTTGTTCCTTTAGTACTCAAGGAACTGGCATGAAAATTAATAGGGCAACTGGAATAGAGTGTTATACTTCATATAAGCTACTATATATTAAGGCAAAATATATAGTCTTTGTTCGACACTTCCTCACTTCATGGAGTAGGAATATTGAACAATTCAAAGTCAGTAAACGCCAGCAATGATTCATAACATATATATTTTTCATACAGCTAGAACCAGTAATTATAGTTAAACCTGTGGCAGTGAGCAAGCACACTCTAAATAACTTACAAGTTAAGTAAAACCTTTACTTGTATAAGCATTGGATGTAAAATATACTCCATGTTGTGTTCACACCCATTTGTCAGGTAATATCCATGATGTGTTCTATTTGCACAATAGTTTGTGGGACCTACTCCCATGCGTATTCATATGGGAGTAGGTCCCACAAAGGCCCGGTGAAACACTAAACTACCCAAAATAGCAAACTATGGTTTGCCACAAACCAGGATCAGAAGCTTCTAATCTCCCTTGCACATAGAGGAATGGGAGGAGGGAAAGCATGAGCCCAAGACTCATGCCTGCTCATTCTCATTATGCCAAATCATGTTTAGACCTTCTTGATGAGACCCTGAAACTTGGAGACAGGAAGAGATTACTTGTACTTCATTGCATTCCAAGCAGAAGTAATGTCCCTGTTTTTTTGTAGTTTCCCCCTTAAACATTTATTTCTGGGTTTTTTTACCACATGTTCTCTTTGAAAGCCTCTCAAACTTCCTACAAAGAAGTGTGAGGAAAAGATGGATATGATGTATTCCTCAATCACTCTACATGTGCATGAGCTCATAGTAGCCCCAGGCTTGCACTGTAGTTTTTGTAAAGTAGCTCTTAACCTGGCATATGATGGAACTTCCTGCCCAACGCAGCTTGAACACCACTGAAATCAATTGATTAATAAGCTTATATTTATTACTAGTTTACCTGAAGCTTTCTTTTTTTTGCAGAGAAGATACAGTTTGGCAGTAGGCCCTCCCAAAAAGGATCCAAAAGTTAAGGGTGTTCAATCAGCTGCCGTGCGAGCTTTCCTCAAACGGCAAGAAGAGGAACAGAAGAAAAAAGGTATCATTTAAAAATTACTTTTTCCCCCTGGTCAGAGTCCATTATCAGTTATTCTTTGGAATAACTTTTTTCTGCATTCCTTTTGAATATCATGGCTTGCTAGTCTCACACAGACTGATGAGTAGTTCTGACATCTTGTATATTTAACAGAAAAAAGGGTTAAATCTCAGAGCTATTCTTTTTTGTCCAACATAGAAAGAACTACTATCTCTAAGCACAAAACCCTGATGCCGTATCACAAAACTGAAAATCCCTTCAGTTTCAAAGCAGTCTGCCCTGTGGAGTGGGGAACTGCTGCCTGAGAAACTGAAGGCCAAGCCTCTTGGGTGTGTTGAATTAATTGTGCAGTTCTTTGGATCCCAGCCCTAGTGTTTAAAGCAAGTCTGTTAATTAAAATTCTGCAGTGTTATTCCCAAGTGTAACTTTTTAAGTTTAATCTGCATTTTGATTACTTAGGTAATGTGTAGTCAGAATGTAAACTGAGCATGAATTTATATTTCAAAATATCCAAGATTTCTCAAGCATAAAAGAACAATTTTTACAAATTTTCCTTCTTTACAGTTATTGAGGAAAAAAGAAGAAAAGAAGGACTTCTTGCTAAGCGTGTGGAATTGAAACATGACCGAAAAGCAAGAGCTATGGCTTCTCGGACAAAGGACAATTTCTGTGGCTATAATGGCATTCCTATTGAAGAGAAGCCTAAAAAGAGGCAAGGTCGTGGAAGCAGCTCTGATGGAAATACTGAAGGTGGTGAATGCATGACAGGTGATGAAATGGGGCAGTTTGAATATAGTCAGACAGAATCTGAGCATGAATCAGAAGAATATGAAGAAAAGCCATCCAAAACACCAGTGAAACCAAAGGCACCTCCCAAAAGTGCTCCTCCAACAATGAATTTTAGAGATCTTTTAAAGCTGGCTGAAAAAAAACAATATGAACCAGTTGAAATAAAAGTTGTGAAAAAGACAGAAGAAAGGCCTATGACAGCAGAAGAACTAAGAGAGCGAGAATTCTTAGAGCGGAAAAACAGAAAAGCGGTGGTACTAAAAGAGAAGAAAGTGGAAAAAGAAACAAAACATGTAAGTGCGTCTCATTCTTCCAAAAAAGAAATTTTACAGAAGGAGTTCATGAATGCTAAACTCAGCAAGCATTCAACAGATAAGCGTCCCTCCTCTAAAGGAGGCCTTTCCTCACAAAGCGGTACTGATAAAAAAGCCAAAGGACCAGCATTAAGTGAAAAGCCTTCAAAGTTGTCATCCTCCAAACCCAGGCACATTGAGAAAGCAAAGCCCTCACACAAGGGAACTTTAAAAAGCCCATCTAACAGCAGTCATATTAAAGTGGCATCCAGTGGAGGAGGAAAATCTGGATCCAGCTCCCATACTCCCATCTTGAAAACAGCTGCAAATGGAACTCTCAGACAACCATCTACTAAAGAACCTGGTCTGAAAAAAACTACTAGCCATACAAAAGCAGCTAGCGTGGCTTCTAATCAGCATAACAGCTTAAAACCTTCCAGCTCTAAGCAAACAAGCAGCAGTGCAGTAACAGGAAGCACTCTTGCACGAGCGAAAAGCAGCTTGAATACAGGCCCTGGGCGGCCAGGCAGCAGCTTGATTACTGGACAAGGATCGCAAGGGCCTGGGCGATCAGGAAGTAGCTCAGGATCTGGCCAGCGAAGCAGCAGTTCAAGCATGGGACCTGGCCGACCGGGTAATAGCTTAAGCATGGGACCTGGCCGACAGGGTAATAGCTTAAGCATGGGACCTGGCCGACCGGGTAATAGCTTAAGCATGGGACCTAGCCGACCAGGCATCAGTTCAGGGCCAGTGCGTTCTGGCAGTAGTCAAAGCGTAGGACCTGGCCGGCCCAACAGCAGCCTAAACACTGGATTGGGAAGAGGTAGCAGTTCAGGATCAGGACCAGGCCGGCCGAGCAGCAGTTCAGTTGGAACTCCAAAACCAAAGTGCACTGTTGTATCAGAAACAATCTCATCTAAAAATCTAGTCCCAAGACAAGGTAGTGGCCAGATGAATGGAATGAGGCCATTTCCTCAGCAGAGACCTGGGATTCCCCCGCAAGGTATCTTGAAAGGATTATTATTATTATTATTATTATTATTAGCAAATCGGTTGATATGCATTCCTTGTTTTGTCCATGCTTTTGTTTTTTCATTGCAAATGTTTGAAGGTGTATTCTGAAATATGTGACTTAGTAATATTCTCAAAAGTGTTTTCATTTCTTTAGTCCCTCAGTGCAGTGCCTGCTTAGTTCAGAGTATGTTTCACCTATTTCAATGGGTCTTACTCCAAGAAAATTTGCACAGGATTTCAGTACTTTAAAGGAAAAGGGGAAAGTTTTTTTAAAAATGTGTTCTTAAGTATTTACCATTGTAAATTTGATTGCCTTTCATAAACCTAGCTACGGTTTCATGGAGGAGTGGGGAGCCATATAGCGTGCAGGAGCTGGATTGCCCCCACAGCCCTCCCCTCACAGGCTGGATGACATTGAAGTGGGGCCAATAGCTAAACATGTTCCATGTAGTTGAAAATATATTTCCATGACAAATTATTTCAGCAGGCAAGGAAAATTCCCTTGATCTAAAGCAGGGATGGGGAACCTCTGGCCCAAGGACCTAAACTGGCTTACAGAGGCTTGGACTCCATCTGTGTACTCTGCCCACTCTCCTCCCCAAGCCCCGCTCTCTGGCCTGGAGGCAACCAGGGATTAGGCGGGGAGAATAATCCCCTTGTTATCTCCAATCTGTGATCAGAGATAACCAGGGGATACTCCTTGTTATCTCCAACAAGGAGATTCCCCTTAGCATACAGCAGTGCACTGTGCCATACATTTAAACAACAATTATAGGAGCTCCTGCAAGCATCAGCTAGGTATCCTTCATTCCTCTAAGTGCATGGGGAATGAGAAGCAGGAGTGAAGGCAAGCTGTGCACTTGGCCACTGGTTTTAGAGGCCTCTGCAAGCGCAAGCTGAACGCACCTCACTTGGGGAAGGCAAAGGACAAGTGAAACTGCCTGCACGCCTGCACACCTGCAAGTGCCGGCTCATTCCATTTTGCTTCTGCTAGCAGGAGTGAAGCTGGGCTGACTATTATAGGTCAAACAAGTGTGTTTCACTTATTTTCCTTCCCCTTGCAGAGAAGGTGAAGGACAAACAAAGTGGGCTCCCCTGTCAAAGCACCATTTGGAAGTTTTAGCTGGGGACTGATTGATGTCAGGTGTTGGGGAGGCATTCTGGCCCCTGGAGCCTACACTGTTCCCCACCACTGATCTTAAGTGTAGGTATTGCTCCAGCTAAGGAAAAAGAGGAATTATAGTTCCCTTGGAGCAATCCTTTGCCTTGTAGGCCAGGACAAACAGAGCTTCAACTTAATTGTTACAGCAATCTGCAGGAACATGGTACACCCTTATTGTTCCATCTAAATTGGCTCACTGCCACTCTCCTGTCTGTGCCACTCTCCTGTCTGTGCCCTTCCTCTAAGGGAAAGATGTTCAATCATCCTGGAGAGGGAGAAGATGCTGGACCACCATAGGTACACACACGCAAAACGTTTTTGCTCCTAAACGCAAGACATCCTTCACATGTCTGGCATTACACTGCTTTCCAAGATCTCGAGCTAACATGTCAAATTATGCCAACTGTATTTCTAAAAATATGGGATTATTAAATTGTCTGATCATTCTCAAATACATGCATGTACATCTTATTTGCCTTGCTTAAATACACTTTGCTTGCCATGCTTATTGTAGGTTAGAATGGTATTAGAGTTATTAGAAAAGTAGATTGCATTTGGCCACGATCTTATTAATAGTGTTGGTGCAATACTCATATTTTTACCCATTCTTTTAGCAGAACTGTTTCTTTTTGCTAAGATGTTTATAATGACCAATTAATTCATTATTAAAATATTTTGTAGCCATATTTGCATATTAACCCATGTAAATATTCATGAAAACGAATGTATTGGCTAATGAAAAATAAGCAGCACTAAATCTTAGTCTCAATCGGTTTATGAATATATTTTATGCTTTTGAATCTCCCCCTTAGGTTTTCCAAGGCCTACTCTTCCACCTATTACTTATAAAAGGCAATATGAAGATGATGATGAATATGATTCTGAAATGGAGGATTTCATTGATGATGAAGGAGAGCCTCAAGAAGAAATTTCTAGGCATATTAAAGAGATATTTGGTTATGATCGGTCTAGGTATGAAAATAATCTGTAATGTTTTTCCATTATATACTTGCACCAATCTATATCTTCTCATAATATAGTTGCCTTCTGGAAGTGTTAAGTTTCTTGCATTACTTTTGGTAGGGAAAACCTGTTGGTGTACTACTTTCTCTCTCTCTCCCACCCCACCCCCCAACATACGCACTTGGTAGCATTTGTCAAAGCATGTGATTAGTTATACTAAATCATCCTCTCCCCGAGTGAATTAAACTGGCTTGCTCTAAGTCCTGTAACTTGAAACATTTCTATTTTATTTAAATAAGTATACAGTTCTGCATTTATATTCTCGTTAAGACTGAGTGTATCGCATTTAACTTTGTTATTACAGGTATAGAGATGAAAGTGACTATGCATTACGTTACATGGAAAGCAGCTGGAAAGAGCAACAGAAAGAGGAAGCCAAAAGGTAAGCATTAGAGTTAAATTCATTCTTTCACTTTTTTGGCCCTCGATTGAAAAAGGAAACACTTCAGACAATGTGATTCTAAATACTGCTCAACTTGTAGTTCACCACCACTTCCCATGGCATTCTGAATTGACTTTGTTATTTATGTAGCATTTCTATAGTACTTTAAAGTCATAGCAGCAACTTTGTGAGGCACTTCATTATCCATTTTACAGATCAGTAGCAAAGAATTTTCCTGAGGCTGAGTTACTGTTAGACCCTGAATCTTTAATTCTTGGTCATATGCCAAAATAATGTGTATATAAAATAGTGTCACAGGTAGATAGAACGCTGTGATTTAGCTACCATATTTATCACTCTTGGATTTGTGGTGGGATGACTGAAAATAATACAATCATATAAAGGTCTACTCAAAAGTATTTTTTACTTAGTTCAGTGAGGCTTGTTCCCAGGTAAGGGGGTACAAGTTAACTATCTAAGGGTGCAATCCTATCTGATCCACCCCAGGTACTCATAAGGCTTTGAGTTTGGAGGCTTACAAGTAACATATGCAGAGCGGGAGGCGCATCGTGCCTCCTGCTCTGCATTTTAGCCAAACAGGCTTTTTTGCCCATCTAGTGGAGAGGTAGCTGGTGCAGTTCTCTCTGTGCTGTCTACAAGGGGGAGAGGAGTGCAGTTTCGTGTCTCTGAGATCAGAACCCTGTTTCCAAACTCGGAGCCAGGAAGCTGAACAATCCTATATGCCCCAGACACTGTCTAGGGGACATAAGATTGCTCACTAAGTCAACTAGATTTAATGTTGATGTCTCTCTCGGGAAGGTGTCTCCATGCAACTCCTTTCTCATATACCCAACCACATAGGAGCTTCTGGGGATCCAAATTAATTTGTTGTTGTTCCATGCATATCTTTCCTGTTTAGAGGTGATGGTTTCCAAACTCTTGCTTATCTTTTCTCTTACCATATCAAGAGTGATATGATTAAAGCATTTGGCAAGGCTTCTGGGTTCACATTTAATACCCTAGCTTAGTTTTAAACTAAGAAGACTATAGAATTATTCAGAACATTTCAGAAAGCGATGCCCTCTTTTTCTCTTTCATTTCTTCAGGAGGCATGTAAAAAGGTTTTTTGTTGTTTTCATTAAAACTGTTTTTGGTAGCCAGGAATAGAGTAGAAAAGTTAATATAGAGTCATCTTGAGATGGGAAAGGTGTCCATGAAATATATACCTGGCAGTGTCACACACAATCATTGGGCACATCAGCACAAAACAAGGATTTTTATTGATCCCATGTTAGAATAGACTATTCCTCATCAAAGGAAGACGTTCTTTATGGTAGTGACTTCACAATTCTGTCTTAAATTAATGAGCTATGTCTAAAATTTTGATGAAAATGGATCCATTGAACATTGAGGGATTGCATGAAAACTGAAAGAGAAGGGAAATTGCATTCTAGAAATTTGTTGATATTATCACTCTGCTGGAAGGGTCTGCAACAAAGTCCAAATTAGTGTTCAAGGAGAAATACAGAAGTGTGATGTGTATCACTGTACAAAACTGAACCTTTAAGATTAGCTAGATCTCTCTTTAAGATGGATACAAAATTGATGTACGCCCTCCTTTCACAAACTAAATATCTTGATTTCCCTGAACTATCATTTTCTCTCTGGTATCGAGTCATCAAACAGCCACTGGTGAACAAACAACATGGGAAGAGCTTTAATACCTCATAATCAGTACTTTTCAATGGCCATATTTCATTCATTTTCAGTGAAGAGAAAGTAAGGAATATGCAGGTGTTAATAACCATGCATCTACGATGTATTAAGTTTACATGTAAAATATAAACCTTACAAAAACGTGCATTGTATAGGCACGCTCATTAGGGGGTGAGTTTTGGATGAAGTTTCCCATTGAGTCTATGCCTTGTGACAAACCTGGGTTTGTCTTGCCATAGTGTATGAGAAGGATCTGTATGAAGGTGAAGTTGATAGGTATGCTCAGTGGTTACTCTACAGCTGTAACATTCCATGGCCTGAATCAAAACAACCATGGAACTAGTTCCAGTAACCAGAGCAGACATTCACTTGCTTATCTCCAGCATTCTACATGGCAAACTACTTTTTAAAACCGAGGAGAGCTTGAAAAACAGCTTGTGATATGGCAGGGGCATTAGTAGTTTAAAAAGTAAACGGTTCCACTGGACTAGTTAAAACTTTGCATGAGCCAAACCCAGTTCTTTGGATGGTGGTGCTGTGATGTTTTTAAAGGTTTCCACAACTTTTTTTGAAAAATTGTGAATCTTTCTGAGTTTATAAAAATGTAAAGTCTTATAGCATCTTAAAGATTATCACATTTATTATGACACAAGGTTTCATGAGCTAGAGCACTTCATCTGATGTATGACGTGTTTTCTTCAGTTTGCAGATAGATATATAGATACCCATGAGTGTGGGCAAGGGGGTGGGGAGACTGTAAAAGATGAGGTTACAGGACAATGAGAATGCAAAAAGTGACCATTCAAATAGAGCTCAAAAGTATGCAAAAAAATCACAGTGACCATTCACAAAAGCAGTGATAACACAATCTTGGCATGATTTAGCAAATTAACAAAGAAACCATTATTCCTATTTACACCCAAACAAATAGAATCAAATGTCATTGTAAATTTCAATTCATCTATCTTATGTTGGAGTCTCCCCTCGAAATTCTTGTTGGAAAATGTCAACTTTCAGGTTAGCAGCAGAGTGTACAGAGACATTGAAATGGTTTCTGAATGTTACCCTTTCTGATGTCAGAGTTGGGTCCATTCTAATGTGTAGAGTAGCCTTCCCCAACCTGGTGCCCTCCAGATGTTTTGGACTTCAAACCCCATCATCGCTTACCATTGTCCACACTAGCTGGGGATAATGGGAGTTGTCGTTTAAAACTTCTGAAGGGTACCAGGTGGCGAAGGCTGATGTAGAAACTGACCTTTTTATCTTATGTAAAAACGGAAAGGAATTGCTGGACTGTTGGAAGGTGAGAAACACACATAGCCTTTCCCAACGGAAGGTGGCCTGTTGGGTAGGATATATGAGAAGAGTGCCTAGCTGGGTGCCACAGTGGCATCCAACTCTTCTCCTGCCCACTTTTTCTGATCCGGAGCAGGGAAAGCCAGCAGGGGATGGGGTTGCCAGTTTCATTCTGCATGTCAGGGCTCTTCAGGTATCTTGGCCCCACACTGCCAAGCAGCCTCCAGACTTCCTTCCAACATTGGAGTTGGGAAAGTGATGGAATTGTTGCCATAAGGATCTCTGTCCATCTCTGCAGCTTCAAGTTTTGGAGGACGTCTGTCTGCTTGCTGTGCTTGCCAGAGAGTGGCACAACAATCACCATAATGAGTAGATTGTTGAAGCCTGCCTGTGTACCAGTCTGTCACAGATGCCTTTTATATGTAGGCTTACACATCTCCAGTATTTAGAATAATTGTCGGTTGTTTAGCAAATGCAGAAGTATGACACTTTCTGTGAAGAGAAAACATCACTCCAGGGGGTTAGGCAGATGTGTTGTATTGCCATGATGAAATACATGGTATGAGATTCTTATAGCAACAAACAGAAATTTTAAGGAACTTGGTCTTAATCTCTGCAGAAGGAACCTAAGCCTCTGTGGGCCAGATTGGGAACCCCCACAAGCGAGAGGTGCCCCATCTCTGTGTTATGGGAAGCATTCCTTTTATCTTGCTGTTCTCAGATAGCTTAATTGTAGAATATCCCAGTGCTGTTACACACCAGACCATGTGGCAATGTGTAATCAGAGGAGAGTTATTTTAGCTTGGATTTCATTCTGGGATGGTTTTTTTGTGCTCCTCTGTTTTGATTTTAATTATCTTTACATTTTAGTGTTACCGAATCTTTATTTTGCAGCTTGAGACTTGGAATGCAAGAAGATCTAGAAGAGTTGAGACGCGAAGAGGAGGAATTGAAACGCAAGAAGCAGGCAAAGAAGCTGAGAACGTGTTAATCAGTTTCACCATAGCTCTGGTTTTCTGTTACTCTTCTTTCCCCACCTCCCCATTCTTCTACTTCTTCCAAATTTCAGCTTTAGTTTTACTTTGCATATGAAAGAGTAAGAAACAGTATAGAAGATGGAAATTCAAAATATGGGCTTGGCTCCAAACTTGCACTCAGGAGAGTTCTGCAGGTGCTGGAAGAAGGAGATGGGCTTGCAATTTTCTCCAATTCCCCTCCTTTCCCACTACACCCAGCACCGCTTCTCACGCTGTACTGGAGGTTGGGGGACTCTCAGTGTAGAAAGTAGCCCCGGGGAGTGCATGGGAAAGGGGGAATCAGTGAAAATGTCCACCCCACCCCTACTTCTAATGGGAAGTCTTCATTAGATCCCATTTCTTTCCATGAATGGAAGGAGCTCTTCCACTCATAGAGGGGCAAGTCTGGATCAAACCCATGATTCTTTAGTTTCACCCCAAAAAACATATTTTTAATACCTGCGAAGGTCTTTTTTTAACAAAATAAATAATGCACTAATAGAGAATAATAGATGGAATAAATAATGGAAAGGAATGTTACTACTGCCTAAAGTAGTTCAAGGATGCCAGTAGACTACTGACTGACTATGCACTAGCTTGCAACAAGTGGGCCCACACACCAACATGCCAGTTTGCATTCTTTATTTTACTTAAAATCTGAAGAATGTTCATGTCCTCTTCTTTTTAAAACACAATTGTGTCCCAAGTCAAGGTAGTTAGGTCACTTTTCTGTTTGGATAAAGCACCGATTTAAATATGTGACTGCTGTTACTGATGTTGAAAGCAATATTAACTCGTACTGTGATTCTTGTTTGGAGAAGATTATCTGAAAAAGTCAACTACTGAAAAATCAAGAGCTTTTACTTCACAATCTAGTAGACATACTATGCCTTGCAAGTAGGTGTTATGGAATAAACAGGCAGCAGCATCTAGCATGAGGACAAGAGGCAGCAGCAGCATACATGACAATATCAATCCTCTTGCCATCTTACTAAGTTAACTTGCTAACTGTACAAGACTTTTTCTGTGATCTGTTAAATTCAGTGCTCCTGGGGCCGTGGGAATCTCTTATCTACTTGCATGTACATTGGGGTTGAAGTCTCACTTGAATTGGCACTGAGAGTCCACTGCCTGATCATTTACTCTCCTGTCATGCAGAAGATTGTATTGGGCTATTGTGTCATTCGGAAATCGTTTTAATAAGAAATGGGACCAAATGATTAGTTTGCCTCTTAGGGCTGAAATTTCATTGCCAAAAATAATAAAACTTTATCCTGGAAAATGCAAATTTGCAATGTTTTATATAGAATGACTAGACTTTGGTGTAGCTGAATTTTAGAAATATCTTTTCATATATATCCCCATGTTTTCAGTCTCCACTTTTAGATTATTGCATATTGTGTAACAACTCCAAAGCCTGCCAGTGTATAGTACATCTACTACTAGATTTTGTCCAACATACACGCAGATTCAACCTACACTCTATTGTTTATGGGCATCTTTTTTAGTTGTTCTGAACAATTGCTTATAAAGCTGCTGAATAGATCTCCAGCAGAGAAACAAACCTTTATAAAATATCAAGATGTCACTTTTGTCTGTTTTTGAAACTTTGGTTGCAGTCTGATTTCAGGCTATGCACTGCAAAAGAAACAAAGTTGCCATCTTAATTCACGTATGTTGCAAGAGATACCAGTTCATTCTGTTCTATAAAACTGTGCTCTGGAATTTCAGCCCCTTGTTCCATGTTTTTTATTCCTCAAGTACCCATGACATGAAGTCACAGCAAGAAAGTTGTATGAGTTTCCCAAAACTGCATCAAGCAGCCCAATTACAAAGAACTTTATATTTTCTGAAAGTTAAGTAGAAGGTTGGGCAGAGTAGCTGATCATTGGATATTCTGGCAGAAATTAGCTAAGGTTTAAAGAAGCATTTTGTAGAGGTAAAATCCTAATGTATCCGGAAAGAAGGAATCCAGCCTTTGACTTTATACATCAGCCTAAGAGTTCAATCAGCAGAGTTAACGTAAAGAAAATAGGGGAAATTTTTATTTATAAAGTTCAATGATGTGTGATACTTGCTGAAATGAAATAGTTGAGCAGTTTTTACAATTAGTTTGCTGCTTAACAGGACTTCTTCACCTAAAGGCTTACTGTGATCACTAGTGCTATTTTCTTCAGAACTGTGTACTTTATGTACCACAAACTATTTTGTCTTGCTACGATCACTATATATAAATGTATATGTAGCCCTACAGATGCACCCATTTATCTTTTTATTCATTCAAGTCAATGACTGTTGAAAAGATGACCAAGTTGCTGTTAATTTTATAATTCTAATGTGAAAGAATATCAAAATAATCAACTCAGATTTAGTCCTCAATAAACCTTGGAGTTAGGTAAAAAGCAAAAAAAAAAGTAATATAAGAATTCTGTACAGTCCAGAATTCTAATAACAAGAGTCTCTATAACCCAAATGCATGTTTTGACTGGTGCTTGCAAGTTTAGTTCAAGACTGTATTTTGAAACAACTCAGTGTTACTTGTCTTATAGGAGATGACAGGAATATGATCTATTCTGTCACTTTCATCATGTCACCCTTTTTAATAAACCTATAACATGTCACTTACTAAAATTTACGTTTCATCTAATTTGTCATGAACACCAGAGTAATCTTGCATTCCAAAGATAGTCTCCCATAATTGTATTCTCTTTTCAGATGATGTGCTGTTTACAATGTCTATTTGCATTCTTTTTCTTTAGGAAGTTATTATTTTGGCTTCACCTTTCTTATTTCTTCTCGTATAAAGAAAATTTGGCCATTAAATGATTCATTAGTCAAGTAGAATACTTAATTTTTTTCCTAAGGTACATAAAACATTAAAGCAAAATGAGAAGTTGGAATATATTTCTTTTTAGAAGTATGTGGCATTGTTAGCAAAAACTCTAGCTTGGGTTGCAGATTCTATTCAGTGCCTTTTTTAAATATTTAAACCGTTCCATGAATGTAAGAATAAGATAAAGGGTTAATTCCGCTGTCAAAGATGCTGTGTTGAAGCTTAATAATGTGAAATAAGGTAGTTTTTCATAATGCCCTTCCAGATCTTGCTTTGCACAACTACAATAGTTAGTGTTTATTGATATTACTAAGTAAAACCTAAGGACACTTTGTATTGAATTAAATACTTCATTTTACAATTACTTTCTATGTACTTTATTAAGGCTGTACTTACATTTTTACAGCAGTATCCCTCAAGAGGCCAGGGCAGCATGTATAACAGAAAGCCCTAGTGAATCACTCTGATCTGTTCTTTCAAACAGAACTCTTTAAAATTTATTAAACTTATTTTTATATAAACCCCTATTTTTATCTAGTGTAACTAGTTTTTATTTGGCTTTTGTCTCCATAGCAAGTGTATTTTTACATATATAGCAGGAGACCAAAGCACACTGGAAAGAAAATACAGTCTTGAAGAGACTAGTGAATAAATTGTGATAACTACATTGGATTTATATTTATTTTGTTGAGTCAAAGTGATACAATCAAGTGTTAGCATATAACTGAGGATGCTTCTGGAGTCCATGTTATGTTTTTGTGAAGCTCATTGTGTTTAACACAATGTGACAAATCAGGTAAAAACTGTTAAGCATAACTGTTTTTTCTGGTGCTGTTGAAGTGTATGCTTTTGCACATTCAGAGTGCAGTCTGAAGCAAATTATGTATATAATAAATTACATATGTTAAACACTTTATTGCATTTTTCAGTGTTTGCTTTAATTTGGAGGTCATAAGAAAATGTCACAGTGCCCCTTTTTACAATACTCCTTGCAGAGTATTCCTTAATTTTATCCCTGAAGAAAAATGACTGAATTTTTACTTTGCTGTGAAGTGTCTGAGAAGCTACGCAGAAGCTAGAATTTGATATGTTTGAAAATATCAAAATAGCTGAGTCATGAAATAAGAGCTCCAATAAGAAATATTTTACTTGGTTGACTAGGGCTCTATATTTCAGCAGTATATAAAATTCTATATCTTATTCTTAGAAAAGGAGATGACCATCAAACTGTAACACAGAAAAAGTCCCAAAAAGCAATACCAGAATCAAAAGCCCCTTAACATGCAGAGCTAACCACATGGATCATGGCCATAATTTGTAGCCTGTAATAGCTTTCCTGAAGCATTGTGAGAGCTAAAGAATCTTACATTTTAAACTGAAGTCTATATTAGCGCTTACATTAATTTATTGTCTCAGTTGTAGTCGAATAAGGGCAAGAGGCTATTTTACACTCATGATTTCAGCTGATACTAGTCGAGCCCAAGATGCTAGCCAACTGTGTGAAACTAGTTCTGTGGGCAGAAGGAAACTTTAGACTTGTTTTTTTCTGAATAGAATCTCATGACTATCCCATTGTGGCCTGCTTCTATAACCAAGGGCAGTTTGCAAAGATAGCAAGGGATCATCAACTGTTCAGACCCAATAAAAAAATTACAGTGGACTCACACAAGTCCTTCTGCATGGACCTAGTCAGTTCTTTGGATCCTGGCTGTTGTGTTTGGTGCTTGCATGTAAACTCTTGTACTACTTACATCTGTAATTCAATACAGCAGGGAATAAGGAAAGCACTCTTTCAGGATTTTCTGAATATTTGTCAATACCAGAATGTATTATTATGTGCAATGTAAGCAGAATGAGAGAGTGCTTCTATTGCATACTTTTTAGCATATCTCAGCATGGCCTTGTTGGAATGTTGAAACAGCTGAGAAGTGCAATACCTCTATAATTGGGTAAGGATTTTTTTTGTGGGGGAATTGAAATTTCCATCATTATTACAGCAACAAAACCTAATGATTCATAATTCTTATAAAATATATTCTACAACATTTCTTGTGTTGGGAATGGAGGTGCTTGCTTTGTGGTCTCTTATTAGAAATATATACTTAGATTCAAAGGTTCTCTTGTATGAGTCACAGGCACTTCCACAAGTGGAAGTTGCTGTAGCCTGATTTCCATTAATTCTATCCCCAAGTAGCTTGCAGGCCCTGCATCCTATGCCATTCTAGGGGGGTTCCCAAAAGATCAAGAACAACTTTTGGGGAGAGTTGAAGCGAGGAGGGAGAAGTGGGAAAGTTTTGCTGTGTGAATGGAGTTCTGCTAGTGCATCTTAAAATCCAAGCCATAAATCATGGGTGGGCAACCTTTTATCTGTCGAGGGCTGCATTCTTTTGTCTGTATTCTTTCAGGGGGCACATAATGGAGGTATGCAGGGCTGAAGCCAGCAATGGGCAGGGCCAAAAGTAGGTGGTTCACCCCCTTTTTTCTGTAAGCTATTCTCTCTTTGCACCCCCTTTTCTCTCTCCCCTTGGTCCTTCTCATGCAGCAAACTGCCAAGAAAGACACAGGTTGCTTTTCAAGAGCCTGATATAACATGCAGAGGGCTTTTGAACTTTGGCTGAGGGCCGCAGGTTGCCCATCCCTGCCATTTAATAATGGCTTGACTTGGTAACTTGCCAGTCCATCTATGAGCGTCATCAGATGAGTGTTTTATAGGAGGCTCATTACTGGCCATTCATGGATTTTTGTGGGTCCTTTTCACGATGCCATCCACCTCCTGTGCATCTCCCACTCCTGCTCATTTTTCCGTCACAAAAACAGACCTGGAAAATTCTACTTTTCTGGCTGTAACGAAACTTGCTGCCATTTCCTGCTGTGTGCAGGAAAAGCAATGCAATAAAAACGCCCACTGAATGGGTCCTGTGGTTGTTGTTGCTTGCTTCCTCTTCTCCCTGTGAAGAAGTAGAAAGCAGTTTGTCCCTATTGTGGGACAGAAGCAGGAGGCAAAGTGACAGTAGGGAAACTCAATCCCCCCCATGATGCTCTCTTTTTATTGCAAACAAGAAATCTCATACGCATATTTAATGACTGATTATCCATGTTTTTAAACTATACAGAGGGTTTTTTATAATAGGTGAAAGTGAATTATTTGCACCTCAACATGTGACCGGGAGCTGTATGATGCCTGATGGTTGGGGAGTGGGAGAGGGAGTACTAAAATACTGGTGATGTGTGTGCACACACTCAACTGTAGTATTTTGCAGGCATGTGTTAAAAATGTATATGTAAAGTAGCGTTGAGTCTTACTGTCAAATGTGAATTATATACATTTATGAAAATACATAGAACTATTATATGCAGTCAATATACAACAAGGCACATAAAGTAACAGTACTGTCTGCAACATAAAAAATTAGTTTGTTCTATAAGCCAGGCAGAACAGCAAAGTTTACACTTTCCTAAAAATTCCTGCAGGCTGAGCTTGGTGAATTTGGCTAGGGAATCCCAAGTAATCCCCATCAGCCTATGCTGCAATGGAGGAGGTGTGTGGAATAGAACCTTCCCCGATGACTTTAGGACAGCCTTCCCCAACCTGGTGCCCTCCAGATGTTTTCGACTTCAGTTGACATGGCCAATGGTCAGGAGTGCTGGGAATTGTAGTCCAGAACAGCTGGATGGCACCTGGTTGCAGAAAGCTGCCTTAGGAATAGAGTAGATGCAGGGGGATAGCTGTTTAGGATTTTAAAGATCAAAACCCAGTACCTTGAATTGTGCCTGTAATCTAATCAGCAAGCAGAAAGTGCATCTCCTTCAGCATTGGTGTAATGTGCTCCCTGTGGCTGACACCAGCCAAAAGCCAGGCAATCATATTTTGCCCCAGGTGTAGTTTCCAAGCAGTTTTAAATGGCAACTCCCAATTAGTGTGTTGCTGTAATCATGCTATGATAGTATCAAGGGACGTATGATAGAAGACTATGATTGAAAAATTATTTACCGAAGCATTAAGGAAACAAATAAAGGGCTGCTTTGTAAAATTAAAGAAAATGGCTTGTAAAATTATCATTCCATGATGCTTTTCTAGAAATTATTCTTGTCAAAACTGGCTGTGAGTAGAATTGCTATCACTTATGAAAGAAAGAAAGTCTGTTTTCATATCTGTGGAGATATAAAATTGTCTATTGCTTGGCTGAGGTACAAAGATAAACTTGCAGTGAGTATACTGTAGTCTGTAGGTTTGTCTAAACACCCAGTGAGATATGTTGAGATTGCAGTGTGAGTGCAAGAGACAGAGAACCTTTGGGTTCCCAGGCACTCAAGGGGACCTTCTCTGGTAAATGCCAAGGACCCAAATTAACATTCAGAGGAGCAGAAAGAAGTTGAAAATGTTTTCTCCCTCACCCCTTGCAAATAATAGAACAATTGTTTGTGGTCTCTGCACGGAGCTTAATTCAGGAAGTTCCGAAAGCAGCCTTCCCCAACCTGGTGCCCTCCAGATGGGTTGACTACAAGCCCCATCATCCCTACCCAGCACATCCACTGAGCATGCTTGCTGAGGATGGTGGTAGTCCTACACATCCTGAGAGCCCCAGGGGAGGGAAGGCTGTTCCAGAGAAAGAGAAAAACTGTGGTGGACCCACTGCCCACTCCGTCAGATTGCACACTCAAAGGGCCATGGCTCCTGCTTCCCACTCAGTTTCTTTGTGACTGACACAGCAGGAGGATCCAGGAATGCTCTTGGCTAGAGAAAATATATGCAAACTTATTTTTCTATTTTTTCTTGTTTATTCTGCCTTTACATTCTCATTTTCATTCCGTTTTGTAATGTGATTTTTTTTATTGGTTTCTTTTTCCTCAGTACCTTTGGCATGTGGGGTTGTCGTGAGGCATCTTTTTGGGCCTTTATAGCCAAGAAGGCCACCTTTTTCCCACAAGTGCAGTTCTTGCAATTAGAAGTTTCCTTCTTCAGATGGACATTCAATATGAATCTGGTGTTTGGCCGAGATGCTGTCAACTTCACAAGGTCCCCTTTCTTGGCATCTGCAAAGGTGCCGTACTCCGTCTTTTAATTTATAAATTAACACATTTTCTTATTAGGAGCTGGGATTGCTGTGAAAAAATTGGGGCTGAAAACTGTGGGTTCAAATGAGCTGTTAAGTGTGTTGGGGCTCAGACCCACCTCTGCCTTATACTCAACTCTTTTCGGGCAGGTTACTTCTCCTGTGCCATGCCTTCCCTGGCAGCCATTTTGTGGTGGTCCAGGACATTTTTTCAATTCGCCAAAGGTTCCCGTGGACCTAAAAAGTTGCCTACTCCTGATCTACAGCCTTCCTTTTAGGAGTTGCAGTGATGAACCTTTGCCAGGCTGCTACATGGTGCTAGCCCTCTACTTTTGTTCAGCACTGTCAGCTGGATCTCTGAGCAGTGTGTGACATCTCGTTTGGAAGATTGATGTTCAACTCCTCTTTACACCTGCCCCATCTCTGGTAAGTGAGCTTGTTACTGTACTCATATGTGAGACTGCACAGAGACGACAAAGAAGAAAGGCAAGTTTCTTACCTGTAACTGTAGTTCTTTGTGGTCCTATGCACAGACACCCAACCTGCCCTCCAGCCTCACTGCAGGTGCTCTTATGTAACTGTTTCCATTTCACTTCCATTTTTATAACCACGGTGTCAATTATTCGTTTGAAATTGAGCAAGAAGGTGAGAGCCACATCTCGAATGTGCAATTTGAGGCTGGGAGACATGACCTCCCAAAGCTCTTCTCTTGTGTTAGAAGCTGCACTAATTAGGCTCTGGACAGGTACAAACCTCCTATGTATGACTGCATAGATGACCACTCAACTACAGTTATAGGTAACACAGCTGTCTTTCTCAGAGGCTGAGGGTTTGCCCAACATAGAACAGCAAAGACATAAGGAAGCACAAAAGACCACAAAGACATCAGACCATGAGGTGGCCTGATGATGAAATTCACACTCGGAAGAATGACCATGGAGACTAAGCAGGATGTTCCCAAGGAAGATAACAGTGTAAAAGAGAAAATTTGAAACATGAGAAGACTTTGACATGAAATAAGAAAAAACATTTCTCAAGTTATCCTCATGGAAACCAGTTTTCCCACACCATTTCCTATACAAACTGGCCCTGAGTTTGGAATAGGCAGCTTACCTTTGGTGGAAGTCATCTTGACTGTAGTTGAGTACCAAGGGGATTTCTTTAGTATCCTAGACTCTGGAAACACGTGTCTTTCTTTAATCCAGCCTTTCCCAATGTGATGCCCTCCAGATATTTGGACTACATTTCCCAATGATTGGGGACTATGGTTGTCATAGTCCAAAACATCTGGAGGGCACCATGTTGGGGAAGGCTGCGTTAATCCTGTCTCTGTTCCCTTTCTAGGTTTTGCTAAGTTAAGGTGTAGGTGCCTTTCATTTGTTTATATGTGGGCTGTTATTTAACATGTCATAGGACATCTTTGCTATAATTTGATACTAGGCTTATTCATTTAGAATTGTAATCAGTTGGCAATAAATTGCCATGGTTATTGCATGGTTTGCTTTAAAACTGACTCAATCTCCACTCTTGGTGTTGATCCCTGTATATGTACAAATAAACCTTATATGACAGAAATACCACAAGTCCCCAGTAATCTAAGGAATTTGAACCCTGAGTAAGTGCTGGAACCCCTGAAACTTCTTGATGCTTGGATGTGGGCTGCAGATATATAACTATTTAAACCCACCCTGCAGGCAGAAGACAGCTTGCACAATCAATCCTTATTTTCCCCCATAACCACCCTACAGCTGCCCCCCAAAAGCTGAACCAGAGGAGCAGGAGGCCCTCCTGAACTGTGGCGGGTGAAGTCATATGGAGGTGTGTTGGGAGAGGGAATTGGGCAAAATTGACACTAGATTTCTCTGCTTTAGTTCAAGCCATTCCACCATGGCCCATCCCCACTGAAGCCCTGTACAACACAACCGCCATTGTTCTGGAGTCCCCCCACAAATCCTCTGGAGAAGTTTTTTAGGGGCTGCACAGGTGTGAAATATTGGTTGCACAAGCTGCCTTCCACTTCTACAACTATTGGGTGCAATCTTAAGTGATTATTACATCTCATTATGCCATCAGGGCCAGTCTTTGGGGCAGAATTCTGTGGGGGAAGCTGTGAGCGAAACCATAGTGCATGGGCCTATCAGCCTGAACTTGGGCTGCTAGAATTGGAAGTTTAAGTGTGCGAGTACACCCATGCTCTTACCATTCTGTTCTAACACACCCTGAACCTGATGAGGCTTACTTCTAGGTAAGCATGCATAGGATCAGGCTGCACACACCCATTGTCTTACCCATAACTGCATTTAAAATAATAAAATGAAATGAAATTGCCCTCTGGCCTTTCCTTACCTCCATAGCGGTTATCAGTCTTTTCAAGTAAGTCTTCCCCCCTCCACCCGCCTGCCCAAGCCTAGAGCCAGCCAAAGAACAGAAATGTCAGCAAAGCCCTGAAACACAGTTGTCTTTAAAAATGTTTGTTGTTAATAGCATAGCACCTGAAAATTTAGATAAACCACTGCTACATAGGTTTAAAAGGGCTTAGTCTGCTTGTCTATGGGCTGGTTAATACATGACCAGGTGTGTGTGTGTGTGTGTTGTTTTTGTTGTTATGTTGTTTTTTTAAGCTCACATTCATGACATATATGAAACATTTGCTTAACTCTGCACAATAGTGTGGCTAAACTTTCTTCCTTGGTACAGATGGAAACTCTAGCTTGATGAAATTAAGAAAACACTCAAATATGTTCTTTGTTGCTTTAAGGGTTTTATTGGTAATTTAATAACGTATTGGTTTTATAAGTTTTTAATCAGTTTTATGTATTTTATATCATTTGTATTTGATGTTGTTCCCCGCCTCAATGCAGAGGGAGAAGCGGGTAAGAAATAAATGTTGTATTATTATTATTATTATTATTATTATGGAAATTGGATTTCCAGTGTTGCTGGATTTTTATGTTTGTCTTTTAAAGAAATGGTTTTTACATATACTATACCATGAACATCGTGCTAAATTGGTTCATGGTGTTGTAAATAAGGATATATATTTCAAACTTATGCTCACAACCTCCAATAAGGTAGGTTAGGCTGAGTGAGGTGAGAAGATTGTTTCAGCAGCATATGACTCCATGGAAAATGTATAAGATTTTACAGTTAGGAGCTTTATAGTCTTCTTCCCCTAACCCCCCTCCTTTTTTTCTTTTTTTTTTTGTGGAGTCAATGACATGTCACAAAAGCAGTAATTATACTGTAAATGTGTTGTGGAATTGTGCCATCACTATTACTGCTGATGTAAATTGTAATGTTATACTCCAATAGTTCATAGATTAAAATAGGGATATGTATATGTGTGTATGTGAAGGAGAGAGAGGTGGCTGGATGTGGGCGGTGGGGGGAGGAGAGAAAAGGAGGGGGTATGTGAAATTTAAAAAAATTCCACCCAGGCATTTTAAACATTGAGGCCTGCAATTCCATGCACACTTACATAGGAGTAAGTCTCACTGAATGCAATGGAGCTCACTTCGGAGTATTTACATACAGGACTGCCCTGTTAAATATTTTGGACCCAGAATCTGCCTTCTGTGGACAGAAGGTGTTTCCACCTGATTTTTGGAGACTCCCTCCACATCACAGCTCAACCCATTCAGCAGAGTTCTCAGTCCATTTGTGTAGCCTTTTCAGGGGGCTGGAAGGCCTGCTATGGGGAGAAGAGGGCAGGGAAGTCCACTTCCACCAGCCCAGTTGCATGGGCCTAAATTTGGATCCAACTTTTTAAATATTTAATCTTCTTAAATATTTAAACTCTCCAATTAGTATGCATTCTTTTATATCCTGTGTTATAGTGCTCATTCTTGTTTTATTTAGTATTGAACTGTTTTGTAAATCAAAATGCAATAAGTAAGCAAATAAACCTTAAACACTAACTGTTATGCTCCCCCCCCCCCATTATATTTTCTGAATAGTAAACACCATGAGAACTTTGCCATTGCAGCAAGGAGACTTTTTTTTAAAATAGATACATTTGAAATTGTATCAGCAATTAAATATTATACATGATTGTCTCTTAAGCATAAGGTATGCTGTTATAGATAATGCTTGCCCTGGGCATCATGGAGCATTGTAATATATTGAAGATCCAGGTAATTTGGTCATGAACATATAACATGATGCCTGACAACTGCTGTATGTGTTACCAAAACCAGAAACCATATGTTTCATTGCCTTCGGTACTGCATTTAGTATTAGCTCCTGAGCACTGCTAAGATCTCCTTTTCTTCCTGCTGGTGTTTTAAATTGCACTTCAGAACTGGAACATCTTCATCACTCTTGAAATAGATAGGGATTCTGTCTTGGGCAGTGTTCCTCAGCAGGACAATGCCAGTTAATGTTTGTCACTTTCGTTCTTTGCTGGTTCACCCTGTAACCAAAACCACAAGATATTACCCAACAATTTGGAGAAAAGGATTGCACTATTTGATAAAGCAGCATTTGTGATGAGGAATATGGCTTGACCGAAGAGGTTAAGATCCAAGTGGGAGTTTAAACTGTGCAGAGACACACAAATAGATCTGATGACAACTTCAACTGTCCTTTTCATTGCCTGTTGAGTGATTGTACCACCCAGCTGCCTCACAGTGGCTGGGGGAGGGGGGTGAATTTTCCCATCATCAATATTTTGTTGTGAGCTATCCCTGTTGAAATGCAAAGTATTTTAGAGTGGCTTGGTCTTGAATGGGTGATTAAGACTCATTAACTTTGCAAAAGATCAGCTCCTGGTGGAGATGAAAACTGCCAGAATTGGTTTGTTGATTTGGTTCAACACAGCTACCTGAATTTTTTGGACTCTCCTTGGGGTCATGGCTATGGAGACTGTCATCATGAGTGCCTACACTGCAGAATTTACCACTAGACTACTGGGCATTGGAAAGTGTGTTTTGAAAGATGAGGAGAGTTTCTTAAACTATTGGAATGGTAGTAGAATAACGTTTAATGTGTTGTTGAATTTGTAATTAAATTAAGCATGTTGCAAAGGTGATAAATTGGTAATAGAGTTTTCTGGGTAAGAATTGTAGTTTTCAAAAAGAGCAATGAAAGAGCAGATTTAATTTATATGTTTCTCTTCAGTGGGCCAAAAGTTGGAAATCCTGTGAAATATACCAAAGGCATTGTTGATGCAAAGGCTAATGAGAGCTTCCATGAGAGGGTTTTATGGCACAATCACCCTGCTTCATTCACATATGTTTATGAGGGGTTCAGGTGTCATCATCTTCTAATCATATCCCTCCCCTCTTGTGTTTTACCAGCATCAGCTTTTTCCCTTAACACAGAAAATCTGTTAAGGAGAAAAAGACAGAACAGCTGTACAATGCCTTCTGATTATTAGTACTAGGCGCCTCGATTCTGGAAACACCCCATGAGACATCTTTGTCTTGTTTACTTTTTCTTTCTACTTCCCAATTTCTGTGGATGGAAAAAATATTTTCTTCTTTCTGCCTTTTCTGTGGATGCTTTCAGATGGAGGCGTAGCCCTGTGAATCAGAAGGCACTGTGCAGCTATTCTATCTTTTTCTCTATAATGGATTCTCTGTGGTAAATGAAAAGATGGAAGAAGTAGTGGGAAAATACAGGAGGGTTATGAGTGGAAGACAATGACATCTAGACCTCCCCATAAAATTTTGTAAATGAGGCAGAGTAACTGCACAATAAAAGCGTCATCTGGAAACATCCTTTTAGTCTCAAAGTCTTCAGCTATAGTATTACTAAATGCTGCTAATCCAGCCTTACTTTTGCTTGTGTTGTTAATTTTGGGAAGACTCAAACCCCAATTTTCATGCAAACATGGCTAAGCAGCCTTCAACTATGGCATTACTGTTAGGCATTTTCTCGAAGACTTCGTATAAAGTCAAAATGTATAGTACAAAGTTTAACTGCCACATCGCATATGCACTGTGTAGAACTCATACTGTTTCCATCCCAAAAACCTTTCACAGAATCACACAACTGTAGAGAAACATGTTGGGGTAAAGCGACTTGCCAGTATGGCATGCCCAGCCTTCCAGTGGCATTGTGTAAGAAGTATGATAGAAGATAGGTACAAATTGAGAATTGTCAACTGGCTGATTCACCCATAGCCCCAATAACCTATCTGAAGTTGTTGGAACTTGAGCACACTTTAGTGACAAGAAACACTGGACTTTAGGACAAGGTGTTATTTTCCTATACTATAATGGAAGGGTGCCTCACCTTTGTTCCGATTATATGAAAATACAGAAAGGGTGAGTGTGCTTAGTAAATAATAGATATTTGGGGACTTCTGTAGTAAGGTCTTATTCAATTACATTATTTAAATGAAGTATGAGAAGACTTTTGAATAATCCCCATCAACATGTGAGTTATCAATATAATTAATGGAATGTATAATATATGTATAATTCATATATCTGCTGCTAGGACCCACAAGCTACTGTGATATTTTAGTGACTCAAAGCTCAGTGCTTCTTATTTTTAAACTCAAGAAGTACATCCAACTGAATTAAATGGTGTGAGAAGAAAATGGAACCTTTTAATACAAGATAATGGCTTAGTTCCTGAGAATTGCAGATGGAAGGAAGCCCACAGAAGGGGATGTTGCCATCCCCTCTTCCTCCTGCACCCTGTCCAAAAGCATCTCTGCTTGTGCCAAATACCCTCCTCTCCATCAATTCCCATGCCCTCTTCCATGCTGTTTGAGGCCATTCCTATCCCTCTGGAGAGGCCTGTGGGGGGTGCAGGAATGGCAGGGTCAGGAAGGGTCAGCAAAGTCCGATTCTGCAAAATTCTTTCAACTCATAATTCTCAGGATCCAAACCATGGATTGCTCATTTCTTATGGAAAGGGAACACAAAGCATAGAGGGCTGAATTTTAAGGAATTTTGGGCTATTTCCTCCGAAGGGGCCACTTTGTTCCTTGTTGAGAAGTAATTTCAAAGTGACATGGGGGTGTAAAAATTTCTCTTATCTATTTTATGAGGTGCATGCCTTAATTAATTTAGGGAGTCAATGCCTGTGCCAGGCACCAGCTTATTCTTTCCTTCTCTCTATTTCAGAATAAATAATCTAGTTGTCAGCTCTCTTTAACGAAGTCTTTTTGCCTACTCCTCCCCCATTCCAATGTAGAGTACTTTTTGACCATCCTTCCCTCTTCTCTTCCTTCTAAAAGTGTATGTCAACCTGAATAATTTTTGACTTCTTGTTGTATTTGCTGTTATCCCTCAGAAATTCCTACATTTCATCTCAGTAGATGTTTACATTAATGTAATATGCTAGCAAAGTATAATAATGAATAACTTTGTACCTTGCTGCAGTAAAATGATCTTGAAAGACATTGTAATAATGTTGTCTTCATTCTGGGCACAAATGGGCCAGTAACTCATGATAAAACGAGGAAACATGCAGATCAGCATCACTTTTATCTAGGATTTATCTAGGGCTGTTAGTCACATATTAACACTGCCACATATATTCTCATTGCAATTCCTTAGATTGCTTATTACAGGCATGTGGCTTACGCGGGTATGCATGTATGCTCAAAAGGAACACACCTCTCAGTGGATGTGGATCAATGGGAAAGGAGCCTGGCAGAACAGGCAAGCTTTTTAAAAGGTGATATAAATTGCCCTGATGGTGAATGGCACCTTGGCATGATTTGGATGCTTTCTCAGCATTTGGGTGAAACACCACACAAAACAGTGGGCTGAAACCATCCCAGGTTTGTGGAAGTCAAACCCTTTGGATTTGCATCAAACTGCAAACTAGGATGAAACGTTATATTTCCAACAGTGGTTTGTTTTTTAAAAAAAGTCGTGTTGGTCCAAAGGAAAATGCTGCAATCTGTATTAGCATAATATGTTTATTAGGCAACTAAAAGGTCACAGATTACTGTGCAAGCTTACAAGTTCTTCACAACTCTTCATCAAGCAAGATGGTAAACAAAGCAAAAGGGAGTGGGAGTGGCTGATATTAAAACCATGGAGGCAGGATCTATACTACTGCTGTAAAATGATTTATAATTTTATTCAGAACTGTTGTGGCCCAGAACACACTCCATATATAGTTTTCAAACCATTCTGAAAGTATTATGTCCCTCTTGGTGTAGGTCTGGCTGGAGTCTGCATTTGGTTACAGTCTAAAAATAGTAAGTGGGAGGCTGCTGTAGAACTTCGAATTAGGCTCTACCAGGTATTGAAGTGGTTTCAACTTACACCTTGGGATTCTCCCAAGGCTTGCAGGGAAAAACATACTATGGTAAATCTCCATTTTTGAAAATATAGAATCCTTTAGTTGGCCGAGTAAAGATATTATGCTACTGTAGATTTTAACATTTTTCTTTCTAGATTTCAAAGTGTACTCACCTTCGTTTTTGAACTTCTGTTTATCAGATGTATAGCCAGAAGGAAGATCAGCCAACCAACAACAATCATTGTAGTTTCTCCACTTACGGAATGTGACTTGATATGGCCAGCTTTTAAGGGCAAAAGGATTGAACTGAAAATCACCTTTCAACTGAATTTAAGTAGCTCAGGACTTTGGCTTCATTGGTGACTATCTGTGATGAGCCAGCCTGTGCAATGAACTTGATTGTGACATCACTTACTATGTAACAATTGCATGATGCCGGGAAAAGTTTATATGACCGAACCTAAGGCATTTTAGTTAGATTATATCAGGTGGTAGCAGGTGGCTTTTATAACTTACCGTTTTATTTTGGTTTGAGTTTTTTTATATGTATATAATACAACCCATTTACAAAAGAGTGTATTGTTAACACTTTTTTCATTCTGAGGACTGGTCAGCCTATTGACTACAGTATTCTCTTACTATCCATCACAATGCTCTTTGATTTTAAGATGTGAACATAAGAAGAGTTGTGCTAGTTGAGACCAAAGGCTTCAAAGATGAAGGGGAAGCAGGGTCATTCCATTAGCCTGCTTGAGAGACACCTCCCCCCCAAGAAGGATCATCCCTCATTGATTGCCAGCAGCCATTCCATCAGGCTGTACAGAAGGAGATGAGAAGGGAAGCAGGAGCATCCCACCAAATCTGTTGAAAGTTTGTTTATTCCCCCCTTTCCTTCCCATTCCTTGTGAGTTGTGTCTTTTTTATTATTATTGTAAGCCTGCAGGCAGGGATTGACTTTGAGGAGTGGGATAAAAATACTTTAACTAAATGTCTGGTCCAGCATTCTCTTTCTCCTGTAGATAGTTTTTGAGAAGTCCATAAGCAGGATGAGTAAAATAGCATCTTCTCATGTTCCTCAGCAAATGGTACTGAGAGATATACTGCCTCCGATACTGGAGGTAATATACTGCTATCATGATTGGTAGCTAGTCTTATCTTCCATGTCCATAGTTATTACAGTACATGCGTATGTACTGTATTTTGATACCTTTATATTTGAGGAAACTAGAGTTCAGTGTCAGCAGAAAGGATTTCTAAAATAATAATTTACATCTCCTTTAAGTTGGACATCATTCTTTTTCACAATATTAAGTGTGGAGAAGGAATCATACTTGTGGATTTCCTTTAAAAGCAACTTGGCAGAGATCATGAAGGGATTAATTTCATAAAAGGAAAATCTAATCTCTGCATGCCTGTGCCAGCAGTTTATCAAAATGAACCTGTTGGTCCACTATTAATTCCAGCAGCCCTTTCAAATAATACTTCCAGCAGCTTTTTCCACCTCAACTGACACAATGTGCAAACCACTCATTTCAGATCCCACCCCTGCAAAAGAGGAAACTATTTACTAGTAATATTTATATACTATTTATATACTATTGTCATTTGAAATAAATCCCACCCTGCCAAACTCTGCTTGGCTCTGGAGGCTGTGTCTTGTTTGTTTATGGTCAGCCAGGCCAGAACAGTGCCTTTTAAATTTAGGTATTGATTTTTTTCAAGTATTTTTAATCCATTGAACAGTGAGCATTCTCTTAAACACTGATGGTATCAATGTTGTGGCTAAGTAACTTAGCCCCTGGACATAATGATCTTATCCCCCTGCTTAGGCCATTACTTCAGTTGTAAAACACACAACCAACATTTATTCACCTACACCGCCAACTGTGATTTCATGCTTTACAACTGCTTCTGCATTCCTGACGTTACAATAATGAAAATATTTGCCAGTCCTGTTTTTTGTTTGTTTTTTAAACAAAACTCTGAGCATGTGGAATTTTGCATTTTAAACATACTTAAATCATAGCACCATCATGACAACAGTTATAAAAAGGAGTTTGCTTCTGATGCCATTTGTTGCTCTCTGGATGGTAATTTGGGGACCACCACGACCTAGGCTATGGGGCCCTGGACTTCGGTCCCATGTTCTAGTCCTTCCTGCACCGCAGGGTGTCATAGTTGGCAGGTTTAAGGATGCAGCATGTAAGCCTCCCTTTCATGATACTTTGCACTCACAAGGTGGTTGACAACACTGACTATCCACTGTCCCATTCATTTCAATGGGCCTGTTCTGAGTAAGCCTACCCCTTAATGTAAACCCATGGATTGGCACATGAAATTACAATCACAGGGGTCCAGGAGAGATCTTGTCTGTGGTGGATGAGTGGAAACTGCTGATCTTCACCATGGCAGCACGCAGGACGCACAAGGGGGTCGGGGGCAAAATCACCACAGTCAAGGGGTGACTTAGTTTAACTCACGTTCAAAGAGAGAACGTGCCTGCAGTAAGGAAGGTTGCCATGCACCCCTTCACACGCCAACCACAACAGGTGTGGCGAACTAAAAACAGGGTTTGGCCCTGCTCTGACATCAGTGGGGTAGTGAATGGGCTCTGGATTTCAGACAGAATCACTCAAAACTCTAGAGGAAATCTCCAAGGTGCTGAACCGATCTTGGGTTCAGCACCCTGGATAGCTCCTTTAGAATTCTGGTTGGTTCTGACTGAAACCCAGAACGGATTCACTGTCCCACTGACATCGGAGTCACCAGCCTCCACTAGCCACAGCCTGCGGTATCCAGCTCCCCACGAAGGTGCAGCGCTGACTGGTTTCCTTGTGTTAGTCATACCGAAGCGGGGGGTGGAGGCGGAGGAAAGAGAGAGGCCACAGGGCGCCTGGCGTTGCCCTGCCTTGCGAAGTGCTTGGATTGTGTTGGCCCTTGCCGCTTGCCGTCTTTTTCTTCTTCTTTCCTCCTTGACGGGGACAAACAGGAAGCCTCGCTGGGGTTTGGACGAAAGCGAGCCATGGAGTTCTCTGAGGAGAAGCTGAGGAAATGGCTGAGCAAGGCAAGCAGGCGCGAGCAAGTTGGGACGTTCCCCTCTCGGCTTGCGCGCTGACCCAGGAACACCCCTTACACACTTGCACATACACACACACACAACTAACTTGGATGAGGCGGGGCCCAACGTGAGGTGGAGGGGAGTGAAGAGACCAACGGAATTCAGGGGCCCCGCCTGGCGTTTTATTCCTTTCTGTTTGGCGATGGAGAAGTTGTTGCTGTTGCCAGAGGGGGGATAATGATAGCGCGCCACTCTGGGGACTGATGTCGCCGGCTCCTACGCCGAGCCAATTCTATTTGCGGAAGGGGTTTTTGTCACTACTGTAAACATCTAACATTGAGGTCCAGCCCTGACTTGCTGAGCCCGGGGCTCAGGATGACTTCGGTGCCCGCCCATAGCGTTGTATCCCATCTTCGTCCTACTGAGAGTACTGCCATTGGAATGAATGGGACTTAAATGAGGCCGACATTGGATACAAGCAGTGTGTGTAAATGCTGCAGGATTGTGAACACGACCTCTTACTAGGATCGACATAAAATAAAATTAGACTGCAATCTTATAGACCACTTACTAGAAGTAACCACTACTGAACTCGGTAGGAGTTACTTCTGAGTAGACACGCATAGGACTGCACTGTAAACCGTGTTGGTCCAGGGAAACTCAGCCATTACGTTTTTCTTTGTTCCAATAGTCCTACGTGAAAATTGTATGCCAACTAGTAGAGCCTACTCTTTTGATAAATAAATCTACAGCAGCCTTCCCCAACCTAGTGCTTTCTTGATGTTTTGAATTTCAACTACCATCAGTCCCTGCTAGCATGGCCAGTGGTCAGGAATTCTGGGAGTTGTAGACAAAAACATCTGGAGAGTACCAGGCTGGGGGTGACTTCTCTACAGTCTAATTCTGAAATTATGTGGGTTGTATGCACTGACACTGAAGTGAATCAGACTTGCACCAGACCTGTAATTCAGCGACACTTGCATATGTTTAGGATTTCTACTCAATAATGATGGCAAGTTTTAAATGCTGCAATACGTCAAAATAAAGTTCCTTAAAATAACATTTTCTTTGTCTTGTCTCCAGTATAAATTCCGAGATCTGACCATAGAAGAACTGAAAGGTGTAAATGAGTTGTACCCAAACATCACATTCGCCATGAACACCTATAGTAAGAATAAGTATTTTGGCCACTTGATAAACTGATTGTGTGAGAATCTTGCTCTTCTTTTAGTGATTTATACATAGATTTGACTGGTTGTGAGAGCAAATAATTTCAAATAAGGAATTAAACTTCACCTACTTGCACTTTCTGTTGACAGTATAATATACAGCGCAGTCCTGTATATTTACTATTTACAATCCTAGTGTATTTACTAGGACTTAAGCACAGGTGAATGTGCATAGGGTTAAAGCTTGACAGTGCAATCCTATTCATGTTTAATCAGAAGTAATCCCACTAATTTTAGTGGCTTATTCCCAACTGAGTATAGGATTGCAGACTTAATTACCATGTGTAAAGTTTAGAAACTCAGTAGTTATTTGATAACTTTTTACTGTTATACTCTCTTTGTTTTGTGTCCAGTACAAATTGTATTGGTTTGCTGGCTGCTTCTTTTAGTTTCTTTCTTATTGCTTCTGTATTGTATTTTATGACATTGTATTTTACAAGTGGCTTTTTATATTTTGCAGTCTTGATTTTTTTTTGAAGTTCTGCTTTGATTGCTTTTTTAAAATTTGAATGCTTCTTTGATGCTTTTTTAAAAAGGAAAAGGGGGAATAAATGTTTAAAGTTACAGTTTAAATGTTTAAAGTTAAAGCTGGTTGGGGTATGGTAGGAGTTGTACTTATTTCTGTCTAAACATGCATAGGATTGCACCCTTAATAAAACAGATAAAGAAATAAATCAGTTACTTAGTTCTGATATAAAATGTGAATGCTGCAGTATTATAAGTGGCAATTTAGTAATATTTTAAAGGGAAAGATGAAACCCACATACGCATAAAACTTTATGTTATGAATTTCAGCTTTCAAAGATGGGTCCCAGAAAGACCTTTTGAATTTTAGCGGCACTGTTCCAGTGAAATATCAGGGTAAGTTCAACACATTATTTTTGTACAATCCAGTTGTTTGATTCCAAATAATAAATTAGGAATTGCAAGTAGGACTTGCAACAAAATGTTACAGTGCCCCTATTCAGAAGACACCTTAAATCACGTCTTTAACCATGGTGCTTAAGGCTTTTTGCCTTAAGCACCATGGTTAAAGCCATGGTTTAAGATGTCTTCTGAACAGGGCCAATGTATCCTCACCTCCTATCTTAACAGCAGTGCTCCTGCTAACGGTTTCAGTGGCTCAGTCATGACCCCTTCTTTGCTACCCCTCTCCTCCACAGTTTTCTGTTGTTCTTTTCTAACTGAAACTCAAAATTCATAGCTCTTGATAGCAACTAAGCATGCCCATTCTTCATGGGCTATTTTTTTTATGAGGGATGTTCCCATAGGTTTTTGACTTCTGCAAACCTCAAGGTTCCCCTGAGCATGCTCAGTGTTGTAATGGAGCCAGTGTTCTCTGAGGGTTGAAGTGCTGGGACATTTTGATTAGCAGCAATAGTTATGTCATCTGCTACCTCCCCACTCCTAGACTTTTCTATGTGCTTTGACTTTAGCTACAATCTTTAATGTAGCTGGAGGGGAATGGATTTTCTTTAAACGAGCAATTTATAGCACACTCTTGACTGGCCACTCACAGATGTTTGCGGGTCATTTGGATGATTCTGGGAGCTTCCTTCACGTCTCCTGCTCCTTTCCTCAGTTTTAGCATCACAAAATAAAACACAGAAAACCTGACTCTTCTGAGATATGTCAGGTTTGTCAGGATTCCCTGCCATGTGCAGGTGAGGTTGCACTAGGAAAGCCAACTAGAGGATGCTGTCCCATTGAAATGTACAGGCCATGGGGTCACTTCTTTCTCTTGTCACACAGAAGAGGGCCAGGATCTCTTCTCGATCATCCCAGAATGCAGGACATGGAATAATGGGCTCAAGTTACAGGGAGCCAGATTCCAGCTGGACATCAGGAAAAACTTCCTGACCGTTAGAGCAGTATGACAATGGATCTAATTACCCAGGGAGATAGTGGACTCTCCCACACTAGAAGCATTCAAGAGGCAGCTGGATAGCCATCAGGTATACTTTAAGGTGGATTCCTGCATTGAGCAGGGGGTTGGACTCGATGGCCTTGTAGGCCCCTTCCAACTCTACTGTTCTATGATTCTATGATTCTCTGTGTAATTCTGCTCATTTCAAACATGGAAGAGAATCAGGAAGCAGAGCAATGGTAAGGAAACGCGATCTCCTCCCTTCCCCCATCTGAAAGTCCTCATTGTGAACTATCCTGTTGTAATGCAAAGTATTTTGAGGTGCCTTGGTCTTGAATGGGAAATTAAGACCCATTAATTGTCCATCTTGAATGGGCAATGAAGACCCATTAACTTTATAAAAGACCTGCTCCTGATGAAGATAAAAATTCCTAGAACTGGTTTGTTGACTTAGTGATAAAATGTTTCTATAAGGTGCTGGCAAAAGAAAGTCCCCAAAAAGCTTGAGCTGGTGGTCTTATACTGTTTGAGGGCATGTTGTATCCCTCTCTTTCCCTTTCTCGCTAGGCACACTCCAACACATTACCCACTACAGTATTCCTTCGCCAGCTCACTATTCTATGACAGTCAGCTGATACGAATAAATTAGGTATTATGCTTGTTATGTTCTTTGGGGGAAACCAGGAGTTGAGTTTTGTGAGAAAAAACTGTGAGCTGGTACTGAAAAACAAATTCCTGGACTGAACACATCCTTGGAGGCAACATGTTCCTTCTACATATATGTCTGCTCTTCTTAGGGCACAATCCTATGTGCATTGACGGCAGCCTCCAAACTCGGAGGCTGCCAAGTATCCAGTGCAGGGCGGGATCTTCGCCTTCTCGCTCCAGCTGTCCTGCATTTCTGCTAAATAGGTGATTTCACCCATTTAGTGGTGGTGCCTTGGAGGGGGAGGGAAGGAGGCTGGGGCAGCCATATCGCAGTCATCCGGGACTCCTCCCCTCTCCCCTCTTAGAAAAGTCCCCATTCCATGTAAACCGTTCCATTTTCTGACCACAGAGAGGTAGCTGGTGCAGTTTTCTCTGCACTGGCTACAAAGGGGAGAGTGTGGGGAAAGTGGTTTCCTGGCTCTGAGGTCAGAGCCCTGTTTCTGACTGCGGAGCCCGGAAACCAAACTGTCCCTGACACTGTCTGTGGGTGGGCATAGGATTGTTCCCTACACTACTAATTTGCACACGGCTCCCATTGGTGGGCCTTGGAATTATCATAGAAAACACGGCTCCCATTGGTGGGCCTTGGAATTCTCATAGAAAGCAAAGTAGATTCAGGATGCCAGAAGTCTGCTTACCCCTGGGCTAAAAATCAACTATTAAATGTTAAAGGTTTCCATAGCCAGTCAAGAAGCAGTGTTGATTATTCATAGTAATTTATGTTTTGTATTTTGACAGGTAATTCATATAACATTCCAATTTGCCTATGGATTTTAGATTCTTATCCTTTTACGCCTCCAATTTGCTTCTTGAAGCCCACTGCAAACATGGGGATTTCTGTAGGAAAACACATAGATGCCCGTGGAAGGATCTACTTGCCATATTTACAAAACTGGAGCCATGTAAGGGCTATGTGTATGCATTGCATAAAATGATATTCATTATTTTATTAAAATCAGTTGACAATTTTTGCTTCATTCTTTGCTTAATGTCATGTATATATTATACCTTAATTCTATAAACATATACTTTTAACAAGTGCTGTCATTCTTCCATATATAATTACATGCACACAAAACACAGGATTAAAGACTAGCAAAAACGTGTTATTATGAGTGTGTATGCATGTAGTGAGGATCCCTGTCAGCAATGGCCAGGTCAAGTAGTGTCACTAAGGGACAAAGAGTAGATTTTGGCCAGTGCTGTCTCCAAGGAAAGTGCTTTATTTCTGCCCTATTGGCAACCATTCACTTATAAGGGAGAAAGTAAACACTTGTGATCAGAAACATCTTTGGGATGGGTCCCTGTCCTCTCGTGCCCCAGCCCTATAAACCAAGCTTTTATCAGAGGCAGTATGCTTGTGTACACCAGTTGCTGGGAAACATGGGTGGGAAGATGCTGTTGCACTCATGTCTTGCTTATGGGCCTCCCGTTGACAGCTGGTTGGCCACTATAAGCTTTCCTATATTTCTATATGCACAAAAATTGTATTAGAACACCTCATATTTCCAATCAATTTAGAGGGATGAAGGGCTGCCATTTTCCTTTTCTGAAAATATTTTTGTAAGTAGAAGATTGAGACCTTAAACCTGGTTCTCTTTTTTTATGTATTTTGATGTATGTATTTCAGCCACAGTCAATGATCATAGGATTGTTAAAAGAAATGATTACAAAATTTGAAGAGGAGCTCCCTCTCTACTCATTATCGTCTTCGGATGCAGCCAGACAATTGGAGCTGCTCACTTATATTGCAAAAATCACTGAAGGTGTGTATCTTTGTTGGAAACTTTTTATTCAGTATTTATAATAGCAATATGTCATACGTTGGTGACCTTTGCTTTGGGTTTTCCTTTAAAAGTCCAGTCCAGTGCCATGCTACGATATAGGATCCAGAGCAGGGCTGATGCAATGGAGTCCTTTGGCCCCTTGGTCCAGCCCTGAAAATCTTCCCCATCCCTGTGCTATGGCACTGCTGAGCCAGTGCTAATAAATGGATTGCAGAGTATTGGTTAGGTGGTGGAAAGTGGGTATAGATGTACATAGGATCAGGCTATATGCTGATGGTTTGTCCTTGGGTGCTTCCAGACAGAGGGCTCTTAGCATTAACAACCTTAGGGCATTGTACAGCTGTTCCATCCTTTTCTCCTTAATGTATTTTCTGCATTAATGGAAGAGACAGAAAAAGCTGTAAGGAAACATAGGAGGGACATGAGTAGAAGATGACGGTGTCTGGACCCCCCCCCCCAAATAAATTTCCATGAATGAGGCAGGGCGATAGTGCCACAAAGCCGCATCTGGAAGCGCCCTTCACAGACCACCATTATTGAAGTTAATATTTTGTTTCATCAGACCCAGCCAATACTTTTCATGCAACTCTGGCGTTTACAATTTTTAGATCCATTTATATAACCTACCGCATATTATTTTAGGTGAAAACAACATACAGTCAAGGGGAGATGGGAAGGAAAACAATGAAGGACTCAACAAAGTTACAGTGATTGGAGCAGGGGATCTGGGTCTTGCTTGTGCACTGGCTATTTCAGCAAAGGTATGTACTTCATAAGAAATGACCATTACGATTCTTGCTGTAATGGTTTCAGACTGGGATAAAATAAATTATTCTTAAAATATATAGGAACATATGCTCATAGTATACTTTTCTCCATAACATATATTTACATCAGGACTGCAAGCGATTGATTGATTGATTGATTGATTGATTGATTGATTACAGATCAACAGTGCAATCCTATGGATGTTTACACAGTAACAGTGCAAACCTACGGATGTTTATTAAAAAAGAAAGACCCACTGTGGTCAATGGAGCTTACTCCCAGGTAAGTCCTATACATACCTGAGAGTAAGCCCCACTGAACATAATGGAATCTTTTCTGAGTAAACATCCATAGGATTGCACTGTAAGGGTCTGTTTGCACAAGCTCTCAGCCATAGTCTTTAGCAAGCTTGTATTGACTTCTAGCTGTGCAATGGCTCCTACTGAAGTCAGCCTGAATTTACTTTAAACTTGCTGCCACAAGCACTCGAAAAGATAATACTTCAGTAGAGTGCTAAATACCCCCACCTCGCTCAATTGTTTTGGCATATATCATCAGTATGCATGTGACCACCTCAGCCGTAGCAGGTGCTAGTAGAAGTCCTGTCATAGAATCATAGAATAGTAGAGTTGGAAGTGGCCTATAAGGCCATCAAGTCCAACCCCCTGCTCAATGCAGGAATCCACCTTAAAGCATACCTGACAGATTGTTGTCCAGCTGCCTCTTGAATGCCTCTAGTGTGGGAGAGCCCACAACCTCCCTAGATGATTGGTTCTATTGTCATAGTGCTCTAACAGTCAGGAAGTTTTTCCTGATGTCCAGCCAGAATCTGGCTTCCTGTAATTTGAGCCCATTATTCCATGTCCTGCACTCTGGGTTGATTGAGAAGAGATCTTGGCCCCCCTCTGTGTGACAACCTTTCAAGTATTTGAAGAGTGCTATCATGTCTCCCCACAATCGTCTCTTCTCCAGGCTAAACATGCCCAGTTCTTTCAGTCTCTCCTCATAGGGCTGTGTTTCCAAACCCCTGATCATCCTTGTTGTCCTCCTCCGAACACGATGCAGCTTGTCTGCATCCTTCTTGAAGTGTGGTGCACAGACCTAGATGCAATACTCAAGATGGGGCCTAACCAGTGCCAAATATAGGGAACCAGTACCTTGTGTGGTTTGGAAGCTATACTTCTATTAATGCAGCCCAAAATTGCATTTACTTTTTTTTTTTTGCAGCCACATCACACTTTTGGCTCATACTGAGCTTGTGATCTACAACAATTCCAAGATTCTTCTCGCTTGTAGTATTGCTGAGCCAAGTATCCCTCATCTTGTAAATGTGCATGTGGTTTCTTTTTCCTAGGTGTAGAACTTGGCATTTATCCCTATTAAATTTCATTCTGTTGTTTCCAGCTCAGCGCTCCAGTCAATCAAGATCACTTTGAAGTTTGTTTCTGTCTTCCAGGGTATTAGCGATCCCACCCAATTTTGTGTCATCTGCAAATTTGATAAGCATTCCCTGCACTTCCTCATCCAAATCATTAATAAAAATGTTGAAGAGCACTGGGCCCAGGACTGAGCCCTGCGGTACCCCACTCGTTACCCCCTCCCAGTGTGAAAAGGTACCATTGATAAGCACTCTTTGAGTCCGATTCTGTAGCCAACTGTGAATCCACCTAATAGTTGTTCCATCTAACCCACTTTTCACTAGTTTGTTAATCAGAATGTCATGGGGCACTTTGTCAAAAGCTTTGCTGGAGTCAAGATATACTATGTCCACAGCATTCCCACAGTCCACAAGGGAGGTTACCCGATCAAAGAATGAGATCAGATTAGTCTGACAGGATTTGTTCTTAACAAATCCATGCTTGATTCTAGTAATCACTGCATTGTTTTTAAGGTGGTTACAGATTGACTTCTTTATAATCTGTTCCAAAAATTTCCCAGGAATGGATGTCAGACTGACTGGTCTGTAGATCCCAGGTTCCTCCTTTTTGTCCTTTTTGAAGATGGGGACAACATTAGCCCTCTTCCAGTTGTCTGGCACTTCACCCATCTTCCATGATTTCACAAAGATAATAGACAATGGTTCTGAGAGTTCTTTTACCAGCTCCTTTATTACTCTAGGATGCAGTTCGTTGGGCCCTGGAGATTTGAACTCGTTCAAAGAAAGTAGGTGTTCTTTGACCATTTGTTTATCAGTCTCAAACTGCAATCCTGCCCCTTCAGCTTGTACTTCACTTTTCCCAGGAAGGAATTGAGCACTTCAGCCTTTTCTTTGTCATCTTTTACCAATTTTCCAATTTTCCATTCTCATGAAGCAGTTGAACCACCATATCTTCCCTCTGTCTTTTACTATTCACATAACTGAAGAAAGCCTTTTTATTGCTTTTAGCATCCCTCGCTAGCCTCAGCTCATTCTCAACTTTAGTCTTCCTGACACCATTCCGACATTTCTGTGCTACTTGTTTGTACTCTTCTTTTGTAGCCTGGCCTTCCTTCCACTTCCTATATGTATCCTTTTTTATTTTCAGGTCATCTCTAAGCTTTTTGTGGAGTCACATTGGTTTCTTCTGTTGTCTTCTATCTTTTTTCCTTGTTGGAATTGTTTGTAATTGGGCCTTTAAAATTTCCTTTTTTAAAAACTCCCATCCATCTTGGACTCCTTTTCTCATTAGGGTCACTTGCCATGGGACCTTACTTATCATCGTTCTGAGTTTATTAAAATGGACTTTCCTGAAATCCAGAGTACACGTATGGCTACACTCAGCTTTTGCTTCCTTTAAAATCAAGAACTCAAGTATGACAGGGTCATGTCCCCCAGAGTTCCCGTAACTGCCACTTTATCCACTAAGTCCTCCCTATTGGTCAGTATCAAGTCAAGGACAGCCGTTCCTCTAGTTCCTTCCTCTACTTTCTGTAGGAGAAAGTTATCAGCCACACATGTCAGGAATTTCTTGGAGGGGCCACTTTTGGCAGATTTGTCTCCCAACAGATATTGGGGTAATTGAAGTCCCCCATTACTACTACATCGGATTTCCTTGAAACACTGGCAATTTGCTTTTCAAAAGTTTCATCCTCATCTTCTCCTTGATTGGGTGGTCAGTAGTAGACTCCGACTATCATGCTCCTTTTATTCCTTGCTCCATTTATTTTAATCCAGATACTCTTGATGGGACTCCTAGGCTCATCCTCTTGTATTTCTGTGCAGAGATAAATATTTTAAAGATATAGTGCGATTCCGCCTCCCTTTCTATTTCTTCTGTTCTTTTTGAACAAGTTATATCCTTCAATTGCTATATTTCAGTCTTGGGAGTCATCCCACCAAGTTTCAGTTATACCTATCAAGTCATATTTGTCTTCATGTATTAAGAGTTCAAGTTCATTATGTTTGTTTCCCATAATCTGGGCATTTGTTTATAGACATCGAAGCCCATGTGCTTTGTAGTCTGGCTTCTTTCCTACATTGTTGTGAACACTGTTTAGGGACACTATTGGAGCTGTTCTCTCTGTTATGGTGCATAAGCCTTCATCCATTGTTGCCTCAAATTTAACGTCTCCTGCCCCTGTAGGAGTCAGTTTAAAGCCCTCCTGATGAAGTTCTTCATGCTGTGGCCGAACACATTCTTCCCAGCCCTTGTGAGGTGCAACCTGTTCTTTGCTATAAGTCCATCTTCCAAATAGCATAGCCCGTGGTCCCAGAATCCGAATCCCTCATGTTGGCACCACCTTTGTAGCCAGTTGTTCACCTGGAGTATTTTTCTTTCTCTTTCTAATCCTCTTCCAAGAACTGAGAGGATGGATGAGAAAACTATCTGGACCCTAAGGTTCTTGAGTTTCCTTCCCAGAGCTTTAAAGTCTGACGCGATTTCTTCATAGCTCTGCTTGGCAATATCGTTTGTTCCCACATGGATGAGAAGAAAGGAATATGTGTCAGTGGGCTTTATGAGCTTTGGCAACCCTTCAGTCACGTCTCTAATCTGTGCTCCAGGGAGACAGCATACTTAGCAAGTCCATGGGTATTCGCGACATACTTGGGTTTCAATCCCACGCAGCAGGGAGTCTCCCACAATGACTACTCTTCTCCTCTTCTTGGTCGACTGACCTTCTGCCTCTTGCTCACTGTCAGTTTGACTGGAATGACTTCCATGTGTGAGAACAGTATGAGAATAGGCCCTAAAATTGTGCAGTGTTAATTGGAAGCACCAGTCACTTTGAGAGACTGATCAAGTGCTGATGTCATTGTTGTCCATGTCTTCAGATGTTTTTCCAAATGAGAAATTCCTTATCTACAGAATTTTGTAGGAAGAACTGTTGTCTTAATTGAATATCCACGAAATATCACTTATATTGGAGTAATACTTATAGGTTTATCGGTAGTTTAAAAGCCAGATAGGTAACTGATTAAAATGTTTCATACTACAACATTGAAAAATATTGAGAACTCTGAAGTGCACTGGTTTGAATACAAACATCCATGATTCGTTCCATGAATTCAAGGAAGCTTGGACTTCAGTTTCTCAAATGAGATTCCTGATGCCACATTGAAAACCTACTTTGAGTGAGTTTCAAAAATAGTTGGTGATATGGCTTTGGAGCGTACTGTTCAGAGGGAAAAAACTTTAAAATTCCTCAGTGCATCCGAGCCTTAGGCATACCTAAAAGTAGCTTTATGGATCCCAGCCATCTATATTTGATTAATAACTTGACATGGTCCTTCGCTAGTTATAAAGTCTAGAATATGCCTAGAAAAGATATATTCTGGCTGTAGTTGGCTCCAGGATCATATGATACTGGTTTGGCAGCTTGTGCAAGAATTATGAAGTGTAAATTGGGTAGCCCTGGTAGCCTGTTGCAGCACCTTATAGATCACACATTTATTCTGGCATTAGCTTTCATGGCATAAGCTTTTTGTAAGATACTTTTGAGTTGGAATTGAACCTATTAATGAATTCTGTCACCAGAGGCTTGAATTAGGATAATGGGACTGACTTCTGAGTAGACTCTGATTGCACTGTTTGTTTTTGCTTTAATGTTTGGAATTAGAAGTAAAATGTATCATACAAGTTCCTTTCCCTTTTTGTCATACTGTTAGTATCCTGTTTGGATTGAATCCCATGGATTTCCCTCCAGAATACAAGTCCATATTTTTCTTGGATGAAGAACTTTTTCTTTTCTTTTTAAAAAAATCAATGCAGGGTGTTGCTGACAAGGTAATTGTCTTGGACTGCTCAGAAGGTACAATGAAAGGAGGAACAATGGACCTGGAAATCTTTGCCCTGCCGAAGGTTGAAATTAGTAGAGGTAATTAGTTTAGTTTGTGTATATTTTCCACTGCATGTTTAAGTGACTTTTCCAAGTAATTCTCAGAATTGTTGGTGAGAACTTTTCACTCTTAGCAGTAATATTTTAAAGCATGAGAATGTAGAAGTACAGTGCTAAATTAGAGAAAGAAGCCATATACCACTTTTGTTCTGTGCTCTTTCATAGTTAAGCTTGCCCCTTGCTAATTAAGCATTATCTAATCTAGATACATTTGTTATAAAGGCTGCTCTGCAGGTTACAAAATTCCTATAGGGAAGCTTTGTTCACTTAGGAATTAGATTATTCATGTATTTATTATTTATGACATTTATATGCAGATTCTGTGAAGATTGTAATGTGTGGCTGATCCTACACATATGTAAATTGTTATTTATTTAAAATAGTTTTAACGAACTTTTCAGGGTGCATTGCCCTTAGATGGCAATTTATAGTATTATAAAATAAGAATATACAGTTACAACCAAACACGTACATACAAGAAATGCAGCAGCAGCAAATGATTTTTTAAAGCCAAAATGCAGATTAGAATAAATGTGTCTTCAGAGTTTTGTTTAAAAAGCCACCAGTGATGAGGCCATACATATCTCCCTGGGGAGAGAGTTCCAAAGGTGTTGGGCCACCACCAATAAAGCTCTAGCCCTAGTACCTCCCAGCCTAATCTCTTTTGCTGGCAGGCCATAAGAATATAAGAGCCATGCTGGATTGGACCAAGGATCCAGCTAGTCCAGCATTCTGTTCACACAGTGGTCAACTAGCTGTCGACTGGAAACCCACAAGCAGGATATGAGTGCAACAACATCCTCCCTCCCCTGCTCCCCAGCAACTGGTGTACATAGGCTTACTGCCTCTGATGCTGGAGATAGCACAGAGAGTAGGGCCTCTGATGCTGATCTTAATGTTTGGGCAGGCTCAACCGGTGTTCAAATAAGGTAGTCCCAAACCAACATGTATCTATAGACAGAGAAGCAAAATTCTGCCTGTCCAATTCATGGACTTTTTAAAAAAGCGAAGTGGTTCTTACACTCAAGCCTTGACATTTGCAGAAATGGATTACAATTCTTTCTTTGTGTCTCTTAGATTTTTCTGCCTCAGCAGACTCAAAGGTGGTAGTGCTTACAGTTAATTCTTTAGGTAACGCTCAGTCCTATCTGGATGTTGTGCAGAACAATGTGGAACTCTTCAGAGGCATTATTCCATCAGTAGCACATTACAGTCAACACAGTGTACTGCTTGTGGCTTCTCAACCAGGTATAACAATTCTTCGCTTTATAATTTATTGGCCTGGATATAACATTATTTGTAATTAATATACTTTTACTTAATAGACATATTTCTTAATGGAGACTACAAGGTGTGCTGCATTCTAACATTTATAAGGACTAGTATTTTCTTATTATCTAGGCTGGCCATATGAAAAGGAGGACAGAGCTCATGTAACTTTAACAGTTGTAGAAAAAAGGGAATTTCAGCCAGTGTCATTTGTATGCAATTAGTTCCTGGTGAAATTCCGTCTTCATCACAACAGTTAAAGTTGCAGGCACTATACTAGAGTGACCATATACAAAAGAAGGCAGGGCCCCTGCAACTTTAACTGTTGTGATGAAGAGGGAATTGCACCAGGAACTAACTGCATACAAACAACACTGGCTGAAATTCCCTTTTCCCTACAACTGTTAAAGTTACATGAGCCCTGTCCTCCTTTTCATATGGTCAGCCTATTATTATCCTCTAGACAAATGATAGACAGGAAAAACCTATATTTCCTTGTTTCCAAAGGTTTTTTTAAAATAAAACTATGTTTAATATACAGTTTGATTAAATCCCGTTGCTCATTCCCCAAAGAACCAGTAAATAGCAAGACTGTGATCCTAAATAACTTACTAGAAAGTCTCACTGAAATCTATGGGTGGTATCCAATTGGTGTCCCTCTGCTGACAGAAGACTTCCATCAGTAGAATGGGGTAGGGGGATTTAGAGGGGCTGCAAAGTGGAGGAGGAATTGTTGAAAATTGTCAACTTCCCCACTGCTTTCCATCAGCAAAGGGACACCAATTGGGATACCATCCATAAGGACTTATTTCCAAACAAACTTGCTTAGTTTTGGGAAGTATGTTCTGGGAGGGGCCAATAAAGAAATATACAATTTTGCAGGATCGAAGCTTGTAAACTGATAACAACTGTCCAGCAGTTCAACCAAACACAAATGTTGTGGTATTGTAATGGAAAAATATCTGTAAGAGTGCAGCAAAATAATAACAAAAAAGTAATAATAACAAAATCAGTGTACAAGAATGTGATTTTGATTACCCAGTTGTATGGGATACATGAATGTAGTGGACCTTTTGAAGCTTAAAATGGAATGTAAAAAGCTACAAATCTTACTAAAAGATCCCTCAAGATAATAGTCAGAGATTTTACATTGTTGAAATTAATAGAATTACTGGCATCCAGTTTCTTGTACCTGCTACATGACTGATGAAAACATTATAGTTTTTTACTTAGTTGTAAACCTTTTATGTCTTTTGATTTTTTTTTTTTGTCAAATGTACAGTGGAAATAATGACATATGTGTCCTGGAAGATGAGTGGATTTCCTAAAAGCAGAGTTATTGGTATTGGTTGTAATCTGGACTCAATGAGATTCCAATATATTATTACAAACCTGTTGAAAGCCCAAACCAGAGGCAAAGATAACTGGATTATTGGTGAACAAGGGGAAAACAAAGGTAAAATTGTGGCATGTAATTTAGTGTTGTACATTTTAGATCTGCTTGGATTTTTATATTAGAATTGAGTTGTTGCAGTTTCCTTTCAGAAAACATTGTAATTTTCTTTTTTAATCAAAGTGAAGATAGAGACATGACATAACTTTAAATTGTTGTGATTTTGTTAATGAATAGTTTAGAGGAGAAATTGAAGGGGGAATATTGTTGTTCTGTCTGCAGTGCCAGCTTTCCCAGTTACATATTTTGGGGTTCTAGTTTTCATTGCTTACAATATATTTGGGTGTTTGTTTTTTGGTCATTTACACAGTCTCATGGACAATATCTTTACTTCTGTATCTGCAGTGTAGGGTTATTGAGCTTTCTTAACAGAATGCATTCTGGATCCCCCCCACCATCTCTTTGATTAATGTACAAAGAAGAGACATCATGAACTGCAGTGAGAAAGAAGGAAGAAGTTGATTCCTCTGTCTTTATTGCAAAATGCAGATCGGTTATAAGAGGAAGAAGAATATAAACATTTATAAATAGAATCCTACAACTGTTATTAATTGACTAATTTAAAAGTAAAATAAAAAGCACATACTCTAAAGTGAAATACTTATTAAAATAAAAATCAAGTGTTTGAAAATAAAATTGATTGTAATTATCTTATTCAGTGACAGCCTGGAGTGCTTCTCATTCAGTGACAAATCATCAGGGTGAAGATTTAGCAAACCATAATGCCCAGCAGCAATTGACTAACAGGTAAAAATATAGCACAATCCTATACATGTCTTTTCAGAAGTAATGTCTGTTCAGAACTAAGGCAGGATCTACACTACTGCTTTAAAACGGATTATAACAGTAGTGACAACTGTTGGGCCCCAGGACACATTCCATATACAGTTTTCAAACCGTTTTCAAAGTGTTATATCCTGCTTGGTGTAGATCTGGCCTAGGTCTCACTGATTCTGTTCAGATGACGCACTAAGCCATTGTGGTTAAACATTTTGAGCTAAACATTATGGCTTAGCATGTCATGTGAACCATTCCTAAGCATGGTGACTACATAAGTACAGTTTAAACATGCTCACTAACCATTTGCTGCAAAATGGTTAGCAGCTCAACCATGGCTTAGCATGTTGTCTGAACAGGCCCACTGAGTTTAATGGGGCTTACTCCCAGGTTCGTGAGTGTAAAATTGCAGACTAAATGTCAATTTTCATCTATATCTGAGGTAACACAAAGCAATTTTACCCTTCTGCTGTATCTAAAACAATTGAACCACACTTGTTAATATGCTCAAAGATCATTATACAGAACAAAAAGGGCCATTTTGCTTTCTAAGGAAGTGCAAATCTTGGATTTGTTCGTTTTTACTTTTATGTAGAGCTGTTGAAGTCCTGAAAGGAAAAGGCCAAAGATCTTGGTCTGTTGGTCTGTCAGTAGCTGATCTGACTGAAAGCATATTGAATGATAAAAGGAAAGTACATTCCATATCAACTATGGTAAAGGTAAGCATGAGTCTAATCTGATTTTGCTCTTTTGCAGATTTTTGAAATTACACAACAGTTATGGGCCTCAAAATAAAATATACTGTGAGATAGAATTAAGCATTAGGTAAATCCATCCATAGGGCAGTATCTAATACTGCCTCTACACTTCCACTGTATTTGTTGTCCATAACAGTACAATAGGACGAGTGCTTCCTAAAGCAACCTTGGAAACAATTGGAAATGCTTGTATCTCTAATAGGACAGGTCAACAGAGCCCCATTCCAGAAATAAGTACTTTGGCTCATTTTCATTTGCTTCAGGATCTGTTAGCTTCCCGTTGTGCTACTCCTGGGTCCTTCTAGTGCACAGGCAGCATTGAATATGGCCCATTATGTGCAACAAACCACATTTCATAGGATAGGAAATATCATCTTGGGGCCAACAAGACTTGACATTAATGTCATAAATTTATTTATTTATTTATTACATTTGTATACCGCCCCATAGCCGAAGCTCTCTGGGCGGTTTACATAGGATTAAAAACAATTAAAAACAATATACAAAATTTAAAACATTAATGTGCATATTTTTATTATGTAAAAAGCAACCATGGGGCAGCTTCCATAGGTGCCAATGTGAACTTCCCTTGAAATGCAAATATCAGCTTCGGAGAGGCCTTTTTAATGGAAATTGTGGGAGAGGAAGAAAGAATTATATTTTCCCTCTCCACTTTCCACAGTCCCAAAGCAGCTTTGGCTTCCCATGCCTGCTGTTTACATGACAACAAATATGGATGCTATATCCATTTCATCCTCTTTTATCAAAACAAGTAACAAGCATCCCTACCCATGCTATGATCTGGGTGGCACAGATTTGCATCAGTTGCTGTGGCTGATCTGCACCAAAAAGACCCATAAGTTGCAATGCAGTGAGACTGGAAGTGATCTTGCCTTCGTTGGAGCAGTATTCTTGTGTGTTACAGCTATACTATTACAAAGGTGCAAGTGTGTAGCCACCTGTATAGAAGTGCTGGTGACTATCTGCCTCTGCATGGAGACTGTGGTTAGGTTTCAGCAATAGTTTGAAACCTGCAATTATGCTTCTTCCCAAGGGAGGCTAGGTTTGCTCCGTCTTTGGGTTGAATAAATGTCAAAAGTACCATTCTACAGTCAGTATTTGTATTATAGGTAAGGGACAGATGTGAAAAAGAAAACTGAACAGTGTTTTTGCTTGCTTACTGGCTCAGTCATACCTCTCGGTAGCTGGTCTGTTTTTAAAGCACCAAGGTGAGCTGAAAGCCAAAGATATTCAGTTTTTCCCTGTATGGCCTGCAGAATACAGTAATCCTATTTATAGTGCAATATATGCATGTTTATTCTGAAGTAAGCCCAGTCCTGGCTCACTCCCAGGTTAGTGTACATAGGATTGCAGCCTCAAGTACCTCAACAATTTTCATACTCCTGTGAGTGAGTGAAGTCCAAGTGTTGTATATAAACAATTATATTTTGCCTGTATGTGCATGTTTTCTTCTTTTCTAGGGGTGCTACAATATAAACTGTGAAGTATTTTTAAGTATGCCTTGTGTACTTGGAATCAGCGGAGTGACTGAAATGGTCAAAATGTTAGATGAGGATAGTGTGGCAGAGAGACTACAGTCCAGTGCTGCATCACTTCATGACCTTCAACAGCAGTTGAAACTTTGAATATGTCCCTAAAATATTTGAGCATTGCAAAAAAGACACTATTTCTGCCTGGGTGCCAAAATAGTACCTCACAATGTTGAAGACTTGCTACATTCTAGGAGATAGTATATTTTATGTTATGGGAAGTCAAGGACCCCTCTGTCAAGAAAACTCTAACAATCAATATTATTGTGCATAATAGAATGGAAATGTATAAATACTGTATCAAAATGTACAGTGTATTGATAAGGTACCAAATTATGTAACATGAAACTTAGCTTTAGTATCACACTTCTTATATCCCATACTGTAATTCTGCTTTTATATTCTTGGACCATGATCTTATCTGTATAGGAACTTCCTGTGTACATTTCCCCTCTCTCCTCACTATGCTGTGCTGAGTGCACAACAGCACAGCAGGCCCTTCACCACCACCATTACTCCATTCCCTTCTCACTGCGTCTCTCCAACAAGATAGTTGTGACTAAAGGTTTTATTTCAACCAGTGTTGATGTACTTTTGCAAGAGGAGCTGATATGCCACTGCACCCTTATATTTACTGTAGAGAATTGACCATGGATGTATATTACATATTTCTAAACTTAGACATAGAAAGGACTGACAGCAAGTTATGGTCAAAAATTAGTGTTTATGACTCAGCTGATACTTGATTGTTGTTTAAGTACTTACACCAGCAATTCATTAGAAGGATAGGGAAATATTGTAATAAATCACCTGAAGCTGGAGTTTGGGGGCATTGCACATCCACTTTATTTGTTTTGCCTTTAATGTGTCTGAAAATATTTCTCAGGGAATTTTATATCAATCATCCAAAGATTTAGGGAGAAGTCTTGAGGAGGGGAAAATACAAAAAAGAAACCAGAGAGTACTACACTGCTGTAGTTTCAAGGCTGTTATATAAAATGTACATAATTATGGTGGTTGTTTCCTTAAAGGATCATTAGCCTGGATCCAAAGGGTATGCACTGGGGCTTTTTGCCCCCGCCTTCCTGCTTATGTTCCTGAAAAGCCACTCCTAAAGCTCTGGGGATCACCCAGAGCCCTTTGCAGATGATGCAACTAGGGGAACAGGAAATGCTGACCTGCATATGCATAGATTAGTGCTTTTAGCTCACACACAGGTTGCAGGATCCTGGACAGTATTTATAAATGCAATAAATATGAGCACTTTATATGGGAGGACATTGAGGGATGCAATAAAACACATAGTTAGGCACCTTGGGATAACTGTTCCTTTATCCATGATGTGATCTCTCTTAAAAATAGGAGTTATTTTCTCATGATTTAAAACAGAATCATGACAAGAAAATAGATCTTGGATACAGTTAGCCAAAATCCATTGAATTAAAAGATCTAAGTAGTGATTCAACAACCAGAGTAAGGAAAATGTAGAGAATTTTGTTTCTATTTAATTAGGTAATGTTTTTATTTTACTTTTTGTTAAAGTAGTTGTTACTAGGCCGAAGTCTTTGAGACAGAATAGGAAGAACAAGTGAATCACAGCTCGATTTTATGCACTGATAAGTTTTAGCATGTTTGGCTCATTAATTGTAACATTGCAGCGAGTTTTAATACTACAAAATATTTGCCAATCTGAACATGATAGAATATATACTATACTTAGGTATGATTGCAATGAAATTTTGCCTTTGTGCTTTGGATTATCTATGTAAGTACTGTATGAAAAAAACTCTAAACTTCAATAAAGAGATAAAGAATTAGCAGGTAATAGTATCTGAAATATATGCGCTGGTTATTATTTCTTGATAACAATTTCAGAGGTGAGGAATTCATTATGAGGTGTGGTGCATTATTTCATTAGCGCAAGATAGTATTTTGGGTGATGCAAGTCCCAGCAACATTTAGGCTGCAATCTTATGGTATCTGGGAGGGCATCCCAGGGCCTGTTGGATGCTACAGGCCTCCCCCTCTGTGGGTAGAGAGGTAGGTAGGTTGGTTCACAATGTTCTCCCTGGAGGGAGGTGGACCTTTCTGTAGTGGCTGCCCCTCTGGCAGTGGGGCCAAGAAGGGGACAGTCACACACCGCCCCTCTTACATCATCGGCAATAAGTTTCTGTATGTTTTCAAACATTTAGAACCTTCTGTTGTAAATGCACCTACAATGCAAAATGATTAACCCCCATCTTTCAGGTTAGGGGAGGGAGATCTGTGGCCAAGAGAAAATGGCCCTGCGGTTATAATAGTCCAATATTCTGGGGTGAGAATGGTTGAATTTGCATGTGTGAACTGATTGGCTAAGAGAGTGAGAAGGGGAGGTGAAGTGTATGTGATATATTCATTAAACAAAAAACCTACGGTTTAGAAAAACAATGTTAAGGTTCTACAGTTTCCAACCAAGCATGAAAAAGCAGGGAAATTGGGAGTTAAGGCTCACAAGCCTTAACGCCACATCCTCCCTAAGGAGGCAGAAAGTGCAAGTGAAATTCTCTTTCTCCCAAAGCAGATATACCATGAGGACAGGGTGGAGAATATGAGATGCAGAGGTGACAGGGGTTGTGGAAAACTGATCACGAACAACTTAGGGCCACCTACTTCTCTTTTTTTGTTTAGAGCAGCCCTTCCACAACCTGGTGCCCTCCAAAGGTATTGGACTACAACTCCCATCATTGCAAGTCAGTATGTCCCATGGTTTGTGTTCCTTTTCTACCTTAAACTACTCTCCTTCCCTCAATCTTTCACCAATCTTCTTGAAATTTTCAGGTAATGTAAAACAAACATTTCTTTCTGGCACCTGTAAATTTCAGAAAGGTTGGTGAAACATTTTTGATTTTATGGCTGTTAGAATGACCCCCTCCCCAATTATCACTTTAACATGGCGGAATGTGTTTTTTACTGACGGTCCTTAACAATGGAGGCACGACTGTGCCTCCATTAATAAACTGGGTTCTATACAGCTCTGGATTAACCATTAAGCAATATAAACACATGCTTAGGGCACCAAGGGAAGGGGGCACCACAGAGTACCGGTACCATAGCTGTAGCTATTTAATTTTAAGGAATATATGAATATAATAAACAATATATATTTAATATAGTTGTGTGTTCTGGGGTGGGGGAGGATGGCCTTGAAGAAAACTGAGTTTTTAATGTCTTATTTCACTTTCAGCACTTATTGAGTCTTAATGTCTTGCCGGCTAAGCAATGAAAGGGCCAAAGGGGCACCATTATTGGGCTGTGCTTAGGGCATCAGCTGGCCTTAATCGAGCCCTGGTTCTATGCCTGTGCGGGGCAGATAGGGAGATGATCTGGTAGAATTGGGGGAAAGGAGTGTATTAGTGCGACAGTGAAGGTCTGAGGTGGTTATAAGAGGACTGTTTGAGTGTGGGATGTAGAGTTTTGGGTAGAAGAGATCATTAAGAGTTATTTGTTTATTATTCAACAACATATTTCTGTAATTAATAATTTCCTTTTTTAAAATCAAATCCTACGCCGCCTGCTCCTGTCTGCAAAAAGGGAGGTAATAAAGGAAGAATATAAAGTCAAAGCATAACGTTTGTGTGTCTTCACTGAGAGAGGTCTGAGTAACGGTTGGGCCTGACCCTTAAAGGTCCTGGTGACAGCGAATCCAAGTGTGTGTGGGGAGAAGGTGGTTTCTGCAGAAGGTCAGAACGGTCTTACAGAAGGGGGATTCTCATTAGGATAAGGGCAGGAACACTACAACAATTCAATATGCTATTAATTTAGGAATATTAAATATACAATTTCTATGACAGTTTCGTGGTGTTTAAAATGCTACAGTGTAAGCTATGACTACTTCCCGTCACTTTCAGCAGATTTTTTTTTTGTGGTGTTTATGTATCTTTTTCCAGCAAACAAATGCTCATAACAAAAAGTCACTCTATGTAATTGCCCACCTAGTCACCCTCCCAGCCCACGGCTAGCGCTCAATTGAATAAAGACACTTTCATGCCGCCGGGAAACACTTTTATTCCTCCAACCATTCCGAACTAGCCGCTTGCTGTCAAAGTCTATGGTCATGCCCACGTGATGCAGGGGTTGTTCAGCCGCCGGAAGTGGTGTTACGCTGCGCCGCCGGGAGGAAACGGGTGTGGGGGGAAAATCCTATTGGGAGCGAGGCTGGGATAGGTTTATTGTTTGTCTGGGAGTTGGAGTGAGGGCCCGCGCGGGCGGGGGACGACGACGACGACGACCACCGCCACCCCGACCGTTGGCGGGGAGGGGCCGCCGCCAGTATGGCTGTGTCGGAGAGTCAGCTGAAGAAAATGCTTGGCAAGGTAAAGCGAGGCCGGCCGGCCGGCCAGCCAGCGAGCCCCTCCCTACCGACGTGTATCCACACGCAGTCCTGGGTCGCTACAGCCCTTCCCCCCATTTCTATGTATTGAAGACCTAAGCTCCGTTTTTCTTTTTTCTCTTACTGGGGGAGATGTGGGCGTCTCTCCATCCCATCCCCCTTTACGAGTAGGCCTCCCTTCCTCTGTCACCAGTCTTTCCCTCTCTTCCTGTTGGAGAAAAATCTTCGACGCCTCCGTGTCAGTCACAGATAATTGAGGCTGGATTTCTGACGTGGCTGACAGGGACTGACAAAATTCTGTGGGCCCAAATGGTCCAGCGGCCACCGACAAACAAAAGGCCGACAGAAATAGCCATCAAGCTGTCCATCTCCCGGGTACAATATATACTCTCTCTAGCGCTTAACTCGGTTTTTCAACTTCTTCAGGCCTCTCCAGGTACAAAATAATGCAGCTGTTGTACTGTGATGTCTCCCAGGTTTTAAAATAGGTGTTCCCTTTTTGCCCTTGTGGGTCTTTCCAACCCATATCCTTACCTTTCTTGATCAGCTTAAAGCTAAACTATTCTGCCCTTAAATGAGCAACGAAGGCACTGAACTCAACTTTGTTCTCCAAAGGAATCCAGGAAATGAAACAGAAATTACATAAAGGCTTTAAAAGTGTAAACATATACAAATCTAGAGACAATAAAATTCTTGTATTTGAAAAATGAATTTGTAAGGCAGCGGTGTGCAGAAACTGTATAGGTTTCATAGTACAATTGACTATGAATACTAAACACTAAGAATCACAGTACCTGTTTTTTAAACTTTAATTATTATTATTTATTGCATTTATATACTGCCCCATAGCTGAAGCTCTCTGGGTAGTTTACAAAGATTAAAAACATTGAACATTAAAAACTGATATACAAAATTTAAAAAGCATAAAAAGCATAAAAATAGAGTATAAATACAATATCCATTTAAAACAACTATTCTGGGTCAAAAGGAGAAAAAACAAATAAAAAACTCAAAATACACTATTAAATGCCTGGGAGAAGAGAAAAGGCTTGACCTGGCGCCGAAAAGATAACAATGTTGGTGCCAGGTGAGCCTCTTCGGGGAGATCGTTCCATAATTGGTGGGGGCACCACTGAAGGCCACTGAAAAGGCCTTCTCCCTTTCTGCCATCCTCCAAGCTTCCCTCAGAGTAGGCACCTGGAGGAGGACCTTAGATGTTGAGCATAGTGCACGGGTAGGTTCATGTTGATGTTCATGTCATGAAATGTTGTTGATAAATAAGAGTGGCTATATATTTATACAGTATGTTTACCTGCTGTCACATCTTGGCATCTCAGTAAATACTATGAAAACATCAACTTTTGTTTCATGTTTTGCCAGTTTTAAAACCTAAAGAAGTTAAAAAATAACCATGTACGGTAACTTTGATAGAATTTTGTCATGCACATAGAAGGTGTATTTTAAGGATGCTTAAAAACTTTATCCAATTGTTTTGCCTTGAAGTTGTTCTTACTGCCTGCATCAGTTATCCTGTATAAAAAATAATACGGAGCTCTACAGGTTAAAAAGCAGAATATAAAACCGAAGCCCCACAAGCAATGTTTATGCTGTAATACATGTTTGGTGAATCAACTTCCTTGCAAAGTAAGTTCCATTCATTTCAGTGGAACTTAAATTTCGAACTAAGGCAGCAATCATCTGCATGCTTACTTGGGAACATGCTCCATTCAGTTCAGTAGAAATTAGTTCCAGCTAAGCATGCGTAGGAATTGGGCTATAAGTGTGCTTAAAATTGCAACTTCAGGGAGCATTCCTTTGTTCCCTGGGAGGACAACTGAGAGCCCATAGGATGCAGTGGAGGTGCTGCTCCACTGGTGGAGAGGGAGGCCTGCCAGTAGGATGGAGAATCCACCACCAGAAGTGTCATTCCCCCCCCCCCCCACACACACACACACAAACACCCTGGTGCATCAGTGGAGAGCTCTGTTGCTGTTCTACTAGTAATTCCCTTCGATTGTGGGAGCCATTGCTACAGCAAACTGGCAGGGTTTTGGATGTGGGGGGTGCCCCACCATAGGATATCCCCCCTCCCACCATAGGATTGCTCAGCCAGTTTAGCCTACCTGCTCTGTTATGGGTAAAGCTACTTGAGCTTTAGAATTTTAAGTGGGTCTTGTGGTTCTATTCTCATCTGAATCATTTCCTGATCCATTAAATACTTAGTTGACAAGCAAATTGCAAAACCTGCTAATTACTTTGCTACATGTTCAATGAATAGAAAGAAGTAGAATAGAAAAATTATCTAATTAGAGGCTTAAGATTTCAACCTGTAGTAGAGAATTCTAATTGAGGGTGGGGGCAGTTTTTCACCCATTTTTTGTTCTCATGGGTTACGAATAAAAATTTGTCATATTTTTATCGGTGAGCTTAAATGAAAAAAAGCACTGTAATACTCTGTTGTTGAGGTTGTTTTTAATTAGTTGGATTAGTGATAAATCGAGGAAGGGTCAGAATATTTGAACTCATTCAATAGCATTTAAAATATTTCTTTACTAGCGCTTTGTGACATTTGGATGCTTTTCATACTTTTTATTGGCTGCGTAACTCCCATTATCTGCAAGAATATATATAGCTAAATGAATTTAGGTTGAATACTGATTTCTGTCTCAATGCAGGTGAGACAAAGGAGCTATCATATTGTTAGCTGGCTCTGCGTAGCAAATTTTATTTGAGTACATCAGTAGCTTATACTATATTATAATGTATAAAGGGGTTTGGTAGTGGCAGTGAAGCCTCTGGCACCAGCTTTTTGAGAAGTATGGTCACAGTGGTTGCCCAGTGTTGACTGAAACTAATGTTATGCAAGTGGACGTCTATGCATGTATTAGGAGTTACCCTTCCCTGCCTTCCCCCTGCAGGGTCCCCCCCATGTATGCCCCCACAAATCTACTCAGGAGGATCCTCCTTCTTGAGTGGATCTGGATGGTGTGGATGGGGAGGATCCAGGCAGAGGGATAAATCAATCAGCTAATGGTGCCTGTTCCATTGGATACAACCATTGGATACCATTGGATACAACCCTGAGAGGCTAAGCAACAGGGAATCTGGAGCTGGAATTGCTGAAGGAAGGGAGCAGAGAGGCAGTGAACTAAGAAGCAGAAGCTTGGAGAAATCTTGTTCCTTGCTCTCCATAGGGGACAGCTTGTTGTGTATCCCATGTGGAGAGGAAGAGGGAAGCCACAGGGATAACTATTGTGGCATGGCTGGGACTGTTCAGTTTTGTTTCCATGCACCACTGACAGGCCCTGCCCTTGGGCCAATTGGTTCTGGTCCAGTTGGCTGTGAGCGTGGTAGCTGATACAGACTGGAGGGAGACATGTCTCCTCTCAAGTCCATTTCTGAGGGAAATTGAAATAGTTGGAGGGAAACAATATGACTAGTTTGTTCTTTATCTCCACTGTCTGGTTGATCTGATCTTTACAATAACTGTTTTCAGGTGTGTGTTTATTTTAAACTAAATACTGTTTTTAAAAAACTCCCTAACCAACTTGTTCTGTCTATCTAAACACACACACACTCCTAACACTCTATCTTTCCATTGCCATCACATGGATGGGTTAGGCCGGTGGTGCAGAACCTCTTTCAGTCTGAGGACTGAATTCCATTCCAGAGAACTAGGGTGTGCATGTGTGCATTCCAGCCACGGGGGGGGGGGGGGGCAGGGGGGAAATAGCCAGCATACTGTATCTTAAGCAGCATTTCAGAATAGGGTGAAAAACAGCACAAAGGAAATGATCAAATGATCTGTGGTTGGGGTAAAGGAGGTTGGGCCAGAGGAAGAAAGTGTGGCTTTTTGGGGACTCCCAGAGGGATGAAGTTTGCCAACATGCCTGAGCTTCTTCATCCCTGGATTAGGCAATCACAAAAACTTTTGCACAATCTGCATTAATTTATAAAGATGCTCATTGTGTTTGTGGACCTTCATCTGTTTACTTCAGGCTAAAACAAAACATATGGTGTCTTGGCTTGTGGATATTCACAATTCCCATGAACATACTAAATGTGGAACTGTGTTTATTTTACTTTACATAATGATACACAGTTTATAATTGACCTTGACTGATCATACTTGTTCTGCAATCTCTAGCTGTAATTCAGCAAAGGAATTCCATTCATGAAGCACTTCCATTCCTTTTACTGGGTAAAGAATGGGAAAGGGCAATGTGTAGTAATAGAATCTTACTAGTCATAACGTGCCATAGGATACCGTGCAAAAGCTGGGCTCTGGTCACAATAGTTGTATTGAAGTAAGTCCAAATGTTGTCAGTGAGACTTGATTTTAGTGAGTGTTTAAGCTTTACAAAATTATTTTTGTTTTTCCTAGTACAAGTACAGAGACTTAACTGTTCAGGAAACTGGCAGTGTTATTGCCCAATACAAAGACCTCAAGCCCGTTATGGATGGCTATGGTGAGTTCTTCCATTATGAATTCTGAGCTGTATTAACTGTTGCTTAATTAATATCTTGAATTTTTCATATGTTCCTCTGTTTTGTAGTGCTTTTGCTGACATTCAGCTACCCTATGTCAGTTTCCTATCAATAATTCATCATATTGTGCACAAGTAATTTTACTTTGAAAGAGAGATAAGACTACCTACTAGGCTAATTACTTGGATTTGAGATGTGTTCTTCAGTAAAATGCTCATAAAAACCTATTTTCATTTGTTAAAAAAAATACCCAAATAACATAGATGTAAAGAGTGTGATCTTAACTTAGAGAGATCATTGCTTTCAGTTTGGTTTGGTTTTGAAGGTTCTCATAACAGCTGTAGCAGTTTTTAAAAGTAGTTCATTTTCTTGAACATTTTTATATGGCACCATGTATAGCAGCTGCATTTGTTTTACATCCTTGAATGGAACGGAGAAGATGTGGACGAGTATCAAAAGGCGCAGAATGACAGCTAGGAATTTAACATGTGTAGTCCTCTTCATTCTTTTTCCCAGAAAGTGATTACTTGTACATGGAGGAGAATGTGAAAAAGAGACATTTCTGAGATAATATTTGCATGTTTCTTCAGTGTAAGCACAATTTCTGTGAGCTGACTGTAAAATGTACATAATGCTTCTTTTCAGTTTTTAACGATGGTTCATCAAGAGAATTGATGAGCCTTACTGGAACCATCCCTGTAAGCTACAGAGGTATGTATGTGTTTTGTGTAGTTTGCATGTAGATTATGTGAAAACATACAGATTTATTATAATCAATGTAGTTACAGTAACCTCTTCCAAATATGAATTTTGTGTTATATAGTATTGCAGAGACTTCCATACTTTGTAATAATTCCTTAAACCAGTAAATGTAATGAAAGCAAAACTGAAGTACAAATGTAATAGCCCCAACATTATTCTCTGTACTCAAAATAATTTATAATTTCAGTCTCTTTTCATGGGATTTTGTGGTGGCACTCTGGGACAGAGCTGGTTAGGATAGTAGGTATCTGGTGTCAATTTCTTCTTACATGGCTTTTTCCAGTTTCAGTGGGCAGAATAAATTTAGTCTTGTTAAGTGTGTTTTATATACTTTGCTAGTGTTTCTCCCAGATGATACATTGTGTCCCAGGTTGAGGCATTTCTTAAGATATTCTGCTACCAAGCTTTGAAGGTTAAAATCAGCAATTTGAATTGTTCCAGGAAACAATTTGGTAACAAGAGCATGGAGTGCAATATTGGAGCTATATGTTCCTATCTTCCAGTCCAGTAACATCCTGGCAGACTTAATGGCCTGGTTCGCATGACACGCTAGCTCACCATGGTTTAATTTATCCATGGAGGCTGTCGCATTATGCCAGGTGCTCACAGGTGCCATTTTTGCAAGGTACCCACAAGCTCTGACTTGTCATGCTGTGCTGCAGGGGTTGTTTGAGGATTTGACAACCCTCAAATAACCCATGTTTTGTTTTAGGGTTATTTAAGGGCTGTCTAACCCTCAAACAACTGCTGTCTGAGTTCACATGACACAATAGCCCCCATGGGTAAATTAAGCCACTTAATTTAGGCTGATGTGTCATGTAAACCAGGTTGCTATGGACCGTTGGAGGTTTTTGAACAATCTTCAATGTCAGCCTTACATAGAATGCACCAGTGATCCAACCTGGAAGTGACCAGAGAATGAATGACCTTGCAAAGGGCAGCATCTCAAGGACAGGCTGAGGTGTCACCAGCAGGCTGGTAAAAGGCACTCCTAGTCACAGCAGCCACTTGATCATCTAAGAGCATCCCTAATCTCGAAAGCTGATTTTTAAATCAGAATGCAGCTCCATCCAAAACAGGCTGGATGTCCACTCCTAAATTGTTGAAATCCCCAACCAACCCCCATCTTGTCTGTGTTAAGCTTCAGTTTGTTCACCCTCATCCACTCCTTTTTCCAATTTTTTATTATTATTATTGTGAATTTGTGAACAAAACAAAAAACCATAAAGAAAATAATAATAAAAATGAAAATGAAAAAATAAATATATACAGCTCCACTACTGAACTGACCCCCAAAATCACCCTAGCCCAACAAATAATATAGTCAGGTGAGGACAAAAGGTAATATTTTGTGCAGTTCAGGCAGTCTATCGCCACAAGATTCTATGAAAGTTACTAGTTTAGATGATATTAAAATAATTAGACAAACTCATGGATGGATCTGTCATTGGCTATTGGCCATGAGTTTTAAATATATTCATAAGCATTGTACCTCTGAATAGTGGATGCTTGAGATAAATGAGATGGCTCTTGCCATATTCTCCTTGTGAGCTTCTAGGGCCAACTGAATGGCCATTGCTTGAAGCAGTTTGAAGTCATAGATGTATTTAGGTCTAGTGACTTAAGGCAATTTTAAACACTTAAAATGTTGTAACATAACAGTATTATCATACATTGTCAAAAGGAGAAAATAATGCATTTGTTATTCTTTTTTAAACCTCTTCAGGTAACACTTACAATATCCCAATATGTCTGTGGCTGTTGGATACATATCCATTCAACCCCCCAATCTGTTTTGTTAAACCAACTAGTACAATGACAATTAAGACTGGGAAACATGTTGATGCAAATGGCAAAATATATCTTCCATATCTGCATGAATGGAAACATGTAAGTACAATTTTAAAATTCTTAATGTAAATCCTGAATTTTGTGTAATATTTTGTTTTCTTCCATGACCCTTTGCTGTAGCAGATAGACATGGCCTTGGAAACCTAGGGCCTCTGTTGAGTAAAATATTAGCATCCTTAGTGCTAATAGTGTTAATGCTTTTCTCATGCCTTTTCCGCTGTCATAAGATTCACAACTGAAGCAAGTCTTTACACAAAATGTACACAAAATATATTTTCAGTCATTTCTGTTATCTGTAATTAGTATAGTTTATTGACCAGAGCGCACGTTCTCACCCACACTTTCCCAGTGATATGTTGCCCATTTATATTTTTGCTTGCTAACTGAATTGGAATAAACTAGACTAAAACCTTATAAATAGAAGAAATGAATAAACACGATTCTCAGTAACTGATGAGGTAATGAATCCATTGTCATTGTTAATGGGCAGCAAACTATCTTTGTGGGAGAAAAAAAATCAACTATCTTATCTGCTTTAACCCCTAGCCACAATCGGATTTGATAGGATTGATTCAAGTTATGATTGTGGTATTCGGAGAGGAACCTCCAGTATTTTCTCGGCCGACCATTTCAGCAGCCTACTCACCTTACCAGGCAACAGGACCACCAAACAGTAAGCAACTTATACCCCCTTATACATGTAAATAAGTAGCAATAAAAGTAAGCATACACATGTTTCATTGAAAGCTTCCAGGTACTGTGACATTTGTCTATGCTGATTTCTACAAGTGTAGTTAGGTTGTTAACTTTATGATTTTTGTTGCTATTGTTACTATTTTTCTGGAACATAGAAGACTCCTCCTGGTATCCATGCAGGCTGGTATCTTGTCTTTGACGGTTTCCCAGTGCAGAACTTTAGAGAACTTAACAGCACAAGATATGTAACTAGTTCTCAATCTTTTATATTCCCGTTTACCTAAAAAATAATATCTAGGATATGGATCCAATGTTCCTATGAATGGAACTCCTCTCATGGTATGAACTTCTTGGAGGAAGAGGAAGTGATTTCTGCACTTACTCATTTTCCTTGTAGCTCCCTGCCTCCCCCTCAAAGCTGCTCCAGATGATTGTGAGACCTTCCAGTGTGGGAGGTGTCCTGTGGGGCTGCAATGGGAAGGGGGAATTGGAGAAAATCACATCCCCTTAATCCTCTCACAGAATTCTTTGTTTGATCTCAGTCTCTTCCATGAACAGTAGGAGCCCTTCCATTCAGAGAAAGGATATCATAGATCCAGCCCTTTGTTTATAGATGTGCTGAGGATTAGACTTGGGTACCTTGACCATGCAGCCTAATATCTATTTAATTATTTTTATGATATGTATTTGCTTTTTTAATGTTTACTGGTACTTCAACAGCATTGGTAAAATTCATTCATCTCTTGATCCATTTTTTAAAGTCTTATTTATCCCATTGCTTTGCCATTATCAACGGCTATCTTTTTATATGCAGTTATTTTTATAATTGTATTTATTATAACCAGCTGTATCTGGTGCCTTTTTGTGCTCCAACTTACCCCTTCTGTATTCTCTGTAGTAGTTTACTTTTAATTGCAAATCCAGTTAGAAGCTCTTGTTTTCTAGCATATTTAATTACATATCAACATTCTGTTGCTCTTACTCCTAAGATATCTCAGTTTTTTAAAAAAAGACTCACGAGTTAAATGTATTTTATAACATCAAAGCTTTATGTAGTTAGTTAAGAATGTACATTGATCAAAATTATCTCAGTTGCATTCAAATGTGGTGTGGAGAATAGCCATCTGAAGCATATGCAGAAGAGACAGGCAGAAGAATCTTGCTTAGTAGTTGCATACCAAGGGTTCAGGCCTCCATTAATTTCTGTAGGAGTCATATGGAGTTTAGAAATACACATAGGCCCAGTTCAGATGGATCCCTAAACCTTATTTTAGTATTATGAGAAAGAGTCTGCTTGGGCTTGAGTACTCCCTTCCTGTCCTTTGGCATGACTAGGAGAAGACTAGAACCATCTGCTTCCTGTTTTAAATTAACCATAATTTTCTATTACATATGAATCAGGCCAGACTGCGTTTGGTTTAAGAAGGAGTAGGCAACCTGGTGCCCTCCTGATATTTTGGACTACAACTTCCATCAGCCCAAGGCAGTATGCCTGGTGGCTATGGATTATAGGAGTTGTAGTTCAAAGCATCTGAAGGGCACCAGATTGCCAACCCGTTTAAAATGATGATTTATTGCAGGGCAAATGCACGAGGTTTGGGAGCCGTCCCCACTCACAGGACACACATACCCTCTGCGGATTGAAGTCTGATTTTTTTTTAAAATGATGGTTTGCTGCCAAAATGTAGCAACAAACTGCTGCAGAGCGCTAAAAGGCTTACTGGTTTGCAAGATAAATTTAACCCTTTTAGTGCACCGCAGCAGCTATGGAGCACCAAAAGGGTCAAAAGTAGTTTCCAAGCTTTCAACTTAACCACAATTTCTTTCAACTTTTAACAGATTTTAAAATGGGTTTAAAGTGATATGCTCTAAGGATATTTTTGTTCTGTTTAAGTTTACGTTTGTTTTATACGAAGTTCTCTTAATATTTCTACATTGCATTGTTAGATCTGCCAATGCTGAAAACCTGAGAATAGTTTAAATTCACTTCCTTTTCTGCTGTTCGGACATTGCAAATGCAATTTCCATTACATTTTTTACTGCAAGGGAGATTATCAGGCAACTGCAAAATGAGAATATTATCTCTGCCAGTAGGTGTCAGTCAAATATAGTTGAATCAGTAGCTTGACCTAAGTAACAAAGGTAGAGATGGTGAGCTTGAAAGTAACACTGATGAGTTAAGATTATAGCTTTAGAAATTATGGAAAATTTGGTTCATTCATTAGAGAAAAATCCAAAAATTACAGGAGGGTAATTCCTTTATTACGACCAAGTAAAGTGTCACAAAGTAATGAGCAAGCCTTCAAGTTTTCCAAAGCTATCTTCAGGCTAGACGTTAAGTAAAAAAGGATTGGTGCAATGAAAGAGAAAGTTGGGCATAACAAAAAAGCCCCCAAGAGCAGTTTTAACCATTTTAAGATGATAATAATAATAATAATAATAATAATAATAATGTATTTATTTATTTATTACCCGCCTCTCCCTCTGGATCGAGGCGGGGAACAACATCAACATAAAATACACAAAATAGATTAAAAGCTCATAAAACCATTAAATTACCAATAAAATACCAATAAAACACTTAAAATTCATCTGGGTAGGCCTGCCGGAAGAGATCAGTTTTTATAGGTCTTTTTAAATTCTTGAAGACTGGTGAGTTGGCGGATCTCTCCCGGCAGGTCATTCCACAATCTGGGAGCGGCAGAAGAAAACGTCCTCTGGGTAATGGTTGTCAGCCTAGTCTTGGCTGATTGTAGTAAATTCTTCCCAGAGGACCTGAGCGTGCGAGGTGGATTGTATGGGAGAAGACAATCCCTCAGGTAACCTGAACCCAAACCATGTAGGGCTTTAAAGGTAATGACCAACACTTTGTACTTCGCCCGGAAACTAATTGGCAGCTAGTGGAGAGATTTTAAAGCTGGTGTGATATGGTCACCCCTAGGTGTACCAGTGGCCAACCTGGCTGCAGGAGTGCAGGAGGTGTCATGTAAACTTAACTAATGCACAATGTCTTCAATCAGCTCTCGATCACCATCACTGCAGGCAGGGATCTGCAATATGGAGAAGATGAGAAAGCCCCTTTGCTTAAGCAGACTTCTGCTTGCACAACAGTGGATCCAACCCTATAGAACGTGGGGTGAACATTTTACGTATTCTTTTTGTTGGGGACTCAAATATATCAAACATTTAGTTTATTTCATTTTAATCATGGCTTGTTCATAAGGGCTGCCTGGTATTCTGGATCTAAAGATTTACAACATCCTCAGAGGTCCAATTTAAATAATGAAATTGGCTTCTGTGGTTGCTAGGGAAAAGGGAGTAAAAAACACTTTGTCAGGTTATATAGGCAAAAACAACGCATAATAAGCTTAGGCTTTGCTGCCAGATGGAAAGATGCTAGAAACTATTTGGTCCCTGGATTGCTATTGTCTGAGTGATGGACCGTCTTCAGAAAAAGCAATTTTTGCATTTGCTTTCAAGAGGGCTATTAAAAATAAGACTCTAGAAGTTACTAATATTAAAATTACTTAGTTGTAAAAGCGGCATGTTGATATAGCTGAATTTCGTTATACTAAATTGTTGAAATGTCCAAAATCTTTGTTGTGCTCAGCTTCCTACATGCCAGGAATGCCAAGTGGGATGTCTCCTTTTGCCCCTGGACCTGCTCCTAACCCAAGGTAAACTATCGTTTCTTAATTCTACTTATGCAGTAGGAAACACTGACAAGTGATTGAACTGTGCTATGTTATGCCAGTTTCTAGCCCGGTTTGCATGCAACGGTAAGCTCTATTATTTACAAGTGGCATGCCCATGCATGCAGTGGGGGCTGCTAAACAAACCACAGACTTTTTGTCTGTGATTGATTTATCATTGTGCAAATCAGGAACTCTGGTTTGTCTCTCCTCCCACAAGCCAGAGTCATAAGCCAACAAAAAAAACAATGGATTATGACTCTGGCTTATTGGTGGGGAATCAAAACAGAGTTTCTGGTTCACTCATAACAATAAGCCATAAACGGAATGCCCATGGTTTGTTTAGCTGCGCCCACTTGCAGCAGGAGCGATCGGGCAGCATACCAAAGCATGCTGCTCATAAATGATAAGCCAGGATTCCCTCAGAACCCTGGCTTATTGTTATATCTGAATCAGGCCTCTGAAAGTGAGACCACTGGGTTTTAAAAATATAGCATTATGTTTGCATTGTAGTCATTGTGAGTTCAGTTTTCTCTGGGCATCAAGACAAGGTCTTCTAAGTGTTTTTATTTGAATTCTGAGATTAAAAACTGTGGTTACATTTAAGGACTTGGTTTCAATTAAGCAATGAGTAAGGATATAGTGAAGAAAAATTTAAAATTCAGTAGTGTCAGTGTAATACTATAGTTCTAAAATGACTCCTGTGGTGCTCTTTTGATTTACAAACTGGCTACCTTCCAAAATGCTTCCTGCATTTTAAATTTTATTTGACTGAATTTTCTTCCGTCAAGAGCTTTCTTCAGAAATTAGGCTCCATGTGTTCAAAGAACATATTTATTTATTTATTGCATTTCTATACTGCCCAATAGCCGAAGCTGTCTGGGTGATTCTCTGGGCATACATATGGTTCTATCCCCAATGGCACTATCCCTGTTGGCTTCATCCCCAAATCTTGCAAGTGCTGGGCCGAAGGTCTGAAGGGGAACGTTAGGTTGCAGGTGTATAGGTTCCTCAATGCCAGAGATGGAGAACTGCCAGCCAGCAGGTGTAATCCGGCCTGTGAGCTTCCTGATCCAGCCTGCAGCAGCTTAGGCTCCCTCTACAGCCTCTGGCTAGGAAAAGCTCAGGCAGAGCAAAGCCTGAGCTAGCTTGGCTTCACCTGTCCTGCATCCTCCCCAATGGGAGAAGGCACAGGACAGACAAAGCCGCCCAAGTCTTCATACAAGTTTACCATCCATCCACTTCTTCGGCTAGGGTGACTTTCCTGCATGCGGGGAGGGCCTGCATGCAGCAAAGCCAGGTCCCCAGCTGAAGCGCTGAATAGATGACCCACCAGGCTCATTGGTTGGGGACCAAATGATGTCAGGGCTGTGGCCCTACCCACTGATGTCATTCATCCCGTGGAAGGCTAGGTGGGGAGTCATTTGGCCCCCCACTCCAAATTACTTCCCATCCCTGCTTTATATCCCTGGATGTTTTGGCCTACAACTTCCATCAGCCCTAGCCAGTATAGCCAGTGGCAAGAGATGATAGGACTTGTAGGCACAAAATCTGGAGAGCTACAAGTTGGGTACAGCAGCAGGGGCAGCATGCAAACCCCCTTTTCACTCCCCATGCATGGAGCCTAATTTCTGTCAAGCTAAGAAGTGCTTTATTTCTATTGGTTTGCTTATTTTCTACTTTTTAGCTATTGACTGGTGGCAGTACAGTGAAATGAACTGTTAGGTTGTTTTTGCAGAAACTGTAAGGTAACACGATGCATTCTTAAACTTGAATGAGAATTGGATGCCTTTAAAATACTGGTACTGCTGAAACCTATGAATGACAATAAAATTTTCAGTAGTTTGAATTTTACTTTGGCCATCATTAGCGGCCTTTATATTTAGTTTTTATTTTTGTATTTTAAATTGTTGTAATATAACAGATTGCTTATTGCTGAATATAATACTTAAAGAATACATAATGCTGGTATATCATTCCTTTTTTCCTACAAGTGGTTACCCAAACTATCCTTACCCTCCTCCCAGCGGACAATTTCCTGCAACAACTAGTACACCACACTACCCTACTCAGCCTCCTGTAACTACTGTGGGTGAGTAACTTCATTTCAGAGGTAGAGAATTAGATTTCTACAGCAAAAAAAAGCATGCTTCTGTGCAGGGCATTCATTTTATCATAGTCCAGGAAAGTAAGTTATTGTAGTAAAACATTGGGTTCATGATGCTTTAGCCATAAAAATGTTGCAGGTGTTGTTTTTCTCCTTTGTTTGATTTATAGAACAACTGTAAACTACCTTTGCTCTTTCACTCTTCAAGAAACTTCATTTTTATTCAAAGGCTCTACGTAATGAAATTAATATTTGCTTGAAATTATGATGTTGGAGGGTTCAAAATGAATTCAAGTTAGAAAGCAATAAAATAAAACTACATATTTAGAGTCTTTAATCTCATTCTGTTGGGCTGATCTTGTAGTTATGAGTTTTTAGATGGTGAGAGAGGATTTAATCACACTACTGAACACACCAGGAACATTAAGAGAATGACCATTTGGGCACAAGAGAGAAGAGGCATAGCCAGTATGGAGTAACTGCAGTCCAAGTTGTGATGCTACAGCCTATTTATGAGCTGTTTGCCATGTCAGCTGAGAATTGAGAATAGTACCTGCAGATGAAGTGAATTAAAGAGATCTTGATTACTGCTGAAAATCTGTTTTGAGTATGCTTAAGTGGGAGTGGACTAGTGACCCACAATATGTTCTCTAGTACACTCTCAAACTACCAGTTCCACAGTTTTGTATATGTGTGATACAAGAGTGGAAGTGTCATTGCAAAAGTAGTATGAATTTCACAACTGTCGTGGGTAGTTGTCTTTATAAATGTGTTGATTTTTATCTCAAGTTTGTTTCTATATAAGCTAATGATGCAGATCAGCAGCTGTCTTCTATTTCACTTTGCTTTTATTGTGGATCTTGGGACCTGAAGGGGTTGCTTATCTGAGTTCTGGGCTAAGTACTGTAAAGTATTAACAGTCAGTCCTTTCCATGAAAGGAATCCTGAACATTTGAAAGCAATGGCCACATCTTGGCCTTAATATGCCGTAGTTCTAATTGTAGCTGTTTTTGCCCAGCAAAGATGGTTAATAAGAAAAAACTTGAAAACCTATAAAAGATTATTTAGAAAATGCAATATTATTTAGCCCAGAATGGAACCCAATACAAGCTTTCCCTCCAGCTGTCATCATGTCCCATGCCACAGGGTATATTTGAGCTGCAAAAATTATCTTCATTTTTATTGAGGTATAAAAGTTGCTAGAGAAAGTTGTTTTGTATAATTTAGTTTGGATATCTGCAGTGTTGTTCGGGAAGGTTTAAATTGTTGTTTTTCATGGTAGTAATAGGCAATCTATATCCTTTATTGTAGGCTTTCTAGCATTTTGTTTGGTAAAGCAATTTTAAATTTGAGGTGTAATATGGCAGCAGAAATATTGACACACACACCCCTCAGGAAACATCAGGAAAAGTGGGGAAATCGGTTACATTCATTTCTACAGTGAATTTAATAAAGAAGTTTCTTTCTACTCACAATGCTTTCACAACTGTCACCTGCCATCCTTGATGAGCTGTATCACTAATTGAACTTAATGGTCCTCGCTTTCTTTGTTAGTCTACTTGAAAGGCACAGACTTTCTTATACAGATTACTCTTGACCTTTTGTTAGTTTTTGGAACAATCTGGGAGAATATGACAATGTGCAATCTCATCTATCGTTCTGAATGGAAAGTTTACCAATCGTAAATGCTCTAGCAAGATTAAATCTGTTTTAGCATGTCCATCTGGCAGAGATACTTCATTTGCTCTTGTAAGCTCAGCCAAAAGGGGATGTAAACGTGGATTCCTTTCCATTGATCTTATAAAGTGAATGCAGGTATTTTTACCTGTAGACTTCATACACCAGCATGTTACACAGTTTTCTGAATGTGCATTCAATCAAGAATTGGCTTTATGGATGATTAAGCCATGTATCTTAGGATACAGACATCCGTCTCATACTCTGATTTGTCTTTACATGGAATAATGCAGAATAAAACTACCTGGGTAAAGTTTTCAGAAAGTGCTTGGGCCACAAAATTCATGAAGCATTAATGTATGTTTGTTCTCTTAATAGCAGATGGCAGAAGAAAGCAGAAACAGGTATGGATTTGTGGTCATTCTTACGTTTTCTGGGCAGAAAAACGGGCACTTGAAAGAAGCTTTGGCACACAGTTGGGCATTCGACTGGATGATGCCAAATTACATTGGCTAGGAAAGAGTGGCATGACGTGGGATCAGTTAATGCCCACCCTGTTGCATACACGGCGGCGTCTAACAGATCCTGATATGCTGGTGGTCCATCTAGGAGGAAATGACTTGGGGACAGACAGAAATGTGGATATCATAAACCAAATGAAGAAAGATTTAGGACACCTTAAGCAAATATTCAAGAATTGCATTCTGCTCTGGTCTAATATGGTGCCCCGCAAAGTATGGAACCAAGATGTGCCTCATAGACTGATGGAGAAATACAGGAAAAAAGTCAATCGGGAAATTGGCTGTTTTATGGAGTATATTGGAGGGACAGTGATCAGACACGATTCCCTTGTACCAGAGTCTCCTGGATTGTTCCATCTCGATGGTGTCCTCTTGTCTGAAAGTGGCACAGATATCTTCAATCTGGATTTACTGAGTGTTTTGGAAACTTTGATCTGACTTTCACTTAGGAGGAAGAATGATAACAGAGCCCAATTTAGACAAGTGTGGAAGCACTCTGGAGATAGAGATGATTAGAAGGTTATGAACAGTGTGATAAAATGAACTTATGCATAGTGGAATTGCCCTGTTAGTATGGTGTGGTGGGTATTGATTGGCAAGATAATTGCCTGCGGCACTGTCCTGCAACCACTAGAGCAAGACATTTGCTCCTATATTTAACTGCTTTGTAAGTTCAGTTCATTTTTTTTTTGCATTGGATTCAATTCACTTCTGATGTTTCTTAGAGACACTGCTAAACAGTTTAATTCTGTGATTGATTTTTTCACATCCAGACATGTTCAATTGATACACAATGATATCAGTCTAGAGTATGCATAACAGTTTATAAAGCTGTTTCATATGGGTAAAGTGGGACTAAACATTAGAAGTCATCACTGCTGGCATTTAATATCACAATTCAGAACCTCAGGAATGTGTAACTTTGAAAGTCGAGAGACAGTAGGCAAGTCAGTTTGAAGCTCTAGGATTCTTGTTACATTTTTGAAAATACGCCATTAGTTAAGTGTTGAGCCACTTGTTAAGCATAAGTGCTTACTAATATACCTTACAGTGACTTGTGTCTTGTTCAAATGTAATATTCCTGGTTTAATAAACCATAATTTATTAAGCTAAGAACAAGCAATGGGTCCACATACTGCCCCCTTGTCCCTCAGTTCCTCTCCTCATGTGTGAGCTTTGATCCTGATCTTTTAACATCACTGGGGGAGAGGGTTTAATAACAGAAAAAGGGAGTTGTGGTTTAATGTCAGTTTACTAATCAGAATCAGTCCTAAATAATAAGAATATAAGAATAATAAGAAACTGTCTTTTAAAGAAACTAAGTGTCAAAACCAGTGTGTAAAGAGAGACAGTCCCATTTATATTAATGGAGAGAAGAGACGCATGCTTTCAAAGGCGAATACTTGTGGAGCTGCTTCCTTCACTGAAGTGCATGGAGGAGTTGTTTTGGGCGAGGGAGCTTTTAGCCTTGGAGCTCTCATGCTTGGCACAGCATTTTGTGTTGTGCGATAGACCTAAATATTTAATTTCCACATTGCATGCAATCTATCATTTGCAGAAGATCACCCTGACATCACTGAATCATTAAGACACTTGTAAAAGATTTTGTCATTTTAAATGACAGATACTATCGCTATGATTCTATCACCCTGAGTTAACACATATGATGTGCTTTCTAAAATCTTGTTTGCAGGGTAGCTGTGGCAATTGGATAGGCTGCAGAAATAGCAAGGGTTTTTGAAAATAAAAATGGCCAAGGGTGAAGGGAATCTTTCACTTGTGAAATCTGTTTAAAATGGTGTGAATTTTGATGTTCTGCTTGCCATGAAGCTGTTAAACTGTTTAACAGTGTCTCTGTAAGATAGCTTTGCCACCTTTTGCTTTGGCACTACTGTGCCACTTTTTCCTGGAAGAGCTGTATCAGAATTTTCTTTTATGTATAATTTAATAGAACTACAATTTTTCACAATCATTTTAGTAGGTTTTAGGCAAAAACATTATAATACAGGGAAGTGTTTGCACATGATTTTTTAAAAAATAAACCCTGTCATGTGGTTAACAATTTGATTAGTTTTCAGATGAGTAAAAGAAGCTGTACGAGGCAATATTCTTTGGTGTTTTGGTAGTGAATTCCATATAAATTGATTTTATATGGTACTGTGCCTTTACGTTCCTTTCACAAGCAAGAGCGAGCTTAACTTCAATGGCTGATGAAGCTAAGTCACTATCCAGAAGAACTTTAGTTGATTCTTCACTGTCATGGCTTTAAATAACCAAACTTCCTGTCTGCTAAGCTTCTTGGAGGTGAACTTTGGAAGCTACAGTTCAGCACAAACTTGATTCTGGAATGTAGGACTACAGGAATAGAATGGTAGAAGACAGACCAATGGATGTTACATCTTCTAGAAATGAACTTTATTGCAACTTCAGATGAAGACCTTCAATCTGTTTGTTTGTATGTAATCTCTTTGAATACCTCTGAAGCATTTCACCAGGATAAAGAGAACTATATAGCCTTTGGGAGGAACTGACACTGAATTCTGCATATGTATGGAGTGATCCTGCTCTTTCTAATGAGGACATAGAAGCACATACTAGTGCTTGCAACAGGCTACATTTTGTATGCTTGCTTGTAGTAGGGCCTTTAAGTTCCAGTATTTTGGCAGGACCTGCTATCTTTTCTACTTTATTGATGGTGGAGAGTGTTGTTTGATTCATCTAATTTGTAAAACCAGGAGATTTGTGTGTTAAAAATAAAGTATGTCTCTTTATTTCCTAGAGTCTTTATGTGTTATGTTAGTGATCACTCAGTACTGATTGATGTGGATTATTTTGCTTCAAAGGCTTCTTGAGGAAAGATGTTTTTCAGGCTGCTAATTGTGCTGTGTTGAAAAGGCACTAAGTCCTCTATCAGACATATCAAAAATTGTGACACTTCCCCCCAAGTTTATTTAGCTTGTATAAAAACAGTGCAGCCATATTGAATATTATTAAAATAAAATTCAAAAGCTGTTGATTTGGTGACCATTACTCGCATGAGTGAATATAATGGCTTGGATTCAAACTTGCTCTTACATGAGTGTAAATACATTCCACTTATATAAGGCAGTCCCCCTGATTTTCCTCTGCAACTGCAGTTCCCCATTCTACAACCCACACTGTTCTGGAGGGTTTCTTATCCCCAGGAGTGGCAGTTGGAGGGATGCAGCGAACTGCAGTGAAAGGGGGGGTGTCCTGCTATGCACTTCTTTGGATCTAAGTCGCTTATTTAGTTATACCCATTAAGTAAGAATTCAGTAATCATTGCTATTGAATATTATATACAATTACTTGTTGCCGGTATGTAGAATTTGAAATTACTGAAACAAAGTACATTGTACATTTGTGAATAAGCAACAGCAGTGGTCAATATAAAGTTTGCTTTTATATTTTCATGTTAGATACTTATCCTTTATTCACAATTTTTACTTGCCAAGATGGTCTTCCTAAAATCTTAGTTCTTGCTGGGATACTAAAGTTTGTGAAGATATTTGTATACAACAATGTACATGGTAACATCTTCCACAGGATCTCTGGTTTGCAGACTTCTGCTTAACCTGTGGGGTAAGTAGGTATCACTTTTATGTAGTTAGAATGTAATCTCTTCAAAATGCCAGGAACGTTGGTCGGCATTAGAGTGAATTCTTTTAGGATTTCCCTCTGCCTTTTAATAATATAAAATGTAGGTGTTCAGAGTTCATTACTGAAGTTAATATGGGCAAAGATCCAAACCGGGAAAGGGTGATACTTCCTTCGATTGTAAGCCCCTTGTATCTTATGGGTTGCCATTTTGGAGACCCCTCAAACCTTGGGTTGCTGCCACTGGAAGGAGGGGCTAAAAAGGAGGACCATGGCTCAGTGGTAGAGTACAAGCTTTGTTGCAGAAGGTCTCAGGTTCAGTTCCTGGCATTCCCAGTTAAAAGGATCAGGTAACAGGGAAAGACCTCTGCCTGAAACACTGGAGAGCCACTGCCAGTCATAGTAGACAATACTGGACTTAGATGGTCAGTAGTTTGATCTGCCATATGATAGCTTCATGTGCGAGGGGAAGACAATTTATGATGCTTTGGGTGTTCTTCCTGGTGGAAAGTATATTAATGAAAATACCACAGTGGGTATGCATTATTATGGTGTTAGTGCCAAAAATGTTTTAAAGAAATCTTTAAGTCTAACTTGAAATAAGCTCTTTTAGGGCTTGCATTTAGGACAGAGTTAATCTTTAATGTGCCATTCCAACACAGAGTTGTGGTGCAACAAGTTTCCACCTTAGCTGCCTCTTGGGAATATCACTACTTATTCTCTTGTCTTTCCTATTGTCTGTTCTGGAAAATGTATTATTGAAACTTAATTTTGAGTGTGTGAAAATAAGTAAATTGTAGAGTGTTTGGTAGGCTCTTTTAGCCCAGCCTTTCCAAGCGTGGTGCCCTCCAGATCTTTTGGGCTGCACCTCCCAGAATTCTTGACCATTGTCCATTTTGGTTGGGGCTGATGGGAACTGAAGCCCACAACAGCTGGAGGATACCAGGTCAGGGAAGGCTGCGTTAGCCTTTGGCCCTTTCTACACCATAGGGGTGTAGAAGGAGGGAGGGTGATCCCGGAAGTACCTAATACACACCATCGGCGCAAATGGAAGGAGGGAGGGGGATCCCAGGCAAACAGCCTGGTGTAGAAACGGCCTTTCTTTAGGGTGGGCTTTAAGGAGGGTGGATTTTGTTTCTTCAGGATAAAACTTATTTATTTATTTATTTATTTATTGCATTTCTATACCGCCCAATAGCCAGAGTTCTCTGTGCAGTTTACAAAAATTAAAACCATAAAAACAATTCAAAATATAAAACGACAGTATAAAAACATAATTTAAAATACAGTATAAAAAAGCACAACCAGGATAAAAACGAAGCAGCCATGCAGAAATCAATACAGATTTAAAATACAAATTTAAACAGCAAGGTTAAAAATCAAACTGAAGAGCTGTTGTTGTTGTTATTATTATTAATTACATTTATATACCGCCTCATAGCCAAAACTCTCTGGGCGGTTTACAAAAATTAAAACTTTGGACATTAAAAATCGATATATAAAATTTAAAACCATAAAAGCATAAAAACAGACAACATATAAAAACAGTATACATTTAAAACAGCTATGAACTCTCAGCCAGGCCTAAATATAGTTCTGCGGTCGATTAAAAACTTCGTATATGCTGTTAAATGCCTGAGAGAAGAGGAAAGTCTTGACCTGGTGCCAAAAAGATAACAATGTTGGCGGGCCTTGTCGGGGAGATCATTCCATAATTGGGGGGACACCACTAAGAAGGCTCTCTCCCTTATACTGTGAGAATAAAAATGTCTTCACCTGGCGTCTAAAGATGGCATTGGGTCATTCTGGAGCTAGATTTAAGTATTCTGCATCTCCAAAACGGTAACATGCGTGCAACAGATGAACATTGTGATCACTTGAGTTCTTCTGTTTAGGCATGTCTAGCTTATAGAATTAAGGAAGCACAGGAACAATGAGAAGAAAGAGCTATGATTTTTATTCTTGTTTTTCTTACTTCCTAAATGTCACAGAATTGTTCATATGAAGGATATCAGCAAAGAGAATAATTTGCAGTCACAGGATTGTTACAGAGTGGCCATGTATACTGAAAATCCTGCACACAAAGGTTATTCAGAAGGCATCCTTTTATGGCAACTTTTAACTGGTTGTAATCTGCCCAGAGAACATGGTTTTTTGGGCAGATTAAAAATATAACAAATAAAGGCTAGGTTTTTCCCCACTACTGTAGGTTTGTTGAACAATGGCCACTCTGCCTTCCTCAAGGAGCAGGGGCATTTCAACCCAGAGCAGTATACAGAAGGAATAGATAATCTGATGTCAATTTTCTTACTTTAGAATTTTATTCTCAGAAAGGTACCTTTATTACTGAAGGATATAAACCTAATATTAAGGGTTTATTAGGCATTAATTAATCTCAAGGTGCTTAACTGAGTTTTTGTTGGCAACACTTCTGAACAAAACTTTTTAAGCACTCTAAAGGCCTGGTAGGCAGCATTCTTTGGAAAAGATCATTCTTTGGTGATTTTAAGCATATTTTGGGGCTCTATTCTAATCTAATGACTTCTCTTGAATTGCATTTCTGCTCAGGCAAATCTGACACAACTATACCAATTTAACCTACTTAAAAGTAAACTTCCACCTACCGGTGTTAATACTTTGTTTGGCATTATCTCTCTACCAATAATTAATACACAGTTGGTGTATTAAATACACAATTGGTATTGAAGTTCATATACTTTACTTCACGCAATACTTCTTCCTTTGTGATACAGAATAATAATAATTTATTATTATTATTATTATTATTATTATTAAACTTTGGTTTCTTCAACTGCCAGGTTCAGCCTTAGTTTTACTTTCTTATTCAACTACTGGTCTGCAGTACTGTAAGGTCAGTACCATAAGGTCACTTCTGAAACCAGACTCTTTATGGCAAAGGTTAAATATCTTGAATGTTCCCTGGAATAAATGGCTGTGTGCCATTAAATAGTCTCAAAGGGTGTCTAATTATGGAAGTGATAGAAAATGTTAAGGGCTTATGTTCTTGAAGGAGCTCTGAAAACCATTATAGTTTTCCCCATATGAATATATGGTGATAACTTTCCTTGTTCTCTGCACTATTAACACTTATTTGTACCTGCAGAATTATCTTTTTGGCCTTGTATTCCTGCTTTGTTGTGGTCAAAGGTTTCATAAGTAAGCAACTTTGACCAAGAACTTGTATCTGGTTCGAAGTTGTGAATATATGGAGTGTACTATATTTATATTGTACATGCTTGCTAGAGACAGGGTACTTAACTGTTGGTACAGTATTTATACAAGATTTGGTTATGTGTGTCGACTTTTCAGAAACATCTTCTGGGTTAAAAGGTCACTATTTTGAGTAGTGATTGCCTTCTTTAACATGTGGAACATCTTAATTGCTTAGGCTGTGTGCATTAGTTTTGCTGTCTACCTATACTGTATTCAAAAAACTTTTCTGGTAGGCCCATTTTGCTCTCTGATTCACTGTAATTTTGGATGGTATGGCCTAAGCATAAATACCTTGAATGAGGTGCAAGTTCTGTGAGAATACAAACAAATGCTTATCTTCTTACGTTTAGTTGCTTTTTGTTTTAGACCAGCACTTCCTGAAATATGGCATCTTGCCTTTGGAGGTGGCAAGGGAGCAGAGACAGCCTGATGTTAGACACGTTGGAGGGATGCCACAGCTGTTTTCCTACAGTTTCAGAAACTTGCCGAAATCATACAGATGGAATAGGCAGTGATAACCCCACAATAAGTAGAAGAAGAATGGAATTGACCCTAGCCAAACCTAGACAGGAGACTAGGCGGTAATCCCTGCCTAAACTTTTGAAGGGGCCCATGGGGTTAGCAAAAAGAATTCTAAGTCCCTTTTTGAAAATGTCTTCATGCTTTTCATAGTCAGAAGACTTTATATGTAATATAATATGACTAGTCAAGACAACAGTAAAACTAAACTCTAAGGAAATGTTTGAAATAGGACCAGTGGTTTCAGATTACAAACTTAATTTTGTATCTTGAAAATGTTAACTAATTCAGAAGAAAACTTTGCTACACATAACAATTTAGGGTCAATATCCACTACTGTGTACAACTGTTTTAAAGTGCATGAAAATAGAATATCTGGATGGAGGATGACATTCAAGACCTGCAGTCTCTACAATAACTTGACATGCTACTTTCAATATGTTAAGATAAAGCATATTATTTGGAGCAAGGGTTGTTTTTTACCCATAGGATTTCTTGATTTAATAGTAAGGGGACAAAATTTGGAAAGTCATATTCAGTCACTAAAAGAGACCTGGTTTTTGATTCTGTGCTATGTAGCTCTGAAATTGTACAAATTAACACTCAAAAGTGTGTTTTCTACAACTTATGAGTGTCGTCAGTATGTTCAGGAAGTCACAAGAGGTGGGTATTGTTAATGAGTTCTACACGTGTTCAGCTGCCCTGCCAATGAGTTTAGTTGGAATTAGGGAATGATTAACATCAGGAATTGCTAACATGTTAACATCAGGAATTCATGGTAAATCCACTTTAAGTCTACCAGAATGCTTGTTTTAATTTGCCCTTTTGTCCTATTGCACAGCAACTATTAGACAGTTAATGTGTTTTTTACTTGTTCCCAGTACTTAAATCAGTTAGAGGAATTAGAATTTTATATCTGTTGATATACATAAACACTTTTGCTTAGATCACCAATTACTCTTACATTATTTTGGCTAGTTACTGCATTATCCAGAGTTTGCAGTTCACACAAATCACCTGAGGTTACATTTGTCCTATATACAGTGTTATGAAGTGATGTCCTTAATACCTTCCATCACGTTCACTGGCAAAAGTCAGATATATTTAAAAGTGGAATGACCACTACATTCTATTTTGCATTCAATCTTTGCAGTTTTGCACTCCATTTTTGCAGTTTTGAGTACCGAATAGCTTGGACAGCAGTTAATGCTTGCAACACATTCATAAAACCTTTTTTTTTAAAAAAAGGCTAAGAGAAAATAGACCTGGCTTCCATTTCTGTTTTAGTCTGAATTATATTCCTCATTTTCTATTCACATTAGCATTCGAGTAGACATTGTAACTCCAAATCAGTTTTTATATTTAATGGGGGGAATTAATGATTTGTATATAAAAAAACATATATAGTTTTTGCTCTAGATGTTGCCTCTGGTCCTTGCTTCTTTTTATGCTTTTATTTTGGAGCTTAAAGGAATTCGTTAAAACCAGTTTTGATGTGTGTGTGTTTTAGATGAGCATCATAAATTGTATGCGTCTAGCAACATTGTGGCAAACTTAAGTTTCTCTGCACATGTTCATTCTCCAGAAATATGCATGTAGTTTAAGCTTAAAGTGTTATATGAAAAATGTTAAATATCAGTAATGATGTGAAAGTGGTGGTATTGGCTTTGAGAGATTTTTCAGCATATTTCTGGGTAGAATGGAAACTAGAACCTTTTGTCCCATAAGAATGTCTTATTAAAATGTGTTTATTGTGATTTTAATATAAGTAATATTGACAATGTTTAAAGAGGTTTTTGGGGGGGGTTAAAAACTTGTTAGAAAAAACCTCTGGAATGAAACATGTCCATGTTTAAAATCAGCATTGTGCAGAACTTTGAGGTATGCTAATGTTTTTGTGCTGAAATGATGTTTAGTTTTAATTGACTTGAAATTTGTTATGCAGAAGGATTTCTTTGTTGGGCACCAGTTTTCAGTTGTTCCTTATATATGCCAAGCATATGTATTTTGAAGAGAAAAGCAAGAGACTTTAGGGAGCATGACCAACACAGTACACATTAATTTAGGATTGTGAACTTTAACTGAACATGAGTCCAAGACCCAAGATGAATAATGGGAATGAGATGAATAAGAATACTTTGATGTATGCTGAAACTGGTAACTGGACTTAAAATCCATTGAAAAGAATCTAGAAATTTGAGATATACAACCATCCATTTATTGCGAAGTTGAGAAGAATCTAGAAATTTGAGATAGACATCCATTTATTGCGAAGGTGAGAAGCTAACACCCATTTTCACTGTAAGTCATTAAAACTTCAGTGGAAGAAAATGAAAGCAGGAAGAAAGAGAGGATGAAAATGAATCCTTCATTTTTCGTAAAGTGAAGTCCCAAGTCTGGAGTAGGAAAGTCACATCAGAAACTGTGGTCCCCAAAGACATTTTGGCACGAAGATCTGACCAGAATGAATGAATCAGCAGCAAGACAGATCTAGAAACTACAGCATTGAAACTACAGACATTTTCAGTAGTTCACTTATTTTTGCTATTTGGACACATACAAAAAGAGTTACAGCAGGAGATCAATTGGTCAGGACATTACTGGGATGTACCATATCTTGATGACTTTTACAAAGGTACTGTTTGTAGTACTGGGAACCCCTTAAAAGGAAAAGATTGGACTGATAATTGTGAAAAAGGCTGTAATTAAGAAGAGGAGTTTTAATATTAAGAGAACATATGGATGGCGGCCAACTACATATGAAACCTGTGGGGCACTTTGAGTTGGTGTGTTAAGGTAAAATACAATTTTAATACTAGAGTGCTGTTGCTAATACATGCTAGGTTTGAAATTATTGTGATGTGTGGAACTTGCACAGTGTATTGAACACTTACTGAAAATATATTTGTAGATTACTAATTAAGATAATTACTAATTAAGGTAATTACGAAAGAACACTGATGTTTATTAATCTTCAAATCCTAAATGTAAGGGAACTCCTAAGACAATGTTGTCTGAGAGGAGACTGGGTAGATCAGACTGTGTAGTGTGAATTTATAGACGAGTATTTAGAAGAAAAGATTTAGATAAGAAAAACCACTTGTGCATGGCAAAAATCTGGGAATATATGTCAAATGGTAATAAAATTTGCTGTGTAGTTTTTTTATATGACACAAAATGTGGAAGCAAAAATATATTTGTATCAAAAATAAAGTAGAATTTCATTACTTGTGGCATTTAGCTTTGTTGCAATTCATTCTTTTAAAACAAAGTTCATCAAACAATAACTAGGGCTAGTAGTCTAATGAAAACACATTTGTGTTTTCATAACAACGTTTTGAATTTGAGGGTGTATCCATCTACATCTGAATAGTTCAAGTACAACAGGATAGCTGTGAAGTTTGAGTGTCTGATGAAAAAATCTATGTTTAGGGCTTCTTCTTTTCATCCTAGTACTGAATCGCCTGAACAAATAAAAGTTCAATTGGTATTTGTTGCTCTAAATGCAAAATTCTGTGGAAAATAATTAGTGTTTATAGTTCACAGTTGCACTCTATGATAAGATAGACAGGCCCTTGTTAAGCTGGGATGGTATAAATAGATTCTTCAGCAATCTGGAAGTTCATGGATACACCTTCTGAAGTGTAATTTCTGCAAATTAACCTGGTATAATATTCTCTAGCTTTTACTCTTAAAAACTTTTAAAAACATATAATGATGTCCTACAAGTCTTCTTGGAGATTGAAGGGATGATTTCTATGACTGAATTTTATTCTGCAGGTCCTAGCAGAGATGGCACAATTAGTGAAGATACTATTCGAGCATCTCTCATTTCGGCAGTCAGTGATAAATTGAGATGGCGAATGAAAGAAGAAATGGACCGTGCCCAGGCAGAGCTCAATGCCTTGAAACGCACAGAAGAAGATCTGAAAAAAGGTCACCAAAAGCTTGAAGAGATGGTAACTCGCCTAGATCAGGAAGTGGTAAGCGAAATGAGAGGCTTGCTGTGTAACTTTATTTTTCTTTTAAGCTATTAAATGCTTGGGTAGATGACTTTCTATTTCTTTTTGAATAATAATACAGACAGCTTTGGTTGTTCAAAGTGGCTAAAGCTTTTCGTTTCCTTGCCATTATTCCTATTGCTTGTAGAATGTGGCACTTAGCTGAGAGGCACCCACTGTATGGTGGGGAAGGCTTTGCAAAGGAAGGAGTATTTAACCCTCCTCTTTCAGTCCTTTTATCCTACACAAAAAATGGGTTATTATAGTTTGTGGATGAGGAAAGTGGACTCTTTTTTATCCCTGACTTTAAATTACAGAGATACAGATATAATGTAGTCACTACAATGATTTATCTCATATCTCTGGTTCTTTACAAGCTTGTTATTAGAAGACCAGGAGCACTCACAGTACGATGAAGATAGATGTAAGATAGTTGAGCTGGGAATAAGGAAAGACTCACTTTTAAGGAAGCTCTCTTCCAAGTGCTAAATTGTATATTTCACTATGTAAATTCATGTTGAGGCTGCATTTGGAATACTCTACAGTTCTTCTTCGTGGTCTCTGTGCATCACACATATGGGCTCTGCGCCTTCGTGGAGCCTGTCTCGGAAACTTCTATAGCTAAGGCAAACGTTTTTGGCGGGAACCCCTCCCCCACTGTCTACTGACTCCATGTTCCCGCCTTTCTCCTCAGTTCTTTTTCGACTGCCTTGCTGAAAGGATGTCTTGTTGGGAACTTCTGTCTTTCTCCTGAGGAGAAAGCTTTAGAGTGCTAAGGTTTTTAGTTATTTTACTTTGTTTTTAGTTCATTTTTAGTCTTAATTTATTTATTTATTTATTACATTAGTATACTGCCCCATAGCCAAAACTCTCTGGGCGGTTTACATACAATTAAAACAATTAAAAACATACAACGTACACATGTACATTTAAAACAATATAATTTATTGTTATTATATTCTTAGATATTTTATTCTCCAGCGATCTTGGATCGCGTTGAGAGGGATCGCACAGCCATTAAGGCCCCTTTTCAAAATGTGTTAAGTGCATCAGCAAGCTTCCCCAGCAGACAGACTTTTCTCTGTTTAATTTGTTTTGGGAGAAGCTCAGGTCATCGAAACCTGTTGCTACTGTATTATTATTATTATTATTATTATTATTATTATTTATTACATTTATATACCACCCCATAGCCGAAGCTCTTTGGGTGGTTTACAAAATTTAGAACCATAAACATAAGACAGCTGACATTTAAAACATTTTAAACTGTTAAGCCTGGCTACAAAGTCAGTTAAAACCTAAACTTAAGCTGTTGAAATGCCTGGGAGAAAAGTTTTGACCTGGCGCTGAAAAGATAACCGTGTTGGCGCCAGGTCTGTGGATAAAAGCTCTAGAAACCATGGTTCTTCTTCGTGGTCTCTGTGCATCACACATATGGGCTCGCGCCGACGCCGAGCCTACTTCCGGGAAACTTCAATAGCTAGATAGAGTTTTGGCGGGAACCCCTCCCCCCACCATCCTACCGCGCATGCTCAGGGTTCCCGCTCTAACTTACCTCAGTTCTTCTTCGACCGCTTCGCTGTAAGCCTCGCGGGAGACTTCGTCTGGTTTTTAGAATCTGTTGGAAGAAGAATAGTTAATATAGTTAGATAGAGTTGTTTGTTTGTTTGTTCGTAGTTAGGTCTAGTTTAAAAAAAAAAAAAATTTTTTTTTAATACAGTTTATATAGTTAATTAATAATATCTCTCGTTAGAGATTAGCTGTTCTGCCTACGCGGTTCGCCATCTTATGGCGCAAACTGCACTCTTCAGACGGTGCTCCCGGTGTAGGGCCAAAATTGCCCTCACCGACGGCCACTCGCTCTGCCTCTTTTGCCTGGGTGAGACCCATATCGTTGATTCCTGTGCGCACTGTATGCGCTTTTCCAGGCAAACTAGGAGGAATAGAGCTGACCGGCTCCGCAGCCTTTTGTGGTCTAAGGCTCTTTCCGCTGTGGACCAACCCCGACCATCAGCAATGCAGGGAGCGGCTTCTGGGGAGAGCCGAAGCCTCTCGATCCCAGCATCTCCGGCTTCCCCCCAAATTCGGGCAGAGGCGCCGGCATCGTTATCAGGGTTTTCACCCTCTTCATCTCCTCCTCCGGCTAAAAAGACGAAAAAGTCTAAGTCTTCAAAAGGGCTCCCATCGACAGCGAAGACGCGGACGTCTTCGAAACCGTCGACCGTTAAAAAGTCGGCGTCGCGCCCCGCATCGGTACCGTCCTCGACAGTGAAGGTGGTGGCGATGGTACATAAATCAGCTTCGGTACCGACACAGTCTTCGACATCGAGGCACCGTACGCTGTCTATAGGCTCCGCCTCACAGTCGTCTCAACGGGCAGAACCCTCTCCGACTGCTTCGACGTCGAAAAGACGTACTCCTTCGGTGTCGTCGCTGCTACGCACGCCGTCGACCCCAGTGGTGCCGCCACAACATCAACCAGCGCCCTTATCGCCGGCACATTCGTTACCGTCTCCAGGGCCTATTCTTATTGCGTTCGATACCAAGCGCTCGGTACCGGCAGAACCACCGCAACCAACACATCAACGAGAACGTCATCGACGTCAAGCTCAACGGTCTCGACGCAGGTCATCGACGTCGATGTCTCGGTCCCGATCAAGATCCCATGACTGGGACATTTGCTGTGACCACTCTCGTCCATCGGAGCACGGTCGGTACCGATATGATCCGTACACAGGAAGGCGGCTTCAAGAGGTGCAGTCCCCTCGGCGGCTCCAAGAGGTACATTCTCCTCCGCCAGTTCCTCCGCATAGAACGACCTTGCTGATCCAACAAACCCTTCGACGGCGAGAGCACTCGGCAGCAGTAGCGCTGCCGGCTCGGGATCGATCATCGCCTTCTGTTCGACACCGACAGCCGTCGCAGTCCTTTGAGGACTATGTTTCGGATTCGTCCTCGGCACCGTCGCCACGTCCCTCAGAACCGTCTCCATTAGACACGGTCGGTACGGAGGACAGAGCTTCACCGACGATGGAGATGGGCAGTTTTTCAGAGCAAATGCAAAGGCTTGCTCAGTCCCTCAATATTGAGTGTCAACAGCCTATTGACGACTCAGACTATGGCATTTACGATGTCATGTATGCGGAACCATCACCACAATTAACCTTGCCCATGGTGAAAGCCCTTCTGAAGACATTAAAGCAGTCTTGGGAACACCCTCCCACTGTTGGTCCGACTTCGAAACGATTGGATGCAATCTATAAAGTGAAGCAAGCGCAGGCACCCTTCCTCTTCCAGCATCCGAAGCCAAACTCGGTTGTGGTCGAGGCGGCGCAAAGCAGATCTGGACGGACGCATTCCGCCCCCACGGACAAGGAGGGTCGGAAACTGGATTCTTATGGGCGCCGCATTTATGCGTCTACATCGTTGGGCATAAAAGTTGCAAATTATATGGCTTTGATGGCGCGCTACCAGTTGTTTCTTTGGGAGAAAATCTCATCGTTAACCGACTATCTCCCCGACGATCAACGGGAACTTGCTCGCGTTTTTCAATCAGAAGCCGTCAGATTGTCGAAGCAGGAGTTAACAACAGCACGCCATCTGACGGACTGCGTCTCCAAGGCAATGGTCGGAGCGGTGGCCTTACGCCGTCACGCGTGGCTGTGCTCTGCAGCGCTACCACAAGAAACAAAAAATCGTATTGAAGACCTTCCATTTGATGGAGAGGGTCTTTTCAATTCGGAAACGGACGCTGCAATGGATACCCTACACAAAGCCAGAATGACAGCAAAGAAAATGGGTTTCCAACCAAACCAACAACCATATAGGCAACGTAAATGGTACAGACTGGTTCCATACAAGCCGCAGCAACAACAAGATAGAGGCCAGCGTTATCAATCTGCCTCAACCCAGTCGTATCAGCAGCGTAAGTCGACGAGCCGTTTCCAGCAACGCAATAAACAGCCGGTATCGCACAAGCGTCGTCTTTGACTTGACGCCTTCAATGCTAGGCGACCCAGCAAACAGACTTCAACCCTTTCTGCACGCCTGGGCGTCCATAACAACAGATGCTTGGGTGTTGAACATCATTGCAGAGGGTTACAGAATGGAGTTCGTAGTCCCTCCTCCGCTTGGTACCATAAAGTCCACGCCACCATCGTTAGCTCTAGCGCAGGAAACCACCAATCTGCTTCGCAAGGGAGCTGTCACGAAGGTGAAGGCATACCATCTGCGTGCCGGGTTTTACTCCCGTTATTTTACGGTACCAAAAAGGGACGGGGGACTTCGTCCCATTATGGATCTCAGAGCTTTGAACAAGTTCATACGACCCAGAAAGTTTCGTATGATTGCCCTCGCATCAGTTCTTCCCATGCTAAGGGAGGGCAACTGGTTCACTCTAATAGACTTGAAGGATGCTTATTTTCACATCGCTATTCATCCTTCACACCGGCACTACCTGAGGTTTGTCATAGGAAGCCAAGCGTACCAGTTCTTCCCTTCAGCCTAAAGTCTGCGCCAAGAGTGTTCACCAAGTGCATGTCGGCAGTGTGCGCACACCTTCGGTCAAACAACATCGACGTATATCCTTACCTGGACGATTGGCTAATCGTCTCCACCACCAGAAGCCAGGCGCTGACCGATGTCCACGAGGTTATCACTCTTCTGTCGTCGCTTGGGCTGCAGATAAATTACAAAAAATCCATAACTCAACCATCGCATCGAATACAATTCATAGGAGTTATCCTAGATTCCACTGTGGGAAGAGCGTTTCTTCCGACAGACAGGGCAACGGTCCTAAGACAGCTTGCAACAAGGCAGAGATCACGGCACCGGATCTCGGCTTTCCAGATTTTAAGACTGTTGGGGTTGATGGCGGCGAGCGTGTTCGTCGTACGTTGGGCACGACTTCGCATGCGGCTTCTCCAACAGTTCTTGCTCAGGCATTACTCCTCTCTGCAAAACCCACACAAGTTAATACTTACCATTCTGCTGTCCGTAAAGAGTTCGCTCCGATGGTGGACGGACGGGCACAACCTTTCTCAGGGCATGCCGTTTGTCACTCAAAGGCCGTCTCGCATAGTTACAACCGATGCATCGCTAGCAGGGTGGGGTGCTCACCACGACGATCTAGTAACGCAAGGAAGATGGTCACCTTCAGAAGCTCGCCTACATATAAACATATTGGAACTTCTGGCAGTAAAAAAGGCCCTACAAGCTTTCTCTCCTCAACTAAAGGGACACCATGTCCAAATCCTAACCGACAATACCACAGTAGTATGGTATTTGAACAAGGAGGGCGGGACGCGATCGCATCACCTCCAGCATCTTGTCATGGACATTCTACAGTGGGCCATTTCCCACAACATGCTGCTATCTGCGCTACACATTGCAGGAAAAGAGAATGCCATAGCGGACGATCTAAGCAGATCTTTCAACGACACCCACGAATGGGAGCTCTCCTCTCATGTCCTGGGCCGCCTGCTTGCTCGTTGGGGATACCCCGACGTCGATCTTTTTGCCACGGCTGCCAACGCAGTGTGTCCAGCGTACTGTTCCAGAGCAGGAATAGGGAGAGCGTCGTTGGGGGATGCCAGTCAATGGGACTGGTCGAGAGGTCTTCTTTATATATTCCCACCGTTTCCGCTACTAGCCTGGACGGTAGCCAACATCAAATGCAGCGATTCAAACGCTATAATGATAGCCCCGTGGTGGCCAAGGCAACCTTGGTTCACGTCGCTACTCAGACTGGCGAGATCAGAGGTTTGGCACCTACCGCATGTTCCCGACCTCCTGTCCCGGGAGAACGGGAAAATCCTGCATCCCGATATCCGCGCTCTTCACCTGACGGCGTGGAGAATCCGGCGTCTTGGAAAGACCTTACCTTATCAGAAGGAGTGAAAACTATTTTAGAGGCCGCACGTAAGCCATCTACTAGACTATCATACAATAGAAAATGGAAACGCTTCCAAGATTATGCGCTGCTCAATGCCTTTGACCCTTTTACAGCAGGCTTACCCAACATCGTTTCTTTCCTTTATTCTTTGCACTCGTTAGGACTAAAGCCGGCATCCATTCGTGTGTACCTGTCCGCCATTGCGGCCAACCATGGGTTAGTGGACGGATTTTCAGTATTTACACATCCCATGACAAGGGCTTTTTTGAAAGGCTTAAATAATTTGTTTCCCACTGTCCGCCCAGTAGTTCCACAGTGGAGTCTCTCACTAGTTCTCACAGCCCTTACGTCAAGACCCTTTGAACCGTTAGCCACGACAGATATTCGGTTGTTAACACTTAAAACTGTATTCCTGGTTGCTATCACGTCCGCTAGACGTGTTTCGGAGTTGGCAGCGTTACTTATAGACCCTCCCTACTTGCAGTTTTTTCGGGATAAAGTGGTACTGAGACCAGACCCTATGTTTGTTCCTAAAGTTTCCTCAGTATTCCACGTGGGTCAGGATATTGTTTTGCCAACATTCTTCAAGCCCTCGTCAGACCCATTATCTTCAACGTTGCATGCATTAGATGTCAGGAGGTCGCTAGCTTTCTATAAGTCCAGGACTGAGAATTTTAGAAAATCTCGCAAGTTGTTTATTTGTTATGGAGGAGTGTCTAAAGGACTGCAGGTTTCTCCGCAATGCATATCCAAGTGGGTCGTGGAGACCATTGCACTGGCCTACCAGATAGCAAAGCAGGACCCACCGTTTCATTTGACAGCGCATTCCGTTAGGGCACAGGCAACATCTTCGGCCTTGCTTCATGGAGCTTCGCTGACTGATCTCTGCAAAGCAGCCACCTGGACTAATGCTTCGACATTTGTAAAGCATTATCGCCTAGATGTGAGAGCTAGACAGGACGCCTCTTTTGGTAGAGCGGTCCTCTCCTCGATTTGCCAATGACCAAGCAGCGTGCCTACCCACCTCCGGTAAGTCTTTGCTTGTTATTCGCCCATATGTGTGATGCACAGAGACCACGAAGAAGAAATGCAGGTTGCTTACCTGTAACTGTAGTTCTTCGAGTGGTCATCTGTGCAGTCACACAACCCACCCACCATCCCCTCTTGGCATCGCTGTTGTGACGTCAAGTTGAGTCGCCTTGCTCTTGTTGTAAATTGGTATACTTAATGCCTTAGTTGCGAGGCCAAGCGGTCTCAGAGAACTGAGGTAAGTTAGAGCGGGAACCCTGAGCATGCGCGGTAGGATGGTGGGGGGAGGGGTTCCCGCCAAAACTCTATCTAGCTATTGAAGTTTCCCGGAAGTAGGCTCGGCGTCGGCGCGAGCCCATATGTGTGACTGCACAGATGACCACTCGAAGAACTGCAGTTACAGGTAAGCAACCTGCATTTTCTTCCAGACAATCATTACACTTATGGCACAGTCTCCTCGATCTACTGGAGACATGGCTGCTTCATGCATCATCTGATCTTCCAACATTTGGATGCTCTCTAGCTGTATCTACAGCAAAAGGGATATCTAAGAAGGCTGGAGCCTTCTGGGGCTGATCGCATGGAGCGATTCTACGGAGGAGAGCCCCTCTGCGTCCTCGGACCCTAACTCTGACCAAGGGTCATTCCGATCTTCCAACATTTGGACGCTCCCCAGGCTGTATCTACAGCAAGAGGGATATCTAAGAAGGCAGGAGCCTTCTGGGGCTGATCGCATGGAGTGATTCTACAGAGGAGAGCCCCTCTGCGTCCTCGGACCCTGACTCTGATGAAGGGTCATTCCGATCTTCCAACATTTGGATGCTCCCCAGGCTGTATCTACAGTAAGAGGGATATCTAAGAAGGAAGGAGCCTTCTGGGGCTGATCGCATGGAACGATTCTACGGAGGAGAGCCCCTCTGCGTCCTCGTACCCTGACTCTGACCATGGGTCATTCCGATCGTCCAATGTTTGGATGCCCCCTAGCTGTCTCTACAGTGAAAGGGATATCTAAGAAGGTCAGGTTACATAGGACTTCTGGGGACTGATCGCTTGGAGTGATTCTATGGATGAGAGCCCCTCAGTCGACATCACAGGGTGAGACTCAACTGCCTCCTTCGGTGCCGATCTCCTTGGTACCGAGTGCCATGGTGCTGAGTGCCACGGTGCCGAGCTCCTTGGTACTGAGATGTCTAGCAGGCAGAATCGACATCAAAGGGTGAGACTCAACTGCCTCTTTTGGTACCAATCTCTTGGTATCAAGAAGAGACGTCTAACATGCAGCTTGAAGAAGACATCTCTCCACCAAGTTAATTAGCACAGCCATTACAGGCTAGCTGCCAATTACAGGGCTGCTCCCTAGGGCTGCTACAATTGGAGTGCTATGATTTCAACAGAGAGAGTTTTTATGGCTGTGATGTCTAGGGGCATCATTCTCGGGTCCCTGTAAAAAAATAATAATAAGAGGGACAGAACTTCAACTGGGTTGACTCCCCCGAGAATGCCATACCAGTACAGAGATTGGCATCAGTTATGAGGGGGACACCTCTTGCAATGGACCCATAACTCCCATACCAGGCATCGATACCAACCCCTATATTGGTACATATGCCTTTCTCGATACTGAGCATCTCCATCGGTATCGCGATTGTCACTGGAGGAAGTTTTGTCACAACTCCCGCTAGCTCTACCAAGATCACTGTCATTGTGACCTGTCCACAGGGCTCAACCATTGCCTCATGATACTGTCGTGAATGCGTCAGTACGTCCACCTAGCTCTTTTCCTTTCCAGCCCCACTCTGTGGGGTGTCAAAAAGTTCAGCTTGGAGAAGATGGGTTTAATCATACAACTAAACCTGATTCCCCTCAATCCTTAGAGAGCTCTCAGTCGGACTCAACATTGCTCTCTTCTGCATCGCCTGTTGATGGGGTAGCTGTACAGAGTGGAGCCTCCTTTGAAAGACCTATATCACTCTCTGATTTAATATTTGGTCCACTCCTCTACAGATCTCTTCAACCTGTTCTGGATTTGAGATGGCTCCATACGTACATCAGAACCACAAATTTCTGATGACAATATAAAGCCCTGCCCCAGAATATTTACAAAATGTATGGCACTGGTCCTTCCGTTCATTTGCCTTCAAGGGGTAGAAATCTACCCATATTTAGACAACTGGCTTCTGGTGGCATCCTCGAAGGAAATGCTATTGAAGGCAAGGTGACTACTCAATTTATTGAGCTCTTTGGGCCTCATAGTGAACCCAGAATCCAGACTCACTCTGGATCTAACAACCCTACATCGGTGTACTTGACAGACTATTTGCTACGGGGCATGCACTTTCCCACTTCCTCCCCCATCTCAAGTCCTCATACAAACACTTTCCTGTTCAACTGGGAATGTCTTTGCAGCCCTCATTTTTCCTCTCATTCCATGAGTACTGTGGTATGATAATATTAATATTGTGTAGTCCACACAGTCTCCATCATATTCACCCCTTGGTGGCCGAGACAGGTGTGGCTCACTCTACTTCTGAACATATCAGCCAATGGCGACCAATAGGGTTCAGCTCCGCTGCAGCTCCGAAGATAAAAAAAGTCGTGGTAAGTACCCGACTTTTTAAAACCGGAGTTTCAGGGATTTGCTCCTGGATGGCTTCGGGATGCCAGCTGCATCATATAGATGACCTGCTGCCACTCCGGATGCACCCCGGCCTGGGGCAAAACTCTCGTCAAGATGTACCCAGACTGTAATTCCTAAATGGGCAATCTTTTGTCTTACAACGCCTGAGTAGGTAGAAAAAAATGAATCTGGGGAAGCCTGACCCTGACACAACAGGAGAGTGGCTTTTGTCTTGCAAGGAGATCTGCTGGGCAGCTGATGAGGAAGCAGGATGCGCTTGGATGTAATTTAGACTGCCTCCAAACACATAAGAATACAGAAAACTGGAGACTGACTGAGGAATCTGTCAGTCAGGCTGTGAGCTTACTGATGTTACTTGGTTGGGCATTGCCCCCTTTAGGAAATCCCGGTGGGGGCATTGCCCCCCCGCCACCCCCCCTCCCCCCATAGTTTACGCCCCTGCATATGCTCAGACCCATGGCATGGGGTATCCCAATACCATAACTACTTTCGACATGAAGTCGATTCCATTTTTTCATCCAGCCTGTAGCCTGGCAACGAAGAAGTCATATACTGCACAATGGGATTCTTTTCTAAATACATGGATCTTCAGGGCTTCAAGCCCCATTCAGCCTCCTTAACGATGTCCTTACACTTACCCCCTATACACTATAGGGCTAAAATAGTTGTCGATATGCGGGTATTTGACTGCTTTACCTGTTTTTGCACCAACCCCGTTGTTAGGGGGTTCCTCTGGGCATTACGAATCTGGCTTCTCTAATTAGGAGTTTCATTCTGGCATAGAGTTTCTCTGTCATGCCACAGTCTCTGACATTGAAACCAGTTAAACCAATGGCACCTTCGGATATCACATTAATTTTCTTAGAAAGTTGTTTTCTGATGGCTATATCAACACTATGCAGATCGAGTGAATTAGCTGCCTCAGTATTGATACACCTTACCTAGGCTTCCACACAGGGCTAGAACTGACAAGTTTCATAAGACGCAAGAGTTGCAATGACTCGCGGAGTGGATTGTACATGCTATTAAACTGCCCTATGAGTTGAAGGGCTTGCAACTCGTTGGTCCAGTAACAGCTAAGTCGATGCGCAGTACATCGAAGTCCGTATCTTTAGCAGGGGATTGTCGATCCTGGATTTATGTAAGGCAGCTATTTGGTATAAGTCCTTTAATTTCATTACATGCTACCACTTGATTGTTTGTACCAGGACAAACTGCAATTTGGGGCAAGCAATTTCTTTGTCTTGTGAGGGAACATTGATCTACACCTACCCTCCACCGTGAATTGAGCTTGTTAATCGCCCATATGTGTGATGCACAGAGACCACGAAGAAGAAATGCAGGTTGCTTACCTGTAACCGTAGTTCTTCGAATGGTCATCTGTGCATTCACACAACCCACCCACCGTCCCCGCTTTGGTGTAGATGTAAATGTGCTGTCGATACCGAGCGGTTTCTCTCCTAGTTATGGGGCCAGCAAGTCGGTCTCTTGGAACTGAGGAGAAAGGCGGGAACATGGAGTCAATAGACAGTGGGGGAGGGGTTCCCGCCAAAAACGTTTGCCTTAGCTATAGAAGTTTCCGAGACAGGCTCCACGCAGGCGCAGAGCCCATATGTGTGAATGCACAGATGACCACTTGAAGAACTATGGTTACAGGTAAGCAGCCTGCATATCTCTTCGCCCCATCTCAAAAAGGATACTGTAGAGGTGAGGAAAGTGTAGAGCAGAGTTATTTCCATTGTGCCTTGTTGCTGAGCTTCTTGGAAGCATTTCTCCATGATCTCCTGTAGCAGGACTCTTTTATGTTCTTAGAAAAACAACACACACACATGAAATTCAGATGAATCTGGCAACAAAGCATGCTCAGGCATAATATTTTATTCAAGAAGGTAGTCAATAAGTGATGGGGGATGATAGGAAAACTATTGTAAGGAACGAGAGTTCCTGTGGGGACTGTAGCATAAGTGCAGTAAGTTTTGAAAATGATTTTTTTGCAAACATCTAAATAGTGGAGAAGTTGCACCAGCATATTAAATGAGCAGAGTCAAGAAGCTTTTAGACAGCTCCTTCAGAAAATGGAAGTCTTGCCCAAGTGAGAACAAAAAGAATATAAATGTTGTCAAAAGAAATACAAGCAAACAAAGGAAGTAAAAACTAATTTGAGGATCATATTGATAAAAACATCAAGTCCAACAACAACAACAACAAAAACGGGGGGGGGGGTGACCCTGGATTTAATCCTATGTGGCATCACCGAGAACCTAGTATGAGATATAAATGTTGAACCAATTGGTATCAAAATGTGTGGAGGTTACTCAAAACCACAATAACAGAAGCTCAGCTAAAATATATACCACAGGTTAGGACAGGTAGTGCCAAGTCCAAGAGGTCACCGGCATAGTTAATAAGCACTGTCAAGGAAGCTATTATAGAAAAAAGGGGTTCCTACAGAAAATGGAAGTCTTGCCCACGTGAGGAAAATTAAAGGAAGCACAAGCTGACACAAAGGTGATAAAAGCAGACAAGAGATGCAAAAAAGCATTTTGAAGAGCATAACGCCAACAATATCAAGGCCAACAATAAAGAATTCTTTAAATATATCAGGAGTAGGAACCCAACTAGGTAAACAGTTGGACCGCTGGATGACAATGGAGTTCAGGGAGGACTAATGGAGGACAGAGAGATCGCAGAGAAGCTGAATGAGTTCTTTGCATCGGTGCTCACTGCAGAAGATATAAGATAGATACCTGTGCCTGAACTGATGTTTTCAGGGAGCACGTCTGAGGAACTGAGCCAAATAGAGTGACAAAATATGAAGTTCTCAACTTTATTGACAAATTAAAAGCAAATAAATTACTAGGCCTGGATGGTATCCATCCTAGAATTTTCAAAGAACTCTGATATGAAATTGCTGATCTTCTAACCAAAATATGCAACATGTTTCTAAGCTCAGCCTCTGTACCAGAGGACTGGAGGACGGCCAATGTAACACCAATTTTAAGAAAGAGATCCAGGGGGGATCCAGGAAATTACAGGCTGGTTATAAATGTCTGTTCCGGTAAATTGGTTGAAAGTAGAGATGTGCACTGACCCATCGGATCGGATAGCGGATCGGAATCAGACCTGGGGGGGCGGATTGGATTAATTGCCACACAAGGCAAGCACCTATGTTTCTGAAATTTCACACACATATCAAGCCAAGTGTTACCTGTAATGTGCCCAAGTTTCCGGTTTGTATCTTTAAAAATAAAAAAGTGGGAGGCATAACTGTATTTACCCCACTACTACCCATTTTTCTAAAATTAATTGCCACACAAGGCAAGCACCTATGTTTCTGAAATTTCACACACACAGGTCCCAAGGTACCACCTACAATGTGGCAAAGTTTCATGTGTGTAACTTTAAAAATGAAAAAGTTATAGGCATTCCTGGTTATTTATTAAAAAATTAATTGCCACAAAATGCATGCACCACTCTTTCTGAAATTTCTCACAGATACCTGTCCCTAACCAGTCTACAATGTGCCCATGTTTCATCCTTCTATCATAAAAAATGAAAAAGTTATAGGCGTTTTTGTAAAACAATACTTGGCTATGGGAAAAAGCATTCAAAATGGCGTCCGATCCGCCGATCCGATCTGGATCGGACCTCGGTGGATCGGTTCGGATCAGAGGGTTGGTCGGATCGGATTTTTCCGATTTGGGGGCGGATCGGATTCGGATCGTGGATCGGATCCGATCTGATGCACACCCCTAGTTGAAAGCATTATTAAAGACAAAATTAGTAAGCATGTAGAAGAATGAACATGGCTTCTGCAAAGGTTAGTCCTGTCTCACTAGTCTTTTAGAGTTATTTGAGAATGTCAATAGACATGTAGACAGGGGTGATAGTTTGCATTTCCTTTCTCAGTGTTTCTGGATTGCACAAATGGGTTCCTACTTTCTCTTCGTATTATTGCTCCCCCCCCAACATAAAAGGAAATTGACAAAACAAGTCCACACATCAGAGAGCCAAATCTGTGCTATTGCATGCAATGGGTTCAACCCTATTTGCGCAATTATGAGGCACTGGAAAAAAATGGTGGTGAACGAGTGATGGTCCTTCCAAAATGCCACATTGGTGGAGTGGTAGTCACCATTAAGGAAGGTTGGAAGTGGTACTGGCAGGATTGCGAAGAATTGCATGGGCATTTTTGCGGCTCTTGCCAGGCGATTCTGTCACTTCTCAGAACAAGCTATGGTGCCAGGTTTGGATGTCATGACAGGCCATCCTGAGAACAAGCCGACCTCAACAAGCCCACTACAAGCAATGGGTTCTCTGGCTGTCTGGGTTCAGGCGTCACAGTAAGCCATGCTGACATTAACATGGCTCATACCCACCATGGTTTATCATGATGTGCAAACCCAGGCAATGTTTGAGGCTATTAAGTTTAGAAAGAAAAAGTCTAGTAAGATGGGTGACATGATAGAGATGTATAAAATGATACGTTATGTGGAGAAAATTGATAGAGGTTTTTCTTCCTCATAATACTAGATTTGTGATCACCCAATAAAAGCTGAATGGTGGGAAATTCAGGACAGATAAGAGAGACTAGTCCTTCACATAGGGAAACTATGGAATTCACTACCAAATAATGTAGTGATAGCCACCAATTTAGGCACCTTTTAAAGGGAATTAGACACATTCAGGGAGGATAAAGCTACCAATTTGGATGGCTTTAACAGGATTGGATAAATTCCTGGACGAGAAGGCTATCAATGGCTATTAGTCATGATAGCTATGTATTACTTCCAGTGTGTCAGAGGCAGTATGTACCTTGAGACTTATTGCTGGGGAACACGAGCAGGAGGGTGCATTTATATTCCTGTCCTGCTTGGTATCTGGTTGGCTACTGTGGGAAATAGGATGGATTAGATAGGCCTTTAGACAGGTAGTACAATTGCTTTTGGTCTGATACAGCAGAGATCTTCTTACGTTCTTAGACTGTTTTCATATATAAATGCTTCCAAAGTATTATCATGTAATGATATTTTGTGGTATTAAAATGAAATTAAAGATGTTGATTAAATGGATATCAGGGCATTTTAAAATAAATATATTAACTTACACATGTTTTAGGCTGAAGTTGACAAGAACATTGATCTCCTGAAAAAGAAAGACGAAGAGCTGAGTTCTGCCTTGGAAAAAATGGAAAGTCAGACAGAAAATAATGACATAGATGAAGTTATTATTCCCACAGCGCCCCTTTACAAACAGATTCTGAACTTGTATGCTGAGGAAAATGCCATTGAAGATACCATCTTTTATCTTGGTGAAGCACTGAGACGTGGAGTTATAGATCTTGATATCTTTCTAAAGGTAGGTTTGATGTAGCGAAGCTGAGAAAGCAAGTAAATGCATGGGTTTCCTTTTCTCTCTCTCCCACAACATAGACAAAACTGTAGTTTGGAGCCTTACCCATATGGCAACTGGATGGTACAAGCCTACAAGCCTGGGCAATGAAGTAACTTGCTCTGCTCTCATCTCATTTTGTCTCCCCTTTTGTTCTCTGCCCCCTTCTCTCTCCCAGCATTTGATCCTTGGTCTCTGTACTCTTCTATTCAGCTCCTGATCCCTCCTACCAAAGCTCACAATACTCTCTCCTGATGACCAAAAATTAGCTTCCTGGTGCCATCTTGTTCAAACAGTAACCTTTATACTTTTGGGGCTGAATGAAAGAATATATGCTTTGAGCATATGTGATCAGTCTGATTTCAGAGAGATGCTTTGTACAATATTCACCACCACCACCACTCCAAATTTTGTGAATAACTTATAAACTTTAATAAGACCCTTTATTTGATCAGCCATTTGGGCGGGAACAAGCCACTTGATGACTTATATAAAGCAAGTTCGCTACATTCCACCACACTCTGATTTGCCTAAGTAAGAAAGCTCCAGTTGGAGCTGGATTGATTCTCAGTGGCTCTGAGTTCTGCAGAACAAAATAAAATCAATGTGGTCTGGGACTCAGCTGAGGGGGCAAAACCTGGTATCAAGAGAGCAAGTTCAGCAAGAGTCCCTGCAATACACAGGTCGACTCTTCGCATACATTCCATTCTTCACAAATGATTGTGCTAGTACGTTTTGATATTTATTAACTATTTTTGTATACTTATTTCTTTATATATTACTTCTGATAAGCTTTATATATTATTTCTGATGAGCTAGCAATCGTAATAAATAGCAGTCAGTTAGAGGCAGCCAAGCAAACATGGGTTTAGGCATTGCTGAAAATGCTTTAACAACGTACTCTGATTTCTGCTTCAGTAAACTAATGAATTTCAGGCAAGATTGGTTGGTAGTAAATTGAAATTTGAAAATACTGTGAGCTTAACATAAAAATGCTCCAAATTTATTTTTTGACACTATGGGTCAGTTCCAATTTTGATTGAGTTATAGTAGTTGTCCATGGTTTTTATGTTGCTTTAAAGAGGAATTGATGATTTTACATGTACTTTACAAGAATCTTTAAAAAGTCACTAGGCAAAACTAAATTCCGTTGAAATTATTGGGTTGTAAATTTAACCCCGTTTTGCTCAGATAAGTGTACTTTCTCCAACTGTGTTCATTACTGAGCAGCTTCTCTTTAAAATCAGACATTCAAAATAGTCATTTCAGTAAGGAACTTATCCTATCAAATTTGTTCTGCTCAAATGAAAGTATATAACTTCTGTGTGATCATTCTCAGTTGATTTACCACGGATGGCCCTGTTTTATCTTTTCTTAGCATGTCCGCCTCTTGTCTCGCAAGCAGTTCCAGCTGAGGGCACTTATGCAGAAAGCAAGAAAGACTGCTGGACTCAGTGATCTCTACTGACCCATGGTGTAGGAAAGAGCACACAAAGTGATCATTTTCTCATTTATTCTTTTTAATCTGTATGTGGCGAGAATAAGTTATTGCATCATTCAATTGTAAGATACTTTGAATGGATAATATATTTTCTTTTTCTTCTTTTTCTAAGGACTAGCTTTTATTAATGCACTTTCTATTCTCTGTAAACCTTTTGCATTGGTGGGCTGAAGGCTGAATAAAATTTGTGTAACATTTTTTGTTGTGCTGCAGACATTTATGCTGTGAATACCACTTCTGTGCTATAATTTAACATCTGTAGAATGCAGCTAGAAATTATTTCATCTGTGTACTGTGATTTATAATAAAAGCATAGAAGTTAGTATAAGGATGGGTTATCCTATGTGTGTCCTGTTATTCAAGCACTGGTTTTACAGCATGATTCTAAGTGAACATTGTCATGACACGCTCACCTTGAGACTCCTTTTTACCTTTCTCTTTAAAGGATCCCAACCATGAACGCAGTCGGTATACGGATGCCCACTCTGTGGATTATTTTTCCTTTCTGTTCCCACCTCTGGTTCTCTGACCCTTCTTGATCCCACAGCAACCAGCTCGGCACTTTGTGTACCTTTTTATTCACCCTTTTACTTGACCGCTGCCACCATATAAATCAGTACCTTACCTGAGGTACTTAAAAGAATCCAATCCATTATGAAACAAAATAACTTTTATTTAACAAGAATTTCACACATTTTATCAAGTTTGTGGTTTCATTTGTTCCAGTACTTCGTTGTTACACTAAATGTCTTATATCCTTGCCTCTACCTGTATAAAGTCAAATCTAACTACTCCTGCTCCATTTATTCCCAAAATAATAAAATGCAGACCCTAGTCTAATCTATCCTCTTCAGCAGACTACCCCAACTCCACTGCAGTGCCAACTGCAAACTAACTGATTTTGACTGTCATTCCCCTTCACACACTTGAATCCAACATCCAGTCAGCATTCACTCCAACATCCAACTCACCCTCCCAACAAAATTAACCACTTACCAGCCTTACCATATGAAACAGCATTTACATAACAGATAAATAGCATTCAACAGTGAAACATCACATACACAGAAATAAGTTCTACTTTGTTCAGTGAGACTGAAGTGTGCTTAGAATTGCTCTTAAACCCATACATATGGTGATACGTCCCTTTTAATTGGTTCTAGTAAATTAAATTACTTTTTCTCCAACCTATCTTTCTTGATAGTTTAGTCACCTATTGGACACATTGTCATTATTGTTAAGTTTAGTCTTTGGTATTAATTTATAGAATTAACTGCTACAAGTTTTGGTGATGACCACTGCTTTAGGTGGCCATAAAAGGGAATTGACTAGACAAACTAATGGAGGATAAGGTTATCAACAGCTGCTAGCTATACTGGTTATTTGAAACCTCCTGATTCAGAAGCAGCATGCCCCTTGAATACAAGTTGCTGGGGAGCGACAGTTGCAAATGGCTTTCAGCTCCTGCTTTGGAACTTCCTGAAGGCATATGTTAACCACTGTGGGAAACAGAATGCTGGACTATAGGGACCTTTGTGCCCGCTCATCCTTGCTTCTCCTAGTCAGTCAAGGGAGTTACTGAGGCAGAGTCCAGCCAAATTTAGGAGATATTAGGTTGTATCCAGTGTTAGCCTAATTTATATCCCATTCATTTTAGTGGGACTACTTGGAAGTAGGATTAATATTGGATGCGACCAATTACTATTAGGTAATTTCTTTGTTAGGCCCAAACAAAATTTTACAACAGAATGAGCTTCTGAGTTCTTCACAACTGTTCCATCAGGCTAGGTGGTACAAAAAACAAGTGATGGAAGAAGATAGCTTGGTGCTAAAGGGATCCCTGCACTGAGCAGGGGGTTGGACTCTATGGCCTTATAGGCCCCTTCCAACTCTTCTATGAAATTACACCAAGAATTCTGGAATGAAAAAGCAACAGCTGCTCCCCATTTCTGAAAACAAAGGCTGGACTAGTGTGGCTACTGTTGCTTTATATGGAATTTTGCAGTTGCTAGGGTAGGGAACTAGATTTTGTGATACTGTATGCTTCTTGGAAGAGATGTATTTTTGAAGGCACCGAGAGAAGAGGACCCTGACACCAACTGGGGTTACATGACTTCCCCCAAAAAGATGTTTTGACATAGGGTGGAGTAGGATGGTCTGAAAAAAGCTGAATTGATACCTATATCCCCTCCAGTAATATTTAGGCATAAAGAGCTTCCCACTGTAGGCAGTGCACTCTTTTATTCTGCTCAGCATTAAAGCTGGTGCCCATATAACACAACTGCTTTAAGCAAGAATAATAAGATCAAGTGTATTCTGAGTTGTTTCAAATTTTGTAATGCTTATGCCAGACCATAGAGACAGACAGAAGTAGCATTTAATTATTTATTTTGTTGGTTGGGCTGGTACTACAGTTAGACAATTGCATCAGTTGTTGTATACAGAGGTTTTTAACTTTACATTTAAGACAAGTATTCCAGTAGGTTACAGGAGGTTCTCTTAAACAGTACACGCACAAAGACTTGAAAAGCAGCCATGTCAGGAAAAATATGTGTAGAGCTGCTCAGTAGTAGAGATTTAAGTCATCTGTTAGCAGAGAACATTGGTCAATGTATTTGCCAATCCTTTTTGATTGCAAAATATTCTTTGGCTTTTTTCTAGTTTTTGGAAGACCAATTGAGTTCTTATCTTCTCATCTGACATTATGTTTAGCTGAGGAAAGGCAGGAGGGTTTTATGTGGCAGTGCTATTTCAGAGCATGTTGGATCTACCACTTAACAAGACTAGGTTACAATCCAGTTCTGGCCACGGATCAAAACTGTGGAAGATAGGAGCTGCAAGATTCTTACCGAATAGAAAAGTGTTTTGTTTGTAATTTTAGCTCTGCATGTGTTTTTAATTGATAATCATAAAGGAGTTGACCTATTTGAAAAGTGCAACAAAACAATCCATTAAGACTCATTAAACACTAGTAAGCGGTGAAATGATAGGACAGCAGGCTTAAAATTGAAGCTCCTTCTGGATTCCCCAGAGTGTATCTGCACTCTTCCTCAATTTATCTTCCTCTTCACTCTTCAGAGTCATTTTCACCACATCTGTAATGCCTGAATAGCCCAGTACACAAGGAACACTTAGGAAGACATCATCTTTCACTCCATGCATGCCCTGGGAAAAAGAGAACATAAAACAGGCCAGTCAATGAAACAACATACCTATTTGTGTGTAGTAACTGTTTCCCTATAAGTAGGAGGAAAGCACACTTGTTTGAAGAAGGTATGGAAAGCATCCAAGTGAAGTAGCTAACTGTTGCCTTCACTCAACAAGCAGCTTATGTCCATTACAGGCAGACTTTATGACCTCCCCAACTATCTGTTCCTTGGATTAATCTCACTGTGCAAATTCAGAGGTCACTTTAAACCATGATGGCCTAATAAGATACACATAGTAGCTTATTTTGAAAATCAGATACTGTTATCTCCCACACAATCAGACAACTAAGCTAATGTTTATTAAGTTTATTAAGCTACTGTGTGGAATCCAAGTCAGTAGTCCTGCTGCAGTCCTCCCACCTGGACAGTGGTGCTGTTTCACCCATTGACAACATCGCAGCAGCCTGTTTTAACCTTCCACAATATCCCAATTAAAGCCGGGGGTGGGTGGGTGGAGAGGTGTGGGTTAAAGTTCAGGGACTTAATTCAGTATTTCCAGCATCACCCCAAAAAGGGGGGGTAACTAAAGCGACCGGGAGAAAACTTCATACACAGCCTCAAAACCCTGTGCGATACACACAAAGGAGCAAAAACCCTGTGTGCACCAAAAAGTGGGTGGAAGCTATAAAATTTTGGAAGTTTGTAGGTACGGAACAAAATCTCACAACAGATGCTTCTTTCAGGGAGGCACCCAATGCACCCTCAAAACCCTGCAACCCTTTATTTTCACTCATTCCTTCTGTTTCCCCTTCTGGCAGTAGCACCTTTTCGCTCACTCGCTAAAGTGCAGTTGCACATTTCCTCCCATAGATCCTGCTGAAATAGACGATTCAAGGTGTTCCCAGCTGCGCGTCCCCCCCATAGAAATGACTGAAATAGCCTGTCTAAGCGGTTTCTATTATGCAGTGAACACTTGCAAGGAGCACAACTCTGTAGGTGACCAAATTAACCCATGGTGACTGATGCTGACACTATAACCCACGATGGGTTAAATAACCCCTAATGCAGATCAGAGTGGGCTATTTTGAGCAAATAAGCCATCGTGGACTAAAAAATTCCCAACAGAAGATACAATAACCCATCATGGCTTATTGAATGCATCGTGGGTTATCGTGTTGTCTGAACCCAGTCATTAACTTGCCACTGGTGCTGTTAGCTTCGCTATTCATTTAGCACAATGAAACATTTGTCACTAAGGGCGCAATCCTATGTGGATTGACAGCAGCCTCTGAACTCAAGAAACTACCAGTACCCAATGCAGGACAGGACAGCGGTGGCGATCTTCGCCTCCGTGCTCCAACCTCTGCATTTCTGCAGCAGCGCCTCAGAGAGGGAGGGAAGGAGGCTGCAGCAGCCATGGGATGTGTCATATTGCAGCCATCCCAGTCCCTCCTCTCCCCCAGAAACACCCCCTTTTCCCCATCTCCATGCTCTGTTTTCTGAGTGCAGAGAGCTAGCCAGCCTGGTTCTCTCTGCTCTGGCTACGAGGGGGAAGGGGAGTGTGGTTTTCTGGCTTGGAGGCTGGAACAGTGCCTCCAACCTTGGAGCCAGGAAACTGAACTATTCTATGCCCATCCACACAGATGCTGCCTCCGGGCATGAGATCACTCCCTAAGAGCAAGCTGTACTCTAGATCCAAATTAATATAGTCTGGGCTTGTATCTCTGAATACGTGTATATCAAATATCGGTGTAATGAGTGCTGGAAAGATTTGATCCAAGCACAAGAACCAGGCAAAGGGAGATAATAGCAAAACTACTTACCTTCACCATTGTAGAAATTGGATGCACTCTCCTTAAATTCTTCATGATGGTTTCAGCTAGATCAGCCACAGAGAGACCAATTGCCCAAGATGTGTATCCCTTCAGCTTAATAACCTCATAAGCACTGCAGAGGAAGACATTAAAAAGAGTTAGATCTGTTAGCAAAAGCCCTTGTAATAGCGCTGGTCAAGATTTTCAGATGTCAGGTCTGCTAAGCAACCATGTCAGTTGAGTCTTCTGCAATTCCATAAGATATCTGCTACAGACCTCAGGTTCTGGGGTCTTTCTTTCTATAGAGTCTCTGTAAATGGATACTAAACTGGTGAAGTGCCTTCACTAAGGTTGGAGAGGTTAGCTGACATACATGAAATGTCATTGTCACTGGTGACAGTAGCATTCTAAATCAGTGTTTAAGCACAGACCACTGGAGATTAAAGGGAAGGATCCAATATCCTAGTAGAAGCCAAAGCTTGTGCAACACCGATAGTGCTTGCTAAACATGACTGGTTTCCTAGGTAAGTGCAATTGATGTTGCTCAAGCGTTGGTTCTGTTAGTGCAACCTAAGTAGTGCTAACAGCTGGACGCTACTGGATCTTTCCCTAAATTTTGACAAAACATTAAGTTGAATCCAATTGTGACATTCTGCTGACAGAAAGTTTCATCAACTGAACTCTGAGGGGAAGAGATTCACCCACTCTGCAGCCCCCTTAAAATATGCCATGTGTCATATGCCACTGTGTTTTAGCCTTATATTTCTCTCAAATACCCAGATAAGTTTTAAAAAGTTACCTGTCGACCACCTGCTTGTGGATCTCTTTCCAGTTCTCCTTGTCACCATCAGTTCCTAACTCAGGATATAAACCTTTCAGGGAGACACCGGCAACGTTCACACCACTCCAGACAGGCACTGAATAAAATGCACAAGATTTTCAGTACATTTGGAAATTTATGCTACCCCACTAGAATATAAAACTCAAATGTATCCACATAGAATGGAGATCTGCAGTTAACATACAGTGCTGCAGCTTTACAATTACTGAGGAAGTGGCTGTACACATGAATTTTCCATGTAATTGTAAGGGGAAATAGAGGGCAGTATCCAATGTCAATCCTACTTATAGTGAATCATAACTCTTGAGTCCCTTTCATTTGAAAGGGTCCTCTCTAGGACTAATATTGAATACAACCCATAATCTCTCACTGAGGCATGTATTTCTAATTAGCATGTAAATTGGGTGCTTTGGAGGAATAACTGCTTATTATCTGGGCCCTGATAAATTCTGGCATATTGGTGTTTGGATCAGCAGCAGCCTAAAAGAATAAATCAAAGTTGGACACTGCTGAGCATTTAAGTTTCATTCATTTGGACCCTCTACCATATGACCTTTTCAAAAAAGCCTGCAAGGAAGTGCCAGAACTTCTTTGGAGGAGATTTCACATCATTGCATCCTGTGCCTACAGACAGTTGGTAGCTACTCTGAGCAAGACCTGACTTAGCACTTTAACTCCCAAATATAGGATGACTGTGGGGCAAGGCTGCTGCCTATTTAAAAAAGCTTCTTTACAGAACACCAGCATTTATCAAGGGTCTCTTACATGAAGGGATTTACTCTGAACTGCCCTGTTAAGAGTAAAGGGTAGAATTCAGCCTGTAGTAGACTTTGGCCTACTTGGATTACAGAGCTGACCTTTTCTGAACAGAACTGCCCAAGTCAAATATAGATCATCTAGTGTTACCTTCATGCAGCAAGGAAGGATAAATTAACTTTTATATTGAGAGAGGAGTAGGAAAAACTTTTGCCTGATCTGCCCAGCACATACAAGTGTGGTGGATGTTCAGGAGATGGGCTTGGTCATATGAGATGGGCAACCTTGTTTTACTTTCCCCAGTCCTCCAGTTCTGTTAGCATGACATATGTAAATCCTACACTTTGTCAGTATTTTCCAAATCTCTTCCCCACCATCCAAGAATATGGAAGGAGCCAGAACATAATGCAGCATCTGGTAGCAAATGGATTACACGTCAAAGGTTTCCACAAGTCTTGGGTACTTTCTTTTGCAAAGGATTATAAACAAGAGTGTTTTCCAGAATGATAATCTTGTTTACACTAGTGCAGCCTTCTGCAACCTGATGCCCTCCAGATGTGTTGGACTACAATAGCCCATTGGTCATGCTGGCTGGGGATGATGGGAGCTGTAGTCCACCTCCAGGTTAATTCATTACACATTAATGATTCGTGAGTGCATAATTAATGTGTTCACCAGCTGACAGAAAAAAGGAAGGTCCCATGCTTACCACTGGAGTCTCCGTGCTCTCCAACAATCCAGCCATGGCAGCTGAGAGGGTGGACACCCAGCCTTTCACCCATCAAGTGGCGGAAACGGGCAGAGTCCAGATTGCAACCACTTCCAATAACACGATGCTTAGGAAAGCCACTGATCTTCCATGCCACATAAGTCAGAATATCCACTGTTAATAGGAAAAGCTACTTGGTTATAAAATGGCTGTCCTATTAAGGACACGGGGAATGTTCAAATGTAACAGTGACAAATTGTGAGTTAACTTTGGGTTGTTTAAGCCCTAAACAGCCCAGAGAATCTGGGTTAGGGTGTCATGCTCACAACCTACAAACAACATTCGTAGGTTGTTTACTGAAACCCAAAATGGGTTGCATGCTCTGCACATCCCTACAAATCAAGGGTGACATATGAATCAGGTCAGTAATTGTGAGGTCTGGGTTCCTACTTGGAATCAACAACCTTTGTCCATATGGGCAGGGTATCACAAGCTGGTGAAGCCTCACAGCTCTGTCCATAACTTTATCTCCAGTTCTGCAAAAGGCTGTCTATATGATAAACTCTAGCAAGAGCCCACTTTGGGAAGTGGGGTGTGAGGTCTGTAGTTAGGAATGGTTAATTTTGTTGCCAGTATTCAGAAGCTTTTGCCTCTGTTTTGGATGAGCTGGAATTTGTTCATTTCTTTGGAACCCGACAAACCAGTTAAATTTAACTGTGGTTTGCTTGAAACAAGCGAACTTCAAACCATAGGCTATGAAGATGACTTATTTCAACAAACCATATTTAAGACTGAACCAGACAAATGACAAAAGGGTAATAAAAATGGAAGTGGAAATGTCCAATCTCCTCATGGAGAAGACAGAGAAGGGGGAGCTTACAAGCTTGTTGAGGGTCCATTCTCATCATGTTAAGCCTACAAATGCAGCGATTGTGTTAATCAGTAGCAGGCAATGAGGTGCCTGCAAACAAAAGTGTGTCTTGGCACCCACTGGTCTTATCTCTCCCACATTTTATTTTTTAAAAAACGACACTAACAACATTATATTTTCTTAACGGCAGCTGGGATTGTTTCAAACCAAAGTGGGGGCCTCCAGCTGCTACCATCTTCTTTCCCAATGTGCCTCTGGGTTACACATTGGACAGAGACATTCTTAAAAAACAGGGCCAACTCTTCCATTAAGAGTTGGCCCTGGCTCAGGAACTGCTAATGCTGATGCCCTCTTAACTGTAGTCAAGAGATCAAGAGCCAGCCTTGGGAATGTTTGCTCTGTCTCCCATCCTGTCCCACCTCTTCCTGCTTTACCTACTGTTAAAAAAAAGGTCAGCACTGCCCATAGCAAATATTTAACACTAGCCAGGGTTCCTAGCATCCTATAGACCAGCTTTCCGCAACCTTGTTCTTGGTTACAAAAAAACCTTAAAGGGGAACACCCCTACACCAAAAACAGCCCAATGAGGGCTGAGCATGTTCACTGGGTACAGAATACTGAGGGACTGTTGGAGGGGCAATCCACACACACCCTCCCCAAAATAGAAAACGAGGAATGGAATAACCTGGCTGGAATCCTGACCAAGGAGCCCTTCACACTGCAACATTCTGTATAATCATAATGATTACCCTGGCTTTTAATCCATGTTTTCAGATCCTGGTTAACATATTATCATTAATATTTCAGTGGCAGCATTAACTTTAATTATTATTGAATCAGGAGTGAGGGAATTTGCTCCCAATAGGGAAAGGGGTAGGAACATTCCCAAGTATGGCTTCCAGCCTTTGAAGAAAACTCTGCATCAGCCCCTGCCAGAGCTTTGCAGAGGTGGACTGAAATGAATTCAGTGGTTTGTATGGCACTATGAACATTTCTGAGCAGTAGAAGCAAGAAGCTAGACCCACATTTTGTCGTACTTTGAGTAGACCCATTGAAATCAATGGGGGTTAAGGTAATCATGACTAACTTAAGTCCCACTGATTTCCATAAGTCTACCTAAATCATAGTTAAGGGAAAACTTGAAATTCCTTCAGAATATTGCCAGATTTCCTCCATTAGGAAACCTCATAAAGCACAGGAGGGCAAATGACAACCTATAAGCAGTTAGAGCAGGATATAGCCAACCTGGATTGGAAACAACAAGCAGCTTGCAGTCAGGGCTGTACTTGACAACGTTGGGAATGATGAATTTGAAGATGTTCACATTGCGCTGGACCAGATTAAGGCGAGACTCGCCTTCTTGTTGGCGAGCTCCAGCAGTGATGATGACCAGTTTGGAGTGTGCGGTCACAGCATAGTCTGTCCAAAAAAGGAAAGAAAAAAGGTTGCATTAGCTCAAAATACATTTTAACATGCGCAAATGGACTGCATAAAACATCATGAGAAACAAGGAAGACAGGAATCACACCAGGCCTGTAGAGGTGGTGACAAATATGAAACTTAGTTACTGGGGTGGGGGAACGGCACTATGAACTGGGCCGAGGGAATGTGTGTCCTAGAAAAATTGGAATTCTGTATAGATTTCACTCCATTGTAGAAACTGCCCAGATGTTTCCAGATATTTATTTCTATCATCAAGAGCAGGGGTGGTAAACATGCATCCCTTCAAGCGTTGGTGGGGCGCAACTGCCATCAGTCCTTGCCACCATAGCCAATGGTAAGAGGTGATGGGAGTAGCAGTCCAACAACATTTGGAAGGCTACATGTTCCCCATCCCTGATCAAAAGGGACTAGAAACTCATTTCCAATACGCTGTCTAAAGATTCCCATGGTTCCTGGAAGTGGTATGTTTCCATGCTAAAAGATTGTTTGGGAATGTAACAGTAAAATGGCTGCTCACTCCAAAACACCCTTGTACATGCATATGTAAAAGCAGCCATACACACTCCAAACAATTATTGCATACCTTTACATAATTGCTTGTAATTATCAGGAATTATACTGCCTGTCCTAAACGGGATGAAAAGCTTCATTTTATAAACACAGACAAGAGCACAATAAATTCCAATCGGTTTTGTGCAAAGACCAGGCCTCTTCTGGAACTTAACAGTTTTCAATGGCCTTGCTCAGGAAAGAGAATGGAAGTATTAGCCATGACTAAGCCAAAACGGCTCTCTGGTTTGATGGAAGTGTCATTAAGAAGGGGGAAATATGCTACTTCCATGTGCTGTTAACTAAACTGTTATCACAGATAGGGCTGTGGTCAGGAAAGGAAGCAAAGAGGAGCTCCGTCATTTTGCCCTGGGGTAACAATTATAGCAGGACAAACAAAAGATTACACAGCAGCACTACTATTCTTCAGTGGTGCATTTTTGATTTGTGGGATTCCATTTTTTGTTTCTTGCAGCCAACTTTTATTTTGGGGGGCAGAAAGGCTGTTCCCACACACTTGGTTGACACTTGGTTGGGTTGTGTGTGTGTATGAGAGAGGGAGAGGGAGAGAGGAGAGTGGGAGCTCCATTCAGTTCTTTCTCAAGAGAATTCCTGGGCTCAGAATTCTTTAAATTTGAAGAGCATTTCTTTTGCACCAGGCTCCAGTTGGTAGATTTTGGGCTTCTAGCAAAAACAAAAGCAAAAGTAGGCCTCCCAAGCCTGCAGTCTGCCCACCCTATACATAAAGAAATAGTAACCTTTGCCAGAGACAATCTTTGGAGTTCGAAGAAAGAGGCTGCCATGCTGAAGGTCCAACATCTCTCCCCTCAGCTTGTCCTCCACGACATCAACAAGGGCAAGTTCATCAGCCAAATCCTACAAAAGGCCAAGAGTAAAGAGACAATGTCAACCATGGACTTCGACTGACCTGACATCTACCAAGCCAAATGCAGTCCACCATCCTTGCCCTGTGGCCTGCTTGGGGCTTGATAAGCCTTCAGTTACTGTAGGCCCAGGAAGGCAGCAGAACTAAGAGCTTTATTGAGCCCCTGATAAACTGCTATATATGGCCAATAGATTGTGATTGGCTTGATGAGCTAGAACTGTTTTACAACAAGTGTCCGCAGTACAAGTATTGATGCTGATTAAATTCTAACAACCCAAAAGGGCCAAGTTCACTATTCTCAGGTGGAGAATAGTTGCTATGCACCATGTTAACGACAATTATTGGGTACATTTAAGTTGACACAAACCCATGCATTGGAAATAGACTAGTAATCTGTATGGAATGAAATTGCAACAGACACGAAGCATGGCGATTTGGGCCTGCACAACACACTGTCTAAAATCTACATACCTTCATCAAAATACTGATTGCACAAGCCATGCCAACTGCACCAACTCCAACCACGGTGATCTTGTTGTGGGCATGGGGGTGCTCATCTTTGTGAACATTTTCAATCAGCTTTTGCTTAAGAGACATCTTGTAGTGCTGGTGGAGAAAAGAGAAAAAAGAATATGAGAATCCCATCATTTCATCATCACTTGATGTCTTGTGCTGATATGGTATGGTATAATAGTCCATTTTTGTATGGATCTCAGCATCCAGATATCTCATCTACAACATACACACACAGCTTATTGTGCAAATTTGTAAAATATCTCCAGTTGTTTTGCACTTCAGCTCCCAGAAACCCCTGCCAGAATGGCCAATGGTCAGGAATGCTGAGAGTTGGAAATCCAAAACATCTGGAGATCTACTTTCTACTCACCACTGAGCTGGATGAGCCCCATCATAGGCCATTGAAAGCTGCATCTGATTGTCCCACTCTTTCCTTTCTAAGCTTTCAAAACACTTTAGGATGGATCCAGACTAGATTAATTGAACTTCAGTCTCATTGTAATCAACAGGTTGGTGCTCACTAGTCATAGTTTAGATCCACTGAAATCAACGGACCCAAGCCTGGATTTTCTTATTATTATTTGTTTAGAATTCCTTAGATAGGCATGAGTATGTGAGCGTGCTGTCAGTTTACATGTTTGTATGTAAACAATTTGTATACTATGTATAATATTGTATTTCCAAGGGTTTTCATCATTGTAAACTGCCCAGAGAGCTTTCACTATTGGGTGGCATGGAAATGTAATAAATAAGTACAATTATTAATTTGTCCCATCACTTTCAAGTTCAGCTAATTTAGTCTGGATCCAACCCACAATCTGCACATCTTTATTCATATTATCTTGTGAAACCAGAGACTTGGGAGGGGGATTGCAAATGGAAAACAGAGGTTTTCAGGAAGCAGACTGAGAATGTGCACAATCAGCACCATACCATATCTTATCAGAGGAACTGACAAGAGTTGTCCATATCAGGAGCAACAGCATACAACAAAGTTTGATCAGTACACATTCAGGCACAAAGTCCAAGCTGCAGTTGAGAAACTAAGGAACACAGATTCATCCAAATAGAAGTAGTGAGAGTAATTCATGGATTTTCATTGGTGCATTGTGCATACATGGATCATAGAACTGGCACAGTGCAACAGAGTGCTTGATGTCAAAGTCCAGGAGTTTTGTTGAGTTATAAAGCCAGTCCTGTTCCAGGGGACAGCCTAGTACATGAACTTCACTGCACTAGTAGCCCTGGATATTAATTAAGCCAGCAAAGCCTTCCTAGGCCTCTACAGTCCATGGAGACGCAAGGGTGTTAAAAAAACCCCACCCACTAGGATACTTCATGAAAAAAACAGGCCCACCAATGCAAGGGCAAATAGGGGCTATGAAGTATATGAAGAGAGGGGGACAAGATACAGAAAGGAGGACAGGAACCTACTAATAGCAATGCTTGGAATAAATAAAACCAAGCCTTCCCCCCCTAATGCCAGAGTATTCATTTTGTCAGCACACATAGTTTTGGGTGGACAATTTCAGCAAGACCACAGCATGCCTGAAACACAGAACGAGTTTGTGGTATCCTGATCTCCAGTGTCAAAATGGTGTGATTGTTTTATACAATTGCCATCTCAAGTTCACTCCAAGGCTCACATTTGTAATTGGTCAGAGCTGTCTAGACTTTCAAATTTCAAGGCTTGTCCTATGATTCATCTGAAACTCCAGACACTCAAACTAGCAACTCATCCATGCACGGACATGGACCTTGGCTTCAGCATTGAAGCAGAGGCTGGAAATCACTTTGAGCCAAAAAATGCATTATTTTATCTATAGCAGGGATGGAGAAAGTGAGGCTCTCCAGATGTTGCTGGACTACAAGTCCTATCATCCCTCACTACTAGTTGTGTTGGCTAGGGCTGATGCCCAACGACATCTGGAGGACCACATGTTCCCCACCATGGTCAATAGGAACCAGGCATAGTCTCTTGCACTCAAAGTAATGGAGCCAATATGATGTAGTGGCCAGAGTGCTGGACTGGGACCAGGGGGCCCTGGAGTCTAGTCCCCACTCTGTCCTGAAGCCCCCCAGGGTGACTTTGGACTTTCAGCATACCCTACCTCACAGGGTTGTTGTGAGAATAAAATGGAGGAGAATCACATAATCTGCCTTGGGTTCCTTGGAGGAAAAAAGGCAGAATGTCAATATAATAATAAATTTAAATAAGTTATTGGGGATAAAATTAGGCCTGTCAAGTGAGCTTTGCTCACCCCTGCTTTCTAGACACAACATGTGTTAGACTGGATTATGCCTGCACTGGGAGATTGCTGAAACAACAGAGGGCTGATTTGATGTCTGCTTTTCAGGCAGATGATGCAAATACTTAACGGCAATATTCGTTGAGCTATTAAACGTGTTTTAGGAAAAAATCTATGTATGTATTCTACCAAACTTTGATGTTGCAACCAGAGTGGCAGGAGCTGGAGGCACAAGGCTTGGACTGAAAACTGGCAGTGTGACAGATGGAAACACACACAATGCCAAAGGCACACCCAGGGTTGATGCAAGATGTCATGTTGAGTCAGAAGCCAGGGCTAACTGGAAGCCAAGCAGTTACTGGCAGCCAGAAGTATTCCTAGTTTGGATGGTCGTGTGTGTGTATGTGTGTGTGTGCGTGTGTGCCAATCCAAGGGCACAACAGGCTATGAAGTAGAGCATGAAAGAGACATAGTGGATGTGATAGCAGATTAGTGATCACAGACCATGGTTAGGAAGTGCTACTCGAATCAAAGAGGTTTTAAGGATTCAGAGTGCCAGTTTGTTCCGACTCAAAACCAACAACAAACAATTGCTATTCAAACCAAAGTAGGTGCCTAACAGTGCCCATCCCTAAGGGGGCACTCTATAAGGGGGCAAGCATGGCACAAGATAGTGTGTAATGTAGTTACGGAGGGGTGGCATGTACTCAGTGGTGAGGGGAGGGTCAGAGTCTGAGGCAGGAGTCATGAATGTAGATTCTGAAACACAGAGAGATGCTGGGATGATACATCCCACATCATTCAAGGTAAGAGTTCAAAAGCTCATAGGTTGTCCAACCACAGGACTGAAATCCCAAATTACAACAGTCCATATATTCAAAATTCCCTCAGATAGAGCAGTCCCATAACTGCAGCTGTGAAGGCGAAGAAATTATGAGGTATTCTACTTCGACGCGTACTCAAATGATTCCTCCTCAACAACACCACAAGTTGGCCTTGGCACAATTGGGTATTAGTATAGAGTGCTCAACTCATTATAACGTTATTTCTCTCATGCTGCTGTAGCCCCGGTGCTATTGCAAATGTGGAAACTCAGTGTATTAATCAGGGCTACTTTTAATTGCTACTGGATGCAATTGCTAGATGCAATCTTACAGCATCCACACACACACAGCCCACACACACATTTGTGACCGAGTTTTTCGAAAAGTTTGTGGAAGATGGATGAATTTTGCAAAAATCCAGATTAAGACATATACTGAAGTCTGGCCACCTATAAATCAGTCATGCCCAGTTTTTTATTTTATTTGAGGACATTTGCTCACCCAAATGCAGTTGCTACAGATTCTTGATAGAACCACATCTTGTAAAGCAGGAAGCAAGTGAATTATTTCAGAATTCACGTTTTAAGGAACATCCTTCTTAACAGGGAATTTGCTTATTTAATTGCACTATATGTGTCATACCATGTGCACAAAAAGGTGCTGTTCATGATCCTACCAATAACAGTCTGAAATTAATACTGTACAATTCAAAGCTAGCCATGACTCACCCTTGCGCTTCACTCTTTTATTACATTTGTAAATCCTTCATTGGATTACAAGAGTGAATATATTTTGTCTTTTTTTTATAGATGCCATTATTTCCAACTCCCCTGCACAGTGAGAAGGCATCTCTACTGGAAGAATTGTGCCTTCGAGAGTGTAACAAAGCAAGTTTAATTTAACGCACAAAATGGTAACCAATTATAACAAAGGCACAAATAACATGTCCCACTCTATTTCCTGCAAGCCAGAAACCATGGTGGGCAACTCATATCCCAACATAGTTAAACTGAGGGGAATGAAGCTGGGAAGCTCTTAACTGTACACTGAGTGAAGACTGCCATAAATGGCAAAGTGGATGTCTGGAACTTCTCTAATGATATACAACCATGTGACATAGTTGTGAGAGTCTCCAACTGGGAATGAGGAAAATTGGTTCAAACACTCACTCAGCCATGAAGCTCACTTGGCAGTGTTGGGTAAGTTTGTCCCTGTCTCAACCAAGCCTACTTCGCAGGATTCCTGAGAGGATAAAATGGGGGGAGGACCAGGTACCTGGCCCTGAAGCCCTTACAGCAAGAGTGGGGGACCATTTTCAACCCAAAGGATGCAAAATCAGGCAGGAGCCATTTTGCCCAATCAGAGAAGGTGAGGGGCAGATGAAATTCTGCACTGGCTTTGTTCCCACCCTTCACCTTCCCAGATCGGGCAAAGGCAAGGGAGGTGCTCAGCTGACTGTGGCTCAGTTGGGAGCTGTTCTCCTGCCCTTTCCCTTCTTTGAAGGGGACAGAGCTTCAGGGAGGGGCAGGGAAGACTTCCATTAGGACCTTGGTGGGCTGGGTGATCATTGAATAAAAATGGAGGAAAAGTTAATAAATAAGCAGTCAAGAAGTAAATCACTCCTGTATCCATTTTCTGTGGAACATGTTAATTTGCCACCAGTGGAAAACGGAAAAAAGAGCCCTGCCAATGCATTCAACTGTACTTTACTTCTGCAATCATAGGAAATGTACTTCGGGTGCAATTGTTACTGTTGAAATACTTGTTACAAGAAGTTGTGACAAGAAATTGCAACATTTTCTCAGCAGCTATACCATTCTTGTATACGTCCTTGGTGTATAACTGGCTTCTCCGACAGCCATGCATCCATTGTGGTGTCAGCAGCCCTTGGGCGCCAATTTTTAAAGCAATGTGCTTCCCTTGCCCCATAGGGCCAAGGGCACATGGACACACTGGCATAAAAGTGCACTTGCATGTGGCATGCAAAGAACTGGAACTTAAAGGGCTTCGACATGCGTGGTGCTTGGAAAGACATGTGTGGTGTATTTCTGGATGTACATATCTTATGTCATAGAAGAAAGGAAATGTGGGAGATAGAGGTGCAGAACATCTTTCAGCCTGAGGACCAAATTCCATTTCTCAGTTCTTAGGGGCCTCATCCCAGTGGTGGGTGAGACAAGGCAAAAGGGGCAGGGATAAAATATCTGCATATTTTAGTTTAAAGGGCGTACTGCCAGTACCTAAACCTTAGCAGAGGTATTTCAACCTTTTAGGCTGAGGGAAAAATGCACAAAATCTGTATGGGGAACTGAGCATGGCCTTATGCAGAATCCCATAGAGCTGGATTTGGCCTTCAGGGCTGAGCACTACAAAGGAAAAAACAATCACAGAATATTCTCAGACCTTGGTAGTACAAGGCATTGTCTTACTGGCAACCTCATCAGTGACACCCCTGGCCAAGGCCAGATAAGACCCATCACTAGTCTAAAGGGTGACAGTACTTTGCATTACTGTACATTGAAGCTCAGTTCACAAAACCAAACCTGTACATTAAGAAAGAACAGATTTTGATATAGACTGGAAACCCATGTAAGCTGGAATTTGGTATGTGGTGAAAACAAATCACAACTCAGCCCACAATTCCAGTGCTCCCTCACTATAATGGCACCAAAAGTGGTTTCAGCAACAACATAGTAAACGCATGCAGAATTGCAAGCTGGCTACAGAGTGAAGCAATCCCATTATCACTTCCCCATTTGCATGCATCCACTCTGCCTTCAGAGCTCATTTAACCAATTACTGGGTCTGTGTGGCAACAACTTGAAATTGTTCTTTACCAACTTTGCCTGAGGCTAGTTGCACGGTGCCATACCCAGTGGTTCCATCAGGCCATAATTTTCAGACAAAAGTACAGGGCCCCACTGTAAGACCACTAGGTCCAGAATCTAAAATTGCCCAGCTGCATTCCTGGCCACAGCTATTTGCAAGAACAAGTGTGGTGTGGATGAATAGTGTTGACTTCAACCAGGGTTCAGTTCCTGCTTCTCCATGAAGCCAATTGGGTGACCTTGAGAATGTCACTGTCTCTCAGCCTACCTCACAGGGTAATTATGAAAATATTACAGGGGAGGAGGCCCTTGTAGAAAAGGCAAGATAAACGGGCAAGAAACAAAATATTTTTGTAGGCATTATGACAACCTTGAGGAAAAATATTGTTGTATTTATAAAATGTCTTCTTATGCATGGCTGTACACAACCAGCAGGTATTTGAAACATGTGACCAGATGACTGTGAATTGGCCCCCATAGACAGTATTCCTGTTTGGTCATGCAAATCGCCCCTGATGGGACAAAACTGGAGAGTGGAGCACTCATCCTGCAAATCTGGCTTGACCTCCATTTGCAAAAAAAAAAAAAAAAAGAGCTAAGGAATTTATTGCATCTGGGATCCTCTCTGGGAGTCTTCCACAAACAGCAGGAAGTCGTGTTGGCCAGAAAGGGGGGGGGGTGAATGAAGAGAAAAATACTAATATCCATATTAGCATAATAGCTTTATTAAGCCATCTCAAAGGTCACAAAATACTGTGCAAGCTTTCAGGTTCTTCAGAACTCCTCATCCAGCAAGACTAGGCTGACCATATGAAAAGGAGGACAGGGCTGATGTAACTTTAACAGTTGTAGAGAAAAGGGCATTTCAGCCAGTGTCATTTGTATGCAATTAGTTCCTGGTGAAATTCCCTCTTTATCACAACAGTTAAAGTTGCAGGGGCCCTGTCTCTTGACCATGTACAAAAGAAGGCAGGGCTTCTGCAGCTTTAACTTTGTGATGAAGAGGGAATTTCACCAGGTTCTGCATATATACCAATGACACCTGCTGTAATTCCCTTTTCTATGAAACTGTTAAAGATACAGGAGCCCTGTCCTCCTTTTCATATGGTCAGCCTAAGCAAGACAGTTAACCCCCCCCCACCCCTGTGCACATTTAGTTAAAATGTTAAGATGGAATAGGTATGGGTCTTGGAGACCTTCAAATTAAGCTCTAGCAGGTAGAACAGCCTTTCCCCTGGTGCCCTCCGGGCTACAACTACCAACAGCCCCTGTCTATGCAACAGATCTGGAAGGCACCATGTTGGAGATAGTTTCAACGTGCTACCTGGGAATCTTACAGCAGCCTTTAGAAATTAGGCAGCAATTCTGCTCTCTCATAAAGCCTGACCGGCTGCGCCTCAGGATCACGGACAGCAGGTAATTTCGCATTAGGCAACCATCAAGACAAACCAAAATTCACTCGCAATACACACACACAAACACCAAGCCCAGCACAGCCCCGAACAGACACATGCACAAACTCTACATCCGCTTTTTTCCCCAGCGCTAAATCCAAAAAGTCTTTCCGGGAGTGGAGAGCGGAAAGAGGCTGATGCTCGGTTTGCCAGGAGGAGGAGTGTCTTTCTGCTCAAAGGGGAAATTAAGGGGAAAAGAAAAAGCTGTCTACGCTTCCTCCTCAGTGCAAGGCGGATGCTGACGTTCCCAAAGGCGAGCGCCCTACTCTGGCCTCCGAACTCAAGGAATGCAGGCGCGATCCTTACCCCAAAGCATGGGATGGCGCTACTCCTGTTCCGGAAACAAAAGGAGCGGACAAATCGGAGGCTGCAGCCTGCAAACCACTCGGCAGCCCCAGAGCTTCTGCCCAACCCCACGACAGATGCACGAGCCGGAGACTTCCAAGTGGCCGGAGACTGCAACCTTCCGCGGCCGCTTTGTTGGCGCCTCCTCCGGGCAACGCAATGACCGAGCTCCAACGGTTTCCGAAAGCCGCGTTTCGCTTCTCCCTGTGGCGACGATTACCACGGACATTGCAGCACCGAGGGGCCCGGAGCGGAGGCACCAAAACAAGCTCACATTGCCCCTTCCTCCCCCCCCCCCCCCAAAGTCCTCGGAAAGGATGCCGTGAGCTCGCTATGTTTCTGGGCACATCCATTCCCTTAAGAGCTCATCCGCCCCGCCATCAGCACATTCTAAGAGATCACACGTTCTGGTCCTCAGGTCCCTCCACCACATACAAACCATGGAGCATCACAAGGCATTGAACTCTTATCGTGCAAAATAGCATTTCCCTCCGAGCCCCGCTCAAGTGTATTCAGGCTCCACATTTCGCATCCACAATGGATTTTCCGATCTTCTCACGTTATATAACCAAAGGGTGAATCAAAGTATCGCAGCAACCCACCCGATCTTCCTGCAAAAAAAATGCCCTCGTAACAGGGGTGGAGGAGGGGGATCGTGGCCCCCTCTCCAAATCAGCCTTCTCCGACCAGGTGCCCTCCAGATGTGTGGACTGCAACTCCCATCATTCCCAGCCAATATGGCAACTCCTCCAAATCACACAATAACTAGAGCAGCCTTCCCCAATTTGGTGTCCTCCAAGCGTGTTCGACTGCAACTCCCATCATTCGCATGCTGGCTGGGAATGATGGGAGTTGTAGTTCAACACGCCTGGAGAGTACAGGGTTGGGGAAGCCTGCTCTGGAGGATCGTGGTCCCACCAACTTTCACTCACTCGAGCATTCATGTGCGCCATACACAAAAGGTTAGTTGTATCCAAAGTTAGCCTAACTTAAGTCCCATTCATTGCAATGGGTCTACTCTCAGTTGGACCGACGTTGGATGCAAGACAAAGAGGGCCAGTTTATCGAATCCTCTTCCGCGTCCTCCCACCAAGCACCGGGATCTTTTCTTCGAAGGGCTGACTTTACCCTGAGCATGCAAGGCAGAACTGCGCTCTGCACATCTCACCCAGCCCGCTTCGGTTCGCTCGCAGGGGCGCTTCCTTACCTGGTAGCCCTAGCAAAGCTTCTGCTGACAAACACGTCTTTTAATTGCCGCTGCAGTACCGCGAGGAGGTGGGAGGAGGCGGGCGTTTAAATAGGGATCCCGCGCGTGACGTCAGGTGGGCGGTCGGCTGGCGGTGTGGGACGTGCCGGCCAACACGTCGAGGGAAGACCGGCTTGCAGTGCGCGTCTGACTCAGCCTGGGCTGCACAGTCACTCGTCGCACATGGCCCCGGTCTCCGGGTAGGTAGGGAAGCACGCGGTCCAGAACTTGCCGCCTCATAGTCACGTCGGGCCACTGGAGGGCAGCAGTGGGACTGGCCGAGAGATCAAGCGGTATGGCGACTAGATAAAATGACTGCAAAAAACATATCCAACCACTTTATGGGAGAAGAAAGGGATAATATTTTTGCTAGTGCAAAACCATCACAGTCTGATACGCTATCCAATAACAGGGTCAAAGCAGACATTACTTTAAATCCATATGTAGCAGCTATGTCTCCTCCCCTATATTTTTACTCTAGAGTAGGCGCAGGACCCTGATCCAGGATCCTATATTTGAGGTTCGTATTGGGCTACCTGCACCTATTCTAGAGTATAGGGTAAAAAAACATGGGGGGAGGGGAAGAGGTAGCTGCTTGATATGTATTTAAATCAACGTCTTCAAAGTATTCACGAAACACTCTTAAGTGCTTGCTCGGTGTTTCCATTCTTATTTAGAAGGAAAAGCAGCTAATTGCCAATCAATTAGCTGCTGCAATCAATAAAGAGCAAGGGCCTTCTCATTCTTGCTCACCTTCTCTGGGAGCCTTGCCTGGGAGAGTTGTCTTTATTCCAACAAGGAAGGCTACAGTGTGATGTAGTGGCTATCTGGGTTCTAGTCCCCACTCAGCCATGGGAGCTCACGTGGTGATTTGGGGCCACTCACAGGCTGAATTCCAACGACACAATAAGCAACTGGGGGAGGGGGAAACAATCGTCAGTTGTATTGACTATCGTGTTGTCCAAATGCTGCCATAGTCAACTCAGTGCTGATCCTAATCCACAGCACAGTTGATTATTTATTACCATGTTGTGTGGGGAGTACCCCCTAGATGAAGAACTGTAAAGTTGATTATTACCCCATCATTGACTATCATGTTGTCCGAATTCAGATGCTCAGCCCAACCTCTCTTACAGCGTTGTTGTTGTGAGGATAAAAATGGAGAGCATTGGGTCAATCTCCTCCCACCTTGTCCACAACTGGGAGGGGTAGCCAGAGAAGGGTAGGCATTCACTCATGACATCACAAGCCCTGCCCACCAAACTACGTCCACGATTAGCATTACTCCGAATGGTCAGTGGAGGGTTACACGACCATAGTGCGATCGAACATCGGAGAAACATTAAAAGTCGCATTTAATCGACACCTTGGAAATGCGCGTTAACGGAGGCTATAAGTCACATACACGTCTGATCTGCGCCCCGCTCGTGTGTACAAAATGACGTCAGAACAAAGTAACGGCTACCCAAATAAGCTGTGAAGAGGTACCCTTAGTCTCACTTGCCTATTTGAGTTCTTCCCCTGGGTGGCACACTGGTGAGGATTCATCCCAGCAAGTCAAATCCTCCTCACTGTATGTCATCCATTACCAAAAACGTTGATTGATCACTCATCTTTCTCTCAAGGATTGGGCAAGTGATGATGGCTGCTGCCTCTGATTGCTCACTTGCCCTTCCCCTCACCCCTGAAAGATCAATCTGTTAGTGTGCTCTCTGAGTGGCAGAGCAGGATGGATTGGGCCCAATAGGACCATGCAGATGAAGAGGGGGAAAGCAGGCAGTAGGTGATCCTGGGAGGAGCAGCCATCACTTCTGCCTGCTTACCAGCAGTGGTGCAAAATGTCCACCTGAGGCAGGAGGACATGCATCCCTGCCACACCATGCTCTGAAGTGCCCACTTGCTGTGGTGACCTATGAGGTATCAGTAGACGGTGCTCCTCTTAGCAGGGGCGGAGTGATCTGTCATCCCTCCTAATCCACCTGAGGCAGGGGAGCCACCTTGCCTTGTTTAAGGGCTAGCCCTGTTGCTCACCTGCACTTACTGTCTGAACCATATGGTGGGAAGGATTGGACCTATTGGGTCCAAACCCTACCACCTAGAGAGAGACTGCAGGCAAGTGAGTGAGAAGACAAGCCTTCTATGCTGCGCCAGCCAGAGACTGTCAATGAGCTGGCAGAGGCAGCTGCTCGTGCTTCGTGCTCATCCCCACCCCCTATCAAGTCAGGGAGCTCAGAGGAGGAGGTGTGGCAGGGAGACAATTTCCAGGGAGGCATTAGGGGGGCCTTTTGCCCCCTTAACAGTCTCTGCTGTAGGGCAGAGAAAGGAAGGAGAGAGGTTGCTCTTTACTATTTGCTGTTTGATCACCTCTCCTCAGCAACAAGAGCTGCTGATTGGCTGCTTTTCCTTCATAGTAAAAAATGGCAGCATTGAGCACACTTTAAAGAAATGTGCTTAATGTAACATGCTAGTAGTTTGCATTCCTATGGACACTTACTTGGGAGTAAGCTCTATTGGACAGTGAGATTTACATCTGAGTAAGCATGCATAGGTGGAGTTGTCAAATCAAGATGATGATGATGATTTAGTGCATTTATATCCTACTTTTTTCCTTCAAGGATCTCAAGGTGGAGTACATAATCCTTTTCCTCTCCATTTTTATCCTCACAACAACAACGCTGTAAGGGAGGTTGGGCTGAGAGTCTGTGACTGGCCCCAAATCACCCAGTGAGCTCCCGTGGCTGAGTGGGGACTAAAACCCAGATAGCCACTACACCACACTGTAGCCTTCCTTGTTGGAATAAAGAAGTACATATTTCCACATGTGCTAAGCATGTATTAAATGTTATTGTAGGCTCTTTATCATTGTCAAACCTCCATAAGTGTATGTTTACAGTCTTACATTTTATTTAATTTTAAAATCTTGAATTTGGGGGCATGTGTGAGTGTGAAACCAGTCCTGACATTATTGTAGCAATAAACATTGGTAAAACATATTTTATGTTTTTAGTATTTCTTATTTTCTAGAATAAATATGTGAGGAATTATGTATTCTAAAGCACTGAAGTCTATTGAATGGATCTGTTGAAAGCTACTTAAGTTGCTGTGCAGTGGTACTGTTTGGTGGAAATGTGCATTATGTTATACTCTCCACAGTATCAACAAATGCTCCATGCTTGATTAGAAGTTACCAATGCTTGCTGATTTGCTTATCTATTTCCCTTTACTGCAACTGACACAATGTTTGTACTCCAAATTAGTTTGACGTTTTCCCTGATACTGGGTTTTGTTTTGTTTTTAACTGTTGTCTGTATTTAAAGAGTAAGGTATTTGACTGATGACTTTCACTGGAATTCAACGTTCAATCTGCAATAACCAAACAGGTCACTTAAGAGTAGCCTCATTTACCTGATATGCCAGTAATGGACAACATGTTTCCCATTTCCTTTATTTGCATCTGGTTGAAGTATTCCCTTTAATAAAGTTAAGTGCACAGTATCAGTTCTGTTGCATTATCTATATAACCTTTGAACACAGGCAGTAAGGAACAATGTACTGGAGTCAATATTTTTTTTAGACCAGGGGTGGGTAACCTGCAGCCCTCATCCCAATTTCATGTGACCCTTACCCTAATTTCAAAAGTTCTCTGCATGCAAACATTTCATACCTCTGGCAAGAGGGATCTGTCCTTTCCCTGGCAGCCCAATGAGAGGGAAGTAAGGTGGGGGGAGAGAAAACAGGGTAGCAGACAGAGAGAGAAAAGGGTGTTTTGGGGTGTGTGTGTGAGAGAGAGAGGGGGGAGAGAAGAGGGTGTCAGAGAGAGAGAGAGAGAGAGGGCTGACCCACTTATTTTTGGTGCTAGCCCTGCCCATCCTGGCTTCTGCTCCACTCATTGTGAACATGATGCATCCCCCTGACAGAAAAAAGAGTTGCCCCACCCCTTTGTTAGACGTCCTTCTCCATGTGTAAAGCAAACACATCTCACAGGGCTAACCCCATTAGTGGGCAGAATGAGGTGGCTGCCTCAGGCAGATAATTTGGGGTGTCACGATTATTAATTTTTACATTTTATTATATTACTGCCAGAGCGGAGGAGAGGTGCTTGTTGGATTTTATCTGTCAGGTGCCAGAGTAGCTTGGCTGCCCTTACTAGGCATCTTGGCTGGGGTGGGGAGCACCATTTGTGCTCTGCATGGGGAGGAAGGAATTGAGATCACATCAATAGACCCACTCCTAACATCGCTATGCCCCACTGGTCCTGTGCCCAGACCTCTGTAATGCAAATTAGTGCTAATGTGAATTAGCGACAGAAAAAAATGTATATCCAATTCCATCATGAGTGGATGACAGAACAAAAGTACTTGACAATTGGAAACAGAGACACTGGCTCAGTTCGTACGACACGTTAAGCAACGGTGGGTTAATTAAACAACCGTCAGTTGAGTTGATTAACGTGTTGTCTGGAGGGAGACACACAACGCACACACAACCCACCGTAAGCTAATCGGGAAAATTAACGCACACACAACCCACAGTACGCTAATCAGGAAAATTAAACAATGGAGAGAAACAACGGAGTCGTCTGGAGCGGTGCGTGGGTTAATCAACTGTGTTGAGTACGTTATCACAAAAGACCAGAGAGGAGAGCGGCAAGAGCGGCTGAATGCGGGCGGCCGCCCAAGCAGATTCCCGGGCTCGCCGCCATAGCAACCAAGGACGCCCGCCTCCCCCACCAGGCAGCCTGCATGGAGTGCAACAAGGGGCCAGCTCCTGCAAGCACGCACGCTGGGTGCTCAGGCAACCACCCAAATGGAAAGGGAAGCACACCAGAAGGGAACCACGACAAAGGGGGGAGGGAAGAGGAAACGGAATAAGCAACACCCCCAGGCTCCCTGGAGCAAGGGGCATGGCCCTCCCACTCCAACAGGGAGAACAGCAACCCACCCGAAGCAGACCCCCACTGCACCGTCACCTCCATCGTCGTCTCACCCAGAAGCACGAGGGCCGGGGAAACGGCGACCAGAGAGCACCCCCATCATCCGCCCAACACGGCTGGACAGCAAGCTAAAGCCACACACATCCCCAAGACGCACGAAACGCCAAGGCAAAGGGCGCCCGTGGGCTACAGCCAGCCACCTGCGGATGTTGTGGAAAACAGGTGGAGGCATGCACAACAATCCCAAGGACATGAAGCGGCCCCGGCCAGCAACGACAACAACGCCTACGCACAGGGCACAATCACACCAAACACAACGGCACACCAGCAACCACCATCACACAAGCACATGGGACGGGGAAAGCCAGCCCAGGGCACAGACCACCATTACCACTGAAACACACACCTGCCGGCACCTCAAGGAGCATCTCCCCCACGCCAGCCTCCTCCAGCAGCAGCAGCCCCATGGCCTTCCTACGGCTCATCTGTGTGGACATACAGGTAGAGGATACCACACCCGACCTCCTGGTGCCAGAGACCCAGCAGGAGGATGAAGGGCCAGGGCCGTCGCGCCCGAGGGTGACTCCGTGAAGGGGAGTGTGGCCACCACTGCAGGGTGAGCACCACGGCCAGTTCCGGCACCCCATACGTGGCTGGGGTTGTCGAAACGCAGCACCACGGTGCAGGGATTCCCTTGCAGCATCTTAGATGCTGTGACGGAGACGGGGGCCCCCTCCACAAGGATGCGCTTTTGCGCCCGGTTCGGGGATTATGCGCATTTTCGCGGAGGCGCATTTACGCCTAATCCCTCTGCACGGGAGGCGGCGAGAAGCGGCGAAGCGCATTAAAAGATGCCCAAAAAGCGCTTTCCAGGTAGTTAATGCGCATAATCGCTTGTTCACACAGCGAAAATGCGCTTTAACGGCCGGAGCAAAATAAAAGTCGCTATTTAACGCGCGTTCGAAAATGCGCATTATCGGGGAGATAACGCGCCTGTACGCCCGTTTTGCGCTCCGCTCGTGTGTAGGTAAAATTTATAATGAGCCTTCAAGGCTCATTAAACGCCCCGTGTGGAGGAGGCCGGGGCCAGTGTCACAGGAGGACCAGGTCGAAATGGAGCAGCTCGTAGAACAACAGGTGGGCGACGTGCTTGAGCCAGAACTGTCACCATCCCAGGATGAGTTGCTGGACATTGATACACAGGTCACCGATGACACCTTCATGGAGATGGAGGCGATGGAGGAGGAGGCGCCGTCAGATAGCAAGCTCGAGGCTGGGGAGGCCATGCTCGAGGAGGAGATCGAGGGGCCTCCACAGCCGGAGGATGAGCCGATGGAGGGAGCGGCCCCCCTAGAGGAGCCACCGCCCGCAGGCGACCACGGTGCGACTGCGGCCGAAGAAGCCCGTCCCCTGACCAACACGCAGAGGTGTGTCCGGATGCGCAACAGGCGCAGGGCAGACCAGCTGCAGGTAGCGAGGGAGTTGGTCACGGTCACGGAGACAACAGGAGAACGCATCCATGGGCTGTTCACACGCATGGCAGGCGAGGAGGAGGCCTGGTGCACCAAGGAGCGCGTCCTTACCGTGTGGACCATGCGCACGGCCAGTCAAGCCATGGAAGAGTGTGCCCAAGCCATACGGGAGGCGGGGAGGGACATGCGTATAGGTCTAGAGCGCCATGTCACCGGGATGACCGAGGCCATGGCGGCCACCGATGGCATCATCGACCGAGGCATGCGAGAGCGCACAGCAGCCATCGACCGCCAAACCAAGGTGCTCAGGGAGCTCGCCCAATCATTCCGGGGCGCCTACCATGGGCCCCCGTAGCCTGCACCCTACATGGGGCCGTACGGATACATGGCACCACCGCTGCAGCAGCAGTACTTGCCCCTGCCAATGGCCACAGCATATCGAGCCCCACGTTCGTCGTCGGCAGCAGCAGGTGCCTCAGGGAAGGCTGGGGGGTGGGGTGGCCGGAGGGCAGGAGCAGCGGAGCATAGGCAGCCGGGCGAAGAGGGGCCGCGACATCCCACCAGACTCCGACAAAGAGGGAGAGGAGGAGGGGGAGGAGGCAGAGGAGAAGGACAAAGAGGGGGCGGAAAGACCCTCCCAGGCATGGCCTAAGCCACGGTCGTCCTACGGGTCCCTAGGCCCATCCGCCAAGGGACCATAGGGGTATACAGTTGTAGAATCGCCCCCACCCCTATACACGATATGGCCCCTTTAGATCCCCATCCCTCTGGCCGGCGCCTCCCTCGGCCTGTTCTAGACGCTCAAGGCTGTGTCCATCAGCATCCCTTTGCAACATTGTTGCACACCCTGGATGCCTCACGTTCCCGGCCCCATCTCCCCTCATTGCAGGTGACGCCAGTCAAGATGGCATCACCCTACCACACACACACACACACACACACACAGGGTTGGATACAGAGAAGGGTTTGCAGGGGAGAGAAGATGACACGGAAGTCCCTTTCTGTCAATGGTATCCTCCCACTGGCAAAATGACGATTCTGGATCCAATTCCCACCAAGGGTTGTGTCCAATATTACTCCTACTTAGAGTAGACTCATTGAAATAAGTGGGACTTAACATAGTCACGACTAACTTAAGTTCAATTCATTTCAATGGATCTATTCTAAGTAGGGCTAACATTGGATGCAACCCCTGAAATGGTATAGTCCAATCAAAGCTTTAATTGCTTCTGCTCCTTCAGTAAACTAGGCCTTAAGAGCTCTTCCACTGGAGGGACTGAACTTAGCATAATATACTGGTCTACATTCTGTGGGAATATGGAGACTGAGAGCAGCCAACTGTCCCCCATTTCTGCTCCTTCTGCTTCCTGCCCTTTCAGCTAGGTGCCCCATTTCTCTACTTTGAGAATTACCTTTCAACAGTATTCTCAGCAAAGGTTGTTCAAGGACATTTCATCTGACTTGTAACCTCTGTAAGAGATATTGGGCATATATGAGTTTCCAAAAATAGATTTTTGGAAGGTCAAGAAAAGCCCTCCCCCCGCCCATGTATGAAAAACTCTGCAGACCTCGCTTACACTTGCCCCTCAAAGAGAACCCTTTGTGGCAACTAACCCTGCCAATGCCACAGCAATAATGCTGCCATCATCTGCAGATTTACTTATAAGTCATGTTGAACTCAGTGGGATTTACTCCTGGTACTGCGCTGCCAATGTCAAAAATGCTATTTTTAAAAGGGGGATTAATTTTTATATTCATTTAAAAAACAGCCTTATATTAATGTTTTACCCTTGGAACAGCTCAATAAATCCACCACCTGTTTTTCTGGCTTCTTTGTTAAGATGGGAGAGAATAATAAAGGAAGGTTATTAGGGTTGATGGCTGGATAGTGGCACAGAGGCTTCAAAGCTTATAGTGGGCCTGAAATCTCATTGAAAATCTGCATGCAGGTTATCCAAGGTTGCAGCTAACTGAGCCCCGGGGATCAACAGAGTTTCTGCTCATCATGCTGCCTGGTATCTCTGGGTGCCTCTACAAGAGCGATTTAAAGCTCTTTCAAGGTGCATTACAGATTTTACCTCTGCAAGAACGGAGTGCAAATCGGGGGTTGAGGCGCTTTTTACTTCCGATTATTTGCATCTTCGCATGCGCGTTAAATAGTGAGTTTTAATTTATCGCAGGAGTTAAAGCGTCTTATGGCCATGTAAACATGCGATTCTCCACATGTAAAGAACTTTAAAGCGCGTTTCATACAGCCTGTAATGCGCTTCACCGCCTCTCGTGAATAGATATTAGGAATAAATGTGCTTATCCATAAATGCGCATAATTGGACAACCAGGTGTCAAAGCAAATCTTGTAGAGGTGACCTCTGTTGCATTATTGATGGGAACTAGAAAGAGGTGATGATTTGGGGCACATCACTTTTTAGAATCTCTCTCTCTCTCTCTCTCTCTCTCTCTCTCTCACACACACACACACACACACACACACGTATATAACCCTTTTAATATTTTGAAGAACAAATTAGTGGCCGAAGCATTTTTAGGTTGCATTTAGTTATGTTTGTTTTACAGCATTTCTGGGCAAGCGAGCACATCCTTTACCATATTTGGCTAACAAGGTTATGTGTGCTCTATTTCACCAAGGGAGCATTATGTCGGCAGGAGCTGTACAGTTATGACAAACAGAAAAAAGGGAAAGCTAAATCTGTGTAAAAGTAGCCAAAGAATGAAAGGGGAAAGCAGCCTTCTCTGACTAGAAGGGGAAAAAAACTATTTAATACAGCTGGCCCAGAATGCTGGGAGTAGGCCTTTATAACGTCGTCACTTTAGTGGACACTGGCAGCTCCAATGTCAGTGGGGTGGTGAATCTGCTCCAGGTTTCAGTCAGAACCAGTCAGAAATGGATAGAAGCTAGGATAGCTCCTTTAGAATTCTGACTGATTCTGACTGAAACCTGAAGCGGATTTGCCATTCCACTGATATTGGAGCCACCAACCTTCATGGAGTTCAGTCCTCTACTCCAGAGCAGGATTCTTCACACACTCTAAGCCCACTCCTTCACATACTATTAATCCAGGAAATCCAGTTCATAGTATGTCACAGACAGCAGTATACAAAGTTTACCACTCCGCAGTTGTGTCTGCGCAGATTCCTTCAGACATCTTAAGCAAGAAAATGAACCTACCAGCTCTTCTTTCAGGGTCATTCTGACCTGCGGGAGGGGAGGGGAGGGGAGGCTAGAAGCAGAACAAACCCAAAATATACCATACATTGCCCTGAAGCAGCACTGTTTCTTCTTTTGGCATTGACATAGCACACTTGTTAAAAAAAAAAAGGTCACCATTAGTGTAATCATTAGATCTCTATGGCCATGCTGTTCTAACTTGAATTGCCATGCAGGGGAAGATTTGGGGTGGGTGGGTGCTGCAGCACAACCCTCCCCGACCCATCTATAATCCTCCTTGAAAATTGCTCCCTGCATGGCAGTTAATCTGAGAAAAAGGCCCTTCCATTGGCACCAGTGGACTCACATGGCTTGGTGGAATAGTTCTAGAGCCCTGGGAAATAGATTTTGACCCAGGCCTAGCAATGCCCCTGCTTCCAGGTAAGTGTGCATAATGCTGCAGCCATAGTCAACTTGCCATTTTCCTTTTCATACCCTCCAGTTATGGGTTCATTCAGAGTTTAGAGCACTGTCTGGCTGGACTGCATAGCAGAACTCATAAGCCTGGCTTGTTTTTGGACTGCATGAACTATAGTTAGATCACTGATGCAGTAGCAACACATGCATTATTTAGCAACTATTTTAGAGTACCACCAGCAAAGTGAACCTTGGACAGCTTGCCAGTCTGTTGAGTTTCTTGTTATTTGCTAAAACCAAAAGGTCAGAGCATAATGCAGAAAAATAAAATCCAAGAGAGAATCAGAACAATAAATCCAAGATGTATAATACAAGTGGAACCATAGATTTTAAAAAAGCCACCCTAGTCTAATTCTTAACATGATGTTCTGTATTGTGATTACTTTGACAAAGGATAGCAGTAATTTAATGTATGAGTTTCTAATTTTCTCAGCTGCTGCAGCATAAATAACATGTTTATCATAACTAGCCAGCAAATAATCCAGTCAGAATCCATCATTCCAGAAAACCTTTTCTAAACCACAAGGTATCTATCTCTAGAATCCTTATAGAGTAAACTATTCAAAAGACATTCATTATGTACTACCTTTCACGTAATTTTGCCCATATGTAACCCACTGCTGATCTGTAGGAACTCTGAAGTATGTGCCCTCTAAATATTCTTATGACATAGTTTGGAAATGCAATTTTTTAAAGATGCGGAGAAGATAAAACATAAATAGCCCTTTTCAAATACCTGAAGGACCATCACACAGAAGAGGGCAAAGGCTTGTTCTTTACTGCCCCAGAGGGCAAGACTAGACCTAATGGGCTTAAGCTACAGGAGGGTAGATTTGAGTTGAATATTAGGATAAACATCTTGAGAGCATGAACAGTTCAATAATGGAACCAATTACCTAAAGGGGTGGTGGGTTTTCCCTTGCTGGAGGTCTTTTTTGTTTTTTTTTAAATAATAATTTTATTAATTTTCAACATATATCACATAAGATAAACATAATACATATATAACCCTCAACAACAACAACAACCCCCCCCCCCGTGCTCCCCTTCCCTTGAGACATTCTTACTCTAGTATTTTATACATTTTTCCAAAATTGCATTGATTCTTTTGAAGGTGTACGACCTCTCCCCTTTTCTAAAACATATTCTAGAAATACTCCCCAAATACTTCCAAAATCATTCTTTTCAGTTAATCCCATCTTAACTTTCATTATACATATTAATCTATCATTACTTGCAATATCCCACACTCCTTTATACCATTATTCTATACTATAATTCCCTTGTATTTTCCAGCTTTTAGCTATCATTAATCTCGCCTGTGTCAGGAGATTGTTTATCAATTCTTTTATATTATTATTAACATATTCTTTATCAAATAACCCAAATAAAGCCATATTTGGACTTGCTTCCACGTTCTTACCTAATATCTCACTTATCTCCTTAAAAACTCTATCCAATTTTTTTTTTAACATATTCACATGTCCACCACATATGGTAATATATCCCCACATCCTGACAACCCCTCCAACAGGACTTTGATATTTTCTTATCTATCTGATGTAATCTTACAGGGGTGAGATACCATCTCCAAATTATTTTATATTGATTTTCTTTTATCCTTATTGAAAGGAACTTTAAAGTTCTTGATTTCCATATCTTTCCCCAACTGTCCCCATCGATTTGAGTTTTTAAATCCTCTTCCCAGTTTGTTTTCAGAATTTCTTGAGACTCATCCTCCTCTAGCAGTATCTTGTATATATCACTCGTTAAACCTTTTTTACTTTTACTTTTATTTCCTCCCTCCTTCTCTCTAGCCTCAATTAGCTTTTCAAATCTTGTTTCCTTTCTACACTCCTTATTTTCCTTTTTCCATTTTAGTGTCCACTGTTCCAATTGCAAACTCTTAAACCATATTTTTTTTTGCCCTATTAGAACCTCTTCTATTTGCTTTTTATTACTCAATCTCCTTACCCAATCTTTCAATTTAATTATTTTTTCCCCCTCAATAACCCTTCCAATTCTCCTCTCAGATTACCTGGGAAGTTTTCCATCAAAACAACTGGGGCCAGAGGGGAAATTCCTGGCATTAATTTCTTCTTATATCTTTCCCAAATTTCTCTAATATTCCTTAAGATGGGATTTTCTATATCTTTGTATATTACTAAAAAAAACATTTTGAAGCTTTAACTCTATTTCTCTTGTCTGCGACTTTAACCATTCTAAATCCTCTTCCCCTACTATGCTATTTATAACATATCTTAGTTGATTAGCTCCATAATACATCTTTATATTCGGAAGTCCTAAGCCTCCTTCCCTTTGAATCTTATACCATTTTGTTTTATTAATTCTTGATTTCTTATCCCCATTACAATAATTATTTATCATACTTTGCCAACTTTTTATTACTACTTCTGTTATTTTAATTGGTAACATTCTAAACAAAAAATTAATCTTTGGTAATATAACACTACCCAGCCCATTAACATTTAGAGTTATTAATCTTACTTTATTTTCCATATCTCCATTTTTAATTTAGCCTTTAGGTCTCCTAATGTGCCACAATTACCTCCCTTCCCTCCCCCCTTCCCCCACATATATCCCCCACTTCCCTCCTTTCAATCCTGGGTTCCCCCGAGCAATGGCTCCTCTTCCCCTCTTTTTAGAACCCTTCGGGGGGGATGGCAAACACCTGACATGGAACCCAAACAGAACCCCCTCTCCCTTGCTTCTATTATTATCCCTCTTTAAACCATCTCTCAGTCACAAACTGCTTCCTCCAGCTGCCCCTCCTTCTTCTATGTCTTGTTCTTCCTCCATCAGACCCAGGCTCCTCAGCAGATCCATTCCCTGCTCACATGATGTTATTCTCTGTTGTTTTCCCTTGTATATAAATCTCAAGATTACAGGATATCCCCAGTTATAAGCAATTGAGTTCTTGCGTAGAATAGTTGTACACAACTTCACACTCTTCCTCCATTGGATGGTTTGATAAGAAAGATCCTGATAGATCTGTATTGGTGAAGATTGGAACATCAATTGCCCAGCACTTCTGATAATTTGCATCAATTTCTCTTTTTTGTAAAAGCTGGCAAATCTCACAATTATATCTCTTGGGACCATCCCACTTCTTTTAGGGCCAACTCTGTGGATCCTTTCAACGTCCTCTTCAGCCCAAGATCCCTGAGGGTCCACCTCCTTAATCCATTGCATGACTTTATCTCTCAGTTTCTTTAAATTTTCCTCTTGCTGTTCCTGGAAAAATCTAATGCATATATTCATTCTTCTATCTCTGTCTTCCATAGAAATTAAACGTAAGTCCATATCTTGTACAATCTTTTCTTGCTTCTCTATCTTCTCATTGTTCTGCCCGATTTGTTGCTCCAACGATTCATATCTGTCATTAATCTTTTGAAAACTGCTTTGTAATTCCAATTGACAAGTCTGTACATTTATCACCTCTTGCATAATCTCCTGCTTCTGTTTATCTAGCATGCCTTGAATGCTAGCCTGTAACGCTTCCAGGGTCATTGGCTCCGTTTGTGGTTTCGTTGTCTTGGGAACTGCTCCTGGCTTAGCTCCATCTTTATTATTCCCACTTCCGGATGCCGGTCCTGTTTTCCCATTTGCCATGGCTGTGGCTGAATTCTCTGAATTCTTTCTAGTCAGACGAGACCAAGCTCTATCCGAGGGGTGATCCTTCGCTCCTTTTTGGCAAGGTTCCTTTACTTTCCCCCCCTCTGTCAGTCATCAGACATTCAGCCAACAGTTTCAGCGTTACGGCTCTCTTTTAGCTTTTATTAAAGCCTCTGCTAATTATCTAATTAGCATATATTGTCCAGAAGCCTTCATGAGTACAAATTCTTCTATATTTGTTTCAAATTGTGTTAACAGAGATATCTGCCGTTTGTTATTCCCGTCCCAGCTTGGCTGCTCTCCCAGATCGTTAAAATGCCAGGCAGCTGATTTATCTACCGCCTTCCAATCGTCATCTTTTTTCTTTAGTAATTCCCGTAGTCAACTCTTATCTCGACTTACAGTTTGAAGCTTTCTTAATTGGGATATTTCTCTTTTTCATTTAACTCCCAAGGGAGAGAGACAATCCCCATCCGTCTATTCCATGTCTGACGCTTCGCCCCCCCCCCCCCCCGAGGTCTTTGAGCAGAGGCTGGACAGCCATCTTTGGGATGTCTAGCTCTGGATTTCCTGCATCGAGCAGGGGCTTAAGACTAGATAGCCTCCAACTCTATGATTCTTAGGGTTCAATTCCACTTGGAAGCTTCTGAGTTTCCTATGCCCTGCTGCACTGCACTGAAGCCAGCAGTGGGGCGCGGAGCAGCAGAGGTGATTTTCACCTCCCTGACTTTTGTCTTGGGTGATTTTTGCTAGATGGGTTTTTTTGCCCATCTAGTAAGGGTGCTTTGGAGGGTGAGGGAAGGAGGATGGATAAATCTGGTCGCTCCTCTTCCCTGCCCACCAGAACACCCCCTTTCCTCCTCTGTGGTTGAGTTTCTGACCTCAAAGTTCTCTCTGGACCAGCTGCAAGGGTGATGGGTCTGAGATTGAAATGCTGTCTCTGACCTTGGAAGGGTTTTCCTACCAGTCCTGTGGATTGCTCTCTCAGGGGAGTAAGGTACAATCACATGTACAGATTTAGAAATTGCCAGCTTGTGCAGACCTAGAAACTGCCTTTACTAGGAAAATAATTCATGGAACAAGATACTAAAATGTCTGAAATTATTCACTTGTTCAATGGCAAATCCATCCCATTGTCCACCTATGTTGCTTTAGTCTTTTGGCAAATGCAACCACCTTGGTTTTATTGTAGTTAACAGTGAAGGGTTCTCTTTGACCTCTAACTTCAACCCTTTTCAACATACATCTCAGACTGATTGATTTTAAGTGAAATAAGGGCCATTTCATAAGCCTATAATATTATGGAAATTTTACAATGTGCATGAGATGGGGAGAGGGGCACAGAAGCAAGATCCTGTAACTCATTAGTAATTTTCAGATGTTCCTCCATTTGTCCACTAAACATGAGGTGGAGGCAGGACTGCACTCTACTAGTCCCACCCATGACATTGCCACACCTCATTGGCTGCAAGCAACGTTTTAAGATTTTTTTCAGATTGCTCTGTAGTGTAACTGCGCCAATGAGTCCAGGCTATTGGGCGGTATAAAAATGCAATAAATAAATAAATAAATAAATAAATATATAAACAAATAAATAAATAAAATAATTCCAGCCTGGCTGTTCATACGCAGGATATTAATTGTTGCTAATGAGCAATTTTGGTAAGGCCAGTGACTTTATAAATTGTTCTATGCATAACAAGCTCACATTTCATTTTCAATTAAAAGTAACACAAAGATTTAAAAATTAGAACTACAGAATTTGTAGTCTGATTACAGCCAATGAACCAAATGCATACTGTATAAATTTATGCCATAGGAGATGGAAGCATGGGGAAAAAAACACACTTCTTGTTTGGTAGTTTCCTGTTTTTTCCCCATTCTGAAAAGTTGTAATGCCTCAGCTAAGGCTTAGTTACTGACAGTAAGAGGTTTAAGCTAAACTATACTAGTTGGGTATTTATTTATTTATTTATTTGCATTCTGGCTCTGGCCCTTTACCTTCAGCCCACCCACCACTGGAATGCCCACCCACCCTCACCCGGAGCTTCTCTGGAATTGAATTCAGCTTTCAATCGAAAGAGGTTAAACACCCCCAGATAATGGAAGGACCAGACCTGGCACTCTGCTGTATCTCTTGTTTAGAGAAAGCAGATCTGGGAGAGACCTTGGCCTAAGATTTCGGAAATTAAACATTGCCAGTCAAGCTAGGCATTAGTCAGAATGATCTAAACAGACCAATGGTCTGGCAATATAAGGTAACTTCATCTGCTTGTGGGCAAATAAGTGATGTAAAACCATGGGCCCAGGAAAGGTGGGGCTGTTCCTTCTCCAAACCAGTGAAAATATTCTTGCATCAGCACAACTGGATCTCCCTGCCCCCACATATTCTGACGAAGTTTGGACAGGCTGTAGCCCACCCCATCAAGCCCACCTGATCCTTTGCATTCTGGAGACAGAGCACAGAATCCTGAGCGTGAGTAGCCAACATGCAGGGTTCACACTACAGGCTAATCCACCATGCTTTATTATGTCTGAATGCAGTGTGTTTTACGCAGGGTGGGTTATCATATTGTCTCAGAGCAGCATGTGTTCTGCAGGGTGGCTTGTTAACCATTCACTGTGGTTGATTTTTCTCGAACAAGCCACCTTGAGAACCCATAGCTTGTTATTGGGTTGTTCAGAATGGTTAACAAGCCACACTGTATGATTAACAAGCAATCCTGTGGAAAACACCATGTTCAGACAACACGATAACCCATGGTTCAACAATACACACTGCGGGGGTGGGTTAGTGTGTAATGTGAACCCAGCCTAAGACTCTGGCTCAATTCGGACGACACAATAAACAACTGGTGTGGGGGAAACAATCATCAGTTGTTTTGACTATTGTGTCATCCGAATGCTGCCATAGTCAACTCAGCGCTGATCCTCATCCACACCACAGTTGATTATTTATTACCATGTTGTGTGGGAAGTGCCCCCTAGGGTTAGGGTTAGTCAACCCACCATTGACTATCGTGTCGTCCGAATTGAGCCTCTGACTATACATAGGCTGACCATATGAAAAGGAGGACAGGGCTCCTGTAACTTTAACAGTTGTAGAGAAAAGAGAATTTCAGCCAGTGTCATTTGTATGCAATTAGTTCCTGGTGAAATTCACAACAGTTAAAGTTGCAGGGGCCCTGCCTTCTTTTGTATATGGTCACTTCAATATAGTGCCTGCAACTTTAACTGTTGTGATGAAGAGGGGATTTCACCAGGAACTAATTGCATACAAATGACACTGGCTGAAATTCCCTTTTCTCTACAACTGTTAAAGTTACAGGAGCCCTGTCCTCCTTTTCATATGGTCAGCCTAACTATACAGACATCCTGACTAAAACATCCAGTCAGCCTTTCTCCGCCCCTGTTCCCCCCTTCACTGTCAACATGCTTTTTGAAACACCTTGTCTGATGAAGACCTCAAAAACTTGCACATTTTTTGTGATCTTTGGGTTGACCTGATAAAGATATTACAGTATGTGGATTTTCTTATGTCCATCATGGCTGCCTTCCCCCCCCCCCTCTTTTTAATGGTGTAAATAATTTGTGGACTCACCCTTATTGGTCGCATCTTGTGATGCTCTGACTGTAGCATATATTGAAGAGTAAGCAATGACGAGTTAAGCATTTGTCACTACAGAGGCATAAAACAATGGCAACATAACATAAGGTGCACACAGACACCACAACAGACTGCTATTGCTTTGCCTTACCTCCTTGTGTCTGGCTCAAAGTAAATAGCTTATCATCAATGTTTGCTTATGTTGAAGTGGCCTCTTCACTAAGAGCAGGGAGCTGATTGTGACATTAATGGGTAGGAAAGCATCAAGGGAGAAAATTATGTTCAAGAGTCACTCAGACTGTTCTGAAAAGGCCGTGACAGACTCTTGGGAGCTACTGCAGAAACAGCCTCATGGAATAACAGCTATCAGCCACAAAAGAAGGGGCTCCAATTAGTAAAGTCTGAGTAGATTTATGGGCTGATTTGGGGATGGGTATAAAATAAAAGTATGAGTGATTTGTCATCTCCCTGGCATTATTCAATCTATCAAACTTGATTAAGATGTAAAAGGATTCTCTTTGGATTCTGAAGCAGGGTTCCTGCTGAAAGCCAGAAAAAGAAAAACAGGCTCACCGAAGCCAATGTGTGCAAGTGCCTGAATTTTGGGTTGACTGCCAAAATGCAGAAAGCCAGAACTTATTGAGCAAAAGTTGCCATAATAGCTTACTTACGGTAAGTATGGTATGTGCATTAAGGAGCCAGACTGTGAAGCTGACCTCCCCCAGAGCATCATTTGAGAAGGTTCAGAATCTGCAGCTAGTACAAAATGCTGTAGCCAGATTCTGGCCAGAAGCCCATGGAATAGATTGTGTTACCCTTTCCTTTTCTGTGAAGCCTTTGGCACAGCCTCCTGGTTCCCATGCCCTGCTGTAACTTAGCTTTTGATTAACCTAAGTACATGTAACCGAAACGATCACTTGTTCTAAATCTTATTTTGTTTACCCACATCTGCACTTCCCTCCCCTTTCACTATTTCTTCAAATTTTAGATTGTAAATTCCTTGAGGCAGGGACCTACCCTTTTATACTCTCTAACGCTATAGGGCAACACTGATAGTGTTGGCTCATTTGTTTCTGAGCACAGTTCAAAGGGTGGATGATGACTGTGAATCCCTGCATGGTTTGGTACAAGCCAGGGTAACTAAAGGACCACCTTCTGACACATGAACCTGTCTTCCCATTGAGATAATCAGTGGAGACTTTGCTTTGTGGCCTGTCACAATCAGGGGTGCAATTGGCCATGACAGAGACAGGGTCCTTTTGGGAGCTGCATGTAGCTTCTGGAACTCCTGACCTCAAGAGTTCAGTATACGACCCCCAAACTGCTCAGATTTTCATCAGGCATCATTTAAAAGCAAAACCATGATATGCCATTCACAGTACTCAGATACCAATCTCATAACAATACTAAGCACCATTTGAGGCCTTTGCTAATTTTTGTGTTCTGTTTCATCGTTAACTCAAGTGCAGTTATGATGCTCTTTGAAAACTGCTCCTTTTTTCATAGAGCCCATGGCTAAAGGTGATTTTTGTTCCCCCTCCATGCTTTTGAAAATTTGCTGCAACAACTGCCACTGTTTTTTCCTCTGCTGCTGTGCCTTATTTCTCATTTATGTGTATATTGTTTTGTTGGGATTTTAAAATCTTTTATCTCAATTTATCAGCTGCTTTGAAGTCATGGGATTTTTTGGGCATGGAAAAAAAGCAGCCTAAAAGTACATAGATTCTAAAATACATTTAACCTGTTGTAGAATGAGTGTTTCCTGTAGCCTTTCCCAACCTGGTACTCCAGATGTGCTGGACTACAACTCCCATCATCCCCAGCCAGTAGCTTTGCCCAACCTGGTGCTGTAAATATGTGCTGACTACAACTCCCATCAGCCCCAGCCAAATGCCAGTAGCTTTGCCCAACCTGGTGCTGTAAAGATGTGCTGACTACAACTCCCATCAGCCCCAGCCAAAAGCCAGTAGCCTTGCCCAACCCAGCACTGTAAAGATGTGCTGACTACAACTCCCATCAGCCCCAGCCAAAAGCCAGTAGTCTTGCCCAACCCAGTGCTGTAAAGATGTGCTGACTACAACTCCCATCAGCCCCAGCCAGAAGCCAGTAGCCTTGCCCAACCTGGTGCTGTACGGTTGTGCTGTAGTCCAACACAATGAAGAGCACCAGTTTGGGGAAAGCTCATTTACAGGGTACATACACTTGCTGCCTCCATAGCTTGCATAGACACTTCCCTGCTTGCCATTTTGTAAACAAAATACATTTCACATTTCAAAATATATCTTTCATCTCCATGTTGTGCTCCTAAACAGAGAAGAGGCAACTCATGGGACATTCCCCCTCCTAAATATTGGCATAAAAATATATATTCAGGAACGTTGCAGTGTCACCTTCTAATTTCTGCTTCCACTTTAGTTGAGGCTGGAACAAGATATAAGGATGAGCAAAGCCTCAAAAGATGCTTAATATTATTGTTCTGTGAATGGGTCTATCCTTACGAGGTGGGTGGGCTTGCTTGAAAGTGATGCTTGCCTGAAATCCAGGCTTTGACAATAGAATGTTAATAATGGTCCCCTGAATGGGCAATTCATCTTCAGGGATGGGACCTCCAAACAACTACTTAGCAGATTTTGCAAACACAAACAGCTGTTTTTGCAACTGAATGGAACTGAGAGGAACTCAAAATGCTGCTTTATACCAGGTTAGCCTCTTGGTCCATCTCGGGGTGGCCACTTACAAATCAACAAAAAAAAAGAGGGCATGTGTCACTAAAAAAAGAAGAAGAGGACACCTAATTGCATAACATTTGCATCTGCTAATTTAGAAATAATTTAAACAGAAAGACAGTACATCTCCTCATAGATCTGACCCGTCTGCATGCTCAGTCTGCTGCACAGCTGCTAATGTTTGGTGGGTATTGGTTCTTATGGTTCTTTATCTTTGTACTGGACGTGGACTGGGCATCCTTCAAATAGAGAAAACCTTCAAAATAGAGGACAGTGCTCTGGCAACCTTTCTAACAGAGAGTTGTGCTCTGTAGAAGAGGACATATGGCCACCATGTAGCCCCTTTTTGTCTGCTCTGACTGGTAACTGCTCAGCAGGGTCTTGGGCAGAGAGAGGTCTGAGCTTGCTGAAGCATCTTGGGGTGCAGGTCTCCCTTCTCCCTGCGGAAGTGATGCAGTTCAGCTTTGATTGATACTCTATTTGTTTATTTGAAAAGAAACCAAATTTTACAAAATTGCCCTAAATCTCCAGTCTTCCATTTCCCAAAAGAAACCAAACCCAGCTAAGGCTGCCCGTGAAAACCTTCACTGCTTGGGGAAACAGAGCTCACATAACAATACAGCGGACGTCTTTTTATACAGGGTGCATTAGTGCAAATGGGCTGAAAGCAACAGCTATAAATAAACCTTGTACTTCTTCAGCTAATAAGTATGTGTTTGCCATTGCATTTAGAGAAAAATATGGAAACACTTTTATGAGGGTCTCCCCTGCCCCAATTTTTTTTTAACAAAGAGACAATGCAATGTAAAAAACACACACCCTGTAATTGTGTGTGGTTCAATCAATGCATGGATTATATATATTATTTAGCAAAAAATCCTTATGTCCTACATATGGAAAGATGCATAAAGTTATATTCAGGCATTCATATGTAACTGTAGTAGGACAAATCCAAACGCAATGCTATTGCATCAGAATTGTCCCAAATGCAAAAACAATAACCTTCCGGAAGACAGAATCCAGAAGAGCATTGCAAAAGAAAGGACAAGTCAGTCACACTGAAAAGCTTATTATCAAGGCAGCATGCGAATAGCCTTCTTAATCTTTGTGGTTCCGTTTCCTACAAAATCTCTGTTCCCCAGAGATGTAGAACGCATCCCAGCATCATAGGAATATGCAGTAATATCATATCCCAGAAGAGTGGCTGTGATAGTCTGCTGAAAAGTGTGGGGGACAGACAAAGGATCTTGGGGGAGGGGGACATATATATATAATCATAATAGGATATTATCCACTTTTACTGCATCCCAGGGGATTTATTTAGTTTCCTAATGACATCAGCGGAGACAAAGAAAACTGCAGGAGTCAGTTGAGGACTATGTGCGGTGGCAAACAGTAGGTTCTGCCAAAAAGAAAGATTTGATTCATATCAGGGCCAGACAGACACAGGCTTATACATTTTCTCAGAGTGCACCTTAGATTCCCCATTACAGCACACACACTACAGCACATTTCAACAGGCAGTACATAACATGGAAAGAAGGTGTTTGTTGCCCTGGCAGGCTGCTGGAGAAAAGATCCCTCTTGTCAGAGGTCTGAACTGACTGCTTTCAGATCACATTTTCAAATTAGGTGGAGGGGTGCAGGTTGCCCATCCCTGGTATAAATGGAGAGGAATAGTACATAAGAACATAAGAGCCATGCTGGATCAGACCAAGGGTTCATCTAGTCCAGCACTCTGTCGAACGGGAACCCACAAGCAGGAGAACAAGTCTACCACACTTATGGTAAAATGAGACTGTGGAATCTGCTACTTCACTTGATATTGCAAGTGAGGCACTTTTTTTTAAAGTGCTCCCTGGAGTTAAGTAGAAAACCAGTACTGGAAGCAGAGGGCTGAGCTAGAATCCATAATGCTCAAAAGGTTTGGCAGCTCTGCTGACCTGTCCAATCCAGAAAGGAGCTTTTCCACCGGTGCAAAAGGAACAGTGGGAGTGCAGCACAATTATTAGGATACTGACTTGGAAATAAGCACCATTTTGTTATAGAAAAGGAAACTTTAGCTTTCAAATAAAATTAATAAATTGAACATCTATAACTATGTGCATGACCAGTCAGGCAGACTCAACTACAGAATGTTTTTAAAAAGAAAGGATACTAGTGAGGTCAGCCCCAGCAGGCTCTGGCACGCCCCCACTGGCCCAGGTGCTACCTCTGGGCCTGTTTGCTGCTGTCCCATCACCTGTCACTCTGTGTAATAATTTGGGGGCCCATAAACTGCAGAGCCATGTGCTTAAGAGTCTGGCCCTAGTTGCACCACTGGTTGGGACATAGCCATTTATGGTTTCATAGACCAAAATTACAATAAGGAGTAGGACTCAACAACTTCCTCCTGTCGCCAGATAGGTGGTCAATTTCTGCAGCAGCTGAAGCCTCAGAACAGTCAACATTGATTCTATCACTAGATTCTAAACAGAACAAAATGATATGGAGGTGGTAAAAGGTGGACACTGCTGGAACCTAGGCTTGCAGGCAGAGCAGCAGATCGATGAGAAGCCGAGGACTGAATCAGCATGCCAAAGGGAGGTGAAACCCTCTCCTCCTTAGCTACCAAGGCCTGCAAACCACAATTATTTCAATAACGTGGTTCGAGCTTCACCCACAACAGATAAGCACCGATGGTATAGTTTCAAAGTACCCCAGAATGTTCTTTTCTCATTAAATGTTTAAAATGCTGCCATAACTATAAAGACAATTAAAGATTCCCCCTGCCACAAATATTTAATAAGTTCCAGTGACTACTAATATGTAGGCATTTATAGATTTTTGTCTGATGGAGTAAGTAGAATACTGTAAACTACAAGAAATATACAACCAACAGGGCAGCAACAGAAGCATAGCATATACACCCATTAAAATTTGAATTATGTATCAGTGTATCAGAAACTAAAGGATATATATATGCACAAACAAAACCATTTTTTTATTCTTGAGCCTTGATATTTGCTCTGGGTTAAAGGAAAGTCACAAAATAGACACCCTATAGCATCAGAAAAGACTTGACTACAGAATTCAGGTTTTATTCCACAGCTTTTGATCAATGCCAGTGATACAAGCTATATGAGTTTCCATTAAATACAAGTTCATCTTCAGATTCCAATAACTATATGAGTTAATGAAAGACAATTGACAGCAAATGATTAAGTCACTCATCAGTTTTGGACCATGCTTAAGTATTACTGGAATCACTGGAGGTGGGATGGCAAAGATAGGGAAGTATTGTCTAAGGAAAGTGTGGATGATAATCGCTATTGCCATCTTCTGGTAGGAGAGTCTCATGGTTCTTGTTTGTCAAATAATTAAAAAATAATATCCAAAGTGCTTAGCTCTGTTTGGGAATATTTCTGCAATTACAGTTTTTCTTCAAAGTCTAGTAAGTCTATGAAAATGTAAAATACTAGGAAGAAACCAGAAAATACTTTTCCGAATGACTGACCATCTAATTACCTGCCTGAATAATAGTTGATTAAACCCACCTTTATAGTTCACATCAGCTAATTATTGCTCAAATGTCAGTGCAAATGCATACTTTTGTATGCCTCCACAGCTATAGGATCAACTAAAATGTGCGTGTCAACTCAGCTCTCAAGGCTGACCAAAGCATTTCTCAATCTGAGAATGTGTTGAATGCATTTTAATTTGCAGTCAAATACATGTTTGTTGCAGAGATGCTTGAAGACATATATAGGGCAACCTATTATTGGTACAATGCCAGCAAGGTAATCAGAATTAATTACACTTTGAGTAGCTTACCCCCGAATACAAGTAATTGCATACCAGAGCCATAATTCAGCAAAACTGAATTCCCATAGCAGCATCACTTTTTATTATTCATGATTAATTCCAACTTTTCACAAATCAATTTATTCTTCTGGGTCAACAGCAGAAAAGCATTTTTTCCTGTCTTGTAGCAGAATCATTTTGTAGCAGATAGCAACATGCAGCCTCTCCGAAAAGGTAAGCAGCGTCAAGTTTAAAAATAATGCCTTAAGTCTATTCCATAGTATTTCAGTATAGATACAGTGGCCTGCTGAAAGTTGCAAAATATCAAATAACTGAAACACACTGTGTGAGCATGTACAGATATACACACTCTTGCACAAGGAGAAACTCTTCTGGTTCAAACTGGTGAGTGTTAGAGTGTATCAACACTCAAGATGGGTAGCAACCCCTTACGCCATACACTTTAAATCAGTAATACAATTCCAGTTCACCCAATAATCTTTTTTGGGCATGAACTCTTCTGAATATAATAAGAGAGAGTTGCTACATTTTTAATGAATTCCAACAATTGCCGCTAAAAGCAATGGTTTTATAAACAAACCACTGGTTCATGAAATGTCAATACATCTCATCACACATAATCTAAGCCATTTGTTTGGTCCTAGAATAGACTGTTAATGAGGAAGACATTAAGACAATAAAATATAAGGAGTCTGACTCCATGGACTATATAAAACAAGTTTACTTTGTTTTAATAAGTCAAGTATTTAATACATGGCAGGTACATCTTAGGTAAGAGTGAATTGCCTCCTGTTTGGACCAGAATGTGGTACAGATTCCAAATAAATCTAAAGATATTGTATATTAACTCTTTAATGATTATCTACTCGCCAAATATAGCGCTAACAGTCATCAGGAGAGAACTGAGAAAAGCACATTTAAGATAGTTTTTTTTAAAGGTATAAAAAAATTATTACTCCTGTAAGCTTCTTAAAACGTACTTTAAAATTAATTTCTCACCTTCAAACAAATGTCATACTTTAAAAAATTGCAGTAGCACATTCTCACTCAAAGGAAAACATGCAAACAATGGCTGGTAAAATACCTGCATACAATTTTGCACTCTTTCTGCTGAGGGTGTCTCCTTTGAACACCAAACTTTTCTCAGTGCATTGGCTGTTGATTGGTAGGGAAACCTGGTAAAACATGTATTCTCGCATCTAAGCTTTTTAGGAATTTGAGACAAAACAGTCTGTTATATTTAAAACATTAAACCTGTTTCTAGAAGTACAAACAGAATTCAGTAAAACGTCAGACTACTGTGAAGAAAGAAATGTTAAGTTCTACCCTGTGCGATCACTTTAAAAAACTAGACAAACAATCTTGGATTTTATTAATACACCCTTTTTGAAGTTTTTATTACTGAAAGCAGCTCTTTATGAAAATCAAAAGCAGTTCCTGAGTGACTGCAGTAAACAGTGTCTTTTTATATATAGATTTTTTTTTGCCACTTAGCTCTTCTGGTTTGGTTCCTTTTAACACCCTAGTTTTCAAGTTTGACCTCTGTTCCTTTCCAAAAAGTGTGCCAGTTCAGTTAGCATCCTTTTTAAGAGTCCACATGATGCTGACTTTCCCTGCAATGTCTGTAAGATCTACACATCGGGTAGTTGTGTTCTTACAGTGATTGTAAATTCTTCCCACTCAGAAATGTTGTCATCACTGAGTCTTCACGTTTTCTTCAGCATACGCCGGGACTGCCATGTGTGGAATTTATTGTAGGCTGTTTGCAGCATCTCTTCTATGTGATTTACCAGCTGAAAAAAATACAAGGCCTGTTACAACTAGAAGAAAAAATCAATTACACAACAGTAGTAAAAAACGGCAATATGTAGCTGGCAAGTTAAAAGAGAATTTTAAAGAAGTTGCACAAAAAGGGAACAATTTGATTCCGATCTTGGACCAGAAATACCTCTGACTGAGGGGTAATGGACAGAATGCCTCCCCCCACTCTCCGTGGGAGAATCAGACAGATGCTTTTCCACAAATGGGAGGACTCCCTGAGTAGGGTTCTGCTCAGAATGGTCCTGCCACTGGAAGCAGAGTGGAGAGGCGATCTTTCCCAATTCCTCCTTTGCTCTGCAATGCCTAGCACCACCTCCCACAACTGTTCCAGAAGGTCCCACAACCTTCTAAGCAGACTTTCAGGGGAGACAGGACACTGTAGGGGTGGGCTGTGGGTGGGAAAATGATGAAGAATATCCTGCTGAATCAGAAGTCTTCTTTGGTTACAAGGAGCCCTTCTGTTCACAGAAGAACCTGGTTCCAAGCTAGAGTTCACCCAGTTACGAAAGAGCAGTGGGCACAATCATGACACAGCTTAGAGGCCGGAGCCCAAACGGTCTTTAGTTAACCTAATGTTAAGTCTCTGCTCTTATGAGTTCAATGAGATGATGGAGCTGTCCTTTCTAGGATATGCTCGGAGGCCTGTGAAAAACAGGTACATAAAGTTGTTCTGAAAGTGAGATTGCTTGTTACAGAAAATGCTTCTCTCTTTCCAATTCTTTATATTAGAAAGTATATTTAATTAAAAGCCTCCAAATCTGTAAAGGTAATGATACCTGTTTTGTACAGTCAAGATGTTCCTTAATTTTGCGATTGGTTCTTTCTAAAGATCAGCAAGACCATTTCAATTATATGTACAAACAGTATGCTACCCTTATACTGTAATTCTTAAGGTGTGAAAGAGAATAGAGTGGCTTTTCCCCTCTTACGTTTGTGCTTAAATACTGTCTTCGAATTTTATCTTGGAATGGGCGGAGTTTGGTAACTTGAAACCTTTCCAAATTACTCCTCATTTTCACAACCTGAGAAGGAGAGAGAAAATAAAAAATAACAAACTACGTACATACATCATTTATTTACGATCAACTGACCATCAAAAATAACAAACTATTAAATGAAACTCGTTTGCTTTAAGGCCTTAGTTCCTTAAAACTTATAATAACGTCAGTTTAATCAATTATCGTAAATATTACATCTTCTGCTTGAATGGGAAAGTGCACTAAACTCTTGTTCGACAACCAGTACTAGATTTACTCCAATAGCAAACATCTTCCTTTTGGCTATTCTACAAATAGCTGTACATATCAATAGGTTTTCCTTCTGTCCATTAGTAACAGAAGGTTTGCATGTGACATGCCATTCAGTATTGAGAATACTTTTACTCAACAACTCCCAGCATATAAGATTCAAACATACATCTTAAATAAAAATATGGTAGTGTAAGGCTTATTACTAGAGATCTACCAGACTAATTTTGCTCATTTTTGTTTTAAACTAAAGCTTGAGCAGTGTAGATGTGCAGAAAATTTTGAAAGTTCAAAAAAGTTCAAAGCTTCAGTTTAATAGCAACTAATTTCCTCCACGCCAAACAGCCAGGGCAGCTCCTCTGCCAGCAGGATGACAGCTCGGCCAATCAGTGTGGTGCAAAGACGGGCCTTGCCCAGTCCACACAGTTAGGCTGTTGTTGCCTATGGGAAGGGGACAGAGGTGGCCAATCATATTGTGTGAGAGGTGGGTGGGGCTGTGCCACATGCAAATTTCAGAGGGAGGATTCACTATACATGAGCCATATTTGCTTTATTCATGAGCCCCTCTGTGGTGAGAGGACTGAGGAGCAAAATAGCAGGAAAGGAGCTAACACCCATGGTGACATGGACTTTACACTAGTTTCATTACAGAATAGAATGCTCAGCATTCATTATGGCAGTGATAAGCAAAACCTTGCTGCACATCATTCCTACCTTCTCTTCTAGGAATGGTGTGTTAACAGGAAAGCAGGACCAGAAGTGTCGTAACAGTTCCCCTACTGCCACATATAAGTGCTTCAGTTCAGACTGAACATCATTTGGCACCATTTCTGCAGTTAGAAAGATATGGAGATGAATTACATTTATCCTGGAATGTGTGGAATTGTGCATGCTCACAAATTAATAGTATTTGATAATGGACTAGTTGTCTGCAACGTGAGAGGGTGGTTTGTTGCTGTAGTTAGCAAACTACCCCAGAATCCCAAAATAGCCCGTGTTTTGACCACAGCAAAAAGCCACCATCACCGGGTTTACACGAGATGGCCAAGCTGCTCCAGTGAAGATAATTACACAAATCCCCACCCCCCTCAGCACACAACTGGAACAAGAGGCAGGGGAAATAAGCAACCACAGCTTATTTCCCCTGTCATGATCATATGAACCAAGTCAATATATTCATTTTATTATATCCTGCCTTTCTTCCAAGATGGATAATATTCTATATACACTGAGATTACAACATGGGGTTGCATCAAACCCCTCATGCACATCCTGAAGTAGTACAATTGTGTGGAGTAGTACAACACATGCACACTTAGAAATCTGAATTTGCTCTGTGTCCTAGATGACGACGATAATATATTTATTTCTTACCCGCCTCTTCCTCTGGATTGAGGCGGGGAACAGCATTAAATACAAAAATATTTTCATTGTAATTCTCTAAGTGAGCTGGTCAGAAAAAGTACTCTGTCAAAGCTTGGATTGTACAACTAACCAGGCCATCTTAATTCTCTTCAACTCAATTGCAAAAACTCACCTACAATGCCTACACGGCCACGTGGGACCATTTTGCACATTTGATAAGGCCTGAGTGAGCAAGACACCAAGTACTTACGATTTATGGCTTGCTGTGTTCCACCCTGCATAAGTGCTCCTCCTGGTGACAGGGCTGTGATAGTACTACTTGCAGCACCACTTGAGAGAACCTTGAAAGACATAAGATTCTTTTCAGTCATTTTAATAGCAAAAACAAAACAAAAATTTGAAGGTACATCCTGAATCATAAGGGTTTAGATGAACATGTGTAATCGCTATATGGCATGTTATTTTTGCTATATAGCACAAATTTATTCTTTAGTAATATATGACACTGGCAGCTCCTGTTATACATCCAAGTGGCTATTTATCATATTTATAGAATCCTTGAAGGCATTTTACAATAAAATCAAATTAAAACACAATACACTGCTAACACAATTCAACTTTAAAATAAAACCAAAAGCTGAATCTGAAATTAGTCTAATGAGAAAGAGGAGAAGCAAGCAAAGGATCGAAATAAGTCAAGAAACAAGAACCCCAAACCACCAGTAAGTACAATTTGCTTAAGCACCATCTGCCCTAAGTTTTCAATACCTGCCTGCTCAACTTCTGGGGTTGGGGGGCAGGGTAAGGAGGAGTACAGTAAGGTTCCAGACATCAGGGGCCACCACTACAAATAGCAAATGAAGGACTAGCAAAGTGCTACAATTTTCATATTTCACCAATTACATCCTAAACGAAGCAGCTCATTATCATAACAAGGGAGAGGACCTTCTCTGTGGTGGCCCCCCAATTATGGAACTGATGAGGCCTGCCTGGTGCCAACACTGTTATCCTTTCAGCGCCAGGTCAAAATTTTTCTTTTCTCCCAGGCATTTTAACAGCTTAAGTTGAGGTTTTTAACTGAATTTTTGGCCAGGTGTAAAAGTTTAAAATGTTTTAAATATCAACTGTTTTTATGTTTTATGGTTTTAAATTTTGTATATTGACTTTTTAATGTTCAATCTTTTAAAATTTTGTAAACCACCTAGAGAGCTTCAGTTATGCGGCGGTATAAAAATGTAATAACTAATAATAATAATAATAATAATAAATAATAATAATAATAATAATAATATGTAGCCATATATCAAATTAGTTCCTTTATAGCTATGAGACCATTTTCTCCCATCTCAATCTGTGTAACTGTCTGAGCCAAATGATATCATCACTTGCACCCTACAGCCCATCTGACAAAGTTATACATATATTTTCTGTGCATGTCCTTCAACTTTGGACAGAGTTCTAAATCTATCCCGGAAACAATGAAATAACTGACTCTTTGAACTGTTTGGGTTTACACACACATTATATACAAGCACTGGCATTTCCAGGCAGGGCTGAGAAAGACTCCTGTCTGAAACCCTAGAGAGCCACTGTCAATTAGGGAAGACAATAATGACCTAGACAGCCCAATGGTCTGAGTTGGTATAAGGCAGCTTTCTTTTTTCTATGCAAGTCCAAGTATATGAAAGTTACATATTCTTCTCCTATTTATCCCTGCCTCTTCTTCCCTTCCTCTGTTCGCTCTATATCAAAGTTTATATTGTTACCTCCTTGGGGCAGAGACCTGTTCAATTGTCCTCTATGAGGCACCAAGCACACTGATTGCACAATAAATAAATAAAGCACAAGTAGCTGTCACAATCTACAAGACTGCAGTGGCCTAATCAATGGCCATTGTGATTATGCAAATCATGAAAACTAATAATTTTTTTAAAGTTAACATCCAAGCATAATATTCTATGCTTATTAAAAAGATAATTCTGGATTTCACAATATGTAAAGGAGAAGGAATATAAAATGCCTTCCACAAGAATATCTAAGTGAACAGGATTAATAGTGTATCAAGTCCTCAAAACAGATGGACACTCAGTTACCAGTTTTGAGTATTTGTGTTTTTAATGAAGTAAACACATTTATCTTACCTGAGTTAGTTTGGGTACATAATCTTCCATTTCTTCTCTAATACTATACAAAGAATTAATAATATCTTGGCTAGTTGCATATTGCTGTGACTGAATTGGTGTTGGACCATGATAATACCTGTTGATCACAGAAAAAAATGTCATTAACATTCTGTGGATAAGAACCCAATTCTCAGTGCTTAAAGAATGCTTTTCAGGTTTTAGCATCTCTTGTGGTGACACTTTGTTTTGTTAGAAGAGATGCATATTGTTTCCAGGCACCCCAAACAAAAATAACCCCCTCCATTGCAAGACATCAATGAAATACATTAGAAGTTATACATAGCAATCATACCATGTGTACTCTTCTCAAAAGGCAGTGCTGATACTTAATCTACAATACAGAGGGTAATATCCAATGCTGCTGTTGTGCCTCCATTGAGTATGTTGCACCAGTGGGACCCCATGAAGTTAGTGTATTGTAGAGCAATCCCAGAAATGAGCTGAAGCGCTTGCTTCCGGAACAGGACAGGTTAGTGAAGCTTCTTTCCGCTAGCTCTGCTGACCTGTCCCATTCTGGAAATGAGGACTTCAGCTCATTTCTAGTTGCTTTAGGAAGCACTAGCTTCCTGTTTCGCCAGCAATGGGTCCCAATAGTGTACGGGCAGCACTGGATAATGCCCAGAGGTCACATTAGTACACCACATTTCAGCTTGAATACTATGACCTTGTTTCAAAGGCATATGTGGAGATTCAGGCCCAAAGCATGTATAGCCAGAATCTAGATTTACACTTGAATAACACATGAGAGTCTATTCAAAGGATTACGAGCAGCAACTTTTCAGGCCTTCCAGCTTCTTGTGACATTTCCCACAAGCTCCTCTTGTATGTTAGCAGCTCTCTGGAGCAGCACCCAATGAAGCACAAGGGATTGCTAATAAAAAGAGTCTGCACAACGTAGTTCTCACCTACTGGCAGTGAATCCATCAGACTGCAGAGCAGAGGGAGAGAAGGGAAGCAGAGAGATCAACTGGCTCTGCTCTACATCAAATGTCAACTAATTGCAATCATTCTATCAAGCTACATGAACCGTTTCTATTCCAGATGGTCATTATAAGAACTATAACTCAAACTGGATTTGTTAACCTGAGTCTGCTTTTTTCCTCCTCCCCTTAACCTTTTCCTTGTGTTGTGTCTTTTACACAGTCAGCCTGAGGACAGGGACTATCTTATTTCTTAATTAATTTGTGAGCTACTCTGGGAGCCTTTTTGACTGAAAAGCAGGTAAAAATGCTTTAAACGAAGCACTTTAATGTCCGCTTACATTGCTCTCTAGACTGTAGCCACATTAATTAGCATTCAGAAAATACTAAAAAAAAGCGATGAAGTGTTACATGGGTCAATGAAATCATTGCAATCACTTCAAATCTATGCAAATATTTAGCAAGTGAAAAAGACAGACTTGCATAAAAACTGTTAAGTAGAAGAAAATTACTGCTAGTGCTATTCTATAAAATATTGGAGATGAGAGTGCGCAAGTTTGGATGTTACAAGAGTCCTACAGCAATTCTCATGCTTTTACTTAATTTCATTTTTTCTCACAGAACGCTCCAATGCAAGTGTAAATAGCCATTCCAAGAGAGGAAGGAATTTTCTACATGCAGAAGAGTACTTTTGGATCCAACCGAAAGATATTTCAGCTTCTCCTTTTCTCTCCCTTTCTCTGCATTGTGTCTGTTAAATTGAAAGCCGAAAGACAGGATCCTTATTTCTTTCTTCCTAGAAAATGCCCTGTATTCATAAGTATACTTCTTTAAATTGTGCAAGGATTTACACTTTGCTGAGATCAACAGAAAGAAGAGGCCCGGGGGGGGGGGGGAGGGTGTTGTAAGCAACAACATTTTGGCATTGTTGTGATAAAAGAACCGAAATATTTTATGTTTCCTATAGAACATACCTATCTGATTTCTTTAAGTTTAGTGCAATAGTTTTAATGCTGTTGTTGTTTTCTAAATCTTCATATTCAATGGACTCTTGCAGCTTTACCTGAAAGACAAGATGTAGTCAGGGCTCAAGATATAGAAGGGACAGAATATGCATGCCGTTCCTTCAGAAGTTACACAGGCAGACTTACCTTTTTTACTGGTGGCTGGAAGAAATCTGAATCCCTGGAGTTTCCATCCATACTGTTGGTCTCACTGTAGTGATCATTTTGTGCTTCTCTGAAAACCATGAGTTTGACACCACATGAACTTCTCTCAAACCATTCAACACAAGTTTAATTAGATCTGCATAGTGGATGGAACTGAAGCCCAGCATCCCTGTGCACAAGCAGAAAGAACTTCTGTATGTGCACTAGTCTGGTGTGAGAGGGTGGATTGGTAGGAGAAGATATATTTCCTTCAGCTTCTCAGACCTCAAGGGATGCCATTCTGGAGGGCCCACTAAGCTTGGGAGGCTTTGCCAGGGGTGTCTGAAAAGCCCTGTGCCTACACTGAACACGATGCACAGTGCTTTGGATCCTGGCCACTGGAATACAGAAGTAAATGCAGGAAGAATGAGATGGCAGAGAACAAAAATAGTGAAGCATGGCGCTGTGGCAAGCACAGGACCTATGGGCTATTCCCTAGCACAACTGATACAATTAACTTCACAGCTCCGCTTCCCAAAGCCTGTATTTCACAATGGAAGAAAGGTGGAAGATAGATGTACTATCTAAAAGAAGCTCATGCACTAGAGAGTTACCTTTCTTCCTGGATTGTATCATTTTGAAGTGCAAACAGTGATAGTGTGACTGGATGGTCCCCATGTTTGAGACTCCTGAAAGTAGAAATCTAGGTCCTGGGAGGAGTCTAGCTTAACATTCTCCCAGACGCACTCATTCTCAACGACGAGGAATTTATTTTGGAGAAGGAGCATTCAATTATGGCAGGGGTGCAGAATCCCAGGTCAAATCCAGCCGTCCTGCATTTCTCAGATGGACATGCTTCCTTCCCCGTACCACCTATCATGGTTTCCTAGCTTTTGAAGTTTTTCCCCATTCTATAAGGCTGAAATGCCTCTCCTTGGGCTTAGTAATGGGCAGCTAAAGTTTTACATAAAAATATCCTGGTATTTTTGGCTTTTAGCCACACCCACCAGTGGAATGTGGCACCTGAGAGCTTCTCCAAAATGGAATTCAACCATTGGGCTGCATGCGGTTCAACATCCCTGAATAATGCAATCCTCCACCTGCAATCTAAAGTGGTATAGTCTAGAACCAGTGTTACCAGTATATAAGCAGTTTGTCAAGACACCTTCTAAGATCAGGGTTAGTATTCAACAAGGATGGAGAGCATAGCTTTAAAGAAGGGAGCTGCGTAAGTACCACTATAGTAATTGTACAGTGGAAAGGTTTTCTAAATTTCTATTATTTTAAAATGATTAACGTAAAGCTGGGTTATTTAACAGTGTAGATGCAGCTAAATGCCAGTATTTTCTCATGGCCGACTAGGAGGATCTGTACAGCCCTACAATTCTAGTTGAAGATCTGCTCTGTGCTGCAACTTACTGTTTCCTGAGCCCAGCTGCAAGAACCATGGCACTGTGATGGTTAAAGCGTTTTATAATGGCAGCATTGCTACTCTCCTTTATTGATTTCGTAGAGTTGGAAGTGGAAGGTGCCAAGGAAACACCATAACCCTGCAAAGGAAGCAATTATGAAATGTTTGAACAAGACAGTCTATGTCATGGAAGATGGAGAAAGATTTCAAGCCAGAATCACAGATATATTATCTGTATGATGTGGTCTAGAGCAGGGGCTGTGACAAGTGTACTTGGGTCTCTTAGGGAGATTCATTTCTTTAAGCCTCACTTGACCAGACTAAAGCTATTTAAGTGGAGATATTTCAGCTGCACAATATAACGGAATGGTTAACAGCAACCTTCCCGATCTGCCGCCCTTCCGATGTGTCAAACTAAAACTCCCATCATCCCCAGCCAGCAGGGCAATGGCATGCTGGATGTGGATGATGGAAGCAGCAGTCCCAACACATCAGGAGGATGTGAGGCTGGGGAAGGCTGGTGCAAAGGATGACTGTTACCTCTTCTTTAGGTATGCATAATTAAGCCAGATTTTCTAAGAGGAATATCATGCTATCAGTGCCCAAATTATGATTCATCAGTCGTAAGTACTCGCAGGGGGCAGGACAAGGAGACAAGATGGGCACTGCCACAAAAGTGCCTAGGATATGTGCCGGAGCTGGTTGGAGGAGGGGGAGAAGGAGAAGAACACGTCATGGCAAGCCCAAACATCTGCTGAATTTATTGCGGGTTGTTCAGTGAACAACCAAACCATCGAGGCTTAGCATGACATGCGAATCCACCCTCAGCATCTTAGCAATTAACTATTCTATTAAGTAGTCCTAAATATGTGGTCTTGCTTAAGAACGTGTGCCTTGCAGGACTAGACCAATGTTTACTTTTCCCAGTATTCGTTGCAAGAAATGCAGCACTATGTGGATTACCCCAAATTGGGCAGTGGTCTACCAGTAGATTGTGATCCATATGGGTCCACAGTTTTTGACTCGCTTTACCAGCCAAGATAATAGTAATAATAATAATAGTAATCATCATCATCATCATCATCAATCATCATCATGGTCCTGAGGACTCTGCCCATTCCCATGCAACATCAAGGACAATCCCGTGTTCTCCTTCCCCAGCTCCAAGTTTGTCAGTTTGTGCCTGGTTCATCAAAGTGCTAAACAATCCACGCCCTTCCTCTCATCTTGGAACTGGGAAAGGGATGAAAACCATCATACAACTGCAGGGTTATTCCCCAGCTACGTATTGCACCTCCAAGCCTGGAAGGAAGGTTGGGTCTTGTCATATTTGCCATGGGAAATGTGCAGTTGCCTTCTGGCAAGCCACATTAAGGAACTCTGGCAATATACTTTCTGCTCACTATTATATAGTCTATACATTATAGTATTATACATTTTACGGTTTCGAATCGCCTGTACTTACTTCATCCAAAGATTTATCTTCCAAGGCTGTTAAATCTAATAAAGGATTTTTCACCCCTTGAGATACCATTGTTTTTAACCCTAGGAGAAGAAAAACAATCTGGAGTTTGTATTTGCAACTCTGTATATCTTATTGAAATAGGCTTTTCAAACTAACAGTAAAATCCTAAGCTTTGCAAGTAGGAAAGAGCAATAATAAAATCTACATAATGCCAAATAATTGATTCTTAAGTCTTCATTGATGACTACTTTTTAATGAGCTATAAGGTGATGCGCCAGTACCAAGGATGCAAGCACCATGTAAATGCCTCTACCACAACAAAGGGTGCTCTCAATACCATCAGAGTTGCACACTGGGATGAAAGCTGGGTCTCACAGGCTCCAGAAGGCCAACTGCAACAGATGCTGCCATCCTTCAAACATTTTTAACAACTTTTTTTAGGACCAGGCACTGTGAAGGTGAGCACCAGGTCAGGCAGCTGCAGCCATCCACATTACTCTCAATGCTACTATTCCCAATACATTTGAAATTTCAACAACAGTTCCTCTTAGATATAATATATAACAGGTGTGACCTCTATGTTTTGTTTTATTTTGCTTTAAGCTTACAAATTAGTCTAGGAACCCCAAAGCCCTAATGCCCAGAGAAGAAGAAATAATAACATACCCTTTTCATCCATTTTGGCACATTCTGCAAAAAGATCTTTTGAACCTGCATTCAATCTATCCCTATGGAAATAGTGAGACTGGAAGAATCGTGTCCAGAATTCTTTCTCCGTCATATTGTGAGGAACATTTTCAGCATATTTCACTTTTACTGTAAACATGAGATATGAAAACTTAAAAGCTATAGTGTAATTTCAAATTCAACATTTATTTAAAACATTTTTATACCACTCCACGTATCAGACTTACATAAAACAAATAAAAAGCACACAACATCTCAAAACAGAATGAAAAACCGCTACTGAACAGGAACTAAGGCAGGCCCCAGACATTTTGCTGTCTGAGGTGAAGGACAAGATGACACCCCATTCCTTATATAGAAGCGAAGTGGTGCAGCAGTTGAACCTTACTTCAATGTGAGCAACAGTGCAGGCTACACGGCACACACAGTTCTGTCTTCCAACAGCTTGATGCTGCTCATGCACTGCTCTTCCTGATACCTGCTTGCTACTCACTCAAACTCCAGTGTGGTGGCAGCATTAGCATGCATCACATCAGCAAAGCAATGCACACACACATGTGATGCATGCTGGAATGTGTGCCCTGGGTTGCCTCCACCTGCTCACTTCGTCAAGGACCTTTTCCAGTGGTGCTGTCTGCTGGGAGAAAGCAATTAACTTAAGACAACCAGCCAGGCCAGCAATAAGTAAGCAGTCCTGCCAGGACACTGGCTCAGGAGAATGGGAATGTCTCAGGAGAGTGGGAATTGAAATCCTCCTCCCAACAAAATCTGCTGCCTCAGGCTGTCCAATGGTAGGGCCAGCACTGGAATGAACATAAAATTCAGTCAACAGCTTCCAAATGTTGTGTTAGCAGGAATTTTGTTCTTTCAGAACTTGTCTAATCTTATAACAGTCATTCCATATTAACTCTGTGCCACCCTGTATTCACCATTCAATGTTGACAAGCTGGTGACACAACTACAAGGTTCTAGAGAGGACCTGAGAACCACTGTAATGCTTATATGATGCTTTTGAATGTACCATTAATTTATATTGCCCTTGTTTTATAGCTATTTACATAATATTAATTGTTCTAAGGGCTCTGTGTATTCCTGGCTAGTGGGGTACACATTTTAAAGTTCATGCAACTAAAAAGGAACTGGGAATTAAACTGCCAACTTGACATCAGAATACATTTTCATGTTAAATGTGGAATAGCCTATAATACTCTCTAGCAATATTGCTAAACATAGCTGGCAAAGAGCCTTTTACACAGGCCACTTTGAATAGGAGGTGGAGTGCCAAATGTCTCCTTCCTGTACCCTCAAGGCAGAGACCTGAGGCCAAGCCTCCCTCCCAGTTATTTGAAATGGAGGGGAAGAGTATAGTGAACAAGAGCAGGGGGGGAGCTCTCTTTCAAGCCTCACTCATTCCCCTGGTTCCTCTAGAGACCCATTTCCCAAGAGGAATTCGCCCCATGCACCACTCTGCCACCAATGTGTTCTCCTCTTGTCTTTCTGATTCATTCACTTCCAAGCTAGGAAATGCAAGAGGTAGAAGAGATAAAAGCAGAAAAGAAGAGAATCCTCTTTTTTGTGCTTCACTAATTGATCTCTCCCTTCCTTTAGAGGCAAGGAAGAGGAGAGTATAGCACAGAGTGATACCATACCTTTTAAGTACCAAGTCAATTTGCAACCCTCAGTTTAGGAGCATGCATTTCACAAGTAAAACAATTCAGTCACAGATGCCCAGCCTGCACACTGGGTAATCCTGGGTTGGACCTGAATTTGCTCCTACCAGTGGGAGTATCCACCAAGTGGAGTTCCATTCAAAAGACACTTCCATTAGAGGAAAGGAGAAGGTGACTTTTGCAGATCCCCCTCCCCAGCAGGTATGCATGTCCTCTGAAAATCTGCTCGAGAGAGATGAGGGTCCCTCCAGAACAAATTTTCAAAGGGCACAAACTGTTGCAGGGGAAGTGGGGAAATTGCTCCCCTTCTGCCAGTGGGATCCTACTGCTAGACTAAACACCTTCTGGGGTTGAAAAGCGCCCTTTCATTTGTAGATCACAAAACCTGGATCTATTATCTGTTATCATTTAATAGCCCCAGAACTAGATGTGTGACTAAAAATATCAACATGTGAAGATTTAAAGGTCAAATTGAAGAGGAAAATATCTTTTGGCCAGTTTTGAAAGTGCAAAGGAAAGTAAAAAGTGTATGGTTACCCGAGATGCTACAAATCTGTATATAAAATTAAGTATTAAGTTGGTTATTTACCTGCAGGGTAAGTCCTAAATATAGATTCAATGATATCTGAAGTCAAATTATATCTCAGGCCATTGCATCCATCTGTTTGAGGTCGAACATCAGCCTACAAGAATAAAAATATTAGGAACATTAAAAAAATGTTGTCTGGTCATTGTTACTATGAGTGAACAACCTATGCTGATACATGAGCCAAGGTGGCTTGTATCATCCCCCCACCATGTATCAAATATCTGTTTTTCAAATCTGTTACAGTATTTTAAATCTCTGCACTGCTGCAGAGATTTTGTTTTGAGTTTAGGGGGAAAAGCAAACAAGAAATTTCCCGGATTCCAGGAAAAAGCTTGCAGGTCGGCTTGCAAATGCAAGCTGAGCTAGTGGCTCCAGGGAAATCAGCTGAGCCTAAAGAGGGCTGGATTTCCTCACAATGGTGATTCCTAAATACAGAAGCCCTGGTTCTCATTACAGGTTGCAAGCATTGTGAGGGAGGGTGCACAGGTTCAAGGCTTATTTCCTCATTCTCACCATGTGGGTCACCACTAGATAATGGTGCTTTCATACTTCCGAGATTGCTACCTAGATTACTTTTCTGGGTTCTTCAAAATAAAATTATTTATTTTTCCTTCTACTTTTCATCCGAACTAATCTTCTCATCTGGATTTTCCCAGATCAATCTTCCTCAACTCTCATCTCAATCCACATAAACCCAACTCCTCTGTTTGGGATAGATACTTTTCCTTCCCATCTCCTCTCCCTTAATCTTTAGGTTAAACTCCTATACAGTTAGGAATACCATACAATATAAATAGTCTGGACAGGTGGAAATGTTAGGAGGAATGTACATGCTTTATTGATAGTTGTTTGGTTATTTCTTTAAATTATTTTTGTGTAAATTGCTGCTATTGATATATTCCCATTGCACTGTATTGCTCCTTAGCCTATTATCAGGGGCCAAATCTGTAGCTCAGTATATGTAACACCCAGTTCCTTCAAAGATGCACACTTAAGTATGATCCTTTATTTACTCCATTGTAAAACAATAATTAATATACATTATTATGAAAGTCATATGGAGCAACACAAAGATCATTCATTATCATGCCTCCATCACAGTGAAACTAAGACATCAGAGCAGAATTCAATGGGGGCACTTATGCCCTCGCTAATTCTCTTGACCCCCAACAATTCCCTTCTGCAAGTGGTGCAAGACAATCACTGTGCAAGACAACCAATCGTTGGATTCTGTCCCACAAGTCCTGTTCATCTCAATAAGTGCTGGCACATTATTTTTTTATATTTGGTTCTTTTGAAATTAGTCATGAGTTGCTTGAAACAAATTTCATGATTTCTCCTGTTTTAAGTGTGAAATTACTTTCCTAGTTCATTAGTTTTGTAGAAATTAACTATTAACAAGATGAATGGTTAATTGAATCTAGAACTAAATTAGACCCCTCCTCCTCTTGTGTAACGAAATGGCTAACAAAATCATGTATACTTTTTTTAAGCCCAATAAAACAAAGTGACTACAAAAACAATACAGCAGTAGTCATTCAGTTAAAATATTGGGGGTGGGAGAGTCAAATGACTGAGTGAACAGGACAGACTTCCCCACTAGCGTTAAAGAAAACATCGGCCAATATGCCTGGGAAGGACTTTTATAACTGGGTGTCACCACAGAAAAGGCCCTTTCCTCAGTGGATACCTGCCTAATCTCTGAAGGCAAGAGAACTTAGAAAAAGGCCTCCAGAGAAGATCGTAACTGATGGTTAGGTTTGTGGCAAAGGTGGCAGATCTTCACATATCTGGACCCAAGGTAAATTAAGGCTTTAAAAGTCAACAGCAGCATCTTAAATTGAGCTTGGAAAAATCATGGGGGCCAGTGAAAGTAACTGAAGAACACAGTGGCTCAGTTCGGATGACACATTAGGCAACGGAGGAGGGGGGGAACAATCATCAGTTGTGCTGCTTATTGTGTCGTCTGGAGGGCAGCACACAACGCACACACAACTGACATTACGTTAATCATGCACTTTAAACAATGGAGCGAAACAACGGGCTTGCACGTTGTTTAGCCCGAAGCCCCGTTGTTTAAAGTGTCGTCCGAATTCAGCCCCCCCTCTCTCCGTGGACTTTCCGTTTTGGAATAGAGTTCTGCTGCCTAGAGCAGCCAAAAAACCCCAGCCGCTCTATGCAGCCAGCAGAACTCACGGTGCATGCTGGGATACTGCTGGGGGACACACGGAGGAGAGGCTACAACCAAAATGGCCACCACAAGTTCCTTGCAGCCGGGGCGTTTGCTGGTTCCCCTCCGTTGCTTAATATGTCATCCAAACTGAGCCAATGTGTTTGCAGTGGACAGTCTGAGTCACTAGCGTGGCCACTGCATTCTGAATTTTTCTCAGATGTTCTTCAAGGGGAACCCCATACACAGCACATTACATAATCTAGTTTGGATGTTATCAGTGCATGGATAACTGTGGTCAGGTCATCTCTCACCAGGAAGAGATTCAACTGTTACACCAACCAAAGCCGGTAAAGGACACTGCAAGCTACTGATACCAAGAGTATATAAGAGAGCACAAAACGCAACAAGAACCTTAAAAACCTATAGTAAGTACATGGCAATTATCAATGGGGGGAGGAGTCATTTATTAGATTACATCTTGACAAACAACATTGAAAGAAAAGTTAGAAGTGACCAAATGCTTTTTTTTAAGGAATAGGCCATCTCATATTGGTGTGACATCTACCATAACGATGCCCTGGTTCATAAAAGCAGTTTTTAGGTCCTGCAGTTCTGCTACAAAATAAGAGATCTCAGGCAAGAGACACATGGTAGAATAATTAGGGACCGCTAAAGAAATGTCAATATAATCAAGGAGAATTTTAAAGCTGTGGGATGGAGCTTCTGCATGTATAGAGGAGATTTTGAGCTCTTCCTAAACTTCTTGCTCCAGAAATATGAGGACTTTCTAGAGTGGCATTCAACGCAGTATGAGAAAATAGTTAAAGAGAGATATTAGAAGAGCCTCAGTGTGCATGCAGAACTGCTTAGACATGTGCAAAGAGCTCTTTGAATCCAAGCCATAGTTTTTTTCAATTTGGTTGGAGAAAAACAGGCATCCACAGTTCAACAACATGTATATTGTGAAAGTGAGCATGTGTATATGTGGGCATACATGCACATGAGAGAATATGCACAAGCTGTTAGGCATGAAATATATATTTCAATATAGCAGATTCCCCCCCACTAGTTACACTAATTTCAGAAGATTAACAGCTGTAGTTTAGATTCTACCTCCTATTCAACTAGAATTCCAGGTGAAAAAGATGTTTCCCCCTATTGCTAAACCATACACATTACTTAATGAACATACCAGAAAAGCAGCAGAAATGCCCACATCCTGCTTATTAGATGCTGCAGTATTATCCATGGCGTTCATGCTTAAGCGGTTGGCCCAGAAGTCTTCAGCACTGATCACCTGGCTTACAACAAGGTCTTTATAAAGCTGAAACAAAACAGGATCTTCTTGCAGCATTCTAGGAAGAGAATTTTAAAGACAGTTTGAAATGTTAAATTTATTGGAGTCTAGGAAGTAGAATTTTTGTGCAAATTATAAGATGTTAACAGCAGCTACTGTATTTTGAGAGCCAAAGGAATTATTTGTACCAGTGATAACTATTAAAAAATATGGGATTATATCCAATGGTGTCATTCTGCTAGCACAAAACTTATATTACTTACGGAAACCATTTTATCCTTGTGAAAGTGTTAAATTTAGTATTTTAGTTCCAATTGCATAAGGTGTCATGTAACCCATTATGACTTCATTAGACTAGGTGTCACTTGCACTAGTTGGGCTAGTTCTGATAGTGGCTGTGCAACTGCTAGTGGAACAGCAGCAACTCTTCTAATATTTTTGCTTGTGCAACATTGGATATAACCTATAAAGTGTGTGATTGGGTTTACACAATATGACCACCCAGACTCAAGGTCGAGTGTGGGTGGTCAAGTGATTTGAACCCAGCCACACTAACAAACCATGGTTTCTTAATCACAAACAACCCATGGTTCACAACCCAACAACAACCCATGGTTTCTGTTCGTAGATTCTTTAGCACAGCTGTGTTCACACAACACAACCACCTACAGTTCAACTACCACCCATGGTTCAACCATATTCAGCCCTGAATAAAGGTTTTCATGTTGTGTGAACCCAGCCCATGTCTGATAGAGTAGTCTAAGAATGAAGGAAACTGCTGACTGTCCCCTCATACCACCTAGCAATTCTAAACATACAGTGCAATCCTAAACACATCTATTCAGAATTATGTACTGTTGCGTTCAATGGAGCTTAAGACTGCAGTCTCAGGTTCTGCAGAACTCAAAATCTGAAGGGATACATATATTGTGTTTGAGACGTATTGGTTTTTTCTCATCTTAACCAGCCATCAACTACAGTAACTATAATGGCCTTCTGTTGCATTCAGATGTCACATTTCTGATCTTCTAAACCATAGTTCGGAGGATCAGGAACAAGCAATATGATCATGTGTGCCTTCTTCCCTAACAAACTATGGTTCGATTAAACCAGAAAGTCATCTATCATGGCACAAATGGGAAGGGAAAAAGAAATGAGCACACCATGGTTTCAAAAATTTGACATATGGTGTCTCAATGTATTCTTCAGCTCCACATAGAAGAAAATACATTCACATTGTAATACAATACACGTCTACTTAGAAGTCCCAGAGTTCAATGGGACTTACGTCCATTTCGTAAGTACAGGATCAGGTTTTTATCATTTCCCATTGTTACCAAGCAACTTTTGAATACCTAAAATACTAACCTTATAAGCTGCTAATTAAAATGACCGTTTTCTAAAAATTGATGGCTTGAATGTAAATGTTGCAGAATAATTTCACCTCATAGTTAACGTGATGAAGCTCCAAATACTAAAGATATGACATTATACCTTTAACTAAAACAATGAAACCTCTTTCAATAAAAGCTAGTGTACTTTATTTTATACCACAACAGAATCACTGGATAGCAATGTATCTCCAATTATAGAGACAAGCTCTATCTGACAAGACAGAAAAAGCTATGTCTTACTCCACTAGCTAAACATCTATGCACCTGGAAAGCAAACCAGGCTTCTGTAACAATTAGACACAGGAGCCTCCAATGATCTAGCCATAATATCCCTGCCGTTTCTGCAGCACAGCTCTGATAAATTACCAAGAATACATTACATTTAATTGAAGATGCTAGGGAGATTCTTTTTCGTAGTTTGGGGGTACTCCTAGATCCATCATTGTCGCTGGGGGCTCAAGTGGCCACCGTGGCTCGAAGTGCCTTTACCAGCTTCGGCTGGCTTGCCAGGTATGGACTCTTCTGGACCGGGATAGCTTGGGCACACTGGTACAGGCATTAGTAACCTCAAGACTAGATTACTGCAATGAGCTCTATGTGGGGCTGCCCTTAAGGCTGCTCTGGAATTTGGAGCTAGTGCAGAACACAGCCATTCGGCTGTGGTTGGGAGCTGCCTCTTTTCAGATTGTAACTCCTTTGGAGAGGGAACTGCACTGGCTGCCTATTGGCTTCTGGGGCAGGTTTAAGGTTTTGTATTACTGTACGAAGCCCTAAACATATTGGGACCAGGATACCTGAGAGAGCGTCTTCTCCCTTACCAACCTCCCCAGTCACTGAGATCATGCTCCTGGTAGTTCCACATGAATAAGAATCCACCAGGTCAGTTAGGTGCCAACACTATGCTGCTTCCAGCACCTCCTGAAAACAACTCTTTTCCAGGATGTCACTGTATTTACTGGTACATTGTTTTAAATTGAACCATTTTGATTTGCTGTTTTAATCTTTCTTTTTACTGTTTTATTCCTATCTTCTCCACTCTAGAATCTATTTTAGATATGGAGCAGTATATAAATATTGTAAATAAATAAATAAATGGCCATCTTTACCTGTTTTTTTCTTCAAGTTCTTTATTAGCTTTCCTCTTGAACTTAGGTAACAGTTGCTGGAGAAGATCCTTTACTGCATCTCGCTCTCTCACTGCTGTATTTTCATTAGAGAAATGGAAGTTGGTTGTGTCTCCTGCATGCAGTACCAACTGAAGCTGAATCTTAGCTTTTCCTTCAGGACTGATTTTCTGACCTATATTTAAAGAACAGAACTTACATAACAGAAGTCCTCCCCCAAAAACTACTGATGCGCAACAATAAAGGAACTGCATTAAAACTGCTTCCTGCTTTTATTGCATTATTTTATTACTTGGTTGGAAACCACACTGAGCACTGTGATTCAAATAAATATGTAAATCAGCAGTTCGCATAACCAAAAATCAACAATGGATATCAGATGGATAGATGTTTTTCCTAGTACTCTATCCAAAATCCCTCTAGAGCAGGCTGTGTGGATTATAATTTAGTGCCTTTTTCATATAAAGCATAGGCTCTTATTATTGAGTTAAAGTCTGTCTTCCTAGTTGTATGTCATTCCACTAATTGCGGATTCCTAGAGCACAATCCAATGGTGATTTCCCACCTGCGGCCAGTCCTGCTGATTCTGTTCTGCAAGTGCTGCCCACTGCTTGCAGAATGGAGATTTGGCAGGAACTGTCCTGGGCACCACTGCAAAATTGCTGCCATGGGAGCATGGCAAAAGACAAGTAATCTGCACTGAAGTTTGAGTACAAAGCAGAGGTGGGATCTGAGCCCCAATACACTAAAGAAGGGATGGGCAGAAAATACATCTCCAGAGGTATTGGGACTTCAGCTTCCAGCATTCCTGACCACTGGCCATGCTGTCAGAGGCTTCTGGAAGATGAAGTCCAAAACATCTGGAGATTTACCTCTGCCCACCCCTGTACTAATCAACTGCTTTAAACCAACAATTTTCAGCACCAACAGAAACTGATCCCAGATGCCATTAAGAAAATGTGTTAATTGAAAAAAAAAAGTGGGATGGGTAGGGCACCTCGGTTGGCACCAAAGAAGATGGTAGGGGCACATTGGCACCTATAAGCACCATATTGCTACAGGTACATTCTAAAAGTTTTAATTTTTGAACCTGACATTAAATGGTTTGCAACTCCTCAAACTTTACAGTGCCACAGAAAAATATTTGACATTTTTATTTAATGTTCTTTCTATTCATAGCCATCTACAGACAACCCATTGTGAAATCCAATGGTGTCTGTCTACCAGTGGAGCAGACACTGTTCATGGATCAGATCCCCCCTCCCCACTACAGCCCCCTGTCATGCACTTCCACAATCTGCTCCAGACAGATGAAGCAGACCACACCTGGATCATATGCAAGGGAGGTGCTGAGGGGAGTAGAGGGAGTTGTGTTGTGTAACATTGGATGTTGCCCAGTGTAAGCACAAACTGATGCATAAATGTTATTTAATATCTATATGATGCCATTGGAAGCAGCCATCAGGATATTTGGGGCAAGGTGTCACCAGTATGCTGATGACACCTTGCTCTATTTCTCTGTGACATCTGAACTGGAAGAGGCCATGGATGTTCTGAACCGGTGCCTCAATACAGTTATGGCTAGGATGAGGGCCATAAAACTGAAGCTGAATTCTGATAAGACAGAGACCTATGGGTTGGCAAGTCAACAGTTCCAGAATTTGTCTGTTTGTCTGTTCTGGATCGGGCTGCACTCTCTCTGAAGGAGCAGGTACATAGTTCAAGGGTGTTCCAGGATCCATCTTTGTCAATGGAGGCTCAGGTGATCTTGATGGCGTACTTCGGTTGGTACGCCAACTATACCCATTCCTGGTTAGGGATAGTCTAGCCACGGTGATCCATGCACCAGTAATCTCATGATCAGGCTACTGCAATGCACACAATGTGGGGCTACCCTTGTTTGTGGTTCAGAAACTGCAGCTACTGCAAAATGCAGCAACTAGTGTGCTCACTGGGACACAGGGTTTCCTTGGTGTACAGGGCCCAAGTGTCTCAGTTTGCTCTTTCCTTATACTAAGAGTCTACCTTTCTGGTTCTGCCTGCATTGGTTCAAAAGAAAGTGTTCTGTTTAATCTGTATGTCAAGGAAACACTTGTGTAGTGACTGTACCTTTTTTGAAAGCCTTTTTCCTTACAGTAACTTGAATTTGGCTAATACATGCCATATTTAAAAAACAACAACCCTAAATTTATCAATATATGACTTATTTCAGAATATATGGTTAGGATGGCGGTTTTAGTATGAGATACACCATTATTTTTCTTTCAGAGGTCTTACATATGGGATACAGCCCGCCCACCTAGAAATACACTCTGCCCGTTCTGTGCCCCCCCCATTTGTTTTTTGGTGCCGCCACTGGTTTTAATATTTTTTAAAACTTTTTTCCTTTGATTTGTACTCCGCCTTTCTACTAGAAAATGGCACTCAAGTAGGCTATGTTTCAATACTCAACTGAAGTTGCATGATGAGATAAGTATTAGGCATTCATTGGAAAGAGCTTTTACTTACATTTTATATCTGCATACATATGGCTGATTGTGAACCGGTCCTTGCCCTCAGGGGCCCAGGCTATTCTTTCAGCCATGAGATAAAGAGCGCCATCCTGTTTCTTTTGACGCACCTTCTTTACTATTAGTAACACTTCTTCAGATGATGTTGCCATTATGGCTATACGATGCTGCATTGAAAACAAACATTTTTATATATATAAATAGTATTTAAAGTTGCTTCAGAAGTTTAAAAACATGAGCTGGAAATGTGATATTTTCCACTGTTTGTGGATAGAACTGCAACAATCTATCACGCAATATATTTTAGGAGACAAGGAGCCCATTATTACATTAATAGTATTTTACTATCTCAATGACTGCAAGTCAATCACTAAAAGGGGCCATAATTCTGGGACACCAGCACTGCCTAGCTCGTCAGTTTTTTATTTTGGCCACCTTTTTTTCCTCTTTAGAACAGTATCAAATTGTGAAGGCAGACACCACTTTAAAGAGAAACACAAGCATAAACCTTCTTGATATTGGTGGAGTATTTCTTCTCTTGTATGATTTATATCTGAGAAATTCAAAGAAAAGAATGTTCGAAAACACCAATGGTGTGCAAATAAATAGATTGCATTTTATTGTTAAATGGGGATCCAGTTTTCTGAATCATATAAATGGAAGGATAAATGTCTATCCTCCAGACAAGTTCAAGCAGATAAATGACATTTTAAGATTCTGAATGCAAAAAATGGGTATAAAGGTTTTGTTTTCAAACTTGGTTGAATTCCATACTGACTGGAATATGCACGGTCCCATTAACCCAGCCCTTCAAATAGGCTTTAAAGACCCATTTGTTTCTAATTCCCTTGTATTTAAGTAGGTTTTAACATACTTATTTTAATATTATTATGCTGAGTTCAAATTGTTGATAATTCTATTACTGGACTGTTTATTATGACATCCGATTACAACCAGTATTTACTCCATTCACAAGGATTTTCCTAGAAACACCTTAAGGAGCTATCAGCAGTCAAGAGAGAATTTAAAAAACAACCAAGATATCTTTATTCAGTTTGATGTGTTTAACACTATTAATATTGTTTGAAAGTGTTTAAGTTCCACAGTTGATTTCTTTGCATTTGTGACTACAATGCCACAGCAACAACATTTAGATGGTTTTGTGGTTGGTTTTATCTTATTGTAACCTGCTTTGAATGGGCATTTTATACGTTTGTCCATATTAAATTGAATACATTGTAAATATATCTTCAAATATTTTGTTATGATTTATGAGCCAAACAAATTCTATCTGAACTGTCTTAAAGACAATTAAATAGATTGACACCAAGCAAAATCCAACTGGCAATTCATCTCCTTAATAATGTATATTTCTGCTATTGACTAAAATGTTCCAAGATCTGCCTCTGCCAAGCTTTAGCAATGAAAAGTGTGTAGGGAGAGCATCACCCACTAATCTTTTAAAATGTATTTTAAAGAGAAGTCCTTGAGTAACACTTTTCCTTAGTGAATGTTGATATTAAAATTTGGTCATTTTGGTTGGCAGTTCCTTATGCACTGTACAGGCCAAGTATGTATTCTAAGCCACTTTGCAATATGAATTGCAAACACATTAGGTTGTAACCAATAGCTGTTCGAATGGAAGACTGCAAGTAACAGAGGAACCTACCTTATACTGAGTATATTTGGATGATCACGATGGAAAGAAGCCATCGTGTCTTCTCCCTCTGTGCATGACTGCCATTTCCACAATCCTCTGTGACTCATTATGCCATTCAAACCTGGTGCGCAGCATTGATGGCTTCATACGTCGTGGGTTTTGGGGGTAAGAAGCTATCCCCACCACCCAGGAGATTATGCAAATTGTGTTCATGCATGCAACATATACGGGGAGAAACCACAATGGGCTCTTCTCCCTACACAATCGTCCAAACCCAGTCCCTGAATCAGACCATTGGTCCATCTAGCCCAGTATCGGCGACAATGATTGGAATGGCTCTCCAGGGTTTTTAGCAAGGGTTTTGGTACCTTCTGCATGCAAAGCATGTATTCTACCATTGAGCTGCAACCCCTCTTGAACCACCAGTCATGGGATCAGTCTGCTCAGGCAACCAATCTTCCCCTTGAATATACCCCAGAAACCTTTCCCCAGGGTCTGGGGTCCTACTGGATAGTGTGTGTTGTAGCATGCTGCAATGGGAAAAGGGAACCACCCAAAACTGGGTGGCTTGTGAGGCACTTCATGTGAATGCCAATGAATATAGTCCACTGGATTTCAGTAGATTCTGCATATCCTACATACCAGCTTTCTAAAAGAAAAATCGACCAGTAGCTTTCCTCTTTGAACTAAAGCTAATTAACTAGTTAACTGAAGATTAAGCTCTTCCCTGGGGTGGAAATACAATAAGTCTGCTGTAAAAAGTGGTAGCGTCATGTCAAATTCTGCCATCTTACACTGGAATGTGTAGTAAACTTTACCCATGCCTTGGTGTCATCATAACTTGCATTTCTCCATCCCTACTTCATATCATTGGCTGTTTCTCGTGGAGTGGGGGAAAGGAAATGCCCAGAATGATTTATTTATTTATTTATTTATTACATTTGTATCCCGCCCCATAGCCGAAGCTCTCTGGTGACATAAAAACACAGATAAATTTGATGACACATTCATAAAAACACAGATAAATTTGATGACACATTAGGAGGAAGTGGAGAACTTGAAAAGACGCTTTTGGCTTTAAAGATGAAGTTTCCAAAATCATACAGTAGTATCCTATTAGACATTATCACCAACATAAATTACATTGCACTAGTGTAAGCAACCTCGAGCACAATGCCAATAGTAACTGCTGGCATGATGGGCTTCCTTGGAAAACCCATCAAGCCAGCAAACACGATCGGTATTGTGCTAGATGTCTCTTGCACTAACACTGTGGCTGGGTTCAGATAACATAACCGATAGTTGGATAAATAGTCAACAGTGGGTTAAATAGTCAATGGTTGGTTATTGTGTCATCTGTTGGGACTTTTTCACACCATAGTTGGTTATTCAGCTTTGCAGAGTTGATTATTTGAACAACCGTTGGTTATCGTGTTGCATGTTGGGCACTGTTGACTATTTCGTTGCACACAGTTGGTTATTTTCAGCAACTATAGAGTCCCCTGGCAAGAGCGGCTGCCACTCTAGCCCAGCCAGCAGAAGTCGCAATAGCTGTTGGGATACCAGGGGGAGGACTGGGGCGGGGGATGTGTCAATCAAACATACTGTTGACTAACAGTCAACTCAATCCACACCATGGTTAATTATAATCATGTTGTGTGGGGAGTACCCCTTGAAAATCAACTGTGGAGTTGACTATTAATCAACCATTGACAATTGTGTTGCTCGAATGCAGCATGTAATTTATGTTAGTACTAGTGTTGAGTTGGATACTGTCCTTAGATGAAAGCTCATATGGAAGATGGTTCCTGAAATAACTAGGCTCCAAGCCATTTAGGGCTTGAAAGACTATAATCAGCACTTTAAATTGAGCCCAGAAACAAATAGGCAGCCTATGCTGAGGATGACATAACATCAGTGTGATAAGCTTTAACTTTGGGCCCCAGATAACAATCTGGATACCACATCACGGACTAAATGAAGTTTTCAGGCTGTCTTTAAAGGTAATTCCACATAGATATAATTATATTCATTTTGCAGTCTTTAGCTAAACAATTCTACAAGCAAATGCTGAGAGAATGATATATCCAGAAATGCCAGGGAAAAGGACTTCCTAAAGGCAGATGAAAACCAGGAGTGCAGAATGGAAAAACTACTTTTAATAGCCAGCCTGAATTTTCCTTATGTTTTCTTAAAGCAACTCTTCAAGAAAAGGTTGAATACCCTACAGGGATATCATTTTGTGGAGGAGTGATATGCTTTTTTAAAAATGCTCTAGAAAAGTCTTGTCAGTTTAAGGCATTAATTCTATTTTAGACGTTCTCTACCAATCCATACCAGATTAGCATATTAGCTCAATTTTAGTGCATACTCAAATTGCAACTGCTTAGAACTACATATTCAGTGACTTTACAGGGTTTGAAAATTCTAACATAAATATTAATATATGTAGTTTAATATCAACATTTATCATTTGTATACATTTTGATTTCAATGTTTTCTTAAGTAACAAAATATTAAAGACTGGAATATCTTATGAACAACAACATTTACATTACTACTTAACAGGGCAGCATAATTTATACTGATATCTTCGGAGTCAGGGCTTTCTTGTTACTTGGCTGTGGGATTCAGTGTAAGGGATGACTTCAGTTTCAATCTCCAGGTTTTGAGAAACCATATTTAGCCTGATTTGAATGCAACAGCAAACTATGTGCAGAGAGGGAGAAGGACTGGCAATATTAAGTCTGAACTGATCCAATGGAAACTGCAAACACACCTCCTGCATACTGTTACCTAGTGAAACAGACCGTGACATGTATGTTGCATCTTGTTTTGTAGACAGAACTGTTATCTTTGTAGGAAAATTATTCCTAGGTGACACAGCCCCGAGAAGTTGGAGATATGAACTGAAGTCATGCTTTCCTTAAAGAGTCAAAAAGTTGCCTTGGGCAATCTGTTAATTTATCGAAAGGCAAAAATGTATGCCAACCAAATTAAAAGGGAAGACTGAAATTGTAAGTAACAGTAAATTAATAATTACTCCACACTCAAAGGTTTGTATAGATGGGTAAATTTACTGAATTCTATTTCACAGCAAGTCAGCATTGGGAAAAGCAGGATATGGCTATCATTTTGATCTGTTGTAAGCAATGTGGAAATCCATTTCTTATTAAGTTTCATACACAGAGTGTGACTTTGTTGATTCTCCTTGATCTCTCAGCAGCTTTCGATACCATCGACCATGGTATCCTTCTGGGACGACTGGCTGAGTTGGGAGTGGGGGGCACTGCATTGCAGTGGTTCCACTCCTACTTGGTGGGTCGGCTCCAGAAGGTGGTGCTTGGGGAACATTGCTCGGTCCCGTGGATTCTCCAGTATGGGGTTCCGCAGGGGTCAGTTTTGTCCCCCATGCTGTTCAATATCTACATGAAACCGTTGAGTGCAGTCATCCGGAGTTTTGGAGTGCGTTGTCATCAGTACGCTGATGACACGCAGCTCTATTTCTCCTTTTCATCTTCATCAGGTGAGGCTGTGGATGTGCTGAACCAGTGCCTGGCTGCGACAATGGACTGGATGAGGGCTAATAAACTGAAACTCAATCCAGACAAGACTGAGACGCTGTTAGTGGGTGGTTCCGCTGACCGGATGGAGGGTGTTCAACCTGTTCTGGATGGGGTTGCACTCCCCTTGAAGGAGCGGGTTCGTAGCTTGGGGCTTCTCCTAGAACCATCTTTGTCACTTGAGGCACAGGTGGCCTCAGTGGCACGGAGTGCCTTCTACCAACTTCGGTTGGTGGCCCAGCTATGTCCCTATCTGGACAGGGATAACCTGGCTTCAGTTGTCCATGCTCTGGTAACCTCCAAGTTAGATTTCTGCAATGCACTCTACGTGGGGCTGCCTCTGAAGGTGGTTCAGAAGCTGCAGCTTGTGCAAAATGCAGCGGCCAGATTGATAACTGGAACCAGTAGGTTCGAACATATAAGACCTACTCTGGCCCGCTTGCATTGGCTGCCTGTATGTTTCCGAGCCCGGTTCAAGGTGCTGGTTTTAATCTATAAAGCCTTACACAGCTTAGGACCACAATACCTGATGGAACGCCTTTCCCGACATGAACCTACCCGAACACTACGTTCAACATCTAAGGCCCTCCTCTGAGGGAAGCTCGGAGGTCAGCAACAAGAGAGAGGACCTTCTCTGTGGTGGCTCCCCAATTGTGGAACGATCTCCCTGACGAGGCCCACCTGGCGCCAACATTGTTATCTTTTCGGCGCCAGGTCTAGACTTTCCTCTTCTCTCAGGCATTTGGCAATATCTGAGGAGCCTGGGTTTGTTTTGTTTTTGTAGTTTTTGAAGTGTTGAAGTGGTTTTTAAATGTACAGATTGTGTGTATGTTGTATGTTTTTGCTGTTTTAATTTTTGTATATTGTTTTAATTGTTTTTAATCCTATGTAAACCGCCCAGAGAGCTTCGGCTATGGGGCGGTATACAAATGTAATAAATAAATAAATAAATAATAAATAGTGAGAAAAATGTTCAGTAGCGGAAGCAAAGTCTGGATCCATCCCAGTATCTAAAACTGACACTCCAAATACCATTGGCTTCAGGCCTATTGCGGTAATATTCTCATGAGTCCCTGTCACCATTTTAGGGTGCAATCCTATGAAGATAGTTGGCAGCTTCAGAACTCAAAGACTGCTGAATATCCAATGCAGGATGGCTGGACCACGAAGGCTATCTTTGCCTCTGCTCTCCAACTACCCTGCATTTCTACTGGATGGGCAAGTTTGCCCATCTAGCAGCGGCACTTTGAAGGGAGAGTGAAAAATAATAACAATAATAATGTATTTATTTCTTACCCGCCTCTCCCTCTGGATTGAGGCGGGGAACAACATCAAATATAAAATACATAAAACTGATTAAAAGCACATAAAACGAATACATTATTAAAATACCAATAAAATACCAATAAAACTCTTAAAATTCAAGTGGGCAAGCCTGCCAGAAGAGATAGGTCTTTATGGCTTTCTTAAAGTCAAAGAGACTGTTCAGTTGATGTATCTCCTCCGGCAGGCCATTCCAGAGTCTGGGAGTGGCAGAAGAGAAGGTCCTCCGGGTAACAGTTGTCAGCCTAGTTTTGTCTGACTGTAACAAATTCTTCCCAGAGGACCTGAGTGTGCGGGGCGGATTGTATGGGAGAAGGCCATCCTGCAGGAAACCTGGACCCAAACCACGTAGGGCTTTAAAGGTGATGACCAACACTTTGTACTTCGCCTGGAAACTAATTGGCAGCCAGTGGAGCGATTTTAAAGCTGGTGTGATATGGTCACCCCTAGGTGTATTGGTGACCAACCTGGCTGCCATATTTTGAACTAGTTGAAGTTTCCGGACTAGGCACAAAGGTAGCCCTATGTACAGCGCATTGCAGAAGTCGAACCTCAAAGTTAGCAGCATGTGCACTACTGTCTTTAGGTCTTCTAACTCTAGGAAGGGGCGCAGCTGGCATATCAGCCACAGCTGATAGTAGGCACTCCTGGCCGTCGCATCTGGCCGTTGCATCTGGCCGTCGCATCTATCTGAGCTGTCATTTGAGCGACAGATCCAGGAGCACCCCCAAGCTGCGAACGCAAACCTAGGTTGGGGCCTTTGACAGCAAGCACCTCCTTCTTGTCTGGATTCAGCTTCAGTTTGTTTTTCCTCCTGCAGCCCATTGCCGCCTCCAGGCATTCATTCAGAGGAGACACACTATCCTTAGCTGACGCTGTTGTCAAAGACATAGAGAAATATATTTGGGTGTCATCAACGTATGGATAGCACCCTGCCCCATCCCTCTGGATGATCTCTCCCTGCGGTTTCATATAGATCTTAAACAGCATTGGGGATAGAATGGCGCCTTGTGGTATGCCATACATCAGCTCCTTCTTTGAGGAGCAAATATCCCTAAGCATTGCCATCTGGAACCTGCCTGAGAGGTAGGACTGGAACCACTGAAGCACAGTGCCCCTAATTCCCAATCCCCCTAGGCGTTCCAGAAGGATACCATGGTCGGTGGTATCGAAAGCCACTGAGAGATCCAGAATTACCAGCAGGGACACATTCCCCGTCAATACTCAAGCGTAGATCATCCACTAAGGCGACCATAGCAGTCTCAACTCCATATCCTGCCCTGAAGCCAGTTTGAAATGGGTCTAGAAAATCTGTATCATCCAAAACTGCTTGGAGTTGAAAGGCAACTGCCCTCTCAATCACCATGCCCAAAAACAGAAGATTAGATACTGGTCTATAGTTATTAAGATCCAGGGGGTCCAGGGAGGGCTTTTTTTTTTTTTTTTTAGAAGCAACCTAACCACTGCTTCTTTTAGACAGGATGGAAAACTTCCCTCCCTGAGAGATGTATTAATAATATGTTGTAGTTGTAATCTAATTGCATCTCCTCCCTTGACGACCAGCCCAGGATGAGTTTGGGACTGCTATAGTACATCCTCTCAGGAAGCCCCTTGAACAGCCCCATACCAAAACTTGGCAAACAAAAATAATGACTTTTCACTAGCTGAATATTCTTCAGGAGATAAGAGAATGTTGTGCATTTTCTCTCAATTTTTCTTAAAATAGCAAAGTTTGTATTATTAATTACTTAGCTGGCATACACCAAGAATCTTCTAATACTGCCACCCAAGAAAACGATTTCTTCTCAAAATACTGACTTTTTAAAATATATTCTTTGTGTTGTATCTGTCAAAATCAATACCTCTATTCATCCCAAAGACTATACATTCCAGTTTCATGGGCCTGGTCTCCAGAAGAAAACATGAGCATTCCAAAATACCACTAACTTCTCTCACACCACCCTTTGAGGTGACTAACCAATCTTTCCTTGTACTTATGCCACAACTTTAGGGCAGAGCGTTTTACACGTTTCTCGACCATGGGCCAGAAAAAGGAGGAAGAGGAAACAAACATGCTGGGCAAGAAGCCTTTACTCCTTTGTAAAGATCCACAACGGTATTTCTTAGAACGGGAAGGAGGGGCCCAACCGAGAAAGGAGAAAAGTAATACTTAGATAGAAAGAGAAAAAGATTCATGGATGAAGAGAAAACGGAAAGGGGCGCCCTCACCTTGACAAAACTACATTCATACCATATCTCCGAGGTGCCTGTAACATTACCCCGTTCAAGCTCATGAAGCACAGTGGTCTGAAGCATTAGTCAAGAGAAAGGAAAACCCAAACTCGGATTGGAAACACTCTCTCGCCGCTTCCCCGCCCCTGCAGAACTCTGCCAGACGGTCCTCCAGCCCCGGAACCACTGAACCCAATCATGTTCCCTACCGTGAGGGCAGCCGCGGAGAGGACACCACCGGCTCCTCCTGTTCCTGCCGGCAGATGCAGAAGTGCTCACTTCAAAAGAAGGGCCCTGAAGCCCAAACACCACCTCGCTCCCAGCACGCAGAACTCCCAGCCGCCTCCTCCTGGGCCATGGGGCGGCCAGGCAGCTCGGCGGCGGAGGAACACGTGACCGGAAACAGCTAGCTCACTCACGTCAGGGGCAAGACCGCGTCACGTGACAGAAGAGACCAATGCCGCCGCCATGACACTCACCCGCTCACGTGATGAAACCTGTCAGCCCCCAGGGCCCTTTTCTGGTCACGTGCATCGCCGCCGCCATGACAGTGTCCTGGGAAAAAAATGGGGGGAGGGTGACGAGACAATAACAACACAGTTGCTCCTGCCTCGTTCCTTACGAGCCTGCTCTCGAGTCCGGTGGAGTCGGGGACTTCGTTTCTTTTCTTTTTTTCACCCGTTCTTCTTTTGCTACGTCAGACGGGTCCGGATCCGTTCTAGGTTGTCGTCGTCGTCGTCGTCGCGCTGGGGGGGGAGGGGGATCTTGCCTGAGCAGCGGTCCGAAGGTGGGGGGAGCGAGGGGCGGGGACAGGAAGGCGCGCGCTCGTCACGTGACGCAGGGAGGGCGAGAAGGGGCGGCGGCGGGGTGACGTGATGGTTGAGTGATGTCTTCTGAAAGCGCGAGGGGAGGCGGGCGGTAGAGTCAAGCGCTGTCTGGGGTGTGTTTAGAGGCGGGTTTGGGACCTGCGGGGACCGAGTAGAACAGCTGCGGCGAGGACAGATCCTCTGCTTGAGAGCGGAGGCGAACGGGCGAGCGGTGAACCCGCGCGAATTGCGAAAAAGAGAAACCGCAAGGCTGCGGCGTGACGGTGCCTGAGGTGTCGCGTCTGTTTTTTTTTAATCTTGTGGGGCTATTTGAGAACGGAGAGCCCAACACCCCTCGTTACTTTAACTGTGGATTGGAAGAGCTCCTCTAAAGGTACTGTTGCTTCTCTTGGGAACTGTTGTTGGATGTGCAGAGCGACTATTGAAACTTTACAGGCTTGCTTTTTGCACCTTGGTTATGCATAAGGCTGAAGCAAGTTTCCTACTTCCTCCTCATTTCCATCTTACTCTGTTATTTATTAACCCCTAAACTGAAGTTCTCAAAGCAATGTATAAACAATTTAGAAAGAAAATTATTGGGGGGGGGGTTAATTCCTTATTTGACTCGGGGTTTTAGCCATCCCCAAATCATGCCACTGTCAGGTGGCCTTACAAGGTTTCTAGTAATATTCCTGTTATAGTGCCAGGCTTTCTCAACCTCCAGTGTAAGGTTTGGAATACAGAGTCCACTTCTGTATCCATCACATCTGTGGAGTATTCCTTTTGGGAATGTGTGGTGATTCTGCTAGCTTTGTTATATGAACTTTTAAATGAAGAGTTTTATACTTTATTCTGCTTCTTTTACTGGATACAACAGAATGATTTGGGCCAGATGAGCTAGAAGAGACCCTTTAGGAGATAGATTCTTTATGCCCCTGATGTTTAATTTGGGGTGTAGGTGTGTTCAAAACCCAGCTTTTCATTCAGCTGTAGTTGTGCCTTTGAAATTAATAAGGAAGTGATAACTGTCACTAAGGAATTGGAACTATGTATCTCTCTGTCTGTGAGTTGGATTTGATTTATATAACATGGCAAAGGGTCACAAATCAATTATCTTTTATTATGGCCAGATCTTCCAGCTTGGAAAAAGGCAGGGAATCAACCAGACCTTGCTGGGAAACGGCAAGATATTTCTATTTCTGAGATTTGGCATGACAGGGAGCTTAGGAGAAATCTTTATTAAACACACACTATGCTTTTCTACATACTAAGTACCTAAAGCTGCTAACAAGATAAAAAGTGGTATACAAATACAGCCGACATAAAGATTACAAGGAATGCAGAGGTTTGCCATTGGAGTTGTGCTGGGCCTTTGAGGTACTCAAAGTGAAGTATGATGATACAGTCAGGACCTTATCTCTTGCAAGAGGATCCAAATTGGTGGCAAACAAAAAGTTCATCTGGGTACTAAGGCCAGCTAAATTTGTGGGTCCCTGTGTGAAGGCATGAGGCTGAGCGTCGTTCTTGCTTCTGAGTTCCTTATTCAGCACAAGATGCAAACGCAGCCTAAACAAGTTTGCATACCATTTTTTCTCCAACAACTTTAACATTGTGTGGGAATATTGGTAGGTGTATTTGTGAAGAAAAAAAGAAACATGTGACTCTTGGAAAATGAGCTGTTTTCACTTAGAAGCTTAAGTAGTCATTCAAACTTGAAAATATTTCTGTGAACTAACAAGACTTGTATTGAAAACCCACCAGAAACAATATTTGAATGATATATCATCAAAGAGAGAAAGCTGTTTTATTTGAAATATATACTACTTTTCAACAAAAGTGAGTGGGGGCAGGTTTTTATATGTAGGAATTCCACCTTGAACAAAAGACAAGACCCCTTCACCCTGCACCTGAAAGCACCTGTTCCCACACATAAAAAAGACCAAATTTGGACTGGGCTACTCTTGCTGTCATCCTGTTCATACAAATGGGAGTTGGAATCCTCGCAAGAGGGATCTTGCTGTAGATGTCAGTGGTGGTTCTGCCTGTCTTGGCTTCAGTAATAGTAATCTGTCATCAAAAGTACCTGCCCTCCAAATTAGATCCAGGAGCAGAATAGTTAACATTGACTGAATTCAGATGACACAATAAGCAACGGGGGGGGGGGGGACAATCGTCAGTTGTATTGACTATCGTGTCATCCGAATACTGCCATTGTCAACTCAGCGCTGATCCTAATCCACACCACAGTTGATTATTTATTACCATGTTGTGTGGGGAGTACCCCCTAGATGAACAACCGTAAAGTTGATTATTACCACACCATTGACTATCGTGTTATCCGAATTCAGCCATTGTCTAGGCATGGTGAACAGGGCTACTCGTGCTGTCAGACTGTTCTTCCCTTAGACATCTGATAGAACAAAAGAAGGCCTCCTCCATCTCTACCTGCATATAGGCGAGATTATAGTTTACCTTTCATGGATATATTAGCAATGTTAGATCCTGTGTCTTAAGAGGAGAAATAAATGTTTGGGAAGCCAAGTTTTAGCTAAACAGTGAAGAAATCACATTTCATTCTTATAGGTGGAGCTGGAAATGAAGCAATAACAAACTTGTAGGAAGCCATTGTAACTTCTATACCAATGACATCTGTGCCAATGATACCTGAATCTTGCAGCCATGTATTGGCAGAGTTTGAATGTCTCAGTCCACTGCTTTCTGCTCTCAGGCTGGATTCTAGTCGTCTGAAGGTGTGTTTGATTCATGGTTGGTATTATGATGTTGCTATACTCCTAACAGCATTTATAAATACCATATATTTGTAATTCATGGCAATTAATGTAGAGCGCATTGATCTAGGACAGCCTTTCTCAACCTTGGGCCCTCCAGATATTTTGAACAACAACTCCCAGCATTCCTGACCATTGACCCTGCTGGCTGAGGCTGATGGGAGTTGAACTCCCAAACACCTGGAGGGCCCAAGGTTGGTGAAGACTAATCCAGGAGATGTTGTGTATTTAATACATTCCAAGGCAGCATCTGTAGTTTTAAGTGCATTGGTGTAAAATCTTACTAGCAGGTTTGCAGCTAAAGCAGGAGATTTTAGCAAAGACAAGAATTAAGCAAAATGGAGGGTAGTTATTATGCATTGAGGGTTTAGGGGGAGATCATGTCAAAAAAAATTCTGATTGTTTTATTTGTAGAAAGGATATTGTTTTTATCATGTTCTTTACAAGTGATTTCATAAAGTAGGTGGGAAAATATTACAGTTAGTAATACTAATTTGAGTGGATAATAAGGGCAATATTTGCTGTAGACCGTACTTGTAAGCATATAAGTAGGTTCCATTTATTTATTAAATTTATATCCCCTTTCTGCCAAAAATGTCACTCAAGCTGGCTAATAATAACAAAATACAGATTAAAAATAGCATCTTAATAAAAACAGAATTTTAATTAAAAATAACATCAAAACGAATCAATTAAAGTTATTGAGACTACCTTTTAAGTTTGAAGTGCCAAACACAGTTAACTTGATCAACAAATTGGTTTAGACGTAACAATAACCCATATTTAGCATTACAAAAACATACCTCAAGGAGCTTGCATGCTGCATTCTCACCCGTTTTGCTTCTGTTTTAGATTAACCACAGCTTGGTTGTCGTTGACTGGAACAAAATTGTGGTTAATCTTTGAAACATGATTTTTTTTATTCCCTCTCTCTTAGTTTTCTCCAGCAAGTGTATGGATAGCAATCAGAACCACCAAAAAGAATAGACAGTTTATGAGAAATAGTATACCAGTGGTGTTTCCAGATGGAGGGCTCCTAGAGCTAACAAAGACAAGACATTGTGCAACTATTCCATTGCTTCTTCCTTAACAGATTTTTTTTTCTGGTAAAAAATAAGACAGAAAAACAAGTGGGAATCACAGGAGCTTTGCAAATTGAGGACAACGTCATCTGTTCCTCCTCTAAAATTCCATGAATAAGGCAGGATGATTGCACAGTAAAAGGTTTCTCTAGAAGCACTCCAGGCCAAAATATGGCTGTACTGGAGGAAGAACACATGCCCAAGTCTGTGGCTTGCTGTGGCTCATCCATGTAACACTGAACCATGGTTAAGCACTGCATACGAACTGGGGCATTTGTTTAAAATTAAGAGAGAATGCCTTGTTGCTACTGTTTTAAGAAGTGCATAGCAAGTAGGGATGTGCACTGGATCGGACCCGATCCACGATCCGAGTCCGGTCCAGTGGGAAATCGGATAAATTATCCGATTTCCGATCCCGCAGCTGGATCGGCCGATCCAATCCGAACCGGTCCGAAAAAGCTCCGAACCGGTTCGGCGGATCGGCGGATCGGCGGGCGCCCACTGGCGCCCACCGCCGCTTCCATTGGCGGGCGCCAGCGGGCGCCCGCCGATGAAAGTGGACAGCGGGGGGGGGAGGAGGGGGGCACTTACCTTCTCGACCCGGTGGCTTCCGTCCGGCGCCGGCGCCTACTACTACTAGCAGGCTCCGCGGCCTGCTCTAGGGCGGCGCGCCGGGTGATGTCATCACCCGGCGCGCTACTCTAGAGCAGGCCGCGGAGCCTGCTGGTAGTAGTAGGCGCCGGCGCCGGCCGGGAGCCACCGGGCCGGGAAGGTAAGGAGGGGGTGCGTGGAGGGGAGGAGGGGGCGCGCGGAGGGGGGAGGGGGGCCCTTACCTGCCCGGCCCGGCGGCTCCCGTCCGGCGCCGGCGCCTACTACTCCCAGCAGGCTCCGCGGCCTGCTCTAGGGTGGCGCGCCGGGTGATGTCATCACCCGGCGCGCTACTCTAGAGCAGGCCGCGGAGCCTGCTGGAAGTAGTAGGCGCCGGCGCCGGACGGGAGCCGCCGGGCCGGAAAGGTAAGGAGGGGGTGCGTGGAGGGGAGGAGGGGGCGCGCGGAGGGGGGAGGGGGGCCCTTACCTTTCCGGCCCGGCGGCTCCCGTCCGGCGCCGGCGCCTACTACTCCCAGCAGGCTCCGCGGCCTGCTCTAGGATGGCGCGCCGGGTGATGTCATCACCCGGCGCGCTACTCTAGAGCAGGCCGCGGAGCCTGCTGGAAGTAGTAGGCGCTGGCGCCGGACGGGAGCCGCCGGGCCGGAAAGGTAAGGAGGGGGTGCGTGGAGGGGAGGAGGGGGCGCGCGGAGGGGGGAGGGGGGCCCTTACCTGCCCGGCCCGGCGGCTCCCGTCCGGCGCCGGCGCCTACTACTCCCAGCAGGCTCCGCGGCCTGCTCTAGGATGGCGCGCCGGGTGATGTCATCACCCGGCGCGCTACTCTAGAGCAGGCCGCGGAGCCTGCTGGAAGTAGTAGGCGCCGGTGCCGGACGGGAGCCACCGGGCCGGGAAGGTAAGGAGGGGGTGCGTGGAGGGGAGGAGGGGGCGCGCGGAGGGGGGAGGGGGGCCCTTACCTGCCCGGCCCGGCGGCTCCCGTCCGGTGCCGGCGCCTACTACTACCAGCAGGCTCCGCGGCCTGCTCCAGGGTGGCGCGCCGGGTGATGTCATCACCCGGCGCGCTACTCGAGAGTAGGCCGCGGAGCCCGCTGGTAGTAGCCGCCGGCGCCGGACGGGCCGAGAAGGTAAGCAGTGGCGGGGAAGGGGGCTTACCCCCCCCCCCCCCGGAGCCGTCCGCTTCTATCCGCTGGCGCCCGCGGGCGCCAGCGGATGGAAGCGGGCGGCCCCAGGGGGGGTAGGGAGCGCGGGGGAGGGGGTTTACCTGCCGGGGCCGTCCACAGCGGACGGCCCCGGGGGGGGGAGGGAGTTAGGCCCCCCCTTACCCACCCGCCGCCATTTTTTCCTCATAGACTTGCATTGCAATGCAAGTCTATGGGGAAAAAAATGGCGGCCGATCCAAAAATGTACGATTTTTGGGTCGGGATCGGACTCGATCCGGTCCGGGGGGCCTCCGATTTTGTCCGAACCGGTCCGGGACAAAATTGGAGGTCCCGATCCGGGTCCCGATCCGATCCGGGGGGTCCGTGCACACCCCTAATAGCAAGATGTTTTCGGCCATGTTCTCTTATAACAGCAAAGGTCCTCATTCTTTGCCAGTTTTGATCTTCCTTGAAAGTGAAAGTAAAACCAGTATCAACAATAGCAGTATTTTAATGCAACGATGTACTGGTTTGTAACGATATCCTTTTATTCTTTTTAAGTGTACATCTATAGCAGTTTCTCGAAAATGGTTGGCATTAGGTAGTTCAGGTGGAGGCCTGAACCTCATCCAGAAAGAGAGCTGGAAACAGAGGGTTTTTCTCACTCATAAGGTAAGATTGAAGGGAAATGTTCAGAAACCTCAAGCTAAGAATGAAATATAACTTATAGAAGATGAGAAACTGTACTTCATTTAACATCCAATATTGAATGAAGTAACTTTTCATTTTAAATATGTAATACTATTCTGTTAAGTGCTATAAGTTGCAACACTCAGTCTTTTCAGCTGCTCTTTCAATCATTAAATGGTTGAGAAAATCCTTTTAAAATGTGAATAATAGCTAGTGCAGCAATGGGAATCAGAATTTTGAATCAAGAAGCCAATGAGTTATAAACAGTATGTGAAAAGAAGGGTAGTGGTGGACAATCAATATGAAAAAATGTGTAGCAGCTGTGAGTCAGACATGGTTGAGGCAATGAATATTAACTTAACCAATTTGGCTACTTCATGTCTTGTCAGGAAGGTGCCATTTCCCGCATTGCATTTTGCTTGCATGATGAGGACTATGTTGCTGTAGCAACAAGGTGAGAGCATTTTTCAGAATTTCTTGTTCTTTGGTAATACTACTGGTTTTTTTAACAGTGAAAGAGATTTCAGTTATGCAAAGAAGCGAGTTCATACACATGATGAGAAAGATGACAGTAATGTAAGCATTTAAACGCTAACCACTTTAATGTACAGCTCATGTCTCTTCCTTTCCCCCCTCTTTTGCATGCAAGGACAGTATACTAGAAGTTTCCACTTATCTCATCCAAAAGCAGCAAGCTGTGGTTTATGCAACCTCATTTTCAAGTCCTGGTTTGGGAACAAATTGTGGTTTGCCCAAGCTATCATTTGCTGGAGTTGAATGCAACAACAAACTGTAGTTTGCACCAAACTAGAAGTGGAATCTTCCTGTCTCCTCCCCTTACATGCAAATGATGGGGGAAGAGGAGGAAGGAAAACATGAGCCCAAGGTTCACTGTGGCTCATTCTTGTTCTGACAAACCATGATTTGTCAATAAGTCTGAACCAGGTCAGTGTCTCTTAAGCAGTACTCCAGATTAGAGATGCATTAAGTTGCTAATTTGAAATCAGCTTCAGTTTTTCAGAGTTATCAATTGGCCACTTTTTCAAGAATAATATTTGTAAGTAGGTTCTAAACTTTGTTAAATACATTGGATTGGCTCTAGAGTATCCTTTCCATGGATGAAACGGCTCTTTCTGTTCTCAGGATTTTAATGTAGTGGAAGCTCCTGCTGGGGGTGGAGTAAGCAAGTTTTAATGATTCCCCCCTACAGCCCCCAGCACCGCATCCTCCCACATTGTTTTAGGGGTCCCTCAACCCTCCAGTGTAATTTTTCAGGGAATCAGCCCCCCTTCAGGTGGTAGTGTCCTGTGAATAGAGTTCCACTCATGGGAACTCTGGATGCAAGCCATTAATAGGGCTGTGCACAGACCCCCCGATCCAGATCTGGGGCCTTCCCTCCTTTTCCCCATAGGCTTGCAAGACTATGGGGAAAAGGACTCACTGCCCTCCCCCCCACTCCTTGCTTACCTGCTGCCTCCCCGTCGCCCCCTGCTGCTGCTGCTGCCTCTACTGAGAACCAGGCCTCACTGCCTGATTCTCAGTAGAGCAATGTCGTGCCAGGTGATGCCGGGTTCTCAGTAGAGAGGAAGCAGCGGCGGACGGCGGTGGTGAAGTCGAGGCAGCAGGTAAGCAGGGAGAGTGGGGGAGGACGGTGAGTCCAATGGACTCACCGCCGGCCTGGTGTCCCTGGGTATCAGCTGCGCAGCTGGCACCCAGGGACCTGGAAGACCAATGGGCCCTGGATCGATCTCCGGATCGATCCAGATCATTCTAATCCGGTTCGAATCTGGGAGGTCTGGATCACCCCGATCTGCTTCAGATTCTGGATCCGTGCACAGCCCTAGTCATTAGTGTCTGTGGAAAGCTAAATGCATTATTCTTTTTTTTAAATTGAATTTTCTTATCAAAACTTAAAACTTGGGGATCATTTCATTTTAATGTCATGGTTTTATTGTACAAGTATATTATGATATATTAGCTGTTCACTGTCCTGATACCTATTGAATGAAGGGTGGCATAAAAATGTTAAAAATAAATAACAATGTAAACCTTTTTACAGTCAAGGCCTTATTGTTGTCTGGGAATTGAATCAGGAACGTCGTGGGAAGCCAGAGAGGATTTATGTTTCTTCTGAGCACAAAGGGAGAAAAATAACAGCTCTTTGTTGGGATACTTGTGCACTTCGTGTTTTTGTTGGTGATCATGTGGGGAAGGTGTCTGCTATCAAAATTAATACATCCAAACAAGGAAAGGTAATTTTTTGAGCTATCAAGATTAATTCATCCAAACAAGGAAAGGTAATTTTTTTGAGCAAGATTTTAAACAAAAGAGTGAGTCCACACCTTTTGGCTGGTCTCTGTAGTCACCCAGATCCTGCCCCCGTTCTCAGCTCCAAAGACATGAAGAGGGTTGGTCTAGTTTCAGAGAAGACAACATGGACAAGCTCTGGCCACCCTCCTGAGCTTGGTGGGCACAGCAGTTCTGACATTCTCCAAAGATACCTGAAGGGCAGTGTGGTTCCTTCCCTCTCCTCAGCTCCAGGCTCAGGAAGAGGTCCAGGGCTTACTATGCTTGCTAGAGTGAGGAGTGATGCTGGTCATTGTAAGTGTGATGAGTGCATCAGTGGACGTTTTAACACAGTGGCTGAATTCGGACGACACAATAAGCAACTGGGGGGGGGGAACAATCGTCAGTTGTATTGACTATCGTGTCGTCCGAATGCTGCCATAGTCAACTCAGCGCTGATCCTAATCCTCACCACAGTTGCTTATTTATTACCATGTTGTGTGGGGAGTACCCCCTAGATGAACAACTGTAAAGTTGATTATTACCCCACCATTGACTATCGTGTTGTCCGAATTCAGCCAGTGTGTGTGTGGTTTTTGCTAGGCTTTTATATACAAGCTCACAGATTGAGACAGTTCATATGTAGAAATGAGTATTCAGACCTGCTTGTTTTTTATATATGTGGTTAAGGGGTTTTGTCACTCTTGAGAATTCCACTTTCTTTATAAGGTGTGATAGAATTGTAATATCAGCACTATAATTGTACAAAGAAAAAAGCACTACTAAATTCTAGAAGCTGCCTCACATGTTTTTTGTCTCCAATGCATGTTTATGACCTCCATCACTCCTAATCCCTCCCCCCCCCCCGGTTTCCCTCTGTGTTGTTGTTTTTTTACCTCTGAGGCAAAAGCGCGTCAAGTTTATGATCTCTTTCACCTGAATAGCTGCTCTTTTGCTCCTCCGCTCGTTAGCTCTTCGGCTCCACTCCATCCCTCCCCTTCTCTTTCTCCCTCCAGTCAGGTCCTGTCAGATGAGTACTTCAGCCAGACCGCCTTTCTGCTGGACAAAAATGGAACGACCCTTTAGTCTGGCTCTTTGGGGGCATTGAGGGAGTACAATCCTGTCTCTGCAGAGATTCAGGCATTGTATGATTTTAAAAAACGCTTTCGAACCTGGGATGCAAGGTTTGGGTTTTATATTGAGGCTTGGAGCCATCTGCTGGGAGAGATTGCTTTTCCCTCCCAGGACCTGATGCAATCCATTCAAGCCCCCAGTTCCTTTAAAACTACAAGGAGACTTAGGGCGTGTTAAATGCGCTTAGGAAAAATAATCCAGACTTTTAGCATTCGAGGAAAGGCTGGGGAAGAGGCAGGGTGTCAGCAGGACAGGCATGGCGTCATGTGAGTACCATGCTGCAAATCCGCACACCAGGCATGGTGAGAGTGCACTAAATCGCTGGTGTGATGGAACCCGATGTTTAGGCATGTCTTTTCATTGATCCTTACACATTAATAACAAATGCAGCTCCAGATTTCATCCATGCATTTAAAAATACAATGAAATGCAGCCTTAACAAGATGAATTTTCTCTAGTGTATACTGTTTTTGTGTTCTTAGTTCAATGTAATCAAATTTGCAACTCTGTTTTTTCATGAAAGGAGTTCTGTCATTGCTGAAATAATCCAGTATATATTTCTTCTGTTCCCCCACCCCATAGGCCGCTACTGCATTTGTGATGTTTCCTGTTCAGATTATAACCACTGTTGATTCCCGAGTGGTTCAACTTGATTATTTAGATGGAAGGTTGCTTATCTCTTCTCTTACTCGCTCTTACTTATGTGACACTGAGAGGTAATTAATATACTAAAAAATATTTGTGGTATAAGTGTAATTCCCTGTCAGTCATCTGCAAGATTACTTTTTATTATTATTTTCACCTGGAAATAAGTAGCTTATCTTTTAAGATACCTTTAACTTAATTTTACCTATCATACTTTTCAGTGATCATATCCTCCAAAGTTACTTCAAAAATGTTGAGAAACTACATGCATCCATAGCTCTGCATTGAATTCTTTAGGTCTCACAAAAGCATGATTTTCCAAAGGCTTTTAAAACTTTGTTTTTTCTCTTTACATATTTTATTCAATAAATGTTAAAAATGTTTTTTCTGAATATACAATTTTTGGTTAAATAGGGAAAAGTTTTGGAAAATTGGCAATAAGGAAAGAGATGGTGAATATGGAGCTTGTTTCTTCCCAGTTGGAAAGAGTTGTGGGAGCCAGCAGTCACTGATATATTGTGCACGTCCTGGTTCACGGATGTGGGAGGTGAACTTTGAAGGAGAGGTTCTAAGTACACATCAGTTCAAACAGCTCCTGTCAGCACCGCCTCTCCCTGTTATTACTTTAAGGTATTGGTCATGATATTAAATCATTAGATTTAATGTTCATATTGGTTGTGGTTCCTACAGTGGTGGTAGGAATGTCTTTTTGTGCTGGGTATATGTAGGTAATTTCATGGGGGTGGACAAAAGGAAATTTGGGCTGATGATAGTTGAAAATCTTACTGGATTTCTATACTTCTTCTCATTGAGTGTGGTGGTATACTTTTGAGGAGCAGGGGAGAGATCCATAGCAGATGCTGGTGGAAGAGTATATGTTTAAATCTGTGCTTAAGGAGCCAAAATCTCTGAAAGCCTGGTGACTGTGGGCCATTTCATGTTTTGCAAGTAGCAAAGCTATCACTTTGTAAACACCTGTCCAGCAGTTAGTTGCTTATGAAAAGTGATGCATATATAGTTTGGACCAATTTTGATTATGCAAGCATCCTTTTACAGAAGTGACTGCACAGACGTGCATTGTGTTCCCAGCAACAACCAAGCTCTAATGATACCATATGAAGTGGATTTATGTGTTGGTCAATCTAGCACCAAGCTCCTCAGATGCTATTGTCTCTCCTATATCTCAACATGATTCAGGGAAACTTACAATACTTATACGAGGGGTGGGAAAGTTGTGATCCTCCAGATGTTTTGTCCTGCAACTCCCATAAGCCTTAATCATCAAATGGTGAAGGATTAATGGAGCTATAAGCCAAAACATCTGGAGGGCCATAAATTGCCAACCCTTCTCTAGACCCAGCATGTGTAAAAGGCTTGACAAAAGAGTTCTTCTAAAATAAAACTACAAAACCTTGTTTTAAAAATTTGATACTGCTTATTCTTGTGATTTAACACTTGCATTTTTAACAAATACTGAAATCGTGTTTCATCCAAATCAGCCAATACATAAACAATGTTTCTTTTTAAAGGGAGGATCTGGAGTACAGTGTTTCTGGCTGCTCCTCTCAGTCTTTGGCCTTCCCCAGGTTGCTTTATTTAAGGTAGATATGAAATAATTCATTGATTGTTTTAGCTGCAGAACTGCAACGCGAAATTATCAATTTGTGTTAAATTATCTGATGTTACCTTTATATCTCATTCGTCACCCAAGAAGCTCAAGGTAAGCTTATATGCTTTTGTCCCCCTCTATTTTTTCCTCACAAAACCTTTGAAGTAACTTCAACTCAGTGATAGTGACTGGCTCAAAATCACCTAGTAAGTTTACACAACTAAGCTGTGATTTAAACCCAGGTCTTACAGTCTTCAGTTAGTCCAGCATTTTGACCATCACCTGATGTTCACCTGACGTAACTGATTGTCAACAATTCCTGTGAATTTATAGGAATTGCAGAAAATTGTCTTCCCTTGTTTGTACTAAATGTATTCTTACCTTGGCAACAAGTGTTGTTACATGAGGGCAGACCAACCGGTAACATAAGTCTGTCACTGCTTCTTTGCTGCTACTCTAAAGAGCTGCTTCTCACATTGAACTTTTTACAGTACATGGTTCTGTGCAAAAAGATACAAAATAATGTGCGACCATAAATATTGTTAGTCAGCCTCACTCTGCATGGAATCCTGAAGAGGGGGGGGAGGGAGATCTTCTTCCCATCTGCTATTCCTAAAGGAAGCCAAGACTTCCTCTCCAGAACAGCAAGTGTTCCCATTTTATTTGGACACTCAAATTTGGTGATAATAAATACCCATATCTTCTTTCTATCCCATTTTTTTTCCAGTGAGCACTGTGTAATGACATGGACAGAAAGAGGCATTTATATTTTCATCCCCCAAAATGTCCAAGTTTTGCTTTGGAGTGAAATGAAAGGTAAATTGCATGCTGTGTAGTGAACTTGGTTTTTAAAAGATAACTTCTGTGTACTTTGGAAATCATTGAAAACATTTTTTAAAATAGGTCCAAAGACCATCTAGGTAAGTATCAGGCTGTTTGTGGGCAGAGTGGTGGTGATTGCCAGTGGAATGACACTAGATCAGTTTTACCCCCTCCTTCTGTCCTCCTTTTGTCTACTCCCCTTGTGGTTCTGAAATGTATGCCCAAATGTACGTTAGGCTTATCTTAACGGGCCAGTTTGCACGTCATGGCAGCAAATTGTGAGTTAATAAATCGTGGGATGTGTAGGTTAATAAATCATGTGAGGCACTTCTGGTTCCTGTAAGCAACCATTGATTGGCCCAATTTGATGCGCTCTGCCTGCAAGCCAATTCGGATTTCTGTAAAAACCATTGATTGGATATTGTTGAGCATGGTATATGAACCCGGACCAATGGGTTATCCTGCAGTTATCCTAACAACAAGCCACGGGTTAACTGCTTGTTGGGAACTGCTACACATAGTGTCTACCAAACATGCAAAAACAAATGTTACTTATAAGACTTCCACACATAAGTGCATGCTTTTTTTCTTAATAGCCATGTAGGGTAAACATGTGAAGCAGTCCTCCATGCGCTTTGGAGCCTGGTGCTGAATGTGGCACCACATAACTGGGATAGCTAATAGACACAACCACAAGACGAAACATGATCAGATATCTCTAAAGGAGAAAGAATTATACTATCATCCTATCCTTCATATGTTTGTAAGCAGAAAATCTTTATAGAGGGAAATATATTTGTTGAAATATGAAATGCAGTCGGCAACGTTAGGGAGATGTATTCGGTCTGATGTTTCTAATCTCTTTTGTTTAGATATCCATGATATTGCAGTATACAAAAATGAGCTCTTCTGTTTACACACCAATGGAAAAGTCTCTCATCTCTCCCTTCTGCCAGTTGAAAGATGCGTAGAACGTTTGCTTAGGAGAAGCTTCTGGAATCTTGCAGCCAGAATCTGCTGTCTGTTCCAGAATTCTGTTACCTTGTCTCGGGTAATCAAAATGAATGTCACATGATATTATTTTAAAATAATTATCTTTTGAAGTTGTTCTCAGAACTAATAAATCTCATAAATATAAATATCATATGTTGTCATATTGGCTAGATCCTTAGTTAAGAAGGTTCACAAAAGGAAAGTTTCCCATTCCCCCTGTAGCCACCTGTAACCCCTGAAAAGCCTCTCCATGAGGTCAGGGGCACTCCTGAGCAACATGGTACAGGGTGCATAGTATTGTCTTTCCCCAGCAATCCTCTGCATCCCATGCCACGTCGTTCAGGAGGATTCCCCGACCTCTTGGAGAGGCTTTTCAGGGATCAAGGTGGCTGCAGGGTGTCGGGGGGAGACGTCTTCTGTGAGCCTCCTTAAATTTATTTATCCTTGGATCCCAGCTATTGTGGTATATTATAGATGTAGCCAATGTTAATTTTCCCTCTTATTCCACAGCTTATTGCAATGCTTAGTCAATTTCATCGCTTCAATCAGGTTTCTATTTTGTGCATTATTAGGCAAGAAAAGCTCTTCCTGTAGATAAGCTAGAACACTTGAAATCGCAGTTGGACCTTTCAACACAAAGTGATATCGTTACCCAACTTGAAGAACTAATCTCAAAACTTGAGCCTTTAAATTCTGCGTGCAGTAGCAGGAGAAGCAGTATTTCTTCACATGTAAGCATATTCCTGTATGAGCTGTTAGATAAAAGGAGATAAAAAATTAGATTGGCTGGATTTTCATTATCCATGCTATCTGTTCTTTAAAATATCCTGTTACTTGTGTTTCATAAGGTTTTTTTAACTGTATATATTAGATTTATTTATAGTAGAAACTATAATTTGCACTATATTTTCTATTTCAAGATTCTTCTGGTGTGATAAGAACATAAGAAGAGCAGTGCTGGATTAGATCAAGGTCCATCTAGTCCAGTACTCTGTTCACACGGCGGCCAACAAGCTGCCCACATGAAATCCATAAACAGGACATGAGTGCAACAGCACTCTCCCACCCATGTTCTCCAGCAACTGGTGTACATAGGCATACTGTCCCTGATACTGGAGGTAACACATAGCCATCAAGACTAGTAGCCATTGATAGTCTTATCCTCCATGAATTTGTCCATGAATCCCCTTCAAAGTTATTCAAATTGCTCACCCTCACTGCATCTTGTGGAAATGAATTTCATAATTAAACTATGTGGTGTGTGAAGAAGTATGCCAGATTTGATGGTACAATAATGTGGTACAGAGAGTATATATAATAGAATGAATATTTGCCTATAATGAAGTAACTTGAAAGTATTAAACATTTTCTTCCTGCAAAACTGATTCTACCTTTTAAAATACAATTGAAAATATGGATGCAATTAAAACAGCTACATTTTATTTGCAAACTCATAAGAACATAAGAGCGATGCTGGATCTGACCAAAGGTATATTCATTCCCTTCTCACAATGGGCAACTGGCCACTGTGTCTTTTCATCATGCATAAATTGGAATATTACTATACTTTTGAGCTCCAGAAATAGCTAAGAGTATATTCCATCTTTGACTATGCACATAACATCCATTTATTTAAATTGGAAAGTTTAAATATGAACTTTTCACATTGAAATCAGATGTCTTTTGATATAGACTGTATTTTAGACATTGATATACAAAGACAGGGCTTTAAAGTTTGGTGTAGTGGTTAGAGTGTTAGACTGGGAGCTGGGAAATCCAGGTTCTAGTCCCCACTCTGCTATGGAAGCTCACTGGGTGACTTTGGGCCAGTCCCAGACTCTCTACCTAACCTACCTCACAGGGCTGCTGTTAGGATAAAATAAGATAGGAGGAGAATTATGTATACTGCCTTGGGTTCCTTGGAGGAAAAAAGGTAGGTATAAATGTAATAAATAAAAAAATAAAAAGTAAAGCTTATATTACGATATCTTAATAGGAAAGTTTCAACGTACTGGATTCTGGAATTTATCGTGTTATTAGTCGAAGAGGCAGTCAGTCTGATGAAGATTCCTGCTCCTTACATAGCCAGACCCTATCAGAAGATGAAAGATTGAAAGAATTTCATACACACCAAGAAGAAGAGCAGCTGGAACTTGGTAATGTAAATGTTTGTTAAATACTTTTTGTCTGCATACAGTAAATAGTTAGGTATTTACTGTAGACTCCGAAAGCAAAGTTGGTGCTAATTCCAGTCATATGTCACCGTTAGGAGCTTCTACAAACTTCTATTGCTTCTGTTGCTGGTTTCATGGGTGTTCTTTCATAACGTGATATAATTAAAATGCTGTATCTCTTTGTCATTTAAGTAACAGATGTCATATTTCTTAGGTGTTCTGGTAATCTGCATGTAAGACATGACTTCTCGATGCCAGCTATTGTTGATAATTGCCTTCTTTTCATAAGAGTGAAGTACCTAACAGTATATGAATACCCTTGTTAATTTAAACCAAAAATCCATCTAGACTAGTAAGCAAACAGATGTTTGACAGTTATGAGAAGTAAACAATTGCTTCCCAGTTTGGTGTGAGGAGGCATCCAACAATGGGTATCCTGTACAATCTACTGTTTGTATATCAACAATAGAACATCACCCCCCCACAAAGCACAGCACACAAAAATTGAAATTCTCTCACCCCAGTCAATACCCCCAAGTCAAGAAATGTGACTGTGACTCAACTATTCTTGCAATGAATATTCCACTTGAACAGTTGTAGTTCAAACTTAGATGGCAGAAATTAAAAATTGTTGACTATTTCCTGTACCAAGAACTCCGATCTAATTTTAGTGGAACAAAGGATTTTGTTAAAGGAGCAGTGCAACTTTTTAAGAACATAAAGAGAACTTTGTTGTATCAGACCAAAAGCCTCTCTAGTCCAACATACTGTTCCCACAAATGTCTATGGAAACCCCACAAGAAGAACATGAACTCAGTAGCACACTCCTGCTCATGTTCCCCAGCAACTAGTATACAGAGGCATACTGGCTCTTACTCTTGAGGTGATATATAGCCACCATGACTAGTAGCCATTGGTAGCTTTATCTTCCATGAATTGGTCTAATTGCCTTTTAAAGCTGTTGAAGTTGGTGGCTATCGCTACAATTATTGTAGCAAATCCCATAGTTTAATTTTGTGTTGTGTGAAGAAGTACATCCTTTTATCTGTCCTGAATCTCTCACAGTTCAGCTTCATGGGATGAGCCCAGGTTCTACTCCTACGAGAGAGGGAGAAAAAAATGCTCTCTGTGTTGTTCCCCCACACTATGCATAATTTTGTGCACCTCTGTCATGTCTCCCTTAGTCACTTTTGTCTAAGCTAAAGAGTCCCAAATATTGTAACCTTTCCTCATATTGGAGTTGTTCCAGCCCTTCGATAATTTTGGATGTCCTTTTCTGCCAGCTGTAAAATATCCTTTTTGAGGTGCGTTAACCAGAAATGTATGCAGCATTCAAAGTGTTGTCACAGTATAGATTTGTATAAGGACATTCCCCTCCTCCTCCAGTTTCCTTCCTAATGATCCCCAACACAGAATTTGCCATTTTCACGGTAGTTGCACAATGGGCCAACATTTTCATCAAACTATATTACAAACAGAAGATACCTTTCTTAGACCCTGCAAACTTAGATCCCATGTGAAGTTAGGATTTTTGCCCAAATGTGCATCATATTACACTTGAATCACACACTGAATCACATTTGTGATTTTAATGCCCATTCCCCTCCAGTTCGGAGAGAGCTTTTTGGAGCTGTTCACAATGCCTTTTTGCATTAACCACCCTAAACGATGTGATGTGATCAGCAAACATGACCACCTCATTGCTCAGTTCTAATTCCAGTTCATTCATGAACAAGTTAAAAAGCACTGGTCCTGATACAGATCCTTGTGAGGTCCCCATTGTTTATATCCCTCCGTGCATTCCATATAGTATGTTTTTAATTTGTGTGTACGAATTTGATAAGCTATTTTGTGCCCTTGTTTGAGGGTTACCAAACTGGCTGATAATTTGAAACTGTACACTACATGTTTCTGTATAAGACTACATGTAAGCTTCACTTGGTCCTACTTCCTGGTAATATTTGTAATGAATGGTTCCTTCTCTTCTTTGAATTTGCCCTTTTGTTTTCATTAACATATGTAGCCAATATCTTTAAATTGCTATCGTTTCCCTTTGAACAAAATACAAAGAGTCTTTTTAAAAGGCTAATCTTTGCCCTGGAGCTGTGCAATTTTACTAAATTGCTTTCTTCAAGGTTTGTTTGGTGAGGAGAATATACTTCTCTGTGCTTAAGAGCAAGAATTAACTGAAGTCATTTAGATTTGCATTCCCCCCCCCCAAAAAAAGTTAAGGAAATAGCATAAAGTCACAAATGGTATTCTGTGTGTGTTTCTCATGATCCTGCTGATCTCATGATCCTGCTAGTGCCTTGCTATTATCCTTGGAAGTTTCCATTACATGGACTTCACTCTCTTATCATTTCACAATTCATCATTGAAATGGTTTATTGCTCAGGAACACAAGAAGCTGCCTTATATTAAGTCACCCTTGGTCCATCTAGCTAGCAGAGCTTGGCTGGCTGAGCGCCTGGAAAAGCGAAATTTCTGGGGCCTCTGGAAAGTGCAATTCCCCCAGCGCGTCATTAGCATGGCCGGGGGAATTGCACACTTTCTGGAGGCCCCGGAAAGCACGCTTTGCCTTTCACCCCCACCCCCATGCCAATCATGGCAGGCCCTCTTAAAACCTTGCATTAAGGCCATGATTGGGGGGAGGATTGCATTTCTCCCCCCCCCCCCCGCTGATGGGGGCCTTAAAATGTGTATTTTCTCCAGCCTTGGGGAATTATATATCCCCCCCCCCCCGCTGAGTTAATGGCCAGACCTGTATCCCGTTTGTCCTTTCAGTAGTGTTGGGGCAAAAATCTGGACCCATGAGGGTTGGACGTGGGGGTGTCCGCTGCCCTCATGGGCTCAGGCAGATATTTGCCCCAATGCTGCATCTAGTCCAGTATTATTGACTCAGTGGCAGCAATGGTTCTCCAGGGTATCAGGCAAAACTTTTTCCAGACCTACCTGGAGACACCAGGGATTGAACCTGGGACCTTTTGCATACAAAGCAGGTGCTCTATCATGAGCCATGATTCCTCCCTTTTAAAATATCAGTGAAGCTGAGAAAAGCAATGAAAACTGCATCTCTAAATTACTTTTGTATGATTTATGGATTCCAGCAAACTGTACTATGTTGGCTTCTTTACCCTTAGATTAAGTTGCATTTTGTTATGAGTGCTTTGAAACTAGGCTAAAAGATTTCCCCAAGTAACCTGACAAATCAAATAGCTTTTCTAAAGAAACAAAATTGCGAAATCATCTCACATTGGAGGTGTGAAGTGCATGGCCAATTCCCATGTTGTTTGGAAAATGTGGCAATTATAGTTGAATGGCCTCTGACATCGTTTTCAATACGAAGGAGATGAGGGAATATCTGGTGTAGAACATAGCATCTGATCACTCCTGAACATGTGCTGTCAATTCATTCCATTTTATGACTTTTACATTTTTTAAATTTTGTTTGTTAGACAACGTATCTCATGCTTCTGTGGTGGTCGACACTGATCGGAATGAGCCTTTTCTTCCATTCAGTATTCCATTGTCATTCCGTTCCCCATCTCCTCTCGTCTCCCTTCAAGCTGTCAAGGACAGGTAAAATCATGTGTGAATTCCCTACCCATTACATCACCCTTTTTATTTTGTCAAATCATTTAAACATAAGTTGTTAATCTATGCCTACTTTTTACAAACTAGGTAGCAGGGGGCTAAAAGTCTCTTTTCAATTACTAGGGCATAGAAGAAAGTATGGGTAGTACATGTGCCAAGAGTGCTGTTGTTTAAATAACTTTCTTTGAGGTGTTCAGATGTTCCTAGGGATAAAAGAAGCCCTCATGGCTTCGCCCTGCACGTGCAACCGTAATTTGTATAATTACTTGCACAACAGTGTGGCTTGCCATGTCATCCGAACCCAGTGTGTGATGGGGGTAGCTTTATGCCCACCCTACTGCAAGTCGTGGGTTGTAGGGCGGGTATGAAGCCACCCACAGTACAAGCTGAGTTTGGATGACACAGCAACCTGTGCTGCTGCACAGGTAATTATGCAAATTATAATTGCACGAGTGGGGGAGAAACCATGATGGCTTCTTTTACCCCCGTGATAGACCGAACCCAGACTCTTTTCAGCATAACACAAATAATCCCAGCTGTTGCCAGTTTGGAAAGGTTGATTGCCTAAAGAAAGCTAGAGAGTGTAAAGGGCTTGATAGTAAGACTCCTTTGCCTGGGCCACTGACCAAGAAAGTATCCAAAAAGGTGAGTTTTTACAATAAATAGAAGCAAACAGTTTGTGCAAGAGCCAAATAAGACCCCTCATGATGCAGAACATGATCAAACCATTCTTGAGGCATGAATTCAGGAACAGGACAACAGATTTGAAGTGGGATTGAAGCCATACATCAGGAGACATGCTAATTTGAAGGACCCTACTCCAGATGTTGCCAAATATTTGTTGCTTCAAAGTTCACATCTGAGAACTTTGGGAACCAAAATTCCGCAGGACATATCAATCATCTCTGTAGAAGAATGTTTCAGGAACGAGTTTCAACACCAATCAGAAAAAAATATCAATGTGTAAGGCCATTTCAGTTCATACTAATGAAGGAGTTGCGCTACTGTTATTCTTGTAGGTCCATTTGGGGAAAAATCCATCTACTGGCAATTTTTGCACATTTGGGAGAATTGAAATCTTACAGTGTGTTTACTGTTTTTTATTGCGTGTACGTGGATGACCCCAAAATGACATGTCAATATCAAAAATAGTTCAAGCATTGTACAAGCAATGCTTCTCATCCTAAATGACTGTGCCAGCTTGCCTGCTTCTGTTTACCTTTGTATTCACACAGCCTGAAGTCCTGAGATATAAAACAAACTCAACTGGAGTTAATGTGATATAATATGTTCAGGATTAGAGTGTTCTCATCAGCAGTACTGGTGTGTGGTATATCACAAAGACCTGGGCTAGTGTTTGAATTATCCACTTTATATCACAAACATTACCCTAAAAACACAATTTAAACCCAGCAGCTGTCTAATGTGGGCTATTAAACCCTTTAACCATATTTAGCATATTTTCTCCTGTGTTGCTTTGGCTTAATAATCAAAAATTGGCATTGCTCTTGATGTTTTAAAATCCCTTCTTCTGCAGACCAAACTATCACCTTCTCAGTCAGCTTTATATATCTGAAGAATGCATGTGAAATCTCATGCCAATAACAAACTCTTGAAGTGCTGCACAGCACCTTATGTGTGCCTTAATCTAGTGTTCTATTCTTGCTGGTTACCATACAACATTTTACATTTGATGTCTAGTGTTTCTAGTTTTGTACGCAAGACCACAGAGAAGATTGAAAAAATTGGTACCCTTCACGTGAATCCTGATAGAATGAGGCAGGATATGAAAGTTGAAGAAGAAGAACCACTACCAGAAGTGAATGCTAGTATTGTAGAACAGCCTCAGGAAGAAGAGTGAGTACAAGCTAACTTTAGTCTGCGTAAGAGGATAATGAGAGAAGAAAACTACTGCTTTACCATTGGACTATGAGGGCTTTTACTTTGGGTTTTATGTTTGTTCTGGTTCTCCTCATGCAAATGCATGCTTCAAGAGTCCGTTAACATTAACATGATAAAATGCGATCAAAACCCAACTTGGCTATTGGAAAGGGCACTGGAATCCAGGCATGCATTAAAATATAGATTTTAATGACAAAAGACAGAGAGACAGACAATTGGTAACAGATATAAGTACACCAATGTCCAGAACTCTTCTGAGAATGCACTGTCATCATTTTTAAGTAAGACTACAAAATTCTATTATTGTAGTGTTGAAAACTCAGTAAACAAAGCCAGGGAAGTGAGAGAGCTGAAAAGCTTCACTGCTAATACTAATTAATTTTATAGGTTCTTCAGACATTTAAAACAAAGCATGGGGTGAGGTGTGTGTGTAAAGGATTTTTAAAAAAGCTTCCCATTTGTTAAAATTAATTCTGTATCTTTTAAGGGTTGAGCTACAAAGCCAGCCTCCAGAAGAAGACCACCTTAAGGAACTCAAGGCAGCAACTACAGATACTCTGTAAGTAAGGCATCAAGTGTTCTGGGGATAAAATGGGCTTGTTAGAGAGGCATGTAAGCCACTCCAAGCTTCACTGAGGAAGGACAGGATAAATGTAATAAATACATTTCTAGAATATTCTAGGATGGGTCCAGACATGTCCTTCCATTCATAGAAGGAACTCCAGCCTTTCTGAGGTTCTCACAGTGATCTGGAGGGTCTTTCAACCCTCCAGGGCAGATTTAGTGGTGGGAAGGGGTAAAATAATATCTATCTGTTACTGTTTTAATTTTTTAAATGTTTTTAATTTTACTGTAGATTTAATTCTATTTTAACTTTTGTAAACTTATATTTATATGTTTTAATTGTACATGTTTTAATCTTGTAAACCGCCTTGAGTCCCAGCTCTGGAAAAAAGGTGGAATAATGTTGATGATGATGATGATGATGATGATAATAATAATAATAATAATAATAATAATGGATCTGCAGGGAAAAGGAGGAATTGGTGAAAATTTCTTTTCCCCCACCACCCTTCCTCCAGGAGATGTGTCATGTGAGTTCCCAGCAAGTCTGGATCCAACCAATTGTATACAAATAAAGGATCTCTTTTTTAAAAAATGTACTAGGTAAATACTATGCAAATATTACTACATAAAAAGAAAATTGTGCACCTGGATGACAGCTTCTTAGTTGGGGCAAACACTTGTGTCAGTGTCTGTAGTTTTGTTAAGGTATTTATCAAATTATAAGTTGAATATCTCTTGTTTTTTTTAACAGGACCAGACTCCAGGATCCATTGGTTTTGTTACAACCACAGTGCTTGAGGGCAGTTTTACTGGACTGGATTCCATTTCTAGAAGAAGCATTTCGATTCAAAGAAGCTGCTATTTTGGATGAAGGCTTATCTCAGATATGTAGAGAGATACCTTTGCAACCTGAGGAACAGGAAGTTTTTGAAGAAAATGTGGAACCAGATCAACATAATGAACTTGTAGATAACGAAGGAAGAACAGTCTTAAGAACAAATTGTGAAAATGATGTAAATAAAGAACAGAGAGAAACTGGGGAAGAAAATATTAGGTCAAGTAGCACCAGTCAGGTTGATAAAATGCTTTGCAATCAAACTGCTAGGTCAGAGATAGATCTAAACCAATCTATTCAAATTTATCCTCCTTGTTTCATAGCACAAAGCATTCAGAAGGATTTGGTAGAGCTGACAACTTTATGTTTTGAAACAAACGTATATATATGTTCACAAATAAATGAAGAACAGTATGTGCAGTCAGAAGCTTTCTGTGCTTCAGCTTGTAGATTCATAAAGGACTATTTTTTCCTACTGGATTTGGAAAGGCTAAAGAAGTGTATTTTAACCTGTCACAGCAGTCATGCCAAAGTTTGGGAAACATATATGGAAGGACTAAAAGGTAAGTAATTGAGTGAAACTTGTGTCTAAATATATTGAACTATTATATGTTTATTCAATGACAAATTTGTTGAAAATATTTGGAAGGTTTTCCTATCAATCATCCTGAAATGTGGACCATGCCTAAACATTATTTTTTTAAAAAACAAACAAAAATGCAAAACACGTCTGTGTTGTCCTGTAGTATTTCTAAACTCATTGACATCCCAGACTTAAAATTGGTTTAAGTCATTCCCTCTTTGCAGGGAATCTTGGGAATTGTAGTTCAGGGAGTGTAGCTAGCAATCTCTTTCAGAGATGTCTCAGCCCCTAACTTGAATTATAATGTTCAGAATTCTTTGGGGAAAGTCATGACTGTTCAAGTGGTATAAAACTGATATAATTTTGCAGAGAAGAAGTAGTCATACCTGAAGTTAGCTTAACTATGTAATGGCTTGAAACAGGATTTGTAATGCAACATGTACATTTCAGAGACATAAAATTTCCATTAATATTAGAGCAAATAAGTTGATAGGTAAAAATCTTGGAATGCTGTATTCTTTAAGAAGAAAGAATGAAGATGAATTGGGAAAAGAATTCCAAATATTTGTATGCATTTGATGCCTTTTTGTAGTGCTTATCTTATATATTGGGCATAGCTTCAGTTTTAATTATATTTTATGCAGTTATAAAATAACAACTAAGCTGTTTCCTGGACTATATCAGCATCTGTATACAAATATTAGATACAAATGAAGATAGCAGCTTACAATGGGTGACATCAATGGGTTGTGGCAAAAGAAGCAAGTTTAACCAAGAACATATAGCATTAGATACTATGGCCCTAATCCTATCAAGTTGTATTCAGTTTTAATGAATACATTTGCTTTCTTATCTGTTTAGATGTAAAATCAGGTTCTTCTTACTAATTGTAACATTAGAGCAATTAAAACACTTTATCTAATTCTAGTGCAATAAAATAGGTAAAAAATAAAGTTTATTTAAAATAATTATATACTGAGTCAATTGGGTTGGATCTAGTGTTTTTATTCCACCAGCAGGAGCATCCCCAAGTGGAGTTCTGCTGAGGATGGTCCTGTGTGTGGAAGGAGTGTGTGACCTTTGCCATTGTCTTCCTTTGCAGCCCCTTGCATTACCTCCCCCACTGTTCTGGAGGATCCCCCAGCCCTCCAGAGCAGATGCTTGGGGGACTTAAGGGACTGCAGGGAGAAGGGGGGAATTGTGAAAAGTGGAAAAGCTCCACTGAATCCAAAGGAAGGAACCCCCTTCCATGCATGGGAGGCTTTGGCTGGATCTAGCCCGTTAACTGAATTTCACTTGTTACTTAATTTGTCTCAAGTGATTTCCTCAGTTTTGCCTTTGTTGCTATGTGAAAATTTTTCTTACTTAATCCTAATTTTAAATGCAGTGGTTTGTAATAAGTGCAATTATTTATTTCAGAACTGACCCTGACTAGCCCAGTCACTATGGCACTGGAAAATGGAGATATGTTTAAAACAATGAAATTGCTAGTTGATCTGGGCCCCTGGGATGCTCCTGTGTTGCTGGCACATGCCCAAAGGTATATACCTTTTGACTTGTTTGAATGCATCCTATTGAATCCTAGGCCAATGAAGAAGTTCTGCTGATGGAATTGCATTTGTCCACAGAACTGGGAGTGGGGGCATGTCTTCGCCCCCCTGCAGCCCTTTACGTGCGTTCAAAATATGTTTCAGAGGCCTGGAGGACTTTCCAGAGCAGATTTTCAAGGGCTGCATGGGACTGCAGGGGAGAGGAGAGAGGGAGAAAGTCCTGTCGCGTGTATGTACATTGTTGTCTGTGGAGAAGGAATTGCCACCATCCTTTTTTTATTCTTACTATAATTTAGATTCAAACAAGCCTCATTATTTTTGTGATAACTGCAACATTTATATTAGCAATATTACTTTGGTCTAAATGGGTAAATTAATACCATACTACTAAATGAATTATAGTTCTGAGAAGAATTGTGTTTTAATTAATTGTGTCTTCTGTGTCATTTCTTGTTCTATATAGGCTTTATGAAAGGTTTGGAGAAACTTCTCTGAGGCCCCTGATCAAGTTCTATCCCTCTATTTTGCCATCAGACATCAAACAAATTTGTAAAAGCAATCCTGAGCATTTTCTAGCATATTTAGACAGTCTAATCAAATCAAAGGCTGAAGATGAACGGTACATATTCTGCTGTATTTCTTTGGGAAAGGGAGGTAAAGAATGAGATGCAGGGAATTGATAATGAAAACATTTGTCCCTTCCTAATTAAAGTTGTCTTTTTAGACGAAAGAAAAGCTTTGAGTTGGGTAGTAACACTTAGCAGAAAAGCTATATACATCAGAGTTGCCTAGCTATTTGGCAACTCCTTAATAAAACTAAGGCAGGCATATAATTAGGCATTAAATATTTGCCTCTGTTTTATTGCATCCTAATTATTGGGTTAGAATTTTTTTAAAAAGTGAACACTACTTAAACGTGTTATATTGTTAAACGTGCTGTATTGTTGTAAGATGTTCCAATTGATTGGATGTTGTAAGTACTCACTTTGTTGCCAATACACATACATTTCAAATTCATAACAATTGGAGTAATTCTTTACTAACAATCTCTTTCTAGGCTTTCTTTCCTTAGATCTCTTCTCCATCCTGAATCATTACGATTAGATTGGTTATGTTTGGCAGTTTTGCATGATGCTCCCCAGAAAGCAAGTACAATGGATTCTGCAGGAAATCCACGGTATGAGTTGCAGTTATCCAGGTGTGCTGTTTGTACACACCTCCTGAAATACTTCTTTTAGGACTTGTATTTGATTATCTGGTTCCGATTATCAAATCTTGAGCCAGGATACACACGAGCTTCATGCACTTTCAGTCCTCCCTTTGCACTTACAGGGAAACAAATCAGAAAGCTGCAGTTAACCATGGCTTCTTGTTATGTACAAACCCCAAACTATGCTTAATAGCTTCCATATTTATTTATTTATTTATTTATTTATTTATTTAAAACATTTCTGTACCACTATCAGAGTTCTATAATAGTTTGCAACAATTAAAATAATAAAACCAGCAATAAAAGATGAAATACATACTGAAAGCAGTGCAGAATCAAAATAAACCAGTGCAGTGGTGAATTCCTAAAAGCCACCTGAAACAACAGTTTTTACTTGTCTGAGGAAAGCAGGGAAGAGGCTGTTTGACTTTCCCTAGAAAAAGTGTTCCATTAGTATTGGGGTTCCTATAGAAAAGCCCTTCTTCTGGTAAAGACTAATAGCCCTTTCCCATGCTGACCTGTCTTCCATGAGCCTCTGATACTTGCATCAGTTTGAAATCTCCTCTTTTCTTCCTTTCCATTTTGGCAGCAAATTGTTGTGTATAACCCAACCTGGGTGAAGTGCAAAGAGCTGTAACTTTGTAATAAGGACTCCAGCAGCTATCAGTGGTGATCCTAACTCAAACCAAAAAGCCATGAGCATGTAATGTTCTCGTATAGCTAATGGCTACCATAATTTAAAGTTACCTTCTGAATCCTGGCTTGTTTGGAATCTATTGGGTTAGATCAATTTTCATCGCCCATGAGAGCTTTTCCTGTGCAGAGTTCCACCCAGAATGTTCCTGCCTGCAGAAAGTCAGGGGGAGGTGATTTCTGCTGATTTTCCCCATCCCTCTGGAGCACCCAGCACTTACCTCTGCCATGGTTGTGGAGAGTTCTTCAACCTTCCGGAGCAGATGGGAGGGGCACATAGAGGATTTCAATTGATAAAAATTGCCTCTATTGGACTAGAGGGGTTCCTCTACAGTAGCCTCCCAAGGGCAGAAGGAGCCTGCTTGCCTCTGTGAGGCAGATTCTGGGTACAACACATTAACCGTAGTTCCCAGTTTGGACATAGTGGGAAGGTATGGTTATTGGTGACTTCTTGGTTTGTTTGTTTGTTTGCTTGCTTGTGTGAAGAGGAGCTAAGAGGCTGTGTATGGATGCACAAAGCTCATGCATATCCTGGCTTATTAAACTTGAATTTGATTGTCTGAATGTGGTCATTCAGTCATGAGGTGCCTTAGTGGCAGTTTAGCTTTGTGGGCTAATCCTGACTGAACTGATCCAGAAGGGGTGATAAGTAATTAATTTGGATAGTTTTGCCATGAGTGAGTGTGGATGGATGGGGTGGGGGATAGTTCTTTATTTGCTTTTAAAATAGTCCCTCAAGCAATGGTTTTATTTTGAACACCTTCAAGCAAATTCCCCTTTCCTCCCTTCCTAAATATACTGTTTTTGTTCTTTCATGATATTTTGGCCAGTTAATTTAGGACATTATGAGTAAAATTCCTCATAATTGAAACAGACTTGCATTATCTAGCAATTCTTTTACACAGTGCTTCCCAAAAAGTTTTATTTCTCTAACTTTTGACTTTAATGTTTTCAGGCCACGTTCACATTTGTTTACTTGGGGATATAACCAACTGATTTTACTATTGCTTAAACTCCCAGCTGACACTGTAACAAAAGAGAAGATGTCTAACATATGCAAAAGCTATGGGTAATGTAGAAGTTCTTAATAAAATAAATGTTATTCTTGAAACTTTGTTATCATAAGAGTAGATGTTTTTTCTTTGTGTTTTGTTCCATTTTGTTATAGTCTAAAGCTGAACTGTCTGAGCATACAAATTATCCAGGATATGTTTTATGCCTGTGCCCAACCATGTTCTTCCTGCGTGATCTAACACCAGTGATTTGCTGGTTGGACATATTTGACTTGAGCTTTCAGGTTTGTTGTCTGTCTGCCTCTCCTGCCACCTATTACAATACCGAGCAGCGATAATGAATAATGAGGCTATACTTATGCTTTATTTAAAACTTACTTGCCTCATCTCTCTACACACACGCACCTCGGCAAGCTCTCCATGAACAGTGTCTTTATCACACTTATAGTATAAAATAGCAATTGTTGGAGTAGCAGTCATAGCCCAGATGGGGGTAGTATAGTAACATGAAGGTCATGAGCTCTGATCACTGCTAAATAGGAGAACAAAGGAGAAGTGATATTGGGAATATATTATTGTCTTCTTTTTTTCTGCCTTTGTTAAAAACAACAACAATAACTCTTTATTAATTCCATATGGAGGTTGAGTAGCTGAATTGTTTTGAGAAATGAATGTTACCTATTAGGAGCACAATCCTGAAAATGTTAGATGTACATAAGTTCCATATAAATCTTGGATTTAAGTACACATATATGAATTTGGGTTCTTTTAATTTCAGTTGGCCCCACCATTCTGTACTTTCTGCCCTAATTTCCTAATTATACAACTTTTTAAAAAAAGTTGAATGCAGAGAACTTTTTTAAAGACCAATAGCAGACAACCATGAAAATACATAATATATTTGCAAGCCATCAATCTATAAGGAGTATGTTTATTGAAAAGTGCAGCTACTAGTTGGATCTTCCTGACTAAGCTTTTTATTAAGATGTTGGTTAAATAGGGGTGTAAGTGTTCTATGTCAAGGGAAGAGATGTCATTGCTACCTACTTCTCAGTGTCAAGAGAGATATGTGTTGTTGTTGTTTTGTCCCCCATGAATGTAACAGTGGAAAATGGATGGGAGACCCTTACACACTTCAGTGTACGGCTGCATGCTGTTTGAGAAACAAAAATCACTGTTTGAGTCCTCTCCAAACTTGGGAATATATGCTGTGCTCTGTGACCTAAACTCTGAAACTGTGGGGAAGGAAAGAGAGAATTATTTGTCTTCTCATGGAAGTTTATAGTAAATTGGAATACCATTCAGGTTATAATCACTTATTAGAAGTTTAAGTATTTACTCCATATAATATTGTTACAGCTTCTGGCCTGGATATCTTTCTCTCTGTTTGGAGCAGGATAGGAGAGCTGAAACGCTTACTAAGATTATTCATTTGGATGATATGAACTTGTTGGATAGAGAACATGGTTCGTATAGCTTAATTTGATCCTTGAACAGAATTACACCTTGTCTGCTTGCACTAATTAGCTTTAACATTTGTTCTTTAGCATTTTATTGATATTGGTACAAAATGCTTCAACATAACCAAATAGGAAACTGCTGTAAATACAAACATAAACTAGAGAGCATTTTCATGTGCAATAGAAGTCATTACCCAAAATGCATTTCTGATTGAAAGAAAATAAATAAATAAACAAACAATGCTTGGTTACCTGCCATCTCTTTTTGTAATTGTACCTAATTGTATTGTACAACACAATACTGCACACAATAAAATGTGATGCTTCTGCTAGGATTTTGCCAGCCTCTGTATTGTTTTCTTATGAATTTTGGAAAACCTGATACTCCTGATTTTAGTTCAGTTGAATGAACAGAGCAATCCTAAGGTTATGGGGAAGTCCATGTTGGAAGAATCACAGGATCCTAGGCCCCATTGTTCTGACACACATTCCAAACATAGCTGAACGTGTGCCAGTCTAAAAGCTGATATTACAAATTCCCTCCAATGGGAAGGGAGGGAAGAAAAAAACAAACAGTCACTACCTTCCATTCTGTCCTGGCTGCGCAAGACAGCAGGGCTTAGGAAGTGGTTGTTCCTCAGCCACCTCCAAATCACTCAGTGGCAGGACAGCAATGGCAGCAGGAAGATCTGTCATCCACGGGTGACCTTCACATGTGGGCATCCTCTGCTGGTGGGGAGTGTACTCTGTGGGATCCATTGGTCACTGCAGAACATATGATTGCTTCCTTAGTGAGATTTTTGTTCTCTCTCTTATGGATTTATGTGTGTGTTCCAGTACGCCTTAGAAACAGTATTTTTGTGAGCCATTTTTAATATCCCATTTTAAAGTCCAGCATATATAACTATAACTACTGTAGTTGGATGACCGTAAAATATGATAAGGGTCTCTATTACGACAGTTGGGAGACAACAAAAAGAGAGGCAAATGTTAACAAGGGATGAATGTCAGCAGAATGTGAACAAATTATGGAAGTCTTAAATATATGCAATGGAAATTGCTTTTGCCCTATTTATTGTGATGTTCACTCGCTTTGGTTAACCAGAACGCTCTTATTTTTAATTAATTACTTCAGAGCTGCATTTCCCTTAAGCTGTAGATTGTTAGCCTTACTGAGCTAAGATATTTCATAACATAATTATGGGTAAGAAAATCACCGACTATTGTAGGATGAGCGATGTAATCCTATTTGTGTAAAACAACCTTATCTAGTAAAAACTCCACAGTGAGCCTATCTACACAAGCAGGATAAAACACTTTGAAAACATTTTGAAAACTGTATATGGAGTGTGTCCTGGGCCTCAACAATTTCATTAGCGTTCTAACACCCTAATCCAGGTCTTTGGATCTTGTGATGCAGCAAGCAAGAAGACAATCCACTAGTCGTTTTGTGATCTGCCAGGTGCTGGACAGCCCTCCTTTTTCATAGTCTCTGGCAGGCAACAAAACCAGGAGGCTTCAGGTTGGCTGCCATACATGACTGCTGGGTTGTGTTTGGCATGGTGGTTACAAGTTGTGTAGGCCTGCCATAGTGCACCATACAACTTCCACTAAAATGAATAGGACTGGGTAGTTCAGAACTTTAAAAAGAGAGAAAGAAATGTTAACTAGAGTAATTATAAAAATTCTATCTATGAAACTGATGTAATGTATAAGTGTGGTTATCAAGTTACTTTAACGCACACGCACACTTACACACCATACAAAGTATGTTGAAATTATACAAAGTTATTGACTTTTCCCATAAATATTTTTCTTCGTTACTTATTTTTGCATTTAGGGGCCATTCCAGAGACGATGGAAGAGTGGAAGTTCCTTCTAAGCCTTGTGAAGAGTCATCACAGTAGTGCTCTTCATCCTGGCATGCAAAACGGCAGTGCCGTTACCAATGGTAGCCCAGATTGGTCAAATTATATTACTGTTGAAAATGTGGGTCTTTTGTTGGCCAGAGTAATTGGCCCAGATCGTGCTTTGCAGCAGTTGCAGGAATGTGGCCTGATGACTGAATTGTCTGAAAGATTTGCCAAGGTCTGTGAGATACTACGAATTGCTGAAAAAAGACAAAGGTAAGTCTTCTGAAAATGGTATCTCAACAGCTCTGTCCAGACATTATATTAGGCCATGATTTAGTGTTACGTGCATATGTAGCCGTGAGCCTCAGCCTTACACTCTCCATCCTCCCCTCATGTCCGATGATTGGAAGTATCTAATTGCAATCAATCTGCAACTGCAATTAGAGATATAAAACTTCCTGTAATTTTGAAGCCATGGGGAAAAAATATTTTCCTAGGTTTCCCTCCCCCCCACCCCCAAATGAATTTTGGGGGGTGGGGAATGACAAATAAGCAGTACTTAATTTTTTTTAGCACTCTTTACAGATCTAAAGTCACTTTGTTGCTTTAGGACAGCCTTCCTTAGCCTGGTGCCCGTGAGATACTTTGGTCTTCAGCTCTCATCAGCCTCAGGAATACTGAGCATTGTAGGGCACCAGGTTGGGGAGGGCTGCTTTAGGAACACAAAGCAGCCTTTATGTTTCTAAAGTTATATATGATTTGATTTGCTCATAAAATTATCACTAAAAACTTTTAAAAGTAAACTAAGTAAATTTGTAATTTTTGGCTGAATAAATAATACTTTTAAATTTAATATATCAAACATGATAATTGTATGAGCAAGCTAATACACATAACATATTTTAGGTTCCTATTTAATGTTTGAGCAGAGGAAACATCAACAAATAGTTCCTGTAAAATTTTAAGCACTTAGAAACAGGAAGAACTGGAGGCAGATAGTGGCTGAGTTCACATAACACGCTACCCTGCCATGGGTGTTGACTGAATGTAGCGCATTTTCCACAGGGTGGCTTGTTAACCAAGCAATGTGGTTTATTTTTTTTGAACAAGCCACTTTGAGAAACCATGGCTTGATGTTGGGTCGTTCAGGGTGGGTAACAAACAACACTGCATGGTTAACAAGAAATCCTGCAGAAAAAGCGCTGTGTCCAGACAACATGATAATCCACCCTGTGAGAAAAAAACACTGTGTTCAGACAGCACAGTAATCCATGGATCAACAACGATGCACACTGGGTGGGGATTAACATGTTGTGTGAACCAAGCCTTAGGGAATGGTAAGCAACCTTATTTAATTTAATAACCTTCAAGCAATCTCAATTTATTTGAAGAGTGACATTTTATTTGCTTTTGTAAATAATTTCCATTAATGAACAGCTTATTTTTGTTCATTTTGGGAGGTGGCCTCTAGTAGTAGAGTCAATCCCATGCCTACAGCATAGGAACTAGGCTACTGAGTTTCTTTTAGGAAGAGGGGGTTTATTCTAGTGGCAGCAGTTTAAAGTTTTATAATTGAGACAGCATGTCGTAGTGGTGGTTGAATTGAGAAATTTATTAAAAATGGTGGCAGTGAATTCTATAGACCTGAGCCTGGAAGTTATTTAAAAGAAAAAAAACATGAAACGTAGGTGGGATAACCCACATGCTGTTCCATTGCATCTGGTAATGGGCGGGATAATCTACAATGGGATTTTTTCATATGTGGGTTTCAGGTTAGAACTACATTAACTGAATGCTACAGCATCTAACCAGAACAAGCCCAGAAACAGGACTCTGTAGGACAAAACCCAAACTGCCAAGAATGTACATTTTACTCCATATTATGATGATGATGATGATGATGATGATGATGATAATAATAATAATAATAATAATAATAATAATAATAATAATAATTTATAACCCGCCTCTTCCTCCGGATTGAGGCGGGGAACAACAATAAATATAAACACAAGAACCACAAAATAGATAAAATATTAAAACAAATAAAAGCTAATACATCATTAAAAACATCTTAAAATTCAGCTGGGTAGGCCTGCCAGAAGAGATCAGTCTTCATGGCTCTTTTAAATTCATGAAGACTGCTAATTTGTCGAATCTCCTCCGGCAGGCCATTCCACAGTCCGGGAGCGGCAGAAGAAAAAGTCCCCTGGGTAACACTCGTCAGCCTGGTGACTACTTACATGTTGAGAAACTGAGCATGGCTTGGAGCATCCCTAAATATCTATCTGTAAACGATACCTTAGATCAATACTTTTAATAAGGAATGGAGGAAATAATTATACTGGGAATCCTATGGAGAGGATTTAAAAAAATAATTTCCCCCCATGGCTTCATTATTTCCAGACGTTTTATGTCTTTAGTCTTTCTATAAAAGTGTTCCTATTAAATCGTTTTTAAAAATCAATTTGTGGGGGTGGGGAGCAAAGGCTGGGTAACAATATATAAACACCTTGTCTTAAATTCTAAAAGAAAATATTTCATAATCCAAAACTGTTCATTTTTTCCAGTTTTTCGGGGTGGGGTGGGAGCCCCTTTTCTGTTTTTTTTCCTGGTATTTTTCCAGGCCTTCACATCTCTAATTGCAGTTAATCTGAACCTAATAAACTGCTTTGCAAAAGCCATAGTTTGTTGAAACCTGGATCCCAAATCAGATTAAATGCATCCTGGAAGGAAAATAATTGCTTCCTCTTACTCAGTAAGGCTTACTGGCATAGGATAGCCCAATTTTGTATAAAGGCAGGTGTTGCTTGTAATTCAACAGCATTAAAGGAATAGACAGGTACAAGTCCTATGAACCAACTCAGAATTTGACCTTTGATCATTTGCAGCGTAGATAAGCACTTGCCACATTTGTATGGGTTAGTCAACTTGATGAAATATATTGCTGTTAAAGGTTAACCTTGATTTCTTTATAGTATTTTATTTCTCTCTTCACCTCCTGCTCCTTCACTTTTGTTGTAGAGCCCTGATTCAGTCCATGCTGGAAAGATGTGACCGATTTTTGTGGTCTCAACAAGCATAGCAAAACAGTTCTGGAATATAATGAAGGTAATAAGAAACACATTCTTCCGGTGCTGTCCTACTTTCAAGAAGTCTTCCTGCCTAGGCAAAGGTGCATTTACACAAACATAGGGGTAATGAAGTGTCATTTCTACTGGATTTCCATCAGTTGGTATTTGAGAGTATATTCCCAGTCGCTTATTAAAAGTGCCAATTCAGCAGGAATACTTGTACATGGTAAGCACTGTGCTCTCAAACTTAAATTTAGGCATGAAAATTGGGTTCTTTAGGAAGAGGTTGTTCACATGCAGAATGTAATATCAGAAACATATACAAGCTGTATCAAATCAGCAGCTGTTTGTCATTTGATTTGCAAGAAGCTGCACTTAAATGAATGTATGTAATTGCACAGACTTTTATTGTTATAATTGAAAAGTTACCATGTACCTTTTGAGTTAAATATACTCTGGAAATATATAGCTGCTGATTTTGTGCACTGTTAAATTAAACATGAAAATATATTAAATATCTGATCTTCCAAATATATATAAGCATAGCACTGTGAAATTCCACTATTTTTATTTAGAATTTGAAGTAGTAATCAATAGAAATGAGATGCCAATACTTAAATATAACTGAAAATAGACACTGGCAGAATTTGCATATGTTAAAAACTGTATTTAATGTTTCAGCTTTTAAAGGGTTGATGTAATTTTTGTATGCTATGGCAAATTGCTGCCCCCACCCATTACTAATATAATCTAAAGCATCTAAAGCATTTATGAAAAAAAAATTTTGCATTTTTTTTTGTTTACAACCTTCATGCATGCTTACTCAGCAGTGAGTTCCACTGAACAGTGGGGCTCATGCCCAGCTATGCATAGATAGGATTGCATTGTCAAACTGGAATAGTGATCAAGATTGGGTTCTTTTGTACAATTGCAATGCTGTAATGTTTTAGAAACGATGTATTTTAAAATCTACTTAATACTCAAGTTAATTTGATCAAAATATATATGTATGATTTGGTTTTCTGTGTGTATGTTACGATTATTTAATTTCTGGTGCTTTATTTTCTATAATGGCTTGGATCCAAAGTAGTTTAAGGTTATTTCTGTTCACACAAATGGGCTTTTCTGTTCCCTATTCTGGCAGTAGGCCCCCATGTCTCTTGAAAAAGGTCTCTAAAAGTTTGGCAGGGGAATGGATGACCATCCATATTGCTTTTGGGGCGAATGGAAGGAGCTGCTGTTGCGGTGTGTGTGTGTTAAATCAGTAATCCTCCCTATACTATACTTGCGTGGAATGCACTGGGGTGATTTGGATCGAAATCAATATAAATTATACTTTAGAAGTATGGCATATAGAGCTATGCAGTTTTTGTACATTACTAATAATTATTGAAGTCTGGTAATTGGGGATAGGGAAAGGTTATAGAATTGTGTTACATTATTAGTCTTGTATTCTAGCTGAGTTTTTCTGCTGAAATCTGAAATAGCACAATTAACATACCTTTGTATCATCAGATTTACTGTTCAGCATTTAAAGGGCTACATCTTATACTACCACTAATGAGTTCTTGTCTTTAACTGCTCTGCATCACAAAGTATTAGGTAAATTACCTTCTTTTGGGGCCTTATTTTTCTAGGCCATAATCCAAAGTGCCCTGTTTGCCACGTTCAAGCTGTTGATGCCAGGGTCATTTCCTCTATTTCCCACAGCTGCCTCTTAGGCTTTTGTTGTTCCCATGAGTTTTGGGACTGACTTTATTGGCGCTACAGAGGCTGCTTCCAGAAAGAGATGTTCAGAAACCCTGCGTGTAAAACTCACCATGCAGTTTGTTTTGAGTCTGGGCTTATTGTGCAACTGAGTGCTCACTACCTCACATTCGTTTTGGGATAAATACATTCAGTTTTAAGATTGTTACCAATGCACAAAATGAGATCATGAAATCGTACTTTTCAGACAAGAAGTAGTACAGGATTTTGTGAAGAGAACATGATGTGGAGTATCTAAATGTTTTTGAAACATTATCTTTTGTACTTTGCTACATCATACTTGTTTGTATTTTTAAAATAAATCATTGACTTCTAAGCATGCAACTTTATTTTATGAATACTGTTCATATTAATAGCAGCTTTGAAACATTACTTGTAACCAAACAACCGTGTTTATGGTTTTAGTTAATGTGGAGTTTAATAAAATTAATATATCTTATTTGTCACTTGTTTATTTTTCCAATAATATTGGGGGTACAAATGTTGACCATCAATTATATTATTATTATTATTATTATTATTATTATTATTATTATTATTATTATTTGCGTTTAATATAATAGGGTGGAGTGGGGTGGGGAGAATCAATATAACCATAATCAGCACAATAATGCATAAAAGGAAATATAAAAAAACATAATTGAAAATACAATATGAAAAGTGCTCATCCACAAATACACAAAATCTATCTTCACTCATAGTCTAAAATGAATATCATAAAAGCAGCCCCACAACAATTGAGCCATAACTTTATTTTCCCAGAAAAGGCCTATTCCTGAACTACTAGCCTTCTCTGCACCACCACCAAGCTTCTCTTGGAGGAGGTTCACAGGAAGGGCCTTTGAAGCTGATCTCTTGAACCAGGCAGACTCGTACAGGGAGAAGTGGTCCTTGAAATACTGGGAAGTCATGTAGGGCTTCATAGGGGGTTTATTTTTTATTTTTTAAAGAAACCAGCACTTTGAATTTGGCCTGGAAACAAATAGGCAGCCAGTGCAGGTGAGCCAGAACTAAGCTTAAATGTTCAGATTGCCTAGTCCCAGTCAACAACTTGGCTACTGAATTCTGCACTACCTGCAGTTTCTGAACCATCTTCAAAGCTAGCCCAATGTACAAACATTGCAATAATCTAACCTAGATGTTACCAGAGTATAGACCATTGGTGTTACATTGTCCTCATCCAGATAGCTGGAGAACATAGGAAAACCAATGTTTTGTTTATCTTTCATGAGTACTATATTCAAAAATATGTGATCTTTATTAATATGTGACAGATAAGCATAGTAATAAATTTTCTATGGGTTCTTCCTGAGGGAAGGCTACTAGCAATCAAAAGGCATAGTGCAGCTATTCTGTCTTGTCCTCATTAATAGATTGTGTGTGTATCTTTTTTGTGCATGTGTTCAAAACGAAGTGGTGGGAAAACATGGGAAGGTTACAAATTGAAGATGACATCATCTGTACCCCCCTAACATTTTTTAATTGAGGCAGGGAAATTGTACAATAATAGTCAAATCTGGAACATAGGAAGCTGCCTTATACTGAGTCAGACCATTGAGCCATCTAACCCGGTATTGTTGACACTGACTGGCAGCAGCTCTCCAGGATTTCAGGCAGGATTCTTTTCCTCACCCTACCTGGAGAAGCTGGGGATCAAACCTTCTGCATGCACAATCATGTGCTGTATCACACTGAGCTGTGCTTGCATTTAAAGCTAGGAAATTTTAAAGTAAAACCACTGCATTCTTAAGCCACGATCCAAAAAAAAAGAAACATACATACAGAGTAAGAGCCATTACTGCCAGACTTTGCTTGCTGTTTTTAACTGTAGAAGTTCCTGCTGCTAAGGAGACATCACAGCATCAGATCTAAAATTTGAGGCCCATTGTTTGAAAACTCAAAGGAAAGGCCCAACATTTGGACCACATTTTAGAAAGTAACTCCATGAAATATTCCCCAGTCTAGCTGTTGAAACTCCAGTGCAGAGTCCATAGGTATAAGCTTGGCAGGAGATTTTCTTGACGGAGTAGGTAGAGACTATAGATTTATCTTTTCTTCCATCCATGTATAGCCTCCAGTGCCCTATCCTTCACCCTGCCTCTGTGTTCTCTCTAACTACAGCTTCAGATATGAGGGTTTGTGTGACCTTTATCTTCATCACTGCTTGTGTAATGTAAGGCGATCACTGTGGGCAATTCTGTACAGGTTTCCAAGATCCACTTTGGATAGACATCCCTAGTCATTGCTTCCAGATGGGGAGGGCTCCTAGCATTGTGCAGTTTTTCAGCCATCTCCCTATCAATGGATTATCTACAGCAAGAGAAGAGGCAGAAGTGGGTATAAATTGAAGATGACAGCTACACCCCTGTTAAATTCTGTAAACGAGGCAATGGCACCATAGAAGCCTAGTCTAGAACCCCCTATGAGCACAGAGAGAATCATGCTCATAGGGGGTAAAAGGGGGTATTCCTGGAGAAGGGGAAGGGAGGAGACTGAGGGCATAGAAATTTGAGGTGTTCCCAGCTGTACCAAGCCTCTGAGTTCAGATTGGATTGTGCCCTAACTGATATTGTTGCTATTGGCCAGCTATGTGTCATGCAATATATTTGCACCCTTTTTTGACACTGAAATGAATTACAAGTGATGCTGAGACTTTAGAATTCCAATTTTAGATATCCTGATCATATAGAAATTTTGGGAGATGTTCTGTCAAAGAGGATTTCTTCATGCCTTGAAATCATACTTGTATAATTATGGTTCTATTTATAGCATCAGACAAAGAATTTTCCTCAGAACCAAAGCAGGAGACGAAAAGGTTTAATTCAAGTGTGGGAATATCTGTTGTTCTCCAGATATTGAGCTACTACTATCATCTCTGACCACTAGCCTGATCATGCTCATGGGAGTTGGAGTCCAGCAACATCTGGAGGGCCACAGGTTCTCCACTCCTGGTTTAATTTTCTGTGCCAGCTCTGAACCTGATATATTCCTGTTTCCTGCTAATTTCATTTCATTTATTACATTTCTAAAATGCCCAATAGCCGAAGCTAATGCTACTTGCATTCCTGTGTGTTAAATGCAATGATGCATTAAACATCAAATCGGGGCCGGTCCTACTGTTAAACATAGTGAGGCAATCACCTCAGGTGACAGCTCTTCTCTGTTGGACAGAGCAGTGTATGACATGCAACCTGACCTGCCTAAACTAGCCTGCTGCCTGTGATGTGGTGGATGGCACTGTATCACTGTTGAAGTAAGATTAAAAAGCCAGTCAACTGGCTTCTGTATAAAGAATAGGGACAGGACACCTTCTTGCCTTCGTTGCAGGCAGACATCTATTTTTAACCAAATAATGTACGTATTAGCCAATACAGGGTTTGCATTCAAATCACAAAGATGGGAGCTGCAGTGTACGTATACAGACAGGCAAAGAGACAGACGTGTGTGTGCATGCCTGTATATCAAAAAAAGCGTCATTCAGTTTATAGAAGTTTGTGGAGGGAGACTGTTTTTGTTTAGTTTTTTAAAATTATTTTCTATATCAATCCCCACTTCCCTTCTCCCTCTATCCCCCCCGGTTGCCCCCCTTGCTTTCTCTATATAGAGAAGGGAGTCTCTCTTCACCCACGTGCATATACACACACAATTTATATGGGGCGATGCATTTGTGCACGTGAGATTTTAGGAGGCCGGGCGAGGGCGCTGCTGTGGCTGAGAGGCCATTCAGTTTTGCTGCTGCGCAGGAAAACGTTTTGGTTGCACCGCGGGTAACTGAGGCGGCCCATCTCTGGCTCGCACTCGTTTCTGGGCGGAGAGAAGGAGGGTTCTCCTGGAAGAGGGAAGGCCTGAGGTGTTTCATGGGTCACGCTGAAGCCTCTTCCACTTCTATGGGGCGGTGAAGGTTTGTCCTCGCGTCTCGCGCACGGCGCACACCCAACTCTCACAGCTGCCGCCTGACGCTGCTCACAGGCTGCTTTTGACCCCAGAGGTTGCAAGGCGGGAATAGCTGTGGGGAGGCAGAGCCGTTAAGAAACAAAACATCAGCCATCCAAGGTTCTTTCACGAAACGGGCGGGAGGAGTTAAATTGATAGGGCCTAAAACGGAAACGGGATGGAGAATCAGGATTGTATCACCCAGACTAGGATTTAGGTTTTTGGGATGGGGGGGGGGGGGGTCGAGATCTTGCTAAAATACAGAAAAAGAGTTCTATGTGTGTTTGTGTAGATTTCCTACGGAAGGGCGCTCCTGTCGAGCATTTCGGACTACCGGGGTTTTTGTCAGGACTAAATTTGGTTCAGTGAGCCCCATAACTTATTTGCAACGGCTCAGCCGGGGGAAACACGTGCAGTAATTTTGATGACAAGTGCCGAGTTAGTTCCCCCATCTCGCTCCCAGGACAGAGCAAGAGTGTAACTTCTACTGTGGTTTGAGCCCCAGCAGCTTTCATATTACGAATTAAGCGGGTGTTTACAAATTAATCAGGTGAAGGTTCCCCCCCCCCCCCCCCAATGTAATTTTTAGATCTGTATTTCGTTATTCTCTGTTTATCTACAGCTGAACATCTTGAGTTGCCTTATCCTTTCTTAGGGAGTAGAGAGGATTGCTTGGAAATGTTCCTTACTTCAGGGTAATGCTTTTCAGTAAAGTAGATGTTGCTAGTTCTAAGCAACGACACACCTCAACCATTATGAACCATTATGAACCTTTAAAATAGTGAGCTTGTATCTTCTCCCCACTGCAATCCAGGATGTTTAAGAAAAGGGGAGGCTAAGCAAATTGTAAATGTATGTGTCCGTGTGTTTGATTTGTTTGTTTTTATGTTGTTATTTCTTACGAGCTGTGCTGAGTGTGCATTCTTCTGGGGCCCATCACTGCACCCCACATTATGTAGGGTATTAGCAGGGTTGTCAACATCTGAACTAGCCTCAGGGGTTTGAGTGAAGGGCAAGTTCTTTCTGGTGCAGAGGAAAGTATTGCAGAGCTTTGCTTTTAGACTGAAAGGAGGCACAACCAGCATGTGCATACATCTGTTGGCAAATAAAGTTAGGCAACTCATCTTACCTTATTCATGGACTGTTATTGGGGAAGAAGCAGGGCTGAGATAAGCCTTTGTTATTCTAAAGTCTTGTTGTTTGTTCTCACTTTAGGATTTATTTATTTTTGGTTGGTCCAGAAGTTGGATTGGATTATTCAAATATGGACAGGAATCCATCACCACCCTCCAGTGATTCAGAGGAGGAAGCAGTGGTTGCTGGGGATTCCATTGGAAATACAGTATATAGCAAGCACTGGCTATTTGGTGTCCTTACAAAACTAATTGAGGTATGTTAAATGTGCTGGTAGATTGTCTTCATTGGAACAGTTGAGAATTTTGTGACAGCTAGATGTGAGGCTGGCAAGCAACGGGTTTGCATAATCACCGCAGCCCAGCGTGGCTGACAGAGCGTGCCGTTTGCCAGTTTGATATTCAAGCCACAGCAGGTGGTTGCTGTAGCTTATCATGACATGGAACCCTGTGAGGGTGGGTCGTTGGGGTGGTTAACAAACCACCCACAACCTTAAATCAGTCCATGGGTTCTGTGTGGTTAGCCTCCCCAACAACCCACCCTTGCCAGGTTGAATGCCACAATAAATCATGGAGACTGCCCGCCATAGCTTGAATATTCAAAAGGGAGAGTGGCACACACTGCAACCCAAACCCAGTCAATATCTTGCTTGGATTATCATCACTGTACAACATTTTAAAAATGCTTTAAAAATAATTGTGTATGTATGTGTAAAATATATAAAATAGTGTGTCTTTATGGCTTCTTTAAAAAGTAACTCTATTCCTATGTGTTATATGGACCTTAGGTGTTACCTCATTGGTTTTGAAACTGTTTTATTATGATTTTGAAGGCCTAGTTATTTATTATTATTTATTACTTAAATGTATATACCACTTTCCACAGAGGTATCAAAGCAGTGAGCATAAAGTACAATGACATCAGAACAACAATAAAAACAGTGCCATACAAATTAATTGGCAATAAAACTCCACTCTACTGTGTACTACAAATCATAGCTGGCTGGGTCACACTTCAGGAAAAGCTTAAAACGTCAGAACTATGGGGGACTGTCTAATGTCAATTGATAAAAGGTTTTACAGGATGGATGCTGAAACACTAAATGCTCTACTACAAGTGGCACCCTCAGAAGTGATCGCAGGGTTTGGGCAGCAGCATAAGGGGGTGAAGAGCTCCTTTTCAAATATGTCTTGTTCCTGCATCTTAGTTATTTCTTGCTATGGTCAGCAGGCTGTTTCAATCATGTTATTCCAGTGCTTTTTCATCTACACTGGCTGACGGTGCATTCCTGGGCCCAATTTAAAATACTATTTTTAACATATTAAGTCCTAAATATTTTGGGACCAGGTTACTTGAAGGATCGTCACCTTCCACATTTACCTACTCAACCGTAAGGTTATCTTCAGAGGCCCTTGTCAGGGTGCCCCGCCAAGTGAAGTTTGGCAGGTGATTATAAGAGAAGGGACCTTTTCAGTGGTGGTGCCCTGATTGTAGAACGTCCAGAGAGGCTCATCTGGCACCCATGTTATGGCCCTTTTGGCACCAGGTGAAGAACTTTTTATTCTCCCAAATGTTTTATGAACTCTTTAAGGTGATTTTTAGATTTTTTAAAGACCTTTTAAGATCCCCAATATTTCAGTTCCCTCCGTGGGAAGTGTTATTTTGACTGGTTTTATTTATTCAGTTAGTTTGTACTGTTGGATGTGTGTATCTATTTGATGTTCAGGTTTTAGTATTTCTATTTTATGTTTTCTAAACCATCTAGAGGACTGTTTTCATTGGGCAATATATAAGTGCTGAAATAAATAAAGGCAAACATATGTTTTGAATATTCTTTGTTTTAATACTGTTTGGAAATAATGGATATGCCTTTTTTCCGTTTCAGAGCATTTCCCCAAGAGATGCTAAGAATGTTATTTAAATGCTTCCCATTTGTAAATTTAATGAAAGAGAGCAACATTGATTGGACATTTGATTTTAAAATTGTACAATGATTGACAACATTCAAAAGTGATATGTGATGCTTTAAATCTATGTACAATATTAACTTGGTAGTAAAGTTTCATTGAGTTAAGTAGGATTTGCTTCCTAGTGCATGAGATCGCAACTCTAGTGTCACTTCTAAAAAAAAGCACCTATAGTGCTACTTTGGTTCCTTTATCAATGTGTTTTTTAAATTCTCTTTGGAAGGTTATTAGCTCTAAGAAGGATGATTCTGAGCTGAATGATGTGGAAGAACAGTTGGAATTAGATGAAGATATGGAGAATGACATTTGCAAAGTATGGGACATGTCAATGGATAAGGTATTGGTCATTATTTAATATTTTGTAGAGTATTGAAATTATCTGGGAATATGTTTGTCAAAGGGCAGCATCCTATGCATGTTTAGACACACAAAAGTGCTATAACTCCTAGTATGTCTGGCTGGAGGAGTGCTGGGAGTTGTACAACTTTTTTCTGTCTAAACATGCATAGGATTGCACCCAAAGAGAGGAAATATGCATAGCTAGTATGAAAAACATAAGAAGAGCCATGGTGGGTCATATCAAGGTTCCATCTAGTCCAGCATTTTGTTTACACAGTGGCTAACCAGCTGTCGATGGGAGACCCATAAGCAGGACATGAGTGCAACAGCACCCCCACTTCTCCTGCCCATGTTCCTCAGGAACTAGTATACCTGGGCTTACGGCCTCCGACTACTGGAGGTAGCATAGAAGCATTAGGACTAATAGACATCGATAGTTTTCTCCTCCAGAAATTAGTGTAAACCCCTTTTAAAGCCATCCAAACTGGAGACCATCACTATGTCTTATAGTTAATTCCATAGTTTGACTATGTGCTGTGTGAAGAAGTGCTTCCTTTTATCTGTCCTGAATATCTCACCAATCAGCATCATGTGATGATCCTTGGTTCTAGTATTATGAGAGTGAGAAAAAAATCCTCTATACCATGCATAATTTTTACATTTCTATTGTGTCTTAGCCTCCTTTTTCCAAGATAAACAATCTCAGATGTTGTAATCTTTCCTCATAGGGGAGTTGCTCCAGCCCCTCAATCATTTTAGTTGCCTTTTTCTGCAGTTTTTCCAGCTCTGCAATATCTTTTTTAGGTGCGGTGATCAGATCTGTTCACAGAATTCTAAGTGTGGCTGTACCATAGATTTATATAAGGACAATCTGATGTTGGCAGTTCTATTCTTAATTTCTTTTCTAATTATGCATAACATGGAATTTGTCTATTTTAAAGCAGCTGCACACTGGGTTGACATTTTCATTGAGCTCGCCATTACAAGCCCAAGATCTCGTTCTTGGTCACTGCTATTTCAGATCCCATCAGGTTATACTTGAATTTGGGATATTCTTTTTTCCTACAACGTGTATCATTTTACACTTGCTTACATTGAACCCCATTTTCCATTTAGATGTGCATTATCCCAGTTTGGAGTGATCCTTTTGCAGCTTCTCACAATTCCTTTTTGTTTTAACCACCCTAAATAGTTTGGTTTCATTGGCAAACTCGGCCACTTCACGGCTCACTCCTAATTCAAGAATGCCATAATGTTTCAGCTGTGGTACTGTGCTCTGTTTCGATGTTTTAGCACAGTCATATTAAATTGGGTTGAAGAGAGATTTGTTGCCTTGTTGTTGTTTTTAAGGCTAGTTAAAGAATTTGGAATACCTTCTAAAGTATACATTTAGAGCTCTTGATAGAGAAAGGACTCTGACCTGAGAGCCCTCCATCTATCCAATGCCTTACTGGCAAAAGACAGGCCGGGCAGGAGGAGGACAGAAGTTTTTACAGCCTCCCATTCCTCCAATTTTAATAATAATAATAATAATAATAATAATAATTTATTTATTTATTACCCGCCTCTCCCTCCGGATCGAGGTGGGGAACAACATCATCATAAAACACACAAAACTGATTAAAAATACATAAAACCAATACATCATTAAAATACCAATAAAACACCAATAAAACACTTAAAATTCATCTGAGTAGGCCTGCCGGAAGAGCTCAGTCTTTATAGATCGTTTAAATTCCTGAAGATTGGTAAGTTCACGGATCTCTCCCATCAGCTAGGTGGGCTTCTTGGTGGGTGGGATTAGGAATTGAGAGCCACATCTCTCCTATCCCCTCCCGCCCACCTTCCAGCCTTCTTTTTGCCCTTTGACACTCCTCCAAGGTTCCTGATGTGAATTCAGAGAGGAGCTGCTGCATCATTTTCCACAGTGGCTTTGAGGGGGATTTTCCCCTCCTGAGGTTGTAGGTGTGTCTACAGCCTCCGGGTGGGGGAGGGATCTGCAATATCCTATGACCCATGGGACACCTGGGGACCATAGGATTGCTCTGTTAATGCAGGAAGACCTCAGCTCAAACAATGTGAAGATAGAGTGGAATTGCTATTGGACTAATCTTTAGGATTGACAAGTTGCATACCATAAAACTGTATATAAAAAGTATTGTTTGTCTCAGATCTCCTATGAATTATGGGAACCATTGGCTAGTTCCACAGCAGGTGGGGTTTATGTGAGAATAAATAGAACCTTATAGGCTTTCTTAAACATTTTAAATAACTTTCAATAGTTTACTCCAAGATGGAATCAAATATTTTTGTATCTTGGTCATGGAGATGTGTACTCGGATGTCATAGACTGGGGAAATAAGGATGTAGCAAATACACTTGAATGACAAGTTTTCAACTAAAGGTACAATCCTATGCATGTTTAGACAGAAAAAAAATCATATGACTCCCAGCATGCCCCAGCCAGCAATATGCATAGGATTGAGCCCTAAGAATGTAGAAAATAACTACTCATAGTTGAGTAGAAATAGTAGTTGCTTGAATATGAGTGAGAGTAGGGCCTACTTTTTAGAAGAGTTTTAATTTTCCATTTTTCATGTAACTATTATTCTTACACGATTTTTCTTATTTTTAGGATGTTGCTTTATTTCTACAAGAGTTTAATGCCCCTGATATATTTATGGGTGTGTTTACCAAGTCTAAGTGTCCTCGGCTTACTGTAAGTCCTGTTCTGAATTTGTGTTCAGTTTATTAGTAATACTTTGTGCTTTTGATCTTTCTCATGCCATATGTAGGCAGAGGCGTAGGTCCAGGGCTCCACGGTATGGGAGGGCCCCCAAGAGATTATAAGAATACGGACATCCCCAGATCTAGAATGGCCGTCCATGAGCTATTCACTTATCTTCCTGTTTGGATGTAATTCTGCAAATGAGCAAAGACTGTTTTATTTTTTACAAGTTTCATAAATCAATAAATCAAAGTTCCAGCGAAGAGAGATTTTCTGGGAGACTGAATTTGTTTTTTATTTTAGTATATTTATACCCTACTTTTCAGCTGAGATTGGCTTCCAAAGCAGCATGCAATTAAAATCCTGTCAATGGTACAATATAATTAGAGAAACGTTTGTGTGTGTGGTGTGGTCTGTTCTGGATCCTGGAAGTTGATCTTGTGTTCCAGGCTCTTCCTTCGTAGGGAGGAAGTGCAGATGGACACAGGAACTGGCTGATAGTAAAGATACCTACAAAAGCAGTCGTTCGGTTGATCTGCACTCTTCTGTCCCCTGGGAAAAGGTGATATATATACACGCTGAGATGTATTATTGTGCAAAGGTTTGATCTCTATGGGAAACAGAGTACTTAATTAGTCAATGTGCTACTAAAATATCTGGATCTGGCCTCTGTCAGTGAAGAAAACAGGGCTAATCCTTTCTCTGCTCTGACCCTATATGACTGTTGAAAGTCAAGTGAAATATGTGTGTGTGTGTGTGTGTTTAGCCAGAGACAGACAATGAAGGGGTATAATTTTCTAAATCCTTTTTTCCTTATTACCATTTTTTGTTGACAATTCTTTTCTTTCTTAGGTAGCTTTATGCTAACTCTAGCCAATCTTTTACTTTATGTGCTTAACTTACTTTATTTGGCATTTCAGGAAATCTGTGTGGGAATACTGGGTAATATGGCCTGTTGTCAAGACATATGCCAGTCCATTAGTAAAAATGAGGATCTTGGGTAAGTGGCATTTTTGGTTTCTTAATTTTTATGAAATAGTGAAAATGGATTAGGAAAGGAATCAAAAATAAAATTGCCAATATCATATCCCCTTATACAGTCTATTGTGCAACCACAGTTGGAGTACTGTGTATAACACCTAAAAAAGGATATTATAAAGTTAGAAAAAATTGCAGAAAAGGACAAGTACAATGATCAAGGGGCTGGAGCAACTCCCCATGAGGAAAAGTTACAATGTCTGGGACTGTTTAGTACAGAAAAAAGACGAGTAAGGGGAGACATGATAGAGGTGTACAGAATTATGCATGGTGCAAAGAAAGTGAATAGGGAGACATTTTTCTCCCTCTCTCCTAATACTAGAACCCAGGATCATCCCATGAAGCTGATTGGTAGAAGATTCAGGACGTACGTCTTCACAAAGTGCATAGTTAAACTATGGAATTCAATTCCACAAGATGTACTAGTAATGGCCATCAATTTGGATGGCTTTAAAAGGGAATTGGGCAAATTCATGGAGGATATCAAATGCTACTAGTCCTGAAGGCTATATGCTGCCTTCATTGTCAGAGACAGTATGCCTATGCACACCCAGTTGCAGGGGAGCACAACCTGGAGTGTACGATTACACTCTTGATCTATTTGGGGCTTTCCCACAGAGAAAAAATAGGAATGCTTGAAAGGCACTTGTTTAAAGGAGGACAAGAGCAATGAGGAAATGAAGAAAATAAAATTAAGAGGATAAAAGAAATTTTAATGAAATGGAAAAGGTGATCAAGTAGTAGTATTGAAGGTTGGGCAGGATTGAAGGAAGGGTCAAAGTAGCTAGTATAAATTTAGTCTTTGAAGGGTTAGCACGAACTTGTACAGAAAATGAGGTATAGAATAGAACATGACCTGGTTGAAGTTTCAGGTGGAGAAGAAATGGCAGGGTTGCTTGGGTCCCTGTCTGAGTGAATGTACAATGTTATGGACCAAGATAGAAACATAAATGTATGGTGGATATCAGTCCAAACATGAGACTTTTGAATGGTGGGATAGTGAAATGCTGAGTTTAATGGTTTTTAATAGGGATGTGCACTGGATCGGACCCGATCCACGATCCGAGTCCGGTCCAGTGGGAAATCGGATAAATTATCCGATTTCCGATCCCGCAGCTGGATCGGCCGATCCAATCCGAACCGGTCCGAAAAAGCTCCGAACCGGTTCGGCGGATCGGCGGGCGCCCACTGGCGCCCACCGCCGCTTCCATTGGCGGGCGCCAGCGGGCGCCCGCCGATGAAAGTGGACAGCGGGGGGGGGGGGAGGAGGGGGGCACTTACCTTCTCGGCCCGGTGGCTCCCGTCCGGCGCCGGAGCCTACTACTACTAGCAGGCTCCGCGGCCTGCTCTAGGGTGGCGCGCCGGGTGATGTCATCACCCGGCGCGCTACTCTAGAGCAGGCCGCGGAGCCTGCTGGTAGTAGTAGGCGCCGGCGCCGGACGGGAGCCACCGGGCCGGGAAGGTAAGGAGGGGGTGCGTGGAGGGGAGGAGGGGGCGCGCGGAGGGGGGAGGGGGGCCCTTACCTTTCCGGCCCGGCGGCTCCCGTCCGGCGCCGGCGCCTACTATTCCCAGCAGGCTCCGCGGCCTGCTCTAGGATGGCGCGCCGGGTGATGTCATCACCCGGCGCGCTACTCTAGAGCAGGCCGCGGAGCCTGCTGGAAGTAGTAGGCGCCGGCGCCGGACGGGAGCCGCCGGGCCGGAAAGGTAAGGAGGGGGTGCGTGGAGGGGAGGAGGGGGCGCGCGGAGGGGGGAGGGGGGCCCTTACCTTTCCGGCCCGGCGGCTCCCGTCCGGCGCCGGCGCCTACTATTCCCAGCAGGCTCCGCGGCCTGCTCTAGGATGGCGCGCCGGGTGATGTCATCACCCGGCGCGCTACTCTAGAGCAGGCCGCGGAGCCTGCTGGAAGTAGTAGGCGCCGGCGCCGGACGGGAGCCGCCGGGCCGGAAAGGTAAGGAGGGGGTGCGTGGAGGGGAGGAGGGGGCGCGCGGAGGGGGGAGGGGGGCCCTTACCTTTCCGGCCCGGCGGCTCCCGTCCGGCGCCGGCGCCTACTACTCCCAGCAGGCTCCGCGGCCTGCTCTAGGATGGCGCGCCGGGTGATGTCATCACCCGGCGCGCTACTCTAGAGCAGGCCGCGGAGCCTGCTGGAAGTAGTAGGCGCCGGCGCCGGACGGGAGCCGCCGGGCCGGAAAGGTAAGGAGGGGGTGCGTGGAGGGGAGGAGGGGGCGCGCGGAGGGGGGAGGGGGGCCCTTACCTTTCCGGCCCGGCGGCTCCCGTCCGGCGCCGGCGCCTACTACTCCCAGCAGGCTCCGCGGCCTGCTCTAGGATGGCGCGCCGGGTGATGTCATCACCCGGCGCGCTACTCTAGAGCAGGCCGCGGAGCCTGCTGGAAGTAGTAGGCGCCGGCGCCGGACGGGAGCCGCCGGGCCGGAAAGGTAAGGAGGGGGTGCGTGGAGGGGAGGAGGGGGCGCGCGGAGGGGGGAGGGGGGCCCTTACCTGCCCGGCCCGGCGGCTCCCGTCCGGCGCCGGCGCCTACTACTACCAGCAGGCTCCGCGGCCTGCTCCAGGGTGGCGCGCCGGGTGATGTCATCACCCGGCGCGCTACTTGAGAGTAGGCCGCGGAGCCCGCTGGTAGTAGCCGCCGGCGCCGGACGTGCCGAGAAGGTATGGAAGCAGGCGGCCCCAGGGGGGGTAGGGAGCGCGGGGGAGGGGGTTTACCTGCCGGGGCCGTCCACAGCGGACGGCCCCGGGGGGGGGAGGGAGTTAGGCCCCCCCTTACCCACCCGCCGCCATTTTTTCCTCATAGACTTGCATTGCAATGCAAGTCTATGGGGAAAAAAATGGCGGCCGATCCAAAAATGTACGATTTTTGGGTCGGGATCGGACTCGATCCGGTCCGGGGGGCCTCCGATTTTGTCCGAACCGGTCCGGGACAAAATTGGAGGTCCCGATCCGGGTCCCGATCCGATCCGGGGGGTCCGTGCACACCCCTAGTTTTTAAAGATAGTTTTATTATGGTGTGCTCAGGTATACCTAAACACAGGATGTGGTGGGGCAAGCCCAGCTTCTTCTTAACTTCATGCTGCAGTTGACAATCATATTTCCCAGCTTTGAATATCCTTAGTTTTGGTTGCAGGTGAGCTACAGCATGTTTGTTTCAGTGGTCTTTCATAAGGAGTATAAACATTCTTTTGATAAATGTATGTTCTCATAAAGCATTGGGAACAATTATCTGCATCGTTCCATCGCTCCCTTTGGTTCATGGAACTAATTATATAGTTGTTTGGATTCAGGACAGTTTTATTGTGTTAATAATAATAATTTTCTTTCTTACCTGCCTCTCCCTCTGGATCGACACACTAAGCCACGGTGGTTAAGCATTTTGAGCTAAACATTATGGCTTAGCATGTCGTGTGAACCATTTCTAACCATGATGGCTACATAACCATGGTTTAAATATGCTCATTAACCATTTGCTGCAAAAGGGTTAGCAGCCTAACCATGGCTTAGCGTGTTCTCTGAACAGGCCCTATATAAGACCGCTTCCTGTGTTCCTACTCCCTTATCTATCCACTGTAGTTTGTAAATGCTCTGGCAGCAAGCATGTCACACTCTTCGGCAATAAGCACACTGTTGGTGCTACGGAATTGTTAAATAGGAGCAGAACATCTACGTGCAAGTTCTTCATCCTAAGTAGTTTGTAGATTCTGGCCTAAAAAGGTTACTTAGCAAATTTGTGTAGAACTAAGGACTTGGATCTGGGTTTATTGGCTAGTGCCCTTTATGATTGAGTCATCCTTACTTTACGGTGTTATAGCAGTGCGTGCCCCACTACTGTACATGTTCTTTATTTTTCAGCTATAAACATTAGCAATATGTGTTCAGGAAATATGTGTTCAGATTCAGAGAAGGTGATGGGAAATTAATCTTCGCTGTCTCCTCTTTTATAAGATGCTTAGTTGACATTTGCAGTGTGTTATCACTTTTCTAGACAAATGGTGCTGCAACGTTTATGTGATTCTGATTCCCCAACTCTGCTTGAAACAAGCAGGTAAGCTATTTTGTTAAAATATCTCAGCGTAAAGTACTGCTAGATATTGAGTTCTACTGTGTGTAAATAAGGATTAATTGGTTCTGTGAGACTTTATCCTAGCCCCTTACCACTGCTGCCCCTGTCCAGCCTTTACTATTAGGCCCCACAGCTCCACAGCCCAGCAACTTGGCCTCAGACAAGCATCTATGTTCCCGCTGCCACCAGTACCTTCCTCAGGACACTTCAATGACCACACCAGTTTGATGAAATTAACAAGACTTATTAAATCAGTATATTGCGTGCATAGTAAGCTTATTGGTTTCCTCAGTTCATTTGTGTAGCGGTTTCAAGTACAATGTTTATATGTTTCCAATTGTTCTTAAAGCTAAACTGTTTCTTCTCACAATTTTAAATCAATCAAACACCTCATCAGATTCTCATTCTCTCTCTCTCTCTCTCTCTCTCTCTCTCTCTCTTTACCCTCTCCCTGCTCAACCCACAATCAATAATAATAATAATAATAATAATAATAAAAAATTTATTTCTTACTCGCCTCTCCGTTTGGATCAAGGCGGGGAACAGCAACAATCAACCCCTCCTGCCCCAGCTCAACCCTGTCAGCTCTCTCTCTGTCTGATACATATATACTTCATTCGCTCCCCAGCTCCCCCCACTCTCATACACCCCACCAATCCAGGCACTCCAAACAACTAGCCAATCAGCACTCACCCCTCATTCCATACTCACCCAGACCTGCAACTCCAAACAGTGAGTACACTCCGGCCTAGTCATTCACCCCACTAGTTATAATTCTTACTTTCTAAAGACCTGTAACTAAATGCATCTCCCAATAATAACTTTTGCAACACATTCACATCCCTAAACAGTAGAACGTCACTGGTTCGCTTTTTATTTTCTAAATTAGGGCTTTAATCCTATGTATACTTACTTGGGAGTAACTACTACTGAACTCAGTAGAACTTATTTCCAAGGCTTCCTGATCCTTACTCTTTCCCAGTCTAAATTTCACATTTGAATTAATTTCCCACATTATATGTCAAATTTTTGTTTTAGCTGTATATCTAAAAGATGTATGCCTCATTTACACATGTGCAATAACAAAAATAGCATTGCACTCCTGTCCATGTCTACTCAGAAATCCCATGGAATTCAATGTGGCTTATTCATTGGTATTTATAGGATTGCTTCTTGAATCTGGTTTTCTTTAAAAATCCATGCTAATTAAGCTTGCATTTTCTTTTTAGGTTGTTGCTGACTTGCCTCTGCCAATCTGAAGTGGCCAGTATTTGGGTGGAAAGAATCCGAGGAAGTCCATCAATGTATGACTGCATCTGTTTTATCATGTCTAGTTCTACAAATGGTAGGCTACCAAATAATTTTAACATTAATCTTATCAGACTAAAGATTTTATTAAAAAGGGCTCAATCCTTCATATGCAGTTTAGCATGATTCCTGACGTAACTTTATCAGAGGAATTAAAAAAATAATTACTAAATTTTGTTCTAATCGTTTTTCAAAAATAAGGAATATAGAAAAAGTTTCCTGTGGTTAAGAGTTCTTCCAAACACATTGGGAATCATGCCAACCAGTGCAGCTGTTTTTGTGTTTGGTGTCTTCTTACTTATGGATCCTACAAAGGCATAGAACCTGCACATGGAGGGATCTCTTTAAAGCGTAACAGAGCCCTGTGTCATCCTTCACATCCATGGGTTCCTGTATTTGGGCACTGAGAGGAGCAAGGAGGTTAGAGGCGGGCCTGTGTAAAGCCTATGGAGTTCTTCAATGCTTTACACATGCAGGGAAGAGTTCTATCCTAACTCAGGTAAACTTCATGAGAACCACAAATGCCTGGTTTTGTGGATTTAATTAAAACTTACTTTTGAAGGATGTACATGTGCTATAGATGGTTTTAAAAGGAAAACAAAAGTGCAAGATTTTTTTGTTTCTGTTTTGCTTTGCAGCTCTACCAAGTCCAGATTTTCTCCCCTCCACCGCTTTTTTTAAGTGCATGGAACTTTGAAGATCACTTAGGACAACCTATTGGGTTGTCACCCACTAGAAAGAAGGTTCCAATGCTGGTCGGTGGGAGGGGTGAGAGGCTATTTTCATCTCTTTGTCCTTTTTTTTTTTTTTTTTTTTTTTTTTTTTACAATTTTTCTATAGATGGGCCTCTGAGTCCATCTAGTGGAGTCATGCTAGTTGGGGCGCATCCAGAGCTGGACAGGCCACAGAATACAGCAAAACCTGGCCTTTCTTCCCCTCCCCGCCCACCAGCATGCCCCCTTTTCCTCTTCCCATCCTTGTCCGAGGTCATGACACCGACCTTGGAAGAGGAGCTGCTGCAGAGCTTCTTGCAATGGCTGGATGGGGAATGGGGAGGGGGATGAAGATTCAAATGGAAATTTTCAGTTCCACAGTTGTACCTCTGTCTATGGCCTTGGAGGTGAAAAATCCCAGTATCCAGACTATGTCTAGGATTACAGCCTTAAATCTTGTCTTAAAATGAGATTTACATATCCACATCTTAACAGTTTTCATTAAGGCTTAAACTGTTGGTCTCAGCATTCTGATATAGAAGATAAATGAAAATTACCTGAATTAATGTGGATTTTTTTTAGATTACACCCTATTGTATTTAAGAACATGGTATTGGGCTGCTGGTCAGAACCCCATAGAGTGCACAAGCTTATTGCTGAATATCAGATTTGGGGATTCTAGACACAAACTTCTCAACCCATTTTAAGTGTTATGTTGGAATCTCTGGAACTCTAATCAGTCCTACAGCTCAGGAACCTGAGGAAGAAATACAAGGTGCATGAGGGTTGGGGGGAGGAAAGAAAGAGGAAGGAAGTAGAAGTGAACATTTTTTTAGGGATTATTACTACTTTGGTCATTGGGTACAATATTTAATCATTTTTTTTAAAAAAATCTATCCTTCCCACTTCAACAGTCCTCAAGCCATCTTATATCAAAATTAAATCACAATGATAAACATAAAAGAAACCATACTAAAATAAATATTGAAATCATTTTTTGAGTTTTGCTTTCTAAGAAATGACCAAATGTGAATTTTGTTTGGAATCAGTTCAGCAATATTTAAATTATGTTTAATCTTTGTTACAGTGGAGTTGCTGGTGAAAGTAGGTGAGGTGGTTGATAAATTGTTTGACTTGGATGAAGAATTAATGTTAAACTGGATTAAAAAAGGTTCTCATCAATCAGTGGGGCAGCCTACAGATGATTCTTCAGATGAATTTCCAGATTTTAAGATTGTACCCTGTCTGCTTGAAGCTGCAAAACAAGTCTGGTATGTCTGTGTCTGTATATACACGGATGCATGAAGTACAATGTTACAACTCCTTCACACTGCAGTAATTTTGAGTAAAATTAACCAAAAATGTTTTAAAATGGACCAAATATATCTACTAACTAAATCACATTAGCTTCATTGTTCGAGAAGGTGGTTTTGTGAAGGATCTTCAAGGCCACATTCATAAGGGATTTCTTAGGAATTCACAGGAAAGAAAAAAACATATCTGCATTAAGTGTAATGGAGATACATTATTAGTAAGAGTTTTTTTGGTATGCTTGTACAAAGTTATGGGTATCTAAAATGCTCTTGAAAAAGTTTCATAGCAGAGTCAGTCCTTGAAAATAATTGAACCACAAAGTTTGCTGCAGAAGGAAGCTCACCTGCTGTGATCTTGAGTACCTTATTATTGATTCTGCAGCTCTTTCCTGTAATGGGCAACTTCTGCTGCCTGTCCAACTTGGGTACCAGTCGCAATTGAGCCTTCTGTGTGAAGGCAAATATGTCCTGATGTTTTGCTTGCTTGCGTTTTCTGCTACTGATACGTCAGGCGATAAGAGAGAAGTACAGCACTCCATCCCCAAGATATACGGACTGCTTGCACTGTCATCTCATCTCATCTCATGGATGGCACAGTATAGCCTAGATGCTACTGTGTTATGTCCCAATCATAGGAACACAAAGTAGCATGGGTATTCACACTTATCATAGGGATATGCCTCTGTGTGCCTCTCTGTAGGCTAAATGTTTAATAGTGGGGGTGAGTTTTGTTCACCTAAGCAAAGAAAAAGTGAACATACCCAAACAAACGTTGTTTTTTCAATTGAAATATTACTCGAAATGGAACCTGAATAACAATTTCTTGCGAGAGGTTAGACAGAAATACTTTAATAAATACATTTTATATACACACAAAGATTACTTGGTAATAGTTCTAAACAGAATTTGTAATTCTTTGCTTCAGCTCAGATAACAATTCAGAAGGACTTGATGTTTATATGCATATCCTACAGCTGCTCACTACTGTGGATGAAGGCATTCAAACAATTGGTAATATTTTTGAGTTGCACTTGTATTGTGACTGTGTATCTGTAAAGAGTCTTTTGGCAAAGACTTTTTCCACATGTTGACTGACTGTCCTTTTTTCTCATTCTCAAGTACATTCTCCTGATAGTGGAAAAGAAACTTGGAGTTTCCTGTATAATCTTCTTTGCCATGAACTCTGCCAACCAGATGATCCACCAATTATTGTCCAAGAACAGAAGACAGTGTTAGCTTCGATTTTATCCGTGCTATCAGCCATCTTTACTTCACAGACTGAACAGGAATATGTAAAGATGGAGAAAAGCAAGTATTTTCCCCCATTTATTACAAGAGTTGAAATTTTAGAGAACATAATTTAAAGATTTTTAGAGTGTAAGAGTTTTAAAGAAGGAAGAATGGCTTTCAAAAGTGCAGTAAATATCACAGTGGTGATGGGGAATGAGAAAAAGGTACAGGAGTGTGCTCATCTAGCTGTAGCCAAGTTTCTGTGTGAACCATAACTGTGTGACTTCCCAGTATATATAAACTTGCCATACTGGCCTGACTGTCTTCCCGCTGTAAAGCTTGTGTCCTTTTGGGGGTGGGGAGGGGGTGATGACTATTTCGATACCTGAACATTCATTATTATTTATTATAAAGCATGTAAAAGTACATTTTAATTTTCTATCAAAATCGTCACATCAAAATTTCTTGCTCTATCTGTTACAGAGAGGCCTCCTTTAATATTAGTCCATAAATGTTGTTTTTACTTGCTTTGTATACCAGATATGCCTCTAATTGAAAGCTTGATTAGAGTCCTACAAAACATGGATGAATGTGGAAAGAGATCTATAGACTGTTCCAACAAATCAAAGTCTGAGGAAGCTGGGAAGCAGGGAATAACTGAGGAAGATTTCCATTTAAAAATATTGAAGGACATCTGTTGTGAGCTACTGTCCAATATGCTTCAGGAACTATCTAAGGTAAAAAAAAATGTATAAGTCCATGGTGCAGAAAAGACTTTACTCAACCTGCTTTTAATTTCAGCCTGGGGTTCTTCCTAGTGCAGTGATTGCTGTGATAATTAGGAAAAGTTAGTTTTTAAACATTTCTAGGATGTGGGAAAAGGATTTTATGATATGTGGTGGACACATACACAGCATTGCTTCACCACATGAAAAATGATGGGGAAGTCTCCTTGTGTTTGGTTGGCTTGCATTTAAAACAGCAGTATGAATTGAGATTCTGTTTTGATTTCTGCAACAGTCTGATCAGAAAACTTAGTTACTTTAAATAGTAGAGAACAAGGTGTTTCTAGCTAGTTAAAACCTTTGTGGGATGAATTCTTTTCATGAGGCACTTGAATTTAATTTATTTTGAATTAAAGAGAATATACATCTGTTCTCTTGGTATTTTTAAAAATAGTGATTCTTGTCTAAGAAGTCCTGCAGACCAAACAGAGCATTTACAATATAATATCACTCCTGCGGTCAGGCTGATCCAGATTCTGGCATCCACATCAGGGTTCTGAGGCACACATGAAACTCATACAAAAAGAAACCAAATGCACAGTTACAAGATGGGGGATACTTGGCTCAACAATACTACAAGCGAGAAGGATCTTGGAATTGTTGTTCATCACAAGCTGAATATGAGCCAACAGTGTGATATGGCTGCAAAAAAAGCAAATGCTATTTTGGGCTGCATTAATAGAAATATAGCTTCCAAATTGCGTGAGGTACTAGTTCCCCTCTATTCGGCACTGGTTAGGCCTCATCTTAAGTATTTTGGGCATCACACTTCAAGAAGGATGCAGACAAGCTGGAGGGGGTTCAGAGGATGATCAGGGGTCTGGAAATATAGCCCTATGAGGAGAGACTGAAAGAACTGGGCATGTTTAGACTTGAGAAGAGAAGACTGAGGGAGACATGATAGCACTCTTCAAATACAGAGGAGGGCCAAGATCTCTTCTCGATCATCCCAGAGTGCAAGATGCTGAAGTTTCAGGAAGCCAGATTCCAGCTGGTCATCAGGAAAAACTTCCTGACTGTTAGAGCAGTATGACAATGGAACCAATGACCTAGGTAGGTCGTGGGCTCTCCCACAGTAGAGGCATTCAAGAGGCTGCTGGACAGCCATCTGTCAGGTATGCTATAAGGTGGATTCCTGCGTTGAGCAAGGGGTTGGACTCGATGGCCCTATAGTTCCCTTCCAACTCTACTAGTCTATGATTCTGTGATTCATTTGAATATTGATATAGATCTCAATATCCAGAGCTATTGCTAATATTCAAGTATTTTGATAACTCCTTGATTACCTGGGCTCAACGTGTGCATTGGAGTCCCATGGAGCTTTTCATGAGCACATTGATTTACACTAGTTCTCTAGCACTTGAGTTCCATTGACAATATTTTATTAGCTGTACAGTATCACATTAACATATTAATTTATTCAGTTGTGTGACAACGTAAGTATGCTGTATGAAAAATATGTATCAACTAATAATGGTTTGGTGTTTTCAGGAAAACATACTGGAGGGACTCGAGCAAGGTTATTTAAATGAACAGAAATTTTGCTGTACGTTCCAAAACCTCCTCCCTTTGTATTTATGTTCGGTATGTATTACCTTGGAAATAAGTGAAAAACTGTTTGACTTGACTGTAAAGATAGGTTGGGAGAAACTGCTTTGACAATCTAGCATCATCTGAAAGACTAGAGGCCTGCAGTCAAAGTTTTAGCTGGGAAATTAACATTAACACGTGAAATCCAGTCCCACCTACCTCCTTTGGTTCTGTGGCCCAGTGCTCACCAGCTCCCAAATGTCTTTTGTTACCAATGCTTTCGAGTGCTGCTGCCAAAATAAGGGAACTCACTATTGGTGAGGGAGCGAACCTTTAGACTGACAGAGCAAGGAGGGCAGGAACTGAGGATTACTCCTCCACAGTTCTTCTTCGTGGTCTCTGTGCATCACACACTATGGGCTTGTGCCGGCGCCGAGCCTCACCCGGAACTTCTAAAGCCTAGAAACTCTTGGCGGGAACCCCTCCCCCCACCGTGCCATCGCGCATGCTCGAGTTCCCGCCTACCTCAGTTCTTTTTCGACCGCCTTGCTGGTTGCCTCATGAAGAACTGCGTTCGTATAGTTTTAATAGCCTAGACTCTATCTATTGTGTGTGTGTGTGTGTCTCTCTCTCTTTTCCTTATTCCTTTCCGCTTCGTCTTTTGTTCCGATAAAAAAAATAAAAATAAAAATTATTAATATATATACGTTTATCTAACAATTCTTGTATACGCCTGCACATCTCTCTATACCTCTAGTCTCTCTCTCTTGCAATCGAGTCCCCCCGGGGGTACCCCCCCCCAACGCTCCGGTCTATCGCCCAAAATGGCGCAGACCGCGCTGTTCAAGAACTGCACGGCGTGCAGCGCAAAGCTAACCTTCTCTGACGGCCACTCAAAATGCCTGCTTTGCTTGGGTGAAACCCACGTGGTCGATGCCTGTACCCACTGCCTCAACTTCTCAAGACAAACACAAAAAAATAGAGCGAATAAGCTGAGAGCGCTGCTCTGGAAAAAGGCTCTCGAAACTGTAGATCTGCCCGTGCGCCCACCAGGCACAACCGATACCGGGGCCAAGGCTGCGGAGCCGACTGATCGCCCCAGGAAAACCAAGCCCTCCCTTGCTGCTGAGGTGGTCAAGGCGAAGAGGCATAAAGGTGAACAGACCACCTTGAAAGAAGGGTCGAGAAAGAAAAAGGAGAAGGCGAAGCTTCTTCAGACATCTAAGCACCAAAAAGGGCATTCGGCAGAAACCCCGAAACCACGGCTGAATCCGCCGTCGAAACCGGCCTTGGTACCGTCACGATCCCCGGTACCGATGACCAAGCCAACACCGTCGGTATCGCTACCGCTGTCATGGCAGATGCCTGCACCGCGGCCGCCGTCGACACCGACCCTCTCGGTACTGAAGAGGCAAACATCTGCGGCATCGGAGTCGACCAGGGACGTCACCGCCCCACCGCACCATGCCTCGCCTATGTCGAAACTTCACCTCGCCTTCTCCTCACCGATGTCGGAGCGTGAGGACCAACCCTTTGATCCGCTGTCGCCACTGGCTTCTCCGGCCCCGATGCCGGTACTGAGAACATCGCCTGCGACTTGCCGATACCGATCGCCGCCCCCAACGTCTGCACGCGATTGGGACCAACTCTTGGAGGATTCGATGCGTTCATGGACGGGACCGCCTCAGCATGAGGCTCGCAGCAGATTCCTCTTCGACCCATATACAGGACAAAGACTAGAAGGACGGGAAGAGACGTTCGCTCCACCACGGCCGCCCGGGCTACCTCCGTCAGCCTCCGCGTCGATACCGACGCAGACCAATCAGCCGCCCGACACGCCGCTCGCTCCGCTCTCCCCCCTGGAAATAAGGGCTCCAGTGTTACCTCCCTCCGAAGAGGATTACGCATCCGACTCCTCTTCTTCCATCGATGTCGCACCTTCGTTACCGTCACCAGAGGAGGAAGTGGGGACAGATAAGAGAGCTTCCCCGTCAGTGGAAGTCGTCTCCTTCCAGGAACTAATGCAACGCCTTGCCCAATCGCTGGGTGTTGAGGCACAGCAACCGGAGGAAGACTGTACTGATTACATATACGACGTCATGTACGGTGAGTCGACAACTACCTCAGCCATGCCTCTGATCCCAACCCTCCTCCGAACAGCACAAGAGTTGTGGAAGACTCCGGCGACGATGGGGCCGGTCTCGAAGCGTGTTGATTCTTTATATAAAATCCAAGAAAAAGACGTGGGCTTCCTTTTTCAGCATCCTAAGCCCAATTCCGTAATTGTGGAGTCGGCCCAAGGGAGGACCTCCAAGTCACACTCGGCCCCGGTGGACCGTGAAGGACGAAAATTGGATGGCTCCGGACGCAGAATTTATTCATCAGCAGCCCTAGCCATGAAAATATCAAACTACCAGGCGATGATGGCCCGGTACCACTTATTCCTGTGGGATAAGATGGCCTCCCTTCACGCCCACCTCCCGGATGACATCAGGGCTGCGGCATCTGTCTTCCAAAAGGAGGCAACTGCGCTCGCAAAGCAAGAACTCTTGACAGCCAGGCACCAAATAGATTGCCTCTCTAAGGCAATGGTGGCCTCTGTCGCCCTCAGGAGACATGCGTGGCTCCGCTCGTCAAATCTGTCGCAGGAGTCCAAGACAAGGATCGAGGACCTCCCCTTTGACGGCGAAGGCCTCTTTAATACAACGACTGACACCACGATGGACACCATACACAAAGCGAGAACAACGGCCAAGAAAATGGGTTTCTACCCGCCACAGCCATACCAGCCTTATCACCAGCGCAGGTGGCATCAGCAGCAACCGTACCAGCAGGGTTACGCACAATTCAGGCAGCAGCAACAACAGCGATTCCCAGCCACTCCACAGGTACCCTTCCAGCAGAGAAAGAACTACCCACAGTAGATTTTGCCAGACAAGCGGCAGGCCAGAGTCGTCCGGCAAACAGCGGCTTTGACTCTCCCCTGGCAACTCCCCTACCACCCCTAACCTTCCACCACAGACTCCTTCCTTTCTACAACAACTGGACCACAATTACAACGGACAAATGGGTCCTCAATATCATCCGGCAGGGCTACCGAATAGAATTCGCCTCCCAGCCGCCAACGGGACTATTAAAATTCACGCCGCCTTCGGAAGTCTTACGTCAGGAGGTGCAGTTTCTCCTCCAAAAGGGCACCATTACTCCAGTACCCATCTCGAATCTGAGAGCGGGATTCTACTCCCGATACTTCACGGTCCCGAAAAAGGATGGGGGACTACGGCCCATCTTGGACCTGAGGCTCAACGATTTTATCCTGACAAAGAAATTCCGAATGGTCACACTGGCGACGGTCCTTCCCCTCCTCAGACACGACAGGTGGTTCACTCTTATAGACTTGAAGGACGCATATTTTCACGTACCTATACACGTATCCCATCAGCGATTCCTCCGGTTTGTAGTCGGGAGAGAGATCTATCAGTTCACTGTCTTACCCTTCGGGCTAAAGACCACCCCCAGGGTATTCACGAAGTGCATGGTCACGGTCTGGAATAGAACTATACCCTTACCTGGACGACTGGCTGATAGTTTCTCCCTCCCGCCTACAGGCGGAATAGGACGTGTCCACCACAAGGAGGCTCCTACAGGATCTAGGCCTAGTCCTCAACATTGAAAAATCAGTATTCAACCCCACGCAGATCATTCAGTTCATCGGGGTACTCCTGGATTCCACAGTAGGAAGGGCATTCTTACCGGAGGCAAGACGTTTACATATACAGCGAATCGCTCAGAACGTCATAACCTCGAAGCACACAAGAGTGATCACGATACAGAAACTTCTGGGACTCATGGCATCTTCGGTGTACTCTGTACGGTGGGCGCGACTACGGATGCGTCCCTTACAGCAGTTCCTGCTAAAAGCCTACGATCCACTCCGGGCCAACAACTGGACCAGGGTGACTATACTCCATTCTCTCCACCACTCCATCCAATGGTGGACACTGAAAGACAATCTGAACCGAGGACTACCCTTCGTAGAACCAGACCCATCCAGGACAAACACCTCGGACGCCTCTCTTCTAGGGTGGGGGGCGCACTGCGAACACCTCACCTTTCAGGATGAATGGTCCACTCAGGAAAGATCATACCACATAAACAAATTGGAGCTATTAGCGGTGCAAAAAGCACTCTACGCCTTCAAAGACTATGTGACAGGACACCACATAAGGATAGTATCAGACAACACGTCAGTTGTCTGGTACCTGAACAAAGAAGGGGGTACACGCTCTCGCACCCTCCTGCAGCTCACTCTCCAGATCTTCGACTGGGCAATCACCCAACGGATACGCCTCTCAGCAACCCATATCGCTGGGACAGACAATGTGCAGGCAGACAACTTAAGCCGCCAGTTTCAGAAGGCACACGAGTGGTCTCTCAACCCAAGAATCCTGACCCACATCTTCAACCGATGGGGGACCCCACGCTTGGACCTGTTCGCGTCTGTGGACAATGAGTCTGCGTCTCCTTCTGCTCGAGAGCAGGGATAGGAGAGGGCTCCAAGGGGGACGCTTTCACCGCTTCATGGGGACAAGATCTTGTTTATGCCTTCCCTCCGTTCCCAATAATCGCCAGAGTGGTAGCAACATTGCAGCGGAGACGCCCGGACGCAATACTCATCGCTCCATGGTGGCCACGGCAGGCGTGGTTCTCACCTCTGCTCCGTCTCTCCAGAGGGGAATACCTTCATCTACCATCGAACCCGGATCTCATTTTTATGGAGCGCGGGCTTGTCCTTCACCCGGACATACACAAACTGAAACTAACAGCATGGCGAATCCGGCACAATGGCAACACCTAAACCTTCTGTCGCCAGTACGTACCATCCTACTGGAAGCAACCAAGCCATCCACTAGAGCATCGTACAATAGAAAATGGAGAAAGTTCGAGGTCTTCACCTCCACGAGGAGACTTGTCCCAGGGTCTTGTGGGATGCCCGACATCCTAGCCTTCTTGCACTCCCTACACGAGGGGGGCCTTAAGCCCACGTCTATCAAAGTCTACTTAGCTGCCATTTCAGCACGTCATGACTTAATACAGGGCTTTTCGGTGTTCTCACATCCACTCGCAAAGCGTTTCCTCAAAGGCCTGAACAATCTGCAGCCATCAGTACGTACCATGGTACCGCAATGGAGCCTATCAGTCGTCTTAACCGCACTAACTAGTAAGCCCTTTGAGCCACTAGCAACCATTAACATCAGGCTGCTAACATTTAAAACATCATTTCTAGTGGCAATTACCTCAGCCAGAAGAGCTTCAGAACTTTGCGCCTTGATGGCTAACCCTCCATACACACAATTCTTCAAAGACAAGGTGATCCTCAGGACAGGTCCTGGATTCCGTCCAAAGATAGTCTCTGACTTTCACATCAATCAGGACATCATACTACCAACGTTTTTTCATGCATCGGACGACCCTATTAGCTCCAAGCTCCACTCTCTGGACGTACGCCGTGTGCTAGCCTTCTACAAGAACAGAACGTCAGTTTTCCGTAAGTGGGATCGTCTTTTTGTCTGTTATGGAGGCAAGGTCAAGGGACACCCAGTATCCCCACAACATTTCGCCAAATGGGTCGTGCAGACAATCTCTCTCGCATACCAACTAGCTAAGAGAGAACCTCCGGATGCGCTGAAAGCCCACTCAACGCGATCAATGGCGACTTCCACAGCCCTGGATAGGGGGATCCCTATCCCAGAACTTTGCAGAGCAGCGACGTGGCCCAGTTCGTCCACCTTTGTATCGCACTACAAACTGGACGTCCGAGCACGTAATGACTCCTCCTTCGGCCGAGCTGTCTTGTCATCTGTCCTACAGTGATGGTTTATCTCCAGCGAGTCTACCCACCTCTGGTAAGTGGATGCTTGTTACTCGCCCATAGTGTGTGATGCACAGAGACCACGAAGAAGAAATGCAAGTTGCTTACCTGTAACTATAGTTCTTCGAGTGGTCATCTGTGCAGTCACACAACCCACCCACCGTCCCCTCTAGACCTCGCTTACGGTCCATGAGGTGTTTGCACTATGCTGCTTTTCTTATACTTCAGATTCCTTCATCTATCTCGTTCATGAGGCAAATAGCGGTCTCATAGAACTGAGGTAGGTGGGAACCCGAGCATGCGTGATGGCACAGTGGGGGGAAGGGTTCCCGCCAAGAGTTTTCTAGGCTTTAGAAGTTCCGGGTGAGGCTCGGCGCCGGCGTGAGCCCATAGTGTGTGATGCACAGATGACCACTCGAAGAACTACAGTTACAGGTAAGCAACTTGCATTTCTTCTGCAATCAACAGCCTGATCCTACGAACATAAGCTAGAGTCAGTTCTAATAAATTTAATGGAACTTAATCCCAAATCAGTGTGCATAGGATTGCAGCCTAATTGTAACCTTGATGCCTACAGCAGCTCCTGTGAATCTGAAATTAAGACAGGAGGAGCTAAGACAGCCTGCTGGTGTGTCTATATGCATCGTAGTTCTGCTGCCTTTGAAGCAAGTACTGCCTTGCCTGCCTGGAATCCAGGAGCCTGAAATTCCAGAGAAGCCGCAATAATCAAGGCAATGCTTCTCTTCTCCACTGTACTGCTGTGCTCCTATGAAGTCAGGGTTACAACATGCACCAAACACCCCACTCTCTAGCCATCATGTGCATGTGCATCATTGCCATTAGCATGCTATAATATAGTTAGATTAGTTTAGATTCAATTTATACAAAATGGTAGATGCTTTTACATATCACCGCTGAAGTGTTATAGACAACTTACGTATTGGTTGAGAAGCATCTTCAGATGTTTCCATCTTTGGTGAATTAAGGTGAACATTATCATGCAAGGCTCTCTGATATTTGTACTGGTATGAGAATTCTTATCACATTAGCACTCCATGTGGTTGTGGTGAGTAAATGCTGCCATGGGATAAATGGTTATCTGGATCCACACTGTATCTGTTTTTAATACAGAGGTGTTCATCTCTTGTTGTTTAAACCAAAGCAATATTTTATTTCCCATACCTTGAGCATATATTTATCTTCCCAGGATAGCAATCAAAACAGTGAAAGTTTTATGAAGTATGTCTTCAGTTTTGTGGTCATTGCACACTATTTGCATTCACTTATACAAGAGAAGTTGGAAACCTAGGAGATCTTAAAGCAATTAGACATTGAAAAAAAATCAATCATAACTTTAATAGCATTAACTAGTGTGGAGTCAACTAAAATTTTGAAAAGGATTGAAATAATCCATTTGGGTGGTTCATTAACTTATTCAAGATGCTTTGTGTCTGCTAATTCCTGTATCCCACCTGACTCAGTTCATTGACACTAATATTTTATTTCCAGGTGGAGAGCTTTCTTGAAGTGCTGCATGAAGCTGATCAGGCCCTTGCTGACAGCTTAGGAAGAAGCTTCCCAAGCTTGAAACTTCCAACATAGGAGCACATGTGCTATGTTTTCTTGCAGGATGACTTTGAATCTTCCATTACTGCTTTAAGAAAGCAATGTGTGAAGAAGTTTAAATCATGTATTTCTTTAACATCTTTGCAAGGAAATTCAGATGAGAATCCTCGTTAAACAAAGGTGGAGGCGATGGATAATAGCATGGAAAACAAGCTCTTCTAAAGTCTGTTTGTCACCAACAACTCTACATTTTTAAGTGCTGTGTCTGAGGAGGGAATACAAGCATGTTTTTTATATTTTAGTCAACAACAACAACAACTTTATTCACAGCCAATAGGCCAAACATCAGCAAATAGCATTTAGACATTGATACAATGTTCATTTACACTCATTAAAATTTATAAAAGAGTAAAATATGTAACTATATTAAGAGGGGAAGAGGTACCTAAAATCTATAAAGGCTGGCTATTAAATATTTGAGTTCTGCAGACGATTATACAGTGTACAAATTGAGGTTGTGGATCTCAATTTTGTTGAACAATGAAATATGCTTCATCTATTTTGAAACAGTTTGTGTGTTATTGTTTTTAAAAGTTAGCTACTAATAGTAATGTTACATAAGAAATCTTTTAATATAAAATTGTTGGGTTCCCATGTGGGAGCCATGCTCTGCTGTCTCCTTGCTACAATTTAGTAGCAACCTTTTTGAAGACATCATTCAGTTTCCTTGTCATAAGAATTCTAAAGCAATGCATTTTTTTAAAAAATGAACTCATTTAAAAGTGTCATCATTTCTAGAACATTGTGTAGCATATATATATATATATATATATATATATATATATATACTTCAGCCCATTTATACTGTAATTGCTGAGTTTATTTTCCTGTTGCTAAATGCAGCTCTGAAAAAGCTAGGATAAAACAGTTCCGGTTCACATGAACGGGCAATGATAGTCAGCATCTTGTGACTTTTTTGCCCAAGATAACTTGAATGCAGATTATGGAGTTTTCCCATTCTAACTTGTTGAAACATTAGAAGTAGCGTCAGAACTGCGCTTCAGCTTGTTTAGTGTCTGTAATATGGAACTGGAAAAAAGTAGACCAAATTAGTTTATATTAAACAAAAGGTAGCTTGGTCATGAAGAACAGCTTTTTGATATCCATGCATAATATACACCGAGAGCATTAATTATTGTACTGTTTTACATTCTGTGTGCTCTGAACGACATCCAGACAATTTTAATGAAAGATATTATAGGTGGAGTTATGCACAATTGTATACTAATGTCTAGTTTTTGAAGGGGTGGAATTATATCTGGTCATGGCATTGGTGTTTGCAACTGTTACCTGGCACTGGAATTTTGAACCAGAGAAAAAATGAATTAAATGGGCCCAAAGGAATGGCATTATGACCTGGATCCAGACTGAAACAAGCACCTGCTCCACTTGCACATGGGAGCAATAAAGCTCCCCCTTTAAGCAGAAACCCCCTTTCTTCCTCCAAACCCCCCTTCCAAGATCAAGGAGTCCTCCAAAGAGGCAGCACATTAGAAGGAATATTTGCTACTCCTCTGTTTGTGAGTGGAAATGTATTTGGGTCTCAAATACATTTTTTAAAACTAACAACTACCAATGGGACTGGTTTTATATGTATATTAGAAATATATTCTTGAAACTAAAATGTTACAATAAAGCGCACTCTAGAATGGTTTTGTATAAGCAGAATGTTTTATGTTTATGCGTAGGATGAAAAATATCCCTCAGTTACTCAGACCTGCAGTAGATACGCATCCTACATTCTTTTGGAGGAGCATGTGACAATAGTTTTAGGAAGATCATGTGTCATATGATGACATGCCAGACAGTGCAAATGGACTCCTCTCACTGGGCTCATTCTGAATGGAAGAGGCAAGAGGAAATATGTCAATCCACTGCCAAAGTAACCAGGCCAATGGTGTCTGCTGTGCTGCACAGCCCTGGCAGGCAGTGAAACCTCCAACATAGCAGGGCAAGAGAGATCATGCAGAAGGAAACTTCTATGGATGTGTCACCTGGTGAAGAACCACTGCTTAAATTGGATGGGCCCCCAAGTGTAGATACTGTCCATCTGTGCTGCATGGCTTTAAATAGGAAGCACATTCCCCTCCCCATTTGGGGATGAATTTCCAGATAGATAATCCCATTTAGGCTATTCTTTCTGAGCCAATAAATGGTCAGTGTGTAAAAGCTATCTCAGTAGTTGATGTATTTGTCTTGCTGTGTTGTGCTAGCATTTCATTGTACAGTATGGCAAGTCAGAGAATGTTGTCTTGCTGCCTTAGCAATAAATAGGCTGATGCATTTCTTTCCCCTATAAACAGTATTGTGCATTTTCACATGCCCCCTTGAAAAACAAACAGGTGGCACAAAATATTTTAGGATACTTGCTTCCCATTTTGATTCAGCTCTGTTACCTAACAGTGGAATGTTTAGAAAGACTAAAAATGGACTTTAGAGTGGTAGTAACCTCCAAAATTTAATATGTTCTTAACTAGTAGTCAAGTGTGTTGACGTATGTGCTAGAAATTGTGTGTATGCATTACTTTTATTACATAGGGTACCTTAGAAATGGGTTCTGTGTGATTACTTTTTTGCACATCACCACTGTAAATGTGTTGCATGGTTCTTCTACCTCCATTTGGCAACTTCCTGTGGCAGCAGCTGCTGTCGCCAGGTGGCAGTGGAGTGGAAATTTCAGTGTTGAGTGGAAGATTGATTTGATAACAGGGTCCATTCTTCAGAGAAGTGGCATAGAAAAGTCATTATAAGGAAGCTTTGTAGCATAGAGAGTTTAAAGTGGCTCTGTTCCTCAGCCTTAGAGAAGTCATTAGGAGTTTGATTTCTATTGGAAAACTAACATTTGTCCAACGGTGTATGCTTTTGATGAGGCACTGCCTTATTCTGAGTGAGGTCAATGGCCCCTCCAAGTCAAGTACAGTTGACTAATACCAGCTCTTCCACATATTGGGAGAGGTGGTACCAGTCAGTCAACACTTGAGGCTGATTTTCATGTTACAGATTTAGCGTGTGTACTTACTTACATTTTGTAACATGGGAGACAGATGTATGTGTTTCATTTCATCATGTGTACACTGAAGACAAGCTGCAGGAATCCAGAATCAATCACACTGCACATTTGAGGAATATGCTGGGTGTGCAAGAACATGCTTCTGCCTTGCATGTTATGGAGTTCAATCCTGTTACATGCTAAATCTTTGCAGGGACCTGTTATGCTTTTTATCATATAGACTTTGTTAGTCACAGAATTAGAAATTAGATAATTTCCATCCAAACTCTTAACAGTACACTAGCAACACCTTCATAAAAGCAAAGTAACTCCTTTCCTAAGGGGCATCATCTTCTAAACAAAATTATACAATGTCAAATTTACTTAACATACACCCTGTTAACAACTCAGTTGGAAAATTCTACCTGACATGACCAGTATGCACAATTTTAACCTGCGAGTCAAAGGATTGTTTCCTCTGATTTTCCAGTTGCTTCTGTGGAATGTCAAAGTTATTTGAGAAATTGCATTATGTCATGGAGAAATGATTCTGACCTCGGAGAGGAATCAACCTCTCACAGTTAGGTTTTCATTTTCATGCAATCACATGATTATTTTAAAGTCCTCACCAGCAGAATATGCAGTATGAATTTCTTACAAAGTCTTAAGGGTAAATAGATCAAGGCATAATTTTCAAGATGTATAATGGGATTAGTAAGGCTTGCTTTGTTAAAATCAATGGGATTTGAATTCTATATATTGCATACTTCATGAGTCATGAAGATACAGGGATCATGTTAATAGCTTATATTGTTTGCAGTTAACTGCAACAAACTGAATACAGGTGTGCTATGTGTACAAAATTTTGCATGGTGTGGAGAATATGGATAGGGAGACATTTTTCTCCCTCTCATAATACTAGAACCCAGAGTCATCCCATGAAGCTGATTGGTGGGAGATTCAGGATAAAGAAAAGGAAGTACTTCTTCCCACAGCACATAATTAAACTATGGAATTCGCTACTGCAAGATGTAGTGATGACCACCAATTTCGAGGGCTTTAAAAGGTTAGATAAATTCCTGAAGGAGAAAGCTATCAATAGCTACTAATCCTGTTGGCTATGTGCTACTTCCAGTATCTGAGACAGTAAGCCTCTTACAAGAAAAGATCTTGACTGGAGGTGGAGAGGTTTGAACCTGGCAATTTCCGTGTTCAAAGCATCTGCTCTGCTTCTGAGCTACAACCCCCCTTTTCACAGTGAACCCATCTTTTGATGATACGATTATGTTAAATAATGAGACATAATTTGGGATACAGTATCAGGCATTGTCGGTGCTGAAAATATGTACTCTAACCCAGCTTGTTGGAACCATTTCTGAGCTGGAGAGAGTGGCTGAGGGACCATTGGAAACTGTGGACCTTCCTCTCCACTGGTGGAGAAGGAGTTCAGCCACTGGAGGTCTCATTGGGAAGCTCTGTTGCTGCTCCAATGGGAGGGGTGTGTCAGAATGTGTCAGGGTAGGTCTTGGATTAGCTGCATCTATAGCTACCTTTCTCCCCCATGATGCCCCAAGAAGGGGTGAAAAAGCACCCAGCTATGGAGTTGATGTAACTTTCCCATTGAAATCAATGTTAGCGAACAGTTTAAAAAGGAATGCCTTGTGGAGGCGGGGGAAAGGAAAATCATGCCCTCCCCTTCTGCCTTGATTGGGAGGATTTAGGAAGTGATGTTTCCTCTGGTACAAAATCTTCTGCACCCCCAGAATTTCTCTACGCATCATGTTTTTTAATTTCAGTTGGATTTGGAACTAGCCCTGGCCGCTGGCCTAGGCCATGCCATCTGTAGCACCTTCAACAGGGCAGGGTAAGGACACTCTCTTGCAAACCTAGAATGTTCTCCAACCCCTGTGGAGTAACTGGGAATCCTTTGGTAAACTTCAGTGCACACAGGCAGCAGGCATAGACAGATGGACAGGTTGAGCCAGTCCAACCTAATGCAGAAAGTGACAGTTTAAGGTTGCCACACAGTAAACTATCGTGCATAACATCCACACACCACAGAGTTGTTTTTAATGTTGTTTTTCATCCTGCTGTTCTCTAAGACACTGGATTCTACCCTCCACCTTTTGAGATGGTTTCATAACCCAAAGGTGAGAAAATTACTTTTTGTTGCAGTGAAAGAGTGTGAATATGATGTAGGCAGCCTTTCGAGTACTAAGGGTCATTTTTGTTGCCATGCAGGGCATTTTTTTTAACAATATGTAGAGGAGCAGTTGCATGTTTAACTGGCCATCTGCTATCCCTCCTTGAAGGGGAAATGTTTTCGTCAATTACTTTTAATTAATTCATAAAACTATTTCCTGGTCTCCCATGTTACCACAATTTCCCTATCTACTGTCAATAGAACGGTAATAAAATGTAAAAGGAAGTCCATGCTGGTCTACATCATAGAAGCAGCCTTGTGTGAAATCTTCAATAGCTGGTGACGCCAAAGAGATGGCAATGATAAATCAGCACCGCCATCTCTTCAGTTTTTAAAAAATCTTTAAGAACCTCCCATATTGCATTTCATTTAACGCCATGGAATCTTTCAGGAACAATCATATCTATGATATTTTCTAAAGAATCATCTCTTGACAGCAGGAAGGAGGCACTGGACTAGGAACATTATGCCCCCACCCCATTTCTAAAGGATATTTTACATACACAGATTAATGGAAGGGCTGCTTCTCTAGGCACCATCTTCACCATCACCTATACTCCATCTGCAATGCTTTCTACCTCCTCCCTCTGGAGAATAGAGAACATAAGAAAAGCCATGCTGGATCAGTCCAGAAGACTAGTCCAGCGTTCTGTTCCCACAGTGGCTAACCAGATTCCTATGAGTAGCCCACAAGTCAAACATGAGCATGATAGTCCTTTTTGAAGAGGAAAAGCTGATTCTAGAAACAGTGATGGAGAGCAGAGAAGCCCACCATTGTATTTATATATATTGTATTTATATATTTACATTGCTATCTTACCCTTCTAGAACCTATGACGAAATGCAACAATTTAAAACTGCAATATCATATGAATATGAAATTCAATGTATAATAAAACACAACAGGGGCAGAGACCGCAGATGAAACACCACAGCAAGGGGCTGGACAGTAGGGGTGTGCACGGATCTCCTGACCGGATGATTGGCCCAATCTGGATCTATATGATCCAGACCCGGTCCGCTTCAATCTGGATCCGGGGCCCAATCTGGATCTCCGGATCAAGATCCGGAGACCCTCCTTTTCCCCATAGACTTGCAGGTCTTTGGGGAAAAGGAGTCACCGCCCTCCCCCCACTCGCCCTGCTTACCCGCTGCTGTCCTCTGCCATCCGCTGTACTGAGAACCAGGCCTTGGTGATGATGTCACCCGGCACGACGTCGTTCTACTGTGAATCAGGCCAAGACCTGGTTCTCAGTACAGCAGATGGCAGCGGACGGCAGCAGGTAAGCAGGGAGAGGGGAGAGGGCATCCCTGGGTGCCAGCTGTGTAGCCGGCACCCAGTGACCTGGAAGGGCGATGTGCCCCGAATCTCTGGATTGATCTGGACTGATCTGGATCTGGACCAATCTGGACCTCTCCTGATCCGGTTCGGATCCGGAACTGGGAGGTCCAGATCACCCCGATTTGATCTGGATCTGGGATCTGGATCCGGATCTGTGTACAGCCCTACTGGACAGACAAGCTAGTCTCCCAGGGCATAGCGAAATATCTTGGCAGCTCTCCTCAGCACTGTTTTACATTTTGTTTTGTCTGACCATGTTAAGTTAATTAAAGCTGTGTCCTATTTTTATCCACGCACTGTGTCTGCCACTTTTTTTGCCACCTGCAACATTTACTGTGGTACACATTAATCCGTCATGTGTGGATAGCCCCTTACTGTTAGGTATATGGGCACAGACTCAGCAGCTGGGCTATTTAGTTGAAAGGAAAAGCTGCCTCAGCCTGGGGAAGACGTTTGCCTGAGACCTTGGAGATCCACTTGCCATCTGAGTAGACAGTACAGGCCATATAGATGTATGGTCTGACTCCATATAAAGCAGCTCCAGTTTCAAGAAAAACAGGCATCTTGCCCACAATCCTATGGAGTTTAGCATGCTGAATCCCATTGATTTCAATCGGCTTAAGCACATTTCTTGCCTGTTGGATTATAGCTACTCTTAGTAGTCTCTTCCATGTCTGAAGCTGTGTGAGAATGTGAAATGAAAATCACCATATTAGCATCAATCTCTGGGCCACTTCACACAGGACTTTTTCCTATGTGGCATTACCCTGAATTAAAATTTTACAAGAATTTGTTTTGCTGTTTGGAACATGTGTTGGGAAGCTGCTTCTGTGGTCATTGGATCTGTTTTGTCTACACTTCTTCAACATAGCCACCACTTTTAGGATCATCCTACACACTTGCCATGCATGCTGCCATAGAAAGCCAATGCCAATGGCTGAGGGACAAAACATTCTTTCCTTGTCTTCAATATAATACAGTCTTCCTGGAAAGAGTGATGAAACTATAGTTTATGGACACCAACTCCTGCTCTGGGGAAACCCCCTTCAGTATTGATTTATGACCCTTCAAGTGGTTGAATATTTAAACTCAGCTACAAACATTGATTCCCTTATTTGAGGGGGAAAGAGAGTTTTCATAATATTATTAGCTCGGCTGCTCTGGCTCGGGGGTTTACTCAGATTTGAAAGAAGTGGAGTTAATTAAAATTAAACAAAGCCCTTCGGTCCCTGCATGGTTGAATCCCTTTCCTGTTTCTCTTGAGATGACAAAGAAGCTATAAATAACGAGAGCCCTGCTTTTTGTTGTCCTGTCAGGCAAGAGTAATGAAGGAAACATGACGTCCAGGTGCAGTATGCTTAAAGCAGAGGGAATGAGGTAGAGGAACATATTAAAAAGGGCTCAGAAAATCTCCAAGCATATGTGATGTAGCAAGTTATAAAGATTAGGAAGATGGCTCTCATATTGTAAATATATACGTAAACCAATCCACTTGGTATGATCGTATTGTTTTGGACAGTAAAGATGGTCAACTGGTAGCAGGGTGACAGGAAGCTGGAAGTGTGTTCCATTCTGTCATTATAGTTGAGATCAATTCTCAACTATTGTATGTGTACACCTACAAAATGTAAGCATAATAACAACAGGTTGTATGATTCAGATAAAGGGCTGTTTGCATTGAAGCAAAAATCTCACACTCTTACTGGGACTGCTTCTTCCAGAGTCTTTGAGGGATTATGATCAGCACAATATATTGGGGTGGGGGAGGTAAACCGGTTGCTTTGTGGGCAAGTGCCATCTGTTCCATTTATACTGCCAGGAGATGGTGCTGTGATATTGCGCAATTCCAGAAATATTACTGCATTGTCGGCAAGTTAAAAAAAGACGGGATTAAGCTTAAAAATGACAGGAGAGGCACCAGAGGTTGATAACATTATGAAAAGGACCTGCAAATGTCCGTGAGTGACCGACCATGAGTGCATGATAAAAGGCTCATGTGAAGAGCCTCATCCTTGTCAGAAAGTTGGGTTTGGTTGCAGCTCTTTATCAAGGGTACATTTTGTGGCAGTTCTGGGTTTGTCTTTGCATAATGTGTGAAACAGCCTTTTGATGGATAATATAACCTTGTTAAGTAATGTCCTCAAGTAAACTTTTAATCTTCCCCATTTTGGTCTAATTTTAGCACGTTAAAACTAGGGCTGTGAACAGACCTCCGATCCGATCCTGATCCCGATCTGTCAGGTCCAGATTGGGCCCAATCCGGGTCCATTCACAGCACTCCCGCCCACTCTCCCTGCTTACCTGCTGCCTCCTCCATGTCGTCCTGCCATAGTCCTCCGTCCTTGCTGTGGGCTGGCCACTTTCCCGCTCGTGCTGGATGATGACGTTACCTGCCGCTACCGGCAAATGTGGCGCTCTAATTGGTTAGAGCGCCACATTTGCTGGTTGCGGCAGGTGACGTCGTTACCCGGCGCGAGCGGGAAAGCAGCAGGCCCACAGCAAGGAGGGAGGATGACATGGAGGACGACGGGGGGCGATGCGTAGGAGGCAGCAGGTAAGCAGGGAGAGTGGGGGGAGGGAGGGAGCAGGAGGGAGTACTTTGACCGGATCTGAATCAGATCTGGATTGCAGATCCAATCTGGCCCCGATCCGATTCTGGGATCCAGAGGTCTGAATCAGCCCGATCCACTCTGGATTTGGATTCCAGATCCAGATCCGGTCACAGCCCTAGTTAAAACAAGTATTTTCCCCCTCAAAGGATTGTCTCAGCACAAGAATCATGTGCCCCTACAGAGAGCTTCGGCTATGGGGCAGTATACAAATGTAATAAATAAAATAAATAAAATAAATAAATAAATCTACGCATCAGAGATGCTTCAGGGATTCATATGCTAGGTGTAGGCTACTAAAGTAAAGCTGAATAGCAGAGGTGGGCAATTTGCAGTCCTCCAGATGTTTTGGCCTACAACACCCATGCTTCACTATTGGCTATGCTGACTAGGGTTAATGTGAGTTGCAGGGCACAACATCGAGAGGGCCACACGTTGCCCACCCCTATGGAAGGGGAGAGCAAGCAACCACAGAAAGGAATTTGTAAACAAATAGAAGGTGTTGGAGCAGTCTTGGAGAAAGCCCAAGCTTAACAGGCTTACATTTTAAGCACTGCCAGGTACCTAGTGGAACATAGCAGAGTGACATGACAAGGATGAGAACCATGGGGCTTTCCATGATGTGATATTCTGTGGATCTGAGAATTGGTTTAAGGGATTATTCACAAGTCTTTTCTTGGTTCTGGAGCTGAATTCTGGATGTAGAGATACTTGTGCGCAAAAGAGTAATTTGAAATGGAAACGACTTAATATCTGCATTGGCGCTATATCCAGGCTGCGAGTTCAGACTATCTATTCGCACTGCACTGCTATTGGGCCTGGTTCTACATGTGTGCTTCACTTTTGCATATGGAATATATCTGCAGATATTCTGTATGGGATTCCTTCATTGCAGTAGATTGTCTTTACTAGCTGGATCCTACATGCGGACAACAGAGCAGTAGTTATGTTCTTGTCTTTCACAATGGAGCAGGATCCAGAAAAGACTGAATCACTCATGTGGAAGAGTTGTTCCACATTTACAGTATTCCTTCCAAAACTGGAAGACGATCTCTAGATTGTGATGACTTTGAGAATGCATAGATCATAAATGATAAAGATATATATGCACATTTCATGTATGCATCCAATCATTTTACAGAATTTTCCATTCAAAAGTTGCTTCTTCTGCCAATCAGCTTTGTAGTTTGGAGATTCAGTGAAAATCTGACCCATGGTATCTTCATTGATTTGCCAGTTACAAAGGAGGGCATCACTATTGTGATGAAGAGGGAATTTCACCAGGTGCTGCACGCATACAAATGACACCAGCTGAAATTCTCTTTTCTATACAACTGTTAAAGATACAGGAGGCCAGTCCTCCTTTCCATATGGCCACCCTAATGTTGCCTCCATTGTTTGCCTTTTGAAAACAACATGCAGGCAGTCTCTGACATCAGATTTTGCCTACGTTAAAAGGAAAAGCAGTGTCCCTCTAATCAGCCGAATGGATTATATTATGTGTCACATTTGAGAAAGCTTTGCTTTGATGTCGACTAATTGTTTGTCCCATTACAAAGCTTGTCTAACTCTTATGACAAGTAGAATGAAACAAGAAGAAATTAACTTCTGTTGCTAGGATGACTGTAAGAAGAATGGAACAAAATTAATGGCCTTGTAATAAAATTCTGATATTTTTCAATGTAGCATGGGAACCCTTTGCATTTAAAGCTGCATCTCAATTTTGTTGGTAGAACAATTTTCTGATCCTAAAAACAGCCTTTGACTTTATTTATCAAATGAACAATATCTTGTTGTTACTTATTTACATTATCATGTGCACGGTAAGTAGTAAGTAAAAGTTGTTCCCTTTTAAGAACACAAATATCAACAACAAAAAATCCAATCATGTATCCATTATAAGTTACAATGTAAAAAAATGGAAGTGTAAATATTATCACATTATGAAATGAGTTCACCTTTGTTTCTGCTAGTTTTCTAAAATATCATTTTGAAAAAATAAGTCAGTTTAGCGATTAAAACTTTATCCCAAGTTCTCTTAAGCTATTTACAAGATGTAGTGACTTTGTTTTTTCCCTTCAATTTGCAGCAACATTTCTTTTTTAAGGTGCTAACTAAGGCTAACACTATGTCAGTTGTATTCTACATCATTTTTTAAATAATAGAGGAAAATTATTATTATTATTATTATTAATAATAATAATATTAATAATACAAATACTATGTCCCATTATTTCTTGAATGGCTCTTAATACTTCTTTACAAAATACAAAATATTAGGACTATTTCTAAACATATGAAAACACTCCAGATACATAGTGGAACATCTCCAGCAGATGTCTGCTGTTATGTGATATATCTGAAATAACTTATGTGGAGTGAGATACAAAGAGTCTATCATTAATCCCCTCCTTCATTGATGGAACGTCTTTGTAAATCCAAGCCCATTCTTATCATACCGGTTTCTTATGATGTGAACTGAACAGCAATTAAAGATCTGTTTATATTCTTAAATCATTATAGTTTAACATAGAGTGACCACATGAAAAGGAGGACAGGGTTCCTGTATCTTTAACAGCTGTAGGGAAAAGAGAATTTTAGCAGGTGTCTTTTGTATGCATACAGCACCTGGTGAAGTTCCCTCTTCATCACAACTGTTAAAGCTGCAGGAGCTATACTAGAGTGACCAGATACAAACAGAGGCAGGGTTCCTGCAACTTTAACTGTTGTGATGAAGAGGGAATCTCACCAGGTGCTGCATGCATACAAATGACACCTGCTGAAATTACCTTTTCTATGCAACTGTGAAAGATACAGGAGCCCTGTCCTTCTGTCCATATGATGACCCTATTTAACGTAACTGATTGTAATTTACATCTTTTTTATAATAATTTTTATTAATTTTAATACACACAACAATAACAAAATGACTTACAATAACTAATAAGTGCTCCCCCACACCAATGGGTCCAGCTAGTATTTAATTATACATCTCTCCAAAATTGTAATGCATCCTGCAAAGGTGTACATTCTTTCCCTTTTTTAAATACAAAATCTACAAATATTCCCCATACATCTTCAAAATCATTTCTCTTCATTAAACCCTTTTTAACCTTAATACTACTAGTTAATTTATCATTAATTGCGATATCCCATACTTCTTAATACCATTCTGTCATTTGGTAATAACCTTATACTTTCCATTTCCTAGCTATCAATAATCTTGTTGCTGTCATTAAATTTGTGATCAAATCTTTTTCATTTTGAGTCCCCTGGCCTTTTTAATACAATGATAATAAAGCTATCTTGGGACATACCTCTAATTTTAAACCAGTTATTTAATTTATCTCCTTAAATATATTTTGCCAAAATTTTTGCACATCTTCACAAGTCCACCACATATGAAAATAGGTATCAATTTCCTGGCATCCTCTCCAGCATAACTTCGAGTATTTCTTATCAATCTGGTTTAATCTTACTGGAGTTAGATACCACCTCCAAACTAACTTGTAATAATTCTCTTTTATCTGTACCAACATAGTTTTTAAAATATGCAGATCCCATATCTTCTCCTAGCTTTGATTACTTATTTGTTTAGTTATATTATAATCCCATATTAATTTAAGGTCTTTTTTTCTTCAGCTTCTATTAACATTTTATAAATTTCGCTTGTCATACCTTTTATTGTTTTATTTCCCCCCTCTTCTACTCTCTTTATAATTATCTTTTCAAATCTTGTAAGATCTTTGCATCCTTTATTTTTCCTTAACCAGTTCCGCATCCATTTATCTAATTGTATACATTTAAACCAAGATATCTTCCCCCTTCAACACTTCTTCTATTTTTTCTTTACTCATTATCCTTTCCACCCAATCTTTTATTTTTATAACATTCTGATCCCTCAATACCATTTCTATTTCTTTTTTCAAGTTTATTGGAAATTTTTCCATCAACACCACTGGAGTCAAAGGGGAGATATATGGTGGTAATTTCTTTTTATATTTTAACTAAATCTCTAAAATATACTTTAAAAGCAGATTTTCAATTCTTTCTAACAATTTCCTAGTTGGTTTAATAATTAAAAAAATCCTAATCTCAAATCTATCTCTAATGTATCTAGCTCTAACCAAGTTAATTCACTTATTCTTGCCATACTATTTATTATATATCTTAATTAGTTAGCTATATAATATAACTTTAAATTAGGGAGACCCAAACATCCTTGTTTTTGAGATTTATACCATTTCTCCTTATTTATTCTTGCTTTCTTATCTCCATTACAGAAATTATTTATCATAACTTGCCAACTCTTCAGTTCTATTTCTGATACTTTAACTGGTAGCATTCTAAAAAGAAAATTTACCTTAGGCAGAATCTTCATTTTAATAATCACTATTCTTCCAAACCATGAAAGTTTGATCTTTCTATAATCCTCTAATTTTTTCTTGCCTCCATCTTTAATTTAACATAATTTTCCTCTTCTAAATTTTCTAAATTTCTTGTAATATTTATTCCTAAGTACTTAATTAAATTCCTAACCTTAATATTATTTTTCTTATTACTCAAACCTTGTTCCTCCTCTTTTTTTATAGTTAAATAACATCAACTCGGATTTGTCCCAATTTACCTGCAATCATCTTGGAAATTCTGATATAATGGGGTTTTTAAGCCACCCATTCTTAAAAGTAGGGTTCTTAAAATCTCACCCCTCCATTTGGAAAATGGAAAAGAAAATGTCAACGGATCATATAAGAGCAATGATGGAAGCGGTGATTGCTCTTGCCAGCGGATTCTATAGTCATTGCCATTGTTGTTGTTTTTTTCGCTGGAACAATGCCAAAAACCACAGACATGGGACATCATGTAGGAGATGGTTAGCTGGCATAGGTCATCTGCCCACCACGGGGAGGGAATTCTCTCCCCACATGACACGCTAACCCACCGTGGATCAGTGTATCGTCTGAACAGGCCCCTAGTCTCATCCAGATTGATGGTACTAGAGCAAGCACAGGTAGTCTGTTTTCCTGGATTTAGTTGGGTTGACAGTTTTCTCTGTATCTTCAGGATGTACAAATACACGTGCAAAGCAGTCCTTTCTGAAACTTGACTAAGATAAGGTGAAGGCATATGATCTTTTATTTCAGTAAACAGTGAAACACCTACCTGCCCTGATGTGTGGCAACATTCTCCTTAATGCATGGTAAGGTGGCTGGTACAGAAGAACAAGCTACTCCTGGGGTACGAGGACTCACCCTAGGGTTGTTTGGTCATCTGTGTGGCTCTTTATTGCAGCCAGCTGCGTACAAACGAGGGAAATCATACATAGACTATGGGTAAAATAAAGCAAGAAAGCAACTTCCTACTTTGTTAGAATTGGCTGAAGAGCTCTCACCTGCATGACGGGGCTTCAAACTGTGCTTAATCATATTATTTAAACTACAAAGCCTGATTGATTTCGCGATGCTTTAATGTTCTTCTCTTGATGTTAATGTGTTGCTTATTGTGGTAGAACAGTCAGCAGCACCTCTTATTCACAGTGATTATGAATTTGATTATTTTGAGCCTGTGCAAAAAGAGCTGAATAAATCACTGGAGTGCTCGGTGGATGTACTGCAAGCCTGTGTGTGTTTATTATTCAGAAGGATGGGTTTCAGGGGGCTTCCTCACTAGTAAGTTTGCTTAGGAGCCTTGGTCTTACAGTAGGGGTGGAGAACCTCTGACTTGGGGGCCAAATCCAGATCTCTGAGATTTCCCTAATGGCCATGCCACCCCCCCCCCCCCCAAAAGATGGTTTGGTGGTTTCCTGGCTGGTGTGCAGTTTTTCCCCCATTCTAAAAGGTTGAAATGCCTCTACTAAGGCTTAGGTCCCCTCTACAAGGATTCGCTTTTGCGCCTGGTTAGGCAATTATGCGCATAATCACTGAAGCGCATTTAGGCTTATTACCTCTGCACGAGAGGCGGCGAGAGGCAGCGAAGCGCATTAAGGGATGACCAAAATGCGCTTTACAAGTAGTTAATGCGCATAAGCGCTTGTTCACATAGGCAAAATGCGCTTTAACGGCAGGAGCAAAATAAAACTCGCTGTTTAACGCGCATTCGATAATGCGCATAATCGGAGAGATAACGCGCCTCTACGCCCGATTTGCGCTCCGTTCTTGTAGAGGTAAATTTTTAAAGCGCCTTGAAAGAGCTTTAAACCTCTCTTGTAGAGGCAGCCTTAGTTAGCGGGTGTAAAATAAATCCCATCAATACCAGTTACCTTTCATTGGCTTCAATTAGGGTCACCATAAGAAAAGGAGGACAGGGTTCCTATATCTTTAACAGTTGTATAGAAAAAGGAATTTTAGTAGGTGTCATTTGTATGCATGCAGCACCTGGTGAAATTCCCTCTTCATCACAACAGTTAAAGCTGCAGGAGCCCTGCCCTGTTTTGTATCTGGTCATTCTAGTATAGCTCCTGCAGCTTTAACTGTTGTGATGAAGAGGGAATTTCACCAGGTGCTGTATGCATACAAATGACACCTGCTGACATTAACTTTTCTATTCAACTGTTAAAGATACAGGAGCCCTGTCCTCCTTTCCATATGGCCACCCTACTTTCATCCTAGGGACCTAGGAACGTGGCATGTGGACCCATCCTATCTGTCTTCTCAAGCTGGTGCTGCTGTGCACACTCAGAACTACGGGAAACAGGATAAAGGAGGCAATTTCAAATTATTTTAGATAGGTCACTTCAGAGCATGATGGAAACCATATAAACTGAATGTCCAGCACCAGTCTTGCAACTGACAGCATCTGTAGTGTAGGTGGGCAGACAGGTAGGAGAGAGCCATGGCAGTACTAGTATATGGTCTGGATTTTCTAGTCAACCTTCACCTAAGGGTTGTACAGCTGAGCAACACCCCAGTCTTGCTTAGCCAACTATATCACATGGCAGTGCACCCTGAAAGACGGTTTAAAAATACTCATCCTCATCATCCGAAGTGGCAAGGAAAATTTTACCTCACCAGGTGCTAGTAATTTTCCTACAGCGTGCCATGGAATGATTATATAACAAAGCAAAACAACAAGACTTCTTAAAATCAGAATAGAGGCATACATTAACAATATCAAATATCAAAATGTGGGAGCGCACCATTGGTACCTGAGGGAAGTGGGTTAGCTTATGGGGCACAGCAAAAGCTGCATGGCACACATAGCTCTGTTCTCTAACACTTAGCCACTGCCCCCTGCCCACCCACCCTAGCATGTACTGCCTGAGGTGGCTGCCTCGCTTTGCCTAATGGTAGGGCCAGCCCTGTATATTGGACACAGCCAAATTGTCTTGCAAACACACACAAAGATTAACTGTGATTGAACATTTCTCCTGGCATTCTACCTTCTATTCTACTTCAGAAAACCGCGCATAAAACCTGGCAAGTGTATTAGCCGGATAACATATTTGCTGTATTGCTTCATCACATTCAAACTACTATTGGATATTTATATAAATGATTGCTTTACTCCAAATGAAAAGGCCAGATTGTGGTTTAGAAATGCAGCGCTGCATTTTGAAGAATGTAATCCAGTCCTAAGTGGACGGGGGAACTATGCTTCCTTAAACCTGTTTTTGCAAAAGAGATTTAGCTCTTCATGCCTTTCCCCCTAAAAGTGCCACCCCCTGGTTTTCTCCTCAGTTACCCATGTGCCACTTTGCTATCTTGGGAAAAGATGGGCACGTGCAGAGCTGGGAACCCAGATGACCCAAGAGAGCTACTCTGTCATACTACATTTATTTAAAACATTTGGAGGCCCCCTTTAGGGTAAAGCCCTCTCAAGATGGCTTCCAGCATATAAATGTACTACAGATAAACAACAATACATCTAGGATGACCAGATAAAATCCAGGTCAGGGCTCATGTAACTTTAACAGTTTTAGAGAAAAGGGAATTTCAGCCAGTGTCATCTGTATGCAATTAGTTCCTGGTGAAATTCCCTCTTCATCACAACTGTTAAAGTTGCAGGCACTATACTAGAGTGACCATATACAAAAGAAGGCAGGGGCCCTGCAACTTTAACTGTTGTGATGAAGAGGGAATTTCACCAGGAACTAATTGCATACAAATGACACTGGCTGAAATTCCCATTTCTCTACAACTGTTAAAGTTACATAAGCCCTGACCTGGATTTTATCTGGTCACCATACAAAACACCTTAGTAATGTGATTACTTGTGCCACAAATTGACTCAGCCTTTTTTTTTGGGGGGGGGGGGTCTAAAATGGAATAAAGCTTACTGAAGATTTAACTTACTAAAAGAGGTTTGGAAAGATTTTACAGCTGCCTGATTATCTCCCTTCTTTACTGTAGCCCTCTGGTAATTAATCTTGCCATCCAGGGAATGGAAGATTAATTACAAAGTAGACCCAGGGGCAATGCACTCAAGGAGTGCAGTCCTACACTGTGTCTCCCCTTTACTCCTGGAGGAACCTCAAGATATCCCTATTATCTCCAAAGTCTGCTGTTTATCTCTAAACAAAATAAATGGATAAATAGAAAAGAAAGTTATTGTCCCAATCCAGCCAATGCTAAGCAGTTTTAGGCTGCAATCCTATACACACTTACCTTAGGCTGACCAGATAAAATCCAGGTCAGGGTTCATGTAACTTTAACGGTTGTAGAGAAAAGGGAATTTCAGCCAGGGTCATTTGTATGCAATTAGTTCCTGGTGAAATTCCCTCTTCATCACAACAGTTAAAGTTGCAGGGGCCCTGCCTTCTTTTGTATATGGTCACTCTAGTATAGTGTCAGCACCTTTAACTGTTGTGATGTAGAGAGAATTTCACCAGGAACTAATTGCATACAAATGACACTGGCTGAAATTCCCTTTTCTCTACAACTGTTAAAGTTACATGAGCCCTGTCCTCCTTTTCATATGGTCAGTCTAAGCATGCCATGTGAACCATGACTTAGCATGTCATGTGAAGTATTCCTAACCACGGTGGCTACCTAACCATGGTTTAAACATGCTCACTAACCATTTGCTGCAAAATGGTTAGCGGCCTAGCCATGGCTTAGCATGTTGTCTGAACAGGCCCAGTATCTTAAATATAGTTCAAGACAGTATACAATTGCCTTAAAAACTAAACCCAAATCAACCTCTTGTTTTCTGTTCAAGGGGCAGTATCTAACACTGCCCCTCCACTTACACTGGGAGTGGACAACTTCAGACAGTCCAGGGTCCAATTTCTAGCTCCTGGACTCCCCTGGGGGGCCACGTTCCTGTCGCTGCATTGTCTGCAGTGGCAAACAAATTATCAGTTTGCCAACGAAATATGGCAGCAAACCCCTACAGAGATTCAAAAGGGCCATATTTAACTTGAAAACAAATTAAACGTGACACTTTTGAGCACCTGTAGTGGTTTGCTGCCAAATTTCAGCAACAAACCACAGATTTTTTTTATGCTGCACAGCCAAATTTAAGCAGTGCAGGGGGGGGCAGCAGGGGGGCACACTCAAGGTTATGTGTGGTTGCACCCAGCCTCTAGGCTACAAGTTGTCCACCCCTGGCTTATGCCATTGATGTATCGCCAGCGGTATGCGACTAGCATAAACTGGCATGACGGGTTTTCCTGGGGAACCCACTGCACTGGCTCACACTATTGCTGTTGCTCTTAAGGCTGCTTATGCTAACATTACGTCAATGGCAGAAGCAGAGGAAGAGTGTTGGATACTGTTCCAGTTCCTTTTGTTGCTGTTATTATTTTGATCCTTTGAACATGCTGCCATAGTGGAATTTTCCTCCTTTACATGAGTTTGTTTAGAAAGGAGAATTAAGGCCAGCTCATTTGCACCTTCAACCCAAAGAAAACATTTTAAACAATGTAATGAAACTGAGACCCAGTTGGTATCTCATCCTGTAACATACACACAGAAAACACAAATGTTATCAGAATAGTGAGACAAAGCATTGAAATCGCAGCTACAGCTTTGAATGTGTTGCTAGCAAGTAAGTTATGGGCTGGTATGAAATAGTCTTGCTCCATGAATTCTCCAGGGCTGGCCTGCAGCTACACTTCTGTGAATTCTCCCTTCTATCTGCATAGAAATATTGACCCTTTCGCTGCAAGCATAAAGGGGTTGAGACTTATTTCATGAGAGTGATTGTAGGAGGATAATGTAATTAGAGCTTCTCAGAAAGGGTGTTAGCTGAGTGTGTTATGACCAAAGAATATATACTCAAGCTGGTGCACATGACAGAATGCTGCTTTTCCTCAACCTGGAATCACTCTGTTGACCCAGTTTGCAGCAAGGCTAGGGCTATGCCAGATGTCCCAAGGCTAATCATCTAAAGCGGTGGTATGAGGGAGCTTTTTCAGCCATGCAGGTGGTTACATTTATATGTAAATACAAATTAGAAATTTGATCATTTGTAGGCTGACCATATGAAAAGGAGGACAGGGCTCATGTAACTTTAACAGTTGTAGAGAACAGGGAATTTCAGCCAGTGTCATTTGTATGCAATTAGTTCCTGGTGAAATTCCCTCTTCATCACAACAGTTAAAGTAGCAGGGGCCCTGCCTTCTTTTGTATATGGTCACTCTAGTATAGTGCCTGCAACTTTAACTGTTGTGATGAAGAGGGAATTTCACCAGGGACTAATTGCATACAAATAACACTGGCTGAAATACCCTTTTCGATACAACTGTTAAAGTTACATGAGCTGTGTCCTCCTTTTCATATGGTCAGCCTAATCATTTGTAGAACCTGAAAGAAAGTTCCTAGCTGTGGGAGGCCAATTGAGTAGGAAAACATACACCATGAAGTATACACTGTGGTGTTAAGCACACATGTAATAAAAATGCAATACCCAACCCTAATCATTTGCATAAAGCAGGGGTACAGAACGTCTTTCAGCTCAAGGGCCACATATCATTTTGGAGGAGCACTCAGGAGGCTGTATTCCATTGGTGGGCAGAGACAAAGTCAAAAGGGGTGGGACTAAAATGACACAACCCCCCCCCCCCCCCGGATATTTTAGCATAACACCCTTACCATGAAAGCCAGGAAACCACCCAATGTAGGCTGACCAGATAAAATCCAGGTCAGGGCTCCTGTAACTTTAACAGTTGTAGAGAAAAGGGAATTTCAGCCAGTGTCATTTGTATGCCATTAGTTCCTGGTGAAATCCCCTCTTCATCACAACAGTTAAAGGTGCAGGCACTATACTAGAGTGACCATATACAAAAGAAGACAGGGCCCCTGCAACCTTAACAGTTGTGATGAAGAGGGAATTTCACCAGGAACTAATGGCATACAAATGACACTGGCTGAAATTCCCTTTTCTCTACAACTGTTAAAGTTACAGGAGCCCTGACCTGGATTTTATCTGGTCACCCTAACCCAATGTTTTTTGCTTGAGGGAAAGGAGCGTGGCCATTTGGGGAGGTCAGATTTGGCCTCCAGGCCAGGAGGTTCTATACCTGGTATAAAGGGAGGGTGTTTCCCTTTTTCTCCTGCTTTATTTTTTGTCATCTTTCCCTGTGCATGTCCTTCTCATATCTTTCTACTCTTTCTGTGTCTACCTGCCTTACAGAACTCTAGGGGAGACCAAACCATTTTTTAATATGGTGGTTCTACTATAGAAAAGGCTTGTCTGATCCAGTACCCTCCTTTGGAGCAAGAGTGCCACCATGAGTGTGCTGAATTACAGGGATCTCTTGGGGGAAATACCCTGCTCTGTGTTGCTTCTTGTTGCTACTGCAAAAGCAACATACTTTTAACACACTCTTCCTTTCACAGCTATGTTGTTTAGCAAACTCAGGGTGCCTCTAGATGGCTTATTTGCGTCTCATTGAATGCGTACTGGCGGAATTTTGGACAGATGAGCGGGGCGCAAATCAGATGTATAGCTGATTTAAAGTCTCCGATAAGGCGCATTCTCGAGGTGTCGGTTTACCGCGATTTAATTTTTTTGTCAGCAGTTAGAGCGCAGTTTCTTAATGTGTCCAATGTAGTGACCATTCGGATTAATGCTAATAGTGGGCGTAGTTTGGAGGGCAGGGCTGCTGATGTCATGAGTGAATGACTGCCCCTTCTCTTCCTCTACCTGGCCACCCTTCCCACTTCTCCATCCACGTGTTGAGCTGTGTCGTGATGGCTGCGAAAAGAAGGGGAATTTCTATGTTCTTGCCATTTACACAGGTGTAACCAATGTGTTTTTTTGTTTCTGATTGGATCTATGTCATGCATAGTGTCCCAATCTTCCCCTGTCCCATCTGCTGCGATTCCTCCTCTGTATACCGACCCTGCTTTCTCAAGGCTCCATTATCGTGTTTTTTTTTTTTTTTTTTGGATGTAGCAACTGCCTCCTTAGCACATCTGCCCGCTGAAGGCCATGTAGTTCTGTTGCCCTTCGGTTACAATGTTGCTCTTCACACAGAGATGTGCCATTTTCAGCAAAAGTGCCCCTCAGTCAAGGAACAGCCTGTCGAGATGCCACCACACTCCAGTTATATTGGGCACTTCCGTGGCCGGCGTAGTCTTGTCAGGGAGGCACTCACCCAATGACACTGCCACAGGGCTCTGCAGTGAATAGGTGGGTGAATGGCCAGGTGGGAGTGGGGTTATGGCTACCCATAACAATCCCCTGACACTGATGGCTGCTATTTCTCCTCTCCCCCCTACTTCTCTTCCCCACCCCAGTCAAGCTGCTGTTCCTCCATGTAGCTATTCTCAGCAGGCAGCAGGGAAAGGTGGCATGCTGCTTCAGCGCTATGGAACACGCATGGTTTGTTCCATGCTCTGTGTCGCATTGCATGCCTGGAGCAGACTGTCTGGCATTGCTGCCTTGCCGTCCCCATGCGTCCACAAGCCGTGCCATCGGAGTGACTGAGCAGCATCCCTCCCCCCCTCAGTAGTACTTTCTCATTCCCTCTCTAGAACATGTGCAGTAGACTTCTACTTTCGCTCTGCTACGGAACGCCATAGCTGCTGATTGTGCTTTTGGACGATGTGTGGTCACAGATGCAGAAGTCTCCCTCCTTCCAACCCTCCCTTTGCGACGCTTGCTGCTTTGAAGTGCCATGCTGTAAGATGACCTAACCATTGTGCCTTACTGGTCGCCTTTGCTCAGGGCAATGGTGCCTTGCCTTTCTGATTAATCTGCCAATGCTTTGCAAAGCCCAAGTACCCATCATGTAACCATTTCTATGATACTTCCAGAATAAAGATAGTTGACATTGCCATCGTTCCTGTGTGTCCGGGATGGGCAACTTGGGGTGGGGTGGGGAGCGTCTTGGATGTGGATAGGACTCGCTGATGCCTCACAGCCCATATGGAGAGGGATAGGGAGCGATTGGAGATGGGACGGCTGTGTGTGGGGCTCTGTCGCCCACATGCGCTTTTTGGCTGGTGCTTGCATGAACTTTGGGCAAGTGCTGCCTGTGAGAAGTTATGTGTCTCAACGAAAAGAAGCACTCCAGTGGTGATTTAAAAGAAACTGTACTTTAGGAACAGGTAACTTTCCATCCTGGGATAGGATGGCTCAGGTCAGCCATCCCCTCATCCATTCATGAGGCAGGGAACAAGAAGAAGGAAGTAGAGAGAGGAAACAGGAAAGAGCGGAGCAAAAACATCCCAGTAATTCTCTCCCACCTTGTTCTGGTACACATTAACCCTTTAGCTCCAGGTTCAGTGACCTGTAGCTCGAGTTCTGCTAACAGCATCGAGGATAGGGTGCAACAGAATGTGTATTACTAAATAATAGTTTGAACAGCAATCCAAACCAACGGCAGGAAATTCTGGTGGGCAGGGGTAACCAAGGGCAGGAAATTCAGGTGGGAGGTGCCAACAGCCACTAGGGCAGTCCTTTCAAGAAGTTTTCCTCCATCAAACCTACACCTCTTATCCGACTCTACTGCAAAACTCCCACATAAACAATTGTAAAGTGCAGTATATAAAGCCAGTAAATCGACTTCACAGCTGTCATCTGTCGCTAAAGACGCAGATTCGAATAAAGGAAAATGTGTGTATTCGGAAAAACAGGCGGCAAAGCGACGTTGTATAGAGGCGGCCTCTGTCTTCTAGATTCTGGCGCCCATTTCCTATGCTCCCAGGGCCTGCGTGCAGCAACTAAGGACACCTCATATTCTTTTTAGAAAGAAAAATGACCAGTAGATGTGTAGTCTACTTAGCCTTGATTCAGGTGGAATAAGCACTTGTGAGCTCTTTAAAACAGAGCAATAAAATAGGCAGTGTTTAGTCTTGAATGGTGCTAGGATCGCAAAGACTTTGTCTCTTGATGAAAAGGTGAGGCAAGATGACCTAGTAGGGCATTTCTCCTTGTAAAAGCGGCATTGTGCGATTAGTCATATGATTCTCTTTGTCAACAGTGCATAGCTATAAATGTTAGTTGACATTAGAGTCAAACTCCCATTATCCACACAAGCAAGGGAAGGAAGTTTGCCTCGAACATGACTTGTTGTATTTCCCAGTGATGTCAGTTTTGTATTCAGACCACGTCTTTTAATAGCCCCCTGTAAAAGTCTCTTGAAATACACGGGACCATGAATTCCACTGAGAGGAGGGAAGAAGAATAGGGTAGATAGTAGTAAGCATCCAGTGAATCAATAACCCAAGCTTGATCATAATTTAATTCATTCATGCTTTATGGTTTTCCTCAAACCAGACTACAGGTCATTGGTCTCCATCTGTCTTATTTATTTAGGATGCTCAGTGACTTCAGTTTATTTCATTCGCCTTTACTTTTTCTTTGCTATAAACCTATGCTCAAATTGTTTTTGTTGCAGTGCTTTAATATGTATTGCACCGACATCATCTTTATGTCTGACGATGGACAGTCTAGGCTACGAGGAACATTCAGAGATCCAAGGGATCCTCTAGGCCAGCTTTTTCCAAATAGGTACTCTCCAAACATGTTGGACTACAGATCCCACCATCCCCAGCCAGCCTGACCAAAGACCATGCTGTTTGGGGTGGTGGGATTTGTAGTCCAACACATCTGAAAGGTGCCAGGTTGGTGAAGGCAGCTCTGCATGTAAAAGAATCCAAACCGAATGCCTGACATCTCAATGTAAGGGTGGCTGCCTCTACAAGAGAGGTTTAAAGCTCTTTCAAGGCGCTTTAAAAAAATTACCTCTACAAGAACGGAGCGCAAATCGGGCATAGAGGCGCGTTATCTCTCCGATTATGCGCATTATCGAACGTGCGTTAAATAGTGAGTTTTATTTTGCTCCAGCCGTTAAAGCGCATTTTGCCTATGTGAACAAGTGCTTATGCGCATTAACTACTTGTAAAGCACATTTTGGTCAACCGTTAATGCGCTTCGCCGCCTCTCGCTGCCTCTCGTGCAGAGGTATTAGGTGTAAATGCGCTTCAGCGATTATGCGCATAATTGCCTAACCGGGCGCAAAAGCGAATCCTTGTAGAGGGGACCGGTGAGAAAGACTCCTGCCTGAAACCTTGGAGAGCTGCTGCCAGTCACTATGTAGATGACGCTGAGTTAGATAGATCAATTGTCTGATTCTGTACAAGGCAGCTTCCTATGGATAAAATCCAATGTAAGCCCTACTTACAGTACCAATTGAAATGAATGGGACTTATTAATCATGACCAATGGAAGTCCCATTCATTTCAATAGTTCTGCTCTAAGTAAGGCTTGTGTTGGGTTTTACCCATAGGAAGCTGCCTTACGTGGAGCCAAGGCATTGATCTAGCTAACTCAATATCATCTACACAGTGACTATTTAGAGTAGATCCATTGAAATGAATGGAACTTAAGTTAGTCATGATTAATTTAAGGCCCATTCATTTCAAGAGGTCTACTCCAAGTAGGACTTATGGCTGATTTTACCCTATGTTCTTAAATGCTCTGTGTTCATTTTTCCTTACCTCAAAGACACAGGGTGCCTCTACAAGAGCGATTTAAAGCTCTTTCAAGGCGCATTACAGATTTTACCTCTACAAGAGCGGAGCGCAAAATGGGGGATTGAGGCGCTTTTTATCTCCGCTTATGCGCATAATCGAATGTGCGTTAAATAGCAACTTAAAATTTACCGTGCGAGTTAAAGCGCCTTATGGTCATGTAAACCTGTGATTCTCTGCTTGTAAACAACTTTAAAGTGCGTTTCATACAGCCCGTAATGCGCTTCACTGCCTCTCGTGAATAGGTATTAGGAGTAAATGCGCTTATCTGTAAATGCGCATAATTGGGCAACCGGGCGTCAAAGTGAAATCTTGTAGAGGGGACCCTCGTTGTGCCACTTTTTATTCCAGATGGATTTAAAGTCTATCGCCTATGGAATATTTTATTTGGAAGGAAAATGTAGTTGAAAAAAACATTTTAGCACTAATTTAAAGATTGATTAAAAATTAAATGGGGTAATTAAACAGCACCCACTGGAAAGGTAATAATGTAGATATACCAGGTTCACCTGCTCAGTAAATCACAACAAAACTATGGCTGTTGGAACGATGGAAGATCGTACAAAGATTGCATTACTAGTCTATATTTTTGTTCAAATGTCCAATTTTCTGCCAGATGAAAGAAATTCAGGAAAACATAAGAGGACAACATTTGAAACACCATGTAAAAAGTAAGGGAATGAACCATTATGATTCTACCCTAATTACTGATGCCATTCAGAAACCACACTTGACTGATTAGTGTAGGCAGCAACCATTCCCCACCTCGTTTCCCTTACATTGTGCTGTTCATGCTGGCTGGTTTCATTTATAACTATTTTTCCTGTCGTTTATTGTGATTTGATTGGGTTTCATGTTAGTTACTTTTGCTGAAAACAGCACCTCTCTGTGAAGAGTAACATTGTAACTGAAGGGCAATAGAACTACATGGCCTTCAGCGGGCAGATGTGCTAAGGAGGCGGTTGCTACATCCAAAAAACAAAAAACAACTCCCCCCCCCCCCCCGATAACGGAGCCTTGAGAAAGCAGGGTGGGTGTACTGAGGAGGAATCGCAGCAGATGGGACAGGGGAAGATTGGGACACTATGCATGACATAGATCCAATACAGGTCTATTCAGAAGTCAGTGGGATTTACTCTCAAGTGGCTTTCTGCAGAAAAACAGCATAGAAGTCAATATTAATGTAACATTTGAATTAACCATTTTCTGTTACAGTTATTATGGATCTGCCAGATGTTTGAGTTTCCTAAAACAACAACAACCAACCAAACCACTACTACTATCACTACTACTACCACTACTAGTACTACTTCCACCCCCTCCACCCGCATAAGAGGCCAGGATCTCAAGAGCTATTTTAGTGTCTTAAAAGGACTTTCATTATGACTAAATGCTGTTGCAACTAAGTTTCAAAAAACGTTTGCTATGTGTTGGGCTCTGTTGTTGCTTTATTATTCTTTTATAAAATATTGTTTTTATTACTCTTTATATTGAGATACCTTTACTGAGATACCTAGAACATTGTAAAGCTTTATATAGATGCAAAATGCTGTTGCAACTCAAAAGGAGTTTGCTAAGTTGTGGGCTCAGCTCAACTGTTAAAAAAAAATGCTACGGCTACAATTCTAAAAAAGCTTGCCTCAGAATTCTAAATAGGCTTGCCTTCATGGAACACAGTAAGATCCTTGCGAATAAAGTTGTATATGTTTGACCTGCAAACATATGAAATGTGTTGTGTGATTCTTTATACCCCGGCAGGGCATTTTAACAGGCAGCTTTTAACTTTGGCAGGATTGGAATGCTGCAATCCTGTTTTTAAAAACAACATAATTTTAGCACTGCCAATCGGGAAAAAACATAATTTTGTTCCAAGTTCTTGAGAAACCAGGCTGTGTTTCAAGGCACCTTACAGCTGCAATTCTATTTCTCTACAAGTAAGCTCCATTGAACGTAATGGGATTTGCTTCTGAGTAGGCATGTATAGGATTTTGCTGCAGGGATCATAAGTAAGGTAGCCACAATGATGCACTCTTTAAAGAAAGAAATAAAGCTCTAGATGTTTTACTGAGTCAGTAAATGTCTTGAAAGTGAATAAGCATTCATACAAGATTTAGGTGAGTGATTTAGAGGTTAGATAATGTCTGGGAAAGTGTTTCCTGTGACCTGTGTTGAACAAAACTGAGGTAATGTGTCCAGAGCAAATGTCACAGCCTTGATAGGAAACAAAAACCCTTCTAAAAGGAGGTCATCTGTAAAATGTAAGGGAATGAACCATTATGGTTCTACCCTAACAACACCAATAATAATCGATGTCATTCAGAATCCATGCTTGACTTATTAGCATAGGTTGCACCCATAACCATAGATTGCAATGGTGGAAACAATACCCTTGGATTCTACAGAGAAGGACACAAGTCCTGGAAAACGCCAGGTTGGCAAATACAGTTCTGTACATTGGATGTAATTGGAGAAAGTGTCTAAGCAATATTGACCACCATAGTCGACAATAGTCTCAAGCAGCCAAATCTAGAAGACCTGGAAAATGTGGTGAGAATTTTGTAAGAGAATAAGAAATGGAAAGGTGCTTTTAAAATAAGATACCAATCAGGGATAGAAGTGATCTTGAAGGACATTTATGAGTTTTTGTGGCTGAGATGTACAGAACAGCATGCTGTAGGAGAAAAGTCATATCAAGGTGGTTTAAATTACATATCTCCATCTTCTAGCTGTGGCATATGCCACATGCACGCACGCACACGCACGACATGCACAAGATGAGTCATTCATAGAGTGCAATGATATTGAATGAGTTCATTATCTCCATTACACTGGGCTTGAAAGCAAATCAGTTCCCTAGAAAACTGTATTGATGGTAACAATACATGCTGTCCCTCAAACTGTGTCAAGAAGAGTGTACGGGTTTAGAAGCAACCCAATTAGGTTCTTGTATTAGTGAACATCTCATTTATAATTTGATTGGATTGCTGTCTTTCCTTTAGCATCTATGCATACATTAACTGTTTGGTTTTGTGTAGGGTGTAAAAAGTTAATGAATTATATTCTAGGAAACCATTATTTTCATTGGTATAAGTGAGGTGGTATTGAAACTGATCCTGCGGCACAAAGCAGGTTGCTTTATTGTTTTTACTAAGATAATTTTTACGGAGATACATTTACTGAGATTACCTAAAACACTGCAAAGCTTGATAGATTCAAAATGCTGTTGCAACTCAGTTTCAAAATGAGTTTGCCATGTGGTGAGCTCTGCTGTTAAGGGAAAAAAAGTCTAAGGCTGCAATTCTAAATAGGCTTGCCTCAGAATAAGTTTTGTGGAACACTGTAGGATGTACTTGTGAGTAAAGATTCATATGTTTGAGCTGCAAACACATGGAACATGTTGTGTGCTTCTTTATAGCCTGGCCAGAATATTTTAACCAGCAGCTTTTAACATTGGGAGGATAGGAATGCTGCAATCCTATTTTTAAGAATAACAACACAATCTTAGCACTGCCAATGGGGAAAAATCCTCTTGTTCCAACTTCTTGAGGAATCAGGCTGTGTTTCAAGGCATCTTATGTCTGCAATCCTATGCTCATTTCTCTAGGAGCATGCCCATTGAACTCAATGGGATTGGCTTCTGAGTAGAAATGTATAGGATTTTGCTTCAGGGTTCATAAATGAGGTAGCCACAACGATGCACATATTTTAGTGAGCCGGTAAATGTCTTGAAAGTGAATATGCATTCATATAAGATTTAGGCGAGTGATTTAGAAGTTAGATAATGCCTCAGAAAGTGTTTTCTTTGACCTATGCTGAACGAATGCCACAGTGTTGATAGGAAACAAAAGCCCTTATAGAAGGAAGTCATCTTAATCTATACTAAAGAGGCACTCACAGAATTCCATGTTCTATCTTAAAATGTATAGATAAACCACAAGCATCTCTTTTTCTGCCCAGAGAATCGCTACTATAAATCAGAATAACCACAACACACTGTTGAAGCAGAGGTATAGTTAGGAATTGTCCTCCCTGCTCCATATGTCTAAGAACATGTGACCATTCCTCAAATGCACCTGTGTATTAGGTAAGCCTGCTGAAGACACAAATGCCTTTGCTTCAAAAGAAATGGTGTTTGTCCTGTACTGAGAGAACACCTGTGGTTACTGTGAGCCATAAAAGAAAAAAGATCATAATGAATTCCCTCAAAGAAAATGAACATACTCAATGCCCTTAAAATTCACTGCTTTTGTGCAATATATGCTAAGGAAAACCAAATATACTGTAGAATGCTCTTCCTCTGGAGATTCCTCAAAGATTGAGGGTGAAAGTATAATTATCTTTTTTAAAGCAGGCCCTCATTTGAATTTGAATTTAGATTGCTAGTGGGGGGACTCTAACCAAGGTCCCCTCTACAAGAGTTCGCTTTAATGCCCGATTCTCCTATCATGTGCATCTCCTGACAATGCCTTTACACCTAATACCTACACACACAGGCTCTATGCAAGATGACTTAAAAGTTGTTTACATGTGGAGAATCACATGCAAATGTTGCTGAAAGTAATGCGCTTCCCCCCCCTGGGAAAAACTGCCCAAACAGGTTCCTCCCTTTATTCTCCCCGCCCACCAGAATCTCCCGCCTTTGGTTACCTGCCGGTAATGACCTGGCTAAACTGTTTGGCTACCTCTCTCCCCTCCCCTTTCACCTGATCACCAGCTGAAGTTACCCCCCCCCCCCCAGAACTGCTCAGGAGTAAATGGGAATGTGCCTCTGCACACACACACGCCAAAACAGACAGGGGGATGCTGCTTCGTTCCTTCCCCCTCCTCTTCCCAGCAAGCTCAACCGTTGTAAAACATACACACACACTCACACACACAGCTCATGTCAGGAACCCAGCAAGAAGCGAGGGGACGATATGTCTAAGCTGATCGCTAATTATGCGCACATGCGCACATCCTTCCTACCCCCTTTGCTTCTTGTGAAACCATCTCCATCTGGCCCCGTGTCTCCATGTAAAAAATATTCCATCAGGGTGCTTAAAAGAAACTTTATTTTTGGTTCACGTTGGGTCTCCTCTTCCTGGAGCTTCCATCCAGAGAGATGGAGAACAAGGAGGAAGTTGCCAGGAGGAGACAGGAAATAAAACTAAATGAAAAAGTGGGAGGTTTTCCCAGCGAAGGGGCAGTTCTATGCATGACATCACGACCACAGTCCACCCACTCTGATCGTTAATGCGCTTGAACAGCAATTGTTTAAACGGACGTAAGGCGCTCTTACTCCCGCAGTATATAAAAGTAGCTATTTAATGCGAATTTGAAAATGTGCATAATAGGAGATAAAAAGCACCTGTACTCCTCATTTGCGCTCTGCTCTTATAGAGGGAAAATTGGTAATGCGCCTTGAAAGAGCTTTAAATTGCTCTTGTAGAGGCAGCCCTAGAAGTGGGCAGAAGGTAGATCTCCAGAGATTGGGTTTATGGGAGTTGAAGTCCAAAGAATCTGAAGGTCTACCTTCTGCCCATCCCTGCTCTAACACATTTTCTATCTTGCCTCCGTGGAACTGCTGATAGCTGTATTAACACAATATAGGCCCTTGCATGTTGCCCCCTCTGGGGTAAATAGCACTTGGAGAAGAGGGGTAATTTTTGATTGGGACTGTCAGCCAAATCCAGTCCCTCCTGCTTTTAGAAGAAGAAAATGATATTGGGAAAATGACAGATCTCCCACACAGGACTACCTAGATACTCAATGTAAACATCTTCCATGAGCAGCACAAGACCCTTTTCCTCTTTGGGCTGACATTTTAGTTCTAGAGATTAAGATATGATGGGCTTTAATTGACTTTTGACATCATTATTTAATATAGAATCTTATGGAACCTTAAGGACTAACGCATCTTATGCATGTTTAGAGAGAAAAAAAGTCTTACAATTCCCAGCATTCCCCAGCGTCTACTTTGTTTGTTTTTTAAAAAATTCTAGCTTAAAATATTCTCTCACACCCCTATTCCCAGTGCTGAGCTCTCTCTACTGGTGAGCTCTCTAGTTCCTGGTTAAATTCCCTCTTAATCACAACAGTTAAAGTTGCAGGGGCCCTGCCTTCTTTTGTATATGGTCACTCTAGTATAGTGCCTGCACCTTTAACTGTTGTGATGAAGTGGGAATATCACCAGGAACTAATTGCATACAAATGAAACTGGCTGAAATTCCCTTTTCTCTACAACTGTTAAAGTTACATGAGCCCTGACCTGGATTTTATCTGGTCAGCCTACCTCCAAGGGTATCCATTTCAAGGCTTCAGAAAAATGACAGGAGAATGGAGAGTTTCTATACCCAATTAGCCAAACCATTATTTCAATTAGGTGCAATGCAGCAGGATGTGACCCTTACCATTACTATTGTTTGCTGTAACGTGTAACTAGTTTGCACTTCATTTTCAAATCAGTGAGCAAACATTACATCTGACTGAGCTCTATTTTCTCCCTGTTGACAGGAGCATATTTAAAGAAAAGGCCAGCAAAATTAGTATTAAAAAAGCAACCAAAGTACACAAGGGGAGAATAGAACTGGAATTCCACAGTAATGACTTTTATACACGTTAGGCATTGAGCAATAACATATATAATTTCCCTTACACATTTATTACTCTGTATTGTTAATACTGTGATCTCAAATGTATACACTGAAGTTTGCTTAGCAGCGCTGATTATACTAGCAGCAACTAGCACAACCGAGAATCAATTTCAGAACTAAAGAAGAACAGCTCTTCTCCCCTCTCTCTCTCCCTCCCTCCCTCCCTCCCTCCCTCTCTCTCCCTTAACAAAGAGCTGGTGTAGTTTTTCAGCACAACAGAGTTTTCTTTTTTAAAAATAGTATTATATAAAGCAGAATTACATAGCCCAGTGAAATATTATTTTTGTTTTCTAGCCTTTTCTTTTTCATACAGTACTGCTTATGTCACATAGTAGAACATTTTCTCCAAAAAACGCACTCCAGGAGGCTTACAATCAAAAACAACAATAAGAATAATAATTAAAAACAACGATATCAGAGCAAAAACAGCCTCCAACCCAACAGATCTGCTTGCAAACCAAAGGCCTGCTTGAATAAAGTGGTTTTGCCTGCCAGTGCAAGCACAGCAGAGAGGGAGCAAACCTAGCTTCCCTCAGCAGGGAGTTCTATAGCCAGGGAGCAGCTTTTTTTCATATTGCCACTAAACATTCCTCTGAAAGTGGCGATCCCGAAAGAAGGGTCTCCCCAGAAGAGGCTAAGAACCAGGCAGGCTCATATGGGAGAAGCAGCCATTCAGGTAGCCTGGTGCCAAGCAATATCAAATCAGAACCAGCATGTTGAATTCTGTTTGGAAACTGACCAGCAGCCAGTTAAAGCTGTTATAAGAAGGGGGTTCACATGCTCCCTGGAACTGGCCCCAGTCAACATTCTGGCTGCAGCATTCTGGACCAGCAGAAGGCAGCCCCATGTAGAATATGTTACAGTAGTCCAAATGGGTTGTAAACAGGATATTTAGAGCAGGTATTGTAGGGGGCAGGTTCTACAAAGGACGCTGAACAGAAAGAATTTGGCTCCGGCCTCAGCTCAATTATGGCTTGGGAAGGAGGCATTTGGACAAATCATTGTCCCTGAGCATCGTTTCTCATGTTTGCAAAATCATACAATTACAGTAAAATCTTATTCAGGTCTATTTAGAAGTCAATGGGATTTACTCCCAAGTGGGTGAGCACAGGACTGCAGTCAAAATGACCTCATCATAGGATTTTTGATAATATGAGTGAAATAATGGTTATCTTTGAATTTATTACAGGTAGAAATGAGCTTTCCTTATAGCAGGGATTGGAAAAAGGACAGAGGGAGGTCTCAACCCCAGTATTAGAAGTGTGTGAGCTATTCAATAGTTTCATCTACCTTTTTAAAAGTGTATTATAAAGTTATGCATATTATAAACTCTGGAATTAATCCAAAGGGTATCAACCAAATAAATTAATCATGCACAGGGAGCAACACAAATGTATCAGTTTGTAAATTCTTGATAACATCAATGCTTATAAGGGTTTCTGCATGGTCAGTTGTATTCCATTTCAGCGGGAGTGTTTTTCCTCTACAAGGACATGGGCCCCCTCCACAAGGATGCGCTTTTGCGACCGGTTCGGCGATTATGCGCATTATCGCGGAGGTGCATTTACTCCTAATCCCTCTGCATGGGAGGCGGCGAGAGGCGGCGAAGCGCATTAATTGATGTCCAAAAAGCGCTTTACAAGAAGTTAATGCGCATAATCGCTTGTTCACACCGCGAAAATGCGCTTTAACGGCCGGAGCAAAATAAAAGTCCCTATTTAACGCGCATTCGATAATGCGCATAATCCGGGAGATAACGCACCTTTACGCCCGTTTTGCGCTCCGCTGGTGTGGAGGTAAAATTTATAATGAGCCTTCAAAGAGCATTAAACCTCTCTTGTGGAGGTAGCCATGGAGACAGCATCTTTCCCAAACATTTAAGCTAAATTTACATTATTGGCTTTTAGGTTGTGCCCAATGCTGTATGCTCTTCGTTGCATGGTTCCAATTTATTGACTCTGAATGAGACAAAATGAGACAAAATCTATCAGTCTTCCCTATGAGGGAAGGTTACAACAGCTGGGATTGTTTAACTTGCAAAATAAGGAGGGCCAGGGGAGACGTGATAGAGGGGCACAAAATTGTGCATGGTGGATAGGGAGACATTGTTCTTCCTTTCCCATAATACTAGAACCCGGGATCATCCCATGAAGCAGATTGGTGGGAGATTCAGGACACATAAAAGGAAGGATTTCTTTACACAGCATATAGTGAAACTATGAAATTCGCTACCAAAAGATGTAGTGATGGCCACCAATTTGGATGGCTTTAAATGGGGGTTGGATAAATTCTTGGAGAAGGCTATCAATGGCTACTGATCCTGATAGCTATGTGCTACCTCCAGTAATCACAGGCAGTACACCTACGTACCCCAGTTGCTGGGGAACATGGGCGGGAAGGTGCTGTTGCACATGTGTCCTGCTTGTGGGTTCCTGGTCGACAGCTGTTTGGCCAATGTCTGTGTGTGTGAACAGAGCGCTGGACTAGATGGAGCCTTGTTCTGATCCACCACGGCTCTTCTTATGTTCTTAGTTATTCTGAGAAATTCTATTTTCTGACCTCTTTGGAGACAGAGGGGTCTGGATGTGGGAATCCCACCTCAGAAGAGCTGGGGCTCTGCGCATATCAAACCCTCAGGAAAGAAAATAAGGCTGCCGCGTCGACCGGCCCTTTCTTTTGTATTAGCGCGGAGCGCGGGGAGGGGCTCTCTCCTCTCCGTCCTGTTGGCTTGACAGGAGATTAGGGGGTTCTTTCTCGGGCCTCTCCGCCCGCCCCCCTCGCGCCCATAAATAGCCGAGCAGCAGGAGGCGCGCAGGCACAGCATCTCCCGCGTCGTGCCTCTTGCAGACAGCTCTCGCTCATCCGTCGGTGTGCATCATGTACTCCAGCAGAATTGAGGCGCCCAGAAGGGGGCGATCCTTCGACTCCATGAACACCAACTTCGATGAGAACCAGCTCAACAACGTGGTCGGAAACCTCGCGACTCTCTCCGTCCTGAATGGGGTAGGTTTGCGGGAGTTCTCTCTTGACCTCCCAAATCAGGACCTTTCCCTTGGTTTCTCTAAACCGTAATCAGATCCAAATGGCAAAACCGTTGGCTTTTATTTTTAAAGACAAAAGTTGCGTCGAGCTACAACTACATAATGGGCTTCAGAGCTTAAAACCTCTAAAGGACCCCCCCTTTTTGGGGGGGGGATGTGGAAACTTTTCATTTTTTGTAGTTGGTTTGTACATATGAAACAATCTAAGGCTGCAATCTAATGCAGTGGGTTCAATGGGATTTACTTCTGAGTAAACTTGCATATGCCTGTTCTGTTAGAGTATTTTGAATATGTTATGAGGACATTGCTCCATGCAATTTTCCACATCTAAAATTTGAGTGCAAAACTGACTTTGCTTAGATGGCTGTGTTCCATTTACGCATGATGCTCTCCCACTCTATTCATATTAACGAGAGATGCACTTTACAACATCACTTAGTAAAAACACCTTTAGGATGGGAGAGGAAGGTGAGAGATCCTCTCCAGCTAGGACAGGCAACTGTCTTTAAAAAGCCCCATAAAAATACTTAGGACCCAAAATAATTCAGATGAATGGATAAGAACTAATACAGAATACCTGTTCCTGCCTGCTCTAGAACTCTGTGCAGAGTTGAAAATGCATTGACCAGTTGTAGCAACATAACTGATCACATCATCTGGATAGTTTTGGGCACTTGTCTAACTAAGGGTATATGCATCTACCAGCCTTTTAGGCTGGTACTATAGCACATAACTAGAAGCGTAGGGGATGTCTCCTGGGGAAAAGTACATACCCATTTGGATACTGAATACTTGTGGAAAGTCATCTGTGGGTAGGCTGATTCATGTGGACTTCCAGGGAACAAGAATAAGTTGAAGTTCCCTGCCCACTTTTAGGGCCAGTGTTGATTCCTTTGTTTTGTTCATTTTATATACTGAGAGAGGCATCTTTGAAGATGACATGGATAGACATCCTCACATCAGAGACCCTTTAAAAAGAGCTCTGCAGGCTGAGCATGGTCTTGTATATAAATTTCACCCATGTCTTACCTGCATCTCCTCTACCTCCCTCATGGCCAATGCTCGTTTGTCTACCCCAGACCACTTCCTGCCAATCCCTGTCTTGACCATTTAATATGAATTGTGAGTGCTTAATGGTATACAAGTTCCTAAGAAGCATTGGGCTGGTTCACCTAACCACAGTCTGTCTACCAAAGTGGGGGAATCCATGAGCAAGGCAGGTGTGCAGTATCGAGGTCTGGCTCTAACATTAGGCAGAGTGAAGTGCTCACCTTAGGCAACAGATACTGAGGGGGTGGGGAATGGTGGTGAGGTGTTGGGGGATGGAGCTGTGTGTGCTACTCAGCTTGCCCTGTGTGCCCTAAGTAGGAATGTTGGTGGAACCCGTCTGGGGGTGAAACTTACTGGAGGTTTCATCAGCGCAGCCCCCTGGACTTCAGCTCGCTAACGGTGGGCTCAAAAAGGGCCGGGAATGCAAACAGACATCCCTAGCCCTAAGTTAGCTTGCTGCCTTCGGGTGTGATGAAGGATTCTGTCCCATTGCCAGTGTTGAAGTAATATTCCACTGCCAGTCTTGTCCAGTATGGGGGATGGAGTTGAGGTGGGGGACACTATTTTGTCCTTTGCCTCAGGCAGCAAAATATCTGGCAGCATCCATCCCATGATGTTAATCATCAGCATCTAGTGAAGGACTAAATGATCTCTGAAAATGGAGGCTGCACGTCTGAGGGACAATCATAGCTTAATCCAACCTTAATGTTTTAATCTAAGCATTAAAAAAGTTAAAAAATGATGGTAGCCAGTACAGTATCTAGTGGTGCAAAGTTCCATATGTGATTTGTGTTCTTTTTGAAGGAGTCCTTCCTTTGCCTTACCTTAAATCCACTGCCTACTAATTTCAGCAGATTACCCAGTAGTTTTGTTATTGTAAAAGGGATGCAAATAATCTTTCCCTATTCAGTCTCTCCACATCACTCATGACTTGTATTACACGTTTTTAATTTACTTGTAGGAGTTGTAGGACTTTTTTTTCTGTCTAAACATGCAAATATTGCACTCTAGGCTTCTCTTCGTACAGAGGATCTCAACTCCCTAATCATTTTAGTTGCCTTGGTTGTCCTTTATCTAGCTTTGCTATATTTCCACGTCTTCCCCTATCCTGCTAACCTGTCTAGTAACTTAGAATTCCCTTGGGGTTGCTCTGCAAACTTCATCAAATAAATACATTCTATTGGACAGCAATTAGTTTTCTTGAAGGGGTACTTTGTGAAGGGTGTGAATGGTGGAAGACCAGAACCTTGACTCCCCATATCCTATCACAGCGTTTTCCAGCCTGGTGTCCTCCAAATGTTTTGGACTACAACAACTAGCATTCTTGACCATTGTCCATTCTGGCTAGAACTGATGGGAATTCAAATCCAAACACTTGTAGGGCACCAGATAGGGAAAGACTGCCCTACAGTCTTCAGCCAGAAGGTTCTATTGCCACAAATTCCACTTTTCCCACACTACATTTGCTTCAAGGTTAGCAGCTGTGGGAGCAGAAAGCAGCTTTCTGAGGCCAAATTTGGCCCATGACCCTCCAGCTACTGATACCTAATTTAGGGAGCAATGCTATGGCTCCTAGCATTTGGGAGGCAATCGGGTATTTCAGATTCCCAGATTTGAGGTCAGAGACAGCTGCTCAACCTTGGATCCGGAATCTGCACTCCCCTCCCCCCACAGCTGGTGAAGAAACACACTGGCTGCCTCACTGTTATAAAAGTGACCTCGGAGAGGGGGCAAAGGGGCATTTCTGTGTGTTGTGAAGGGAGGAGCCAGGTTATGCTATATCCCCAGGCCTCTCTAGCCTTCTTCCCTCCCCCTCCACAGCACCCCAACTAGACTGGCAAAAAAGCCCATCTAGCAAAAATGTAGAGTGGGAGGCACAGAGGAGGTAACAATCACCTCCACCATGCCTCCCACTCTGCATTGGATACTTCGAAACCTCCAGGTTTGGAGGCTTCCAACCATCAAGGGCGCAATCGATAGGATTGCACTCTTAATGTATTTGTATTCCACTTTTATCATTCAAAGTGGTTCACAACAAAAAGGCACAGAGAAAACACTTTACCATAATGTAAACTCTTATTCAAAAGAACCATTTAAAAACCACCTGGGTAACTGAACTGAAAGCAATACAGGCTACAAGAGCAGTATTTCTAGCCGTCATCTGCTTGTAGTCGAGATGGTCCTGGAGTGCATGGTGAGCTGGGGTTACTAAGGTTTAACAGTGACTTTGGGACTTTCAGGAGACCGTGCTGGGAAGGCTGGCTTAGGAGGTAAGAAGGGGATTTACCTTAGCTGAACTTGCTGTTGATGTCAGCACTTTGAAGATCCTCTCCTTGAGACGTCGAGCAGATTAGAAGAGATGGTGGCTATCTCCATGCCACCACAGTCATTCAAAAAGAAAGTCTTGTGGTGTAGAGAAATCTGAAACATAAAAAAACAAGCCATACAATAAATGTAGAGGTCTTTAGTATTCTATTCTCAAAACCTTTTATAATTAAGAACTAGTGCCTGACTCAGCTTTCTTTCCTCCTCCCTCCCAATCCCTTTTTCCTTTTGTATCTCACCTTTTAGATTGTAAACCTGAGGGCAGGGACTGTCTCCTTATTACTGATCTTGGTAAACCACTATGTGGAGCCTTTTTCAGCTGAAGAGGGGGTTAAAATGCTTCAAATCAATCAATTAAAATCCTACACCAAGCTGAATCAACTGCAAGCCTCAAGTTTGCATGGATTTTTTTTTTAGCTTAATTTATTCTCCTGCTAAAAATCAGGTAATCAAAGAATTTGGAACTAGATAAACACCAATGAGTGGAGGCAGAAAGCAAGCAAGAAGATGCATGGAGAAAAGAAAGGCATTAAGATTAGTAGTAGGCAGGGTGGGAGTAGTAGGCAGGGTGGGAGTAGTAGGCAAGGTGTGAGTAGTAGGCAGGGTGGGAGGAGGGCAGAGAGTTGAGTAGCATACATAAAGTTTTGCCTACTGAGCCCTGAAGGCCCTTCTGGATTTCCCTCTAGCTTCAGTGCCATCAGATGGTTCCAAGCTCTTTTTCTGTAACCATAAGAGTTCAAAATGTATTTTTATTATATTAACAAAATTCAGTGTTTTAAGATGCCCAGTTCTATGTATAAATCAAGAATAGGGTTTTCAGATGTATGTATGAAAAGCAATAGCATCTAGTGCTGTAACATAGATTGGATTGCATTAGGTTTTCTATTTATAATATTAACTGCTCCCCCCCCCCCAAGTAGTTAAAAGTGGTGTTCATAAAACACAGGGTGCAAAGGAAATATGCAGTACATGTTTGGAGAGAAATAGTAGGGATCTGGCCTTGAATTTATAAAGTCAAAAGCCCCCTTGGCTTCCAAGATTCCTAGCCTTTTTTTAAAAGCAATTTCTAAGCTGGTGTACAAGTATGGGGGGGAAATGTTAAACTGCCGAACATAAAAGCATACATCATAAAACCCAACAACACATCCAACATGAATAAAACATCGATGACAGCCTTTGTATGAGAAAGATTTCACTTCTGAACATAAGGCAATTTTGAGCTTCATTTTACATCATTTGGGATGAACAATTTTTAAAATTGCTAATGGGATTGATTCATGAGGAGTTATACTAACACCCTTTCTTAATCCTAAGAAGGTGCCATACTATCTTCAGTCACCTGCCTGCCGAGAAATTAACCCGCTGTGCACATGGCAAGATATGCCTAGAGCTGGGTTTGGAAAGACATTGTGGACTTAAGTCAGGATCACTGTTCTTGAAATTAAAAGTGACATGTGAGCACCTAGCTTCATGATGATCAGTGAGAATTGTCTGGCATGAAGGATAAATTAGGGAATCTTTTGAATACACCTTTTAAGCCACATTTTATTAATCTTGTTATGTTACTCTTACTTCTGTGTAAGATTTGCAGTTTGTGCTTATACAAAGGCTCATGATCGCTTATGTGGGGAGAGAACGCATTGGGGGGGAAATGGCCATTTGAATTCCTGGAACTCTTTTCAGGGCACGTATGCATGATGGTGCTTATTGGATGTGTTCACGAAGCATAGATGTTCTGTGTGCAGTGCATACATGTGCAAGGCAATTCAGCATATTCTGGTTTTGTGTCTGGCCTTGATGACTGATAGGGCAGACCACAGAAACCCTGTGAATTGGGCAGGGCTGCAACCTACTTGGACTGCAGCCTTAATTTCTTCTTCAAACTTGAATACCATTCTGAGCCTGGCAGCAATCCTATGCACACTTTCTTGGAAGTAACATAATTCTGACTGATTTCTGTAGACATATGAGTAAACATGCAGAGTAGCAGGCTGTAATGGTTTTTCAAGTGTAATGCTGGAAAATGTCATAGACATGTGTCTATGAATGTTTCTAAATGGTGAGATAAATTTCAAAAGGAAGCCATCTATAAAACAAATGTACATTTAGTCAAGGCAGGCAAAGATTTGCTGATGAGAGCAATGCAAAAGCTGATTTAAGGGTTATGTATAAAATGGCCTAGTCCAAATCTGGCATAGTAAATATGATTCAGCCAACGTTGAGCATTATTAAGCCCACAGTCCTATAAGAGTGTAAGACCTATTGAACTCAGTGGAACATGTTACCTACTAAATATAGATGGAGTTGGGCTCTAAAGCTGCAATCCAGGACTCTCTGACCCAAGAATAAATTCCACTGAACTCAGTGGGTTTTACTTCTGAGTAGACATGTATAGTAGACATGGGGGAGAGTTAAGTATGTGGCTAAATTGTGATGAACTAGATTAGCCATGTCGCTTGGAGCAATTTGTAGATTCCTATTGAGTCTTTCTCATGGAACTGTCCCTTGAAATGTTGCATGGATATCCAATTCTAAGGTCATTGTCTATGTTTCAGGTAATATTTCAGAAAGTCCAAAGTAGGTCTAAAAATTCCTGGTAAGTTTAAATGAAAAATATGAATGTGAGGGAGCATCTGGGGACCCTGGAGTATTCTTTTGGGGTTCCCAGTGAATGTTTTGGAGCTAGAATTTTCCCAGGGCTCTGCGCCACTAACCCAAGGTAATTTACACACCACCCCTGTGTATAGATCTGCGATTATGGGACCTGTACAATGCAAATATTTATAGAACTTGGGGAGTATGATTTTAAGAGTGCTTTGGGCCTACAAAGACTTTAATGCAGCCCTGGCCCTAGGTATAATTAGTTAATTGGATGTGTATTCCATTGAAATCAAACAGGGTTTGGGACTCAGATGCCAGAAAATCAATGCCAAATATCATTGGGCACAACCCAATGGAAAATTCTACTATGCAGAAATGAATGGGAGTTGTGCAAATTTGACATCTTTTTTAAAAATTCTTTACAAATTAGACTTTTTAAAACTCTAATTGCCACACTAATTATTTTTAGGTCTACAAGTCGAACTACGCTATGGACGAAGAGAATAAAGAGAATAAAGACAATTCATCTGAAAGGGGCAGGGCTGCTGTCATTTTTTCTTTAAAGAATGAAGTTGGAGGACTTGTCAAAGCCCTAAAACTCTTTCAGGTAGGTAATCTCTATTATGTATGGAACCTGCACCATATTCTGATTGGCACAGTCCCTAGGCTAGGCTGCTGAGATAGGACCTCTTTAATGGGTAGTTATGAAAACCACAAGCCCTGGGCCAGGGCTTTGCTAGCCTATCCGATCATCTGGCTGTGGACAAAACAGTCTTGACCTCCATTGATGGCCGACATTCAATATGTATTGAAAGCAGGCCATCTACAGATACAATTGGCTCTTTAGCAAACTTTCTGTGGACCATTTGAATGGTGCTTCTGGACAACTGGTAGTCTGTAGACCACAGTTTGAGAATTTCTGCTTTACAGGACAGAAGAGGAGATTATTCCTGAAGTGCAATGAAACCTATAGATAGAAGCAAGGGAATTGGCATCTGTAGATATGATTCTAGGATTCTGTCTTTGTCACATATCATTTCCTTGCATTTTCTACAGTAGTTTAGAGAGCAGAATTACCCTGTTTAGCGTCATGGATTCCCATTCCCTCCAGCATTCTCACGTGCTGGAAAACTGACATGGGACACCCAATCAGTAAGACTGCTTTTATTCAGGGAAATCTCATGGTGAAAAGGTTAATGGTTACACACTTCAGGAATACTTAAAGCTGATTGATGGTCATCAGCTCCAAGATAACGTACAGTCAAAATGCTACTCACTACAATAACAACCTGGTCTCCCAGTTGCCATCTCAATGGTTCCAAAAATGGGTTCCAAACCTGACCAAGGGAGGGGAAATATTCCTGATATGATCCTTCAGGCAATCACAATGGGACATTCTTGAAAGGCTTCATAAACCGTCCCAAGGGAGCTGGTCCAAATGCGACCACACATTGGTAACTCAGGGAACGTGGCTAAAGCCTAAACAAGATCATGGGGTGGGTAAAAATATTAGGCACAAAAGCTCCTGTGCTTGTACTTTAGCACCGAGAACTCCCTGCCACCTGAGTCTGCAGGGAAAAAGTTCAACAGTAAAAATCAACCCCAGTTTACCCTTACGCTGAACAAACACATACAATCCAAAATAAACGGGAGTTCAAGTCTATGAAAAGACTTGCAGTACTTTTCATGGCACAGTACTTAGAAATCCAAAGTCCAAATAGGAGAGAGTTCATATGACTCCTTAAACAAGCCCCCCCCACCTTTCTAAACTCTCATATCAGTTTCCCAAGGCTGGGGGGGGGGGGAGAGAGACAAAACTACTCCCTTCTATACTTCCCCTGAGAACCCTGACAGAGATAAGCTGCTCAGATTGTGACACTCCAAACCAGTTCTAACTAAATCTAACTACAACCTGCAAGGCCTTGCTGAGATGTATACCTGAAATTTAGAAAGAGAAGCTATAGGATATCAAATACTTTAGTTTAGGCCTGAGTAATATATCTAATCAGTGTGCTAGTGGTGCTAACTGAGCATGCTGCTGCGGGCTGTAATATCTCCAGTGGACTTGTTTAAATTGCCAAATACTGTTGGTGATAGGTCCAGTTCAGATGCAACATTTCTTGCTACATGAATGAGCTGTGATGAGCCTTAAGATCATGTGCTACACTTTTCCTTCTCTTTCACATCCACAAGGAGTAGATTAGAAGCTTTTCCCTCTGATCAAGAATAAGCCACAGTTCCCTGTTGCATCCAAATTTGGGAATTGTGATTTGCTCTCATTATGGTTAGTGAGAACAAGCAAGGATCAAACTGTAGTTTTAGATCCTGTCTTGTTCTTAAACCATAGTTTAAATAAGTCAAATTAATAATAATAATAATAATAATAATAATTATTATTATTATTATTATTATTTATAACCCGCCTCTCCCTCCGGATCGAGGTGGGGAACAACAACAATATAAAACACAAAAATCACAACAGTTAAAAAATTTTAAAACAAGAAAAAATACATCATTAAAAACATCTTAAAATTCATCTGGATAGGCCTGCTGGAAGAGAGCAGTCTCCATGACTCTCTTAAATTCATGAAGACTGCTAATTTGTCTAATCTCCTCCGGCAGACCATTCCATAGTCTGGGAGCGATGGAAGAGAAGGTCCTCTGGGTAACACTCATCAGCCTAGTTCTGGCTGACTTGAGTAAGTTCTTCCCAGAGGACCTAAGTGTGCGGGCCGGATTGTACGGGACAAGGCGATCCCGCAGGTAACCTGGACCCAAACCATGTAGGGCTTTAAAGGTAATAACCAACACTTTATACTTCGCCCGGAAACTGATTGGCAGCCAATGAAGCGATTTTAAAACTGGGGTAATGTGATCACCCCTAGGTGTACCGGTGACCAACCTGGCTGCCATATTTTGAACAAGTTTCCGGACTAGGCACAAAGGTAGCCCTATGTACAGCGCATTGCAGAAGTCAAGCCTTGAAGTTACCAGCGTGTGCACTACCGTCTTTAGGTCTTTGAACTCTAGGAAGGGGCGCAGCTGGCGTATCAGCCGAAGCTGATAGTAGGCACTCCTGGCCGTCGCATCAATCTGAGCTGTCATTTGGAGTGACGGATCCAGGAATACCCCCAAGCTGCAAACACAATCTTTCAGGGGGGGTGTAACCCCATCCAGAACTGGTTGACACACCTCCAGACCCAGGTTGGGGCCTTTGACAGCAAGCACCTCCATCTTGTCTGGATTCAGCTTCAGTTTGTTTTTCCTCATCCAGCCCATTACCGCCTCCAAGCATTCATTCAGAGGAGACACACTATCCTTAGCTGACGATGTTGTCGAAGGCATAGAGAAATATATTTGGGTATCATCAGCGTATTGATAGCACCCCGCCCCATGCCTCCGGATGATCTCTCCCACCGGTTTCATGTAAATGTTAAACAGCATTGGGGAAAGGATGGCACCTTGTGGTACACCACATAGCAACTCCTTTTTTGAAGAGCAGCTATCCCCAAGCATCACCATCTGGAACCTGCCCGAGAGATAGGATCGGAACTACTGAAGCACAGTGCCGATTCCCAATTCCCCCAGGCGCTCCAGAAGGATACCATGGTCGATGGTATCGAAAGCCACTGAGAGGTCCAGGAGTACCAGCAGGGACACACTCCCCCTGTCAATACTAAGGCGTAGATCATCCACTAAGGTGACCAAAGCAGTCTCAACTCCATATCCTGCTCTGAAGCCGGTTTGAAATGGGTCTAGAAAATCAGTGGCATCCAAGACTGCCTGGAGTTGGAAGGCAACCGCCCTCTCAATCACCTTGCCCAAAAATGGAAGATTTGATACTGGCCTGTAGTTATTAAAGTCCAGGGGATCCAAGGGGGGCTTTTTTAGAAGCGGCCTTACCACCGCTTTGGTATAAATTTGGATATCATGGCCAACTGTGGTTAGTTTAAAACTGGAAATGAATGCTTCTGATCATCTGCTCTGGCACACAAAAGAGAAGAGAGGAAGGGAAGGGTGTGTAAGCCCAAGACTCATCATTGCTCATTGTGGTTTCTCATTACATTTGAACTAGAAAGAAGAGAAAATATTCTCTTTCTATGTTTGTCCATATGGATACGAATAGTATTATCATATTGCTATGTCAGGGGATGAGTTCTTTTGTGTTAGTAAAATAATTTAACTAAAGATGTTTGAATAAATAAATTTCAGAGAAAGAGCTGAATAGCACAAATTCTGGTTCTCAGATGCTGTTGATAATCTAACCAAAATGGTCTTTTCCATCAGGACAAACATGTGAACCTGGTACACATAGAATCTCGAAAATCCAGAAGACGGAATTCAGAATTTGAGATCTTTGTAGACTGTGACAGTAACAGGGAACAGCTAGATGAGATCTTCCATCTCCTGAAATCTCATGTCAATGTTGTCTCTGTGAACCCAACAGACAATTTCACTGTACAGGAAGATGGTAAGGAAGAAAATAAGAATGTGATTTATTAGAAATGCATGTTCATTACAAAAATGTGATCAATGCTTGTTGTACTGGATTTTAAGTGTTTTATTTTTTTCCTTTGGAGATTATTCTATTTTTTTCTCTTCTAATGAGAACACTCGTTGGTCTTTCCTTCCAATGTACTTTTTGAAAAAGGCAGTATCAGGAGTTTAAAAAAAGATTTTCTTCCATTTATATTCATAACTGTAAAATTATATATAGGATGAGCCAAGAGAAGCCTCTTCTTACATTTACTCACCCTCATCCAGGATCTCTGGTCATTCAAACCCACATTTAGAGTGTGTACCTTAGTGTTATTCTTCACACACCTCCTTATTTAAACATTTTCTCCTCTCAGATAGGACCTTTCCCTAGCTCTTTCAAGCTCTTTTGATATTACAGATCCATTAGTAGTTTGAGCGTATTGTACTTACAGGAATCATTTTATTGCATTCTAGAGCAATCAGTTTCTCAGGACGTTTGGCACCATATGCTCATGAAAAGTGTCATTAAAAATTGTTATTATCATCAACCAGTTGCTTCTTTGCAAAGCCTTATAGTACTCTTTTCTCTTCTCTTCACGTATAACATCTATGGGAGTAAGAGCTGAACTGGATCCTTAGTAATTTAATGCAAGCAGTAAGGGCCATAAAACTCCTATATTGTTTCCACTGCTTTTTAATATAGGAGAAAGTGCTCAGTGTTGTGCATATGTCAGATAGGAATATGTTCTCTTGTCCTTCTGCCATTAACTCCTTAAGAGCTGAATTTCATTTGCAGCTTGCTGTGAGAAGTTTCCTTTTCCTAACCAGGTTAATAATAATAGCCATGTGGGTTTTGTCCATCCCCTAGATATGGAAAATATCCCCTGGTTCCCTAAAAAGGTCTCCGATTTGGATAAATGTGCAAACCGTGTTCTGATGTATGGATCTGACCTAGATGCCGACCATCCTGTGAGTAAATTTGCATTGGCATTTACCTCCCAATATTTTCGTTGGTTCTGAACAGCTGTTTTAACCATTTACTTATGGAAATATAACCTTGAAAATCTTATACTTTAGATTTACACTTCATTATCAAAGTTTACTACACATTAAATAAACTAAACATCAAACATAATACTAGAGTCTCACAGGTTGCATGTGGGGCATAGATAAAATGTTACACTGTAGAGATGTGTAGGGGAGAAATGATTGGGGGAAAGGTGCCCTCCCATCCACAAATGGTCAAAGATATCCCATTTTGCCAGTAACTCCTGTGACTTTGGCTTCTGCTTTACTCAAAGGAGCATGGGCAAGTTCTAAGGAATGCTGTTTTGGAGCTAATCTGAAGAGCCTCAAGATTGGGAGGGGGAGATGCTGACAGTTGGGAGAGTAACTGATGCTCTTCCACGCCTCCCCACACATTGTAACCTACATCATGGGTGGGCAACTGGTGGCCCTCCAGATGTTTTGCCCTACAACTCTCATGATCCCTCACTATTGGCTATGTTGGTTAGGGGTGATGGGAGTTGTAGGCCAAAACATCTGGAGGGACACAAGTCTCCCATTTCTGACTTACATAATCCACTTCATAAGCAGAGAGCAGGAGCCAGAAAGTGCACCATTTACTCCATGAAAGTAGATGGCTCTGGAGGATCAAAGGACATGAGCCAAGAGTACAGTCTTACTGTGTTGCTCCTGCATAGTTCTTTTATTCATTTTCAGGGGGATTTTATGCACTGTGTTCTGAGTTTCAGTATGCTTCTATAAGCCCCACTTCCCCTATAGCTGCTTTGACAGAACTGACTCCACCCGTACCCACCCTTTTTAGCACAAGACTGTTAATCGCAAAGACTGACCTGGGATTTACTTCCTTTTAATTTCACTGTTAGGGTTTCAAAGACAATGTTTATCGCAAGAGAAGGAAGTACTTTGCAGACCTGGCTATGAATTACAAACAGTAAGTTTCACTGCTTGCTAAATGCTTTCTTGTTGACTTTCAAATGTAGAGGTTGAGAAGGTATTATAGAACACAGAGTACATAGGCGGGCCGGTTCTTTTTAGCACCCCAAAATCCAAGCTAGATTTTAGTACAGCAAAATTAAATTGCCCACCCAAGTTATTTAGTGGACTTACCAGATCAAGCGAAAGCAGTTTTAGCCCCCCAACCTTGACAGGTTGCTGTGACCTGCTGTGCAGGTGACGGTTCACAAAGGCTGAGGCGATTCTCCTGAATTACTTGCCCATTAAACCCAAATTCAAAGCCCCTTTCCACTTTAAATGAATAGAATTTACAAGCGACATCCAACGTTGAGTAGTTGGGAAATGATTTTTTAAATTATTATTTCTGAAACATGTTTATGAAAGTTAAGCCTTTCATTTCGCTTTCTCATGATAGTGGTGACCCTATTCCAAAAGTTGAATTCACCGAGGAAGAGATCAGAACTTGGGGCACTGTGTTCCGGGAGCTCAATAAGCTCTATCCAACCTATGCTTGCAGAGAATATCTGAAAAACCTACCTTTGCTAACCAAAGACTGTGGGTACCGTGAAGACAACATACCCCAGCTAGAGGATGTATCACATTTTCTCAAAGGTAATGTGCAGATATCTATCTAATCAGATGTTTTTGCTGTGCAACCATTACGGCAAGGGTGGGGAACCATTTTGCTGTCAAGGGATGCATTCCCTCCAAGCTTCTTCTGCCAGGGGCCACGTGCTGATGGTGAGTGGGACTGGAGTCAGTAGTGGTTGGAGCCAGGGCCAACAATGTGTGGGATCACCCCTTTTTCTCTCTTTATACCACCCCTTTTTCTCTCTTCTTCCCTGCCCAGCATACAGCTTGGGGAAGGGCAGGTTGCCCATTCTAGAGGTCTGAACTGATTGCTTTTACAGAAGATTCATGAAATTAGGTTGAGGGCTGCATGTAGCTCTAGAACCACAAGTTGCTCACCTCTGTATTGGAGAGCTACATATATCTGAACAGCTCGAACCTGGATATTTTGTGAAGGGAGTTGGCAGGATGTGTTATCTTCAACATTTATCAACATCTGATAATAAAATGAAGACATGGTCCTTGGCTCTGTCTAAAATTTTGGAACCAGAAGTTGACTGAGGCTAACTTGAATAATTACTGTTGCTTATTATGGAAATAACATTCAAATTGTGGAAGGATTTTGTACATTTCTAATCTCAATCATGGTGGCTTGTTTAAATTGGCGGTGCAGGCCAGACACCATTAGTCTAATTATCCACCCAGTCATGTTGTCTGAACCCAGGCGGCAATGCTTGTTTGAGGGGGAAACAACCCTCAAATAACCCAGGGCCTGTTGCTGGGTTATTTGAGGGTTGTTTCCCCCTCAAACAAGCCATGCCACCCAGGTTTGGACAACACAATAAGCTGTACCTGGGTAAATAATTAGGCTAATGGCGCCTGGCATGTACTGCTGATTTAAACAAGGCACTGCAGCTGAAACAAGGTCCCGTGGCTGAAACAAGCCACTGTGGCTTGTTTGATTGTGTGAACCAGCCCGTTTTTCATTGTAAAAGTGTCTGCCTATCTGTGCTGCATATTCCAGTGAACCATGTGTTCCATGAATGAAATGCTTAAAGTGGTGTACAATAAAACAGCCAGAGCCACAAAATATGAAATAATTGCAATACTAAAAAGGAAGGTCAGTAAAATGAAAACACCAAACCATATTTCACAATAGCATAAAAGTACAAGCTACAGCCAGAGCACAGCATTATTAACTGAGAACCTGTGTTGGCAGGTTAAAAAATATAATAAATAAAATCATCCAGAAACAATATTTCTGCTGTAGGTTCAACAACAGCAGCAACCGCAACAACAATAAAATACATCTTAACTGCCCAAGACATGTGGCATGAGGAAGAGGAAGAGGAAGAATGTCTGAGTAACGGACTGGATGAGATTGTAAGGTTAAGCTCATTCCAGAAAAGACAATTCATGACTTGGGGAGTGGGGCAGTGGTGGAGGGCTCAGTGGACATGCTAGCTGGGGAAATACCTATCCTTGATGGCTTCATTCTCTGTAGTATAGGCATGTTCGCGGAGCCAGCATTGCTCCTGGATTCTCAAATAGCAGCTATGGCCCAGAGTCTCAGTCTCTCTCTCTCTCTCTCTCTCTCTCTCTCTCTTTTACCATTTTATGTGAACTCTGTGCTCTTATGTCTAAGAAGGGCCATAGCTCATGGGGAGAGTACATGTTTTGTTCTTAAAAGGATCTCTCTTTTCAGGACTGAGAAAGGCTTCTGTATGAGATTTTGGAGGGTCCTTGTCAGTCAGGACTGACAGTGTAAGGCTAGATGGGCAATTGCTAATGGGCTTAGTGTGTGACAGCTTGCTCTATGCTTACCTCTATAAAATTCTCCCTTGTTTGGATTTTCAAATGTTGGCATGTATGCCATTTGGCCTATTTTCAGGTTCAGTTTTCTCCTGAGCAATCTTACAAGGGGCTTGCAAATCTCTTTCACTTTAGTTGTGAGCTTTTCTAAATGAGGCTATTAATTGGCTATTCATTGCAGAGTTCGGATCTGAGCGCTACACAAAGAGTGTTTCCTTTCCTGACTTTCCGCTACACAACCGCTAGGTGGCACTGTGCTATAGTGGAACAGTATAAATACACAAGTGAAAAAAGTGGTTTCTTTCACTTTACAGTTAAATGTTGCATTTTCCCTGCTTGGGGGAAAAAAAACCTCACAGAAAGTGCTTGTTAGACCCAGAAACAAAACCAGAGGGTCATGTCATCATCGTCTAAATAACCTGTAAACAACCATGAGTAGAGAATGATGAGCACATAATAAATGCCTCATGTAGAAAAGCCCTCTGACATCTTTTCTTCCCTTCCCCACCACACTAGTTCTCATCACAGGGTTCTTGCTCAAGTGATTATGAAACAACCTTCCACAACCTGATACCCTCCAGATGTTTTGGACTTTAACTCCCATCAGCCCCAACCAGAATATCCAATGGTCAGGAATGCTGGGAGATGTAGTCCGGAACATCTGGAAAGCACAATGTTTGAGAAGAGTGATCTGCTATCTGACCTTTCTAGTCTCTTATTTAATCCAGTCCCAAGTGTGCCTTTTCAAACATAAATTCCATCAAGTTTGATGTATCTTTCTCCCAAGTAAGTTTGCATAGGGTTGCAGTCTTCGTGTCACCTCCATTATTAAACTCTTTAGTGCATTTTTTCATATTAATACAAACTGTGTTATGTTTATATTTTGATTTTGCAGAGCGCACTGGATTTACTATCCGCCCAGTTGCTGGATATTTATCGCCCAGAGATTTCTTGGCAGGCTTAGCATTCAGAGTATTTCACTGTACTCAGTATGTTAGGCACAGTTCAGACCCTCTTTACACACCAGAACCGTAAGCAACTTTTAAAATATATAGTCCTTGTTACAAATGTACAAAGTTATGCTTATTCCAAATAAAGTGCACTCAGTTTGAAATCTGGGAGGTTGTTCAGACAATCACAAGGATAAAAGAAGACATTGTGTGCACAATCATCAGTTGCATAACTACCCATGTTGCAGAGCAGGTCACTGTGTCGTCCGAATCCAGTGTGCAGTGCAGAGGGAGTGGCTTCATACCCACCCTACAAACCATAACTTGCAGTAGGGGGTTGTAGGGTGGGTACAAAGCCAGCTACGTACAGAACCAATAAAATCATTTAGATTCTGGATTTACCAAACAGGGATGCCTCTCTTAACACTGCCACCAGCATCAACCATTTTTGGCATTTTTCTTGTCTTTTGGCTACTCTGGGGTTTGGTTCGCATGTTTGCTCAGCCTGATGATCCTATGGTGGAGGAGCAGGTACTAGTGTGGCCACTTGAATTGCCAAAAAAGAGGAAATGCATCACCAAAAAGGGGTAAAAGAAGACAGTGATTTGCATATGTTAATTTCTATGTAGAGATGCAAATTCTGAAATAATTATAATTTAAATAGAAATACAGTACATCTCACCATAGTATGGAAGTCTGTGACCAGCCAACCTGTGTGCCTGCTGTTCAGTTGCTAGCTGTTGATGGGCAAGAGTTCTTAAGGTTCATTATCTTTAAACTGGAATTGGAGAGGACATCCTTTCAAACAAGGGATGCTTTCAAATAGAGGACAGTCTTGTAGCAGCCCTTCAAATAGAGGACTGTCCTCTGAAGAAGAGGACACATGGCCACCCTAGCAGGTCCATGTGTTCTACACTATGCACATTAAATTATGTAATGTGCAATGTGGGTGCTTCATGTGGAGGCCTGGTTCATGTGATCTTTCTCCTCTATTGAGGAGGAAGAATTGTGCAAACTGGGCTGACAGGCCTCCATGTGGAGCATCCATGGGGCTGTCTAAATGCATGGAAAGCCCTGGGTGTGTGTGCAGTGGCGCTGCATAATTTAGACAACAGAGAAGCCACCACACAGCCACCCTGGGACTTGTCAGCAAAGCTGTGGAAGACAAAAGTTGGGGACTTCTCCCGACTTTTTTCTCTGGAGCGAGGCAATTATAGCTTATCTGCCATATAGCCTCACTCTGGAGCCCTACATGGTTTGGGTCCAGGTTACCTGCGGGATCGCCTTCTCCCATACAATCTGCCCCACACACTCTAGGCTGACAAGCGTTACCCAGAGGGCCTTCTCTTCTGCCACTCCCAGACTGTGGAATGGCCTGCCGGGAGAGATTCACCAACTTAATAGTCTTCCAGAATTTTAAAAAGCCATGTTCTCTTCCAGCAGGCCTACCCAGTTGAATTTTAAGATGCCTTTTAATAATGTATTAGTTTTATATGTTTTTAATAATTCATTAGTTTTATGTTTTTAATCAGTTTTATGTATTTTATGCTGTTTTGTATTTAATGCTGTTCCCCGCCTCGATCCAGAGGGAGAGGCGGGTAAGAAATAAATTGATGATGATGATTGGTCACCGTCTGCCTGGGCAGAGGGTGGTCCAGCAAGCCGCAGGAAAGCCTGCGCTTCCTCCCTTCTCTGTCTTACTCGCCACCACTCCGCACCAGCGATACCATGGCAGTGGAGTGGCACCAACTAGGTGCCCTCAAGACAGCCCCCATGTTACTCTATGTCTATGTGACACCATTTCCACAACAGGAAAGCGTGTGAACTGGCCCTGTGTAAAACTGCTACATGTTTTCCCCAATCTGCCCCCTTATATTTACATAAACTTACCAGATTTCTAAACCATGTCTTGAACCTGACAAAGTGGCATGTAGCAGATGCAACTTTATGATCCAATACATTTGTTTGTTTTAAGTACCACAGGATGTTTGGAGGAATTAGTCATTCTCATGTTTCCCAATTCTTCCATATAGTGAGAAGTCACTACCTACTTATATTAGGTTGTAGTGTATGTTATTTCACACAGGAATTGCAAGAGAATAACTGCCTGGTTCATCATTAGTTTGTTTTACCCATTTTCCAGAGATACCTGCCATGAGCTTTTAGGTCATGTCCCTCTTCTGGCTGAGCCCAGTTTTGCTCAATTCTCTCAGGAAATTGGCTTGGCCTCGCTTGGAGCATCCGATGAAGCTGTTGAAAAGCTGGCCACTGTAAGTAGAAGATACTGCTCGGTGCAATATGTTCCTCAGTTCCAGTAATACTGCAGTGTTTCTGTCATGTGTAGTTCTGGTATTAATCCCTGGTATTAAAAAAAGAAAAGAAAAGTAATGAAACAGAGTTTAACAATACAGTAGACATTATGCTGAGGGAGTGTGTGATCCAGCCAAATTAAATTCCATTGATTTTAATGGGCTATCTCACTGAAACCAATGGATTAAAAAGGGTTTAACTATTATTTGTTTATTTGTTTGTAAGTATTATATACTGCTGAATATAATAGAATCTCTATGCCATAATAAATTTAAAGTGCCACAACACGACCTTTTCCACACCCAAACAGAATCAAATATAGCAAAATGAGCCCTTCCAGAGGACTGTTGGGAAGGGAAGGGTTAACCCAACCCTCCCTCATGCTGTGCTCCCCCCACCCCAAATAATTGCCCTTCCCCTGCTGCAATCGGGTGATTTGAGTGTGTGAGTGAATGGGTCTGGGCAATCATATGGGGGCCATCTGCCAGCAGTGCAGTTTGGGATGTGGCCCTGCCCAATGCTGGCATCTGGCCCCTGACATGTTTGCCCAGAACCAACTTGGCCCTTGAGCTGAAAAAGATTCCCTACCCCTGAAGGAGATTATTGCAGTCTAGAAAACCCAGTTTTCTAGATTGCACACAAACGGGGCCAGGAAAACAATAGAAAAATGACTCCAACCATGATCAAGATGGCAATCAGAGGCAAGAAGGGGAGATCTGTGGGGGTGAAGGGGTGGTGACAGCCCCTTCAAGATGCCATTTGGTCACCATTGGAGGGGGCTATCACTGGCAAGGGGAAAAGGGCATGGACAGCTGCTTGGCCATGATCACAAATGGCGATCCCCCCCCCCCCCCCGTAAGAGTGGCAGGAGTTTCTGTCACTCTTGCCAAGTGGCTCACTGCTTGATGCTCTTTACACATGATGGGTTGGCATGTCTGGGATCATATGACACACCAACCTATCGTGGGGTAAAGCAACCCCTACTGCAGGTCATTTAGGCTGACCATATGAAGAGGAGGACAGGGCTCATGTAACTTTAAGAGTTGTAGAGAAAAGGGAATTTCAGCCAGTGTCATTTGTATGCAATTAGTTCCTGGTGATATTCCCTCTTCATCACAACAGTTAAAGTTGTAGGCACTATACTAGAGTGACCATATACAAAAGAAGGCAGGGCTCCTGCAACTTTAACTGTTGTGATGAAGAGGGAATTTCACCAGGAACTAATTGCATACAAATGACACTGGCTGAAATTCCCTTTTCTCTACAACTGTTAAAGTTACATGAGCTCTGTCCTCCTTTTCATATGGTCAGCCTAAAGTCATTGGTTATCAGGGTGTTTGGGAAAAACAAGCCACCCTGATAAGAACAGTCTGGGTTTGCATGGCATGCTAACCCATTGGCTCAATTCGGACAACACGTTAAGCAACTGAGGGGAAATAACAACCCACTGACAGTGTGTTAAAGAGGTGGCGATCTACAGAGGACACGCTGCAGCAGGCGCTGCAAGGAATCGGTAACCACCCCGGTTGTTATTAGCGTACTCGGTTCTGACTGACAGCTCGGCTGCCATTTTCCCCGCTTACCAAACTCCGTTAGTCCTCCAGCAGGTATCCCAGAACACACTGCGGCTGAAAATCCATGGGCGCCCCCATTGTAGCCGATACAGGACACGCCTCCCAAACCCCATTGGCTGCCTCAGTCAGTGGGTGGAACTCAGCAGCCTCGGGCAAAGAGGCAGCCAGGAGAAATGGTTGCACCAATACAACAGTCGCACCCCGCGCCCAGCACTGCAATTTCAACGTTGGCACCCATGCCCCAGCCCCCCCACCTCCCTCCTAGAGCATCTTTCGCACACACAGGAAAGAAGGCGAGAGTGGGGTGGCGTAGAAAACTTTATTCAGCAGGGAAACCAGATATGGGCAATAAGGCACATGGGCACTACTATGCCAAGGCAGAACAGTTGCCCCCGAGAAGGGAGGAGGTGGCTGGAAGGCACAGCGGTGAAGAGGGGATGGCCGAGCCCACACCCCCAGGGAGCCAAGCATGGAACGTGCCAAGGGGATGAAGTGGAGAGGGGCGGCATGCCAGGGAGAGATGCCAGTCCACAAATGAAACTGCACAGCCGACGTTCACAGGGGGTGGGGGTAGCGCAGCCAGATCCAGACACTGATGCTTTCACGCACCCGGGACACCTCTGCACGGGTGCGACGCTCTCCAACGGGGCTCGATGTCCAGCCGTGTTGGGCGGATGAGGGGGGGCTCTGGTCGCCACTTCCCCTGCCCTCGTCCTTCTGGGTGATGCGAGGGTGGAGGTGGCAGTGCAGTGGGGGTCTACTTTGGATGGGGTGTTGTTCTCCCTCTTGGTGTGGGGGGGGCTGCCCCTTGCTCCAGGGCGCCTGGGGTTTTTGGTTATTCCGTCTCCCCCTCCCCCCCTTTGCCGTAGTGCCCTTCTGGTGTGCTTCCCTGTCCGTTTGGGTAGCTGACTGGGCACCCTGGGTGAATGCTTGCAGGAGCTGGCCCCTTGTTGAGCTCCGTGCGGGCTGCCTGGTGAGGGAGGCAAGCAACCTGGTTGCTATGGCAGCGATGCTGGGGATCTGTTGCAAGCGTGCCTGAGCAGCCGCCCGCTTTCTGCTGCTCTTGCCGCTCTCCTCTATGGTCTTTTGAGTTAACCTACTCACCTCAGTTGCTTAACCCACGCACCTCTACAGACGACACGTTAGTCAATTGACTTTTAAACAACTTGCAAGTGAGTTGTTTAACTCCGTTGTTTAATTCTCCCGCTTAACCAACTGTTGGTTGTTTATGCGTTGTGTGGCTGAATTCGGACGACACGTTGAACTAATCAACTGACAGCTGTTTAACTTAACAACCGTTGCTTAACGTGTCATCTGAATTGAGCCAATGTGGGCAAGTTGTGCAAACCCAGTCTCAACAACTGAGGGTAGGTTAGCGTGTGGTGTGAACAGCCCCAATGGTAGAGGTATAAATGGCCTATTTAGAGGGAAGTTATCCCATCTCAATCAGAAGGGGAATGGCCCTTATGCCTTCATTTGTTTGTCTGGTGGTTTAGTGACTTCACCATTGAGGCTTGAGTTTTTATGTTATTTTCCATCTAGGAAAGGAACATGAAAACACGTGTTGGTTGAATTTTACTGAGCTGCATCTCTGTGGAAGGCCACTGTTTTCCTTCATTTCTTCCATTCTCTTTCTTCCTAGTGTTACTTTTTCACCGTGGAATTTGGCTTATGTAAACAGGAAGGCCGGCTGAGAGCCTATGGAGCTGGCTTGCTCTCTTCTATTAGTGAACTGAAGGTAAACCCTAAAGCCATCTTCAAACTATAATCAGCAGGTCAGATTATAGGGAAATGGTTTTAAAACTTCCTGCATTCAGAGAAGGCTTTTTACATCAGCGTATCTGCCAAGATGCCCAAATTATTGACTGGAACTGGTCAGTCAGAAAATACCTTGGCAATACTAAGAAACACCCCTTGTTCACCACCAGCAACACCTTACTGGCTTCCAATCAGTTTCCAGATGTAATTCAAGGTGATAGGTTTTGATCTTTGGAGCCTTATATGGCTTGGGGATGGGGTATCTGCACTGTCTGCTTATATATAAATCTGCCTATTCTTTTTAAACTTTTTAATCTTCTTTTTAAACTTTTTAAACTTCTGTTGTTAGCCATCTTGATAAGTGTATATTGAGAGGCAGAATGAAAAAAAAATCAGTCAAGGAATCCGAGGCTCTGCCACAGAATTACTTGCAGGGAATTCTCTGGGATATGTTCTAGGCATCTAGGGTGTACCTGGTTATCTCCTACCTGAGGAACTCCGGATAAGATTCCAAGGAATCCAGAATGCTCTAACTTCACAGTTGAGCACACAATCAAGGGGAAGTGTGGTCATGCTTGGTAGCCCTGTCCTGTACACAGTTTGGATGAAGGTGTGAAAGAGCCGACTGGTGTCTAAACTGTGCAATTGTGAATCCTACTTATTCAAGAGTTTCCAATCACGTGGACACAAGTAGTTCCTTTGCATGTAGATTCTTACACCCTCACCCCGCACATGTATGGGGCATAACCATCAGCTGGAAGAAGGTGCGATTTTGCTCTCTTCCAGTCAAAGTGAAATAGATGAGTGTGCTAATCACTAGGATAAATACTTACCTGGCAGGGGAGACACCATGATCATGAAGATGGTTTTCCCAGGGTGAGGCTCATCCATTGCACTTCGGGTGTGCTGACCCCTGCGATTTCCCCAAATGCCGGAAACTCGACTGCATAATTTGTGTTAATCACTAGGATAAGGCCATGACTACAAATGTAAACAGACAGCTGCAATAGCCCTAGGGGAATTTTAAGCATTGCCATCCCATCCCCTCTGGAAAAAACCCATATATTTTAAATACCTGCATGAGCTGGTTTGAAGCATTCCTTCAGTTAATTCCCAATTAGGGTTTTTTCTTACACCGGGCTCCCTCCTCAGATTATATGAGCAAGCTGATTAAATTGGTAAACTATCATCACCCCAATACTAAATCAGTTTGCTCAGAAATAATGTGACTGAGCTGCACCACAAACTGAACATTGTTAGCGATGCCCTCAACAAGATGGGCAAGCTGCTGGGAGTCTGACCTTCAGCCAGAAGTCTTAAGCAGGCTCTGCAAATGTATAATTTCTTATTAAATGGAACATCACGCTAAGTCCCATGAAAATGTAACCAATTTCAAGAGATCCAGTATGATGAGTTAGATAACAAGGCGTTGCTCAGTTTGGGTGAGAAGTTCATTAATTTATCCAGAAGGAAGCTCGGCACGAGTACAGTAATTAGCAGAAATAATCCTTAAAAGCCAGCGTTTAGCTATGATATAAATTCATTATTTTAAATTACTTGCTATCTCTGAAGATTTTTTTTAATGCTGATGCTCACCATATATGCAAAATGTAATCCTTGCTATTATGCTTTGTCTGACAATCAGCACGCGCTCTCTGGCAATGCTAAGGTCAAACCCTTTGAACCTAGCGTCACCTGCAAGCAAGAATGCATGATTACGACATTCCAGGAAGTTTACTTCAGTTCTGAAAGTTTTGAAGATGCAAAAGAAAGGATGAGGTAATTTGTTAAGTCTTGCTGGGAGACTGAAAGATGCCTACGTTTAGCTTCCCACCCTCTTAATTTTTTTTATAAAGTCTCCTCATATTAATGCGGTTACAGAGTGGCTAAGCAGTGCAGTGTGGTGGCTTAATGCTCAACCATGATTCTGAAAATATCCACATTTCATTTCTTCATATATTAAGTGGCCTTAGATAAACTGGTATTTCTCAACCTCAGCCCTCCACCCCCACCCTGCTCCTGCATTATGGGAATAAAATAATACTCACATACCCCGCAGGGTTGTTGTAAGGATTACAATAAGATAATGGATGTCAAGTACTCACGCTATTTAAATTGGGGGTGGATAACTTGTGGCCCAACAGATATTTTGGTCACAAAGGAGAGAAAAAAGTTCTCAGGTTGCAAAATAGATTTATTGACAAGAAGTTTCTTGTCATTAAATCTAGTTTGCATCCTGAGAACTTGTTTCTTTCCTTTGAGAACCTGCTTTGGATGCTCATCACTTTCTGGTTCTTCTGATTGACCTACAACTCCCATCAGCCCTAGCTAGCCTAGCTAATGGCAAGGGCTGATGGCAGTTGTGACCCTACGGATGTTTTGGCCTACAAATTGCCCACCACAATTTAGATTCTTTTATTATTTATAGCAAATAAATTGCAAGTGTTGCCTTGGGGCTTGCTGGAGGCAGCTCTGCATCATATGGCATTAATATCTTACTCTAATTGGATACAAACATAGCTGCACTCTGAGAATATAGAAACAAATGGTATTTTTATTGTATATAGTTAGTGACCAATGATAGTCCTATGCAGAGTAGGCCCATTGAAATGAATGGGACTTGTTAGTCATGACTAAAGTCCCATTCATTTCTATGGGTCTACTTTATGTAGGACTAGCATTTTGGGCTGGTGCCTAGCTTCACCCCAGACCCTTTACTTTCAACCCTGAGCAGACACAGGTAAATAGTATCACCGCTCCCATAGCTTCTGGCCTATGTGGTGCTGAATTTCCCAATCGTCCCTCAGCCTACCTTGCTCTCAATTTAGATATAGATCCCATTAGCCACTTTCTCAGACTTTCCATTCTTGGGTATACACTTGGCAAGCATTGCCTTCAACACAGAGTCTCCTGTTGTCCCAGTCTTTGACTGTAGGGCCTAACTAGGGGAGGGGAACTTTTAGCCCTCCAGATGTTGTTGTACTGCTATTCCCACCATCCATCACCATGGATACTGCTAGCTAGGGTTGATGGCAGCATCTGGAAGGCCACACATTGCCTAGCCTTGGCCTAAATGCTTCTGCTCCCTCTCTATCTTCTCCTGCCTAATGTCCACTTCCTTTGCTCCCCCATTTTCCTTCCTCCCTCCCTCAGGCCCCACCTCTGCTTCTTAAGTCCTGGAACCAGAGGCTCCACCATTCTGCTTCTTTCCCCTAAGTTAGTTAAGCCTTGTGCATCCTCTGTGCTCCTGCTGAGGACTCACCAGGGGCCTTCATCTTCTGGCCATTTCCATGTGTTTATTTAATCCCTAGTCTCAATGGATTTGTTGTTCTCCCCCCCCTCCCCACCGCCCCATTCCCTCTTTCCTACTCTTTCATTGTATCATCCACAGCCAGTATCACATCTGCCATTGTTTTTCACTATGAAAGCGACTCTCCCTCCCTCCCTCTGCTTGATAGATTATAAATACATTTCTGCTAAACTATGGCAATCCTTGAGATATTGCTGTGCATACATACAAGGAATGGTCATTGGCTGAAACCTACATTCTGAACGTTTAAGCTGACTTTCATCAGAAAGCTTTTTCTTTTTTCCCATCTGAACAGAGAGTTTGCCAAGACAATCAAGCGCCCTTTTGGAGTATATTATAACCCCTATACACAAAGTATTCAGATCTTGAAAGACACAAGGAGCATTGCTAATGTGGTGAATGAGCTACGCCATGAACTGGACATTGTCAGTGAGGCCCTCAACAAGATGGGCAAGCAGCTGGGAATCTAACCCATCCAATGACCATCGGCTACTCTGCACTCAACAGCTATGGATTTTGTCTCATTCAAGGCATGAAAATACTCTGTGTGTGCTTTATGAAGAATGCCACTTTCCAAAAACCAAAGGATGAACGAAGGGGAAAGATGTTCTTAATTTATGGTCTCCTGGAAGCATTCATATCAAGATTTACATGCTATTTCTCCCTTTCTGTTTTCTGGTTTTTCCTCAGTATTTTAGAAGGAAAGCAGACTTAATTTGATATGGGATCTTAGGGATGGCTACAATGAAAGGCTAGTGTCCATATAATCCAGGTTCTTACAGAGTATCCACTGGGGTGGCAGGGGCCACAAATGTGTGTGCACCTATTCATGCGCAGAACTTGCATGCTTCTCCCCCCCCAGGGTTTACCCCCTCACACACACAAACTCTTACAACAAACAATCTGATAAATTACCAGAGCAATTAACCATAGAAGTCATATCACAGTTTTTGTTGGAAGACCCAAGCTGACATACAGTTAACTTAGTTAACCCCAACTGTAGGTGCTCCTCTAATAGGTTTGAGAAGAGAGACCGAATAAACAACAGATCCAAGGCCGAAGCCCCCTCCCGTCCCCATTCACCCCAACCTGATCATCAAACAAGAGAGGAAAAAATGTTCCAACAATGGGTTCTATGGTTCCCACAATAGAACCCTTGTTCCTACAGTGCCCTAGAAAGCAGCAGGAACCTTTGAGCATGGCTTCCTAGGATGCTCTAGGAGAGACTTCCATGGCAGGAACCATAGACCCCATTCCTAATGTGTTTCCCCTTTTTTTGTGGCAGAGGATGCTGGGAGAATTGGGGGTTGCTAGGCAGGGCTTGAGGGACTGCCCAAAGCTTGTAATTTGCACCCCTGATACAGTCCATTATTCTGTAACCAATGACATCTAATATTAGCTGCTACTCAAGATGGAATAAAACCTTAAACCATGTAGTGGTCATGTTTCAACAAGGTATCCTGCTTAACCTCCAATAATTTTTTAGTTCAAGCACTAAGGCTGTACTCGTATACACACTTACCTGGAAGTAAGGCCCATTGTAGAACTTATATCTGATTAAACTTTTATAGATATTATTATTATTATTATTATTATTATTATTACATACCATTTCTCATGTTGCATTATCCCTAAATATGAATACACTTGCATGTAAGGGAACAGAGAGCTCATACTGTAAGAAGATGAAGGATTGTTGGTTGTCCCATTATACTCTTATTTGGTTACCTGACCTATCTGGATGCAAATATAATGGGCAAAGGTGAGGAACTTTATACTAGCAAGCAAAGTGCATCCTTAATGTGTGTTTGTAGGCCAAAATATCCACATTTTGGCCTTCACAAGCACATATCTTCATAATTTGATTGCAAGATCAACTAATGACTTGCATGTGTGAATGAACTAGATTAAGTCACCCAGGTAGAACTTTATTATCTCTTGATGTCTATTCAAACACTACACTTGTCCATGGATAGGGTGACCATATGAAAAGGAGAACAGGGTTCCTATATCTTTAACGGTTGTATAGAAAAGGGAATTTCAGTAGGTGTCATTTGTATGCATGCAGCACCTGGTGAAATTCCCTGTTCATCACAACAGTTAAAGCTGCAGGAGCCCTGCCCTCTTTTGTATTTTGTCATTCTAGTATATACTCTCCTCTGCCTGGGGAACCTGCATGCCACCCACCCATGTTGCTCATTGCAGCTCTTCTGGCTCCACGGCCTGAGGCCCTTTTCCAGCCAACATAGCTCTTCAGACAGCTGGCCTGGCCAAAATGCTTGGCTCTGGGGGGGGGGATCAGAGTTTAAACTCTACATTTTACTTCAACCCATGTTTGAATAGTGACACTGAGTGTGCAAGAAAAACCCAGTGGGATGTTCCATATGCCTGACCTCACATTTAAATGGGGGCTCTCAGCTGCTACGCATGTGGCATTAGCATACAAACACATTGCCCACCCAAGCATGTGTCAAACTCACTCTGCACGTACAGCTGAGATTATCTGGTTTAAATGTAATGCACTGGTAAGCTTTTTGAATCTTTTAACATTAAATTTATATCCCACCTTCTTTCAGTGGAACCTATGGTTGCAGACCTATTTGTTTCAAATAGTCTTCAATTGAGATGATTTTAGAGGCTGCCTCTACAAGAGAGGTTTAAAGCTCTTTCAAGGCGCTTTAAAAAATTTACCTCTACAAGAACGGAGCGCAAATCGGGCGTAGAGGCGCGTTATCTCTCCAATTATGCGCATTATCGAATGTGCGTTAAATAGCGAGTTTTATTTTGCTCCGGCCGTTAAAGCGCATTTTGACTATGTGAACAAGCAATTCTCCGCATTAACAACTTGTAAAGCGCATTTTGGTCATCCGTTAATGCGCCTCGCCGCCTCTCGTGCAGAGGTATTAGGTGTAAATGCGCTTCAGCGATTATGCGCATAATCGCCTAACCGGGTGCAAAAGTGAATCCTTGTAGAGGGGACCTAAGTTTGCTGCTGGCGTTTAGAGTACTAAGTTTTTTGGGAAAGGGGGTTGCATTGTTTGAACTGTTTTAAAGGGTTTGTTGGCTGTAGATATGATAAAATGGTTTTGCCTTGAATTTTGATGTTTATAATCTGTTGTTTTACATTATAATATTATTGGAATTGTGATTTTATCGTGTAGTATGTTCTGTAACCCACCTTGAGAGGACTCTGTCCTGAAAGGCAGTCTATAATAAAATATTTCTTTTGAATTTTGGATGATGTACATGAATTTCCCAGGCAGCCCAGGTATCGAGTGCTTAGCTTGAGCAAGATTGCTGCATCATATGTCTTCAGACAAATAACATTACATGCCTCTAGCACCTCTTTTAAATCATGCCCTCCAAATTCAATTTTGTTATATTTATGTTATTAATTCGTACACTGTTATAAATCATAGCACATCTCGGGACATCATACTGCAAGCCCTTTCACAGGTCTTTTACCTGTAGCACGGGGCGAACAGAGCGCGCGAAAAGTGCGCGACTGGAGGGGATCAAGCGCCGCCTACGGCCGCAGGGAGGACGGGCACCTCCTCCGGTCTCCAAGCGAGCGCTTCCGTGAGTGGCTCCTCCTGTTCTGTTACTATGGACGTCGCACGCGAGGCCTCGACGCAGGCACTGTTCTCTTGGGTAGGTTCCTGCCGTGACATCAAGAAGGCCGGAAGCAGCGGTCATATGGGCATGGGGAAGAAGAGAGGGTCGGGCTCTTTATTGCTTCGTGAACGGGGCGGCGGGAGCGCGTCGGATTTGTCTTTTGCAATTAAATGTTCGCATTCTCCATGCCGTTGTTTAATTCTCAATTAACACTGCTCAGAGGGTAGCCGTGTTAGTCTGTTGCAGCAAAAACTGCCTGTTTACAATGATCTTTCTCTCCCCCCCCGCCCCCATATACACCTTATATGAACCTGAAACGCTCAACTTTATGAACTTGAGGAGGTGGACTATGATAGCCTATACCAGAATAAAGGTGCTCAGTCTTTAAGGTGCCTCAAGGCTGGCTGTTGTTTACCTCCAGTTAAGGGCACAATCCTATGCATGTTTCGACAGGAAAAAGTCCTACAACTCCCAGCATGCAGCTTCTAAGACTTCTAAATGTTTTTCATAAACATAACCTATATTGGAGAGATGAGTATCTTTCCCCCAGCTCCTCTGGACTACTGGAACAAGCAGATAAGATGTTATTGACAAACCCAATATCTCTGAAGGGATCCATCTATCCGTTCAATTTGATCTGCAGCAACGCTAATCGATTTTCTGTGTCGATACCTTAAAAAAACCCCAAACCCAAAATTTAAACTGGCTTTGTATCGTTAACACCTGCAAACCAACAGGTGAAGCTTTCCCGTCATTTAGTCTCCATGCTAGGCTAGGCACGTAAGACATTCCAGGTTCTCGTTGATTGATTCTCAAAGCCCGTTGATTAGCTCCTGTCGAGCTGTTTTTAAAGATACAAAGCTGCTGTTCACAGTAGAAGAAAGATGGTGACGCTATTCAGAAGTGTGAGCTATTCATTTAATTTACAAGAATTCTATCATAGAATTCCCTCAGAAGCTTTGAAGAGTCTCAACTGAGACAGAATTTATGGGATGTTTCTTTTCAGGCTTGTTCACACGGCTTGGGTATCTCATTTTGAGAGTCAGAAGTGTTTCTTTTCCGCCTTCCCAAACCCACAGTCCAGGCTTCTGCTGCTCCCTGCTGGCTAGAGATAAAAGTGGATCCACATTTTACTAACACTTGTGGTTTGTTTGCTGGTAGTGTCTGATGAATGTGAGTTAGATGTTTTGCCAGTACTTGATGCCTATCCATCTGCCAGGTCCCTGACACAGTATCCTCCCCTCATTTTTTAAATCCCAGGGATTAGCCTTAGAATTTAAGATATTATAATAATAAAGAAAAACAAAAAGGACTCTTCTGGCAATTTAAGACCAACACTTTAAGCCATCATGCATTTTTCATGGATCAGAGTCTACTCCTTGCATAAGTGTTATCCTGAGCTGGCAGGTGCATGTGTGTGTATCAATCTACATGAGTGTAGGGCAAAGGAAAGAAAAGTTAAACTGGAGGGAAATAAAATTCTGACTCTGATAATTATGTTAAAGCTTAGATGTACGTAAAATACATTGAGTGATTGTTCGCAAAGTAATATGGATAAACATCCTGACATTGTGGGATAAAAATCTGTAACCTCAATTCAAGCCATAGATGAGACATAATTGAACTTGATAAGTATTAATTCAGAGTTTTCATGCTAGATTCTCCCTTTGAAGTTCCTTTGTTCAAGGACAGCCGCCTTAAAGTCAGTGGTTGTGGGTCCTAGGAGGCTGAGATATCGCCAATACTATTTTCTGAATATTGCCCATTCTGATGGTAGGTTTATGCCCAATAGTTCTTTTGTATAAATACAGACCTGTTTGTCCTGGGTTGAATGCAGAAAGGTGGTGACGGCAGGTGAAAGTATATATCACATTGGAAGATGAGCAAGTGAATGCTCCCCTAATGATATGGATGGTATTCTTAGGTCCTGTAATAGTGTTACCTGAGTAAATATGGGGACAGAGTTGGCATCAAGGTGTCTCACAGGGTCTGGCCCCTGTGTTTGTGTCTAATATGTGACCTGTCGTTGCTGATGTGCAGTAGTTTCATATTAGCCTGTTGTCCGTAAGATAGGAGAAACTTACCATACAAGTCTATCTATGAGAGGGAAGTATCATTATCCAGGAATGGCTACAGATGACTGATGGTACTTTGGAGTAGTTTTAGCTGGGAGCTATAGATGGCAAGTCATGTTCTGTCACTTTCTCTTCTAGATGTGTCCTGTAGTAGATTATTCCTGGGTACCAGTTTTTCCTTGTTGATCTGTTTTTACTCATTCGATGAATGAGTATTGTATTCTAAGGAATGCCTGATGTAAATCCTAAATTGAGAAATCTGTCTGATGAGTCAGAACAGATGCAATTGTATCATAGAGCTTTGCTGTAGTCATTGGGTGCTGTGGCGTGTTCTGGGTGGAAGGTGAAAGCACGCAGATATATCGAGCTGTAAGTAGGTTTCTGAGTTAGGGTGGTGCTTGTATGTCCAGAAAATGCACCTGCTACATGGACTGAGGTTGATGGTGGGGTGGAAGTTATCAAAGTCCTAATGAAATTTGATGAAACTGTCCATTAGTCCAGATGGTAAAGGTGCCACCAGTGTATTTTGCGTAGAGGAGAGGATTTTGGGGACAGGAGCTGAGAAAACATTGTTCTCTAAGTTAGCCATGAAAATATTGCCATGTTGTGGAGATATGATCTGAAGTACAAAGTGGCAGAGCCTGATAGCTAGATATGCTGTAGCACCATCAGAAGTGATGTTCCTAATAGTTTGCAGTCTATCTTTGTAGAGGATGTTGATGTAAAGCTGCCTTTCCCAACCTGATGCCCTCCAAATGTTTTGGACAACAGCTCCCAGCATTCTTGACCATTGGCTCAGCTGGTTGGGGCTGATGGGAATTGAAGTTGAAAACATTTGGAGGACACCAGATTGTGACATGCTGGTATAGAGAGACTCAATGTCCTTGGCTAGGATGATATTCTCTGGGAAATATCAGCAACAAACAGCGACCACTTGATTTTTAATAGACAAGGGAATGTGGTTGAAAAGAAGAGGCTGCAGTAAAACAGTGCCATCTAGTAGCGGATTAAAAACCTGTTTTAAATAAATCGTGGATTTAATCTGTGTTAAAATAAAACAAGATTGCTGGGGGAAAGGATGGGAGCGGTCAGTTACGAGAGTGCTGGGGGAAAGGACTTTTAGTAATCCCCAGTGTCTCTCACCACAGCGAACACCCATTTACCTTAGAGAGCTCCCAGGGTAGAGTATGTGGATTCCCAGCACCCTCTCCAGTTTAAAACCAAGAACTGCCATCTGTTCCTGCCCCTTTTTACTGTGATCATTGGTGCACTTGCTTGACTATAGTTCTGATGGAGCTGAGGAAAGTGAATTGAAGGATAAGGGCTAACTTTGCCTTAAAACAAGTGCTGGTGTTTGTCGAATAAGGCTAAGTATCCCTGGTTGCAATGGCCTCTGGTCTCTTCTTCTTTTAGAGAGCACCACTATTTTTAAATGTGTAAAAAAGTCGTATGATTACAACCATGCCTCAGAGTAAGCTGGTAGCTCCTGTAGGTCTTATTAAACCATTTTTCTGCAAGAAAGATTAACGTTTTCATCAAGCATTAACTCAGATTTCTTTTACATTGGCCCTAGAAGCACATGTAAAATCTGAGATGGCTGGGATGTATATTTGTTTTTTCCCCTTCCAAATTATCTCCCGTTTGCACAGCATTCATCTGGGAGAGTGTCTATATGATACCATTTTAGCTACTGATACCCCACAAAACCTGTAGCATCGCCGCTGCAAAGCAGCACTGATAGGGTTATTTGGCAGGAGTGAGTGCAAGCTATCCAGCCAGGGAAATTTGCAGTGCCCTTGTCACATGGCAGTAATGGACAGCAAATATCGAGTGACTGAAAACCTGCAAAAGCATTTTTGTTGTTGTTTTGTTTTCTGGCAACTCTGCACAACATTATAGCTTTGAAAGCCTGTAGCTGCACAGCTGCATTGCTACAGTTCATTGATTTTAGGTATTATGCATAATAACTGTCTTTACTTTAAAGTCGCCATGGCAGCCATTAGTAAATGTTCACCTAAAGCCCACCTCCTGCCCTGTATTCTTGCTCCTACCCTGCACTGGGATGCTCCCCTTAACTCTGCCCACTCTCTTAATCCGAACTGAAGCCACCACTGACACACGTATAAACAAGCGTGAGGACATCAGAGCAAAGTAAAAAGTTGCAGTAAAATGACACATCGAAAATGTGCAGCTTTGTGGGGAAAAATACGATGTGGCTGCGAGTTGATGGCTGTGTCATATAAACAGTGGAGCACAACTGCACAGCCACGACGGAGTATATGCGGTGCAGGTCAGATGCACTTCTTAGGAATGCATGTTAAAACTCTCCAAGGTGGCCAAGATTTGTGTTGTTGGATAACACAGAATGACATTTCATTGTAAAAATAATGGATGTCAATATATGTGTGTCTGATCCTAAATTTATATTTCAGATATACCTTTCATTGAAATTGATGTGACTTGCTTCCAAATAATAGCAAGAACCAATAGATAGATGCTTGTCAATTTTAGGAGCTTTATACTTCCAGATTGGGAGGAATACAACACACATAACCATTCATAAGTGACATTGGCAAGAAAACATAAAGCTTTCTGGAGAGAGAGGGTCCAAGGGCTAATAGTTTCACTAAATCATAAAGTCTAGAGTCTCTGACTTGCACTATTAACTGCATGAGCCTGGAAGACTATAAAATCCTTGATAACAAACAGCAGAAGTTTATAGGGCATTATTCATGACACAGGATTACTATAAAAATGTCAATAGTGATGCTATATTTGGGCTGAAATAATGTCAAATACTTTGCCAGACAGTGAGGTGGTTAGAATTGCATCAGGCACCACTAATTCCAATTTATAATTTTAACTAATTTTATTCATTCATTTATTTAATCAATTTATAGACCACCTAACTATAGCTAAAAGGCCATCTCAAAGTGATTTGCAACACAAAAGTTTAAAATACAAAATGTCCATAGTTAAAACATTTAAAAATGGGGAAACATTATAAACAGTTACAAACATTTTAAGCAAACATACAACCAAAACAACCCATTCTTAATTAAAACATTGAAAATTAGAGGATTAACAATCAACAAACTGGACAGTGCAGTCAGTCAGGGAAGGCTTGTGTGAAAACATACGTCTTTAACAGTTGTCTAAAGCATGCCACAATTGCTGCTTCCCTCATACCAAGGGGGAGGGCATGCTACAAAGTGGGAGCCACCACGGAGAAGGCCTATTTCCTAGTTGCTGCCAGATGGGCTATATTGTTGGGGTTTTTGGAGTAGTTGGCGCTCAGTGCTACCACTGTTAATGTAATTAAACTCTGAGGGACTTCCCAAAAGGTGCAGCAGCATATAGACCCAAAGGTTCCCCATTAAATTTTTGTCTCATCCTAATATATATATATTTATTAAAACCTATTCAACAACACCCTAGCAAATTGGAACTCAAACAGACAGCCAGTGTTTTGTGTAATGGATAGAGCTTTGTACTTTGATTGGCTTGGCTTTGAATCCCTGATTGCAGTGAAGATCATTGGGTGATCTGGGGTTGGTCCCTATAATCTATCCCATAGGGGTAGGATATAAATGAGATAAAATACATAATATTAAGGATCTAAGAAATATAGAACTAGAATTCAAAATACAATTTGTTTGACTGCAAAATATGCACAGGTGGAAAACTGGAAATCCTTCAATGAACCAATGTTTATTTCAACCAGTCCACCACTCTTTTGACCCCTCTCTGTATACAGGGAGCAAACAGCTACGGACAACTTGGTCTTGGTCATAAAGAAGACATACTCCTGCCCCAGGCCCTGAAGGGATTTCTCTGTAATCGGAAAAACATCAAAAGCATTACTGGAGGAGGAGGACATTCTGCCATTCTTACTGGTAAGAAAGCAGCATTAATGTTTCCTGCACATTGCAATGGATAACATCTTTGCAAAATTTAATTTTGTCAAGTCTCTTGAGTTCCACACTGCCACCTATATGTGACACATAAAGGTTTCTTAAGAACTGTAGTTTTCATTTTTCTTTAAATTGAGAGGACGGAATGCTATTTGTATCTTCAGCCAATACATAAAGTCTAAAATGAATCAGGTAACATATAAATTACCACATGGCAATAGATCAACATTTCGTTTAATGATATGACCAGATCTGGAGGCCTGGGGAAATTTGTAACAGGGCACAATCCCATGCATGTTTCCCTGTATGCCTGCAAACTTTGTGGTTCACTTGAGCATGCTTATACCTCCCTTTTGTTCCTCAGTGGTCCCATTTGAAGTACAGTATTATTGCCTGAGTTTTCTGCTAGAAGAAGTGATGCTCAGGATTGCAAGGTTCAACTGGTGTTCATCCCCTTTTCTAGTTCTATTACATCTGTTGTTGAGATCGGGGCGACGGGCTGATGTTTCAGTTCCTAAGATACTAGCTCCTTATAGGCACTGTCCATGTCAGGGCTAGGTAACCTTTTGGTTATCCCTAGCCCTGGCATTATCCCTCTCGCAGATTCTCTCTCTTCTTGCCCATTTCCCTTAGATTTCCTTCTTCCTCCCTCCACTGATCAAGATTTCATGCTTTCTGCTGCTGCCTCTCTCCTCCTCCTCCTTTGTCCCCCATACTACTTCTGCCACCCATACTACTTCTGCCCCCCATATCTTCTCTTGCTTACCATCACTCTCTGCTCGGAATTTCCTTTCCCTCCCCTACTACCTCCACTTTTGCCTACCTCCGTCTTTACCTAAGCAGCCAGGAAGCAGAAAGTCAGCAGATTGGGCGATAAGTCTCCCAATCTGCTGGCTTCCTCTTATCTCCTAGTATGCCGATTTTTTGCTTCCTTGCTACTGAAGTCAGGGTGGAAGTAGGCCGAGGAGAAAGGAACTCTGAGTGGGGTGGGGAGGGGTGGGGAGAGGAAAAGGAATTCTGAGGTAGGCAGTATTAGCAGTGGTGGGAGTGAATGGGGGGCACATTTAGTGGCAGGTGCATTTAGTGGTTCTGGCAGGTGTCTATGCACTCATGGGTGCTGCATTGCCAACCCCTGGGTGTTTTGATCAGTCAGAACATTCTACAACCACACTTCAGCCTTTGTATGATGCTCATGGAATTCAGGTTTCCCTCTCCCCCCCACCTCAAAGACAATAGTGGAACAATTTCCAATATTGGGGAGGGGGAGAAGCCAGGCTACTGCATTCAACTTTTAAATCACTTTGATAAGACGTAAGTTTCAACACAGGGAAAGCTTAGTGCATGGAATTTAAAAGGGACCCCCTCTTTAAATAAGAAGTTCATAAAATGGAAGATCGTTGCTGTGGTGGGTAATATTGCTGTTGTTTTCCATTACAAAAACATTGCTAGATGAGGAGTCATTTGCTGGAGTTGTACAAGGCAGGAGAACGCAACCTCCAAAGGAACAGAAGAATTAAAAAAAACCCCAAAAGAACACAGGCTAGAATTATATCACTTTCATTATTTACACATCCTTAAAAAACCTGTTCAGTAGGCAACTGCCTGCATGATCAAATCCACATAGCGTTTAGGAGAAAGTGTTATATTTTTCAAGATACAAAATATCATGCTCTGAGTGCTCAAAACTGGAAAAGGTGATGTTCCTATAAGAGAAGCGCAGTCTTGAAGAAAGACTTTAGGACTGTGGATGACAAACAAGAAGCAAGTGTGCATTTATTGTACAATAAAAATGCATCTGATGGAGTAGTCCATGAAGGCTCATGCCAAAATATATGTAAGCCTTTGCAGTGTCACAAAACTGTTGCTTTTCGTGGAGAAAAGCTTTAGGGTTGCTGTTCAGATTATCATAATTTCCATGATCATGCTGATCTATCTTTTTTGAAGCTGATGAGCTATTCAAAGACTCAAAGAATGCTAATGAGCTAATTGACTATAAATCTGTCTGAGACTTATTCTGGGATCAGAGATGCTTAGGCAGCGCATATGGACCCCCACAGTGTGCGTGTGCTGTGGTAGCACCTGTGATACTAATCTGTTTGCTCAGCATTGAACCTTTGTACTTTCGGTGCCTAGGTTAGTGCTCAGGCAGTTGTCTCAGTGGAGTTCAATCGTGTGTAAGTGTGATTGGGGCTGCTTTTCCAAAAGTGTTTCATTTTAACTTAGGGAGTGTCTAGTGGCTTGAGAAGTTTCTGAGGTGTAATTATGAGATTTAAATGCTAGCAGAGCAAGGGTGAACTTTCATTCATTTATTTGTCCATTCATTCATTACATTTCTATACCAGCCAATAGCTGAAGCTCTCTGGGTGGTTTACAAACTTGTGGCTCTCCAGATGATGTTGGACTACATCACCAAAATTGAACTCCAGCAACATCTGGCAGGTCACAGGTTCTCCATCCCTTTAAAAGAGGAAGGAAGGACTGTGCATTGGTAGCATGAAAATTCCCCCTGCATTTTTTGAAGAAATACTGGATCTTAACGTACAAGTGATTATTGAGGCAAAGTATCAATAAGGTTATATTTTGCATCTATTGCACATATGCCTGACAGTACTTGTTCATTTTGCAGACACCGGAGAACTCTTTTTATGTGGCCAAAATAAAGATGGGCAGTTGGGACTTGGCCATGCTGAAGATGTGATGCTATTTACATTATGCACTGCTCTGTCTGGTTGTCCTGTCATACAAGTTTCCTGTGGTTGGGATTTTACAGTCATACTTGCCGGTAAGAACATAGGAAGAGTTCTGCTGGATCAGACCAAAGGCCTATCTGGTCCAGAATTCTCTTCCCATAGTAGCCAACCAGATGCCTCTAGGGAAGTCCAAAAGCAGGACATGAGGGCAATAGTACTCTTATGCCTATGTTCCCTAGCAACTGGTATTCTGAGTAGGGATGAAGAAATCTATACATTTAGTTTTTTCTTCATTTTGCATTTTTCCATTTGTATGTTTGGTTTGTTCTGATCTTTGAATTAATTTTTTAAAAAAAGGTTGCATGAAAATTCATACATATTTTTGTATGTGTATTCACACACATACATTTTTCTTTCCAGTTTTGCCTAATGTACATATTCTTAGAAACAATTTTGTTACAATGCATTTTTAATGGTATTTGTACTTGTATACGCATTTATGTGTGCATTTTTGTGTGAGGGTTTTTTTACTTTAAAAATAGTATTAAATAAATAAATAACCCCACGTCATACACATATTTGTATGCATTTGTTGATTGGAGAACTCAATTTTAAAATTTAGAGAAGATTTCAGTTTGTGAATTGGTTTGAAAGTGTAAAATTAGGTACATTTGCATTGGAATGCAAATCAAATAAATTTCTCCCCCATCCCTAATATGGAGGCAAACTACTTCTGCTTCTGGAGGTGATATATAACCTTCATGACGAGTAGCCACTGATTGCCTTATCCTCCATGAATTTGCCTTATCCTATAAACAATATGTCTATTGTTGTGAACTGCCCAGAGAGCTTCACCTATTGGGCGGTATTGAAAAGAAAAATAAGAATCCCCTTTTAAAGGCATCCCAGTTTTATTTTTATTTATTTACATTTATATCCTGCCTCTTTTCCTCTTGCAAGGAACTCAAGGAAGCTTATGTAGCCTCCTCCTCTCCATTTTATCCTCACAACTACCCTGTGAAGTAGGTTTGGCTGAGAGTTATTGGCTCAGTTCAGACAACACATTAGTCAATGCAGGGAGTACTCCCCACACAACATATTCTAACTCCACTGTTGTGTGCCTGTGGGATACCGTGAAGTTGAGTAAAATCCATCGTGACATTTGATTAACAGTTCCTTTGCCCTCTCTTCTCCCCCGGTCATCCCAATGGTATCCCTCAGCCATTGCTGTAAAAAGACAATCCTGGTGGCTCTCCTAGAGTGGCACTCGCACCTTTCACTGCTTTTGCCAGGGAACTCTGTAACCAGTGGGAAAGGTCAGCACAACGGAAAACTCCATGGAGCCCACCACACAACACAACGATTGTGCAGGAGCTCTCCTCTGCACAGCATGGATATTCTGCATGGAGTGTTTTCCAAAATATCTCCACCATTACATGGAGTTTTCCCACCAGACAACACATTTCTCAACATGGTGTGAAAACTCCATTGTGGAGTTCTAAAACCACTGTTGCCTAATATGTTGTCCGAACTGAGCCATTGACTGGCCCAAAGTCACCCAGTGAGCTTCATGGCCAAGTGGGGACTAAAGCCTGTATCTCCTGAGCCCTAGTCTAGCACTCTAACCACTATGCCACATTGGCTTATGGTCATCACTACATCCTAGATCTATTATTAGGGCAAAAACTATAATCACATGTAGTAAAAGCACCAACTTCTGTGGAGGCCTCCATAAATGCCCAAGAGCTTTACAGTGTTTTATATGAAAAATCACGAGGATGCAAAATATTGGGTGTTTGGAAATTATTGTATGTTTAGTTGAGTGCTTGTTTAGCATAATGATTAAAAAAAGTGGTTGTGAATACAGATTCTTGTGACTCACCAAGAGGCCATTGTGTCACGGGGCACAATTTAGAAAAGCTTACATACAACAAATTCATAAAATAAGTGGATCTTCCTTAAATTAGTAGTACTTGTAGCAGTTCATTCCTTTGCTTTCAACGGGATGTTGATGTGATTAGTGCTTGTTGGATCATACCTGCTATTTCTAACGGGGAAAGGAATGCCCTGTATATAAACTTGAGGTAGACAATGAAGTTGTTGCAATGTACTGGTCTGTCTTGTAGGAAATGGCCAGATGTTCTCCTGTGGATCTAATTCCTTTGGACAATTGGGAGTTCCTCACACTTCTGAAGGATGTACTTTCCCGGAGAGAATTGAGGTAGGGTGCTTGAGAAAATGGCGCTGTGCCAGCACGAGCATTTTAATTAGCCATTTTGACAAAAAAGTATTAGACTTACTATTCGGTTATAAAAATACGGTGTCTCCTTCCCCAAGCAACATCGCTGTAGATCCGCCTTCCTTAACCTTTAACTCCCATCAGCCTCAGCTAACATGGCCAATGGTCAGGACTGCTGGGAGTTGTAGTCCAAAACATCTGGAGGGTACCAGGTTGAGGAAGGCTGCTGTAGGTCAGTGTTGCAGATCTTGATCTTACTTTGTAGCATGCATGTACTCCATATTTAGGAAAACATCTTGACAATTCTACTATTGAGATATAATTATTTTCAGCAGTATATACTTCCCAAAGGGAGTGTAAAGAGTGTTTCCCCCCCTTCCTTTGTCCTATAGTCTTTACAGGAGAGGGTGATAAATGTTGCTGCTGGACTGAGACATGCACTTGCTGTCACTGGTGAGTTACATCTTTGCTATGTTTTAATACTTTGTTTTTTAGCGAAGAGCTTGTAATAATAATGTAAAAAATGCTATACCAGGTATAGGCCTGTTTCTCCAGCAGTAATTGCTACATGATTCAGAGGAAGACGTGAAACAAGGAAGAATTCATTTTCAGTTATTCATTGACAGTCAAAGACTTTATTTTAATATATTTTAGAAACTTGTTTATTATCATTGGCCATTACTTTAGCCCCTAGTTAAGTGTTCCAGATGTGGCTCAGTTGATTATTAAGAGAATTTGCAATAGTAGCATTAGTAATGGAATTAGTAATAATTATATGGGCTCTTGCCTTAGGACCTTTAAACTGTAAATCTATTTAGTGGCTTACCTTTAAAATAAAACTCTGGAATTAAATATGAATGTATTCCTCTGGCACTATCTGTAATAGTACAGAATGTGGCCATTTGCATCCTTATTCAGGGTAGGTAGTTGGATCATATTATACCAATTCTGTACCAGCTGCACGGGTCGTCAATGTATTTCTAGACCCAATTCAAAGTGCTACTTTTGACATTAAGCTTTAAATGGTTGGGGTCTGGGTTATTAATAAGCCTGCCTACATCCATATGAACATGCTTTAAGATCACCTTCCGGGATCCCACTCACTAACCTTTGCCATGACTCGCTGACCTTATAGGCCTCTTCCAACTCAACTATTCTATGAAATCCGCCCCCTCCCCTGGAATTCCCACCTGACAGATATTTGCCATATCCGTTTACGACCTGTTTAGATGTACAGTTGAAATATTGTAAGCTTGTTCCTAAAAAAAAAAGAAGAAAAAAAAAGGGGGATATGTGATTTGGCTCTGAATTGGATGCTGGTATAGCATATTGGGGTGTTGAAAATTTTACAGTTAAACTGTTCTACTGTTATAATGCATGTGTTAAATATCTTCCAAGTTTATCTTTTATGTTAATACTAAAAGTATTAACATACTCTTCTGGTTCTATTATCAGGGAATAGCCCTTAACATTAAAAATTCAATTCCTTTTGCATGTACATGCTGAAAAGAAAATGGTTCAGTGTTCCAGTGGGGAATTGGGATGGCATCTCAGGCAAAGCGGGCATGCCAAGGGGAAATGGTTCCATCCTTCTTGAGGGCAAAAGAGCCTTGCCAAGTAACAGGTTTGTTTTCTAAAACATATATTGTATTTCTGCATGTAAAATATTAGGTACCAAAATGTTTATGATATGATGTCTTATATGTTCACTTGGATCCACAAATTTGGGTTTGACATAGTAGTCAATGGCTCCCAGTGCTACAAGGCCTTGCTGCATTGTGTTTTCCACACCATCATACTATCTTAGCCTAGTCCAAATACAAAACTAGGCTTTCCCCTTTTTGCAGAATACGTCACCCAAATCCCATCCCTCGCTGCTTGACAGCTGAGCGACCCAAAGACAGTGTTGGAGGCCAAAGCAGGACTTCCCATTCCTTATCTGCCTTTGCATCTTTCTACTCTTAGCAGTATGATGGGATGGGATATCTGAAGGAACACAGCACCCCAAGGTACCCACGTGTAGTTTCTGATCAACATCTAAGGTTCTGTTTCACGTTCCCTGCCTTCAGAGGTGAGGCAAGTGGGTACAAAGTAAACAAAGTATTTATAAATTGGTACCCAGCTTTTGCTGCCCCCCAAATGATTTTGAAAAACTATGTAATAAGAACACTTTTCCAGAAAGTTAGAGATGTAAAATTTCTGTAAATAATGAAGCCATATTTTTAATCCTCTCTGTAAGTTTCTCAGCATAGTTATTTCTTTTATTCCTTGTTAAAATTATTGATCTAAAGTGTATTTTACTGATATACATTTATGCTCAGTTTCTCAACATGTGAGCAGAGACACCACTGTGCATTCTTAACAGTAACTGTGCATTCTTGACTGTTTGGGTTTTGTTCTGTAGTCCTTTGTTTCTGATGCTGTAGCAGTCATTTAGTTCTAATCTATTCAGACAATAATTACCAATTTACTAACTGAGTTTACTAATGATAATTTTATGAACAAACTAAGTTTTACATAAAATAACTTTAGGAACAGAAAGGCTGCTTTATGTTCCTAAAGCAGCTCTCCCCAACTTGGTGCCCTCCCGATGTTTGGGACTATAGTGTCCAGCATTCCTGACCATTGGCCATGCTGTCTGAGGCTGATGGGAGCTGAAATCCAAAATATCTGGAGGGCATCAGTTTGGGGAAGGCTACCTTAAAGCAACAAAGTGATTTCAAATCTGTAAAAAGTGCCCAAAAAAGTATTACTTATTTTTCAATTTCCCCCCCAAATTTCCATTTCCCCTGAAACCCCTGATTCCCTCCAGCTGTGGCCTCAAGATTTCCAGAAATTTTAGATCTCTACCTGCTGCTCAATTCCTCAATTCTTTCCCTGACTCCCCCCTCACTAGCTCTTAACTAATTGCACTGCTGCTAAAATCAATTTCACAGCCACCCCTGGTTTTCCTTTAAAAAACACATCATGCTGGGAGACTGGGAGCTCCATCACACCAGTGGTTTAACACACTCTCGCCACATCTGGTATTTGGTTTTGCAGCGTGGGACTCACATGATGTCACCCCTGTCCTGCACCCATCTCATGTCTTTTCCTCTGTTTTCCGTATTATTTTGGTGCAGGGAAAGTCTGGATTATTTTCCCCAAGTGGATTTAATGTACCCTTAAGCCTCCATGTAATGCTTTTTCCTTTGTTGGGTGCATGTGCTTTGAATGGAGTCTTGCTGATGAAAGGGGGAGGGTGGGGCAGTTCTCCTCCTCCAGCACTCCGTGTCAAATGAAGGGACTTGTGCTTATTCAATTGAATGGACTTTTTATTGCTCCAACCCCACCCTCATTGCCTGCAGAAACGGAGCCCAGCCGATGAAATGTTAAATCAGCAAATTGCTAGACAACAAAGCCAGAGTGGGGTAGGGGAAGGAGCCCACGCTCATCAGAGTACCACAACCAATGAACTGGAGGCAAAAAGAGAAAGGGCAGGCTGGAGTGGAAGAGCAAACAAGCGAAAGGGAGGTTTTATGGTGCAGGGCAATACCACAAACCCAAGTGCAAGGGACCATTAGCTTGACACACTTAGGAAACAGAGGTAAAAACGTGGAGGCAAACCAGGGGGAAAAATAGGTGTGATGGAGCCCTATATCACATCACTGGATTACACTGCAGGATTGTCAATGACAACCCAAACTAGGCTAGTTTGCAGGGTTGGCATAACCAATGCTCTCTCAACCACAACCTTACCTCTTCTAATAAGGATATAATAATAATCGACTTTATCTGCATGCAGGGTAATTTTTAAAACATTCAGAAACTCTGAAAAAATATCCTGTTCTTTGTTTTTCTTAAGGAAAGCTGGGAATTATAGCTCATCCTCCCTCATGCCCCCTGCAGACAGCTATGGAAGTGGAATAACTCCCTAGACCTCACTCTGTGTGCTCTGTTATTGCCATTGACTACTCACAATTCCTTCTCTGCTATCTGGTGTTGGTCATTGCCTGCCTTGTTATCTGTTAGACACTGTATTCTCCCTGGGCAGGGATCATGCCACTTCTACGTTTTGTATAGATCATAGCATGTCATTGACTGAAAAACCATTGCCGGAATATAAATAGCACTAGTAAGGTTGTGACATCCTTTGAGAGTGAACTATGATACCGTTAACCTTGCTCAGCTCCGTATGGAGAAGATAGGTGGTTGCATTGGGCATAATCATCTTTGTGTAGCTCTGTCCTTGCCTGCAGAAGAGAACACTGACTTTGACAGAGGTGGGAATAGGGATGGATGAATCCGTCAATTTCAGTTTCTTTCAGTTTCTCATATTTCTCATCTTAAATTTGGTTTATCCTGAACTAGAGTTTTTTTTTAAAAAAAGGTGATGATGATAGTGATGATGATTCCACCCCATAGCTGAGGCTCTCTGGGCAGTTTATAAAGATATATTTGCATGAAAATTCTTAAGCATTTTTGTGTACACTATTTTGCTAATATGCATATTTTTCAATATGCATGTGGCTAATGTGCATATTTTTAAAAAATAGTTCAGCTGTATGTAGATGAGCTCTGCCCTATAACAGCAGCTAGGGAAATAATAACCCAACAGAGCTCAAGCAGTTTCCTTCCCTACATATCCTGTGTTTGTGCCTTTTTTCTTATCTCTCTTCTGGTGCAGTCGTGTGTTTTGACTTTCTGGGTTGTAAAATGCCTCTGTGAAAGGAAAAATCTCTCTTCTCTTAATGAAATATAATATATTATAATCTTAGGTCTAGAAAACACCAAAGTGAAGAGTGCCACTTCTGGCTCATACCATGCTGTCTCACTCACAGGTAGGTTTCTCTGTGTGTGGTCACCTCTTTTCTTTGACTGAAAGTATTTTGTCTCTGAGAGTACTTCAATTGACCTGTGAAATGTTTATGTCTTAAGCATTTCAGTATTCACATTTAATTCAGGTGTACCTTACAACCTATACTTCCTGCTCCCACCTTTTTAAACAGAATTGTGACCCTCTCCCAACACATAACAAGTAGGATATTCTTTTGACCTCATGGAATATGAAGGACCTTTTTTAGGTCATAGTGTGGAAACATTAATGTCTTTAACCCCTCTCCCTGAAACTCTATAGCTGCTACCTTAGCTTTTCTCCCAGCACACTATTTTAATAGAGATTGGAAATTACTCATATTGGATTGGCAAGTTTTGTGTAGTGCTATGTTGGCCATTTGTGTGTGTGTGTGTGTATGGGGAGAGTTAAGTTGCAGCCATGCATAGTTGTATACATTGGGTTGTATCCAGTGGTGCCTTTGCACAACTGGAAAGCATTTCCACTCTCAGTTTTCATTATTACCCCTGCCCCCCTGCATCTATTCTGCATCCCACTAAAAAATGTTCCTGAGGGTTGAGGGACCCTCTAGAATAGTATGGGTATGGCACTGGGAGATGCAGCAGGTGGGAGAAAATGGGTGTCCTGTCTTGTGTGAAAAGAACTGTTTCCCACTAGCACAATACCACCATTGGATACTATCCGTTGTAACTTCAGCTTCATTTCTTGTCCTTTGTGATGTCTGAATTGCAACTTAAGTTTTTTTTAAAAATGAATTATTATTGTTTTTAGAATGCTCATCTGAGTCATATTCAAAGACAAGACCGAGAGCAAATTTGCAAGGGAACAATGACATTTAGGTAATATTTCTGTGTCCTTAAGACACCTTCTATGTCCTTTCTTAACATCTTTCTTTTCTTTTAAGATGAAGGAGAGTTGTATGTTTGGGGGAGCAACAAATACAAGCAGCTAGTGAGCAAAGATTATTTTCTTTTGAAACCCTTGAAGATAGAAACTCACTATTGTGGAGGTGAAAAGGTCAAAGGAGTGTGGAATGGATGGACCCACATGATAGTGCAAACAGGTAGGACATAGAAAGTTGGGTGTTACATATAAAATATCCACTTTATTGAAAACATTGTTTATAAAAAGGTTTGTAAAAGAATCTTCTGGTTGAGATGTGTGGAAGATATGGCAAAATCCTGTGACTGGAAAATGTGAGATATGAATCGGCATTTAGGACTGAGCTGTGTGAGTTTTTGGAGGCATTCCCATCTTGCTAAGGTTCCCTGATATGGGAGCAGAATCCATGATTTGGGGAGGAAGTGGAAGGAAAGTCTATTTATAAGTTGTTTGAATAGTGTTGTGTCCTTGATTTGTGATGGACAATAGGCAAGTTCCCAAGGACATATGGGATTTTTTTTTTTTACATAATACTGTGTTTTGGTCATAACATAAACCTGTAGTTTAGCTCATTCTTCCCCAACCTGGTGCCCTCCAGATAATTTGGGCGAAAACTCCCAGAATTCCTGATTGATGGTCATGCTGGCCGGGGCTGATGAGCGTTGAAGTCCAAAACATCTTTCCTTCTCTGGTGTATCTGAGAGGAGGAAGGTTAGAAGCTTTTGCATCTGTTTTCAATTAACTGCAGTTTAGCATTGTGTTGAAACCCTAATTGAGATGCACCATAGACCTTTTCATATGCTAGTTACCTTTACAGGGTTCCTGATCACATGCATGGAGTTCTTTGCACACACAACTGTTCATGTCAGGGCCTCGTTCTTGCATTCAATGAATGTGCAGAGAAATGGCAGCACAATGTTTTCAAAGGGCATCTTGTTGCATGAGTATTGATATTTGGATGTGGGGCTTGGAAAAAACCCTGTATGAAACCTGGAGAGCCACTGCTAGATAGACCAGATGTCTGACTTCGTATAGAACAGTTTCCTCTTAAGATGATACTTCATGCTCCCAATGTTGTTGCTCCTAAAGCCACAAATAGTTCTCCGTTTTGTGTTCTGTAGCGCTTATTTGTGTTTAAAGCAACTTAATCTTCTAGCACTTCGAAGATTAACAAATGTATTCATCTTTAAGGTTCCACAAAACTCTTTGACCTGGTTCGCACGCTCACTGCAGCCTGCCATGGTTTATTAACCATGGTGAGTTGTTGCACCCATGGACATCAAGTGGCCAATCTGAGCCCCCTCCCCTGCAGCTTCTTGAGTTATTTGAACCTGGCAAGGATGGCTTGATGATGATGATGATGATGATGATGATGATGATTATGGCATTTTCTTTCATGCCCCCACCCATCTCCCTACATGCGATACATATAAAAAAAAATGTAATAAAACAAGCCAGAAAGATACAGAATACATTGTTCACATGAACCAGAGAGACCAATATGTTAAAGGCAGTTGAGTGTTACCAACATAAATAATAATTTGATACGAATCCACTGAAAATGTATTGTGTTTCCTCACAACCCTATAACAGGTGATGCAAACTGGGTGGTTTCTTAGCCACCCAACAAGCCACCGTTGCTGGCTTTGGACGATAAAAGAAGTTGCACTCGGAATCTGCCAGCCCATGACCAACATGAGAAGGTTGCTTAACAAGCCACCATGGTTTGTTACCCATCTGGAGATTGTGTGTGCTGGGCTTCTGTTTCAAGAAAAATGACAAACAAAGCCACCCTCTGTGTCATCTGTATTTGAATATGTAGCCTGTTTTCCTGATATCCTTGCAGGTTGCATTATCAAAAGAGCTACAAAATTGCAAAATCTGAGCTGAAAGCTGGTGCTTGTAGTTGCTATTTCTTATGATGGGGCTAGGTTCTGTAATGCTCCAGATGTAAATTAGGTTACATAAGGATCACACAGAAGTTCTTTGAGTGAAGGCAGACCTAAATATAGCAGAAGGGTGGTGAAGAACAGCAGAATGAGCATCTTAAGCCTTACAAAAGGTGAGTCATCCTTAGTTCAGAATAAGTGCCATCCTCCTTAAACTGGTATGGCTGATAATAAAGGCAGCCTTAATTGAGGAAGTTTATTTATCTTGGTGCTCTTCTGAATAAATCCACTAATCTCTCATGTACCATCAATTCAAATTACCATAAAAATGGGTAAATAAATTATTGTAAAACAAAGATTTACAAGTTCCTTCCCCTGAAAGTTGATATTAAAAACACACACATGAAACATCCCAGAGGAAAAATACATCATCAAACCACTAGGGAAATGTAGCTGCATAGCATCATGTCATTCCTACAAAATCATCCCTGAATTTGAACTTATGTGGAAGTCCTTTAGCAGCATTTCAGTGCCTTTGTGTGTGTGCAGAGCCCCCCATCCAGTTCAGGAGTGTGGTGGGGGCAAAGGGTTAACCCTCCTATGTCCCACTCTAGGGTCCTGATCTGGTCCCCCCACCTGATTGCCTGTGGTCATGGGCAGAGTTTATGTGATTAAAGGCACATGTAATTTGTCCCCCAGAGAATTACTTCACATATTTGGGTTTGGGTTTTTTCCACATCTCTTTCAAGTGTTCCATTGCAAAATTATATCAGACATTTCATTGTGTACTTAATTATTTTAAGTAAGTGAGTCTCTGCTTTACCTTTTGCTATTTTTGAGCTTTTTAATTACATTGCAGCACATTGCCCCATCTAAGTATCAGTGACCTGCTGTTCTAGGCAATGTTCCCAGAAAAGGAAACGAAAAACAATATTATGTCGGAGACCGTCAGTGAGCAGGGGATGCAAGAATTTAGAAGTGGCTAATCAGGTGTCTCATGTTCATCTTGTTAGAAAGGTGATCACAGTACTCCTTATTTCTTCATATTGAGAGCTGGCATAACATTGTGGCTAACAGTGCAATCTGATAACATGTCTACTCAGAAGTAAGTCTCATTGAGTTCAATGGAGCTCACCTCCCTCCCTGTGTGGATAGGACTGCAGTCTTCGACTTCAAACCAGGAAGTCCCCACCTCAAGCCTTACCTGAGCCATGAGCTCACTAGGTTGCCATTATTCCTTCTGCCTCCTCTGCAATGTGGGGATAATAATACTGACCTGACCTACTTTACAGGGTGGTTGTAAGGATCACTGAGACAATTTACGTAAAGCCTTTTAAACATTTAAAAATAAATGCTAAGTATGATTGTTTCATTAAATGTAGTGTTATTTGCAATTTAATGTGAAGTAGGGGCTTAATCAAGAAGTTCTGGCACAATAATCTCCTGATAAGAGATTAACCTTTTGGAGGCAGAGGAATTGTCCCCCCTTCTCAGATGATCCCTTTCATCATCTGAGAAGATGAAAGGGATGAGAGAGGTAATTACATAGATGTTTTCCATCTCTTTTTTGTCCTTGCTGAACTTCATTTGTTTGCATTACTCTTTAGTACTTCACATGCTGTTTCATGAAGTATGAAGTTATTTCACTTCCAATGAGTAAGCTCAATAGTCCAATTTGTTCAAAACCATTCTCAATGTTACCTTCTCTTTATGGTGTTTGCCATCTAGATCCATTACATTGGAAAGCCTGGATGACTGAGAGTCTAATTAGCAGGTTGCCTATCCTTCAAACTGATTGTCATTGGTTACTGATGACAACCACAATATCAGCTACAGACCCAAACTACTCTTAAGGTTCCTCTGGAGTGGCTTGGTTCATAATTTTTCTGCCATGTGTGTCCACAAACTGTTACTTTGAATCCCATCCTTTAGAAACTGCAGTGTAGACTAAAGTCAAGCTAGCTGGCTGAAATCATCAGCATTATTTTTGAAGTCAGGTACCATATTTTGCTGTTCTTTAATCTTTTTGGCTGTTGTCTATCTTTTAATTGCTAAATGTTAGTGGACCTGAAACATCTTCAGTTAGTTGCTCAAGTCCCTGAGGACCAATATGGTGTGATGTGATAATTATTAGGGTTTGTAGCTGGGAGATGCATGTTCAGATTACAGCTAATCTTTGGGCCTGTTCAGATGACACATGGTTAGGCCACTAACCTTTTTTGCAGCAAATGGTTAGTAAACGTGTTTAAATCATGATTATGTAGCCACCACGGTTAGGAATAGTCCACATGACATGCTAAGTCATTAGTTTACACGATACACTAAGCAATAATGTTTAGCTCAAAATGCTTAACCTCCATGGCTTTGCATATCATTTGAACATGGTCTTTGATGGTGGTCTTGGTCAAATTATGGTCTCTTCTCAGGGAGGTCTGCCTAGTACCTATTTCTTTTTGGTGCTAGGTAAAGACTTTTTTTCTTTGTACTTTTCTGGGCTTTACCGTTTCAGTTTTATCATTTGACTCTTTTATTGCTGCTTTGACTCTGCTCTTTGTAAATAATGATTTGAAGTTTTATTGTATCTTTATGATTCTGTGTTTATTTTATAAAGCACCCTGGTGATTGTCCATTGAAAGATGGTGTAGAAGCTGGATAACTAAACCTACCTTGCAAGGCCAGTTAAACCCCACCAATGATCCATAAAGCCATTTTGCCTACTGAACATTTCTGTGGAAGTGATCATCATCATAATTTGTCAGATCCTGCTGACTTTGCCTAGAGACAAATGGATGATTTGAGAGAAAGGGATGGAGATCAGTAACTGAGTCAGAAAAAGGCTGAGTGGTCAGACTTTTCCTTTTACAGCATGGGTGGGCAGAAGATAGATCTGGATCTTTTAGTAGATCCCTGGATGATTTACAGTAGATCAGCAAGGCTTTCTGAACCTCAGCTTTTTTAACAACAGCAGCAATCAAATTTTACTTATTTAATTTATATATGGCATATATATAAAATGACATACACTCCTACCCTAAATTATACTGCTGAAGTAAAGAAATACCAGGAATGGATGTTTGTATGGAAGAACTGTACATTGACCTGGTTCACAGGGTAGCTTGTTGTGATGTCCAAACCCAGAGTGGGTTTTTTCCATGAACAAGCCACTCTAGAACCTGTGGCTTGTTGCTAGGTTGTTTAGGGTAGCTTGTTTTCAGAGAGAGAGAGAGAGGGAGGGAGGGAGGGAGGGAAAGAAAGAGAGAGAGAGAGAGAGAGATTGAGAGAGAGAGAAGCTTGTCACAGGGATGTTGTGTGGAACCGTTTTCAGCCTGAGGGCCGAATTCAGTTTTGGAGAGGCTCTCAGGGTTGTAGTCCAGTGGTGGGTGGGGCTGAAGACAAAATGACTGGGCCAAAAATACAATTGTTTTAAATTAAAAATATCAGCATATTGTAGATTAAAGCTCTTAACACCAGTAGCTAAGCCTTAGGAGAGGCATTTCAACCTTTTAGGATGGAGGCAAACTGCACAAAAGCCAGGAAACCACCTGGATGGGGGAAATGGGATGTGGCCTTCTGGGGAACACAGGAGGGCCAGATTTGGCCTACGAGCCTGAGGTTCCCCACCCCCTGGATTGCACATTTTGACCTATACAAAGATGTCATGTATTTGCGAAATCCATCAGATTGAAATAGCCCTTGGTCTCCCATGTTGCTGCTGCTTGTATGTGACTTTGGTCGCAGTTCCATGATTGCTCTGACAGCTTAGGCCATGCCGAACAGATGGAGTTAGGTTTGCATAAGTATCCTCAGGTAAAAGGCTTCCATTAAGTATGTTGGAGCTCTCTGTGTGCAGAGATTTCAACTCTGGTGTGCTAACAATAGATGGCATGCAATTCAGGTCAGTTTTATGGAACAGCTTTTAACTGATTTATTTATTTTGCTGCTTTTTAAGGGCACCTTTAAAAACAGCATGGCGTTTCTATTTTAAATGTAGGACAGAAAAGTGTAAGTGCAAATAGTTATTTATTTCCAGCTTTTACAAAATCCAAGTAAATAGTGCTCATAAAAATATAAATTTTATGTCAGTGGCAGTAAGGCAGTTGAAGCTTCTCACAGCATTTTTAAATTGAAAAAAAACACACAAAAAAACAAAAATGAAACACCAACCCAGCCAATATTTTGTCAGACTAAGAAAATACCAGATTTTAAAATATAAATGTTCACTCTTACATTAAAGTCATGATCTGTAAGTTTTAGCAGTTATTCCCCTCAAGCAGTTTCTTAATATTTTCTGTTACATCTGTGTTTTCCTTTTTTAAAGAAATAAAGCCCCCTGCTTACCTTGGAGCCATGTTGGGGGGGCAGTCCTGGCAGGAAGGAAGGGAGCAGAGAGATTTAATGGATTGGAGGGAAGACCATCTCCCTCTGGCCTGCCTGTGGCTTGCAAAATCCAAGCTTTCTGCATTTCCATCGCCAACTCCCCAGGTATCATATATAGGCTGACCAGATAAAATCCAGGTCAGGGCTCCTGTAACTTTAACAGTTGTAGAGAAAAGGGAATTTCAGCCAGTGTCATTTGTATGCAATGACTTCCTGGTGATATTCCCTTTTCATCACAACAGTTAAAGGTGCAGGCACTATACTAGAGTGACCATATACAAAAGAAGGCAGGGCCCCTGCAACTTTAACTGTTGTGATGAAGAGGGAATATCACCAGGAACTAATTGCATACAAATGACACTGGCTGAAATTCCCTTTTCTCTACAACTGTTAAAGTTACAGGAGCCCTGACCTGGATTTTATCTGGTCAGCCTAATCATATAGAACCATAGAATAGTAGAGTTGGAAGGGGCCTATAAGGCCATCAAGCCCAACCCCCTGCTCAATGCAGGAATCCACTTTAAAGCATCCCTGACAGATGGCTGCCCAGCTGCCTCTTGAATGCCTTTAGTGTAGGAGAGCCCACGACCTCCCTAGGTAATTGGTTCCGTTGTAGTACTGCTCTAAGAGTCAGGAAGTTTTTCCTGATGTCCAGCCGGAATCTGGCTTCCTGTAATTTGAGCCCACTATTCCGTGTCCTGCATGCTGGGATGATCGAGAAGAGATCCTGGCTCTCCTCTGTGTGACAACCTTTCAAGTATTTGAAGAGTGTTATTATATCTCCCCCCAGTCTTCTCTTCTCAAGGCTAAACATGCCCAGTTCTTTTAGTCTCTCCTCATAGGGCTTTGTTTCCAGATTTCCATTCATCCTCTTTGCCCTCCTCTGATGGTTGGATCTGCTTGAGAGGTGACTGTAGAGGTGGGCAGCGAACCCAACCAAGGTGGATGAGACCAGTAGGGAGATAGATAAAGCCATGTGGTGCTTCATGGAGGCAGAAAAAGTATTAGCTATATTAGTTTATTGCAGAAAAAACAACAAAGAGTCTTGTGGAATCTAAAAGAATACCAAATTTATTTCTGGACTACAGTCCACTTTATCAGATGCATAGAGTATTATGGAGAACTTCAGATTATAAAGGATGTTGCTTTGTGCAGTGCATTTTACAAATGGGGAGCTGGCAGAAAATGATTTGCCCATTGTCACTCAGCAAATTTTCACTTCTAAGTGATAATTTGAATCTTGGTCTGCCAGATTCAAGTCCAACACTCTACACAGGAGAGCAAGCTGTTGATCTTCCTCCCCCATCCCTTCAGTGAGTATTTGTCTGCTGGAGAAAGAATGTGTATTTGATTAAGATATCTGATACTATGTTCTATGAAATTGCACATTAATTTTATTTTCTTATGGATTTAATCTGTTGTCACTTATGGTCTTTGACAAAGCGTTTCTTGTCTATATGAACACCTTGACCAACAATCAAGCCAAACCCAGTTGCCCATGACAATGGAACACTGTAGGACTTGCTAACTTGTACCCAACCTGAAGTACATGTAACACAATAACCTGGTTCTTGTGGTGGGTTGCAATGCCCATGGACCCCAGCTTGCCAATTCATACACCCTACCACAGCTTCTCATGTTGTCCGAACCCAGTGACGGTGGCTTGTTGGGGTGATTAACAAACTATCCCACAACAGGTCATGGTTTCTGGGTGGTTTGTTAAAAAACCCAATAAGCCACTCTTACTTTGGGCAAATTGACAACCTGTGCCCAATGAGCGTAATTAGGGAAATGACCCAGCATGCACGGGGGTAGTTAACAAGGCCCCATGGCTTATTAACCACCCTCATGTCATACAAACCAAACCAGGCTGAGAGATGTGGCTTCAGCAGAGACTGTAGCTATAATGAGAACAAAGGCTTCTGTGGCAAGATCAGTTGGTTTTTTCACACCCCGAAAATAGCATTTTCCTGCTTAGTTTTATATACAGCAGTAAATATATTGGCCAAAGAAATTCACTGAGTGTATTGAAGGTTTCTGTTTTGACAGTCACTGTAGACCCAATAGGCCTTGTCAAACCTTGTTAAGCTGAATAAGGAATTTACAGTGTATTATTCATCTTGATTGCCACTTGGTTCCCTCAGGGTAAAACCCATAAATTAAATCGTAAATGTTACATCTTATTACATCACATTAAACCTTTGTGCATACTTGAAGTACCATGAGACTGACAAAGTGAAATTATGGCAGTGGAAAACTTCAGCAGTGGGAAAATACTGACTTTAAACTGTCTGAAGGAAAGGCCCTTTTAAATGTTTATAATATTGTCATCAAATGAGCAACAAAGTGGTAAAGTTTGCAGTGCCTTGTGCACAAGTCAAAGGTGAGAATTGCTGGGTACACGTGTGCCTTCAGACTATGAACCTGCCTGTGACCCCATCTAAGGCTGTTGTTTTCTTGGCCAGGTGGTCCAATGAGTCTCCTCTACCATGATAATCTCAGTCGTGCCTGGATTACGCATCACCCTCATCCACTTCATTATTAATCTCAGATACTCACTGAGGAAAAATTGGAAAAGCTGAAAGGTATAGGGAAAAAGTAAGGGTGGAAATCTGCACATGCAAGGAAATATGGACTAGGGTTTAAGAAAAGAGGCTGAGGGCTGTACCAAGTAAAGAATTCCCATTCACTAATCCTTTGGAGTTCTTGTAATTCTTCCCATATTGCTGAGTTTCTGGTATGATCAGAATGGTTTATAATTTGATCAAAGAACGAATGCTGTACAATTGTGTGTTTTGTATTTAGAGACTGGGAAGGTCTTTACGTGGGGTAGAGGAGACTATGGGCAGCTCGGAAGAAGTGGGATGCTCCATGATGGACAGAGCCTGGATGAAAAAGGGTCAACTGAACACACTTTGAACAAGCCACTAAATGCTCCTGCTTCCGTGTCCAGCCTCACTGGGGCTTCTGAGGTAAGTAAAGATCATGCATATTGCTGGCTTCAGAACTCTACATGTTGTTTTGTCTTGGGTGATCAATTTGCAATCAAAACTGGTGCCAGACTTTTGGTTACAGAGGAAGGGACATCCATGCCCCTCAGGTTTTTACACACCAGAAAGGAGTGGCATACTGGTGATTGCAACAATGGCAGATTGCCATCTTCCACATTTTTGGTGGTCACTATAGAGCTAATCCCTGAAAAACTGGGGCCAGATTACCTGGAAAAAAGAAGTTGTGTTTCCCCAATACTGGCAATATAAAGAGGGACTAGTTTTTTTAGCAAGAAGTGTGTGTGTGTGTGGTCCTACTAGATGTTGTTGGACTGCAACTCCCATGTTTGAAACAGTGCCTGGTTGTTTCTTTGATGTTCTTCCTGCTTAGCAACAGTGCTACCAACTTCAAATTAGGTTTTAGTGCATCTGTCGTTTATTTTTCTATGTACAGGTTACAATCATTTGCTTAGTATTGGCAGGCGAGGCTGTCATTTTTATGGAGTTGAGAGTTTCTGAGGACTATGCAATGGCTGGAAAAGATTTCAATGGACGTAAGCCTAAATAAAAAAAGCAGTTGTCAAGAATTCTTTAAGCCAATTATAAACAGAAACACTGACTGCTCTGACTTGTTAAACTCATGGGCAGAAAGTGAGAGTTTAATTTATTAATAAACATCCTAGTAAGCACAACAGTATTTAAGCTGTTACTGATACAGGCTTGGATCCAATACTGTCATTCCAGGAGGGGGCAATTTAACACCTCCCCTCCTTGTGCACCCTCACAGGAGGGTTGGATCCAGTCCTATATCCACAGCAGCTCAAGAACTGCTGAACTTATTAAGATCTTATTAACAAAACAAACTCTTGCCTACTGCTCACAAGTTTAACTAGTCATAGTAATTAATGTTCCTATTTTTACTCCTCTGGGGAAACCTCCCAGAATAGATTTTTTTGGGCTGCAGTGGGGAGGGAAAGGGAGCGTTTCACAGCACAGAGACCCCATCCCTGATCTCTGGGAACATCATGTGCTCATACCGCTCTAAGATTAGAAAATCGTCTACATATTGAAGCTGCTTCCAGATTGCCTGTTTTTATTTATTTGATGTATTAATGACATGACTGTAAATATTCAAAATCTGCATTCTCTCTCTGTGACAGGCCTTCCTCCCATTCCATCCTGCATTGTGGAAAATATGTTTTTGGGTTAATTCTGTAGGAGCAGCCATGTTGATAGGACCAACCTGTACATTAATTTTGCAATATAGTTGCTACAAAAACTGACTTCCTACAGTCTACCTCCTACCCACCCTCAGAATAGATAGAACAACTGCTGTTCGCATGTAACGACTGCCCATTGATTTTTTAAAAAACAATGGATTATTACACCCTCCAGTGTGGCCACCTTTTCCACTTTACCACACAAACCATGATCACAAGCTGTGGAGCGTGATGTGTGAACCTGGACCACTGGGTTAACAGTGGAATTGTTTAGCCCCTAAACAACCCAGTGGTCCAGGGTCACACATCATGCTGCATGACCTACAAGGAGCCTATTGTGGGTTGTGGGATAAAGCAGAAGGGGCAGGTGTACTGTATGCAGCGCTCCCATCTGTGCACGACAATCCATTGGTGCACCCACTAGCCATATTTAAACTTTTTCTTCCAGCCTCAGCATAGAGGACCAGTACTGATGTGGGAAGGATCTGGGTCACTCATGTGATTGGTCCTTCTTATGTTATCCTTGTGACATTGGAACTGGCAACTGGAAAGAGATTTGGGGACAGCAGATCATGTGCATATTGGGCCTTTACCTGCTGCAATGAAAAAGACAGTTAAAAAAAAATGATTAAAAAGCTTGATCAGTTCATGGAGTGTGAGCAACTGTGTTCTTCATCATGGGCCTCATTTTTATGCTGCTTTCTACAGAAGCATTATCATCTTTCCCTTGCACGCAACTATGAATGATCTGGCCGATAGGAACACGAGGAGGTTACGAAGAAAGCCTTTAGAAAGGTTTTGAAGCTCTTAGGCAGTTTATCACATCTTCTGGTAACATGATCATGACCATGATGCAGTGTTATGACTTAATCTTTCTCAGTGCAGAAATAATGATACCAGGGTTGTCGGAATCTCTGTGTTCTGGACTTCATGAAACTGTATTATTTTGCTTTCAGTATTAGTGACAACTTGCATATTTGTGGTTGTGGAAAGGAGACCTAGCTTAAGGTACTCATTTGCTGTTTTAAAGGAATTGTGACATGAAGTATTTTTTTCAATGTATGGTGTCTGCAATTGGTCTGGTTAGAAATATTTCACTTGCATACAGGCCATAACATCTTCAAATCCTTGTTAAAAATTCTGGATAAGTAATAAACAAGCTTAGCCTTTACTTCAGTTAAGGTGGTGTGTGTGTGTGTGTGTGTGTGTGTGTTTGTTGGCCTGACATGGGAATGCAGGTTTTGGGGTTAGGGGGATCATATGTTTCACTCTCACTCTGTTAAGTGCACTTAAGCTATTGCTGGTATTATTTTTGCACTGTTTCATATTTTCTGTCTGTCACTGCTGCCCCAGGCAATTAAAAAGTGCCACTTTTAGATCTTTGTGGAAAAATTCTATCTGGTTTAAACTTTATGCTTCCTAGACAGCTTGCCAGCCTGTTTTGTAAGTGTGGAGTTGTCAGCATTGATGGATATCCTTTTAGTTTGCAATGTGTAAAATTCAACCGAAGTCATGACTAACCTAAGTCCTATTCTTTTCGGTGGGTCTACTCTAAGTAGTATTTAGTTTTTAGCCAATAGTTTCTCTTTCTTTGTCTTATTGGAGTAAGCCTTCCCAATGGGTAATGCACTAACTTGATCAGGCTTGTGCTAGAAGAAGTCTCAGATTTCGTTTTATATTGGGTGGATGCTGGTGCACAACCGGTGTGCATGATTTCTATTGAAACATAATTGAGTCATAGTGACAGTGTCTGGAGTCCATCGGAAGCTGTGCCAGCATTGCTTCATTTGGCACTGTGCTGTTTCTGATTTTATAGGTATGATAGAACAGGTGGTCAGTATCTGTTGAAATAGGGGAACAGGGCTCTGGATAGGAGAACCCAGGAATTCTGGATGTTGGGAGCTAGAGGCATAGTTGAACACAGTGTTAGATGGGGAGGCAGAGGATGAAAGTCAGATGACTTGTTTACAAGGAGTGGAATCAAAGCAAGGATAGGAACTGAAGGCAAAGGGAGGTAGCAGTGGGATAATCCTACAGGGTGTGAACTGCCTTTAGAATTTTGACTGACAGCCAGGGTAAGGAAGTAAGTAAAAAATAAATAAAAATCCTCAGTAAAATGACAGGTTTATTCCATTTTATATAGAAGTATTTGAGTGTCTTAAGCATTTCATAAATCCCCTCTCTATAGTCCTTACCACAGCAGGAGTTTATCATCATCTGAAGTCAAAAGCTAGCATCTTGCCTAAGCATACCCAGTACATCAAGGGTGGGGAACCTCGGGCCAAATGCAGCCCTCCTCAGGTTCCAATCCAGCCTTCTGGGGTTCCCTGGATGGCCCCGCCCCTTGACCTGGCCCCACCCCTTTCACCCAACTGCCGATTGTTTGGTGGCTTCCTGGCTTTTGTGCATTTCTTCCCAGCATTCTAAAAGGTTGAAATTCCTCTTCTGAAGCCTAGTTATTGGCAGTAAGAGCTTTAAGCTAAAACAGGTTGGAATGCCCCCACCACCACTGGAGTGGGGGTCCTGAGAGCTTTTCCAAAACTGAATTTGGCCCTCAGGCTGAAAGTGGTTCCATACCCCTGTAGCACATTATAGCCGAGGAGAGATTTGAACTAGGAACTTCCTGGCTCACAGCCTGCCTCCTGCTTTTCCCCCTTCTTCCTCCCTTTGCATGCTCCAGTTCCTTCCCTCACGTACTGGTTTTCTTTTGTAACAATAGCTATCTGTTTGGATCTGTTGCATCCAAACTGAGAAAGCTACAGTTGCCCCGAAGAAGCCCCATCTTATGGCCTACAGACTCACAAAGAGTAAGGAGGTGGGTTTTGACTGCCAGGATCCTATGGTATTTTAAAATATACTTCATATTGACCCCAGTTGATCTGTGGACAGCTGCTAGCATTGACATGCTCTGGAAACCATTTAACAGATGTCACTGTACTGAAGGAGTGTCCATTTTCTCTTTGCAAGCACGACTACTTTCAATGGAGCGCTAGTATTCTTATGAAACTCTGATCTTATAGCAAAGGGAAATGGTTCTGTTGCATTAAGCTGTCCTCCGCTGTAGCTGGGTGTGTTTGGTAAGAGAAATGAAATATACAACACCCATTTAAAACCAACAACAGAATGATGAATCACGCAACCAGTTTTTCAAACTAGGCCTAAGTCTAGACACTTGAATCGAACTTTCTGCTGCTTGTCTTTATGGATTCATTGGAATGTAGTTGAGTACTAGGAATCAAGCAAATGTTACAATAAAAATGTGAAGACTGCAAAGGCTTTTTCATTCTCAGTGAGTGAAATCCCATAAATATATGAAGCCTTTGAAGCCAGATTTGCTATTCAGCTGCTGAGATCATGTGTACATTAATGTATCACTAAGCTAATTACCAAAACTGTAGGTCTTAAGGGAACAATGCATTAAGGGCATTTTTAATTGTCTGCTTTTCCCAAGTGCTGTGAACAGTTAACCTAATGTTTTAAAAAGAGTTGATTGCAATGGTTTGAAGAAATACCCTTGCCTTTACATCAGCAAATTGTAATTAAATAAAGATAAATCTAGGGAAAAACGTAAAGCAGTACCGTCAATCTGTTCCCAATATCTGGAATGGGCCACTGATAGCTTGTAGGCCAGAACCAGCTCTGTGGTGAATTTATCTGCTCCAAAATGGCCCTGTCAAAGTTTAATCCAAGAAACCTTTGTTTGGAGTTCCACACATGAGGAAAAGGAAACTGTTTTTCACGTGGTAAAACATAGCAAGCATATGCTTTAAAATTACAGTTCTCTATCTGAGAACAGAGGGCAGTATCCAATTGGCAATGCAACAGGACTGTTGTGAAGAACTACCCCAGCACAGCTCATGGAGTCCGTATGGAGAAAGCTGAATTATAAGCTCTACTTCTCTAGAGTTTCTTCTTTTCCCACTTTAGGTTTAATGCGCAAACACCAAAGCTCTTTACAAACATTTAGTGGGTGTGGGTGGGGTGAGCTGTACCCCTTGACTTGTTTCAGTTGTTGGAATCAACATATACAACTTTGTGCGCCTGCTGCTGCAATGCTATTCGGGTTCAGTCTATGTACATTAAATATCTATAAAGGGCTCAACGCACAGGAATCTGCTAACTGAATGCACCTACGCTGAAGGAACTTGAAGAAGAACTTTTTAAAAAAGAATGAATTGAAACTGTCATGAATTCAAAACAGAGAGTCAAATTGCTTTTAATTTAAAACAGGAGTTTGTAGTTGTTTGGTTTATGTTTGATGAGGAAGAATTTTATAATTAGTTTCTGTTCTGCTTCATGTAAAATAATAACTGGTTTTAATCAGCAGGCCAACATCTTTGTTTTAAACGACAATATATTTGCTGTATGATTGAATGAGGGGGGTGTCTGTATAACATATTAACCTAAAACGGGACCAACCATGACTTGTCAGTTACAGACTTCCGGCAATAGAAGCACCTCCCCCATTATTGCCTTGTGTCCCACTGCAGTCGCCATTTGTTCTCTGTTGAGAGTATGAGTCAAGTTGTTGGAGAGGGACTCAGAAGTCCTCCTTCCAGTGCCACTGGTCAGAAGGCCAGATGATAGAACTCTAATAAATGTGTCACTACCCTCTGAGGCTTGTCCCCACAGTATGCACCATCCAGAGATGGAATTTGGCTGACCCAGGTGGAACCAATCAATTCACACTCCATAGTTTTGTGTGTGTGTGAGTGTGTACCTTTCTCTTTCTTGACATCTCATTGATTAATGAGCAACTCATCTTTATAGATCTGCCTAATCTTTTCTGGCTTGACCAGAAAAGCTGGTCACTAACCTTCTCTCCTGCCTTGCCCTTTATGACGGGCTGATTCATGCGTACCAGGAATTTTAACAGACAAAGCTAAGAGATAGTTAACAATAAAGGCAGCGCATTTAGATTTCTGTTGTCATAGAAGAATAAAATGCCAGATAAGGTAGTAATCAGGCTTTTAATGTTGTAAATAAAAATAAAAGGCGCTACAATTTATGACTGCTCAACAGAAGATTAATCTGATCACAGGACTTGCATTCTGGATTCCCATGTAGTGGAAAAGCAAGTCTGCCATGTGCAACTGATTTCTTTGGATGTTGAATGTAGGTGGGTCCAACCTCTTGCTTTTGAATATTGGGAGACACTATTCAGGTGTTGATGGGATGAACACAGAAGGAGATTCGTCCAAACCAGCACAATAATGTATAAAAATTGGGATGGGATGGGATTTCCCACTGCATTTTCATCATTTTTTTCTTACTGCAGAAAATCAGTTATGGAGAAAATGATGGAGTAGATACACACTGCCTTCTAATTGGTAGCATGAAGAACCCCTTCATCTGAAAAACACCCCCAGTCTCTCATTACTAACTTTGCCCATTATTTTATGGCCACTGTGCATGAAAATGTAAGGCAAGGTAAATTGACTAACATAGGCTAAAGACAGTTTGCGCTAAAGTCCTAAGGCTGCTTTGAATATCACAAGGAAATGTTAATTTTAATCCCCAGCAACATTAGTATGCATTTCTTTTTGCCTTTAGAATTCCGGGTTCTACAAAGAATGCCCTTGTTCATTTAGCTTATGAATAGATAGGTACAGGAGTCAGGGTTGACATTTTGAAAAAATCTGACTAATGTTGCTATAATAAGACACAAATGTTTGTGCCCTTAACACAGATCTCTTAGGAATTGGATACACTCACAGCTACATGGAGGCCATTTGAATTGTTCATCCTGTTGGCTGTCTCCAGTTCAGGCTGCAAGCTATTCATATGCAGTTGCTTGCCATGACACCATAAAACTATTAAGGTAGAGGAAGGTTGTAGTAGAAAAATGTCCTAATCCACACACTGTGCTCTTGGTTCACTGGCTTGCTCTTGAAGAGGTCTAGCCCAAGAATTAGGAAAGTGAGGTAGCTGTAGGAATGTCTGTCACTGGGAAATCCATCTCTTTTTTTGGTTTGATGAAATTTTGCAGCATGTATGACTGAGCAGCAGGTTTTTCCCTGAACTCTGGGAACTGTTTTGCACATTTCTTTTTGGAAGGTTCTGCAATTTGCACATATTATGGCCAAATTTGTGCAATATACACAAATTCGGCCATAATTTGAGCAAAATACAACCATTGTTTGCCCATATTCGGCCATAGTTTGCGCAAATTGCAAACCCTTAACAATGTGCAAAATGCCCAGAAAATGCACTAACCGGCCCAACACATTGCAGATAGAGTTGGGTGCTGTAGCTAGAACTGGAACAAAGTCCCAGGTGCCAAACCTAGGAAAACCCATTGAATTCTGCCACCCAAACAGATTTCTCCAGCATCCCAAGGTGACTGCTTCACACAGTGCATGCTGGGGAGATGTGGTGATGTGTTAGAGCTGTCTGGGTCTGCACCCATGAAGTTTTGTTCCCTCTCAGTTAGCCTCTGGCCTTCAGCATGCTGCCCCATCACTGGTGTTGAAGTAAGTTTCTACTGCCAGTGTGCTAATACAGCCATAATTTTCACAAATTTGACTATAGTTTGAGCAAATTCCTTAGAAATTTGTGCAAATTGCAAAACCAAAAAAATGTGCAAAATGCCCGGAAAATCCACAAACTGGCCCGACTTGCTGAAGATAGAGTTGGATGCTGCAGCAGGAACTTGAACAAAATCCCAGGGACCAGACCGAGGAAAACCCATTGAACTCTACCCTAACAGATTTTTCCAGCACCTCTAGGTGGCTGCCTCACAAAATGCATCCTGGGGTGTTGGAGTTATGTGTTAGAACTGTGTGGGCCTTCACCTAATAAGTTCTGCTCCCACTAAACTAGCCTGACAACTTGGAGTCTTTCCTAACCCTACTTGCAGATGTCAGGGACCGAACTTGAGACCTTCTGCATGCACAGCTTGTGATTTGTCACTGAGTTTTTTCCATACAGATTAACACACTTGCAAATACCAAGCAGCTAGATTTGAATGCCTTTAGTTGTCCAGTGTAGTATAAGTACTGAATGTGCAGCACTAATCAAAGAAATAACTACATCTTCATTTAACAGATGTGTAAGAAGTCAGGAAAGAGACAAAAAGTGCTATCTGAGGTATAGGATCAATAAGACAGAGGATATTTCCCCCAATTTCCTTGAGAACAAGTTCCCAGAACACTGAGTCCAAACCTTTGTATTATCTTGCATTGCAATAGGAGTTGCGTTCCCTAAGCCCTTCAAAATTTTCCTCTTCTGGTTGTGTCCTGTGGAGGTGTTTTTAAGAACAGTGAATTATTTAACCAGTCAGCAGTGTTTTGGAACACTGATGTACCTAGAAATTAGGACTGTGCATAGTTGCCATCTTTATCCATTTTGAAGGAAAAGTGTAAAGTTAGAAATTGTTCTCTCCCCACCCAACAGTTGTATAATTTAAAGTTAATGGGAACAATCTACCAGGAAGCCTTTCTGCACTCTATGTGTTTTCATGTAGTTACCTGATATTTTGGAGGACTTGTACACAATGGTATAATGGAAGGGGAATACAGTTCCAGGACTTTTTCTAGAGCAGGAGCTGTGATGTCATCTGCCAGAGCAACAGGGTAATTGTGAGACCCTCCTCACTCTGGAAAATGAGTGTGGTCATGATGAGGCTTTCAAGTTCTGCCATTGATTGTGACAGATTAGTATTACATAGGAAGTCAGAGAATGAGGGAAATAATGAAGTAGGGGCTAGCTGTTATGTTTTACTGTTTATTGTTATAATTGTATTGCAAGGTTTGTTGTTTAAGATATGCATATATATATATATATATATATATATGTGTGTCTTTAAAAAGTTTAGGAATGCTACTAAGTAAAGTAAATGACTAGGCCGAAATGTACTTACTGTTTGTGATTATAGGTCTTGGTAAGTATGGAGTGATTACCTGTTTGTTTAGAGTGCCTGGATTGGTTGGCTGTGTGAGAGTGGGAGGAGCTGGAGCAGAGGGAGTATATATATATATATATATATATATATATATATATATATATATATATGATTCTGGTAGAGAAAGAATTGAGGAGAGGGATTGGGGTAGTATTATTAGATGAGATGAGAGAAAGTATTTGATGAGTTAAGAGAAGTATTTGATTGAATATTGAGAGAGTAAGATAGAGTTTTAGGAATAGATGATTAGATAAGAAACAGTTTGAAACCATTTAAGAGTGTACTGACAGAAACCACTAAGCTTTGTATTTGTAACCACTACACAGTAGAACTGAGGAAACCAATAAGCTTGTTGACACACAATTACTTAATTTAATAAATTCTTGTTAATTACATCAACTGGTGTGGTCTTGAAATGTACCTGAGGAGGGTACTGGTGGCAGTGGAAAAGGAGTAAACTGAGGGCCAGATTGCTGGGCTGTGGTGCTGTGTTTTCCAAGCTTTGGGCTACACTGTAAAACGTGATCTAGGATTTGGGTGTAGCAAAATATTCTCATGTGATTACTATATGGAAGTCTGAAAATGTGCTCCATCATCCTTATACAGCGTATACATAACTGCCTCTGAGATTAGTTCTGTCCATTTTATTTTTGCTATTAACATCCTGGTATGTGGTCAAATTCAGGTACCTATATTATTTTTTTCATTCATATCCCAAAGAAATGGCATGATCAAGCAGTTTGTGTGTGTGTGTGTGTGTGTGTGTGTGTGAATGAACTGTCCTGGAACTATCTTTTAGGTTCAAAGTGCACTAAATAAAACCACTTAGAAAACACAATATTGGTAAGATAAAAGCAAGCTAATAATACTTCTAGGTTCCTAGAGGAGAGAAGAGGATAAAAAGGAGAGAACATCTCCGTCTGTAACAATAACTGACTGGGAGAGGCTAAGTTCATGGATGCCATTTTGAATTAATTGATTAGGCCTCACAGTGTAGAACTACAGTTTGACAAATGACATTTAGAAGGGGAAGTCCCCCCCCCCCCCCAACGTGGAAATAAGTGGGCTTATGGTAGGAAGAAAGAATCACTGCTGTTGCCAAAAAGAAGACATTTGCCTTGTGGGCCTACTCAAATATGGCCACTGCTCACATGTTTGTCCCTCCAGATGGCCCTCCAGATGTTTTCATCTAACATTCTCATCAGCCCTAACCAGCATAGCCAATGGTGAAGGATAATGGATCTTGTAGCCCAAAACATCTGGAGGAGGGCCACAAGTTGCCCACCCCTGCTTTTGAAGAACTGTCACGACCCAACTGGGAGGGTGGACAGCCATATCTATAGCTAAGCCTGTAAGGTTTGCAGAAGATAGAGTCTGAAGGAGAAAGAAGGAGCAGGCAGCTAAGGAGATGGAAGGTAGAGCTCCGTGGAACAGGCAGAAGTAGAAAGCTTGGCTGGTAGCATTTAGACAAGGCCTGACCAAACTAGAGGCGTCATATTGCCAGTAAATCATAGGGGCTGTTGACACACATGTCTATGAACTTCAGTCCTGAACCTCTCTTCAGACTTGAGCATGCAGATATGTTAAGGTTGCTTAACAACTAGGTTCCTGTCTCCAACCATGTTAAAACCCTGGAATCTGTGGCAGAATCTAGGAAAGAGTAATCCAAAGGATAACAGGAGAGGGCTAATGCCCAAGCCATACTTGTGGGCTTCTTAGAAGCAACTGATGGGCCACTGTTGGAAAAAGGATGGACCATTGGTCTGATTCAATAGGGCTGCTCTTCAGTTCTTGTTTTACTGCAAGCATGTGTTATGTGTCAGGATTCAGGAAACTTTTCATTCAGCTATTTCTTCTAGGCTACACTATTATTAATCCTATCTCAGTAGAGCAATCTGTAGCTATATTTTAGGATCACTGGAGGCTGAGAACAATCTCTCAAAAAAGGGATTAAAAATCATTTGATGTGTATGTGACATTTCTAAATCCTGTTGTAGTTTTTCACTTCATTTGGATCTGACACATTAGGTCAGCTTGCACAAAAATAGGCATAGTGAAATCCATACCCATATCTCAACAGTTTGTCTCAAATCTGAACATTTGCCACTGGCCTAATATTATTGAGATTTTCTGGGTCCAGGGAGGGTTACTTCAGGAGTGGTCTTACCACCGCTTCTTAGGTCACATCATCCTGGGAAGCAACTAAAAAACAAGCTGCATTCAGATGTCTGCAACAGATTTCGGATGCAGGTGTATATTCGGATTATTCACACTTTGTAGAGATGTGTATCTATGTGTGGCCATCTTCTGACTGCTTTTTCTACTAATGTTTTAAGAATGCAATTTGGGAATATAGATGTGATGTGGGGAGTTGCCTTTACCTGCTCCAGTTGAGCTAGTTCCTTCTCTTGAGCATACTTTCTTCGATTAGTTACCTGAAATTAAAAGGTCAGTTCTGGAATATATATGGCCACATAATTTATGTGTGTGTATCTTTGGGTGACAATTCTAGAATTCAGTAAATCGCAATAGTTCAAACTATATGGAATGACTTGTTGCAGATTTCAGAACATTTCTTCTGTCCAGCATGTTGAAAACAACACTAGATACTATTAACTGTGTCATATAGCATGTAGAAACATATCATTTGCTCAGTCATGAAGCATGCTCCTCTGGATTATTTTTGCCCTCAGAAGATAGGTTTGCTATTGGGTCGGATCAGTGAATGATGGTTGTACATTATAATAATGATTCACTTATTGTTTGTGTTGCTACTATAAATGTAAATATGTTTGACATTCTGATGGATACATAATTTTGTTTTCCTGTTACAGTGTATGGTATCATCTCTGAATAATAAAGTATTTCACATACACAAAAAGCAAAACTTATTATTCATTTTGGAAAGCTTTAGTCGGCTTGGTGAGCTCGCAGCCCATGACGGCTGTGATCCAGGCATCATCTGGCCCCTGGTGGCTATACTAAATTATAAACACGGCTTGTTGAAAATACTTACAGTTTCACTTGTAAGGAAAAGAAGTAATAAGTTTCCTTTTGTATTTCCCAGTAATGTATCCCATGTGCTTTCTGGAAATGGAAATAGGCCTCTTTGTTTACCTGGTTAGGGAATCTTTTAGGAACCTAATTCACACCTTTGCCCCAGTCCCATTTGATAACCACATAACAATCCAAGCACATGTATCCTGTGCCTGTAAATCATTTGCTGCTAAGGGAAGGCCATTTTACCTCAGAATTTGATGGCAGATGGCATATACTTCCATGGTTAAGACTAGCGTGTGGAGAATGAAGTGGCCTCTGGTTGGCCACTGTGGGAACAGAGTGCTGGACTAAATGGACCCTTGGCCTGATCCAGCATGGCTCTTCTTATGTTCTTATGACATACCAGAATCAGCTGAAGGCATTTTTCTGCTTTAGGCAAAGGACAAGATGGCACCCCTTCCCCATCCCATGTAAAGAAGCCAGGTGGACTCGCAGTTGAAACTTAATTCGACACTTTTAATGGCATAGTGTCCACCACCACAGTTGAGTCAGCAGAGTAGTTAGGGGGCTTTGTCCTCCAACAGCTGCCACTGCTGCCCCCTCCCATGTCTGTTTCTTGAGGGAATCCCCTCACTCTGCTATGTCCTGTTTACAAGGCATTGGGCTTCGATCGGGAATAATGGTATAAAACTGAAATACTGCCCGACTCTAAAGTCCACTTCAATCAAGGATCAGGCCAAGTAGCAAGGTCAAGTCAGCCCAGCGTCAAAGCCAGCAAGTTCTCAGAGCATAGAAACAGACAAAGATTTAGCAAGAAGAGTAGTCAAAGGCAGTGCAAGGCTACTTACAGGAGTCCAAGAATCAGCAGCATGGGAGATCAGTTCAAGGAATAACAAGTTCAAGGAAACAGGGTTTCAAGGTATTAGGGGCTGAGGTAAGGAGATGTTCCAGCAAGCAACAGGTCTCAACTGAGAGTTTATAAGTTAGAACCTCCAGAGTCGCACCTGTTAGAGGTTCTTTGTCAGAAATCTACTTGTAAGCAGGGTGTTGCTCACAAGGAGGCCTTTACTCTTGAGGAGACCTTTTCAGCACATGAATACTGCTTCACTGACCTTCAACCTAGGGTGAATGTTAAAGTGCTGGCATTCTCAGGGACTAGGCAGTGGCTCAGCATCTCCCTCTGCCTCTAAAGCTCAGCTCTCTGCCTCTTGAGGAGGCAGATAGGAAGGCATTGCCCCTGAGGGCTTAGGACTGACTTGGGTAGTCCTGGAGTCCTCTGAGGTGGCCTGTTTCCTGTGGACATCTGGCTCAGAAGGTTCAAGCTCTTCCTCTGATGAAGAACACATAGGGCAGTCATGACAACCTAATAGTAGGGCTGACCTTGTGATGTATAGAAATTAGCCTTCTTTTTCCCTAATGATCACTTGGTAACAAAGAACTCTGGGTTTTCTTTGAGAGGAGATTATAGAATGATTTCATTTATCTGTCATCACAATCCAGCTAAAGAATTCTATTCATTTTAATAGGTGATTTAACTGAAATCAATAGAACCCAGAAGAGCTAAACTTTGACTGGGTTATGCCTTGTGTTCTACCTGGTCAATTAACTTGTTCACAGTGTTAAATTCTGGTCTTAAAATATAGATTTTGTAACTGGTTGGTTCTCTTCCAGTTTCAGTCGCATGCAGTAGCACCGCATTATCAGGACTTTAGTTATCTGAAAGTACGCTTCATTCTCCAAATCTACTGTTTAGTCCAGGTCAGGATAATTTTGTGGCATGCCACTCATATTTAGCTGAACCCCTGATTATCCAGATATTTTATTTGTTTCACAGGAGATATGGACATGCAGAGATGTAATCCTTGGTAATATTTCTTTGCATAGCTTTGTCCTAATATTTTTGCATTTCCCCTTAGTATCCACTTAAGCTTTAGTTTGATTCTCCTAGCCTGTGTGCTTCTGCGATCTCTGCTGTATTTTTTTTTACCAGGTGTTGTTTGACTGACCCGTAATTTTAAGTATTCATCATGTCTCAAAAGATTCTGCCTGCTTGGCCCTAGTCTTAAGATGTTATATGTTCATCATGATCCTTAACAACTGTTGATAATTTCCCATCGTGACTGTATTTCAGTGTAATGTGAGGAGGGGTAAGAACCAGAATAGTCTCCTAAATTGGAAATTAATCCAAATATGTTGGGAAAACTTCGCTCTCAACTGTTTGTACAAGTATTAGTCCTGTACTTATTGCTTGATGTTTTTGCTTCCTCTGTGTTACAGTATTTAATTGTACGTGCTGCAGTGGGATTAGAATTCCATTCTTTACCTGACAGGTTGAGTGAGTTTATAGTGTTGAATAAATGAAAGCAAGAGAAATTGAATGAGGTCTCTCTTAGTTACATACCCCATCAACTGGTCAAAAAGAAAGAGGTGCTTACGTTTCTAGATTTATGAGCTGTCTTTCAAGGGAGCATGAGCAGAAGAGATAAATTAAATACTCTCTCTTTCCCCACTTCTAGAAAAAAGGATCCCCCTGCTTACTGAGGATGTTATGTGCAGGCACAAGCATGACGAAGATCAACATGCGTAAGAGTGCCAAATACATGTGCGAAAGCGGTTTCCATTCAGTTAGGCTTATCTGTGTGCTGTAACAAACTGCAATGCAGGCTGCAGAATCTGATTGGCATGCTAGCAGCATCACTACCATACAGCTAAGTAGAGATTGCTGAGAAAACTGGGTCAGAAAACATGCTTAGTGTACCTGCAGAGACTGCAGAGTATAACAGCAAAGAAACAGGACTGTCCACAGTATGGCACTGTCTTACAAAGTGTAGTTGGAGAAAGTGGCTGAGAATGTGCCATTATGTATACCTTATAACATGGAATGCTTCATTTTATTGCCAGGTGATTTCAGCAATGTTTCATTGTGCATATTATTCTGTTAAACAGTCCATAAAATATTTGAATGTAGCATCATAAAGACCAATCTCACACGTATCAGTCTGATCCAGCAACAGGTATCTATGCCATGGCTAGATCATGGTTAGAATATTACAGTGCACTGTATATGGGGCTATTCTTGGAGAGTGCCTGGAAGCTTCAATTAGTACAAAATATGGCATTTAGGCTGGTAACCAGTGCATGGTTTTGTGATCATATCACCCCAATACTGAAACATCTGCCCTGGTTGTCAACTGTATTTCAGGCTCATTTCAAGGCATTGGCTTTAACATTAAAAAATCTTAATTGCTTAGGACTTATCTATCTTAGGACCTGCTTATCCTGGAGGCTAGAAAAAGAGAAAAAGAAGAGTGCCCTAACATTTTCCAGGGTTTTTCTTAGAACAATTTTTTAAAGTGAGCAGGGAGGGGAGAGCTTCAAGGGGCACCATTGGAGGTCCCTATGGATGCAGTGTCAGGGACCCCTGCCATAGATTGCTCCTTTTTTTAAGCTACATGACCAGATGACATTATGTTAATATTATCCTATATACGAAAAGAAAACTTGTTATCTAAGTGCCAATCCTTATGTAGCCATAATGGCTCCAAAATGGCACAAGAAGGTTAACAGCAGAATTGGGGGATACCCTAGGTTTACTGAAATCTATCTATCTATCTATCTATCTATCTATCTATCTATCTATCTATCTATCAATCTATCATCTATCGGGGAAAAATCTTAAGTAGAGAAAAGAACCAAACAATCCAGTAAAGATTGAGTATGCTTAGATGCCACAACATAATCAGAGTGGTGGAAACTAGAGGAGGGGCTGGCTGGACTGCGGAACTGGAGCAGCAACACTGCAACATTTTATTGCAGGTCCTATTTGTACCAAAATCTCAACAAAACGGACAGAATCTGTTGTGGCATTAGGTCATATTTATTGTTCCAATATATTAGCACTGTATATCAGTATAGCTATTTTATCTTTAGCAAGTATTCAATTTTGAAATTGCATACCTTTTAAAACAATAGTTTTTCATTTTTTAAAAAAAATCCATTTATAACCAAGGCTCTGAAGTTTTAGTTTTAAAAGTCAGTACAGTTAAGAGTCCCTTGAAAGGTAGACAAGGACCTGGGGGCTATTATGTTTCCCTTAATCAAACCCAAAAAACATCTCTTTGGAGGTGATGATAGCTGTTTTGTATCTAAGCTGAGCGTGTAGAGCTTTCAGTTCTGATGTACTGTGTCAGTGCTTAGCTTCTCTCCATTAAGTTACTCCAGTCTATCTCCTAGAAGGAAATGCATATTTCATGCTTTTCAGCATTACTTTTCACCCCCGTTTCCTGACTCTCCCCAGTGCCTACAGCAATTCTGCAATACAGATTGGGGCCACAGAGACCTCACGTAATATTTGAAGCCCAAAAGCCAGATATGAAATGGCATGGCCATGATGGGATTAAACAGATGAAAGTCAACGTTCTTCGCAACTGTTTCTCTACTTGCCTTGGCCAAGTACTGGTTTTATTATAGGGAACAGAGTGTTAATAAGTGATCAGCTTCTTGTTGCTATTTCTGCCTTGATATACTGATATATTCCGAATATGTGTTTCAGGCACAAGAGCTATTTTTGCTTGGATTCAAAAATTGCTGTTAAGTACTGGATCCCTTGTCCTGAAACTGCTAGTGTGTGTGTGTGTGTGTGTGTGTGTGTGAGAGAGAGAGAGAGAGAGAGTATGTATATTAGCATTATATCAGTCATATCTCTTTTTTTTCTCCTTAAGAATTTTTATTTCATAAGGCAGATAACATGAGTGTGGAAGGCCACATGTTTAGCTCTAACTATATTTTGAAATTACTCTGTTAGTCTCTCTCTCTCTCTCTCTCTCTCTCTCTCTCACACACACACACACACACACATACACACACACAGACAATTTATGCCATGTTACAGCAATGTTGAATAGAATTTAGGTTTGCGAGCTTTCAAGCAAGCACTTTAACCGTTGTTATTCTCCAAGTCATAAATCAAGATGTCCTACTCTTTGTGTTTCAAGCATAATATCTTCCTTTATCTGTCATTTCCAGCCTTTGAACTGTAGCATTCATGTAATCACCCTAACCCCATTGTAGCACCTGTATTGCTTTTTGACTCTTCCTGCTCCCTCTGTCTTGTTCATCTACTCTCAATTGTCAATTTATATTATCGGGATTGCAACACTTCCATGATTTGTATATTGCCTAGCATCCCAGTGCTGCTAAAAGTTATGTTTGGTGGTTGTAGATGTTTGTGGCTAACAGAAATTCAGTGAGAATATATAGATGCTTGCAGTCTTGTACCTTGCCTTGACTTACGCTTCTAAATGTGGGGTTTTTCTTTGGTAGTAATGGCAGAAGATGTTCCCTCACTTTTCTATAGTTGTCTTAGAATTAGTAACAAAGAATTTGATCTGGAAAGGGGGGAGCCCATTCTTTCCTGTGGCTAAACTCTGATGCAATACCATAGGTGTCCTTCTGGTCTCCCCCACCTTCATGTCCTTCACAACTGTTTGGCAAGATGTGGGGAGTGTGATTTTTTCATGAGAAGGGATGATGCATGGACGGAAGTGGCGGAAAATACAAAAATATGGGAAACCACTAAACGGTGGTAAGGGGAAAGGGGGCAGGTCCATCTTGAGAACCTTGGAGGACAAGATTTGGCCCCCAGGTTTGGAGTTCTCTCCCCCTTATCTAAACAGTAGCAGTAGGAAAGATCCAAGAAACTTAAGAAAGCTAATGCTGTCAAACCTTATACTCAGAGCTCCACGTATTGCACTTCCGTAAAGCTGGATTCTGTAAACATGCATAAATTTTGCCAATTTGCATAATTATATTTTTGCATAACTTTTTGGGGGCTGATAGTCAGGGGGAGGGAGTTACTGAGGGCACTGATGCCCTGACCCCCAACCAGATTCTGTCCTGCAGAATCGTGGTGATAGGCCAGTAGATAGATACCTGCACGGCTTCTTTGAAACTTACTAGGAATATTTGGAAGTAGTGTTTGCTGTCTTTCTGATGTATCATTCCTTCTATTTCTAAAGGTCAGAGGTGTATACCATTACTTATGACACTAGAACTGTCACCTCATACACATAGATTCATAGAATCATAGAATAGTAGAGTTGGAAGGGGCCTATAAGGCCATTGTGTCCAACCCCCTGCTCAGTGCAGGAATCCATCTTAAAGCATACCTGACAGATGGCTGTCCAGCAGGCTTGGAAGAACTACAATTAAAATATATATCTAAAAGGGTTTTTTTTTTCCCTAGAAATAGCTCACTGAGAACTGAGCATGCTCAGTGGCCCCAGAATGCTATCTATTTCAAGGGAGGGGAAGAAAACTGCACGGTAGAGTGAATGGAATGGCATAGCCTGGAGGAGTCATGGCTGATTGCCTAGGTCAGCAACAGGAGCATTCCACACTGCAATGTTTTGTTGCAGGTCCCACTTATATTCTCTAAAATAATACCAAATGAAGATAAAATGAAGATATAAAACATAAATAATGGAGCTTCCTAATTCTCATTCAATATAAAAAGCATATCTAAAACAAATCCTATATAAAAACTTCCACTAATTACTTTTGATTTAGCTTACTGGAATTAGAGAATCACTTTTGCAACCCACCGGCACTTTCATGAAGACCCTTGCTCAAGATATTCAGCTCCTGTTACAAGTAGTAGAAATTGATGGGATATACCTGCCCCCTGCAGCCATCCATGTGCCCCCAAGGATCCCAGAGAGTCTCCCAACCCTTCAGAGCAGATGGGGGCATAGGGGATTGCAGGGGTTAAGGGAAATTGGCTCCACTGGCAGATGCCATTCCATAAGTGAATGGACAGAATTACATTTCACCCTTACATCTTAATCTTCTCTGTGTTTGCTTGGAAGTAAATCCCACTGTGTAGAGTGGAGCCCACTCCCTTTGTAGCCTAACCCTATGATGATATTATTTTGTCACATTAGCTATGAGTTGCTGTACTTGGCTGCATATAATCTTTTGGATGGTTGCATACAATTTTCTTTTGAGCGCGTAAGCTGGTGGCTTCATATGTGTATACGATAAATAATACATTATCAGCATGCCTCTACTTAAAAAACAAAATGTGTTCAATTAATGAGATTTCTTTGGAGATTAAATGTTCTGCGGTAGTCTTCCCATAAAATGGACTATTTCCCGCTTCATCAGGCTAATAGAATTCGGTTCTGGGGATGCATATTTGTGTGTTTGTTTATATACTATGCTACACATAATGATGATTAGGTTCGCTGTTATGTAGGGCTAATTGATAAGTTGGGCACTTTGGAAGCCTGTGCGCCCATCCCTCGGAGAAGGGAAAGGTTTTAACTGTCTGCTGTAGTGTGCTCAGGAAATCGTTTCATGAAGGTGTACTCAGAGCAGACACTAGGTGTCAGCTGATCCATACGGTGTTAGCCAGCAATTGGTAGAGGCCGAGGATCTATCCTGATAAATTTCACTGTGGCTTGGTTGCTACGGAAACTGCTTCTTTTGTGCGTGTACTGTGTGTGCAGGGGGGAACCCCCCCTCCCACTGCATCATATGGGTTCAGCCTCACAGACACTGCAGTTTATGGAAAAGCAACGTCACGCCACATACTCCTAGTCTTGTTTAACATGAGGCCAGTGGACATTGTTGAAACATTGCGAAGCTTTTTTCATGTTGTCCATTCTTCTCTTTTCCTTGTCTTTGGACAAGGCACTCTGCTGAACTTTTTTCTTTTTTAACCCCCCCCCTCCCCCAAATAACAACAACAACAACAACAACAACGTGCATGCACTCACTGGCAAGCCATGATTCTTGTCAGAAGAAGGCACACAGTTTAACACAAAGAAGGGCATGTTGTGATTTTCCTTGCAGAATTTCTTGCAACAGGAGGTGGGGGCAGTATTTCTGCTGTGATGATGTATATGATGAAAACAATTTGAGGATGCTCCTGCGGCAGCCTGGACCTTAGCCCGGCTCTCTAGGGTAGGAGGTAGGCAACCTGGTGACCTCCAGAGCTTTTTGACTACAACTCCCACCACCCTCAGCCAGCATCACCAATGGTCAGGGATTATGGGAACTGTAGTCCAAAACATCTGGCGGCTGCTGGGTTACTTATCTCTTTAAGGTATAAATGTGCAGTGGGGCTTAGGAGCATGAAGTCTGTGCTTGAACCCTTTCCTTACATTTATCATCTTTAAGCTTTAAGTAGGGAATTGACTGTACAAATGTGGGCATGCAAGTATGGGAGAGGTTGTTCTGCTTAAACTCTTTAAAAGTGCCGTCACCTTGTGTCAGAGAAAGAAATTAACACATTGTAACCAAGATAATTTCTAAGTGGGATAATCAGTTCCTCTGCGGTTCCACATATGATCTTAATTTACTTTACTGCATGGCTGTGCCTGTATCAGAAAAAAGCCCTCCTTGTCTAAGAGTAGCTAAGTTTTCCACCAGACTACCAGATTTTGCAGTGAAATAGGTATCCATGTCAATTAGCAAAGGGAACATTTTTTGCCATACATCTAGACTGAGATCCATTTTCTTGCTATAAAGGCAATAGCTGTGGCTACACGCCTACTCACATCTAAGGGCATTGACCAGAAGGTAAATACTGTTATCTCTCTCATCTTCTCTATAAACAACAAACATAATTGTGAGAACATTTTCAAGATTATACAGTAAAACCATATTAATCCCCTTCCACCATTACACATAAACACGACCTGCTCTTGTGTAGTCCCTTGATCATCAGTGTTAAGATGATGATGATTCCACCTATATACATGGTGCTTTACAAAGCACAGGTTTGACAGGTCCCTACCCTAAAGAGAGCCAGTGTGGTGTAATGCTGGACTGGGACTCTGGAGATCCAGGTTCTAGTCTCCTCTTGGCCATGAAGCTTACTGAGTCACTTTGGGCCTGTCACTGACACTTAGCCTAACCTACCTCCTTGGGTTGTAGTGATGATAAAATGGAGATGAGGAAGGCCATATCAATCACCCTAGGTTCCTTGCAAGAGGAAAAAGGTGGGATATAGATGTAATAATAATAAAAATGAGGGGCTTACGGTCTAAAATAGACATAGGGAGACAGAGAAAGATGGGATAGAATAAAGAAGGAGGGTGTGAAATGTAAACAGGGACCTTAAAAAAGATAAAATATATATTTCTGTAGTAAAGACAACTAAGAAGTTTATGGGTGTTTTTTATGAAAAAAATACAGAATATTGTGTATAGCTAATGAGACTTTATAGTCGAAACTAATGTTTAAGAGAATCTCTAGGATGTTCCTCAGCTGAACCAGCTTAGTTTGGACAGCTGCTTTCCATCAACTGAGGTGGAGCGGGGTGGGGGAGTCCTGGTTTTTGTTATGTTTGTGGTCTAATAGAACAGAGACAACAGCTGGGGTAAACAGATCCACCTGCTATAGCACCTTCATTGTTCTAAACTAAAAAGGTAGTCAGTAAACAGGAAGAAGTAAAAGCAGCACTTGCAAAGATGTCAAGGGACACCATTGCCATAGGCGACAATATGTACTGTTACCATATATATCATGTTTCATATTTTAAAAGCAAAAACTTGATTTAAAGGTCATAGACGTTAATAGCTGCCATCACTTTACCTCTTACCTCAGAATACCTCCTGCCCAAGGGAAACAAATTTTTGATCCAACCCATTTTTTTAGTTGTATACCATACATTTTTAAAGTTTACACCGACACATACCTGAAATACATGTACTATGCAGGTGCACGCATTAGCGAACCAACATTGGCTACAGCTCTTCATCAAGGGAGGAGCCTTAGTTCAGTGGTAGAGCATTTGCTTCACATGTAGAAGGTATCAGGTTCAATCCCTGGCATCTTCAGGTAGGGCTAGGAAAGAATCCTGCCTGAAATCCTGGAGAGCCACTGCCAGCCAGTGACTGGGTTCACTGACAGGCAGTGGTACTCCAGGATTTCAGGCAGGATTTTGTCACTGCAGCCCACTGTGGATTATATAAACCATGGTGGGTTGCGATGTGTACCCGGCAGCCATTTTGAATATTCAAGCTGCAATTGTGGCTTGTCCTGTTGCCCAAGCCCGGGTTGTTGGCATGGTTAAAAAACACAAAGTATCATGGGCTGTTTTGGGTTTGTGGCTACTTTGTTAACCATGCCAATAACTCACCCTCGCCAAATTTGGATGGCATGACAAGCCATGGTTGCGGCTTGAATATTTTAAATGGCTGCCTGCCCATGATGCAGCTCACAGTGGCTTAAATAAGCCATGGTGGGCTGCTTGATTGTGCCAACAGGCCCGTTGTTGACATCACTGGGCTAGATGGACCAATAACCTGTCTCAAGATATCTTTTCGGTGCCAGATCAAAACTTTTCTTTTCTCCCAGGCATTTTAACAGCTTAAGCTGAGGTTTTAACTGACTTTGTGGCCAGGCTTAACAGTTTAAAATGTTTTAAACAGCTGTTTTATGTTTATGGTTTTAATTTCTGTATATTGTCTTTTTAGTGTTCAATCTTTTAATTTTTGTAAACTGCCCAGAGAGCTTCGGCTATGGGGCGGTATATAAATGTAAATAATAATAATAATAATAATAATAATAATAAGGCAGCTTCCTATATTTCTAAGTATACACCTCGTTGCAAACCAGGCTTGCTGACCATGTTTGGAAAGGTGGTTTATGCTGGGGTTAAACAATCCTCCATGGGTTATGTGGAGGTTGTTTAAACCTTGTGAGGGTTGTTTAGCCCTTACATAAGCCACTATCACCGGTTCACATGACACGATAACCCACAGCAACTGCCCGCCACTGTAACATTATGAAGGAATTACTGGGTTCAACCTGTATGGATTGTGCATCCTGGAAGGAACCAGGAAGTAGTTAAGGCAAAACCCACCACTTCTGGCCTAGAGAGAGAGAGGACACAGCTTGAGACAGCTCTGTAGAAAAGCCTCTTTTTAAAATAAAACTTAAACATTTGTTTACAAAACAGAGTGCCTGATTCTATAAGGTGCAATCCACCAACTTTGAAACAGCCACGGCTTGAATATTCAACAGAGTGGCCAGCATGCACCACAACCCGCCATGGCTCAAATAAACCACACTGGGCTGCGGCAATCATGCGAACCAGACCATTTGTGTAGAATGGTTTCTGATGGTTGCTGTTACTGCAGTTTTCTACCTTAGCTCAGTATCTATTTGAGAACTTAATGCAGCTCACCTGAGTACTTCTGAGACTCGCATGCTAATAATTTTCCGTTTTCATTTCTTCTTATTTTCTTGATTTGGAATCACAAACACGAGTCATATCTGATGTAATTTCTTAGGCTTTTCCTCCCCAGAGACCAGTGTGCTTTTAAAGACAGAGACATTTTTATGTTTCATTTATTGCTGCTTGTTGATTTAAGGAGCTGTCTTCTTGCCAATGAGAAAGATGTAGTGTGAGACAGTTGAAGTGTAAAGAAAAAATAAAGTTTGAACTGACATTCTTTTGCTCAGCTTAAAGCACAGAGAAAATTCTTCTCACATTCTCTTTATCTTCTTTATTGGAGATTATACTGAACAGCCAGATTTTCCTACAGAAGGGTTGTGTTTTTTGGGGGGAGGGATGTGGTTTTCACACACATGTACACCCCTCTTCCCTGAAGTGTAAACAGCTCTTAAAATTGGAGTGTGTATGTGTTGTCTCCTTATTAAACTTCTTTGTCAAGCATATCTGTAAGTAGGATGCAGTAATGCTTTCAGTCCCTTGTTGTACACTACAGAGATGCCTTATTCACTTTTAGGATCGCATAATGAAAAGCAAACATTGCAAGAACAGCAATTTTTATCATTCATAGCTCAGTGACTTGGTATTGTGCCAAAGGCTGAAAAAATGGCCTTACTGCCTTTCTATACAATCAATCTATAATGTATCAAATGCCCAATCGTTGTTCATGTGTGGGATCTCATGTGTTTTTCTAAATACAACACTTCTATTTCAGGGAGTTTCTGATTTTCCAAACACCCTTGTGGTAACAACAAACTGGTTTGCACAATCATAGAGGGAAAATAAACCATGGTAGGCTATTTCCCCTCCCTGTGCGGGCTGCTTCTGTGCTGGTGGGATTAGCATAATTACACCTGGCATTGTGGCTTGTTGTGTCATGCAAACCCAGACAGAGTGGCTCATTACCATGTGTTTACATGGCTTTTTACCTATGGCAACAAGCCACCTTGCCCAGGTTTGCATGACATGACAAGCCATGCTGCTGGGGGTAATTATGCTAATCCCTACACCAGGCAGTTGGCATGCATGGGGAGAGGAAGTAAGCCACCATGGTTTATTTCTTGATCATGCTAACCCAAGGAAATGTGAGTAATTGCAATTCGGAACATATTTTCATGAGTGTCACAAGCACCCATTGCATAGCATGACTGGCATAGGGACATTGAGAAGTATAGATGTTAAAGAGAACATCCTACTGAACAGAATACACACTCCAGACTGATTTCTGCAGTGAGGAGCAGAAGTGTTTGGAGTCCAGTGCTTGGAAGCAATATGAAAAAGTAATGTGTGAACTTGCCCTCAGGCTAGAAGAATTTTATGACAAACTGTTGTGGCTAATATCCATCATGAGAGACTGGAAGGCCTTGTGTCAAGGCTGGAAGCCAGGCATTTTAGCATCCCCTAACATCCCTTCGTTGGATAAGAGAATGGAGGGTTCAGGAGCGTTGGCAAAGTTGCAATATAGGGCTGCATCCAAAGCAGAAGATGAATTCAGGAGCTGCTGGCAGAAACTGGGCTGTAGATGACAAGGTAAGGATAAAAGCAGCTATACACCAAGCTCACAAGAGTAGTTGAAGGGCAAAATGCCAAGCTGGAAGAACATAAGTAGTGACTAGAAGCAAGGCTGAAGATCTGGCATAGAAATGGACATCCTCATGTGAGGAAGTGAAGATCTTGGAAGACTGTATCTAAGTTAATTAAATGATGACGATTGATGATGAAGATCAGGATGTAATGAGAAGAAGGGCCAAAGATCCGGATGAAACTTTGGGGGGCCATAGGCTGAGACGTAGGTGATTCATCCTAGAGATTGTTGCGGAGCGGACAGGTAAAATGTCAGAGCAAAGCATTGTTACCAGGGGCTCTTTACATGGCAGAGTTGAGGACAGAAAACAGTCCCAAGTTCTTTGAAACATGAGGAATATGAATGTGAATGTAATTATGTAACACTGCTTAACTGATAAACAACAGATCAAGTGGTTGTCATAGTAATGTTTTTTATGCACAGGAAATTTGGAAGGAATTTGTCTACCTTAATCCATGCTCCAGACTTTGTGGTATCTCTGTTTCTTGTTATCCAACTTGTATATGTTGCCAATCTAGCCTTGTGGATTGTATTGGAGGATGGCAAACTTGCTGTTCAAGAATTCTTGTATATATTGACTTTTGGTGCCTTTTCTGAATAAAAGCTGTTTCTAATTCCTATATGTTCAATTCAAGCTGCTGATCTCCCCCCTCCACCCAGTCCCATGCCCCCAGGAGCATTGGTTTTCAGATGCATTTTTCTATCTAGAGAATACTGAAAAAGCTTACCCAAAGCATGGCTGTGTGGGATGAAAGTGCATATTTCGCCAACTGGGAAAGTAACCTTAAATGGTGGTTGTCTAACTATCTAGTGTTCTCAACTGTGAAAAGTGATGCCAGAATGTCCTTTGAAGGGAGAAGTAGGGTGTGATTCTGTCAATAGACCTTAGTATTGCATAGACTCAGTGCATACTGTGGTCACCATCTGCTTTCCACTATGGAATGACATTGGGGATTTCTTTAGCACAGCTTCTATCACAGAGCAGCTGCATTTGTTCTCCACCTTGCATGTTAAACAGAACAGCAGCCCTGATTACATGTTTCTTTTAGGAAGTTTCTATTCATGAATGCCACACTTGACAGCCTCAGATGATTCCTCAGCATTCTGTTTCTTTGTCTTCTGGGATGCAGCAAACCCAGCAAATCTGTCCTGGGATTCTGGAAGGTTAAAAAAAAAGGGCTGTGGTGATATCTCTATCAAGTAGATCATCATTATTCTCACATATCTGGAGGATTAATAAAGCATCTTTGTGTGTTCTTGAATCCTCATAGCTAGTTGCAGCCTGTGTTCCTTGTGTTCTCCATGCTGAAGAAGCAAGTTGAGCATCTCACTCCTAGAAGTAATTGAATTGTCTGTGGAAAGAGCACATTTAGTTTATTGATGGGTTCCTTAAAATTGTTTGCTAGTGTTCTGTCTCTGGCTCCATATACAGAATCTACTACACCAACTGTCTTATGATACTTTGAAAGAATTGGTTTCTTCACTGCCATCATGTGAGGTATCATGAAATAGCAGTGTACTCTCTCCAGCATATATGATGCAGCCACTGAGACTGCGTATCTTTTAAGATTTTATTTTAATGGCCTCTTTACTAAATCAAACAAAACCTTCTCAGCAGTTCTGATTTTATTTCTTTAGGATATTTTTATCCTGTTGCCCTTCGAAGGAGCTCAGGGCAGAGTACCTGGTTTTCTCCTTTCCCCCTGTTTAATCATCAAAACAATTCTGTGGGTGATATAGGTCTGGACAGTTCAACGACTGTCCACAGGTCACCCAGTAAATTTCATGACTGAGTGGGGATTAGAATCTGGGTTTCTGCAGCCCTAGTCAGACATTTTGACCACTACAACATTTTTTAAAATTGTCGGTAGGTATCCATATCCACTAGAAAGCTTTTGAAACTAATGAGGGTACAGTATCCCCCCTCCTCCTCCTTCCATAAAATGTGCTAGACAATAAAGAACAGCCTCCTCTATAAATTTATTCTCCAGTTTTCCTGGAGAAGCCTGAGAACTCCTCTGTGCTTGCCAGTCATTTCTGATGCTTTGTCAGACAACAAAGGTGCAGCTGCTAAAGTTAGGTCTTGAGCCAGAAAAGCAATTTTGTGCAGTTTCTGCAGTATATGAGTCCATGAATTGTCTCCAAGAGAGTTCACACATCTATGACTCATTATTAAGGTGTAATTCTGAAATGGTTGAATGGAGCAGCCTGCTGTAAAGTTGACGAGGAAGGGTGACATGTGAGCAAAAGGAGTATAATGTACACACATAGAAGCATCGTTTGGACTGTTAATGATGTTAATAATCAGGTTTCAAGTTATTATTGACATATACATCTAGTATATTCAGTATTTCATTTGCAGATCTACTATGCCCTAATAGAAGGCTGATTTTTCTTGTTCTGATAATTGTGTATAATCAACACTCTGATTATATACAACTCTGTAGTTATGTGTTTCTCTATAGTTATGCATAACTCTATAGCTATGTATTTCATTGGAGAAGGTGTAGGAAACAAATCACAGTGAAACCTTTTGCAACTTCATTGGTCATTAGTATTCAGACGCATTTATAAATCCTTATCAGACATTGGGTACCTCTAGCTGGGTGCTTTTCCCTGCAGTAGATTTGGAGTGGCGGCTCCACTCTGAAGCTATTGTGGGAAAAGCCCTGAAGCTCCGCTCTAAAAAAGTTGGGCATTTACCCCGACTTTCTTAGCTTGGAGTGGGCTGGGCAAGGAAGGGGATGGACCAGCGAACCATAAGCTTGCTGCACCGCCTCCGCAGTCCTTCCTCCCATTTAAAAAAATAAAATAAAAAACTTACCGTGGAAGAGAGGGGCCGATGCTCCCAGCCGCCCCTACAGCTGCTGCTGGGCAGGCGCGGGCACGGCAGCGGCGGCAGGAAAACCCGCCGTGGCACTCCTTCCGCTGTAGATGGGCGGAAGGAGCGTCAATGTGGGGCGCGCCGCCTGCCACCGCCGCTGCTGCACGTCAGAACAGGTACCATGAAGACAAGGGCATTGACAGTATTAAGGGAATGCCATTCTTCAGTCCTCAAGAAACTTGCAGCACTTGGTTTATTTCCTGGTGTCCTGAATGCATTCATATGACCACATGCAAACCTTTTAAATATCCTATTGCTTTGAAACATGGTGCAAGTAGCGTATGAATCTTGACTGAGTGAAGCATTTCCTTACATCACTCAAAGTGTGTTTATGGCCAAGTGCCTTTGGTCTGTTGCTAACTATGGATGACTTTGGGGTATTGCTATAGTGCCTTCTCCTTATCAAAACTGATGTGATCCAGAAGGTTTCAAATCTTAAATTCTTTGAAACTGACATTTTTTTCCTAATTAAAGACTTACTTCTTTTTCTATGTCTGAAGAATTATTCATACCAAATATAGCTAGGATAAGTTAAACAATAGAAGTCAATAGTGCAATCATTTATCAACTACATGAAGAAACAGCAGGAGAAAAGAATGATTATTAGGGATGTGCACTGGATCGGACCCGATCCACGATCCGAGTCCGGTCCAGTGGGAAATCGGATAAATTATCCGATTTCCGATCCCGCAGCTGGATCGGCCGATCCAATCCGAACCGGTCCGAAAAAGCTCCGAACCGGTTCGGCGGATCGGCGGATCGGCGGGCGCCCACTGGCGCCCACCGCCGCTTCCATTGGCGGGCGCCAGCGGGCGCCCGCCGATGAAAGTGGACAGCGGGGGGGGGGAGGAGGGGGGCACTTACCTTCTCGGCCCGGTGGCTCCCGTCCGGCGCCGGCGCCTACTACTACTAGCAGGCTCCGCGGCCTGCTCTAGGGTGGCGCGCCGGGTGATGTCATCACCCGGCGCGCTACTCTAGAGCAGGCCGCGGAGCCTGCTGGTAGTAGTAGGCGCCGGCGCCGGACGGGAGCCACCGGGCCGGGAAGGTAAGGAGGGGGTGCGTGGAGGGGAGGAGGGGGCGCGCGGAGGGGGGAGGGGGGCCCTTACCTTTCCGGCCCGGCGGCTCCCGTCCGGCGCCGGCGCCTACTACTCCCAGCAGGCTCCGCGGCCTGCTCTAGGATGGCGCGCCGGGTGATGTCATCACCCGGCGCGCTACTCTAGAGCAGGCCGCGGAGACTGCTGGAAGTAGTAGGCGCCGGCGCCGGACGGGAGCCGCCGGGCCGGAAAGGTAAGGAGGGGGTGCGTGGAGGGGAGGAGGGGGCGCGCGGAGGGGGGAGGGGGGAGGAGGGGGCGCGCGGAGGGGGGAGGGGGGAGGGGGGCCCTTACCTGCCCGGCCCGGCGGCTCCCGTCCGGCGCCGGCGCCTACTACTACCAGCAGGCTCCGCGGCCTGCTCCAGGGTGGCGCGCCGGGTGATGTCATCACCCGGCGCGCTACTCGAGAGTAGGCCGCGGAGCCCGCTGGTAGTAGCCGCCGGCGCCGGACGTGCCGAGAAGGTAAGTGGCGGGGAAGGGGGCTTACCCCCCCCCCCGGAGCCGTCCGCTTCTATCCGCTGGCGCCCGCGGGCGCCAGCGGATGGAAGCAGGCGGCCCCAGGGGGGGTAGGGAGCGCGGGGGAGGGGGTTTACCTGCCGGGGCCGTCCACAGCGGACGGCCCCGGGGGGGGGGAGGGAGTTAGGCCCCCCCTTACCCACCCGCCGCCATTTTTTCCTCATAGACTTGCATTGCAATGCAAGTCTATGGGGAAAAAAATGGCGGCCGATCCAAAAATTTCCGATTTTTGGATCGGGATCGGACTCGATCCGGTCCGGGGGGCCTCCGATTTTGTCCGAACCGGTCCGGGACAAAATTGGAGGTCCCGATCCGGGTCCCGATCCGATCCGGGGGGTCCGTGCACACCCCTAATGATTATGCAGTCTTATATAAGGGCTGATCTTCGCTGATTTGCAATCTCTGTTACTACTTATAATGCCTTTTGACTTCTTAACCCCAAAAGAATAACTTTACATTATTTTTCTGGCCTGTCTGGATATATTGTCAGAAGAAGAGAAGAAGAAGAAGAAGAAGAAGAAGAAGAAGAAGAAGAAGAAGAAGAGACAAGGGTTTTTAAAGATACCTGTCACTAAATATAAATCTCAAACTTTGATGAAAGTAGCTTTTAGTTAATCTTTTATCTCTTTTCCCCTTCTTTTGCATGTCTATGTGCTATAGCCATGCAAAAGAAATAAGAGTAGACCACCATCTTCAGGTCTTTGACTCCAGTAACAAAGTCAAAGACCTACTCATGAGACTGTGGGCTTTTTAAAAGCATATGTGCTAGAGCAGAAGGGCTGAAAGTTCCATCCCTTCACACCTGGCATGATCCCATATGGTTTAATAATCAGATTGCTAATTGAGCCAGCCCCAGAAAAGTGGGATTACCACCCTGGTAAGTTATGAATTGGATACCTTGATACTGAAACAGTGATATTCTCCATTTCAATTTCTTCTGTTTCTTCTGTTCCTGAACTCAGTTCTTACTTTTACTGAGACCTACCAATATAGTGTCCTTATTTCTCTTTTCTAGACTGGCAAAATGTATATGAGACTGCTAGTTAATGTATCAGCAAAAGTCCAGCCAGGGCTGCAAGGTGGTGGCTGCATGTTTTAATTAGGAACAAGATGAATGCCAGGTCTCTTTTGCTTTGATTGATAAATTGCTGTTTGTAAAGTGCTTTGGTGAGGCTGTGGCAAGACAGCCAAACTAAAGGTGGAATGGAAAACCTTTAACATATGAATTTATGTCCAGTACATAATCTTCAATTACTAAAATGCCGTGTAGCAGTCTTGCAAATAAAAGAAGAAATCATTTTAAAGAGGAACAATTTTGGATCACCAAATATTTCAGGGGAATATATAAATTGTGGATCCATTCTGAAATGTGGCAATAATGCACAAAAATCTATGTAACAAGTTTTCATATTAAAGCTACAATTTTCCATACATTTACATGGGGAGTAAACCACTACCGAACCCCCTTGGCTATTATTTCCAGGGAATCATCCACTTTGAATCAGTTGCCACTTTTGGCTCCAGGCTTTTCTGGGCACTTTCCCTAAGCAGTTAAGGAGATCTCTGCACATATATGTGCATGTGCATATCACTTGCTGGATCAGGAACTGCAGGCATCAATTAAAAATGCATATTGAAACCAGCAACCCAATGTGGATGCTGTTTAAGTACCTTGCATGGCTTCCAGAGGACTGCGCATTCAAACGCCCATCCACATTTTGGTGCAGACTTTTAAAAGTGCAACATATACTGGATTGGAAGAATCACCTTCAGCAGCAACAACATGAGCATGTTCCAGATTCCACACACAGATACCATACTGCATAGGAGAGGGGGAAGGTGCAAAGGACAGTGAGCTCAGGAGTAAGGATAGAGAGATAAAACATCACTAGAAAGGAAATGGAAATGGTCAGTGCCAGAAATTCCCTCAAAGGAAATGGCCTTTTAGTGATGGGCCAAATTCAAAGTGTTGGTATTAACTTACACAATCCTAAAAGGCTTGTGGCCACATTACCTGAAGGTTCATCTCCTTACATATATACTTGCCTGGACCCAACGATCATCCTTAGAGGCCTTTCTCTGGGTGCTTCCACTAAATAAAGTGAGGTGGATAGCTACTAAGAAGAGGGCACCTTGCTTGTAGAATGATCTCCCTAGAGAGTCTTGCCTGACACCTAAGTTGTACTCTTTTTGGTGCCAAATGAAGATTTTCTTATTTTCCCAGGCTTTTTAGTTCTTCAGTTTTAAAAATTGTGTTAGGCACTTTTTATCTTGGTTACTACTTTGGTTTTAGTCTCTTAAACTGATGGGTTATATTAGGCCCGTTCAGACAACACTGAGGGCTCTGTGATTAGCTTAACTGTGCTTCTCCGTGGTTAGCACTAACCACAAGTGGAACGGTCACACAAGATATCGTATATCCTGTCCAGTTTCTGATTTCCTTAACCACACGCTAACCACAAACCTGTTAGATGACCACCTGAGTTCTCCGAATGCTCTGCCCCATTTCCCAGCAGTCCTTGCACTAAGAGAGCCAGCAGTTGCGGCCGCCATTTTAGTTCCATCTCTACAGTCAGCAGCCATTACTTGTATAACGCGGCCCTTGAAGGTAGCGATTCCAGTGTTCAGGATTATTGATCCCCCACACTTTCAGCGGCCAGGAGTTATGCCAGCAGATTTATTTACATGGAAGGTGTGGCTGCGCTGTCCCACTCTCACCACCATTTTGGGAGGGTTGGCCATTCTGCTTCATGCAGTCGGCCATTTTGAGGTACTAGTGCTGTACTTCACAAGGAAACATTTAACATTTGTAACACTAGTAATTCCACTCTACTGGTAACCCAGTCCCTTAAGAGACATAAATAACTCAAGAGTTCCATTTAAAGTATTGAATTCTTATTGATTACTCTTAACATTTCCCCAGTGGGTCACATACCATTGAGATGCTTCTAAGGATATTGTTATATGGGGATGTCCAAGTTGAAAAGCAGGCGCTTGGGAAAAAATCCACTTGGCTAGGTCTGTTTTTCTGTTATAGCAAAACATGCATTGTGATGCTGCCAAACCAAGTGGTCCGTACAGAAAACACTGTTCAAGGTTAGATTAGTGCTGAAGATTTATCAAATACCATGGCTAGGATAAGTGTGTGTGTGTGTGTGTGTGTGTGTGTGTGAGAGAGAGAGAGAGAGAGAGAGAGAGGTAGGTAGGTAGGGGTGTATGTGTGTGTGTGTGTGTGTGTGTGTTGTCTCCAATTCAGCCATCCTGAAACCAGGGGATTTGGCTCAGGGAACATAAGTCCAATCATCTCCTTTACAGTACTTTTAAGCTGCAATTCAAAGGATCATTTGCGCTGGAATCCCATCTATCAAGCCCCCTTCTTAATTCTTCCCCTTCTTTGCACCATCTGCCCTTCACTCAACCCCCACACTCATCTTTCCCCCTTCCTCGCTGTTTATGTCCCCCCCCTTCTCTGAAGCCTTTCCTTTCTTACTCCCTGTTCCCTTTCTCCATTGCATTTTAGAAAAAAATAAGTTGACGGGTTTCCTGGATCACATTATTTTTCTTATGGAAAGAATTAGTCTAGGCTGGCCATGGTGGCTCTGATTAATGAGAGTTTTAGACCCACACACCTGGAGGGTATCCGATTGAGGAAGGCTGGTATAGGAGCAGATCTTCCAGACCATTTCCTCCGCTCTCTCTGTGACACTTTAAATGAAGGGGGAATACCCATTGCACCATAAGGGATCCTATGGAGGAGACTTGGTTTGGGCTTGTGTGGCCTCATCATGAAAGCAGTGTTCATGCTCAGGCCATAGTTTGTGGGTGGTTTTGGGTGGTTTCCATGGCTTAAAACTTAAACTCCAGTACTTCTTGTGGTGGAATGGAAAGATGTCCAGTTCTGTCATGTAGAACCCTTTCTTATGATGAGTATTGTCTTGCTCTGGAATGTATTTATTTACATTTTTTTTAAAAAAGATGTTTTATGAGTTAAAACAAGCTTGATGATTTAAATTAGTTTGAATCTTCCGATTTTTATTGGCACTGAAAAATAACTAACTCATCATTCAGGTAGTTTTCCTTGAATGGTGACACCAGCTCATACCAGATGCTTCCATGTTTCCTCCTCCTGAGAACTAGAGCTGCTTCTGTTCCATTTGAGGTGCCAGCATTGGGTTATATAAGTAGATTTCATCTCCCAGTTTGCTATTTATATTTATCAATAGTCTTGACTGCAGCACTTATTGCTTGATTGCTTAGGGCAATTATTGCTTATCAATGCCCTTGATTGTGGCACTCAAACTACTAAAAGGGCCACTTTTCCCAATCATAGATTGCGATTTGATTGCACTCATTTCTAATTAGCTCAGTTTTTTTCATGTCAGAAACTAGCAGTAGGTTGTTGGCATTATTCTGAGCTGGATGCCTTATGAGCATAATTCCCCAGTATTTGGCTTTAGGCTGGCTTTTGCCATTTCTCTGGCTGTGCAAAGTACTTTCCATACTTCTGTGCAAGGTGCAGGTGCATACCTATGTATCTGTTTCATGATAAGATACATAAGTTTCACATAAATTTGAAGCTTGCACATCGTGCTATGGGAGAGATGTTGAATTTTGCCCTATGCATTTTACCTGGAAATGTAGTTATACAAGCCTTTTTTCACTGATCATAAAGAAAAGATGTGGTTACATGTGAAAAACAGGTTATATAGAAAAGGTTAAAAATAGAAAAGTGCTAAAATATTTTAAATAATTCTTTGGAACTTAAGTAACCACACAATATTTCAGTACTTCTTGGAGTCTGTGTTTATCTCAAGAGACACCTTCTCCTCAATATTAAGTATTAATGATAAAATTACATAACACTAAGAATTTTTGTAGATGTGAATTCTAGGATCTGAAGCAATGCTTAGACAACAGGTATGGATCAATCTCTCTGTTTAGCTTTCTCCCCCATTCAGTTTAAAAACAAAAACAAAAAAACAACTCTAATTCTTTCCATTCTGTTTATGAAGAAATTCACGAAGTCTGGAGAGTCCCTGTCAAACATTGAGCCAAACAAAATTCTCACCCATCTCTATGTTAGTAAAAAAACTCCCTTCCGCTCAGACTGTTCAGCTGTACCCCACCTCTCTTTTCTTCCAGCTGCAAATTAACCGTGAGGTCTTTGTATCTTAATGAAGATGCTCAATGGGTTGTTGAAGAGCTAAAGCAACAATTCACTGAGAAGGAGAGATCAAAGTCAGCTGTAATTTGGATTTCTATAGCGCATTGCACTAAGCCATTCAATTAGCATCCCACTTTGTGACAGCATGAGTGAGAGGGTGTCTCCTGGATCTTAAGTCCAAGTGTATATGGCACTAGCAGCGTTCTCTATATGGAGCACATTGGTGATTATTCTGGGCTTGAATTTGTGTACGCCATCTTGATTTTCTTAGCCCCTGGGCTCATCATTCCAGAAGTTGGGTCTCTGTTTTAACAACGTAAGAGTTTATCTTGGGTCTTAAAGATGCATGGGCCCTTTTCTTGCCATGATCAATGGGGGCTGCGTGTTTGGCTGCTCCGATGTTGTTTGGAAATGTTTTTTGTCCAAATTGCTTCCAGAGAAGGCTTTTTATTGCCCTGCTTCATCCACAGAATTTTACGGGGGTTCCACATGTCGGCATTTTCTGTTTGTAACCCTTCCATTTCCCCCCTCTGCTTCTTTATTCATTGTAACTGCAGAAAATACGTTCAGGAGTAAAACCTGGAACAGTGGAAGCAGCCCTTATCGGCAGTGCTCAAAGCAGGAGTGGAAAAAAAGGAAGTGGGATAGTTTCATTGCAAGTTCGGCCTGGCTGAGTTCTCCTGAAAAGAAGTTTTGAGGTTTACCTGAAAAGAAGTCGAATGGCATTCAACCCCACCCTGATCTGAGCATCCTTACTTACTTTCTGATGCATGCTAGCAGTTAAAATGCCAAGCTCCTCCATATGCTTCCTACCTTCTTGAGCCTGGGATCAGATCTGTAGTTTTGTTACATCCTATCCTCAGATGTCTCCATGTGATCCATGTAATATTTGCATATTTTGTGGATTGTGTTTTTGGTTTCCACCTGGAGAACATCAGGTCTTTTAAAGGAATGATAGCATGAATGGCAGCCATAACAGTGTTATTTTGGGGATGCGTGGTGGTGATGGTAGGGGGATATGGTGTCATATTGATTCTAGGAGCTTCTTTAATCGAGCGATTTATAGACGCTTGTTACTGGCTACTCACGGATGTTCGCGGGTCCTTTTGACGGTGCAGTCAGCCTCCTGCACATCTCCCGCTCCTTTTCTCAGTTTTACCATCACAAAAATAAACCTCAGAAAACCCCAACTCTTCTGAGGTTGTATTATAAAATTCCCGCTAGAGGTCGCTGTCCCATTAAAATGTACAGGCCATGTGGTCGCTGCTCTCTCCTCCGTGTTATTGTGCTCATTTCAAATGTGGAAGAGAACCAGGAAAAGAGCAACGGTGAGGAAATGCTATTCCTCCCCCCCATCTGAAGAGACCCTAGAAAATAAGATTTGCAATGAAGTGGGTTACCTTCTCACATCATCCCATTGCAGGCCACATGCAGTAATTCCTTAGGATCATCTATACCTGTGGTCAGCTCACTGATTCTCCTCTTTGACTGGTCATACTTATAGAAAAATTAAAAATGCCCGTACATTAGATATGCAGTCAAGGAACACAAATCTCTAATCTTAGGGAAATGTGATCTCCCTCCCTCCCTCTCTGTGTGTTTCACGAGTTTGTCTTCTGGTGAGACCATTGCCATAGTTGTTATCATGAGGTATTATAATGAAAATAATCGTGACAGCTGCTCTTAAAATAAGCTTCCCCCCCAGTTTCACTTTGGATGTATCCAACTGTGGGACTTTGATACTGTTGACCCTATGTTGCATCTTACCTGAGAGTAAGCTCCATTGAACATAATGGGACTTACTTCTGAGTAAACAGGTGTAGAATTGTGCTATGAATCTTGATGAATCTCTATCCCCTCTTTGCCCCTCTATTAAAACTTGAAATGGCACCCCCATACACAGTGAGGTGAGCTGAAACCCATTTGTTAGGATAAGCCATGTATATTAAAAGGTAGCACCAGTTTTCAATCCTCAAAATATATTGGGTTGGATCTAGACTTTACTCCTGCTGGCAGGAGCATCCCTGGAGTGGAATTCAGCTCAGGACAGTTCTTCCAGCAGAAAGGGAGGAAGAAATTTTAGCTTTTCTCCTTCTCCAGCCTTCCAGTGCCACATCACAAGCAATTCCAGAGAATCCCCCAGTGCTCTGGGGGGGGGGGGGATAGGGAGTTGCAAGGGGGAAGAGTGAGGAATTAATGAAAAATACCTCTTTCCCTGTTCCGCCAATGGGATTCCTCCACTGGGTCCATGGGGGAGAAAGTCTGAATCCACATCAATGAGACAGATTTTTTTTCATCACTGTTTTATTGGACTCTAAATCTTATAGGAGTTAGGTGTACATTTTGTGCACCACAACTATTTCTAATGAAAGATTACAAATTGTCTTGTTGACAGTAATATGAGTGGTTGCCAATTCATCTGTTTATCAGTGTATTCACATTTCTTTTGCAGATTGCATGCGGTTCAGAGCACAGTCTAGCAATAGTTGGTAAGTAGCTTGATTTTATCATATGTTTTGAATTCTTCCCTTTTCAGTTTAGATGAAATGAGGATGCATCATGTATGCAAAGCATCTCATGTTATTTACAAACAAGTTGCAAATTGCAGCAGAGGAAATGAATGTTGTATGACATGATGTATGTAATCTGAAATGTGAAAATGGGAATCATTGGTGAAATGCTGACTCTAGCAAAGTCTGGGTCAAAAGCCTTTGGCCAGCAATCAAAGATTTGTCTAAAATGACACTGTGGATTCTGCTACTACCAGTTAACCTCACACAAGAATATTGATTGCAAATTTAACCTTCAAAAAGCTGCCTGGCAAACTGGGGGGAAAAGTTACTAGTTTATCATGCTTTTTCAATTGTTTTTTTCCTACTGATGTTTCAAAATTAGCAAAATTACAAACGAGATGAATTACATTAATTGCATGGAAGTAAAATATGAAAATTAGCAGTAGTTGTTTTGCTCATGCTATATTTTTGGTTAGTCATCAATTCAGAGCAAGTTGGCTACTCCTCATCTATTCTGAAGATGAATGAGAAAAACGTAGAGCTTTTCTACGTGAGGCATTTATTGTGCGCTCGTCATTCCCTACTTATGGTTCTTTAGATGATGTCATGATCCTCCAGTTTCACTTCTGTTTTTAAACAGCAGTTTTTGTCAGCTTTTTTAGAGCAGGGAAAAGGTATTATTTATGAAAGCAAATAATTCCACGTGTAATTGTGCTATTTCACTATACTACAGTACCACCTAGATGGGATGTTGTGGAAAAGCAGGAAATAAAACTGTCATTGTTTAGTGTTTGGATCTCAATTCTGTGACAAAACTGAAAGTAGATACAGCTGATTAACAGCCTTGTGTAGAAAAACTCTTAGGCTCTGCTTGGATAGGTTTCTGCCCAATCCAGAATGGACTATGGCATCTGGAATGGATTCTGCAGTCCACTCAGGGCATGTCTTAGGTTGACATGGTGCCCTCTAGATGTGTTGGACTACAGCTTCCATCATTTCCATTTGTAGTCTAACAAGGAATCCAAGGAGTTTCCATGGGCTGGATGGGGAAACTCCATAGGCTGGATTAGACCTTCAGGCCAGAAATTCTAGTTGAGGGTACCTATAGTGGTTTTGTGTAAGACTGCAGATGGGGAGAGGAATGGGTGAATCCTTCCCAGCCCTTTATGAGCAGGAGTACCTTCTGCTTGTACCGTGGGATCTTTCAATCCAGGCAATTGGGTATGAAAGAAATCATCATCATCATTCTAAGAAGAGAAAATTTTAATTTTATTCCTTTTCTTTTTTAGAAGGAAGGTAAAAGGAATCTTTGGCCAATTTACTCCACATGGTCAGTTTATTGTTCTCAGTTAAGTTCTAGGATTCCAGCTACATTGTGGTAAAAAGCTTTGGGCCAGGAAATCTCCTAACAGATTATGAAAGGCCTATTTCCATGGCAGAATGAGCACCAATTGGGAACCAAGTCTGAGGCTGCCTGACGGATAGATCCCTCCATTATGCTGACAGTGTTATTTAGCTGCCCGCAGCAGCTTTGTGAAGCAGGAGACATGATCGTGTGTCTGACGTGCCATCCCAGGGGACTCAACGGACTGTCACTAGGAGATAATCATACATTCTCTGCCTCTTTTTCATACTGCTCGAATAGTTGGGGAAATGTTTCGGCGTAGCGCAGAGCATTCGTGTATAGCAAGAAAGCACAGCATGCCATTCTATTACTTTTATCTATTATACATGATAAGTTCTGCTTCGACTAGGTCTGCATTGTAAGAGCTTCCTGAAAGACCAGCATGGAGGCATGTTAACAGCACCCTCTCTTTCCTCACTCCTGTCCTAATACATCCATAGGTTGTTAAAGGGCACCTTGCAGGGGTTCTTCATAACAGCCACCAATTATTTATTCATTCTAGCATTTATAGGATTTGTCCATTGAAATTTGTCTGTAATTGCTTGCCTTTTTGTTTTATTTCCTTGCTAATGTGAGGGGAACAGAAAAGAGTAGCCATTCAACACCTATGGTTTAGAAGCTCTTCTACGGTTATAGAAATATTAACGGGCTATGCAATCTGATTGAGACCGCATCTCACTTTAAAAGTTCTAATGAGCACGTGCAAATGAAAACTGAGCAAAAGAAAAGAGCAAATAAGTGGGAAATCTAAATACAGAATAAAGTAATGGAACACAACTAGCAAACAGTGGGAGTAAGAAATTGGAGATGTGAGTAGTTTAAACAAATGTGACAAATGTGTAACTATCAACATTTATGCTTGCTAACTCCAAGAGATGGAGGGGGGGGAAGCTCCCAATGGAAAATACACCCTCAAAGTCCCAGAATTCAAAAATCCATCTGATCAACAAAGATATTTCCTTAAACATTTTACCACCTGTAACAGCCCTTTTGTCATCTATGGCATCCAGTGCAAATGCCCAAAGATCTATATAGGCAAAACAATTAGACCTTTGAAAAAACGTATAGGAGAGCACCTCAGTAACTTAAAGAACAAAAGATCAGGTGCTCCTTCAGTATATCATTTTTTGGCACAAAATCATTCTTTTGCAGATTTAAAGTTTTGGGCACTCAAAAAATTGGAAAGACAGGATAACAAATTGTTATTAATAAAGGAAATAGAATCGATCCTAAAGGTAAAAACTCTAAACCCCAGTGGCTTAAATTTAGATCTCGAATTTTTGCCACTCCTGTGACTCAGTAATTACCTGCAGTGACTCCCACATAACAAGAATAATGATAGCAAAAATGACATATTGTGAGACCTTGTATTTATCGTTTCCAAATGGAAAAACCTGGCAAAGCAAAGAAATGACAAAAAATGATGCAACAATGAGAAAAGATGAATTAGAATAATAAAAAGAGGGCCTTGGAATGATTGCATTTCCTCAGTCGCCAGATATCATAGGAGACTATCATCTTGCTAAGAGTTTTCTGCAGATATCTCTAACCAAGTAAGAACCAATTTATTGAACTTTTGTTTAAAGTGTTTTTACATCATAAAGTGTTTTTATATGATTTATAGAAATTTTAATGTATAATGTGGACAGGCCCAAGAGCCTTCATATTGTATTAATTTAAAAAAATTAAGAAACTTCAATATGGGCATAGGCCTTTTGAGGCAATATGCCTAATTAATCACCTAAACTGAAATGTTATGTGTTATCCCCATAAACATAATGTAATGTATTCTTGATGTTACAGCCCCCTGAAAAGGCCTTAAAAAAACAACATACGTCGAAACGCATTGGGCGTGAACAATAAAGTATCTTAGCATTCTGAGAACCTGCTTCTCTTCCTTTTCCTTTTTTACCTTGAGTGGATGCTCTCCTCTTTTTGGTTTTTCATATATGAAACTCAACATTTTAACTGGGATGGCTCTGTACTTCTGAGATCTGGAGCTGGGATCAATCAAAATTATACAGAAAAAGCCAAAGAAAAAATCCATTTCCAATTGAGACTTCAAGCCTTGTGTATGTACAGCGAAATAGGTGCATACAAGCTTCTCACACAATAGAATAAATGCATAGTGCAAGCAGGGGGTTTATTTTTATTTTTACACAGAACTTATACCTTTATAGGAAGCTTCCATTTATAGAAAGCTAGCAGGCAGCAAACTGGTTCAGAAAAACTCAGTAACAAAATTAAGCATGGTGGTTTCAGCCTTTATAAATGCCTGTAAGTGCTGCATGTATGGTAACCACCAGTAGTTCAAATCTATGCATTTCAATGACTCATAGAATAAGCCTGGGAGCAAACAATCATGATAATTTAATCTGAAGTTCTAGATAGCGGAAATCAGAGAAACCTATTCAGAGGTTCTTCCATGAGGCTTGGAACATGTTGTCCTGTTCCCATTACATTGTTATTTGGCTTTGTTCGAAGCCACAATACTGTGGTATTTCCAGGCTTGGGGAAACAGGCTTGTCTTTTGCAGGTGTGAGACTGAAGGACAGATGTCTCTCCAGTGACTCCTGCCTAGGGATGTCTGTCACAGGGAAATGCAGCTCTTTTTTGGCTTGACGGAGTTCTGTGGCATGTATGACTCAATTTGTATCTGTGAGCTGAGCTGTGAGCTTTCCCCTGAACTCGTGAACTTTTTTGCACATTTTTTGCAGGTTCTGCAATTTGCAGAAATTTGTGAGCTATTTGCACAAATTTCTAAGCAATCTCCACCAATTACAGCCAAATTTGTACATAGTCAGGCAAATTCATGCAGATTCACTAGGATTTGCCCATATTGCTTAGAAATTTCTGCAGATTGGAAAACCTGCAAAACAAGTGCAAAACACCCCAGAAAATCCACAAACTGGCCCAACCCACTGCAGACCAAGATGGGTGCCTCAGTAGGAACTCAAACAAAGTCCGGGGGGTGGTTGAACCTAAGAAAACCCATCGTACTCCATCCCCCAAATGGATTTCTCTGACATCCCTACTCCTGCCCATGGAATGGTTTGCTGAAAAATAGTAATGAGGTCTGGTTGGCCTTCTGTCCAGGGCTCCTGGGCTGTCATTTGATCAACAAATCTTGGACTCAGAAGGTTTTTCAAAGATGGTGGGAGGCATTTCTTTGTCACTTTCTTGACAAAGGAAGTGGCTGGCATTACTAAGCAAAGGCAGCTCTGAATAAGATCCTTGTGACCTTGCATCAACCCTACTTAATTTATATCCTACTTTACAGAAGACAAGTCTATATAAACAGGGAATATATCCTCATCCTTGGAAGCGGCTGATTACTGTGGCTTTCAAACACATGTGTACACCTATTGCACAATGTACATGGGTATACTTTCCCCCTTCATGAGCAGGGAAACTGTTGCCTATCAGCAGTTCTAGGTTTGTTTTTGTTCTTGCTCTCCAATTTGGATCAAGCTATATATCATTTTCCCAGTGCTTCAGCTTTTCCATCGTAAAGTATGACTTTGTGGGGAATGCAAATTTGTAGGTAATGTTTATGAAATACACAGAAATATCAAATGAACACAATTCAATATCACAATTTTAATGTGTGTCTTCCTTTTTTTCGATGTCATGAAGGCTGGCAGTGATACTCTATTCCTTTTTCCTCCATGTTATTTTATCAATGTTTCATTCCCCCTTTGTGCAAAGTAATGTTTATTTTCTGCCGCTGACAGAAATCATTCATATAAGCATATATCTCTGTCTGTATTAAATGGTGATATCCAATTTTCTTATGGCAAACTGCCTCACACATTTACTTTAGAGGGCTCTAGAAAATCTGCTGGATCTAGCTGTTTTAAAGGCATTATTGAAGCACAAACTTGTCACCTTTGCAAAAATTCATTCTGTGAGACAGTCAAGGTGATGTATTTGAGTTGATAATTTCATTTAACAACATGATAGGTTAACAATATGGTAGCAGGTACAGAAGGTAGAAATGTATGTCCCTTTTCCTAAATTCCAATTTACAGTGAAAAGTACACACGTTAATATGCTCATGGTATTTTATACAGAAGATGAAAAGAGTCTAAAAAAAGTATTAATATACCTTTTATTTCTTCCTTTCTGCTGATATCAATGAGATTCCCCACTTGGAATAAAGCTTTCTTGAGCTCATTCTGCTCTATCACTTGTCATAATATAATCTCCCCCATCCCTATGAGTATGAGAGACATGTACTAGTATTATAGCATTTTACGATTGCTGAGACCACAGTGGAAGAAGGGATCCCATGAAGGCCTAGAGACATGAGCAAGAGAGTTTGGAAAAATGTTGATATATATTGATAAGCATGGTGTCCTGTACCAAGAGTTAACTTTTAGTTCGTTGCAGAAAATTCTAGGGAAAGTTACAGTAGCTGCCTGTTCTGATGTATTATTTCCGTAACAATTGTCAGTATTAGAATGCTAATCGGTATCTTCTGATAATGTGTGAAGTACATTTAGGATTCCATTTCAGATTTTATTAATCCCAGCTTTCCTCCAAGGGACTCAAAGTGGCATACATGCTCCCCTTCACTCTATCATCACAACAACCCTGTGAAATAGGTTTATGACTTCACAGAGATTTAAACCTGGTTTTGCCAGAAGGGGAAAAAAATTAAATTAACTTTTACATCAAACCAAAATAGTTTGCAAATGACAGACTAGCATTTAAAAATGCCCAGTGCCTCTGCTTCCACCTCACTACCACACCATATTTGTCCATTTTTGACAGTGAGAATATATCATTACCAGCTAGTTTTAAGAGACAGATATACCAATGCTCTTTTCCCCTGTAGCAAAAATCTGGTGATGCCTGTCATTTATGAGCGGTGTGATGGCCTTAGTGTCACTCACACTTCAGTTCAGATTTTCTGCTTTTGATGGAAATTGTTGAGGAGCCAGATCACAATTGATGAAGCTTTTTATGCATTGGTCTGTTATGCAACGCTTCTCCCACCCACTCCCATCTTGAACTGACTAGATCATTTGACAGAGGTTTATATAAAATTATGCATGGTGTGGAGAAAGTGGATAGAATTCTCCTAAGTCTAGAACTCAGAGTGATCCAATGAAGCTGATTATCAAGAAAGTTGGGGCAGACAAAAGGAAGTATGTCTTCACACAGTGCATATTTAATTTATAGAATGAAGTGCTACAAGATAGGGTGGTGATACACACAGTCTGCCAGCATGAAGAGGGGTGGGGGGAATCCAGATTTCTACCCTAGTGTGGGGTGGTATGGGGCTTTAAGCTCTTTTGCCCTCTGCTGCAGTCCCAATCCAAATAGGGACCTCAATATCTAAAATTTGCATTGCAAAAAAAAAAAAAAAAAAGATTCAGTTTCGTTCGATGGGATTTTTTTTTTTTTTTTGGCAATACAAATTGCAGGTGCAGGGCCCCCAATCTGAGTGTGTATGTGAAATCGGCACTTAAGGGCAGAATTATGTCTTTAAAGGAGAATTAGACAAATTAATGGAGGATGACTCTGTCAATGGCTATTATATGGAATCTCTAGGTCTGCCACGAAACAACGAAGAGGACAAAAATACCTTGAGGATAGTTCAATAAAATAAGATCAAATAAAAAACTGATATTTTTAATACACCACTAAAATTTTGATCTACAATATACATATTCAATCTTCTGACAGTGTAAACATTTAATTTTTTTTTTTTAAAAAAAAGAGGCATGCTATTGTCTCCTTTGTTAAGGATCATCAGTAAAGAAAATGGGTTCCATCATGTAACATGATAATTGGGATGGGTTGTTCATAAAATTGAAATGGTTTCACCCATCTTTCTGAAATGTTCAGGAGCCAGAAAGAAGTGTTGGGTTTATACAACCTGAAAAATTCAGAAAGATTTTGAGGGAGAAGGAGCAGCTTAAAGACAAAAAGCAAAAACAAAGCCATCCCTGTCAAAAGTGAAGGGGTAAAAGCATAAAGAGAAGTCAGTGCTTGCTTGATGAAAAAAGACAAGACGCCACTCCCACTTTCAAACTTTCCACAAAGTCTTAAGAATTTTGCAGCCCCTAGGAGAAGGGAAATCGCGGCAAATGCAGACTATCTGGTTCAAAATCCACCAGACTATCCTTTTGATCAGAAGTAGTAGGGCACCAGAAACAAGATGGTTTGGCTTGTCTTCCAGATACGCTGGACTGCAATTCCTGTCATTACCAGCCAGCATGGCTTTGAGCATTAGCTCACAATTTCTCTCATTTTTGAAGCTTGTTTGAAAACTGCATAGCCTTAACTTGTTTTTTTAAAAAATTGTAAACTGGTTGTAATTTGCCCAGAGAACATTAGTTATTGGGCAGATTAGAAATGCATTAAATAAATAATACTAAATAATAAACCATAAGTTTTTGGCCCTTGGTTGAATACCAAAGATGAAAATAAAAAATACTTCTACTCATCAATAAGAGATTAGCAATATTTGTGGATCCTACATTTTCGCGTTCTCTTTTGCTGACATTGAATATGTACCTTATATGAAAAGTATTGACCATTTTGTTATATTTCTCTTCCTTGTGTTTCAAATAAGTAATATCTTTAAAGACTATTTTTAGTTATTGGATGGATCCATTTATCCCTCAGATCTTGACAGAATTTATCTTTCCAGGAGATAGTGGTTACTCCTTTACCACAAGGGCAAACAGAATCCAAAGATGGAAGGTTTCTGTATCTACAGTAGATACCCACAGATTGTCTACTGCAGGTCAGGCCTAGAACAGAAAGGGACAGAACAGTACTTATCACCTACAACTCCCAGATCAAAATGCTTCCAACAGAAAATCAATTATCTACAATTATTTTCTCATTACTCTTCTCTTGTTCTCACTTAAAAACAGCCCCTTAATCTAAAATGCTACTCACCAGCATTAGGAGATTGTATCTAACAGAAAAACAAACTAATCGGGAGTCAACTCTGTCTCCATAATCCATATCTGTATAAACTGTAAGGAGATGCTTGAATGGAAAAACATTAGCTGCAATGTAGAGATAGCCTTCTAGTAAAAGTGCAGAAGAACTGTACTAACTCTATTACTTGAGCTTCCAACAACATGACAGCTTGTCTGATAAAGGAGTCAGTCCTGTTGACCAGTTTTTTTCCATCAGTTTAGTGTTCCAGAGCTGTAATTTCAGATGTTACTCATTGGATTGCTGGATTACCATTTATCAAAATGCCAAATTCTATCACTCTTCTTGAATTGAGGTAATGGTTTTCTATCCCACTACAGTTGCTAGTTATCTTGGCAATGCTGAGATGTTTGTTGCCAATTACTACTTCTATGAATGGTCACTGTGCTTATTTTGCATACCTTGACATTTGGATGGAATTGTCACAGACTATATCAATGACATTTCATTTCCACCTGACCTCAATGTTTACATTTTTTCCGTGCATTGGATGACAAGGACTCCAGTCCACAAAAGCACAAATCTTTAAGGTGCCAAAAGACTGTTGTTTTCGCTGCAGTCAACTTGGGTTGGGTGAGAATTTCATTTCCGTTCAGTTTTGAAAACAATTTGCCAAAATTGGCAAAGTTCTCCATATTTGGGACAAAAAGAATTTGAGATTAAAAGGAAAGAAAAGAATGAATGTGGAAGAAATCAAAACTGATAGATTCATCCATGGCCCAGGGCTTTGAGTGCTTAATTCTTAAAAGTCTTGGATTGAATCTCAGTGTTTTCATTCATAGCCCTATTAGAGTGTTCTCAAAATGTGTTGTTTAAACAAGTGAGGAGGGGGAGCGTGCTAGGCCCTTCTCCATCGTTGTTGTTATTGCCATCTATGTACGTGGAGGGCAACTGTCTGAAGCCCCTTTATCCGTTGGGGCGCTCCACATAATTCAGAATGTTGATTGTCCATAATGGCAGTGATGAAGGAGAGGGGCGGGGCTGGAACTCTCCCTTAGCTCTCATATTTCAACAACGCATATGCAGAATGGCTGATCAGGGCTCACCTCAGTTGCCATTTCTTTTTCTGACTGGCTGTTCATCTTCAACAGTTGCATGGCAGGCAGGTACATCTTTGCCCTCTCTGTGCTGGGAATAGCTATACCTATTGACTGGTGCAGATGGGTGAGAATTTCATTTCAGTTTATTTTGCCAAAATTTACAGAATTCTTCATATTTGGGAGAGAAAATTTGAATGCAGGAAAAAGTGAAATGGACAGATTCCTACAACTGACTAACATATTTGCTCCTCTGGAGAAAAACCTAATTGGACTCTCACATGTAGTAATCAGGCTTTAATTTTAGATTTGCTGTTGTCTTTAAACCTTCAGATTATTATTTTTCCAGAGAGTTACTCTGAAGTTAATTAACACTATTTTGATTTTCCCACCAGAGAATTAGGTCTTATGAGCCTCCCCACATCCTCCTTTGGTTTCCTGCTTCTCTAGTAAGTGTTCAGCACAAAAGATTCAGCTGGATTATAATATTCTAAAAATAAAGTTGGTTTGCAGATCGCATCAGGTCTCTCTTGGAAAGTATTTCTTTGTTTGAAAATGGAAAGATTCTCTTTTGCTCTTTGCCCTGATAGACACAAGGTTAAAGTCTCAAAAAGTCCAAAGGAGTGGAAATATATCTGGCCTACTCTAGGCTGGTGGTATAGAAAAGGATCTGTGGCCTGTGAATAAGTAAAACATTTGAACCTACCGTATGCTCCAGTTCACCGTAATCATTGCTTAGTTTGTTCTGAATAAAATTAAATTAAAAATAGAAGGAATGAAAGAGGAAAATGTTACCAGGCCTGCACTGTAGTTTAATTTTTCTTGTGTGTGGTTTGTGTGTGTGTGAGAGAGAGGAAATAATAATAGAAAAGTACCTGCAATGCAATATAAAAAATTAAGATAGCTTGAGATGGCTCTCACAGCTCCATTCTTCAGTGGAAGGAAAAACACCCTCTGTAATCACCACTAGCTTTACCTGGAAAAAAACTCATTCTAAATATGGCAGATTCCAAACCCATGATGGCAACTCTTTTGTAAAATCACCCTAATGGGAAATTTAATTGTCCGTGTTGACAAAACTCCAATTTTCTGATGCTCCAGAGAGAGGGGAAGAGAAACCTACCATGACATAGGGGATCAAAAATCTTTCCTGGGCCCAACGGACTGCCACTGAGGTTTCAGAAAGTAATATAGATAGGTTGATTTAAGTGTGTTTCAGAGTGTTCACTAGAAAATAATCTAAGAAGAATACTGAAATCTTGTGTAACTGGTTGGTGTAGGAACACTATTCTGGTTAACACACTGTATTCTATTTTCCCCACATATTTTTACCTTTTAAGTGTTCTTCTGGTGCCTGAAGCTTTGATTCATTTGTGTGAAGACAGGTAAGAAATTGATCATCCGGTGCTCCGTTCCCAGGCCTGCTGCTTCATGTTACTAGATGGAGATTATTAATCCCTTTTTGCCCCAACTTGAATATAGGAAGAGCTTTAAGTCCTGCTCTACCTCAGATGAAATAATTTCCGGAATCTAATACCATCCACTTCCTATTTCTTTCTGAGAAATAGTAATGAAATCACAGTTAAATATTTGGCTCATATTCGCAGCTGATTTTAAAAATTTAATAAGTGTTTAACAAAATATTGCAGTGTTGAGTCTTCCCATTTAGGGTTACAACCAGCTATCCATGGCCTTTCCAGGACACTTCCCCCTCACCTTCTCCCTGTATTTTTCACATGACAGGTGTATTGTTTAAAAGCCTCTTGCCCCATGCATCAACCCAAATAAATGCAGTGTCTCTTGACCAGCATCAGGAACATGTTTTGCTGGTGAGAGAGTTATTGGAAATATTTGAGGCAAAGCATGGACTAACAGATTTTTAAATGTCAACAGGGGTGGGGAACTTGAGGTTCTCCAACTCCCATTAGCACCAGCCAGCATGGCCAATCATCAAGGATAATTAGGGTGACCATATTTTGGAAACCAGAAAGGAGGACAACATGGTCGGCCCCACGGGGATGTGCCCACTAACATATCAGCTCCCAGGGTGTGTGTCCAACACCAAGGGGGTGTGCCCACCTGAACATGGCCTTGGTCACATGTCTGATTTTACAGCACACAATTAAGACAAATCTGTCCTACATAACATCTTAATGTTAAAATCACTGAAATAACAAGTGAGACATCCAGCGTATCTGAAATTAACTTCAATCACTCCTACTTTTGTAGCTTTTGCTGTACTTTGTTGCTATACTCTGTGTGATACATTCTCCCCTTCCCTCAAATATCTTTTCTGGTTGTATCCTCACTCCACTGCAAGCTGCTGCTTTACAGGGCTTGCTGCCAGCTGGCTGGCTGGCTGGCTGTTTTAAACTTGGCATGGCTAAAGCCCTGCTTAAGAGATATCATGGTGTCAAGTTTCATGTCTTTATCTTTAAAAATGATGATTTTTCAAAAAAATTATTTTAAAACCTCAAACTTTTTAAAAAATCCTTAAAAATCAATAAATGAACGGATCTGCTTCACATTTGACATGGCTAAAGCGCTACCTAAGTGCTACCATGGGGCCAGGTTTCATCACTTTATCTTTGAAAGTGACATAGCTGTAAGCATTTTTGTTACTTCCCATTGACTATAAAGTATAGCTGCCCCTTGGGTGGGGGAAGGATGGGAAAAATCCAGATTTTCCCTCAAATTTCATAATTCCCCCCACTTTCCGGATTTCTTACCAAAAATCCTGACATGTCCTGGGTTTTCCTGACATATGGTCACCATAAGATGACGGAACTTGTAGTCAACATCTGGAGGAGCCACATCCAATTTGTTTTCTACCTTATTAAAGTAAAGCCATTTCATCATTCTGCTTAACAAAAGACCAACTTCAATTCCCCCCCTATCTCAGTGTTGAACATTCAGTCATGTTTCCTTGGTTCTAATCCTGTGTTCTCAAAGACACCATGAAATCTTGCTCCTTACTACAAAGAACAAATAATTCAAATACTGCTGCCTTGTAGCCACTTCATTATGTAGTCTATTACACTGCTTTTAATCCCCTCATTTTTTCCGACATAAGGGCTGATCTAGACAGGGAGGCCATCCAAAAGCATTTGCCCAGGTCAGTGCTTCTTACTGGACCCTGTCTTCCTTGTACCCTCTGTCCATCCTTCCCTGCTGTTGTTTACCTATCTGCATCCTTGTGGTCTGCTTGCATTATCAGTGCCATGTTATGCCATGTCACTAGTACCAAGATTTCCCACCAACTCCTTGAAACTTCTGCAACCACTTCCGCTCTCATTTTCTGCACTATAGGCTGCTTTCTTGAGTTTATATAATACCCCAGATTTTGCACTGTGAACCTTGCCTGTCCCCTTTGTTCCTGCCTGCATAACCCTAGCCCTGCAAAAATCTCATATTTCTGTCTTGATTCATGACAAGTATTGATGACAAAGAGAATTCCTATTAATTAAAAAGAACAAGGCTAAGGCAGCAATCAGGTCCTTTTACCTGCAAAGTCCCTTTACATTTTGGAGCAAGTCCCTTTGCACACAATGGGGTTTACTTCCAAATAAACAGGCATAAGATCGAGCTGAACCTCAGACTGCATGCATGGCGGTGCATGACTCTGTGTCTATCAGGAAGCTGCCATGTGCATCAGTTTGTCAATGTTCTGTGCTAAATAAGTTATTTGCATTTCAGTGCATATTTTGCAAGGTTGCTGGTTTTATAACTTGGAGATTAATCTCTGTTTAAGGGAATCAAGAATAATGTGTGAAGAAGAAGCTCTAATTCTCCTCCCCTTGATCCCCTCCCCATTCTACATCTATTAACGTTTTGAAATTACAATGTATTTGGCTTGCCCCTGCGTTCAGGACAACTTTTGAATTTTATTTTGGACTAACAGAAAATCACAGGCATTGAAAGATTCAAAGAGCTTTTATCTTAATTGGTTTTAAAGGACAATTTAGTTATGGCTTGGGAGACTGGACAGTTTCATAACCCAGATGGCTGCTCAGTGATTAAGTGCTTGCTGTTCTGGATTTGTGCTGTTCAAAAAAAATGCTTTTAAACACTTATATGGCACAGAGCAATCGTCATACACACCTTGGGTAAACTGAATAGCTCTAGCTTGCTAATCCACAGGTAGCCAGCCTGCTTATGCCCCTTTGTTTCCATCATTCAGGCACTGGTTATCACACTGTGATTTAAAAAATGGGGGAGAAGCAAATTTCTAGATGCAGACATAATTATATAGGCAGTGCCTGGTGAGTCTAGAAGCCAGAATCCAATAGATTCCGTTTTCAGGAAGGGGAATCTGAAGAACTGGGGAAAATAGTGGTGACAAAATATGAAATTCTCAACGTTACTGACAAATTGAAAGTTAACAAAACACCAGGCCCAGATCGTAGCCATCCTCAAATATGAAACTGCAGATCTAATAAAAATGTGTAATAAGCCCCTAAGATCAGATGCTGTACAAAAATGTCAACCCAGTGTGCAGCAGAAGTGAAAAAGTCAAATTCTGTGTTAAACATAATTCAGAAAAGCATTGAGAATAAAACAGCCAGTATCATACTTCTTTTATACACAACTATGTACAGTTCGGTCACCACACCTAAAAAGAGATATTGTAGAGCTGGGAAAATTGCAGAAAAAGGCAGAAAAGGGCAACTAAAGCGATCAAGGGACTGGGGCATCTCCCCTCTAAGGGAAGGTTACAACAGCTGGGATTGTTGAGTTTGGAAAAAGGAGGCTAAGGGGAGAAATAATAGAGGTGTACAAAATTATGCATGGTGTGGAGAATATGGATAGGGAAGCATTTCCCTCCCCCCTCATAATGCTAGAACCCAAAGGGGTCATCCCATGAAGCTGATTGATGGGAATTCACTGTCACAAGGTGTAGTGATGGCCCCCAATTTGGATGGCTTTAAAAGTAGGTTAGATAAATTCCTGGAGGAGAAATCTAGCAATGGCTGCTAGTCCTGCTTGCAATGTGCTATCTCAAGTATCAGAGGCAGTAAGCCTATATACTGGTGAAGAAAAATTAAGATGCCCAGTTCTCAACTGTGAATGCACCCAGCACAGAAAGGCATTGACACCTCACTGACTAGTGCCAGGAGAGCTAAGATTGTCTTTTCTCCCCCTTCCAGCCCAAATCACAGAAAAGCCTCTGACATCCATAAACTATGCCACAGATCACAGAGTAAGGAAAAACTCATGCCCCCTCCTTCCTCTAAACATTTGCTTTACCCCTGACAAGACAAATTACTGTTTTTGGGTCAACTTGTATGTATAGAGGTTCCTTTGGTAGCCCTTATTAAAAGATAAGGATTTCTGGCGCTGGATTATTCTATTATATTGTTTATATTAGAGAAATAGATAAGTTGTAACGTTATTGGAATGTGACCAAAAGGGAAATGGGAGGAGAGGATAATGAAAGCTTCAGGGAACTTTGACTGTATAAGAGGTGGCCAGAGGCCTATAGAAGGGAGAGTGATTGTTTCCCTCCTTTGGGAGCTGTCTCTCTCCTATGTACGTAGCTTTCCTGAAGAAAGCTTTCATATCAGGATTTTTGCCTGCTTGGAATTTTTTCCATCTCTGGTTCGGTCATTTTGGTGACAATTCGCCAGTTGCTGGGGAACATGAGCAGGAGGAGGCTGCTGCACCATGTCCTGCTTGTGAGCCCCTGATCGACTGCTGGTTGGCCACTGTATGAACAGAATGCTGGACTAGATGGACCCTTGGTCTGATCCAGCATGGCTCTTCTTATGTTCTTCTTATGCTGCTAAAATCATACTTCCCTTATACACATCTATGGTGTGACCAAGCTTGTAATATTGTGTATAGTTCTGATCACCACACTTAAAAAAGGATATTGTAGAGTTGGAAAAAATGCAGAAAAGGCCAACTAAAATGATTAAGGGGCTGGAGCAAATCCTTTATGAGGAAAGGTTACAACATCTGAGACTTGTTTAGTGTAGAAAAGTGGTGACTGAGGGGCCACCTGGTAGAGGTGTACAAAATTATGGCTGGTATGGAGAAAGTGGATATGGAGACATTTTTCAAGTACTTCACCCAGCGCTTAGTTAAGCTATTGAATTCATTTCCACAAGGTAGAGTGATGGCCACCCATCTAGATGGTTTTAAAAGGGTATTGGACAAATTCATGGAGGATAGGGCTATTAATGGCTATGTGCTTCCTCCCGTATCAGAGGCAGTATGCCTATGTACACCACTTGCTGGGAACCATGGGCGGGAGGGGGCTGTTGCACACGTCCTGCTTGTGGGTTTCCTGTGGGCAGCTGATTGGCTACTATGTGAGGAGAATGCTGGACTAGATGGACCCTTGGTCTGATCCATCATGGCTTTTCTTATGTTCTTAAATTCTGTATCTCTGAAAGTGGTGTTGGCTCCATCCCGCATCACACAAGCAGCAGACTTCTGCTCATGCAATGAACCTTTCCTTCCTCTCCTCCACACAACAGCCTCCTGTTTGCTCCCAAAGTCTGCTCCAGACAGTCCCTCAACCTTCCAGAACAGATTGAGGGTTGGGTTAGAAAGGGAAGTCACTTCGGTGGCAGATGCCATTCTATCAGCAGATGGACACTGTTGGCTTTCACCCTGAGGTCCTTAATCTTCTCCTCTCCCCTCCAAAAAAGTGCTTGTTTTATAATATTTCCCTAATAAGGTAGTGCCTCCTCCCAGTTGGAGTCCTGTCTCTATAAACTGCATAGCATAATATAAATGCTGTGAAGAACATAGCTGACACTTGGTGACCTGAGCTACCGTCAATGTAGTAGAGCACTCAGTTCTGCTGGCGCAGACTCAGGAAGAGCAGATTTCTTCTTATCCCTTAAGACAGTCTCCATTTCTGCATAATAAACACCACCGCTGAAGTCTAACTGGCCTCATTTGTACAATAAGCAAGATTCCGCTCCCACTCACCTCCTGTAATTTGGCTTGGCAATGCAAAGTCAGTTTGGGTGAATCAGTGTATGCGTCGGATTTGGCTGAAGATGGAAATATTCATGTTCGCTTCAGTGCAAAGGCACTATAGGGGTGTTCTACTAAAACCTCTTCACTGCACAGTTTTGATATAAATTTTGATATTGCAGATTTCCCCTGCAGTCCTATGCACATTTATGTAGGAGTAGGTTGCATTGAATACAATGGGCTTTACTTCTGACTAGATCTGTATAGGATTCCACTGTTAGGGTGCGGTTATTATGCTCTGGACCCTCTGGCTTCATGGCCTGAAACAAAGGTCAGTGATTTTGTTAAACTCAGACTTGTATGTTTTTTTAACACATATAATCCAGTAGTAGTTTTAAGAACAGAGGGTGAAACATGTAAATGAAAACTGAATGTGTTTTGTTTTGTCCTATTGACTGGTATGCCTTTGATTGCTAATGGAAACTAGCTAGTACTCTTTGAGCAGGACCAAATTTGATAAGTGGCTGTTAGAATTAGTCTTTGGAAAGGAAATGGTTCTGCACATTCATCCTTCCTATGACTGAACCTTCTCTAGGTGGGTACTTTTTCTTCCTGCACAGCTGATGTCATGCATGTAATTGTACTGTCTTTCTTGTACTCACCTGTTGCTATCATGTCTTTCACATTATAATTTCTTCAGGAAAATGATAATAGTATAACAGTATCCCCAATATGACTGAGCCGTGAATGCTGTGTATAATAGAAATATGTAACATTGGATATTCCAGATACATAAAAAGAGCAACTATTTCTAGAAAATTCTTGTCAGTCTTTTGCAATGTGTGATGAATGTTTAAACACACACATGCAGACAATTCAGTAAAAATTCCCTGATATGATGATTCCTAAAACTGATTGCCTTTTAAGCACACATTGGTGAGAAAATTTGGACAAACCTGAGTGGTCCCATTGTGCTTATATCTAGATGTGAGTTGATATCACGCTGCTATGTGGCGTACCGCAAGGTGCTATCCTTTCCCCAATGCTGTTTAACATTTATATGAAACCATTGGGAGAGATCATCCGGAGGCATGGGGCGGGGTGCTATCAGTATGCTGATGACACCCAAATATATTTCTCTATGCCTTCGATAACAGCGTCAGCTAAGGATAGTGTGTCTCCTCTGAATGAATGCTTGGAGGCGGTAATGGGCTGGATGAGGAAAAACAAACTGAAGCTGGATCCAGACAAGATGGAGGTGCTCGCTGTTAAAGGCCGCAACCTGGGTTTGGTGGTGTGTCAACCAGTTCTGGATGGGGTTACACTCCCCCTGAAAGACTGTGTTCGCAGCTTGGGGGTGCTCCTGGATCCATTGCTCCAAATGACAGCCCAGATAGATGCGACGGCCAGGAGTGCCTACTATCAGCTTTGGCTGATACACCAGCTGCGCCCCTTCCTAGAGTTGGAAGACCTAAAGACGGTAGTGCACACGCTGGTAACTTCAAGGCTTGACTTCTGCAATGCGCTGTACATAGGGCTACCTCTGTGCCTAGTCCGGAAACTTCAACTAGTTCAAAATATGGCAGCCAGGTTGGTCACCGGTACACCTAGGGGTGACCATATTACGCCAGCTTTAAAATCGCTCCACTGGCTGCCAATCAGTTTCCGGGCGAAATATAACGTGTTGGTTATTACCTTTAAAGCCCTACATGGTTTGGGTCCAGGTTACCTACGGGATCGCCTTCTCCCGTACAATCCGCCCTGCACGCTCAGGTCCTCTGGGAAGAACTTACTACAGTCGGCCAAGACTAGGCTGACAACTGTTACCCGCTCCCAGACTGTGGAATGACCTGCCGGAGGAGACTCGTCAACTTAACAGTCTTTTAGAATTTAAGAAAGCCATAAAGACTGTTCTCTTCCAGCGGGCATATCCAGTAGAATTTTAGAATGTTTTTCGGAAGTTTTTCGGATGTTTTAATGCAGTTTTAATAATGTGTGTCATGTTTTAATCATTTGTATGTATTTTATTATATTGTTGTTTCCCGCCTCGATCCAATGGAGAGGCGGGTAAGAAATAAATTATTATTATTATTATTATTATTAGTCATGTTGAGTGTTCTTCACTGGCCAAGTTGCTGAAGTTAGTAATTATCTACTCTGAGATATGAATATGCCTGGTTCATAATGTGCAGATGCATTCTATATTGAATGCCATTCCTCTCAGATGTTGTTCTACAGCTCAGAATGTAAGATGAGATTCTGCATATGTGCAGGATGCACTTCTAGTTTAGAGCTGCAATCCTCTACTCACTTATTGTAGAGTAACAGCCTATCTACACTCTAGCTTTGTAACGTTTCATAAGGGTTACAAAAACTCTTTGGGCCACATGACGCACTCCCTTGAACGATGTCTACCCTAGGTTTTTTCAAACTCACTTCAGCTATATGCAATGTTTTTACCTTTAATAAATAGTTTTAAGTAAAATAATGTATCCTTCCTTACCGTTTGTGATTTGTGGGGGCAGTTCTTCGTTTACCGGCACCCAAATGCTTAGCAGTTGATTGGTGGGGAAGAAAGAGGGGCTAAGGAGGAAGTGGACGAGTGAACTACAGCACCCACAATGCTTAGCCCTATACTCACTGAAAGCTAGGGAATGAAAGGGGAACTAAGGAGGAAGTGGGCGAATGAACTACAGCGCCCACAATGCTTTGCCCTAAACTCATTGTAAAAATGAAACAGAAAGAGACAGGCAGAAGGGTGTGAGACCGCACACACCGCTTTGAAGACTGAAGATTTTTTCTCCTGTAACCTGAGTACTCCTTAATGTGGCCTAAGACGTTTTAGAACGCACCTATTTGGAACGTTTTAAAATACTATTTAAAATGTTCCAAGGTACGGTGTATATCAGCTCTAAGTCCCATTGAACTCAGTGGGACTTACTTTTGAGTAGACATGTGTAGGATTGCACTGCATGTCTATTTTGGGGTGGGGGATGTATTGAGTGTTTGGAGAAAATAAGCAATTGCACTAAATATAATATGTTTTATGCCAGTTTCTTTGCTTTTACTAGTAATCTTAGTAAAGGCATGTAAGGTGCATTTAACACTGAGGCTTTGAGAGGTAAACTTTTGGCCTCACCATAAGTCAGCTCCCACCAGCCCCAGACAACATGGCCAGTGGTCAGGAATGCTGAGAGTCGTCATCTAAAACATTTGGAGAGCTCCAGATTGGGGAAGGCTGCAAAAGTAAATAAGATCAAGAAAACAATGATTGGGGTCAGGGTTAAAAGAGGATCTACAAAGGGCCTTTGCATCACATTACCCAGACATCATCCAGATTGGAGAACTTCCCTGGGCTTGGTCAGACAAGCTCAGGTATTGCATTGTCAGACAAGCTCAGGGATTGCACAGCTCCTTCAGCACTTTCGTGGGCTTGTACACAGTTCCTTGGAGCCTTAAAGATCACCCTTTTGGGGTTGTTGAACCAAGTTGTTGCTTTTCCCCTTATCTGTTCTGTTTTGCTGTAAACTTGTATTTAGTATATTTTTGAGTATTATTGTGACATTGTTGTTTAGTATATTGTTAAATATTGTTGTAGTATATTGTTGAATATTTTTTGTGATATTTCTACTGTAAACTTGCATTTTGTAAACCGCCCAGAGAGCTTCGGCTATGGGGCGGTATATAAATGTAATAAATGAAATGAAAATTATGTAAGCTGCTTTATTTCTCTAACAGACATGTCATACAAACAGCCCGTAATTTCACAAAGATAGCTCCCCCCTACCCAAATAGCTCCCCCCCTATTAGGTAATTGGTTTTGAGTGCCTGAGCTTCCCAGAAGACCAGTTGCATTTGTTTGGCATCCTATGGGTTAACCTTCTTAATGCTCTCTGTGTAGGCAGCTCAGTGAGATGGGGTGGGCAATGAAGCAGCAGAATTCAATTTGCAGTAGTGACCTAAGAAGGGCTATTTTTAGTAATAAAATAGGTCAGGGGATGCGCAGTAGTAGAGACAGATAAATGAACAGTCTTCCCCCTCTCCTCAAGGGGCTTGTTTCCTCCTATAACAGGGTAGCTCTGAGGTGGAGAAACCAGATTAAGTATCATCACGTGATCAGTGTTTGAATTTTTCATAGTGAAACCATCATTGGGAAAGCACTGCGGTTTCATTCTGAAGCTTAGAGCAAAACAGAGGCTAGGTAAATACTTGTTCTGGGATTCAATGGCAATGTGACAGCATTTTTAAAGCTCCTTTAAAGCCGCAGTTTGAATTTTGTACAGGCAAATCCCAGTTTTTGTTGTGATGGCTGGTTGGAAATGGTTTGCTGAGGTCCTCATCATATTGCGAAGGCTGAATTTATGGGGTTGTCTGCTTGCTTGGATGGCTTTTTCAAATTCCAAATCTACACCAAACAGGATAAAACACTTTGAAAATGGTTTGAAAACTGTATATGGAGAGTGTCCTTGGCCCCAACAATTGTCAATACTGTTATGAACCATTTTAAAATAATAGTGTAGATCCTGGTTGTGCTTTCATTACTGCACAGAACAGCATATATATATATATATATATATATATATATATATTGCACTCTTCACACATCGTATGCATTGGTTACAGCATTGTTTTGGCGAATTTGAGAGGCAGATGGTATAAAAGACAAGTCATCATCCTGTAAAGATAGATGAGCATTAAGAAGCTGCTTTTAAATTGACAAGATTAAGCAGGCTGTTTCATTAGTCCATTTTTAGTTGAAAATCCATATAGAAAACTTGTATTATTACTGTTTTGCTCTATAATGCCAATTTCTCTTCTTCCTAGAGAACCAACTGTAAATGGGCTTTTAGAGCAGTTAATTAAAGTGGATAGTCATAAAAAACACCAGGATTTTGCAACAATGGGGAATGACGTAATAGTGAGGACTATGAGGTTCAGTTTTTGTTTTTGTCCAGTGCAACTGAATGACCTGGTTCACACATAAAGATGGGCAATTCCTGGGTTGTTTAACTCAGGAACTGCATGAGGAGTGGAGTGCACGAGCCTCACCTGTGCCATTTCTGATTTCAATTAACAACTCAAGTACAGGTTGCTTCATGATGTTCAAACCCAGAAACTTTGGGTTGTTTATGGTTAACAACCCAGAGTTAACCCAATGATGAACCAGTTGAAATCTGGAATGGCACAGGCGTGGCTTGCATCCTGTACTTGTCTTGCAGTTCCTGGGTTAAACAACCCAGGAATTGCCCAGAGTTACATCCAATTGGCTCAGTATCTGATACTTGGAATAAATTTTGAAATGGAAAAATGCCTGCGCGGTGTTGTATATGTATTAGTCTCAATAAAATTGGTGGGATTTTGGAATAACTAGGTACTGGGTTGCAACGGGAGATTGTGAAAAATTAGATGACTTATCGCCTGGCTCCTTTTAAAATCTCAATTGTCCTTGAAAAACTATTTTAGGAAGGAGGAAACTGGATATACAGAATTGTTTTAACCCAGCTGGAATCATGAGTCAACTTAATTCTGCCAAATAATTTAACACTCAAAAGTTTGCTATGAGCTACTATCATGGAGTGATCTCCCCGACGAGGCTTGCCTGGCACCAACATTGTTATCTTTTCAGCGCCAGGTCAAGACTTTTCTCCCAGGCATTTAACAGCGTATGTTGAGGGTTTTGTTGTTGTTGTTTGACTCAGAATAGTTGTTTTAAATGGATATTGTATTTATAAACTGTTTTATACTTCTTAAATTTTGTATATCTTTTTTTAATATTCAATTTTTTAATTTTTGTATACTGCCCAGAGAGCTTCGGCTATGGGGCAGTATATATACAATAATAATAATAATAATAATAATAATAATAATAATAATATAATATCAAGCTAGTTTTCTAAGCACAGAAAACCTAACACATCTGACAAAATCATGCGATACAGTTCAGTACTCTGGTCTGAGTAAAAGAAGTGAATTTAGCTTAAGGAGATCAAACAAGTGATTTGGCTAGTAACAGTTACACTTATGACTCATCACCTTTGTGGAATCTGATACCCAACCAAGTGTGCTGTGGTAGGCTAACTGATCAGAGTGTGAGCAAACGTGATGCACCAAAATGTACTTTTACCACTTTGACACTGTTTTCTAATTAACCCCCACCCCGTTATATGTGGTTTGGCATTAGCAATTTATTGAAAAATTTAAGGGGATTCCTTTAACTCACAGATGGGGAATTTCTAGTTTGCAGGCCTAATCTGGCCTATAGAGATTTCCCATCCAGCCCACAGAGACCTTCAGCTTGGACTCCAAGCCCCACCCTCTGGAAGAAATCCCACTGTCACCTCCCAGTTAAGAGAGGCAGCACCACCCCTCCAACCACTGATGTCATGCAACCTGTGCTCTAACCTTTTTGACAACCAATGAGAAAACTTCCATAATCTCTTTGGGCTTTCAGTCAGGTTGTTTTATCCCATTGATTGTGTTCTGAAGGTTGTACCACTGTAAGTTGTTCTTAAAGGAGCCTTTTAACAACCCTCTTTAGTCAGGGAGGAACATAAAATGTTTTGTTTTAGACTTAAAGAGAGCTTCCTCCCATCCCCACCCCCTGAAGAACCCTTATCCTAGTTTGAGAAAGCAAAGTGCCAGTTTTATTTACTATAAATAATATATAATCGTTTGAGATCCTTTCCACCCTACCAGCCTGTCCCTTCTAAGTCATCATATTGTACCATGAGTTCATAGCAAATCATGATCAGCTCACTGCATCCGTAAAGGCAGCAGACCACTCTCCCGCTAATATAGCAAGTTAGTTGACATAAAGCCATTTGTTATTCAATCAGTGGATAACTCCAGCAGGAATGCTTCCTCTCCCTGCTCCTCCATCTACTGATGAGTTACAAGTGTATTGCAGGATGAAAACCACTGGCTTACATGAGCATCTCTGCTGTCCTTCGTTGCCTTCAACTGAAGACCTTTGCATGTGCAAAGCAGTGGAGGTTCCCATTAATAACATGCCATTTACAGCTATAACTTGGGCTGGAGGGCTTAGTAACTTTCAGTACATTTCTGAACATAGGTGGATGTACAGAGAGGACAGGCTGGATAAGAATTACCAGCAGTGTCCTCCAGCCAAAGGAATTCTTTTCTAACAGCAGCAGAAAAGATGCAAACATGCTAGCAGGTTTAAGCCTATATATACCAGTTTGCTAGGGAACATGGGCAGGAGGGTGTTTTTGCACCTGCCTCTTACTTGTGGATTCCTGGCTGACAGCTGGTTGGCCACTGTGTGAAAAGAGTGTTGGAATAGATGGACCCTTGGTCTGATCCAGCATGGCTCTTATGTTCCTAATTTTTCTTCCTCTGCATTATATTAGACAAATATTAGGGTGACCATATTTTGAAATCCAAAAAGGAGCACAACATGGTCGGCCCCCAAGGGGGGATCCCCACCAACATGTCCATCTCCAGGGGGCATGTCCAGCACCAAGGAGGTGTGCTGACCTGAACATATCCTTGGTCACATGTCTGATTTTACAGCACACAATTAAGACAAATACATAACATCTTAATGTTAAAATCACTGAAATAACAAGTGAGACATACAATGTATCTGAAATTAACTTCACTCACTCCTACTTTTGTAGCTTTTGCTGTACTTTGTTGCTATACTCTGTGTGATACATTCTCCCCTTCCCTCAAATAGCTTTTCTGATTGTATCCTAACTCCACTGCAAGCTGCTACTTTTAAAGCTCATTTTAAAAAAAAAACTTGTGTATGATTGTCACAAGTTTCTCTACTCTAACATTAGGGTGAGTGTTGTGGGTGTTACCTTCCTACCGGGCCCACGCTGCTGCTGCCTCCGCCACTGCCTTCCTTTGGTTCTTGGAGAATGAGATCGCCCCGCCTCTCCCACAAATCTCATCCCAGAAGTGTTGTGAGACTTGGAGAGAGCTGATAGAGAATCCCAGCAACAATGCAATCTCCATGCTTTCTGGAGCCCTGGAGAACGCGCGGCCTGCTCTGCCCCCCCGCACCTTTCCCAGGATGAAAGGGCTTCTTAATTTAAGCATTAAGAGACCCTTTCATCCCATTCAGCAGGGCTCTGGAAAGTGTGCGGGTGCACACTTTCCGGAGCTTCAGAGAATGCATGGCTTGCTCCCCTCGCTGCACCTTTTCCAAACTTTAAAAAAAATAAATACAAAATTCATCCGGATGCCCCTAAGGCCAGAAAAAGGAGGACATGTCCAGGCAAAACCGGACAAATGGTCACCCTTCAAATATATTTAGGACTCTTCCAGGATTTCTCTTAGGGCCTGCACAAGGTCTAACTGATGGACTGGTTTCCGTACTGAATTAAGATATAGAAGCTTGTGGCATGCATTTCTCTCATCTCATTTGCCTCAGACAAATTCTGTGCAATCAGATAGAAATCTAAAATACTTAATTAGATTTTCCTTTCAGACATGGGAAAAATGGGTGCTTTCTGGCATTAAAGACCCTTGATTTATGAAGAACAAATTTATTTGTTTGAGATCTCTTCTCAATGCCTCTTTGTATATTAATGAGAGTCTCATAAATATATCCTCATCATGCATCTGTGGATGTTTTTGCATTACCTGGATGCCTTATAGCTTCTTCTTTTATTTATTGTAGGCAGGCTGATGTTTCCATTTCTGTACTCATTTGACTACATTATCAATTGGCCATTTCTACCAACCCACGTCTCTATATTCAGGGTGATGTTATATGTCTTTAGAGGAGATGAGAGCATTCCTGTCACAATCAATGGTTTTAGATTATTCACTGGCCCGCGTGACAGGGTTTGTGAAATTCACATTGCCCATGGTTCATCCTGTAGGGTCTGATGCATCTCAGACTAGAACAGTGCCAACAAATTAGTGTCAGTTTTGATGAATGTCAGTGCTAGGTGCATTGCCTTAAGGTGTTTGCCAGAAAATGAGGACACTTCCCAAGTACAAATGATGTGGGAATATAAGCAGTCAAGACCAAAACGGGCAGAGATACCTTGGTTTCCCTAATGTTTTTTTCTGTATGTAACTCCCACATTCAAACCTGAGCTCAACATCTGAATGTGAGTGTTAGATATAGTTAGCTGAGTGAAGCAAGTATTTTGCTTCAATGTTTGTTTGGCATTTTGTTTGTTGTGTCATGACCATTCTGTTGAACACATATGCATGTTCAGGGTAGAAGCCAGTTCTATGTGTCACATTCTTACCTCACCTCAAACTTTGAACCCACTTTCAAGGAATGCGGGGTGGAGATGGAGAAAATGCAAAAGATACTGTGATATCCGCCTTGAAGATGTAAAGTTCTATATTTGAATGTTTAATCTCTTACTTCAACGCCACCCCTGCTTTTGAAAGGACCAGGGAAAATGTGCTGGTGAGCATATTCAGAATATATAAGCTATATGTTTTAAGTTTGATGCCCATGCTCATTTTACCAACAGGGCCAAGAAACATGTAAACCAAACTTGTGATATCTTTGAATACTGAGAAATCACAATGAAACTTGGCATGCATGTTTTCCATTTGAAGTTGGAACACAAACTTGACCTCTGCATCCATCTTCAAGGGGGAGAGGAAAAAGTAAGAATAGATTGTAATGCAACATCAGAAGTGAGGCATCTCAAATACTGTGCTTCACTTGTTATATATAGGTGTGATTGGGGCGTTAGATATATGCACATCCTTTTTCTGTTACTTATGTGCATTTCTACATGAAGCTTTTATTGTGTGCTCATGCTTGGCCACTTACTTTTTTTGTGGGTCCTTTACATGATGTCATCAACCTCCAGAGCCCCTCCCATCCTTTCTGACTATTATAGCAGCTTAATTCTCTACAGTTAAAATGTAATAAGAGATTTCAAAACATGATAAATGTCTGATGAATTTCTGGAATCGTGCTATATCACATTGCTATCTGTATAATGAAACATAAAGAACTTGCCCAGAAAAAAAGTGAATGAAATCACATGAAAAGGAGCCAATCTCAATCCCGCAAAGAATCAAGAAGCAGAAGCCCTGGTAAGGGTGTGGGATTTTAGCTTTGTGTAGAAATGCTCTATATCTATTCACTTGATTTTGAGGGTGTGTGTGTGTGCTGAAGCATGAGATGATTAAAAAGCAAAAAGAGAGATCCTAGTATTCAGGTCTGCTTTGCTGGTATGATGGATTACAGAATGTTATTACTATTAAGGTCTCTGAAAATGAGTCATAAAATTAATGAGGGAAAACCATTTGTGGACATTTTTAATACAGAGGACAAGGGATGTATCCAGAAAATTTATCTTGGCAGAGGGAAGACATTCTGCTGAGGGAGACAAAATGTGCACCCATGCACAGGCAGCACTGGACAACTAATGTGGGTGGTATCTAAGGGATTAGGGCTGAACTTGACGCCCCCCAAGGCCTTCTACAGTGAATGTACAGTGCCCAATTAATTCCCTTTGCTAAACAGCAGGTGCATGTTCTCTCTCTCTCTGGGTGTGTGTGTGTGTGTGTGTGTGTGTTTGCATATGTATGTGCATAACAAGCTCGCCCAAGAGATTTTGCTGCCTGAGGCGAAGGGCAAGATGGTGCCTCCCTCCATTCCACGTCCAAGAGCTGATCAGACTGGCTGCATCCACCACATTTGAGGGCAGTAGCTAACTTGGGGGGCACAGGGCAGGCTGGGTGGCACACACAGATTTGCCTGCTCCACACCCATCCCCAGCATCTTCTGCTTGAGTCTACTGCCTCACTCTGCCTATTGGTAGGGCTGACCTGGTGCACATTCTCCTTGTTAATGGCTTTCATTAAGTGTAGACTTGTATAACGCATTCCCCTCCTTATGCAGCCCCTGGCCTCTGATTTTGTTCTTTCCATACACACTTCGTCGTAATGTCAGATTTGGATGAGCAATTATTGGAAGCCCCTTTCCTTGTCTTCCTCCTTCGTATATATTCTGTAAGGATAGTGGAAAACCTTGTCATTGAGAACTGAGCAATCAACCTGGAGGTGTCCATGGTTCCATTTAATCTTAAGGCATCACTCTCTATCTCCAATTTTGGGTAGCTAGGGTGATGTGGTTGTGCAGGCTGTGTGTTACCTAGGTCCTCAGGGTACTTTGGAACATTTCCTCTACACAGCAGAGTGACGGGAAGGTACGTGTTGAGAAATTGTGGGATTTTTCATTGAAGGAGGAGGTAGTTATCTTTCCCTCCCTAGCTGCAACCCCCTTGAAAATCACCCCCTTCCTCCAACATGACAATTAAACTTAGGGGGGGAAACCCTTCCATTAGCTTCAATGGATGCTTCCATTAACTTTCTGGGAAAGAAATCGAAGATTCTGGAAAATGGATTGGAGCCCAGAACTAGCATCATCTCTGATGATGAACACCAATGGCATTGTACAAATTAATATTTATTTAAAGGATTTACAGGACATTGCCCTCTCAAGGCATCTCACGAAACATAATACCATAAAAATTAAAATTCCAGTACATAATACAATTTAAAACACTGTTTACGCACCCAAAATTCCAAAAACCAGCAAAGAAGAACTACAGTTTCTGAGCCTTTAATACACTGTTTCAGCTCTGCCAAATAACAAAGCAAAAAACAATAATCCAAAAATCAACAACCTAACACCAATAAACCAAAAGCCAGTAGCATCATTAATAGAATACTCTTAATTAAAAGTCATTCTGAAACACTTGCATCTTCTAAGCTTTTTTCGAAGGCTGGAACTGACAGGGCCAACTGCACCTCCCACGGGAGGGAGTTTGATAAATTAGAAGCCACGACAAAAATGGCTCTGTCTCTAATGCCTGTCAGTCTAATCTATCTTCATAGGAGCAACATAAACATTATTTCAAATGAATAAATAAATAAATAATAGAGGGCCAAGAAGCAGGGCCTCCACTTCAGATCTTAGGATATGGGCAGGCTGATAGGGATGTGATAACCTAGCCTTAAACTATTTAGGGTGCAATCCTATGCATGTTCATACAGAAAAAAAGCCCTACATTTCCCAGCATGCCCCAGCCAAAGCTTTAAAGGTCAAAACCAGCACTTTGAATTGGGCCGGGAAGTGCAGTGATGCTCAATGCAGCACTGGTACAGTATTGATGTAATGTGTTCTACCCATCTAGCCCCGACATGCATCCAAACGGCCATATTTGGGTACCAGTTGACCTTTCCAAGTTGTCTTCAACAGCAGCCCAAGACAGTGCATTGCAGGCAGACTAGTCTTGTCTGGATGTAAGCAGTGGTGGCATGACTGAGGCAAGGTCTGCCCTTTCCAGAGAAGCTTACAGCTGATATACCAGCCTAAGATGGTGAACGGTGTTTCTAGCCACTGTGGCCACCTGTGCTTCTACGGCTGTGCACTTGGTCCTTCAGGAGAAGTGTACCCCATCCAGAAATAGTCGCAAGGCTCTGTCCAGATGAGCTGGCTTCCCCCTACCCACAGGATCTCCATCTTGTCTGGATTAAGCTTCAGTTTGTTCTCCCTCATCCATCTTAAAACCGCCTCCAGACCCTTGTTGAAGTTGACAACAGTGAAGGCCTTTTAGACTGAAGAGCGGGATATTCAGTGCTTTAAATGGAAATAAATGCACACACACATAAATAATGCCATAAAGATAGGTGGGATTTTGATGGTTTAATTTTCTCTGTTCTCCCCTGCCCCCTGTACCCCAAGGCCTCAGGATAGCGTGGGCGGTTTCATTTTATTTACATGGCAATTTTATTTTATTTTGAAATAAAGTTAACAAAAGAAAGGCAACAAAAAGAAAGTACATAATAACAAATCAAAATCACGAAAGAAACAAAGGAATCCACTAATTATAAATCTTAGTCTATAACTGATATGCTTATGGAACATCTACAGTAAAATGGCCTAAGTGGGAGCTCAGTTCCTAATGAAAGTAAAAAACAACAAGTCATACAACATATAAAAGGAGCATGTGCAAGTGTATGTCATTTTATGTGTAGATATGTGTTAATAAGAAAAAGTAAATAAAGGCAAACTGTACCTGGTTGGAATTTCATCAAAAAGGTGAAATGTTTCAATATAGGAAATAAATGGAAACTATTTCATTTTATCCCCACAACAATTCTGTTCAGGAGAGATTTGAACTTGGGTCTTCCATATCGCAGTATGTCCATTACAGTTTTTAACCAACCTGACCGGGCTATGGAAGTCATTGATGACAACCATCTTTATCAACTTATGTGAATTGAAATCCGAGATCCTTTGCGTTTTAAATGAAAATCCATAAAGCAAGTTTCCAATGGATAAGTTCCTTAGGTGTTTATCAGATGTATGCATGGCCTATTGAATGTAGGTCATGGTCCTCTGTTCAGATTTCTGTCATTTATATGCATTTGTTTGGCTTCCGGTGTTCAAGTGATAACTCTGTACTGGGTTTTGGTAGAGTATAGATAAATATTTTTTTCAGAATTGAGATCTAGTAGCATCTGTAAGTGGTACATTGATTTTGTGATTTTGTGCACAAGAGAGAATTTTAAAAGTTCATAATAAACTAACTATCATCTATCTATCATCTATCTGTCTGTCTGTCTGTCTATCTATCTATCTATCTATCTATCTATCTATCTATCTATCTATCTATACTTTTCCCCTCCCTTGAATAGCCTGCAAAGCATGGAAAACACCAGAACAGGTAGGTATTGGATGGGTAGGTGCTTTCTGAATAAGCCTACACTGACCTGGTTTGCATGTCCTGACAAGCCGTCATTGGTTAATTAACCCTCAGGCACCATTGTTAATATGCAAGCCCAGGCTGGCAGTTGCCACGGCGTGTCATGTCATGCAATCTTGGGAAATGGGGGTGATGCAAGGGTTAAACAACCTTTGCATAACTTGGCTGCCCGGGTTTGTACAACATGACAATGGCAGCCGGTAGGCACTGCGGCACCCCGAGGGTCATTAAAGCCATGGTGGCTTGTCGGGTCATACAAACTGGCCCTGTTTTAAAGTGACACTATTGAAATTTGCATAGCTATGAGTTTGGGGAAACTTGAGTTTTGGAAAAAGCTGGTAACGCTTTATTATATGCGTATGGATTTTCCAGGAATATGAACCACCCAGAGAGCTTCGGCTATTGAGCAGTATAGAAATTCAGTCAATCAATGAAAGGTGTAGCAAACGCATATCCTTTTATGCTTTTGATATTTGTAGTTGAAGATGAGCATACTTGTATACCTGGATTATAGAGTTGACTTCAATGTTTAGGTCAGGCTGTAGAATCTGCTGTGATTAGTGGGTGAATTTAGGAACCACATTTGCACTAGGTAAGGCTTGAAGAGAAGTCTAGAGAACTCTGCAGGAAAGAACTCACTTCCCTAGCTCTTTTTGGAGAGTGAAAATCCGGAGGGAAAGCATTATCAACATGACCTCTTCATATTAGTTTTCACCAGAAGTTGTTGTTCTCCCTTTAGAGAAAGCCTAGAGAATTGGTTCTGGCTTTTACTCATGCTCGGTGCTCTTACACTGCATGAATTTTAATTCCAAAGAGAATGGGACAAAAATAAAGCAGTTGTTTGAAAAAAAGAAAAGAAAGAAAACCCTATTCATGCTAATAGAAGAACCAGGGATGTCCTCTCAACATTCTGTCATTTAGCCATTACCTATCATATTTTAAAACCCAAACATTTTCTATTACAAGCAGAATCTTCAAAACATGCAGGTAATTGGAATCGTGCAAGTCTTGGCTCGTCTTGAATTTCTCCAGTTAGCACGAAAGCATCTGGTTTCCCTAAATTTAGGGCTGCACGGTTTAGCATTTAGCAAAATGGATTTCTTTCCTTTGTTTCTTTTAGATAAGGTCAAAACAACTAGACCAGGGATCCCCAACCTTTTTTGGACTGGCAGGTACATTTGGGAATTTGAGAAACTGCTATGAGTGCCACCACAAAATGGCTGCCATGGAGAATCTGGCTAGTCACATAATGGCTGCTGTGGGGGCCTGACTAGGCTGACCAGATAAAATCCAGGTCAGGGCTCCTGTAACTTTAACAGTTGTAGAGAAAAGGGAATTTCAGCCAGTGTCATTTGTATGCAATTAGTTCCTGGTGAAATTCCCTCTTCATCACAACAGTTAAAGGTGCAGGCACTATACTAGAGTGACCAGGTACAAAAGAAGGCAGGGCCCCTGTAACTTTAACGGTTGTGATGAAGAGGAAATATCACCAGGAACTAATTGCATACAAATGACACTGGCTGAAATTCCCTTTTCTCTACAACTGTTAAAGTTACATGAGCCCTGTCTTCCTTTTCATATGGTCAGCCTAGGCCTGACTAGTCAAAATTCAACTGAATAGAAAAGTTTGAACTCCAAAGCCAATCTACATACTTGATTCCACAGAAGCTAGGAATGGGGAGAAACAGCAAGGTAGGTGTGTGTATGGGGGAGAAATAACAAGGTTAGAGGCTGGAAGGGAGGGGGAAATTGCAAGGGTAGAGGGTGGTGAAGGAGCAAGGCTGGAGAGTAGGAGAGGGGGTCAACAGTGAACTAAAGACCTTGGACGATAAATAGGCTTGAGGCAGTGGAGAGAAACAGCAAGATGAAGGGGTGAGTGGGAGCAAGAAGAAGGCTAGGGGCTAAGAAGGGAGAGAAAGAAGAGGGCTAGGGGTGGGGAAAGAGAGAAAGACCCTGTTCAGACAACACACTAAACCACAGTGGCTAAGTATTTTGAGCAAAGCATTATGGCTTAGCGTGTCATGTGAACCATGACTTAGCTTGTCATGTGAACCATTCCTAACCATGGTGGCTACATAACCATGGTTTAAACACACTCACTAACCTTTTGTTGCAAAAGGGTTAGCGGCCTAACCATGGCTTAGTGTATTGTCTGAACAGGCTCAAAGGGAAAGGAAAGGTAGTGGTGGGGAAATAGCAAGGTTAGAGGCTGGGAATGAGAGAGAAAAGACATTGGCTGAATTCAGACGACACAATAAGCAACGGGGGGGGGGGGGGGACAATTGTCAGTTGTATTGACTATCATGTTGTCCGAATGCTGCCATAGTCAAATCAGCGCTGTTCCTAATCCACACCACAGTTGATTATTTATTACCATGTTGTGTGGGGAGTACCCCCTAGATGAACAACTGTAAAGTTGATTATTACCCCACCATTGACTATCATGTTGTCCGAATTCAGCCATTGTGTAAAGGAGAAAGATCTGTGTGAATGGAAGAAGATTGGGTAGGGCCAGGAAGCAATTCTTTCATTCTGTTTCTGCCCACCAAATAGGTGATCACTGGCAGGTTCAGGAGCAGGCAGGAGGATCTGGTCCCCTAATGTCCATTAAAAATAAATATTTGAAGGGGTCATGGAGTGCAGAGCTTTACAGGCACTATTGGAGGTTCCAGTAGGCACTATGGCAGCCATGGGCATCACTTGGGGGTGCCTGAAATAGATGATGCAAAATTGGGGAAAGGTATGAGAACAGACACTCTACACTAGGAGTCACATGAAACATATTGAGTGTATGTGTGATGTGTGATGAAGGTCCTCTATTCATCAGACAGTTCTAAATCTAAGTTATATTTCTTATTTTTTTATGTGACCCCACCTTGAATTTAATCAATTTAATATAGGGGACGTTTCTTCTATAATGTGAATGCTGCTAACAAAATGTGCATATAACTCTAAACACAAAGCTGGTTCCAGCAAAAGCCATGCGTGGATGGAAGGGACTTTCCCATCAGTGGGAGTTTTTTTGATACACCAGTACTTTTCCACTGGCTGAACAGGGGAGGAGGTGATCTTCACCAATCTTCCCCCTATGTCCCCCTTTCTGCCAACAGGCGCATTCTGAGTGGAACTCTGCTTGAGAACTGCCCCACCAGCAGAATAAAAACTCTGGATCTAATCCATTTCTTTTTAAAGAAAGGTGATGCTCAACTTTCCAAGTCACCATACATGTCATCCATACAGACTTACACGAGTTCCTCCCACTCCACAACCATGAGATCTAGATTTGATGCAACTTTTTCTTTATTTTGTAAACCAATGTGTCAGGAGGTTAACTGGGTTTATGATTATACTTTTTTGACACTGTTTTAAAAGATGCCAGAAAGAAGATGGGTAAAAATTCTTTATCTTGTCTGTTGAGGAATAGGGTAGGAAACAATGCCCTGAAAACCTAACGTATGGGTTGAGTTTGGGATGTCATTGAATCTTGGGTTATTATTTTTTATTTGATTTATGCCCACCTTTCTACCAAAACAATGGCACTCAAGGCAGCTTAAAATAGATTAAAACAATAAAACACATTAAAATGCAATAAAAATATAGAACATTACAGAATAAAAAGAGCAGTCAACCCACATACCTACTTACAGGGCAACGGCCTTCTTAAAGGAAGCAGTCTTTGCCTGCTGTCAGAAGGATAGCAAAGAGGGAGTGAACCTAGCCTCCCTTGGGAGGGAGTTCCACATCCTGAGAGCAGCTACCCACTCCACCCTCTCTCACGTTGCCTCCAAACCACCTCTGATGGTGGTGATCTTGAAAGAGCCTCTCCAGAAGATCTTAAGGACTGAGCAGGCTCATATGGGGGAAGGCAGTCTTTCAGGAAGCCTGGTCCCATGCTGTATAGGATTGTTGTTGAGTCATGGGTGTAGCTATGTATGAACCCTATACTGTTCATACATAGCTACATGGTTACGGCTTTTGGTTAAGCAGCAGGGTTTAAGGTGTCTTTTGCGATGCATTCTGCTAAATCCTGCTCACTCACTAACTACAGTCAGACCATCTGCAGCAGGGTTAGCGGCTCTATCTGTGGCTTAAAATGTTGTGTGCGAAAGCACAGCTTGTGGTTAGTGCTAACCCCAGAGAACCACTATTTTGCTAATCACAGAGCCGGAAATGTCATGTGAACAGGCCCTATGACTTAACTATGGGTTGTTAACCACAAACAACCCAGGAAGAGAATCCATGGTTTACTGATGGGTTGTGAACTCGGGGTTGTTTGTGGTTAACAACCCATAATTAAACCATACTGCGTGTTCCCACATAATGACAATCCATGCTCAACAACAAACCATACTCAACCCATAGTCTGGGTTGTTATGTGCAAATCAGGTCAAGTTAAACAGCCAAAATAACTTCTTAAGAGCAGCCTAGCGATGGAATAAGCTGCTAAGGAGAACTGTGGAGACCTTTCCTTGAAGAGTTTAAGGGGTGAAAAGATTGGACAAGCACCTCTCAGAATTGTTTTGGCTAAAGGATTTTCTGTTATACAAAGAAAATTGAAATAGACGCGCTCTTGAATCCCTTCTGTGTATGTAGTAGGGCTGTATTGTTATTAAGCAGTATTGAATAATGAACCCTATTGTCATCTGCAATGGCAAAAAACAACATCCAGCAATTGCATCCAAACAGGTCTGAGAACTACCAGGTGATTTGAAGTATGTATGACACACCCTTTTAAATCGAGAGAAAGATGAAAAGGGTTGAATTGCATTTAAAGAAATGGAAATAGAGCAACTTCCACATACATTGACCTGGTTGGTACAACAGCCTAGTCTACTATGGCTTAATTCACCTACAAGGATTGCTGCATCATGCCAGATGTCTGTGGGTGCTGTTTTTGCCTGATGCCTATGGGAACCTGGCTTGCCGTGGCTTGTTGCATTATGCGAACCCAGGTGGCAGGGGTTGTTGAGGATTACACAACCTACAAATAACCCATGGCTTGTTTTAGGGTAAATTAAGACATCTAAGGCTGTCATGTCCTGCAAACCAGATCATTGTCACATTCTCTCTAAGGATACTCATAAAAAACCCATTGTGAATGTTCTTGCATCTATTAATTTAGCCTCTTTAAGGAAATATCCTTTGGTGAAAAATCTGACATACACTTTGAAATAGCTAGAGCACATGAATGCATGAGTCCTAATTCTCTCCAAATCAAAGGTCAAGAGCAGTAATTATTTCATTTTGAAGATTTTAGACCCAGATATACTTTTAAATTTGCCAAGAAAATGGATTCAGTTGAATCTAAAGGGTATGAGCTAATGCTCTCCTCTCATCCAAGTACAGGAATTCAGTTGAGAGGGTTGGAGTATGATGCTCCTGCAAAAATTACACCCCTAATTATTTGATAGGCTTGTGATTATGGGTATTACTTGGATATTCATAAAAAGCCACTGAAAAGTATGACAGAGACATTATATCTGTGAGTTAAATTGCTGAGTGGTAGTGGCTTGCTCCTTGCTACCAAGTGAATTCATTGCCAAGGAGGGATTTCAAAATGGCCCCTCTAGAGGCAATACACTTTCCATTTTTAAATGTGATGCGGAGCAGTTAAGCATTTGGCTTTAAGCAAACCAACATATGTTTGACCATGGGTTGGATCTTTTACAGAAACAGGAGCCTGTTCAGGGACCTCTCAGTGCAAAATGCTAAGGTGCCACAACATCTCAAGGTCTTAGCTATAAATTTTGAAGCATGAACCCTATCCAATACTGTCACAGTGCTAGTGTAAACCAACGCTAGCACTTGCTAGGCAAAGGGGAAAAGTGATGATTTGCCATAATTAGTGCTAACACTGTGACAGCTTTGGATACTACTCCATCTTTCCTGTTGGCTGATGACCTCTTCAAAAACTGATTACAGCATAGCTTGGATACCACTACTGCTTGATGGAACTACTCTTTGCTTATTGTGAAACTGCAGAGGGGGATTTAGTAATCTGCTGCCTAGTTTCAACTCTCTTCTTTTTCAGTTTATCTTTGAGGAAGATTTCCACTGTTGATTTATGGTCACACATTTCTCTTTTGGCTAACATTTTATTAAACCTGGTGTGGACAAATATTTTGGATTCCAAATAAGAAAATATGAAACTAATCCTACCTCCCAGAAGGTGTGCTTTTTAATTTTTCTACATGCTCTAATACAGATTTGTTTTTCCTAATTCAAACCTCAAAGAACATAGTTTTCTAGAAGTCCAACCTGTATCATCTTATCCCCTCCCCCTTAACATGATATCATGATATTGACAACTCTGTCTAATTTTTATATTTTATTAAAGCAAGTCTATGAAATGCCTATATTTTGTATTAGTATAATTCTGTGGACAGGACTGGTTGTGCAGTTCTTTGCATGTTCTAGATCAGCATTCCCCAACCGGGTGCCCTCCAGTTGTGTTGGACTACAACTCCCACAATCCTCAGCCAAACATGATCATTGTTGTACCTGTTCTTGGCAAATCTAGCTATGGTTTCCCTTAACCCTGGATGGTATATGTATTTACCAGGCAAATCTTTGGGGGGGGGTGTTCTGCTAGAGTCTCGTTTGATAGATTATTTGCTGCCGTCTTTACTTTTCATGTTTCGTTTTACTTCCATGGCATGCAGTATTTCCCTTTGGGAAAGCGTCTGACTCACCTTGGCAAGTCTAAATATAGAATTGTTGGAGTTACAGGGGCATAGTAGGCATACATTTGTACAATGCAATTTTGTTTGCCAGCTACTCTTCACTAGATATACTAGATATAGATAGTATATATATATATATATATATATATATATATATATATAGCTATCTATGTATCTCTTCTGAAAAAAGGCCTTTTCTTCTCCAGTGTCGTCTGTCTGTAAAATAATATTCAAAATAATATTTTCATATAACAGATCTTTGGTTAAACCACTTAATGGTCTGTTTAATTAAGTTAATTCTCTGGAAAATGAAAGCTCTTTCGGTTATGGGAAGAAGTCCTTGTCATTTGTAACCGCCTTTAATCTTCTGCACTGAAAAGGTAGCTTGCAAAGGCTAGTTCTAGGCCTACAGTGTTGTCATTTGGCAAAGATCAACACACGCACCAGCCCTGTGTTGCATCATCTTGGATTTTTGCTGGTGAAAACTGGAAATCCATATTCTACTTTTACTGTTTCCATTTCAGTAAAGGGCCTCTTCTGATATTACTTTTGTGGTGTAGAAACTGTTCTGTGTGGTTCCTCTTTATACTCTGAAAATAATGTCAGAACCCCTGCAACTCCATGTTGTGGATTTCCCCCCATGCTTGTGGCTGTTTTGCTCCAGGTTTGTAACTAGGAACTGATTGTATGTATCTGCATCCTTCCAGATGCCTTAATTCAAAATTACCTTTTATCATGTTCTAGAGTGGATAAATCACTAAGCAGTGGGCAAACTTTCAGTTAACCACAGTGGCTTGAGCCAGTTAACAACAGAAGGAATTCAAACAAAATTTGCTTGCAAGTGGGGAATGAGGCCCTCATTCAACAAGATTTAAAGAGTTCTGAGTGCTTAATAAAAATAAACCCAGATGGGTTTATCAAGATAGCCTTTTGTTATCTCAACGTCTTTGTATCCTCAAAGTTTCTACAAAGAATTAACTTGCTGTCTACATACTGATAGTAATTTATGATGGCTGCATAACAGAGGTTTTCAAGTCATGCATGTGGGGTTGGAAACCATGGTTCATTGTGGCTTCTCAGTCACACATTGAAAATTCCAGATGTGGATCATCATGATGTGTTAGGATCTGTATGTACCAGTTACATGGAATTATCTTTCATGTTGGGATCTGTAATGAAAGAATGCACCCTAAAACATCAGGGAAGTAAAGATTTTCTTTGAGCTTAAAGAATAAGCATTTCTTTTTATTACTGAGGACATTACTGTGACCGGAGCCAGAGCCCGAATCCAGAGCGGATTGGGCCGATCGGACTCTCCTCGCTCTCTCCCTCCCTCCCTCCCTCCCTCCTCCCAATCGCCCTGCTTACCTGCAGCCTCCTTCGTGTCGTCCCGCGTCGTCCTGCCTCCTCGATGTTGGTCGTTCACTTTCCCACTCGTGCTGGGTGATGACGTCACCCGCTGCGACTGGGACATGCGGTGCTTTAGAACTCTGCACTTGCCAGTCACGGCAGGTGATGTCATCACTCGCCGCAACCAGAAAATGCGGCAGCCCACAGTGAGGACGTAAGACAATGGCAGGACGATGGCGGAGGAGGCAGCAGGTAAGCAGGGCAATTGGGGGGAGGGAGGACTCTTCACAGACCCAGAGCGGATCTGGATCCAGATCTGAGGCGGATCGGATCGGGCCTGATCTGACACGGGTCGGATCGGGTCCGATCTGGACCTCCCAGATCGAGATCCAGATCGGATTGGGGGTCCGTGCGCAGACTTATACAATTGTCTCTCCTTGAGCTTCTTGGAAAAATCATGTCCCACAACTGGTCTGTCATTTTCATTTGGTTATAAAACCTGTTGGAAGGTTTGTTGGCAGTGATCATATTTCCATTGATGTGGTGTTACCTTCCCAACTTTTTTTGTTACATGTTTACTCTAGAGTAAGTGTAGGGCCCCGGTCAGGATTGGGTCCCTGGTGTAGAGCATAGGAGTTTTTTAAGATCTGGGTTGGACCCCTTGCACCTAGTCTAAAGTAAAAAAAAAAAAAATGGGAGTGGGGAGATGTAGCTACTAGACACAGATTTAAAGTAATGTCTATTTTGGGCCTCAGGACAAGGGTGACCTTAGTTTGTATATGTGTTTATCAGTATTGTTACCTTTCTTTAAGCTTGTAAATAAACAAGAGACCATCAAGAATCAGATTTCTAGGGTAGGCTTGAGGTGGCTCAAAGCTATCTACACAAAATGATGAATGTGGAAATTAGAGGCTAATAAGCATATCAGATGACCAATCTGTAGTGTGCATAGAATAATTAATTCATCATAATAAATACTGAATGGTTAGTATTTCTGCCTTTATAGCCTAGCCTTCAGATAATTTTTGTAAACCACCCAGAGAGATTCGGCTATGGGGCGGTATATAAATGTAATAAATTAATTAATAAATAAAATTAATAACCACCTTGGTATAAACTGAAGTGAATGCCATTACTGGCACTTAACTGAGTTAGCAACTTGTATAGGGTGACCATATTTGGGAAACTTAAAAAGAGGACACCCAGTGGGAGGGACGGGAAAGCGGTTTTTCAGGGCCTCTTGAGAGCCCGTCATTCCCCCCTACCACCTTAAAAGACCTAAGTGGAGTGGAAGAGGGGAAAGCTTGTCATTCCCGTCCCCCACTGCTCCAATCAGAACATTTCCTATAATGTCCTGGAATGACACACTTTCCCCTTTAAGTCTCTGATTGGAGCAGGATTGGGGGGGGGATGACGCACCTCCAGAAAGAGTGTCATTCCCTCTCACCACGCTAATGGCAGCCTTAAAAGGGAAAGTATTTCTTTCCAGGACATCATAGAAAATTACAGAAAATCCCTCCAGACATTCAGGATAGAAGAAAAGCCAGGACAAATCCAAGGAAATCCTGACAGTTGGCCACCCTAAATCAACCAATGCATTCCAATAAAGCTTTTATTAAGAGACTCGCAGTTGTGAGTTTCTTGTTAAGCATGATCAGTAAAAAACACATTCCACCATGTTAAAGGGGTAATTGGGGGTGGTGGTCATTCTAACATTCTTAAAATGAAAATGTTTTGCCAATCTTCCTGAAATTTACGTGTGCCAGAAAGAAATGTTGGTTTCACATAACCTGAAAATTTCAAGAAGATTGGTGAAAGATTGAGGGAAGAAGGGCTGTTTAAATTAGAAAAGGGAAAAAAATCTGTCTCCCTGAAAATGGACTGATAATTCCCATTGGTGACTATTTGTGCTCACGATTTTTGGAGTAATTAATTAATTACTAATTAATCCAGTGGTGGAGACTCCTTTTCCCTTCATTGTAGTTGGTGGACTGCTTTTCCTTTTTTAAAAATCCCCGTCTGTTGATTTTTAATTAATATTTTTCACCCTATTATAACTGATACACTGCAGCCATGTTTCACTCTCTCTCTCCCCCTCCCTCCTGCATCAGCTAGAGAGAAAATGGCCACCACCTCTAGCAAAGACGTAATCAGTGTCTACCCAGGAGTAAGTACCATTGGATGCAGTGGGTTTTACTCCGAGATAAGTGTGTAGAGGGTTGCAGCCTTTTTAAAAAATGCAATCGGTGTGTGTGTGTGTGTGTGTGTGTGAGAAGCAAAAGCATTTCCTGATCAGCACAACTGTCCATCTTACAATTAACAACTTGCTTGCTTGCTTTGTGTGCCTGTGTTCTTTTATTGTTCATTTGATCATTGCTGCTGCTTGATTGTCACTTTAATCCTAGGCATATCTACTAAGTTCCATACAGTACTATGAGTCTCACTCTCATGCACTAGCTTGAATGGGTGTGTGGATTTTGTTGTAAGTTCTCTCTGGAAGCTCTGTGTATTTAGAGGCCATGGCTTTTTGTGAGAGAAGGGTTTAAGCTTCCTTCCCCCCTTTCTTTGTCCCAAAATCCTCCCTCCCCCCGGTTAATTAAAAAAAACACCTTCATTGTTTCCAATGGATCCCTGATTCCTTGTTGCCTGGTTAGCCCAATGTATTAAATGATGCTTACTCTCTTGTAAGTCTGCTTGAAATCACAGCCTTAATTTGCCTTTAAGGTTGCAATTTCTAGGGCAATTCACTGGGATTTTCTTGAGAGTATACACATGCAGAGATTGTGCTATAAATAAACATGATTCCCAGCCTGTGGTTATCCCACTCAAGTAGGTTTCATTAGTAATTTTGGGTCCTATATTTACCCTGCAGTCATATGTAGGTGTATTTGAAAGTAGCTCCCATTGAGTTCCATTGGATTTACTCCCAAGTAAAGCTTTGTTGTCCCTTCCCCACTACACACACACACTGCTGTTGTACTCCTCTTGATCTATTTTATGGTATTAAGGGAAATATGCTGTGAAAATATGGGAGAACTGGAGAGTGGTAAGCAAGACTTCCCCTTTTTCATCAATCACTCCCATCAATCACTGACTGGCAGGATGGCTAATAGTCAGGAATGCTGTAGTCCAGAATATTTGGAGGGCACCAGGTTGGGGAGGGCTGCTTTAGGAACATAATGCAGCCTTTCTGTTCCTAAAGTTGTTGTTTTATATATAAATTATTATGCTTGTAAAATTATCATTATATTTTAAAACCTTTAAAAGTAAACTCTGTTAGTAAATTTTTAATTATTGTCTGAATAGATTAGAACTACATTAAATGACTTCTACAGCGTCAGAAACAGGACTCAATAGTACAAAACCCAAACTGTTAGGAGTGCACAATGGTGACTCTACTCACATGTTGGAAAACTGAGCATAAATGTCTATCAGTAAAATATACTTTAGATCAATAATTTTAATAAGGAATGAAAGAACTAACTATGCTGGGAATCTTACAGAGAAAATCTAAAGACCCCCCCCCCCAATGGCTTCATTATTTCCAGACAGTTTATATCTTTAGTCATCATTTAAAAGTGTTCTTACTACATAGTCTTTAGAAATCATTTTTGGGGGAGTAAAGGCTGAGTAACAATATATAAATACTTTCTCTTAAATTCTAAAAGGGGGGGCTGTTCCCCCTGAATTTTTTTTTGAGCTTTCATATGTAAAAAAGAGCAACTAAAATGATCCAAGAGTGGGAACAACTCCTCTATGAAGAAAGGTTATAAAATCTGGGACTGTTTAGGTTACAGAAAAGGCAAGTGAGGGGAGTCATGATAGTGGTGCATACAATTATGCATGGTGTGGGATTCCCTGGTTCATCCCATGAAGCTGATTGGTGGGAGATTCAGGACAAGTAAAAAGACCTTCTTCACACAGCACATAGTTAACTATAGAATTTAGTATCACAAGATGTTGTGCTGGCCACCAATTTGGACAGCATGCCCTCCTCTCTATATAGTCACCCTATGACATAACACTATTCTCCCTTCTGAAGACCGTAATAACAGTTTTCATGTGCCCATTTGTTTATGAGACAGGTGCTCCTGAAGGCTACTAAACAGATAGACTATCAGATGATAAATTTGTCTAGCTGGGTCTGCCAGAAACCTGGCTCACCACTCTTGGTAGGTCCATGTTCCATGATGGGAGTTGTAGTCCAGCACCTTTGGAGGGCACCAGGTTGGGGAGGGCTGCTCTAAACAAAAAAGAAAAATAGGTGGCCCTAAGTTGTTCATCATGAGTTTTCCAAAACCCCACAGTCACCTCTGCATATCATATTCTCCATCCTGTCCTCATGGTTTATCTACTTTGGGAAAATGAGAATTTCATTTGCACTTTCTGCCTCCTTAGGGAGGATGTGGCGTTAAGGCTTGTGAGCCTTAACTCCCAGTTTCCCTGCTTTTTGGTGCTTGGTTGGAAACTGTAGAGCCTTAACGTTGTTTTTGTAAACCGTAGGTTTTTTGTTTAATGAATAGCTTTATAAATAACTGCAGTACTGCAAAGCTCTCAAGGACATTTCAGAAGCTGTATATTGTGAGTAAATTGGTATAATGATTTTATAGAGGCACCATAAATCTTGAATGGTGACCCTCTTTGGGGCTCATTGTGACCTTGACATCCCTTTGAACTGTAAGATAAAGTTCTTTCTAACACTTGAGACAAGCAAAGCTCCTCACAAACCCACCCACCACCAAAATGAATACTCAAACCAATAATTTTAGATCTTGCTTTATGCTGATTAACTGTAGGAGTGCATTGTTTCAATCAGAGTATGAATTTGGAAGGTCTAACAGCTATCCTACTTTTGAGTTCATAGATGGTGCTGCGAATCAAAGCTTGAGAGAAGGCTGGGAGGGTCCACAAATCCAGCCATTTCAGGATTTCATCCTCATTCCTCATGTCCAGTCAGCCATTTTGCTGCTTAAGGCAGAGCAACAAATACCCCATTCCAAGTCAAGGTGCATAATACCCAGCACCAGCCAAATTATTTTGTCTCTTTCTGGCAGTAAACATACAACAACAACAATAATTAAATACTTAACAATTTGGTGTCCTTTCATGTTGCCCCCAAGCAGTTGCCTCAGGTGGCCACTCTATTCAACAGGACAGGCCGCTTTCATTCTAGGGCCAGAGAAAAATAAAATCTAAACCAGTCTTCAGAGAGGATATCGGGAGACAAAGGACTTGTTTTCTTCAATCATGTGAATACATGAATGCTCGGGGGGGGGGGGTCGTGATGATGATGAGGGGGATGGGACATTGGAGACAATATGCCTGGGAGATATGTAGGTGTTGCAGGCCATAAGCATTGCCTTTCCAAGAGTTCTGCTGGAGTTGGATCAAGCTGCTAAACTATGTTTTTGTAGTTAACATTTAATATTGTGCAAGAATAAATAATTTGCTTCTTGAAAATGTTCCTGACTTGGAATTTCCCCCCTTCCCCTGCTTTCTCTAAACAAAACAAAACAAAACAAAACAAAGTTTCTTAAACCTTTTTTAAAGGGAATTTCTTGCTCTTCAGTTTGAGAATATTATGTTGCTGTGAACAGGATGTACCTCCAGGTTTATCCTGTGGATATGTAAAGGAATGCCTCTTAATTGCCTCTTTGTCACTCTTACCCATGGTCATGTGTATCTTGACTGTCAGCTCTTTTTGCATATTTATTTTTATTTCTTTAGGAAAGCTTTTTTCCTTTGTTCATCTCTCTCATCTTGTTCCACCTCATCCTAGTCTCTTTCCTTGCATTCTCCAGTGCCATTTGCCCCCACCCCAACCATTTACGTTATCTAAAAATTATCTCATCTATTGCAAATTGTCATTTAATCTCTGTAGCCTGCATGGGATAGCAAACTATCTAAGATGTATTAATGCATTAAATTGCTCCTGCATTTCCTTTTTTTTAAAAAAGAAGAGAAGGTCTAATAATACACAAAGTTAATGGTGATTTTTATTGGAAGATAATATGAGGCAATTAAAGTGCAACCCTCTAGAGAGTTCTTACTATAACTGAGGAGAGCAGCGCTTTAGCCTTTGGAATATTCACATCTCATGTTGCAAGTTTCTATTGCAGAAAATGTAGCATGTTCACAAAGATGCAGTTTAAGAGTGTGTCACATCTGTGGCCTCCTAGTCCACTTGGCCAGTGAATGGTTTTGTTATTTTCTTAGAGTAAGAGTAGAGGAGTTGGATGTCAGTGGTGTGTGGTTATTTGCCCTGACACCAGGATCTCCCTTATACAGTTGTTGTATTTCATCTTCATTTTTGTCGAGTGTGTGTATGTGTCCATCATTGAGTGAGACATGGAGATTTGAAAGAAAGCCCCAGCTCTATCAGTCCATTCTGTTCAACACTGTTCTTTCACATTCCATGTTTCTGTAATCTCGGGGACTGAATATTAGGGATGTGCACTGGATCGGACCCGATCCACGATCCGAGTCCGGTCCAGTGGGAAATCGGATAAATTATCCGATTTCCGATCCTGCAGCTGGATCGGCCGATCCAATCCGAACCGGTCCGAAAAAGCTCCGAACCGGTTCGGCGGATCGGCGGATCGGCGGGCGCCCACTGGCGCCCACCGCCGCTTCCATTGGCGGGCGCCAGCGGGCGCCCGCCGATGAAAGTGGACAGCGGGGGGGGGGAGGAGGGGGGCACTTACCTTCTCGGCCCGGTGGCTCCCGTCCGGCGCCGGCGCCTACTACTACTAGCAGGCTCCGCGGCCTGCTCTAGGGTGGCGCGCCGGGTGATGTCATCACCCGGCGCGCTACTCTAGAGCAGGCCGCGGAGCCTGCTGGTAGTAGTAGGCGCCGGCGCCGGCCGGGAGCCGCCGGGCCGGGAAGGTAAGGAGGGGGTGCGTGGAGGGGAGGAGGGGGCGCGCGGAGGGGGGAGGGGGGCCCTTACCTGCCCGGCCCGGCGGCTCCCGTCCGGCGCCGGCGCCTACTACTCCCAGCAGGCTCCGCGGCCTGCTCTAGGGTGGCGCGCCGGGTGATGTCATCACCCGGCGCGCTACTCTAGAGCAGGCCGCGGAGCCTGCTGGAAGTAGTAGGCGCCGGCGCCGGATGGGAGCCGCCGGGCCAGGAAGGTAAGGAGGGGGTGCGTGGAGGGGAGGAGGGGGCGCGCGGAGGGGGGAGGGGGGAGGGGGGCCCTTACCTGCCCGGCCCGGCGGCTCCCGTCCGGCGCCGGCGCCTACTACTCCCAGCAGGCTCCGCGGCCTGCTCTAGGGTGGCGCGCCGGGTGATGTCATCACCCGGCGCGCTACTCTAGAGCAGGCCGCGGAGCCTGCTGGAAGTAGTAGGCGCCGGCGCCGGACGGGAGCCGCCGGGCCGGGAAGGTAAGGAGGGGGTGCGTGGAGGGGAGGAGGGGGCGCGCGGAGGGGGGAGGGGGGCCCTTACCTGCCCGGCCCGGCGGCTCCCGTCCGGCGCCGGTGCCTACTACTACCAGCAGGCTCCGCGGCCTGCTCCAGGGTGGCGCGCCGGGTGATGTCATCACCCGGCGCGCTACTTGAGAGTAGGCCGCGGAGCCCGCTGGTAGTAGCCGCCGGCGCCGGACGGGCCGAGAAGGTAAGCAGTGGCGGGGAAGGGGGCTTACCCCCCCCCCGGAGCCGTCCGCTTCTATCCGCTGGCGCCCGCGGGCGCCAGCGGATGGAAGCGGGCGGCCCCAGGGGGGGTAGGGAGCGCGGGGGAGGGGGTTTACCTGCCGGGGCCGTCCACAGCGGACGGCCCCGGGGGGGGGAGGGAGTTAGGCCCCCCCTTACCCACCCGCCGCCATTTTTTCCTCATAGACTTGCATTGCAATGCAAGTCTATGGGGAAAAAAATGGCGGCCGATCCAAAAATGTACGATTTTTGGGTCGGGATCGGACTCGATCCGGTCCGGGGGGCCTCCGATTTTGTCCGAACCGGTCCGGGACAAAATTGGAGGTCCCGATCCGGGTCCCGATCCGATCCGGGGGGTCCGTGCACACCCCTACTGAATATAGACAAGTCTACTTGAGCATCATCTAGACAAGGCAGAATAAAGCAACAATAGTCTGTATAGTAGTGTGTGGGTGAAACTTCTGTCCAGGGGACATCCTTACCAGGAGGGGACATCCATAGTTTTGTGAAATGGTGTGAAATAATACATTTAGAAAAGCTAGACCTTTCTCTGCTCAGTTAATCATAAAGTCGGCAGGTTGTGTGAACTTCAGCATGGAAGGAATGGAAATATACTTCTCTTAGGATATTTTGTCTTCTGTTAAGAATTCATCCAGTCTAACGTTGGTCAGCCAGATGCCTCCTGGATGCTCACAGGCCAGCTACAACGGCAACATCCCTTTCTCCTTGTTTATTCCCCCCTCCTGCAGCTATTGCTCCCCCAGCTGTTCACTGAGGCAAATTGCCTCTGAACATGGAGTTTAACTCTTAGTTAGCTTTCAAGCCATGAATTTCCTCCATGAATTTGTTTAATACCTTCTAAGTTAGTGGCCAGTGGCTAAATAGTAAACATGTCGCAACTGCACACCTGACTCCCCCCCCCATTGCTTTCTTCCTTAACACTTACTAGACCCTAACTCTTGTGACTTCATAACATTTTCTGTTTTCCCACCTCCTCAGCCAATGATGTGGGGCAAGTTGGGGAAATGGGCACTGTTGTGATATTCCAACACATTCGAAGTTGTACAAGACACTTGGGTTGCTTGAATACCATTTGGCCAGAGCAACATATTACCATCATGTCTAGTTTACCCCTCTGCTTCATAGCTTTGAAGTGCACCTAGGCCCATCAGTTTGACTGGGAATTTAGGTATCTGATAACACTTTTCAGCAAGCCATCGCGATGGGAATCTTTTCTTCCAGGTATAGATGTGGTTGCTGCTACTCATGCATTTGAAAACTTAAGACGATATGACCATCATATGCTCTATGTCAAGCTTCTCTTGAAGATGTTTGGAAATTTATTAGATACAGAATGCAGAACTTCAGCTCGGTTAAGACTCAGGAATATAGCACCTTGTTCCAGAAAGTGAACTTTGAATATTCTTAGAATTTGCTAGTCAGTCTGGCTCAGTTTGACATTAAAAGTCATAAACTTTTGGATTCCTCATGCTCATCTCAATTTTCAATATCTGTCAAGAGCTCCAGCTCATATAAACCGTGTATTCTATATGATCTGTACAATAAACACACATAAGATTTCTTTGCAGTTGCTCCACAGTTGTGAAACATGATCCCCTTGGAAAATTTCTGAAGAATTTCTAAAAGAATACTCCACAACATGGTTCTGGCAGGGTGGCCATATATCCTCTTTTACAGAGGACAGTCCTTTCTGTGAAGGGCTGCCAGAGGACTATCATCTATTTGAAGGTGTCCTCTGTTTGAAGGGCTGTTTAGTCTAAGCCCACTTTAAAGCTAAAGAACTATAAAAACTGTTGCCCATCAGGAATTAGAACCTGAAAAGCAGACTGAACAGGCAGGCACATAGATTTCCTGGTCACAGTCTATGGTTCGATGCACTGTATTTCTTTTTAAATGATAATACTTAAAACTTGCATCTATACATACAAATTAACATATGCAAATATTATGCATATCTACATCATCCTTTGTTCTCTTTTTTGGTGATGCACTTCCTCTTCTCTGGCAATTCATAAGTGGTCACCCTAGGTGTGAGACCTCAAAAGAAGATGGCATTTTCCAATAGAGTAGATTAGAACTGTAAATGCATATGCCTTATTTTGCTGCTTCGGGGCATTTTGCCTTTGGATCTGGCAATCCTGAAGTATTCTTTCTGAAGGCCTCTCACTGTAAGCTCCACCGTTCCTGGGATTCTGACCCAAACTTACCCCTTTAAAAATCCTGCATTCCACTGATTTAGGAGGAGTGTTCATTGTGATATCTATCTATCATCTATCTATCTATCTATCTATCTATCTATCTATCTATCTATCTATCTATCTATCATCTATCTATTATATCTCTTACATTGTTTTTGCACATCTTTTTAATAGATCCTTTTTTTTGGTCTTTCTTTATCTTGGGAATTCACATGTAATTGTCAACTTTCATTCAGTAGCTCTCTATATACAGTAGATTCTCATGATGATGGGTTGGCCTGGAAGGTCCCTTGGCTCTTTTCAGAATGTTCTACTACTGCAAGTCTACCAGGGGAATTCAAGGGCAGGGTTATTTTGTGAACACTAATAGAAAATGACTAGAATCAAATGAAAATTATTTATAATACATGAACATAAGCCATGGGAGATGACTGGCCTGCTCAGCTATATTTTGCAGTGCTTAGATTCAAAAGTAAAATAAAGTCTGCAAGGCATGTAAAATATTTCTGAATTTATTAATAAAGCATGTTACATTCAAATGTTTGGAATCATAATAGGCAGCCGGTCCTAGGAATCTTAACTTGGAAGGAGAGTCCAGTGCATTTGATGGGGCTTCTGCCTCTTAAAATCATGACTTGGGGTGAAAAAATAAAGATGTTTGAATCTATAACCAGCAAGGTGGTCTTACTTGCTTTTTACTTACTAAGCAATCAAAGATACACTGTTGTGACCTCTTGCAATGCAACAATTATTTATTGCATGTTTATCTGGTTCTTCCAAGAAGTTCAGGGCAACTTGCATTCTCTTCCCCTCTCCCCCAAATTCTTTATGCACAAAACACATTCCTGGTGGGAGAAAATGGCCAAAGGTCAATCAGTGGAGCTTCATGACTGAACAAGGATTCAAACTCAGATCCCCCACTCCAACATTTCATCTGAACTCATTTGTTTTTAAAGCTGTAGACTTTAATAGGAGCCCTGTATTAACCACCTCCCTGGTGCCGTTTAATGATTAAAATGCCTTGTTAGTTCTTCAGTCTCACAAGACTTGGAAAACCATTTGGGAGTAAGCCAAATTTTGGTAGAAGCCATCACTTCAGGGAAGTAATTTAGAATTCATGAAAACAGTGGTTAATTTTATTTTGGAACTCATTCAGATTTTTGGTCTGTTGCCATAATCAATTCAAAATGTGTACTCTTTGAGTAGGGATGGGGCTGCTGGCAAATCAGTTGATTTAATGAGCAATCGTATTCACCAGTACTCATGCTGGTGTTTTAGCAGCCAAGCTGGATGTTCTGCAGACTGATGATTTTCATTCATGTTTTAGATAGTTGATGGTCATTCTTAGGGTGGCCAAAATGGAAAGGTCTTGACAATATCTGAACTGGGATGGGTGGTGGGGGAGGGATGTGAAACAATAGTTTGAAATACATTTTCTTGTCATTGATTAAAATTTTATTAGCAGTCTTTAAAGATATTGATGGGGCGGCTCTTCAGGGATGAGGAATCTAAAGACTTGCCTTCTTGTTTCCATAGCAACCCAGTATCTCCATCCTTTCAATGCAGACTAGTGTACTGCAGGGGTATTAGATTCAGCAGAATTATGTTAACAGACAAGTGTCTTTCCATTTCCTAGATGTTTGTTGCATGAAAATGGGCTGCCCTGGCATTTAAGGAAGAAAAGTTGGGGGAAGGGACCCTCACCTCCTGCAAAACCATAACGTTCAGACAAAGGGTTTTTATCTCTTAGATTTGGATTTTCATAATTCATAATGAGAAGCAACTTGCCTTTTCCCAGGCGTGATATATTTTTTGAAAAACCATAGCTAAACAAGAGACAGCCATGCATTTCTGGCCAGCTGACAAAATCAGTGCTTACTCTCTGTTATTGTCTTCCACCTACTGTGCTGTTCTTACAGTTGTAATTAATATTATGCTTAGGGCCTCAATTAAAGGATACAGTGGGAGAACAATGTTCTAGAGCCACCTATGTATGCAAATCAATGAATCATGCTTATGCTCAGCAATGCAGCTATAGTTATCTGCAGAGCCTTCCACATTCTCATCCCCTGCTGTCTTCTGTTGTGTACATGGTTTCCTGGTCCTCATGCTGGCTAAACTACAATACTGTAAGTAATGTTGGTCATGCAGCCTCATCCCTCCTCCTCTGTCAACTTTGATCATGGGCCGACTGTCTATTAAATAATCTTATGTAATACTGGCCAACGTTATGTCTTGTGGTAGTGAATTCTATATTGTGTGAAGTCCTTTTGTTTAAATTTTAGTCCTTAAAGGAAAAGTATTCTTGTTTGGATCCTTAAAGTCGTCTGCATTTCAACTTAATGGGTAATAGCGATGTAAAACTGATACTGACTTTTTACATTCATACTTAAATATGATCGTGTTGTTAGCCAGTGTCAGTAAAATCTGGAATGTCATCCTCTCTAGGCATGATGGCAAGGGATGCAGCTGCAGTCCCTCTTTATTAAAAATGCAAGAGCTTTTAGGAGGTCAGACTTTCTATCAAAGGTAGCGTCGTGTTATTGTCCCAGATTGCAGCTGGGGAAACCATTTGCTTGTTGGCTCAGAGTATAACTTTTTAATGGAAAGCCAGCCATGTATTCAGATGCTAATGCAGAGCTCCGCTTGTTCAAATCAACAGAACGAGGTTGGGAAAGAAGAACATGTTTTCTCATTGGATTTCTGGCATGATTAGTCCTGTTGGAATTGAGCACAAGAATAGCCTTTATTTTTCTATATCGGTATTTCCACTTCTGGTTTCAGATGTACAGCTGAAAGAAAATAAACAGCTGAATCATTCTGTACCAAAAAAAGAAAACAAAAAAGAATAAGTGTTCCTTACTAACAATAGCAGCCACATCACTGGGTGGTACTTTTGTGTCTGAACCGGTTTGGACGTTGCTGCTTTAGTTTTTCAAATGCCGGTTGAATAATACATGAGTTGAGGGAGGTGTCATGTAGTCTTGAACTGAATGTCCCATAACATGTTAAATGTTAGTGCCAAGCTAGATGTGATGCCAGAAAACTGTGGTTATTTTAGGTAATTAATGTATGAAGGAATTTCTACTTCACCTTCAACAAAATTGACCCTGGGTAGGTTTACAAAACATGTAGATTAGGATCTCCCGTGTGTGTATATATATTATACATGTATGCTTTAGAGAGCAGTCCTGTGGCTCCCAGACAATATCTGGGGAGCCATAGGATGTAGCAGATCTTTTTGTCCATGGCGATAAACAAAGCTATGACTGTGGAGAAGGAGACCTGAACATGGATCTTTCTCATCCTCCCAGTAGGCGTGGAAAGTGCATTCTCAGAAGAGAATGGGAAAGATGGGAAGGGCAAAAGATGGGAAGGGCAGAAGAGAAAATGAATCTATGATGTTCACAAGCCTCTCAGTTCCCACCACTAGGAAGGTAGGAGAGCTAGACGGGCCCATCTAGCTCAAAATGCATTCAAGGAGGAATGGGAGGCTGAAAAGGCTCTGTCAGCACTCTTGCCCTGCCAGGCAGGGTTTGGGATAGATGAACTGCTCCAAGACTCGAGCCTTTTGCCTATCGAGCGGCAGTCCTTTAGGATTGCACTCTTAGTGTGCTTCAGTGTATTTGATGTGTATTGACAAAGTGAATGGCAGTAATGGGAGGAGAAACCAGATATCAGGTTTGCAGTGGTAGGGGAGAAAGGCTTAACCTGTATGTTTTATCCTGAGAGGCAAAGAGCAGCTTTGGGGTGGGGACTCTCCCACAGCCCCTATTTATCACTGCCATCCTGCCAATGACTGCATCAAACTCCTCCATCATCTGTAATTTGGCCCTAAGTAACTGTACAGAGCTTAATTAAAGTGAATGTCTCTCTTCGCTAACTTCTTGTTTATGCCTCAGGTTTGGGCAGTGGAGGACACTTTAATGTGCTCTTGGTTTCCTATGTTGTACTGAACTGTGTCATATTCTGCTTTTCATCATCAATGTCATTTGACAACATCTTGGTTATTCCATCAGTATTGATTTCCCCATGCCCACAAATGCATTTTTATTGACATACATAAACAGGCTATTTTCTCTGTTAAAATACTGGAAGGACTTTCCTTTAATCTGGGGTTGGGGAACATGTGGCCCTCCAGACGTTGCTGGACTGTAACTCCCATGGCAAGGGATGATGGGAGTTGGAATACAAAAACATTGGAAAGGCCACACATTCCCCATCCCTGCTCTAGTTCCTTAACATTTGCTATCGGTTAAGACCCAGGAGACCCAGATTCAAATTCCATTTAGCCAGGAAGCTCGTTGGATGTCCTTATTTATTTATTTATTTACTAAAGAGATGGTTAAACTGCCCTTCATGCTTTTGGATCTCAGGGTGCTGTACTACTACTGCTACTACTACGACATGCAAAAGTGTGGATTGTGGATGCTCTCAGAACTTGCTGCTGAATTTCAAATTATTATTATTATTATTATTATTATTATTATTATTATTTCCATTTATATGCCACCACATAGCCAAAGCTCTCTGGGTGGTTTACAAAAATTAAAAACATTGAGCATTAAAAAACCGATATACAAAATTTTAAACCATAAAAAAACATAAAAACAAGTTATAAATACAATATCATTTAAAACAACTATTCCGGGTCAAACAACAACAACAAAACCCTCAACATATGCTGTTAAATGCCTGGGATAAGAGGAAAGTCTTAACCTGGCACCAAAAAGATAACAATGTTGGTGCCAGGCAAGCCTCGTCGGGTTGATCATTCCATAATTGGGAGGCCACCACTGAAAATGCCCTCTCCCTTGTTGCCACCCTCCGTGCTTCCCTTGGAGTAGGCAACCGAAGGAGGACTTTAGATGTGGATTGTAGTGTACAGGCAGGTTCGTGTTGGGAGAGACATTCCATCAGGTATTGTGGTCCCAAGCCGTGTAAGGCTTTATAGGTTAGACCCAGCACCTTGAATCAGGCTCGGAAACGTATAGGAAGCCAATGCAAGCGGGCCAGAGTAGGTCTTATATGCTGGAACCTTCTGGTTCCTCTTATCAATCTGGCTGCTGCATTTTGCACAAGCTGCAGCTTCCGAACCGTTTTCAAAGGCAGCCCCACGTAGAGCGCATTGCAGTAATCCAATTTGGAGATTACTAGAGCATAGACAACTGAAGCCAGGTTATCTCTGTCCAGATAGGGGCATAGCTGGGCCACCAAACGAAGTTGGTAGAAGGCACTCTGTGCCACCGAGGCCACCTGAGCCTCAAGTGACAGAGATGGTTCTAGGAGAACCCTCAAGCTATGAACACGCTCCTTCAGGGGGAGTGCAACCCCATCCAGAACAGGTTGAAGACCCTCCATCCAGTCAGCAGAACCATCCACTAACAGCATCTCAGTCTTGTCTGGATTGAGTTTCAGTTTGTTAACCCTCATCCAGTCTATGGTCGCAGCCAGGCACTGGTTCAGCACATCCACAGCCTCGCCTGCTGAAGATGAAAAGGAGAAATAGAGTTGTGTGTCATCAGCATACTGATGACAATGCACTCCAAAACTCCAGATGACTGCACCCAGTGGTTTCATGTAGATGTTGAACAGCATGGGGGACAAGACTGACCCCTGTGGGACCCCATACTGGAGAATCCGCGGGGCTGAGCAATGTCCCCCAAGCACCACCTTCTGGAGCTGCCTCGCCAAGTAGGAGCGGAACCACTGCAATGCAATGCCTCCCACTCCCAACTCAGCCAGTCGTCCCAGAAGGATAACATGGTCAATGGTATCGAAACCCGCTGAGAGATCAAGGAGAATCAACAGAATCACACTCCCCCTGTCTTTCTCCCGACATAGGTTCATGTGCCTATGTTTACTCTTCCTATAATATGAGCTACTGGGTATTCAGAAGAGTGTTTCCTTTCTGGTGACCCCTTGGCTCTGGAGACCCACTCTCTGCCCACCGACTCCAGTGGGCATCAGCTGGCACTGATCTCTTGTCATACCTGTTTGCCTTAGTTCCTCAGACTGAAAATATAAATTTAGGCATGAGTATCTGCAGTGAAAACAAAAAGTATTCATAGAATTATAGAATAGTAGAGTTGGAAGGGGCCTATAAGGCCATCAAGTCCAACCCCTTGCTCAACGCAAGAATCCACCTTAAAGCATACCTGACAGATGGATGTCCAGCTGCCTCTTGAATGCCTCTAATGTGGGAGAGCCCACAACCTCCCTAGGTCATTGGTTCCATTGTCGTACTGCACTAACAGTCAGGAAGTTTTTCCTGATGTCCAGCCGGACTCTGGCTGGTAAAAGTTACCCTAAGCCGCAGAGGCCCCCTCGGCCTCAGTTGACAAAGCTGGATCAAGGAGCACCCACAAGCTACATACCAAGGGTGAACTTTGGCTGATCACTTGCCAGTTAAGGCATAACAAGACATTGTGGTTTCCTGCTCACACGTCCCTGCTGCTTTATATCCCTCTTTTGTACCTGCAAGGAGATCAGAAGCTTCTGCTTCCAGTTTGAATGTAACCATGGGTCCTCTATGATATCCAAACTTATGGTTTGTTTCACTAAAAATGTCACCCCACTTTCACAGCCAGTTTTGCGTTTTCGGCAATTGAGAGATCAATTATTTAAACATTTTGGTTTGTGAGTGTTATCCCTATAGCTGGATACCAGGAGCCAGCCAGGATGCCCTGATCTGTAATCCGGCATCCTGGCAAGCTGCAATGTGTTCTCCCACAAAGCCTTTGGAAAGCCAGTATGTATGCAGCATCACTTCAAAGGCATTGTTGCGGTAGGGAGGGCTTACCTGCAAGTGCAGAAATCTAGCACATTCAACCTCAGAGAACATAGCCAAAGACTGGAAAGAAACAAGTTATATATCCCACAGGCGCAAACATTAATTCTTAATATTAATTTGATAGTTTTAGGTTAGTGATTCAATGGGTGTGATTTTAGATCTAGTAAGTATTTCAACATTCAGGATACTTTTTCTGTGACTTGGCTTTCAATAAAGACATTGCGCTGAATAGAGAACTATTTTGTTTTTTCCTGAGCAGTAATTGATACTATGCTGTTATTGCTGAGTGTCATCCAGTTACTCTGGCATAAGTATAAAAGAAAAGCAAGAGTATAATTCCATTTGGAAGTGTTGTTTTCCTTTGATTGTCGGCACCAAAAGGAGAACAATAATACCTGAAATAGTTCCAGAAAACCAAGCTGCCACTTTTTAGACTAAAAGTTCCTTTGGCTCAGCCCCTTTTTATGAGATTGAGCATTTTGTACTGAATATCAAAGCCCTCAATTCAAATAATTAACAAACTTGGTTTTTGGTCTGAAACAGGAAAAAAAGAAGAAGAGATAATGGAAGAGACAATTAGAAGATAATGGAATGTTGGATGAACAAAGCTGGATCAGGACCTCAAAAGTTCACAAATCACATTTGATCCCTTTTTGAATAATCTGTAGTGAAATTCTCAGCCCATTTGCAATGTCTCTCTGTTTACTTGGAAAGTATTTTGGAAAAGCTATAGCTCAGTTGTAGAGCATATGCTTGATCCCGGGTTCAGTCTGCGGCATGTCCACATAGTGCTGAGAACGACGGCTGTCTGAAATCCTGTAGAACTATACTGCCAGTCAGTGAAGACAATACTGAACTAGATGAAGGGTCTGACGTGATATAATGCAACTTCTCATGTTCTTAAGTATTATTAGTGATGGGGTGAAAATCCATCTGGGCCTGTGAGGGCAGTGGACGTCCCTGCATCTGGCCCTACCAGGCCCGACAGATGTGCCTGCTGGAGTTTTGCCACATCACTGGCTACAAGACAAAAGGTGTGCAGGTCAGGGTGGAACTCAGTTCTGCCCTGACCTGTGCGCACCTTTTGTCCTTTCCTGCACTGCGTTAATGGTGGCTACCATTAACGCAGCGGGGGGAAATACGCAATTTCCCCAAGGCTGGGGAAATCGCGTATTTTCCCCAGCCTTGGGGAAATTGTGTTTCTTTCCCTCCACCGATGGGGGCCTTAAAGGCCCTATTAACAGGCGTGATAATCCATGCCGATTATGGATTGTAATCCATGCCGATTCCCTCCATGCTGATCATGACCTTAAAAGCCCTCTTAATCCAAGAGGGCCTTTAAGGCCACGATTGGGGAGGGAGGCAAAGTGCGTTTTCTGGGGCCTCTGGAAAATGTGCATCATTGAGCGCTCATTTGGCCCGGCTCCTGGAACAGGGCTAGCTGAGCGGCGTTCTGCGAAGTTATCGTAGAGTCATACCTTCCCCTGCTCTGTTTAAAACACAGTGATTTGCAAATCTGCTGCTGCTGATTGTTAAGTTGATCTGATTTGGGGAATCATGGTGCTGTGTTGTATTATTATCCTGATTACAATCTTTCTCCTCCTTCTCTTAGGTGGTCGATGTTTTTCCTGGGGATGGAATGAACATGGCATGTGTGGCAATGGAACAGAAGGAAATGTTTGTCCTCCTCAGCCTATCGGGGCTCTTAGTTCTGCAAAGCTGCTTTTAATTGGATGTGGAGCTGGACATTCCATGGCATTTTGTCATTTACCAGAATTAGATCTTCCACAATAGAAATGTCAGCATAATGTTAAGGTCTATATGGTTCATGTACTGAAATTTTATGCGGCTAAGAACACTGGAAAAATTATTGGAAAAACTAGTTACAGCTTTAGAAGTAAACAAAATGAAGTTGCCTTACAATTATCTTTAAGGGATACTAAATTTAAAATGATTATTGGTTAATGTAGGCACAATCTGGCAAATTTTAGTCATGAAAACTAATTCCCAAATGAAAGCAATGGAATGAAACTTAGTTACAAGCAACTGAATTACCATTGATTTCAATGGGAGTCTGACATGCCTAACCTTTGCTAGATTGGATCCATTTTCTTTAATTGCATTCATTTATTTAAGAAAGGGAGAGGATAGTCTTTGCCTATGGAGAAAACATGGAAATATTTAGGTCTGATACAGTGACACAGGATGTGCTTTGTCTCTTACTGATATACAGGAGCAGATAGACATCAGACCATTATTCTCAGTGCTGGGGATTCCTAATAGGCTGTAATATTTCAGCACCTTTAATGCTATCAGGCTTTTATGATATAGAGCAGTGGGGAAAGGGGAGGCATTGCCCCATGGGCCTAGTTTGGCCCATGGAGGTTCCCCATCCAGTATGTGGTGGGTTGGGATCCATTTGAAGGCCATTCCCCCTCTCCTCCCCAAGCCCTGCCCCTGGATCCTCCTACATGCATGCCTCTTCCCATCCCAATTGATCTGTGATTGGAGATAGATAACAAGTGGATTGCCCTTACTTAGTACAGCACTTATTGACCTAGTGTGCTCCACCCCACACCCCCACAAACTCCATATTGGGGGAAACAAGTATGTGGCAGCTGGAGAACCTCCTGCTGGTGCTTTGGCCAGAAGGATTTGGCCAGCTCATTCTATGTCCAATGGGGGAAGGTGCATGGCAGGTGAAGCTGGTCCCTGGCTGAAGTGCGGCTAGAAACCGAGGATGCCAGTCAGTTCTCATCGAACTGTACACAAGAAACATTTTTCTTTGCTTTTTATTTCAATCCCAGATGAAGCCTTTAAACACACAAAGTTCAAGTTCCAGAAGCCAACCTCTTGAGTTTATGCTCCTCCCAATGGAAGCTGGTGGCACCAATTTTGGTGGGGCCAAAATTGGTGGGGAGTCAGAATCAGCCTGAATTTTAAAGGAACTATCCAAGGTGCTGAACCCAGTTTGAGGATAGGGTTCACACCTTGGATAGCTTCTTTAGAGTTCTGTCTGGTTCTGACTGGGATGGATTCGCAGCCCCACTGAAATCTGAGCTACTAGCTTCCACTGTGTCTCCACACTCTAATCCATGTGTATATCAATCTGCCAATTTGAAGTTAACACTTCAGTGGATAGTGCCAACAAAGCATATGCCAGAATTATTACTTTTTTATCTTTAAGTTGTCACAAGACCCTTAGTTTTTTTTTCTTGAGTATAGTCATACATCATTATGCAATAGGAAGGTCACAGAGATACAAATCTCCACAACCTGCAGAAGATTAAACTGGGGGGAAAAGAAGAAGATGGGTTTATTTTTCAGACCTTGCTTTGTACCATCGGGCCTATCTATTGGCTTGTACTAAGGTTTGGTCTTTTCCAGTTCGCTTGGATTTGCCATCCTGGTCAGTTCTGGAATCCTTATGGTTAGAACCTCTTCCCAAATGGATGGCACTTGGTTCTCAACATAGTAGAATAAATAACCCCTCTCTTACAAACTTGGCTGTATGGGGAAATCCAGCTTTAAGAAATGGAAATAAAGTGTTCTTGTGGAGGACATGGACAGATAAGATGATTTTTACATTGGATCAATTAATAGGCCCAGACAATGAGTTTTTGTCATTTTCTGATTTATGTGCTAAATATAATCTATCTACTGCGGCTGAATGGCAATACTTGCAACTGCAACACTTGTTGGAATCTAGGTTTGGTCCGGCCACTTTCACAGCTTCAGAGCCTCCATTATTGTTAGAAACACTTATAGCAGCTGAACAGACATGTTGACCCTCGACCCATATATATAAGTATCTAGTATTAGTAGTAAATAAATATGATACCCATGGTTTAAGACAGGATTGGAATAGAGACTTGGAGTGTCCCATTTTTTCTGATCAATGGATTGTTGCCCTAGCATCTGTATCTGAAGCTTCTTTGGATTGTAGGCTATGTCTTATTCAGCAAAAAATCTTGTTTCGGGTCTATTGGACTCCACAACACCTTTTCAATAAGGGTTTATCTAACTTACATAACTGTTGGAGATATAATGCACCTAATGCTTCTATAATTCATATGTTTTGGCAATACCCGGTAGTTGCCCCCTTTGGGAGGAGGTTATAATAAGGATAAACTTTGTACTGAAATAATCTTTAATATAGAATGACGTGCATGTCCTCCTAAACTACCTACTGGCTTTTTGGAAGTTAGCACATGGCCAGCGCAAATGGATTTTTAGAGCCCTTATGATAGCTAAAAGACTTATATTATCACGTTTGAAGGACAAATGCTCACCTCCCATTATGCAATGGATTGAGAACAACACTATTAACATTTGAACAGGTGCTATACAGGCATTACTTGCAAGTGGATAAATACATGGATATATGGTCTGCTTTTCTTGAAACATATACATAACTCTCCCTCCGCCCCCCTTATGTATACATTATGAAAAAAAATGATGACATTCCTATACACATAATGTTTCTTTGTTTTTCTTTTTCACGATTTAGTTTTTGTTCTGTTTTGTTAATATTTGGAGGGCTTTGAAAGCGTTTTGCGTTCTATCAGGAAACCGGTGTAGGGATTTAAAGAGGGGTGTCACATGATCTGAATAATGACAGTGATGAATAATTTTGGCAGCAGAGTTCTGGACAGATGTGAGCAGTGCTGCAGTGGTAGATTTTGAAGTGCAGGCACTCATTACAACAGCCCTCATTGCCACAACCTCAAGGAGAGTCCAAAAAATGCAGGCAGCTGTGTTGATCTCCCTCTCTCTCCAATATGTGCTTTGTATGTCTATTGGGTCTTCATTACTCATTCAAGACCAAGTCAGCACTCATCATGACAGTCCCTATAGCCACGAACCCAAGGAGACCCCAAAAATGCAGGCACCTGTGTTGATCCCCCCCCCTCTCTCTCTCTCTGGATTATATGCCTTTTGTAAAGCAAAAGTCTTCATTACCCAGTCAAGACCAAGCCACCCTCAAATACTTTGCATTACAACAGAGATTGCTCATAACAATATCTTGTTACTGGGAAAAGCCATTTTCCCACCAGCTACTGTCATGACCTTAAAAGGGATCTATCCTTAAAGGTGGCCTCAAAATAATTCAGAATGAAATAAATACTGTGTGGATTGCAGCTAAACTCAGAGGGAACAGAGAAGTCTGAGAAGGGCTGCAGATAGGGGTTGGCGAAATCACCAAGCACTTGCCCCGTGGGTGCTTGCCCTGCTGCTGCTGCTGCTGCTGCTACCCATCCTTTGAGTTTCTGCTGAGAGCTCATGAGGTCTTGGCAAGCAGTGGGCAGCTGCCTGCAGCAACTGCTACAATTAGACATTTCCTCTTTTCATGCTAATGGCGGCCACCATTAGCGTGGAAGGGAGAAATACCCAATTTCTGGAGCCTCCAGAAATCATGTGTGTCCCCCCCTCTGCACCAATGGCTTTCTCCGTGCATTAATAGGGCCTTTAGGGGCCCCAGTGTTGCAGAGGGGCATGATTTCCCAAGGATCCAGAAATTGTGCATTTCCCCCTTCCACACTAATGGTGGCTGCCATTGACATGAAAGGGGGAAGTACACAATTTCCAGGGCCTTGGCAAATGTTTTCCTCCCCTGAACAAATGGGGGAGGGGACATGCATGATTTCCAGAAGATCTGGAAATTGCACATTTCCCCCTTCCACGTTAATGGTGGCCACCATTAGTGCAGAAGGGGGGAATGCCCATCTGTGGCAGCGACTGTGGGTGGCTGCTGAGCGCTTGCCGAGGCCTTGTAAGTGCTCAGCAGTGGTCTGTGCTCGCTGCTGGGGCATCTGACTGGGTCAGTGAGGGCCAGACGCAGGGGAAAGGGGTCTGCTGCCCTCACTGACCCAGTCAGATGTTAACAACAATCCTAATTGCAGATGGCATAATTGTCCCTGCTAATCAAAAACCCTTGGTGCTTTGACCCATGAGCCCTGGTTCCACTACACCATTGAATATGAGGAGGCAATCATGTGCTAATAGAAGGGCAGAGAGGAGAAGGTTTCCGTAGTCAAGGCCTGCAAGGTGGGCTGGAGTTTTTGCAAAAGGGGTGGAGAGGAAGGGCTGTGTTTTTTACACTATTAGACAGGAAGAAGTATATGGGAAACAAAGGAGATAAATACAAGTTTTCATGTGAACTTGTTTTTCCTTTCACACTGAAAAATGGTGCAGCAATGCTGATCTCCATATGGACCATTCAGTGGTAATGTGGATTGCTTCAGGGGCATCACCATGTGCACCACAATGCACATGCCCGTCTGGTCCCATTGATCTGAACCCATATTGAGACCTGTGGATTGGCTTACTATGTGCAGTGTGCTGACCTAGTTGCAAGGAATGCCGATATATGAGTCGCTATTTCTCCCACCACTATCTTGGCCCTTCTACAGGGCTGTGCATGTGGACAGCTGTTTTTCATGCACCTGCTTCTGACCATGTGCCCAAGGACATTGCTGGTTCACTGTGGCTAGATTGTTTGAGCAGTTTTATATTCCAAATACCAAAACAAAAGTAAAAGAGGAAAGAATATGAAGTGGATTTTATATAAGGGAATACTGCACAGATATATATTGATTTTTAATTGTGCCTTTGGTGCTCTATACATTTTTTAAAAAAATGTAGTGAAGAATAAGTCAACTATGCTGACATGCTGCATTATAGAACTGACAAGCTTACCCAAATCCATTTTTATCCATTGCTTGAGAGCTGACTAATTAAGTCAGTCAGTTCACGCTTCAGTGGGTGAGATAAGTCAATTGGTTTATTTTATGTGGCAATGGATACATCAGGAATCAAATAAGATTACTATAGAGTATATTGGTGGTGGGTGGGGTGGGGGAGGGGCATCTTGTACCACTGACTGCTTAAGTGGGGCAATTCCCAACACAATGATGTCATGTCATGGATTATGTTTACCTAGATATTATGAGGAAGAGAACATAAGAAGAGCCCTGCAGGGATCAGGCCAAAGGCCTCTCTAGCCCATCGTTCTGTTTTTGTCAGTGGCCAACCAGATGCCACAAAACCCCCTTTTAAAGTTGTCCAAATTGGTGGCCATTACTTATTTTTGTCAGAGCCAGCATCAAGGGTAGGCATGGTTGGGCACCTGTCAAGTGCCCACACCCCAGCAGGGGCCTACTGACAACAGCCCCCTGGACTTACTCCTCCTGTTCACCATTACAACCTGTTTGTTCTCCTATCTCTTGCTCTGGCCTAGACAACGGAAGTGGAGAGAAGGAGAAGCAGCAGGTGCCACTGCCTACTTGCTCGACAGGCAGAGTGTCAGGGAGCAAGTAGGCAGTAACAATAATGAGCTCTCTGGCTCTCTGCTTGTCAAGCAAGTAAGTGGTAACAACAATGAGAGAAAGGATGGTGGCAATGGCGCTGAGGAGGTAGAATCACTGAGGGCTCATTGAAGGTGTCTTGCCCAAGGGCCTCAGAAACCTGGCACTGCATGTCATGTGCGGTGGGATAAAGTCCTATCTTTCATCTGTTCTGAATTCAACTATCATGCAACTTCATTGGAGGACCCCAGCTTCTAGTATTATGATATTTCCCCCCTCCCTATCCACTTACCCCACACCATGCATAATTTTATACACTATCATGTCCAGCTACTTGCCTTTTTTCCTAAGCTGAAAATTCCCAAACATTGTAACATTCCCTCATAGAGAAGTATCTCCAGCCCTTTGATCATTTTGATTGTCCTTTTCTGCTCCTGTTCCAACTCTATAATCTCCCTTTTGAGCTGCAGTGACCAGAACTGTACACAGTATTCCAAGTGTGGTCATTTGTATAATGGAATCATGATATAAAATAATAGAGTTGGAAGGGCTATTAGGCCACTAAGTCCACCCCCCTGCTCATGCAGGAATCCAGTTTAAAGCATACCTGACAGATGGCTCTCAATTCTCCACTTGATTACCTCTCACAATGGAGAGCCCCCCCACCTCCCTAAGCAGTTGCTTCCATTGCCTGACTGCTCTGATCATTAGAAACTTTCCCCTGATATTCGACTGAAATCTGGCTCCCTGTAATTTAAGCCCCTTATGTCATGTCCTAGTGTCTTGTGACCCTCTTCTGTGTGGCAACCCTTTAAGGTACTTGAGAGCGGTGGTGTGGTGTAGTGGCTAAAGTGTTGGACTGGGAGTTAGGAGATCCGGGTTCTAGTCCCCACTCGGCCATGGAAACCCACTGGGTGACTTTGGGCCAGTCACAGACTCTCAGCCCAGCCTACCACACAGGGTTGTTGTGAGGCTAAAATGGAGAGGAGGGGATTATGTATGCCGTCTTGGGTTCGTTGGAGGAAAAAAGGTGGGATATAAATGCAATAATAGGGGATGGACTTCCGGGGCTGACGGGCGAGTGGCGATTTCTCGAGCTCCGGTTGTAAATAAAATGTAAAGCTAATAGTCTCGTCAAATGTGAGTAGAAAGGAAAAAATATTGTGTGGGAGAGATAAGAGAGGTTAAAAGGCTTTGAAAGAACTAATTTTGAAAACTGCTGTAGCCGGAACAGGCTACTTTCGCTTTTAACCTCTACAGCATCTGGGTTGGATCAGATCCAATGTCAAAGAAAGACTCTAAAAAACAACAGAAAATTCCACTTTGGTTGAGAAATAAGTCTATTGGGAGACCATCGGATAATACAGCAGCCAGATTGGCTAGAGTGGAATCTCAGATGCCGACCTCAAGTGGCAAAAATAACAATAATAATAACAAAGACTCCCAGAAAACCGGAAGGGAGAAGGAAGGGATGGAGGGAGGGAGGAGTTGACTCGAAGGCAGCTGCAGGTAGATCTAAGACATCAGACGCTACAGCGCAGCAGACAGAGCTTGTTGAGAGCATTAAAGACATGATGCAGCAGATGATGACACATAATAATGAAAAGATGCAAAAAATGATGGAAGAAAGCAATGAATCCCTGAAAAAAGAGGTGTTGATGGGAGTTACGGTTCAAATAGATAGAAGTATTTCAGAATGAAAAGGCAAATGAAGGAGGCCAATTTGAGGATTGAAAAGGTGGAGAGAAAAGCTATGACAAATGAAATAGCCATACAGAACCAGACAGAACAATTTGACTCAATGCAGCTGAAAATGATTGATTTGGAGGATCGGGCAAGACGCTCTAACCTTCGTCTCAAATTCTTTCCAGAATCATCAGATGAAAACCCCAGAATTTTGAGAGGTCGAGTTATGGGGTGGATTAACTCCAGATATTGCATGGGAAGAATGGGACATGGAAAGAATACATAGAATTGGAGGCAGAAGAAGCGGAGTAATGCCTAGAGATATCATCATAAAGTTTGCAAATTATTATAAAAAAGAGGAATTTATGAAAGTTGCGAGACAAGCCCCAGAGGAAATGAAGTATCAATCAACTCCAGTACAAGTATACCAAGATTTATGTTCAGAGACAATCAGTTGGAGAAAAACTGTAAACTTTGTACAGCAGTCTTGATGAAGAAGAATGTGAGATACACGTGGGGCTATCCAGTGTTTTTGAAGTTTCAGTGGAAGGATCGAAAGTACAGGATTACGTCATTGGAACAAGGCATACAATTACTACAAGAGTTGGGAAAAATGGATCCGGACGAAGGAGCAGCTGGAAGCAAGCCGGAGGAAGGAGCAGTTGGAAGCAGAAAATAGAAGAAAGTTTTTCTTATTAAGACAGAGAATTTAAATATAATGACGAGAGATATATAAACTGAACTCTGAACATAAATCTTGGTATACTTGTACTGGAGTTGATTGATACTTCATCCCCTCTGGGGCTTGATGGGAGTTACGGTTCAAATAGATTTTTGATACATTTTTAAGTGTATCAAGTTTCTCTGTATTTTCCCAATTTCTATACCATCTAATTCCTTCTTTTTTGCTTGTAATTGGGCCCCAATAATTGAGTCAAATTGTTCCATCTGGTTCTGTATGGCTATTTCATTTGCCATAGCTTTTCTCTCCACCTTTTCAATCCTCGAATTGGCCTCCTTCATTTGCCTTTTCATTTCTGAAATACTTCTATCTATTTGAACCTTTTATAAGGAAGCTAAAAGATGGAGAGTGGACACAAGAATATTTAAACATAAACAAACGATAGAAAATATTCAGAAAGAAATGGAGGCTATATGGCAAATAAATAACAATGGGGAATCCACTCAGGCTATAATTTGGGATACAATGAAGGCTGTGATGAGAGGAATATGCATTAGGGAATCGTCTAAATTAAAGAGACAACAAGGAGAGGAGAGGGTAAGATTGGAAAAGAATATTAGGGAACTGGAGGATGAATATATAAAGAATAAAGATAAAATTATTGGGGCCCAATTACAAGCAAAAAAGAAGGAATTAGATGGTATAGAAATTGGGAAAATACAGAGAAACTTGATACACTTAAAAAGAGAATATTTTGAGTATAGCAATAGGAATTCTAAAATGTTGGCCAGATCCACAGAGTCAAAGAAAATGGGAAAGCCAGTTGGGGCTATAAAAGATAAATTAGGTAAGATTAATAATTTAATGAAGGATAAATTACAAGTTTTTCAAGAATTCTATCAAGAGTTATATACATCAAATAACAAGTCATTGGGAAAGATTAGGGAATATATTGAGAAATACTGGAAAATAAAAATTAGGGATGTGCACTGACACCCCGGATCGGATCGGATAGCGGATCGGAATCGGACCTGGGGGGTTGGATCGGATCAGAGGATGGTTGGATCGGATCGGACCCGATCCCGATCCACGGATCAGATGTCCGACCCGGATCGGACGCCATTTTGAATGCTTTTTCCCATAGCCAAGTATTGTTTTACAAAAATGCCTATAACTTTTTCATTTTTAAAGATAGAAGGATGAACCTTGGGCACATTGTAGACTGGTTAGGGATAGTTATCTGTGAGAAATTTCAGAAAGATTGGTGCATGCATTTTGTGGCAATTTATTTTTTAATAAATAACCAGGAATACCTATAACTTTTTCATTTTTAAAGTTACACACATGAAACTTTGCCACATTGTAGGTGGTACATTGGTAACTACGTATGTGAACTTTCAGAAATATAGGTGCTTGCCTTGTGTGGCAATTAATTTTAGAAAAATGGGTAGTAGTGGGGTAAATACAGTTATGCCTCCCACTTTTTTATTTTGAAAGATACAAACAGGAAACTTGGGCACATTACAGGTATCACTTGGCTTGATATGTGTGTGAAATTTCAGAAACATAGGTGCTTGCCTTGTGTGGCAATTAATTTTAGAAAAATGGGTAATAGTGGGGTAAATACAGTTATGCCTCCCACTTTTTTATTTTTAAAGATACAAACAGGAAACATGGGCATATTACAGGTAACACTTGGCTTGATATGTGTGTGAAATTTCAGAAACATAGGTGCTTGCCTTGTGTGGCAATTAATTTTTTAAACAATGAGGAAAGAAACACCTATAACTTTTTCATTTTTAAAGTTACACACATGAAATTTGCTCACTTTGTAGATGGGTTAGGGGTAGTTGTCTGTCAGAAATTTCAGAAAGTTAGGTCCAGGCTTTTGGTGGCTACAAATTTTTTAGATTAAAAGTTACAAAAGTTTTTCCACAGAGGCTTGGGCTGTCAATTGCACCCCCTCCCCCCTCCCCCTCCTTTTTTATCTGCCAAAACTCCATGTTGTTGTAACTTTTAATCTAAAAAAATTGTAGCCATCAAATGCCTGGACCTATCATTCTGAAATTTCTGACAGACAACAACCCCTAACCCATCTACAAAGTGAGCAACTTTCAAACTTCTAACTTTTAAAATAAAAAAGTTATAGGCGTTCCCTTCCTCATTTTTCAAAAATACCTTGCCACTACACACTTGAAGCTATGCTGGTTATTTATTAAAAAATTAATTGCCACAAATGCATGCACCAATCTTTCTGAAATTTCTCACAGATAACTATCCCTAACCAGTCTACAATGTGCCCAAGTTTCATCCTTCTATCATTAAAAATGAAAAAGTTATAGGCGTTTTTGTAAAACAATACTTGGCTATGGGAAAAAGCATTCAAAATGGCGTCCGATCCGCCGATCTGATCTGATCCAGATCAGACCTCGGCGGATCGGATCGGAGGGTTGGTCGGATCGGATTGGATTTTTCCGATTTTGGGGCGGATCGGATTCCGATCGTGGATCGGATCCGATCCGATGCACACCCCTAATAAAAATACTGGATAGGGAAGCGATGGAACAACCAGTAGCAGAGGAAGAAATTGGAGGAGTAATAGATGGATTAAAAGTGGGGAAATCCGCGGGAATGGATGGATTGGGTCTGGACTATTACAAAAATTTTAAGAATATGTTGGTGCCTAAATTAAAAATATTATATAATCAAATAATAAATGGGGAGAAGGCCCCATCATCGTGGAAGCAGTCTTTAATTGTCTTAATCCCAAAACTGGATAAAGAACTAACAGATCCGGGATCTTATAGACCTATATCATTGCTAAATCAGGATGCTAAGATATTGACATCGATAATGGCAAAAAGATTGAATAAATTTATGCATACATATTAAGGATCAATGTGGATTTGTAGCAGGTAGACAGATGTCAAGTTTAATAAGTAGGGTATTGAATATGATAAATATTATAAGGAATGATAAATTACAAGCGGGTATAATAGCCCTAGACATCTTTAAGGCCTTTGACTGTGTGGAGTGGCCAACATTAAAAATATTAATAGACACTATGGGATTTGGAGGAAAATTTAAGGGATTAATAAATCAGTTATATTCGGAAAATGTAGCAGAGGTAATGGTCAATGATGGTATTACAGAACAATTGTTGCTAGCCCGAGGAACTAGGCAAGGTTGTCCCCTTTCCCCAATTTTATTTGCAATGGTTATAGACTATAAAGAGGATAGGGAAAAAAGAAGAAATTAAAATAAGTTTATTTGCAGACGATACATTACTTTCAATTCAAGAACCGATTGAGAAGATGGGGAGACTACGGCATTATCTGGAAGGGTTTGGAGAGATGACGGGATTACAGATAAACTGGCCCAAATAAGAGATTATGATGTTTAATTACAAAGAAGAAGGGAAGCAAGTACTAGTTAAAAGGGAAATGAATATTAAATTAAAAGGAAAAATAAAATATTTAGGAATATATGTAACAGAGAATTTGGATAAATTGGAAGAGGAAAACTATAATAGATTAAGGCAGGAGGTTAAAAAGAAATTGGAGGAATACCAGAAGATAAAGCTTTCATGGTTTGGTAGAACAGCACTATTAAAAATGAAGATATTACCTAAAATTAATTTCTTATTTAGGATGTTGCCAATTAAAATATCAGAAATAGAGTTGAAGAAATGGCAAACAATGTTTAATAATTTTAGTAATGGAGATAAGAAAGCTAGAATAAATAAGAAAATGTGGTATAAACAACAGGGAACAGGAGGGTTAGGCCTTCCTAATTTGAAGGGATATTATTTGGCTAACCAATTAAGATATGTAGTGGAAGGTATTCTAGGTTTGGGAGAAATGTGTTGGTTAGCATTGGAATCCAAAGAAGTAGAAATGGAAATGGAAAATATATTCTTTAATAAAACTAATAAGAAATTTTTACAAAGAGTTAGGAATCCCATATTGAAGAATATTTTGGAGATTTGGGCTAAGAATAAGATTAAATTAATACCCGCCGTCTCCCCATTAACTCCGGTAGAGATGATGGAGAGCTTCCCAGAAAATCTAAAAGAAGTAATGGGGAAAATATTAAGAAAACAAAACATAAATAGATTAGAAGGAGTGATAAAGATGGACAATTTAAATCAAATAAAAGAAACATTAAGGGAAGAGAAAGTTTCATGGATTAATTGTATGCAGTTGGAACAGTGGATAAAGAAGTGGGTAAAAGAAAATAAAAAATGTAGAGAATATACGATATTTGAAAAAATGATAACACACAGACGAGAGAAGGAACAAAATATGGTATTAAAAGGTATAACAAGTGAAATTTATAAAATATTGATGGTAAAAGAAGAACAAGGGGATGGTTGCAAACTGGTGTGGGAAAATGACATGAACATTTTAATAAGTAATCAGAATTGGGCGAAGTTATGGGGAGCAAGGAATTTGAAAACTTTATCAGTAAGGATAAAAGAAAATTATTACAAATTAATATGGCAATGTTATTTAACACCAATTAGATTGAATCAAATAGATAAAAATATTCGGTATTATGTTGGAGAGGATGTCAACAAACTGGCACGTATGTTCATATGTGGTGGTCATGTAAATATGTACAAAAGTTTTGGCAAATGGTATATAAAGAGATAAAAGAGATAACGGGAATTGATTTGGAGTCATCCCCAAAGATTGCATTATTATCAATATATGAGGGGATGAAATGTAATCAGAATACTAAGCATTTAATTACTATGTTACTAACTGCAGCAAGATTAATAATAGCAAGGAAATGGAAGATGAAGGATAACTATCAAATGGTTGAGTGGTATAAAGAGGTATGGGATATTGCTATTAATGACAAACTAACATGTAATATTAAAGTAGAAAAGGGAATATGTAATAGAAATGAATTTGAAAATATATGGAAATTCTTTTTAGAGCATGTATTGTTGAGAGGGAAAGGACACAAACCTATGCAAGAAGTATCACAATTTTGGAAAATGTAATGAAGAATTGGTCCTGGTGAGGGATGCACTTGGTGTATGAAGAATGGAAAAGAATGGTATAATTGTAGTTAAGAACTGAAATAAAATTATTATAAAGATAAATGCAATAATAAACTAACAAATAAATAAATGTGCTATCGTACCCCCTTCTTCTCTTTGTTCCTTTCATCTTTCCTCACAGGACTTGTTTCAGGTCCCTTGATATTGGCAATTTTATTGTCAGTTCCTTTCCTAATGATTCCCAATGTGGAATTTGCCTTTTCCACAGCAACTGCACTTTGGATCCCACAGTAAGTAAGTCACTGAATTGAATAAACTTTCAGAAAAAATATGGGTAAGCTCAAATGCTATCACTCAGGCCTTAATTGCTTAACAGGAGAAGGAGAAGGATATGGCTTTCCAACATAGGAATCCTGCATTCATTAGGCAAATAGCATCAAGTGACACGAATGTAACACAATGCACCAAAAGCAGCAATGCAATTGATTTTAATAAGCAGATGTTTTTATTATCTGTCAGTAAAGGGAAGCCTGGTGATTTGCCCATCACTGATGTTGGGAAAACTATGAGTTAATAAAGTAACTTTCAATAAAAACAAGTTTAGCGGTAACCTCTACCCCCAAAGGACTGAAGTCTGATGGGAAAAATAGAATATGGCTAAGTTACTTCCATATGTTTCAAAGTTGGATTTTCTTGGTATGTTGTTATTGCTATGTATGTATAGATGTGTCCATGAGAACTAAATAGCCAAGCAGGGATTTGAAATTGGGTTTCTCACATCCAAACTGAACATCCTATCTACTGCATCATTCTGGAACTCAATAAATAACACTATATTTTTGTTCATGGTGTTTCATCATCAATGAAAACAACTCATGGGTTGCCACCTGAAGGCAATATGTCCTAAATCTCTATAACATCCCCTCAAAAGTGTATCTATCCTTTCCTTGGATCAAATCTTCCAAAGAAGAATTTTTCATATTCTTCTTAAAGAGATTGCTTAGGGATCTTTGGGTGCATCCAGACGAGGCTTTCACTGTGCAGTCACCCTGCCTCATTCACAGAATTTTATAGCAGATCCAGACAATTGTAACTCTCACGTTTCCCCATCACTTCTTCCATCTTTTTTCTTAGTAGGAACCCTCCCCCCCCTGTAAAGACAGGATAGCTGCACAATGCCTTTTGCTTGGTAGCACTAGGAATGTCTGTCTGGAAGCACCCTTTATATGGCATACTTGAATACTTACCTTGGGGAAGTGTCTCCTTTCATGATGATATAGGGGCATCTCTCCCCCCCCCCCCACACACACTTTTGTCTTCACTGAACCATTCTTCAGAAGGGAAGCAGCAATTTCCACACTTGTCAATGGAGGAAAAAGAGAGAGCTTAAGTCTTAAATCCTATGCCCACTTACCTAGGAGTAAGTCCCATTGAATTCAAAGAAGCTTCTGAATAGACATGTATAGGATGGTTGCAATCCTAAATGCACTTTTTTTAGGGATAAGCCCTGTTGAATACAATGAGATTTTGTTATCAGTAATCATACATAGGATTGCACTGTAACTCAGACGTAAGCCCCATTAAGTTCAATGGGATTTACTCTCAGGCAAGTTTGGATAGGATTATAGCCTCAGTGAAACGTCCTAAATCGCAAAGTACAGTGTGGATGCTAAGAACAGAATGCAGACCTGCAGCTCAGGTAGATTCCCCATGTCTGATTTTGTATCTGTGTTCTGGATGGGGACTGCATTGCTATAATAAAAACCACAATATTTGTTTGATCAAGACTGGCAATTTCAAGGTGATATGTGAAACCACACAGAACAAGAACCATTCTTCATTATGAGATAAATAATGTGTTTTTGAAGGCCTTTCAGTTACCCAAACACAGGTATAGAACTACACACATGTAGTTCTCCATTCTATCCAAGTTTAAATGGCATACATTGTAAAGTGAGCTTCTGCACAAAGAGTGCTCTGAATAAGCAAGAGAAGCATACTTTTATGAGCAAGTTGCCAATGTAAGAAAACCTGTGAGCAAATTTACATAAGTAAAATTGCATCCATGGAAACCTCCGTTTGGGTTCTGGTGATTATTTTTGTCTGCATATTGCTTCTATACTACATGTACAGGCAACCACTTGTGAACTGGTTAATCACACTTATTTTTAGTAACAGCCATGGGCTGTGTTTTGCTGGGCTGATATTGAGAGACAGAGAGAGAGAGAGAGAGAGAGAGAGAGAGAGAGAGAAAGAGGTGTTTAACTCTTTTGCCCATGTGGCTCTCTTGGCACCCCACTTTACCTCTAATATTTAGCGTGCAGTTATGTTGGGCTTTTTTTCTTACTGTAACATTAGGGTGACCAACTGTCAGGATTTCCCCGGATTTGTCCTGGTTTTTGTTCTATTCTGGATGTCAGGGGGGATTTTCTGTGATTTTCTATATTGTCCTGGAAAGACACACTTTCTCCTTTAAGGCCGCTATTAGCATTTTGGGAGGGAATGATGTGCTTTCTGGAGGCGCATCATTTCCCTCCCACTGCTCCAATCAGGACCGTAAATGGGAAAGTGTGTCATTCCCGAAGATTATAGAAAAGGCCCTGATTGGAGTAGTGGGGGGGGGGGGCAGAAATGACACACTTTCCCCTCCTCCACTCCAATTGGGGCCTTTAAGGTGGCGGGGTGGGGGATGACGCTTTTTCCAGAGGCCCTGAAAAGTCACTTTCCTGCCCTGCCCACAGGTTGTCCTCTTTTTTGGTTTCCCAAATATGGTCACCCTAACATAAGCACAGGGCAGGGTCCAATCTGGGTCAGGACCCTAATGTGACTGTTGAGGGTAGGGGACTTTAAGGATTGGGGCAGTTTGCAAAGGAAAAAAGCTCCCCTTGAAGAGAATGGGAGGGTTTTTTTTTTCTTATGCATATTTCAGATGCCGCCACCCTGATCTGGATTAGAACTATAGTGGGGGAGTAAAGAGTTAACCCCCCAATTTCCCACATTAGCAAAGCTGACTCAAGCTGTCTTGCCGCTAGAAGCAAGAGAGAACCTGCGCCACCTCACCACCTTCCTTCTCACTACTGTTGCGTGCCCCTGACCTTTGCTGCAGCTGCAGGAAGTGGCCCACGGGGTCTTGTGAAACATGGCTAGGATCCTGCAGGAACTCGTGAGACCTGGCCGAGCTCTTGCAATATCTCATGAGACCCGGCCGCTTCTTTTGGCTGCGTGGGCCTTGCTGGGGTACCTGCTGGTGGAGAGGCAGCGACAAGCATGTTCTCTTGGCTGGAGCGGGGTGGGCTAGAGTTGCACAATTTGCCACTTTTCCGGCTCTGCCGCTTGATGTGGGTGCATGAACCCATGTAACATGCAGTTTGGGGTGCAGTGGTAGGGAGCATCATGTAGACAAACCCAACATATACATCTAAATCTAATTTGAGACAGGTAAAAAGAAGTTCTTCATACGTACGAAACATTGTCAAACCGTGGAATTTGCTACTACAAGATGTAGTGATTTTCACCAACTTGGACAGTTTGGAAAGGGGTTTCAGCAAATTCATGGAGGATAAGGCTGTTCATGGCTACTACTCATGATAGCTTTAAAATACTGTTATGCCTCTTAGGCCAGTTGTTGGGGAACATGGGAGGGAGGGTGCTGTCACACTTGTGTCCTGCTTGTGAGCTTCCCACAGGAGGCTAATTGGTCACTGTGGGAACAGAATGCTGGCTGGGCTACACAGGTCTGATCCAGCCTGGCTCCTCTTATGTCTTTATGAGACTATCCCGTATTTACAACTCTGTGCCAAATGTGAAGAGGTGATCATTTCTCTAGTGTCCAGTGTGCTACAGCTTCCTAGCAAGCATTTTGGCCACTGATGGCCAGTTGATATAGATCAGGGGTGGGTGAGGATGGATGGACATGGCAGGAAGACATAGTTTTGCAGTTTGGATTGGGACTAGCACAAGAGAGGCGGACATATTGCAGCTGGCTAGCAAAAAGTAGCTCACAGAGCTGCAGGGGTATAGAGTTCTGCTTTGGGGAAGCTGTAGCTGCTTTAAAGACTAGTACGGTCGGTCTGGATGTGTCTGTCCACCCCACCTCTTTGGCAATACAATATTTCACACGACATTACAAAAATATCATAAATCTCCCTGAGGAAATGGGCCCTATCAAAGGCTGTCCCTGGAACGTGCTGCTGCTCCATTAAGTGGGGGCTTTGATATAGCACCAGTGAAACATAAAGGTCTTTGATGGTTTGCTTGAAATCAATGAAACACCGTTGTTTATTTTGTGAGAAGGGGCAGAAAAAAGGAGAATAAAGGCCAACATCACATGTTGTTGCCTCTGGGCCCCTTCATCCTCTATACTTCAGTGCTCGGCTCATTTGTGAATTTTCTTGCTTTATCTCTGCCCTGTTTCCTTTGCATTCCAGCATGCTCATTTGTCCTAACCACCATTCCTTTCAGTGATCGTATTTTCTTTGTGCCTGTGAAACTTTAAAGAGAGAGAAGGGTGGGGGGAGAGAGAGAGATGGCAATTTGTATGAAAAATCATTTTCTCCAGATTAATGGCCATTATGCTTGACTCTTATCATAGTGTCATTAGCCAGAATCATTTCTGGAGTGAGAGAATAATAGAAACCACTTTCCCTGGCTGCCTCTTGCAGAGTTATCCTGCCATCCATCATGTGTCATTTTGCTCCATGGAAAATGCTATTGGTCTGCTGCTTGAAAATGCAATGCTGCTGTGTGCAGCTACAGTGTCCGTTTATGTATCTTTCAAAAGCTATGTGCAGTGCAAGCGCTATCCATGTTGACTCAAATGTAAGTACCGCTGTGTTCAATGGTGCTTAGGATTGCAGCTTTACAGTCTCACTGCACGGGTCCAATGGATATGCTGGCTGGGATGATGAGAGTTGTAGTCTAACACATCTGGAGGGCACCAAGTTAGGGAAGGCTGCTGATGAGGCTAGTCAAAGATATTCAAAGACTATGATGGCAAGACTCAAGCAATCAGGGGAGGGAGCCAGTGGGCCTGTAGATATTTTTGGACTCCAGCTCTCATCAGCCTCAGTCAGTTTGGCCAATGGGCATTGACCATGGGAGTTATAGTCCAACTGATCTATCTGTTGAGCCACAAGTTCCCCATCTGTCGGGATCAGGCCTGGTCTCCCTGGTATGGATCCTGAATCAGATTTGGAGGCTGAAGAAGACCAGCCAAGACAGGAAGCAGGTGGGAAGGGAGAGAATTCTCCAAAACTCTCTAGAAGTCAAGGAGGAATCTTCCCAGGAGTTTATTGAACAGGAGGCCTAGGCTCAGAAATCATCTTTCCCCTTCTTCCCCTCCCTGGGAACTCAGTCTTTGTCTGAGAGGGTGGGAGCATCAGGATTGACAGATCCCAGAGTCTGCCACAGGTTCAAGAGGGTGGAGCTGAGAGGAGGTGGGAAGTAGTCCACTAGATTAGCCACACAGCAGAGATTATAGCCTGAAGATACTCCCTGAAGGAGGAGTCTGGAAAACCCTGTGGGGCATGTCAGACCTCGCTTTGTTAGGCTAATTAAGCATTCACACTTTCTTCAGGTGTAAAGAGTGTCTATTTACTCAAGTAAGGTTTTGTGGATTGCACAGCAGACCTCTTTATTGTCTCATATCTCTGTAGGAGGGCTTGGAATCATGACACCACCCCTGATTTAGATGGAGGAACACAAGTTTGGTTTATAAAATGACATACACTTCCTGTCACCTAACAATATAAGGCTCTTCTACACAAGGCATTTATCATGCACCCATCATTCCCTATTCATGGTTGATTATGGGTTCTTTAGATGATGTCATGACCCCCCATTTCACTACACAAGCACTTTCCATGAGTTTTTTAGAGCAGAGAAAATGTAGCATTTAATTGTGAAAGTGAAAGAGTGATTTCCTCTTGTGTATTTGTGCTATTCTGCTATAGCACAATGCCTCAGGTTATGTAGCAGAATAACAGGAAAGGAAACACTCACCTAGTACTTGGATCTCAATTCTCCAATAAAACCAAAAGTAGGTACAGTGGATTCACAGCCGATTCACAGCCTTATGTAGAAAAGCTCATAGAAAGTTATTCTGTTATAGAACTACAACTGAGAATGGAATTGCCACTCTAACCAGTTTGCTTTGTGTCTTTATAGTGGAAGTGACTTTTTAGCAAACATTACTCACATTGCCTCTAGTTAAGAATAGCCCCTTCCTTAAAGGGGAACAGCAAGGTCATGAAGAAACCTTTTCTTAAGAGCCTGTATGGGTTTCCTCCCTGTAACCTGGGCACAAATCAAGACACTGGCTTGAATCGGTAGAGCGCTTCAGGCTTTTGGATTTTCCTTGCCAGGCTATATCCCATCATGATCTCTGACTATGCCATCTGTGCTACAAAACCATATGACATGTAGAGAGTTCCTCTGTGGTTGATCTTGGAGCCTATTCCAATGTGACATAGAAGTAGACAAAGCCAAAGTGCCAATGAGTCATGATTCTACCCCCTCTTTCTGCTGTAATGTGGGACTCACAGATCACACCCAATGTGACTCATCTAAATAGGGGGAGGCTGATGGATCTCATGATGGGTGAGAGAACCATTAATCCCCAGCTTGCATGTCACAGCAGAAACGAGGGAAACAGACATGTGACCTAATCAGGCATTCTGCTTTCCCTACACTGTGAGATGTTAGAACTAGCACTCAGGCCCAGGATCAGCCCTGGTTCTTGATTGCAGGGCTAAGGTGGTAAAGGGCAGTTTTACTTTTATGCATTTTAGCATGATTTTAATCTATATTTTTGGTAGGATTTTTGCTTTGCTCTGCATGTTGTATGTTAATTTCCATCCAAGCTAATGGTTGCATTAAATTAGATATTTTTACGTCTGATTTCCTACTGCTAAGATTAGTTTTGTCTCCTCTTTCCACATTTATGCTGGACAAGAAAAGTTATAAACAAAAAAAGCACAAATATAACTTAAGTGCACGATTCCAAGAACTTTAGATGCATCCAGTGCAACACTGCTAAAGGCCTGGTCTGTAGTTCTGCACAGAGTTAGGTCTGGTATTGAATTAAGATGGAATGCAGCGTTACAGCCATGTTCCTTGCTCTCCCTGCATCCCCAATTCCATTCTTACTTAAGTGATTGTTTGGGGGGGGGGGGTTCTTGCTTGTCTTAATTTTCAGTAAAAACAAGTTACCTTCCCAATGAAGGGAACAAACTTCCTGGGAGGACAGCAGGAGGGCCATAGGAAGCTGTGGATTGCCCTTTCCACCACCAGAGAGGAAGGTTCATCACCAAATGTCTCCATGGTGAAGTGTCGGAAAACTCAGCCACTGTTGCTGTTCTGCCAGTGATGCTCTGCTGGAGGTGGGGCCAGGAGCAGTGCATTTCAGTGGCCAACATAGATCTGCATGGCTTCCCTATTTCCACAAGCAATGCCTGAATAGGGCTAGAATCACTTTACGTTCCTTGCACTTGCTTTACTGTTGGTGCCACAGAGGGGCTGTTCACACAACACGCTAACTCACATTCAGTGGTTGGGTGTGGGTTGTTGTTTAACAATTGTTTGTTTGTTGAACCATGGCTTGCTTGAACCCAGGACTTTTTCCAAGAGTGCCTTGTTAACCATACACTGTGGCTCTTTTTCTCAAGCCACTTTGCTAACCCATGTTTTGTTGTGGGTTGTTCAGGATGGTTAACAAGCCACACTGCATGGTTAACGACCCACCCTGCTGAAAATGTCCTGGCTTCAGACAACACACTAACCCATGGTTTACAACAACCCAAACTCAACCACTGAGTGAGGGTTAGTGTGTTGTGAGAACAACCCCAGAGAGAGACTTTCATGGTGCTATGTTCTCACATCAAAGAAAGGGATTATGCAAATACCAAAACTTAAGGTTTTGTGAACAGATACGGGGTGCTACATTTCAGAAAACATGTCTGCAGACTGCCAGATAGCAAGGTAGGCCTTGGTTTGGAGTTCTGCTTACATAAATGTTCTATACTGGAGCAGGGAAAATGATGCTGGAGTGGGGGTGGGAGAATCCAACTAGGCCAGAACCATAAACAGCTCAGGGCTTTGGGAAATATCAAGGCATTAACTAGAAGCAAGAGATATCTCTGAACTCAGCACTGTCTAAGGAAAGCACCTGGGATTCATTGGCTGGGGCAATTATCAAAGGTAACTATTTTATGGCAACCAACTTTACTTCAGAGCTTGAAGTACAGTTGTAAAAATAAAGCTGTCAAACAAAAAAGAGTCAGCCTATTTCTGGGTCCTTTGTGTCCTTTAAAACCACAGGGCTCTGCCCAGCCTTCCTCACTGGGCTCCACCTTCCCTGTTTGCTTTTTAAAGAAACAAAAGCAAGAACAGTGCCATCCTCATCGCCAGCAAAAACTTCCATAACCCTGTCGTCCCCCCCCCCCCAGGTGTGTATTTTTGGACCAAATTACATGTGATGCAGGAGATCTGTGGATCTGACTTTTTTAGGGGAGTTTTTTTTTTAAAAAAACCCTCTTTGCCTCTGTTGTTTCCGTAGTAATTCGCCTGGCAGCTGAACCTGAACAGAACAACAAGAGCAAATATGGGGTACCAACAGTGCAATCCTATGCATGGCTATTCAGAAGAAAGTCCCCTTGAGTTCAATAGGACTCCCTCCCAGGCAAGTGGGTATAGAATGGCAACTGGGAAGAGCAATCTTACAGGGTGGCACATCCAAAGGCTTGCTGTGACCAGGGCCACGTGTGTGTTCATGTGGCTTTTCTTCCTCTAATATTTCACCTCCTCCTACTCCCATTGACTGTGGATATATGGGAGGAAATTAACTAAAATGATCCAGGGGCTGGAGCATCTTCCTTATGATGCTGGGATTGTTTAGCTTGGAAAAAAGGAGGCTAAGGGGAGACATGAGAGAGCTGTACAAAATTATGCATGATGTGGAGAATGTGGATAGGGAGACATTTTTCTCCCTCTGTCATAATACTAGAACTTGGGGTCATCCCGTGAAGCTGATGGGTGGGAGATTCAGGACAGATAAAAGGAAGTTCTTCACACAGCGCATCTTTAAACTATGGCATTCGCTACCACAAGACATAGTGTGATGGCCACCACTTTGGTTGGCTTTAAAAGGGGGTTGGATAAATTCCTGGAGGAGAAGGTTATCAATGGCTACTAATCCTGAGGGATCAGAGGCAGGAAGCCTGTATGCACTAGTTACTGAGGAACATGGGTGGGAGGGTGCTGTTACACCATATCTTGCTTGTGGGTTCCTGGTAAACCGCTGGTAGGCCACTGTGTGAACAGAGTGCTGGACTAGATGGACCATTGGTCTGATCCGGCATGGCTCTTCTTATGTTCTTATGTACACGAGCTCTAGAGCTGGTAGAGTTTGGGAACCTGTTTCTGGGGGCTTGTCAAGGGTATGGGAGAGCTTAGGATCCCATCAGCTCTCTGGCCTGTTTCAGCTCCCACTGCTATTGGGGATAGCAATAGCAGTGGCCGTATCTGCTGCTACGCCAAGAGAACCTATCTCACCAAAGTCTTTCCTCTGCTGGCAGGGCAGCACTTCTGGTGCAGGATTGCTCCTCGGGGCACATGGTGGCTGAGCAAGGCTGGGAATTGTAGGACTTTTTCCCTGCCTAAACATGCATAGGATTGTGCCTTAAGAGTGCTTCCTTTTTGTCTACTCACAAGGAGTACAGGATTGCTCCCTCAGAGCACAATCCTATGCACGTTGAGACAGAAAAGAATCCTACAAACCTATGCTGGCTGGGGAATGCTGGGAATTGTAGAGCTTTTTTTCCTGTCTAAACATGCATAGAATTGCATCCTTAGCATCTCATGAAGTTTGACCCTTAAGTATTTTAAAATGTAGGAATATGCAGCCTTTTAAAGTTGGACACAGGTATTGTTAACCTTTAGGAACAGAAAGGTTTGGGCAGGGTGAAGAAAGGCAAGATGTACAATTGTGCTTTTACATATCTCTCACCATTGAGCCCACTGTCTTTAGCTTGTGTGCCCTTCTTCTCAAGTTGATTCTAGAAAGTTTTTCATTCATATACTTTGTCATAGTCATCAGTAGTTCCAGAAGCCTTACCTTCTTTCTGGGTAGTTGACAGATTACAGTGGTGAATCTGTAACCCTTGAAGAAATACTTTACTTACAGTGCAAGAATGATTCTGCAAGAATGATTCTGACAAGCAATCCATATATTTTATTCTTTGAATCTGAAATGAAATGACACCACCACCACTCTTGAATCTCTATCACAACCCTTTATATTTGGCAACTTAAGACATAACTCAGTATACCCCAAATTCCTTTTACTCTAGACACAAGGCTTACAGGAAATGAGCTGCTGTTGCAAAGTGGAGAATTTAGGAGAACCACAGAAGTAAGAAAAACTGAATTCACATTATCAACTAAAAAGCCAAACTTTTATTATTAAGGGGGGAAAGGAGAGAGGGAGAAAAAAGAGAGAGACCCACAGAACTCTCTAGGTTTTACCTTCTATTTGTTATATTTATTAGTGCTGTGAAGACTGAAGAGGTGTGTCGTATCAAGGATTTAGGGGCTCACGTGATTATACACTCCCAGTTTTGCCATTTTAGAAGTAAAGCCAAAGCAAGATTCTTTTCTATTATGTTTCCACTGGGAGTCCAGTATTTATTCACGATTGGGAAGCATATCTCTGGGAACCTCTGATCATTTCAGAAAAAGGATTCTGATTTACACTATACAGCAGGCATTGAAACCATGATACAAAATTTATTTCATGCTAGAAGTATTTTGCATAACATAGTGCATGCATTTTACTCAGAAGTTCTAAATTGCATACAATGCCATTGTCTTGATCCTTAAACTCTGAGACAAGTTTATACTTGAGTAATTTCCTGATTTGTATATGTAAGTCCCAGGTTGTTGCTGTTTTTTTTATTTTAAAAAAATCAATACTGATTAATATGAACCATTTGTCATGAGGGGTCTTCACATTGGGTCTGTATACACCAATAAAGTACAACATAACCACAGCTGGAAAATTAATCTAGACCAGCTGTTACCATCAGGCCCAAGAATTGGTCCCATGTTTCACAAGCATGCCAACAGAAACAGACAGGAAAAAAAGGTTGTTTGTACATTTTACACAATTCTAGTTGAATGAAAAGTTCTTGATTTTTCATGTCAGTGTGATGAATTTATGAAGGCATGGTCAATATGACCGCCCAATTGCACTTTTAAAACCATTCACTCTTTTTATCTTGTATACAAAAAGAAGCAATCCATAGCAAAGGAATGTACGGTTTTAGAACATTTTACGGTTTGGCTACAACGACGTATGTAAAAGTAAAGAGCTTTGAAAGAAAATATATCGCTTTGTCTTTCCCTGCCCCACCCCTTTAAAGTTACTCACACAGTTGCAGGGTTGTTTTTGTTTTGTTTTTCATGCAATTCATGCTATGGAACAACAACCACAAAAATGTCTACCATTTGTTACATTTTGGCCATAGAAAAAGCCTGCAAATCTACTTTATATCTCTGAAACCACATAGAATCATCCTGCAAACTTGCATGGAGTGAGATTACATTGGTCCAAATGAGGAGGTCTTCTATGCCTGCACAGTTCCACCCAGACGTTTATAAGCCATCATTGTCCATCTGGTTCTCTCCATGTCAAGTCACTTTGACTGCCTCTGTTGGCATATATTTAGCAATGACAGGCCTTTCTTTGCAAAGATCTGCATGTAAAGAATATAATCAATACTTGAGCTTCTCTCCTGTGCTTTTCAAACCAAGCTGGGTGTTTTAAAGGAAGGAAGGCAGGAGGGCTACGGTAGAAAGAGCTACATGCAGAGGCAGCCAGAATTCTTCTCCACCAGGACTTTTTTCCCATGCAGCCAGCCAGCCAGCTAGAGACCTCTCTCTACAAGGTATCTTATTGCTTTCAACACAGAATAGGCGCTCATGCAAAGTTTCATCCTACTGCGTGTGTTTTGCTCAAACTCCTGCAGGGTTCCTATGGCTCAAAAATATCCTGAGAAAAGCAAAATCTTCAATCGTTGGCAAGTTTCAGCATTGCACTATATGCCTAACCCATTCCATAAGAGCCATTGGATCCACCATTAGCCAAGAAAAGCACATACCAGCATGGTGCACCATTAGAGAAAACTACATGGCGCATCCACCTTATTGTCTTATGTACCGATATCATGCAGTGTTATGGCCCACCAAAGCTACTAATGCCCACCTAGCGGTGTCTCAGCACTACTTATCAAGGATGTGGTCAATGTAAGTGTTACTAACACCAGCAGTAACACCATCCCCATGAGATGCTACCGAGAGACATGACAACTTCAAACATCATCATCATCTGCTTAGATGTGACACCACATCGCTAATTAGAAAGAATTGCTGTCTTTTTCTTTCCTTTTTAGCATTATGATTATGATTATTTAGACCATTCTCTGCTACTGATCCATGCTACAAAATAGATGGGATGGGAGAACAAGAGTGTCTCATTGGGCCAGGAGAACTGTAGGGTGCAGGCTTTGAGGATAATCCTACTGCTTTTCCACTTATGCCAGCTATGCTGTTAAGGCTCCGAGACATTTCATAACCTTTGTTTAAAAGAAAAAGAATGCAAAAAATACAGCATTGGATCAACAACGGAATGGTCAACAAAGTAGCCAGATCAGTAGCATCCTCATGCTTCGACATGCTGAGAGTAGTATCCCTTGCAACATGGCCATGCCAGAAACAGTCAGAAAATGGTGGAGAGAGAAAAAAAAATCCTTTCCCTTGGATGGATACCCTCTATATAAGCAGTGTCATAAAGCAGTTGGAATAAATAAACAGCAGTGTTTTCTATGTGATCCTACTGAACTCCTTACATCACATTTTATGAAGGGCAGGGCCCCTCAAAAATGTATTTATTACTCAACCCCCCACCGCCAAAAATCAAAAGCATTTATTCTGTTGCTGCAGAGATACTACTCAGTTCGTTTACCAGCATTTTTGCATGCACTTGTTTTCCTTTCCCCTCTCTGCCAGTTTTTAGACATGCACAAAACAGCTCAGCAAGTTATAGACACAGTTACACAATCTATGAAATGAAATTCAGTTGAAAGAAACACTTAAGATGTTCTCTACATATTTTTTTCCCCCAAACAGGCCAACAATATGCTGACATTTATACTTCTTTAGCCAGCTGGCCTTACTTTCAGTCAACAGGCAGAGCCTGGTTCCTGTTGAGGTGCATCATGAGAACTGCACATGTTTCACCCCAAAGAGGTGCCATTTTGCAGCAGTCTCACAATGCACTGAAGCAAGAACCAACAAAAGGCTCCAGTTGAATGAAAATGGCCAATGCCTATCCAATACAGAATCAGATATAAAACACTTTGCTACAAAGGTAAATTTTAGCAGAGATACTTTCACATGAAAGTACATTGATTCTACTATATCTTATCATTAATAAGCTATAAAATTATAATTCTGTATGCTCTATTTCTACAACTGACATTTAGTCTAGACTCCTTTTCTTTGTCCAACAAGCAATGCATCCTGCAGTTTCTGTAGAATTCTATCTTGTGCCATGGATTACATCCTACAGTCTTTGCAGTTTCTTAATATGCAGTGTTACAATATATGGCCACAACAACCCAAAACAATTGGCTGGGGTGGGAGGGAGAGGTGTCCACCCCAAACTCAGCATGAGCAAGGGATGCCCCATTCTCTTTACTTATTTGGGAACATACTACAGAGCATCCAGCAACTGCTCACATGAAGCTCCATAGGCACACTGGAGCCTCTGTGCACATGCTGGAATTACCAGACTGGGGCATATGTATACCACACTAAGTTAGACATGGATTTCAATGATGTTTTCCTTTTCTAAATATGCACTTGTTAATCTCAGGATTAGTTTTACATCATTTGTATTTATTTAGCAGTTTGAATAAGCCATGGTCTGCTCTCTCTCTCTCTCTCTCTCTCTCTCTCTCTCTCTCTCAATTCCTCTTGTTTTTATTTCATTAATGGGTGCAGTTGATACTGTCATAAAAGTTGGGTCAAAATATCCAGGGAGACTGGCAACAGGCCATAGTAACAAAAGCTACCAATGGCAAATCCAAATTAATTTGGGGTGGGTGGGTGGCCCTTCCATTGAGTTATGAGGCTGCTTGTCCTAGAATTTTAACTTAAGTGCCATGTAAAGATAGAGGTGGCCCAATGATCGTTTTGATAAGCCTGCTCTTTCCAAATACCTGCTGTCCATTGAATATTCCAATAGACACGTCTCCCATACCTCTTGGGGAGCAGCTGGAATAGATACAGATACTGCAGATGATTGTCTACTGGCACTTCATGAAATAAATAAACATGGAAGACTAATCTGATTGATGTAGTAGGGCTGACGATGTAGCCTTCAGTGCCCTCTTAACTCAGTGGTTCCCAAACTGAGGTCTTGGAACCCTTATGGGCACATGATCATTTGCCAGGGGAAACGTAAAACAAACAAACCAAAAATTGTTTTAAAGGTAACCACTGTCACTTGTATTCCATTTGTGAAGGCCTGGGATTCCCACAAGTGACCTTCAGGTGAAGATTCTTAGAACCTCCAAAATTCTATTGCACATGTTTGTATGTCCTCCTTTCCTCCATCAACCACGCAGAAAAGGAGGATAGAGATGGAACAGGAGGCAGAAGCTAAAGGAGTGTCAAAACATTTTGTAGCAGTAAAAGAGCTGGTGCCATTTTGGCCCAGGGACGGCAAGAATAGTGTGGAAGGAAGCTGAGGTGGAGCCACATGAGGACTGGTGCCAGTGCATGTTGGATTTACATAATAAGTGACATTATCTGCAAAGGGTACACAAATTTTAAAGTTTGAGAACCACTCTTCCTAGCCCAGATGTACCAATTAACTGAATATCTAAAACAAACTTACTACTTGTTAGTAAGTACTTTATTTCTTAAGACTATGCTGCTAGCTATTTGATCATAGGACCTCATCTACATACCCTTTCTTATTCCTCCATCAGGCGGGCAGGGATATTCCCCGGTTGATAAGAGGAAGCAAGGTCCATATCTCTCCTGAGTGCCAGAATGGGTAAATGGCAGGCCCTCCTCGGGTGACATAGCCTGGTCTATGTGGGGACAGTCTTCATTTGCCAGCGCCGCCTTGGCCGCCTCCCCATTCAGTTTCGAATCTTCAAACATATAAGCAGAAGGCTATTGAAACACTAAGAATGGTTTTATTGGAATGAGATTTGTCGGTAGGGTTCAACAGCTACGTGGAGATATAGAAAAAGGCAAAAAAAAAGAGTTGCACATTTGTTCTAGGTATATTGCTGGTGTGCAGTGCACCCAAATTATTATTATTATTGTTATTATTTAAAGGAAAAAAGGGAAAACAGAATGTTAGCTTGTTAGAAACAGGGTAGCATTAGCTCCTACCTCTGAGCAGAAGTCTGCAATTAGAAACGTGATTATGCTTAGCATGATGTAAGATGGCACCCAAATTATATATTTCTCATGAAATGTCCTTGAACTCACAGCACTTTGGAAATTGGCACTGATGATTCTTCATGTTGTGGCTTTTGAGTACATTCTAGCCTTGCTGATTTATACCTTTTGCAACGCATGTCATGAGAAAGAATCCTTATACAAGTTGCTTCTGATTTGTTTTCCATTTTGGTATACACAAAATGGTAGCACGCATTGTAGACAGACAAACACAGGACGCAATGGAAATGTGACAGTAAAACATGGATTCTTTATGATAGAATCCATTTACTGAAGTTGTCTTCAATGACATACTTTTTTCCTACCACCACCCCTTTTCAACAGCAGCACAGGACATTATGTATCTCAGGGTAAACAAGCGGCAGATGGGATTTGAAAGCAAATGCATATTGCAAATTATAAAGATGGTGTGTTTAAATGTGTGCACGACAATCCACATATTTCTATGAGAGCAGACATTTTTTCTCTGTGTGACTCGCTTCACAATCTCAAAACATTTTAAAGTGCTCTTCAAACATTTTAAAGTGCAGATTGGAACATCACGACTATACTCGAAATATGGCACAGTTCAGTGGGGATGTTTTGGCCAAGGAGGAATCACCAGGCATAAAAGTAACCCTTTCAAAGGAGCTAATATATTTCTTTGGAGTGACACAGCACAGGTGGGTGCCGTATTTAGTCCCTCGGTTGCACAATGCTTATTACATGAAGCACGCTGGATGGACATGGCAGATGAACCAGCAAAGTTTAAATGATCATATATTTGGTTCTCATGATGGATCTTAACACTCATTCAGACTTGTTCAAGGCAACTAGTAGTCGTCATTAACTCATAGAGTGTGATAAATACAATTAATCCAATGGGGAACAGGGCACAGGGCACAGACTCTGAAGGGCACAGTGCACATAAACAGCAACAGAAGGTTTCCTTCTAACTCCAGCCCCCCTTCTCACACAACACACTTTATAATGATTCAGAGACAAAGGGCAGCTCTGAATTCTCCATTTGGCACTTGTGGGGCATGTGGAAAGGGTGGGGAAAAGAGCTGGTAACTTGAGAAAGTACCTTTGCTCTTTGCAGTCTCAGAATGCAACACCAGACACGCTGACTGTACTGCCCATATTGGGAAAGCAATTGAATGAATGGGGAAGTTGGAGGACTAATAAAGTAGTAACTAATTGCAGACAAGTAACCATCATTGTGACCATCATGAAGACAGACCACAGCATTCATATGGGCCCCCATTTTCTGTCCTTCATGCAAAGCATGAACTTTCCCCAAAAGGAACTTTTTTTTAAAAGGCATGGTGGTAATTATCTTTATAAATACATGAGACAAACAGGCTCCTGATCCTAACGGCTTGCATGTAACTGGCATTGCTACATACAGGATCCTATAGTCTGTGTACTTGCACCAAAAGTAATGCATTCAATAATGTTCATTTATTTTGTTAATGTTGTCCTCAAACTGAAAAGTGACTCTTGAATTTTGGGGAAATCTGGTTCTTCAGAAAGTTATCTTCATACCTAATAAGCATCTACTGTGCCTTATGGCCCTGTCAAATACCAAAGCATAATGGACACTTCTGAATTCTCTGCAAAAGTCAATCAAATACTCAAAGAACACGTTATCCAGTATTCTATCACAGATGAAGCTTACTATCGTTAAAACACAATGCTAGGGGAGAACAACAAAGTGGTAATTCATTGATGTGGGCAAACCTAATGAGCTTCTACTTGCATGTTGGAAGTATATGTGTGTGGGTGTGTATGTGTGGGTGTTGTGTGGAGGCATCCATGCTTGTGTTATTCTATGATGCTTACATATAAGATGTAGCATGGCAAAATATACAAATGATTCATTTAATCTTCTCCCTCAATAAAAGAAAAAAGAAATATTGCATAAATTATCTATGCGTGCATGTGTATCACATATTATATTTTAGATGTGGTGGGAACATTTTAGCAATCATTCGTTGTCTAGAGAGGAGCTGCTCAGGGAAGAATGTAGACATCAACGTGCCATTAAGAGTGCAAGTGTGGTAAAATTATTCTTGCCACATGGGCAGATAAAAGCTCTCCTGTGACAAGTTGCCACTTGAATGGTGCCCTGTAGTCATCCTGATAATGTGGGCCAAGCATAACCTCTGATGGGGTGGTGCTTTTCTTTGTCCCAGCAGAATTAAAGTGGGGTGAGGGAGTCCTGAAGCAGTGTGTGTATGTGTGTGTGTGTGTGTTTGTGCAGAATGCTAGCAGGAGATGGATATATGGTCGGGATGGTAGTGGTAAAGTTCTATGATCATTTGCTTCCCAGATGCCAGAATTTCTTTCAAGGTGCCAGGAAATAGCACATACTTTATTCAAGTAAAATTATAGAGAAGATGGAGGCAGTGCTATAGTCTAAAAATAACATTCCCAACCTGGTGGCCTCCAGATGTATTGCACTACAGCTCCCATTATCCCTACTGGCCATGATGGCTGGGGATGCTGGGAGTTCCAGTCAATCACATCTGGAGGACACCAAGTTGAGGAAGACTGCTCTAAGACTTGCCATACCTAAGAGAACAAGTTTCAGAATTCCCTCCTCCATCTTCATGTTCCAATTCCATCCTGATTTCCTAGCTCATGGTTTGAAGTGGGTTTCCAATTTTGGTTTGGAGAGCATGAACAAGCCATAATTTGCTGATTCGGATGTAATGCCAAACCATGATCTGGCCTGAATCAGGATGCAATGTGACAGTGACAGGGAGGAGGAATTTCATGAGCCTGAGGATAAACAATATTACTTTTATCCTAATAAGAAATCAAATTATTTCATGTGGGGATGTCACTGTTAGTTTCAGTGCATTTAATTATATTACATTTGTTTCTATTTACAAATGTTAGAAGGGGGAAAAAATCAACTAAGGAAAAGGAACGATGGCCATTTCTCCATGCCTGTGCTGATATTTGTGCAAAACATAGCTTTCCTTAATGGCTTGAAAGTGAGCACTCCATACCGGGCATGTAAAATGAGCCATCTTGCTGAAAATAAGACAATGTAGAAATGAATTTGCCTACCTTGGGAAAGGGCAAATGTCCATGGAGAGGATGTTGCAGCACTCTTTAAATGCACCCAGAGTGTCATGAGAGCCATTTCTTTATGGTACCATCTCAGTGCTTCTGGTGAATGAGTGTATGAATGAACCAATTGTAATTGGATGGGCCAATTACATGGATCTTTCCCACCTGAGTATTGCCTGTCCTGGGGGGGGGGAGGGTGGATGATATAGTTTATCCCACCTACCTGATCATTTCATTTACACACACTGCCTAGAGGTAATAACACCTCGAAGAAATGACTTCTGATGCTACTGTGGGTGCATGTGAGGGAGGACTTTGCATATACAATATGACTCTCATCTTCCTCAATGACACCTGAAATCTAGCTTTGTCAATGAAGCACCTTATTGACAGGAGCCACAAGTATAGTTGAAAATCCAAACTGTATCTGCCAAGAAAGCATAGAGTTCTTAGAGCAAGGGTGTTGAACATCTTTCAGCCTGGAGGCCAAATTCTATTTCAGAGAATCTTTCAGGGACTGCATTCTGATGGTGGGCAAGGCTGATGGCATAACGTGCTGGGGCAAAATAGCAAAAATATCAGCATATTTTAGCTTAAAGCTCTTACTGCCAGTAACGGCCGCCATTTACACAATGTGGGAAATGCATAATTTCTGGAGCATCCATTTGTGTGCAACAATGGAGGATCCAGACGAGGGCAGGCAACCTCGCAGCTTTGCCGGGTGCTTGCTGGGGTGAGCTGTGAGCCCATCCATCCCTACTTAGGAGAGGCATTTCAACCTTTTAGAATGGGATGTGTGTGAAAGCTGCATAAAGACAGGAAACCACCAAACAACTAGTGGGCAGGAAATGGAGTGGTACCAGAGGAAATGGGGTGGCCCCCTGGGGAACCCCAGGGGGCTGGATTGGGATCTCAGGAGGGCCAGATTTGGCCTACAGGCCTGAGGTTCTACATCCCTGTTTTAGGGCACAATTCTATGCCTGTTTAGACAGATAAAATTCCTATGATACCCAACGTGTCCCAGCCAGCCATAATTGCTTGAGGCATACTGGGAGTTGTAGGTCATTTTTCCTACCTAAACATGCATAGGATCATACCTTAGAGTATTAACCTCTGTTTTGCAACATGAAATGCTAAATTATAGATGGAGGTTTTCTTTTAAATGTCTTCTTCCTCCTCTTCTTCTTCCTCCTCCTCCTCCTCCTCCTCATGTTCTTTTTATGTGCCAATTGAGGGCAGGTTGTTTACCTTTCAATTTCAACATAGAAATGCTGGTCTATTATGTAAATAGCTTAATTAGAAATAGTTAAATGTTAATTCAATCAAATCCTTATCTAGCTTTTGTGAGACTGCAATATTACTATGAGTTTAGGATTCTGATGTATAATGTTTTCTGGCTGAGTTGTAAATACTTTTGGGATTTCCCCCTATTTATGTGGTTATATATAATGGGGTTGTATACAGCCTAAGTTATTCATGGTTTCATCTCACTGAAATCAATGAGGCTAAATTAGTCATGACTGACTTGTACCATTGATTTGAATGGGACTAAAGCATGACTAATCTGCATCCAACCCAACATGTTTTTTCTTCTCTTTATCCATTCAGAATAATGCTTAAAAATGTATACTACTGGGGAGTAAAGACATAAACCTAAGGCCTTTCTCCTGAGACTCAGATACAAAACTACCTATCAATGGATGGTTATCCCAAGATTTACTTAATAAAAAAATAAAAAAAATAAAAGGTGTGCTTTCAGGCAGGCTCTCATTTAGCAAAATATCCATTTGTCTTGTACACCATACCATGCTCGTATATGGACATTGGACATACATGTGTGCCAGAGCTTCAGAGGGATTCAAAAAAGTAGTTGTTGGCTTTTGAATGGTGATGACACATTCCAGTTCTAACTAATCACACTTCCTTGGAAGTATGCTCCATTGAAAACAATGGGACTCATTTCCAAGTAAACATATTTAAGGATAGGGTACCGGCACATAACGGCTACATTTATCAAAAATTACAACAGAGAAGAATTATAGAAGATACAACAAACCACAGACAAGTAATGACATGACAAGATGACAGTTAGGAGAGAATATGGATGGTAGTACAGCTTGGAGAGTTAGAGGTTGACAAAAGCTATGGTGTGTAAGTGATTTTGAAACCAGGAGCAAAATTATCTTTCAGCCAATATGTTTTGGACATTTTCTGCTGGAGAGCAATGCAAATTAACTTGTTTTCCATGCAGACGGTATTAAAGAGAGCAACTTAGCCAGTTAGTGCCATGTCGCGTCAAGTACTTACTTTTTCTTTGGGCATTAATACCTTTTGCATCAGGTTTTGTGTGTCACAACCTCAATGGAGTTTACCTACAGTCTGTGACATCCCTTGTTGTTTTGGATTTAAAGAACTGTATTCTAATGTCCTTCTGTTGCCCAATATGGAGCTCAGGTTGATGGAAATTGAAGGAACACTTCAGAATATAAAATGTGAGAGTCTGTAACATATATAAGTTGCAAGCAACATATACTAATAAAAAAATGTGAGAAAGAGAAAAGAGAAAGAGAGAAACATGAAGAACATGTACAAGACTTCATTTGTTCCTATCCAGCAGTTGAATTGATTTGTAGCCATCCTGAAGATTTAGTTTTACTGTAATATATTGTTTTTTTTTTCAATTCAGCAGTAACGTTAAAAAGTAAAAGCCTTACCATTGCTTTAATGTATATTTTAAAATGCACTTTGATGTCACCTTCATACCAATAGACTTCATGCTGGTAGAATTTAGCTTAGCATGCTAAACCCAGAGGCCCTTAAACCCAACCTACCTGTGAGCATTTACTCACCAATGTGTTGGACTGGATCCCTCCAGGAAGTGTAGGTCCCAAAAAAGATACTTCAGGGAATAATCTCTCACAAACCTTATTGGCCAACGCTGTGACCTCTCTCCTAGACAATACCACCATTAGAGGCACTGTTTCTTGGAGTGAGGTGACATGTTGGTTTACTGACATCTGAAGACAAGGGGTTAAAATGAGATCATGTGAAGGTCAGGCAGTCTTTCTTTAACAGGTGACTCTGGAAAGGTTGAGTAGTGCAATTCTGAAAAAAGGTTGTTCCTGGAAGCACTTTCCTTCCAAAAATGTAACTCAGAACTAGAAGTGGTCTTGCAGTACTTATAGCCTCACTCACAGTGGTATTGTACCTATGAAATCAAACTAAAACCATAGTAGTTTCATAGTAGGATGCTATAGTCAAAGAACAGGTCAGATAATCTTGAGAAATTGCCATTTGCTACTTAATATAGCTGGGAGAGATAGACATTGCAGAAGCTGCCTCTCCTATCCACCACTTCAGATCTTACAGCAATACACTGACTTTAGTTTAGTGCTTAGTTAATAAATATTACAGTATGATGATCTGTAGATTATGGGATGTATGCCATTCATGGAGCAGGGATGAATGTGAAGAACCATGAGAGCAGGAATGGTTTTGTTTCATGAAAGCAACAAGTACAGAAAGACTTTGGCTGAAGTTTACATCATGTATAGAAGAATAAGAGAATGTACACTGAAATTATCCATATGGAACCCCATTTGTTTGTTTGTTTCTTTGTTTGTGTTTGTGGCTGTGCAATCTGGCCTTAATTTGCTTTGCATTATAGAACTAATGTAAAATGTCTTACTAGATCCAGGATTCAAACCATCAATATTTCAGTTTCCCATTATAAAAAGGGAAGAAATGCAAAGGTGTTTCGAAGGTTTGATTTTTAAAAGAAGGGTTCAACTAGCATACCCTTACTTTGTAAATGATTGTCTTGGCTTCATCTATAGCTGATGAAAAATTGTCCAACTCTGCAATTACTACAATGGTGCTCATTTACATTGGTGCAGAGGATGACCAGTGAAGGTCAGTTAATCAGTATTTGCACCAAATGGCTTTGTGTCTTCACACAAGATGGATGCTTCCTTATTTTCCACCCACCCAGCCTCAACATCCAAAGTCACTAAAATATTACAACTGTGGTGTTCTTCCTGCAACAAAGATGTTTACAAGGCATCAAACCATAGATTCCCCAGTTTTTATATTTTAGGGACCGTAAAGAAAAAGCCTCCGTTCATTAACCACACATGGCATGTGCCAACTAGTAGGATATAAAAGCTCAAGGATGTTACATTCCCTTTCAGGTAAGCAGGACATTATATTTTAGCCCGGAAGGCCAAAGTTTCAAGTTCTAGTGATAGATAATAGCCTGGCCATATAACTTTTTCTGTATTAAGGATTGAGCTATGGAATATATTGAAGGAGCTCCTGAAAGTTAGAATTTAAGACCTATTTGATTTACTTCAGGGAGTAAAATCAGTTCAGGTTCAGTGCCAGTTCAGGGCTGGGGTGGGGGAGGAAGAAAGATTCAGTCTGCATTTTAAATTTATGTTCAGATTGCATTTGCGTCTCTGGTTTCAGACGTAACAAAAGCAGTGAGTCTAACAGAATTGGACCTGAAACTTGGGCAAAATCTTAATTTCTTTCCTCATCAGAAAATCTGAACCAGTAATAACTCCATTTTTTTATTCATCACCGTTTAATACAAAAATGGATTAAACTCTTGACCTGCCTAAACCATCCATTACAATGTGAGTAGATGTTAAACTCCTACAAGGGTGCCAGTGAAAACGGCTTCCCTCTGGCATATTCTTCTTCTGATCCCCCAAGCCATTTAGGAATTCTCAGCTTGTTACATGGGGCAAAGACATTGTGAACTTCCCCAGTCCCACCAGAGAAATTCTCAATGTAATGATGGCAAGAACTGTAGTAAGTGTTCCATAATGTTAGGGAGGCAGGGGAGAATGCTTGCTATGGAACTGCTATTTTTATGGCATCCGCATGGAGAATGTAACATTTGTTTCCACTCTTAACTTTCTATGGCTTCCTTTTGTGAGAGCAGCATTGATGGTTTCACAGCTATCATCTCATCATGGCTGACACTGGGAAATTCTGCCACACTAAGCCACTGAAATCTCTTGGGCTCTCTTGTAACTGAAGCACCAAGAATTGTGAGCAGCTTTATCTTGCATGACTCTGGGTGCCCAGAAAAAAGATTTGAGGTGCACGCGCTCTCCACCCTGGCTCTGATAGAGACATCAAGAAAGGTATGGGCTTCAGTCCAATGTGTCATGACAGCCATGCTAATATGTTTAACTAATCAGAACTTTTCTGAATTTCTTATACCTATTATATAAGCATACTCTAAGATTGAATGCTAGGGTGCTTTCACGGACGATCTTCAGAAGAGACTGGTGGCTCTGATTTCGAGGGGACTGTAATTCCATTCTGGGTTTTAGTCAGAATCAGCCAGAACTGTAAAGGAGCTATTCAAGGTGCTGGACCCAATCCCTATCTGTGTTCTGGCTCATTCTAACTGAAACCAAAATAGAATCACAGCCCTACCAGAATTGAAGCCACCAGCCTCCACTGACTATTTTGTGTTAAGTTTGAAGTCAGTGTGGGAACAGCTCCTCAGGGTTTCAAACAGGGGTTTTCCCAGCTCAACTTGGGGATGCCGGGGATTGAACCTGAGACCTTCTGCATGCGAAGCAGGTGCTCTCCCATTGAACAATGCCCCTACGTTATAGGCCTTGAACAAGATGCATACTCCTAGGCAATGGGAAGGCTTATCAAGCACTTGATCTTAGCCAAAAGGCTCATGCATGCAGAAGGTCTCACGTTCAATCCCCAGCATCTCCAGAGAAGGATAGGAAGAATCTAGTCAGAAACCCTGGAGAGCTGCTGCCAGTCAGTGTCAACAATACTGGGCTAGATGGACCAATGGTCTGAGTCATTGATATGGTTCACATGACATAGCCAGGCCATCTTAGGTTGTTTATGAGCTGCTGTATGCCATGTGTGTGTGGCCGCCATTTTGAATATGAATAAATAACCTTTGCATAACCCTTGATTAGCAGTTGTCGTTTAACCTTCAAATAACCCACGATGACTGGGTTTGCATGGGTTGCAAATTCAAAATGATGGCAATGAGTAATGTGGCTTATCATGGGTTAAATAATCCTTGATGAGCTGGCCGTGTCATGTGAACTGGCCCAGTGTAAGGCAGCTTCCTATGTTCTAAGACTGCTGGCTTCTAAAAAAATATGGCGGGGCCATTTTACTTCATCATCCAGCAATTTTTATTCATATTCCTTAGGGGGATAATTTTTCGCAGGATGCCTCTTTCCTTGATAGGGATGATGGAGAAAGGAGATATCTGTGCATGCATTTACAATATACCTCTGCTTTGTAATTTAACTTGTATTGGCAGTGAGGGAAGTTTGGGAGGATGATTTAAACTGTATTTCTAATAACATGAAGACTGGAAGAATCCATTTTGGTTTTGTAGTAGACTGGAAGCTGCATATAGCTGATCAGTGTCTAATTAGTGTGCCATGGAGCAACTTTGTAATATTAGCCATTTGTTCTATATGACACAAAGCACCAAATAGCGGTTGATCACTGCAGAAGCAATGATAAAGAATAGCATGTCCTTTCCAATTTGTAGACGAGAGTATCTTAGCTTTGCTTTCAACCACTTATTTACTGATGTTACCTAGGATGACATGGGCATTTCCAGTCCCTCTCTTGTACTATCCATCCTGATAGCTGCTATCAGTGTGTGTCAGATGTGATTCCTTTTGGTTTCTTCCCTCCTCCAGAGTCTCAAATATCCAATCCCTGTGACTAAGAATTGGAAGCCTGGGTAATTTAGTGATGTTGGCTCCTCCATGCTACCTGCACACAGGAAATGGGGTGCGTGTGTGATATCAAGTTGGAGAACGACAACAACTTCTCCTGCCCCTGAATATTACAGAACGCTCCACCAATGCCTTACAATCCCTTCCCCAAATAAAGCATGCTCCTTTTTCCCCCTTTAGCTTGTACTGAATGAATGAGTGGGTACTGTAATCCGACTCTATTAAACAAAGTACAAATGGGCTCTGGAGCTGATGAAAAGCAGAAACGGATTGCTGGCATTAAGGGTCACACATGCAAGCTGGCCACTTTTTTTCTCCACATGATCCTTCTCATGTATAGGACTTGAATGATGAAAAGTCAATGTGAACTGGGCTGGACAAAAGTGCTGCTCCAGTCACAAAAGAAATGGCTACTGGAGCTAGATTGAATCCAGTCCATATTCCATGGAATCCCACTAATAAGAAGAATCCCACCAGAGATAATAGGTATCCAGCAGGACCATTTATACACAGGGGTTACATGTGATTTCAGAGCATTCATGAGAACACATTGGTTCCACAATGAACCATGGATACAGAATCTGCCATGATATTCTTGGGCAGTTGGATGTATGTGACACACTGCTTCATGAGTGTCCTCTGATCCTCCCTGCTTTACAGAGCCATTCGTGTATTTATTTACTCATGAAGAAGGTGCTTCATTGCTTGGTGATGACTTTGTGATAAGCATTTGCAACCTGAGGAGAATGGACAGAGAAAACCACAGAGGTGTGTGCAAAGGGTAAAAATAGGAAAGAGGCCGAGTCATTCGCAAGGACTGGGGCCAGCCTGGTGCAATGGACATCTCCAAATCAAATCAAAGGTTAAAAAGAAAAATCCACAGGGAAGAATAGTGGCAAAAATGAAAGCTTTTTACCATCTGGATGGATTTTACAGAGTTCCACAAAGAAACAACAGAAAAGTTCATTTTCTACCGTCGCTTCCCCATCTCCTACAAATTAGCATTGGCACTGGTGAAGGCACAACACACACAAAGGAAAGTCACGCTTCTTTTGTGTTCTTTCAATAGCATCCACATGCATGGCTATGAAATGGAAAGAGGAGATTTCTCACCCACATGGAGCAATAAATTAGATTTCCACCAAAAAGTAAGTAAATAAATAAACAAATGATACTGCAAGACCATCATAAGTATACGCTGGTTTTTAAACATATCCCTGACCACTAATGTTTGGCACACACTACTGTATAAATGACTTTTATCGCAATATTTACCAACGGGAAAATATATTTTTAAAAAACAGGTTGAAGGTTGCACATGGCTGCAACCTAGGCTCATTTCACCAGCCAAAATAAGTTGTGGTTATTTAAAATTACATCCCCCCCCCCACAGAATAGGTCAATGATATTCCATGGGTAGAGGTAGATTATGGGGTGGAACTAATCAAATCAAAGCCCTGTAATTTTGTGTGCTCTTTAAGGAGTCTCATAAAACTGAGACAGTCCCATAACTAACCACTAGCCATGGCATACTATAATATATTCCATGATGACTAGTATTTTTATTCCCCACCCTCCATGTTGAACTAATGTGAAATATAGTTTAGTCTGAATGGGGATATTTTCTTATTGCTGTCATTTATCACTATCATTAAAAAAAGAAAAGAAAAAGAGTTGCCTGTGAATTTATCACTCATGGCTCTTCAGAACAAATCTGCCCCAAACGGCCACTATTTTGCCCTTTTCAGTTAGCCTTTAATGGTAGAGGGTTGAAGGAGCTGTAGCTCATGGACCTAAGCTTTCACGAGAAGGCGAGAAGGCGTTGATGCTCCCATTGTTCTGTATTCTAAATGCTAATAAGCTTCCATGTGATTCTTTTGTTATAAAATGGTTGGGTTGCCTGCCGTGGAATAAACATCCGTGCCTTTAGCCTTGTTCCCTTGTGAATCACATTGTGTTTCTTTAGGAGATCTAAGCTAATGGGTGGGCTGCTAATCATCTGAAAAAGACACAGTTGTCTCATGAATCTGCATGTGTAAGCAATCCTTTAAGTAGCCACCTTATTCCTCTAACCAATTGCATGGTTGTCTATGACTTTAAAAGTAGCTAGGAACAAGTGGGGGAAAATATCTGGGGATGTGCATTGGTTTGTTTGCTTTCCTGGGCAAGATCTGCACCTGTGGCTTCCAGTACGCTAGGAAACATATACCTTTCAGGAGCCAGCTTGACATATTAATGCAGTCCAGCAATGTAAGCTGTAGAACTCTAAAAAAATATTCTTCCACTGGATATATTTATCTCTTAAAATCTTTTAAACATCCCGTTAAACAGGACCAGTATTAAGGCTCCCATAGCGTGCAGTCCTAAGTTTCACTTCTCAGCTTCTCCTGTACTCTTTGTCCCTGCAACCTCTATGTCCCACACATTATTCCATGTGTGGTGGTGGGACAGTAATGGGACAATGTGCTACCCATTGTGCTAAGAAAGCAGTCTGACTGAATCTTTCAATCTCTACAAATGATGGAGGTTAACGGTCAGATGGACATTCCTCTAAGAGGTTTCCTACCTGCTCTGTTAATTTCTAACATTTCTTCTTGGGCGAGTGGGCATGTGTCGCTCTGAGTACTGTGATGTGGAGAGTTTATGACAGATTTACAATAATTGGGGGATCCCAGCTGGGGTGGCCGAGGGATATGCTTCTTTTTTTTCTTTGGTAGCTTCTGCTTAGCCATAGCTAAGGAGTAATACATTCCGAAATTGTTCACAATGACGGGTACAGGCATGGCAATGGTCAGCACACCTGCAAGAGCACAGAGGGCCCCTACCAGCATGCCTGACCAAGTCTGAGGATACATGTCTCCGTAGCCCAGGGTAGTCATGGTGACAACAGCCCACCAGAAGCCAATGGGGATATTTTTAAAGTGTGTGTGTTCACTGGCACTAGGATCGTTGGGTTTAGCACCTATTCTCTCAGCGTAGTAGATCATTGTGGCAAAGATTAAGACGCCCAATGCCAAGAAGATGATGAGCAGCAAGAATTCATTTGTGCTGGCACGGAGGGTATGACCCAAGACCCGCAGCCCTACAAAGTGGCGGGTCAGCTTGAAAATTCGCAGGATTCGCACAAACCGAACCACCCGCAGGAAGCCCAAGACATCCTTAGCAGCTTTGGAAGACAGGCCACTGAGTCCAACCTCCAGATAAAAAGGCAGAATAGCCACAAAGTCAATGATGTTCAAGGTGTTTTTGATAAACTCCATCTTGTTTGGGCAGAAAATGACCCTCATCAGGAACTCAAAAGTAAACCAAACCACGCAGACTCCTTCGATGTAGGTCAGGAAGGCCTCCGTCTCTGCCTCCAGATAGAAACGCACATGGGTGTCATTCCCAACAATTTCCGTCTCTGTCTTGTTAACGATGGGATTAAATCTCTCATGGGTCTCGAGGCAAAAGGTAGTGATGGAAACCAGAATGAAGAAGAGGGAGGCAAATGCGATATACTGTAGAAAGGAAAAACAGGAGGAAACTGTTAGAGAGTAAAGTCCGCTGGGGGGGGGGGGACAGGAGGAAACTGTTAGAAAATAAGTCTGCTTGTGGCGCAGGGGTTGGACGGGTGGGGGAGCCACCAAACATGCGGATATCTGATTGGGAGTCATTAAAGAAAATATTGATGATAGAGATAGAGACATCTGGCTGTAGATTTTGAACACCCATTTAGCTAACAACGAGGTCCATGGCCAAGTTGACTCAGCTCACCTGGAATTCAAGAAACATCTTGTGGACCTTCTTGTTGTTCCATTATATGGTATTTTGTTTTGCAGGTCCTCCTTAAGTTAATTTATTTTCAGTAAAAGCACATACTTAAATGGTGCAGAAAAGAGGGAAGGTGTGTTCCATTTGGGAACACCAGTACATTCTGAAATAATAAATAGATGACTTATTAAATGCCAGAACCTGTTTGCCAAAATATGTGGGTGTACCATGATCGCCTTTAGATCAGGGATGGGGAATGTGTGACACTCCAGATGTGGTTGGACTGCCATTGTCAGTATCGCTCACCATTGTCCAGGCTGGCTAGGGCTGATGGGAGTTGCAGTCCAACAGCTTCTGGAGGGCCACACATTTTCCACCCCTACTTTAGATGGTTAGCATTTGCCAGCAGTGGATGTAGCTAGTTATGCCAACAGCCCCTTCAACATGGTGGGAAACTATATTTTTTTGCACTGCATCATATAATACTTTGTAGAATAACTTTCCATAATGCTTCATTATTGACAAAACACTATGTATTAAAAGGTCCATTTGTTTTATTATAAGCCACAATGCTATGTTTATTTCTGGAGACCAAAGCCTAAGTAATTGTGAATGTTGACCAAACCCAAATTGTAAGGAATGCAGGGAAGATTAAGAAATTCAGAATGAAATGACAAGCAAGGGCAGAAGAAAAAATGAGATGTTCAACACCATAAAATCCATCTAAGGGATACTGGCCAAGGTAACATGGGTAAAGAGGATGCATTAAGGGTGGCATCAGGAACCTGCAGGTCAGCATAGTTGGGCTTGAGTGAAGGGTTTCGAAATAAAGAGAGGAGCTGAACCAAAATTGAGCTGCTGCTGATTGCCTTATGAAGTGAATGCTTCCCTTTCAGTTTTGGACTAGCAGAGGAGACAAGATGCAGGAAGATGGAAGAAAAGTGGGTGAAGGTGATTGGGAGCGATGCCAGTGCTGTAGCAGGGTAAGAGCCCTGACATTTCTCATGGGAGCTTTTACACTAAGCAATTTTGTGTGTGTGTAGGGGAGGGAACCCACAATCTACAGTTACAAACATCGCATATAGCCACACCACACCACACCACACACACACGGGATATCCTGGATTATGCATTAGTAGTGCAAGCAACACACGGGAAGGAACATTCCAAATATTAAAAACATCCCTGTTTTGCATTCCATCTTTTCCCAACGGTGCTGCTTCACACAGCTGGCTTACTATGATACACTGACTTGGAAGCACTAGAAGCCCCCTCCTTGCTTCCGTTGCAAGTCAGTCAGTCCTTCCTCCCAACCAAAGCCACTATTTGATTAGTAGAAATCCAGCATGTTAACCATTTATTATTATACATTCACATATCCCCCATAACCCTAAGAGTGGATCCAGCTGGCCAAATCGCAGGAATAAATATTAATTAACAGTGTAATCCTATACATGTCTACTCAGGAGTAAGTCTCAGTCTATTCAATGGGGCTTATTTCCAGATAAGTGGATAGAGGGGTACAGTCTCTTCCGTTATGAACTGTTTGCTTTCTCTCGTCTCGTTTTTTTCTTATCTCAGAAGATGGAGTGGAGGATGGGGAAACCAAAATGGCCTGGAATCCAATCTTCATGGGCTTCAATAGTTCTTCATCCAACTATGGCATCTGGTCCATTAACTTTATCCTCATTAATATGACAGCATGCATTCAGAAGTAAATTAATCTTTTTATGCTATTGCACTGTCAAAACCTCCTGAAGGTGATAATGCTCTCCCAAGGACACCAAGCCTTCTAAAAATCGATCTTTTTCTACCTCTGTCTGTACTGATATAATCACTAGTGACAAAAGCATTACTCATATTTTACTCCAGTACTAGTATAACATGCATGAGAACTGTACGTTTTCTTTCCCTAGGCATGTCTACCAACTCCTAGTCTCTGAAATAAGAAGTAATGAACCAAGAATGTAAAACCAGGTTCAGAGGGACACCTTGAAATGTGAAACACAAATATTTTCTAGTGAAAGATCAATAGTCAATTCTGCTGAGTGCCAGGGTGGAAGCATAGATAGAATGTTAGGCTTAGACTGTGGAGACCTTGTTCATGTCTCCCACCTAACCATGATGCTCACTAGATGGCCTTGGGGAAAGCTGCAATCTCATCTAACAGGGAGGTGATACAGATTCGTTGCGTGCATGAAAATGGAATAACTGAGAGAAACTATAGAAAGAGGATAGGCTAAAATTTCAAAGTCATCACAATAAACTGGAAAGGTGGACAGAAAAGCAATGAAATGAAATTTAAAAAGGACAATGATAATGTGAATGACTACACTTCAGGATTAACAATATTAATATAGTGCTTCAGAGCATCTAAAGAGTTTCACATTAGTCTGTGGTCATGAGCTAGATTCTTGGAAGGCTGCTTAGTGAGTGGAGTTCATGATGGACACTACACTACACTACCATTTAGCTCTTTTTATCTGTTTAATTTCTCCAACGTTTTATTCCCATTATACATTTTGTATAGGTTTCATTAATGCTTTTGGCTTGCAAATAAATGATAATCTGCACTACACTACACTACACTACCAGTTCTTGGTCCCCTTCGTTTTACAATTCTGAAGCATGCCATTCCCCTTCACTTATGTCCCACCCTGTGGTAAAAGGAGACACTTATGGGAAGCTCATGCAGAGGATAAAATGCACTCGTGGCATGCTTTTTGGGGTTCTCTGGGCAAGCTCCCATAAGTCTGACTGATGGACAGGTCTATAAAATTGTGCCAACCTTTTTGGAATTCCAGATCTGCCTGTGAGTTGGATGTATGTTTTCTCAATGTGTAAATCATGTTTATTTCATATGCAGGTGTGTGTGTGTATATAGGCAGGCAGGCAGGCAGGCAGGCACGCACACGGTCACCAATGTGGATGGCTTTAAAATAGGATTGGACTAATTCATGGAGCATAAGGCTATCAATGGCTACCTGAAAGACTTATCCTTCATAAGGATAAGGATGGCTATATGCTACCTCCAGTATCAGAGGCTGTATGCTACCTAGAGCATCAGAGGCCATTGCTTATGTACACCAGTGGCTGGGAGACATGAGCATGAAAGAACTATTGTATTCATATCCTACTTGTATGTTTCACATAGGAACGGAGAGAGCACCATCTTGTCCTTTGCCTCAGGCAACAGCATGGGATGAACATCTTGGGACAGGCTTAATGTTTGTCACATGCACCTAAAGGCTACTAACAGCATTGGGGTTACTTGCTGTCCCTTCTCTTATGCTTTCAAATAACACTCCGTATCAAATACTCAAAAATTGCAGTGGGCAAGCAGGGAAGAATGTTAAAAACATGGATTTGCATTCCCAGATAAATAATGCAAAATGTGATGTCTTGAAGAGAGAGTTGATATGCATGCATAATCTCCAATTACAGCTGGCAGCAAATTGTAATGCAGATAGTTCAATTGTGCTATTTTCGGAGAAGCAGAAAGCGAGGCTCCTGCTTCCCCTGTTAGTGAAGTATATCATTGCCTCTTTTATATCATCCTCTGATCTGATTAGAAGAACAAGCTATTAAAATACCTCATCCTCTGATGACCTTCCTCTAGGATGCTCACAAAGGCCCTAAAAGTAGCTCATTGGGATGTTCTTATATGGCATGCCGTTGAAAAAGTTGGCCCCCAGAGGTCTAGCAGCAGAGAACCTCTTCTGGCTAAAGGGAAAGGGCAGTTAATGGCAAAGGCAGTAAATGCCCTTGGCCTTGATGTTCTTAAGGAGCTGGGCACATGCAGCTCATGGTGGGCTCTCTTTTTTTAAGTCCAGTTTCAGTTTCCTTGGGTATGTCAAAATCCACTGAGGCTGCAATCCTATGCACACTTACAATGGGAATTACTTCTGAGGAACATGTATAGGATCGCACTATTAAGATACCCTTTTTGCTTGCACCCCTTCTCTTTTTCTGAACGCATTGTTTCCTTTTCCCTTCCCCTCTCATTCATCCATCCATTCATGTATGTAGTCCACTCACCCGGCAAAGCGGAGTAACACTCCAAGCAATTAAAATAGCATTAAAGTCACCCCCTACTCTTTGACGATGCAGTCTTGAGCATCCCAGCTCCCCCTGCCAACTCAGGTAAGGAAATCTTACAAATTCCTAGGCTTGGACTTCAGTGAGTCTCCCAGAGAGCACGTTCCATAAATGGGAAATGGACAATGTTTTTATTCCTTTCCTATCTCTTATTCTGTACCTCTCCCCCTACCACCACTGGGCTAAACCAGCTTTTTTTTGGGGGGGGGGAGGTTAGAATGGGGAAATGGAAGGAAAGAAATAACCCCTCCCTCCTAATCAACCTTAATTCAATTAGCAGCCACATGGTTGCTTCTGTTGGGAATATTGCAACCTCATCTGCAAGTTATAGGAAGGAGGAAGGGTTGCAGTTAATTAATTGGGAATTTTGGGCATAGCTAGCCTTAGGATCTCTATAGCCTATAGTGTGGTTTCCTGTGTTTGGTTTGCTCCTCCCCTTCCTCTCCTCCCTCATTCTGACCTTCCTCCATTGCTGGGAGCACATTGTTTGCTCTTTCCCTCCTGCCAGTGTAATGGAACACAATGGACTGAACAAACTGTCTTGAAACGCTATGCTATACCTGCATTGAGTATGCAAGAATACTTGTGAGTAAAAACTATTTTCTTTCTTTCACTGAAAAAGAGTGTGGTCTTCTTTTATCGGGCTAACATTGGCTGTGTGTATCTGGGACTGATAAATACTCATTCTGCTTTGCCTTTCCTTTTTACTTTGCAAATTGCCTTTCTAACAGGTAGCATCATTGCTAAATAATCCCATCAGTTTAAAGTTAAATAAATAACTAAATGTATGAGAGATCTCTGGTTATAGATCTCCTGCATCACATGTAGTTTGGCTTTGAGTAGCTTTGACTTTTATGAAAATGTATTATTTTTATCCAGGCAGAAATAATTTTCGGCTGCTTCTTTAAAGAAGACTTAAGGCTTAATCACACCCTGGCCTTCATCCAGCCTTAGCCTTGTCCAATGTTTAGGGGTTCTAAACAGGGATGCATATCCATCTAGTTCAGCTAGCACCCAATTGCTTGGGCTAGCTGACAATCATGATGCAGATGAGAAAGCACATCTGTATCATGCGGATATAGATGTGCATACCTATATGGCATATTCAGAAGCTTGCTTTGACTCAGTGTTGTTACCAAGAAGGTTCAGCCACAAAGCCTTTTTGTGTATTTCGCTAGTACCTTAGCTACACAATCTCCATTTTGTATTAAAGGACTAAGCACAGGCTTAGGGAGCAATCCTATTGCCTCTAGATATTGTCTGAGGGGCCATAAGATACCGGGGACTTCCAAACAGCACTCTGATCTCAGAAGGGGAGTCTGAGATCTGCCCCCCTGACCACACCCTATCGCAGCTGGCATGAAAAGAACCATGTCATCTGTCCTCCAAGGTCAGAAAAGTGACTTCAGAGAGGGGGAAAAGGGGGTTTTCAATGGGCAAGGAGGGGAGGAGACTAGAGAGGCCAGGGTTCAAGCTTTTCTTTCTTTTCTTCCTCCCATTATACAAATCTTTTTAAAAAATATTTTTAATTGAATTTTATATTAATAACAAACAGGTATAACTTCCAAACACGTCAAACATAACACAATAATCAAACATGGGATATCTTTGATACACACAATTAGCATCAAACTAAGTTAATCACTAAGTTAAGTGACACAGTGGACTGATTGTAACTGTATATATTCAAAGCTAGAGGAAAATATATCAAAACGATTTCCCCCTCCAAAGTCTTATCCTAGCAGATCTTTCCAGCATGTTCCATGAGTTGATGGAGGTACAGTAATGTCCTTATTGCTATTAGCATAATTAATAAATGACTCCCAGATTCCACAGAAATTATTGATAGACGTCTCAGATCTATACTGCTTAACCTGTTTTGTTAGCTTTTCCATCAATGCCAGAGACCAGAGTTTATTTCTCCATACAGATAAGAAATGCTGATTGTTCCTTTTTCCATGAATATGCTATTATCATTCTGGCAGCAACACACATGAAAGTTAGAAGTTCTTTATGTGTCAGGTTTTTATTTTTTTTTCTTTAAAAAATGGCTAATAGAGCTAATTGGGGGGGAGAAGTCAATTTTTGGTGAATAATCTTTTCAGTCTCTTTGAAGGCTCTTACAAAGCCACCGCATGTGAAAGTAGGTGCCAATTTCATCACATCCTCTCCAACATTTTGGGGATGTTGACCTACTAATATGACTTAATTTCATTGGGGTAAGGTACGATCAATATAATAGTTTGATAGAGTTCTCTTTTATTTTGGTAGAAACAGATTTAAATGGGACACTAGTCCAAATCCCGTTCCAACCAGAATTATCAATAGGTTAGCCCAAGTCTCTTTCCCAGGCTGCTCAGACACCTTCAGAAGATCCATATTTAATATCAATTAGCATATTATACAATTTTGAAACTAACTTTAGTATCCAACTTCGATTTTGCAATGTTAGATTCAAAGTCAGTTAGTGGGCGAACTACTTCTGCTTTCACTTGAGGTTTTGCTGTAAAGGAAGAAATCTGATAGATTTGAAACCAATTTGTGTTTGCGTCCTGAAGCATATTCTAAGCCTCTTCCAGCCTCTTCCCCTCCCTTTCCAAAGCACTATTGCTAGATGCATAATTAAACTCTGGAATTCGCTAACACAAGATGTAGTGATGGTCACCAATTTGGATTTCTTTAAAAGGGGTTAGATAAATTACTGGAGAAGGCTGATGGCTATATGCTTCTTCCAGTAGCAGAGGCAGTATGTCTTTGTATGCCAGTTGCTATGGAACATGGGCAGGAGGATACTGTTGTACTCATGTCCTGCTTGTGGATTCTTGGTCGATAGCTTGTTGTCCCCCAATGTGAACAGAATACTGGACTTGATGGACCCTTGATCCAGGATGGCTCCTCTTATGTTCTTATGATGGGCAAAAAAGCCTGTCTAGTGAAAAATACAGGTTGGGAGGATGGGAGGCGAAGACTGCCTCTGCAGCTCCTCCCACCCTGCATTGCTTAATTGGAAGCCTCCAAGTGCAGCGGATTCCGATCATCAAGGGCGCAATTTATAGGATTGCACCCTTAGTCACCAAGGCAAATCACAGCACACACTAGCTTTCTGCTGATGGTATAGGCAGGAGGAGTGGCTCTCGGCTTCTATTCAATAGGTGTGGGAGCTCTGGACCGTGCACATGCACTACTCCCCTCTTGGTTTCTAATGCAATCAAGCCTCACACTTCTTCTCATATTGACTGGTTTATCTAGAGCTCATTAGAGTTAGGAAACCACACCCAAATATGCACCTGACCTTTTCTTGAACTATGCACCCTTTTGCACTGAACAGCCAATGAGGGAAAACAAAACCCCATCAGTGTCATACACATTCCCTATTTTTTCATTTGGTCTTAGGAAATGGCCCTCACTCAAACGGAGCCTTTAAGATGGAGTTCTTTTAGTTAGAGAACACTTTTCTCCTTCAAATGTTTTTTCCTGAGAGTTGCCCCTTCCTCCAGAGGAGAATGAGCTTCTTCCCTTCCTCTTCTTCCACTACACACTCTGCTTTTGTACCATTTTGGAGAGTACAAGCTGAACTTTTGTTTATGTTTTGTGCCATGTGGGGCTCAACCTGCCCATGACCAGCCATTACAGTCTTTTTCTTGAATGTTGAACCATGGGACGTTGAACCATAGGATGTGTTGACCAAATCCAGGACTTTTTCCGCAGTGTGGCTTGTTAACCACCCTGAACAACCCAACAATAAACCATGAGTTCTCAAAGTGGCTTGTTCAAGAAAAATAAGCCACGCTGCATAGTTAACAAGCCACCCTACAGAAAATGTCCTGGGTTCAGACAACATGCTAACCCACAGTTCAACAACACGATTCAACAACAACTCACACTCAACCACAGAGTGTGCATTAGTGTGTTTGAGAACCCACTCAATGGCTGAGTTTGGATGACACTTTAGGCAATGGAGCAGGGAAGAGGCATCTGACCGTTGTTATTTTTGCGGTGCTCCACACACAACCTGTTGCCTCTCCCCCCATTGCGCGGTTGAAAGTCCCAGCCTCATGATAAGCAACAGGTCTCCGATAAGCAACGGAGCAGCCCGTTGTTTTCCCCCATTGTTAAATAATATACTGTCCGTTGAGTCCCCCCCCTCCCCGTTGCCTAAAGTGTTGTCTGAACATAGCCAATATGTGGCTTAGCTTCCATTTGAGGTTGTGGTAAAGCTTCCACAATTGCTGGATCAAAACATCAAATGAGGGACAATGAAATACGTTCACATAGCAGTGCAATTCAACATGTGTCTTATGCCTTTAATTTATTACATAGTCAAGGATGTGCCTAACTTTAAACACTCAGAAACTCTAGTATGCCTTAGCTATAATGAAGATAGGAAGCTACCTTATACCAAATCAGACCATTGGTCCATCTAGCTCAGTATTATCTATGCTGACCAGCAGTGGCTCTGCAGGAGTCATTTCCAATGGTGAAATTGTTTTTGGTGAGGCTGGCTGCATTCACTATTATTTAGTTTATAGTGGGTGGAGAAGTCAACTCACAGTTTGTTTTTTGTGGGTACTGCCCACACAACATGTTGCCATGCCCCCGTGGAGTGGTGAAGGCTCACGTGGAGTGGATTACTACTCAGCCCGGCATGTGACTGACACAGTCTCTCCCTGCCCTCACTCCTCCCTCAGTCCCCCCCAGTGCTATCCCAGCAGCCTTTGCACATTGTGCCTGCTGCAGCGGAGCAGCTGGCTCGGTTTTGGCCACTCTTGCCTGGGAACTCTGTAGCCAGGCAAAAACATCAACTCAACGCCTTGAAATCTCCATTGGCTCAGTTCGGATGACACAAAAACCACTGGATGTGCTATTAGTCAACTCTGCAGCTGGTTGTGTTTTTCCAGCTGTTTTTTTTTTTTTTGCCGAAAACATCAACTATGGGTGGGTTTTGCCCGACAGATGACACAAATACCAACCGTTGACTGCTCAACTCATGGTTGACTGCTAAAACCACTGGTGATTTTTGTATCATCCGAACTGAGCCATTGTGAATCCATTCTGGGTTTCAGTCAGAACTAACTAGGACTTTAAAGGAGCTATCCAAGGTGCTAAAATTATTTGGGGGGGGGGTAGGGTTCAGCACCTAGAACAGCTCCTTTTGAGTTCTGACAGGTTCTGACTGAAACCCAAAATGGATTCACAGCCCCATTGCAAACAGAGCCTCCAGCATCCTCCACTGGTTATTTCTAGTCCTACCTAGAGATGCCAAAGATTGAACCTGGGACCATCTGCGCACAAAGCATGTGCTCCACCACTGAATACCTCTTGGCTTGCTCTTTTTGCACCTAAATATCTCCTTGATTTTAATCAAGATGCTGTTTGGATAATTATTTTTCCAGATGGTCCTTGTTTATTCAGTCTCTGCAGCTAAGTGACCTTTATTAAGAAATAGCATAATGAGTGTTGCCAGTGCTCAGAATTTCATTGGCTGCTTTTATAATGCAGTACAGTCATTGTATGCCAATACTGGTTTACTATGGGCAGCTGCTTACTTTGTACAAGAACTGGTATCCACTTGCAAATGAATAGCAATGACTGATGCTGTGTCTGTGTGTGTGTAATATTTGGTAATATGAGCTCATGTCTTGTTTGCTTGAATGTAATTCCTTGATCTAATGGTTTCAGATGACAAACATATCTGATAGTCGCAATAGGCAACCTATAGGTCAAATCTGGCCCAAGAACAGTTTTAGGTTTTCGAAAGGTTGATTTTATGGTTTTTGAAAGTCCATCGCATAATGTTTGAACATTTCAGTTTCACAACAGAGTGAAATTAATACAGACCTATTCCAAGTGCCCTCCAGGAAGCACAAGTTTGTGCTTTATTCTTGAGTATGTGAATTTCATGGGCATTAAAGTCTTCTGTGTGCAAGTTGCATCCTCTTCTACAAAAAAAGGTTGCATGCAAGTAGCAATCAGCCTTCTACTTCTCTTTCCTTCTGTTTCTTGTTGCTGATGCTGTGAACTGACATTAAGGCAATCAATGGAATAGTTCACTTCAGTGAACACAGTTATTTCAGTCACAGAGCTGTTCACATTTATGTTACCCAGCTGGGAGATATAACCAAGGAGTAAGCTTACAGATAGACAGAGCTTGCTCTGGATGACAAGAGATTGTTTTCTTGCTCCTGTAGAAACAAATAGACATGATTATGTAATGTTGAAAAGTAGAATGTATTGCGAACCATGCAGTATATGGCAGTGCCCTTGGGAAAGAGCATTCAGATGAGAAAGTGTGTGAATGGATGAATAGTCCATTGGCTATAATGTTTACATTTTCTCCCTGAATTCTTTGCTTATAAGAGAAAATACCTAGGATTTCATGGGCTAACATTATGATGCAGTTGATGGGGTGGTATACTCTTCACTAGCATTGTGTGAAAATTTAGTGATATGTGGTCTGTAAATGGTACTTAGCCCATATGAACACTATCCACAACCAAAGATTACTATCATGCCACTAAGAGCTTCTGTCCTTCAAGCATCTCAAATCAAGTGGGGGAGTTGTAATAACAGAGCCAGGGTAGTGAGGGAAAGAAACCAGGTAGGCAGTGGCCTTAGGGACCTGAAGGATCAGCTGGCAAGGCTGTGTAATGGGGATGGATAGGCAGCTATGGAAGGGCCAAAAGGCTCAGAAGAGCCCATCCTACTGCAGCTGTCACTATCCTCCTCTCCTTCTTGCTCACTCTTTCGACCGGCCCAATTGGCAAAAGAAAGGACTGTGACCAATCCTGCAGGTCCTACAGCATCACATTTTTTTAAAAAGATAAAATTACGTCTTCAGTAGCAGTGGTGTGAACCAATCAGATCCTGTCTTTTTTTGCGAGGGGGGGGGGGAACCCAGCAAATGTGGGCACAGGAGTGATGTAAAGGCTGCCCTATGCCTTCATTGCCCGGGTTTCTCCCAAAAGGCAGTGTCAGACTGGTTCAGATTGCTGCCTACTCAAAGCATAAGTTAAAAAAGAAAACAGTTTAAAAATTGCATGCAGGGCCAGGCTCAGCTGACTGGATGCTGTGGTGCTTTGCGCTCTGTGCCAGTCATGTGAGGATGAGCTGCCACCACTGCCACCCCCACACCAGGTTAACAACAACAACAACAACAACAGAAGAGAGGGAGGCTTTGGTGTTGGTGCTGGTGTGTGTGTGTGTGGGGGGCTTTGGTGGGCAGGTGACTAATGGGTGGTAGGCTTTGGCTGACAAGTGAAGGAGTAAAGAGATGGGTGGGGACTTTGGCTGGTGAACGAGTGGGCCGATGAGCAAGCAGGCAGGTGGGGGGCTTTGACTACTAGGCAGGCGGCTTTGGTGGGTAGGGGCCCATTGACAAAGCTGTGCCAAGGGCTCAGTGGAATGTGTTGCCAGTCCTGGCTAGAGGAGCATGGTAAAGGGAGCCAAAGGAGCAATGAGGTTAAACAGGGAGTGATTGAGAGCTGAATATTGCATGTTGATTTCATTTGAATAGCCTGATATTGGTTGCAGATCTCTAATTTCTCTTATGCCACCTGATTTCTACATGAAATAAGTAAGCTTTAAAAAGAATAAATATAGCAGCCTTCCCAAGGTCGGTGCCCCCCAGATGTGTTGGACACCACTTAAATCATCCCCAGGCTTGGTATGATGGGAACTGCAGTCCAACACATCTGGAGGGCATATGGTTGGAGAAGGCTGAAATATAGTACATTACAGTTTCTTCTGTTTAGAAGGAGACTTTACATAGGCAACAAGGACTTCTCTAAAATTAGTAACACCTAAAAAGATAATAAACAGGATTGCCATTTTTGATTTAGTATGCACTGAGTCCTTGTTGCTATTCAGGAGATACTGCTGAGACTCTGTAATAAATTAAAAGAAGCCGCTCGTCACATCAGCAAGCTTTGTGTGGCTATGTGATATAGGAGTTGGATCCAAACTTAGTCATACTTAGAAAAGACCCACTGAGATCAATGAAACTAAAATCAGTTTCAATGGGTCTACTCTACGTATGGTGAAGTTTGGATACAACGAATGCAATGGAAGATTTCTCAATACCCATTCAGAGTCCGAAAATGATTTGTATGTTTTCTATGTTTCGGCTGTTCTTGAAAAAGTTATGGTGTATTTTAATTGGACATAGAAACTAGTGTCTTATTTCAAAGGCCTATAGAAATAACATCCCAAACAGATCGATTTAGATGTGATGCTAAACTAGCTGCATGTAATGCCCCAAAGCCTGTCCCTATGTAAGAACTCCAACCAGCCGCTCTTATGAATATTGAATATGCACACCAGAGTTCCCTGTCCAGGTGTTGTTGCACAAGAGTGGACATGGAATGCACATCTTTTAAACGTGATATTGGTCAAATTGATAAGGGATTCTTTGGTGATCTTGACTGCAGCCAGCATCATAATGAAAAAAGGCCTTAGAAAGCTCCCATTATCACATTCAGTAAGCACGCAGTATCTAAAACAACAATAACATGTTTGTAATTTCTTCTTGTATGTTTTTCTTGTTTGGTCGTATGGTTGTCAGTGGTCCTGACAATATTATTGAAGATCAGCATGCAAATTACTAAATAGGTAAGACATCATGAATAGAAATAAATAAACATTAATGTTGCATCAACAGAACTTCCTTTGAACTCCTTGTCAACTTCTGAACAATATCACAATGCTACCAATTCAACTTTTAGTACTATTACTTCCATTACTATTGTTACCACTGCTGCTACATCCATCACTATGATCATTATTATTACTACTGTCTAATGTATTTTGGATAGCCATCTCAGAACATCCATAATAGGGCTAGATTTCAGACAATAATCAATCGACATCTAATTTTCAAATTGTGTTCTGGGGAGCCTTGGGATTCCTCTAGGATTATTTTATATTATATCTGAGAGGATTTCTAAAATTACAATAAATCTTTTAAAATTACTATAAAAATTAAAACAACATGAAATAAAAGTGCATTATAAAAGCAGTCTGCAGAATTAAGAATAAACACCAGGCAGCAAAAAGGCAATGTACAGAGTATTTAAGAGCTTGGGAAAATATAGGGTCTTTGTTTGTTGCCAAAATGACATCAAGGTAGGTGCCAGGTGAAGGTGATTCTCAGTTGAGTTGTCACCGCCAAATATGCTCTTTCCTACACTATCTCAGATGGTGAGATTGCCTTAAGAATGGCCTCCGCTGAAGATCTTAGTGAATGGGCAGGCACAACTGGAGTCTGTCCCACTAGGTTCACAGCTGGCACACCAGTTTAAGCCGGTATAAAGCACCCCATGCCAGAGGCAACCTGCACCTCTAATTACAAAGTTGGATGAGTGAATATCCCCAGATGTGAATTTTTTCTTTGAAGGGAGTACAACCTTGTTCAGCAAAGGGTAAACACCATTGATCCAGGCAGATGAACCACTCAGCTGAACTCTAGTTTATTGGTCATCATCCAGCCCATAGCCCCTCCCTCCCCAGGTACTGATCTAGCATCATCATGCCTCACCTGAATTGGATGAAAAAGAGAAATAGAGTTGGGTGTCATCCGCATATAGATGATGCCCAACTCCAAACCCTCAGATGACCTCAATTAGCCATTTCATTTAAATTTTTAAAAGCATGGGGAACAAAATAGAAACCTATGGGACCCCATAACATAGATGCCTATTGGTTCCTCAATAACAGCACCAATCATGTGGACAAGCTTCCATGAAATACAAGTTTTCCATTACTACTAATTGTCCCATGAAATTTTCAGCAGAAGGGGAGAGCATGAATGTGCTCTAAGCCCCAGATTTCGTTAACATGGAACAACAATGAAGACTAACAGCCATAGCCAACGTCCTATGTGAATTGAGTGTGTTCTTCCCAGAATTCACTGCAACACATAGAGCTTCCATACAGGGGTTTTTCCCCAGAAAATAAGTTTATGAGGACAGAATTCCTCAAAGACCAAAAGTTTGAAAACCATTGCTGTATATATTATCCTACTGAGATACAACCATTATAAAGGGTGTCCACATCTACAAAATACTTCAGAAAATATTTGTGTGACTTATAGTTAATTTATTTATCAGATCCTCTTTAGGCTTGACCCCAAAACCTCTGAGACCAGTAGAAAGACTGTCACTTACTTTGTGCTACTTGTTAACTACTTAAGTTAGGGAAGGCGGACAGATATGGCAGAAAGATTGAGTGATTCAAGACTGATATGTTTGATTTGTGTCTATGTTGTTTTTTTTAATGCCAGAACATATCAATGCAACTTTGAGCATGGGGAACAGGATGTGGGATGCTATTCTTTAGTATATACAATAAGAATCAGGAAGATGTTTCTTCCATCTGTGACATTGTATAGCCTTCTTCAGAATTACCTAACATTGAACATAAGGATAGTAGACAGACTATTGATCTGTTCTGGCAATTTCAATATTCATTTTATATGCGTCGCTATAAAACAAAACTACTCTCCAGAGACTTGGAATTGGATAGATAGGCTTCTCAATTAAAGAATGGCAGTTACAAGCCTCCTATTATTGGTTTCACAGCTCTTAAAATCTCAGTGGAGGTTGAAGCCCCAAGAGTTAGGTCTTGTACATATGCAGCCCTTCTCTCAACAATCAAAGCCCTAAGAAATAATAGAGGGTAATCTAGACTTATTTGCTCTGCCTGCACCTGTAATTTGCCAGTGATTATACCTTCTAGACCACCTTTTATAAGAAGACCTGAGAAGGGCTGGTGAGTGGGTGGATAGGGGACTGGCTAAGGTGGGTGAACTAAGGGTGGGTGAAAACTTCATTCAGTTTGTTTTATTTTTTTTAATAAGAATTTACCAAAATTCACGAATTTCTTTATAAACTGGGTGGAAAGAATTTGAGATCTGTTAATCCTATGTCATTACAATATAACAGAAAGAAAATATTACAAAAGTAATGCTGAGCCAATCAAATGTAGATCAAAGAAAATGACTGAGGCTGCCTCTACAAGAGGCATTTAAAGCTCTTTCAAGGCGCATTAAAAAATTTACCTCTACAACAACGGAGCGCAAATCGGGCATAGAGGCGCGCTATCCCTCCGATTATGCGCATTATTGAATGCGCGTTAAACAGCGAGTTTTATTTTGCTCCGGCCGTTAAAGCGCATTTTGACTATGTGAACAAGCACTTATGCGCATTAACTACTTGTAAAGCGCATTTTGGTCATCCGTTAATGCGCTTCGCCGCCTCTCGCCGCCTCTCGTGCAGAGGTATTAGGCGTAAATGCGCTTCAGCGATTATGCGCCTAATCGCCTAACCAGGCGCAAAAGTGAATCCTTGTAGAGGGGACCTGATACATCAGAGCTGGCAGACTAAAATTAATCATAAAATTTCACTAATATTGATTTGCAGTTTTTTATAAAAGTGTTGATTAACCAAACCAGTGTAAAAAGTACAAGGTGAAAATTAATATTAAACAATCAACGTTCTCTGATACAACCTATTTCATCTGCCTGATTGAATCTCATACTGACCTTAGCTAATGCCATGAGAAAAGGGGGGGGGTCTTTAAGTCCTTTTTGTGAAGCAAGAAGTATTTCTTCTGGAAACTGACTGTCTTGTTCAGTTTTTTAGCAAGCTAACAAGGTATTTTTCCCCTAAATGTTTTGCGTCAAAGAACAATTAAACAAATAATGAGGAGATTCCTCAATCTCATCTAAACCACAATGACAAAAGTGCAAGTGATAAGGTGTCTTAGCTAGTCTACCATCAAGGATTGTACAGAGTATTAGTTGAAACATGACAAGAGTATCACATTGCCTTTACACAAATCTGTGGTGTGACCACACTTAGAATACTGTGTGTAGAGTTCTGGTCACCACACCTTTAAATAAGAAGATATTATAAAGCTGGGAAAAGTGCAGAAAAGGACAATTAAAATGATCAAAGGGGTGGAGCATCTCCCCTATGAAGGAAGGTTACAACAGCTGGGATTGTTGAGCATGAAAAAAGGAGGCTAAGGGGAGACATGATAGAGATATACAAAATTATGCATGGTGTGGAGAATGTGGATAGGGAGACATTTTTCTCCCTCTCCCGTAATACTAGAACCTGGGGTCATCCCATGAAGCTGATTGGTGGGAGATTGAGGACAGATAAAAGGAAGTACTTCGTCACACAACAGTGGCCAATCAGATGTCTCTGGGAATGAGGGCAACAGCACCCTTCTGCTTATATTCCCTACAAAGGCCCTACCCCACTCCCAGCGCAGCTTGGGGGTGGTGGGGCGGTTGCGGCGGGCGCAGAAGGAGACGAGGCGTGGAGGCGCGCCATTGGCGGCCTCTAGAAAGTGGCGCCAAAAGGAGGGGGAGGAGGAGGGGGAGCCTATATAAGGCCGGAACTCCTCCCCTCCTTTGTCTTGTTCGCGGTTAGGCGCGGGCATCTTCACCTGGCAAGGGATAGGTGAGCATTCACAGGCACCGAGCGGTGACTGGTAATGCCTGAAGCTCAGCACCTGAGTGGTCTTGAGGCCCTGGTGGTGAGATAAGGGTTACCTTTGGGGCGGACCTTCCTCACCCGCTCGGAAGTCATGAGGCACGGGCTGGGGGTGACACAGAAAGCCTCCCTACCCAAAAGGGGGGGCCAGGGGGTGGCGTGAGCTGCATGCCATACACTGGCCTCGATTTGACTCGCCCTATCCTTAGATTGGCGTTGGCCACCAAGTATTGAGGATGCCCGCTAGTTTTCCCTTCTGCGAATTCATCAATAAAGTGTGGCCCATTTTAAACCCAATTTATTGTGTTGTCTCATTATTTACTGCGCTCCGATTCCACAAACTGATATTGAGAGGCATACTGTCTCAGATACTGGAGGGACTGCTTCATCATTGTGACTAACAGTAATTGATGCAAAGGTGGAGGTAACCTCTGTAGGAGTTTAATTAGAAAGTCTGCTCAATAGAAAGCCCTTTCAAGGCTGGATTCAGACTGCAACTCAGCTGATGAGTGGTCATGGGAAGTCCAGGTCATGGGAATTCTGTCTTATTGGTTCATTGGGGCCAGGATTCTGGGTTGTGTCTGCATGAGTCCTAAAATGCAGTTTGATTCTGTAGTATAAATATATTCCAGGGGATCAATCCAGAGATAATAGGGATGCTGATTCAGCTTCACTTTATGTTCACATAGGATTTCGGGTTTCATATGGAGGCAAAATTGTATAAAAATGAATGAATGCTGTGGTTTGCCTAGCCATGACATTTCTTTCAGAATGCTTCTATCTGACTTTCTGGAAATTCTCTTTCTATTCTCTGTTCATTCCATTTCCAGCATCTATTCCAATTGCTCTTGAGAGTGGATTTTCTCTCCTTCTTTGTTGCCATGGGGATGCATGCCTGCTTTGCTTGCAATTTTAATTTTTTGGTCTGTTTGGTTTTGTTGCATTCTGTGGTTTTAGACGTTTTCCTCATGAATGCTGCCTCTGCAACTCTTTTATAAGCTTCTTCCTCCCCATCCCACTCAATATCTGCTGATCCCACCCTACTCAACAGCAAAGACATTACTTTGTTTTATTTTTCTTCTGGGACAAGTTGTACTGGTTATTTATTAAGGAAACATAGACAAGTGCCTTTGAAATAGATAGTGCAAAAATACAAGAGGAAGAAAGACCGCCAGAAGTGGATTAAGAATATCAGGCCCCAAAGAAGCATGGTGCTGCTGCATGACCATTAGTATTACTGTAACTTGTGTAATATAGTTGCAGTTATGGAAAAACAATATACATATGATCAAGGTACATTTATACATTATGACTAACATTGATATTTTGAGTAGTAAGGAGTCGAGTTAAAAATAATCCAAACTTCCAACGTGCTAAGAAATAAATGAAGAAATAAATAACAGTGTGCAGGGCAAACTCTGGGTGGCTCCCACTCAAATAAACCACCCTATGAAGAGCATTATGGTGGTATATTTTATTGTATGCATAGGATGTGGATTTTATTCCAGTTGTTTAAAGTATAGTTGTTTAAAGTATAACTCAAAAAGAATTTGCCCGATCTCAAAGCAAACATTCCTGACTTGATCTAGTAATCTATTCTATGCGTGTGGGGGGTGGGAGATCCTGTGGTTTCTAGCTGTTGCATCTCATGCTCACATCTGCAAGAATGAAGAGCTAAATATAGCCAGGCATTATTTTCATGTGCAACACTGACATCACAGCCTCCTCTGCTCAGCTTTCTCACTGCCACATAAAAACCTTCTATAAAGCCAACATCCTACGGCACTATTAGGCTTCTTTCCAGCTACAGGTTATTTTTTGGTGACCTTTATTTGGACATTAAAAGGATTGAATTTAAAATCATCTTTCTGAGATGGTTCTGTGATACCGACACTGTATCATTGAACAATTAAGCTAACACATCCCATTCTTGAGGTCTTCTTAAACTCTGAGGTTCTACTGAAAAGATAAAAGAGGTGACGTTTTATAAAAATGCAGCTCAGTCCCTACATTTTATGAAGTGCAGCAGGCTATTGCTAAGATCCTTTTCTAAATATTACGTAACCCCCCTTACAAGTGCAGCAGGCTATTGCTAAGATCCTTTTCTAAATATTACGTAACCCCCCTGACAGCTTCTCCCCTCATGTTTTGGCTTAACGCTTATGCTTTTGCATTTTTCTCTTCTACTGAAGTAACAGGTATCCAGGACTCGATATAATTTTATGCGCTTTATCTGTTTGAGGTGTTTTCTATTCCAATCATTTTCAGACACAAAGCAGTTAGCTGGGCCCTTCACCTTGATATTCTATTTTCCAGGCTATTGTCCTTTTCTACTGTATGCAACCATCCTATAGGATTGTGTCACTCCATCCCCCTAGGATATTTCTATAGGATTAGCCCTTTACATTTGACAAACATCTGTGGTTAGAAATGACAATTATTTGAACTTTCTGTTGATTGCTTGTTTTGGGGGGGGGTTTGCACTTGTAGCTGATACTCAATTTCTGAAAGCTTCTTTTTAAGTTCCCCAAATGACTCCTCAATCAATCATTTTATTGTATTTGACTAATAGCCATTACAAAAATAAAAGAAAACAGCTTGATAGACCATGCAGTAACAGAATAACACCATGCAATAACAAAAATTAAATAAATGAATCACCTGCACAGTCCATTGCAGTAGCATTCAGAGTGATTGCACGAATATGTTTGGCGGTTTTAGCAAACAAAGCTGTTTTGTGTGTAACCTAAGGGTCGCAATCTGACAATAACCAGCAAATTTTCACATAGGAACTTCCCCTCTGTAGCCAAAGGACTCCTGGACTATATCTAAATATGTGTCACGCCACATATTGGGTATTGCCTCTGACATGACTTATGATGAGGAGCACAACTTCTTCCACTTCCAACTATGGCACCCTGTCCATGGCACCAAGAGCAGCGTTCAACCCACAAAGTTGGGACCTGCATGGTAGCTAAAACTGATTAGCCTGAAGAGTGCCATTTTCTGCTTGGCAACAAGTCGTCAGGCCTTTGATGTGAGCTCTTAACTGAACTGTCTGCCTACTTCTGACATGCCCAAACAACATCAGACATTGCATTACGTTCTAAAGTTTCTAAAAACTTTTAGGCTAGCTACAAAGATGTAAGTGTGCAACATTTCAGCAGTTTTACAAAAAGAGGCCAAGACTTTTCTTGGACCCGGGTTGTAAGTGTACCTTTCAAAACAGCACAATCAATAACCCAGATACCTCTCAGTTTGGAACTTCAGCTCAACACGATCATCCCAATACAGTAAGGGAGGCTCACATGCTGAACCCTATTTACAAAATCAATTCAGATGTGTATCCACATCTGCCTGGTGATGATCCTCTGGGCTCCACTGAATTGGGGGATTGGGGGGGCATCTCTATCCTTGCTTGTCAGCTGCATCTAGTTGCATGAAATAGAGCTGGATCAGGGACAAGGATTTAATTCTAATTGTGGATACTGAGCTGTTTTCTTAATTCTCTCATTAAAAAAACAAAATCGGTCAGTTATCATGCTGTTCAGTAGAGGGCGATATTAATATATACAAACACACACACACACACGCGCCGGATTGTGTGTGTGTGTGTGTGTGTATATACACACACACACACACACACACACGCCGGATTGTAATTCACATGCATTAAAGGTTCATTTAGTGTTTGCACATAGAGCACCTTTTCAGTACGGAATATTTCTCTTCCACCTTATCTAATTGGTTTATGTTATTCTTTGAAATTAATAGTCTTTGTATGCCACCACAAGCAAGGTAAAAAGGCTGGCAGAAGAGTTTTAAATACATGACATATCCGAATATGGAGCATAATAGAGATATAGCTACTACAAAGCTATTCGTACAAGCGGAGAGAAGCAACCTCCCAAATTAAGTATAAACCAGGGCTATCTGACAATGTGGGCAACTTGAAAAAGGCAACTAGAGCTACAATGATATCGACATTGCTCTGGTTATTCACCTGCTACCCAGCTTTATCTTTCGCGTCTAAAAATATCAATTTCTTTATCAAAATTCTGATCAACCTTTTCAATCACACGTTAGCTCCTGACAACAATACTTTTTTAAAAATGTACAATTTAAATAATATTATTACGGTCTCCATAACACGAAACAAAAAATAATTAAGCAAAAACAAAATGCCGAATAGAGTAGCTTTTAGGACCCTCAGTTTCCAAAAGCCAATTTAAGTGTGCCTGGAGTTCCCTTCCAGAGCATCTATGTGCTGGCACCTTTCTCTCTTCCTTCAAAGCCTTCCTCAAAAAGACATTTCTTTCATAAAGCCTTTGGCTTAACCCTTGCGTAGATTGTTAGCTTTTACTTGGAAATAATTCCCATTGCATCTAACTGCAACCTAGGGGTAAAATCCAACACAATTCCTACTTAGAATGTCATGATTAATGAAGTCATGACTAACTTAAGCCCTGTTCATTTCAATTGGTCTACTCTAAGTAGGACATATTGGATTTTACTCTTAGTCCTCACCCCAAATGAAATAAGTCTACATACTCCCCTTTCTTCCAACTGATTAGAAGTTCTTGGACTTCGAAGTTCTTGGACTTCGTGTCCTTAGAAAGAGATATCAATGCAGATATATATTATCACTGCAATATTTGCTTTATTTACAAATATACGAGCATGGTGGAGGCAAATTCACTGTTCTAGTCGACACCCTAGTTTAACTTAACTCCAGTCACATTCAGTTTCTCACACATTTCTCTACTGGGCATTGGTCTCTGCCCTACCCATTACCCATGGGCGGTGAATTGCCCACTCAGGAAACATCCACAAGTCATGAAGAATAATTTACATTATTTTCCCCTGAGCTCATTCATCATTTACAATGTTCAAGACAGCCAATTCACAACCCTATTGCCACTCTCATGCCAATAGCTTAAACAGCTCATTTTCTGGGGAAAAGACATATCAGACAAGTTAACAAGAAAGACACGATACACGAGCAGCTATTCATTATGTTGCAAAGATATTCGCCCATCATCAAAACATGCTTCTTCTTTTGCTTAGACAAGAATTCTAATCTAACAGCAAATTCTAGTGCATGTTAACTTAGAAACAAGTCCCACTATGTTCAATGGGATTATCCTCTGATGAGTGTGTGTAATGTGTAGGATTGCTGTCTAACTGCTCAGAAGTGAGCCCCAGTGACTTCAATGAGACTCCTGCAACTGCAGACTTAGTATGTGTAACTGCATATTCATTCCCTGTAATGTTTTCTCTCCCTTCCGATTGATTTCTCCCCCATTGTTGAAATTAGACTGTAATCTCCATGGGGTATGGACCTATCTCTTTTTGCTTATGAAGCTTTATAATGTGCCTTGTACCTTGATAGCACTATATAAATACTACTAACAATAAAGAGGGAAGATGCAACGAGGATGATCAAGGGTCTGGAAACAAAGTCCTGTGAGGAGAGACGGAAAGAACTGGGCATGTTTAGCCTTGAGAAGAGAAGACTGAGGGGAGACATGACAGCACTCTTCAAGTACTTGAATGGCTGTCGTACAGAGGAGGGCTAGGATCTCTTCTTGATCATCCCAGAGTGCAGGACATGGAATAATGGGCTCAAATTACAGGAAGCCAGATTCTGGCTGGACATCAGGAAAAATTTCCTGAGTGTTAGAGTGGTATGATAATGGAACCAATGACCTAGGGAGGTCAGGGGCTCTTCCACACTAGAGACCTTCAAGATGCAGCTGGACAGCCATCTGTCAGGGATGCTTTAAGGTGGATTCCTGCATTGAACAGGGGGCTGGACTCAATGATCTCTACTGTTCTATGATTCAATGAAATAGTTTCACCTTTCATTAAAAAAAAAACAGAGAAAGTCAAGCACAGCTCTTGGGAGGCAAATCTAGTATTGAGGAAAAATAACCAAGAAAGTATATGCAGCCTCACTATTAGAGTGATATATGTCTATGGGCGAGGAATGTGATTGGTTAGTATATCCATTCTGAAATTGGATTGGAGTCTATCTAGGTTTCCATGAATTGAAGGGCTCCTTTTCTTCAGACAACTACAAGTTATCCACACTCTGATAACCTCTCGTCTGGACTGCTGCAATGTGTTATACATGGGGCTGCTTTGAAAACGGTCCGGAAACTTCAACTGGTACAAAACAGGGCAGCCAGACTATAAACGGGGACTGGCCAACAAGACCACATTATGCCAGTCCTTTTCCAGATTCACTGGCTGCCAGTCCAGGTCCAGGCCGAATTCAAAATGCTGTTATTAATGTTCAAAGCCCTAAATGGCTTGAGGCCAGGTTATCTGAAGGAATGCCTCCTCCCATATGTGCCTGCCTGGACCCTAAGATCATCTTCAGGGATCCTTCTCCATGAGCCCCTGCGAAAGGAAGTGAGGCAGGTGGCTACCAGGAGGAAGGCGTTCTCTGCTGTGGCACCCCGGCTGTGGAATCAGCTCCCTAGAGAGGTTCGTCTGGCACCTACATTATACTCGTCTCAATGCCAGGTAAAGACCTTCTTATTCTCACAGTATTTTAACAGTTTATTATCATAGTTTTTTTAACTCCATTGTTTTAAATCTGTATTTTAAATCTGCATTGTTGTGTGGTTTTACCCTGGTTGTGCTTTTATATTGTATTTTTATATTATGTTCTTATGCTGTTTTATAGTTTGAGTTTTGTTGATGGATTTAACTTTTGTGAACCTCCCAGAGAGCTTTGGTTATTGGGCAGTATATAAATGTAATAAATAAATAAATACAGTAGAACCAGGCACTGGGAGAAGGAAGAAGGCAATTTTTGTTGATTACTGCCATCGCCTGCAGCCCCACGCCCTGTTCCAGAGCTTCCCCCCCCCCCCCCGCTCTCTGGAGCAGATTTGCGAGTGACACAAGAGGCAGCAGGAGGAAGGTTAAATTGTCATTTCCCTTCCCTTCTGCTGACAGGAGGATGCCACGAGCCAAGTTCTGCTCTGGACAAATTCTTGCCAGCCAGAACAAACTCAGGATTCCAGCCATTGATTGGGAAAGCAGAAGCTAAGGAATCAATAGGAACACCAATAGAGCAGCCTGGCAAAGGAAACCTTGATAATGACGAGAAAGGCCCAGTCATCAGTATAGTCCTGAAGGAGGACAACTCAAAGTGCAATCTTGCAAAGAGAGAGAGGGAGGGAGGCTGACTAGGATATGAAAGTATTCAAACAAATGGTGTGATAATGGAGGTTTTTATAGTGAGCTCTGAAGGACAGGGCATAAGAACATGAGAAGAGCCATGTTGGATCAGACCAAGGACCCATCTAATCCAGCATTCTGTTCACACAGTGGCCTGCCAGCTCCCCATTGGAAACCCATAAGCAGGATATGGGTGCATCAGCATCCTCTCACCATGTTCCCCAGCAATTGGTGTACACAGGCATCTTGCCGCTGATATGGAAGGTAGTATATCAGGACCAGTAGCCATTGATTGTCTTCTCCTCCAGGAATTAGTCATAGCCTTATCCTCCATGAAGCATACATAGGCGTGCACAGCTCATTTCATTAGGGCCCCAATTGGAGCAGAGGAGGGGAAAGCACAATTTATTGTTCCCCCCTCCCCTACCGGCCCAACTCATTTTGCTGCCTGGAGCAGAATGACACCACCACACCTGGCTCATGTCATGGTGAGTAAGCCAGCCAAGTTATTTTGGCACTAGAGGCTAGTTGACTAAAGCTTCTTATGCTATAATAAATTTATGGGTCTTCCTGAAGCCACAAGACAGCTTTTCAACACAAAAGAATTAGAGTCCCTATGCTTCTTCATATCTGTGCACCTTTCTCTAGCAAGAACAAAGCCCTGCTGTCAAGGAGAACCATGCAGCCACCAGATCCTGGCCTCATGGATCATGCAACCATCAGGTGCAGACCAGAAAGATGCTTTCAGAGCCTAGGAGATCCAGACACACTCTAGCAAGCCAAGCCAAGCCACACCATACACTCATATATTACCTTGGTCCTAATCCAAACATTGCTGCTAACATCCCTTTTTATTGCTGTTCCACTTCAGTATACCTTCCACACTGCACAACTGCTACACTCCTGATGCTAGAGGAATGTTTTTTTTAAAGATTCCAGACATGTGCCAAGTTCCACATTTTAAACCCACCTAAGGTGCAATCTTATGCATGTTTGGAAAGAAAAAAGTTGTGCAACTCTCCTCATGCTCCATACATATATCATCCATTCCTATAACAAAGTGGTGCTTACTCCTAAGTAAGTGTATTCAGCATCAGGGCAGCAGAGGGAAATCCTATTTTATTCCTTTAGTTACGCTAATATGACATGATGCATGTTTAGCCAGGGGAAAATCCTACAACTCTTTTGTATCTGGTCATGCTGGGCAGGGCTCCTGCATCATGTCATATTATCATAACTAAAAGAATAAAATAGGATTTCCCTCTGCTGCCCTATATATGTTTAGGAACACTAATCATTGCTGTACTTAATACAATGTTTAAATGTGGGTTAAAAAGCTCACAGTTATCTATCCTATTCTGCAATGGCTTCATCTTTATCCCCTTCTCCTGCCTTTCTCCACCCTCCTATCTATTTTTACCTCAGAGTAAGTGCTGTTGTTCTTAGTGGGGCTTACTTCTGAGTAGATATACTTAGGATTGTGCTGCAACTGTTTTTAAGGGGTCTTACCCATGCCATCCTGGGGACCCCAGAGAACGAACCAGGGATCTTTTGCATAAAAGAAGGTCCACAAACACTGAGCCTCAGCCCCTCCATGGGAACGAGGGAGGAGGGCACGTTCAAGGAAGCGCCCAGCTATGGTAAAGGCCAGCCCCTTCGATGCACAAAATACAAGCCAAAGCCTCTGCGCCTGCCTTCTCTTGAGCCTGGATCCCGGAAATTAAAAGGGAGCCCAGCGCCAATCCCCGCAAGGACCTCATAAGCTCCTCTGCAAAGGTAGAGGAAAGGCTCTACTGGTCTTGGGCCCACTAGGCGCTGGTGTTGTGTGAGAGCCGAACCATCACCCTGCACGCGGCAGACTGTCCTTGTAGTCACCACTGCTCCTGCATCCCACATGTTTGCTCCAATTCTGCAGCTGTGATTCAAGGAGCCTGCCAAGTCAGCAAGGAAGCAAAGCGCTGCCCACGTGACTCTCTCACCAGCTTCTTCGACTCCCGCCAATGCCACTTCTAAAGGCCCCCTCACAGTAGCCAAAGGCCCCACCTTTGAGGGCCTCGGGGCTTCTTCCCTCTTTGTCCCCCTCCACAAGGATGCGCTTTTGCGCCCGGTTCGGGGATTATGTGCATTATCGCGGAGGCGCATTTACTCCTAATCCCTCTGCACGGGAGGCGGCGAAGCGCATTAATTGATGTCCAAAAAGCGCTTTACAAGAAGTTAACGCGCATAATCGCTTGTTCACACTGCGAAAATGCGATTTAACGGCCGGAGCAAAATAAAAGTCGCTATTTAACGCGCATTCGATAATGCGCATAATCCGGGAGATAACGCGCCTCTACGCCCGTTTTGCGCTCCGCTGGTGTGGAGGTAAAATTTATAATGAGCCTTCAAAGAGCATTAAACCTCTCTTGTGGAGGTAGCTTTTCTTGTTCCACCCCTCATGTTGGCTGCTTTAAGGTGGAACCAGCTCTGCTTAAAGGCATATTGTGGCTCACTGGCTTCCCAGTCCTCCTTAAAAGCTTTGTTTCAGGCAGTGGGGGGACCAGGGGAGCGCGGGAAAGTGGAGGCAATCCCAGAAACATTAGAGTGGGCCTAGGCACACTTTGCACAACCAGTCCTCACGCTAGTGGAAGTATAGACTATGGCAGGATTATAATGGTTTATAACGGTATTGACAAGTATCGGGACACATTCCACATACCGTTTTCAAACCATTTCCAAAGTGCTATATCCTGCTTGGTGTAGATCTGGCCACGCAAACCAAATTTTGCTGCCATGTAACTTGTGAGAAAGGGTTAGCGAGACAGCACTGGGTTATTCAGATTACATAACAGCACCATCCAGTTAAGCTTCTATCAAAGAGATCCTTGTTTGTTCTTGTAATCCCCCCCCCCCCTTTACAAAATGTACAAACAATGAGTATAAAACACTGTGGATAAATCTTTGATCTTGAAAATAAAATTCACAAATGAGAAGAAAAAGTCTTTCATTCATTCTTCCCTTCTTTTTATTTTGAAGCACCTTATAGACCAACACAATGATTGCGGGATGAGCTTTTGTGGGCTAGAGCTTGTCCAATGCATCTGATGTGGAGGTTTCTAGTCCACAAAAGCTTGTGCTGCAACAAATTGGAAGGGCTTTATGGTGCTGCAAGACTCATTTGTGCTGCTGCAGTCTAACATGGCTGTCCCTATGTTTTTGTTTTGGTTTTGAAAGCTGTATCCAAGGCAACTGAGTTTCCTTCAGTTACCAAGGCAACTGGGCGAGTAATACTGTTTGCTGCAAAGTCAGACCAACCTACTCATGTTCTGTTGATTTGAGAAGGTGTCTTAGAAATTGTTCTACTATTTTTAGCTCTCCAAATCCATAAATCACAGGAACAATTTACTGCCTATTAAAATTGCCAATATGCTGTATAATTCATACATATGAATTATTCATGCTGCTTTCGCTTTCAGCAAAAAGGTGTGAATTCAAGATTCCTTGACTTTTTACAGGATAATATAATTTTGGTACTGAATCTGACTCTCCTGCAAAATCCTAAAGAGGATCTTTATACCCAATATGGCTGGAGATCTACATCTTTGTCCTGGCATGGCAAAAAGACATGTATTTTTCAAAAAAACTGTGTTAATGAATCAAGTGCATACAATATGAAATGAATTCCATCTTAAACAATCAATCTGTGTTCAGGTATATAGAACAGGATGGCTGGTAAATCTGTCAAAAGAAAGTTACAGTTGATTTTGTGTTTTAAAACTTAATTAATGCTTTTATAGCCATACTGAATAAGATGGGCCACAACATGCAAACAAGTAGTTTGTTTCATCCACCTTTCTCTGTATTTGCAGTCAAGAGCTCTGATCAAGAGAACCAGGAAGCACATCAGTAGTCTTTACACTCACTTGTATGATCATGTTTTCACGACATGATGGGGTCTAAGACGCATTGATTGATTCTCCATCGAAACGTCTTTTCTGAATCTCTGGGGTGGAAATGGGTGATACGGAGTTCCTCATTCTGCCTGCTTTTTGAACCCTATTTGGCTAACTGATAGCTGACCAATCAATGGTATAAAAACAGCCTTCCTCAACCTGGTGCCCTCCAGATGTGTTGGAATGCAACTTCTGTCATTCCCAATAGCCCAATGAGGGGAGTTACAGTCCAGCACATCTGAAAGATATCAGGTTGGGGAAGGCTACCATAAAACAGGCTCCATTAAGAGGTTCTGCACAGTGCTCATCTGCTATTGAAAGGAACACAAATATATAATTCAACACCCCCCCCCCAACTTCAGATAGCTGTGCCAAGGAGCATGATTGTGACTGGATGTGGAATGCACCCCACACCCCCACACCCATATAAACCAGTTCTTTGTGCAGATTTCTGTTAATGGACGGAGGCGGCTGATTGATCATGTGCCGCTTACTAACTGTAAGGGCCAGACCCTCACTATTAAGTAGGAAGGTCTATGTGGGTGTGCGCAAGAGTGCTGTTAAATACAGACATGGTTGGGGGTGTCAAAGCCATCCCTCAGATTGAAAAGAGGGTGGAAGAAAATCAATTATCTTTTATGAAAAAGCATGATGAGGAGAAGGGGGAGGCTTCTTCAGAGCAAAGGGAAGCAGGCAATGAGGATTTCCATGGTAACACCTAGCTAGGCTCAACCCTGAAATCTTGCAGATTTGATACTAAGCTCTGGGATGTTTTCAGATGTCAATAAACACCCCTTAAAATATTTCAAGATTCTGAACACTTAATTAATGCAAAAACGAAAATGAAAATGAAACACATACACCCCAGATGGTAAATTTTTATGCACACGCAGAAAAGCTCTCAAAAAAGAAAAGAAGCGTTCATCCCATATCTGTAAGTTGATCGATTCTAATAAGGATTGCAACTTCTGAATACGTTTTTGTTTTGTTTTGAAAAATCTAATTAGTCTGACAGTTTGTCTGCCTTCCAACCTCCTTGATGAGCAACCCAAGTACAAGATGTTCTTGTTTCTAACATTTTACAGATTCTCCTCACTCTTCTTGTCATTTCCCACCAGATATACAGCTATGTTGTATCGAGAAGAGTGGCTTGGCTGAACACAAAAGACTTCTCCCCTATATTACAGAATGAATTGCAGACAGCTGTGGCCATAGATCAATGCAGTGAGTGTCCCTAATTCAAACTTGGCAGGGAGTACTCTAAACTCAAAACACAGTGGGTCCATCTCTGAGTTTTCTAGGTTTAATGGACACAGACAACAAGAGAGAGCAAGAGCTGACACACTGTATTCACTCTTGTCCTGGACAAGATGGAGGTTCTGCTGGTCAGTAGGCAAGTTAGGGTGACCACATTTGGGAAATTAAAAAAGAGGACACCCAGTGGGGTGGGGGTGGGAAAGCAGCTTTCAGGGGCCTCTGGGATGCATGTCATTCACCTCCACCACCTTAAAGGCCCCAAATGGGGTGGAGGAGGGGAAAGTGTGTCATTCCCACCCTCCACTGCTCCAATCAGGGCCTTTTCTATAATGTCTGGGAATGACACGCTTTCCCCTTTCAGGCCCTGATTGGAGCAGTGTGAGGGAAATGACCCACCTCCAGAAGGTGTGTCATTCCCTCCCACCATGCTAATGCAGCCTTCAAAGGGAAAGTGTGTCTTTCCAGGACATTATAGAAAATTACAGAAAATCCCCCCTGACACCCAGAAGAGAACAAAAACCAGGACAAATCCGGGGAAATCCTGACAGTTGGTCACCCTAAGCAAGTCAACCCACAGCTAGGGGTACAGCTTGTTTTGGGGGTGGTTGCACTCCCTCGGAAGGGCCATGTTTTCAGCTTGGGTGCTCTTGGAGGGCCAGGTGGCTGCTGTGGCCATGAATGCCTTTGCCCTTTCCAGAGAAGGCAGATTTAGCCACAGTGATCCATGCCTTAATTACCTTACATTTAGGGCACAATCCTATGTAGGTTTAGACAGCAAAAGTTCCCACCAACTCCCAGCATTCCCCAGGCAGCATGGGTGTCTGGGGCATGCTGGGAATTGTAAGACCTTTTCTAGGGCTGCCCTTGAAGAGTGTTTGGAACTACAGCTAGTGCAAAATGAAATGGCCAGAATGTTGGCTGCCATGCGATTTACAGGCCATTTAACACCAATCTCAAATAACGCTGCCTTCCAATTTATTTCCAAACCCAATGCAAGGTGCTGGTTTTGACCTATAAACCCCTAAACAGCTTGTTGCCACCAAGACAGGCCAGGTTGGTGGCAACATGAGGCAGGGCCTTTTCTGTAGCAGCACCCCAACTGTGGAACATCTCCCCTCCTTTAGGTCAGCTTGGCTCAATCTTTATAGAGTTTTAGATACACACCGTTTCAACGGGCCTTTGATGGATGTTAATGCTGTTTTTGGGGTTGTTTTACAGAACGTTAAGAACATTAGAAGAGCCATGCTGGATCAGTCCAAGGGTCCACCTAGTCCAACATTCTGTTCACACGGTGGCCAAACAGTTGTCAACGGGAAACTCACAATCAGGACAGGAGTGCAACAGCATCCTCCCGCCCATGTTCCCCAGCAACTGGTATATATAGGTTTACTGCCTCTAATACTGGAGGTAGCACAGAGCCATCAGGACAGGCTTCATTTCTACTTTTATTTTGCTTTAGTGAGTTGTTGATTTTACTGGTTTTATTATATTGCTGTTTTAAATTATACATTGTTTGGCAGGCCCTGATGGGCAGATGATCAACCAACCAATCAATCAATCAATCAATCAATAGTCTTTCGTTCAAAGGAAAAGAGTGTTGAGCCACCTGTTTAATGGTCTTGTCTAGAAAGAAACTGGAGTTTGTGAAGGAGACCCTGCTCTGAATTGTACCAGTCCAAAGAATTAAATGAATGATGTTTCAGTGTAGAGTATTTTTAGATGAACACCCATTATCTGTAGAGCTCCATCCAAAGGAAGGCTCATGTAAACCTAGCAGCCTACTGAATTATATGTTTTGACAGTAATTGTATTCTTTGCTGTTGTTATATACGTCATCTTAAGCACTGTTATAGCCCAGTAGAGAGCTATTCAGGTCAGTCATAGTCCAAACGGGAGCTTTTCAATCATTTTTAACAGTCATTGGTTCACGGTAGATGTTGAACAAGTGATCCCCCATGTGGACTCAAACATGATTGTCTTGTGTGCTAAACAAGAATGTGGAACATTTCACATGAAATGTCGCTGTGGACTCATAATGCTCCAAAAAAACTAATTCTGCACACACGTTTTGTTTTATAGTTTTATTTATATTGGCCTTTAATAAGAAAACATGAATGGAAGGCACTTGTATGACACACTTTCTCTGAGGACCACAAGATGCCATCCTATTTCTCACAACAACTCTTTTAGGTTGAATGCTTGAGGCTGCAGCCACCCAGAGTTTCATGACTAAATGGGAATTTGAACCTGGATTTCTATGACTGAAGTCTGACACTCTAGTCACAAGGCTATACAGTCTCTCATGTTGGTTAACCACACTTCGTCTGAAGATAGGGCATCTATTTGACTGCTTACCATGTATGGTGTCTATCTGTTTCTTGCAGCATGCAGATTAAAATGATTTTAGTTGCTTGCTGTGATCTCTTGAAGCAATCTGCAAGGAGCACCTGCATTTTCATTGTGCAGATTTGGTTACAGTGTTTGTGTGGTGTTTTTAATTTTATGTTTTGGCACTGGACAGTCACTGGGGATAAATTGCACCAATCAGTTGTCTTACTGCATGTCAGTAAATATTGGGTGTTTTTTTTTAACATCATCTGTAATGTTTTCCAAGGCGGAAAGAGAGATCAATAGAAGCACCTATACTTCTGCTTCCAAATGCTGATTGTCCAAGGTGGTACAGTCCTTTCAGGAATTGTATCACCTTGGTGCACATCCAGGTAATTCACTAACACTTGAATATTCTATTGAATGCCAAAACATAGAAATCCTTTCTGTATTGTTTTCTGTCCTGTACATAATAGACAAAGTAAAGAATTGTTTCCCTCACTTCTCCACCATTCTTTGAATATCTAAAAATTTTTGCCATGCCCTTTCTTTAGTATTCTTTCCCCTTGGTTAAACAGACTCACTGCCTTGAGAGGGAAACCCCCAAAACAAGGACAACTGAGTACCATTGCAATCAATTGTGGTCCTTGATGAGTCTTAGGGTCAAAGTGAGAATCTACGCATAGAAAAATACATCCATTATATCAGATGAAGTTGTATCTATATCAACAGGCATTGCATTTGGCCCTGCTTCTATTATTTGAGATTGCTGAACTTGTAGCTCCCTTCAGGAGACAAAGCAAGACAGCAGCACCCCTTTCTCACTTAGAATTCTATTTTGACCTCTCTTCACACTACTTCCTTATGCCAATGGGAAAAGACCAGTGTTCATGCAGATTTACCACAATTTAAATATGAAGCTAGGGAATGCAAACTCTATAGCAAGCCCAGCATCTTAACTTGGTAGTGCAACATGAAATAAAAAAAACAATGACTCCCAGTTGTTTCAAGAAAATAATGCAATATATGTCAATCTGTGCAGGGATTGCCCATATAATGCTTGTTGATGGTTGTCTGAATTGGTGGCTAGATCTACACTACTGCTTTATAGCAGTATTGAAGTGCACTGACAACTGTTGGGGCACAATCTACATTTCATATACTTCTTTCATAGTGTTATGTCCTGCTTTTATTCCACATTCATAATGATCTGACACAAGGTAAAGATCTGAAGAGTGTTTCATGTGGCATCAGTTTTTTTATCACTCATAACAGTGCGCAGACATATGGTGGGCTTTTGCAATGCAAATAGCATGTGTCTTAAAGGATGGTTCACATCTTACGGATTTTTGGATTGGGCTGAGCTGTAATTAGGCTGCATTCCCTCCCCTTAATGCCCTGTAGTGATGCTAGGTATATGGGGCAGTGCGGAGGATGCAAAATGAGGGTCAGGCTGCCAACACAGTTGATGCAGTGCAACCCCCCCCCCCCCAAAAAAAAGACCTTAGGAAAAAAGAAAGAAGCTGTTCTACAACCCTTACCAATGGTGATGCCAACATGTGAGAAATTGTTGGAGAATTTCTCCTCCCCCTAGAGAAATTCGGTGAAATTGCCCCTCCAATGTCTCTACCCACAAATAGGGTGGAGAAGTTTGAGAGGCCTCTTTTGCACAGCTCTGTGGTTAGGCTACTGACCAAAGATAGAGTGACTGACCAAAGGCCACCTAATGAGTTTCATGATAAAGTGGGGATTTGAACCTAGGTCTCCTTGGTGTGGCTAACTCCCAGGTAAGTGGGTATAGAATTGCAGCTTAAAATTCCCGAAGAGTTCTTACATTTTCTGTGTTCATTTAAAAACGGATTAGGGAGTGCAGAGTATTCACTACCCCAACCTGATAGCAGACTGTTACATTTTGCACCCTTAATATTTTAAAATGAATGAAATGTAATAATATCCCACACCACTAAAAGGTCATGCTTGGCAGCATACATTGAGCAAATAAATCACATGAATGGTGCTCACTATGTAAATGAAAGCAACAAAAGAGATAGAGACTCATGCTACATTTTAAATGTGCAGATGATAGCTACATTCAAGTAAAGAATCAGTGCTGTCTGTCATAGGCTACATTAATCCTTGTGACTGCCCTGGATCATTAACAATGCATTCCTATAAGGTCTACTCAGAAGCATGTCCCATTGAGTTCAGTGTGCTTACTTCCAGGTAAATGGGTATTTGATTGCAGCCAAAACATGTAACTAGCTGAAGAAATACATCACCATTAGGGATGGATGGATTTGTCAGTCTTGGTCTTGCTATGATGGTTGGCTTTTTTTTAGGTCATGCCTCATTCTGTCCTGTTTCCACATGAGCTTATCATTTTGAAAAAAATCTGTTCAAAAATCAATACATATTTTTCATAATGTAAACATTAAGCTATGCATTAATGTATGCATTCTCATGCATATTTTAAATGCTTGCATTATTGGATACATGCACCTATTGACTAAAGAATGTATGTGCATATTTTGGAAATGTATGCATTTGTCTTTATGCATTTTATAATTATGTACAAGTCAAGCATTTTTGTATGTTTTGCAGAATGAATCACAAGCTCAGAAATCTATAGATTTCTGACTATAAATTGAGTCTAGGTTCAGGAGGTGTGAATTGGGTAACTCTGTTAAAAAAAAAAAACCTTGACAAATTTCTCACATATCTCTAAACCACGTAAAAGTATCTAAAATATAGGAGCCCACACATTTGGGGCTTGATTTGGCTTACTAACCAGCCATTATTTATGGAGATCTCCTTTCCCTCTTCTCACGGATTTTCTCCCTGGCAATGGGCTTTTACAGGAGAGAGATTTATTTCTGAAAATATTTATATCCTGCTTTCCTTCTCCAAACATAGGGAGCAACCAAATGAAAACGTATTCAGAAAAAATAGTACAAATTAATTGAGAAAGGAAGAACCTGAAAAATGAAGAGACCAAGCTGGATAATGTAGTGAAAACAAAGGCAAAAAATATAAACGAGCCATAGAATAGTTACATAGGATAGTTGGAATAAGAAGTTAAAACTTAATAGTCTGAAAGACTTTTCTGGAGAATGGCTGCTAGTATGAGAAAGCTTCCTACTTTCAAAGAATGACAAATAAAAATGGAGGCCATTGTACATTGTGGCTCCAGTCCAGTTCCTGTTATACTCAGTTAATTAGCTGCAAAAATTAGCAAGCCCTAAATATATCCAAACTGAAGTACAGATGTGCATCTAGTTATAAACATATCTCCCTTGCTGGATCAAGTGTGAGCCTTTAAATGTTTTGAGGAACAAGAGGCTCCCAATGAATTTCAGGCATGATTCCATTCCAAATCACTTTGATGGGAGCTTTATCAGAGTTTGCCAGGATTATGTGCTCTCCTAGTGGAGGACAAAGAAAAGTCAAGTAATGCTCCTGGAAAGGGATGATGCAGGTTTGACTTGGCAAGTCATCAGGAATCCCTGTGATATTTTTTATTTATGCCAGGTCTTTGTGCCTAGAGTGCATATAGATAGGATGATATTTTATTTATTTTAAAAAAGAAAAGAAAACCTGTACACACTGAAAATCCTCTGTGCAGTATATTTCCAGCCTTTCTGTGGCGGCCTAATCTATATGTGTCAAAAATAGGGATGTTCGAATCAACAAAACTTTTGCTCACTGAAGTTGTCCAAATCCCATCTTGAAGCTCCTTCTGACTCATGTCCATATTGGCTTGTAAGTTTTGTGTTTTGTTTTTCTTTTCATGAAAATTTGGGCATATTTTCATGAACGTTTTTCAAATGTACGCATTGTTCGAATGCATTTTTTCTTCTGTAAATTGCATTGGGAGCTCAGAAATGTACATACTTCAACTGCAGACTACATTTAGGTCCACATTCAGTTCTGAGAGGTATGAAATGGGTAAATTCTGGTCAACAACGAACTGAGATGAATTCTTCATACAGACCTATATATAAATGCCTTCCTTTTGTGTGGAGTTCCACCTGAGATCAGAACCTTATTAAGGTGGGTCAAGCCAAGACATCTCGAAGTGTGATTTTGGTCTTCCTGTGAAGTAGGAAAACTGCCATACATCATGTTGACTGAGTTTTTTGAAGCAAGCTCTCCCAACCTGGTGTACTCCAGATCTTTCGGCTACAACTTCCATCAGCCCCAGTTAGTATGGCTAATGGTCAGGAATGCTGGGCATTGCAGTCCAAACATCTGGAGGGCTTCAGGTTGGGCCAGGGTTTCCTTCTTGATGTCTATAAAATAGTTGTGCACAATCCAGATGATATTCTTCCAGCATGTACTTCTTCTTGGGTGGTGGGTGGGTTGCAGTTTCCCAGCAGCAAAACCGTTCAACTGAATCGCTGTGGAAAGTGTGTGGAATCTGATTGTGCAAGTCTCGTGGGCACCTCATGGCTGGCATGCCTCTCTCATTACAGATACAATATTGTGTGTGTTTAACATTTTAATCATTACTCTTTTAGTAGGACCCCTTCTGACTGCACAAATAATCCAAGGAATCACTTGGCTATGTCAATGAGAATAATCAAGCACAAAACCACACTCTGACCAGTTTTGGACAATATGCCATGGCTTGTCATGGTTTATTTAACCCACAACAAGCTGCAGCACCAATTGCCCAACAGCCACTCAGGGGTTGTCATATTGTGTGAATCTGGTGAGCATGGGTTATGTGAAGGTTAAACAACCATCAAAGAGGTGGATGGATCTTTTTCACCATAGCACACGTACTGGCACAGCATGCCAGCCCATCATGGGTCATGTAACCCAGGTTGAGGCTGCGGCATGTGCGGGGCACATGCAGCTGCCATTTTGAATATGCAAACCCCATTTGGGAACCCTATCCCCAAAATAGGTGCAACACCTTGGATAGCTCCTATAGAATTCTGTTTGGTTGGGACTAAAACCCAGAATGGATTCACAGCCCCACCGATATCAGAGCCATCAGCTTTCATTGATTGAAAGACATTCTGGGTCCTGGAGAAGCCAAGACAGAAAGGACCATAGCTCAGTGTCAGAGTGTAAGGTTTATATTTACAAGGTCCTAGATTAAATACCTGGCAACACCATTTAAGTGTTTCACTACAGGGGTAAATAAGGACAGAAGAAGAGCCATGCTGATCAAGGGTCCATCTCATCCAGCACTCTGCTCACACAGTGGCAAACCAGCTGCTGACCAGGGATCTAGAAGCATGACATGGTGCAACCACACACTCTCACCCATGTTCCCCAGCCAAGAGAATTGATTCTGGGTCAGGTTTTTCTCTCCATGGATCTGTTTTGCTCTCATCCCCCTGCCCACCCACCATGGCCCGGGAATAATTCTAAAAATCCTTAAAGGCTGACCCTAGGTGTGCAGTCCTGAAACATCAATTGGTAAATAATGGGGAAATGGTCTTCCAAAAGAGGAGCAATTCAATGTAATAGTCAGTAAATTAATGGGACTTTGCAAAGCCAATGAATGATTGGTTGCTCTCCAAAGTGCCCTTGAGATCAGCGGAGGTTGGTGGCACTGCTTTTGCTGGGGATGTGGATCCATTCTGAGGTTTAGTCAGAACCACCCAAAACTCTAAAGGAACTATACAAGGTTCTGAACCTATTTTCAGGAGAGGGTTCAGCACTTTGGATAGCTCCCTTAGAGTTACCAGCCTCTGCTGCTTGAGATGGCAGCATATTTGGAGAGGATCACACACACACACACACACACAGCAACCCATCTACATGGTGCTGTGTCTTCATTCTTTGAAACTACTCTGCCTCCTCCTTTTCTGATCAGGCCCATAGATAAGGGGAATGGGAGTCATTCCGAATCAATTCTCTTGGCTGTTGCTACAATGACCCATGCATTTCTGCAAATCTTCCCATGAATTCAGTCATCCCAGTCCAGAGTTATGCATGCCTCCCATGCACATATCTACCTGCATTTACTCACTGATCAGAGTTGCGCTGTCATCTCTGACAACAACATGTAGGCTTCATGATCTAGCAATGAGAACATGTGCAAATTTCTGGGTGCCGGATGTGATCCATGGCATGAACCATTGATCCAATACTTCTGATTGTGTGGGTCCCAATCTAGTAGGAGGTGGACATGCGCAAGCTGCTTGCATGCATGTATTGCAATAAATCATGTTGGATTGGGGTGAACCTGACCTTGATAAGCAACTCATAGGGACTTGATCAGATGTGGAATCAAGTATTTTGTAATCCACTGGATCCAACTGCTTGCTCACACATGGTTTTGAGGCTCTAGCTGTTTGCTTCCACTGACGGGTATGCTGTGAGTAATTTCTGCAAGGTGATTAAACCATTTATTAATCTTTTACATTGAATTTAAAAGGTATTCCCAAAAATAATACCAATAAAAATAGTTCTGGAAAAAAAGTTATGACAGGAACATTGAAACATGTTGAGTTCAATTTCTTTGCATTTGATAAGTTTAAAAATAAACATGCCACCAAGTTCAAACTTACCATTTATCTCTCAAGATAAATACTAAAATGGCCTCCTTTGCTATATAAGGGAAGAATAAAGCCACCGAAACAATCCAGGTCATATTTACTTACAGTAAATACCAAACATGAAGTTAGATTTAAAAACAAAAACAAAAAAACCAAACTATGTTGTCCCAATTATATGGCCAGTTAGACCATTAACCAACTCAACTGGAGACTGGAGGAGGGTAATGGTCAGACACACACACACATGGCATGCAGCAATGTCCTATGAACAGCTGGTGGCTGTCATGAGGTGGGGCATTATGAAGCGGAGGACCAACCATTGAAGATGGGAGGGCAACAAAGTCTCTACTGTGAACTGATCCCCTCTGGCATGTGCAACTGTCTCGATGGGAGACGAAGCGATGGATCATGCCTCTGCTGATTTAAAAGCCTCCTATGCATGCAATGTATTTTATAATATATAAGATATTGCTTTGCTTTGATCCTCATCAGTTTGGTGGCTTCAGTGATGGGAGAAAATAATTACAGGATGGAATGGGGTCCCTTCAGATCAGATTTGGCGGTACAGGGGGCTGTAGGAGGAATCAGCTCTCATTAGAGTCCTTGTTTCCCTCCCATCTTCAATCGTTGGTCCTCAGCTTCAAAATGCACTACAGCGTGCCATCCACTAGCTAGCTGTTCATAGGAAGATGCTCTATGCCTTACATGGAGCTGATTTGGGCAGAGAAGTGAGTCCTATTGTGTGAACAAACATCCGCTCATACAATTGGAAGATCATCACAAGTATTTGAAAATTCAGAGACCCTTTGGAAAAATAAGAAATCAGTGCTGAAATAGCAAGGTCTAGAGATGATCGACTTCTTTCCTGCCACTGGCAACGGTTTCCCTTCAGGCGGTGCCACTGCCTCCCTCCTTCCTTGCCAAGATGCGTTATAGCAGACTTGAAGGTCGGGCTCAAAATGCATGGCAGCTGAAGTGGAGCATGTTCCACTGACTTTGATTATTTCTCTTTTTAAATAATGTCAATTTTTAAAAATGGCACTTGGCTAGGGAATTCTCTACTTTTTCAGCACCACACTGGAAAAGTATCATTGGGGCAGATGCAGGTTTTTCTCCTGCTAGTGTAAATCCATAGCATTTTAAAAGTCTATGCATCTCAGCCTTGCAGAGAAGAGAAATGCACACAATGGTATGGGAAACTGGGTTTACAAAAACCAGAGGCACTTCATTGTGTCTTCTGCATTATATAATGTGAAGGTTCAGATTAGAGCAACCCCAGTGGCCAGTATGGTAGGAATAGGGATAAATGAATCTGTCAATTTCAGTTTCTCCCAGTTACTCATTTTTCCACTCTTAAATTCAGTTTGTCCTGAAGTTGTTTTCTTTTTAAGTTTGCATGAACATTTTCATTTGGGTGGGTGTGAATTTCTCTTAATGCATGCATTTTTGTATGCAGTTTGCCTAAAATACGTACATTTTGCAAGCAGTTTTTCCAATAAAATAAAATGTATTTTAATGTAATTTTCACCATTACATGCCTTTTTGGGGTACTTCCCCCCCATAGAAATATTTTTTGTATGCATTTTTTTATTGGAGAATTTGAAGATGTGAAATTTAGAAGGATTTTCATTTTGCATATTGGTTCAAAAATGCGAAATTAAGTAGGTTTGCATTAAAATGCAAACTGAATTAATTTATCCCTAAGTAGCAAGCAGGACAGTCAGTAAAAATTACTGCTAAGCATATGCTGAGATAGCATCCTGGGAAGCAGGACCACTGTGCTATTATCTATGCTGCCTCCCTTGATGTGTAATTGCCAGTAGAGGCTGGTGGCTGCAATGTCAGTGGGGCAGTGAATCCGTTCCTGGTTTCAGTTCAGAACTCTAAAGGAGCTATCTAAGCTTCACACCTTGGGAAGTTCCTTTAGATTTCTAACTGAAACCTGGAGCAGATTCACTGCCCCACTGACATCGGAGCCACCAGCTTCCACTGGTAATTGCTATGCTATTCCTGTCCTGAAAATGCTGAACAGAAGCTGCCTATGGTGCTAAATAGTGTAGTGCTCTGAAACATGCCTCACCACCCCCACATATAAATTTAGAATCCAAGCAACTTAACTAAACTAATAGACTCACTAGTAGCAGCATCGTTCTCTAAATATCTGTTTAAAAGGTCAGCCACAGCTTTTCTTCTATTGCAGTGTTGTATCGCTTTCATGGGCACACAGAACTAAATGTGACTCTTGATAACATTTTTTCTTGTTGGTTTAATCACCCCAAATAAAATGGAAAAGATATCAAAGCAACAAATAATTACATGTATCTGTTGGTGCTGTTCAAAAAACAGAACAAAACAATCCGTCCAGCTTATATTTTCTTTTAAGAAGGTTGGTGACATTCCTACCTCTAGAATATCTCAAATAAAGTATTGCTGGAGTGCCTTATGCTTAGGTTTTTTGCTCCTCTACTTTTGCTAACTCTGGTATTTTTCTTTAATCATCAAAATGGTTCTGGTCAACTGCATATGTAGACTTCTCAATCTTGGTGGTGATGGTGGTGGTGGTGGAATTATAGCAAAATATTTCCTAAATTTCCCCAGATTCCATTTCTTGAGAAGTGTAAATCAGTATCAGTGAAATTCTTATTATCCATTTTCCTTCCAGGAAAAATAAAGACATGATCTAACTTCAAACTGGATTTGTCCCTTCATATTGGTTAGTGTCACCATTCTTTGGGTATGTTTATGAGAAACGTTCCATGGCAAATGAGGAGATGTGGATGTTCTACTGAACTAGCTAATTACCTGTCAATTTGTGGTGGGGGTAGAAGAACATCCACATCATTCAATGTCAACAGTGGCAGCGAAAGTTGTGCAGCTGACCTGAGAGTCTGCAAGGGTGGAGGCAATTGTCTCTCTCTTCCAGGATTCCTGTCAGTGGGGTTACTGTCATAGGGTAGGTCTCATGCTTCATCCTTTGCTTGCTCCATGGCAACAGCACAGTGGAGTTGAGGAAGGAAAAAAAACGTTGGCCTCCCTTGGCTTCCAGACAACAGTGGTATTCCTGCAGAGGCAATTTAATTCGTATTGCCCTCTCTGTGCTTTGTTTGTTTGTTTGTTTGTTTATTTCATTTATATATTGCCCAATATCCAAAACTCTCTTTGGCTATTGTGGGCAGTTCACAAAAATTAAAACCATAAGATGCAGCATAAGATATAATATAGAAGCTTAAAACCACAATATAAATTTAGTCACCCTGAACTGTCTTACACCAATGGGATAGGATGCTGCTGCACAGCATGGCTAAATGGCTACTAGCCCTGATAGCTATGTGCTACCTCCAGTATCTGAGGCAGTAAGCCTATATGCAGCAGTTGCTGCGAACATGGGTGGGAGGGTTCTGTTGCACTGTGTCCTGCTTTGTTGGTCCCTGGCTGGCAGCTGGTTGGCCACTGTGTAACAGAGTGCTGGAATAGATGGACCCTCAGTCTGATACAGCATGGCTCTTCTTATGTTTTTAAATGATGGAAGCCAAAGAGCTAGCTTGCATAGGTAAGGCACCTTTTTGGAGATAAAACTGGGAAATGGAGGCTTTTGAGGTAGTGCTCTCATGGGGTTATAAATTGGGGCAATTTGGTTGCTTTTGTAAGCAGTCACTTAACTTCCTCTGGCAGCTCTTCCATGTTCCCAAAGTATATATAATGGCATACATTTGAATTGTTGAACGAGACATACAATAATAGAGAGAGACCAGAGTGCCACAATTTTTTTTTTTTGCCTGCTTGAGATAACTAATAGTCTTCAAGGGGAAGAAAAATCCCCGCAGTGCACCCTGAAAATTAGAATATTTTGATCATTCTTATCCTGGCTGATAGTAACCATCTCTGACCTACACAGTTTTCATGGCAAAGACAAATGGCAACACAAACATGGAACGTCTGGGTTAAACTTTGTTAGAGCAGGTCTATCTGCATCTCATGTGAAGGGGAGAAATGCCTCTTGTGATTCACTCATTTGCAGACCCAACATTCAGAATAGAGAACCTTCAGGCTTCTCAACATCATATCTGCACACTGTTAGTGTTTCATCAACCTGAGCCTACAATCAGCTAATCAGGGATGCATGTCACTGTGCATAGAATTTTGCTTTCAGCATTTGTTGGGGAAACATGTTTTTTTTTTTATGGATAGGCTAAAATGAATCGCTATGTATGCATGTATTAGCAAAGATAAGGTATCTATAGCTGACAGTGCTCCTGATCAAATCATAACTTCCCCATCCCATTTCCATTTAGCTTTAGTGTCTTAAGATAATGCCAGCCGCCTTAGAATCCTGGTTTGTAAGCATGGGAGAGTGAGCAAATTTTAAACCCCATAATTCAAGCTGTCATGATTTTTTCATGTGAATTACAAAGATCTTTTGAAGAGGAATGACCATGTAATTTTCCCCTCCGGTCCTAAAGCCACTATAGTGCATTGCAGGGCTAGCTGAAAACATTTTGCTGCTTGGGGCGAAGAATAGGATGCCCCCCACCGTTCCATGTACTGAAGCCAGTTGGTCCAAGAATTGAACTTTGCTTAAACACTCGTGACAGGATAGTGTTCTCCACCACATTTTAGGGCAGCAGCTTAGCTTAGGGGTTGCTGGGCAAGCTGTGTAGCACACACAGTTCTATCATCCAACAGCTGAGGCAGCTGCCTCACTCTGCCTAATAGAAGGGCCAGCCTTGGTGCACTAAATATATCTCACCAGTTACTCACAGGCTGCTGTCATTGACTAAAATTCTCCTAGGTGTTCCTCCTTGAATGTTTGTGCCATCTCCCATGGAACGATTTGCTAATCTCACTATATTTTTAAATTCTTTTTCTTCATTGTTCAAGATCTTATTTATATCCAGTCTTTATTTGCTGTGACTGAGCGTGGATTCAAGGGGCATCTGTGTGTTTTTTAATACCAGATTCAGTTCTGCCTTTATTTCATCCAGCTTTCAACACCCAGCTAACCAGCAAATAAGTTCCTCAGAATGTCAAATAGAAATTCAATACTGACAATTTGCAAATGCTTTGCTAATTATAACCTAGTGCTGTACTGTTATTTTTTTTAAGGCAATGATAAAGCATGTCATATTTTTCCAGGCAGACAGCATGTAAATATGTTACGAAACACATTATATGCTACAGTAGCAAAAAAAGAGGTTTTGTTACCTGTTCTGTAACTGACAGACTGTAGTATAGCCATAAATATGTCCCCTGGCATCCTTACGCAAGCCATAATTAATGTAGTAGATTGGATGAATAAGGGCTCAGGTTCTTACATTCAGAGGCAGTTTGACTTTAAATTCAAAGATAGTTTTGAAGCTTTTACTTGCGGTATATTGGATTTGAAACCGTAAGTATTAATGGGGAAAGTTCAACTTTTGAGCTAAACTGTATTTTCTTTAAGATAATTTCCCTGTATGCATTATTATCTACCATACTTCTATGCTAACAAAATGGATGAGTGCCTATACTCAATTGTATCTATTACAAGTGAGTAATAGCATCCTTAGTTTCATAGTGAGTCTGTGTGATTCAATGGAACTGGGCCTCAGAGATATGGGATCACGTCTGTCTTCTACTTTTGAATTTCTAAGCTACTTGGGGGAAGATACTGATTTTCACCCCTGATCTATAAAAAGGATTATTACCTCAGAGATTACAAGTATAAACAAAGTGAAGAGTGTAAAACGCTAAGAGTGTTAAAATAAAGAGTGCTAAAATAATCAATATACTGGAAATGAAAGCCCAAATAGTACTTAAAATTATGGCTATCATATTATACAGGCCTAAAATTAAGCAACTCTGGCATCTATTGATAAAAGGTGTGAAGTTATTTAGATTCCCTAACCTATGACAAATTAGACCTCATCTGGACAGTTAGAACTAATGAGGACAGCACACACGTCAATGTTCTGTTTTCTAGTTGTGCAATGTTCCCATCAGGCCACTGTTTCCTTACAAATGTCAAAAAGAATATCCCACATGTTTACACACATGCAAATCAGTCTGTCTGTGCTGATCAGGGTATGCTTGACAAGACTACTTCCATTTTATAGTGCCCCATATTCCATGTTGGGAGTCTACAAAGACAAACTTGCTGGATATGTACGTATGTTGCATTGCTTTTGTTTAATGTTTCCTGCCACACATCATGATTGGCTTGTTTCATGTTTCTCCTGATCAGACCCTCCTAGGAGGAAGTGTTTGTATATAATGCTTAGTCTGATCCCACCCCTTGCCCTGGAGGACTGCATGTAAATGTCAACAGGCATTGTTACTATCATTGCTCAGCTCTGATCTGTGATGTGGTTCATGACTAAGGTGACCATATGGAAGGGAGGACAGGGCTCCTGTATCTTTAACAGTTGTATAGAAAAGGGAATATCAGCAGGTGTCATTTGTATGCATGCAGCACCTGGTGAAATTCCCTCTTCATCACAACAGTTAAAGCTGCAGCAGCCTTGCCTAGCGTGACCAGATTTTACCATACTGAACTGTTTACAGGAATTCTGATGGTCATCATGACTGCCTGCTTACAATGTAACGATGATGTACTACAAGTTTCCTTACAGAGGAGTCTTGTCAATACAAGCTAATAATGGAATCACTTCAAAAAAGCAAGGCTATTCTAATTTACATCTTCCCTTTTCACCCAACCTGCCTGACAAACTTATGCATTCATCCATGCATTAAAATCAATGTCTTGTTAGCACACGGGGTTAGCGCAGACTTTTGGCATGTTTATTATTCTTGGGAGAAGAACGAGACTGTTCAGGCTATGGTATTCTTTCCTTCAAGAAATTACATTGGTTTTTTATTCAAATTACAAGTAAGATGAATTCTGCTATGCACTGTTTTATATACCATGACACCATGTCCTTAAGCTTAAGGGAATTCCTAGGTCAATGTTTGGTGACTTTAACATTATCTGTCTCATCTGGACCTGCACCGCAGCATTGTCATTGTGTATGGTAACCCTTTAAGGACATCATGTATGCTGGCCCAGTAAGGACTTGATTTTAATTTTGTTGATTGATTGGCACTTGAAAAATAAGGGGATTGTTGAACACCATACAGACATAGTACACAGCTGGTTTGGTTACATTCGGTTTGGTGGGTCATGGGAGTAACCTTGGCAGCAAAACCTTTAGGAAGGATAGAATGTCTTAAGCTCAGATTTCCTGTGAATAAACAGTTTTTTTTAGGGGGGAAATAGTCTTATCACTGAATATTTGAACTTCTGCTGACACCCCCTGTTTTGGAGAAAAAGGGTTTGCTTATCACAATACCTATAATTTATTTCTCACTCACCCCCTCCCCACCTGAGCATTACAGTTATGGATCTGAAGCTGGGTTTCCCACTCTGCTCACTATGGACAAAACTTCACATACTAATTACTTGGACCAAGGTCTCTCCCAGCATATATCTGTGATATATCTAGAGATGAGTCTAGCTCAAGATTAAAAAGCAGTTCTGTTATGTATCAATGTGTCTTTTGGAATAAATCATATGGATGTATACACATAATAGGCTTTTTATCAAAATGGGTCATCCATACTATTTGCTCAGAGATCAGACCAAGCAGATGGGAAACAAGCATGCAGGCAGGCAGTGCTAGTTCTCAATCAGCAGGTGAGGAGTGACACAAATCCCACATGCTCACAATAACCAAAGGCTATTAATTAGGCCATTGAGGGATCACTCACATTGACCAGATACAGATGACGTTATAGCTCATTGTGGGTTATTTAACCCACGACGAGCTGCGACTCCCACGGGTGACACATTGCATATACAGCCCCCACTCTGGTTATTATAGCATGCGAATGCTCATGGCGGGTTAACTCATGGTGGGCTGTCGTGTCATGTGAACAACCCCAATGTCTGTGACTAAGATGTCTGAATGTCCTTCCCAGCACTGCTGTTAATCGACGTTACATAAAATGAAGGATCAATCTGTCTTCCACCTATATAAGTAGCATAAGGAATATGATCCATAAGGAATATTCATTAAGAATCTATGGGAGAAATGCAGTGATCTTCTTGATCCAGTATTCAAATTATGGGGAGAAAGGTCTCTCTCTCTCTGTGTGTGTGTGTGTGTGTGTGTGTGTGTCTATGAAAGGGATTGTCACAAAACGCACAGAGTTCTTCTTGGGTAATCTCTCCTCTAACTTCTACTATTACTTCTACTATTCTATCCAACTTCTACTATTACTTCTACTATTCTATCCTTGCCAAATGCATGAGATCAAAATCATGAGTCACATCTCATCAAATACTAACACTTTATGGGGGGTAGGGAGAGAAATACAAATGATTCCATAAACTTCCCATCTCCCTACCCCGGTACTCCCAGTGTGCAAGTATAATAATATCAAATTTAAACTATTTAAAATTCAGCTGCTTTTGGCTGCAAAGGGACTCTTTCCTTGCCTGCTGCACTTCTCCTTATTTCAGAATATTGCAAAATCTCAGTCTTCACATCTATTCCCTTTTACATGTTTGGCCAGAGACCTGTGAAGAACAGCTCCAGTGCAGAGACCTCTGCAGCTCCAGTGTAATATAGCTGTTTTTAAAGACACATTCCTATGTTTAAAGTCCTATGAGAATCATGCCCTTTTTTGGTTTCTGTGTGCATCCTTTCACAAAGCAAAACTACTTAATTATGCACTCCTCTGTTATATCTCTTTTCACAGGAGAGATAACAGAGAAAGGGAGATTTCCCCCCCCCCCTCCAGTATCATAATCTATAACCCATGGGTCATCCCATGAAGTTGAATGGTGGGAAATTCAGGACAAATCAAAGGAAGTACTTTAGAGTTTAAGGTTTTTTGTAAACATCCAACATATTGTTGTATTTTGTGTGCCAGAACTGTAAACACCAAAGGGTCCAAATCAAGGTGTTACTTAGAACCAGGGTAGACAGACTTGAGATCTACTCTGTTTTTTCATTAAAATGATCAAGGGGCTGAACAATTGCCCTATGAGGAAAGGTTACAACACTTGGGACTGTTGAGAAAAAGAAAGTGAGGGGACACCAGATAGAGGTGTACAAAATTATGTATGTTGTGGTGAAAGTGGATTGGGGGCTATTTTTCTCCCTCTCTCATAATATTAGAACCCAGAGTCATCCCATGAAGCTGATTGGTGGAAGCTTCAGGACAGATAAAAGGAAGTACTTCTTCACACAGAGCATAGTTAATTCACTTCTGCAAGATGTAGTGTTGGTCACCAACTTGGATGTCTTTAAAAGAGGATTACACAAATTATGGAAGATAAGGCTATATTACTACCAGATTCAGAGGCAGGATCTCTCTCTATACAAGTTTCAGGGAAACACAAGTGGGAGGGTGCTAATGCACTCATGTCCTACTTATGAGCTTCCCACAAGCAACGGGTTGACGATTGTGGGAACAGAATGGCGGGTTAGATAGGTCTTTGGTCTCATCAAGGCAGGCTCTTCTCATGTTCTTAAGATTATATTGATAGAAACCACAGAGTGCTGAGATCCACCTGCTTTCCTGGTCTAGGCTGACCCTAGACCAAATGGTACCCTAGATGCCCTAGTGTCTGGTCATCAACATTGACACAACTCTGGTCATGCAAGTCAGTACTGCCAATTTGAAAAGTAAAGATGCATTGCTCTATTTATTTCAGCTATTGTGGACATAGTTGAGTAGATACCCTGTTATATCTACCAACACCATCAAAACCACCACCACCACCACCTGCCAAGCCCAGCACCCTCTAAGCTGTCACCTGGATTGCCTGCTGGGAAGTTATGCTCAACCACTTTCTGCTGCTGCCTGAGTCTCGCCTTTACTATTTAGGCCCCACAGCACCACGGTCCACCAACCTGGCCTCCAGATAACTTCTTGATACTGCTGCCATCAGTACCTTCTCAGGTACACCCACAGACCACACCAGTAGATAGAATTAACAAGAATTTATTAATAAGAAATTGCGTGTCAACAAGCTTAATGGGTACTTCAGTTCAATTGCATAGCAGTTACAAGTACAAAGCTTAGTAGTTTCTCTCAGTACACTCTTAAATGGTTTCAAGCTGTTTCTTATCTAAACATCTATTCTCTAAAACATTATCTCGATCTCTCAATCAAACACTCTTCTCATCTAATAATCCTGCTTCAGACTCTCTCTCTCTCTCAATGCTCTCAATTCTCTTAAATCCCTTTCAACGTCTCTCTCAAAAATCCCCCTCAAATCTCCCCCCAATCAACCTTGTCAACTCTCTCTGTCAGACACATATATACACACTCCACTCGCTCTCTAGCTCCTCCCACTGTTACACAGCTAGCTAATCCAGGCACTCCCCTACAACCAGACAGTCACTCTATACTTACCAAGTCCTATAATCACAAACAGTAAGTACATTTCTGCCTAGTTATTTACTTTACCTGTTATTGTTCTTAACCCTTTTTAAAGATATAAACAAATGCATATCACAAACAATAAACTTTGCAATATATTTACAACCACAAACAGTAGAACACCACACCTGCCCTAAATGCAACCATGCTCCTGGGTTAGTTGTTGTTGTTTTTAAAGGACTTTCTCCCCTCTTGCTCTTGTCTCACCTCTTAATCTTGGCCAAGATACCTTTCCTCCTGAAGTCTTCTTCAATAGACCTGGAAATCTCCCAGACCCATATCAATTATCAAACTACCCTCTCTCTACCCTGAGTAGAGAGTTGGTCATCTGAATTATCCTACCAAGCACATGTCTACACTTAAGGGTGTAGAGGGAGGGAGTGTGGAGGATCACGGACTTACCTACTTCTGTGATCCTCCCCAGATGTCTACACCACCGTGCAACATCCTGGAAGGAAAGAGGAATGTTGCGGGCATTGCAGACACCATTTTTTTTTAAAAAAAAGCAAGAGGAGCTGTGTGGCCCCAATGTGCCCCAAAAGCTAAGTTTTTTTTTTAAAAAAAACCCTGCTCCCAACCACCCCTGCCAACCTGGGGAAGGCAAAATTGCTTCCCCCCCCCCCCCGTGGGCATGGAGCCACCCCGCACAGCTCTATGCCCGTTTTACAACCCAGGACGGTGGAAAAACTGGGATATCCCCGGTTTCCACTGTCCTGAGGTTATCCCGGGGTCATCCCTGGTTGCCCCCAGGGTCTCCTGTGTATCATGTGGATGCACATGGATGACCTAGGGTCAACCCCAGGATAAATCCAGTGTGATAAATCCAGGATTTATCAGGTGAAAATGTGTGCTAAAACACGCATCTGTATCCACCCTTGTATTGCACTGTACTAGGATGTGGAGCAGGAGCCGGAGTAGGCTTGCTGGACATTTTCTTTGTTTTAATTGGATGGTTTTGCTTTGTCAGCTTATGGGCTAATGACATTTGATCCTAGTGTGATGTGATGTCTCCAGTCAGAATTGATGGTTGATGTTTTGTATCAAATTTATTGTTGTTCACACAAACTTCTCATATCAATGTATTTAGTACTAAAGAATGAGAACATTGGCAAAATCCATTGCTATCACTCATTATGGAAATAAACTATTCACACGATCCACCACCATACCTTTCTTGGATGGATTTGAGCATGAATTACTCCTTTCTCCATGCTGCTATGCTTATCCAAAGCCTGGAGATTCATATTCTCCTCACACATCCCGAAGTAGCAAGAGAATGTGCATCTGGATGTAAGCAGATGTAATGGACAGGGAAGGGGGATCCTGTGCATATTATTTCCATGCCAAGGCTCACCAATGGATCGTGCCATTGCCCTCTCACCAATGCACCACTGTGAGAAGTTGGTGTAATCCAATCAATTTGGTGTTGGTGTTGCACCAACCAACGTGATGCAAATATAAACCAAGATCCTGACTTGGAGACATTCTCACCCATAGTTCTTTCAATCACTGAGCTTAAAATAACCAAAATAAAAACATTAAATCAATAGAAGTAATTGAATAGTCTAAGATTCTCACATACAATGGTAAGTGGAAGAATACCAGTTGTACTAAATCCATTCTGTTGAGGACAATGGGCCCTCAGCCAATGTCTAAACATCAATTCTCATTGTAAAAGGTTATGGCATCCATAGCCCTTATTGAAAAACTGGCTTGTTTCCCAGTTATCTAATACAACCCAATAACATTGATCAATATATGTTTACATTTGCAAGCATTCTGATTCTTTCCAGAGATGACAGCCAGAAAGGAAAAATACCATTCTAAAATACTAAGGACAATACCAAGTTCATTCTCACAATTACCAGGAGCACCTTTTTTACTCATCATAGCAGGATGATATATCATGGTCTTGTTACCTACCTCAAAGGTTGAGAAAGGACTTTTAGGTGGAAGTATGTAGATCATCCAGTTGTTTTGGATTACCACAACCATCATCCCTGAGCCATTGACTATGCTGGCTGCAGTGAAGGTAGCAGTACAGAGTTTATAACTTGTCTTTAAACTTTGGGGTGGGGGTGGGAGGAAGAATATAATTTCAGCTGCATATTTCTCAATGTAACTATCATCACATCATCAAGCAAACAAGACCTGGCAATGTACAGAACTTTAAGTGCACATAAATTATAATTGGCTTGATGGATTGATTATGTCTTAATTATGTTGATTATGTCTATTAAAATCCTTTGGCTTCTGATGTTATTTTTCCTTGCGTACACTATAATTGGAACTCTCTAAAACCTAGGTTTAACAAACTATGTTGTTCTTTTGCTGAAAAGTTATCCTTACAGATTGATCTAAAAACAATTACTAGGTTCTGATGGTTACTTTTTCCAAGAAGGTAATTTAAAGGAACACGAATATCAAGCTTAGCAAAAATTCTGTTCAGAGCAACCTAATTTTGAGTGTCCTTAATTTGGGATGGGGGTGGTACGGAAGAGAAACACAAATATTATCTATTTTTATCATTAAAATATGGTTTTCTTTGATTTTCTCATCTGCTTCACCCTCCCCACTTTTATCCGTTACATAAACATCTATAGTGTATCAGTATCATCCTTAAAGCAATGCCAATTGAGTTCTAGCAGATGGATCATAATGGCTTGGAAGGGAAGAGAGAAAGACTTTTAAACCCCACTCACCCCCAGTCCATGGCAAACTCCACCAAGCCATATGTAAGGAGTTCAAATGGCAATGGTGGCTTGGGTGCATAGAGAGGTGAGCGCAGAGAGGAATTTAATAATTACTTTAGCTGTTTTCATCTACTCATAACAGGGAGATTAGCATGACCAAGACACAGAAGTGAACCACCTGTTATATATGAAAATGCCCATTATCGGGGGGGGGGGGAGTTATGTGTGGACCATATATTACTGGGATTTGTGGGGTTGAAGATGCACTCTGGGCACAGAGCTGCACTGTACCTCCAACATAGGGTTGCTGTTGGTGAATGCCAGGCTACATGATGTTAAGGTGGTTGGCAGGCAGATATTTTGCATTTTTAAAATGATGAGTTATAGGCCAATCCATTCATCCATCCATGAATCTAGCTACCCAGTATTGTCCCCAAAGGCAATCTGGAGCAATTTTTTAATATGGAAAGAAATGAAAGATAGTTCCTGGGACATTGTGGAAGGAGAGGAGGGGAACTATTCCCTTCCCCCCTTTTTATCCCAATGTCTCCAAATTGTGTCCTAAATTACAATCCAGAACCCCCCAGGCTCTGTATTGTGCGTGTGTGTCCACTAGAGTGTGATAGAAGACTGTAATGAGAAGTTATGAACTTGTTTTTTTATATATAATGATTTATAGACACCTCTTTCCAGTACTATTCAGTAGTACAACATGAGTGTTCTTTTCTGAGAAGAGCTGTAATTCCCTCACCTCTGATTGGTACCATATTCCTTGGCTGCTTGCATTCTCCTGCTGAGGACTTGATTAAATGAAACTATATGTAAACAAAGCACATAATTCACAGGGAGAAAACTGAATGTCATTCTAAATTAAATGCTTGGGTAGCCTGACTGTGGTGACACTTGAACTACTGTTGAGTGATGAAAAGAGTCAGTGTCCTGCAAAATGGCAAAGAATTTAGGGTTCCAACCCACTCACCTCTGTTCCTCACTAGTATTTTAAAAAATAATGAATTCTTTAGGGAGGTGAAAAGGGAGGTTACTCAATCTCATTCAACAGCACAGAATGACAAGATAATGTCATTTAAGTCCCATTTCTTTCAATGGGTCTGCACACAATATGAGTAAGACTGGAGCCAACCCATTAAAATTTGGTGAAGTGTGTGGCTATCTATAATAGTGCAAAACCTGGGATGGAGAACATAACTACATAAGAAGAGCCATGCTTGCTGGATTCGATCAAAGTCCTATCTTGTCCAGCATTCTATTTCCACAGTGGTCAGCCAGATGCCTATGGGAAGTCCACAAGCAGGACTTGAGTCAATAACACCCTTCCACTCATGTTCCCCAGCAAATGGTGTTGCTTCTGATAATGGAGGTAACATACAGACTTCATAACTGGTAGTCATTGGTAGCCTAGTCCTACATGAATTTGTCTAACCCTCTTTTAAAGCCATTCAAGTTCGGGCCATCACTATATCTTGTGGTAACAAATTAAGATAGCTTAGGTGAACTATGTCCTGTGTGAAGAAATAACTCCCTTTATCTGTCCTGCATTTCTCATCATTTAGCTTTATTGGACGACCCTAGGTTCTTGAATTATGAGACTGGGAGAAAAATCTCCCCTTATCCACTTTCTTCACACAATGCATAATTTAATACACCTCTATCAACTATGGACTGGTTGACCGTTGGATGCATGACTGATTTAATTAGTGCCATGGCTCAGTTGTACACTAGATATACAATCTCAAATGTTTTGCACAGTAGAGTGGTTAGATCATAGTTTAGCAGCATATTTACAGTTCTTGGGGCTCAGTTGGTATATTCTCTTTGCCTGCTTCAAGATATTCTTTGCCTACTTCAGATTATTCTTTGCTAAGAGGAACAGATTATTTATTTGTTTAATGGAGGGGTGGGGAACCTCTTTCAACCAAACTGAAATTTGTGGACACTTTGGGGGCCTGCGTTCCAGTGGTGGGTGGGCCAGATGCAAATGGGTGGGGATAAAGGAAAAATGAGTGGAGCCAAAAGCAAAACAAAACCTAGCACATTTTAACTTAAAGTCAGTAATCAAGCCTTAGGAGAGGCATTTCAACCTTTTCGGGTGGAGAAAAAAAACTACACAAAACCCAGAAAACCACTAAACAACCAGTGGTTGGGACAAAGATGGGGGGCAAATTTGCCCCCTGAACCTGAGGTTCCTCACTCCCTGGTTTAATGGACATATTCTGAATGTTGGCATGAATTTCAAGGCAGCTAACTATCAAATTAGATAAAGCAACAAATACGTCATTAAAACAGCCACAGTAAAAAAACAAACGAAAAAAAACCAAAAACAAAACAGCAGCAGACAGCTTAAAATCCGTCAAACAAACCAGGATCTAGTAAGAACAAAATATAAAAAATGGGATGGGGGAGTGAATATCCTAAAGTCCAAATCAACTACCAATAAAAACCTGAGATTATAAAGACATTATAATACATTTCTGTACTGGAATGCCATTTTCTGCTCATGTTCAGTCTGCAGACATCCAAACAGTCCCAAAATTTAGATTTGCCCAGCTGGTTTATAAGGCATCATTTACCAACAGATGATCGCAAATGCTATTGCATTTGCATTGTCTTCTGAAGTCCAATCTACAATGTAAGAGAGAATCTAAAAAACACAATATGGTAATAGGCTTATTAGGACCAACCAAAATGTTACAAAGCTGTGAGCAAGCTTTTCCATTCTCTTTTGCATTCCCTTCAGTCTAATTGGTTTTGGTTTTGGCTGGTTTTTTAGAAAGTGGAATACAACAAGAATGATGAAATTGGCTTCTTATATATGTTCTAGAGAAAATCAGATGTTTGAAGATACCTTTGTTAAAAGATGCATGCTATTACCTTTTGGAATGATAAATATAATGATGATTTGCACCCTCTCTCTTTATTTAATATATTATTTTACAGGTATATCATTACACACACACACACTGGTATTTGCTGAATAAAAATCTTTTTGAAAAAAAGTATTTTTGATACAAGTATTTATAAAAGCTGCATATGGCAACCCCATCTTAGAAGAGACATTCCCATGTGACACATTCATGAGTAATTTAAAAACAGTAGTTCTTTAGAACTATTATTTTTCTCATATGCAAGACTCTGCAAATGTAATTGATTAATCAGTCAACTGAAAGCAGTGCAATTTAATGCATATTTATTCAGAAGCAAGTTCTACTATGTTCACCAGGTAGTGTGCACAAAAGATTGCAGCCTCAAACTCATCAGATTAATCAACTACGTTTTCTTTAACCTTGTAAAATTAATACCACTATGTCAGTAAACTACTAAGATGGATAGGACTGATAATGTTGATTCTATGATTTCAGGGTGTGTGTTTTTTATTCCACAAAGAAAGATTTCAGGTCCTCTGAGGTATTGTTCATATTATAACAAGCAAATTAAATTTCGTTAAGCAATCTCAATAACTAAGTGTGAATATTTTTTTCTGAAATAATAATTGTTAATAAAATGGCAGTGAAACAAACTAACCATTGACAGATGTAGGAGTTAATTAGCATCCTAGGTTGGTCCTGAAAGTTTGCCAGTACATGCTGTCTTTGCAAGTGTATCAATTTCAGAATGACAGTTGCCCCATTTAAGTGTTGTTGTTGTTGTTGTTGTTGTTGTTTTTATCCTGGGTACCTTTGGCATTTCTAGATGAGGCTTTTCTTCCTGGAACTGTACTGCTGTTTCTGCTCCCTCTTCTGCTCCCTTTACACTAGCTGGTTTTATCCCAGAACTTCCTGTTTCTTTTCTTTACATGGAGAGGCAGCCCCTCTCCTGAGCAGCGGCACTGTTGCAAGTCAAGCCTTTATACGAACCATTTGACTCTCGCATTTACACCTGTGGTTCACATCCATTTCCCTCCCTCTAGCTGGTTATTGGTCACCCTGTTGTGATTGACACAGCTTTCAAGGATGAGCAATCGGGTAGCTGAGCCTCACTGTAAAAAAAACTACCCAGGTCTCTAAACTCAGGAGGGAAATCTCATGTACCCAGAGGTAATGCAAGTGGAAGGAAACTGACAAATTCATATTCAAGATCTAAGCGGTGTGTGTGTGTCCACATGTGGACATCTCAGGTGCTATATACCCAAAGGAATCAATGTTCCAATGGCTGCTGCAGAGTTGTTCGGTATTTTAGGCTGCCTCTACATGAGACGTTTAAAGCTCTTTGAAGTCTCATTAAAATTTTTACCTCTACAAGAGCAGAGCGTAAATCGGGAGTTGAGGCGCGTTATCTATTCGATTATGCGCATTATCAAATGCGCATTAAATAGCGAGTTTTATTTTCCTCCGGCCGTTAAAGCGCATTTGGCCTATGTGAACAAGCGATTCTCCGCATTAACTACTTGTAAAGCGCATTTCAAACAACCGGTAAGGCTACCAGTTGTGCGCTCAATTACAAGCATTTACGATAAAGCGCTTCTGCGATTATGCGCATAATTGGCTAACCAGGCATCAAACGGAACCCATCTAGAGGGGGTCTCTGTCTCCCCACAAATGTTGAGGAGATCAAGGCCTGACAAGAAACACCACAGCCCTGGCAGGCATGTGGAGCAGCAGCAGCAGCAGCAGCGAGAGAAACAACGTGCTCCACATTCTCAGCCATGCCATTCTATCATTGTTCAGCAATGGCTGACCTGCTGACCTGCCGGCGAAACTGCAAATGGCAGAGGCGGAAGGCAGAAGTGCCGGGAATGGGGAGGTGACACCCCACCCCATCATTGTCACAGCCAGATAACCACACCCCTCAGTTCAGCTCACATAAACCAATATGGCAACAATACCTGGGCAGGCAATAGCGGTCTGATGGCGTGAGTAGAGAAAAAATACTGCATTTTCCCTGGCTTAAAATAAAACGAGTTACAGGAGGGGAAATCTCAGGAAAAGAATAGTACATTCCATGCCTGAGAAATGTCAATTGCACCACAAAGTCATCATTTGGAGAAGCCCTTAGAAGCATTTAAAGCATATGAATGTATATAGGTTTACTCACAGAACCTTAATTTTAATCAAAGACAATTGTTCTTGCTTCTAATAAACACATTTTATTTTTCCAAGAAATATAGAATGGTGTTGATTGACCATGTAAAAAAGCAGGCTCTCATGGTAGAGTGCATGGGTTAAAATGTAGGACAGTCTGTTCCAAGCAATGATGAAGCTTATTGGGAAAGTGATCATTCTTTCACTTTAATCCGACATGGTTGTTGTGTGACAGCAAATGTAGACCACCTCACACCAGTCTTCCCCAACCTGGCACCCTCCAGATGCGTTGGATGGATCGCCTGTCCCAACATGAACCTACCCATATACTAAGCCTATCATCTAAGGTCCTCCTCCAGGAGCCTACTCAGAGGGAGGCTTAGAAGATGGCAACAAGGAAGAGGGCCTTCTTTGTGGTAGCCCTCCAATTATGGAATTATCTCCTCTAAAAGGCCCACCTGTTAACAACATCACTATCTTTTCGGTACCAGGTCAAGACTTTTCTCTTTTCCCAGGCATTTAGCAGCATGTGCTGAGATTTTAATCAATCCCAGATCTGTTTTTTAGGTTTGCCTGATTGCTCAAAGTTGTTTTAGATGTATGTTGTCTTTGTGTATATTTACTGTTGTATGTTTTTATGGTTTTAAATTCTGTATATTGTTTTTATTGTTTTAATCTTTTGAAACCTGCCCAGAGACCTTCAGCTCTGGGGCAGTATAGAAATAATAATAATAATAATAATAATAATAATAATAATAATAACTGCAACATCATGCTGCTGGGGTGATATGACTGTGTCCTCCAGATGTGTAGTCCAACACATCTGGAGGACACCAGGTTGGGGAAGCTGGATTGTACACTGGAAAAAGCAACACAGGGACACATGCTGCAGAAGAAAAATATTTCCCACATCACTGTTGCCTTTCCTCTTTGCATAGATTTTTTAACGTTAGAATCAAATCAATGTCAAATGATTTTTGTCCTTACAAGAAGACAGGGCTTCTGCATCTTTTGCTTCCCTTGAGATATATGTTTAAAAGTTCATAGACATGCAGCCAAAAGGTCATATTCTCTCTGTCTCTTTGGCTCAAAGATAAACAAGTCAGGGAAACAGCAGATGACGAGGTGAATGTCCTATTGCTTTGATATATGAACAGTGGTGTTATCAGCATCTTTTGACAACACAAAATGAAACCTGAGGATGTTTGTTTTCATTTTACTATCAATGTAATTTATGATCCACTAAACACACTTTTACTGATTTATGATGCATTGATCCAAAATTTGTATACATATCTTTTGCTAAATCCTATTAAAAATACCCTTTGCTAAATGCAAACTCAACCCATCTTGAACTTTTAAACCAGTTTAAGTCTGTGGTGTAGATCAACCTTGAAGCAGTGCAGGTTATACCATGTTTTAATGAGACGAGCAAGGAAGGAAATCAAGTGCTACTTAAAAGGGGAGATGCAAAAAGATTTTGTTTTAGTTCATTTGTACAGGCAGCAGTTAGTTGGGTCTGGGTGGCAAAGGGTAGGGAATAAATAGGACACACAGACTTAGCTGGGATAATAATTTGCCACAACTTAATTGATTTTCACTTGAATAGACTTGGTGGTGGCATTGGGCATGAATCCTGTTATTGGCTAGCCTGACTGATGTTGGATTGCTCTTTCCTAGCCAACATGCCAGGAGTGCTGGTGGTGGATGACAGGGCCAGAGGCTCACCATGGTGCAGACTGCTAATCTGAACTCCTTTCCATAACACTGGATGTAGCCAGCTCACAGCCCCCATGTTGGGCTGATCTAGGTGCCATGTCCCTGAAATCCCTCATGGGAATCCGCACCATGGGGAAGCAGGGAATCCAATCCTGCTCCTCCTCCCCAAGTCGAGCATCACTGATTCTCCCATCGTAACAACACAAGAAGAGCCATGCGGGATCAGACCAAAGATCCATCTAGTCCAGCATTCTGTTCACAAAGTGGTCAACCAGCTGCCCTCGGGAAACCTACAAACAGGACATGAATGCAACAACACCCACCCACCCATGTTCCCCAGCAACTGGTGTACATAGGCTTACTGCCTCTGATACCAGAGGTAGCACATACCCATCAGGACTAGTAGCCATTGATTGCCTTCTCCAAGCATTTGTCTACCCCCCCTTTTAAAGCCATCCAAATTGGTGGCCATCATTACATCTTGTGGAAGTGAATTCCATAGTTTAACTATGTGCCGTGTGAAGAACTACTTCCTTTTATCTGTCCTGAAGCTTCCACCAATCAGCTTCATGGGATGAGCCCGGGTTCTAGTATTATGACGGAAAGAAAAAATGTCTCCCTATCCACATACTCCACACCATGCATAATTTTGTACACTTCTATCATGTCTCCCCTTATTTACCATTTTTCCAAGCTCAACAATCCTAACTGTTGTAACCTTCCCTTCTGGGGAGTTGATCCAGCTTCTCAATCGTTTTAGTTGCCCTTTTCAAAGAAGAAATTTGGTGCTTATAATAGGGTTATAGAGTTGGAGTTTTGCATGAAATGGATACATAACTTATTCAACTGCAGGTTCACCATCTTGGGGCACATTTTCACTGCTAAGCAGCTGTTATCAAAATACATCATCACATCAGTGTCTTAGAGTAGATATGCATATATATATCACTGAGAATAATCTCAAAATGCCCAAGAGTCACAAGATATTACCTATTAATGCTACCTGAGAGCCAATTTACACTCTAGCTTTGTAATGTTTCATAAGGGTTACGAAAACTCTTTGGGCCACATGATGCACTCCCTTGAACGATGTATATCCAAGTTTTTTTAAAAACTCACTTCAGCTATATACAACGGTTTTTACTTTTAATAAATTGTTTTAAGTAAAATAATGTGTCCTTTCTTACTGTTTGTGATTTGTGGGGGCAGTGCTTCATTTACCGGCGGCCAAATGCTTACAAGTTGATTGGTGGGGAAGAAAGAGGGTCTAAGGAGGAAGTGGGCGAGTGAACTACAGCACCCACAATGCTTAGCCCTATACTCATTGAAAGCTAAGGAATGAAAGGGGAACTAAGGAGGAAGTGGGCGACTGAACTACAGTGTCCACAATGCTTTGCCCTAAATTCATTGTAAAAATGAAACAGAAAGAGACGGACAGAAGAGTGTGAGACTGCAAACACCACTTTGAAGACTGAAGACTGAGTACTCCTGTAACGTGAGTACTCCTTAATGTGGCCTAAGACATTTTAGAACGCACCTATTTGGAACGTTTTAAAATACTATTTAAAACATTCCAAGGTACAGTGTAGATAGGCTCTAAGAACTTATGACTGAAAATAAAGGAGGAAAAATAATCCACAGCAATTTGCTTATAATTCTGGATTCATCCACTGTGTTTCCCAGAAAAACATGTTTTGGTTATGTGACAGCAACTCATGGACATCAAGCAAGAAGAGGTGGATAAGTGGGTGTTAATCATATGGTGAAATGAATGGGACAATCTATTTTGCTAAATCAATCATAATGGAATGATACATATTTATTTGGTCTGTACTGTACTTCAGCCAACAGCAGCATCACAGATCAATCTTCCTTATAAAGTTCAATAAGTAACCTAAGCCAGCATTTTAAAAGCCTGTATCTTTGTGAATTGAGTCTTTCCCTGATGCAACAGTTGTTTTTGTAACATCCATCCTTTCCCATGATATATTGTCACTGTTTATTCTCTATAAACTTTCGAACAATCACATCTGCATTCTAAAGAATTGCAGGAATATGGAGTGTGGGAAATAACGAGGCGGACACAAAGTTGGGATTTAAACTGGGCCACATTTATTAATAGATCTGCAGAAAGGGTAAACCTAAGTGGGCATTTTCTCTAATCTGGCTTCATGCTGTTGTTCTATTGGGCGAGACATTCACGGCCTGACAGTGGTGTCTCAACGCTTGCCATCTCCCAGGCTTCGCCTTTTAGGGTAGGGAGACCTTCCATTTCACCCCCCCTCGTGCCGCAGGGCTCTGAGTGAGACAGGTTGGCCTCAAAGGTAACCCTTATCACCGCCAGCTGGTCCATGGGGCTCGCAGCTGGGGAGCCTCAGGCATTATCCATCACCACAATGGTGCCTCTGAATGCTCACCGACCCTAACCCGCTTAAAATGCCCGCACATACCTGCCTATCAGCAAATGCAACCAAATTGCTAATAATGCAAATCAACCTAATTATTTCTCCCTGCCTGTCTTACAGTGTGATGTAGGCAAAAAAACTAATAAACAATGACAGATTATGAGCAAACAATTCCTACTCGCCCTCCGAAAGGACGACCAGCAAGCCCACACTGCCTACAGGGAGGGAGGGAGGGAGCCTCACTTCAAACAGGAGGAGAGGAGGGACGAAAGCCAATATATGGGCTCCTATTCCCCCTCCTCTCTCCAGTGGTGCCACAGGGAGGCCACCTATGGTGTGCCTTCCTGCCTTGTCTCCCACCCCCACCCCCAATAGCCTCCCCACGTCCAGGCTGTACCGGGTATGGAAGTAAGGCATTAGCTGACAGACTAAGAAGAAACAGCTATTAGGCTATTAAGGAATATTACAGTTTTTGATGGCAGCTATCAAAGAAATTAAATATGTTAACTGTTATGTTATATTTTGGTATGTTAATAGAAATTGTTTTCAGTTATTTTATATTTTGTATGTTTTTTTTAAAAAAATGTAAGTTGCCTTGGGCGAGTAAGAAATTTAAGTAATCATCAATTTCATCACCCCCCCCACCACAACAAAAGAACTTTTATGCTGATTCTCCTATTCTAAATATTTGTGCCAGTGTCCCTGACTGCAGTGCTGATATGATGTTATTATTTGGAACAGGGTGAAGTGTTGAAGTACCTCTGAAGCCTCTAGAACTAACACAGGAAATGGTGATTTAAATGGAACCTCTGAACACCAGATAGTTTTTGTATGTTGTCTGTTTTTATGGTTTAAAATTTTGTATATTGATTTTTAATGTCTAATGTCTAATCTTTTGTAAACTGCCTAGAGAGCTTTGGCTATGGGGCAGTATAGGAATAATAATAAACGAGGGAAATCAATAGCCAAAACTAGAGCCTTCATGTCCTGCTTGTGTGCTTCCTACAGTCATGTGGGTGGATACCATTGGAAACGTAATGCTGGCCTAGATGGGCCATTGGTCTCTCCTTATGTTCATATGCACATGCAACTGCAAGATAGCTGCCAACATTTTGAAGTACGTGTTTTTAACCACCTTTTCATTTGGAGAAGCCCCGCAGAATAAACATGCACTTACTTGCTCTTTTGCATCCACCCAGCACTGGACATTGTTCTTTTTCAGCCTGTATCTAATTACAGAAGCCATCTACAAAAGGCTGCTTGTGGGTAAGTATCTTCAAAGCAGTAGCTGATTCCATGAGTATTTATGAATGTGGTCTTAAGTCTTCTACCACATTGCTATTATTCAAGTATAATATTCGTAAAATCTAGGAAACAAGCAATTGGCAATTGACAATAGTTGTAATTTCATTCACTTCACTGATATAAATCAGTCTAGCGGTTTGCACCCAGAGATTTGTAAGTATAAATATTGAGCAACTCATTAAAATCTGTTCTACAAGAGAAGGAGGAGTGTGTGTGTGTGTGTGTGTGTGTGAGAAACTCCGCTGCTAATGTAGAATATCTCAGTACACTTAAAGACATAGCTAATGCTTCAAAAAGCATTTTAATCAATAGCCCATTTCCCCTCATTGACATTTGTTGGGTACTGCACACAAGGTCCTAATCCAGGGACCTGAATTACACACACTACCCCAGATGTTAGAAACAAGGATCAAACAGATCTATCTATCATCATCTAGCTAGCTAGCTATCATCTATCTATCTATCCATTGTGTCATTTCCCAAGAATTTTATTTTTGCTAGAGGACAGTTCATTTTGCTGCTTTCTTGCCATCGCTGCCAAATTGCAACACATGGACCAGCTCTCCACTACACAGTAGTGGAACCAATTTGCTCTAAAGTAGTAATCTGATTTTCTTGTTATGGCTCCAAACTAATGCCTATCATTTGGACCAACAGTTTTCCATTCTAAAGAAGTTCAAAACTTATCTGGAAGCCAAAATATAACCCTGTTTTTAATTATTTTCCAGTAAGCTAAGTGTCCATACCAAGGAACTGAAAAATGCTTCTCTTTCTATAATTATATTTTAAACAATGGTCATGAAAAGCACGAGCTAACTTTATTTTTCTTTGTTTTCTTGCACAGTACCTATGTACGTGCTTTAGCCAGGTTCTTTCCTAGCCAGGTTACTGTGCATCTTTCTGTTTCCATTACAGCTTGTTGCTAATTTTGTATTCTTCTAGAACCTGTGTCAGGAGAACACTACCTTTGGGGATCCAATAAGATCTTCCAATCTCTTGATTCTCAACTTCAAAACATGTGGTCCCATTTTGAAGACAAGGATTTTTTAGGGGATGTCAAATAAAACCCTTAATTTGGATAGCACTGCAGGAAAATAGCTGGAATGGAAGGCTGTGGACACAATCATATTAATTCAGAAGCCACTCTAATTCCGTGAATATGATAGAATTGTAACCTGTCACATAATCTTAGGATCAGTGCATTCTGCAATCACTTGTGCCTAAAGGCAAAATTTAAACTGTATGCAGATAGCCTCCCCATGTGCTCAGTGAAGCAGGATCACACCTACTAGCCACTCCTTCTGATGCCTTCACGCCCCCTGGCCAGGCCCCCTGTGGCTGCTTTGTTAGCAGGGGTATAAATGGGCCCTGTGCACATACAGACAAATGCACATATTGCTCATCCCTGCAAGCAAAACCTCTTAGGAAAGAACCCTATGCATGTACATTTGTACATGTAAAGGACCTCTTTCAAACCACTATTCAGTGCGCAACTACTGAGTGTTATTGCCAGTGGCCTTTTACCCCCTCAGTTGTTCACTGAACATGAAGGTGAGCCGTCTGGCTGTCCATAGTTACAAGGGTGGTGATGGTGGTGGTGAAAAACACTGCCTACGTTATTAAAGGATTAACAGGCTGTATCCAACAGTTTTCCCAATGGAAAGGACACCTCCGGTGAATTTTGGTTTCTTTCAGTGTCTCATTTTTCTAATCTTAAGTTTGGTTTGTCTCAAGCTTTTGAGACTCCCCTCCTTAAGTTTGCATGAAAATTCATAAGCACTTTTGTGCACATCTCTCCTAATACATTTTTATATGAATATTGGCCTAATATACAATTTTTTTCCAAACAATTTTCCTAATATAATGCATTTCACACAGTTTTTGATTGGAGAACTCCATTACAAAATCTGGAGTAGTATGAATATTGAAGAATAACTGACTTTCATTTCACATTGTGGTTTGAAAGTGCAGAATTTGGACACTAAACAAATTTCTCCCCCATCCCAATGTCAGTGGCTTGGGTTTCACCTCTGATCTTCTGATAATGTTGGGAAATTGGAGACATGTGGAATGGGCCATGATACAGCTCCTTCCAAGCCAGTGCCACCAATTCTAGGAACTAAAGCAATACTAGAATGGAAAGAAATCACATATGATTTCTCCTCCTATGTGACTGCAGATTTGGGCATTTTATTTATTTATCAGATTTTTATATTAAATTTCAATGTGCAATTATCATGACTAAATAGTTCAGGAGCCAGACTTCAGCATCTCCCATGTCTCTACAAGTAACATTGGAAGAAGCCTAAAGTTACCCACTTGCCACCTCTCTTCTGTAGGAAGCTATTTGCAGGTTATCATTTACGTAACTATACATAGACTTTGTATTTGCTCATTGGCTAACTTTGAGGATGGGTGAAGAGAAAATAGCACAAAACCTAGTGGGGAGCCTGACCCACTTTCAGGAGGAATGGATTTCCTTTTTCCAGACTGAAATATTATTATTTGTTACCATTTCTGCAAGTGGGACCTGCAATAAAATATTGCCATGTGGGGTGCTTCTGTTCAGTGTTCTAGCTAGCCAGCCATGCCCAATCTTAGGATAGTTCTTCCATTCCTCCTTCCACCTGGTTTTTTCTCCCCCCCCCCCCCCGATCACACACAGTAGTTTAGCATCTTATGGCCAATGAGCATGCTCAAGCCTCATCTGGCTGTTTTGGGGTCTCTCCTGAGGATCCTCAACCATGCTTAAACAGCTACGGGTGTCTCCTGAATTAGCAATTCTTCTGCAGCAGTGGGGTCTGTTTGGCAGATTGTGCATTGCAGTTTTTGCAGATGGAATGGGCAGAGGGGGACAGGGAGTCTTAAAGAGAAGCACACCGGGGTACAGTCTCTCTCTCTCTCTCTGAATGTGATGCACAGTATAAATAAAACTATTATTAAAGATACACGTATTCCTCCTGCAGTCTCATCCAAAGGAAACATAATCCAAAGGAAACATAAACATAAACACTGCCAAAAGAACTTTGGGGAGCTCATAGCAATATTTTGTCTAGCTTCGGCTCCTTAAGGCCTGTGTAAACTTTTCTGTCTCCCTCCTCACGGGCTTTTTATTTTCCCCAGTTCCATAACTTCTGTGCCTGATTTATCCTTGGGTCTCTCTGTGTTTCCTTTACTGTCTCTTCCCAACAAGTTCCTGTATGTCAGTCTGCTGATGATTCTGTCATACTGCCTCTGAGCTCGCTTCCCCTTTACTCCCCTGACTTAAGTGGCCACTCTTCACTCAGATTGCATTCCTTATCAATATAGCTCCTCCTGTCTGGCTCACATGAGACAGTGTGAGGTTTTAGTCAGGGGCAAAACAGCCCTTTGCTGAGGGACAGTCCATAAAAATTCCACGCTCCCTGTATTTGTGGGAAGTAAGGAAGAGATGCACACCCAATTGGGATAAAACAGGCAGTAGTTTTATTACTAGGGGTGTGCATGGACCCAAAAAATCAGATCGGAATTGGAACCGGTGCCTCAGATCGGATCAGATTGGAGGCTTCCCGGTTCGGTTCGGAGCCGATTCCGATCCGAAAATCGGATGTCCAATTTTCAGATCGGACACCATTTTAGGTATTTTTGCCATAGGCTTACATTGGGGGAAATAAAGCTTTCCCCCAATGCAAGCCTATGGCGAAAACATGGGGGCGGGTGAGTGGGGACCTAACTCTCCCTCCCTCCCTGTCCCCCCCCCACTCATGCTCCTTACCTGCTGGGGCACCCGTTTCCATCCATTGCCGTCCGCTGCCGTCCACTGTTCCAATCTACTGAGAAACAGGCTTCGTGGTCTAGTTCTCAGTAGAGCACCAGATGATGACCACCTGGCGCTCTACTGAGAACTAGGCTGCGAAACCTGTTTCTCAGTAGATTGGAACAGCGGAAGGCAGCGGATGGAAGCTGGCACCCTGGCAGGTAAGTGGGGCCCTCCCCCTCCCCCCCCCACTTGCGCTCCTTACCTGCCGGAGACATCAACTGCCGTCCACTAGTCCCGTCTACTGAGAAGCAGGCTTCGCGGCCTGCCTCTAAGTAGCACACCGGATGATGATGTCACCCAGTGAGCTACTGAGAGGCATGCCGTGAAGCCTGTTTGTCAGTAGAAGTTACCAGCGGACGGCCCTGTGCAGGTAAGTGGGGACCTCCCTCCCCCTCCCCCCACTCACTCTCCTTACCTGCCGGTATCCTGCGCTGCTGTCTGCTGCTTTCGTACTACTGATAAACAGGCCTTGCAGCCTGTTTATCAGTAGTATGGAAGCAGCGGATGGCAGCGTGGGATACCGGCAGGTAACGGGGGACCTCCCCCTCCCTCCCCCTCCCCCCACTCACGCTCCTTACCTGCTGCCTCCTTGCTGCCATCCACTGCCACCCGCTGCTTCAGTACTATTGAGAAACAGGCCTTGAGGCCTGTTCCACAGTAGAGCGAGAGCGCGCCGAGTGATGATGTCACCCGGCACACCATCGCTCTATTGTGGAACAGGCCGCAAGGCCTGTTTCTCAGTAGTACGGAAGCAGTGGGCGGCAGCGAGGAGGCAGCAGGTAAGGAGCGTGAGTGGGGGGAGGGGGGAGGAGGTCCAAGGTCCGATCCTCCGATCTTTTCCAATCTGGATTGGGTCCTTTTGGATCGGATCGGATTAGATCGAGCGATCCAGCTGCGGGGGATCGGAATCGGATAATTGTATCGTGGATTGGACCCGATCTGCTGCACACCCCTATTCATTACCTTAAACTGTATTAACAGCCATTAAAACAAAACCAGTGAGAAGGAGAGGCATATTTTGAGTCTCTATACCTCTCTGTCCCACCACAAATGTTTCCCAGGCTGGTGGTCCAGTCCTGAGCTGACTGTCATGGACAAGTCTGCCCAGTCCACCCAGGCGGGCAGAGTGTCATCCAGGCAGCAGTTGCTCAAATCACTGCCTCCTGTATATCACCTGTTCCACCTAAAGGGAAATCATAAACCTCCTTGCTTGATTTCTAATCTGCCCTGTTGGTTTTGGGGGTTACCTACTTTCCCCCAGATTGTATTACTGAAGGCCTTGTCATCCATCACTGGTCCACCTGTCCAAGCTGCAATGAAAATAAGCCAATTAGCAAAAAACACCAATCAAACCACTCCTTAGTGAAGATGCAAAACAGGCCCAGCAACAGCCAATCAGGTAGGCATGAAAAAACTCCTTCCTTGTCCCTATAAATGGTGACTAGCACATTCAGACCATTCCAATATATCAAAGAGGTGAGCAGGACAGATTGCCTGCCTAACTCACACTATCAACCCATCAAGGTGTGAGTGTGTGGGAACCCTGTCCTGTTTCCTGCCTCTCAATCTAACTCCCATGATAACAGGCCACCTACCTCCATCACTGTGATGCTTAGCTGAAGCTAAGCCCCATAGCCTGCCTCTTGTCATCCCATAAACTATGCTGTCGAGGTGAGGAGTCCAACTCTCAAATCTGGAATGTTCATGAACTTCACACCATCTCAGCCAATAGGAACACACAAGTGGGATCTATACCAAAATACGTGCCATGCCCCTGCTAGAGGAATCCTCAGAGCAGGAAGCAGAGCCTCCAGAAACGAGGGAGACACCACATCAAGTACTGGCACCAGACCAGGAGGAGCCTGGGCCTTTGGGGGAGACGGTTCCAGATCCTTCCCTGAGAGGGGGAGGGGACTCTGACTCTAGAGCGGAAGTTGAGCAACCCCCTGACCCCCTGGAGCATCGTCGCCTCAAGCGACAAGCCAGTAGGCCTCCTGTAAGAAGGAGTGCTTGTCTGCAAAACTGGTCTCTTTGGGAGAAGGCAACTCCTCCTGAGTAGGGTTCTGGCCTTGTCTCCTGACCCTGCCTTCTTCCTGACCCTCTGTGCTATGACCTTGAACCTCTGCTTGACTCTGCTACTGGATTATGTATGTATTGGACTGCCTAACTATGCTTGACCACTCCTGCTTTGCCTGACAGGTTGCCGATGCCTTGACCCTGTGCCTGTTATCTGGACTACTTCTGCATTTGCTTGAACGTAAACCGTGTCTGCTGGAACATTGCTGGAACATTGGTCTGGGATGTTACTTGGCCTTGTAGTTAGCTGTATAACTAAGACTGTGACAGCCAATGCAGGACCTTAAGCAGTGTGGGATGCTCCTGTTCAGTCTTCCAGCTTGACAGTCATGCCCTTTTCTAAGATGCTGCCTTCCATTCTCCCTGCCACTCAATTCCACCCCCACAAGAGCCAGTCAGTATTCTGTGGCAACTGAGCCTGCTCAATTCTCGTTGGGGTTGTTTTATGGCATTTCTCCTGCTTAGCATGGTTTCCCTGAAAGTTTTTTGTGGTTCTTTAAGCGTTGGGTTTTCCCCAAGCCTACTGATACCTCCCTCTTGCTGCTATTTTGGCTATGTAATCCACACTCACCTCTGAACTCTGCAAATAGAAAGAATAATGGCTTCGCTGTTGCTACCCTAACTGTTGCAATCACAGCAACTGCCCACCCAATCCCATAGCAAATAATATAGATATTTGCTTTGCTGTACTAGGATTTCTATTTTGGAGGTCAAACCCCATAAGGAATTTTGCATGGAATTCAGTCTATAGCTGTAGAAGTGGAAGGCAACTCTAACAAGTTTCAGCTCGTTCCTTCAGAGATTATTAAATTTATCCTAGATACCAAAATGTTTGAGGACCAAAAATTAAATTGCCACTAAGAAAAGAGTGCTTTTTCAAAACAAGTAGTGCCATATAGCAATGGCAGCAGGTGAGGCATAGGGTTCATCAAAGACAAAGAGCTGAGCAGTATCTCTGACTCATAGAACTCCACCAAAATTATTCCTTTGAGCCAGCATTATCCTGCTCCAACAGTTACAAACCATTGTAGAGCATGTGAAATCCACCTCTTTACATGAACATTTCCATCACTTTAAGATCATGAGCGTTATTGGGTGTGTGTGTGTGTGTGTGAGAGAGAGAGAGAGAGAGAGAGAGAGATTCACAAGCCACACAAAAGCACTTATTTGGACCCACATTATTCTGTTCTAGCAACAACTACCATTGCACAGAGAGATCCTATTTAGACTAGGGTGACCAGATAAAATCCAGGTCAGGGCTCATGTAACTTTAAAAGTTGTAGAGAAAAGTTGCAGGGGCCCTGCCTTCTTTTGTATATGGTCACTCTAGTATAGTGTCTTCAACTTTAACTGTTGTGATGAAGAGGGAATTTCACCAGGAACTAATTGCATACAAATGACACTGGCTGAAATTCCCTTTTCTCTACAACTGTTAAAGTTACATGAGCCCTGACCTGGATTTTATCTGGTCACCCTAGTTCAGACACCATGCTAAACCATGGTGGTTAAGCATTTTGAGCTAAACATGATGGCTTAGTGTGTCATGTGAACCATTACTTAGCACATCGTGTGAACCATTCCTAACCATGGTGGCTACAAAACCATGGTTTAAACACACTCACTAACCATTGCTGCAAAAGGGTTAGCGAGCTAACCATGGTTTAGTGTGTTGACCCAGAATCAAGTTCCTTTAAGATCATGAGTGCAAACCAGTTAATCCTGTCCCCACAATATACCCCCGTAAAAATTTTGAGGTCCAGAGATTTTCTCTGCTGATATGTGTTCTTAAGGTATTGGATTAACACAATAATTTGGGTAGACAGTGGCTGAATTTGGACGACACAATAAGCAACTGGGGGGGGGGAACAATTGTCAGTTGTATTGACTATCGTGTCGTCCGAACGTTGCCATAATCAACTCAGCGCTGATCCTAATCCACACCACAGTTGATTATTTATTACCATGTTGTGTGGTGAGTACCCCCTAGATGAACAACTGTATTATTACCCCACCATTGACTATCGTGTCATCCGAATTCAGCCAGTCATCCGAATTCTTGTGCGAAACTTTTTAGGAGCTATTTTCAAAATGGCGAACAACTTCCTTTTGGTCGCTAGTTTTCGTCAACCACAGAAGTTACTATCTTGTGTTTGGTATCAAATTATAGGTTTTTGGGGTCCAATCCAATACTTCAAGATCACATATCAGCAGAGAAAATCTCTGGACCTCAAAATGTTTACGGGGGTATATTGTGGGGACTGGATCAAGCGTGGAAAAATCCCCACAGTGACACAAAATGATAATGATCATGATATCCCCAGAGTCACACAGAAAAGTAGTCCAGGCCAGGAGCAACTTATTGCAATAGGAGATACTGAGGCCAGACCTACACCAAGCAGGATATGATACTTTAAAAACATTTTGAAAACTGTATATGGAGGGTGTCCTGGGCCCCAACAGTTGCCACTACGGTTATAAACCATTTTAAAGCAGTAGTGTAGATCCTGCCTGAGAGAGATGACGATGATGATATCCCCAGACACAGAAGCATCTAAAATGCCATTAAACATGGCAAGTAAGTGAGTTCTGATGATCCAAGCATACATCTCAGTGAACCCCTCAAGCAACAGCAGAAATAAGTACTCACAGTATAAAAACTGAATCCATCCTATAAATGTCTGCTCTGAAGCAAAAGGACTGGATTACTCAGAATTAAGCATGTCCAGAAAATTCTGAGCTCCAAATATGCATCTCTTTACATGTGTGTCTGTACAGTCACCCCTCTCCAAAACTCCTCAAAAGTAAGCAGCACAATAAACACACAGACACAAAACCTCCATGATGATAGGTCTCTCACAAGTACAAAGGCTGGACAATTTGGGAGCAAGCACCACCAGAAGTTCTAAGCCTCTGAAATAGCCCAGTGATAGTTACCCCAGCCCCCTTATTCAAGCCACAAATGCATCGTCCGCAAGTAGCCAAGGACCAAGGTTTTAAATTAATGGAGGCATAGAGTACAAATCACACTTTTAAATCCCCCCTTCTCCTCAGTCCAGGAAAAAAAAAACCTGCTGAAGATGGGGAGATGAGTGAAGAGTTGTTGTTGTTTTGGTTGTTAAAATGGGGTGACCATATGGAAAGGAGGACAGGGCTCTTGTATCTTTAACAGTTGTATAAAACAGGGAAATTCAGCAGATGTCATTTATATGCATGCAGCACCTGATGAAATGTCCTCTTCATCACAACAGTTAAAGCTGCAGGAGCCCTGCCAAGTGTGACCAGATACAAAAGAGGGCAGGGCTCCTGCAGCTTTAACTGTTGTGATGAAGAGGGAATTTCACCAGATACTCCATGCATGCAAATGACACCTGCTGAAATTTCCTTTTCTATGCAACTGTTAAAGTTATAGGAGCCCTGTCCTCCTTTCCATATGGTCACCCTAGTTAAAAGGACTTTTCACAACAACAACAAAAGCAAACCATGAATGCCTTGCTCAGCATTCAAGCAGCAGCACTGGAAAGCCCCAAAGGAGGAAGTTCTCTAACAAGCTCTAACTGGCTTTTCAGAAACCTCTAGCAGCCAGAGAAGTTGTAAAAGACAGAACGGGATGAAAATGGTAAAATAAAGAGCGCACCCCCAGCCACCTCTTCACTGTAAGGTAAGCACAGAAGCTTTGCACACTGAGAAATGTCTCTGAAATTCTTAACATCCCTACAAAAGAGGCAGAAAAACAATTTCCTGTTACACGAAAGGGAAGGTATGGTTTCAGCACAACGCTACTGAACACCCTAAGCCTAAATTCTGTCCCTTAAAAGCCTTGAAAAACTTTTGTATTCGTCCAGATGGAGATGTTCGGAGGGACATCCCAGGCCAGGGTGTCTTTGAGCTTCATCAACTATCCCATGGGCATCAAACATTTCTGTTCTGTGTGGGGGGAAAAATGTGTTGCCCTTGATCTGAATAAATTCTCACAACCCACAGTAACCTGGGTAAATTGCTTCAAGGATGACAGTAAATTGCTAGTATTCCTATTTTACTTTCAATCCCACTCCTAATATGGAATGCACACATAACTCGGCTTGTTGTAAAACCTTAGTCCCTTTCATTAGCTTCTTGCTGGCATAATCATAAGGCTCCTGAGACTTGGCAATCACAGCTTTATATTACCTTGGGAGTTCTTTCAGTTCAGTCTTGTGGAACAATTATATGCAAGAGGAAATAATTCATGTTGAAGTTGTAAAATACTAGCAGGGAAACAACTGGTGGGTGCAGAGTTTTTGTGGGGGCAACCTCAAATTGTGAGTCATTAATTTGACCCTTCTATGTACCCAACACCAAAAAGACTTTTTGTGTCAGTCCTAAAGCTGAAGTAGATATCTGATGAAATAATATTGCACCATGAAATGATTTTTTTTATCAGATCTCTTTATATTTGTCATGATTTTTGCCAACTTCCTTTCTTTTGTAGAACATCAGGCAGCTGTAGGGTAAGTATAGTAATAATTCTAGGTTCATTTTTGACAAGTGTAGGATTTTGTGATGTGTTGGTGTGCAGTGTACACTTAAAGTCAAATGTCATCTGTTTTTGTTCTGCCTTAATCACAAATGTTACCTACCACAACTCTTCTGGGTTTCTTTGGTTTTGTAGAACAGACCAATCAATAGTTTGCTCAGGAACGAGCAGAAATTTGCCTGAATGGCTTTTGTTAGTGTCGAAAGGAGACAAATTTTGCACTGCTTTTGAAATATGTCTACAGAAGATATGTGAGTTTCTCTTTCAAAGAAGGGTATTGTGACTTATGAGGTCAGGGTAGTTCTATTACTGCCTATCCAGAAATGCTTTTGTGTAACACAGAGCTTGTCAATCAGTCTGTGTATTAGTTCCACATTTGTAAGAAACTGAGCAACAGTTTCTGTTATTCCTTTGTTTAGTTAGAATGCTTTCTGACCTAGATGTTCTTACCATGTCTACATACAATATATGACCACTGAGTACCATTCAGTGGCAGTACTGCAATAATGCTAACTATTCTCCCAACTTCACAGTTTAAATATGGAGTACTAGTACTAGAACCCAGGGTGATCCAATGTAGCTGAATGGTAGGACATTGAGGACAGGGAAATGGAAGTACTACTTCACACAGTGCAAAGTTAAACAAAAGAATCTGCTACCAGAAGATGTGGTGATGGCCACTAAATTGGATGAAATTAGACAATTTCATAAGGCTATCAACAGCTACTAGTCATAACGGCTATAGATTACCTCCTGTATGGGTGACACCAAAACTCTGAATACCACTTACTGGGGGTGGAATAAGTGATCAGGAGTGTGCTCTCAGACCTGCTTGTGGGCTTCCCATGGGCGTCTGGTTAGTCTTTGGTCTGATCCAGCTCTTTTTATGTTCTTATGATGGATGGCTAGACTGGCTTGGCCATGCATCTCCCTGGGATGATAATTTTAAAAAAAACCTGCTGTGCCAGAATCAGCCATTGAAGTCCCAACACTCATATGGCTTCCATTTCAGCATATATGGTACAATCTGCTGCCATAATGTCTGAACTGGGGATGCACTCCTGAGCTTTCTGTGATATCAGGGTTTGTGTAGGAGCATTTTCACTGTTCCCACTCCTGTCACTTGGAGGGCAGTGAAGGTTTTTGTATCCTTATGGAATGGAAGAGGGAAGCAAGAGAGGAATGAAAACATGCTTCAGTTGATTTGAACAGTTTCCCATCTAGTTGAAGTTTCATTTTCACTAAGAATATGCATAATGGTAAACCACAAATGCACTGATATACACAAAAGCTGAACCTAAGAAGCTGCAGCTACAGTTGCCTTTAGACACTCTTATTTTTAAGTGCACAATGCCATGAATGTATTTCTTCGAGGATGAAGCCAGAACAGCAGATGATGTAAAGGAATCCATTTGACAAACTCCGCTTTTGTGTAACAACCAAGTGGATTGTGAGGTTGATAGGTCAGCTATAATATGCTTTGCATATTTCTGTGACCTTTGTTAGTTTATCTCCATTGCTGAGTCTACTTAGTTCCCTGTTTAAACTCATCATTGGTTTTCATTCTTAGTAATTTTTAATCTAAGCATTCACTCAGGGTTTAAAAACTCATTCTAATTTCAGCCTTTAATTTCCTCTGCTATTAATTACCGTTGCTGCATTGTTCAGAGTAAGTACGTAATGGCTGCCTCCCTCTAAGGTCCTTTTCTTTTTATCTCAAACAAATTCTTTGAGATGTTAGTGCTATATGTATGTTTTCCACCTGAAAAGTGAATTACTATGGCTATTTGGTAGGAGAGATTTGTCCTCAAAAGAACTGACAAACCAACATCCTTTGCATTATGAATTGGTTGAGGAAGATCAGCTTTCAGATACTTCTCTGTATCTGAAATTGATAGAAATCTGTCAGATCTTAACAGATAATCAGTTGGAGGCTGGACTAGGGCATCTCTTCCATCACCAGAATCCCTGCTCTCTTTTTTTCCCAATTAGGCAACTGGAAGCTTCTTTACATATGGCACCTTTTAAATTTATATTTTATTTTACATAGAAACAATACAAATAAACAGAAACTTCCTCTCCCTGACAAGAGTATCATCAAAAAATATGGATAGCTGGGTCAAACAAAGGTTTACAGTGGCATAAAAACTCCCACCAGTTAAATATAAGTAGTGTTCCAGAGATCTCCATGTGTGGCTGGAGGTTGGTATCCATGTTCCTTTGTAACCACATAAGAAATAAAAGTAAACCAAGTTTTATAAAAAGTGGTGGTAGTTGTGTTGTTTCTTTGGTTCTGGGTTTCATTTGTTAATTTGTCCGTTATTATTATTATTATTATTATTATTGTTATTATTATATTTATACCCTGCCTTTTGCCCAATGCTGGGCCTCAAGGCAGCATTACAAAATTAAAACATATACAGTTAAAGCCATAAATAAGAGATATACAAAAGTTAAAAATAAATTAAATAGGTTTTAATATTAAAACATTCCAACATTTAAAATACATATTAAAATTTAAAATTAAAAGCCTTAAACCATAAATGGGATCCACGTTTTTCTCCAAAGGCCTGCCGGAATAAGAACGTTTTCGTGTGCCTCCGGAAACACATCAAGGAGGAAGCCAGTCTAGCTTCCCTGGAAAGTTTACTTTTGCTTACTTTCTTACAGGCCCCTTTCAAATGACTAAGTTGGCTGAGGCATGCTGGGACCTGTAGGCCTTTTTCCTGTCCAAATATGCATAGAATTGCGTCCTAAAGTATTCAAGAACATTAGGAAAGAGAACATATCTTTGTCTGAAGTCATCTGGCCTTCAGACTTTTTTAGACGCAATCTTTTTTGGGTCAGTGGGTACACTTGGAATTTTGAGGTTGGTGTGGAAACTCTCACAAAATGGCTGCCATGGGGGGGGGGGTGCTTGCCCCTTCAGAAAATGGCTACCATGATGGGCAGGGCTGGTCACAAAACACACACTTCCCAGAAGGCAAACTGGTGAGACAACCCCCCTCCCCGAAGAAGTAACCTGGCAGAGAAGTACAAGGCAGGGCTCCAAAACGCAAAAAAACCCCTCAAAAACATTGCGGAACCCAAATAAAGGTGGTGCTGGAGAGCAGTGCTTTGCTTTGCAGTATGCCAACCTCCAAGTTTAAACCACACACACACAACATAATTAAAAAACATCTTAAGAAATAAAGTATAAATCAGGAGGAGCAGGCACCAAGAAAGTCCCCAGCTTTAAAGGAAACGGGGAGTTCAGAATGCAGCAACATAAGTAGCTTCCTTTGGATGTCACTTCATCTGATTTAGCCCCATCAAGGCCTTTTGTCAGCAAGGAGTCTATTCAAGGGAAGAATCTTTTTTATTCAAGAACTTGGAGCTTACAGCTCTTTGTTCTGCCAAAACACCTCAGTGATGCCTCTTTCATATTCACATTCCATAGGGTGCTTTTAGGGTAGACTGAACCTGACAGAAATGTCCCAAGAGAACCATAGGTAAAGTCACCCTGTGCCTCTATGGCTGAAATCCTATTTGCACTTATTCAGGAATTAGTCCCATTGAACTGGATGGGACTTACTTCTGAGTAAATATGAATAAAGACAAAAGAGAGTTAATTTCACAGGTGTTTACATAGTAGACCCCATTTTGCATTACCCGATTTATAAGCTTCTTTGGGACGCAATACAGGGTGGTTATAATACTACTAGATCCTTTGAAATTCTGGCATTCCATGTCCTTTTCACAGCCACTTCCATCAAAGTGGTGACTGGTCAGCTGTGCCCTACTTCTTCTACAATATGCTGTCTTTTGCTATTACTTTGATGAAGAACATGTCTTTAAATGCATGAATATCTAATATTGGGTGGGTAATGAGATGTTTTTCAAGAGAAGATTTTTAAATTAACTTCCAGAAATTTGGTCTGTCCATTTTTCTGGGCTTATTTCAAAAACTATTTTCAATCCAGTCAGAGGTACTGTTGTGAGATAATAGGGAGAGCAAAATCCCCAAGTGCAAAATCCCCAACTGCAACACACAGACCTCAGTATGCAGCCCTTACAGAGCTCTCTGGATTGTAGCCTCAGTCTTGCATGGGAAGGTGGGTTATTCTTTAAAGGCCCCGCAACCAATAAAATATATAAAAATAAAGGCCTTTGATTTCACAGTAGATATGAAATTATGTACCAAATTTCCTTCTCCAGTTATCACTAACTCTTCAGTGGCAAATACCTTCAGATGGAAAATATTATTTCAAAATATTATTTCACTTATGTCAACAACAAAAAGAAAGAAACCTGCACACACATAATGTTGCTGTTATGGTACAAAGTATGTACTGGATAATAATTTGTTTATTCTATTTGGCAACGATCTAGAGAGAGAGAAAACCAAAAACAAATTCTTTTCCTTATTCTGTCTTTCTTTTTCTGTCAAGTTATACTTAGATACTGTGGAGGCTATAATAAGCAGTTAGTAGATACAATTCTGTGCTCACAGTGGGAACATGTTTCCAAGAATGATAACTGATGATTTATCACTGGAAGCAGTGAAGAAATAAAGGTTGGGGTTGGTCTTTTTCAGTTGGATTTCTGGGTCTGGGTCCTTTTGCCCCATGAACAAAATGTAAACCTAGTCAGAAAAAGTCAGAAACTGCCCCAGAAAAATGATCTCTGTACTTGTAAAAGCTGAACAACTTTGTTGATATCCATCATTGAAACACAGCATAGCATAAAGCACTGAACTGGAGCCAATTTGCATATTAGTTTTCTATGCAGTCTGCATAATCTATACAACATTGACAGGAATGAGATAGGGGTCAATTCACTAGGTATGCTGTTCTTGTTTTTCTCTGCGTATTATTATTGTTAATATTATTATCATCTCTCTTTTATTGCTCGTGGTGGGTTTTTTAGATGGACATGACGGGCTTTGCCAAGTCATAAGAACATAAAAAGTGCTATTCTAGATCAGACCGAGGGTCCATCTAGTCCAGCATTCTGTTCACACAGTGGCCAACAGCTGTTGGCCAGGGACCAACAAAGCAGGACATGGTGCAACAGCACCCTCCCACCCATGTTCCCTAGCAATTGGTACATATAGGCTTACTGCCTGGGATTCTGGAGGCAGCACATAACTATCAGGGTTAGTAGCCATTGATAAGCTTCTCCTCCAGGAATTTATCCAACCCCCTTTTAAAGCCATCCAAATTGAAGGCTGTCACTACATCACTGTCATGCTGCCTTTTACTGATTCAGGATTTTCCTGACTATTGAATATGATTTAAGTATGGCTGCTTTCTGGATGTTGCTGTGGATGTACTTTGGTAGGCCCAATTTCTGAAGGTATTATTATTATTATTATTATTATTATTATTATTATTATTATTAATTTCCCCATAAAATATAGTGTGGGAAGAGTCTAAATCAGTCCCTCAGACTTTAAAATCTGAAATCTGGGTTTCCTTTTACTTTCCTTTGATTTCTGAGCCATTTGAATGTTTTAGCATCATGTTTTCAAATGCTTCAACAACTGACGAAGTTAAAACCTAGAGGCAGAGGCAGAGTAGTGCAAGAATATAGTATGTTCGATTTAGATTAGAAAGACCTGTGTTCAAATCCCTTCCCAGGACACACAAAAGAAATTTACTCGATGCTAGCAGTGACAGGTTGCAAGATGGTTTGCTGAAGGTAGAAAGCCACTGAGCAGCAATCAAGGGGGACCCCAAACCCTTACTGGGGGGGGGTGTTGTGGGGTATCAGAGCTATGGGTTTGCTACCTTAGCATTGTGCAGGTGTGTGTAGCAATCAGCATAGGCTGTCACCAAGCTGCTCCCCACCCCATTACTCTGGGGCCCCAGCTGCACTGCTAATAGATAGATTCCGTTTAGGGCACTTCCAGAGATTGGGAACAGGAGCTGGACTTCCAGAGATATACTTTCTCAGTGCATGAACTCTGAATCTAGACAGCTTGGTCTCTTGCCTATCTACAGACTATGTGGACATGTCACTGTAAGCAATGTCTGAGCATAGGGCATAGGAAGCTGCCTTATACTGAGTCAGATCTTTGCTCCATCTAGCTCAGTATTGTCAACACTGATTGGGAGCAGCTCATGAGGGTTTCAGCCAGGAGTCTTTCCCACTCCTACCTGGAGATGCAGGAGATCGAACCTTGGGCCTTCTGCTATGCCACTGAGCTGTGGCCCTTCTCCTAATGGGATTCTGGTTCTCCCATACTATACTTACTTCTTTCCATGCTGCCAATGTAGTGCTAAATACAAGGAGCCAGTGTGTGCCAATGTAGAATACAAGGAGCTCTTAATCGAATATACACCCTTTATGAAAGTTCTATTCTGTATTTCTTTGTGACCCTTTGAAGCTTAGCAAAACTATGTACTAATCTAGTATTTGAGGTCAATTAGTCTCCAATTAAATAACAGAGAACATATACTGCATAATGTTTCCTATTTATAGTACGGAAATATAAGCATAGATAGATGGTAACAAGGGCCTGTAAAACTCCCAGTGTTGGCTTCCATGAGGGGTTTCACAAATCCCTGATTTAACAACTCAAACCTACCTGGAAGTATGAAAAACAAAATGCTATGACAACTTTACACCTCCATAACCTAGTTTTCTACATTGTGGTTGACAGAGAAGCTAACATCCCAAATACAAGAAACAATTCATGTGCAACTTTAAAAACAGCAGAGATCAGAAGTGTTGATATCACGTTCTGGATTATTTTTAGACACCCACACCCACAAATCCCTTGACCATAAAATCTTTAATTTCCCCCACTTACTTTACTTCATGGCTACTGAACCTCAATACCACTTTATTTATTTATTTATTTAGGTATTTAGACTCCACATTATAAAGTTTTTTTTAAAAGTCACAAAGCAATTTAGAATACAGCTAAATTGGTAAAATTTTAAAATGAAAAGGATTCAATAATACAAGGTAATAACAATGGCACCATAGGGGTGTGGAGGGCGGGGAGCAGGTGAACCTGGAAGTAAGCACTTCCAGGTTTGGCATGATGAAGTCACACCAGAATTCGACGGCCTGGGCTTCTCCCAAGCCGTTGAAAGTCACAGCAGCCATTCCCCCCCCCCCCCCGGATGATCTGCGGGAAGTGCACGAGCACTCCTCTGCAACTGTGGTGAAGTTTTTTTTTTTAAAAAAACCCACACGTGATCACCCCTCCCCTCCCCTCCCCCCCGCCATACTGGGGATTGTGAAATCGGGTCCCCCCTCTCCTGATGGCCTCGGAACCATGCAGTGCAGCTCCGTGGCCATCGGTGCAGCTGCACTTACTCATGAGTAAGCACGGCTGCACCCAGGATGGGTGGCCACACCAGCTGCCCATCTCACTGCCGTCCCGGGAACAGGGAACAAACCAGGATAATAGCGTTCCCTGCTCTCCTGCGAAAATGGAGGGCTGGCCCCTGCCTGCTTGCGGGGTGCTCTGCGCATCATGTGAATTCTCCGTGAGCAGGCCGGGCCAGCCCCAGGAAAACATGCTGGAGCTAACAGGAGGAGATTACCGAAAATAACAGAGAAATCACTGACTTCATCTAGAAAAATTCATGGAATAAAGTGGTGCCAACTTGAAGGGGGCAATTAATTTTTTTATGCCACTTTCAAGTCTGCTGAGACCCCAAATTCACTTTCTTTATAATTTTCGCTAAGTTTTCTTCACACACAGCTGTCAACAAAACCACAATCTTCTTGAAACCAAGATTTGGTTTTTACTACTCATGTGAGCAACGAAATGGCTCAGTGATTTTTCTCCTGAGGTATAGACTCACGATTGAGTCAACACACACACACACACACACACACACACACACCTTCGTTGCGAAAGGGCTGTAGGTGTAAAAAGGGCCTTAAACACCATTTTCCTACAAAACCAGGCTGCATTTTCCTTTAAATGCTGCTGACACACGTTTCAGTAAGGGCCTGGACATTTCACTCAGAAAAGAAATAAATACATGATTCCTGGCTGCTCAGCAAGTCACCTAATTTTCTCCCAGCAGTTCATAAAGCTGCTACATGTTGAAAAAGGGCTCCTGGTTTATTGACTTGTTTGTCATAAAAAATTAATCACTTCCTCTTTGATGAACGGTGATCAGTGATGACCCTCAAAGTGTGCTGTGGTCTCAAGTGTACTTAATGTGTTCAGCTTTTGGCTGTAGGAATTGAGCAGGGTAGAGGTAAGTTGTGATTTCACACTGGTTTTTGGGGGAAGAGGTATATCTGGTGTATCTGGCATAAAAATAATAGCAGCATTACGCTGTAACCTTGGTGTTTGTTGGAATAATGTTGGATGTGCCACAGTTTTCCTAAATTGGTCTGGTTCTCACACAGCACCACTTTTTTATTATTATTAGGGAATTATCTAGGATATCTAGCATGAAATATGCTTTCTAAACGACTATTAATTTTATGATGGGCCTGTGTAGTAGATAATCATTAATTCTCACTGAGATACAGACCAAAGCCTCAGCCATTTACAAGTACTAACTGAAAAAAAAAATCCTTTGTCTAATCCTGGCTAATATCATGAAGAGGATAAAATCCTGACATGGGAGACCCAGATTCAACTCTCTAGATGGATGGCCTTGGGCAAATCATGATCTCTCTGCTTCTGTTCCCATATATAAAATGGGAATTATAATTATCTACAATACATCACAAGGCTGTTGTGGGGTTAACCCTTAATATACTGGAGGCCTATGCCACCATGGCCCAAGATTGAGCCACAAAGTCCCAACAACTCTTTGATGGTAGTAAAAATATAACAAATTCAGGTTCCAATCCTATGCACACTTATTGAACCTGCACCATGACAATGATGCCTTTGTAGCTCATTCCCTTGAAACCCAGCAGCATCGCAGCTGTGGGGTGGCAACGCTAACTCTTGACTGCAGTAGGAAGCCTGGGCTTTCCAGCTGGAAAAGTCACAGTGCCAGTGGCCATTTGGCTTGTCGAGCTCACCCCCTGCCCTCTATCCTGCCTTCCTGGCTTACCGCATCCTACCCTGGGCCTCAATCCACCCCCAGAAATGCCCCCAGCTTGAACCTGAAGTGAAGCCACCACGAACCAATGGCAGAAAGAAGGTGGTGACTTCACAGTGAAGGAAAAAGCTGTGGTAAGTTGCCAACTTAATAAAGCATGTGGTTTTGGGGGAAGAAACCATGGTGGCTGCGAGTTGGTGTCTGCATCATTATAAATGATACAGCACCACTGCACAGCCACCACAGGTTATACAGGGCATATAGGCCTCCCCACGGTGAAGTTACTTCCAAGTAAACACAGATAGGATTGCCTGTAAATAGTTGACAGTTTCGTGTCTTCAAGGTCACATCATGTCTAATGTTAGAAATGGCACAAGTACTGTGGAAATGAGGAATAGGATTGTCATGCACATTAAGAGTGTGTGTGTGTGTGTGTGTGTGTGTGTGTGTGTGTGTATTTCAATAAATTAATATTGCTTAAAATCAGCTTCAATGGTTATTCCTTACCATTCGTGCTATGTATTGATTAAATGTCAGTGGGAAATGCTTCTCTCAAAATAAGTTCCCATGCAAATATTGTGTACACTTGTTTTTCTTGCGTTGGCCATTTCTCTGATTATCATATGATCTTGCTGAATGTGGAACCGCTTGCTTTAACAACAAAACAGTGGACACTGGTGGGGAGTAAACCATAGAAACATAAAAAAAACCAAAACCCAGAAAACTGGAACCCTATCTACCTAAAGCTATCTTTCTCAAAGGACTATGATTGATACCCAAATCTCCAGTGATAGACAGCCCTTCAATATGTTGTTCAATCTGTCTTTCTGAGATATTGACTTCACCTGAGTAATATATCCTAGACCTTCTTTAACTTGCTATAAAATATCTCCACCATTATTCCCCTAGGCAATTTGTCTCCATGGTCCATAACTCTTAATTTGGAAAGTTCTTCCTAACGTTGAACTGAAACCTTTTGGACTGCAGCTCAGTTCCATTATTAATTGCCTTGTCCACACTTGACAAGGAGGACAATGAAGACTTGTCCTTTGTAAGGCAACCCCTTCAGGCTCTAGTTTTCTCCAAGCTAAACAAATTAGATGTGCGCATTCACTCTGGACAAATCCTGAAACGAATTTGGGCTTGTCCAAAATAAGGCTGGTGTCCTCCAAAGTGGTCCGAATCGAATCAAGCATCTTCTGAATCTTCAGGAATGATTTGGATGGATACAGGAACAGGCAATGTGTCTGCCAAGTTTCCTGCCAAGTTCTCCATGCAAGGAAAGTGCCAGGGAGAGGAGCAGGGAGGGGGTATGTAAACTGACAGCTCTAGCTTCCAACTAGGGAATCATTTTACCAGGACTCTCTCTTTTTTCCCTTCCAATTACAATGCTTTTGGGAGGAATGTAGAGGGAACTTATCAGAGGCTGTTCCTGTGTTTGCACTGGATCTTGTGACTAGGGGTCTGTGGCAGCAAAGGCAGCAGCACTGCTCTGTTCTACCAGGAATGGCTTTATTTGAGAGACTGTGTGAACTGGGAGATGCTTGTACCCATTGCTGCCCATCCCTGGCTGCTGCTGATAACAACTCCCCAAAAGGTCTATCAAGTCTCCACAAGCCACAGCAGGGTCCTGCCCGTGCCCCAGTTTTGAAGATGGATGGATAGCCCCTATGCATCCAACAGCTGCAGTTCACTTTTACTACACTGGTTCCTCTATCCATGCTCCTTCATCCACACTGCAGTCAGGAGTAATCCCAAGCCAGCATGAGCCAAGCTGTCTGTCTGCGCGGTCAGAGCTGTGCTCTGGACTTCTAAAGCAGAGTGTTCCATTTCCAGTATAACCCAGTAGAATTCAGCTGAGCACAAAAGGTGCACAAAGCCACAGTCTTGACATGTCTTCAAAAGGAAAACAAAGCAGCACTCCGCACAACAGTTTTGTGATGCGGTTAGGGCATGAAAGGCAAACTGTGTGGGTGTCATTCTACAGGAGAAGCCTTTTGTCTGAAGTAGATCTTTCAGCAATTGCAGCAGCTTCACCCATGCCAGTTAAACCCACTGAAAGAATTTTCAGTGCTTACTGGGTGAATTTGCAGGAGGCGAACCTGTATTGGGTAGATCACATTTTTGTTCTTGAAACGTCTGTCTGGACTCTTGGCAAAGGAGGAGGTGAAGCAGGACGAATAGATGGTGATGCACCCATCTGCGTATTGTGTTGTTAAGGCAAGAAGATTACTTTTGAATGCTTTCCAATCGGAATTTCTTCTCTTCCCAGCTCTGCTCTAAATAACTGATGACTCGATAGTACTCTTTGTTCACAGTGGCTTTTCCTTGCTTTGGGAACCTGCCAACTACTCTTGGATCTTAGTTTAGGCCTTAATTCATGTGGATATTAAGTCCTAGAAGACGCTTACTCTGTGCTTCTAAAATCTTGGCTTTGGTAGTACATCCTGGAACAGTGCCAGTACTACTGGTTTTTCATGCTGAGATGTTCATGCTGGAGTCTTGTCACACTATTACAAAATTCTTGTTCTGGGTCCACATTCTTGTCCAAGATCCACATTCTGGGTGTTAAATCAACTGTTTCTGGCCTTCTTTCTCTCTCCTCCTCCATTTTGGTCTGGTACTATGGAACACACTAAACAAATCTAGCAATCTGCTGAACTACAAAATTATTTACTACATAGTTTCTTTTTCATAGGATTGCACTAAATAAAAAATTGATAATTCTTAGTTTATGTATTTTTGCTAATTGCCATTTACCATATAGTATGCTCTTCTTTCAATAAATAAAATATTTGCATTTTGCATCCAAAATTTAAACAGTTCTCTCATCAGTAGTCAGGTGGTCCTAGATATCATGTTTCATAGAAACAATAATGCTGTTTTGCTTTGACAGGTGAGTGGCTGCACGAGCTCATATGTTGTTTCTACCATGCAGCATTGTCCTACGTGGAAGATTTTAGAGAATAAGATCTGGCCCTCACACTACTTTCCCAACATTGTTCCCTTTCTGGAAACATCTGGAAGCTTTTTATTTGAGATTTATTAGAAACTTCTCTTTAATTCCTAGGCAAGCAAGGAACGTGTTAGTTTTATCATTTTAAAGGTGCCTGATATAATTTTAGGTACTAAAATTGTGGCTCTATGAGCCACTGACTTCTCCTTCTGGAAATTACCACCATTTTCCTGGCAAGCCCCACCATAGCACAGCAAACATTTATTTTAAAAAGCAATGTTAAAAATGCAAGGAGACGCAATCTTTCCCTCTCTCCCAAAGAAATCTGCTCGAACTTTTCCTTCTTTCCCTACAGAAGTTCCCCAATACCATCTCCCATCAAATCACTCAATCAATTTATAAATTAAACGTTCCTGTTTTTCTTTTAAAATCTACCTGAAATTGGAATAAAGTTTCAGTAGCTTATTGACTGGAAGGTATTTAGTGGAGGGATATATATTCTCAAGGGTTGAGATGGAGGGTGGGGCTGCAAAGGTTTTTTAGCAGCTCCTGCTTAGCTCTAAGAGAAGGATAGTGCTCTGGGAGGGAAGCAAAAGAAACTGCACGGGGGAAGCAGTGTGTAGTACAGCTCATATCACAAAAGCTTTGCACATGGGAGAGAGAGAGAAAAACTAAGACATAGGCTGCCTCTACAAGAGAGGTTTAAAGCTCTTTCAAGGCGCTTTAAAAAATTTACCTCTACAAGAACGGAGTTCAAATCGGGCGTAGAGGTGCGTTATCTCTCCGATTATGCGCATTATCGAATGCGCGTTAAACAGCGAGTTTTATTTTGCTCCGGCCGTTAAAGCGCATTTTGACTATGTGAACAAGCGCTTATGCGCATTAACTACTTGTAAAGCGCATTTTGGTCATCCGTTAATGCGGTTCGCCGCCTTTCGCCGCCTCTCGTGCAGAGGTATTAGGCGTAAATGCGCTTCAGTGATTATGTGCATAATCACCTAACCAGGCGCAAAAGTGAATCCTTGTAGAGGGGACCATAGTAACATTATGTAGCACCAGAAAGAGAGTGTGAAAATGGGATGACTACAGCTGCTTTTTAGCCCACCAGTCAGATTTGCAGAATTCCCAGAAGGGAGGGGATAGAGAAGAAATTAAACCCTTATCAATGCCAAAGAACAAACTTCCTCTCAATGATCTCCAGGGGGATGAATATACATGCTGAAAGCCCCAGGGTGGGTGCGTGGTGGCACAGCATCAATTATATGATACAGAAGCCGGATTTACCTCAACATTTTTGTCCAGAGCACGACAAGGACAGTGCATTGCCAGCTGTTGCCACACTTCTTGGGTCATGGGGGAGGCATGGTCGGGCGGATGGTGACCCCTAATTGGTAGCCATCCACCTAGGCGTTGGGGAGGGGGTAGGACGGCGAGCTGAACAGCCGCTGGAATGCCCCTACACTGCCTCTGGCTGGGGAGAAGAGTCTTCCTTTTCCTGGGTGTAAACGTCTCCTTTCCCTTGGCTTCAATCCCTGCGAAGTAAGGTGGGGGAAGCCAGGGAGGGATGGGCAGCGGCAGGGGCAGCTCCCCCCATGATCCATATAAACCCTGCGCTTGCTCCTTGGCATGGGAAGCAAAACCATGGGGTTTGGGGGACTCACAGCACCAATGCGCCATCATCAAGACAGCCCCCAGGTTTTTCTGGCAGCTTAATTTAGCTGCTGCAATGCAACCTCTTTCCTTTAGCATTCTTCTTGCTTGCCAAGCTCACAGATTCCATCCCCACCCACCCCGTTCACAAGTGGGTTTGTTGAAGTCTAGTCAAGTAGATGAGATTGAAGAAAGAGGATAAAAATGACTCAATAAAAACATCATCAAAGTGGATTATTAGAGGTGTGCCAACACAATGCAGAATGACAGACAAGGCAAGGCCTTGTGTAAAAAGTGAGTTTTGAAGAGTTATTAAAAGAAGGTGGCCTGCAGAGAAGAAGTAGATGGAGCATAATGGCAGAAAGATAAAAAAAAGAAGAAAGAAAGAAAACGGAGCGGGACACATTTGTATAAGGACTTTGCCACAATAGTCCAGTGAAAGCAGAGCTTTATTTATTTATTGAAAAGCAGTGGAGTTTTCTTCCTGCCATTGAAAAAGAAAGGGTAAGAAAACCATAGGCCTCGAAATAAAGAAAGGGTTACATTTGGTAGAATCACAAAGGGATAAGCTTTGGGAATGAGAGGGACTGAGCAGCAGGTTAAAGACTGCTTGTACCACAGAAGAAGAAAAAAAAACTAAGGAGACATCCCAGTCCCAGATGACACATAACAGATGTGCAATTATAATTGCTTAGAGTAAACATATTCCATGGGGTACATCTTTAGCATGGCCTATGGGGCATTATTTCTTTCTAGTGTTTGCCAGCTCTGGGCAGCAGTGGGTGGGCTAATTGCTTTGGCTCTGTTGCTTATCAGAGTCACTCTGGGCGATGGTACTGGAGCAGCTGCTCAGATGGATTGTACTACTCTCTGCCTTGCAGGGGGTATTTCCCTTATCACATGCAATGGCTGGCCAGCCAGCTAGCGGACTACAATGTGCCTCCAGCTCTGCAGCAGTTCTGGTGGTGACACATTTTCAGCTGATCTACACTACTGCTTTAAAATAGTTTATAACAGTTTTAAACCGGTTAATAATGGGTTAAAAACTGTTATAAACTGTTTTAAAGCAGTAGCGTATATAGGCTCATTGTCATTACCCATCCCAGAGCTACAAGACATATAGTCCTTGGGGGTGGGAGAAACAGCATATTTCAGATGTAAAAAGTAACACCCACCCTTCTAAAATAAAAAATAAAAAAATGAAGTCAAATCAGCAGTCCACTGACTGCAGCAATCTGTACAAATTTTGAGGGTCATGCTTTTAGATGGTGCAGCCCTCAATCCTAAGTAGTACCTATTTTGGATCCAAGAGGGGTAGATTCAGGATTGGCATTCTAGCTACCATTTTAAAATGTAACATAAAATCCACGCTTTGCATAACTGCTGTAGTTAAACCAGCACCCAGATTAAGCAAACAAAGGCCATGTCTACACCATGGATTTTTCCTGGGTTCATCCCTGTGCATCCAAATGATTCACAGGGGATCCCAGAGGCAGGGAGGGACAACCCCTCCATTTTCCCTGGAGAACTGGTTGCCCAGTTATCCCGATTTTTCGCACGGTCCTGGGAACATCCTGAGGACCATGGGCAGTGTGGGTGCTGCACCTGGCTCATCCCGCCCCCCCTGCGAGTAGCGGAGCTCTGGAAATGGGCATGGAGCTGCATGGGAGCAGTCTGTGCCCATCAGGGGCAGTGGGGGAGCAGGGTCAGGGTGTCGTTTTTTAACTTACTTTTGTTGGTGGAGTGCAATTGCGCTCCATCTCTGACAATTCCCTCCTAAAAATGGCACCTGCGACGTCTCTCTTCCCTTCCGGGACGTTGCGCAGCTGTCTAGACTCTGGGGGACGATCCTGGAAGTAGGAAATCTCAGGATCCTCCCCCTGCATCCCGGAAGGCCCTCTGGTGTAGAAAGGGCCAAAATCACAAAAACAAAAACAAACCAAAGCCACACAATGTTTTGGCTTTGGCTCTAATTTAGGCTGACCAGATAAAATCCAGGTCAGGGCTCATGTAACTTTAACAGTTGTAGAGAAAAGGGAATTTCCGCCGTTGTCATTTGTATGCAATTAGTTCCTGGTGAAATTCCCTCTTCATCACAACAGTTAAAGTTGCAGGCACTATACTAGAGTGACCATATACAAAAGAAGGCAGGGCTCTGCAACTTTAACTGGTGTGATGAAGAGGGAATTTCACCAGGAACTAATTGCATACAAATGACACTCGCTGAAATTCCCTTTTCTCTACAACTGTTAAAGTTACATGAGCCCTGACTTGGATTTTATCTGGTCACCCTACTCTAATTTGTGAAGTGCACTAGGAAACCACTGAGAGGAGAACCTAAAATGGTTAAGTGCTGAGATGCCACATGGAAAGAAGTGTCATCTGTAGTAACTGCTGGCCCAGAGCAGCCACAGAATGTCACGCCTGTTGCCTCCAAATCCACCTTGTAGTCCCAGGCTGGAAGAAAGAATAAATAAATAAAAATAAAATGGAAGAAGTAGAACAAGAAGAACTGGAAACAGAAAATGTAAGAACTAAAAATGGAAATGGATGCAAACTCTTTTCAATGGCTATATCCCAACTTGGAGCCATCCCATTATGTTTTCACCACCACACAACCAATTCACTTTATTGACCCATTCCTGAAATGGCTCAGACAGGTTTGTTCACTTCTGATGAGTCATGGCCAAACATCTCACTTTTAATTTTGGAAGGATCAAATATAGTGATGCTGATTGGGCCTCAGTGGACTGAGCAGAAAGCCATCACCCAGGGGCCTGTTGATGGTGAGAACCTACAGGAGTGTAATCCTGGAATAAGTTCAAAATATTGGCTACAGATTCATATTTATTACACAATAAATCTGAGGAGAGTAAGTATTTTACAGTGGTATTTGCTTCACTTGTATGTTTGTCATTTGGTTTCCTAATGCCATATAATTGTTTGAATAGTTGAAGCAAATCTGGTGTCTCACTGCATTATACCCATACCCCAAAATAGTCTGCTAATCACGTCCACAACCGTAAGGAGCCAATTATTAGAGCTATTTGTCTATCCCAGTTGTTTAAAATAAGAAATGTGAGGTTGAATATACACAAAATGGTTGCCTGCTGTGCCCATTTCACTATGTCTAGGCAACAAAAAGACCAACTACAAATAAAGTGAGTCATTAAGAAAAAAATAGAACAATACACATGGTTTTCATTGCCAAATGCAATTTTCCTTTGTGCTATTAAGGCTATGCAACGCACTGAAATGTCTGGAGCTGTCAAAGCCTAATAAACCAGTTCATTTACTTCCTGAAATCCTTTCAATAATTCAGACCCAATCTCTATTCTACCAATGCCCATCTTACTCTGTGTTAGGAGGACAGGGCTTTCGTGCTCTAGTTCACATTTTAAATTGACTTACAAAACGCTAAAGTAATAAAGCATTAAAGTAATAAAGCCTTTCGTTTTTGCTCAACAGTCTTTATCATATTTATGTGGGGTTGGAAACTGGACCATTTTGAAATGAGTCTGCCCTCCTTTATTTTCTATCTATTCCCTTGTTAAAAAGCATGCATTTTGCATGTATTTAAACAAATTCTCTGATGGCAGCATGATTTGGTACTCAAAGATGCAAGGTTTCTTCATTAAAAGAGAACATCAGTTCTGTTGGTTTAAATTTGCACTGTTGGAAGGCAGGAACATTTATTCTGGAAATACACCACTTCTTTGATGGGGGTTTATATTTATTACTGCACTTTTAGCAATTTAAACAAAGGTGGAATAAAGTTTAAAAACAACGGAAGAGGCATTTGAGGTTGAAGATGTTGTGAAAAGGACCCACAAACTTCCATTCAGTGACTGACTGTGGGTGCACGATAAAAGCCTCATGTGAAGGGATCTGTCACTCAGTTTCTGCAACTCATATACCGACAATATCAGCATTTTAGGGGGTGGGTTGGACTAGTAATTTATATTAAACCATTTGCATTGCCAGTTACTTATAAAATGTGAACTTATTGTCAGTCTATATTATCCTTGATATGGAGAGGTCAATGGGACAGCAAAGGAGAACATAGAAATAAGAGAGTAGGGAAAGAATGTGAGGGGTGCAGAAGAAAGAATATGGTTATATCCAATGTTAGTCCTGCTTAGAGTGGACTTGTTGATATTCATGGGACTTGAGTTCGACTGACATTGGATACAACCTGTTGTGTATAATTTATCAGAGTATTAGTGTAGACAAGGTTTTGTGTAATCATGTGCAAAACGAACAAGGGCAATTCCATCTCCCGCCCAAGATGTATATTTGATTCTCAGTTACACTACATCATTATGTTGAAGTTTTAAAAGTTTTATGCATATAGCTTTTGTTCTTGACAGAGAAGATAATTTTGCAAGAAAAGATTAGAGTATTGTGTTCATCCATGCAGACCCAGAGCTTTGAGTGTTTTAGTCTTGAAAGTCTGAGTTTGAATCACCGCATATTCAGTTGTGTTTGTGGTACTGAATTAGAGTTGCCACTCCCCCCCCCCCCTTTCCTGATAGGTGCTTCATCTTTAAGAGCTATTGGGAAGGTAGATACAGCATGGGGATAACTGTTCTATTGAATTCAGTGAGTGCAGATGGGTGAGAATTTTGTTTCAGATTTTGTCAGATTCAGGATGGTAAGAATTTGAGATTTTAAAAAATCTGATGTAGGAGCAAGAGAAGCTGATAGAGACAATGTAACTTGTTTGATGCAAAGAAAGCCAAGTAACTAAATGGTTTCACGCTAAAGCCACACTAAGCAGAATATAACACTTTGAAAACAGTTTTTAAAAAGTTTATGGAATGTGTCCTGGGCCCGAATAGTTGTCAATACCCTTATAAACATTTTAAAGCAGTTAGTGTAGATCCTGCCTAAAAAGATAAAATAGAGTGAAAATGGGGGGGGGGGGATGATTAAGAATATGCTGTGTTTTTAGCTATCTATTAAAATACGCACAAATGTATACTTTGTTTCCACTCACCATCATCCAATCACACCATGGTAATATTTATAATGTACGTTTTATTATGCTAATGTGTTTGTGTTTATGAAGCACTTGGGAACTTCCAAAACATTTTCCAAATTTAGAAAGGGGTGGGGGACTGTTGTATTTGCCTTCGAAATGTAGCCACAAAATGATTAGCTGTTAAACAGAGCACAGCAAAACCACTCACGGGGTTTTCAAGAAAGAATAACTCCTTATTCCATTGATATCCCACAAGAACATCAGCCGAGGAGGATGTGGCTGCTAAAACAAATCCTTGGCATAGGTCCTGGATTTTAATACCACTGAGAAATAACCATGGATGGATTGTAACCTAAGGTTTGTTATGTGGACTGGAATGGCAAAATTTTACAATAACAAAATCAGTGTTTGTGGAATTCAGCGATGATATCTTAGGAAATCATCTTGGGCAATCTGCATGCCTAAGTAGAAGCAATTTTAATTGGGTGAATTTGTTATAATCGTTTCAAGATTATTCTTAATCTTAATCTTAAACCTATTTTCTCAATACAATACCAAAGCTCAAATGATTATTTAGCAGAAAAAGACTTAAGAGTTCAGTGAAGTCTGAAAGCCTCCACATTCTTGCCAATACAACCAGGGGACAGCAATAGTCCAATGGGAGTGGGGGCTAGCATTATGACCTCTCACCAGCTCCTTCCACATATCCAGGGCCTGACTACATGGTGTGTAAAAAACATCACTGTTTTTCAAGAATAGCCTAACACACCAGTAGTACTAAACCAGCCTTCCCCAACCTGGTGACATCTGAATGTTTTGGACTACAACTCTCAGAATTTCTGACCATTTTCTCTCCCTCTCTCATGTTAGAACCTGGAGTCATCCCATGAAGGTGATTGGTAGGAGAGTCAGGACAGATAAAACAAAGTACTTTTTCACTCAGCACATAATTACACTATGGAATTCACTACCACAAGATATAGTGATGGCCACCAACTTGGATGGCTTTACAAGGGGATTAGACAAATCCATGGAGGATAAGGCTATCGTGTACTAATCCTGATAATAATAATAATAATAATAATAATAATAATAATATAATATATTTATTTATTACCTGCCTCTCCCTTCCGGATCAAGGTGGGGAACAACATCATACAGACAATATAAAATACATAAAACTAATTAAAAGCATATAAAAATTAATACATCATTAAAATCAACAGAGTCTTAAAATTCGGCTGGGTAGGCCTGCCAGAAGAGATCAGTCTTTATAACTCTCTTAAATTCTAGAAGACCGGTAAGTTGGCGGATCTCTCCTGGCAGGTTGTTCCACGGTCTGGGAGCGGCAGAAGAGAAGGTCCTCTAGGTAACGGTTGTCAACCTAGTCTTGGCCGACTGTAGTAAATTCTTCCCAGAGGACCTGAGAGTGCGGGGCGGATTATATGGGAGAAGGCGATCCTGCAGGTAACCTGGCCGTCGCATCTATCTGAGCTGTCATTTGGAGCGACGGATCCAGGAGCACCCCCAAGCTGCAGACACAGCCTTTCAGGGGGAGTGTAACCCTATCCAGAACTGGTTGACACACCTCCAAACCTAGGTTGGGGCCTTTGACAGTAAGCACCTCCGTCTTGTCTGGATTCAGCTTCAGTTTGTTTTTCTTCATCCAGCCCATTACCGCCTCCAAGCATTCATTTAGAGGAGACATAGTATCCTTAGCTGATGCTGTTGTCAAAGGCATGGAGAAATATATTTGGGTGTCATCAGCATATGGATAGCACTCCACCCCATGCCTCCAGATGATCTCTCCCAGCGGTTTCATGTAGATGTTAAACAGCATTGGGGATAGGATGGCGCCTTGAGGTACTTTGTGGAGCAGCTATCCCCAAGCATCACCATCTGGAACCTGCCCGAGAGGTAGGACCGGAGACACCGAAGCACAGTGCTCCTGAGTCCCAATCCCCTCAGGCGTTCCAGAAGGATACCATGGTCAATGGTATCAAAAGCCACTGAGAGGTCCAGAAGTACCAGCAGGGACACCCTCCCCCTGTCAATACTCAAGTGTAGATCATCCACTAAGGCAACCATAGCAGTCTTAACACCATATCCTGCCCTGAAGCCGGTTTGAAATGGGTCTAGAAAATCTGTATCATCCAAGACTCGTCCAAGCAGCTTGTCCACGTCCTCGGTACTCACCAACTGAAACTGATCCAGTGTAATTCTACTCACGGAGTTGATGGACACTCCATTGTCAGCCTTTGCTATAACGACAGAATCTAAGTCGGCTCTTATCCGAGAGATTTTATCTGTGAAATGGTCATTAAAGGCATCTCAGCAAACTACCGAAGGCTCTAAAATCGGGTTCAGGGGGGAAGGTGCCTGAGTTAGACCCCTCACCACCCTGAACAGTTCTGCTGGATGTGAATTTGCAGACGCAATGCGTGCAAAGAAGAAAACTTTCTTCGCTGCACGTATTGCCACCCCATAAGAACGAAGGTGTTCTCTATGTTGTGTCTTGTCGGATATAAGTCAAGTTTTCCGCCATCAGCGCTCCAGTTGTCATCCTTCCCACTTCAACTCCCTGAGATCTTCTGTATACCAGGGTGCCTGGTTAGAAGTGGGTCAAAGAGGGCGTTTGGGGGCGATCGTGTTGATAGCCCTAGTTAGGTCTTGATTCCATCTATTGACCAAGGCTTCTACAGGATCATCGATGATACCAGCCATAGAACCCTCTAAGGCTTTCTGGAATCCAAGAGGATCCATCAGCCTTCAAGGGCGGACCATTTTAATCAGTCCGCCACCCCTGCGGGGCGGGTGGTAACCGTGATACTGACCCTGACCAGAAAATGGTCTGTTCATGAAAACGCAGAGGTATTTTTCACCTCCGCCCACAGATCCATGTGTTCGGAACTGAAAACAGTATCGAGGGTGTGACCTGCTGAATGTGTAGGTCCAGAGACCAATTGGGATAGGCCCATGGTTGTCATGGATGCCATGAACTCTCGAGCTGCACCTGACAAGCCGGTCTCAAATGGGATATTGAAGTTGCCCAGGACCAAAAGCCTGGGCAAATCCAACACCAGCTCTGAGACCAGTTCCGTGAGCTCGGCCAAAGAGACTGATAGGCAGCGGGGTGGCCGGTACACTAACAGAATCCCTAGTCTATCCCTGGTCTTCAGACTCAGGTACACACACTCGATGTGATTCAATTCCCGGACAGGAAGTCTGGTCAGGTTAAGATTGTCTTTGTAGACCACAGCTACTTTGCCCCCCCCCCCACTTTCCCTCATGCTCACTAACACAGTACCCAGCTGGGAGGGCCTGGGCCCATGTTGGGCCACTGTCATCTCCCAGCCAGGTCTCTGTGAAGCATGCCAGCTTGGCCTCCTCATCTGTAAGGAGGTTATAGATGATATTTGATTTGTTTTTAACTGACCTGGCATTGCATAAGAGCAAGGAGAGGTTCTGTGGGTGGCCTGGTTCGTTCTCCAAGATCCCAGGTGTAGCAGGGCAACCGAAAGGAAAGATAGGTGTTAGATATCTATCGCTCCTTCCCCTGTAATGGCACTTTGCCCTGCTATCGCCATATCTCCCTCTACTCTGCACAACACATATTGCTGTTCCCCGACACATTGCAGCTCAGCTGGCTTCCGGCTGCCTCAAGCTTCTCAGAAGAAGAAGAGTGGGGGAGGGGCGATGTTTCCAGCCAATTTCCTTCCCTTCTCCACTCCTGATGTTAAAGACTTTCCAGTCCCAGTCAGCTGGCTTTCTGCTGCTCCTAGCTGCCTCAGGCTTCTCAGGAGAAGAAGAGTGGAGGAGGGGCGATGTTTCCAGCCATTTCCCTTCCCTTCTCCACTCCTGATGGTTATATTAGGGTGACCAGATAAAATCCAGGTCAGGGCTCATGTAACTTTAACAGTTGTAAAGAAAAGGGAATTTCAGCCAGTGTCATTTGTATGTAATTTGTTCCTGGTGAAATTCCCTCTTCATCACAACAGTTAAAGTTGCAGGGGCCTTGCCTTCTTTTGTATATGGTCACTCTAGTATAGTGCCTGCAACTTTAACTGTTGTGATGAAGAGGGAATTTCACCAGGAACTAATTGCATACAAATGACACTGGCTGAAATTCCCTTTTCTCTACAATTGTTAAAGTTACATGAGCCCTGACCTGGATTTTATCTGGTCAGCCTAGCTATCTCCAGTATCAGAGGAACACAAATGGGAGGTTGCTATTGCATTCATGTTTTACTTGTGAGTTTCCCACAGGCAGCTGGTTGGCCACTGTGTGATCAGAATGCTGGACTAGATGGACCATTGGCCTGATCCAGCCTGGTTCTCCTTAACCCCAAGATAGGAGCACAGGAAGCTACCTTATTCCAAGTCGGAGCATTGGTCCATTTAGCTCACTATTACCTGCACTGATTGGCAGCAGCTCTCCAGGGTTTCAGACAGTGGTTTTTACTTGCCCTACCTGGAATTATTGGGGATTGAACCTGGAACCGTTTGCATGCAAAGCATGCGGTCTAACACTCCACCAAGCAGAGCCAGGTGCAAAAACCATACACTGAGAATTAAAGAATAGGGTGCTTGTCTGAGCACATCCTGAGCCCAGGAATTTGTTTTCAGTACCAGAACTGAACTGAGGTAGCAGTCTTTTTTTTTGTTTTTGTTTTAACAAAGAAGTCCATTCCTGGCTACCTGATGCTGCTTTCAGCAGCAGCCAAATTTAGGTGGAATATTTGTTGTTGTTCCTATCGTTATACAACCCAGAATCAGAAATTCTTGCTGTTCCACCGAGATCTATCTTCTGCCCATTCCTGATTTAGTTAGAACATGCCCAAACAGTGGAGGCTGGTGGTTCTGATATCAGTGGGGCAGTGAATTTGCTCTGCTGACATCAGAGCCACCAGCCTCCACTGCTCCCAGGCCAGAGGTGCATGCAGGCCCATTTTGTACTTCAACCACCTCCTCTTCCTCCTCCTCACTAAGTCCCACTCTCAATACTCCTTAATAGCCTTCAGCCTTTCATTCTTCATTCATCAAACCTTCCCCCACCCCACAATATAGTTCTCTCCGGCCCTCACTGTGGCCCACTTCCCCTTGCCTATCCCCACACCCATAAAAGGGAACCTCACCCCTTTCTGATGCTGACTTGAGCTAACATGTCCTAGCTGTGGCTGAAACCTCTCCCTGACTAGGCTCTTTCTTTCAGCCCTCATAATGGTGTCCTGGTCCTAGTGTCCTGGTTTTGGTATTTGAAAACAAAGGGAGAATATATTCATCCAAGGAAACAGCAGTGTAAAGCTGAGCTGAGCAATCGCTGGTGTGTAATGCAATTCAATCCTTTCTGGTACCAATGAGTACTGTGCATGCTCCAGCAGTGGGAAACCAACTTGGGCCCTCTGAAAACCAAAGGAGAGAAAAGGAGCAGGTGCATATAGGAAGCAGGTTTGTGTATGTGTGGCGGGGAGGCAGGAGGATGAAGCTCATGCTTTACGCTGTATTATCTGAACACTTTTTGCAGATTAGTAGTTAGATACTGTAAGATTCTTTGGGGATCCAGGAAAATGCAGCAAAAAGTTCAGGTTGAAGTGTGATTTTATTAAAATGACTTTAGTATAAACAAGTGTTTCTTAGAGTGAGACCTACCAGAATCTTTCATGGCTGCATGAACAGAGGCCAGATCTACACCAAGCAGGATATATTGGTGCGAAAGCAGTATGAAGGCGGCAGGAGCCATGCCAAGCAGGATATAGCAGTTTAAAATATGTGTTAATGGGCCCCAATGGTTGTCAGTGCACTTCAGTACCACTATAAAGCAGTAGTGTGGCTCCTGCCTTTTATATAGTGCTTCAATACCGCTATAACTTGCTTGGTGTAGATCTGCCCAGAGTCTAGTCTGGAGAGAGAGAGAGAGAGAGAGACAGAGACAGAGACAGAGAGAACCTAAGGTTTAAATAACACCTAGGTTAGTGTTACACCAGATTTTTAAACAGTAAAAATACTGTATAGTCATAGAACTGGAGAAGTAGCAGGTTTTCTTGGCATTTTGCAGTACTCTGTGTTGAAAGAAAATAGAAAATCACTATTATTTGCACCATGGATAGACTGTAGATGAGTCATGGCCATGTTGCTGTTCCATAATTTGAAAGTCAGGCAGAAAACAGATTACCATGAAAAGCCACGAAACTCAGTAAACTATACATTTATAGTATAATTTTTGCACTGTAAAATTACTTAATTTGCAAAGACATCACCTGAATGCAAGGCTAGTCGCCCACTATGCAAGCACCAAGAATGAACGCAAAAGAGTATTTTGTTAGCCTATCCAGGTGTATTTTATATTGCTTTCGTCCAAGACAGACAGGAAGCCTTTATTGGGGAAAAGAAAAAAAAAGTATTTTCTAAGCCACTTTCTCAAATGTGTTGCTCTTGTATCTGCAGGTTTATATGGGTTAAACCAGCATCTTTTCAGTTTTCTTGGATTGCATCTGATACGATCCAGAGAGCTCCAGTTCCAGCCCTCACAGGTACTGGCATTTTTTATTTTATTTTGAGAATTGGCAACTCTATTTATGCCAGGTAAAAACAACAACCATTTAGCAACGCCTCTTTAGAAGAATATATGTATACACAAATTAGTATCACAGAGTTTAAAATGATTATATGTGTAAAATGACATATACAGAGATTGCGATAAAATAACCAGTATAAATACTTGCATTCCTATACATGCACTGCATTGGCACTGGTCACTTCACTGCAACTGTATAAACAAAACAGTACAAAGAAACAACAGAGGATATAGATTCCTTGATGCCATGTATTCCTATTTAGTGCCTTAAGCTCACAGAGTTTCTCAGAAGTAATTCATTCTGTGCTATGCGGTACTCCCTGGCTGAGTCAGCCACCTATTCCGAGCAGATAATGTAATATCGAAAGGGACTGGAATAGTAATATATTCCTAAGAAGAGATGAATTAATTTCATGAAATCTTAAGTGCACATTCACACATCAAGATATGATCTCTACATGGACACAACACAGGGATTGCCATGGTGGATTCTGTAAAATGCAAATAGAAAACAGTGGGTGGTTTGTAAAAGTCAGGAGCATATTTACAGCTCCATCACACCAGCAATTTAGTGCACTCTCACCATGCCTTGTGTGCAGATTTGCAGCACAGTACTCACATGACACCATGCCTGTCCTGCTGACACCCCACCTCTTCCCCAGCCTTTCCTAGAATGCTAAAAGTCTGGATTATTTTCCCTAAGTGCATTTAATGTGCCCTAAGTATCTCTGTAGTTTTAAAGGAACTGGGGGCTTGAATGGATTGCATCAGGTCCTGGCAGGGCAAAGCAATCTCTCCCAGCAGACAGCTCCAAGCCTCAATATAAAACCCAAACCTTGCATCCCAGGTTTGAAAGCGTTTTTTAAAATCATACAATGCCTGAATCTCTGTAGAGACAGGATTGTACTCCCTCGATGCCCCCAAAGAGCCAGACTAAAGCGTCATTCCATTTTTGCCCTGGAGAAAGGCAGTCTGGTTGAAGTACTCATCTGCCAGGACCTGACTGGAGGGAGAAAGTGAAGGGGAGGGCTGGATTGGAGCCAAAGGGCTAACGAGCCAAGGAGCGAAGGAGCGAAAGAGCAGCTATTTAGGTGAAAAGGATCATAAGCTTGACGTGTTTCTGCCTCAGAGGTAAAAAAAAATCCGCGGAGGCAAACCTGGGGGGAAAATTAGGTGTGATGGAGGTCTTAGTCACCAAGACACAAACACCTTGACCCATATTTTCTGAGTTTACATGTTATAAACCTCACATAAAGGTTCCCAGCACTTGACTCTTCAGGGCTCACCATTTGGTGATATATGAAATAACCTTAAATACATATCAAGAGGTAATAGCTGCGGTAATCTTAGCAACCTCCAATAGCCAGCCCTCTTTTCCTTAAATCTGAACTGCAAGTATTTGGGTAACTATCACCATGACCATGGGACTTACATTTTCTAGTTCAACTATGAAAATGCCACATGATTAAAATCTTCTGGCTGCTCCTTATTTGATCTGCCGGGGCTTAGAATATCCAACAATAGCAGCAGTAAATCCCTCTTTATTTGGTTATGTTGAGATAAGTGGATCTCTCTCTATTATTCCATTCTCTTCCCTCTCCTTCCCTTGCCTGTATCTCACCTTCTCTTTCTGATAAATATTAAGATAACTGTGATCTTATTCTCTGATTTTCTGTTGGGTATAGGTTACATTTAAGGCCAGATATTTTTCATGGAACAATCACGCATTTCAGAATTTTGAAAGGTTGTTTTGGAAACCTCATATCTTTCATAATAAATTATGCCCTTTAATTTGGAGTCAGTATCTGAAGTAGCTTTACATCTTTGCATTATGAACGTGAATGAAATGAAGACTGCTTGCTAATGCATTTTTTTATCTTTTACAGTGCAATCCTATGCATGTCTACTGGGAAGTAGGTCCCATAGAGTTCAGAGGGACTTATTCCCAGGTAAGTGGAGTGGTGGGTGGGACAGAGTGATGAGGCAAAGCAACTACCACGTCCACATCTCTGCCAGCTCACGGTGGCCAGGAGGAAAGATGGGTGTCAAGTTTTTTTCCCTCAATGGCCACTGTTTCACAGCGCCAGGAGTGCTGCACAGCGGCGGCGCCCGCTAGTGCACTACACAGTGATGCTCCTTCCAGTGATCTACACCGGAGAGTGTCATGGCAGCTTATCCTGGCGCCGCCACGCACGCTACTGCCCGGCAGCAGCTGGAGGGATGGCAGGGCGCATCGGCTCCCCTACTCTAAAGTAAGCGGGGGGGGGTTGTTTTTATTTTAAAATGGGGTGGGGGGAGTACTGGGGAGGCGGTGCAGTGAGCTTATGGCTCGCTGCTCCATCCCGTTTTCTGGCCAGCCTGCTCCGCTCCGCTCTAAAAAAGTCAGGGTAAATGCCCAACTTTTTTAGTGCGGAGCAAAGCCTCTTTGCTCCTAGATGGCTTTGCACTGATGGCAGCGTCATGTAACCCAACTTTTTAAAAAGAACAAAATCTCTCCCATTGGTTACTTACAAAAGAGAATATTCTTAAGGATATTAATATTCATAAAATAAATTCATGGCACAGGTTAGAAAAATATGCACAAGTTAGCTCAGCCTGACCTAAGTTTAGCAAGAGAAACCTCAAGCATACACAAAGTAAGCAGGTACATAAAAAGATGAAGTGGTGATTCTAAGGACAGAACAACAGAAAAAGGGAACTAACACAAGAATACAGACTGGGACAAAGGTGCATGGAAAAGTCAGCAACATCACATAGTTAGGAAAGACGGAGGTTTGCGGTCAGAAAATGTCTGACAGGTAAGGAGCCTATCAAGATGGATTTTACAAAAGGGAATAGAGGGTGCTGGAAGCAAAAGGGGTGTTAGACTAATGAAAACCCAAAGTAATCAAAATTGGTATTGAAAGAATGGATGTTTAAAAGTGTCAGTCACATTGGGGGCATTCCCATCTGAGAGTCACCCCTGCTAGCAGGATACCATAACTGGTAATGTATGGACTGAGTTTCTGAAAGCTTCTATATCGTGTTCTCATTCCATACTCTATATACTGTTAGCTAGAACCATGGTACCACCTTCTTTCTTCAATCTTGGATTGATTTGCTTCCTGTCATCTGCTTGCTCTACTCTGGGCTCCCAGTTTGACTTCTGCCATCACCACTTCCAGAGTAGCACAGATAGAGGCACTTCCTCTCTGTTGCTGGCCAGGCACAGTACTTTCACAGTGCTGCCACCTTCCTCCTCTTTAATGCCTCCGGGCCCTCTCCTGTTGTACACATTGGGAATGAGGCCCAAATGCATTATGGAGAAGAAAAATTATAGCGGATCTGGCACAGGCTGCAGCTGCCTTTCCCAGAACTTCATGGACTTGACCATGGCAATTAAAAAAACAACAGTATTTTTTTTAAAAAGAGAGAGACTGGCATCAGCCCCAGTTGGCCCCCAGTGCCCAAAGATCCAGGCATTTGCCCACTCATGCTGGGTGCTGCTGCTGGGCCTAATAGAGTCCCTTTGACTTGAGTCTGAACACAGAAGAAGACCTCAGTTCTAGATTTGAGTTCTTCTAGCTGAAACTGTCCCTCTGCCAATCAATGATGGGTGTTGCATTCCAAAGACTGGAGAGAGATTTCAGGCTGTTAAAGACCATCTAGCTCCTTTTATGAATCTGATCAGCCATCAGATCAGCCTCACAAAACCATAGGGATAGGTGTATTCCTAGTAATATTTATCTACATAGCCAAACTCACGATACTTTGCATCATTTCATTATTTTTTTTCTTTAGAACACTGTTTACAGTGTAAATAAAATGTAGAATTGGTGTACTGGTGAATCAACCAGTGATTTAACTATTCAGACCAGATTCCCCCCCCCCCCCCACACACACGTTTAAATTAAGTCTTCATGTCAGGCTGCTGATGAGCCCCCAATCTTCAAGGTTCTTTTTTTAAAATTATTTTATTTTTCAACATAATACAACATAAAACAACATAAAATACAATACATAACCAACATACCCCCGTGCACCCCTCCCCTCAGGAGACCTTCAATTATTCACTATTCATCTTTCCAAAATTGTAAAGACTCTTTTGAAGGTATTTGCCCCTTCCCCGTTCTTAATACATATTCCAAAAATGGGCTCCATATATCTCCAAAATCATTCTTACTGGACATTCCCCTTTTTATTTTCATTTTACACGTCAGCTTATCATTAAGTGCCATATCCCATAATTCTTTATACCATTCTTCTATAGTATATATCCCTTGCTCTTTCCAATTTTTAGCAATCATTATTCTGACGGGAGCCAGGAGGTTGTTTATCAATTCTCTCTTGCTTATATTCTCATTTCCTTTATCCCATATTGCTAGTAGAGCCAGCTTTGGGCTTAATTCCAGTTTACTTCCAATTATTTCACTTATTTCTTTAAACACCCTTTCCCAATTTTTTTGAACATATTCACAGCTCCACCACATATGAAAATAAGTTCCAACCTCCTGACATCCCCTCCAACAATTCTTGGGCACTTTTTATCTATCTGATGAAATCTTACCAGTGTTAAATACCATCTCCATACTGTCTTATAATAATTCTCCTTAATTCTAATCGACAACAGCTTTAACATTCTTGCATCCCATATCCTCCCCCAGTTATGTTCATTAATTTGCTCCTTTACATCATCTTCCCAAATCTTTTAAATAATTTTAAGAGAGTCCTGATAATCATCCTCTATCAATATTTTGTATATCTCACTAGTCAAACCTTTTTTAATTTTAGTTTCTTCCTTCCTTCCTCTTGATTCAATTAAATCTTCAAACCTTGTATTATTTCTACATTTCTTATTTTTCATTTTCCATTCCTGTGTCCATTTTTCCAATTGTAAACCTTTGAACCAAGCTATCTTTTGTCCTTTTAATAACTCTCTAATTTGCTCCTTATCTATCATTCTTTCCATCCAATTCCTTAACTTAATAATTTCCTGATCCTTCAGAATCCCTTCCAACTCTACTTTTAAATTCCTTGGGAAGTTTCCCACTACTACCACTGGGGCAAGTGGAGAGTCTCCTGGTATTAACTTTCCTTTAACTTTCTCCCAGATCTCTAGAATATTTTCCAGCAACGTCCAGTCCCCTCAAATCTTTCTTTTGAATTTTAATAAAAAATATATTTTGCAATTTAAAATCTAGTTCTCCTGTTTGCGTTTCTAACCATCCTAAATCTTCCTCCCCTAATATACTATTTATAACATACCTTAACTGATTAGCAATATAATAATTCTTTATATTAGGAAGTCCCAAACCTCCTTTCTTTTGTGTCTTATACCATAACCCTTTATTAATCCTAGCTCTCTTATCTCCATTGCAATAAGCGTTAATCATATTTTGCCAGCTCTTTAACTCTACTTCCGATATTTTAATCGGAAGCATTCTAAACAAAAAATTAATCTTAGGTAATATCTTCATTTTAATAACCGCTATTCTACCAAACCAAGAATGTTTTAATTTTCTATATGCCTCTAACTTTTCCCCTACTTGTTTTTTCAAACTCGCAAAATTAATTTCCTCTAACCTATCTAAATCTTTTGCAATATTAACTCCTAAATAACGTACTATATTTTTAAGCCTAAGACCTAACTTAACTTTACCCTCCTCCATCTCCTCCTTGTTATAATTAAATAGCATCATTTCTGACTTCCCCCAATTAACTTGTAAGCCGGTAATCTCCCCAAATTCTCTCAGATGCTTCTTAACCAACTCCCTGCTCTCCAGGGGATCTTCTAATGTCAATAATGTATCATCCGCAAACATATTCATTTTAATCTTCTCCTTCCCTCCTATCCCCTTCAATCTTACATCCTCCCTTATAACATTTGCCAAAATTTCTATCACTATCGCAAATAAGATCGGTGAAAGTGGACATCCTTGTCTAGTTCCTCGAGCTAGTGTAATCTGTTGCGTTAACCCATCATTAACCATTACTTCCGCTTTATTATTTTTATACAGCTGATCAATCACTCCCATAAATTTATCTCCAAGCCCAAATGTTTTTGAAATTGTTTTAAGTGCTGGCCATTCCACGCAATCAAAGGCTTTGAACATATCCAATGCTAACAAACCTGCTTTTAACTTCCTTTTTTAAATAATATTAATTATATTTAAAACTCTTCCAATTAAATTAGGCATTTGCCTTCCTGAAATAAATCCACATTGGTCTTCTCTAATATATTTATATATAAACGTACCCATTCTTTTTGCCATTATTGCAGTAAAAAAAATTGAGTCTTGATTTATTTAGGATATTGGTCTGTAAGATGCTGAATCCGTCAAATCCTTTCCTGGCTTCGGGATTAATATAATCAAGGAATGATCCCACGATGGTGGGGTCTTTCCTCCTTCTATTATACTGTTAAATAATTTTTTCAATCTTGGTATTAAAATTCCTCTGAATGTCTTATAATATTCCAGCCCCAAACCATCCATTCCCGGAGATTTCCCTCCTTTTAGTTTATCAATAATTCCTTCTATTTCTTTCTCAGTAACTAATCCTTCCATATAATCCCTATCCTGCCCCTGTAATCTTATTTTCCAATTCCTCTCTACATATTCCAATACCTTAACCTGTGGACCCATATCTGATGTATATAATTCTCTATAAAATTCCTGAAATATATTTAATTTATCCTTCATTAAATTACTACTTTTCCCTGTCTTATCTCTAATTGTCCCTATCATATTCTTAGCCTTTTTTGACTGAGTGGACCTGGCCAGCATCTTCGAATTTTTATTACTATATTCAAAAAAATCCCTCCTTAAATATAACAAATCCCTTTGGACTTGTTCTAACTCTTCTTTCTCTAATTCCTTTTTCTTAGCTTGAATTTGGGCAAATAGGCATCTATCTTTTGTCTCTCTTAGCTTCTCCTCTAAATCCCTTACCTCCTTTTCAATCTTTTTATTTTGTGCTTCCTGTTGTTTTCTTAGGGTACACATTTCCCTAATACAAATCCCTCTTACCACTGCCTTCATAGTGTCCCATATTAACCCTTGCGAGTTTGACTCCTTCATTAATTTCCCATATTTCCTGCATTCCTTTTTTTATTTTCCCCACTATATTTTTATTATTTAATAACCTTGTATCCATTCTCCATCTCTTAGCTTGTCTATAATCCTTCTTCGTTTTAATATCCGTCGTCATTAATGCGTGATCGGTGACTTTAATTACCCCAATAGCACAATCTATAAGTTTAGACATCATATTCTTTGACACAAAAATAAAATCAATCCTAGAATAACTCTTAAACCTTGGTGAATAGAAGGTATATTTCCTTTCTTCCCCTTTTAATACCCTCCAAACATCCATTAGTTCTTTTCCCTCCATTAATTTGCTTAACCCCGTCTTCCCACCACTCTTAAGATCTCTTAATATATTATCCCTGTCTTTCCCTTTATCTAATACCATATTAAAATCACCAGCCATCACAATGTTCTTTTTACCCACTTCTCCCACCGCATTAAAAACTTCATCGAAGAATTCCATTTGTTTCCCATTTGGAGCATATACATTGATCAATATATATTCCTCCTCCCCCACCATGCAAGAAATTATCAGAAATCTTCTCGCTTCATCCTTCTTCACCCTTTGTATATTAATGCCACATTTTTTTTGAAATTATTATCGCTACACCCCTCGCTTTAGAAGTACCAAAAGACTTTTCATAAACGCCCACATCCCTCATCCGAAGCTCATTTACACCCTCCTTTGTTTGATGAGTTTCCTGCAAAAAAATTACATCTGCTTTCTCTTTTTTTAATAACATTTCTATTCTCTTCCTTTTTATAACAGTTCCTAGCCCTTTAACATTTAAAGTTGCAACCCTTAATTTATTTTCCATCTCTCTCTTTCACACAAATCTCTAGATTGGTCTCCCTCTGTGACACACATACCCCCCCTCCCTTACCCTCCCCCCCCACACTTACCCCCCATCTTCACTCCCCTCCTCACCAGACCTTTCTGGGCAATGGCCCCAAATATTTTTAGAACTCTTCGGGGGGGGGGGGGAGAAGCAACCCAACAATCCCGGAGCAAAATCTGACCCTCCCCTCCCTTATAATCTCTTCTTATCCCTAATACAATAATATTCCTTTATTGACTGCTTCCTCCTACAGCGCCTTCATCCTGCTTTGTTTCTCCATCAGCTGTGGCGTCGATTAAACCCAACTTCTCCAGAAGATCCATCCCTTGCTCACATGATGTTATTCTATGTTGTTTCCCTTTCCACATAAACCTCAAGAAGACTGGATACCCCCAGCTATATGTTATCGACCTCTTCCGCAAAGCCACTGTACACATTCTGACACTCTTCCGCCACTGCACAGTTTGAGAACATAAATCCTGATAAACCTCAATCGGTGTTGCTTGTAGCATCGGTTGGCCAAGATGTCTAATTGCTTGCATTAATTTTTCTTTCTTGTAATAGTTGGCAAATTTAACAATTATATCCCTTGGGAGCATCCCCTTCTTCTTATAGCCCACTCTGTGGATCCTCTCAATGTCAACCATCTCCCAAGTTTCCTGGGGTTCCACTTCCTTAATCCATGCCAAAATTTTATCTCTTAAAACCTTAGGGTTCTCCCCTTCTTGCTCTTCAAAAGATCTAATCCGAATGTTCACTCTCCTGTCTCTATCTTCCAGGGCAATTAAACGCAAGTCCATCTCCTTCAAATTCTCCCCCTGCTGCTTGCTATCTTCCTTCAGCTTTCCAGTCTCCTTCTCCAGATTCTCCATATTTTCCACCACTGTTTGAAGGCCTGTCATAAATTCAATCTGTGAGTCCACAATTCTTTGAATTAATCTTTCCTCCTGCTTCTGCAAGGCCATGTCTAACACCTTCTGAAAATTGTCCATTAAATCATCTGGTGACCATGATTTACTCTCTTTAGCCGCTTTAGGAACTGCACCTGGCTTGCTTCCAGATTTACTGCCACTTCTGGAGTGAAGTGGGGAAGTTTTTAAAGGCTGCGTTTTGTCCTCCATTTTTCTAGTGAGCCGACGCCAGTTCTTATCTGACGGATGATCTTTCAGCAGCCTGCTCCAGGCAGGGGCACTGGACTTATCACCTTTTTGCTTTCTTTTCATAAAATTAAACTTATAAATCCGCACCCCTCACCTAAAACTTAGCTGCCACCCTCAGATGTCCTCTCCGTTCTTATCAGACAAATACGTTTCGGCTTCTAACACATTCGGCTGGAGGTTAAATGTCTCTTTTCCCACATATATTCGCTTCAGTCTCTCCCTCCAGTCTTATCAACCAGCCTCACTCCTTCAAATTAAAATCCATTAATTACCGTCTCTGGTAGCCTGCCAGGAGTCCCGGTCTGTTTTAGTTTTGCTTTTCTCTCTGCTAATACAGCAGCAATGCAGCTGCTTCCTTCTTCCTCAGATACAGCAATATTTCCGGACCCAGTATCAAATCTTTAATTAACAATCCGTCGTCTCCAAATTAGGGATTTTATGATTATTTCATCGCTTCCTGATGAGAGCAAGAGAGCTCCGACTCTACTCCATGTCCGCTAGGCCACTCCCCCCTTCAAGGTTCTTGACCTGTACTAAGTCACAGTAATTTCATTGGTGTTCAGGCTAGCAGATCATTTTGAGAAGATCATCATTTTGATGATAATGGATCATCTTATTAAGATTAAAGCATAACTGAAGACAGATTCACTGAAAATCTTGCCTGGGAAATAGTAATACTGAATTATTCATGAAGTGCCCAATTCAATTCAAATCACTCAATTTTGGAGCCCCAGTTTGGAAAGCTAAATTAGGCTTTTGCGGAGGGTGTATTTATGATGCTGTGCCCGCTTTGGGGCACCAAATTTAAAGACAGATACTGAGGAGTTGAAGAATATGAGGACAGTACAAACACTGATAGGACATTTGAACTGGAAGTCTTATGATGAAATGCTAAAGGAATGGGCCAAATTTGAGCTAGAGAAAATATTAAGGGCATGGTAGGGCTGAATAGGATATAGGGCAACATTGAAAGTATAACTTAAAGAAGGGGTGGGAAACTGAAATTGGGTAGATGGGCCATCTGACACACCCACCCTCCATGGGCCTGCCCTGATGTGGTCAATGGGCGGGAGTGTTCCTCCACCCAGTGCCTCTGTGGGGGTCCTGGCTTTGCTGCTCATGGGGTTTCCTTGGCCAAGCCACCCAAGCCAAACACTGATTGGAGAGAACAGTGGGAATTTCTCTCCCCATTAGCCTTGAAAGGGCAGAGCTCAGCAAAGTCACTGTAGAGCAGATGGGCCGGCTCAGTAGGCCAAATTGGCCCATGGGCTGAAGGTTCCCCTTCCCTGATATAAAGGTATATGATGCAGATCCACTGCTGAGCCAAACAGATCTGACTCCCTAATCTGCCTGGATGAAGATTGCCTGGGAATTATATGTAATCCATTCTGTGCTTTTGGAAGAACAGGTTATTTATGCCATTATTAAACTAATAACAATGTTTGTATATCCAAAAGTGTTTTATGACAAAGAGGGAACATCTACATTGAGGCCTGATCCTATGGATGTCTGTGCAAGACAAAAAGTCATTCGATCTGGAGCTGTACTGTTCTGCTAACACAGCAAAATGCCCACTATGCTGTACCAGTGCGATATCTCAGGATGATGAAATGGTGCTTGAGCAAGAAGTTAAGCACAGGATTATCCAACAGGCTCAAGGATTGTTCACCATTTGTGTCCATGCACTTGTGGCAACCAAATATTAGACATATTGATCTAAAAATATGATTATGGAGCCCTAGGGCTGAGTCCCATTAGCCTATCTGGATACACTTCCTCCATATTTCATGCCAGCTAGCTTGCACTGTTGACAGCAATGGCTCTCTGCAAGTTGGAACTGCTGGGCTAGGAAGGATCAGAAGGCCACTAAATCCATTCCCTAAAGAGGTTCATCCCAAATGTATTTCACACAGAGATAAGCTCAGCAACAGGATGTCCAGCTATCAAAGGCCAATGAGATGCATTTGACAAGGTGCTTTACACAAGTGAGCCAAGCCTCAGAGGGATGGGAAAAGTTGCCGATTTAAATTGCAGCAGCACCAATGTAGGAAATGTTACAGTGGTTAGTAAGCTTTGCAGTATCCTTCTCTGAAGGATTTTGAAAAAGGTGCCAAACAAGAATCTGTCATGCTTCAGGTATAGAATTCCACAATATGACCCTAGCAATACCTTCCCAAGCTTTTTTTTAATAATGACCAGATGAAGCAGTTGGTGGCAATGTTAGATACTCCATTCTGTATGGGGAAAAAAAATCAACGTTACTGGTTTAAATATTTAAAAAGTAATGAATCTTTTAAGAAAACTTTCATTTATATGCAGCACCTGCAAAAGTGGACAAACCAACAGAAAAAGAAAGTGTCCTCATATTACAGGTCATCTTTGATTTTGAGTTGACTACCAAGCCCATGTTCAAGGCATGAAGGGGAAGTACCCTTTTCAACACTTTCAGGTGCTAACCTTTAGCCACTTTAGAATGCTCTCTTCACTTAAGTGTATGGTAAGCCTGCAGAAGTGGAATCTCCAGGATCTCAGGCATGCCAATGTCCATAATCCATAAAACACATTTTTGGAATTTCGGAGATTATGGAATTTTGTTGTTGCTGAGATTTAAGAGCTCTTGGATTCCATGTTTTGTGGTTTGTGCAAGAAGACAGAATCAGAATGAAATAGGTGAACTGTCCTTCAAATGTAGATTCCACTCCCAAAGAACAGTACTGGACCTAAGTAGCATTGTGCTAAAAAATCTCCCAATTACAGCTTGTAGATAAACTCCCCAGTTTGCAGTCATTTAGCATGTCTTCCTTGCTTTTATGTACTGGACACAATGGGCCTGTGTACATGTAACGCTAAGCCACCGTCGTTAGCTTTGGGAAGTGAACCACAGTGGCTTAGCGTGTTGTGTTGGGGGAGAAAAACCTGACAGTGATGGCTAATGAACCACCCTAGGTAACCATCACCCTTGCAGTGGGGTTAAGACACCCTGGCATGGATTACCATGTTGTCTGTTGGGGATCTCTGGTAGTTAAAACAGTCATTCCATGAAAAAAAATCATGGTAACTTTAGAGTCGGCCGCCTAGAGCAGCTGCAACTTCCAATGACACTTTAGCCTATGCGGACTTTCTCGATGGTAGAGATCACAGCACACTAGCTAGAGTATCCAACATGACCTGATTCCTGCTGCAGTGGCCACTGGGATATGCTGCTGCTGCAGCAGCAGAAGGATGACAGAATAACCATGGAGCAGGGATCAGTAAGTAGTAAGTAAACCACACATCACCACACAGTGCTCAGTTGTGTGGTTTTGCTAACTCTCCCCGCTCCATAGTTACCCTAACCACCCTTCCCCCAGTCGCATGTGAACAGGCCCAATATGTCAAACAGCTACCAAGGACAACCTTCACCCTCCAATCATAAGACCCGCTTCACTACAAAGAACAACCCCATCCGTTCAAGGACTAGTGCATATCCCTTGTTTCCTAACACATGTTCAAAGATCCTGCATACCACATTGATCTGCAGCCATTGGATACATTTCCCGTGGCATGGTACTGCACAGGAAAGCAAGCACATAATCCCTCTTTGCACTCACACAAGAGGTCACATATGTTCACTTTACATACAGATTGCAACTTGTATGAGCTTTCTGCAATAACATCTAGCAGTTTATTTACTGGCAATGAGCAAGGGTTAGGCTCTGCTTGCCGAGAGAATACTATACAGACAACCATTGTGGCTCCTTTCCTTCTGATCTCACTGCTTCTCAAACATCTACAGTATATCTCATTTTCAACCTCCCTCTCCCATAGTCACTAGTTACTACCTTCATTCCCCACGGCTCATTCCTATTCTCCACTCCATAACTCACATAGTGACTGCAGCTCTTGCAAGTTTCTTACTCCCCTTCAAGTCCCATACCCTCTATTTTTTGATGTTGTGTGCCATCTCCCCATCCCTCAGCTCTCTAGTCCCTTTTTATTTTAACCAATATTTAGGCTCAGAACCTGTTCCAACAGTATTCTGATAATTTTGCAGGTCAGTTCAGCAGAAACGATCATATCAGCTACAAATGTAGTTACATAATCATTATTTTTAGGAGATATTTCAGAGAGGCAGGATGATAGTCATTTTAAGGTCAAAATAAGCCCATTTTATTCAGCAGCAAACTGAGCGTTCAGGCTGCAGGGTAACTTGCTGTTCTCCATTTGATTCCCACTTCATGTTTCAGACAATTACTGGTAACACCCTTGGGACATGGCATTTTGTATATGAGCTCCCACCACCACCCAAAAACTACACAAACAAAGGACTATGTGAAGAGGCCACAAATTCATCTGCTAGGCTCCACTATGATAAAGATTATAGAAGAAGGGCAGCTCCAAGTCTGGTTCGCCATTCCTAAGCAAGGACTTATGGTGTACTGTGAAGATGTACATTTCACTGCACCATTCAAGAGCTGTCTATTTCTGATAAGGCACCAGAATACTAGAAGTTTCTCAGATTCTTTATATGCCCTATCCAAACATTTCTGGAGATAGCAAGGGATCTCCTCACATACATTTGATCCTCTTGTACTCCTGCAAAGAGCCACCTGCTCTGTTTTGGAATAACACTGGGATTCTCTGAATCATGAAATGCAATGTCTTCAACAGCTGCATCAATGTTAGTGGACAACTGGCCAACACTGTAACATCAGAACTTCTACTGTTGCCCTAAACATCGTTTCTCCTAAGATGATATATTTCTTTGTGTTGCTTGTACTGCTGGGATAAGCTGCTTGTGCTGCTTGGCATGAATATGCACATTTGCCTTCTTGGGGAACAGTTTAAATAGAAGAAGAGTTTTCATTATTATTATTATTAATATTATTATTTAATTAATTATTTGACATTTGCAATGAAAAAGATGGAGTGGTCTTTCCAAATGACTTTTTTTTCAAGAGGTTCCAGCACACCTCTGGATATTGATTTATTGCTACTTAGATGTAGCTAACATTTCAAATAATCTATACTGGTTTAAATTTACATTAGGTCTTTTAATAAAATCACTCACACCCCAGGGATTTTCCAAACGGATAAAGACCTTAGACTAATCAGCCCAGCCATGCTATGCCTTTACTGCTTAAGCACAGTTCAATGCATGTATTTGTTTCTTTTTTAAAAAACAGAGAGAAATGAACACAACTGTTTAGTTTCCCCTATCAAAAAGCCATTAACATATGCTTCATTTACTGTGCAATCCTATTTCTCTACTCAGAAGTCAGTTGTATTGATTTCAGTGTGTGAGCCAATAGTGATGCAGCCAAATTTCGTAATTAGCCAGCTCATTGGTCAAAACTTGTGCATTTGTCATTCTCACCTGAATAACAAACTTAGATCACTGTCTTACGAATTCGCTATTACTTTTGGAATAGATTGTGAGCTTTGGAGCATGTATAATCCGCATCTAAATTATGACATTTCTGTGCATGCACTGAGTTTGTTGGGTTAATCCAGATTAATCTTCTTATGGAGCCAGGGTCCAGTGGTGAAGACAGGAGAACTCAGTGGCGCCATTCTTCTCTCCTCCATACTGAACTGGTCAATGGCAGCAAGTAAACATTACATAAAAAGGCAATTTGAAAATGACCACTCAAGAAGGGGCACATAACTTAGCAATACATTACGTGGTTCCAAACAACTGTTCCCAAGATGCAGTTTCATATTGCACATGTGGGGAAAGAGTAGACATTGAAAAAAGCTCAAGTTAAAGCAGAAGTTTCATCCAAGATTACATGAATGAACTTGTTACTTTCCAAGAAAATAACAAACTCATTTGTTTTAAGTTCACCCACCACTAATTACAACGAGTCTTCTCTGAAGCCCAATGAAATTAGTGGTCCACAAACTAAACCTTATGCCAGTTAATCTGAGGGGAAAAGATGAAGTGTGGCTTTAATTACAATAGAACTCTGCATCATTGGCCTCCTCTTCTAATAGGGGTTTGGCAACTTCATTTAAAGAATCCACCAGGGTGCAGTTAGGTAATTTGAGACTCTGGTTTTAGTGGCCTTACACACAAACCCTTTCAATGTTAATGTATTACTTACCTTATTTCAAAATTGCATTTGAGAACCCTCCTGTTCATTTTGCTTAATGGAACCCTGAACTTCTACTCCAAAGTCCTGCCCTGATGGCACCACTGAATCCAGCATTTCGTTTCTATCATTGGCTAGTAAGATACCTCTGGAATGCTTACAAGCAGAACATGAAGGAAAATGACCTTTCTCCTGTCCACAGCACCTGGTATTTGGAGGTTTACTATGTTTGAGCATGGAGGTTCCAGACTAACCTTAATTAGGCTGACCAGATAAAATCCAGGTCAGGGCTCATGTAACGTTAACAGTTGTAGAGAAAAGGGAATTTCAGCCAGTGTCATTTGTATGCAATTAGTTCCTGGTGATATTCCCTCTTCATCACAACAGTTAAAGGTGCAGGCACTATACTAGAGTGACCATATACAAAAGAAGGCAAGGCCCCTGCAACTTTAACAGTTGTGATGAAGAGGGAATTTCACCAAGAACTAATTGCATACAAATGACACTGGTTGAAATTCTCTTTTCTCTACAACTGTTAAAGTTACATGAGCCCTGACCTGGATTTTATCTGGTCACCCTAACCTTAACCTTAAAGTTATTGGCTTGGATCCTGAGATAAGTTAACTTAAAGTCATAGTAGGAAAGTTTCACATCCCCATTGCAGCTACTTGCACCACTGGAAGTGCCCCTCTGGGGCAGGGTGTGTGGGTCAGGGTTTCTCATGTGGAATGGGATGTGTCTGGGGGCTGTTGTGGGAAGGGAGAATCACCTAAAATTGGTTGGACTTCCATTAAGTTTGGGGTGGTTCCCCCCACCACAGGGAGACTGCCATGCCTTATTCCACATTGTTCAGATAGGTTCCCTGGCTCCTGGAAGAGACCATTCAGAGAATACACATTCTCCTCCTCCCCATCCCTGAATGCTCACTAAAAAATCTTGCAATCACAGCTGCACATGCTGGACAAAGTAGAACATGGCATCCCCAGGACATCAGGTACTTTGAAGATGGGATTTTGTTGTGGAGTTGTCTGAGAATGGGTATTTTAGAAAGATATCCTTGCTCCAGAACATGACACATATACGACTTTTCTAGCATGATTTCCTACTTTATATTCCGTGTTACCCAAAATATCAGCACAAATGTCATTGTATGTACCATGAGGGATAAATGTGCAAGAGGGAAATAGGGTTACCATGATGGGAACGTATCGATATGACACGAGGTGTAGATCTGGCCCAGGTACAACCAAGCCATGATCTCTGGCCCAACCTGACTGTGAAGATATGGTTGTGAAGAGACCCATTGTGGTGTAGTGGATAGAGTGACAGGCTAAGACTGGGGAGATCCAGGTCCAAATCCATTCAGTCACAAAGCTCATTGGGTGACCTTGGGTCAGTCACCATCTCCCAGCCTACTATACCTTGCAGAGTTGTCATGAGTACAAAATGTGGCAGGGTTGGGGGGGGGGGGAAGCATGAACACCACTTTGAGCTCCTTAGAGGAAAGGCAGGCTATAAATAGAATAAAATTAATAAATAAAATATGTTAGTCTCACCTATCTTGGAGTATAACAGAAAAGAGTTCTGGAGGGAAGAATAATACATCTCTAAATCAAAGCAAGTTTGACTTTTAAATTCATATAGTATGGCTGAATTTTGCACACTGGGCCCACTTCAGAAACATGACAGCATCCTTTCCACAATATTCTTTATAGAGTGAATAATATTAGTGATGGTCACCAACTGGACAGCTTTAAAATGGCCTTAGGCAACTTCATAGAGGACAAGGCTAGCAACAGTTACTATATATTACCTTCAGTATCAGAGGAAGTATTCCTTTCAGTACCAGTTGCTGGACAACATAAATGTGAGGTATGATTGTGCTCATGTCCTGCTTGTGGTCTTCCCATGGGCATCTGTGGAAAAGGAATGCTGGACGAGTTAGGCCTTTGGTTTGATCCAGCACAGGTCTTCTTATATACTTAAAAAGCACCCCTTCATATACTAATGGAGCAAGGTTTTCTGTTTCTTCTGATGTCAATAATGAATTGAGGAGTTGATCCTGGGATCTCAGTGGAAGAGCATTTTTCTGAATGTTGTTGATTGAGTAGGAAATTAAAGTAATGTAGGTGTATTTGTCCAGTCATGCAAATAGAATACTGCTCATGTCGTGTGTATCCTTGGGATACTGCAGCTCTTAGCCGGGGCAACATTGTTTCTTTTGCTGGTTTCTCTGAAAACAGCATGATAAGCATCAGTTTCCCCCTGAGTAGATGATTTGCTTCCCACCCCTTTGCCTGTCCCTAATGTAAAGCCACAACAATTTTGACCTACCATTTATCAAGGCAAATCAAGAGTCCCCATTAATATCTACCTCTGCTCACTAAATATCAAAACAATGATGTAATAGAATGCCAGTGGTGTCCCTGCACTTTAGGAATATCTACAGCAACAACATCACTGTCTTTTATGCACCTCACTGAAACCAGAGATTTATTTTTCCCCCCAAAGGGCCATTAACATGTAATTTTAACTTACTGCTATTAAAGGACTTAAGCAATTCCTGTAGAAAACCTTGGAGTGTAGATTTATTCATATTTTTATAGTATGATTAATTTGAACTGTACTGCCATGCATAAATCATGTTGGAAGGAAATGAGAATCCACCGAGGTCTAATCCTGTTTCCCTGTGTTTTGTAGCTACTACCAGGGGGGACCATTTGTGGAGTAATACAAACTCTGCAAAGACATCTGATTGAATGTCTCAGGGCCATCCAAAATATTCATGTAATCAAGGGTGTGCTTTGCATCGGATTATATTGATATACAGTTACCTGGAGTATGGGAAGGGAAAGGACACATTGCATTTGGAATGAAAAGAAAGAGCCAATCTGCACAGTTACAATTGTACTCATTAAATTCAGGATTGCCAGAATTTGATCTTGGCTCACCAGAGAAAAGAAACTCTAAAATTACTTTAAAATTGATAGCATTGAGAGTTCAAGTTTTCCTTTTTTTATTTTATACAATTGATTCCATCTAATTTTAAAATACATTCTATCAACCATGCCAACATATACATGCTGTGATTTGCATTTGAGTGAATTACCTGCTTATGTAATGTAATGTTCAAAGAAACCAACTCAGTCTTGCAGTATTTCCCCCCTGTATTTTCAGTGTGTAGAAACTGAGGAGCTAATTGTAAAGCCCTCAAAATGGCTGCTGCATTGCTTTTTTATTCTAATTTTTAAAAAAGAAAAGAAAAAAAAGAATGCAGTAGATTAGCTCAAAATCAAATGAATAAAATGCCTAATTTTACTTTTATCTGTGAATAAACATTCTAAACATAACTAAAATATGGCGGGGGATTATTATTTGCATTAAAGACAATTTTACAACTTTGAAGCCTCTACATTGATCTTTCTTAATACACCCCGGTTTTTGAAGAAATACAGCACTCAAAGATGGTTAGGTGTACACTTAAAACATCTTGGGTTAGATCTGGACTTAGTCATACTTGGAAGAGACCCACTGAAATCAAGGGGACTTCAGTTAGACTACACCCATTGGAATAATGATTAAGTATGATTAAGTCTGGATCTAATCCCTTAAGTGTGTTCTAAAAACATAATGTGCTGAGTCTCCCTTATGTGATGTGGTAAGTCATTATTATCTCCACGTTTATTGATTTAGGAATGAAAGTGTGAGAGACTGACATGCCCAAGGGGTCACACGCAATGAAACTATGTAGAGCTCTTTTAGAGTTTACCTGTAATTCATAACATTTTAGGAGATAGGTAGGCAACATCAGGTAAATGCTGCCATATTTCCTATATTGAAATTTGGTTTACACTTCTTGAGATTTTTTCTGGTAAATGTCAGAGTTTTCTGTACAGGGAATAATCTGAAAATGTTTAAATAATTTTTCTATTTTCAACTGTTCTTAAAGACGGATCACCTCGCAAATATCAGAATTTTTTAGCATTTCCAACTTGTCACCCAATATGCTGGGAGATATTAGTAAATCTTAACAGTCACCAAATGTATTTGGAAGTTTGTTTGTTTTTAAAAAACAAACAACTATAACTCTAGAAAACTCGATAAGACCATTTTATTTTTTACTCTAAATTGTCTAAAAATACAGAGAGAGAGCTATTTTCATTGCAATTGATCTGTTCTTCTACTTTACACCTGGGAGACACATTCTTCTCTCTCCTTGGCATAAATGGGAATATTGGCAGCAAACGTCATGACAGAATAGGACTTGCTCCATTACTCTCATTTTGAAAAAACAACAAGATGACAATACACACTGCCCTTGTGATTATTTATTGCTTGCTTCCTAGTATCATAAAATTAAGCTACTGAGTAATTAATTGTCATTTTAAGGCTGGTATAGAAGTATATTCCCTATTAAAATTAGATAATAGGATGGTAGCAAAACATGGGAGGAATTGTACCTAGTATTTATGTCAAATTGATTTAATGGCCAACTACGTACAATAAAAACAACTGACAATACATGCACAGAGAAGGAAAGAAGAGACAGTATGTGTGAAAAACAAACAAAGAACATATCCAGTAGCTGAGCTTTATTGGCATTATTGCCTTTTTCTCAAAATAGCAACAATCCAGAAACTGAAAAGAGTCATGGCTCAGTCCTCATGCCCATCCCCACATTGGGGTTCTCTTACCCAGGAAATGGAAACCTAGACCTCTATCTTGTGAGTATTTACATTGTAGTAGCTTATGGCTTCAGTGCATTATATACAAGATTTGAAGATCCATATTTCCTCACTAAAAACCCTTAGTAAGTGGTTTTATTAAACAAATTGTAAGTAGTTACTTTTAGGTTCTCAGCTTTACCTTTCAAGATGATGCAGAATTGCATTGCATATTATTGCAAAAGTTTTGCATTAGGGTTGAAGCTAAGTGTGTGTGTTTAATTTATCTACAAATCATATTATCTACTGATATTATTTTTTTCCTTTTCTCAGTTCTGTGGCTGATAGGTAGAATAATAATAATAATAATAATAATAATAATAATAATAAATTTATTTATCACCCGCCTCTCCCAACGGATCGAGGCGGGGAACAACACCAAACACAAAATACAAAAACTGATTAAAAGCAGATAAAACCAGTACATCATTAAAACACCAATAAAACACCAATAAGATGTTTTCCTCACAACGCTTAAGAAGCCACATATTTTCTTCACTGCACATAAGCAGATTATTCTGTATAATATGCCTATATGACAATTTACACAGGCCTGGGGTTGTATATATATTTGTATGCATGTAGTATATGTGGGGAGCACTCTTTCTTGCTGTGAAGTCAAAGGAGGGGACACACATAGTTCCTAGGTGACCAGACCGCCCGGGGTTTCCCGGTCCTAACCAGGAAACCTGGGGTGATCCGGGCCAACCGGGGGGCGGCGGGGGCAAACCGGGGCGGCGGGGGGTCACGCGGCGGTGGCGGTGGCGGTGCGAGGTGGGTGGGTGGCGCGAGGCGGGCGGGCGGCCGGCGCGAGGTGGGCTGGCGGGCGCGTGGGGGGGGTGTTTTGGGTGGATGGGGTGGCGGGGGGGACCGGGATTTTGGTTCCCAAAATCTGGTCACCCTATCAAGTGACAATTTTATCCAGCTAAACAGTTGGGAGAATGAAAACTAAGACCTGGGTTCAAATATAGAATCTTTTCTTTTCTGTTCAGCACAGAAGTTAAACTCAAGTAAGGTTTGGGAAAAGCTCACTTTCCCTTCCTGAGGTGAATTAGGCCTCTGGCTCTCCCTTTACTGTCACCTAGCTGTAGCCATCACAACAGGCTGTAGAGCAGAGGCAGAGAAGAGACTAGGGTCATTCCACTGCTGAGAGACCAGCTGTCTTTGGCCCTCCCTCAACTCTCACCATTCCAGCAGGCAATCTGAGTTGTTTCCATCTCAGCTAGTCATTATAAGAACTGTAATCTTAACTTGCTTTTCTCCTTCTCCTTCTCCATCTCCATCCCTTATTCCTCAAGTGTCATGTCTTAAATTTAGATTGTAAGCCTGTGAACAGGGACTGTCATGCCACCTAGCTTTGTAAGCTGCTCTGGGAGACCTTTTGATTGAAAGACAGGGTAGAAATGCTTTAAATAATAAATAAATAAATAATAAATTTGTGAGGTAGCTAAATCCTAGAGCATAGGAATGTGCCTTCTCTCAAATTGGACTATCCAGTATTGTCTAACAATGTCTCTCTGGGGTTTCAAGCTGAGGGCTTTTCCCATCAACTGCTAGCTGAGCCTTTGGAGATCCCAGGGTTGAACCTGGGAATTTCTGCATGGGAAGTGCCCCAGCACTGAGTGATGGCTTCTCCTCTGACAATTTCACACATTGTGCAAAACAAACCTCGGTACACAGGGAACTGCTGCCAATTATGGCTTCCTAATGAGTATATTTCATAAGCATGTACTTGACACATTATATTGTTAGGTGCACACTTAAAACATCTTGGATTAGATACGGACTTAGTCATACTTGGAAGAGAACCCTTGAAATGAAGGTGACTTCAGTTAGAGAAGACTCATTGACATCATGACTAAATATGAATAAGCCCGACTCTAAGCCCTTAGGTCGGTGTGATCTAAAAACCTAAAGTGCGGAGTCTCTCTTATGTGATGTGGTGCTGGTAAGTCACTATTATCTCCATCTTATTGATTTAGGAATAAAAGTAAGAGAGGTTGACATGCCCAAGCAGTCATACACTGAGACTATAGATGGCTCTTTTAGAGTTCTGACTCACTGTGACTGAAACCAAGAGCAGATTCACCACTCCATTGACATTGGAGCCACCAGCCTCCACTGGACCCAGGTCTCCAGAATCAAATCCAACGATCTGTGCTCTGGACCTATGCTGACATCTAGCAGGCTGTCTTCTTTTATATTATGTACCCAGCCAACCTTTAAGATTGTCAGAGAAGGCATTCCAAAATTAACGGAATACCGCCATGCAATACCTCAATGGCGGTCCTTCTCAGTAGCAGTAGTCATCCTTTTGAAAACCTTCCCCCATACACTTGTTCATCCAGGATTTCCCTAGCTTCTAATTAAATTAATCATGCTGCTTGATCTTATTGCTCCGTGTATTTTTCTTATTGCAATTGTAATTCTTTTTAATATTGCATTTTAAATGTGCTTTAGAATATTTATGTGTGAACTGCTTAAGGATTTTATTATATTTAGCAGTATATACATTTCACAAATAAAAGCTAAAAATATTAGTGGGAATGCCAAGTGCAGCATTTCTCAATTGTGCAGATCCTTTCCCATGGAGAGAAACCCTTTTATGTTAACAGATCTTGTATGTTCACAGAAATGTTCACAATGTAAACAAAGCAGAAATGATTGACTGTGTGGTGAGCCAGAATGAAAACAGCTAGAGGTACTGTTGTTACTATTAGTAGGAGTTAATCATGGCTGGTACTAGTTAATAACAGATATTACTTGCAATAGTATAATCAGCTCATACACCAGCTACTTGAGATTTTTTTTTTATATGCATTTTGTCTTTCAATCCACCATGTCCTGAGAGCTTAGGTATGTTTATTTGGATTTTTAGGCTAGCATATTGTGCAGTAATCTCATTGCACTGTAGAATTAGAGCCTATCTACACACACAGGATAAAACACTTCGAAAACGTTTTGAAAACTGTATATGGAGTGTGTCTTGGGCCCCAACAGTTCTCAAAACTGTCAGCCTATCTACACTACTGCTTTAAAACAGTTTAAAATGGTTTAAAACGGTTTATAACAGTTTTGAGAACTGTTGGGGCGCAGGATGCACTCCATATACAGTTTTCAAAACGTTTTCAAAGTGTTTTACCCTGCGTGTGTAGATAGGCTCTTAGACAGACCAAAAATTCCCCATGTCAACTCTCTACTTAAATGCAGGGCCATCTACAGACCAGTTCCCACCCCTCCCACATGCAACTACCACAAGATCTACCTGAAACACAGTGTGCTACAAGCATAGAGAGAAGGCATCACAAAATGGTACCTGCAAAGCTTAGGACAGGTAAAGCTTTTGAAAAATGAAGAAGTCAGGAACTAAAAACTTGATTCCTGGACCTACCTATAAAACTGCCCCCCCCACACACACGGATTGCTCTCTCAAGTCTTAGAATTGCTTTATAGGTTGCTGTCATTATATGGCTTGCCTCATGTTTTTAGTTCCCAGCAAATTAACATTTGCTGTGGAACTGATGGTTCTCACCCATGGTTACATCTGTGAATTTCACGTTCTCATGGGTGAGCTCCATTAATTCCACTTCAACCACCATTACTTGATTTTGGGGGACCACAAGCATGAGGCACTGCACAATGAATTACTGTAGGAACCAGCTCTTATATTTTTCTGGAACAGTTCAGATCTTTTTCTCAGATCTCTGGGTCCTCGTTATTCATACTTGGGGAATAAAGGCATTAATAAGACACCATTCTGATCTAGCGATATAAACCATGATGGGACATAGTGAAAGAGATGGTCTCAAAGATACACAGAGTATCATGGATTAAAATTAATACTTTCAGTTATGCTCAGAAGGTATTTGAAGTCAGTGTAGATGCTATGTATTGGCAAACTACAATGCTCTAATGGGGTTTTCTTGAGTTAACCATGTCAGAAATCTGGCTGCTGTACTGTGCATCAGTTGAAGCTTCTAAATATTCGGGGTCAGCCTTATGAAGGCCAAGTTGCAAATACTCAAGATTATTGAGAACATGGATATGAATGATGGTTGCTAGGCCCAAACCTGCTCACAGCCTTGTCACTAGTTAAAGCTCCAACTGTTGCTAGCTGAAAGTCCAGGATCAGCAGTTTTGAGTATCTCAACCACTGTTAATAGCTACAGTATACCAATGTTTTGTCTGTGGTCCATCACTCCTCTTCCTTCGCTATTATATATGAAATTTCTGCTGTAAAATTCCAACTCCCCTAGAGTCAAACTCCCACCTTCTCATGGAAGCCCAGATGCTATAGAATAATAGCCTAAGATCTCCTACATTGCTTGGATGGTTCCATAACAAAAATGATAGCCAATAGGAATATCGTCCTAAATAAATATCCAAGTCAGAACAATGGGTATTTTAGCAGAATGTCTATGGAAGACAAGCAAATCAAAACAAAACAAATACCTGCAAGCAATTCTGAATAAACTCTCTCTCTCTCTCTCTCTCTCTCTCTCTCTTTCTCTCCCCCCCCCCCCCTCTCAGGAGCTCTCTTGGCTATGTGGGCAAATTCAACACATTTTGTCTAGTTTCTTCAGATAACAAATTAGATACACACACACACGGGAACATCCCCCCCCCCACAAAACATTCGGAAATTTACCAACTAATCTATCCAATCATCGTCTCTGTCCTAAGTCATGTATCTCAGCCCCCTCCCAACAAAAAAGCAGCTTTCCCACCCAAAAAAACTCCTATACCAGTATTATTATCCTGGTGGACTGAGATCCTAAAGAAGAAAACGAGACAGTCAACATATATAGTTTGCTTCTCTCTTGCTATCTATACACATTCTAATTTTACCAGCTTCCTGTCACAGTACTGAGGAATTCTACTGGGCATACTCAGTTTAAAGAACTAATTATGAACAAGTAAATATAAGCAGGGGACAAAAAAAAATGTGCCAAATATCCACACATTCAACTCCTTCTAAGACATTAAACTCCACTCATATCCACACATTCAACTCCTTCTAAACTTTTTATAATTACATTTTAACCCTACTTTTCTTGAAGGAAATTTCTCAGTGCTCATCCACTCCCTGTTTATCGTCATTACAACCTGGTGGTTGTAACCTGATGGTTATGAGGTTGTAACCTTGTAAAGTGTAACCCCCTGCAGGATACATGGAGCACAACCCTTTTTGGCCCTAAGGCACTACCATGGGAGATTTTGAGAAAGATGGGGGGGGGGCGGTTTGGTGAGGCAATTCTGAGGGAGAATGGAATAGAGGAAAGAGACTGGTGAAAACTGTAGGGAGTGTGAATATAAAACACCAACTAGAGAAGACAGTGGAGGAGAGAACTGGAGCCAAATACATTCACACAGCATTTATCCAGCAGCAGCTTTGAAACCAGAGGGTGACAGGATGAGGCCTAGAGCTTCATTATAGCCCAGCTAGGGATGGATCAGAAATTCATTTTAGTTCATTTTTGACCAGAATGTATGCAATTCCCACCTCCCAGAACTGAATACGGACCTGAACATAGTCTGTAGTCTGAAGTCTATTCATTTCTGAGCTTGCAATATGACTCAAGCAGCAACAAAAACATGGGGGGAGTACATTCGAAAAATGTGCACAAACATGCTTTTGAAAAATGTGCACAAACATGCTTTAGTCAATAGGAGAAAACTGTGTACATTTAAAGAATGCATACAATTGACGTTAGTATGGACAAATTATCTGGTATAGTTTGAACAAATTGACTTAATCCATAAGAATCATGGGAAGCCATAAGATAAGCACAGGTCTCTTTGTTGCAGAGGAAAGGGCATCGTTATCCTGTTTCTAAAAATCCTAACTATCTTCCCTAAAAGTTTTAATCAACGTCCATTCCTCCATTATTATAAATAAATAATTTTAACAGCTCCCTGTTTGCCTTTCTTTGCCCTGCTTGGACTTGGATTCACCCTTTAACCTCAACACTGAATGTAAAGAGGTTCATTTTGAAGGGGTGATCAGTTCTGTTTACTACCTCATGATGTAGCACTGGGTAAAGGCCATTCTGTGCTGGAATTACATTACTTTGTTTTAGGATATTTAAATGATTGTAACTTAATACATTCACTGGGCAGTATTGCATGCTGCCTGTGTGCTAGCAGGACTCACTAGCAGATCCCGCAGCAATCAGAAATGAGTGAAATGCTCATTTCCGGAACAGGGCATGTCAGTGGAGCTTATGGAAGGGAGATGTGTTGACCTGGCCTTTTCTGGAAATGAGTGTTTCTGCTTGTTTCCGGGATTGCTGTTGGAAGCACTAGTTCCTGTTGTGCAAGTGGTGAGTCCCACAAGGACAGCAGAAATGGTGGGAGTGGAGTGGCAGTATTAGATATTGTCCACTGTATACACAATACAAAATTTGTCATTGAATTTCTTGGTGTTTTTGAAGTGCCAGTTACTAACGGTACCAATACCATCATTCTCTAGAGCTTGCTGTCAGTAGAGACTGTTTTTCCTTCACGCTATCCCACCTCTTCCACAAGGTTTATCCTCCTTTTCTTTTTGTCCCTTCTCAGAATCCTAGGACAGACCCACTATATATCATCTGAGAAAAAATTAGAGGGACAGAGTTCCATCTCAGGTCCACTCCAAGATTCCACCCTCAGAAACCTCCCAGGACAGCCGATCCAAGGTATTGAATTGTATCTCCAAAATGGGCTCAGCATACTGTGTAGCTCCTTGAGAGTTCTGGCTGGTGCTGAATAAAACAGCCCCACTGATATTGGAGCCACCAGCCTCCGCTGCCCTGACGCAACGTTCTCCTGGCTCTGGAGGCTCTAGACCATCCTCTGAAGAGGACTCCTCTAGCAGAGGCATGAGGGTCCTCTTCAGGGTTGTTGTTTTTTCCTTAAGGTAGGGGGTGGTGGTTTATGTGAACTTCTGTATTCCATGGTGATCCCCCTGACCTCAGCCTGCTGATACTTTCCTCTTATGCATGGATGGTGCAATTTTTGCTACGTAAAGATCCATGCCAAGAGAATAAGTTCACTATTAGTATTTTACTAACTGTTCTCCATCATTGAATTTTCTTTTACTCATTAGGTTACATATCCTGGCTTATTTGCCTAGATTTTAGTGTATCTATACTATGTGAAAAGTATTGCATACAGCAGTATTTCATTTAAAATTTGTGCTTCTGATATCTCCGGCTTTAAAATTAAATTCTATCTATCCATTGCAGTTGTAAATATATTTATTGAGCAGGAATTCAAGTTTTCTCAGGACAAGTATGTACAGTCTTTAGTTCCTTTTAATCTCACTTCCTTCTTTGTTGGTCAGGTAAAACAATCCCACATGGATGAATCCATTGCAAAGAACAAATTTGAAATGTTTAAATACTGAAATATGTTTTTCAAACAAGAGAAATTGATGTCTATGTATGAATATGTGGCACAGGTTCAACACAAGGGTTATGCAATACTGACATATTTTTGGATGAAGGATCAAATAATAAATACTTTTCTATATAGTTTGATAGTTCTCGCATAAGAAAAGTTGAAACGAAATGAACCATTGCTCATAACTGTTGCTCAGGGAAAAGGTGCTTCATCACAGATGTTTTGGAAGGCGCTCTGGAACCCTCAAGGACTTTGCAAATATAAGATTTGCCTTCAGCTACATGATCACATGCATACCACATGGCAATTGGTTGCAGCTAAAGATAAAGTCATTTGAAAACTTGTAAATGCAAGCCTTAAGATAATGCAAGTATTTAAGAACTATACAGAAATACATTGGGCACTTTATCCATGTATCTTTGTTAAATGAACATGTCTTTAAAGTCTTTATGTCTTTAAAGAAGTCCTTATGTTAATGAGCATATTGATCTTTTTCTTCTTCATGACTACCTAGCTTGTTTGAGGTCTTTTGTGTGGTCTGCCATTAAATGATCACAGCACAGATCCAAGTGCTCCTTTACGTACACATCCATTACTTTCAGTTTGTATTATAAGATGTTAAGTGTCTGGTAATGTATCCCTAATGGGTGACTTATATTAGACAGATTTTAAAGATGTTTACATGTTTATGTCTTATGCCTTATGGACACTTTGCAAAACCTGCATATAATATCATGAATTAAGGGAAATTATTCACTCACAGTAGCTTTTGGAATAGATTATGGCAGACGAAATCCAAAGACTTCATATGACACACATGCAAAACAAAAACAAAAATCCTGAGCTGAATTATGAAGAGCAAACCCTGCTAATTAGAAAAGAACAAGAATGATCCAGTTATATCCTTTACCAGAGAAAAATATAAATAGAATGAAAGAGCATGCTTTGCCAGAATCGACGGAAACCCCGCTAAAAACACAAGTAGCTCACAACAGCTGCTCTGTTGGGCTGTTTTATGGCCAGATGATGAGATGAAGCTGGAGTGAGGCCATTAGTGCTTCTAGCTCAGTCATGTCTTCTACTCAAACTAGCATTGGCTCTCCAAGGAGTTTTTCACAGCTCAGCAACTGAAATCATTCTAACTGGTGATGCCATGAATTAAATTTTCTGCATGCAAAGCCTGTGCTTTAGCCCTGAGCTTCTATTTCTCCTCAAATAGAGTCTGTTTTTTTTAGTTTGAGTGAGGACCATTGCACAAGACACTGCTAATTGGGACAGGATGGCTTTGATTCTAGTCTATGTGTAATCCATTAACTGCAGGGGGACTGGGGTGGAAGGTGGGGATACCATAGAATCCATTCTGTATTTGTATTTCTTATATTTCATTACAGAAAGCCAGCAAGGTCTGTCTGAAAAAGCCATTTAACCGTTTCTCCATACTTTCAGATCCCTCTAGAAAAGTTCTCTGGGATCCAAAAGTTGTTGCGCAAGAACACTCTTCTTTTATGTAGTAAATAATTCATTAATCTATCCTGCTTTGTGCTATTTAAAGACTTAGAAGTTTCAGCTTGCTAATTCAGTAGGAAATCTCAGAAGAGTGTGTAAAGAAAGCACAGACACCTAAAAGACTATGTGTAGAAAGCATTTCAGGGCTCTCCTCCAAGCAGCCCATCTCATTCATTTCTTTGCCAACCTGGCACTAGTTCCCCATGTAAGATATTTTCTGAGCCCAAATGCTTCCAGTAAGTAACTACAATTGTTTTATGCACTGAATCATTCATCCCACTGTTCTCATCAAATGTGCTCAACTTCCTCGATACAACTATTTTCCAGGATGTATCTATCAGTCAATTACACACACACACACACACACACACACACCACTCAATATATGGGGTGGGGGGGACAGAAACATCTTTATGTAATAGAAACAGTGTGAAAAATTAAGAGAATGGACGGATGGAAAATATGTGAGACCACACAAAGGTGAAACACCTTTTCCATCCAACTATCCTCTCCATTTTCCACACTGCCTCCAAACAGCAGCTATATGAGACTAATCCAGCCTCCACTGATGTCAGTATATGCTTTGCTGATGGTATCAGAGGGAGCAGAATCTGTCCCTAGATTCGCACAAGAGTATCTTTCCTCACAGCAGCAAAGACACCAATTTTGAGAGGTTCTGTTGTCTATTTCTCTCACAGTCACATTAATGTGCCAAGCATAGAATCTGATTTCTATTAATTCCAGTTGCTGATATGGAAAGAGAGGAACAGTCCTCCTGCCCTACAGTAAGGTATATCTTCCAATATACATATCTTGTTATGAGTCACTTTATTCTAATAAAAATGAAACTGCTAAAGTGAAAACTAAGCCTAGGGCATCGTATCTGCCCTTTGGCTTGGAAATCAGATAAAAGAGAATGCCATTTTAGCTCAGCCAAAAAAACTCAGCTTGCAAGCCTTTCATCAACTGGCTTTAAGGGATGACTACATCTTCACCTTGTTGAACGAGAGAAACTATAGGAGATAGGTCAATGAAGAAGCTTGACAACAAAACATTTTTAGGCCAGCCTGCCCTTCCCCAACTCAGCACCCTCCAGATGTGTTGAACCATCATCCCAGATGTGTTGGACTACAACTTTCAGCATCCCTAGCCAGCATCACATCTGGAGAGCACAGGTTGGGAAATGCTGTTCTAGGCAGTCACTTTTGTGAATGTTGAAAGGTGTCTGTTAAAATGGGCTGGAATTCTGGTTTCTTGTTACAATATTTTGTTTCTTCATGGAAAAGAATGTGTTATGCCCTTGCACCTGCCCTTGTTCCAAAGTGCTGGCCTTCATGTACTCATGTGGTGCCTGCCTTAGAAGGCACATGACGCTCAGTCTGCCCTTCGGTGGAGGAGCCCTGCATAAGAATCCAGGGCATGAAATGCAAACAGGGACAAGTAAGGAGCACAGACTTAAAATCCCGCCTAGGTTGTGTGTAAATAAGGCATTCTGCATTTTAATTATCTGGCTTACCCTTGCATATCTGGAGGAATAGGGATCCTCGAATAGTGCCCAGATACGGGGCTGCCACCTCTTCCAAAAGCCCCCAGGCCTTCCATCTGGGGAGTCACTGAGTGCCAGGCGTTTAGTCATCTCCAGCTCCTCCTCACCATCACCTGAGTCTCCAGTGCCATCTGCGTCTCCATCATCAGCACTGCAATCTAGAGGTGCCCCACCAAAACTGTCAAGGGCCTCTTCAGCATCCCGGTGCTGCCTGTAGGTCATCCAACAACAGGGCTCCACATCGGTCTCATCGATGCCCCAGAAGGCCAGCTCCTCCTCATACAGTGGTCCACACACATCTGCCGGGCAGTGCAGCTTACCTGTGCGGTAGTAGTTCAAGATATGGGCAAAGACACCCGGGTGCCGGTCAAAGAAGAATTCATCTGTGCGGGGGTCATAGTCAAAGTGACTGTGGGCATCTGGCTCAGCAATCCAGGCCAGCCGAGTGCCGGGCAAGGTGCGTAAGGTGCTGCGGTAAGTCTGATGCCTAGTCCCTCCCACATTGATCACAATGCGATCGCTTTCGTCGCCCTGGCCCATCTCGTCTCTTATTAGGCATGTCGTGGACTCATCCAAACAAGCACAGCACACAGCAAGTACATAAGCGGGGTGCGAGGAGAAGAGAATCCTGCTCGTCTGCTATCAATAACTAACTTGATCCCTTATCCATGAAGGCAAAGGTGCCCACATTAAAGGCATGCACTGTTCTTCACCACCTGTACCCTTCAATCCCAGTGATGCAAAGTCAAGAGCACCAATGAAAGTTAGTGATGGCAGATGCAGGGTCTTTATTGGGCAATTAAAACTCTTATCTGAGTGTCATTTAAAATAAGGGTTCATGAGCCCCCCCCCACTATATATATATATATATATTCACTGCCTCCAAGACCAATGGTAGTGAGGGATGGTTAGTTGGATAAGTATGAGTATTGAAGAGGAAGGTTGCTTCCTCAGTTAGATGTGGCAATTAATATACCTACTGGCACATAGCTGACCTGCAAGGAGGTTGGAAAAGGGAATAACTGGGGTTGCTAGGTGCCCTGCCACAAGAGATGAGAGGAAGTGGAATAAGGGGTTCACAGTACAGGCACCACACACACACACACACACACGGTGGGAGGAAGAAAAGGGGCAGATACCAATGCCCAGCTGCAGCAATCAGAGCAAATCTCTAGAATATGCTGATGCTTTTTCAACAAAATCGTTCTGTACTTGAGTCCTTAGAGGCAGAGGCAGGAGCAAGAGGTGGCTGCTGGGAAGGGCTCAACATGTAGCAATCCGAAGATGTAGGTAGATTTGGAACAATAGGACATCAAACCAATACACGAAATTCAAGGCATCGAAAGGAGTGGTGGTGACGATGAAGTAACAGCAAAGCAACACTGGGGTTGGGGGTTGGAAATAGAGATCTATCTATTTATCTAATGCTTCTCCAGCTGCAGCTTTCCGATTCAGACAAAAGACCACGACATCCGTTCGCGGATCCTTCCCTCTTGGCGTCCTCTTCGGCTTCCTCACTTGCCGATGCAGCCCACACCTGGCAGCATCCTTCGAGAAGCGCCCTTGGCCCCCGCCGCTTGAGCCCCAGGGCCCCCTCCCGGGACGAATGGATGACTTGGGCGCGGGGCTTGCCTGAGCGGCGTGGTGCTGAAATGGACAGCGCTCCGGCAGACGCTGGACCGGGGAAGGCTTCCCTTGCCGAAGGAGAGAGCTCGGCGGATGGGTGCTTGCTCGCTCGTTAAGAAGCCGAGGGCAAAGCGAAGCCACAGCCGGCAGAGCGAGGCGAAAGTGAACGCCGAGCGGGGTCTCTCTGCATCCCTCCTGCCCAGGCGGAGTCGAACAGGCGATCCAGGCGGGCTGGGCAGGTGCCGCTGAAGCCTCAGGTGGCTTGTGCTTGGCGAAGAGAGGCAGACCAGCGCGTCTCTCTCTCTCTCTCTCTCTCTCTCTCTCTCTGCTCCCCGCTCCCTCCCACGCGCCCGCCGCCCGAGAGATCTCGCAGGTGGTGCTGAAGGCTGGGTGCCAGAGAACTCGCCGCCGCTCTTCTCGCCTCTCTTCGACGCTCAGTCCAGCCAGCCTGGTCTCCGGACACTTCAGTACCGCGCAGGCGCGCTGGGTTCCGAATACAGCAGTTCTCCCTGGGTCCTAATGCAGCCTGGGGTAGGGGGCGGGCAGAGCGGGCGGGGGGGGGGGGATAACTCCGAGATTCAGCCACCCGCTAGTCCTCAGAAAATGGAGAGCGCCGTGGCAGCAATCGGGGGTAGGAGTGGGGTGCGTGGGTGCGAGTGTAGACGCTGGAAGTGGCTGGGTTGGGAGCGAGGGAACGGATTCCCCGGGCTGGAGAAAAGAGCCCGATTCTCTAGCCTGGGGCCACGTTGCCGGCTCGGGCAGATCAGCTCTCCGCCTGACGGGTGAATGGCGACCTCCTCGACTCGAGCACGCTGTTGGAACAGCGGCGTGTTGGGTCTGCTGCGGACATCTGCTGCTAACTAACAAAGGACGCGGCGGTAAAGAAGAGAGCCGGACCACAGGGGGGCCTGTTGTCTACACAGCAGCCTGCCATTCGGTGGCAGAAGAGGGAAAGGCTGCGGGGAAGGAGGGCCTGCTTTTCCTTCGGTGTTTTGATTCGAGACAAAAGAGACCAAGGCATCTGCTGATGGCCGGATACAGGGTTCCTATTGAGCCTCCTCCGGTCAGTAGGAAAGAAGCTGAGCCAACTTGGGCGGGGAGGAGACTGGCAACCGCTCCTCTCAACCCCTTTCGCCAGAGAAAGCAACATTTGACATGAGCTACGTAATGTTTTTATTCTGCCCCTGAAAAGGGCACACGTGCCCGCTCGCCCACCCAGTCCATCGGTATATGGATCCCAGGTAGATGAGAAAGATCGTCTCCTGGCACACCGACTTCCTTTCACCAGGAGTGGTGATGATGGAAGAGGAAGACAGACATGACTGGTCCGCTGTTGGCCAAGAAGAGGCATCGTACCTGACAGACACATTTCACAGCTGAAAAAGCAAGCCAAAAACAAACTAATAACCCAGTTGTTGCCTGCTGAAAGAAAAGATCCATGTGATGCTCGATTTTAGGTGTTTGCTTACCAACATTTTTTCTTCAAAATGGAAGCATTTTGCTTGAGATGACTATTATGGGGGGTGGGAAGGGGAGACTCCATTCTGAATCTGAAACTTACATGAGTACTTAGGTATTTTTCTTGTTTATGTTCCTAAATCTGAAATCTTTTCAAATGCTTGTAAATTTCAATACTTTGCATCTTTTAGGAAAAACACACATAGAAGAGCAAGAAAAGGACGCCAAGTTTACAAGTCATTTTCCAAGCATCACTTGAGATATCCCAAGTTGAGCATCCTAACCTTAGGGGTGTGAACAAACGTTTGGGGATGGAAGTAAGTTGCATTGCAATCAGTGGAGCTTGCTTCCACCTAATAGCTTAGTGGTGAGGGTAGCAGTCCATGAACCACAAGACATCCTTTTTCCTAGCTGAAAACACCTTTGTGGTCCTGTCCAAGTTTGTAGATGTTTAAAATCACACACACACACCCCTCCATTACAAATGAAATAGATTCAGCTAAAAACTTGCTCATCCCTGAGACAAAGAGCCTATCTACACTACTGCTTTAAAATGGTTTATAACAGTTTTAAACCAGTTAATAACGTAATTAACTGGCTTAAAACGGTTATAAACCATTTTAAAATAGTAGTGTAGATAGGCTCACATTTTCATTACTGAGACATTTTAGGCCAGCTGTTTTGGCCTCCAACTCCCATCATCTCTCACAATTGGTTCTGCCAGCTATACCTGTTGGATGTTGTAGGCCAAAATATTTGGAGGGTTACAAATTGCCCATCCCTGCTTTAGGCCAAAGTCATACTGGACCTTTCCACTCTTACTTACCTGAATAACCCGTGAGGTCAAAGTATATTTATGTACCATAGTATTAACTATGGCTATGTTTGCATGGCACACTCATTCCACCCAGAATAAATATTCCAGCTTTTCCCTCATAACAATTCTTTGGCTGCATCTTGCAATGAAATCATTACTATGGAGTGGGGTGGGTGCAAGGGAGTTTCAGAAAGCAATAGCAAATGGCTGCATATAAAAATTGCTCTAAAGTTCTATGGTGGCATCATTTATTTCTGCTATTGTATAGTTGGGAAAAGGGTATGGAATCTAGTTCAATAGTATAGACTGTACCTTGATGGTCAGAGAGAGACTTTCTCTACCTACTGGTTTCTCATATGTGTTCAAATCAGGAGCTGTATTTGCTCCCATTGAGAATAAAGGGTGAGGACCATGGGGACTGCCTTGTCTCTGTCAACATCTTCCTTTCTCTATCCCCATAATCAAATACAGAAATGGAGATGAGTCCCTCCCCCATGCTGTGCAATAAAAATGGAAGTTCCACATTGATTGTACTTTGCTGGAAGCCCATTCTCTCAGAGGGAACCCAACGTTTCATTGTGAAATTATGATTTCAGCTACCATATGAAGTTCAAAGCTGAGACCCAAACAAGTGAAATGATGTGCTCAACTTCACCCTGCTGTCAGTTGCCTTGCATGGCAGATGCAAATGGAAATGACCCTGGATCATCTCCTGGGCCTTTCGTCTGCTAACATTTGTTTAAGATAGGAGAGAAAGCCAATAACATCTGATGGAGTAGACCCTTTCCTATGGAACAAAACTCTTGTCATGATAACTGCCTCCTCTATAATTTAGTGGAGCAATTTGCTTCAACAACATTGCAGAGAAACTTAAATTTGTATAGCAATTGCTCTAATTATTTGTGTACATAATTGTATTAAATATTTTTTTAAAAAAAATTTAAACCTTAACTTTTTGGTAATATCTTGTTTGTGGTTTTGGTTAAGGCTAGCACTTCATTTTGTTTATTATAATAATAGGCCATGCCTCCGTCAGCCTACTTTTTTTCTTTTTTTGGGGGGGGGTTATAATTTTTATTAATTTTAATACATACAACAATAAAAAAACCCAACTTACAATAACTAATAAGTGCTCCCCCACACCAATGGGTCCATCTAGTATTTAATTATACGTCTCTCCAAAACTGTAATGCATCCTGCAAAGGTGTACATCTTTTCCCTTTTTTTAAATACAAAAATCTACAAATATTCCCCATATATCTTCAAAATCATTTCTCATCATTAAACCCCTTTTAACCTTTATACTACTAGTTAACTTATCGTTAATTGCGATATCCCATGCTTCTTTATACCATTCTGTCATTTGGTAATTATCTTGTACTTTCCATTTCCTAGCTATCAATAATCTTGCTGCTGTCATGAAGTTTGTAATTAAATCTCTTTCATTTTGAGTCCCCTGGCCCTTTTTATACAATGATAATAAAGCTATCTTGGGACATACCTCTAAATTTAAACCAGTTATTTAATTTATCTCCTTAAATATATTTTGCCAAAATTTTTGCACATCTTCACACGTCCACCACATATGAAAATAGGTACCAATTTCCTCCAGCATAACTTCGAGTATTTCTTATCAATCTGATTTAATCTTACTGGGGTTAGATGCCACCTCCAAACTAAATTGTAATAATTCTCTTTTATCTGTACCGACATAGTTTTTAAAATACACAAATCCCATATCTTCTCCCAGTTTTGATTACTTATTTGTTTAGTTATATCATAATCCCATATTGATTTAAGATGGTCTTTTTTTTTTCTTCAGCTTCTATTAACATTTTATAAATTTCACTTGTCATACCTTTTATTGTTTTATTTTCCCCCCTCTTCTACTCCCTTTATAATTATCTTTTCAAATCTTGTAAAATGTCTGCATCTTTTATTTTTCCTTAACCAGTTCCGCATCCATTGATTTAATTGTATACATTTAAACCAAGATATCTTTCCCCCCTTCAACACTTCTTCTATTTTCTCTTTACTCGTCATCCTTTCCACCCAGTCTTTTATTCCTTCAGCCTTCTTGAAAGGTGATGTTGAATAAAATGCTCTAACAGTAGTTCATCTCCTGCTTCTCCATCATTATGCATATTTATGCTAGTTCAGAGATTATGGCCTTGGGGTATGCATAGGATCTGGATTCATTGCGAATCTGTGCATCCATTCATACACATGCCTCCCAATGCACTAAGGCACTCCTGATCAAGAAGATCAGGCTGCACATAAAGTTGTGACTGTGAGATTTAATGCACCCTTCTTCATCAAATCTATAAAAGACAGCCATCCTATGTTTTCCCTCAGCTTCTTCCAGCTTCCCTCCCCCCTCCCCCGGAAAAAAAAAATCTGTGAAGCAGGTAAAAATGGAATAGCTACACAGTGGCTGCATTCGGACTACACATTAAGCAACTGAGGGGGGGAACAATCGTCAGTTGTGTTGCTTATTGTGTTGTGTGGAGGGTAACATGCCGCTCACAAACTATTGACGGTATGCTATTCTGCCCAAATAAGCAATTGAGAGAAACAACTGGCTTACAAGTTGTTTAGCTCAAAGCCAGTTGTTTAAAGTGTTGTGTGGAGGGGTGAGTGTGTTAATGGCACATGGTGAGTGGGTTGAAACACAAGACCACATGGTGAGTGGCACATGGTGAGTGGGTTGAAACACAAGAGGCAGGCAGCAAGAGCGACCAAAGCGGCGGCTGCCACTCTGCTACAACTGGTGCAACTTGCAGAGGCTGCTGGGATAGAACTGGGAGGACTGAGGGAGGAGGGAGGGTGGGGAGAGGGGCGGGGGCTGTGTCAGTCAAATACCGGGTTGACTATTAGTCCACTCAGTGCCAGCCCCAACCACCCACAGTTGTGTAGGAATATGTTGTGTGGGGAGTACCCACAAAATAACCAACTGTGAGTTGGCTACTCAACTCATTATTGACTAATGTGTTGTCCGAATGCAGCCATTGTCTTTTGACTGAAATCACCAGGAGCCCTCCACCTGGAATCACTCACTATTGAGTCACAATATACCTAGGAAAAGGACTTGATGTTTTCAGGTAAAGTTCAGTAAAACTAACTTTTACAACAGGGAGCAGGGTAATGGACGCACGACACCAAAGAGGCAAGTGCTATGCTTACTTTGTCATGTTATTGAACTCTTGCTACATAGATCTTAACTGACAGGTGGAAATTTTATTCTAGAGCAGATGCAAGGCCTCTGATCCAGATCTTAAAAGTCCCCCTACCTCCACACTAGGTCCCAATTCAGTTGGGGAGCACAGAAAAGACACCTCCAAGTTGCAGCCACCCGTCACCAGTACCCTGGAGATGGAGAGCTTCAATTAGGGGTGTGGGTGGGGTGGGGAATTGTAGAAACACTATTAGAGTATGTTAATTGCATACTGTTTGGCTAAAGATGTTATTGTAGGAATTTGGAAGAAACCGTCAAGTGATCTGCAAACATGTATCTGTGAAAACAGATTAAGCAATTCCAATGGCTGAAGTACACTTACATTTACAAAATGCTTTTGACAATTGTCCACATCAAAGATTAATGACAACAATGTAGAGTTGTGGAATCTTAGGAGAAATAGCTTGCTGGACAGAAAGCTGTCTTAAGAGCAATAGAAAGAGGCTAGTTATAAATGGGAAATCAATCTGTCTCCCTCCCTCCCTTCCGCCTTCCTTGCACATTCAGAGAAGTACTGGGGCGAGTGGAAAGAGACACTCTCAAAATAAAAGAATATGCTTTACACTTAGGTTGCTTTTGCTTAATGCAGGCAGCCATTTTGTTCATCCAGACATCATGTTAAGCATCAGTATAAATGCTCTGTTTAAAATATTCTCATGCTGCCTTATATTCCAGGCCATTTCTGTTCATCCAATCATACAGTTAAGTGAGTATCACTTCCCCTTACAGCTCCATTTACTGGATGAAAGCACAAACAGTTTAGTTCTGTGTGGTTTAGAGCTGTTTGGTTACATTGTTAAAGCAAAAATTGCCTCCATCACTCCACCTTCCCTGCCAGCAAGAACCCAGCAGGGGCTAAGAGGGGTAGAAGGCTCTGACTTTGGAGCCCTCCATCCTTTGGGCCTTAAAGACTGGAAACTGTCATCACCAGACTGGCGAGTTCTATTAAGAAAAAGGGTGATATCAGTCCAGACTTTTCTTTTGACAGTCTGCCTCTCTAAAATCATATTGATTATGATTCCCTGTATGGCATGTCCAGATGCCTCTTACTTTTTGAATGAGAAAGCACAGTCTTATAATGCACAGAGTCTCATATTCTTAGAAAGCCTGGGTTCACATCCCAGCTTCGCTCACTCACCTTGGACTGACTGTGATTCATCAGCCAATGACAGAGGAAATAGGATAACTCCATAGACTCCACCATAGACACCAATGCAAACATAATGAATACTATCTTTGCCAAACCCTACAGGCTAGATGAGGGGTGGACAATTTGTGAACTTTAGATGTTTCAGCCTACAAATTCCATCAGCCCCAGTCAGCCAGTGGTGAGGGATGATGAAAGTTGGAGGCAAAACTTCTGGGGGGGGGGTCATAAGTTGCCCACTCCTAGTTTAGATGAATGATTTGGTTCCACAATCTCTGTGCAGCTTCTGCCTTTCTGTGATGAGTATGGGAACATCTCAGGGTGAAAGGGACCTTGCCCATGTCTTGGGATGTTTCCAATGCTCCCAACAGCACACTGAAGACAAAGTGCAAGAAACTGGAGGTCAGAAACTGAATGAGTGTTGAATGGTTCTAGTGGATTGTCAGAAAGGATGTGAATTTCCCTTCAGAAGCTGCCATGCCCCATCTTCTGATCACTATTACACACTCTTCTGATTAGCCAGCCTTTGTAAGACTGATGCTATGTTTACTCATATGTAAGTTCCATTTAACTGTTCAACGTATACACAGAAATTCAGCCTTAGGCAGCACTCCTAAAACCACTTACCTGGGAGTAAGATCCATTGAACTCAATAGGATATTTCAGTTTCTAATTTTTCCCAGTCATAAGTTTGGTTTGTCCCATTTCCACATCACTTTGGGGTTTGTCTGTTTGTTTTTTAAAGTTCTTATGAAAATTTTTGTGTGCATTTTCCCCAAGAGATACAATTTTGTGCACAAATTTGCCTAATATATGCAATTTTTGCAAGTACTTTCTCCCAATATCATGGATTTTTAAACATGTTATTTCCCCAACATGTGTATTTTTGTGTGCACTTTTTGATTGGAGAATTCCATTACAAAATTTGGAGAAGTGTACATGACAAAGGATACATTAGTTCAGTTTGCATATAGCTGAGGTGGGCAACTTGTGGCTCTCCACATGTTTTGGCCTACAACTCCCATCATCCCTCAACCATTGGCTATGCTGGCTAGGGCTGATAAGGCCACAAGTAGGCCAAAACATCTGGAGGACCACAAGTTGCCCAATCCTGGCATATAGATTTGAGAGTGCAAAATTATAATGTGAACTGCACAAATGTCTCCCCGATATTTCTACTCACTCGTTGTTCTTGCCTCCATGGAGGTTGGAGGTATGCCATTAACAATGGATAGTGGAAGCTTTGGTGTATGCCTTCTACCTTGCCTTTTGCCTTGCCTTGCCTTCTGCCTTGCCTGTCTCTCTCCCTCTTCCTCTCTCTCCTGTACATTCATTCTAATGACTTTGTTAACAAAACTTAATGCCTTTTGCCCTGTTTCCTGTGGGATCAGCCTTGGCCCTGCTCCCTGTGTTTGGACCTGTTTCAGGCCATTCTTTCCAAGGATATTAATAATGAGATATCCAAGAGAATCTTGCAAGTACTGCTTTTCTGGTTTAACTGCAGAAGGCTTCATCCCCCACATATCTGTGGATCCAGCATCTTTCATCAGAGACAAAATTGCTTTTTCAAGTGGCAAGGAGCAAACTCGGGGAAATGATCAATACACAGATACAAAAGATTACAAAAGTCAGGCTAAAACTAATCAGGGATTTGCTGAAATACCGGTGAATGTATGCTGGATGGAACTATGTACAATGTGCTGAGTGATCCAATGTGTTGAGCTGGGGATGTATCCCACGTTGATGCGTAAAATCAGTGTATCTCAAGCCAATACCTAATTATGTCAAATCATCAAAGACATACCTCCTTACATTAGCAGAAGAGGCTGCTAAGGCCCATAAAGGCCTTAACAGCTTTCAAAATAGCTTTAGGTTCTGATCATGCATTTTTCTTAACTTATCCCAGCACAGCAGGGATATAATTACTCTCTGGGTACAATGATGCACAGAGGGATAAAGGTGACAGGTGTGTCTTGTATCTCAGTATACCAAAGTAAGTGCTTACACTTCCTGCATCATCTGACCACTGGATATCTTAAGGTGAACCAACGAATAAAGATGTTTACTCTTGGGAAAGGATGGGTCTTGCTGCTCTTGAGGGAATGTATTATGCTAAGGTACGGTGGAGAAATTCTCAGCATTGAAAAACCTACTTAGGCAGGGGCGCATCACCTTTTGAACCCAAGGGCTGCATACAGTGCCAGGTGGTGGGTCAGGGGCTGCATATGTATGTGTGTGCATGCATGCACACAGACCCCTCTCCCCCATCCCTGCGATCCTGCTGAAGATTGCTGTGGTGCTGGTACAGACGTTTTAACCTCACTGTCATCCCAGCAATCCTACTCAAGATCTCTGGGGATTGCTCAATACATGCAGGGATTGTTCTACACATGCAGACTGCAGGTTGTGCACCCCTGTTCTAAGGGGAAAGGTGTGATGGCCTGGAGAGGATGAAGCATATTTGATTAGAATGCTTGACGGTCACCCAGACTAATTTCCCCAACCTAGTTTCAATGCCACGGGTCTGCAAAGGGCTGCTTTACACATGCATGCACAGCACATGATGACAGCAGCACCTGGTGGCTACTTGCATGTGTGACTGAGCCATAACAGTGTAATTGCCATAGGCAGAGCTTTCGAAGAACACTTCCCAAGGGGGATGCATTCCTTGGAGAGTCATCAAGTGTTGAGTAATTCAGTAGAGAGACCTCAAGTGATGCACATACCTGATGTCTGAATTGGCCCTGAGCAACTGTAAATGTGTTCTCCTCATCTCAGAGACACTACATTCAGTCTGCACATCTCTGAGACTGGGAGGCAAATCATCTGGCTCAGAGAGATGTCATTTCTCACTAAGATGGAGTCCTGCCACCTCTTTTCTTTGATTTGTAGAATTTCAGAGTCAGAGGTCATCTAATCCAACCCACTGTTCGATGTAGGAATCTCACAACTACAGCATCCCTGAGAGATGGCTGTCCAACCTCTGCTTAAATACTCTCAGTGAAGGTGAGCCCACCACCTTCTGTTCCATTGATGAACAACCCTAACCAGTAGGAAGTTTATCCTATTGTTTACCTGCACTCTGCTTCCTTACAATTTCCACCCATTTGTGCCCTCTAGAGCAACAGAGAAGCCTGCTCCATCTCCTGCATCACAGCCCTTCAGATATTTGAAGGCTGCTATCATGTCTCCCTTTAATCTCCTCTTCCATTTCTGCTCATAACACACTCCCCAAACAATACTTAAAATGAACAGTGAAATGCACCCTAAATCCCTGTAAGGTTGTGCATTTGTTTTTAAAAAGCTTCATGTTGTGATTCATGCCTAATAAACACTACAGTGCATGTCATCCATTATGCATGGTCGTTCATAGGTGGTGCAATGGATGGAATGCTGCATTTCCGCCCGCTCAGCTATGAGATTGGCTGAGTAGCCTTGACAGATTACTATCTCCCAGACTAAGCTACTTGACAGGGGCGCTGTGAAGATAAATGAAATGAGAGAATCATGAAGCCGTCACTGCACACATACTATAGGCTTGAGCAGGAGATCTGACATCAAAGATGAAGTACTCCCAGCCTTGGCAAATCAGTGAAGAAGTTAGTAAATAAATGGTAGCTTGATATTCTAACACAGGAAAGCCAAAGGAATTGGCTTGGATTCTGAGTTGCCCTTCCATGCATTAGAAGGACTAATTTTTGGAGAAGGGTGTTTGATCCAGTGAAGGTGGGGTGAGAAGGTGATTTTTGCCAGTTCCCCTTCTCTCTAAAAGCCTTGCACCACCTCTGATGTTGGTCCTCCTACGCTCCAGAACAGATTATCCAGGGGCACAGGGGGAAGGGGGAATTGGCTCAACAACCGTATCTTTTCCACCTGTGGGAGTATCTCCCATGAACAGAATGATGTTCATGGGATCTCAGGATCCAAGCTGTTCTTTCTAAGGTGGATTCACATGGTCATTTTCCATGCTAGCTAGGCATTTTGGAGTAGGGCAGACAGCTTCATATTGAACGCATTCACACTATCATGTATGCCAGGATGCCAAGATTTATGGGCTCCATCACACCTACTTTTTTTCCTGGTTTGCCTCAGCGATTTCCAGCTCTGTTTCATTAGCATGTCAACCTAATGGTCCCTTTCATGTGTCTTTGTGGTATCGCCACTGTACTGGTAAAACCTCCTTTCAATTGTTTGCTCTCCCATTCCACCCTGCGCCTTCTCCTTCCCCCTCCAGTTCATTGATTCTTGTCGTTGATGGACATTGTGATGGACATGGGCACCCTCCTACCCTCGCTCTGGCTTTGTTGTTTAGCGTTTTACCGTTTTAATGTTTCATCAGCTGGGTGCTGTTTCTGTAGGCAATGAGAGTGGGGTTGGAGCAGCAAAAGTCTTTTTAACTGAGTCAGCACAAGCCCGTTTATTTGACATGGCAAGCTGGAGGAGGAGAACCACCCCACCCTCCTCTTTCATCAGCAAGACCATCCTTCAAAGCACCCCCTCCCAACAAAGGACATAGCACGAGGATGGCAATACATGGGGTGGAAGGGCACTTTAATCCTGCATAGAGGAAATAAACCAGACTTTCCGTGCTCTAGGAAATCACAGAAAATGGAGGGGAAGAGGCGGGGTGACTGCAGGACAGGCCTGACATCATGCGAGTACTGAGCTGCAAAACGGCAAACCAGGCATGATGAGAGTGCGATAAAACGCTGGTTTGATGGAGCCCTATATTGCCCTATAGTGTGGTGTCATCACACTATTTTTTCCGAAATTGGGGTTGGCAAGCAGTTTTGTTGTTGTAACACATCAGGAGTGTAGAAGAAGTTGCAGGGCATGGAATGGCAGTTGGGGTCTGCCATTCTGTGCTTAAAACCAAAGATCATCACAAAACAGAAGAGAAGAAAAGGGAAAACCCCAAACAAATACACAATAAAGAAACACTCAGTCTCAAACACTCAGTCTCCAACTCTCCCTTTCCCTCTCCCTCTCCTTTCCTCTTCCCTCTCTCTCTCTCTCTCTGGCTGAATTCGGACGACACGATAGACAATGGTGGGGTAATAATCAACTTTACAGTTGTTCATCTAGGGGACACTCCCCACACAACATGGTAATAAATAATCAACTGTGGTGTGGATTAGGATCAGCGCTGAGTTGACTATGGCAGCATTCGGATGACATGATAGTCAATGCAACTGACGATTGTTTCCCCCCCCCCCCAGTTGCTTAGTGTGTCTCCGAATTCAGCCTCTGTGTGTGTGTGTGTGTGTCACAGGCTCAATTCGGATGACACAATAAACAACTGGTGTGGGGAAAACAATCATCAGTTGTTTTGACTATTGTGTCGTCCAAATGCAGCCATAGTCAACTCAGCGCTGATCCTAATCCACACCACAGTTGATTATTTATTACCATGTTGTGTGGGGAGTACCCCCTAGATAAACAACTGTAAAGTTGATTATTACCCCACCATTGACTATCATGTCGTCCGAATTGAGTCTCTCTCTCTCTCTCTCTCACACACACACACACACACACACACACACTCTCTCTCTCTCACACACACACACTCTCACACTCTCTCACACTCTCTCACACTCTCTCACACTCTCTCACACTCCCTCTCTCACTCTCTCACTCTCTCACTCTCTCACTCTCTCACTCTCTCACACACTCACACACTCACACACTCACACACTCACACTCACTCACACTCACTCACACACACTCACACACACTCACACTCACTCACACACACTCACACTCACTCACACACACTCACACACTCACACTCACTCACACTCACTCACACTCACTCACACACACTCACACACACTCACACACACTCACACACACACACTCACACACACTCACACACACTCACACACACTCACACACACTCACACACACACAGAGATTGAGTGCTTCTTTATATAATTATACATAATCCCATCTAATTTAAAAGCAGCTATTGCAAATAAAGTAACAGATTTGTTCTAATTAGCTGAAAGCATAATATTTTCTCAGAAGAAGTTAGCTGTTTGCTTCACAACAGAAAAAATACATGCAACTATTTAAATTCTCCCTCCCGCACCCCTAACAAAAACATTAAGTCCAGGGTCTAAAATTACCTAGCAGCACCACCACTGCCCTGGTGGTTCGCAGTCTAGCGGCTTCATGCTGTCTTTTGGAGGCAGGGATATCCCTTGTCAGCAAGAGGGAACAGCACATATGTCACCATTACCCATAACAGGTGGAGGTTGTTAAAGGAGTTCCACTCTCCTTCACGCATTTCATCTTTGTGACTTCAGCATCAGCACCTGATGAAGTTTAGAAATAAATAGACAAGTCTTAATAGGCAGAGCTTCTGTCGTACTGCATTTAACAAATTAGCAGTCTTCTTGAATTTAAGAGAGCCATGAAGACTGATCTTTTCCGGCGGGCCTACCTAGTTGAATTTTAAGATGTTTTTAATAATGTATTCGTTTTTATTTGCTTTTAATGTTTTATCTGTTTTATGGTCCTTGTATTTATATTCATTATTGTTCCCCGCCTCAATCCGGAGAGAGAGGTGGGTTAAAAATAAATTTTGTATTATTATTATTATTATTATTATTATTATTATTATTCTCTTGTTCAAAACTGTTTTTCATTCAGCTGCTTCCTATGAGGTTATCTCTCTTGTCATGAGAAGTTTGCTTTCACGTGATTTGGATTATTAATTGGTTTGCTTCTTTAAAGGGTGTATGGGTATAGGGGGCTCCATCATAACAAATTTGCTTGTCCTAGAAACATGACATTTTTAGAGGTACCTTGAATCTTAAGAGATGTTCACAGTTTAAATAAGCAAAAGCAAACAGATTGTGTTTTATTAACCCAACAATATTATGATTTTCACTTGCACAAATGTTCTTTTGTACAATTTCAGCTTGATTTGAATCCCCACCCCACCCGATGTATGCATTTGATTTGCACTTAAAATGAAAACAATGTGACCCTTTATTCTGCAGTTGTGCCGGAATTTTAATGAGATTCCATTGTAAGGTCAGACATCTCCTTAACTGTTCTGCCACATCAGGGGTTCGATATGCCAAGGGAACAAAGTAGCACCATAAATTGATAGCTTGGCAGCGCTCAGTTGTACTGACATTTTCATCAACTCATCTAATCTTTGTGTTAAATGAGGAAGAACTAAACTTATGGCCACAACAAACTATTTCCTGAAGTGAGACATTCAACTCTGTTCTGTGAAATTAAATCTGCTTCCAAGGTTAATTTGTTTGTTCCAACCAATCAGCAGTCTTAGCAATGCAACCTGCTGCTGTGCTATAGACATACTTTCAAATACATGGTAAATTATATTATATTATATTGGGGGGAGGGGGCTTGGGCAGGAGGAGGGGGAGATAAATGACAAGTCTACTATGACCTAAGAATCAGAGGGAGAGAACAGTGTTTGTGTTGCTAGCCAATGGTTGGCCAGTATGCCCCAGGGGCAAACTACAGTTAGGGCAAAGATGTGTGAATGCATCTCCAGCTCTCTAAAGATTTTGCAAATAGCAGTTGTAGGGGTGAGTAATCCAGCCATGGAAAGGGTTGCAGAAGGGAGGAGGGCTTAACCATTTCCCCTTCCATCATTATCTTCTTGAATATTGCCACCCTGAAGCTGCTATTGTAAAAATGAATTGGTACATAAGCTTGACCCATAAAAGGAGAAGCAGCTGCTTCGAGGAGTATGGTTTTCATGGAGTAAGTAGCCTGAGGGGAAAGGGTTAACTCCCTTCCCCCTGAACTTCCCAAGTTATCTAAGGTGCTTTCACCTCTTCCCCTGAAAGCACCTTGCATGGCTGCTTTAGAATTCTCACTGGTTCTGGTTCTGAACCCGAAGTGGATTCATAACTCCACTGACTCTACTGCTGTAGATGTTTTGGACAACTCTCAGCATCCCTGACCTTTGGCCATGCTGGCCATGGCTGATGGGAGTTGAAATCCAAAATATCTAGAGGGCACCAAGTTAGGGGAGATTGGTGTAGAGGCATGAAAGATCTTTCTATGAGGTTATAACAATGATGCCCCATTCATCCATGCAGGACATAAGAAGTAATAAGAAGCAACCTTATTGTTGATGGACCACCTTCACCCATATCAACCTGTCTGCATTTAAGATCCACAAGAGAGGCCTTCCTCATATGCCCACAGTTAGGTGGGAGACCACATAAGAGAGTGTCTTTTTTGCAATGGCCCCCTACCTCTGTAATAATATACCATCAAGGGTCTGCCAAGGCCCATAATTGCAGTCTTTAAGAATGCCCTAAAAATCTACTACTTTACCTTGGCCTTCCTTTGATTATGATTAGCTGGACTGGGTTATGGCTGCAGTTGTTTGTTGTAAGTTTTATTTTATGCTTGTGATTGCTGAAGGCTTGCTGCAGTTGGTGTTTTTACTGTTTTGTGTTTTTACCATTTTAAATACTGAGTCGGTTTTCATTATGTGTTTTACTGTTGTGTGTCACCTTGAAAGAGCTCCTGCCCTGAAAGACAGCCAAGAAATATTTTAAATCACTCAGTTAATCAATACCAGGTCCACTTAGCTACATGTGGGCAACCTGCAGCCCACATGCAGCCCTTGCCCTCTCTCTGGGTGACCTGGGCAGCCCTGCCCATTATTCCCTACAGCCCATCTGATCAGGCATCAGCTGGGCTGCAGAGATCAGCTGGGTGTTTCCCTGCTGCTATTAGCAGTGCAGACAGTGATCTGGTTTAGGATTGAGGCTGGGGATGAGGGTGGGAAGACTTTAACCTCATGCCTCCAATGATCCTGATCCAGTGTGTGTGTGTGTGTGTGTGTGTGTGTCCTGGTCTCACCCACTGCCTACTCACCATCACCCCTGCTCACTTGGGCAGCCCCCACAGGGCCAATGGACCTCCTGCCAACCAAAAAAGGTAGCCCTCCAATGTTCTAAAATGAATGGTGGCAGCTCTCCAGTGCTGAGATACTAGGAACTGAACCTGGGACTTTCTGCAAACAAAGCTCTAACTACTGAGCTATGGCTCTTTTCCAAATGTTATATGATGTTGCAGGAATCAGATGATGAAAGTGCATGAGTGAACCAGCCCAGAGACACCCCTGTGCTTCATCAATGTGGATCCTCCACTGAACTCCATCCTATACTTCAGAAGTGTAGGACACAGTTCAGTGGGGGATACTCATTTATTCTAACCTGATGTTGGCAGGAAAATGATATAAGAAGAAAGTGTGTCCTTTTGTGCTCTGGTCTGAGTCTCACAATTTCCCTCTTAGCCTACTCTGATGCAGGCACACAGAAGCAGTCATGGAGATAAATGATAGAGCAGTGGGATTCCTCAAGGGTGCCTCATTTTCAGATTTATGATGTGGACCAGCCTTCTCCAACCTAGTGCCCTCCAACCACCATCATCCCTGACCATTGACCAAGCTGGCTGGGGCTAATGGGAATTATTGTCCAAAACAACTGGGGGGGAGGGCTATTGGAGAAAAGAAGCTCCCAGAACCCCATCACAACTTTAGCCTTAAACAGGCTCTGAAAGCATCTCCTCCCTACAATCGCTGTAGAAATTCCACCCTTTAACTATTTAACCTTCCTGATGGTATATGTAAAACTGTGGTTAAAGTGTACTTAGGAGTAATCGGTCCTCTCCAGCATGTACCTACAAGTAATCTGAGAGTGGCTCATCTTTCACATCTAAGCTTTTCCAGGGATAAAACCTAGCACTTGGGGGGGGGGGCAGGGAGGAACGACTGTGCAAGCTTTGGAGATGGTGACCTGAGGTCTTGTCTTTTCTAAGAAACCTAATAGCTACTTCTCTGCTCCAATCCAAGTGCTTCTTACCATTGAAAGCTCCTTAATACAGCAATAATTCTTAGCCTGCCTACCTTCCACTGTTAATACATTTATTGAACTCTTTGTGAATATTTTGTGTGCAAAGTGTGCAGGCTGCTCTCCTTTCCATGACATCAACCCCTTCCATGCAGGTGATAACTACATTCCTTCTCCTGACACTTAGAGCCGATCTACACACTAGCTTTATAACTTTTTATAAGGGTCACAAAAACTCTTTGGTCCACATGATGCACTCCCTTGAACGTTGTATACCTGAGTTTTTTTAAAACTCACTTCAGCTATATACAATGGTTTTTACTTTTAATAAATAGTTTTAAGTAAAATAATGTATCCTTCCTTACCGTTTGTGATTTGTGGGGGCAGTGCTTCATTTACCAGTGCCCAAATGCTTAGCCGTTGATTGGTGGGGAAGAAAGAGGGGCTAAGGAGGAAGTGGGCGAGTGAACTACAACACCCACAATTCTTAGCCCTATACTCATTGTAAAAACGAAACAGAAAGAGACAGGCAGAAGGGTGTGAGACCGCACACACCGCTTTGAAGACTGAAGATTTTTTCTCCTGTAACACGAGTACTCCTTAATGGGGCCTAAGACGTTTTGGAACACACCTATTTGGAACGTTTTAAAATACTATTTAAAACATTCCAAGGTACTGTGTAGATAGGTTCCCAGTCAGACTGAACTTAGTGATATGTAAAAAGCATTGCTTTCTTTCTGACTTGCTTCATGATGTCATTATGCAACCAAGTATGATTGGCTATGTGGCATCATGACATCATCATGATGAGTGTGTGTATCACTTCCCAGCTCTACTTACACACACACATACACAAGCTGCTGTTGGGCTATATAAAGGAATGAAAAAACATAGAAAGGGTTTGGGAGGACAGAGTACATTTTGCTCCTCAACAACATATGTTCACCCTGAACATTTGGCACAGCCCTTGTCTACATGGGTCTAGTTTGGGGGTAGGGTTCAGCACTTTGAATAGCTCCCTGGTTCTGACTGAAACCCAGAATGGATCCACAGCTCCACCGAAATCAGAGCCAGCAGCCTTCACTGCTGCTATCCCCATATTTCAACTGGGGGGACAACTCATTATGCTACCTACTGTATTGATGGCAGCGAGGAAGGCAGGAAGTTGACAGACTTTTTTCTGTCCAAACATGCATAGGATTGCACCCTTTGGCCCTTATTACAATAGCCATCACAGACAATGTGATGTGCTTCAAGGTTGGAGGCACAGGGGTTTTTTTAATGACAAACATTTCTGGAAGATCAACTAAAATACAGCATGTCCTCTTTCTCCAGGTAAGGTGCAAATATCTAGAAATGTTTCTTGCCGGTGTTGGGTTGCTTTGGTTGGTTAAATCAATCAGAAAACAGCAACTGTATTTCTATTAGCCAACACAGCAATAGATATAAAAGGTGGGTTTGTGTGCCACAGTCAAGAGTGTACACCAATGTTCCCCCCCCTTCCATGTGCATGTGGTAGATAGTTGCATGGCTGCAGGGAAGAACATTTTGCTTCCATCCACTAGGCAAAGGCCTATGGGTTGCTAAGAGCTGCCTTCCTCTACCTCCCCAGAAAGAATATGATGGCAAGAAGAGCCGCCTGTCCTGGCCCATCCACTGGCCAGTCCAGAAAAGAAGTAGAAGCAAGAAGGTTTGCTCCCCCCTCCAGAAAGAACATTTTACTCCAATTGCCAGATGTCCTTGGACAGAAGAAGAACATTCAGGCCTTACCTATCATCCAAAGGACTGCTGCCTCCCAGGAAAGACTTCATAGCAGGGGACCACTCCATTGGCCAGAGGACTAGGGGCCATGGAGAGTTTTCACTCTCTGCCTTCCAGGATCAACCATGGCAAGACCAGCCTGGCCCTGTCAATCAGCCAGACAAGCAGCAGCTCCAGGGAGTTTGCTTCTTCCATCCTCCACTGGAAAGATAGACCACTCTGCTCCATTCCCCTGGGACTGCCAATCTGAAGGGGAGAAACATTACATGCCCATCCATTGACCAAAGAACTGTGGGCTGCTGGTGCATTTATGATTTTTGTATTGAATTATTGCAGTCTGTTGCAATACCATTTCAGGACCATTTGATGGCACAATATAAAACTTACAAAGAAATACATAATTTGTGACTGTATAGATTTTGACATATTTATCAAAATGTGTGTGTTTATGTGTTTTGGCATACTAATGTCCAGGTAGGGGCTTTTGTTTAAATCTTAACAGTAATGTGTTTGAAGTTGAACCAGATAACTTAAGGCAACAGGTTAGGAGTAGGAGTAGGAGCTGAAAGCAAGGTTAACATGCTCCACTAAACTACTTAATTGATGGATATATATATATATATACCTTCAAATTGAACAGTAAAACACTAGGCTAGATCCAGAGACGTTTTGTTTTTGTTTTTTTACAAATAAGATAGGCTGGGGCCTGCATTTAGCAATATCTGATGAGCCTGGGTTTGTTTTGATTTTAGGCTTATAGCTTTTTAAACTTATTATAGTGGTTTTAAATGTATGTGTATATTGTGTGTATATTGTGTGTTTTTGCTGTTTTAATTTTTGTATATTTTTAAAATTGTTTTAATTGTATGTAAACTGCCCAGAGAGCTTCGGCTATGGGGTGGTATACAAATGTAGTAAAATGAAATGAAATGGTGTCTTTGCAAGAGCAGAACTATACATTCTATCCCAATAGCACTCCAGTGGCCCTAAGAAGTCTTATTCCTCTTCTCTTTTCACTATAGGAAGCTCTTCCCTCCCATCCCTGCCCAGGAATTGGGAATGTGCAACCCTCAGATGTGGTTGGACTGCAACTCCCATCACCCATCCTCAATGGCTATGCTGGCTAGTGCTAACAGGAGTTGCAGTCCATCAACCTCTTTATCAAATGCCCAGCCCCTGGTTTCCTTTGTAGTCACACAGGGAAGTCAGAATGCTAGACAGTTACTTTTATTATGCAAACTACAGCCAGATCAACAGTGCCTCAGGTTACAATTGGAATCCACAAACACCAGTGAAATGCTTAGTTTCTAGTCAGCTTTGCGTAATGCAAGATTGCTTAGGCTACAAGTAACTCCCTTTGGTTAATGCACTATGTTAGATAGTTGCAATGAAAACTGCTACTGGCCATTTCTTCTTGAACTGAGTGGCTTACTAAGCCCTGCCCTTAAGTTGGGTCTCTCCAAAGGGACCTCTCATGAGCTGGAATGCCTTATGACCTGTCATTGCTTCTCCCATGTTACCTTATGTCTCACCCTTGGATCTCTTATTCCCAATTCCTCCTCCTCCTCCAGATTGTGCATTCCCATGGGTGGAAAGGGCTCTGGCGGGCTACTTTCCAACTGATTTGTTTCCATCTGGGTGTCCTCGCTGTGACTGTTAAACTCCTGCAACTTTGACGCTTCAATAACCCCTTCCCCCTCCTCCCTGTCTGACTCCGAATCAGTTCCCACGTCTGCTTGGTGTGCGTCTTCAGAAGTCCCAGGCCAAATCCCGATGCTCCAGAAGGTCACACATCACGCACCCCCCCAGGCTAAAGGCAGGAAATGGAGGCTGGGAAAGAACACAATTGCTGGTACAGAGTGTCTCCTGTGTAGGAGGCTGTTGTGTAGTGGATAAAGTGTGAGGAGGACATGCATGCAGAAAGGTAATACTTCTTTCCAATCCCATGTTTAGAATAAAGTTGAGCAAAGCCACCAAGATAAGGGATATGGAATCAGGCCTGCCCAGGAGCAGAGGCAAGGGAGCAATTTGCCCTGGGAACCTGCACAGCCGGGGGGGGGGGGGGAGAGAAGAGAAGCATGTGTGTGTCAGGGAGCCCCTGAAGATTGGGAGGCCCTGCAAGCAATCCTTCAAGTCCTTAGGATTTACTCGAATTCCGGGATCTTCTACTGTGTCATCAGAACCGATGTCATATCCCTGCGTTGGTTTGCATCAATCATGAACACTTCTCTAATGGTGTAGCTTAGCATTCTCGAAGTAGCATTTTTCAAGGATGTTAGTCAGGCTGGCCAAGCTGCTTTCACATCTTTAGTAGCACTCACTAGTAAGACCATTTGGTTGGCTGTTGCAGTGGCAGAGTCATTGCCAGTTTACAGTTTGAACCGTTCAAAGAAGAGGCTTTGAACATGAGGCTGTTTTACCTTTGTATTGTTTAGAGCTACATATTAATATAGAGAATGTATGTGGCTGTGATGTTTTACTGTTTATCACCTGTTATAGGTATGTAAATATTTGCAATGTGTTGATGATTATTGCCATTTAGAATGTAAGTGCTGTGTGGACTCCAAATGCATCAGATGGTAAGAGGCTAGTGCTGTTGGGAGGGGGAGTGTGTGAGTAGAATGTGTGAAGTGAATGCTGATTGGCTGGAGGTACAATGGTCTGGATTGGCAGTTCGCAGGGTCAGAGGGAGGAGTTAAGAAAGCAATATTTAGTAGAGTGTGTATGAAGAGACAAGAGTTGAGTTTGGGGTTTGGTCTGAAAAGGGCACAGAGAGAGCGCGTGTAGGAACAATGTGTTTTATTATTTTGGGGAACAGAGTAATTGGGAGGAGAGAGTGTAGAGCAGGGAGTAGCATAGGCAGGACTGTAAATGAAACTGTATGAAACAAACAAGTATTGAACCTGATGAAACCATAAGCTTTGTAACTACAAAACCTTACTTTTGTTAAATAAAACTTATTCTGTTTTATAAAACCTGGATTGGATTCTTAGGGTACCTGAGGTAGGGTACAGTGGTCAATGGTGGCAGTGGGGAAGGTGTGGGGAAAATAGAGAGTGCTGGGCTGGCTGCTGTGAGGCCAAAAAGGGTCAGTGAATCACAGTGAGCAGCATTCTGATGACCCACCCCATAGTTGGGATCCTTTGATTTATAGTGAGAAATAAAGGAGGACCAAAAGGGACGACTTCACAGTGGCGCCGTGGGCACATTTGACATTTCGAAAATGTCCTGTGTGCCACCACAAATTCACTGCTGTAGGAAATAGTGATCACAAAAATATTCAGATGTCCTCATCTGTGTTGGTTTTCCATCTTTGTGTGTGTGTGCACCCTGCATGTGTTGTACCCACTCTGACATCTCTCTCTCTCTCTCTCTCCCCCCCTCCATTGGCTTATATAGGATGCGAAAAAGCTCCCTTGCTGAAAGTTGGCTGGAGGATGGGGGAAAGCTGGAGTAAATCACATTGTATTCATTGGGATTTCCAAAGCTAAACACTTAGGATCATTCTGGATATGTTTCATATTTTTTTGCTAAATGAACTTCTTGCATATACAGGGACATCACTCGCACTGAGTCAGCAATATAGTACAATGATGTGGATATCTAAGAAAAGAAACCATCTCTGTCTGAAGCCCTCCCCAGTGGGAAATTAACTAGCAGGATAATATTGATAGTAGAATAGCAAGTTCAACATTATAGGCCCTAAGGAGCATCTAAGAATTCAACTTTACAGAAGCATCTCTGGAGAGAATCCATGCGTTTGCACACATGCCTATAATTTAAGAGGCAAAGGTGACTACATAATTTATCAAGGAGGAAATTGATCTACCATGGTGGGATAATAGCTTTGGGCAACTTTGTTGACATTTCCCCTCTCTATAACCCCTTAATAATCCATGGAGAAAATTCATGAGAAGAACTTGGTTTGCTAACTTTGAGTGATTGCTTTGTGTTGTGTATTTGCATACAGATCTCTCTCTCTCACACACACACACACTCTGTGTGTGTGTGTGTGTGTGTGTGTGTGTGTGTGTGTTAAAAAAGGAACATAGCAATCTCAATTTTGTGCAAAGGTTGCCATCTAATGTTTGTTCTTGAAATACCAATCATGAGTACTTGAGCTCAGGGGTAGATAGAAGATAGGTCTTTGGTGATTTGCAGTAGATCAGCAAGGATTTTTCCCCTTTGAATTATCTAACAAGCAACAACGAAATGATTCTCCCCTCCGATCATCCTAAATTATACTGTTAAAATGAAGAAAGCATAGAGTAACCAGGAGTGAAATTTTGTGTGGCAGGACTGTGAACTCCATTCCATTCTGGTACTCAAAACAAATAACTGAGCTCAGAATTCTTTCATTCTGTGTGTCTGTCTTCTGCACCAGGCTCCAGTTGATAGATCTCAGAGCTCTAGCAAAAACAACAAATTCCCCCTAACATTGATGTAACCCTTTTTGTACCTTCTCTGGTTCTTTGATGTTGTTTTAGAGATTGATCACTGACCTTCCCCCACCCCCATCCCATACTGCTTGACTAATATTTAGGCCAAAACATTAACACGGTTTGCTCAAAGTAGTTCCTTTAAATTTAATATCATTTGGAATAATGAAGCATTTGGATTTAAGGATTGCAGCCAATATAAACACTTTGCAGATATAATGGCCTGGTTCACATGTAACGACAGCCTAGAGTATGGGTTGTTGTTGAATTGTGGGTTGCTGTTATGTGCAACCCCTGCACTATAGTATAACTATGGGTTGTTAACTACAAACAACCCAGGAAGAGACTCATGGTTTGTTGTTGAGTTGTGAACTTTGGGTTGTTCATAGTTAACAACCAATAGTTGAACCATAGTGCAGGATTCGCACGTAACAGCAATCCATGATTCAACAACAGCCCATACTCTAGGTTGTCATTACGTGTGAATCAGGTCAATGAATCAACATTTTGAATATTGTATTGAATTACCTACATGCTGCATATTAGAGACTATCCACTCCCCTGTCTTCACCTTAGTCCACTTACTTCCATTGCTATGAATGGATGCATAGTGTCCTCCCAAAATTGATTTTCCGGCATTTCAAAATCCTCAGCAAGCAACTTCATCTAACTCACATCTAGAATAGATATCATCTTGGCAAGTTGGACTAGATGAGAACTCTGTGATTTTATAATTGACCACATCCATAAAACAATAGAAAGAAAGTGATTCGGTTATTTGCAATATATAGATTTTCCCATTTGAACATGACATCTGACCAGCACTACCTGTACATGGGTAAAACAGCAAGTGTACTTTTTATTTTTGAAGCTCTAGGAATATTTTTCCCTCATTCTGGCTAAGCAACATGTACAGTGTTGACACTGCAAAAGGCTTGTGTACAGGAAACTGCCAGCAGGATTGTTGGGCTTTCTTGGTGTATAGTCTTGCTTGATGTAATGAAAATATGATATCCAGTACAGCCCAAAGACATATAAGTTGAAAAGAATGAAAAATACCACTATTCTTTCCCTTCAAACCCAAGAACGAGATAGTCATGCTAATAAACCCAAAGTTCTTATTTTTGAATATTTTGGATTGCTATTATAAATTACATTCCAAACTAGATCCAGTTCACATTTTAACCTCCAGATGGCAGAGTTGTACAGTTTTTGTAATTGCATTAAAAAGTCCTGTTGAATTGTGCTTTTCTGATAACCTTAAAAAAAAAAAGTAGTTGTAGAATGACATTTTCTACATGAAACTGCCATGAGTCCCATGTGAAGTTTACCATGTGTCATCAGTGTACACACATACACATACACACTTTGGGAAACTACCACCAATGTGGTGGAACCTAAACTTGCGATTTGCACATAGGATCCATTACAATTTCCCATGACTTCCAAGCAGGAAACTCATCTTGTGCGTAGCAGATCGGAGTTCCATCTTCCAATCCATTTGTTTAATTTATATGTATATATCTCAGCTTTCTTTAATGGAATTCAAAGCAGCATACCTGGGGACCGAGCAGTGGTAACTGGTGACTCCAAAGTCAGTGGGGTTGTGATTCTACTCTGGGTTTGAGTCAGCCGTACCCTATCTGCAACCTAAGTTCAGCACCTTAGATAGCTCTATTAGAGTTCTGATTGAAACCCAGAGCAGATTCACAACCCCACTGACATCAGAGCCACCAGCCTCCACTGGATCCCAAGTAGCCTCCCACCCAGGCACCAACAAAACCCAGACTTCCTTAGCTTTAGCACAGGGGTGATGAAGCTCAGGTCAGGGGGCCAAAACATGGTCTTTGTTCCAGTCTGGCCCTCAGGTTGATCCCAAATGGCTACACACCTTCCTGTGGCCCCAACCCCTTTCCCCCAACTTTCGATCATCTGATGGTTTGCTGGCTTTTATGTGTATTTTTCTCCACATTCTAAAAGGATGAACCCCTTCTCCTAAGGTTTAGTTAAGAGCATTAAGTTAAAAGATGCTGGTATTTTTGGTCTTTTGACTCTGCCCTTCTTGCCACCGGCCCAGTCCTTTCACTTTTGGCCCAGTCCACCACTGGAATACACCTCCTGAGAGCTCCTCCTAAAGTGGATTTGGCCCTCAGGCTGAAAGAGGCTCAACAACTCTGCTTTAGCAATGTTGCTGCATTACATATCGTAAATCCATCGTCCTGACAATCATCTAAAACGCTCACCACTCACTCCTTCACTCTCTCGCCTCCGCTCACCCAACCACAGTAATATTCATACCAATGATCCTATCGTTGCAAGACATGGCAACACATGACATGAAGCTGACTTTCATCCAGATGGTTCTTTTACTTCAGCCTTGTCCAGCCTGGTGGCCTCCAGATGTGTTGGATGCTGGATGCTGGGGATAATGGGGTTGAAGTCCAACACAGCTGGAGGACACCAGGTTAGGGAAGGCTGTTTTACGCTAGACAAATAATAGGGGTGGCCATACCATGAAGCTCTGTGAAACAATAGCTTCTGGCAACAGCTGCTAGGGGAGATGCCACCTTCCTGTATCCAGTCTCTATCTCTGTGTGTCGTAAAAGTGGGGAATAATTTTAACTTTTGCTTCAAGTGCAAAAATGTCTTCCAGATGACAGAATGTGAATAATAACTCTGGACTAGAACATTTCAGGCAATAATGATAGGCCCAAATGGTAGGGATGTGCACTGGATCGGACCCGATCCACGATCCGAGTCCGGTCCAGGGGGAAATCGGATAAATTATCCGATTTCCGATCCCGCAGCTGGATCGGCCGATCCAATCCGAACCGGTCCGAAAAAGCTCCGAACCGGTTCGGCGGATCGGCGGATCGGCGGGCGCCCACTGGCGCCCACCGCCGCTTCCATTGGCGGGCGCCAGCGGGCGCCCGCCGATGAAAGTGGACAGCGGGGGGGGGAGGAGGGGGGCACTTACCTTCTCGGCCCGGTGGCTCCCGTCCGGCGCCGGCGCCTACTACTACTAGCAGGCTCCGCGTCCTGCTCTAGGGTGGCGCGCCGGGTGATGTCATCACCCGGCGCGCTACTCTAGAGCAGGCCGCGGAGCCTGCTGGTAGTAGTAGGCGCCGGCGCCGGATGGGAGCCACCGGGCCGGGAAGGTAAGGAGGGGGTGCGTGGAGGGGAGGAGGGGGCGCGCGGAGGGGGGAGGGGGGAGGGGGGCCCTTACCTTTCCGGCCCGGCGGCTCCCGTCCGGCGCCGGCGCCTACTATTCCCAGCAGGCTCCGCGGCCTGCTCTAGGGTGGCGCGCCGGGTGATGTCATCACCCGGCGCGCTACTCTAGAGCAGGCCGCGGAGCCTGCTGGTAGTAGTAGGCGCCGGCGCCGGACGGGAGCCGCCGGGCCGGAAAGGTAAGGAGGGGGTGCGTGGAGGGGAGGAGGGGGCGCGAGGAGGGGGGAGGGGGGCCCTTACCTTTCCGGCCCGGCGGCTCCCGTCCGGCGCCGGCGCCTACTATTCCCAGCAGGCTCCGCGGCCTGCTCTAGGGTGGCGCGCCGGGTGATGTCATCACCCGGCGCGCTACTCTAGAGCAGGCCGCGGAGCCTGCTGGTAGTAGTAGGCGCCGGCGCCGGACGGGAGCCGCCGGGCCGGAAAGGTAAGGAGGGGGTGCGTGGAGGGGAGGAGGGGGCGCGAGGAGGGGGGAGGGGGGCCCTTACCTTTCCGGCCCGGCGGCTCCCGTCCGGCGCCGGCGCCTACTATTCCCAGCAGGCTCCGCGGCCTGCTCTAGGATGGCGTGCCGGGTGATGTCATCACCCGGCGCGCTACTCTAGAGCAGGCCGCGGAGCCTGCTGGAAGTAGTAGGCGCCGGCGCCGGACGGGAGCCGCCGGGCCGGAAAGGTAAGGAGGGGGTGCGTGGAGGGGAGGAGGGGGCGCGCGGAGGGGGGAGGGGGGCCCTTACCTTTCCGGCCCGGCGGCTCCCGTCCGGCGCCGGCGCCTACTATTCCCAGCAGGCTCCGCGGCCTGCTCTAGGGTGGCGCGCCGGGTGATGTCATCACCCGGCGCGCTACTCTAGAGCAGGCCGCGGAGCCTGCTGGTAGTAGTAGGCGCCGGCGCCGGACGGGAGCCGCCGGGCCGGAAAGGTAAGGAGGGGGTGCGTGGAGGGGAGGAGGGGGCGCGCGGAGGGGGGAGGGGGGCCCTTACCTTTCCGGCCCGGCGGCTCCCGTCCGGCGCCGGCGCCTACTATTCCCAGCAGGCTCCGCGGCCTGCTCTAGGATGGCGCGCCGGGTGATGTCATCACCCGGCGCGCTACTCTAGAGCAGGCCGCGGAGCCTGCTGGAAGTAGTAGGCGCCGGCGCCGGACGGGAGCCGCCGGGCCGGAAAGGTAAGGAGGGGGTGCGTGGAGGGGAGGAGGGGGCGCGCGGAGGGGGGAGGGGGGCCCTTACCTTTCCGGCCCGGCGGCTCCCGTCCGGCGCCGGCGCCTACTATTCCCAGCAGGCTCCGCGGCCTGCTCTAGGATGGCGCGCTGGGTGATGTCATCACCCGGCGCACTACTCTAGAGCAGGCCGCGGAGCCTGCTGGAAGTAGTAGGCGCCGGCGCCGGACGGGAGCCGCCGGGCCGGAAAGGTAAGGAGGGGGTGCGTGGAGGGGAGGAGGGGGCGCGCGGAGGGGGGAGGGGGGAGGGGGGCCCTTACCTGCCCGGCCCGGCGGCTCCCGTCCGGCGCCGGCGCCTACTACTACCAGCAGGCTCCGCGGCCTGCTCCAGGGTGGCGCGCCGGGTGATGTCATCACCCGGCGCGCTACTCGAGAGTAGGCCGCGGAGCCCGCTGGTAGTAGCCGCCGGCGCCGGACGTGCCGAGAAGGTAAGTGGCGGGGAAGGGGGCTTACCCCCCCCCCGGAGCCGTCCGCTTCTATCCGCTGGCGCCCGCGGGCGCCAGCGGATGGAAGCAGGCGGCCCCAGGGGGGGTAGGGAGCGCGGGGGAGGGGGCTTACCTGCCGGGGCCGTCCACAGCGGACGGCCCCGGGGGGGGGAGGGAGTTAGGCCCCCCCTTACCCACCCGCCGCCATTTTTTCCTCATAGACTTGCATTGCAATGCAAGTCTATGGGGAAAAAAATGGCGGCCGATCCAAAAATTTCCGATTTTTGGATCGGGATCGGACTCGATCCGGTCCGGGGGGCCTCCGATTTTGTCCGAACCGGTCCGGGACAAAATTGGAGGTCCCGATCCGGGTCCCGATCCGATCCGGGGGGTCCGTGCACACCCCTACCAAATGGCACAGAGCATTAAGGTGCAATCCTATGCATATTTAGACAGGAAAAAATGATCTACAACTCCCTGGCTGGGGAGCATTGATGGCTGGGGTATGCTGGGAACTGTAGGCCTTTTCTCTCTGTAAGCATGCATAGGATGGTGCCATTAAGCGGTTTGTGTCATGCCTAGACAGGAGGAGGATGGCCCACAGGCCTGACTCTGTCCGATACGCCTAACCACCTCTCTAACAGTATTTTGTTTGAGTGTTAAAGGATTTTATTCCACTCTTCAGCCAGTAAGGCTCCCAGAGTGGCAAGATCAATAAAAGCCAGACACTCCCTGTTTACAGGCTTACAATCTAAAAAAATGACACAAAAGGAAAAACAGATGTGGAGGAAAGAGGAAAACCAACCCATTTTTACTGTTATTTATTAGTTGCTTATAATGACCTGCCGGAACGGAAACAGTTCCCTGAGAGGAGGAGCCAAATGCAGCGGACGTCTCAGCAGATCCAATGAAAGGGCCCTGCTTCCCAACTCTCTCTCTCTCTGCTGCTGGATGTCCCCTTGTCCATAGATCAGAGGCAAAAAACCACCCTAAGGCATGGAGGTAGAATAAGCTGCATGTATTCTATACATTGCACATTAGAGTTGTTTCACAGCATACATTGCAATTGTCTTGTGTGGCACACTTGCCAAAACATTAACGAATGGGCATCATGGTATTAGGGGATGATGTGCTCTACTTATAAAGGGTCCTATGGGCTTTCAGATTTTCTTATACAGTATGCTCTAAATAGCACACAACGTTAACTACTGTTCGTCATTTGCTTGTCTACTGACACTACATTTCAGCAACACCAGGATCATCTGTTGAGGCTTATGGAAAGCACCACTCTGGTTGGAGCTTCAGTCATATTCATACAGAATATGACAGCATTCCTGACCTTTGGGGGGAAATGTGAGGATCAATCCTCTGCTAAATCTATTCCCAGGAAAGCTCTGAGCGTTCTTACCATTTTTAAAGTTGACTAATCTCTCATACTCAGTTTAAAACACTTAGGCAATTATTTAGAAGTGACTCATTAAAATATTGTGAGCAGGATTTGTACTGCCAGCTTTTTTGCTGCAGTCTGGGAGCAGCAACAGGACTGAGAGCTATTGGGCATGGCCCACAGCTTTTTGCTTTGCATGCAGGAAATCTCAAGTTGGATCCTGGCTAGAAAAATGGCCTGGAGCCCTGGAGAGTCTGTCAGCAATGGAGACGGGTGGCTCCAATGTTAGTGGGGCAGTGAATCTCATTTTAAATTCACGTAAACCATCGCGCCATCATGACCACAAGAACAAAATGGAGTTCACTTCTGCTGCCCTGATGCTAAACAAATTTTCTTGGAACTAAGCACCATTTTGTTGTCGAAAAGCCATGTTCGCATTGTTCAGGGACGTAAAAAAGTGCCACAGGGAAGATGGTCACAGGAATTAGGACCCAAAGGATAAGTTACAGCTACCTAGATTTCGATTAAATATAAGGACAAAGTTCCTGATGGAAAGGTCTGTCGAACAGTCTACCTACAGAGGTTGTGGGTTCTCCATCTCTGGAGGTTTTTAAGAAGAGGCTGGACAGCCACCTCTCATGGCTGGTTTAATTGATTTTCCTGCACATCGCAGAGGGTTGGACTAGATGGTCCTTGTGGTCCCTTCCAACTCCATAATTCTATGATCCTATTCTTAAAGGAAATACAATAAAGTGAGCATCTGTAGCAAGGTACATGCCCAACCAGCTCCCCCCCCCCCCCCGATTTTAAAATGTTTTTAAAACTAAGATGAAAGGATGCTTCAGACCAGATGCCTACGTATCCCTGGCTCCATCTCTCCTCTACCCATGGAGCTATGGTCCAAACAGTTCATCTGCCATGGATACACCCTTCCATCCTCGTTGTATTGCTCTGCCACATGACACCCAACAATTAGAAGAATGATCTAATTACTTCTTTGGAGGAATAAGTAACTCAGCATACAAAAGCTATAGGCAAACTGATTTTTTTTTCTTGCATGCTTTCTGGTCCACGTTTCTCTGGGTTCTCTATAGAAATCAATAATCTCTTGAGCATCTGTGTGCCTGATTTTCCTCAGTCCCGTTGTATTTCCATAGCACAGGGGAAATGTCTTCCAGACATTTAGAAAGCTTTGGCCCTTGAAGCTATTTCTGAAGCACATCCCCAACATCCCAGCAATAGTGCACTTCTCAAGTATATTCATTGTACAACTGTCCCATAATTTTCCTACTATTTCCATTATGTTTGCAAGGGCAGGTCCCACAATGTGACACTACTGATGGTATCTGTGAGGTCAGTTGATGAGAACAGCCCATTGATGACATAGGAAGGTAAGCTAGCCATCCTGACTGGGAATGATGGGAGTTACAATGCTACACACCTGGAGGGCACTAGGTGGTGGAAGGGTGCTAAAATCCCTTTTCTACATATTTTATAAAGGTTCAAATTAAAAGCTCAGATCGAATGGCTCCTGGCCATAATGCCCTCTGATCGCTTGGTTGGTTAATGAATTCAATTTAAACTTCTCTTCCAAAGCAGCTCGCAGCACTTAAAATGAAGTACAAAATGCTGGATGTCAGCTGGATCTGGATCAAGTCACGTTGAAAGAGTTGGATCCTGCTGCCTCACATTCCTCTGATGGTTTCACCCATTGGAATTGGTATTTTTATTATCTTATTTGTAATATGTATTAGCTATGCTGGCTGGAGAACGCTGGGAGCTGTAGGACTTTTTCTGTCTAAACAGGTATAGGATTGCACCCTTAGCCAACCTATAGCAAACAGCTGGGACGATCCTGCTGGATCTGGATTCAGGCATAGGGGAGATGACCATGGGCATTTGCAGCAAATAGTTGTGTGTGTTTAAACCGTGGTTATGTAGCCACATACAAATGGTTCACATGACATGATAAGTCATGGTTCACATAACGTGCTAAACTATCATGTTTAGCACAAAATGCTTAACCACAGTGGCTTAGCATGTTGTCTGAACATGGTCCATGTTTGTTGCCTTCCCTCTGATAGAGCTACATGATAGTGAGGCCGAACATTTGTTTATAATAATGTAATGTGACATTGTACATGCTTTTCCTTTGTGTGTAAGAAGAAGAAGTCATATATGAAGCTGCCTCTGTGTGTGTGTGTGTGTGTGTGTGTGTGTGTGTGTGTGTGTGAGAGAGAGAGAGAGAGAGAGAGAGAGAGAGAGTTTTAATGTGTCTATTTTAGGACGTGCTAAATGCATGCTGTCTGTTGTAACATTAGAACCTGCCTGTGGAAACTTAGGTTGCAAAAATAAATCACTGAAATTCAATATCCTGGAATACTTGTGGAACAGGGTGTTCATTGTCAAACACAAATATTCTGACAGAGGACCACAGGGCTCCAGCTTTCTGCAAGCAAGTAATTTCGTTGGCTTTCTGCAAGCATTAGTGTAAAAGGGAAAGCAATGCAGTTGTGAATTGAGCTTTTGCTGCCATTTACAGCCACTTCACACAATTTTCTGACAGAGAGATCATCTCTTCACACAGGGAAATGTAAGTCTACTATAACATGTAAAGTACAACAAGAAGGGTTTTGCAAGTTGCGCCATGTTTAAACCAGCCAAGCGATGATAGCTATGCAGTGTCTGTCCAATCCATGTAGCTGTGGTGCAAAATCAGAAAGGCATGGTAGTATATGAGATGGCCCTAAAATCTTTCCCTCAATTAAAAAAATAGAAAATACAGATATTGTTTACACAAAACCCACACACAATCAACAGAAAAAGACATCAAGCTTAGAAAAGTACTCTGAACAAAGAGAAAGAACAACATTACTTGTGACAGCAGTGGGGAAAAACAACATGTCAAAAATAATGCCCATCTTATAATGCCTACTCCTAAATAAAACCAAAGGTATCCAACATCCCTTTTATGAGAATGTATACTATCTCATCAAGGGAAAACGCACTATGTTTTGCCTTTACTCCAAGATTCCATGCCTTTTGAAGCCATTCAAAGACTTGCCCTGGGGCTGCAGAGCTGAAGGGTATCACACTCTGGCCTCTGCTGTTTGGCCAGGCGACTTAGAGCCACTGGGAGTTTACACTCCCTGCTTCCAAGGAAGAGCCTCTTGGCAGGGAAGACCAGCCTGACCCCCATCCACTAACCAGAGAAGGAGCAACTGCAGAGAGCTCCCCCCACCCCCACCCCAGCCATCCAGCAAGGACATTCAAGTCCAACTACCTGATGCCTTTGGCCTGCAGAAGTGAGAGGAAGCAGACATTGCATTGTTTTCTGCCACCAGCCAAAGGAACAAAGTCTGCTGGGTCAATTGCTGTGTACCTCTGTCCAAGCAAGTCCACCCACAAGGGAAGTTGAGCCTGTCCATGTCTAGATATAAATGTGTGCTTACAACCTGCTTTGTTCTGGTGTTGGTAAAGGAATCTCCCACCTTGTTCTATTTCCATTCCCTTGTGTGTCTTCTCATTTTAAGGTGCAATCCTATGCATGTTGAGGGAGAGGGAGAGATTGTACAACTCTCCGCATTCCCCAGAAAGCATTGTAGAGCTTTATCTGTCTAAACATGCATAGGATTGCATCCTTAAAAGATAAATCCAAGGACAGAGTCTGTGCCTCAATCCTTGCATTGACGTGAGGCTTTGGGAGTCAATATTTGTCTGAAAAGTAATAAAATAGACTACTGTTGACTATTATGTAGAGGCAATTAATATATTTTGCAGCAGTTATCAAGTGCCTTACTAAATCTGTATGCACTGAGTGGATTGAAGATAACCCAACAAAATATATAATGGGTTTAACTGGAAATGATTGCCAATAATTTCCCCACTAGTCGTTATTCCATCATCCCGTTTTTTTGTTTCCTATACCGTGTTGCCACTTCCGATGCATAAAGTCTGTACCAGTCTTATTATATTTGGGATCAACCATTGCCACTTGCTGTGGAGTTAGGTATCAACAATGCACAATTTTATAGTATCTTTCTTTTAGGTTTGTACAATGAGCAGGTGTAGCGTGATCCATAAAACAGATTTCCATACAGATCTTGATGTTTCAGTTCTAATCCCAGAATGTGAGATTCATTGAGTTTGTGAATGTATATATGGCTGGCCGTCAATGAGGTTCTGATCATAAACATATTTTACTTGCACATATAGGTCCATATGCAATCTGCCAGAGCAAGAACATTTATCATCACAGCTACAGTGTAATCCTCATACTGCTGTCAAAGTTTCTAATTAAGTCTGAATTGGGCCAGAATAAGCCAGACTGTCTTTGATTATGGATGCAATCCACAATTGAAATTAGTAGATTTGCTTTAGTTGATGTGGACGGACCCCAGTATTGGGAACAAGACTATTCTCACAACTTCAACTTCCAATATTCTCCATATATTCTCAAGTATGCAAATGTTTCCTGTAAAGTCACCAGATATTTTGATATCTGTAATTCACACCTATATATGATATTTTATTCAGTATTATCTATTTGGCAACAACTATTTTGATAGCTTATCAGATTTCACACAAAAGAATCAAGAAATACCAATGAGGTCTATATCACTTAACATTCCTCGTTCAAAATAGCAATTTTAATTTTAACATTCACATTCAAAATATGCGTGGAAAACTGGAAATTTCAGCAATTTTTTTATATTTGAAAATACTTGTTTTTGCTTTAATCAGAATTTACCTATTTAAACAGGTATATTTTGGGAAACCCAGTGCTAAATACAATTCTGGAATAGTACAGATATCGGTGTCACAATCACACTTTACCAGGAGTTCATGAAATGCCCTCCTGCACTTCCAACATAAATGCTGTGTAAAATGCAAAGATTGGTTGGGCATCCAATTTACAGCTTCTGTGACTTTGTGTTAGCACAGACATGGCCTTACTTTGTCCGTTCTTTGAAGCAAAACATATCTCTTTATGTTTATAAAGGGAAATGTATGCTTGTAACTTTTTACAATGTATTATTAGGTTGCAATTAAATTAAGCTGGAATGCTAGTTAAAATGGGATGAAGCCATTTTGTATATATCAACAACTATTCTGGGGTACTGCTCTTTGCAATTAGAAACCAACATGTGGTGGGTTGCACAGTTCGGGAAAGCGGGAAGCCTTATCCACATAGTGTGAGTGGAGGCAAAGCACGTGACAGTCGCAAATATTTACCACAGCCAATCACACAGCAGAATGGGCAAGCCAATTTTCTAACTCAAACCCACAACAGGAGTGTTATTCCCACTGATTGGCTGTAATAAAAAAATTGAAATATGCGCCAAATTTTCCTCCCACCTGTGTTTTCACTGTGTAGGAATGCAATTCATGACATACATACATACATACATACATACACACACACACACACACACATAACACTGTACTGGAAGCAGCAATGAAATCCCTACCCAAAGGCAAATAACTCCCAAGATGTTTATAAATAAGTATCTTTATTTAGAATACTGTTGAAAACATTCTCAGCATCCATATTGTATAAATATATAAAGTTAAAGTTTGACACGACAAACCAAGCAACATTAAATACGTAAATTTTTTGTTGTTGTTCCTATGGAATCTTCCCCCCCCCCTTTTTTTTGCTAAGCAAGCTCTTATTTACAAGTATACAAAATAAGTATTTGTTTTAAAAATGGTCCACAACCTTTTCTGCATATATGTGGATGTCTGTGTGTGAGGGGGAATTGCTAAGAAATACTGCAACCCTGAACACCCCTGAACACTTCGGCTGTTTAAATCGTATTGAAATCAATGAGAGCTAAACAGCCTGCATGCAGGACTGCCAAAAGAGTTTATTTCTTCCAGGATCTGGGAAGACATTCCAGAGTAAGGTCCCCCCGCCCCATCGAAAGCAAAGATTAAACATTGGCCATTTCATGGTACACGGTTCTAAATTTCCTCTATATACAAATTAAATAGCTTCTGTTTATAACCAATAAATAAGTGTATTTTGAAGTAATACAAGCTTGGAAAATATATATAAATATATATATATATATTTGAAAGGAATTATTAGATACATTTGAAAACTGGTTTTAAAAACAACAACAAGAACCCCAAAGTATTGTCTTTTTCAGTCTGTGGAAGGCAGAGTTAAGTATTATTTGCTGACTAGCTCGGAGCATTCTCAATGTTACAGTTTGTGTCTGCTGTGGCTTTATAGCACTTGGTAAATGGGGTTGCTGGCACTGTTGCTGGCAGTGTCCTGAGGGAGCTGAGTACAGCTAGTTGGGGAGGAGATTTGGGCTCCAGTGTCACTCAGGCTTGCCCCTTCCTGGAGAGAGCAGGGACTCCCCTCAGTTCCACTTTCAACTGTGGGCAGGGCGGAACAAGCTGTGTTGTCTGTCGAAATCCTCTCCACAATGCTTGATAAGCAATCTAGGCTGGAAACAACGGAACTCTTCCCTTGCTTTGAATCTAAGGACAAGGAGATCAGTGAATCAAAGGATACCAAGAGTTAGAAGATTTTTCATAGGATCCCCAACACACACACACTTCTACCAGTGCAATCCATGAGATCAATGGGACTTATTCCTAGTGTCCATTGGTCTGCAGGCTTTATCAACTGGTCACATATCACAAGCAATTCAGTGGACATTAATGCCAAATAAGTTATGAATAATGGCTGCACAGTGGCCTTGGAAAGAAAACCCAGCCAAATCATTAATTTCAAAGCCAAGTTGATGAGTTAGGCCAGTGACTAATTTTGATAATGGTTTAACAATAAAAACAGAGTGCACAGCCACAGGGAAATGCATGCATCAAAATAAATTATTATATATTATGAACATAGTATGTACATTAAAGCCCACATATGGATAACAGGGCACAACACATGTAAGTGTGTGTGTGTGCTGTGTTAATCTCGAATAATCTATCCTTTCTTTCAAGGCAGATACTTACCAGTTAGTGTTTCTGTATAGTAGCTGTTGTCATAACTATTCCTTCTCCGGGAACTGCAAGGGGGCCCGCTATAATCAAGCTGGAAACAAAACCCAACAACCCAATCAGAAACATGATCAGGACAACCAGGTGCACACGTGTGTACATGGGTAATTTAAGTATGCACACCTGTCATTTGCACTTTATGTGTTTGCTGCAGGAAACACAAGCATAACCCTTTGGCTTTTAATTATCAAGGGGACTGAGTCACTTTAAAGGTACAATGTTCCTTTAATGTCTTTGTTAATGTGTGACCTATCAAACAACAGCACAATATCTCATACTTTTCCACAACGGTCCTTAAATATTTTCTCATTCGGTTGAAGCCTATTTGCAATTTACATGTATTTACTCTTTACTGTATTTGACAGAAAACTCAAACCCAGAATAGGTTTGCAACAGCATGGAGGGGAAGAAAGTCCCATCACACTAGCCGATTTCCAATAGCGTGACATTGGATTTAAGTCATTATTGTTCATCACTTGCATATATATTCAATTCCCATCTCATGTGGCCTTACAGCATCCCTTTGAGGTAGGTTATATTATTTATTTATTTATTTATTTATTTATTTACTATATTTATAGCCCACCTTTTTTCCTCCAAGGAACGGAAAGGGGCTTCTATGATTCTCCCTTTTATCCTCCAAACAACCCTGTGAGATTGGTAGGCTGAGAATCAGTGACTGGCCTAAGGTCACCCAGTGAGCTTCATAGCCAAGTGGGGACTAGACCTTGGATTTCCCAGCCCAACACTCTAACCACTACACTACACTGGCTCTTCTCCACAGTTACACTGGGACATGGCAACATGTTCAAGTCTACCCAATGAACTGAATGACTGAGTAATACCCATACCCAACCCTAGTTACTTCAGCACACTTGCATTAAAAAAGAAGCTTGTTATTATTGTATTCCAAGCATTAGTTGAAGTATGGAATCCAATAAAACCAGAGTCCCACAGCCAATTTTGAGGTACTGCCAGTACACACAATCCTCCTCTGCTCCCAGTCCTAAGCAGTGGACTGGGAGAAAATTCTAGCCATGTCTCTGTCCCAGCCTCTGTCCTTAATGCATGCTGTCACCAATCTCTGTATCTCATGCATGTGCACACCACCCATGTTTGGCTCTTACTTCCTCCAGCAAATGCATGCTCTGTTTGAAGTAGGGCTCCACTACTGCAAGCACAATCTAATCCAAGATATGGTCTTCACTGTTTTGGGTTATGCAGAGTGGATTTTTTTATGCATCTACTCTGAAATAAGCCCCATGGAATTCCATAGGATTTACAATCCTACAGAGTACACGTTACCTGGGATTAAATCCCACTGAACTCAATGGGGCTTACTTCTGAGTAGACATAGCTTGAATTGTAAAAAAAATCATTCTACCACAGTGGTTTTGTACCAACATATTTTAATGAGCACCCTCTAAAGAAGGTTGTCTCTTCTGGGTATGCACTGAACTAGAAGAACCCACTTTGGATTGCCTCATTCCTGTGGGTAGTGGGTGAAAGAGATCAGAGTGAAATATTAACTACTATCCAATGTCTTAAAAATCCATCTTTACTTCCTTGTAAATCCGACTTATTGCTGTGCAGGAGAGGGATATAAGGATTTGAACAGGTAAAGATCCGAAAGTCCAGTTCAACTGACAGGGATGAATGCTCTTTCTTTCCCAGTGATTAGATTATATAAGGAAATAATTATCTCTTTTCCAAATATCAGGAAATCATAGGAGGATTATGCGTAAACTGAGCCAAAGGGCTACCAGTCCTTCTTCCAGGGATCAAGTCCTCTCTCTTTACAAAAACAGTTTTACCTTGAGAGGACAGAGAGAATTTCAGAAGGGTACCCATACTTCTCGTTCTTTAGTTTAGGGTTTGGCCAATGCATAGAGGCTGCTGTTCCTGCATTTTATTCTTGGTTTTTAATTATTCTTTCCACTGTATGCTGATGTGTGAGCTAAATTGCCTAAAGAAGTAAGTGTGGCAGTTTAGGTGTCCTGATTCTATGCTGGTTTACTCATAATTAAATCCCACTGAGTTCAATGGGGCTTTTCTTAAGTGAGTGTGCTGCTGAACTAGTTAAATTTTAGCTGGAGCGGAAAATTGCTTTCATTCTTCCGGCCATTTACCCTACTAACAGAAGAACAGAGAGATGCTAGGGTTTTTTTTGTACCCTATACCCATTGAGGGAATAGTGGGGGATTCCTTTCTCACCTCCCCCTCCCACCCGCATTCCCAAGAGACAGAAATTTCCTATATTTGGCAGAAGAGACTCCTTTCCCAGGGCTCAGTGCACCAAAAAGAACTTCCAATGACTACATTTCAGGAGATGGCTGGTCTCTCTTTCTCTCCTTGGAAGAATAAACCTGCCGCAGAGAGCTGGGGCAACAGAAAGAAGCATTCTCTGCTCTCCTTGCCACAAGGATAAAAAGACAGTGGTCATCTCTCCTAGAAATCAGTGCGTAGAAAACAAGCTTTCCCTTTGCTACTGGTGCTAAAACCCATACTCACCGCACAATTCTATGCTTGTTTACTCATAAATAAAAGCCCCGGGATGTTTTAAATGGCATGCAGACAGGGTTGTGGCCTTAAATTACTTGGGGAAAACGCAGTGCCAGGGATGAAGCTTGCTAGGAAGTGAGGCCCTCTGATCTGGAAGTCCCCATTCCAAATGGGGGCCGTGATTACTCAGAGGTGACCAAAGAGCATGGTTAGGACTAGCAACTTCATACACTGGAAAGAGATTCTGAGCCTCGGGCCAGATCTACACCAAGCAGGATATAATACTTTGAATGCAACTTGAAAACAGTCGTGGGCCCCAACAGTCGTGGGCCCCAACAGTTGTCAATACTGTTATAAATTGTTATAATGCAATAGTGTAGATCCTGCCTCGGTTGAGCTAAAGGCACAAAGGCAGAGGAGGCTTCCCACTTTCCTTCCATAGATCTAGGCACAGAAGCGAAACCCCATCCCAAGTTTTAAAACATTCATCTTTTTCCAGGCCTAGCCTTTAGCTCGTACATGACCGGCAGGCATTCACAAATCACACATCACACACGACGGACGGAGGGGAAACTGGCCCTGTCGCTTGTCCGCCACTCATGCTAAAGGCACAGGAACCAGGTCAGCAGCAAGGCGGCAGACCGACCCTCCAATCCCAGCATTCTTGGGGAAGGTTCCAAGCATACCAGGTTGGTGGGTCCGACCTGCGTTCGGGCCGGGCCTCAGACTCACCATGCCGTCGGAGCAATTGGAGCGGGGGCTGGAGGCGTCGGAGTCACCGCTGTAGTGCTCCAGCACCGGGTAGTAGGCGTCCTCTTGCTCGCGCAGCAGCGCCTGAAGGCTCTCGATGTAGCGGATGGCGTTGCGCAGGATCTCCACTTTGGGCAGGCGCTGGTTGGGGTTGGTGGAGGTGCAGCGCTTCAGCGTCTCGAAGGCCTCGTTGACCTTGCTAAGCCGCCGTCGCTCGCGCATGGTGGCCGCCTTCCGGCGGTCGGCGTTGGTGGTCTTCCGCTTGCAGGCCTTGCACGCCCAGAGCAGGCAGCGGCCGGCCTGGTGGTGCCCGCTGGGCGCCCGGATGTGCTCGTCCTCGTGGCCGTGGTGGTGGTGGCCGTGCTCGTCGGCCTTCAGCAGGCCGCCCACGTGCACCAGCCGCGGGTCCAAGTCCTCAAAGAAGTGCATGTCAGACGTGTTGAAGCAGGGGTCGTCGTAGAAGTCGTCGGCGGCCGAGAAGGAGCAAAGCGAGCCGTCGGCGATCTCCATATGGCCCAGCACGTCCATGGGGGGAGCAGTAAGCGGGGAAGGAATGGATCGAGAGTGCGGGGGGTCGCCTTCCTTTCCCACCGCCGCGAAGGCGCCTGGCTTTAACGGCAGCCGGGCAAGGGGGCTTCGCTTACAGCCTTGGGGAGCCGCCGGTCTCTCCCTCCAGCAAAGCAGAATGCCACTGAGCTTCTTTTCACGGAGAGGGAGAGACACTCTTGCCCAAGGCGGCAGGGGGCTTCATTTACTTGGGCTCCTTCTGTGTCCCCTTTCCCCCCTTGCCCAGCTCAGCCTGCCATGGAGAACACGATGCCATCCCGAGAGCTCGCCTCGAGGCTCTATTTATCCCAGGCGAGAGGGTGGGCATTCCTCCGCGGCCACCTCTTCTCCACCTGCCCCCTTGTCCTCGCAGAGCCAGTCGCTGGGGGTCTCGCAGGCGGTGGGAGGGGAGGAAGAAGAGGAAAGCGCCCTCCCGATTGGATGGCAGCTGAAGACCCTGTCCGGCAAAAGTTGGAAGCGCGTTCGCCCAAATGTCAAACGGCAGCAGGACAATCGGCGTCACTTGGGAGGGGGAGCGGGGAGAGTTATCTTGAGTGGGCTTAACTTCTTTTCTGCGTGAGCGCTCCGGATCTCACCCTTGCTCAGAGGGTAGTTTGGAAGCGATCTCACCCTTGTTTTTATTCGTTTTCGAAGTGCCGCTGTTAGGGGCTTGTCGGGCTGCTTGAATGATTTGAGAAAGGAATAAACGCAGATCTGTAATAAGAGATGTTTCCAAATCTAATCGGGGGCTTTTTTTCTTCTCTTTTTTCATGGCTGCGACCGAGGTTATGCCCTATCGCCACAAGTCATCAACTAGTTTCCCTTTCAAGAAATTTCATTCAAGAATATAGCGAAAGAAGGTGAAAACCAAATTTAAAAGAGAGAGAGAGAGAGAGAGTAATTAGATTTTTCGGCATCGTTAAAACCATATGTGGTTAAATTGAACATTTTGTGAAGCCCTTTTTCAGCCCTTCTCTAAATGTGTAAGTAGCACCCCCCTGCCCCGCTTGGAAGGAACTTCTGGTTGAATTTTCCATCGAAGCAATTGCATTTGTGGAATTATTTTGTTCAGTTTCACCTTTTTGTACATTAAAAAAAAATTAAAACGAGTTTTTGGAAGATAGTGTCTTAATTAGTTTGTAATATCTGATTCTAATGATATTTTTTTAAAAAAAATATGTATCCGCCTTTATATACTTAGCTCGTAGTAATCCTTTTTCATCTCAAGATGCCCGATTCCCATCTATTTTTAAATCCTGGTTTATACTTGTACGAAAAACCGCAAGAAAGGAGAACTGAAGGGAAGTAACGATTTAAGGGACAGGTGTTTTGTCTCTCTCTTAAACACGATCCCGCCGCAGTCGAACTCTTTTCATTCAGTGGGGAAATCAAAACAAGTGCTTAAACGTCAAATCAATGGGACTTCTTAGCGCTTGCCCCTTTTGACTGGATTGTGCCTATTATTATTATTATTATTATTATTATTATTATTAGTTTTACCTCTCGATTTGAACTGTTGTGAATAATTTGAGGTGGGACTGGATCAAATGAGCAGTTCCTCCCGTCCATTCCGGATTAGAGAGAGCCGCTCTTTAAAGAGATTAAAGTGTTGTTCTAAAGTTCTCCGGTTAATGGCTTTACCTTATGGGAGATCGTTTACTCTGCCCTCCTTCTGGACGAACAGCAGCTTTGAAAGCCGTGTGTGTGTGTTAAACGCTAATAATAATGATAATAATATAATAATAATATCTGCTCAGTTAATTTCTGATATACCTGAACAAAGTGTTCTCCCCCGCCCTCACGACGCCCGTTTTTCAAGTCTCTCTTCTTTTCCCCACTGGAATGGACAGCGCCTCTATGACTTTGCTTCCATGCTTTACTCCAGCCTTCCCCATGCTGGCTTGGAGTGTAGTCCAAGACATCTGGAGGGTACCATGTTGGGAAAGGTTGGCTTAGTCTGCTCTGGTTGGTTTTTTGTTTTTTGTTTTAATGAAAGTTTTGCTAGCGCCAGACATTGGAGGCGGAGGGCAGCCCCACGTCCAAGCCCATTAACGCAGGCTTGAAGCAGATCAAGGAGTACTAAGAACTTCAGTCCTATTGCAGTTACTAGACACGTTCGTCCCAAGTATCTCGATTTAACGGATTTGTGTGAGGCAGCATTCGAGCCTTGAAGGCGGTGAAACGCACTAAAAATAAAATCGGGGTTGAGTCCTCGTGAGGGCTCGTTCTGTTTCGCCGTCTAAATTGGGGGAGGGGGAAGATAGAGAGAGAGCACGTTAATGTTCAGCCAACCACCCAATGCGCAACACAGGAAAGATTTCCAAGTGTAAAACGCACAGCCAAGCAGGGTGGGGCGGAAGAAGTAGGACCAAGTGCCAAAAAGCAGCCCGGGATCGTGCTGTGCTCCTTTGCCAGGGGATGGGAGGAACTTCCTCTCAGGTCACGAGTTAGGTATTCCGAAGAACATCTCTCTCGGTCTGAAAGCCAAACTGGACCAAAGCGGATTCTCATGGGGAGTGGCATGTAATTGGCAATTTCCCAAAGCAGGATTCCTTTTCCCTCCCTCCTCTCTCGAGCTCAGGGGTGGGAAACCTGTAACCCTCCAGACGTTGTTGGACTCCAACTCCCAGCAGCCCCAGTCAGCATGGCCAATGGGCAGGGATGATGCATGTTGCAGTCCAATTCTAAATATACTTACCATGGCTGCAATGTTGAGTAAGCCTAATTAAATTCAGTGGAATTTACCTCGGAATCGACATGTATAGGATCTCACTGTTAGGCTGCCATCCTAAGCAAGGTTTTGAAAGGTGATGGTTCTAAGAAGTAGTAAATGAGCCCCATTGAACCAAGTACTTTGCGAAGAAGGCTGCTTGCCCTGCCCTGCCCTTCCTCGATCACGAACATTTTCCACTGAAAGGGCCGCATTTCCCGATGAGGGTGTGTAGAAGAGAGCGCTTCTTCACATCGGCCAAGAACGGGGGTCTCCAGAGAAAGTATGATAAGCGTGTCTTTTCAGCACGATCCAAAGGACAGATAAGGGTTTTTCGGGAACCCCTTGGGGCTGTTTTTGAAGCAAGGATCTGCCATTCAAACTCATCACCTGCATTTAGCTCTCCTCCCGGCCCCCTTCCATTTCAGCTTTCGAACCACTTTTATAAATAGGCTGTTTAGAAAGACAGGTCGCAATGGTGGCAGCTTCCGAAACTGACTGAGATTACAGGACTGTTGCCTCCCAAGATGGTGGGGGCTGGATAGCTGTAGCGGGGAGGGTCAGAGATTTAAAAACGGGGGGGGGGCAACAAAGGAGATGGGGAGGAGGGAGTCTCTCAATAAGTATAGCAACTTTTCCAGAAATGTGGGAATCTGATGCCCGAGCTTTTGAGTGCTTACTTGCCAGATGCATGGGATTGTAGCCGAAGACACTTCGTATATTATTCAGCAAGGTTGCTGTGAGCTGAGGTGACCTCTTAAGTTTTTATTCCAGCCCAGTCAGATGCAAAGAGCAGCCAAATCGCTTGGATCTGGGAAGGCATTACCGGCTGGATGCAGATCCTGCTCATGTACTGGAGCCTTTAGACCAGGACTGGGAAACTCATGGCCCTCCAGATGTTTTGGTGTACAACTCCCATGATTCCTCACCTGTGGCTAGAGCTGTCCAAAACAGCTGGAGGGATCAAGGTGGAGGATACACTGTTGCAGTAAATGTTAGCATTTTTTCCCCTGGTTATATTGTGCAGTGCTCCAGTATATATGTGTGTGCACACAAACAGTAGTTTATGGTAGATAATTAATAAATTAACCGTCACCATTATTCTCCTTTATCACAATGACATCCTTAAAGGAGACATATGCATCTTTCCACTTTCTCTTGTCCTCTGATATAGCACATGCAAGTGCCTATACTTTTATATGTAGAAGTAACTAGTCAGTATTATGTTGCCACAGAATGTTTTACAGTCAAGCTTATACATATGAACAAGCCATGTGCATGCAATAGTTTAAAAGTGTGTACTAAATGGAAACCATAGTTTCTGTACAAAGGCCACCTGTTAAATTACCTATAAGTACCCAAGTTGGCATCAAAATGATAGGAGTTTCAATTTGATTCTTTATGATAGGCTACAAAGCCTGGTAATGATCCACCCTTCAAAACTACTTCAAGATGTGCTACACTTCTAATCCACTAGGGGATGCTCACTCACTCTTTCTAAATTGACGCAGTAGCAGCAGCAAACAGGTGACATGAAAATTTGTTTTATTTTAAACTAAGGGGTTCTTTTTGTCCAGCCTAGCTGTCAGTAGTATTTGGAATAATACTAATGGTCGAAAAGACTCTTGCAAGTCTTTTGGCCTATATTCATAAGAAAAACCTTTCTGGATCAGATCAAAAGCCTGTCTAGATCAGTATCCTGTTTCCTACAGTGGCGAACAAAATACCTCTGGTTAGGCGATTATGCGCATAATCGCTGAAGCGCATTTACGCCTAATATCTCTGCACGAGAGGCGGCGAGAGGCGGCGAAGCGCATTAACGGATGACCAAAATGCGCTTTACAAGTAGTTAATGCGCATAAGCGCTTGTTCACATAGTCAAAATGCGCTTTAAAGGCCGGAGCAAAATAAAACTCGCTGTTTAACGCGCATTCGATAATGCGCATAATCGGAGGGATAGCGCGCCTCTACGCCCGATTTGCGCTCTGTTCTTGTAGAGGTAAAAAATTTTATGCGCCTTGAAAGAGCTTTAAATGCCTCTTGTAGAGGCAGCCCTGACAGGAGGGCAATAGCACCTTCTTGCTCAGTTCCACAGCAACTGGTATTGAGAGTCATACTGCCTCTGAACCTGGAGGTATCATATAGTCTTCATGATTAGTGGGCAGCCACTGAGGGCATTATGCTCCATGAAAGATTCAAAGAAACAAACAAACTAGGAAGTGTATTTTTTCTTTATCACATTGGTATCCCATCCTTCCTCCAAGAAGTTCAGGGCGGGATCCACAGGGTTTCCCCATTTTTTCTTTCAACAACCCTATGTGTTACATTAAGCTGAGTGTTTCTTATTTGCCTAAGGCTACTAAATAAATATCATGGCTGAAGGGGAGGGGGAGATTTGAACCTGTTTTCCCAGTCTAAGTTAAACAATCTGTTCACTACACTACACTTCTTTTCAGTGTGCTTAGAATTAAGGACAAGAGCCATGCTGGATCTGACCAAATGTCTATCTAATCCAACATTCTGTTCGCACAACAACCAGCTGCCTGTGGGAAGCCTGTAATAGCCTGTAAATCATGAGGGAATAGCAATGCTCTCCCCACACTCATGTTCCCCAGCAACTGGCATACAAAGACATGCTCTAGCTGAACCTGGAGGCAATATAGCCATCAGGACTAGTAGCCACTGGTAGCCTTATCCTCCATAAATTTGTCTAATCCCCCTTTAAAACCATCCAAATTGGTGGCCATCACTACATAATGTGGTAGCAAATTCTGTAGTTTAACTATGTGCTTTGTGAAAAAGTACTTTTATCTGTCCTGAATCTCCTACCAATCAGCCTTATTGGAAGATCCCAGGTTCTAGTATTATGGGGAGATGGGGACTTCTCCATATCTGCTTTCTCCATGCCATGCATAATTTTGTATACCAAAGTAATCAAAGACCATACAAAGCCCACTGTTGGATGTTACGTGTCATCTATATATGGAAACTGAGTAAAGAGAATGAACACTGGTATTGTGTCACATGAAATTTCCTACTAGCCCATAAAGAACAGTGCTCCATAGTTAACAATGGCCTGTTAAATTATGAGTAAATATGATTAATCTACCCTAAAATAAAACATTTTATGGATCGATTTGTCTGCATTATGCTTATATATCTGTTTTGCTATTTTACAATCTGTGCTTGAGTGCCATCTTAATTATTTAGTAGGTCCTTGTTTATTCTAGGTCCTTGATCTAGAATAGGGATGACTAATTGGCATAGTATGTTAATATGGTCCTATGCCAATTTCTGTAGCCCATTCACCTCTCTCTGGTTGGAATTGTCTGGAATATGAACAGCAGCACTCCTTCAATTACTATCTCAGAATAGCTAGGTCTAACTACTACCTTGGCTGGTACATCTCCCAGCACTAAATAAGAAGATACCCCAAAGGCCTTTGTGTTAACACCCAGGCATCTGGGACATATTATCTGTTGCAAAGACAGAAACAGAAATCAGTGAGTTGCTTAGCAGCATGGAAGGTGCCCTTTTTTACTAGATTGGCAATAAGAAGCCACACCAGAGAAGTCTGGGGAGTGACAACAGTCCTCCCCAGGCACTTCTATGAAAAAAAATCTAGTCACCCTCCTCTAAAGAAGGTGGCTATCTCTGGTTTAGAACAGCCTTCCTCAACCCAGTATCCAATGTATGTGTTGTACTACAATCCCATAATCCCCAGCCAGCATGGACAATGCACATGTGGAGGGCACCAGTGTGGGGAAGGCTGGTCTAGAACAATTTAATTATGATCTTTATGAGAATGGAGCATTAATGTTGTTGAATCCTCAAAACTCTATGCTAAATATGTTAAAGTAGAGACAACGTGAGCTATGCCAGATATTAAATGCTCTCAAAAGTTTTGATTTATGGTATTAAGCACATTTACAATGCAACCCTATACAAATTTATTCAGAAGCCCCACTGAGTTCAATGGGATGTACTCCTAGGTGTGTACAGGATTGCAAGCTCAAATTACTTTTCTTTCAGTGGAATATTTTCCTATGTAGAGATATATAACAACCTTCTGCAGAATTTTTAGGGTGGCCAGTATCTCCTTCCACATTATAACAGCATCCTAGTGTTAGATCCTTCCCTTCAAAGGAATAAATTATTGGCATTCACTTTTATAGAAGAAAGTAAAGGAGTGCACTTAAGGAGGTGAGTGCAGGGGTTAAACCTGTCCCCTGCTGCTCAGTGTTAAGGGAAAGAAACATGGTTAAGTATTGTGTCTGCAGAGGATGTGCATAATTCAGAGGAGACCAGACTTCAGGTTTGAGGGATCTTACTAAAACTCTAAAGATGTACACTGAGAATTAAACAACATGGTGCGTCTGACCAGCTGCTGAGCACTGGAATTTGTTTTGAGTGCCCGAATTGAGCTGAACTTAAGTCCTTCTGTATAAAAATCTACTCCTGGTTACCCTAAGCTTTCTTCATTTCATTAGTCTAATTTGATTGGGGTGGCAAAGGGTGGGGTAGTATCATTTTGTTGTTTCAAATGTTTAACACTGGCAAGTTAGAAATCCTTGCAAATCTACTGCGAATCACTCAGAGATCTACCAGTAGATCCTGATCGACCTTCTAACTACTTCTGCTTAATTCATTTATGAAAGAGTTATTCCTATATATGCTTTCTCCACTTCAGCAGAACATGTTAATGATCAGAGGTCTTCATAAAAAAAGAACTGAAGAAAAGTCTATGTGTTATTAAATATTTTCATATATCATTGGCATAGCAAGCATATTAAGTATGCAGTTTAACACTCCCATTAAGATCACCTTATAGAAATATCTAAATACAATGTACCAAGGTAAAAATAAATTTATTGTGCTTATATAATGCTATGTAGCAACAATATAAAAATACATTTTTTCCTAGCATAAAAATCTATATACTAAAATAGAATTTTATTAAGCTTATAAAGACATCCACCAGAGCAATCATTCTAAGACTAAAATCTAATTTGTCTTGTGATTTCAAAGGAATATATTATAAAAGAATTTTACTGCACAGTAGAAAAAATTAAGTTTATTGTTAATGCCCTTACTCAAATTGACCATAAGCTTATCTCTACTTGAAGTACACAATTAAAAGGTGAATGTAATGCAGCCATCCTATGAATGGAAGGATTCCCTCCATTTGGAGAAGGGGTTGCCATCCATGGAAGTTCCCACTCATGGAAGGGGTGAGGGAAAGTTATGATTTCCCCAATACTCCCTCCCCACTTTCCCTTTCCTTCCACCTCCCAGCCCTCCAGAGCAAATTTTGGGAGGCAAAAAGGGCTGTATGGGGATTGGCAAAAATCACTTCCCATCCCTCCCCCTTTCTCTAGATAGGAGCATTCCATAAACAGAACTCCACTTCTGGACCTTTCAGTCCAATACTTTGTGTTGTCAATGGGTTAAAGTAGTTCTTAGAATAAACTAAAACAAAGGTAGAAAATTATTTTTTAGCAATTTTTTTGTTTTTAGTTTTCAACATCACTAGCTGGCTCCAAATAAACTCAACCTGGAAAATCTCTTAAGATCGTATTTCCAAATGCACAGTGTAATTAATTTTTGGGAATAACTGCCCTTTCAAACAGGGTTCAACTGACAAGATAATGAATAATGACTAAATTGTGATTGTGCAATTACCCTGTTTGTGGGGTTTCTACTTTCACATAGCAGATGTCTACCCATGGATATCTATGCTGGGCTAATTTAGTGATATATGAATATCATATGGCTGCTCAGCAGTGGGGTACTTCATGATCCCAACCAATCTAATACCATTTCTGCTCTTGCCTTCGATCTGCCTCCCGTAAACCTTTCCACCGAGGCTGAAAGGGGGAGCAATATAGGCCTGTGTATTTTGGTTTTATGCTATTGTTGTGCTGTGGGAATTCATCTCGCAGCTGTTGCAGCTCCTTTGCAGCTTCTGGGCATTTCTGAAGTGGTGCACAGAGACTGCAGTGAGCTTCTGAATCTGGACTGATCTTTAGCTCTTTTTGCAAACGGTCTATAAGATAGTTCTCAAGGTTGCCTTTGCTATCCTGGGCACTCCTAAGCCTATGAGCATTGGTAATTAGATCTCCCATCAGCTTGATCCTCTGGATTTTGGGTTCAAGAAATTGCTTCTTAATTGTGCTTGCTGTGTGAGGGTCTAAGTTCTTGATGCTCAGAGTATAAAGCTCTTCAAAATAGCCTGCCACCATCTTCCACTGTACAAGGGCTACTTCCAGGGCTGGTGCCACACCACTTATTAACACATTGGGTGGTTTCTGGAATCAAAGAACAAAGATTACAAAGATTAAAAGTTACATTTATTTCCATTACATTTTCAATTTCTTCTATTGTAACCTCCTTATATCCCTATCTTTTAGGCAACATCTTACACAACTAGTGCCGAAGGTTTGAATTTGGGTATCGAGATTCAAATCCCTGCTTAGCTATGACACTCACTAGTGGCAGTAGAAAATCATTATCTTTCAGCCTAACTCATCACACAAAGTTAAAATTGTAGTGAGGATTGTGGGCTACAAATATAGCAAACAAATAGATGCACCCAAGGATGCTAATCAAGCTTATAGCAGCTTTTGTGTCATATGTTATCCAAGTTTCTGCCAAATCAGTGTGGATGATGATATGCTTCTTATGTGTACTGCTAATAGAATAATGAGATTTTGATCTGGGTTGTAACAATTCATATTGCTATGAAGCTGAATAAAGTTTCATGAGTGAAACACAGATACACGTGAAACTCAAACTGGGAAAATCCTGTGTTTTCTGTCTTGAATTCCTTGGAGAAATGGTTGGATACAAATACATGGCATGAACTTTCTCACAAAAATTAAAATTAAATAAATATCAAATGGAATTTTGCTAGATTTTAAAAGGAGGTGGATTGTGCTGGCTGTCTCAAGAGCATAAGTTTAGTTGCTTTGGAAAAGAAAAACAAGACTTCAGTACATTGTGTTTCATAGTTATTTTTATAATTAATTCCTACAAGTGGCATTGTGGCAGCATTTTATATATGTTAATGTATATTCACACACCTCTAACATTCTGATTATGGGGTGGAGGGGACAGGATTCCAACCACAGTTAACAAAGAGCTTCGCGGGTCATTTTGACGATGCAGTGATCCTCTTGCGTCTCCTGCTCCATTTCCCAGTTTTAGCGATTTAAATAAGGCTCAGAAAACCCGACTCTTCTAAAAAAAAAGTCGGTATTTATTGATATTTCCTGCCGTGGGCAGGAAAAGTTGTGCTATAAAATGCCCACTAGAGTTCACAGTCCCATTAAACTGTATTGAGGCTGTACAAGTCACATGGTTGCTGTTCTCTTCCTGCTCTCTTCCTCGTGAAATTACAGCTCCTTGCAGAAGTGGAAGAGATGTGGGAAGCAAGCCATGGTAAGGGAAAGTGATTTCCCCACCCCAGTCTGAAGGAGTTCATTAACAAACAAGCAAAAGCATCCTGAGACAAGTGCAGTAAAACTGAAGGATAAAGTAAACTCCAAATCTGACCCTTTAGTTTCATCACCAGGGCATGAAGCTCCATATGTTAGGCAGAAGAAAAGTGAATACGTTCTCTTTTTTTGTTTCTAAGATAACATGAAAAAGGACACATAATCAGGTATTTGTGTGAGCTATCCTGTGGTTATTAACCAGACAGACAGTTCATGTGTATTTTCTTTGACAGAGAATCTGCATAATATTTGAAACAGGAATGGGAATGCCTGAAACATGACTGGATATTATTAGCATATTAGAAATGTGCATTATCCATTATTAGAAATCTGCATTCATGTCTTTGTACCTAGAGGATAAGATATAGGCCAAGGCTGTAATCCTAATAATTTTTAATAGATTACATTCTACTGAATTTAGAGGGACTTACTCCTAAGTAAACATCCATAGTAGTGTGCTACATGTTTTAATAACAAAACATTTCCATATATAAAAGAATAAAGCATGTGTATATACGAAAGGGGATTACACTGTTAATTTAAAATGTACAAAGTTAAAAGTTTGACATAAGGACACACTGTTGCCACAAACCTGGATAACTCTGGTGCAGTATAAACCTCCTCTGTCATGCTGGTATTGAATCAGAGCTTCTGCTGCTTCCCTCTCCTCCTTAGCCCGATCCCGGAAGAATTTTGAGACATTTGGTAAAGCCACATCAGATTGATCAAAGATTTCACCCTATATTTTGCAAATAAATGACAAAATATGCACTGCAGTTCATATACAAAGTATTTGTTTACTTAGCTTTAAACTCCAAAAGGAGTATAAGGGAGAATAGTCAAGAGCACCTTGAGATTGTAAGAGTAAAAATTATTGGAACAGTTCTTCTAATTCTTCAATGGTTTAAGAAATCATTACTTTTTTAAAAATATTGTCTTAGATGAAAATATTCTTTCAGGAACTGTCCCAATTAACTATAATATATGGGTATATATCCATTCATTGTGTTATTATTTTTAGGAAACAATGGCATTTTAGAAATGGAAATTTTGCAGGAATATGTAGCAGCAGAAAGTTCCACTGGATGCATACAAACTGGTTGATCTGAATGCAGATTTCAAAAAAAATTACCCAGCCCATTCAATAGGGCTCAACTGAGCATTGCAATGTGACCAACAGCCTATCTACACTACTGCTTTAAAATGGTTTAAAATGGGTTAAAACAGTTTTGAGAAGTGTTGAGGCCCAGGACACACTCCATATACAGTTTTCAAAATGTTTTCAAAGTGTTTTATCCTGCGTGTGTAGATAGGCTCCAAGAGTATTGGCAACATGCACACAAGACTGCTTCTGCTTGCAAATCTCTGCTGCTGAATCAAGGTGCTACAGCAAATATTTGTGGAAGTAAAGAATGCCAGAGGCTGTATCATTAGACGCAGGCTATATTGCAGAAAGTTAGAAGCTGTGTTACCTAAGGAACAGTAGTTAAAGAATAGAAAGTTAAGGAATACAGGGGACATACGGGGGGCATTGCTACCATTGCCTGGTTGCTACAGTAGAAACCCTGGTACTTCAGATTATAGAAACTATGTGGGAAAGGTGGGATCACAAGGGAAGAACCATATTAACAGTGCATTTCCCAGCCCACCCTACAGATCTGGACTCTGGTGCTATCATGGTTCTGAGTTTTCTATATGGCTTCTGGATCCTTATGTTATTGAAAATACTTTGGCTTGGAACCACTGGAAAAAGCTACCACAATGTAAGAATTGGCCTCGGATTTGTGCTATTCTTCATGTCCCTGTGTCCCTAGTCCAATGCCTGCCATATTTCCCTTCTTAAGGCTTTCTGACTCTTGAGCTGCCTATCCTTTAGATCTCTGCCTCTCAGGCTTAGGTTGTAATCGGTTACCTAGACCCTAGCCTCCTTGCATTTGACTTCTGTCCCCTACTTGACAAAATATATTTTTAAAAAATACAGTCTCTAGCCCAGTGGTAGGGAACCTTAGGCCCAGGGGCCCAATCTGGTCCTCCTGTGGTCCCAATCCAGGCCTCTGGTTTTCCCGAGATGGCCATGCTCCTTTCCCCCCAAAGTGTTTTCCCAGCTTTTATGCAGTTTTTCCCCCCATCCTAAAAGATTGAAAGACCTCTCCTAACGTTTAGTTACCGGCAGTAAGAGCTTTAAGTTACAATATACAGGTATTTGTTGTATTTTGGCTCCACCCCCTTTGCATTCAGCCCCTTCCACAAATGGAATGCGGCACCAGAGAGCTTCTCCAGAATTGAATTTGGCCCTCGGGCTGAAAGAGGTTCCTCACCCCAGCTCTAGGCCCTTATGTTTTTCCCCCCAATTAAACATGCCTTTTACTTTCTTCATGGAAGTTACACTATTTGTCAGCATTTCATTATTAATCTTTTGCAGATAGCCTTTAGTGCCATGATATCACAACAGTTCTTTAGCCAATGGCTAAGTGGGATTGCAGAGGCACAACAGGTGATGGCCAGATAGCTTATTACTTATGTGGGATGAGAGCATTCACTAAGGTCTGAACAATGTTTAAACACGAAGAAAAGTTTTAACAATATGCAAGAAACAGATTCAGATTCATTCTAAACTCCAGCACATTCTGCACCTGCAGGGAGCATGGCACTTATGGCTCGTATTAATCTCTTTCCTCATTGTTTTTTGGTAACAAAATATGTTTTCATATTCTGAGAATATTGTCATCTTAAATTGTGATCCTTACGTTTAATCAGCACAGTGTTGTCAACAGCTTCCCCTTTTCTCTTTTTGGAAGGAATGTAGTGACAGCTGAAAGATGAGGTCACAGCCTCCCATATCTCAGCTCTGAGTCAGTTTTTCTTCCCTCATTACTTGTATTGGCTTTGGGTGTTGCTTTCTGTTCATTCTGACAACACTTTCACTGCCTAACCAGCTCTCCATGTCTTAGATAGCTTCACCCCTCCCTCTTCACTCTTAATCCTCCTGCTCTACTATAAGCAAAGGCAGCACGTGTTGGCCACAAAGAGGGGGAGAATCAAAATCCATACTAGTAGAATACCTTTATTAGGCCAACCAAAAGGACACAAAAATGTGGGGGCTCAAACCTTCTGCCTTTCTTGCTCCCAACAGTCACAGGGACAGCTTCAGATGAAACCTGAAACTTGAAACAGCCTCTTTTGCTTCCTTCCCCATTCTATCTCAGGACTGTGAACATGGAGATGCCAGGGCTTCAACATCAAGATCGATTTCTTTTTCTCTCCCCACAACCTGTTTTTTATAACACCTTACCTGATTAAGAGATCTGGAGATTTCAAAAATTTGCACTCATTTTTGGGGTGTCGTTTCGGTTGGCCAAATAAATTATTACACTACTATTGGAACTGCTCTATTATATAGTCAATGGAACGTTGTCACTTTCTATCACCTACCAGGCTACTTCATAGGTCACTTACGAAGTGTGATGTAATGGTTAGAGTGTTGGACTTTAACTCAGTCCCAACTCAGGAGATCCACATTCTAGTCCCCACCTGGCCATGAAGCTCACTGGGTGACTTTGGGCCAATCACTAACTCTTAGCTTAACCTACCTCATAGGCCTGTTGTGATGATAAAAAATGGAAAGCAGGAGAATCATGTAAGCCATCTTGGGTTCCTTAGAGGGGAAAAAAGGTGTGGTATAAATGTAATAAAATAAATAAATAAAATATCCAAAGCAAAAAGATCCAACTTCTGCCCCTAAAAGTAGTATGTGCTGAATCTATTAACAATTGTTTCTCTACCATTCACATATCCAAACTGTCACTAATAGAACATATTATTTTGTCAGTGCAAGTTATCCAGGAATGGGCTCTAGAAAATGCAGGACTCACCCAAAATTAAGGTATATAAATCAAAAGATACCAGGAAAAATAAAATGTCAGTAAATGTCAGTAACAACAAGAAGGAATGCATAAGAAAATAGGAACTTAGCATCCATTTGCAAGTGTCTGTAGTTAAATGCTTAACTATTATTTTCCATTGATATTACTAACATTATTTATAGGAATGTATTCCTTTGAACTACATAAAAGTAATATTGGAAAAAGGAAGGATATAAATACAATTAATTAACTAATTAATTAATTTCAGGCATCATTAAAATGTACCATAATGTGTATGATTTATGGGACTGACTGATTCACTCATTCATGGGAAGGCATCAGAATTGTTAGGATACTTTCACATGACCTAGAAGCTAAATATTTTGTACCTTCATAGTCCAAGGCACACCAAGACTTGGTTTGCTTACAGACAAGGCTTTTATCACAGCGTTATGCTGCCTTATTCACAAAATGTCACAGGAGTGGTCTAGACAACGTCATCTTTCATTCCTAACACTTCCATGTTTGCCCACCACTTCTATTTTTTTAAACCATGGAAAATCCATTAAGAAAGAAAAGATGGATTAGCTATACAATGGCTCAATTCGGACAACACGTTAAGCAATGGTTGTTAAGTTAAACAACCGTCAGTTGGTTAGCTCAACGTGTTGTCCAAATTCAGCCACACAATGGATAAACAACCCACGGTTGGTTAAGTTGGAGTTTTAAACAACTGAGTTAAACAACTCGCTTGCGAGTTGTTTAAAAGTTAGTCAATTGACTAACGTGTTGTCCGAATTCAGCAGCTTGAGGTGCGTGGGTTAAACAACTGAGGGGAGTATGTTAACACAAAAGACCATAGAGGAGAGCGGCAAGAGCGGCAGAAAGCAGGCGGCCGCTCAGGCACGCTCGCAACAGACCGCTGGTATCACCGCCATAGCAACCAGGATGCCCACCTCCCCCACCAGGCAGCCAGCACGGAGCTCAACAAGGGGTCGGCTCCTGCACGAACTCACGCAGGGTGCCCAGTCAGCGCACCAGAAGGGCAGTACGGCAAAGGGGGGGAGGGGGAGATGGAATAACCAAAAACCCCAGGCGCCCTGGAGCAAGAGGCAGCCCCCCCCCACCAACTGGGAGAACCGCACTCCACCCGAAGCAGACCCCCACCGCACCGCCACCTCCACCCTCGCTTCACCCAGAAGGACGAGGGCAGGGGAAGCAGCGACCAGGGAGCCCCCCTCATCCGCCCAACACGGCCGGACAGCGAGCCTTTGCCGGGCCCCAAGAACCCCGTTGGGGAGCGTCGCGCCCGTGCGGAGGCGTTCCAGGTGCGTCAAAGCATCAGTGCCTGGATCTGGCTGCGCTACCCCCACCCCCTGTGAGCGTCGGCTGTGGAGTTCCATCTGTGGACTGGCATCTCTCCCTGGCATGCCGCCCCTCTCCACCACATCCCCTTGGCACGTTTCGTGCTTGGCTCCCTGGGGGTGTGGCCTTGGTCATCCCCTCTTCACTGCTGTGCCTTCCAGCCACCTCCTCCCTTCCCGGGGGCGACTGTACTTTCCGTAGGTTCTGCCCTGGCATAGTGGTGCCTATGTGCCTTATTGCCCATGTCTGAGCTCCCTGCTGAATAAAGTTTTCTACGCCACCCCACTCTTGCCTTCTTTCCTGTGTGTGTGAAAGATGCTCTAGGAGGGAGGTGGGGGGGTTGGGGGCTGGGGCGTGGGTGCCAACGTTGGAATTGCAGCGCTGGGCATGGGGTGCGAATGTTGTATTGGTGCTGCCGTTCCTCCTAGCAGCCTCTTTGCCCGAGGCTGCTGAGTTCCACCCACTGACTGAGGCAGCCAATGGGGTTCAGGAGGCGTGTCCTGCATCAGCTACAATGGCGGCGCCCATGGTTTTCGGCCGCAGTGTGTGCTGGGATACCTGCTGGAGGAGTGACGGAGTTCAGTAAGCGGGGAAAATGGCGACCGGGCTGTCAGTCAGAACCGAGTACGTTATTAACCACCAGGGTGGTTAAAAATTCTTTGCAGCGCCTGCTGCAGCGTGTCGTCCGAATTGAGCCCACCTTTTTAACATACCGTCAGTGGGTTAATTCCCCTCAGTTGCTTAATGTGTTGTCCGAATTGAGCCAATGTCTAGGAACCCTCTGCCTAGAAGCACCCCTAAACTGGCTTGAAAATGGGATATGTGTACATTTCTCCCTCAAAACAATGGACTGAATACACTCCCAAATACTTATGAGCTAGAAACCTGAAATTTGGCGTGCATTTATTATTATTATATTATGAAGAATGGCTTAAGATGAGGAAACGTCTTAGACAGATTAGACAAATTGATGGAGAATAAAGCTCTCAATGGCTACTAGTCCTGATCTCTATATGCTACCTCCAATATCAGGGCCCATATGCCTATGTACACCAGTTGGTGAGAGAACATGAGCAGGGTGGTGTTTTTGCACTCCTGTCCTGCTTGTGGGTTTTCTGTTGACAGCTGTTTGGCTACTGTGTGAATAAAATGCTGGACTAGATGAAACTTTGATCCGATCCAGCAGTGGTAGCCTGGTTCAAGCTAATGAACCAGTGGTAGGCTGTTTCAATAGCAAAACAGCAAAGGCATGACAGACTGTCAAAAGAAAGAGAATGGATCCCCTCCATTGTAAGACTGAGGTCAGGGCAGTGGGTAACAAAGGAGTAATCCTGATGAAATACTTAGGGTTGTCTATGCAGAATTGTACGTGAAAATAGTGGCAATTAAATTACTTGTGTAGCAAAAGACTTCAGAAGACAAAGTTTGCATTGGGAAAAGTTTACATTTTAGCCTCAGCTCCCCAGGACTTAAACCAGAACTTATTTTCATTGCAAGGATAGGAGTAATCCCAGACCATGGAAGTAATAACTCTAAAACATGTGTCCAGTGACCATGACCATGCACAAAGTGCCTTTTGCCTGCCATGGCTTCACCAGAATCTGGCATGGATTCATCAGAATCTGGCAAGGGTTGGTTGTTGGCATGGTGAACAAACTGCCCACAACCCTAAAACAGACCATGGTTTGTGGGATGTTTGTTAACCATGCCAACAACTCACCCTCACAGGGTTTGGATGATATGACAAGACCTACTGTGGTTGCAATATTCAAAGTGGTCGTAGGTTCAAACCACAACCCACCATGGCTTAAATAAGACACAGTGGGCTATGGCAATCATGCAAACCAGCCCAGTGACTGAAGTCTGCTAGAAGGGTTCATTGCAAGTAGAAGTGCATGCATGTACCCTTAATTTTAGAAAGCAAACTAGTGCTTCCAGGGGAGGCTTCCATGTTGCCACTGTCCTGCCTCACTGACAGAATTTTACAACTGTCCAGAAAACATCCTCTTCCACACATAATCCTCTTCTTATGTCTTTTTCTTAAGTCTTTTCCATTAAGAAAGAAAAGATGGAATCGGGTTCACATTGGCATCTCATGAGTGCCACAAGGAGACCTCCATCTGAAAGCACGCAGATGCACACCTACATATTCATGGCTCCATGGCTGCAACTTCACAAGTGTACACGTATGACTGAGCCATGCCTGATGGCACTTTCCTGTGACCTCCACCTCACCACTGTGTTTCTCCGCAGTTTAGCAAGGAAAAATCAAGCCAAGAAAGGGAACGGACCCTCTTCCATCACAGGATTGAGGACAGGGCAGTGGGTGCAAATCAGTCCTAAAAACCTGGGCAGAAGGTAAATGAGGAAAGAAAGAAATCTGCGGAGGGGCGTGACAGTACAGAGAAGCCTGTGAGGAAGGAGAGAGTGGGGGGAGGAGGAGGAGGAATGGCAGGGGCGCCTCGAAAAGGTAGGCACAGAGCGATGCGTCTTAATCGAGAAAAAGCAAAGAGCGCTGGAGAGACGCTGCCATAGCGCCAGCAGCACCAACGCCTAAGGTGCGAGAAGGGAGCCAGGGTCTGCACCCTGTCGTTTCGCGCTGGCCTTACCAGCATCTGGAAGACGTAGGCGGCCTCCAGCAAGGCGCTGGTGACCCCGCACAGGCCTTCCTCCACCACGGCCGGGAAGTTCTGCTTCACGAACTTGCTCAGAGCTCTGCCTTGGCGGTGGATGGTGCAGAAGGGAAGGCCGCTCTTGAGCCTTTTCGGGCTGGGCTCGGCCATGGCGAGCTACTGCTGCCCCCTTCGCCGCCGGCCTCTTCTTCCGCTCAGCCGCCGCGTCACAGAGGAATTCAGCGGAGTTGGGCCGTCCAAGAAAAGCCCGGCTTGGTTGTTGGCTTGAAGACGACCAGGAAGCAGCTGAAACTCCCGAAGAGAAGGCGGGAGTCGCACGCTCGGCCTCTCCCCACGGCTCTATATATACAGCTCCGGGGTCAAGGCGAAGAGGCAGGGCGGCTGCTGGCACCTGGCGTACACCTGGCCGCGGGCGCGTTCCTAAAGAACGCCCTTTCCCGCCCGAAGGGAACTGACGAACGGCCCTTGACAGAACGCCTCTTGGGCTTGAAGAAGCGCGTTGAGATCTGCCTTCCCTGAGAGACGAAGCTCCCTCCATTCACCCCTCCCCCCGTCTCTATGCCAACTTTTTGCACCTTACGCAGTCGAGTCGCTGGCGTTTTTTAAGGTTGCAGTCCTGGGCACGTTTCCCTGGGAATAAGGGCAGCTGAATCCAGTGGGCCTTACTTCCAAGGCGTAGGCGTCCTTTTGGTTTGGAGTGCGAAGCTTGTTTAAATGCCGTTACCTACCCTAGCTAACAGAAAGCGGAACGAGCCATTCTGACTTGAATGTACAGCCTAAGCATTAAAAATCCAAAAGTCTTAGTCACTGTCATGTTTAGATTTAACTTATAGAAGTCGGAAATGCAAACACGCAAGTACTCAATGCATCAGCTGGCAAGGGCTGATGGGAGTTGCAGGGCAACATCTGGACAGCCATACGTTCCCCACCCCATTGTAGCCTGTCTTTATAAAGAGATCGTCTAAATGCTTACACAGCAAAGCGTTATAATGGGGCTTCTCAAGATAGCTTACAATATGTAACAGTAAAATTCAATATCAATGAACTCTAAAAACCCTTTAAGTTTAGACCATTTTTAAATATGCCAGTTAAAATATAAAATCGAACACTAGTAGCAACAACAAATACAATGAAGCCTTATCTACTAAGAAACAGAAAAAACAGGTATGTTTTTAAAGCCCTCTTAGAAGCAGCCACAGGTAGAGCTGGCCATATATCTCTTGGGTGGGAATTCCATAGGGCAGGGGCTGCTACTGAGAATATAAGAAGAGCCATAGTGGATCAGACCAAGGGTCCATCTAGTCCAGAACTCTGTTCACACACAGTGACCAACACATAAGCAAGCCCACTCTTTCTAACTTTACTGATTTTGGTGGCAGACCAGCGAGTAGGTCTGAAGATGATCTTTAAAGCTGATGTGATATATTCCAAATTAGAAACTGCTCTGTTAGATCGTTATGTGCTTCTTTAGTTTGGCTACTCTCTTCCACTCTAATGCTAGAGTTGGTGTGCAAAATTCTTGATGGCTGCAGTTTGAATAGATGACGGGCTGTTATGGAAAACCTGTAGCTGCATTTTTCACTTCTCATATTTCTCTTCCTCCTCCAACTTTAGGAAACCACACATTAGATATAACTTCAGATTCAGACTAAAGTTATTTGCAGTCATCCTAGTTTTCAAATGAATGAATATTATAAATGAAGTTTAGCATACATGTGCATGGTTTGTCAGTGCATATGCATGGTTTATTTGACATTTTCCCTTTTAAGGATTTTCTGAATATATATATATACACATACTCCAATCTGTGCTATTAGTTTCACACAGATGAAACCTGGCTTGGGCCAATAGCTACTTTTTAAAAAAGTGCAATGCATGAATGAACTAGCATGAGCTTCAGGACTCCAGGCCCAAGACTGTTTTCTTAAATACAATTTGAATGTTTAATAAAGCCTAACACTCCAGCTCATTATATTGGCTTAGTTTCTTAGAGAAACTTAGGAACAGATACTCATAAATGCTAATTAAACACCTAGAGAACAACGCAGTGATTATTAGAAGCCAGCATGGATTTGGCAAGAACAAATCCTGCCAGACTAATCTGATCTCATTCTTTGATTGGGTAACCTCCCTTATGCACTGTAGGGATGCTGTGAACATAATATATCTTGACAAAGCTTTTGACAAAGTACTCCATGACATTCTGATCAGTAAACTAGCTAAAAGTTGGCTAGATGGAACAACTGTTAGGTGGATCCACAGTTGGCTACAGAACCAGACTCAAAGAGTGCTTATCAATGGTGCCTTCTCAAACTGGGGGGGAGGTACTGCAGGGCTTAGTCCTGGGCCCAGTGTTCTTCAACATTTGTATTAATGACTTGGATGAGGAAGTGCAGGGAATGCTTATCAAATTTGCAGATGATGCAAAATTGAATGGGATAGCTGATACTCTGGAAGACAGAAACAAACTTTAAAGTGATCTTGATAGGCTGGAGTGTTGGGCGGAAAACAACAGAATGAAATTTAATACGGATAAATGCCAAGTTCTACACCTAGGAAAAAGAAACCAAATACACAGTTACAAGATGGGGGATACTTGGCTCAGCAATACTACAAGCGAGAAGGATCTTGGGATTGTTGTAATCACAAGCTGAATATGAGCCAACAGTGTGATGTGGCTGCAAAAAAAGCAAATGCTACTTTGGGCTGCATTAATAGAAGTACAGCTTCCAAATCGCGTGAGGTACTGGTTTGCTTCTATTCGGCATTGGTTAGGCCTCATATTGAGTATCGTATCCATTTCTGGGCACCACACTTCAAGAAGGATGCAGATAAGCTGGAGCGTGTTCAGAGGAGGGCAACAATGATGATTAGGGATCTGTAAACAAAGCCCTATGAGGAGAGATTGAAAGAACTAGTTATGTTTAGCTTGGAGAAGAGAAGACTGAGGGGGACATGATAGCACTCTTCAAATACTTGAAAGGTTATCACACAGAGGAGGGCCAGGATCTCTTCTTGATCATCCCAGAGTGCAGGACATGGAATAATGGGCTCAAGTTACAGGAAGCCAGATTCTGGCTGGACAACAAGAAAAACTTTCTGACTGTTAGAGCAGTACAACAATGGAACCAATTACCTAGTGGGCTCCCACACCCTAGAAGCCTTCAAGAGGCAGCTGGACAGCCATCTGTCAGGTATGCTTTACGGTGGATTCCTGCATTGAGCAGGGGGTTGGACTCGATGGCCTTATAGGCCCCTTCCAACTCTAGTATTCTATGATTCTATGAAACAAGGACATAATGTGTATTAATAAAGATAATTATTTTGAATATATCCTGTCTAAAATGTAAGATCAATTGACCTATGTTCTCCCAATTAGGGTCTCTGTGTAAATGCTATCGTTTATACAAAGGGAAGCCAGTAGTAGAGGAATGGTGCCCAAAGTTAACTGATCTGCTCTCCGTAACATACCTGTTGTTCAAGGTTCAGTCTGAAACATGTAGGTCAAGAAGACTTTCACATGTCTCAAGAGGTCTCTTCAATATGTGACAGACAGTATGCCCCTCATCCTAGCTTTGCTAGTCCTTGCACTGATATTCCAGAAATTGTGAACATCGCAGAACAGTAATAATAAAATAAAAAAACCCACAGGTCAGACATTGAAAGAGAGAAGACAATACGCTCTGTTATATTCAGAGGTCAGATGATGAAAGATTTCTTCCTAGTATTTTCAAATAATCATCGCTGGCTTATACAGCAATCCCATACTAAAACTATCTGCTATATGAAATAGGTATCAGCTGAGTATGTGGGACTCAGTGATAGACAGTATGTAGAGGTCCAGTTTGACACAGCAAGGGGCTTAAATTCCAGTTATTGGAGTCTGATTGGCTTCAGTGGACATCAGCACACTAAATTTCTTTGACTAAAACAAGGAACAGCTAGTCTGGATGCAGTCATCTGTGCAGCAGGAAGCCGTCCTCTTAGCAGAATAGGCAAACGGTCAGTTCTGAATCTTATTGTTGATGTTTGTCTACTTAGACCTGACTTGATTACCCACCAGAGTGTCCTGAACCCAATTGGTCTAGGTTCTGAAACTAAAGAGGACCCAGATTAACAAGGGAAGCAGAAGTGAACAATAGTTATATACTATTTCATGTAGCTTCCTCCCCACAACAAGTTATAGGAGTTCACAAGGCATAGGTTATGTGTGTTGTAATTTACTGTTTTTCAGCTAGATTCCTCCTATGTCTTTAACTGTTAACGAGGCACTCCTTTTTGTTCAGGGTATGCCAGGTATGGACAACATGTGCCTCTTTAGATGTTTTGGCCTACAATTCCCAACAGCCTTAGCCAGCATAGCCAGTGATGAAGAATGATGGGAGCTGTAGACCAAAACATCTGGAGGGCCACAAGTTGCTCATCTCTGGTTTAAGCCCAGACTCATTTTTGTGGTGTTAAGGAAACACCATGAGCAACAATAGGCCATATCTACACCAAGCAGGAAATAACACTTTGAAAGCTGTATATGGATGTGACATGGGCCCCAACAGTTGTCAATATCATTATAAACTATTAGAAAGCAATAGTGTAGATCCTGGTTAAATCTACATTTTATAGCTTGGTCCTAAGACTTGCTGCATAAGTAACATATAAATGCTTAGGGTGGAATGGATAAGTAGCTGTGCTTCCATGATGTCTGATCATTAGCAGCTACAATATCATAAATGTTTTAGGAACAAGATGGCAGTCACTAGTTTTTGTCACTTAGTGGGTTCTCACAGCCAGATTTGCCTATGAGAAGTGAGTAGTTGGCAGCGGAGGCCTTAGCTTCAACCTGCTCTAAAATTGGTTTGAATCATACTGTGAATCTTTGTTGATTGTACTGGAACAGCAGGACTGTCACCTTTCTGCCCCTCGGGGTTATTCCACCCTCTTAACAACTGAACACATATTGTGGAGTCATGAAAGTCTGATTCCTCCCCTTTCCTCTGGTCTCCTTCCCCCTAAAGTGAGACTAAGGTAGGATCTAAACTACTACTTTATAATGGTATTGACAACTGTTGGGGCCCAGGACGCACTCCATATACAAACCATTTTCAAAGTGGTATATCCTGCTTAGTGTAGATCTGGCCTAAGGTAGGAAGCTAAAGCCTGGACAGCTTTGAAAAACAACACATGGTAGGTGTATTATGCTAAAGCTGAAAATCCGTGTTTTGTGATTTCATTTTTCAAATAATAACTAAGGGGAAAAACAGTAGGCATGTTCAGAATCCAGTGAACTGGAAGTGATTAGGTTACTTTCAGATTTGATAAGTTTCTGTTCAATACATTTCTGCATAGTTGAATTTAATAGTACTACTCCCTATCAATTTATTCATAATTACTTTTGTGTAAATCTTTATCCCATCATATGCTCTAATTATTACAGCAACTGCCTTAAACTATCACATGGAAATTGAGAACATTCACATTCAAATGGAAGAAAATGTGAAAGAGGTGTATGTGTTTCTACATTAAAGTTAAAATGTTAAAGTTATTCATCTTTTTAGAGTTTACTACTAAGGCTTAGGGGTTAGGGGTAGGCATTTAATGATGAGCTCTATGAGATAATTTTTAACAAGAGCCAATAGGGTTGGTGGGGTGGGCATTTTTTAATCCTAATATGCAGCGCTATAGTGGTACATAGTAGGAGTGCCTACTATTAGCTTTGGTTGATACACCAGCTGTGCCCCTTCCTAGAGTTGGAAGACCAAAAAACGGTAGTGCACGCGCTGGTAAATTCGAGGCTTGAAATGCGCTGTACATAGGGCTACCTCTGTGCCTAGTCCGGAAACTTCAACTGGTTCAAAATATGGCAGCCAGGTTGATCACCGGTACACCTGGGAGTGACCATATTACACCAGCTTTAAAATCACTCCACTGGCTGCCAATTAGTTTCTGAGCGAAGTACAAAGTGTTGGTTATTACCTTTAAAGCCCTACATGGTTTGGGTCCAGGTTACCTGCGGGATCGCCTTCTCCCATACAATCTGCCCCGCACGCACAGGTCCTCTGGAAAGAATTTACTACAGTCAACCAACACTAGGCTAACAACTGTTACCCAGAGACCTTCTCTTCTGCCGCTCCCAGACTGTGGAATGACCTGCCGGGAGAGATCCGCCAACTTACCTGCCTTCTAGAATTTAAGAGAGCTATAAAGACTGATGTCTTCCAGCAGGCCTACCCAGTAGAATTTTAAGAGTTTTAATGATTTAAATAATGTATCAATTTTATATGATTTTAATTAGTTTTATGTATTTGATATTGCTTGTATTGATGTTGTTCCCCACCTCGATCCAGAGGGAGAGGCGGGTAAGAAATAAATAAATATATTATTATTGTTATTATTATTATTATTATTATTACATTTTGAACTGCATGAGCTCATCACACGAGTGTTTGCCTCTCTCTCTCTCTCTCTCTCTCTCTCTCTCTCTCTCACACACACACACACACACACACACACACTCTGAGAGTATGTAGCATAATGCCAATTTATTAGGATCAGCATGACTGCAATCCTAGGCATAGTTACCTGGGAGGAAGACACAAGGAGCTGTACCCAAAAATCTTAAACTAGCTGAAATGCAACATTTAGCATGCTCTTTCTCAGTACACACACACACACACACACACACACACACACACACACACACACATGATAGACTAACAACAGAGCAATTTCAAAATATATTTAGAGCTAAACATTTCAGCTCCAATCCTCATCAGTAGGTGTGATGTTAAATGGATATCAAGAGTGGCAGTTTGGAATCACAGTTTACCAAACAAAATTGCAAATGCAAAATAAAATACATAGATTCTCAAGTAATTCTAAGCAAATATCAATCACTAAACAGTGTAAATCTTCCTACTTTCCTAATGTTCATAACAGACACACAGTCTCCACATCAAAAATGTACAATAATAATTCAAACGCTCTATATTTATTGATGTCCAAATTATATTATTGTTTCACATAAGAAATAAAGGGCATCCAAAGGTGTTCAATATTTTTGGGGGGGTTTTGTCGTTTACCTTTGTGTAGGTGAATAAATTATGTTAATTTAACCATTGAGAAAATGTACTATATTTATTAATCCAGTCCTTCAAGAAGGAATGCTGGCTAATCTTCATTTGGCAGCTACGACTAATTTTGCAGCTATTATAAGATTTCCTACCAATTTCACATGCTTGTTTTCTATAACACCATTAAGATACCCAAGCATAGGGTTCATAGGTATAGGCTATCCAACATTCTGTTCAAATGGGCTGTAACGTTTTCTCAGAAATGTCAGATTTCCTTTTTACAAGTACCTTTTTAGCTTTTAATTAGAAATGTAAACAATCTTGCAAAGAAGTGTCTTAAACTGCTAATGTGAAGTAAGAAGGCCATCAAAGAAAAGGAAAGAAGCATCCAGCCTCTGACTGAATATTTTCCTTGTTCTCTGACATCGCCTGCGCTAATCTGTCACAAACAATAGTAAACTTGAAAGTCTCATTACCACCTCATTCACGTGCCAGAACAAGGCAGATCTGAGTACCCTGGCATTCAGAAGATGACATCAGAGCTATACTCCCCTGAATTCTCTCTGCACAATACCACATCATATATATCTTTAAACATACTTGGCAGAAGTACCACAGTTTTCAATAGAACTTTTAAGGTTTATTTATTAGTTAATTTATTTATATTCCTCCAACTGGCAGATGCCAGATGCTCTCGGGTGATTTACAATCATTTTTTTAAAAAATAAAGCAATAACATGACAACCAAAACAAAAACTGCAACAATGAAAATATTACATATTAAAACATTACAAATACTTTAAAATATTAAACAACCAGCAGTAACGGTACTAGTCAGAGCATCAGGTTACCTGCTTAGGATCACAACCTGATTAAGGTGCAATCTTTAGAGGGTTGTGCTGCCATAAACCCAATTAAACTCCCATTGAGTTTTTGCCTCCAGAGCACTGTACACATTGGGATGTTTGAGACTGAATTCTTTAAATATTAGCCTTAGGACATGTTTGCACTGGCACAGACCCCCATGTTGGCTGTGCACTGGCCTCATGCCAGCGCAGGATCAACCCATGCAGGAACCAAAAGGCATGCAGGACTAAACATGATTGGTTTCATTCTGCCAGGTTCAGACTGAAGCTTGACACCCTGATACAAATCACATTTAGGTACAGAAAAGTTCTGCTTTAGAATAACCCCAGGAATTTAGCTCTGCCAAATGGTGTGGGCAAGGAGAGCTGTAGTCATGATGTTAATGTATCCAGCAGGAAAAGGATAAATGAACAGTTTCTATCTTTTACTTAAACACACATGTGAACTTGCTGCCTGTTTTCAAGATGTTCTTTATCCTGCAAGATGGTTGCTCTGTTCATTTTCTGGATTAGTTACCGCATCTCCACTTGGCACAGAAGATCTGCAGCTGCTTTCCAAAGCTCAGTTTTATGGCACAGAGATTTCTTTTCTTTTTACTCACTCAAAGGCAGTGTGAAAGCCTTACGGATCACCAGATTTGTAATCACTTCAGGACATTAGAATGCTTTTTCTGTTGTAAAAATATGTGAATGGCTTTGATTGGGCCAGTTGGGGTGTACTGCCGGTGCTACACAGAACGAGAAGTGACCCAGCATACGGTCATTACAATTAAAGGGGGGGGGGAATTCTTACCGCTTGCATGCATCATTTCATTTTCCCTTTCATTATGTCACAGTTTAAGAATGAATATGTCAGTTATGTCAGCTGTCAATTATGCCAGCTCCCTAAAAATATCTGTTCCAGTATTTTCTGTTCAAAGGTAGTACAAAGATCAGCCTAGACAAAGATTAGCTACCAGACTCAGGAGATAGGCTTAAAAGCAAATGCCCAGAGGGCCAAACCCTAGGCCTGTTTTGTAAAGAGAAGCACGCTACACTCTGTTTGCACTCTGCAGTTCTGACTTCAGCTTACCTTCCCAATAAAGAAAGCTTTGAGAAGTGTTGTCCCAACTATTTTATTCTCATGATCCCTGCTGTACTGCTGGCATCTTGTTCACTTCTCTGAGAACCATTTGACAAATGCTTTGAAGATGCTGCTGATGGAAAAGTTGACTGACCTCTCCAGGTTCAAGTCATGCTGACATGTTGGGGACCGGCAGATCTCAAAGACAGATATGCTGATGGAAACATTCACCTTCCCATTGGAGTCCAGCAAGATGGCCACTGACAAAACATGACGGTAGGAACAAAGTGACTCGTTGCAGGGCTTCTGGGGTCTTGGAATTTACTCTGCGGGCTTGAACTGCCTCCTCAACCTTTGGCCCATGGTATCTAGACCTGACTGAGGGACCTAGCAATATCCACCAAACTCAAAACACACTATCTCACAAAGCTGTCCCTTACAGTTGCTTTTCTCAAGGGTGTCTCCATTAAAGTACCAGATTTCCAGATTGGTTGCAAGGCTCTCCAGTGACTGGAGCCTCAGATCTGATGGAAGCCCTCAGTTTTCACCTGGCTGTCTAGCATCCCATATGCCTTCCTTCCTCTCCTGCTGATGGACAGGGGTCAATGGAAAAACAACAACCAGGAACATGGCCATGGGCATTATAACAGCTGCCTGCAGATGGCGCACAGGCAGACTTGGATCTCAGACCAGCAACTGACTTCTGCTGTCTCCTGCATATACCAAACATTTCACAAGGCCTGCACAAGTTCCACTTGACTGTTTGCATGTCCATGAGATGGCTAGTGTACTTCTGGCAACCAGGCAGCCAACCCTTAACCCAGGGGTAGGGAACCTTGTTCAACCCAAGGGCTGAATTCAATTCCAGAGATGCATTCCAGAGGAGGGTGGGGCCAAAGGCAAAAGAGGTGGGGCCAAAATACAAAATATTCCAGCATATTGTATCTTAAAGCATTTAGTATCACTAACTAAGCCTTAGGAGGCCCATCTCAACCTTTTAGAATGGGGAAAAACTGTGATAGCCAGGAGACACCCCCCCCCCAAGATGTGGCAGTAGGGGGAAGGGGGCAGAGCCATCATAGGGCTGGATTGGGACCCCATAAGGGACAGATTTGCCCCCCCAGGCCTGAAGTTCCCCACCCTGCACTAACAGAGTCTATGGAACCACTTGAAATACTTGACTGAGACCGAAAACAAGATGCAGCAAAATGTGCTAATATCTCTGAATGTTCTGTTAAACCTGGCTCTCAGGCCCAACACCCAAAGGTTGTGGTTATTGTTGTTGTCGTCCAGCATCTTGATTAATCTTGATACTTTGGGCTGGTATACATGTCTCCATGGCCAGAGTTCCTTGTGGTCAGGATCAGATCACTCACCAGTTTCCTGCCAGCCCGCAGAGTATCCATCTGGTGCCACAACATGATGTGGATGTATACAGCTCATTCACCCTCTGAGCCCTGGGATGAGGATAGTTTATTCAAGATCATGATCCTAAGAACTGAGTTTTTGGTAGTGCTTACTCAGCTTTGACCACTGAGTAGCAAAAAAGCATTCTCTCTCAGGAGACAAAAAAATACTTGTATTCAATTGGGATGGGGGGGGATGCTGTTATCATATTGTTACAGTAAATAATCGGAGTCCAATCCAAAGTTCAAGTTCCAAACAGATAGCCTTTATTTGCTAGCAAAGACCACGGTCTGGAATCGTTCCACAGACTGCAGCCCCCCCCCTTTGGGTGACCCAGTCTCTTATACATTTCAAGCAAACAGGAAAGAGTATGTCATACAACAGGATGATGCGCGCGCAACATAACGTTATGGTAGCCTAGGTGTTGCCTTATATGGTCTGGAACTGTTTCTTTAGGTCAGGTCACATGGTCTGCTGTCTGTATGTAGTTACAACAGCATAGAAGCTACTTATAAGAGACAAGGAGAGGGACAATAAAAAAATCATTGTTAGGAGGACAATTAGGTTAAGGCCATACAAAATGGAGTCAGTTAGGTTAAGTGACTGGGGCCAGTTCCCTCACATTCCCCCCTTTGAAACTACTTTGTACTAAGGAGTTTCACTATCTTCATCTGCCATAGGACAGGGCAGTAATCGCGCAAGGCCATTAGGTGGACAGCTGTGCGCCGGTTTGCTATCTGTTCCACCATTCTGCGAAAACTCTGTAACAATAAAGGCATTAAACAGGGCAAAAGGATACAAACCAAGAGTTCTACAATTACTATCGCTATAATCTCTTTCAGCCCCCCCTACCCATGTAAACCAGGATCTCAGTTTTTCTGTCTATTCAAATCTTTTCTAAGTCTGTACGGGAACATGAGCAAGCTTAGTTATTTTACTGGTGATCTTTTCAATAACTTTTCTATTATCATCAATATGCAGACAACAATTGGTAAGGTTAAATTTTCTACACACTCCGCCCTCAGCAGCAAGCAAATAATTAAGAGCCAAGTGATTCTGATACACAGCATTTCGCAGTTAGGTCTGGGTTTTGGATAGGACATTCAGTACTCTTGCAGTTTCATTGGTTATTAGTTCTAGAACTGCTTGCAAACGTATGATTCTGTTAAGCATATAAATGGGGGTTCTGTACCCCGACATTCTATCTTGTGCCAGATGGCAGGGCCATAATACTGAACAATCCTCTCAGGGGGCCACTTATCATCTTTCCAGTCTCCAATTTTGACATTTGGGGATATGCTGCGTTTGTTGTACGCTGGGTGGCCCAGACGCACACTTTCTGACAGGGGAACCAGAAAGAAGGAGGGGCGGATCTCTTCTAGGGTGCAAGTGCCTGCCCAGGGCTCAGGGAGTTCAGAATAAGCATACTGCCCACAGATCCAATACAGTCCCTTGGGGGCCGGCCAATTAGAGCTCTGACTTTGGGTGATGTTTATTCGGGACTGGAGACTCGCTGGCCACAACTGATTGTTGGGAATTACGGACTGGTTTGGCCAGTAGGAGATTTCGGAGCCATTCAGGGTGGTGAGTGACTGACAGGGGGTCTCTCCAATCCTAGGGGCTGATGGGTGTAGGCGCTGGAGGCACCACCGACCCACAATGGTGTCTTTTAACATCCACTGGCTGTGAGGATTTGGATCCTTGGTTTCGTTATAAGGCTGGCTGACATTCAATTCAGCTGCCTCCCATGGCCACTGGTTCTCCAATTGGGTACCTCTGCATACATAACAGTTACTGACATTGAGGGAGCTAACAACAGTCTCAGCAGAGGTGAAAAATTACTAAATTACATCTCTGGGCGGTGCAGGGACTTAGAACTGGAACTTTGGTGAGGCGGGCATGTGGATTCTCTCGTGTTCTTTTTCTCACATGGCCCATCATACACAATTCTAATAGGGACATTCATTGTAGTACTGTCCCCTGTCCACTGGGGCCTCTGACCTCGAGACTCCACTGGGCAGGGGCCTCCTTCGGGTTGAAACAGGTGATGGCACTGTTTTGTATGCAGGCGGAGTAAGTGACGTTCTGAAAAGTGCATGGTTGCACTTTGCCCTTACACTGGAGCCTATTCTGATAAATGAGCATCTGTTTGATCTGGTTATGCAATTTGACAGTCTGAATACATGACTGACAGGGAGTGACATCACTTGAGGCAGGGGCAAGGATTAATAGGAGTATTAATACTGAAAGTCTTTCAGGAGTCTTCGGGCGGTGTCCACTTCCTCTATCCGGGATGGGAAGGGATGCAGCGCCCCCAGTCACTTCGCTCCCTCGGGCACCGGCCCTGGGGAGGCTTCTCCCGGTAGGCAATTTCTCCAGCATCATTTTCAATCGGTGTTGCTTGGCAACTTGCCATTGGTCTGTATGGGCAGCTGCTGCTGCTTTCACACGGCTCCAATGGATCCAGATGGGGTTCTTTTAACTTTTAAGGCAGTAGGAATAATCAGTAAAACTGTTAAGGGGCCATCCCAAGTTTTTCTTAAAAGATTTTTTTTTTTTATAACTTTTGACATGTACTTGATCCCTGGGCTTAATAGATCAGTTCATAAGGGGTCAGTCTATTAGTCCTTGATGTACAACGCATGTGGAGCAGGGCCACAGACAGCAAGGGACTTCTGCTTGAAAGGCTGCTCTGTTGTCACTGTTTATCTGCAGGTTTTTTTAATAAGTGCTTTGTCACTTCTTTTGAGCTTCTGCTTTTGCAGGCCAGGCTTCTACTCATCCAGAGAAAGTGCAGACGGCGCTACTAGGAGGAGCTTGTAACCAGCAGCTGGTGGCATGTGTGTGAAATCTAGTTGAAGGGACGGCTGCCTCTCAGTATTTGACCAGGCAATGGGACTGGGCCTTTTCTTGGGTTATTCTTATACATCCTCTAGAGACGTCTGTGCAGAGGCTGGCCAGCTTATCAATGTACATGGTTTTCTCGATGAGATGACGGAGGGCTTCCTTGCCTAAATGGCATTGGTGATGCATATTGGAAACAGATGTTCTGGCCAGACTTCTGAGTACCCAGATTCGGTCATCTGGGAGGACATTAATTCTGGCTGAGGGCTTCCTTCTTTTCTTCTTCATTTTAAGGCACATTTCTGGTAAAAGGATGTGGTTTCAATATAATACGCTGACAGGAAACAGCTTCGTTGTAGTTTCTTTTTGATCTCGCTCTGCAGTAAATAACATCTCTGGTTTTCAAACAGCCTGGAGGAGCTTCTGAATTTTTGTAGAATAGGCGATGTTTTTTCTCTCAGCAGTCAAGAATCTTCGCTCTCGGTATAAAATCAGGTATGACAAAACTGCTTCTCTTTTGCGTTACTAGTTCTGCTTTCTGGGCAGACGCCTGGGGGCAGGGACTCTGCCAGTAGAATCTCATTTTCAGTGACTACTGCGTAGTCAGAGTATCTGGTTTCATTTCGGACAAAACTGCTTCCTTCTGTTGGCAGGGTTCAGAGTGGCACAGTCTTTCACGTGTACATTTGGATTTTCACACAGCAAGGCACGGTACTTTCAATGGGTTGGCCATATGTGAGCTTTATGGCCTTAGTCAGGAGCAGGCATGCAGTAGCGATACAGCGAAGACAGCCGGGCCATCCACGACTGACAGGATCGGTGTTCTTACTTAGGTAAGCAACAGGGCGGTTCCAGGAGCCTATACGTTGGGTCAGGACTCCGACAGCAGTTCCTTTTCTTTCATCTACATACAAGTGAAAGGGCTTGCTGATATCAGACAGTTCTAAGGCTGGGGGGCTGGTAAGAGCAAGCTTCAGGTCTCGGAGGCTGTGGGTGGCTTCTGTTGTCCACTCGAGCGGGGCTGACTCAGGTAGGTTGGTTTCAGGAGTTCATAGAGGGGCTGTGTTAAGGCTGCATAATTCAGGATTCAGATGCGACAATAGCCGGCCATGCCGAGGAAACTCTGAGTTCTTTTTCACTGTTGGGCTGTGGTACGCAGTTGATGGCTTGGGTTCGGCTGGAATCTCATGGATTTTCTGCATGTTCATCATTGTACGCCTGCCTTTCTTGATGGCATTAATAAATGGTCTAATCTTGGGGCATAGGCGGTGTTGCTCTGGTTGGGGTCGGGGATGCCTTCTCTCTGGCCCCGTTCTGTGGCTGCATTTTCGAGATTAGCCTGGGTCTGTAGTCTCTGTTCAGTTGTCAGGAGATATCCCATTAATTGTTGGAAATCAGCCCATGTTGGATTATGGTCATTTATTACATCCTCAATCATGTCTACAAACTTCTCAGGCTCTTCTTCATAGGAGGGTCCGTGGTTCTTCCAGTTCAGGAGTTCAGTTCAATTCAATTCAGGAGTTCAAGAGCTCAGTTCAATTCAATTCAGGAGTTCAAGAGCTCAGTTCAATTCAGGCAGTTCAGTTCGGGAATTCAGGAATTCAGTTCTGGAGTTCAGTAGGAGAGGGGACGTAGGTCTGGTACGTGGACACATTCGTGGCAGGGTCGGTGACGGCAGGAACAATGGTGGGACTCTCACGGACAGGGAAAATTCTTGTCTCGGTGCCTGTGTTAGCAGCCAAATTTCTGAGGTGGAGCCGGCTGGTATGGCAGGGTCCGGAACAGGCAGGTCAGTTTCTCGACTCTCACATCAAACAAAGAAGTGGGGTCTACAGGTGCAGAGGTGACGGGTGATGGCTGGGCAGTGGAGTCTTGGGACATCGGAGAGGGAGCCAGGATGTCTGGTCCGGACCTAGGGACGTCTGGGACATCAGGAGGTGGCAGTCACAGGAGCCTTGCGTCTTGGGGTTTTTTTTTTTTACTTGGTTCATCATGATAAGGGCTGCATCTTCGGCCAACTTTTCGTGCCTATGGTGGGGGGTGTTTGGCTACTTTCAACTAGCTCTCTGTGCATGGATTGTTCTCTGAACTGAGGGGCCCCCCCTTTCTATGATGGCAAGGTTCTAAACTCGGGAAATATAGGGCTCAGAGGAAGTACCTTGGGGGGGGGGTCAATACTACAAGGGGTCTTAGAGTGGGCCAGTCATAATAGCACTTAGCTTCCATAAAATCTACATTGCACTTCGTTTGATCAAAAACTTTACTGAAATGCTTAATCACCAGGTTCAGTGGAGTTGAAAAACCTCCCTCCATCCTTTTCCTGACTATACACAATATAATCAACCAGACAGACAATACACAGCAGGGAAGACTGACAGGGAACCGTCTGACTGTAGGAATTGGGGGAGTCAAGCGGCTGATACAGAGGAATACAGTCTCTTCACTACCAGCCCACGCTGCCGGCAATTCAAGACACCCAGAGGCGTCCCAGGGCTACTGCCCAACGGTCAGCAATGGAAATCAGGCAGTCATACACACATCAAACATCCAGGACGACACCCGTCCTCCCAGACCTCCCAGTTCAAAGAAACAGAAACAGTCTACCGTTACGGGGAGATGATCAGGCTCCCCTTTCGACTCTACTGAGTCGGTCAGTACAGACAGAACGCGCGTTTCCAGTTACGAGGGTTGATCAGGCCCTCCTTCGACTCTACTGAGTCGGCTGACACAGAACAGAACAGGAAGTTTCCCCTTATACTTGCCTGGTTCAGATGTCCCAGCGCTGGGCAGAAGGGTATCTGCACTGAACTTCCGCTCAGTCCGTTTTTGTTCCGCACTGTCCCCGGACCTGCCACAGAACCTGAATGGGCACCAGCTAAAGGCTGGAGGCGCGCTCCCAAGGAGGACCACGGCCGGCCGGGGGCCGCGGGGAACCAAGCGGAAGCGGGGGAAATCTCCCTGGTATGGTTCTCCGATTAGCGGGTCTCCCAGTGAGGGATGATTCCCGGCCAATGCACCAAAATGTTACAGTAAATAATCGGAGTCCAATCCAAAGTTCAAGTTCCAAACAGATAGCCTTTATTTGCTAGCAAAGACCACGGTCTGGAATCGTTCCACAGACTGCAGCCCCCCCCTTTGGGTGACCCAGTCTCTTATACATTTCAAGCAAACAGGAAAGAGTATGTCATACAACAGGATGATGCGCGCGCAACATAACGTTATGGTAGCCTAGGTGTTGCCTTATATGGTCTGGAACTGTTTCTTTAGGTCAGGTCACATGGTCTGCTGTCTGCATGTAGTTACAACAGCATAGAAGCTACTTATAAGAGACAAGGAGAGGGACAATAAAAAAATCATTGTTAGGAGGACAATTAGGTTAAGGCCATACAAAATGGAGTCAGTTAGGTTAAGTGACTGGGGCCAGTTCCCTCACAATATCCCTAGTCAAACCTGTCTTCTTTAGATCAGAGGAGATCATCCTCCCTCCCTGCAACCTGTGGAAACAAAAAGTGGCACACAGTGGTCAGCTAGATACTCATTCCCCCAGGCGGAGGAGGTCCATCCATATTTCTTTGATGAAGTATGCATAGGGCTGGCCACCTTCTTTTCTAGCATATTCAGTCAAGGGAGCCACAGACTACCACAGAATTCTTGGAAATAACTGTCTTGAAGGAAACAGGGTCTAATCCATACATGCAACAAGTATTATAGGACTGTGGCCAGAGTGGCCATCAGACTCAGTGTTTCAGGAAGGTAAAATAGAAATATTGGGAACTGAGGTCCCTGCCCCTAGATGTACTGTTTTTCAGTCTCTTCCAGTTGACTGTTATGCTGCCTTCAAGGGGAGAAAAGGACATGGGGGGGGGGAATCCATAGGCAAGACAAAGATGAGACATTTTAACCCATGTCACCCTGACAGATCTCCGACACTGTCCAGACCATATGTTTTACTTGAAAAAAGATATGTTTTCTTTTTTATTATGTATTTAAACTACTTGTATGCCACTTGATATCCTAAGATATCTAAGATTTTGTTGGAGAATGGGTTTCCCATTGGAACTTTTCCAGATAGAGTTTGATTGGCTTCTTATCTCAAGACTTTTTAAATATTCAGTGCTGTGGTTTATTGTGTAGTTTACAGTTTTATCCCATTCATTCCAACATAGTTGCACAAGACATGTTCCTGGTGAATTGTGTCCAGATAATCTGAAACTGGTGGTTTATATATAGAACCCTGTGAAGCTCAAAGCCAGTTGATGTCCATTCCTTCAAGCTTAAAATGACACAGTGTACAGTACGTTGACATATCTATGCTGAGTTTAAAACACACACCTCAAAGACAAAGCCATAACGGCTTCTGTGGTACACAAACCGATGCTGCATTGAAACTATGGCAGGATCTACACTACTGCTTTAAAACGGTTTATAACAATAATGACAACTGTTGGAGCCCAGAGCACACTCCATGTACAGTTTTCAAACCATTTTCAAAATGTCATATCCTGCTTGGTGTAGATCTGGCCTGAATCTCTTTTCCCAATTTTTAACAAAGTTTTATATATACCCATCCCATGGTCATAGTGTCTCCCCTGCCAGGTATTGAACACCAGTAAATTAGCACATATTACTAAAACTTGCAGTCCCCTTTGTTGGAGAGGCTGCAAGATAAAAGGCATGTATTTTCATTTATGGTGGTCTTGCTCATATATACAGAGATTCTGGAGATCAGTACATAGAGAAATAATGATTATTACTAGAGAAACAATTGTATATGATCCAGAATTGTTTGTATTATCAATATACAATGGACTTAATATTGGATTGTAAAGTAAAGATTTAATAACATTTTTGTTGACAGCTGCTCGACAGACAATTATGCAACAGTGGAAAAAACGGGATAATTTGAATTTATCAGCATGGTATCATAATACTTGGTCTGTGGCAATATCTGAGAAAATAACTTATGACTTACTTCAAATCCAAGGGAAATCGGAGCTAGCATTGTTTGAAGCTATATAGGGGAGATTTGTCCAATATGCATCACAACCAGATGTACAACAATGTATGCCTGCTTCAGCTCTGAGTATATAGACATTGTAATGAAAAATGAAGGAAATACAGCACATTTATAATTTAGTTTAATTGTAAATTTAGTTATGATTTCTTTTTTCTTTTTCTTTTTCTTTCTTTCTTTTTTCTGTTTCTTCTTTTTAATTTTGTATTTTTATCTATTTTGATTAAACTTTCCTCCCTTAAGGGTTGTATCAACCAATCTTTTCTTTTTGTTCTCTTCATGCTAGATATAATTATATAATTGTTGGTTTGATATTATTTTGTAGGGTATTGTTTGTAGTCATTATTACCTTTTTGTATCACTTTAAATAATATATATATATATATATATATATCCATCCCATCAGTTGAGAGAATGTGCAACATATGTCACTTTATGAAGAACAAGATTGACAGATCCTAGGGGCTTACAGTATTCGTATCCTATAGTTCCAAGGTGCTTAAGAGCTTTATCACTCCTACATTCCCCTCCCCCCAGTTTGCTTCTGCAGGTTCCTCCTCCGTTTCCTATGCGAGTGTAGTGTTTTGATTTACACGTGCTCGGTATTGCTGCGGTAGCTCAGCTTGTGCCTGTTGAATATTAGTGTTTCCGGACTTTGCCCGTTCAGGGATAAATCTAAACAGAAACTAAAAACTGTGACTTCAGAGCGACGTCATGCGAGTCCAGTGTTGAAGAAGAGGAGCAAAGTCGAGGTGGGTGTGCATCAAACTGCTCGTGTGATGACGGCCTACAATTAACCTGCCCACTGCTTCTGTGCTCCAAGTGGCCTCTCCAAGCCACTCTGTCCCCACACCTCACCTCACCCTCCCCTCCCCTTCCTGCAATGGCTTATCCTAAACATGAGTAGAGAACTCATTTTTGGATCCCTGAGAAGCTATTCACAGGGTCAAGCATCAAGGATAAACATGGCTGGGCACTGCCAAGGATACACACCTACCAGGGCCCCACTGACAAGAGCTCCCTGAATATGCTGCTCCTCTTTCTCACTGCAACCTGTAAACATATAAAGTGATAAAAAAGAGCCTCACTTGGAAGGAAATGGGCACAGAGAAAGATACAGGAATATTAAAACGCCATTGGTAAATTTCCTAAATTTCTCAAAGCTGCCCAGCCTTCTTCAGAGCAACTTTATAGGTCCTTGTGAGAGGTAGCCTCTTCTTCCAAATGACTGAAGAGAAGTTGGTATGCTATAGCAAATGTAAGAGGATCAATGCCTTAGTGATCAGTGGTATCTTCCTTCTCAAAGCCCTCCGCCCCACATAGAAAAATATTCTCCATCTGCACTGCTAGCATTTGAACAAGTTTCTTCTTGCTGTGCTTTCATGATACCCAGGGATTAGCATCTGAAAGCTTTCATAGCAAGGAGATATGCATTCTAATCTGGGTAATTGCTGCAGATTAAGTTACCATTAAAGGCATAGCTACAGCAACCAGTCAAGAAGTTGGCAACCCTACTGTTCATGATATCTTTCCCGAATGAGTTTCAGTTTGTTTATCCACTAGTGTGTTACTGAAAGATATTTTGTGTGGAGTACCATACACTTCCCAAGGTCACATGTTTCTTCCAAAGGAATATTTCTTTTGCCAATATTTCATTCAGAGGTTCTTTACTACACTTACCCACTTAACATCATCGTGAATCAGGCCGCCTAACAAAGTGACTCAGTTCTCATAACAAAGACATCAGAAGGAAAAGAAGCCAATGCAAGGTCACTAAAAAGCAATATGTAATAATAATACTAACAAGAGTAGAGTGGAACCCTCATTCTAGTTATAAAATGGAATGAATGGTTCTAAAAAAACAATAAATGTTTTTTTTTAAATAAATAAAGCAAACAAACACACCAATTCACATCAAAGCGGGGAGATGGAATAATATAGCAAAATGAACAGCAATGAGCCAAGGCAGCAACTGGAGGGAATGGGTCATATCCTCACTTGTGGAAGTCACTATAATTCCCTTGAAGTAATTGGAGCTCTGCTGATTAAGCCAGCTGGGGATTTGTTCTTCTTATAAAACTTGGGTTCCTCCCCAAATAGTTTTCCCTCTTCAAGGGGGCACCTGTCAGTGGTGGAGGTGGTGATGGTGCTGGATTAGTGCACATGCAGCCCGTCTGCTTGGCCCCAGCTCTTTGGACCCAAAATGAACTCCAGCTGCTGTTCTCCAGAGCAGGTGCTTCATCCATCCCTTGGCAGCTGTTTTAATGTGTGTTGTGTTATCAGCAATATGAAGGGCACGGTGCTTGTTTCAAGGCAGTGTGTTTCGTCCTGGTGTCATTCCTCTGTCTCTGTTCTCCCTGTGGTGGTGAACACGTGCCTGGGCTGTGCCACTTCAGACTGCAGGGGCTCACAGGACTGGAGGCCTAATCAAATATAATCTGAGCACCTACACAACAATGAAAGGTTAGGAGGAACAGTTCTGGCCTAGCCTTCATTCTGGCAGGGTGGTTTTCTTTGCAAGGAAAGGAAAGTGTGTTTTCCCTGTCATGAGGGAATATTCCATGATGTGGGACCCCCACTTCTGGACTGAAGTAGTACATCTGAAACTCAGGTTGAGTGCCTCAGTGAGAACCGGGCCATTGACTAACATGACAAAAAAATCCAAGGGCAAAGGGATAGGGAAAAAGGGGTTCAATGTATTGAAAGAACTCCGACACTTTTCGGATCCTCAGGTCCTTCTTCAGGGTACTCTAAAAAGACAATATATAATGTTTATATACTCACATGTTCGTTACTGAATATCACATCAATCATAAAATTATATGAAATTATAAATTTATAAAAGATTGACACGTAAAGAATGAGAGTATTCTCATATTTGTAAGATAAACTGACTCTACTTTATATAGGACTAACATTGGATACTACCCTTGGGCTAGAAAGCCCTTCATATAATGGACACCTTCAAATCAATGACTGTAAAAGAGGATGCATGCACACTCTACTGTTGGCTAGAGTGCCATCTGAAGGGATAAACCCAAGGCTCTTGCCCTGGGGTGGACAACTTGCTGCCCTCCAGATATTTTGGCTTTCAGTTCCCATCAGCCCTAGCCAGCATTGCCAATGGTGAGGGATGGTGGGAGTTGTAGGCCACAAGTTGCTCACCCCACCTCTTGTCTGAAGGTCAAACTAGACTTGATGTTTGCCAATGCATAGGCCAAAAAATAAAATAGCTAGAAGGGGAGGTGTCTTTAATTCGTTGCCCCCACCTCAGTCCCAATGGAATTTGGAGGAGGGGCTGCACCTGATGATTGCAATAGGAGGGAAACTTCCATTGGTTCCAATGGCAGCTTTCCTCCCATTGTGTAGAGCTGGCATATGAGAGAGATTCTGATCAGGACCATGGTCAGCACCAAAGTCCCAGACTGGTTGAGGCCATCTTGTGTTGGCTATCTGTGTTTGCTTGCTTGCTTGCTTGTTGTTTTAAACCAGCCACACAGGGTTGTTCAGGGTGATTAACAAGCCATCCTGGCTGCATTCAGACAACATGCTAACCCATGATTCAACAAATAACCCACTGCTCAAAGCAACCAACATCCAACCACTGATGGTTCGAATAAATATGGAGAAAGGAGGTTTAGGCAATCCACTGCAAGTGGGCTTGCCACATGACCATGAACTAGGCAGCACCGTGTGGTTCCGCTATTCACCAACCCTCCTCTGTAGTTACTGCACATACCGCTGCGTGGTTCAATCATGCATCCCACATCCTCAATGGTGCGAATAGACTCCCAGTGGCCACTCCATTGAAAAAAGTGAAAAGAAATAGCTGCATGACTATAAAGAAAGCCCACAGTACCTAGAATATTACCAGAAGTGGCTGTTGCTCTTGCCAGCAGACTCTGTGGTTGCAGCCTTTAAACCACCCAGAGCCCATTTTAACCACCAGGGAGCCCACCATGGTTGCAGGGGGATGATTACCCAGGTTGGTTCCATAACTATTGTTCCTCCCACCATGACATGCTAAGCCACCATAGCCAACTAACTATCATGGCTTCGTATGACATCTGAACAGGTCCTATCTCTCTTTGTGTGAGAGTGGAGATTGAATGGAAGCAAATAAGCAAGCAATCTGTGATCCTAGGCAAACATCATGCCTAGAGCAATGGGCAACATGTACCTTAACCAGCTCAGTGGTGGTGGTAGAGGGAGCACCATCAGACACCAACTAAGTACATCTGTATCCTTGATACATTTCCTTACACAGTGCAACCTGTTTCTTTCATCTCTGTGGGTTCCAGTACGTCTCCCTGATGTTCCTAAACTGATTTGATGTGCCACATGCAATTGGGGTGGTCAACTTCTTTTTTTGTTTGTTTTTTAAAAATCCAGGCCCTGATCCTGTGGCTTTAACAACAGCTCAATCTGCAGTCATTGGCAGCAGGAGATAACGTTCACTTCTGTGCCATGAAGAGCTTCATTTGCCTTCTTTAGGGACGGCTAGGATCTACCCACTTGTAGTTATAGTAGTGATGAAGAAAGCAGACTGGTCTAAAGAGGATGACCATCTTGTGTCCCAAAATTTGATCAAATCTCCATATGCACTTCCCTGTCATTTACAACATTGCACACACCCCAACTCAGTAACATTATGGCTCGCTGGCCTAAAGTCAGGAAATGGACTTGTATCGGCAGCAACTGGAAGGATTTGGGCAATGTCCATCAAAGTGATATTTTCTTTCTTTGCTCCCATTTTATCTGATGCAGGAATTCCCAATACAATATCACAAATATCTGAACAGTCCCCCCCTTTTTTAAAACAGTTACCCATTTACAATTATCTCAGTGTCTTCAGGAAAAACACTCATTAAGTGTTGAATGAAGTAGCTTCAGCAGTGGCACTCATCTAAGTGGTAACATGCAATTACACCAAGTGACAGCCTTCACACCTGCTGCTGAGGATAACAGTAGCTGGCTGACTTAACCCGTGGCACTACAAGCTAAGCATTGTGCTGTGACACAGCCTGGACACCAATTGAATTACACACTGATTAGCTCTTCAGCTTCACCCCGAACAGTGTGGACAATGAAGAATCAGAGGAGTGGGTACAGAAGCTTTACTAGGCCTTGTGCTCTTTAACTAAGGGGGATTAACTTCTAAATGGTGGATTGTGTCAAGGCCAATGGTTACAAAGCTTCCATGCGTTCTTGGGCTGATTCAAAGTGTGAGGATTACAAAGAACAAAATAATAACAGACGGAGACTTTGCCTCTGGTAGAAGAGTGTAGCAAAGGGAAGGAGGATCTCTTAAGTCAGCCTTACCCAACCTGATTTCCTTTCGATGTGGAAAATTTCAAGATAGAAGATAGAAGATACATGGGAAGGATTCTTTTTTATTCTTCTCAAGAAAGCCCCAAGGAAGGAAATTTCTTCTGAAATGTGTCGGGCAGAATAAAATATTTTGTTGAAACACCTGAAAACTTCTTTTCTCTTCTGATTTTGGGACTGCTAGCCAAGGATGATGGGAATTGTAGTCCAACACACCTGGAAGGCACCAGGTTTGGGAAGTCTATTCTGTGTCTTCTCAGGATCAGATTATTTATTGGCTTTATTTTATTCTATGAGGGCTTTAATGAAATAAATAAATAAATGGTCTGTTCTCCATCATAATATGTAATAGAACTTATCTCATGTTGTGACAGCACAACCGTTAGTGCTCCCACTAAAACAACAAAACCTGCCCAGAATATATTGTATTTCCCCACCACACCCATACACAGTGGTTCTGTTTGTTTATATATCTATATCTATATCTAGATAGATAGATATAGAGGTAGATAGATATAGAGATAGATAGATAGAGAGATGATAGATAGAGATAGATAGATAGATAGATAGATAGATAGATAGATAGATAGATGATAGAGATATATAAACAAACAGAACCACTGTGTATGGGTGTGGTGGGGAAGTACAATATATTTTGGGCAGGTTGGAAAAGTTATTCTGGAAGCCAGAAATCAGACTTTCAGCTCTTCTAGTTGACAATATTGGGTGTGGAGTTTATACTCTTTTCTATAATCATCTACCCATATAAGACTGTATTACATAAAAGTAGAAAAATTAAGCCATCTAAGCAGAAAGACTGGTTACCTCATGTAGAGCAACTTGTTGACTTGAGGAAAGATTTTCTATATCTGTGTGTGTATGGACAGTAGCTTTTCAAAGACTTCGGAGGTGGTCCTGTAGAGACAGCACTGCCTGCGCACTGAGGAACCTTTTCTATCCTGTCATGGTTTTGTAACTTTTCAAGCTATAAGTAGCACTCCTTCAGTAAACAGCAGCCCAAACTACAATAGGATGACCATATGGAAAGGAGGACAGGGCTCCTTTATCTTTAACAGTTGTATAGAAAGGGGAATTTCAGCAGGTGTCATTTGTATACCTGCAGCACCTGGTGATCTTCCCTCTTCATCACAACAGTTAAAGCTGTGGGAGCCCTGCCCTCTTTTGTATCTGGTCCTGCAGTTTTAACTGTTGTGATGAAGAGGGAATTTCACCAGGTGCTGCATGCATACAACTGACACCTGCTGAAATTCCCCTTTCTATGCAACTGTTAAAGATACAGGAGCCCTGTCCTCCTTTTATATGGTCACCCTAGATGAGATGTTGCGGAGGGATTTTGGTAACCATGTACCTCCCCCCTTCTTGGATCTTTCAGTAGAGGTTAAGAATTCTCAAGACAGAGTCTCCTTCAGATAAGCATCTTTATTGCAGGCAATTGCACGGAGTCAGTACCTTAGAGCATGTCAAGAGTATGACTGCCATCATGGGCAGAGGCTCACACTTTTATAGAGTCGCAGCATTAGTTGATCACATCACTATTCACACACAAAAACAATTTATATAATTTAATATCACTCCACTACAGCCTGCTTGTGGCAGGGCAGAGTATACAAGAAAACAACTCCTTATTTACTTCGGCAGGGCGTGGTACTAACTAAGGGGCCCAGCAGGGAAAAGCTAACACTGTATGCAAAGTCATATATTTTGTATTTCTTGCTGCCTTGACCCCTGAAAGATCAAGTTCACAGTCTGGCTAACTGTCCAGAACCTGTTTATGAGACAGGTGAGGCTCACAACCTTATAATTTCCACATCAATGTGTAAGAAACAAATTTCCAGGAGAAGCACTCACAAGGTGAACAAACTAAGTTAACAGCAGCTTGATATGATGTCTCTCCACAACTTGCAGGAGTGTTGACCCAGTGAAAAATACTAGATGGTCTTAAAATAATACACGTCACATCTATTTCCCAATACGTTTATGCTTTCTGATTTTGCAGCCATTAAAATAAAAGTCACAACCAAGTGGTTTGCATGTCCCTAAACATTAGTTGAGCAAAGATAGACAGTACCAGCAGTCAGTTAGTATGCCACATTTCTGCTGGAGGGTCTTGGTCCAAGGGGAAAACCCTCCAATTAATGCATCTAGATGCCACCTTGTCCAAATGCCACCTGGAGATAGCATAGAAAGGCACAGTCAAACATGGCTATCTGACCGTCCTCTTCTGAAAGGCAGATTAACATCACTGGCTTTAAAGGTATAGGAGCCTGTAGGAGACAGGATTTCACCTCACCCCCCTCCTTTTAGGTCATTAACTGAGAAGGGTAAGTTGATTCCTTCCTTTAAAACTTATGTGATGAAAGAAGAGGAAAGTCAGGAAACCAAATCCAATTTATACTGTTTAATTTGCTGTAGCTCATGCTTGGCATGCAGAAGGTTCCAGGTTCTGTCCCGGGCACTTCCAGTTAAGATTTGGGATGACTCCTGTCTAAAACTATGGAGAGCTGCTGCCAGTCAGTGTAGACAATATTGAGCTATATGCACCAATGTTCTGGCTCAACATAAGGCATCTTCCTGTGTTCCTATGAATCCTAATGCTGGTGTTTGGCTAATATTAGTGTAGTGCAGCCTTCCTCAACCTGCAGCCCTATAGATTTATTGAACTTCAGCTTCCATCATCCCTCACCATGGGCCATGCTGGCTGGAGCTGATGGGAGTTAAATACCAAAACATCTAAAGAGTATAGGTTGGGGGGTGCTGTTCTGCTGTGTATTGTTTGCAAGACAAAAAGACCAGGGCAGGATCTACATTGCTGTTTTAAAGCGCTTTAAAGTGCTTTATAACAGTAGTGACAACTGTTGGGGCCCAGGACACACTCCAAAACAGTTGTCACTACTGTTATAAAGCACTTTAAATCGCTTTAAAACAGCAGTGTATATCTGCCGGAAAAGAAAAGACCAGGAAAAGAAAATGGACTCCATCTAAATAATTGGAAGTCTGCTATTGACTTCAGTAGATCAGCCTTGGCTATAAGGAGGTAACAGTGGGACCTGCAAACACCAGCAATGGTCAATATGTCAAGCTTTGCATCCAATGCTGCATGTCACTGGGCATAAATTAAGTCAGAAAAGCCACCCACCAAGCAGCAAAGCCATTGAGATATGAGGCTGAGGGAAAGCAACTTTGCAGTGGCAGTATGCTAATGACTGAGTGATTGGCTTGGACTGTATTGTATTCATTATTCCTCCATTGTTATAGGCCCAGTGGTCCCACATGAGGATGCCTATTTATTACTTTATACAATAACCTTTGAATCACATTCACCATTAGGGAAGCGAAGCAGACACTCCAAGGTGTAATACATCAGTGTAAAGTACCAAATGAAGAAAGACACTTCTTGGCAGGCTGTGCACAACTCAGGTTTTAAACTTCCATTAGAGTGTGTTTGCTTTGAACAGTACAACAAATCTCAAAAGAGCTAAAAGCCTTTTGGCCAGTGAAAAACTGAAACAAAACCTGATTTCCCCCCAATAATGCCTCAGTCACACCACCATCACGACCAACACCTCCTCTCTGGAAAGAAGCACTCACCGCTGCTTTCCAGCCTAAACATTGCAGTGGTTTCAATCCATAGGGAGCTAACGTCCAGTCTTCATTTGGATGCTTGAAGCTCAGGACGTACAACTTTGGACTGGAGAGCAGGAAGGGTTATTGAGGAGAAGCCACAAGGCAATACTACAGATATGAAAAGTCACTTTGAGAGGAGCAGCCATTTAGACAGAAAACTAGCACCTGCTCCTTCATTTAGGAAGCCAACGTGCACAGATCTTTTTCTGTCCATTTGGGTCGTTAACTTACCCTTCTCAGTTAATTCCTTCCTTAAAACTAGTGTGATGAAAGAAGACGAAAGGCAGGAAACCAAATCCAATTTATAATGTTTAATTTGCTTTTTTAGAAAATGTCTGGCTCCATTTTTAACACAATAGAAACAACGAGCCCCTCTGCCATCCCCTCTCCACAATAATTCTTTCTTGACGAATTTACGAAACACTGGGGTGGTCTCAGTTTTCAAGTAGGTCAGGCATTTCTTTCCAAAGCCACATTACCCATTGTTTAATCCTCCAATTTGTCCAGAACGTTCTTTCAGATGATTAAAGTCACCTGATTTTTGGATTTCTTTAGCTCTACTGCTGTAGTACATGGAAGAGAAGACTCAGGTGTTGGTCTCCGAGGCAGCAGGCTGAGGCCACAGATTTTACTGCAATGACTTTCAACCTTGAATCCTCTGATGTTGTCAGACTCCAATTTCCGTCATTCCCAGAAAGCATAGACAATGGCAGCATTCGGACAACATTTTAGGCAACAGAGGGGGGAATAGCATACTCACGGTGCATTGTTTTTGCGGCACCTGCCACACGACATATTGCCCCTCCCCCATTGCATGGCTGAAAGTCCTGGCGTCCTTCTGGGGTGCTGCGTCTCCTCCTTCCCCCCTCGCTCAGTCCTCCGGCCGTATCCCAGCATGCACCGCAAGTTCTGCTGGCTGTATTGGAGCAGCCGGGGGTTTTCGGCTGTTCTGGCCGGCAAACTCTATGACCGAGTGGAATAATATACGGAAAGAGGGGGGTTCCTGCCACACGACACTTTAAACAATGGAGTTCGGGATAAACAACGTGCAAGCCTGTTGTTTTTCTCCGTTGTTTAAGTGCCCCAAATAGCATACCGTCAGTTGTGTGTGCATTGTGTGTTGCCCTCCACATGACACAATAAGCAACACAACTGACAATTATTTCCCCCCTCCATTTTTGGGGTGATGGGAGTTGTAATCCAACAACATCTGGGGACCCATGACTGGGAACTACTAGTCTATTTATTAATTCAATAGATTTATATAACACTTAGCATATATAAAAAAATCCAGAGGGGCAGCTGTGTGAGCCTGTCTCAGCAAAACCAACAAAGAATCTTGTGGCACCTTAAAGATTAACAAACTTATTTATTTTAGCATAAACTGTCCACTTCATCAGATGCATCTGGTGTATGCATTTATGTGAATGAGCACTAGAGGTAAAATGCATCAACCTCCCATTTAGGTAGGATCTACACTATTGCTTTAAAATGGTTTATTACAGTAGTGACAACTGGTGGGGACACACTGCATACACAGTTTTCAAACTTTATTCAGAATGTCATATCCTGCTTGGATAAGCCACATATCTGGCCTTAGAGATTTAACTTCTGCATTGTATTCAGGCATTCATGACCTCCACATGTTCAAGTGTACCATTTGTGCAGACACTATGTTCATGTGCCCAAACATGCTTAGGCTCCTGACCATCTAATCCAGTACAATGGAAAATGGAGGTTCCTAGATTAGCGATGATGGAGATCAGGATGGGGAAAGGAAAACAGATCAGACAAACGTATGGCTCTACTTACGTGCATTTAATAAATCACATGACTAAGTGCTCCTCAAAATCAGCTCTGTTGTGCTATTTCGTCATGCCACATGATTACTGTTATGTGGGATGAAGACAAGGAGGAGGCTGCAGGGATCACAGGGGATTTCCAGAACCGAAAGTAGGAATAGGCTGTGACAAAATTGGGCTTTACGCAGTTCACAGTGGAATCTCCCTTGGGTCAGAAACAGACACTACCTTAAATCTGTGTCCAGCCACTATGACTTTTATCGTTTTTACACTAGAGTAGGCACAGGGGGCCCAATGCGGCTAAGATCCAGAGCAGGCCTCCTGTGCCTACTCTAGAGTAATAATGAAAACAAGATACAGCTGCTAGATACGGGTTTTAAGTAATCTCTGTTTTAATCCTCCACTTTGGAATGGGGGAGTAATTGGTAATTTTATCATGTATCAGGTTGGAGAAGGTTACTTTAGACTCATGTACTTCAGCTGGTGGAGGATTGTGGCACATTTCTTTGTCATGTATTGACATAAGATGAATGATAGCAGTGGCATCACCACCATTTTCATTTTTTTCTTTTGTAGTTTAAGCAGTTTTTTTTAAAAAAGAAGAAGAGAGAAAGGAAGTCAGAAGAAAGAGTAGGAAAAACATAGAGGGGGTGGCACCGAAGAAAAGACACAGATACCAGGTAGGAGAAAGGGAGAAAGATGAACAAACAGACAAGGAGAAGGAGAGACATAGGCCAGATCTACATCAGGGATTTACTTCGGTGCTACTGCACCTCACACATGATCATGACACGTGGTATTTCCCCCTCTCTGCAGCAACAGCAGGGTTTCATGTCATAAAACCTGCATTTTTGCAAAGTTGTTTTGTGACAAATTTTCCTGTCATGTTGGCTTCAGTGCAGTTTGGGGATCTGTGTGACCTCAACTTGCAATACTAGCTTCGGCCGCAGCTGGGGGGGGAGCAGCACTGTGAGAGGAAGGGAAAGTTGCATTAATCTGAGGAGAGGAGTTGGCTTCACCCTCCACTGATCATGTTTTGTTTTTTTCCCCAAATGAACTTTACTACTGAGAAAGTCAGTACATTGTTTCTGGGATGTCTTTTTTTAAAATCCCCCCCCCCCCCGCCCCATGCAGGTACACATATTCACATAAGATTAATGACCTCAAGGAACAACTAAATGAAAACGGCCTGGATAAACATATCTACTCCTAAGTAAATCACATTGTCTTCAATAGCATTTACTCAGCATGGGAGGGGAGAAGGTGGGTGAAACTGCGATTGCTTTCCCTTTTGTTTTCAGATAGGCTGACCAGATAAAATCCAGGTCAGGGCTCATGTAACTTTAACCATTGTAGAGAAAAGGGAATTTCAGCCGGTGTCTTTGTATGCAATTAGTTTCTGGTGAAATTCCCTCATCATCACAACAGTTAAAGGTGCAGGCACTATACTAGAGTGACCATATACAAAAGAAGGAAGGCCCCTGCAACTTTAACAGTTGTGATGAAGAGGGAATATCACCAGGAACTAATTGCATACAAATGACACTGTCTGAAATTCCCTTTTCTCCACAACTGTTAAAGTTACATGAGCCCTGACCTGGATTTTATCTGGTCACCCTAGTTTTCAATCTCCCCTAATCCGCCACAGGGGACCTGCACATAAATTTAATGACTTTTTGATGCCACAAGCCTCCACCCACATATGCCCGAACTAATGCATTTTCTCATGCAGTATGCAGGATTTCCCCCCTCATGTACAAGCCATTTGTATTGGCTGCTGTGCCATGGGGGGAGCAAATCTGAATGGAATAAAGCATGGTTTTAAACTGAATCACATTGGAAAGTAGGGATGTGCACGCCCGAAATTATCATATCGTATCGTTATCGGAAATCCCAATAAAAAAAAATTCACATCCAATTATATCGGAGGTTTATCATATTGAATCGTATCAGATATCTGATAATTATCGGATATCCGATCTTTAATTCGGATCCCTATTTTGCCCTATAGAGTTGATATTTGAGACATAAATGCCTAAAAGTACTGTATTTTAAAAGTTACAGACTTGAAACTTGGTCACAGTGCTTATGGGGTATGCCTAAGTATGTGTATTAAATTTCAGAACAATCCTTCCACCCCTGTATTTTATATGAATTTTATAAACATCGTTTAACTTCTGACAGCTCAGAATGACAGTTCGCCACGTGCGTTCAGAACTGTCAAAAAAGTTGCACGATCTTTAGAAAATTCATATAAAATACAGGGGTGGAGGGATTGTTCTGAAATTTAATACATATACTTAGGCATACCCCATAAGCACTGTGACCACGTTTCAAGTCTGTAACTTAAATGGCGGTCCAATAATCTGATAAAATCTGATATTATCAGACCGATTTTTTTTTTGGATCTGATCATTTCAGAGGGATTTCTATCATATCGTTATTGTTAATCAGATGTCCAATAATGGCATTATCATATTGTTATCGGACATCAGAACGATATAATACACATCCCTATTGGAAAGCATCTCTGTGTAGCTGAGGCCATATATGGTGATCGATTAAAAGTGGCTCCCATAATCGAGCTGAGGGTAAAGGCAGTGGAAGCTGGTGATATGCTCATTTCTGGAATGGGGCAGACCAGTGGAGCTCACATAAGGGACCTTCACTGACCTGCCTCCTTCAAAACATGGGTGGCCGCGTTCGGATGGCACTTTAGGCAACGGAGGAGGGAATAGGCAATGCACAGTACCTTATTTCAGAGGTACTCCCCTCATGACATGTTGCTCCTCCCCCATTGCATGGCTGAAAGTCCTGGCTTCCTTCGGGATTGCTGGTGCTCCTCCCTCCATCAGTCCTCCTGGCCCTATCCCATCATGCATTGCAAGTTCTGCCAGCTGTACAGGAGCGGCTGGGGTGCTTTTGGCCGCTCCTGCCAGAGAACTCTATGATCTTCCAGAATAGTGCATTTGATGGGGGAGTTTACATAACGGAGCCGGCCACAGGACATGTTAATCAACAGGTCTCTGGATAAGCAACAGAGCAGCCTGTTGTTCCCCCCATTGTTTAATTCCAGAAAATAACATACTGTGAGTTGTGTGCCCGCTGTGTGTTGCCTCCCAGATGATACAATACACAACACAACAGACAATTGCCTCTTTACCCCACCCCCACCCAGTTGATTATCATGTCATCCAAACCCAACCAGTGTTTCCACTCATTTGGAGGCTTCACCCAGAAGTGCCAAATCACTGTTCCACAAGAAAGTAGGTAGCAAGGAAGGTAGCAAGAAAACTGTTAAGCAGCAACTCAGGGGGACTCACATACTTACCAGCTGGCATTTAATGGTGGTGGAAGAGGTGACAAAGGTGATAGGACCGGCATTGTGCAGGTTCTCCAGTTGCCCCAGCCTCCACCAAGAAATACCTGCTGGTAAGGATATGCAGCCCCATCTCTCTCAGTTGGGGATCAGAGGGCTAAATCCAGTGCTGCTCATCCATGAGTGGGGCCTGTCACTGCTTCTATTCCACATGGGGCTAGTCCTGCTGATTCCTGTCCACAACTGTCTCTCACCTCTTTTGGACAAGAGATTTAGCATTTCTGGGAGAAGCTCCCAAATGAGTGGAAACACTCATTTCTGGAAGGAGGCAGGTTGGTGGAGCTCCCTTATGTAAGTTCTGCTGGCCTGCCCCATTCTGGAAATGAGCATTTCCTCTTGTTTTTGGGTTGCCCTGGAAGCGCTGAATCTCCATTCCACAAATGGTAGGTGCTGCTTGTGGAATGGCATCAGCAGGGCTTGCTGCTTGCGACCAGTCTCCATTGGATACAACCCAGGGTCAGTCGTCCCTTGCTCATCTCACCTGTTACTATTAGTAAAGAATGGTATTAAAAAGCTGACATCCCAGAAACAGAAACACGGAAGAACCCTGATCTAGGCAATGTCCTTGGTTACAGTAAACAACTTTGCTTCTGGTCTGATTGTACTTTTGATTAATTTTATCCTGGCTGAAAGTTTGAAAACGACACAAAGATTTCTTTGGGTTAATTTCATTATTGCGACTTTATCTTTAAGATATTTACCTATATCTTTTCAGGGGTTCCCCCCCCCCCAAATCGTGGCTGTTTAAAAATCCCAGAAACCTACTCAGGGCCAGATGTGATCATTCATAAGCAATTGTGCCTGTAGCAACAAGTTATCTGCATATAAGAAACTTATCTTAAAAGTAGTCCATCAAGCATTAAGCAAATCACTGAAGTAGGCTGGCACATTCTGTAATTCTTGTTTGATCAGTCTCAGTGGAATTAATGAAAACTGAAGGCTTGTTCACACATGAGTTAGTTTCTTTTTCTACACAGTCACCCACCTGACCATTTGGGGGAAAAAACATTAATGTTTTTTGAAAGTAAGCAGCCATTTCCACAACCATAGCTGTACATTTCTGCAATCACATGAATCTCTGTGTCTGTCTCCATGTGTTATCAAATTCAGACATGCAGTTGTTTGTCCACATACATACATGCAATGATCTCTCATGTGTGAATTTGCAATCCTACTCAGTGAAAGCTGGTGGCTTCAATGTCAGTGGGGTGGTGAATCCACTACAGTTTTCAGTCAGAACCAGTGAGAACTCTAAAAGAACCATCCAAGGATAGCAAGGATAGCTCTGCACCTTGGATAGCACCTTTAGAATTCTGACTGAAACCCAGAGCAGATTCACCACCCCACTGACATCGGAGCCACCAGCCTTCACTGTCTTAAATAAAGCATGGTGATCAATGCAAATAATTGACTTATGAACAAAGAATCTTGGAATTTCTAGCCAGTTTTTGAAAACTGGTGTCAATGTTTTATTTTGAGTTTGAATCAATGTGCAACAGGTTGTCAGATTATATTAAATGGGTCATAAAAAAAGACAGGCAGTATTTGATCCTGGCTTGTAAAGATCAAGAAAGCCATAGTTGGGATAATTTTAGACCTATTATTTTAAGACCATGCTGTAGGAATGAAGCCCTCTTTTGCCACCCTTTGACCATCAGTATGACTCCAGACTGATCTGTTGAACTTAAAAACACATATGATCTGTACAATGGAGATTACGGTCAGGTCCTGCTGCTCCACCTGAATAACTATAATGTGCTCATAAATCAGAAGAGGACATTCCTCTGTGACACTATTCTGAATGGCCCACTGTGCTTAAGCCTGCGTTACCCATCAATGCTCTCTTGTACAAACACATATAGGTACTTTAAAGTACACTCTTATGAAAACATGAACAACAGGTTGGCGCAGACAGGCCACACAAATTCAAAATTTACAGAACCCAGTACCTGGAGAACTCTTAATAAATAAATGTAGAGACTAAATCCTTGAAATTGGCTTTTGTTCTATGCAGTGTGCATAATACTCACAGTGGCAACCTGTGTTGGATTGAGGAGTTAAAATTTTGGCAAGAGTTTCAATAGAAGTTGTTTTTACTTTTATGCTTAACCTTAGGGAATATTGCAAATATAATCTAAGGGAAAATAAAGTACTGCTAAAGGGCATCAAACAAAGAAATATGTGCTGCATTGAGCAGAGAATTGGACAGAAGGAAGGTCCATTTTGATATAAAAATGAGGCTGGGTGAAAAGGTAAGAATTAATTAACAAGTCCATCTTCTCCAGCTTTCTGTTTCCAACAGCGGTCATCCCCGTTTGTTGCCCCGAGCATCTGCTATTCAGATACACATAGTCCCCAATTAACAGTGTTGTAAAGATCTGAACATAGGGTGACCAGATTTTTAAAATAAAAATCCCGGTCCCCTCCCCGCCCCCCCACCCAAAACAACCCCCCCACCAAGCCACCCCCCCAAAAAAAAACCAGCCTGGACCTACCGCCGGGTTCCTCCTTCGCCGCCCGTGCGGCCGCGCCGGGTTCCTCCTTCGCCCGCACCGGGTCCTCTGTCGCCGCCCGCGTGGAAGAGGCGGGAGAGGGCCGGATCCGGAAGTGACAGTTACGCCACTTCCGGATCCGGCCCTCTCCTGCCTCTTCCGCGCGGCCTCTGGCCTTACGAGCCCGGCAGCGGCGGCGAAGGCGGCGGAGGAGCCCGGGAAGCGGCCGCCCCAGCAGGTAAGTGCCCCCCTTCATGCTTACCAGCTGGGGCGGCTGCTTCCCGGGCTCCTCCGCCGCCTTCGCAGCCGCTCCTTGCTTGCTGCCACCGACGCGTGACCCCCCGCCACCCCGGTTGGGCCGGTTTGCCCCTGGATTCCCGGTTAGGACCGGGAAATCCCGAGCCACCTGGTCAGCCTATCTGAACAGATCTATGATTTTCACCACAAAACATGTCCATTTCCCCTGACATGCATCTTACACGCATCCTGCATGTGTTCGCTGACATGCACACCCAAGCCGTCCACACGCAGCACCTCAGGGCCCCATTCCCCGCTGCCTGTCCATTGTATCCATTTCTGCAGGAGTCAGGCTGCTTGCAGGTGATTTGGTGGCACAGGAACTAGGAGCTTGTCAATATTGCCAATGCTCCTTCTTCTCCAGGTCAGACTCCATTGTAACCAGGAGTGTGACTCATCCAGATGTGACCTTGGCACACCTGGAGAGACAAAATGACCATATAAGGGAATGATAGAAGTGGAGAGACATTACAAAGCATCTCTGGGTACAAGTAAAATAGCACATGGCAATGCAATGCCACGTCTGGCCACTACTCGGGTCTACTCGAGAGTAGCTGTAGCCGGAAATGATGTTTTGGGGGCTGTAAACCAATGGGATGAGGGCTAATGTCATGTGACATCTGATGTATAAAAGTATTTGTGACTCTGGAAAGCAGCGTTAGCGCCCGGAGGTCACCTATTCTGCGCAGAATAATAAATTAGTTTCCAAAGCTTCAGGAGGTCTTTCGTCAAGTGTTTCATATCTGGACTTTGGACACTTGGGAATAGCATAATTTATGCAACACCAGGAAGTGGGGCACTGCTGCTAACCTGCCCCACCCCGGTGTCAGACATGCCCAACCCCTGAACAGGAACCATGTGGTGGTGTGGACATCTGGGCTGATGAAGGCTATGCATGAGCAGCTGCTTGCTTGTAGGCTTTGTCAGTGCAGACATCTGCACCAATGTCTTGACATCTGAAGGGCAGCACTGGCACTGTAGCTCCACTTCCTGGTAATCGTGTGAAGCACTCTTTATGCCAGCCCCCCCCCACCTTTTTGGATCCATGGGGGCATTTGGGAATTTGAGACCATGCTGTGGGCACCACCACAAAATGCCTAATCAGGTCCCCTCTACAAGGATTCACATTTGCGGCTGGTTAGGCGATTATGCGCATAATCGCTGAAGCGCATTTACGCCTAATCCCTCTGCACAAGAGGCGGCGAGAGGCGGCGAAGCGTATTAAAGGATGTCTAAAATGCGCTTTACAAATAGTTCATGCGCATAAGCGCATATTCACACAGTCAAAATGCACTTTAACGGACGGAGCAAAATAAAACTCGCGATTTAACGCGCATTCGATAATGCGCATAATCGGAGAGATAACGCGCCTCTATGCCCCATTTGCGCTCCGCTGGTGTGGAGGTAAATTTTTTAATGAGACTTCAAAGAGCATTAAACCTCTCTTGTAGAGGCAGCTACCTGTCTATGGATCTTCATCTAAGAGCCGATCTACCCGCTAGGTTTTTAACATTTTATAAGAGTTATGAAAACTCTTTGGGCCACAGGACGCATTCCCTATAACGTTGTATATTTGAGGTTTTTAAAAACTCACTTCAGTTATATACAACGGTTTCACTTTTAATAATTGTTTTAAGTAAAATAATGTGTCTTTCCTTACCGTTTGTGATTCATGGGGGCAGTGCTTCCTTTACTGGTGCCCAAATGCTTAGCAGTTGATTGGTGGGGAAGAAAGCAGGGCTAAGGAGGAAGTGGGCGAGTGAACTACAACACCCACAATTCTTAGCCCTATACTTGCTAGGGAATGACAGAGGAACAAAGGAGGAAGTGGGTGACTGAACTATAACACCCACAATGCCTTGCCCTAAACTCATTGTAAAAACGAAAGAGAAAGAGACAGGGCAGAAGAGTGTGTGACTGCACACACCGCTTTAAAGACTGAAGATTTTTTTCTCCTGTAACGTGAGTACTCAGTAATGTGGCCTAAGACGTTTTAGAACGCACCTATTTGGAACATTTTAAAAAACTATTGAAAACGTTCCAAGGGACTGTGTAGATAGGCTCTGAGTCTTATTCAGCAAAAACATTCATATGATGTCCATTGAACACTGCAGCATCTCTTCAATAAGGGATTGTCTAATTTAGATCATTTCTGCCAGTGCAGTACAGATAATGCTGTATTGCACCGCCAAAGCTGTATTGTACCACATTTAAACATATGTTTTGGCAATGTCCAATAGTTGCTTATTTTGTGGGGGAGGTTATTACAAAAGTAAATTTTGTACTGGAACAGACTTTAATGTTCACTGACGTACACGGTCTTTTAAATTATTTAACTGCTTCAAGGAAATTAACAAATGGTTGGCATAAATAGATTCTCTCCACCCTTCTGACAGCTAAAAGACTGATATTACAAAATTGGAAGGATAAACACTCACCTCCTATAATGCAATGGATTGAAGACCTTACAAAGCTTTAAATATTTGAGCAGGTGGCATATAAGTGCCACCTTCAAATGGATACTTATTTGGATATTTGCTCTACTTCTGTTGAAGCCTATGCATTTCATACAATTCCAGGTATGTATAATTAAAAAAGGGAAATATTTTAAGAGCAAATTAAGTTGAGGACCCCTGCTTTATACAGTTAACATGTGGAGGGGGGCTACTGTCTTGATTTAAGATAAATATAGGCTCAGGCATCACTATAGCAAAATATCTCAAGCCTGTACTAAAGTGATTGTGTGGGTAAGAGGCTTGATGAATAGTTTTGGAATATTGAAAAGAATCTATTTTTTCTGTTCTATGCTCTTCAAAATTCTAAAAGGAAAGAAAATCTGAATTTCATTATATGATAACTGAAAAGACATATCCATGCTTTTTATTCAAACTGGAGTACAGTCCCCAGGGTTTCATTTCATTGTCAATCTGAGACCCCCTCTACAAGAATTCAGTTTGACGCCTGGTTCTCCGATTATGCGCATCTTCTCGGAAGCACTTTATGGTAAATGACTGTACGCAGGAGGTAATTGAGCGCACAACTGGTTGTTTGAAATGCGCTTTAGAAGTAATTAATGCAGAGAATCGCTTGTTCACATAGTCAAAATGCGCTTTAACGGCCGCAGCAAAATAAAACTTGCTATTTAACGCGCATTCGATAATGTGCATAATCGGATAGATAACGCGCCTCAATTCCCGATTTGCGCTCCACTCATGTAGAGGTAAAAATTTTAATGAGACTTGAAAGAGCTTTAAACCTCTCGTGTAGAGGCAGCCTGAATTATTCCAAAGTCACTGCAGCGTTTGGAAGGAGACACAGCCCCATCCTTCCCAGTTACATGCTCTTTATTTTATAGGGGGACATGTATGTCTGGGATTTGTGTATGTCCTAGTACAGAAATACTGGTATTAACATTCAAAGCCTTAAACGGCTTGGGGCCAGGCTATCTGAAGGAACGCCTCTTCCTATATATACCTGCCTGGACCCTAATATCATCCTCAGGGGTCCTTCTCCATGACTCCCTGCCAAAGGAAGTGAGGCAGGTGGCTACCAGGATAAGGGCCTTCTCTGCTATGGCACCCTGACTGTGGAATGAGCTCCCTAGAGAGGTTTGCCTGGCACCTACATTATACACTTTTAGATACCAGGTGAAGACCTTTTTATTTTCTCAGTATTTTAACAATTTATCAGCTTTATTTTTAACTTTGCTATTTTAAATTTGTATTTTAAATCTGTATTAATTTCTGCATTGCTGCTCAGTTTTATCCTGGATGTGCTTTTATACTATGTTTTTATACTGTCGTTTGTTTTATATTTTGGATGGTTTTAATTTCTGTAAACGGCCCAGAGAGCTTCAGCTATTGGGTAGTATAGATATGCAATAAATAAATAAATAATAAAAAAAAAATAGAAGTGGTTCACAGGTTTCATGCAGCCCACCATGACTGTTTGTGCAGGGGTTCCACATGTATCCCCTTGTACTAGGACCTAGTATGATGTAATTCAGGATCATCCTCAATAAGACAATATTGAAAAAATCTAAGTTGCACACAGATCTGTTCTCCCAGCTAAGACCTTTGTAAAATGATGTCCATAACTCCAGCTCCTTTGATCTGGGCCAACAGAGAAAATAGCCCAAAGAATTTAAATACCCCAAAGAATCACAAATTCATACCCCTGCCTGCACAGACAAAAATGACAACGGACCATAAACAACAAGTGTTTCCCCACCCTCTTTCCCCTTCAGACATAGTACAAATCATGGAAGGCTGACAACATTAACAGGTGCCTCAAGAATACAATCCACCAGCCAAACATAGGGAGACTGTGAAGGTGGCTGAGGCTTGAAACAGCAGGTAGGAAGAGAAACCAACAACAATGTAGGTACTGTGGGTGGCCTGCTTGTTATCTTTTTACAAATGACAGCAATTTTCCACTTGGGAGACCTAAGGCAGAACTGAATGCAAGGTCATAAGCATTTGGACACACAGAGGTTAGGCCCACCAGACTGTTCTGTTACTAATAACTTTGCATTGCACCTGCAGGACAGATCATCCGTCTTCCCTGCATCAGATTGTCTAGACCTCCCATCAGAAGCAGTACTTCAGGAAGTTACTGGGCAGAATATCTATAGTGTTCTTGAAAATATAACTTTGTACACTACAGTTACAAAGCCTGTAACCTAGAAAACCACTCCTTTGAGTTGGGCACAAAATCACGCTGACAGTATTCAACTAAATAAGCATATGGTCTACCACTGTGCTATGGCCCTTCCTTTGATACTGGTGCCATGTCCTCATTTGCCTATGATTATCCCAGCCCTCTCATGTGTCAAACAGGAATATTCATTACTTAATTATAGTCCAATCTGACACATGTTTACTTAGAATTAATTCCCACTGACTTCAGTGGCATTTGCTCTAAGGGAAGTGTGGAAAGGGTTGTATCCTCTTTTTCTATTTTGGTATACATTTTTGGGGCATGAGCCCCTTCCACCTCCTTCCCAGTCTTTTCCATATGAGCTGCTCCACACTCTTGAGTTCCTTGCCATCAACCTGCCCTCTATTGCCAGTCCTCCTGCACTGGAAGAGCTGAAATCTTCAAGAGGTCTCCATGTATAAAGGGACTCTTTTTGATTGATTTTTCATTATTTGAGGGCTGTTCTGTTTCTCTTTCATTGATTGGTAACTTATATGTGACTTTTTGTGCAATCTTTGTCTTTGCTGCACGCTCATTATATTTTGTATGTGATTCATTTCCTATAAGCAGCCTTGATTTGACAAAGAAAGGTGGGTGATAAAGTACGACCCTGTGCATGTCTCCTTAAAGGTAAGCTCCATCAATTTCAATGGGACTTAATTTCCAGGTAAGAGTGGATAGGACTGCAGCTTCCTACCACACTGCACTTTGATTCTGATGTCAATCCAAGACAGTATAAGAAACAGATAGTTCTCAATTGGACTTTCCTCCAAATGCTCTTTTTAAACCAGAACTTTATGTTTAAACACTTTGGAGAGTGTTTGGCCTGTTTTTACCCACAACTCCATTGTCAAAACTAAATTGACACCTGCTGTGGTTGTGACAGTAGTGTGCACCTGTCTCAGTCAAGGACCCACATGTTTTACTTTCCCCTGGAGATGATGTCTGAACTAATCAGCAAGAAGAATGACACCCTCCCACTATGCTGGCCTGACAGATCTTGAAACTGACTACAGTTTCATGAGTCTAAATATACAGCTGGTTCTTAAATTATAACACTAAAGACCAGAGGTCAGTGCAGTAAAACAGATGCAATTATGCTTTCAGCCGTCAGGCTGGCATCAAAATGGTCACCTCTGTGACCACTTTGTTCATCCTATACATGTATCAGGTTTGACAGTAAGTATGTAAGTACTCATCTGTAATATCTCTTAGTTGTTAATGCTGGCGGCTACAAGTCCTTATTCCCATATTAAGGATGGAGTCAGACGTCTTCAGAGGAAGGAATTAGTGCTGATTCACACAACCATATAGCTGGACTCAAAATGTTCATGCACCTTGGCTTGTAGCAGGCATCACCATGCACAAGATCATGCTCTTAGAACACCTCCATTAACCTAGATATAGGGTGGTTTGCTCTATGATTTTAACCAGATTTTCAGTGGGTACTCTGAAGCCATTGGTCAAGTATATCGATCCCAAGTGTAAACTGAGTTCAGAGCTACAGCCACTAACGTCACAATCCTATGCCTGTTTAGACAGAAAAAAAGTCCTACAACTCCAAGTATTCCCCAGCCAGCATGGACTTTTTTCTGTCTAAACAGGCATAGGACTGAGCCCTAAATTGTAGTCAATACTGCAAACAACCACAACATCCATTCTATCTAGATTCTCAGCATAGTTGCCAAAGAGTGTGGAGTCGAATACGTTGGGGCAGAGCAGAGAGGGATATGGAATTTGCAAGAAGGCTGAACATGTACATTCTTTGTACATTCAATTTTACATTCCTTTGTACATTGCACAGAGACAGGAAGCTGCCTTATATCAGGTCAAACTATTTGTCCATCTAGTCCAATATTGTCCACACCAGGGGTGGTGAACATGTGGCCTTCCAGATGTGGTTGTACTCCAACCCCCATCATCCCTGACCATTGGCCTTGGTAGTTGGGGCTCATGGCTGCGGGAGACCACTGACACTTGGAGGGTTACAGTTTCTCCAGTCCTGATCTGCAGTGATTGGCAGCTGAGCTCCGGGTCTGACGCAGGAAACTTTCAGACCACCTGCTCCCAGATGCTTTTAATTGCAGGTGGCCATGGATCAAAGCTTGGCTGTTCTGCAAGCAAAGTCTTTGCTCTACCACTGAGCTATGGTCAGTTGGGTGAATAGGCAGCCAAGAGGAAGATGTTAGAAAATGGATGGTGGAGATGAGGCTTAAGTGACAGGGCTACTGAGGCTGGCAGGATGGATTGTGGAGAGGGAGAGGTGTTTTGTCATTTGAAAAGCAGTGGTTGTGATGATGAATGCTAGGATTAGATAGCAAGTGGTGTTTAAAAATGAACCGATGATTCTAGGATTGCCTGTATCAAAACAGGAGATGTTTGGGTGAAGATTTTTGTCCCATTCCTTCCCCACCCCACTTCTGGACATCTGTTTGGAAGGGAGTTTGGTTCCCCAACACAAAACATTTGACGCTTCTCCTTTGACACACTACATTTCTCCAAAGAGTACATGCCAGTGGATGGCTGCTCCAGCCCTGCTCCTTGCTTCCATATCTTTGCCAAGAAAAGTGTGGACTTAAAAACATGCAGGCACAATTCCAAACTGATACAAGGTGTTTCTGCAAAGAGAGATATCCACATGCAAATGCTAGAAGCCCACTAACAAGCAGCCTCTAGTTTTTACAGAACTAAGGACCTGATGTTAAAAGTGACACCCATTGCCAAATGTTTTTCAAGTAATCTGAGAGCATCCTTAAATACTTCGCAAAATATGGGTGGACAGATATAAGCATGCACTATCCCCTGGATCGGATGGAGACAGGAAATGATAAATTATGCAGGCCATGCAGGAGCAGGCCATGATTTCTGGATAAAAACTTGAGATTCCCATATAAGTTGTAGACGTATTATAGATGGATCACTTCTAGTGAGTGCAAGTGGCAATACAATACAACTGGGTAGGGATGGGTATGAAATTCACTGGGTTCTCATTTCAGTGGAAACTTATCAAATTTGCACTTCCCAGATCTAACTGCAATTCCAAACATAGTTCCAGACTGCTGAATTGCATACATTTCCAAAGTTTGCAATGCAGTTGACAAAAAAGCACACACAAGTGTGTTGTTGTATTTTACGAATTTATTTATTTAATCCATTTATATTTATATCCTGCTCTTCCTTACAAGGAGGCTAGCAACCCATATAAAAACAATATGACATATGAACACCATTAAAATCACATCCCTAAAATTCCAAATACACAATAAAATATAAGCCATCACTACAGCACTGGAAAACAGATAAAACATGCATGCAGGAATGTTTTATTCTTGGGAAACTGCTTGAGTCAGTCACTTGGCAATTGGTTGCATACAGAAAATCTGAAGCATAACTGAATTTTCTGCATATTAATGGTTATAATGTATGAAACAAGTTCAATTAAATAGGTTTATACAGGTCTTTCCCCAGCTCAAAACTGCTTGACTGGCAATCCACAAACTAACTGGATTCCTTGAATTATGGTAGTTTGGTGCAATTTTTTATTCAGGGTCAGAACTGATTTAAATTGGTCAATAGGCTTGAGGACCAGTCTGTAAGGTCCTTTCATTTTTGGATTGATTCAAATAGCCTTGATTACCATGACTATTGTATGCTAGCCTGATGATACCAAATTTCTACCACACTTGGTATCATGAAAAGTGCCTTTAAATAATAATACTTAACACGTAAATAGCACTTTTAAGTAGTCAGAATACTTCAACAGCATTATCTAATTGAAATCCTTAGACCAAGCCTGTAAGGTAAGTCAATATTACTACCCCAACCACCACCACAGATTAAGGGATGGAGCAGAGGCTAAAAGAGAGTGGCTTGCTTATTGCCACTTGGTAACTTTATGGCAGAGGTGAGATTCAAACTGGAGAGTTCCTGATCCATAACTCAGTTGCTCAGCCATGATGCTACGCTAGCCTTCCCTTTATCCAAGGTAGCAAAATCTAGTAAGCATGTGGTCAATGAATTTGGTCAGACATATTAGTTTGATATATATTACTTCATTATCTCCTTGCCCACCTCCACTGCCACCCTCACCCCACCCCCACTCTCTAACCATTCAAGCTCATCATAGACAAAAAGTGAAGCAATGGTGGAACAGTCCTTGGAATGGTCTATTTTATTTCTATTCATGATATCCAGAAAAAGATGCTGAGAGCCTCAGGTGTATCTGAAAACAACGTGGTCTGATCTGGAAGCTCTTTCCATTAATCCCTTATGCATAGGGACTTTCTATGGGTTTTCAGTGGTCAGCAAAAGGAAATACACTCTGCACCTGCTCCAGAACACACTTATGTTTCCTGACATCGTATGTTCCAGGACTGAAGCACAATGGAGATTGAAAACAGATGCCAGTGCTATTGAGCCCTGACACAAAATAAGCCATGGCCACATCACAAAGGCAAACCAGGTAGCAAACTAGGTTGCATGTTTAGGTGCCCCATTGGATGCACTGGGATTCTCTTCTGAGTGAACATGCCTTCTGCTGTTACAGTATTACAACACATGGATATTACTCAGGGTGTTTTGAAACTCTTGTACTTGATCTCAAATATGGGTTCTTTTGATTTAATAAATGAATGAATCGGGTAGCTTAGCCTTTATAAAACTCCATGCCTTTACTTTCATACATAATTTTCATCATTCCAATGTTTGGCATGCATCAAAGACTAAGATTACCAATGTTTGGAATAGATGATGCATAAAATAATGGCTGTAACTTTTAACAGAAATTGAGTAGTAACAGGGATATTCACACTGTGTTCTCCAAGTTTCTGGTTTTGTATCTTTATTTTTGTAGTATGTGAATTTGCTAGCTATTTTCTTTGTTAACCTTTCTTTCTGTAACCATAACTGTGACCAAATCAAGGAATGCACTTGACATGTTCAGTAAGGCAACTGCTTAATGTTTATGGCAAGTGCTCTCCATTTACACTGTTAAGTCAAATTGCCTGGATTGTTATAAAACTGTGAATGGGATAGAATTACCCACCTTACTGGTGCACCCTTGAAATGGATCATACTACAAAGTGGCAAAGGTTTTCCTATTAAACGGTAAGGGACATGTTCTTAAGGGCAAGAACACCTGTACTTCAAGCACATGTATTCTATTTAAGATTGTAATGTTATACTGCAATGAGAAATCTATTCAGACAAGACAGATTCCCCAAATTATGTGATTAAATGACTGATGTACCTTTTGCAGTAAGGTATGAACAAGTGCCTATACTAGAATTATTTCTTCTATATATAATTAAGGGCATGGATCCACATTGCTTGCCTTGCATCATTTTCCTGAACTCCTATATCTCGTACACTTTTTTCCCCCTGATGTCCACATGCATTCGGTCATCCTGACTGCATTAATGGGACTGTCCCTTGAAATGTATAGCTGAAGTTTGATTGCTTCTTGCAACATGGGCCAGATCTACACCAAGCAGGATATAACACTTTGAAAACAGTTTGAAAATGGGTCCGAACAGTTGTCAAACCATTATAAACCATTATAAAGCAGTAGTGTAGATCCTGCCCTGCTTTTGTTTGTTTGTTTTCAAATTAAGAGTCGTGCTAATCATATTTCTGGGTTTTTGGAGAGGATGAATCAGTGAAGGTTAATTCACCATAATTCTAGAATCTGGAATGGTAGCTTAGTGGTAAAGCATATGTTTTGTGTGCAGAAGGTCACAGGTTCAATCCCTGGCATCTCCAGGTAGGATGAGAAAATAATCCTGCCCCCACCCACCCCCATAGAAGGTTCATTTTTAAAACTGGCTTTACAGATGAGACAATTGTTCCCATGCTGTCTTGTTCAATATCCCTTGTGAATGAGGGAGGTAGGGTTATATGCTGAAAGACTTGGTAATTCCTTCATTTTGAGAGGGAATATGCTATCCCATGTATGTGTGTGTGTGCGCACGCACACGTTTTTATAACTTTCTTTAATCAGTTCCAAAAAGATGCTTTTGTTTCTTAGAGAACTCCTTTTAGTCCAGATTAACGTTGCCTAAATGTAAGAACTGTGTCTAAGGCTCTGCCTAGATTCCCTTACCTCCAAATGTGCTTTTTGACTCCCCAAGCCCATTGTCAGACCCTCTGCAGTGCACAGGAGAAGAAAGTTTTATCGCAGGCTGCAAAAAAAAAATGATGCTGTAGCTAATGCTGGCTATAATTTCTTGCACTCTGCTTACTAATCTCTTCCCCTCATGCATTATTTCCTGGTGCAGCATTAGCAAGCCACATGATGATCCACTGTTACTTCATGGATTTGGAAATTAATCCATGAGCCCGCAATGATGTAAAACATTAAATATTGTTTTAAGTATCGGAGGCGCCATCCTGCCTGCACGGTACTTAAGGTGGGCAGCATGCCAGCAAGTTTGCTGGCAAATGGCTGAGAAACCGAGCATGCCCACTCGCAGTGAACAAAGCAAAAAGCCCGGACAATAAGGCACGGATGATGACAGACAGGGAGGAGCTGGTGCCTCCACAGTATTGCCATTTGACCATTATATCAGCTTTGGAAATTACACTGTCAAGGAGGCTAAGAGTTTCTTTCTACACTCCTGCCTGGCTGCTGGCACCTGCACATCTAAGGGGAAGCCAGTATGAAAAAAGCACTTTATCGCCTTCCAGAGTCTCTTCACCATTATTTAACACACATAGTCTCCCCTTCTTTTTTTCTTTGTAAAAGCATCCCATTTTTAAAGCAATCGGGAAAGAAAAACCGGAAAAACACACAGCCCCGGTGCTACTTGTCGGGCTTGGGAAGCAACAAACATCTAGAAGGCACAGGGTACTTTCAAAAGGACCCACGGCATCAGGCCCAGATGGGTGAAAAACATTAGCATGCAGCAAAAAGGTCAACTTGGTTGGTAAGAGAATAATCTTAACAACAACAATGTCTGTACCACTTTGAGGTGGCCAACGTGGTGTACAGTTCTTTGTTCCTTTAGGCCCCAAACCACCTGGGAGAGGCCACCCAGCAAGCTTTATTCTTTAACAAGGTTTGAATCTGGGCAACTTATGTTCAAATTCAAGGCCCTGCCCTCTGCACCATGCAGTGCTACAGGACCCTTGTTTTTGCTGCGACAAACCAACATGGCTACCCCTTCAAAAATTCATTGCTCTATGCATAAAGAGAAATCAGTTTTAACCCATTTTCCACTTTGGAGTCTTGTCTGCCCACTCACCCATTGCAGTTTTCTTGTTTTGAAGTTATGCACCTTATTAGAGACTTCACAGAGTGTTTGAATCAACTTCCTTGTTATTACCAGCTGCTGCGGGGTTCAACCTTCTCTCCATTCATATCTATGTAGGGTGACCAGATAAAATCCAGGTCAGGGCTCCTGTAACTTTAACAGTTGTAGAGAAAAGGGAATTTCAGCCAGTGTCATTTGTATGCAATTAGTTCCTGGTGAAATTCCCTCTCCATCACAACAGTTAAAGTTGCAGGGGCCCTGCCTTCTTTTGTATATGGTCACTCTAGTATAGTGCCTGCACCTTTAACTATTGTGATGAAGAGGGAATTTCACCAGGAACTAATTGCATACAAATGACACTGGCTGAAATTCCCTTTTCTCTACAACTGTTAAAGTTACATGAGCCCTGACCTGGATTTTATCTGGTCAGCCTATATCTATGGAACTTTGTTTTTAACAAGGAATATGTGAAATTCTGTTTAGACTTTTCAGGCATCTTATCAAAATCATTTTACCTGTCCTTGGGATTCTCCATATATTTCATCTGAATATGAAACCCCCAAATTCATTTCAAGTGGCTACTAGTCCTGACAGCTATGCACTACCTCCAGTAGCGGACGCAGTGAGCCTATGTACACCAGTTACAAAAAAGAACATGGGTGGGAGGATGCTATTGCACTTGTGTCCTGCTTGAACAGAATGCTGGACTAGATGGACCCTTAGTCTGATTCAGCATGGATCCTCTTATGTTCTAAGTGTCGTTTCAGGCAAAATGTGGTTGCAACCTAAAAATGAGTAATGTGGTGAAGTCACTCTGAGTAATTTTGCTAGTCTTGATTTCATTTTGATTCGTCCCAACTCCTTAAAAACTCCAAATTCTGATGTCATTCAACTCAAGGACCATGATCTAGTGTTCCACATGGCAAATAGGGTGAGGGGAAGGAGGCCATGCAGTTGTAGAAATTCTCTTGATATAACTGGCAGTAACTGCCACATGTCTGCAATGGGTCTCTGGAGCACTGCCAGTGAGCACATTCCGGATACACTTAAGCCCCATTGAAATACCTTCAGTGTTAAGTGCATAGCTAAATGTTTAAGTCCCTATGATTTCACTTAGGGACCACAAGTTGTGGCATTATTTACATGGATACAATTTAGGTGCATGGTTTTTTTTTTTATGTATACAGCAGCGGTGGAAAACCTGAGCAGCCTAGGAACCATGGGTAGTGGGGTAGATAAGGTAAACTCTTTGACTTGGTTCACAGGTAACTAGAAGCCACAGTGGGTGTATTCCCCTGCAGGGCTTCTTGTTACAGTGGCACATACCATCTTGAATATTCGGGACAGGGCATGGTGGGGGTCCAGCAAGTGTGTGTGTGCCACAGCTTCCTGTTACATGTGAACCCAGTGAGTTTCAACCGAGAACCCATGGGCTGTTTTAGAGTTGCAGGTGGCTTGTCAATAACCCCAACAACCCACCCTTATTTATTTATTTATTCATTTATTTTATTCCATTTATATACTGCCTGATAGCTGAAGCTCTCTGGGCGGTTTACAAAAATTAAAAACACTGAACAATTAAAACACCGATATACAAAATTTTAAAACATAAAGCTTAAAAATAAGTTAAAATTACAATATCCTTTTGGGTCACAGCACAACAACAACACAAAAACACAAAACCCCTCATCATATGCTGTTAAATGCCTGGGAGAAGAGGAAAGTCTTGACCTGGCGCCGAAAAGATAACAATGTTGGCACCAGGCGAGCCTTGTCAGGGAGATCATTCCAGAATTGGGGGGCCCCCACTGAAAAGGCCCTTTCCCGTGTTGCCACCCTCCGTGCCTCCCTTGGAGTAGGCAACCGGAGGAGGACCTTCGATGTGGATCGTAATGTACGGGTAGGTTCGTGTCGGGAGAGGCGTTCCATCAGGTATTGTGGTCCCAAGCCGTGTAAGGCTTTATAGGTTAAAACCTGCACCTTGAATTGGGCTCGGAAACGTATAGGCAGCCAATGCAAGCGGGCCACAGTAGGTCTTATATGCTCGAACCCTCTGGTTCCTGTTATCACTCTGGCCGCTGCATTTTGCACAAGCTGCAGCTTCTGAACCGTCTTCAAAGGCAGCCCCACGTAGAGTGCATTGCAGTAATCCAATTTGGAGATTACCAGAGCATAGACAACTGAAGCCAGGTTATCCCTGTCCAGATAGGAGCATAGCTGGGCCACCAACCGAAGTTGGTAGAAGACACTCCGTGCCACCGAGGCCACCTGAGCCTCAAGTGACAGAGATGGTTCTAGGAGAACGCCCAAGCTACGAACACGCTCCTTCAGGGGGAGTGCAACCCCATCCAGAACAGGTTGAACACCCGCCATCTGGTCAGCAGAACCACCGACTAATAGCATCTCAGTCTTGTCTGGATTGAGTTTCAGTTTGTTAGCCCTCATTCAGTCCATTGTCGCAGCCAGGCATTGGTTCAGCACATCCACAGCCTCACCTGCTGAAGATGAGAAGGAGAAATAGAGTTGTGTGTCATCAGCATACTGATGACAACGCACCCCAAACTCCGGATGACTGCTCCCAATGGTTTCATGTAGATGTTGAACAGCGTGGGGGATAAGACTGACCCCTGAGGAACCCCATACTGGAGAATCCACGGGGCCGAGCAATATCCCCCAAGCACCACCTTCTGGAGCCGCTCTGCCAAGTAGGAGTGGAACCACTGCAATGCAGTACCTCCCACTCCTAACTCAGCCAGTCATCCCAGAAGGATAACATGGTCGATGGTATCGAAAGCCGCAGAAAGATCAAAGAGAATCAACAGAGTCACACTCCCCCTGTCTTTCTCCTGACATAGGTCATCATACAGGGCGACCAAGGCTGTTTCCATGCCAAAACCAGGCCTGAAGCCGGACTGAAATGGATCCAGATTATCAATCTCATCCAAGAGTGTCTGGAGCTGGCTCACAACCACTCGCTCAAAGACCTTGCCCAGGAATGGAATATTTGCCACAGGTCTATAGTTATTAAGATTTTCGGGGTCTAGGGAAGATTTCTTCAGGAATGGTCTCACTACTGCCTCCTTCAAGTGGCCTGGGACCACTCCCTCTCATAGAGAGGCATTAATCACTTCCCTGGCCCAGCCGGCTGTTCCATCCCTGCTAGCTTTTATTAGCCAAGAGGGGCAAGGATCCAACACAGAGGTGGTTGCATGAACCAGTCCAAGCACCTTGTCAACATGCTCGAGCTGTATCAACTGAAACTCATCCAAGAAAACAGGACAAACCTGTGCTCTGGACACCTCATTAGATTTACCTGCTATAACACTGGAGTCTAAGTCCTGGCGGATGCCCAAGATTTTATTCTGGAAGTGCCTAGCAAATTCAGTACAGCAAATTCAGTATCACATCTTTGGGGCCGGCATGTAATAGCCCCCGGACAACTCTGAAAAGCTCCGCTGGGCGGCAGATTGATGATTTGATGGTGGCAGCAAAGTATTACTTTTTTGCCGCCCTCACTGCCCCTGAATATACCTTACTATAGGCACTTACCAGTGTTTGATTGCATCCATCAGGAGTTCATCTCCATCTGCCCTCAAGCTGTCTCCCATTTTGTTTCATTGCTCTCAGCTCTGGGGTATACCAAGGAGCCGTACGAGTTCTACACAGGAGAGGGCATTCAGGAGCAATCGTGTCAACCACCCGGGTCATTTCTGCATTCCACAGATCAACCAAGGTTTTGACAGGAGAGCCAGCCCTATCAGCCGGGAAACTCCCCAGAGCCCTCTGGAAACCATCTGGATCCATTAGACTCCGGGGGCGGACCATCTTAATAGGTCCCCCACCCTTGCAGAGGGGAAAAGCCACTGTAAGCCTAAACTTCAGCAAGCAGTGATCTGACCATGACAAAGGGACTGATGTAAAGTCCTCTACTTTCAGATCACCATCTCCATGTCCAGTTGCGAAAACCAGGTCTATAGTATGCCCTGCTACATGCGTTGGGCCAATGGCATGTTGGGACAGTCCCATGGTTGTCATGGAGACCATGAAATCCTGAGCTGCACCGGATAAGGTGCCCTCAGCGTGAATGCTGATATCCCCCAGAACCAGCAGTCTGGGGGATCTCAGCAATACACACGGGACCACCTCCGTCAGCTCACCTAGGGAGTCCGTTGAGCAGCGGGGTGGGTGGTACACCAACAGAATCCCTAATCTGTCCCACTGACCCAACACAAGGTGCAAACCCTCCAGACCAGTAGTCACATGGACAGGGAGCCTGCAGAGGGAGATGGAGTTCCTATAGACCACAGCAACCCCCCCTCCCCGGCCTTCAGGTCTACCCTGATGCTGAGCCAAGTATCCTGTTGGGCATAACTGGGAGAGGCTAACTCCTCCCTGATCACCCACCCAGGTCTCGGTTATACATGCCAGATCGGCTGCCTCATCCACAATTAAATCGTGGATGAGGGAGGTCTTATTATATACCAATCTGGCATTTAAGAGCAGAATCTGGAGTCCCGAGGGCTGGCTGATAGGGCAATCAACAAACCTGTGGTTGCGAGGAGGACTGGAACATGGCACAGCTGTTAACTGTCTGAGCTGCATTCCCCTTACCTGGCACGTCCTCCTCACAATGCCATATCTTGACAGATTTGCATGTAACAAGAAGATATGGTGCATCCCCGCCATGTCCCAAAGATTAAAAATGATGTCAGCCACCACGACAAGAAAGCCCATGGGAAAATTCACCTATTGCAGCTTCTCATTGTGTGCAAACCAGGCCTCTCTCTCTCTCTCTCTCTCTCTCTCTCTCTCTCTCTCTCTCTCTCTCTCTTTCTCTCCTGACAACAATTGCCTTTCCAAAGGTTCTATTTGCATTTCAAAGAAAGCCTTCATTGGTACCAATGGAAGCCTCTTTTTAATGCAATTATCAGCTTTTTGTTAGGATTGTGGCAGGGAGAGAAAGAGTTAAATTTCCCTACCCTTATAGACCTAAGGCTGCTCAAGCTTATCATATCTGCGATTTCCATAACAAAGAAGAGTACATTAGCTGCATCCAAACAATTAGCACCACATCCAATTTGGCCCAAAATTATTTTTTTCTCATTGAATCTAATTGGTGAGTGGATTGGGATTGCCACAACAAGAAGAGTCTTTGCAATGAGGTACAGTCAAGGATTAAATAAAAGACAAAAGGCTAATCATAAATGAACCAAGATCAACACATAGCATGCCAATGACTAAGGAACTAACTTGATTCATATGAAAGGGTGGTGTGGAAATCAAATCTGCTCCATCATCCTGTTTCCCGGCCAACCAGATGCCTTTGGGAAACCTGCAAGCAAGACATGAGGGCAAAAGCCTTCTTCTTTTGTTGTTCCCCAGCATACTGCCTCTGATCCAGGAGGTAGCATAGAACCACCATGATTAGAAGCCATTGAGAGCCTCATCCTCTATGAATTTGCCTAATCCCCTTATCATTTTGAACAATTTGGTCTCATCACCAAACTTGTCCATTTCACTGTTCACCTTTAACTCCAGATCATTTACAATTTATTTAAAACGCACGAATCCCCATACAGATCCTCGGGGGACCCAACTTTTTACATCCATCCATTGTGAGAACTGCTAATTTATTCCTCCTCTCTACTTCCTTTGCTTTAACCCATTGCCAATCCATAAGAGGACCTGTCCCCTTACCCCATAACTGCTCAGTTTACTTAAGAGCTGTTTGGGAGGGACTTTGTGAAAAGCCTTTCACAAAGATGAGTCCAATTATAGAGTGAGTATCATCACACAGGGGGAAATTTCATTTCCTTACTGTTGCCTCTCCACCCCCTCTTTTGTCCCTCATTGCTTCCTCTTTCGGCCCGGAGGGGAAAGAGGAAGTAAACAATGGCCACATGGCCCATTCAGGGGCCGTTTTTATTGTGCCACTTTTCCTGCACACAGCAGATCGACACTCATTCTGTTGTTGTTGTTGTTTTAAAAAGTCAGATTAAAAGGGGTCTATTTTGCGATGGAAAAACGAGCGGAAGGAGTGGGAGGCACGTGGGAAGCTGACGTCACCGTCTAAAGGATGCATGCACATCCGTATGTAGGCCGTTGTAAGTGTGCAATAAAACACTTACCTGATGAACGTCAGTATCTACTGGATCACCCCTATCCATATGCTTGTTGACACTCTCAAAAAACTCTAAACATTGAATAAGAGAGGACTTACCTTTGAGGAACCCAGGTGATTCTTTTTCAGTAAGACTAGTTTTTTTTTCTGTTTGCTTGATAATTTATCCTTAATAATATTTTCCACCAATTTACCCAGAACAGCTGCTAAACTGACCAGCCTGTAATTTCCTCAATTCTCACCCAACCCTTTTTAAAAACTGCTGTTATATTGGGCCATATTAGCATTCAGCAAATATGGGAGAATTTACACAGGAACCAGTGAGAGCATTTCTTAGCTTTAAGTGATCAACCATGGTAAGTCTGTGGCTTGTAACCGTAACATGGCAGGTACTGGGACTTTTTTCTTTTTTTTCTTTTTATCCTTCACAACACTTGCCAAAATCCAAGTATCTCATGATTTTAGAATTTTGGAACTGTACTAACATAATGAGAAAAACACCAGATTTTAGCAGGTGGAACGGAATTGTTTGAAATGACACAGCTTGGAACTAGGAGAATTCAGCCAAAGGTTAATCACTGCTCATTTAAGCTGTGGCGCAGTTTAGCTGTGTCAACCAGCTGTTATGTTCTTCCCAAGAGGTAGTTGAGTGTTATCAGTGGGTGGCAACCTGTCATGGTCTCATCTCTTTTCCAAATTGCAATGGAGACTAATTATTCAATGCGACATCAGTTTCTTTTACTCCCAACAAAAGATATTACAGGAGGTAGAGGAACAGTGTATACCCGAAATGTGTACTCAGTTTGTTAATCACTTGACGTAATACAAATGTAGCAATTTTTTTCAAGCTACATTCAAGAGAATCCTTTATTTTTCTTTGGTCGCTCATGCTTGAATTGGGTGATGAAACTGTCATGATTGGACCATCCACTTCTGTTCTAGTGTGTGCCCTGTGATAGTCTATAACTGTGGAAGACTCCAGGAATAACCTAGTCCCAGGGTGGTCCTAGTAAGACAATATCAAAAGACTACAAAACATTCCGAATTTTATCTTAAATTAGTTGGTGCTACTTAGTTCTGTTGTTGTTGCTATTGCTTTGTTTTCCACTTATTTCATGTTATGTTTTAATTAAAATCTTGTTTTTGATCTGGATTTTATTTTTAACCACCTTGAGTGCCAATATTTGGCAAATACATACATACATAAATGAAAAATATTATATATGTCTTTGGATCAAACTAGTTTTGAATTATATATCTTTAAAACAAAACATAGAAATTATAAGAATTTATTATACTCTACCTTAATCCTTAAACCTCCTTCCTTATGGCCGGGCAAAGGAAAAAAAACTATATGGCAAATGTATAGGCTACTTGTCATCCTATGTAATTTTTTAAAACTTTTTTTCAGCGACTGAATCACAACCCTGCCATGCTGCATCTGATCCTTAAATTGTTTTTGCAACACCCCTCAGTTTGAAGAGTCTTGCCATGTTGTATGTTCAGGAAAGACAAGGATTAAGTCTTCTTGGGTACAAGAGACTAGTTGCAATCGCAGCTATAATGACTGTATCTTTAAGGAAGCAATTGTAAATGCCATTCAATAGCCATCTACTGTATATACATTTGCAATTCAGCCTTATACACAGCAGTGGATCAAGTAACGGCATGGTAAAATATTGAATGTTAGAGAGAGAGAGAGAGAGAGAGAGAGAGAGAGATTAACCCACTTAGTAAAACGGTCCCAAATGAAAACAGAAATTGATACACCTTATTGATACAACACACACCTCAATACCTACAAATAGTTATGTGAACCAAACACCAAAATGTTTGTCTGAATTGGTTCAAATTGTTTATTAGTTGAAAGTCTTGCTGATTTGTCTGTTAGGAACAATATTACTTACTTCATGAATGTAATAAAGGAAGGTGGAAAAAAGTTGAAAAAAGTTATGTAGATTTGCAGAAAATTAGGGCTGTGTTCAAATTACTCATCATTTTTCAAGAACAGTTTTGGCTTTGTCCAACCCCCCCCCCCCCCATTTTCATTATGAGGGGAAATACTTCTAAAAAATCTGTTCATTTTGATTGCCGTTAGTGGTGTTATAATGTAGCCAAATCTGATTTGCTATGTATCATAATGATATTATTCCATTCATTTTGTGATCCCTGATTGGCTAAGATCACCAGTATGACTAATCAAGGAAATATTGTCCTCATTCTCAAATGATTTAATTTTCTCTCACTGAAATCTTTACAAAAAGAGCCACATCTATGTGTCTATTTATGTAGCATCATGATGTCGTTCTCTCACTATGTGATCTTTAATTGGCCAAAATCACATATATGCATAATCTAAGATGACAAAAGAAGCAGTAACCAGGTAAAATGGAACAAAGCTGCAGCAACAGAAAATTATGACATGAAACATGATTTTTTTAAAAAAAGATGCACAAATGAAGTGTTTTGGGGAAAATATTTCTAATACCTGAAATCATTATGTTTGGCACAAATATTTGAACTGAAGACTATTCAGCACAGAAATTACACTGCTGAAGCCCTTGTTTATATCTGCCCGTTCCATTGTCAGAATCACTTGACTGTAAAGAGGCAGAGTTTTCTGTAGCTGTCCACCTCCCAAGACATCCATTAAAGTAAAAAGTAATATTTTATGTTTTAGACATATGTAGTATGAGTAAACCCTTGGACTTCAAGAGCATATTAGAAAGACTGTGCTGCATGAAATGTTTCTTCATGGTTCATAATAGCTGCTTTTTGTCTTTCCATTAAGCATGGTCAATGGACCCAAATCTAGGAAGAGAATGAAATGGTCAATGTGAATATAATCTTACCTTTGACTCTCAGCCAATACTCTTGTGTGAACTTAGTTCTACTGCTCAAATCCACTGCTCCCTAAGAGACTATTTTTCCATGGGCAATCCCATCTGTCATGCAACTTTCACACTCCTCACTGCTTCCAACAATAAAATCATTTTCCACTGGATTAGAACTGTTGTGACAGCTTGGAAGTCCCCTGCTGGTTGGTGGGAAACCAAGCCACTTATTATTATTTTTAAACAGGAAGATGGACTTGTAGAGGAGATGGAGTAGTATTATGGTTGAAACAGATGTACAGGTAAAGAGTCATGCATTCATGTGGGGCAGAGTTTACTAGCCATTGAAAACTGAAATTCAACTTGAAAGTTGAATTAAGCTTGATCATCATGCATTTTATTGGTTATGGGAGTCATAGCCATTAAGTTGCAACCAAGTCAACAGAAAAGGAAATGGGGTTGTTAGAGAAAACCTGCACCCATTTGCATCCATTTGGGAATTGCCAAAGGGTATAAAACACTGTCCGTAGCTGGCCTAATAAAGATATTGCATGAATATAGATTTAGGTAAAAATGGAGGCTTAAATCTCTCCCACCAAATTCAAGGGGACTTAAAAGTATTTACCTTTGGCTGGATCTTCAGAAACATTGCAAGTCTTCATTTATTTCCAAAGCTAAACCACATATTTAGCAGTATCTCCAATGTTGTTTGTTGTTGGTGTTGTGTGTGCCAAAAGCTTCCATCCTAATACTAAATTAGTTAAGTAATTTAAAAATAAAATAAATTTTATTTATTTTATTTATTTATTTTATTACATTTGTATACCGCCCCATAGCCGAAGCTACGTATATTGTTGTTCAGCTGCCTTACTCATTTTTTAATGTTTCTTCTGTGAGTCTCATGCCACTTGACAGGTAAAAACTCAGAATGTCCTCAAGGTATTGTTGTAGCCCATTACATTTTTCTTGTCTCTTCTCATCTTTAACCTGTATTTAGAATTAGCCTAAATTGAGGATGGCCGCAGCTAGTGGAAGAATGGAAAGCTACAGTCAATTACTCAGACTTTAGAGCTGGGTGAAAATAGAGAAGTGAAAATAACTCAGCAGTTTAGGATTTAGATATTTGAAGAGTTTGAAATTACTGCTTAGAATTGGGTATGTTCTCAGTGCAATCCTATGCATGCATATTTATCAATAAATCCTACTGAAGAGTCTATAGGGCTGTAGCTTAATTAAGCTGTACCTTGTGTCTTTCTCCTGTCTTCCATTGTCTACCCAATCTCCTCAGGAAGAGAAAGCCATTGATCTTTATGTGCCTTTGTTTACATTCGTACCTTTCTTGATATAGAAATCAAACAAACAAACCCATAAGGAATTGTCTATCATCTTGTGAACAAAATAGAATGAAATTCATTCTGAACAATTAATCCTGATTTTAAAAATAGTGAGTTTGAGGACATAAACTAGGAGTATTAGACTCCCTCCAGTAGTGAGTTTCTGAAAAATCAAGAATTCAACATTTGGAATATTCTGTCACCTTAATTCCCCGCCCCCAAATGACTTAAAAACCTGTCCATAGATTATGAACATTGCCCATACATGAATGAATGAAGCTCACACATGAAGTCAACTGTCAGGTTAATTTATACTGGAAATAATTGGATACACGTCATATAAGGTGAAGGGAATCTTACCATGAATGACAAATGTTGTACACATTACTGTTATTTTCCATGAACTAATCACATCAACAATGCATGTGAGTCACAATCAGGCAAAAAGTAAATAAATAAATAATCCTCCCCCCAAAAAAGCTGATTAAAGAACGTAAGAAGAGCTCTGCTGTATAAGCCCGAAGTCCTATCTAGTCCGGCATTCTGTTCTTACAGCGGACAACTAGAACCTATGGGGATCCAACAAGTAGGACATAAGTGCAATACTACCCTCCCACTTGGGTTCCCCAGCAGCTGGTGTACATAGACATACTACCTCTGATATTGGAGGCAATATATAGCCATTACATGGATAACCTTATCATCCATGTATTTGTCTAATCCCATTTTAAAGCTGTCCAAGTTGGTGGCCATCACTACAACTTGTGGTAGCAGGTTCCGTAGTTCAACTATGCATTGAGTAAGACAGAAAATAATACTTCCTTTGGGCTATCTGGAGTTTCCCACCGTTCAGCTTCATTGGATAACCCAGGGTTCTAATATTATGAGAGAGAGAGAAATGTTTCTCCACACCATACATAATTTTACATACCTCTATTATGCCCTACCTGCCTACTTGCCTCCCCCCCAATTAAAAAGCCCCAAACATTGTAACTGTTCCTGATAGTGGGGTTGCTTCAGGTCCTTAATTTTTTTGGTCGCCCTTTTATGCACCTTTTCCAGTTCCATAATATCCATTTGAGGTGCAGTGTCCAGAACTGTATACCTTATTCCAAGTCTGGTCACACTGTTGATTTGTGGAAAGGTATTATGATATTAGCAGTTTTATTTACAATTCTTTTCCTAATGATCCCCAACATGGAATTTGCCTTTTTCACAGCAGCTGCACACTGGATCTACGTTTTTATTGACACTTGCATATCCTGAATAGATGTGGAATGTGTATATCAGAGTCCCATAGCTCACTCTACCATATTCCAGAACTTATGTGGTTGACTAAGCCCAAAGGCTAGGTCCAACTATTTGATTTCTGGGCTATTTTTATTTGATAGGCATTTTGGGTAATTAATAAATAAGTAAATAAGTGTTTAGTTTAATTTTAACACTGTGATTACAGTCCCTTTGTCTTTATTGTGATTTACATAAAGTTGACCATTCTCTTAAAGGAAGAAAAATATTTTGTTGAACTTATTACTATTCATATTTTGTACCCCACACGTAATTATAAACCAAAATAAGGAATTGGTAGCCTTCCATTATTTGACATTTGTTTTTGTTTTAATTTTCAAAATGTTTTAATACTATAGATGGTTTAATTATATTTTTTAACTTTTGTATATTTCTATTTATATGTTTTAACTGTGCATGTTTTAATATAGTAAAGCCATCTTGAGTCACAGTATGGGGGGAAAGGTGGGATATAAAATAATAATAATAATAATAATAATAATAATAATAATAACTCAGAAGGAGTTTGCTTGCTTGCTTGTTTGTTTAAAAAGGTCTCACAGATCCCAACTACCAAAAATAGATAAAAAGATTTTTATGCAGGAAGTCTGCCATTTAATCCAAAGTATCTCTAGGGATTATTAGATAGTAGTACTGGGAAAGACTTCTGCCTTAAAGAGCAGCCGTCAGTTGGAGTAGACAATACTGGACAATACAGAATCAATGGTCTGACTAAATATAAGGTAGCTTCATTCATGTAGTCTCATAGCAATAGGAATAAAATGACTATAGGAAAGTGTGAGTGTGTATCTCTGTGTGTCTGTGTATGAGTGTATGTACGTCTACACTATTGCCACCTGCTGGACAGAATTTAAAATGCACTAATCCGTGATAGATTCCAAACCACAGTCCTTCAACCTGGGGGCTCATCAGACAAGTGTTTTTCATGAGTCCTTTTCATGACTCTGACCACCTCCTGCGCATCTCCCGCTACTTCTGCTCATTTTTCCGTCACAAAAAAGATCCTGAAAATCTGGGGTTTTTTGGTTGTAACCGAACTTTCCGCTAGACTGACCTTATGAAAAGGAGGACAGGGCTCATGTAACTTTAACAGTTGTAGAGAAAAGGGAATTTCAGCTGGTGTCATTTGTATGCAATTAGTTCCTGGTGAAATTCCCTCTTCATCACAACAGTTAAAGGTGCAGGCACTATACTAGAGTGACCATACACAAAAGAAGGCAGGGCCCTTTCAACTTTAACTGTTGTGATGAAGAGGGGATTTCACCAGGAACTAATTGCTTACAAATGACACTGGCTGAAATTCCCTTTTCTCTACAACTGTTAAAGTTACATGAGCCCTGTCCTCCTTTTCATATGGTCAGCCTATTTTCCACCATTTCCTGTTGTGTGCAGGAGAAGCTGCGTGATAAAAATGCTCACTGAATGGGCCATGTGGTTGTTGTTTGCTTTCTCTTTCTTCCCCATGTGAAGGAAGAGGAAGCTGTTCGTCCCTATTGTGGGACAGCAGCAGGAGGCAAAGCAACAGTAGGGAAACGAGTCCCTCCCCCACCTGATGACACTCTTCAACTGGCTTCCTATATATATATATATATATATATATATATATATTAATGCCATGGCACTGCAAATCCTAGAGAGGTCCAGCATTCTAGTTGATAGACTGACTAGCAATCTTGATTTTCATGTCTCTCCCCTCTACAAGGATTCGCTTTTGCGCCCGGTTAGGCGATTATGCGCATAATCGCTGAAGCGCATTTACACCTAATCCCTCTGCACGAGAGGCGGCGAAGCGCATTAACGGATGACCAAAATGCGCTTTACAAGTAGTTAATGTGCATAAGCGCTTGTTCACATAGTCAAAATGCGCTTTAACGGCCGGAGCAAAATAAAACTCGCGATTTAACGCACATTCGATAATGCGCATAATCGGAGAGATAACGCGCCTCTACGCCCGATTTGCGCTCCGTTCTTGTAGAGGTAAAAATTTTTAAGCGCCTTGAAAGAGCTTTAAACCTCTCTTGTAGAGGCAGCCTCTTTAGATATCCCAAGCTGTTAATTAGTGAGATAAAGGTTTTGATTCATTTCTGGCACTTGAAAAACAAGGGGAAAGTACAAAGTACAAGTCATGCCTCATGTTTCTATTCCTCATGCCTCTCTATATCATCTATTTTTAAACTATCTTCCCTCTGTCCTCAGCTTGCACATCTCATTGGGTTGGTTGGAAAAGTTCTATAACAGGCTATACAGAGAAATGCTGCCAGCGTCCCCCTCCACCCAGTTTCTCCGGACATCCAAAGCCTCTCTTTGTTAATTGTCATCCTGTTGTTTGCATTATTTACAGTAAATGTTCCTGATAATTCATGATAACATCATATCGGCCCTACCTTGCTTGGGGAAAATCCATACTACGAATGTCAGGAATGTTATTGAAACAGCTGAACTAACATGTAGTACATATTAATAAGTATTTCATCAGATCCAATCAGCAATCAGTAACTGCCACATGCCTGTGATCATATGGGTAGTAATTTGAAAGTTTACCCTGAATTTAAAGTATCAGACAATCCATATCAGTCCATCCAAATCCAGCAGCAATCAGACTGACTTTTTCTGTGCCCCTATGTTCCCTCCCTGCACTTTTGTTATTCTCAGGTGGGGAGGGGGAAGAAAAACTGATCTAGGACTTCCTTGTGTTCCCCTCTGAGCTGGGAATCACTATCCAATCAGTTATGCAATTAGCCATTTGTTACTTTATTACAGATGTAGTGCTTCCTAAATTCTGTAGAGTTGCAACTATTTTTATTGCATGTTATCACTCTGTTGGTTGCATTATAATTAATGCCAATTTTGCTCTCTCCAAAAATATGTTATTTCAAATCTGTTGAGGCTTTTTTATTAACTTGTCCCATATCTGATTTATTTTTATATTGTAGTTGCCAGAAGCCATCAAAGTGGTATCTATTTGACTTCTTCTGTCGATTCTGTTAGTATGTGAGTGTGACAAAGCATATGTCTATCATAAGGTAATGCTCTGCAAGGATTCTCCTCAATCCTAATTTGTGTATACTAGAATGGTATATTGGGTGGGATCCAGAATGTTCCTGAAAGTGAAGAGCAAATTTCAACACAGCATGAGGAGCTTCACACAGAACTTAAAACAGGGAAAACATGCACGTACTGAAGTCCTTGGGTGCATGTGCAAGGACCTTTGGATCCCTGTCAGAGTCTGTGCACACTTATTCACAATTCTCATTATTCAGATACCAATAACTAAGGGGCTGTCTATACACACCCAAAGCTCCGTGGTAGCTGCAAAACTGCACTGCGTCAGTTATATGACACAGCCGCAGATACACAGCCACAGTGGAGCTTTTTTCCAATGAAACTCTGAAGAAAAAGAAGTCGGGGACTTACCCCGATTTTTTTCTCTGGAGTGAGGTGAGTATGGCATATCCATGTCTAGCTTCACTCAGGAGTTGTAGCGGTGGAATGGCTGGGCAGATGGTGACCCCAAATTGGTCACCATCTGCCCAGTGAGAGGACAGTGGGCGGGCCCGACACTGGAAACACTGCACTTTAGCTGCAGCATCAGGATTAGTTGCCGCCACCCCACAGCAGCAAAAGCGCAGGGTTTGAGCTCATAGCAGTGGCAATCCACCACTGTACAGGCAGCCCCAAGGAAAATCCAATTGCTGCATTTCTGGGTTTACAAAAGTGTTTTCAGTCCTCATAAGCCAATGCAGAATTTATGGTGAAAGCTTTGACCAAGAGCTTTGTGATTTGCAGTGCAGAAGTTATAGTTAAGTTTGCCAATTTTTTTGACTTCACACTAACAGCTGTTTCGATGTTGCAGAAATAAACTTCTTGCAATGTTAGCTGGATCTAATTAGTTCAGCCCACTATTAATATGCTGGCAGTTTTCTGTAGCTTTTTGTAGCTTCCCATGAAATCTGGGTTTAAAAGAGTCAATTGATTGGACCCTTTGCAACTCACTCTCCCTAAGCTCTTCTCTGTTAGGGCACGATCCAGCCAAATTAAAGCAAGTTGAATTTCCATTGCTTTTAATAGGAGCACTAAACATACACTTAATTGTCCCAGTGAAATCAACAGGACTTCAAAGTCCTTTATTTTAGCTATATAATATCCTTAGTTCTTAAACTGCATCGCTAAACATTTTCTTTACTAGTGGATATTCAAAGCTTTCCCTGAATGCTCTCCCCAGATTTTATTTGTCTATGTCCCAATATATGTAAAGAGAGGAATACAAGGAAGCCCATCAGCTTATCTTTTAGTAAAGATATGCCAACATTCACACTATCTTCAACTATGCAACTTTTATTACAGAAACCCATTGAGTTCGATCCAGATTTAAGTGCATGCAACCGGACTGGTGGAAGAGGACATCCATGCCCCATCCTCGCCATAGCAGCTCCTCTAGGACCCTGAAATTTTCTGAGGTTTGTTAAACTACAGTTTCCCATTACATCTGCACCAGGAAACTGTGCTTTAACCTTGGACTCCAAACCAACTTGATTCTGGTTTGTCATTCTGTTTTATAGTCTGAAATTAAAGCTGCAATGCTAAGCACAATTACATAGAAGTAAACCCCATTGAACTGAATTGGACTTACTTCTGAGTAGAACTAGGATAAACCACAGTTTTCTAGTTCAAATATAAGATGAAACTGTGATTGAACAAGCCCTAGGGCTGTTCAATTGCAATATGAGGGAAGAGTGGGAGGAAAGAGGGAGGAGGAAGTGTGCAGGAACAATGCAAATTCTCAGTCTAGTTAGACTACGAGTATTATGTCTGAATTATCCCTGTATCCTTTTGTTCTTCTTCTCCACATGTATCTATAATGCTGATTATTATGACAGACTGATCAAAAACACACACATGCTCAAAAACACCACCCATACACAGCAAGTATCAAACTGTGATTAATCTTACGTATAATTTTTAAAGTCATTTTTAAAGTCATTCATGTTCTGTTGCAACACTTGGAAAAGATATAACAACTCACTAGATAAAAAAGAGAAGAAATTAACTGCAAATAGCAACAAGGGGTGGGGGATATGTGTGAATCAGTGAAATGATTTTATAGAATGAGTCATCATACAAGTGATTAAAACTACAAATCACCTGATTCTATTTGTAGGTTTTGAGCTGAATATTGTACGCGTTAATAATCTGTGGATCTGAAGAAAGTATGTTAAGAAGAATGCAAACAAGAGCTGAGCTGGAACAAACCAAAAGGCTATCAAGATCAGCATCCTGTTTCCTGCAGCGACCAACCAGATGTCTACATGAAGCCCACAAGAAGATATGAGGGCAATGGCACTCTCCAACTGTGAGGCATGGTACCTCTGATGCTGGAGGTAGTATATAGCCATCATGACCAGTAGCCATTGGTAGCCTCATCTTCCATGTTAGGACAAATCCATTTCAGTGAAAGAACCTACATTGCTCAAGATTCTGAAAACAAACCTGAATCTCTAGGTCTGCACTGCAATCAAGCTTAGATCCATATTGAGTTATATAAGAGCCACCATGTTGGATCAGACCATAGGTTCATCTAGTCCAACATTCTGTTCACACAATGGCCAACCCACAGGTCCCCCCTACAAGATTTTGGTTTGACGCCCAATTGTCCAATTATGCGCATCTACTGACAATCGCTTTTACGCCTAATCCCTATACACGGGAGGCGTTGAAGTGCATTACTGGCTGTATGAAACACGATTTAAAGTTGTTGACATGCTGAGAATCGCATGCAAATGTTGTTGAAAGTAATGTGCTTTGTCCCAGAGGAACTCCCCAAACAGGTTCCCTCCCTTTATTCTCCCCACCTACCAGAATCTCCCGCCTTTGGTTTCCTAGGTTACCTGCCAGGAATGACCTGATTAACATATTCGGCTACCTGTCTCCCCCCATCCTTCGCCCCGATTGCCATTTGAAGTGACCTGCTCAGGAGTAAATGGGAATGTGCCTCGCACACACGCCAAAACAGACAGGGGGATGCTGCTGCATTCCTTCCCCCTCCTCTTCCCAGCAAGCTCAACAATTGTAAAACATACACACGCACAAACTCACACACACACAGAGCTCAGGTCAGGAACCCAGCAAGAAGCGAGGGGACGATATCCGCACATTCTTCCTACCCCCTTTACTTCTCGTGAAACCACCTCCATCTGGCCCCGTGTCTCTATGAACAAAAGGGGAGTTAAAATAAACTTTATTTTTTAAAATGAAACAAAAAAGTGGGAGGCTTTCCCAGCAAAGAGGCAGTTCTATCCATGACATCACGACCACAGCCCGCCCACTCTGATCATTAATGCGCCTCCTCGGAAAGTTGTTTACACGGCACTCTTACTCCCACCGTAAATTATTATTCGATTATTATTCTCCGATTATTCGCGAAGATGCAAATAATCAGAAAGAAAACGTGCCTGGGCCCCTGATTTGCGCTCCGCTCTTATTGAGGTAAATTTGGTAATGTGCCTTGAAAGAGCTTTAAATCGCTCTTGTAGAGGCACCCACAAGCAAGACATGAGTGCAATAGCATCCTTCTGCTCATGTCCCCCAGTAGCTGGTGTACATAGGCATATTGCCTCTGATACTGGTGGTAGCATATAGCAGTCAGGACTAGTAGCTATTAAATAAGTTGATTAATGAGATCACAAAGGTTATAGATAGATGGGCATCCTTAAAGTTGAGTTTGTGGGGGAAAGTTAACACACTAAAGATGTATATCATACCTGAGATTGTTTATGTTATACATGGGATTCTTTTACTTATACCAGGCAAATATTTTCAATAACTCAATGCTTTGTTTTGTATTTTTTTCTGGGGTTCCTCGCCACCACGAATATCTCTGAAACAGATGCAACTTCCCATTAAAGAAGGCAGATTCAGCTATCCAGACCTTTCTTTAAAGTTTTGAGCATATTTGTTGACCTGTACTAAATTTTGGTCTTTTCCAGTTTGATTAGATTTTCCACCCTGGTCAGTTTTGGAATCTTCCTGTCTGGACCCTCTTACTAAACGGATGGCATATTAGAATAGATAAAACCTCTCCTACAATTCCAGCTGTTAGAGAGGTGTGGCATATAATGTCATGTCAATTACAGTTTGATCCATTTTCTCATGCTCAGTTGACTCTATGTAGAAATCCAGATTTAAAAATTGAAAAAAAATGTTTTTGTGGCAGATGGATGAGTTGGTTTTTATCCTGGATCAATTATCGGGTCCTGATGATGAGTTTTTGACATTTTCTGACTTGCATGCCAAATACAATTTACCTGCTAGAGTTGAATGCAATACTTGCAATTGAAACATCTGGTAGAATCTAGGTTCGGTCTGGCCGCTTTTATAGCTTCAGAGCTTCCATTGTCATTGCAAACACTTATGGAGGCTGATTAGACGTATTGATCCACGATCCCTGTATATGAATACTTATTATCAGTAAACAAATATGAGATTCAGGGTCTAAGACAGGAATAGAATAGAGAATGGATCGCCCCAGTCACACCAGAAATCTACCTTCTCATGAAGTTAGAACTACAAATAAACTTGGGAGAAATGAGGGCATGCATGTAGGGAGGAATATAGCGAGAGTCATAGACAGTGGCTCAATTCGGACAACACAATAGTCAATGGTGGGGTAATAATCAACTCTACAGTTGTTCATCTAGGGGGTACTCCCCACACAACATGGTAATAAATAATCAACTGTGGTGTGGATTAGGATCAGCGCTGAGTTGACTATGGCAGCATTCAGATGACACGATAGTCAAAACAACTGACGATTGTTTCCCCCACACCAGTTGTTTATTGTGTCGTCCGAATTGAGCCAGTGTCTTGTTGGTCAGGAACTAGAATGTTTTCTGGCTTTGTACTTTTGAAAGCTAGAAAGCTTTGCAAATGTAGTGTTGCTAGTTTGCCATTGTTCCAGACAAGCACGGATCTTAAATCACAAACAACATGAGGTGAGATGGATGAATTCCAAGAAGATCCTTTTTACTTCCCCCCCCCCTTTTTTTTTTTTGGTGTGGGAAGGAAATAAGGAACCAGACAGAGGATTAACTGAATCAAAGACTTACAGCAAATCACACAAACATTGGATCTGTCATAGATTAACTTTTTAGACTGCCATGTATATCACTAGTGTGCAGAGGCTTATCGCATAACACATCTATGAAATAGAATTCCAAAAACAATGTCAAAAGTTATTTGCTTGATAGACACAAAGAAAATCTGTGTTTTTCACTATCATGGTTAAAATCAATATAATAAAGATTTTTTTTATTTTATTTTTAATCAGTTAAGAATTCCATCTTCTGCACCCTCTCAGTTTTGCAACATAACAAATCCTGTGTTAATGACATGCAGCACAGACCTATACGCATTTCACCAGAGTCAGGAGTGAGTCCCATTGTGTTCAATAGGGCTTATTCTCTAGTAGGTGTCTACACAGTTGCAGCTTAAATATATGTAGATGTTGATTTTCTGATTGTAGGCTTGGAAGATGGTTGTCAAAGTCTTCAAGGCTACCTCTGTCCTGTTTCCAAAGGCCTGGTCACATGGTTATAACAGTGGCCATTTGATTTACCTCCTAGGCCTATGCTGATGCTGGATCTGGGGCTGTTGTCAAAAGGAGCTGTACCTCTAGGCAGCAGAGACCCCCTCTACAAGAATTCAGTTTGACGCCTGGTTGTCCGATTATGCGCATCTTCTCCCAATCGCTTTTACGCCAAATCCCTATACATGGGAGGCAGTAAAGCGCATTACCAGTTGTATGAAACGCGCTTTAAAGTGTTTAAATGCGGAGAATCGCTTGTTTACATGGTCTTAAGGCACTTCAACTGCCGCTGTAAATTAAAACTCACTATTTAACGCACATTCGATAATGCGCATAATCGGACAGAAAAAGGCGCCTCGACCCCCGATTTGCGCTCCGCTCTTGTAGAGGTCAAATTTTTAATGTGCCTTGAAAGAGCTTTAAATCACTCTTGTAGAGGCACCAAGAGAAAAACATTCAGGCACATGTATAGTGAAACAGAGGAAGATTCTGCTTATTACTGAATGACCTTTATTTGGATTTCGGAGACCTTGCTCAGCCTCACTGAGGCAAGCCACTTTCAGCTTTAGTTCCCTGTCTGGAAAGGGTGAGTGTTAGTGACCTACTTCATAAGGTTTAGGATCCTAACAATGCAAACCTATGCATGTTGAATTAGAAGTAACTGTGTTCAATGGGGCTCACTTCTTACAAAGTGTGTTTTTAGGATTGCAGCCTAAAACGCTTCGCACAGTAAAGGCCCAACGTTCTCCTCTGCTGTGTGGGATTAGACCCTTGGCTCCCGTTGGCTGTGCAAAAGGAACCCTGTTACTTTTGCTTCAGCACTGGTAGCTCGTTTTGCTTTCTATTCCACTGAAGTGATGCTAGACATTTTAACTCCTGCTTCATCACAGGTGGAAGTCGAAGGATGCCCTCACAGGGTGCAGGAGCACAACATAAAGGGCCCTTTAAAGGTAAAGAAGGGTCCTATCCTGAAAAACAAAAATAGGCCCTCACGGTGACAATGCTTTGCACTAGGGATGTGCACGGCCGAAATTATCATATTGTATCGTTATCGGAAATTCCAACATAAAAAAATTTCGGGTCCGATCATATCGGGGGGTAGCCGGATTTGATCGGATCCGAAATCCGATAAATATGGGAAGTTCTGATACAATAACAGTGTTTTTCCCCATAGGTTTGTGGGGGGGGGGGGAAAGCTTTCCCCCAATGCAAGTCTATGGGGAAAAACACTGGGCCGGCACTCCCTCCCCCCACTTGCGTTCCCTCCCCCCACTCACACTCCTCACCCGTCGTCACTGTCACCGCCGCTCCCCCACCCCGTACTACTGCTAAACTGGCTTTCTAGCCTGTTTGTCAGTACAAAGAAGCGCCGAGTGATGTCGTCATCACTCGGCGCGGCTCTGTACTGACAAACAGGCCTGTTTAGCAGTACTATGGGGCGGGGGCGGCGGGGAAGGCCCAGCTAAGGAGTGCGATGGGGGAAGGGAGGGGTCCCCCTTACCTGGGCCTTCCCCGCTGCTGTCTGCTGCCATCCGCTGCTAAGAACTACTGAGAACTAGGCTTTGTGGCCTAGTTCTCAGTATAGCGACAACGCGCCGGGTGACGCCCGGTGTGCCCTCGCTCTACTGAGAACTAAGCCGCAAAGCCTAGTTCTCAGTAGTTCCTAGTAGCAGTCGGTAGCAGACGGCAGCGGACAAGGCCCAGGTAAGAAGAACAAGAGGGGAGGGGTCCCCCTTACCTGGGCCATGTCCGCTGCCGTCCGCTGCCATCCCTCTTCATCACAACAGTTAAAGTTGCAGGGGCCCTGCCTTCTTTTGTATATGGTCACTCTAGTATAGCTCCTGCAGCTTTAACTGTTGTGATGAAGAGGGAATTTCACCAGAAGCTAATTGCATACAAATAACCCTGGCTGAAATTCCCTTTTCTCTACAACTGCTAAAGTTACATGAGCCCTGTCCTCCTTTTCATATGGTCAGCCTAACTAAGATGTAAGATATTTAAGATGAAGTTGCTTTGACTTAAATATGTTAGAAAATCTGTGCTGACTCATAGCAGAGTTGCTTTATATAGTGAAAATGTGGCAACACAGCATTTAGTATTCGAGGCAATAAGTGCAATCTAAAGCTATTTTAGAAGAAGCTCAAATCCACTTACTTTATTAGTGCTTCTATCTTTAGAGAAGCCTATCTAAAACTGTTTAACTACAATCACCCCCTAATGTTGGGTGGTACCCTTTCATTACCCTTCCTATAATAATGTAACACACTTTTAAAATTTATTTTTATGTTATGGGCCTCTGAATCTGGATATGGCTTAGGTCCTCAGCATCTCTTAATCCAACCCTGGATGCAAGTGGAAGATGCTGTTGTCTGGAATACACCCTAAAATTCTGTGAATAAGGCAGGGCAATGGTGCAATAAAAGCTTCATCTGGAAGCAACCTAGATCTTGAATCAAGATGTCCATTACAATTGCAGAATGCATGATTCATAAAAGAGCAAATCCCAGTATAAAGTTGCATTTTTCAACTGCATTGTATTGAACTTTACCTGTATGCATCAGAATCCCAGTCACACCTTAATTTACTGCCCTGTATTTGTCTTGTCTGATTCTAATTTCTCTTCAAGACCAGACATATGTCAAGATATCTTAAGTACACAGGGCTCCAATGTGTGCCCCAAGTTCCTCACAGTCCCTAAATTACGATTTTGCTTCCTGTGCCATGACCTCAGATCTTTGACCCACAACTGCAGCATATTTTCTGTGACTAACAGCTATAATTCCCTAATTATCATGGTGTGTCCTCCTGCTGTGCTGTACATTTTGTTACCAAGGATGCAAACCCATTTTTCCTTAGCTTAATACGCAGTTTTAGCTTCTTAAAATGAACCATTTTATTCATCTGAACACTTAGTTTCAGGATCCTCCACTTTCTAATGCAATTTTTTTTTTTTACTTATGAGCAGACTCAATCACTTCATTGGGAAAATTGTAATTTCATCATTTATAATTACATTTTGGAGAAATAAATATATATGTGTGTGTGTGTGTGTGTGTGTGTGTGTGTAGTCTTTTACTTTTCACAGGTTTTGTTCAAAATTATCCATGGCCCCTTATATAATCAGGGAAATTTCACACACCAGAATTCCCACAGATTTTTTTTAATGGACACACTAAATAGTAAGTAACACATTTGTCTGTTTTCCAAAAATTGCATATTTGAGCTGTGGGCCTTTACCTGACATGGTGATACTGATGAAAATATATATGCTCAGACTGACACTGAACCTAAAGTACATGAATGGTCCCTTCCTAAAATAAAGTCACATTGCCAGGGGGCACACAATCCACTGTATTCTCTCCTACTCTAGACCCACTGATATGGTGGATTGGAGGACTGAGCACTCGGGCTGAATTTATATAGGAAAGTGGCGGAAAGTGGCACTAGCTTGTTATTGACTAGCAACTTTTCTACACAAGTTGTTAATCCCCTTATATACTTTTGATTTTATTGCAGAACTGAGATCTGTGCACTACACAGTGTTTCTATGTTTCTGCTACATTACCTGTAGGTGGCACTGTGGTATAGTAGAATAGTGCAATTACACAAGTGGGACAAGAATTTTATTTCACTTTTATAAATAATACCAAGTTTTCCCTGCTCTAAAGAAACTCGGTAGAGATGCTGTTTAAAAACAGAAGTGAAACTGGAGGATCACAATGTTGTTTAAAGAACCCATAAATAACTGTGACTAGAGAATGATGAGCACACAATAATTGCCTCATGTAGAAGAGCTCTAAAACAACTGTGAGCAACACATGGGTTACAGCTCTTTTTTATAGGCACTGCTACCCCTAAATTGCTACTGGTGTGAGGAAAGTGGTGCCTTTTGCTTTAAAACAAGACTTGTGGAAGTGTGTGCCTTGTTTTAATAAATATAGTGCTCCCTTGGGGCTTCAGGGAGCATGATTATGCATTAAAATGTGTGCCTTGTTTTAAAGTGAAAATGGTGCAGCATGTGGTGGGTTCCAGGGAAGAGAAATTGGTCTCCAGACCCTCTGAAGTTGCCCACGAGAACAACATTTTAAGATTAGCTTAATCTAGTCTATTTGAAATGTACTAACAAATACACTTGAATTAATATCATATTCTTCTACACCTAAGATTGCATTTTTCTTCTTCCCTTCTCCCTCTTCCAACTAGCTTAAAATAAATTAACACATTAATCATGCCACCCCATTTATAACCTGTTTTTATGCTTTTTATGGTTTTACATTTTATGGTGTTAAATTTTGTATATCAGTGGGGGTTTTTTAATGTTCAACGTTTTTAATTTTTGTAAACTGCCCAGAGAGCTTCGGCTATGGGGCAGTATATAAATGGAATAAATAATAATAAATAATAATTTTGCCTCTCCTTGAATTGTTTTTATTGGAGTTGGAAGTGTTTTTAATGTTGTGTTTTAATGTGTTTTTAATATTGTATTTTAACTGTGATGTTAATATTTATTGTGAACCGCTAGAGGGATTTTATTATATTCAGTGGTATACAAGTATCACAATTAAATAAATAAATAAATAAATAAATAAATGCATATTATTATCAAAAAACCACTGCAATGAATATAATGAATGCCTATGCTAAAAGGTCTACACTAGCTCCCGGTTTATTTCTGGGCACAATTCAAACAGTGGAGACGGGTGACTCCAGTGTCAGTGGCACAGTGAATCCGCTCTGGGTTTCAGTCAAAACCAGTCAGAACCTGAAAGGAGCTATCCAAGGTGTGGAAGCCGAACCAAATCCACCACCCCACTGACACGGGAGCCACCAGCCTCCACTGAATTCAAACTGCCAATTTGACGCATAAAGCCCTAACCAAGGTATCTGAAGGACCAGCTTCTCCCACGCGAGCTGATCCTCGCACTTAGTTTGTGTTATTAAGCATTCTTTGCAGGTGATTTCATGAGCTGAAAACACAACACTGTGGATACAGTTGGTGATGTTCAAAGGGAAGTTTCAAGGTCATTGGATGGATACTTCACAGTGCTTGGCACCGTCTAAGAATAATCACTTTTCCAGATGGAAGAGAGAGTGATTCTGCACTCTATAGGATTAAGATCAACTATAAAGTGACTGATAACAGTAACTAATCATAATCAAGACATGTCACAGGAATATTGTGGGAACTACAACAATATTATTAAAGGTTAGGAACATGTACAGCCATAAAAGAAAGAGTTCGCATTCCCACACAGAGAAACCTGTCTACTTACATGTCTACTCAAAGTAAGCTGGGCAAGTCGCTGCATGTCTACTCAGAAGTAAGCAGGACTGAATCACTCACTGGCTCAGTTCGGATGACACATTAGGCAACAGAGGAGGGGGGGAACAATCATCAGTTGTGTTGCTTATTGTGTCGTCCGGAGGGCAGCACACAACGCACACACAACTGACAGTACGTTAATCAGGCACTTTAAACAACAGAGCGAAACAACGGGCTTGCACGTTGTTTAGCCTGAAGCCCCGTTGTTTAAAGTGTTGTCCGAATTCAGCCCCCCCTCTCTCCGTGGACTATTCCGTTTCGGAATAGAGTTCTGCTGCCTAGAGCAGCCAAAAAACCCCAGCCGCTCTATGCAGCTGGCCGAACTCATGATGCATGCTGGGATACGGCTGGGGAACACACGGAGGAGAGGCTACAACCAAAATGGCCACCACAAGTTCCTTGCAGTCGGGGTGTTTGCCGGTTCGGAGCAGTGGCGGTTGCAGTGTGTCGTCTGTGGAGCTCCTCCTGCTTAACGCACGGTCAGTACATTATTTACCCCTCCGTTGCTTAATATGTCGTCTGAACTGAGCCACTATCTTCATGCCCTGGCCCCATTGCCAGCAAGGAAAAGCTCATATCTCCTGTCAGCAGCTGATTGGAGAGAAGAGTTTTTCCCTACTGAGTGCTGAGAGACAGGACCTTTTTCAATGTTCAGCATGGAATTTACCCCATGAGTAAAATATGTGTCATGCATCTATTGCACTTGCTGTAAACAATAACATACAGTAGACATAGTTTGCAATGTTTTGCCTGCACTATTCATATACGAATGTGGTTGTGTTTAACGAGACCATCGTTTTTTAAAAAACCAAAATGAAAAGGCTTTATTTTAACTCTATTTTATTTAATGGGTTTATACCTTCCTTTCACAGAAAATTAAAACAAAGGTGGCTCTTTGCTGTTGCTTTTGCTTAATTTTATCCCATGTTCATTTGTGTGCATCACAATGCACAGAGCAGTATTTCTGATTGTCTTTTGGAAAGTATTCTTATCCCTAAATAGTTGAATATACATGAAATGTTTTAAAATCCAAGCATCTGGGGGCCTGTTTTGGTCTTCATGAACTGGACTGCATAGAAACACAAACCAAACCAAAACAAAAAATGCTTGAAAGGGCTTGTCTGGCTGGCATCCAACAAGATGTAAGCCATCAGTTCCATTCACCACTTTTGTTGGATCTGTCTGTGTAGATAAATCCAACAGGTGCCCAGGAAAATGTGAATCTCCATAGGAGAGACATTATTGCTAGGATGATGAATAGGACAATAAAAATCCTTCATCCTTACTATTGTTATTGAGATAGAAATTTAATCATGTGGTCACATCCCCGCCCCCTAAATTAAACTTAGGTGAGGGGACCAAAAAGCTCTGGAAGTGTTATAAAAACAGCTGCATGGAGAGAGGGAAAGTCCATCATGACATGCCATCTTAAACAGATGCTGATCTGAAATGAAAAACCCATACTGAAGGCTATGAGAGCAGAGAGTAGAAATTAGTTTTTAGGGTGACCATATGGAAAGGAGGACAGGGCTCCTGTATCTTTAAGAGTTGCATAGAAAGGGAATTTCAGCAGGTGTCATTTGTATGCATGCAGCACCTGATGAAATTCCCTTTTCCTCACAAACAGTTAGAACTGCAGGAGCTATACTAGAGTGACCAGATACAAAAGAGACCGGGGTCCTGCAGCTTTAACTATTGTAATGAAGAGGGAATTTCACCAGGTGCTGCATGCATACAAATGACACCTGCTGAAATTTTCTTTTCTATGCAACTCCTAAAGTTACAGGAGCCCTGTCCTCCTTTTCATGTGGTCACCTTAGTGTGTGAGGGCTCCATAGCACATTCTCAGCAGCCTTCCTATAAAGTAGCACAATTCCCTACAACTCCCTGAATTCTCTGGGAGGAACATCGGACACACTTTTTATTCTTTTCTTTTTTGTCATCGTCAGAAAATATATTTTATGTTAGACAAGTCTCTGAATCAATCAAACTTACCTTGCTGAGGAAGGGAACTGAGAGGATTTTGCATCCTACAGATCCATGGCCTCTCTCCTCTACCCTTATTGGCTCACCCCCATACACCCATTTCCTCACCCCTACCTGAAGATGCAACACCACCTTCAAGAGAACTTTCCACCATGGCTGGGAATGTGTGTGTGTGTGTGTAGATCCACAATCTTCCAAGATCAGAGCTCTGCCTCCAGCCTCTGAAGAAAAGATCTGTAGCATCTTATGCCTCCTCAAGCATTTGGGGATATAGGATTGTTGTCTTACTATGTTATATCATCACAATGTCCTTCCTCTCTGATCAAGCTCCCTCAAAAGTGTTTATTTAGAAGAAAGCCCTATTTAGCAAAGGTACAGGCCAATATTAATTAAAAGCTTCCTGCTTGCTTTTTCTGCCCCTTTTATTTCTTTCCTTGAGTGCAGCCACAAGATTTCTGATGAATTACCCTTTGAATTATCTCTCTTATAGCCCCTGTTCTAGCAAATTAAATACTATTTTCCTCTTTCCCTTCATTTTTATCTATATATAAGGCTATATAACTGAATAGAAAACCTTACGATGAAATGCATCAGTAATTAAAAGAGTAGACAGTAGATGAAGCTTTAAACCACCATGACCCCCTGTAGATGGATTCCGTTTGACGCCAGGTTAGCCGATTATGCGCATAATCGCTGAAGCGCTTTATCATAAATGCTTGTATGCAGGAGGTAATTGAGCGCACAACTGGTGGCCTTACCGGTTGTTTGAAATGCACTTTACAAGTAGTTAATGCGGAGAATCGCTTGTTCACATAGTCAAAATGCGCTTTAACGGCCGGAGCAAAATAAAACTGGCTATTTAACGCGCATTCGATAATGTGCATAATTGGAGAGATAAAGCGCCTCAACTCCCGATTTACGTTCCGCTCTTGTAGAGGTAAAATTTTTAATGAGACTTCAAAGAGCTTTAAACGTCTCTTGTAGAGGCAGCCCACTTTATTGCTGCTTCTGCTTTTGAATACATAACCTCCACATAACCTCTAGGTGATGCTATGGTATAGTGCAATTGCACAACTACACTAACATTCCATTTCACCATTCCCCAAAATGCCGGATTTTCTGCAATCAGCACCCCCTTGCTGTGAAAATGCTTTGAAAGCACAGGAGAGACCCTGGAAGAGGATGACGTCCGCTAAAGCCCGCTTTCTGCCGCTCTCGCCGCTCTCCTCTCTGATCCTTTCTGTTAACGTACTCACCTCAGTTGTTTAACCCACGCACCTCTCCAGATGACACGTTAGTCAATTGACTATTTTTTAAACAACTTGCAAGTGAGTTGTTTATCTCCGTTGTTTAAATCTCCCGCTTAACCAACTGTGGGTTGTTTGCCTCCCTCCAGACGACACATTAAACAACTCAACTGACAGTTGTTTAATTAAACAACTCAACTGACAGTTGTTTAATTAAACAACCATTGCTTAACGTGTCATCTGAATTGAGCCAGTGTTAATTGTGAATTGTCTAGTCCTTGTGAATTGTCTAGTCCTTGCGGTTAACAAAATTAATTCCTCTTCCTTTGTAATGCCTGTGGACATCTGTGCCATAACTGGCTAGAGGGTGCAGGAATTTCCATTGGGTCCTACTCATGGCCCCTGACTGTGGCTGGCCATATGCTGACAAAAATAAAATAAAAATAAAATGCGCTTTCAGCAACCTCCTCCTATTCCTCCGATTGGCTGTGTTGAGCAATGCAACAGCCATGGCCCATTTTAAAAGCTGGGAGTAAGAAGCTACACAGATGCATTCCACCTCAGAAGCAATGCAACATTGCAAGCTGCCTTGTAGCTGATGGAGGGGAGAGTAGCTGAAGGAGGGCAAGGGCCTCTTTGACATAACTTCTAGCTAGCTAGCTCCATCCATCCCAGTCAACTGCAGGGCAAGCAAACAAAGCTCAGGCATAGCAGGAAGCTGACAACCGGGCAAAAGCTGGCAAAACCCAACCATTGCAACCCACAAAAATGCAGTTTTGACCTCCCCTTCCACTCCTCCCTCCTCCTTCTTCCAGCAGCAGGAATAAGGATAGCTGGGGATACATCTTCAGCCCAGCCACAGCCATGGCTGGGAGTGGGAGGAGGAGATGTGAAATTGGGGGGTTGGGGGTGGGCAAATGGGTATTGTTTTCCCTTCAAACATACAAACCAGATCTGGTACACATACTGATTGTTACATTTTTTAAATGAAAAGAAATTGACACAATCAATCCCACAAAAGTTGGTCCCTGTTTGTCCATTTGGCTTTGTACAAAAAGAGTGGCTAGTGAATGGCACTAAAGCCAGAAGGCAGGGGCTACAGGAAGGCGGGGTCACCAACCCTGTCATCATCTACTCCCACAAACAGGTTTGGCAATAACGGACTCTCTTTATAGAAATACATTTGCAATAACAGATCCCCACCTAAGTATGTACTGGGACTACTGACAATGAAAGGAATTAATGATATTCGAAGAAGAAGAAGAAGAAGAAGAAGAAGAAGAAGAAGAAGAAGAAGAAGGTGGTTTGCAATGTACTCGGAATACCAATAATTGTTTGCTGATTATAATTTTTGTGAATACAAGCCTCAGCAAAACGTACCAAACGACAGGCATGTACACACACATTCTTCTGCATTCGGGCTCTCTTTGTAGGGCTATCATTAGCAACAATCTGGAGGATGGAACTCATGACTAGTAAAGCTGAGATATGAATGTTGTGTTGACTGGAGTCAGGTTTCATACGGATATTTTTACTCTTCTCAGTAGATGGGCATTTGCTGCTCTCTTAAAAGAGCACATAATTTATCAAAGGCTAGAACCCCCTGGCTTACTTGAAAGGTAAAGGGAAGGGGTTAGGTCTCAGGAATTATGAATCTCAAGCTGACAAAAAATAAATAATAATCAAAGAGAACAATGTGTACAATTCCTCAGTCTTATGTCTCACTGTGATAAGGCACTGTGACCAATTGTCTCTCCTGTGAGTTATATGTGAAAGCCAGTTTCTAGGATTCCCTCACACTTTAAGCCCTCCTCAGTTGTTGAAAAAGCATGTTGGGCCTACACACAAGGAGGGGGAGCGGGGGGTGCATGCTAGATCCCCTCCCCACACTTACTGTTACACTGACCTCCATGTATAGAGGCCAGCCAACTGTCTGCAGCAGAGAGCCTCCTCCATCCACGGAGGAATCCCCTGAAATTTAGAACATAGATTTTCCAGGGTTCGAAATCATGCAGAGATTTTCCAAAGAAGGAGGAGGTTCTCCACTTTAGATAGTTGCTCTCTGCAAATGTAGCATGGCAAGAATGGCAATGGAGGGAGCCGATGAAAAAGGCCCTGGTGCAACCAATAAGCGGAATCCAGGGTGGAGTGATGCAAATGAAGGGGTGGGGCTATGCAGATACTGGACTCAGTTCTCAATGGCTCCCACTGAGTTCTGTGGGTCAAAGTAAACAGTCTGAAATTTGGGACAGAATTGAAAGGGGACATGGCCTGTTCCCCTCTTCAGATACTATGGGTTGCATCCAATGGTGGTTTTGCCATAGCAGAAAGTGCTTTTACTCATGCATGTCAGGACACATAATTTTTTCACCACTCCTCCATTCCCAGCGCAGCCTTCCATACTGTTCTGGAGGGTGTCCCCTCCAACCCTCTGGAGGAGCTTTTGGGTGTTGGTTGGAAGAATGGGAGGCAAAAAGGGGGATCGGTGAAAATTGGGTGCTCTGATTTGCACTAGAAGTGCTTTCGGATAAGGCCAAGCCATCATTAGATACAATTCTCTGTTAACTAATAATGCCAGCAGCTCCTTTATTTTTCCGAAATGAGTGGCTACCATTAGGGATAAAAGCAAAACACTGCCTGTGGTGGTGGTGATGATGGTGACGGTGGTGGAACCTAGGACGTTGCCTTCTACTAAATCAGATCATTGTTCCATCTAGCCCAGTGCTGTTGACACTGACTGGCAGCAATGGATCTCCAGGGTTTCAGGCAGGATATTTTCCAACCCTACTTCCATTGAACCTGTAACCTCCTGTACGCAAAACATGCGTTGTACCACTGAATTACAGCCCTCCCTGAAAGTTGCCCATCACCTCTGGAACTGATTGGCCTGGCTTTTACCAATAGGAAAAGATGATTTTATTCTTTCTGGCTTTAAAAGATAATTTTAGTGTTAAATCCTGTAGAATTACCACCAGAGAGATGGAAGACTCCAATGTCAGAACTCTCTATCCATCCTAAGACCTGCTGACAACGACAAGAGCTGTGCAGGGCAGGAGGAATGGCAGAGGCTTTGACAGCCTCCTCCTCCTCCTCCTTTGCAATAATTTTTGCTAAATGGGCTTCGAAGCCCATCTAGCCACTGTGTGCACCGCCAGGGCCAGGGTATGTGAGGCCTTTCAATCCAGCAAATCCTGGGCCTGTCCCCTTCCCTCCCTCCTCACCAGCACACACTCCTCCCTCAGGTGAGGGCTGAGCAGGGAGGGAGTTCCATGACTGAATCTCTGCTTCTGAGGTCAGAGCTCTGTCTCCAGCCTCAGAGGAGGGGATCCACAGCATCGTATGGTGCCCCAGGCGCTGTCTAGGAGTCCAAGCTTTTCTCTGTTAATGTTGTTGTGTATTTATAGCATGCTGTTACTTATCATTATTTTTGAATTTTCTCTGTTTTTTGTAAACTGCCCTGAAAGCTTTTCAACAAACTCCTCTGCCTCCATTCTGGCGTGCCTTTCACTAGCCTGCTATGATGGCTGGAACTGGCTGTTCTCTGGGTCTCTTTTTGGCTTTTAGCCCAATCTTTCTTTCTCCTTTGGCTTGGTGAGCAATAACCACCGTTCATGATGGGAGATGTGAATGGCAAGAATCCAGGGAGAGGATCAGTGTTGCTCCAGACCTCATGCTGGCACCTCTTTGGGGACATTGTTTCTAAATGTCTCATAAGGCTAAGCAGAGATCAACCGACACGTACTGCCTGACATGCCAGCATTCAGATGAGCAAGCAACACAATCGGGAGCTCTGGCTGATGTGCTGCAGTCTGAAGAAGAGTGCCCATATCCAAGAGAGTCAAACATTCCTGAGAAGGTGTGTTGCAAGTTGGAGGACAAGAGAGCTCATGGGATAATAACACAGTGAGGGTAATATATCAGGACTCAGATGGAACAAAGGCACAGAAAATATCTGCTCCAAGGAGCTCCCCACATAGTTTGTCTGATTTGAATCACACCAGTCCAAAACCCTCTTGTGTTGGTTGTTTGCATTGCAACTGCATTGTAGAAATAGTCTGAATGGCATCAGTAGCCACATCATACCAAACAGTTTCTCCACCTGACATGGTGCCTTATGGTTCTATTTTCAATGGCTATTCAAGCTCTTGCTTAAAGGATTAATCAAGCCTCTGTTCCTCCCCCAGGAAGCTCTAGTTGAAATAATTGAATTGCCACTGGGATGCTGCATCTTCTGCTTCCCAGAAAAAAATGTCATGGCAAAAGGGGAGATGAACCTGGCTGCTCCATTGGCCACTGAACACTCCATTGGTACTGTTCTAGTGCTTGTTTTCCTCTTCCCTCACCATCCCCTTTTCCTTTTATGTCATGTTTAGTAGACTTTGAGCTTACAGAGAGGAACTGTCTCATCTGAAAAAGTTTTAGATGGCTTATAAGCACATACTACTCCTACTCCTACTACTACTACACATCTAGAGTGCACCAGGTTGAGGACTGCTAGTATAAATTGTCTCCATGAAATTTCTTTGCCCTACCACCCAATAGAAATAGTACTCCCTCTTTCCTTTAAGCGTCATCTTGAAAACTGGCTGCAACAGCAAACAGCTCTCTAGAATAAGGCGTTTGCTACTACAGAATCACACAGCATTACATTAGGTCAGAATTGCAAGAACGTTGGTTTTGCAGGACATCAGAGCAAAAGAATGGAATTAGGGTTCCATCCTACATGTAAGTGACTGAGCTTGCATAGAAGGGTGTTCTCCTGACAGGTGCATTTCTGCTACTACATAGCAACTCCATTAAATATTTGGTCAGTCCTATTCAGTGTTCTTCTTCCATGTCCTCAGGCTATGCTGGGCTTCTAGCCCACTGAAAGCAACACATTTACATAGTGCAATAATTTACTTACTACTGAAGATTTATTTAGCACCAGCCATGTGCCATCCCAAAACGATTTTCCTATTGCACCGTGTACTTATGCAGAAGTCGTTTCTGCCACTGCTGAAATGCGGCCACTGCGAAGGACACCATCTGTTGTTTGACAGAATCAGTGCAGTGAAGAAAACAATTATGTTGCTCTTATTGGGGAAGTGCCATAGCCAGAGCACCTGTGTTGCATGCAAAAGGTTCCAGGTTCAATCCCTGGCATCTCCAGGTAGAGAAAGATGAATCTGTCTGATTTGCTTTTTCTCCACATTTGAACATTTTAAATCTCAAATTCTTTCCACTCTGGACATGAATAAATTTGTGACTTTTTATAAATCCTTATCAAAAACAAATTGAAATGAAATTCTCCCTCATCTACATAAATGAAGTGCAGCTAGTCCCAGAGGGAGAGGATCATGTTGTACCTGCCTGCCATATAGCAAAAATGAGAGGACAGTCAGCATAAAGAAAGGGCAACCCTAAATCAACATCACAAACATGGTTGAATACACAGGGATTGAATGCCAGACTTTTAAGAGCTCAGTACTTAAAGCCCTGGGCTGGATACGAAGAATCAGTCAGGGAACCAGGAAATATCCCATGCCCACCCCCCTGCCCCAGTACTCCCTGTGCGTCATGCAAACCCACAGGGAGCAGCCAGGGTCCATCCCAGGCATTTCGCCTGGTGTGGAAAGGGCCAGTGTCGACAATCCTGGGCTAGAAGGACAAATGGTCTAACTTAGTATAAGGCAGCTTTCTGGGTTCCTTAAAACATGACATCAGGGCCAGCACCAGGTTTGAGGGGACTATTGTCATGGGTCTCTCTAGTGGGTCCCCATGTCAGTGCCTGTGCCCCCCATTGCAGCGGGTGGCCCTTCCTCCTCCTATTTATTTTCTGTTGGTGGGTAGGTGGGTTGGCTGGCTGGCTTACTAAGAGGAGGAGGAGTGGCAGAAGTAGTCATGAGGGACTAGGGCAGAGGCATCAGCAATGCAGTCCCACAGCAGCTGGCTGTTGATGCAGCTTACAAATGCTAGCCCAGCTCAGAATGTTGGTAGTGGATTGACTTTCCTTATAAAGAAGTTAGATGTGAGTTCAGGCCCAGATGAAACAAACATTCATAGAACACTGCCCATTTCTGCCTTAGAGATGACACCTTTTATTCATACATGACATACTCAGTGAAAAGTTAATTTCATGTTTTTCAAGGGTGAGGGCAATGCTTACTTCTCCGTTCACTACTAACTTGATTTTTCTATGCATCTTCATATTTCTCTGAACAATTGTCCAACAAATGGAAACCCATATAAATTCCCATCGTACAACTGAAAATTGGACACCTGGGAAATGATCAAGTGACTGATCATTACAGCCAGGCATACACCAGCTTAGCAAACGGACAGATGATCCACATTTTGGCACATATACACTCAGGGGTATGTGAATGTCTCTTCATTTCTAGCCCTGATAGGTATAAAAAATGGAATTAGCAAGGTAAAATAGAAAGGCAGAGCAGCTAATGTTGCTGTCATTGGCATTCTCATTGTCATTCTCATTGTTGCATTTCAATAGAACTGCATACAATCTTTTGGGTCTTCATTCCCCATGTAAAATAGTTGTTGTGCTGTGCTGTCCTGAATCAAACCAAACATAATTTTAAATATATGCATAGATTTGGCAGCAAGCAAGTCCTGTTTCTCAAAACAGCTCTCCCAAATGTTTCATGGAGGTCTAAATAACATAAGTGTCACAGACTAAAATATGGCATTCCTGAGCACATTGACCACTTTACCCTATAACTGTTCATTGATGTGAAAAATAAAACTTTATGGTGGGACCACACTAAACCCAGGTGGCCGAATAACCGCCATGGGCAGACGTTGCCATTAGTTTTCCCGACACATTGCTTTAATGTACTCTCACTTCACATGTCCACCTTGGACTTGCAGTGGGAAACATGGCAGGACCATTAAGGCTGAAATGATACCAGGGAGGAAAATGACATAACCAGATGCAGAAGGCACAGCGTGATGGTGCTTTTAGTGCATTTATTTATAGGCACTGAAGAACTGTTAAAGGGTAGGAAAAGTATTTTGTAACCAGAGTATATCTTAAGAATGTATGTTAATAATTCCATTCATTTTTCCATAAGCGAAATTTAGTGGGAAAATAGCAGTCTTACATTCATATAATTTTGTGCTAGATTTTTTTAAAAAAATTACCCTTCCTTTCAACACAAGCAACAATAGTTAAACCATCATACTGTATCTCAATGTGAGCATAGTTAAAACATAATGCACTGCCAATAAAAGCAACAAAACAAAAGGAATGAGTAAGACCACACAGCAGTCAGAAAAATCAAATAAAAGTACATCAAAAGAAAATTAAGGGGAGACATGTAATAGAGGTCTTCAAATATCTGAAAGGCTGTCATGCAGAAGATGGAGCATGCTTTGTTCTCCTTTGCTCCAGAAGTTAGGATTAGAGAACTTGGTGGAAATGGCAGAACATAGTATGCGGCCACCACTAAAAAAGCTATTTCTGCAGTGGCTACAAGCTTAATATAGAAACACCTAATTTCTTTTAACAAGTTCAAATCTCCAGGGCCCGACCAACTGCATCCTAGAGTAATAAAGGAGCTGGCAGAAGAACTCTCAGAACCACTGTCTATTACCTTTGTGAAATCATGAAAGACGGGTGAAGTGCCGGACAACTGGAGGAGAGCTAATGTTTCCCCTATCTTCAAAAAGAGCAAAAAGGAGGAACCTGGGAACTACAGACCAGTCAGTCTGACATCCATCCCTGGAAAATTTTTGGAGCAGATTATAATGAAGTCAATCTGTAAACACTTTGAAAACTATGCCGTGATGATGAGAAGCCAGCATGGATTTGTCAAGAACAAATCCTGTCAGACTAATCTGATCTCATTTTTTGATCTGGTAACCTGCCTTGTGGACTGTTGAAATGCTGTGGATATAGTATACCTTGACTTCAGCAAAGCTTTTGACAAAGTGCCCCATGACATTCTGATTAACAAACTAGTGAAAAGTGGGCTAGATGGAACAAGTATTAGGTGGATCCACAGTTGGCTACAGAATCGGACTCACAATGTGCTTATCAATGGTACCTTTTCACACTGGGGGGAGGTAACGAGTGAGGTACCGCAGGGCTCAGTCCTGGGTCCAGCGCTCTTCAACAGTTTTATTAATGATTTGAACAAGGAGGTGCAAGGAATGCTTATCAAATTTGCAGATGATGCAAAATTGGGTGGGATACCTGATACCCTAGAAGACAGAAACAAACTCCAAAGTGATCTTGATAGACTGGAATGCTGGGCTGAAAACTACAGAATGAAATTTAATAGGGATAAATGGCTAATCAATATGACAAGCGAGAAGGATCTTGTTGTTGTAGATCACGAGCTGAATATGAGCCAACAGTGTGAAGTGGCTGCAAAAAAAGCAAGTGCTAGTTTGGGCTGCATTAATAAAAGTATAGCTTCCAAATCGTGCGAGGTACTGGTTCCCCTCTATTCGGCACTGGTTCGGCCCCATCGAGTATTGTGTCCAGTTTTGGGCACCACACTTCAAGAAGGATGCAGACAAGCTGGAGCATGTTCAGAGGAGGGCAACAAGGATGAACAGGGTTCTGGAAACAAAGCCCTATGAGGAGAGATTGAAGGAACTGGGCATGTTTAGCCTGGAGAAGAGAAGATTGAGGGGAAACATGATAGCACTCTTCAAATACTTGAAAGGTTGTCACACAGAGGAGGGCCAGGATCTCTTTTCGATCAACCCAGAGTGCAGGACATGGAATAATGGGCTCAAGTTACAGGAAGCCAGATTCTGGCTGGACATCAGGAAAAAACTTCCTGACTGTTAGACCAATACGACAATGGAACCAATTACCTAGGGAGGTCATGGGCTCTCTCACATTAGAGGCCTTCAAGAGGCAGCTGGACAACCATCTGTCAGGGATGCTTTAAGGTGGATTCCTGCACTGAGCAGGGCGTTGGACTCAATGGTCTTATAGGCCCCTTCCAACTCTACTATTCTATGATTCTATGATATGGTGATACCATCAGAAGGTTGTCAGTACTGGATCTTGTACAGTCTGGGCTCAGGTTACTGAATACAGTGTTTCTGAAAATTAATTTTCTGAATACAATGTTTCTTAAAATTAATTATGGCTGCCTCTACACAAAAGGTTTAAAGCTCTTTCAAGTCTCATTAAAAATTTTACCTCTACATGAGCAGAGCGCAAATCGGGAGTTGAGGCGCGTTATCTATCCGATTATGCACATTATCGAATGTGCATTAAATAGCAAGTTTTATTTTGCTGCGACCGTTTAAGCGCATTTTGATTATGTGAACAAGCGATTCTCCACATTAACTACTTCTAAAGTGCATTTCAAACAACCGGTAAGGCCACCAGTTGTGCGCTCAATTACCTCCTGTGTACAGTCATTTACCATAAAGCGCTTCCGAGAAGATGCGCATAATCGGAGAACCAAGCATCAAACTAAATTCTTGTAGAGGGGGTCTATCTCATTGAGAATAATCATTCAGTGCAATTTCACTATGATATCAAAGAGAGTGTTCCACTGGGACTTCATCTACGTATCTGAGGGCAATGAGAAATGGTGTCTTTAGTCATGGTGTGAGACACATAAACATACACACCACAAGTTAATACTCTCTACAACAGAGATGTTAAACCTCTTTCAACCTGAGGTCCAAATTCCATTTCAGAGGAGCTTCTTGAGGGTATTCCAGTGGTGGGTGGGATCAAAGGCAAAATGGGTTGAGCCAAAATACAAAAGAAGATACTAGCATATTTTATCTTAACGCTCTTACTACTAGTAACGAAAGCTTGGGAGAGGCATTTCAACCTTTTAGAATGGGGAAAAAACAAAATCCAGGAGACCACCAAATTATCAATGCTAGAGGGAAAGGGGGTGGGGAAAGGGAAAGGCCATCTGGGGAATCCTAAAGTGCTGGACAAGGTCCCAGATTTGGCCCCTGGGCCTGAGTTCTGCAACCCTGCCCTACTGTTACGCAAATTTACTCTGAGCCCCCTTGGCTTAACAGCTGAGAAGTCCACTTAGTAACACCAGTAGATTGTTCAACAGCAGCTCTTGTATCATTCCTCATCAGGGGAAAGAGATACACGACTGTGTGTGAAGGCTAGTTCGGACCTAAATTGCTTGGGAACTCCCCACAAAAACATTAAGACAAACTGTACAGCAAAGGGATGACACTAGTCAAGAATATGGCCATTCCCACTCAAACAGTCAACATTCTACACTTCAAAACATTTTAATCCTTCACACACACTCTCTCTCTCTCACACACACACACAGAGCTCCCACCCCTTACAGCCCATATCAGTGGTATATTTATAAACATGGGATCATTTTATACACATAAGTGAGAACTGCAACAAAATGTTGCCATGTGGAATGTTCCTGCTCAGGGTTCCAGCCAGCCATGCCCCCTTCCAGGATACTCTATTCCATTCCATTCTGTTCCACTCCATCATCGCACCGATTTTTCATCCCTCCTAATGCACACTCACCATTCTGTGGACATTGAGCATGCTTATTATTACTCATCGAGTTGATTAGAGGCACTGCCCTTTTAGGTTTCTGTTCCACAAAAGATCTTTTGTATTTCTACAGCCTTTGGGGTTACTTCAAGCATGCAAATACCTCCCTCTTGTGCGTGGGTGGTGCTGTTTTGGCTACATAAAGATCACATTCACCCCTGAACAATACGAGTAGATCAAATGATTGCATAATTGTGCTTGAATGATATAAATATAAAAATAGTTGACCTCCAACTGTTCTTTTTCTTCCACATTTGGTCCTACTGGGATAGTTGGATGGAGCCCCTGCATTCCACCAGAAGTTGAGGACATCATCTGCTACTGCTGATCCCTCCAAATAGCCAATGATCCAAATCTCTATATAAGAGAGCTGGCACCAGAGAAAAATCACACAAATTCCTCATTACTCATGATAATGATGGAATCATGAGCATGAAGTGAAGTCATGGTAGCTATTATTTCAGGGGGGATGAAGCCCTCATAGGTTAGTGACTGTTGAAATAAATTCTTGATTAGTTAGAACAGGGATTTTGATCAACCCTAATAAAAGCTACAGTACCATGAACACATGTTGTTGCCCAACCTAATAACTGAAACTATAACCAAAGCATTCATATTTTGGTATTCATTTACAACAGTGTTCGTAGTTTTCTAGAATTATTTTGCCATGATTACTTCAACCATGGTTTGTAAATTAGATGGTGAGTCATGAAAATGCCTTTCCATCATGTTTTGAAATATGAAACGTTGCAAAAATGCTAATAAATCACCATTTACATGGCTTCCCCCCCCCAAAATATGGCACTTTTCTCCAAAAGGTTGAGGAAAAGTTTGAACATTTAACAGAAGTTGGTGAAAGCTGCCTCACAAAGTATAAGTTTCTCCAAATAATAAATATCCAGGATCAGGTAGAAGAGCTGTCTACTTCTTCCCAAAATGCTGGGTGGAGAGAAGAGGAATTCGCATAACAGGTTATGAGGCAGCATGTAGAGCTGAGCTGAAATTTCTCAGAAGACATTTCTGAGAAAATTTCAGATGTTTTTCTTATCACACACCCCCGCCCCACAGAAATGGCCACCTATGCATATGAGGGGTGGGGGGAATGGAACGAATAAAAAAAGTTGTTTGCTTTAACTTTTCAGGCTGTTAAAATTGTCTTATCTGCATAGTGCATATTGAACGTATGTATTTCTTCATTTGATATTATACCTCCCAACTTGACTCTTGATTTTCTATTTGATATTTTGACCATATTTTGACCACTTGATATTTTAAAAAGGGTAGAAATATCGTTAAACTTCTAGCAGTGCAATCTCATGCATGTCTACTCAAAAGTAAGTCCCATTGAATGCAATAGGATGCACTCCCAGGTAACTTTGTATAGGATTGCTACATAAAATGTTAGGCAACATAAACTATGAATATGAGATACTTTTTTCAGCTTTACATCTGACATATAATGACTCACGGAACATATTGTTTACCTTACATTCATTGCACTGAGAGATCAGGAAGTTACCTCAAATGACTTTATGCATTTAATTAGTTAGAGATTGCAGCACTCTGTCTATCATATGCCATGGCAAAAGCCAGGCAGGATGGGAGGAAGATAGAGGCAATTTTGCCTGTTGTCAAAAATAAACATTTCAGCTCGACAGGCCTCTGAGGCTGCCTAGCTGATCTACCTTGTTGTGGGCAGGGATGGCAATGAGGAGACCATAGGATCCTGTGGGTCCTGGCCTCTCCCCTCCCCTTCCATCCCTCCCTGCCCATGTCCCCGCTTTGGTCCCTCTGACAGCTGCTGCTGCAGTGCTTTCTGCAAAAACTGTGACGGGCAGGAAGTGGGAACATGAGAAGCTGCCTAATACTGAATCATCCCCTTGGTTCATCTACCCCAGTATTCTTGACACTGACTGGAAGCAGTGGCTCCACAGGATTTCAGATGGGAGCTTTTCCAGTCCTACCTGGAGAAGCTGGGAATTGAACCTGGGACCTTCTGGATGCAAAGTAGGTGCTCTACCACTGAGTCATGGCCTCTCCCCTCAAGGGGGATGGCCTGATATCAGATGCCCCATCCCGAGGTCATCAGAGTGCCTATGGCCTCAGGAGGGGGAATCTGACTTAACGTGTGGTCCCTGGGACAGTGTCATAATTTGGAAGGAGGCAAACGTTAACAAATTCAGTTTCAGAAGGAAATGTCCTCTGCAGATGCTACAGTGTAGAGTAATGAAACTTGGAATGGGCCCCGGCAAAGGAATCAGAGCTTAGAAATGTATGGACAATTCTAGCTACTGAAAAAGGATTTGGATTCATTTCTTGTGTTCCGTAAGCAGTTTCAATGTTGCAGCATCGGAATCTGTTCGTTTTATCAAGTTACAAATGAACCATCAGACAGGGCTGCCTTCTTTCAGGCCGATGATCACATGAGGATGCCATCATTGTTGCTGTTTGCAACGTGGCTTGCTTCATCCTTGTCTTGTAAGAATTTCATTTGGTTCATTTTTTTTATAAGAACTTACCAATCTTCGCAAATGTCTTCAGAATGGGACAGTAACTTAGATGTTAAAAAATCAAATGGGAGAGGAAGCAATCCATCCAGGCAGAGGGCTTTGAATACTTAGCTCTTAATAGTCTGGCTTTGAACACCTCTGTGTTCAACCAGCTTTATGGGTTAGAACTAGGGTTGCCACCTTTTTCTGACGTGCTCCTGATCTTTAACAGCCATGTCGCAGGCAGGTACAATACATTCCTCTCCATGCTGAGAATAACTGTACCTGTTGAACTTGGCCAGTGCAGAAGGGTGAAAAATTTAATTGGTTCACTTTTCATGAGAACTTTTACAAATGTCTTCTTACATGGGATGAAAATAACTTGAGATTTTAAAGAAATCAAAAGTGGATGAAACCGAAACGGACAGATTCATTCATCCCTACATTTTTCACATTAGGATGTCTGTGCTTGCCCATCTGCATACATGGATAGGTAACCTTCTGGTTCCCCCCACACACACACACACACACACACTCCCCTTATCTCTGGCAGCCCACTGGGCACATTTGCTTGTCTTGCATTTGTTTTCTTTTATTTCCAGATAGAAAACTGACAACCAGAAGCAAATCACTCTCTTTCTGGATTGAGCTCCCTTTGCATTGCTGATGCACCAGGGGGCACTGTTATGATACAATGCAACATTCCTGTTGGATTTCAATCTGCCAGTTGTTAGGCCCTAGGCATTTAAGTCACACACTTGTTTTCTCTAGTTTCTAGAATGGTTATTATTAGCCTGAAATAATAATAATAATAATAATAATAATAATAATAATAATAATAATACCCTGCTCTTTTCTAGCTGACCCAGGACTGCATTAAAGTGAACCAAAGGCTTTCACAAACCTGTCTTCCCCCTCTCCCTCAACCAGACAGCCATTTTACCCAGGCATGTGTTGAGATACCCTTTCCAATACTCTATTGACTCAGGACACAGTGCTATGCAGTAAAAAGTCCTACAATTCCCAGTATGCCCCCAGCCAGCCATGCTTCCTGGAGAATTCTGGGAGTTGTAGTACTTATTTCTGTCTAAACATGCATAACTTTGCTCCCTTAATATCTCTCAGTGTAGCTATTGCTTATCTCCTGATTTCACAACATACAATGTTACTTTCTAGGGATGGGAGAAAGTTTATATTTAATTTTACACTTTCAAACCAATATGCAAACCAAAATTTCTACGAATTTTGTGGTGGAGTTTTCCAATCAAAACATGCATACAGTTATCCGTTCAGTAGGGGAAAGTGCACACAAAAATGCATCTATTCATGAAAATTGCATTAAAAATACATTCTGTTAGGAAACCTATATTAGGAAACATTGTGTAGATAAGTACATGTGTTAGAAGTGTGCACATAAATACATGGAGAATTTAATGATTTTTTTTCTTTTAAAATAATTCTCAATATTCAAGACGAACTGAACTTAAGCTTGGAAAAATGAGAAACTGAGAAAAACCAAAATTAACTGATTTTACCATTCCTACTGTTACTCAACATATTTTAGTGACTGAAACAGAAAATCCCAATCTGCAATGATAAAAAGTTTAAAAATTGACAATTTGCTTCCCTCGGTTCCACTGCCTGAGTATGGCTGTCACATTCTGCCTATTGGTAGGGCTGGCCCTGAACCTCATTCTATCTGTGATTAGTTGAAGCTTAAAAAAACTCCCTGAAGATCCAGCAGAAGGAAATGCAGAGCTCCAGACAGTTCCCAAAGGGGATAAGGAGAGAAATGGATGGGGCGTTCAGAGGGTCCAAGAATCTCATGGCTGTTAAATGGACTAATGTTGGATCAGGAATTGCAGGGCCAATTCTGTTGAGTTGTGCAATTGTTGTGTGCAGATGTACATGTGAATTCCACATTTATTTATTATTATTTAAGTGGGAAGCTGAAGTGGAAAAATGACTGTTGTAAAAGGGGTTGCTGTTCAATTTGCCAGACAGTAAGATTGAGGAAAGAAAACAAGATGCCCTAACATAGTCACAGCCCCTAGGTCAGGGGTGTCAAACCTCTATCAGATGAAGGTGAAGTCCAGTTTTGGAGAAGCTCTCAAGGGCTACATTTCAGTGCTGGGTGGGGCTGAAAGCAAGAGGGCGGGGCTAATGGCAAAAGGGAGCAGGGCCTAAATACCCCAAAGTACCACCATGTTTTAGTTTAAAGCTCTTACTGCCAGTACCTAAGCCATAAAAGGAGCATTTCAACATTTTGCAATGGGGCCCACACACACCAAAACCAAGAAACCACCAAAGGATCAGTGATCAGGGGGAAAGGGTGGAGCCAAGGGAAGCAGGTGTGACCAGATTGGGATCGGGGTTGGCAGCCTGGATTTCTCCCAGAGGCATTAGATTTGACACCCATGCTTTAAGTGACAAGTCATGAAGGGAGGGATCAGGTGGCAAGTGTGTGGAAGCCCTCACTTTACTCAGGCATGGATCCTGGCATCTCTAATCCTGAGGTCAGTGGGGGCAACTACAGGGTAGGAAGTAATTGAGTCCAAGGGAGGGTACCAGGACTGAAGCTATTATGTCTTGCATTTGCCTCCATTTCTTTACGTGATTCCTGCAAGAAGATGCAGCTTGACCTTGTACTGTGATACTGTTAATATTGCACAACACATTTTAACTAGGGATGTGCACTGGATCGGATCCAACCCACGATCCGAATCCAATCCAGGGAAAATCGGATACAATTATCCGATTTCCGATCTCACCGCTGGATCGGCCAATCCAATCCGATCTGATCCGGAAAGGTTCCGATCCAGATCGGATGGATCGGCGGATTGGCGGGCGCCCGCCACCACTTCCATTGGCGGGTGTCAGCGGGCGCCCGCCGATGGAAGCGGACAATGGGGGCAGGGGGCGGCGGATGGAAACAGACGGCCACGGAAGGTAAGAAGGGGGCGGGGGGGAGCAGGGTGCCCATGGCGCGCTTACCTTTGGTGGCCATCCGCTCCCATCCGCCGCTGGCCGCTACTGCGAGCAGGCTTCGCGGCCTGCTCCTAGGTAGCGCGCCAGGTGATCATCACCTGATGATGATCAGGTGATATCACCTGGCATGCTACCTAGGGGCAAGCCGCAAAGCCTGCTTACAGTAGCAGCCAGCGGCAGACGGGAGCAGATGGCCATGAAAGGTAAGCAGAGGGCAGGGGGCAGGGGGGGCAGGTGATGATCACCTGGCGCGCTACCTAGGGGCAAGCCGCGAAGCCTGCTCGCAGTAGCAGCCAGCAGCGGACAGGAGTGGACGGCCACGGAAGATAAGCAGGGGGAGGGGGAGGGGGCTTACCCCCCTGGAGCCATCCGCTTCCATCCGCTGGCACCCACGGGCACCAGCAGATGGAAGCAGACGGCCCCGGGGCGGTAAGGAGTGCGGGGGAGGGGGCTTACCTGCCGGGGCCATTCTCAGCGGATGGCCCCGGGGGGGAGGAGGGAGTTAGGCCCCCCTCACCCACCCGCCGTTATTTTTTCCTCATAGACTTGTATTGGGGGAAAGCTTTCTTTCCCCCAATGCAAGTCTATGGGGGGGGGGGGGGGGATGGCGGCAGATCCAAAAATCGGATGTCCAATTTTTGGATCGGGATCAGACCTGATCCAGTCCGGGGGGCCTCCGATTTTGTCTGATCCGATCCAGGACAAAATTGGAGGTCCCGATCCGGGTCCCAATCCGATCCGGGGGGTCCGTGCACACCCCTAATTTTAACCAGTCCTGATCTACAGAGATGAGCTGGGTTATACTGTCAAACAAATAAATCTATTAAAGTGTTCAGGAAAATGTGCGAAGGCTTGTCAGACAGTCCCATGTTCATCCGACCAAAGAATGTGCAGGAGTCAAATTTGATATCATGTGTGTAGCAATATAGATGACCAGAAAACAATGTGCTAGAAAACCTTATCGCTGATCAGCTGTTCATCTGTAATGACCCCCAGTTCCTGAAGCCTTGATATTTATCCAATGTCAAGACTAGGTGGCATCTAGATGGGGCAACCCAACTGAAACTCATCCAGAAAACACTACAGGACTTCTAGTTAGGGCCTGTGATCTGGAAGAGTGAAGGGTAGCCAATGTGCATGCTTTCATTTCCCTTCATTATTGGGATGCTCCCAGATCTATTCTGCACCCTTTCTTTTAATTCAGTCCTAGGGATCATCATCCATACCTAGTACATATACAGAGGCTAGGCAATTCTGATATGCTTTGCATGGTGTTATCCCTGAGGAGTATCCAGCTGGTGAAGAACACACTGGCATAGCTCTATTCGGAATATTCCACCAAGAATGCATTTTCTACATGAGGCTGTTAATCAGCTGTGACTGCTTTCAATTTTGGATCAAAACTGAGATCCCAGCACTACAGGAGAAGCATTTCCTTTCCTGCTATTCCACTACATAACATCTAGGTGGCATTTTGGTATAGCAGAATAGCACAAATACACAAGAGGAAATTGCCCTTTCTTTCATGTTCATAATTAAATGTTGGGCTGTGAACGCCCCCTTGATCCGATCCAGATCCCGATCTGTCAGATCCGGATTAGGCCTGATCCAGATTGGATAAGGCTCGATCCAATCCAACTCAGTTCTGGGATCCGAATCCAATCTGGGTCTGTCCACAGCACTCCCTCCCGCTCTCCCCAGAAAGTCCTCCCTCTCCCCACTGTCCCCACTTACCTGCTGCCTCCTTGTCACTGCCGCCGCTGCTTCCGCTACTGCTTCTGTCCCCCGCTGCCATCTCAATGCGTCTGCCAAGAACCAGGCCTCGTGGCCTAGTTCTTATTAGGGCGCCGCATTTCCTGGTCGCGCCCACTTGGAAATGCGGCACACTAATGAGAACTAGGCCGCGAGGCCTGGTTCTCGGCAGATGCATTGAGATGGTGGCAGGGGACAGAAGCAGCTGTGGAAGCAGCAGTGGCGGTGACGAGGAGGCAGCAGATAAGTGGGGAGAGTGGGGAGAGAGAGGTCTTTCTGGGGAGAGCGGGAGAGAGTGCTGTGACCAGATCCGGATCTGATCTGGATTGCAGATCCGATCCGGCCTGATCCAATCCGGACCTAGGATCCAGAGGTCAGGATCACCCCAATCCGACTCAGATCCGGGATCCGGATCTGTATCCAGTTACAGCCCTAATTAAATGCAACATCTTCTTTACTCTAAATAAATTCACCGAAAGTGCTGGTTAGGGATGGTCACAACATTGTCTAAAGATCCCATAAACACTTGTGAGTAGGGAATGATGTCAGGATAAATACCTCCTGTAGAAGAGCTGTTTATACCAATGACTCAGAATAAGCACAATTCAAGGGGTTGGTTTTGACCTATGAGATTTATATCTTTTGGGCCCTTCCTAAGATTTCTTTCTTCCTAACATTTCTGAGAAATTTCAGTGATCAAATGAGAGTGTTCTCTTGCACCATTGCCATTTCCCCCAGTTCCAAACAGCAAGCGAACAAAGGGACATGTTCTTGGTCTGCTTCTCAAATATAGCTCTTTGTGAAATGATGAAGGCATGTTGAAGTCTAAACTTAGATATTTTCTGGAAGAATTGAGCAACTTGTATGAGCTGGCTTTCAATAGCTAGAGTGTGGAGTAATTTTGATTTGTTGTTATCACTTTTAACCTTTTTGATTTTATAGCTGTACAAATTGTTCTTACAAGACAGGGAGGATATTATGATGCTGATGATTAATTAATTAAATTCCTTAGACACGTTGCAAAAAAAAAACTCTCAAGGGGATTTACACCAAAATTAAAATACAAAAAAATATAAAAAATTTAAAATAGCTAGAAACAATTATCAATAAAATATCACAACTCCCATAAATTCTAAATATATAACAAAATTCTATTTTTCAGGGAAAATGTATCAGTTATGGTGGGTCTTTCTTCTTTCTTTCTTCCGCTTCCTTTTCTCTCTCTCCCTCGTCCTTCCCACCAGCAAACTACTGGAGAGTGGACAGATCTCTCTTTGTCAGAGGGTCTGACCTAATGGCATACGAAGGGTTTTTTGAAATTAGGCTGAGGGCCACTTGAAATTAGGCCAAGGGCCATGTGTGCCCGTAGGGTCACAGGTTTCTCTGAAACCTCCAGTGCCCTGATAGTTTTAACCCTGAAGTCTGTAGCAGACTTCAGGGTTAAAAGCATAGAAGACTGACAGGGAAGGACTGGCTAAGTTTAGAAGTCAGAGCTATGGAAATAAAAGGAAGATATTCAACAATTTTGGTCTTTGCATATTCCAGCATTTTATTTGTATTTCCTTTTTTTTTTAACCATTCTTTTCCATTTTTTATACACCAAGTGCACCCCTCACCAGGACCAATTCCTCTTCATTACATTTTCCAAAATTGTGATACTTCTTACACAGGTTTGTGTCCTTTCCCTCTTGACAATACATGCTCTAAAAATAATTTCCATATATTTTCAAATTCATTTCTATTACATATTCCCTTTTCTACTTTAATATTACACATTCATTTATCATTAATAGCAATATCCCATACCTCTTTATACCACTCATCCATTTGATAATTATCCTGCATCTTCCACTTCCTTGCTATTATTAATCTTGCTGCAGTTAGTAACATAGTAATTAAATCTTTAATATTCTGATTACATTTCATCCCCTCATATATTGATAATAACACAATCTTTGGGGATGACTCCAAATCAATTCCCGTTATCTCTTTTATCTTTTTATATACAATTTGCCAAAATTTTGTACATATTTACATGACCACCACATATGAACATACGTGCCAGTTTGTTGACATCCTCTCCAACATAATACCAAATATTTTTATCTATTTGATTCAATCTAACTGGTGTTAAATACCATCGCCATATTAATTTATAATAATTTTATTTTATCCTTACTGATAAAATTTTCAAATTCTTTGCTCCCCATAACTTCACTTAATTCTGATTACTTATTGAAGTTTTCATATCATTTTCCCACACCAATTTGCAACCATCCCCTTGTTCCTCTTTTACCATCAATATTTTATAAATTTCACTTGTATTTGTATTTCCAAACATACAGTTAAACATCCAATAATTATGAATGAAGTAATTTTTTTTAAAAAAATGGTGAATGTGCTTTTAGATTACTTTTATGACATTTTTCCCTATTAAATTATTTCCAAGGAGCCTATGTATTCCACCTATATCTTGGTTTGTAAGGTAAAGGGGGAAATATACATATATGTTAAATGTACTACTTTCTGTCAATAAATAGCTTTCAATCCAATGTGTTTTGGTTTTTTATTTAATGTCTTTCTGTTGGTTTGTTTAATCTTGTTTTGGAAAACTAATAAAATCTTAAAAAAATAAAATAGTATATTTAACCATTTGACTGAATACCAAAGAATAAACTATTTCTGGAATGAATATGATCCTGTGTCAGGTATGGATTATCTCAGTGATATCAGCAAGTAATTCTGGAATGAAGTATTATGTTTGGAAACTCAGCATAAAGAGTTAATGACTGAGCTTCCAGAAGACAGCCAACGAAAGTTGCTTGACCGAAACAGATACATGGCCATGCGAATTCATGTATTTACTCATCTGCTAGAGTTAAACTTAATGCTGATAGATAGACCCTATGAATGAACCATGTAAATGTGGATTAATGGTGTTCAAACAAGGAATCTGGGGACTCAAGAGGGCAAGCAAAAATATGTAATCTAGCCATGAAAAATATTTATTTTTCTATTGGGATCTGAGGGAAAAGAGGAGTTGAGACAGTGGCCCCTTTTAAAGTTCATGTTCAAGCTGTGTGTGTCTGTGTAATGAATTCTCTCTATTGTATAGTGTAGAGGATGAAAATTCTCTAATAGACCTAGGCCCAACCACACCATACAAATACACCTGACTTTAAGAAACAGGTCAGATAACATAACTTCCACACAAGATACATCATGTTTGCCCCTGAGGAAGAGTAATTTTATTTCATAAGAGTTCTACCACAGTGCTGCCACATAATAAATAATTTTATTTCATTTTTGTAAGGTCTGCCTTCCTGTGGGCATGTGTAAGCAAGAGAACATGGAGAATTTGGTGGTGCCCCTTACGTGTGAAAGCCCTTAACAGAGGGATTTTGTTTTTGTTGGGGTACCAACATGTGTTTTGTTTGGGGGGTTTATTTATTTATTTATTTATTTATTATAGAGAAATCTCCATGAAGTGGCACAATCCCATCTTCAGTTGGCCATCCGAGGGGGGATAGCATAGGGTGGAGGTGCCTCACTGCCACTACAGAGGAACTCTAACAGTGAGCAGGGGTACATCTGCCCCAGAATCCCCCAGTGCTCCTACTGATGGAGGCAGCCTTGGATCTACAGGATCCAAGTCCCCTTTGTTCACCAGAGAGGCCCAGGATTAGCCTGGAGCCAGGGCAATAATTCCCTACCCCCATTGGAACCAATGTGGGGTGCGGGCAGATCAGAACAGGAGAAAATCAGTAAGTCTCTCCCTTCCCCGACACACACAGAATTCCTGCTCCGGTTAATGTAAGCTAGGTGGGCTTAAAAAATGGCATTTGCACCCCCACAACCCCACTTATGATTGCACTATAACTCTGTATTTCACAATGGAGTAGCAACTCCTTCTCCAGAAGGAACAATAGACCAGGTTACATGAATAAGGAAGGTATTCTGTAGTCTAAAGCTTAACCAACTTCGTGGGGCAATTTGTACTCAGAACCCAGCATTTCAAGGGATTTTGCCTGGCTGTGCTTTGTAGGGTTGTGAGTCATGGCTTTTAACCAGAGTCCTCTGAGAGATTAAACAGCTTTGCAGCCAGCTGTTATTGGCTGATATTTGGCATAAAGGAATAAGGTACAATTACACTTAGAAGTTTATAGAAAGCCAATAAATGCCCTCCAATAACCATGATGTAATGGTGGCAACTGAAATGTTTTGGACATGCCTTTAAGAAAAGCAACCAGAAAAATGCTTTGTATAATACTATTCATTCAAATGTTAGAGGAGAACACTCTGCTTATTTTACTGGCATTACTTTGCATCTGTCATCAATCTGGAATGTCCACCATTTATGCTGCTGATCAAAGCCACTCCACCCAACAAAGAACATCCTGACCCTGTGAAAAAGACAAATTCCATGTTGGGGATAATTAGGAAAGGAGCCCACCCCCACCTGCAAATATTACATTGCCTGTATACAAGTCTATGGTCTGCTGTCCTGGTCAGCATACCTCCAAAAGGATATTGTAGAGCTGGGGAAGTTGCAAAAAAGGGCAACCAAAATGATTAAGGGCGTAGAGCAACTCTCCTATGAGTAGGCTGACCATATGAAAAGGAGGACAGGGCTCCTATATCTTTAACAGTTGTATGGAAAGGGGAATTTTAGCAGGTGTCATTTGTATGCATTCATCACCTGGTGATATTCTCTCTTCATCACAACAGTTGAAGCTGCAGGAGCCCTGCCCACTTTTGTAACTGAAAATCCCGTGGTGGGTCCACCAATAAGAGTCTGGGAATTTTTAACTGCTATGATGTGCAATATCTCAAAATGCTGCATTTATGTGAGAACTTTCTTTACAGATCGTATAAAAATTCTACATGCTAAAAGGATATATATAATTTAACAATGAATTTTATTAATTCCACCCTGGATATAAAGCATTCCCAATTCAACAATAATGTTATCAAAGTGTTGAATAGATAATTGGATTCTTATAGGAACTTGTTCAACAAATAATAATCAGCATGTTGAATACACAAAATAATGCATACACTAATAGAAGTAAAGCTAGTAGCGTTAATGACTGTCGAATACACAACACATTTGATATATCCACAAAATGAGTATTCTAAACAGTTAAACACATAGAGGAACTTGTTAAACAAATAATGATCAGCATGTGGAATGCACAAAGTAATGTGTCCACATAGTACTGAAGATTGTTGAGTGCACAAATACACATTGAGTGTACAAATGACACCTGCTGAAATTCCCTCTTCATCACAGCCATTAAAGCTGCAGGAGCCCTGCTCTCTTTTGTATCTGGTCACTGTGACTGTTGTGATGAAGCTTTAAAGGTTGTGATGAAGATGGAATTCCACCAGGAGCTACATGCATACAAATGACCTGCTGAAATTCCCTCTTCATCACAACTGTTAAAGATACAGGAGCCCTGTCCTCCTTTTCATATGGTCACCCTACCTATGAGGGAAGGTTACAAATTCTGGGACTGTTTAGCTTAGAAAAAAGGTAAGGGGAGACATGATAAAGATGTATAAAATTATACATGGTTCTGGGCCGAGTTCAAGGTGCGAACTTGCCTTTAAAATCCTTCATGGAACAAACACTCCTTGGAGATCCCATTCTTTGTATGTTCCCATCCCCCTGAAGATCTTCTGACCAGGCCCTGCTTCATTTGTCTTCATTCTGTGAAGTGAAACCATCAACAGCTAGGCGCTGTGCCTTTACTGCGGTGGCCATAAGGCTGAGGAATGACCTCCCTATTGAGGTCAGAACTGGGTATTCCTTATGTCTTTTTGAAAGGATGTGCAGAATGTTATTATTTCATGTCTTTTGACTGCTTTTATAAACTGCTCTGAGCCTGGCATAAGTGATACAAACATTTTCAATATATATATGCATGTCACACGTGCATTTTCAAAAGGCGGAATTCCAGTATGTGTTTGTTTGTTTTTGTTTTTAATGGAATCTGTTGTCCTCATAACTGGTCATGCAGTTAAAAAATATAAGAGCTATTTTAACTACATTCAAGATTTTTTTTTTATCTTTGGATTAAGTAAAGTTTCCACTCAAAGAGGACATGTGTTTGTATTTGATGCCTGAAGGATAAAAGGATTTTTGTAAAATATTGGCTCTATTTATAGTCTTTGTAATATAAGAACTCAATGAATCCTGCATTATTATGCCCCTCAACAAAGTATCAGAAAAGAACTGAGCTGGGCTGAATCTTTCATTGTTTAAAATGATCCACTGTTCTGTTTCAGCACAAGATATTAGGCCCAAAGGCATCATGCATTCATTTGTCTTCTTACATTTCGAAAAAGCTGTAACTGTAAGTTTGTTATCTTTTTTATTTTATTTTTTACATTTTGTCACTATTAGGTCTGTCTGGTTGATTTATATAAATTAAAACATATTGTCCTGCTCATGTTCAGGATACTCCATTGCATTCTCCCTCCCACCTGATTTTCCGCCTCCACTCTCAACAGCAATGCTGGCGCCAGGTTTCTGAGGGCCCTTGGGCAAGACACGCACCATGAGCCCCCTTTCCTCAGTGAGTCCACCTTCTCACCACCATGGTCATCAGCTGCTATTGATCCTCCTCCACCTCTTTCTCATCATTGCCACCATTGGCTTGCTTGACAGCCATAGAGATAATGAGCAAATAGGCAGCAGCATCTGTGCTGCTGCTGCTCCTCTTCTTCAGCACTATCACCACTGTCTTGGTCAGAGCGAGAGGCAGGTTGCCATGGTGAAGAGGAGGAACAACTACAAGAGGCTCTTGACAGTGGGGCCCCTGCTGGGATGTAGGCCCTCAGCAGGTGCCCAACCATGCCTACCCTTGATGCCAGCCCTTGATGCCAGCCCTGCCCAACAGTCAGTATTTCAAACAACCCATAAATGGCTTGTTATGGGTTACCACACACATACACACACACCTTTGGCATATTTTTCTACAGATTATTTGTACTTCTGCAAACCTTGCCTGCTGATACCTCCCTCTTGTGTTTGGCTAGTGCTCTTTTGGCCAACTAAGGACCAGCACTCAGAGAAGTGAGTTCACTATTAGCCTATTCAAGGTGAACTTATAACACAACGGCCCTATTCACATGCAATGCTAAGCCACTGTGGTTAGCATTGGGAAGTGAACCACAGTGGCCTAGCATGTCATGTGGGGGAAGAAAAGCCTAACAACGATAACCGATTCTCCCTCCTGGGTAACCACCCCCTGCAGTGGAGTTAAGAGCCCCCGTGGTGGCTTACCATGTTGTCTGTCGGGCTCCCCATGGTTAAAAACAGCTGTTCTGCATGAAAACCATACCGACAGCTGCCTAGAGTCTGCTGCATGACACTCTAGGCATCACGGCCAGACTCTACGGTTACATCGCATAGCAACAGATGGAACAGTCAGTGCACACATTTTCCCAGTGTGCAGGCCACTGGAATAACTGGCAGTGGTGATGGGAGGCCTGGGGACTAGCTATGGCTTGGGAAAGAGTTAGTAAGCTGCGTGATTCTCAGTCATGTGACGGGTGCATGTGCAGTGGTTTTGCTGACTCCCACACATACACTCATAGTTTCCCTAACCACCTTTCCCCTAGTCATGTCTGAATAGTCCCATAGCTGCAGTGTGGGGTGCTCCCGTTCAGTTCCAGTCAGTCAACCATGCCCTCCTCCACAATACTCCATTCCATTCCCCCTCCTGCTTGGTTTTCTCTCTCCCTCCTCCCCACAATAGTCAGCATTCCAAGGTCACTGAGCATGCTCAGTCCTCAGTCAGCTGTTTGGAATATCTTCCTTTCTCATCTTAGCATTAGACATTTTTATACTTACGCAAAACTTGAGGTTCCTGCAAGCCTTCTGTTACCTCCCTCTGTATGGGAGCCATTAAATGCTGCTGCTTTGGCCACAAAAGGACTGACACTGAACATAAAAATACAGGGAATTAGGATTAACGTAAACAAATATTTTGCAGGCAGTGTTTTGGCATGTAAAAACCACACCACCACCTTTTGATCTAATTAAGCACTACAGTCCATACCATTTGACACAGAGCTTTTCTACACATGGTTGTTGATTGCTGTTTCAGTTTCATCACAAAATTGAGAACAGAGTTCTACTTTTCTGCTACATAACTACTAGGGGGCAGTGTTACAGCAGAATAGTGCAACTGCACCAGTAGGAAAATACCTTTTCTGTCACTTTCAGAAATAATACCCAATTTTCCCCACTGTAAAAAAAAATAAAAAAATAAATCAGAAATGCAACTGGAGGACCATGAGATTGTTTAAACAACCCATAAACAACCTTGAGTAAGGAATCCTGAATGCAAATATCTGCATGTATTCCCAGGGTTGTTTTTTTATAACTTGGGTTAGAAAGAACATGAACTACTGTCTTTGCGCTTACCTTTTAATTTTGGGATAGACATAGTACTGCTACACTAAACTCCTGGATTTCTAAATTGCTTTTTATGAGACTGCAATTACTTCCTAACAGGGAAGACGCCAAAAATGTCATATTCCATGGCCTTGACCCGTCGTCTGGCTCTGAAGATGACTCAGAGGCAGAAGAGATTCCCTCCATTAATCTGACTCCTGCTAGGCCAGAACCTTCCAGACCAGAGGATGTGCCTCTACCTGATTCTTCAAATGCAGAGGACACTTCCCCACTACAGCCTTCGCCACCCACACTCCGTAGGACCCAAAAGCTACAAATCAGGCATTAGCCCTTTAAGAAACAAACTGCTTCCCAGTCATAAGCTGCTGGCCTTTATAAGGCTTTAGAAAAACTTTGATGTTGTTGAGAAAGGAATTCCTATTGGTGACTGGTGTGGTCTTCTTAAAATCCCTGAGTTTTGATCTTGTGTGACTTCTGCCTTATGGCATTTTTTGCTAGCTAGTAATTTAGTCGGCAGTTTGTAAATCATTTGCCTGGGCGACTAGATGTTAGCAGGTGGTGGTAATAGGGCCTTCAGGCCTTGCTTTGCCATAAACTCCAGGAGGAGGAGGAGGAGATGTTCCTGAGTCAGCAGCTTCCCTTGCCTGGGGCCCCCTCTAGATGGATTCCATTTGACGCCTGGTTAGCCTATTATGCGCATAATCGCTGAAGTGCATTATCATAAATGCGAGGTATTGAGCACTCAACTGGTGACCTACCGGTTGTTTCAAATGTGCTTTACAAGTAGTTAATGTGGATAATCGCTTGTTCACATAGTCAAAATGCGCTTTAACGGCCGGAGCAAAATAAAACTCGCTATTTAACGCGCATTCGATAATGCGCATAATCGGAGAGAAAACGCACCTCTACGCCCGATTTGCGCTCCGTTCTTGTAGAGGTAAATTTTTAATGCGCCTTGAAAGAGCTTTAAATGCCTCTTGTAGAGGCAGCCTAAGTCTCAGCTACCTTGGAGCTGGCCAAGGTTCTGGAAGGCTGTGCCTGGTTTAACTTGCCTGGCTATTCAGCACCCCCAAAACTGGACTGACCTTGACTGGGCTGGACCTGACTTGACTTGCCAAGCCCTTGCCTGTATGTGCCTTGCTGGTTTTAGTACCTCTGGGTGACTTGGACCAAGCTGGACTGGACAAAAAAGACTTAACTCAGTCAGAAGGATTAACACAGGATACTTAGTGTGTTAACCACTGCTATGACTTTGTTAATTGGCTAAAAACACTGAAAGTTGAGAGCAGGCTACATTCTCACAAAATTAATGGGCAGAATAATGGCTGCACATTTTATTCCATATGTCTGGTTCTACAAGGGCTAGAAAACTTGCTTTTTTAAAAAAAGGAAGGAAAAGAAAGAAAACTGAGAATCTGGAGATTATGGCTCATACAGGACTCCCTTGCCCCTTCCAGCAGATGTCCATGCACTTAACTGGTCATAGCACTTAGTAAATACTGAACTAACCAATCAAGAAATAACCCTTCATTAACCAATCTTGATTAGGCAGAAAATGTTCACATTTTGGATTCTGGGATAAGAAGTAAATGTCAAAATTCAAATTTGCTACCCCAATTCGAGAGAGAGAATGAGAGAGAGAGAGAGAATTATAATACTGGAATGACAACAATTTTTTATTTTTTCCCATTCAATTTTAGCTCTACATTCCATTTAACTTGTTTAATCCTTGATTATATTATGTAACATGTACTAGAAAAGATAGGAGAGATTTGGGGCTCCATTACCATTTTCCAACACTCATAGTATTTTAATAATTCTATAACACAGAGCACAATAGTATACCAGTCAGATAATGGAGAGAGCCTGGGGTGGGTGGGAGAGGGACATAGGATTCTTCAGTTTTGGGAACCGAGGTCAGAATCAGAGCTCCAATCTTGGAGCCCAGAAACAACTCTCCCCACCCCCTCATAACTGGTGCAGTTCTCTCCGCATCAGCTACAACTCAGCACTCAGAAATGCAGCATAGAGAGGGTGAAAACGGGATGGTCCCAGGGCAGGGAGGGGAGGAGACCACAGAAACTGCTTTACACAGCTTCCTATAGGGTCTCCAGGCTCCTTCTCTCCCCCTCCCCAAAGCCACAGCTAGATGGGCGAAATTGCCCATCAAGGCAAAATATAAGGTGACTGGAACACAGAGGAGAGGATCCCCTCTGTGCTCCAATCACCATGCATAGGATGGTTGGCAGCTTCCAGTTTCGGATGCTGGTGACTATCCCGGTTGGATAACTTCTGTTTGTTCCCCTAAAATTCTCTGTAAGGCAACCAGCTTTTCTATCCTGACACTGTAACTTCTGGATACTTCTTTGAGGCTGCAATCCTATACCCAGATACTGGGAATAAGCTCCACTGAATATTGGTCTTAACTCTGAGTAGGCATGTAAAGGAGTGCAATGTAAAAAGTTATATAGTATATACAATAACACAATTTATTAAGTTGAGCAGATCAGCATATGTGATGATAGAGTCCTCAGAAATGTATTCATCTAAATGATTCCAGAGCTTCATCAGTATCAAGGTAGCAATCCACTTTGGAAAACAATGAATTGTGTCACAAACAAGCAAAAGACTGATGGGTGACTTTCTATAGTTACGACTTAACTGCTTGTTGTCTCTTTGAAGCAATTTAGTCCTCACAGTACAGTAGCAGAACCCTTTGGGCCATCCATCCTTCCTGATAAAGAAAAACATCATATGAGTTGTTCTATAACCTGATTTGGGCTTCATGATAGTTCTTTGCATATTCCATGGTTTTTTGTCAAAGGATACTGAGGGGGAGTCTACACCAGCCGTTTATTGCAAGATTGTATCAAAGTCATCACTTCTGGGGCACATGACATTCACCTGCTCCCACGGTGATCTTGGGTCCATTTCTCAGTTATTCAGGAATATCGCTGACTGCTTTTGTCATGTTTTTTTCAGCTCTCCCGCTACAATCCCGAAGTCCGCAGCTGGTGTGCCCCCCTTTGTGAAGCTGTTGCTGTTTAGAGCAAGTTCCTGGCTCACCAAAGAGCTAACCAGCTGCCAGGGGCATGTCCAGTGGTTTCAGAGGTGTGTGGGAGTCTACTCGGCTGCCATTTTTGCCACATGTTTTGGATGTGTATCGACATGTTTTGGCACTGAGAGTGTGTAGGGTTTTTTTTTAGTACAAACATATCTGTGTGCAGCATTGCATATTCAATGGACTTCCTATCCACCCCAAGTGTTGTTGTGCATTTGCATTCATGCACATCCCTTAGGAGTCAATAAAAAATCCTGCCCCATAGCTGCATTATCTGCATAGCCCCACCCACTTCTGCCAATCCACATGCGGAAGCGCCATCACAGGAGACACGTCCTACCGCAACGGCACTCCTGCAATTGAGGAAAACTTCACCAGGGAGTGCTGATCGCGGAAGCGGGAAAAGTCGCAATTACCCCCTCCTCCCTTATGAAAGGGTTGCAGGTGTAGATTAGGCCAGAGATACTGGTATTCTAGTGAGATAGTTCCTCTTGTTGGTTCTCATGCTAAAGTAGTCATGGTAAAACAAACAAACAACAAAGCTACAATTACACAATGTGTTTATGGTTGGAATAGGGAACAGAACCACTGCCAAGATATTGCGATGTACCCACTAGACTATGCTATCATGCTCTCCTTTAGTTACTGTTCTTACTGAGATAAGTAGAAATTCTGATACATTAAGAATAAGACTATTTTCTAGTGATGAGCTTGAGTAAATGGAATTCTTGCAGTCATTCCAACCATATATTTACTGATGATGAATAAGGACTGAGATCATCAGACAACAAGTTAAGTATGATACATATTCTGACCAACATTTCTCTGCTGGTCCTAATGAGTCATTGCCAAAGTCTGCTTCATTCAACTTAGTAATATATTTCTGGATATACCCTACATTCCATATGCCATGATTCAGGCACAGTTTTCATGGCAGTCCCTCCTGATACACTACTTCAGTGGCCTAATTGCATTTACTGGTTGTACAAACTCCATCACCTTTCCTGACAGGGTGTGAAGGTATTTTATGCTGTGCCTTGCTGCCCATGCATCTTTGTAGCATGAAGAAATGTCTTGATTGCTGTGGGTCATAAGGATTAGGACAATGCTAAAGGCTAATGTATTTGTGTTCATATTGAGGACAAACCTTACTCTGCCCTGCATGGGTTGCCATTTTCCTCCCTTTTGATATGAGAGTTTCATGCTTCTCCTCAACAGCAAGACAGTATCAAAATATAGTGCCGAACAAAGAAGACGTGTATGAAATAAGGATCTGATGGTCTCAGAGGGCGTTTAGCACCTATAATACCCCCTCACTCACTAGGCAGAGGTTTGTCTCAGCAGTTGCTGCTGGCTTCCTGCAGGAAGCTGTACAAAAGCTTTGTGGTGTGTTGTTTTCCATGCATCTTTCCTGGTGTAAGTGCTATTATTATTATTATTATTATTATTATTATTATTCCTTGAAGATTTTACAAATTGTTGTCTTCATAAATCAGATTTATGTCCCATATTTTTACATGGTTTAGGCTACAATCATATCATCCCTGGCCCATAAGATTTTGGGGATCTCCCTCTATGAGGGTTGAGAGAGGTCTGCCCTTGGACAGGGAGATACAATGTTAGATCGTGACTCCTGACCCCTGTGGAGACATCCACAATCCTTACCTCCCCAATGTTGCATCTTTGACATTGGGAAAGACAAAAAAGGTCGAGAATTGGGGCATGGTGTGGGCAGAATGGGGCGGACCTCATTTCCTGGTTCACCCCAACCTGGGGGGAAATTTAGGCTAGCCCTGGAGCTGGTGTAAATAATCATAAAAACAACAATGGGGTGAGAAAACCACATTACTCACATCCTTATACATCCATCGCTTACCATTGCTAGATAAAATGGCCTGCTGAAATTCTCCACCCTATCTGTGGGCTGAGAAACTGGGGAAATTATTTCACTAAATTTTGCCACTGGGAGGAGAAATGAGCAGGTGGCACAATAGCACAGCTTCTTCCCTTTTTTCCTGAGGCATTTTTGTTTTGTTTTCTTTTTGCTGCCATGCCAAGTGGAGGCAGCAGCAGCAACTCTATTGGCAGCCTGACCACCATTTTGTAGCCTCCACAATGCTTCATTCTAAGGCTCAATTGGGGCAAAATGGCAGCCACCACAAAAAAAAGTGGAGAGTATTCGAAGAAAATTCTGCAAAGGATTCCACCCCCTCCTTCGGGGTGAGAAAAATAAAAATCTCCAACATTTTCTCAGAAAAAAAAATCTCCTGAGAAATTTCAGCTGAACTCTAGATAAGCCACACACACATAAGTGTCACTCAAATCCCTAGATATTTGCAACTACAGGTTGTTCCACCAGACTGTAGCTAGTTCATTGGAAGTCTGCCTGACAAATGAGTGCAATTATCAGTGCTGGCTCCAGGTTTTGGAGGGCCCTTGGGCAAAACACCTTCAATATGCTCCGTCCCTCAGTGAGTCTAGCTTAGGCTGACCATCTGAAAAGGAGGACAGGGCTCATGTAACTTTAACAGTTGTAGAGAAAAGGGAATTTCAGCCAGTGTCATTTGTATGCAATTAGTTCCTGGTGAAATTCCCTCTTCATCACAACAGTTAAAATTGCAGGCACTATACTAGAGTGACCATATACAAAAGAAGGCAGGGCCCCTGCAACTTTAACTGTTGTGATGAAGAGGGAATTTCACCAGGAACTAATTGCATACAAATAACCCTGGCTGAAATTCCCTTTTCTCTACAACTGTTAAAGTTACATGAGCCCTGTCCTCCTTTTCATATGGTCAGCCTAGTCTAGCTTCTCACCACCATAGCCGCTAGCTGATATTGTTCCTCATCCTCTTTCACATCATTGTTAATGCTTGCTTGACAGGCAGGAAAGTAGGCAGTGGCATCTACTGCTCTTCTCACCACCACCATTGCCTGGGCCAGAGCAAGGAGCAGTTGAACAAGCAGGCTGCAATGGTGAAGAGAAGGAGCCACTCCAGGGGGGCTCTTGTCAGTGGACTCCTACAAGGGTGTGGGCCTTTGGCAGATGCCCAACCATATCTACCTTTGACACAGGCCCTGGCAATTTTATTTGCCTTCTAAAGTTTATACACTTTGGCTTCAATCCAATAGAGTATATACAGAACAGCCACAGCTGCATATGCACAGCTTTAGAAAAAAGAACAAGCTGAAACCCTGCTAATCAGTTTCTTGGCACTGAAGGGGGAGTTAGGAATTTGAATCCAAGTCCCTGCTCCCCCTCCCAAGACGAGGATTTAAGTTTGTTTTTATAGGGCTACACATGCACACCCCTGATCATTAAGATGCCCCTGGAAGAGGGATCACATGCACAGCACCCATTGATTGCATGATTCTTCCATCAAGTTAGGAATCTATATATTCACAGAAATAAATCCTGCCAATTGTTTTGAAATTAATTAATCACTGTAGTGCAGCAGGTCTACTGTGGGTTTGCAAAATGTAAAACCAGAAAATTGTGTGAAACATCATGAGCCATCTTAGAAAAGTTGGTTGTTACTTCCATTGTACATTAGAGTAGAAGGTAGAGGAAAGAATCAATTAAGAAGGAGATGCCACATGGGGGGAAAACTTATTTAATGGTTTTTTTCAAAAAAAAAGTTAAGGCATGCCACTTATGATCAAAATGTGCATTCCAAATTCTGTTTGTTCAAAACAAACTTCTAACCTTTTCTGGATACTGTATGAAGAGGAAAAAACAAAGTTTTGCAGTATTCTTAGAAAAGGTATTTCTTGCATGTTCAGAATTCCTACCACTGTCATGTCCCTTTTCGTTTTTGTAGCCTCCTTGGGCAGCTAGTGAAGCTGATTCAATTTCTGTCAAGGTGAATTTGCCTACACACACACACACACGCACACACACCATAAAATTATTCGTAAGCCTTTTTGCGTCACGCTACCACCCATTCCCTATTGCTACCCTGCCAGTGCTGAATCTCTTTGGAGGTGTAACCCTAGAATGTATCTCTGCCTTGTGCTGGCAATTCCAATATCAGCTCAGCATGAATGGAGAGTGTTTCTTCTTTCCCCTTGACCCCACAGCTTCTGGAATGGTGTTTACTGTCATCAGACAGCTGGCCTCCCTGACTCTGGCATTCAAGGGCTCTGGGTGTGCTCTGACAGCTTTCAGCCAGCTCTCTCCTGACTGGCAAAGCGCGTCGTCATGCCTGCACTGCAGCTGTCTTTGGGATGAAGAAGCTACTTTTGGGGTGCCAGCCAGTCTGACTGCTTTGCAACAAGAGACTGCCTGGATCCTCCGTGATTTTTTTGGAGAGTGGAACTTTTTTGTTTTACTGTCTTGTAATGCAAAAGGGCTCTCTGACTCTGTGTGGTGATTTGAGTGTGATTGCTTTCAACTACTGCACAGCAAATGTTAGCTTGCAGTGGCTAAATATCTTTATAGTGGAGATCAACCCAAATAAAAAAAAATCAACGGGAAATAAGAGTAAGAGGTTTTTCTCCCTCTCATTTGAACCAAGTGCTTTATTTGGACACTGAAAAAAGCGACATTCGTAAAATGGAGATCTTCTCTGATAGACACGCTTTACTTTCTAAGATGTGAGTATTGCCACTGAAGCGTGCATTGAAACAGCTGCAAATTGGATCAAATTGGCAACCTGACACCAAAGCTCACAGTGAGTTATTTCTCTCACTTCAATTAGCAGTTCTTATCCAATGTAGACATGGATCATAGGGAGGTGTAACATGCCGACCACCATGTTCTGGGCCAGAATATTAGCCTAATTAAGGTCAATAGCACCAGCAACAGTATTTCTGATTGGTTGGTTTCTCACATTTGTATCCAGGGAGCTCTGCATAGAGCAGATAGGGCTCTTGGATGTTTGCCCACTCAGGTATTGTCCACACCCAGATTTGCTTAGTTTCAACAAAGTACCAGAGAAGAATGTTATAAGCATTTCAAAAATGGATATATGTGAACAACTCCCATGATAGTTTGGTGTACAGTTTAGCATAATTTGATTGGTGTTTGAATGGAGCAGAATTGAACTTTTGTATATATCTGCAATGATGACACATTTTCTAAACATGAATTTTAAATGTAATTTTAAGGTTACATTTTAAAAAAAAACACTACATTTTCCATTCCCTCGAATGGCTAAGGGTGCAATCTTATGCATGTTTATAGAAAGAAAAACTCCCAGCATTCCCAGCATGGCTGGATGGGGAATGCTGGGAGTTGTGGGACTTTTTTCTCTCTAAACTTGCATAGGATTGCACCCTAAATAACACTGTTTCACAGATTAAAATAGGCAATGAGAAATCTCTCAAGAAGCAACCTATTTCCCCAAATATTAAAATCTGCTGCAGACTTCTCTGTCTAGTCCCCTTCATTTCCCTTGCTGGACAATGTAGCTTGTTTTTTGTTGCTTTTTAATTAACCCATCCCCAACCATACTATGGAATGTCCAAAAAAATCCAATTAGAATTCTCTAAAATTGATTTATTTTATTTTTAGCAAATCATTTTCTGCATTAGCTGAGTTTCCTAGAAAATCGTCCCTCAGATTTGTTTCACTTTTGCTTCTGACACATGCTGAAGACTTATGTGCAAAAGCATCCAAAATTCACTGGATTTTTCATGCACCACTGACCATCTTGCAGAACTGTGTTCAAGGTTAATATGCAGCATGTTCACAGGACAGATCTGGATGTGGTTATAATTCTAGAATGCTGCTGTTTGTGTGAAGCACAATGCCACAAGCATGTCATCAAGTATGTAGCCTTGGATCCAGACTTACGTAGGTGCAAATGGGCTGCGGGAAGCAGACTTGCCCGCCCCATCCTCCCCATAGCAACTCCTTCAGACCACCACCCCCAATTTCAAACTGGTCCTACACACTTCTGAACGGAGTAGGCTGTGGTGCGAGAGAAAGGGAGTAGGAGATCCCCCAAAACTGAGTGGAGTTCTGCCCACTGAAGGTGCTTCTATCAAATTTCCAGGGATTCCTCCTTTCCCCCTTAGCACCACACATCACAAGTTACCTTGCAACCCCTATTTGCATTCCTGTGCTTGTAACACACTGGCCCCAGAAACCTGGGAAACTTTTTTTCAAGGCCCCTGAACTGCCATCTTAAGAGAGGTGGGGAAAAGGGTGTTAGAGAGCTGAACTTTTCCTCCTTTTGACATGCCGGACAAAGCTATAATATAATGAGCTACTAGAGGCAACAGTTAGCAAGATGAGCTGGATCTTACTAAATCACAGGTTTTATTCTTTACATTTCATTCCACATCAATACGTTCAGATCAGCATTCAGATAACCTATGAATAAAGAATACTGGTTTCATGCTGTTGGTTCTGCTGGACCTTTTGGTCACTTACGATACCATCAACCAGGGTATCCTTCTGGGGTCAACTGTCTGAGATGAGACTGGTAGGCACTGTTATACTGTGACAGTATAACAATGAAGGGGCCATCTCAGAAGGTGGTGCTGAGGGATTCCTGTTAGAAGCCATAGCCATTGGCCTGTGGTATCCCTCAAGGTCCCATCTTATCCCCTATTCTATTTAACATATACACGAAACCGCTGGGATTCTCTGGAAATTGGGGGTTCAGTGCACCAGTATGCTGATGACACCCAACTCTATCTCTCCTTTCCATCCAAATCCAAGGAAGCTGTTCTAGTTCTAAATTGGTGTTTGATGTCAGTAATGGGCTGGATGAGGGCAAAAAAGCTGAAGCTCAATCCAGACAAGACTGAGGTGCTACTAGTTAGTCAAAAGGCAGGTCAGGGAATAGGGACTCAACCTGTTACACTCCCCTCAAGACTCAGGCTTGCAGTTTGTGTGAAAGTCTGGACTCAGTCCTGAACCAAGATGCCCAGGTTTTGGTGGTGACCAGGAGTGCATTGGCACTGCTGAGGCTTGTGTGCCATCTGTGCTCATACCTAGAGATGTTTGATCTGGGCAGGGTCATACAAAACTTCAAGTGGTGCAGAATGCTGTGGCCAGGCTGTTGACCAGAGCTGTTACAAAGAGTACATGACTCCCTTGTTACAACTGGTCTTTTGGAGGGGCAGAATTCAAAGTGCTGTTTATTACCTATAAAGTTCTATATGGCTTGGACCAGGCTACCTGAAAGACCACTTTTCCCCATATGAGCCTGCCCAGGTCTTAAGAACTTTGGGAGAGGCACTTCTTTTGAGACCACCATCTCCTGGGGTACATTTGGTGGTGAAGCAAGAGAGGGCCTTCTTAGTTCCCAATCTGTGGAACTCCCTGCAAAGAGAGACTAGGTTCGCTCCCTCTCTGCTGTCCTTCTGCCAGCAAGCAAAGTCCTTTTTATTCAAGTATAGGCTGACCATAGGAAAAGGAGGACAGGGCTCCTGTAACTTTAACAGTTGTAGAGAAAAGGGAATTTCAGCCAGTGTCATTTGTATGCAATTAGTTCCTGGTGAAATTCCCTCTTCATCACAACAGTTAAAGTTGCAGGCACTATACTAGAGTGACCATATACAAAAGAAGGCAGGGCCCCTGCCACTTTAACTGTTGTGATGAAGAGGGAATTTCACCAGGAACTAATTGCATACAAATAACACTGGCTGAAATTCCCTTTTCTCTACAACTGTTAAAGTTACAGGAGCCCTGACCTGGATTTTATCTGGTCAGCCTATTCAAGTAAGCATTTGGCACGTGAGCAAGTCTGTTGGGTTGGATGCTAGTGTTATTCTGTTACTGTTGAGTTTTAATGCATTTGTTTTATTATTGGTTTAAGCAAGTTTTATTTATGATTGTAAACCACCATGAGTGCCATTTGTCTTGGTAGAAAGGAGGGGAATAAATAAATACTTCTTGCTATGTTTTCAGGCTGCAGTCTCATATACTGGGGATGGGAAATCTCTAACTTGTGGGCTGTATGTGGCCCATAGGGATCCCCCATCTGGCTTGCCAGCCTTTTCCCTAGGCCCTGCCCCCTCTTCTGATAGAGAAACCTCTTATTTCCAATCTGCAGCTGACTGGAGATAAGAGGTTTTCTTCTCAAAGTCTGTTGAGGAAGCTGCTGTGTGATTCAGTCCTGCTTATTTCTGAGCCTTTTTCTGCTAGTTCTGATTATTTGTGAGTAGAAATGCCAATCATGCTTACTCCTGAGTAGTCATGCAGAAGTGTGGTACTTGGGATGCTGTTTGAAAATGCTGCTGAATAATTCAGTCCTGCTTACATAAAAGTAGACATGCTCAGACGTAAGTAGGACTGAATCACTCAATAGACCTTTCAAATAATATCCCAATTACCAAGCCTCTGCATGACTACTCAGGAGTAAGCACTTAACCTGGTTACTTACATCTGAGTAGATATACAGAAGCCTTGTCTTCCTTACTTTTGAGTAAGCTTAAAATTGGTAATAATCACATTTTGGCCCTGCCCACTCTACCTTTAACATGGCCCCCAAGTTTGGAATTTGTCCCTCAGGCTGAAAAACATTCCTACCCCTGTTATACACTTACCTGGAAGTAAGTCTCATAGAACGCAATGGGCAAACTTCTAAGTAGACATGTATAGGATTGTGCTGCACATCCTTAAAATGTTTCCTTTTTCCATATTGTCATGTTCTGTAGTTGTCATTAGCCATTAGCCAGTGACAGTATTGCTACAGCTAATGTTTTCCCCTTATCACAACATGACTACATGCCCTGGAATAACTCAGTAGCATCAAGGAGATTTTAGTGCAGCTTGTTGTTTCACTTTAACATTCTTTCATTAAATTGTATGGAAGGAAAGAGGACAGAGTCATTTGCAGAAGGACATGCAAGAGTATCAAACATACTGTTGCTTAAACATTTGTGTTATAGAATGCCACTTCCTATGGCAATGGAATAGAGACCTTACTATAGAAGATTACACTTACTGGGTCCCTTAATTTGGTCAGCTTTGCATTGTTTCAGCATCCAGCCGAAGACAAAGGCTCCCTTTTTATGCAGTAAGAGTGAAATCTTTGTCTTGACTCCAAGGGCAGAGTGTGTCTGCCTTCTTTCGCTAAGGATATTTACTTTTCCTAAAGCCACTGGCATTCACGGGGCCTTAACAGCTGGCTCTGATAATGTGCTTTAATTGAACAGGTTTACTGTCCTTTTCTGCTATCTACTGGAGCAATTCTCCACATTGCATGGTTTTTGCATACCAGGAAAAATAATATATGAAAATTTAAGAGCACTGGCTAACAAGAGCAACACGTCCATTGTTTAAACAAGAGGCCAGTTGTTTTGGCATTTGAGCATGGTATTCACAGAACATTAGCCCAACATTAAGGGCATTGCTTTAATCCACAGCTTGTTGCCAGGTGGCACAGAAATTAATCTTTTGCTTCACCCGCAGTATTAGTTGTGGTATTTTTAAAGGCTTGCAATTCAGGGAGGCAAGCTAGAGAAAGTGTCCGCTTGTTCTTCAGCCTTTGTGGCATTGTGGTGATAGGGGGTTTCAGATGCTTGTGGGACATTTTTCTTTCTTTCTTTTTCTTTTTTCAAAGAAAAGCTTATGCTGTGCAATGATAAAAGCAAAACTGGTACAGAGATCTCAATGGAATGGGCCATGCTCATCCTTTGTAAAGCGCCACAGATTGTGGATTAGAATATTAAAGTAAGATAGAAGCAAAATACAACTTCTAAGAGATGACTGCTGTTAATCCTCAGACTTGCTGAAGCCAGCCCAGCTTTTAGTATGAGTTAAAGCTGAAGTGCCCAACTCTATGAATGCCAGTAGCATAACTTAGGCTGATCAGATAAAATCCAGGTCAGGGCTCATGTAACTTTAACAGTTGTAGAGAAAAGGGAATTTCAGCCAGTGTCATTTGTATGCAATTAGTTCCTGGTGAAATTCCCTCTTCATCACAACAGTTAAAGTTGCAGGCACTATACTAGAGCAACCATACACAAAAGAAGGCAGGGCCCCTGCAACTTTAACAGTTGTGATGAAGAGGGAATTTCACCAGGAACTAATTGCATACAAATGACACTGGCTGAAATTCCCTTTTCTCTACAACTGTTAAAGTTACATGAGCCCTGACCTGGATTTTATCTGGTCACCCTAGCATAACTGCAACATGCCAGGAGAGAGGGTTGGTCATACACAGATGTGTGAGCATTACTTGAGGTGTTTCCAGACAAGGCTCTTATCATGCCATTGCCCTGCCTCATTCATGGATTTTTACAGGAGGTCCAGACAACAATGAGCTCCGTCACACCAGTGTTTTATCGCACTTTCGTCCTGCCCTATTTATCATTTTGCCCAGCAACCCTCACACAATGTCATCCTTGCTCTGCAGTCACCTCGCCTCTTCCCCTCCATTTTCCGTGTTTTTCTAGGGCAGGGAAAGTGCACTATTTTTTCTCCATGCAGGATCAAACCACTCTTCCGGCCCCTTGTATTGCCATCCTTGTGCTATGTCAGAACTCCCGCTTTTGTGGGTGGGTGGGGTGTTCGTTGAAGGGTGATCTTGCTGACAAAAGAGGAGGGTGGGGAGGTTCTCCTCCAGTGTGCATGCTGAGTCGGTCGAACAAACAGGCTTGTGCTGAGTCTGTCGAACGGATTTTTGTTGCTCTAACCCCACTCTCATTGCTCTCTCATCCACCCATTTCAACTTCCCAGCTCATAAAACCCTAAAACGCTAGACCACAAAACCAGAGCAAGATGGGAGGGGGTGCCCACATCCATCACAATGTCCATCAAGCACAAGAACCAATGAATTGGAGAGGGAAGGAGAAGGGGCAGAGTGGGGCAAGCACAATAGTGGGAGAGCAAACAACAGTGGCAATACCAGCAAGCAAGAGCCGGTGCAGGTGAAAAAGTAAACAAGGCGAAATAGCGCAACAATGCAGGTACATGAAAATGACCAGTTCTTGACACTCTAATGGAACGGTGGAACGGAGGTGGAAATCGCAGCTGCATACCAGGAAAAAAAAAGTAGGTGGGATGGAGCCCAATGTCTTCCACTCGTTACCTTCCCGTGTTTTCCCACTCTTCTTCCATCCTGTTTCTTACCACAGAAAACCCATTAAAGAAAAAGAGAAAAAAAAAACCACCAGCGTATTGGTGCACAACGCCTTCTAATTGGTAGTGCTAGGAGCCCTCCATCTGAAAGCACCTGTGGGTTCTCATCTCTTTATGTCTGAACACATTGTGAATTGCAGCTGAGGGCCAAACTACATGTTACATGGTGTTCTGTGTAACACTGCCTCCTCCTTTCTCCTTCTCTAAAAGCAGTCGCTAGAAGCTGCAATCAAAAATGGAGGACAGATGGATGAGAAGATGGTGCTTAACCCTTTCCCTGCTTGCATGTTTCTGCTGCCCTCGAAAGAAAAATATTCAGCCCACATATCTTTTTCCTCTGCAGGGGCAGGGATTATGAGGGAAACACCAGGCCTGTTCAGACAACACACTAAGCCATGGTTAGGCCACTAATCCTTTTGCAGCAAGTGGTTAGTGAGCATGTTTAAACCATGGTTATGTGCCATCATGGTTAGGAATAGTTCACATGACACTCTAATTCATATGCTAAACCATAATGTTTAGCTCAAAATGCTTAACCATCATGTTTTAGCTTGTTGACTGAACAAGCCTTCTTAACCACCCTTGCTCTGTTTCCAGTAGCAGCCTCCAGCAGCCACTTTTCATTTTTAAACATTTTAAAAAGAAAATGTCATGCCAAAGTTACACATTTGGCCCTTTACGTGTGAAGTGACTCTACTGAAAAGCTGGTGCCACAATCATACACAGTTGGCTGTCACTTAGTTGGCACCAGTGTGAAACAGGATGTGTGAAACTACATTGGCCTTTGGTCTGATCCAGCAGGGCTCTCCTTATGTCCTTAGTGACATGTGACTCGATGTGCTAGGATGTGAATGCACTCTTAATTTACTCCTGCAGTTCCTGGTCCAGAGAAGGAGAAGTGTGCAAGTGGAAGCTTGCTCTTGCACCTGGATCTAATTCTCTAGATCAGGGTTCTTGTGTTTGAATGAATGTTTTATCTGTACGCTGAAATTGGATGAGCTCATTTACATCCAAATTCTTCAGATAATGAGCATGCATGTGTGAATCTGTCCTAGAGATAAATGCAGCCTGTCTGCTTCATGCTCACAACTGCCTCGTGGGATGACTGAAGCCCAGTTCTCATGTTCCTTTAACTGGGTCAGTACTGGACAGGGTTCTATATAGATCACTTGGGAACCATACAAGAAAGCCTTAGGATTGCCAGTATCTTCTTTTTTCAACTTCAGTGGCAATAGACATTTTTAAAATATACATTTTGAAAAATTAACACATGGAAATCAAAGGTGTGCTAGTAAACATAAGCTGTACCAGCTTCTTACAGAAATGTTAACTGTACCCACTGCTCTCGTGCACGGCTCCTATGGGGCTCATGCAAGACAACTTCCCAGTGGACTGAGTATTCTTTTTAAATCTGACACTTACAATGAAACCTCAACAGGAGAGTAGAGAAAACCATTTGTCTGCTTTGTGGCTACAATCCCTGGGTGTGCAAGGAGACTAAAGCAATGTGCAAAGTCATTCGGGTTGGTACCACCTGCTTGTTTGTTTATTCAAATGATTCTCTGACCCGATGGCCAAATTGCTTCTACCCAAGGCATCCCTTCTTTGCACAAGCCCAAACATATGGTCGGTAAGAATTAACAGACTTCCCTAAATAGCCACTTAATAATGGCCTTGTGACCTGCCCCTTCCTGTCAGCATCTCAGACTGCTGGATGATTAAATGTAATATATTGTTTACATACATACCACTTGCATGTTTACTGCTAAGATCTTCCCAGCAGTGTCACTTTCACTGAATTCCTTTAGGCCTGTCGGTTTTCTCGTTTTGTGGTAGGAGGTGCTATTACCACAGCAATCAATCCTTCTTGTTTCACCCTCATCCTCCTGACTGGAGCTGGGATAGAGACATCAGATCCAGGCTGCTAGTTACTCTGCTCATCAGAATGCAGTGACACTGTCGAAGTTACAGGAAACCCAGCAGTGCTACAAAGTGGCCTGCACCTTTACCTGGCTCTACTCCAGGACTCTGGAATGCGGAGAGGCGTTTGTGTTGCATCTGCCACTGCAAGTTCCAGGAGCCTACGGAATCTTCACATTTTTGTTTGAATCTTCAAAGTTAAAACTCATTCCCATACTGTGGTTTTGGAGGGCCCTTGGGGAAGACATCTTGAATGGGCCCTGTCCCTCAGGGAATCTACCTTGTCACCACCACCATTGCCACAAGCTGCTACTGTTCCTCATCTTCTTTCTCATCATTGCTGCCATTTGCTTGCTTGAAAGGCAGAGGGCCAGTGAGCAAGTAGGCAGTGGCATCGGCTGCTGCTCCGTCTCATCACCACCACTGTCCTGGCCAGAGCAAGAGGCAGGTGAACAAGTAGCTTGCAATGATAAAGAGAAAGAGCAAGTCCAGGGGGCTTTTGTCAGTGGGCTCCTGCTGGGGTATGGGCTCTCAGTAGGTACCTAACCATGCCTCCCCTTGATGCCAGCCTGTTCCCATGTATGGCCCCCTACTACTAGACTTGTCTCTTCTTTTTTAAAAGAAAATGCTGGGGGGACTCTAAAAATAATAACAACCACAACCAGGTTGAATATTGCAGTCCTTCACTTTGAAGACTCATTAAAAAACCTACCATGCTTTTTGATGAATCTGCTACTGAGTCACATTGACAGGAATTAGCATTCTGAATTTGTCAAACTCAAACTATCTGCATGTTTATAATGCTTTAAGCCTTTGTGGCAAACCAGCTGCATTCTTAAAATAACCCATTAATGCCAAAATAAGTTTATATTAGTGAACCAGATGTACATGCACTCTTGGGACATTTTAGGTTTAGGGTTAGGGACATTTTAACTCCTGAATGCTAAATAATATTTATTCCCTTGAGAGAAACAACATGCATGGGGCGGAGACTGTTGATGCAGATGTAAGTGGGCATAGACCACAACAAAACATGGATTCACAAAAATATCTCCACCCTGTAACTGAAGCAAGCAATGAACAGCATAGAAAGTTTCTATATAACTAATGGCCACCAAGAAAGTATGGCCCTTATTCATTTCCCTTACATCTAATCCTTTGTCAATGTTCCCTGTGATGTTGAGAGAATGGATGAGCCTGTCAACCACTCCTGATTCTATGCGCAATCTTGAATATTCAAATTCACAGTCTTGGTTCCTCCTGGATCTAATACTCTGTCTGTATTTTCCAGCAGCACCAAAAACTAAAGAACACTCCTCACAATTCCATCTGGTAAGTTAAACTATCGATTACTCCCGCTATGGACCGAGCACCATGTTTTTAACATCAGTGCTCAACTACTACACTGCACTTTATATGGGGGTTCCACTTTCAAGATTCTTCGGAGATAGCAACCGATGCAGAATGCAGTGGCCTCGTCTTGACAGGGATCACTGGAAGGACATCCAAACACTTTTTTAAATGTCTATGATCACTTCCATAGTCCTTGAATTCAATTAAAGAGCCTTGCTTTGCCCTAAGAAGCCCTGAATGGCTTGGACACAGCCTAAATTACTAGTAAAATTAAATTAGTTCATACCGGTGTACAAAGCCCTATACAACTTGGGACCAGGATACCTGAGAGAGCGCCTCCTCCTTTACCAACCTCATTGAGCTCATTTGAGGGCATGGTCCTATTGGTTCCATATGGACCTATGGCTCAGTTGGAGTTCACCAGAATAAGAGCCTTTAGTGTGATAGGCCCTTCTCTTTGGAACTCCTTGCTCCTGGAAATCAGGCAGGTGTCAACATTGTGCTGCTTCTGGCGTCTCCTGAACACAACTCTTTTCCAGGAAGCATTCCTCAACTGACCAGCCCTCGTTTTTATTGGTATTTTGTTTTAAATTGAACAATTTTAATGTGCTGTTTAATCTCTTTATCTTTTTCCTGTTTTATTCCTATGTTCAGTGCTCTGGAATCTATTTCAGATATGGAGTGGTATAAATATTGTAAATAAATGAATAAATAAATTAGCCTCCTTCTCTACTTCAAAGAGAACACATGAAGAAATACAGAAGAATATTAATGACCAGTGAGTATCTTGGTAGCACCCTCTGTATGTGGCAGATATAAACAGTGAAGCCATTCAGAAGGGCATCTTCCATGGTTATTCTCCAATTTCACAAATATTTTAAGCTGGGGACCTACAAAGCTCAAGAATGGTTATCTTATGTGGGCAACATAAGGCCTTTGTTTGAATATGGAGCTATATATGAACAGGAAGGCCTTTTATACTAGCATATTTCATATATTTTGGATGGGTCAGGATAGGACAGCTCAAGTAAACAAAATAATCTAGATAAGAAAATAAATAGCTCTCTCCTCTGGCCAATGGAACAAAGAGAGGAACGGGAAAATTAATGCACCAAAACTGAATTAAAACAAACAGCTGCCATGGTCTTCCCTTTTGGCAGTGCCCATCAAAATTCAAAAAGTTCTAAGCAGCCAGTAAAAAGGGGGGGGGGGAGGAAGTCTCACTGGTTCCCTCCCAACCTCTGTATGTTTCATATGTGTTGCAATTAGTCTGTCAGGTGTATCAAAATAGCACAGCCTAGAATAGTTTTATAAATGTGTTTCTGTTATGAAAACCAAGCATCTCAGTGGATTAAGGACGTCATTGGAAAGGTTTACTCTGCAAGAAATTTTAGAAATACTCTAATGGAAAACCATTTGTTTTGGAGCTGTGTTTTGCTAGATGTAGTCTGGCTATTTCATAATGGTGCTTGAGAGAAACAAGAAGATCTGTCCTCTTTATAGCTCAGAAATAAGAGATGTGGAAATGACATTTTGCAATAGCTTAAAAGTGTAGGCAAAGGGATGGTCTTCACCAGCCTTCCCCAACCTGTTGCCCTTCGGATGTGACGGACTACAACTTCCATGCTTAACCAACATGGCTAGCCAGGTTGGAGAAGGCTGGTCCATGATCCTGTAGCCAGATGTGGGTTAGGGAAGCCCCCCCCCCCACTAAATTTTGTCTGCCCCCACTAAATATACAAACAAATAATTTAAAAACGATTTACAGTTTTGTCTTCATAAGGCCTCATGAACTGCCCTCCCTACATTTTTCACACACACACACACACACTGAACCTTTAGGCTGGCTACAGGCCTGCTGGTCCGCCCTTCAAGTAGAAGCTCCCTGGAAAGAGCTTCCATATGGAGGCTGCTCCACCTTTTGGTCATAAACTGTGGTGTTCCCCAGCTATAGTGCAGCTTTGAAAATAGGCAAATTATCTAAATACATAAAATATTTTAATACATGTTTGAAAATCATCAAGCTGTATTTGATATGGACAGAGATTTAGAGTTATAGGTCTAAATCTCTGTCCAGGGCTAAGCTACATGTTACACTAATTGTCTAGCAGGTAGTTGAAAGTTAGCTTTTTATTTACTCTAGTGTAAGCAAAAATGAAGACTGTTTCCCTTTTTTTAACACACACACACACACACACAGGCGGTCTAGATCCAAATCAGGGCTGCACACACTTATATTAGAGTAAATAAAAAGCTAATCCTCAGCTACATAGTCATTTTCAAACTTCCCATTTTCCAGATTCCTTTCCTACATTGATTTGTCTACCAAGCAATCCTTGTACATCTGCCATAATGTGTACATTGCAGCAGATCAAGAAATACGTTGTCTGGCCCACTCTGAATTCAACTGGGGGCCTTGGCCAAACCTTTTGAGCCTTACTTTTGAGAGAACATGGTGTTCAATGCACGCAACATCCCCCTGCACTTGCACATGTTAAAGAATGGTACAGAGTGGTGAATAAATTATGCATAGCGTGAATAAAGTAGACAAAGTTTTCTCCCCCTCAGACCTAATACTAGTTGTGGCCACAGGAGGAAGCAACTCAGGATCGGCAAAGAAGGAAACACATAGGGGGACCCCGGGACCTATGGGCTGTATGTGCCCCCACACACCCCAGTTCCCCCCATTCCCCCAGCCACTCTTATTTTTCTTTTACTTTTTTGTAAAGAAAAGGAGAGGAAAAAGTAGTGGTTTGCCACCAAAATTCAAGAAGAAATCACTATGGAAGCTTAGAAGGGACAAATTTAACATTGTTTCCCCCTTTCCCTCTTTTTTAGGGGGGTCAGGGGGATGGCGGAGGAGGGAGTGCAGCCAGTGGAGGGTCCAGGGAGGGGGATTGGCCTCTGGTCTGCCTGAAGTTGCCCACCCCTGTTTTAATGGATACAGCTTCCAGAAAATCATGGCATGGCATGTAGCAATGATCCAAATTCAGACAACCTGCTTGCTATCTGAAATACATCAAACAGCCCACCTGTTTGCATGATTACCAGGAGGAGGAGGACCAAGGACAGTTGGAGTCATTCACTTCCCTCTCAACTACGGATCCTGCCTGATAGCCCAGGGTCATGTTTTGACAGAGTGTAGCTCCATGGGAGAGAATATATTTGCTATTAGGAAGGCTAATTGGAGCCCAGTTCCTTCCCAGCCCCATTGACTAGCAGCTAACACAGCATCCATAGCAAGGCATGGTGGCATATACAAATATTCTGCTTTAACAAAATCAAAGGGATACAGCTAGAGGGTGAGAAGGAGGGAAGCAGCTGACTCCCTGCCAGGCTGCCCTTTAAATAAGGTCAGGCACGTACCATGGAGAGTTTCCCCTCTGCTCTACTCAGTGTGGTCCTAGCCCCTCTATGCCAACTGGCACTGCTGATTGGCCAGAGAGGGAGGAGTTCATTGGTGTAGGCATGGCACAAAAGGGGGCTCCACCCCCCCAGGCTACCAGGGCTCATCCAGTGAAACAGATTGGCAAGAGCTTCAAGACATACAAAAGGAAGTACATCTTCACACAACACATAATTTATGGAAATAAATTTGGTAATTATATAATTAGTTACATAAACAGTATTTTTTGCAGAAGATGCTATAACGATATCTAACTGTATATAGTCTATCTATCTGTCTATCTATCTATCTATGTCTCTAATGTGTGTGTGTGTGTGTTGCATTGGTCAACATTCCTGCTAGAAAACAAATGTTTCTTCCTCTTTTTTTGTGAGATTCTTTTAAAAATCATAAAGTGGTCAGCATATCACTCTTAAACTTTTCTTTGTCTGTGCGGGATATATGTAGTCCTTTAGGGTGGAATCCTTTGTATGTTTAGACAGAAAAAGTCCTACAACTCCCAGGACTTTTTGTACGCCTTTTTTCTGTCTAAAGATGCATAGGATTCCACCCTTAGTCTTTCATGATCTAATTGACTGGAATAAGTATTTTAATCATTCATTCTCAAATTTCTTTGTTATTTTGGAGGATGATAATTTTATGCAAACACCTATGTTTGAAAGATGATAAACTGGATAAACTCCCAAATTAAATTGGTAGAATAAATGAGCAAAACTGGCAGGCAACACACTCCTATTCAGGTTTACAGAGAAGCAAGTCCCATTGTGACCAATGAAGTTACTCCCAGGTAAGTGTTATAACAATTCAACCTAAAATGCAAATGCAGCAGTTTATATGTCTTGCGGATAATTTCTTTAAAAATGCAATCTTGTTCTTTACCCAGAGCTTTATTTCATGTATGTCCTTGGATGTATATGTCTGAACACACTGGATAAAAAAACAGATTTGGAAAAGGAAGTGTTCATTTTTATGAGTTTGGGAATCACAAATGATCCATCTTTGCAACATTCCCATGGAAAGGCATTACGTTGGGTTTTGGGCAGAATGTCAAAATTTACTTTTTAATGGAAAATACTAGAACAGAGTTAGAATCCATCTCCCCCCCAGTAGCTGTAGTAAGTTTTGTATGTGTCATAATATATGTTCCTAAATAACAATACTGTGGTACAAAGGATAAAATAAATGTTTTAAAATTAATATTGATTTTTCTCTCTTTTCCTTCTCTATTTTGTGGTTTCCTTTTCAGTTCCTCATCACTGCAGACTATTCTTTATGTCCTTCATCAATCTTGTACTTAGTTACAGATGGAAAATATTAGCTCTGGTTTACAAAACATGGCCCAGTCTCCTTTAACATAGCACAGGTTGGACAAATCTGTCATTTGAGCAGGGTGTCTATTCTGCAGCCAATTTTGTAATCTACAGGCAATGTGATCCTAAGCAAGGAATCTTGGGTTTGCAGCCAAGCTTGGAAAATCCCTGTTTAGCATAATTGCTGCCAAAACTATCTCACTTGATATTTGCCCTCTTAGTTTTAGATTTGGTAAAACTTCTGTAGTCTACATAGTGATAATACTTGTTTTCATTTCACAGAGTAGACCTATTGAAATGACTGGGACTTAATGACTGGATACAATTCACTTATGGCTAGGCTGACCAGATAAAATCCAGGTCAGGGCTCATGTAACTTTAACAGTTGTAGAGAAAAGGGAATTTCAGCCAGTGTCATTTGTATGCAATTAGTTCCTGGTGCAATTCCCTCTTCATCACAACAGTTAAAGGTGCATGCACTATACTAGAGTGACCATATACAAAAGAAGGCAGGGCCCCTGCAACTTTAACAGTTGTGATGAAGAGGGAATTTCACCAGGAACTAATTGCATACAAATGACTCTGGCTGAAATTCCCTTTTCTCTACAACTGTTAAAGTTACATGAGCCCTGACCTGGATTTTATCTGGTCACCCTACTTATGGCATACTTTTGCAGGATTTATGAGTGATTTTGTAGTGTACAACTTGCTTATACTTTGGGTGGATTTATGCAGCAAATTTTTTCTACCACAAGATGAATGATGATTCACTAAAGATATAAGAAATTGTCCCAAACCAAATTAGAACCCATGTCCCAGGGCAGAGAATTCAGGGTAAATCTGAATTAGTTACTTAGTTATTGTTGTTAACTTGGGGTCTTTTATTTGTGTTAGCTTAACAAAAAACAATTGAAATGTTTTTTTAAATCAATTTTACTAGGAAAATCCACTTGTAAATTGGGTAGTTTTTTCCAGCCTGACACAGGCTAGAAAAAAAGCACTCGTTACAAATGCTTAATTCCTTGAAAATATGCTACATATATGCATTTTATGAGTTAGATCTAGATTTAATCATAAGTAGAGCAGACCCATTGAAATCAATGAGGCTAAGGCCCTTTCTACACCATAGGGGTGTAGAGGGAGGGAGGGCGATCCTGGAAGTACCTAATACACACCATCAGCACACGGGGAGGAAAGGAGGGCGATCCCAGAAGTACCTAATATACACCATCAGCGCACAGGGACCATCCGGGGGCCATCCCAGGTGAAACACCTGGTGTGGAAAGGGCCTTACATTAGGAATGACTAAATCTGGATCCCACTCCATATGTTTTGTGACTTATTTTAGGGTGGCCATTTATGCATCGCCACAAAAGAGAACACATATTTGCATTTATTTGCACATTTATTTGGGAAGAAAATACCATGACTAACATAAATGCATCTCACCATAGAAGGGTAGACTGTGACCAGGTGACCTGTGCACTTGCTCAACCCTGCCTTCTTATGGTCATTTATAAGTAGGCTGTGGACTGGACAGCGATTCAAATAAAGTGGCTGCCCTACGTGATATGTAGACTGTGGATTATATCATGTGCTTCAGTTACGGGTGCTGCACATATTTCTAGTTCTTGTTTTGTGCTTGTGGCACAGTGTTCTTAATATGGATTATGGCATATTGATAGCAGTGACCTCATCTCATCTGTGGAAGGGCTGTCTTCTTTTGAATTAGAATTTTTTTTGACCCAGAATAGTTGTTTTAAATGGATACTGTATGTAATCTGTTTTTATACTTTTTATTAGTGATGTGCAGGGACCCCCCGGATTGGATCGGGACCCAGATCGGGTCCTCCAATTTTGTCCCAGATCGGATCGGACAAAATCGGAGGCCCCCCAGACCGGATCGAGCCTGATCCCGATACAAAAATCGGACATCCGATTTTTGGATCGGTCGTCATTTTTGTTTTCTCCATAGACTTGTATTGGGGGAAAGAAAGCTTTCCCCCAATGCAAGTCTATGAGGGGAAAATGGCGGCAGGTGGGTGAGTGGGGCCTAACTCCCTCCCCCCTGCCCTCCCCCCCACAGTTACTTCCTGGGGCCATCCGCGAGCGCCCGTGGGCGCCCGCAGACAGCCCCAGCAGGTAACCCCCCCCTCGCAGTTCTCCTTACCTGCCAGGGCCATCCTCTTCCCTCACCTGCCAGAGATCTACTGAGAATTAGGCTTCATGCCCTAGTCCTCAGTAGAGCGCCAGGTGAAGCATCACCTGGAGCTCTACTGAGGACTAGGCCGCGAAGCCTAGTTCTCAGTAGATCTCCGGCAGGTGAAGGAAGAAGACGCCCCAGCAGGTAAGTGGACCCCCCTCCCTCCCTCCCTCCTCCCCTCCCTCTTCCCCCCGTGATCTTCACCCACTGGCGCCCGCCGATGGAAGCAGACAGCCCTCCCAGGTAAGCCCCCCCCCCCCCCGCTGTCCGCCGATCCTCCGATTTTTTCCGGACTGGTTCGGAAAAGATCGGACGATCTAGAGGGGTGATCGGAAATGAGATAATTGCATCCGATTTCCTCTGCACACCCCTACTTTTTATGCTTTTATGTTTTGTATATCAGTTTTTAACATTCAGTGTTTTTAATCTTTGTAAACTGCCCAGAGAGCTTTGGCTATTGGATGGTATATAAATGTAAATAATAATAATGATAATAATAATAATAATTCAGCAATACCGAATGACAAAAATGTTGTTGAAAAGGAAGAGGAAAAGAGAGACAAATATACACCATTGGTCATGGAAGTCAAAGAACTATGGCAACAGGAAAAGGTCACAATTATTCTGTTAGTCACCTCAGTCACTGGCATCACATCAAAACATTATACAGAAAACCTTCAGAAACTGGACCTACCGAAATTCATCCACACCAACATCCAGAAAGCAGTCATACTTAAAACATGCTCAATTATCAGGAAATGCTTGAATCTTTAAAAGACGGCATGACTTGGCAGAGCCCGCCATGTCTGTCTAGAAAAACCACTATGAGCGAGAAAGAGATGAATTAATAATAACAATTTAGGTTAGTATTTTCAGGTAGAGATGTGCACTGTCCACAAGATCCAACTTGGACCCCAATTCGGTGCTTCAGAAAATGGCCCAATTCTGCCACTTCATCCAAGGCCCTGAATCGGAGGCTTTGTGCTTTCCATTGACTATCACAATAAATGAAAAATGGCTATCACTTTCTTCTGTTTGTCATAAGTGGGTGACATTTCAGAGAATTTGTGCTATGCGCCTTTATATTTTGATGGGGGGGGGGGTTTAAAGGGAATTTCCAATAATGTTTTTATTTCTTGGTAGAATTGGATGAAATGTTCTGGGATAGTTGCCCCTTCTGAGGGGATTTGGCATACTAAGTTTCAGATGAATAGGTAGAAGCATTTTTGTGCAAGAGCAGCCTTTACATTTTGAGTGTATTCAAAAAAAGGACACCCCCCCCCCGCTATTTTTCTTATGGACAATTATTCTGAAAATGACAGAAGAAGTGGCACCAAGTAGGAAACCTGCAAAGTTTCAGAGGGATGCGTGCAGCAGTTTATGTGGAAGGGAAGACCTCAAATTGGGGAGGGATGTGAGTGACTTGCTTCCCGTTCCCTGCCCCGTGACTCTTTTTTATCAATTTGTATGAAAATGGCACACATCCTAGGGGTGTCTTCAAGCAAGAGATTTGCAAAGTTTCAGAGGGAGAGGTGCAGGGGCTAGGGATTATGTTTGGAAAACCAGTTGAAGGCTTCTTTCATAGTGAAACGTGGGGCATTGGAAGAATGGCCATCTCACCGTCCCATCCTTGCCTTCCCCATAGCAAAGTATTTGGAGAACCTCTAGTAAAACATGTGCTATGATTAAATATGGACTTGCTAGTCACTCAAATCAGCGTATAGTTAAATAAGAACAAAATACACTATTATTGGAGACACTGTCTACATTCCTAAAGCCCAAATCACAAATGAAGCCTCATACAGGTCCAAGTTCAGTTCTGTTCACTTTGGAGGGAAGCCTGCTTTGCCTTGAGAAGCACCAAAAATGGTCTGAAGGGGTCCGATTTGGATTGGGCTTCAGCCCTCCATGTGCGAAGTGTGTGCTCTTGAAGCAGCCCATGCTGAGAAGCACCAAATGGCTGTCCAGCACATAATGATGACAAACTGTTACTTTACATTTGAATCTCCAGCATGATTTAACTGTTATTTGATTCCTTTCGTATGTTGAAACACAAAAATCTCTAGAATTGTGGCTGCACTACCAGGGACCTTGGAACATAGGAAGCCTTAAACTGACCATTGGTGCATCTAGCCCAGTATTGTTGACACTGACTGGCAGCAATGGCTCTCCAGGATTTCAGGTGGGATCTTTTTCCTATCCTTACCTGGAGATGTCCGGGATTGAAACTGGGATCTTCTGCATGCAAAGTAGGTCCTTTTGCAACAGAGCTGATGCCTATCCCCAAACAGTGGACTAGAAAGGGAATCCACTGTCCTAAGAGTGTTGCGGTTTCCACTTTGCAAAAAGCATCCAAGAAGATCATCTGCAGCCTAAGAAAAAGCTCAGTCTGCACGCCCTACCCCTTCCAGTTACCATGTCCAAAAGCCCCTCAAATCCTTTAATTTTCCTCAGAGATGCTTTTGTTGTTGTTTTTTGAAGTTGGAGAATGTTACCTGATATTTTAATTGGCATTTTTTTAGACTATAAAAATTAACAGTGATATTGCTTTTCCCCAAATAATTCATTTAAGATCAAGAATTCTGTCCAAAGAGCAGCTTTGACCAAATATGCTGCGTACCAAATTTGCTCCCATTCAACTATGGTTTTTGCTAAATATGTTAACAATGGTTTTCTTTTCTTTCAGATATTCATTGCTTTTAATTGTTTGGAATTCTATATGCTTTGCAGGTGTGAAAGGGCCCTGTGGCTCTATTTCTGAATGCAGTATACATTTCAGTATTAAATCTGTACTAATTACACAGACATAAATTACGTTTTGGCCTGATTCTTTTTTAAAAAACTGCTTTGGTTTTATGTAACAGTGTTACTGCTGGCATTTTAGACTCTCTGGTTTTGGGGTTGGGTTTTGTTTTTTGAAAAGGAAATCTTTACTACTCCTTTCCCCTGTAATTGCTTCTTTCAGACAATCTCATATGAAATGCATCTATTCCTCAAAGAATAATGGGGTGAACTGATATACTACAATTAGCATTGTCAGTTGGGTGGTATGTAAATGTATTAAATAAATGTTAAAAAGTGATTAAGATTAAAATGCCAAGGACATTATAGTACGAGTGGACAAAAGGTAGATCAGTGATTCTGAAGATGCCTCCCAAGATCTACTGCTAGATCTACTCCGGGTGATTTGCAGTAAGGGTTTCAGACTCCTAGTTGACTAAAATAGCAACAACTAAAAAGCTTCTGGTTGGATTGAACCTCCTCACTGCATCCACAGAATGAATAGTATACCACAGTGAAATGGGACTTCTGTGTCACCTACTCCTCCCTCCAGCCCTCTATATGTGCTCCAGATCTGCTCCAGAGAATTGGAAGACTCTCTGGAGAAGATTTGAAGATGTAATGTAGGGGTGGGTGGAATGCGGAAGTCCTGTTCCACCAGTGGTATCTATTCCAAGGGTGCAATGCGGAAGTTGAATCCAATCCTTTACCCTCCTCAGGTTACTGAACAAGAATACTTTGGGAGAAAGCAGGAATGGATTTTTGTGAGCTTGGTTTTGCTACTGATCACAAATTCTTGGGCTGAGCATGTGCTCAGAGGCTCTCTGTTCCTTAATGTTTACCATATATCTGTGTACCTGAGCAACTATTTTGCACTTGGGTACAGTTTGTTGATCTCTGCCCGCACCTGAATTATGCTACAGCTGTACCTGATTAATAATGCTTTCATAATTAACCATCTTTCAGTGATGAAGTTTCTTTCATAATTAACTATGTAACAAGCTAAAAATGTACTGCATGCACAATGTACTATTAAGTCAAGGCCAAGAAAAATGAAGCAGCCCTAAAAGAACTTTATTTTCAGTGTCAATTGTGAAAATGCTCCTTGTGGTAATTTGGTTTTCAACCACTGTTTCTTTGTTATTAGAAGTATTTATGAATGCAGCATTTATTGTGTGCTTGTGACTCCTTACTCACAGTTGCTTACGAGGTCTTTAGATGACAACATGATCTTCCAGAGCACCTCCCCATTTTTGTTTTTGTTTTAGTGCGGGGAAAATGGGGCATTATTTCTGAATGGGAAAGAAAAGGTATTGAGATATTCCACTATTGTACAATGCCACCTAGAGGTTATGTAGTGGAAACGGAAAAGCACTTTGTGTAGAACTCAGGCCTCAATTCTGCAACAAAACCAAAAGGTTTACATGAGAGGTTTAAAGCTCTTTCAAGTCTCATTAAAAATTTTACCTCTACATGAGCAGAGCGCATCGGGAGTTGAGGCGCGTTATCTATCCGATTATGCGCATTATCGAATGCGCGTTAAATAGCGAGTTTTATTATGCTGCGGGCCGTTAAAGCGCATTTTGACTATGTGAACAAGCGATTCTCCACATTAACTACTTCTCAAGCGCATTTCAAACAACCGGTAAAGCCATCAGTTGTGCGTTCAATTACCTCCTGCATACAGTCATTTAACCATAAAGCGCTTCCGAGAAGATGCGCATAATCGGAGAACCAGGCGTCAAACCGAATTCTTGTAGAGGGGGTCATAGATACAGCAGTTAACAGCTTCATGTAGAAAAGCTCAGTAGCATGCCTTTCCACCAACATGCTCATGGCAGCTAACAACACAGATTCTAATATATCAAAATAAAACAATCTAAGGAAAGTAATTTTTAAAGGATCATGTCACTGCCTGACTTTTACAACTACAACATCACTAGTTGGTGATTCTAATATGATTCACTGTCATCAGAAACTATTTACCAAACCAATTTTAACCCATGCCTGTCTATGTGTGCCCTCTTCACTTGATCAGTGAACGAAACTTTAATCAGGCAATGCAAATAGGTCAATGCAAGTGGGACCAGAATCTCAGCTAATGAGTAATCAGTGAATTTCATGGATTAAAGCATTTCATTAAAGTATATGTTTACAAACTTAGAGGAAGTCTCAAAGTCCTTAATAGTGCAATCCTGAGCATGTCCACTCAGAAGTAAAGCCCAATAAGTTCAACTGGACTTATTTTCTAGTAAGTATATTTAGGGTTAGGATTGCACTGTTAGGGACACATACAATCCCTGGATTGCTTAGTGCATGAATTTATACTCCATGGGTATGAATTTCCAATCAAGTGACACCCAGCCTGCACTATCATGTGACGCTGTGTTAAAGGCCAAGCAAAAGTCCGTATAGCTCATTTATTTTATTAAAGGTTGCACGTCTGAGAAGGAACCTGAATATTTAGATTCCACAATTCTACTATCCTACAATTGCCTATAAAATATTTCTTATCCTGCCAGTCAGCCTGTGATTAACTGGATCTCAGCAACACACATCTAGTCTGAACTGATCAGTATTTGGGTGAGGGGTAAATCCCAAGCTGCAAGCCATCAGCAACTGTCAACCATCTCAACAAATCAAGCAGACATCTGTGGTTTATCAAACAAGAAGCATTTTTCCTCCCTACATTAATCTCTACTAGTCCTGCCCCAGCTTTCATTTCAAAAGGCTTGGCATTATATCTTCTGCAGAAAAAGTTGCCTGATTTCTTGAGCTGCAGCTGGTTCTGAGGACAGTCTTTGAAATCTGAGTATGTCACAAAGATATTGCCATGCTTGCTGCAAGCAGCTTGCAAAGTGAGGGACGGCACTAATTGCTGGAGGGGGGCTCTCTTTGGTTCCTTTAGATGAGTTAGACCAGGAGGGCTTCTCCCCACCCTGACATCATTTTCTTTCCTTTTGTAAACCAACTCAAGAAGGTTGGTTTAAGTGGCCATTAAAGGGAAGCACTGCACACGTGCCAACCGCCCTGATGACATGATTGGGGCTAAAGAATCCCTTGTTTTGTCTCCATGGATGTCATTTCCCTTGGAACAACAATGAAGTCAAGTGGGCAGAACACGATCAGCCCAAGCCTACTCTGAAGTAATTCCCACTGAGGTGAGTAGGGCTTACTCCCAAGAAAGTGAGCGTGGAAGAGTGGTCCTCGTTCTTTTGAAAAACTGGAGGAGTTTGCCATCCTGATTGGTAGTAAAGTGGAACGCTGGATATTTACAATCCCATCTTGGCTAGGTTAGATTTTCTACAGCTGCGTGCAAATGGCTTTTCGAAATTCTCCATCCTGTTTGTGGGCAGAGAAATGGACGGGGGCAATTTCACAGGGGGCCTGTTCAGATATCATACTATCCCAAAACATCACTCAAAAACATGATACACTGTGGATTAATGTGTTTTGGGGGGGTCCCATGATGGTTCAAGTAACCACCCCCCTTACCCATCTCCTGGGGTAGGGATAATGGACTGCGGGGGTGCTTCCCTTGTCATGCGATGGGAACTGTGCGGTCCACAGTGGCTGCACGGATGAAAAACTGGTGGACCAGCAAGACAGCCAGCAAGAGTATCCATCACTTCCAATGCATTCTAGCCAGCATGACTTTCTTGATGGTAGCTGTCATATAGCAATGGCTGGAGCAGCTGATGAGCACTTTTCCCCAGCGCACTGGCCACTTGTTCATCACCCTGAATAACCCAACAACAAGCCATGGGTTCTCAAGGTGACTTGCTTGAGAAAAATAAGCCACACTGCATGGTTAACAAGCCACCCTGTGGAAAATGTCCTGGGTTCAGACCACACTCTAACCCACAGTTCATCAAACAACCCCACTCAACCAGAGTGTGGGTTAGTATGTTGTGCAAACCCAGATTGAATGGCCCAGTTCGCATGACTACAGAGGAGAAATAAGCCATGGCGACTTATTCATGCCTAGCCCCCACACCCGTGTATATGCCAGTCAAATGCCTGGGGATAGGTACTGTCAGCACAGCTTGTTGTGTCATGCAAACATGGCCAGAGTGGCTTGTTGCTGCAGGTAACAAGCCACCCAGAACCCAGAACAGTCCAAGGTCAATCTCTCTAGCAGGAGGAGGAATTTTCCCAATCATTTCTCACAGATAGGGCTCACCATTGGCAGGGGTTGTAGCACAGCTTCTTTCTTTTTTTCCTAAGTGTTTTTGTGTTGTTCTTGTTTTGCACTGCCATTGCAAGTGGCAACAGCATTAACTTTATTTTTTGAAATGTATTTATTACATATCTATGCTGCCCAATAGCTGAAGCTCTCTGAGCTATTCACAAAAATTAAAACCACAAAGTACACCATAAAACACTGAGAGCCAGTGTGGTGTAGTGGCTGAAGTGTTGGACTGGGAGTCCGGAGGTCCGGGTTCTAGTTCCCACTCAGCCATGGAAACTCACTGGGTGACTTTGAGCCAGTCACAGACTCTCAGCCCAACCTACCTCACATGGTTGTTGTCATGAGGATAAAATGGAGAGGATTATGTACGCTGCCTTGGGTTCCTTGGAGGAAAAAAGGCGGGATATAAATGTAAATAAATAAAACAATAAAACAGTATAAGATATAAAAGCTAAAAACTACAATATAAAAGTCCAACCAGAATAAAACCTAGCAGCAAAGCAGAGATTTAGAAAATTATCCAGATGTAGGCATGAAGTGTCTAGCTCCAGTGAAGAAGAGGAGCTAGAGCTTTGCTAAAATGTATCCTCCAATTTCCTGAAAGTGTTCTTCCCCCATGAAAGAGGTTTCCATTTTTCTGCTCATTCTCATGGGTTGTTATAATTTGCTTTGAATTTATTTTGGTGGTGTCTGTCCGTTGTTCTGTAGCCTGCCAGGCTGCCTGTTCTTCCTAAACTAAAAAAGCTGTATGTGAAGAATTACCACATGAATTATCCAAGGCGAGGGGGAATAACTGAAAATTACTCCCTCCCTATTCCACTGATGGAAACTTCTCACTAGTGGAGCAACACATTATGTCAATATTTCGTTAACTTCACTGGCTCAATTATGGGCCCAATTCAGGGCCAAAACAGACATCACTTTAAATGTGTCCAACTGTCCATGTCTTCTTGTCATTTTTACTCTAGCTTCGACACATGGCATCAATCCAAATCTTAAAAGCCCCACTACCCCCCCCCCCCATGGTGGGGGTCTCAATTCATGTCAGGGGCCCTGCAGGTATGCTAAAGTAAAAATGAAAATAAGATGTAGCTGCTAGACATACATTTAAAGTAATGTCTGATATGGCCCATAAAGTGCAATTTTTGACCTTTAAGCCCCTTAACGTGTTGGGACCTTAATAACTGAAGCAACTCCTCTTCTCACATGTAGCTACCCAAACCTTGAGATCATCATGAGGCCTTTCTCCAGAAATGTAACAAGAGAACAGGGCCTTTTCAGTAGTGGCCCCTTGACTGTGGAGTGATCTTCCCAGAGAGGCCTGCCTGGTATCTATTTTCATATCTTTGCAGTGCCAGTTAGAACCTTTTAAAATGATGTTATAGTGTTATATAGTTTTAGCTCTGTGGATTTTATTTTAAATTGATTTGCTGCTGCAAAGTTTCTTTTCCTTTTTTCTCTGTTTTAAGCTAATTTGTAGTTTTTAATGGCTTATTTGTTTTATTGTAATTTTATTAATCCCAGTAAGACATCCCGAGAACTTCAGTTAAAGGGCAGCCTATAAATTGCATGTAAGTATAAATGAATAAACAACTATTACCCTGAAACTCTTTTTCCTTTCTTGTGCTCCTGGAACAGTATTCCTCATACCAGCTCACTAGCAAATTACCACTTTGCCATGAGTTTAGAAAATTCCTGGAGCAAATCATTGGCCAACGCACCCTAAGGTCACAATCCTATGCATGTTTAGACAGAAAAAAAGCCCTACAATTCCCAGCATTCCCCAGCCAGCATACATAGGATTGCACCCTACTTTACAAAGGCCTCCTACATTATGCATTTTTTGCTTTCCTTGGTTGTTCTGTGAAAATTATATGTATCTTCATGCCACAACACAGCCCTCAGATTTTGATTTTAGGCATTTCCTTACAAACCAAAATTTAAAAATAGATTATAATTGTCATATCAAGGGTTTCATCACAATCTTTTGAGGATGAAGTAGTTATTTTTATTTTTCCCTTTGAGGATGGCATTTGTGGCTATCTGATTTTAACAAATGGCATCTCATTAGCTGGGATGAAGGTATAGTTGGAGCTCTGTAAATAGTAATATTGGTATTTGTAGCTTTCATGACATAGAGGAACTTGTCCAATATGAGTGATAAAATTGGCAAGAATCACAAGAGATGGGGGAACCCTCCACTAACGGTGTTTTATAGTCTTTTCTTCCAAGGCCGTTCCAGCTGTCTCAAGGCGGAATGCTATAAAACACATAAGTCCATTGTATTTTGAAAGAGAGTCCCCATATGCTTTCATATCACATTTTAAATGTCACAATATATTTATGTGTACTGCATTCATGCCATGAATGGGTTAGAAGGTAGCTTCAAGATCAGAATACATATGCAGTCCATCACAGTACTAATTCCTTTTTGTCACATGCACAAATTATGTCAGGTGCTCAGTTACCACTGTCAGACCTAGTCATTTTCTTTACAGGGATACCCAAGAGCAGAGAGACCAATTCCTAAATATAATTAGCAATTTTTTTCAGTTCTGTTAATAAACTGTAGTCTAATAATAAAGTGTAGTCTGTAGTAGGGTTATCACAATGCAGGTAAAGCCATCAATAAGTAGGAATTTATTTATTTGTTTATTTATTTATTACATTTATATCCCACCTTTTTTCTTCCTTAAGGAACCCAAGGCAGAATACATAGTCCTCCTCTCCATTTTTATCCTTACAACAACAACCCTGTGAGGTAGGTTGGGTTGAGAGTCTGTGACTGGCCCAAAGTCACCCAGGTAGGATCTACACTACTGCTTTAAAACGGTTTATAGTAGTGACAACTGTTGGGGCCCAAGACACACTCCATATACAGTTTTCGAACCGTTTTCAAAGTGTCATATCCCACTTGGTGTAGATCTGGCCCCAGTGAGCTTCCCCGGTCGAATGGGAACTACAACCTGGATCTCCTGACTCCCAGTCTAACATCTCTCTCACTGGGATGTATTCTAGCTCGGCATTGTCTGCCTAGAAACAACTCTTAGCAAAAAGGTATTTTACATAACCTGTTATTTGTTTCTTTTTCACTGGGGTACCAAGACTGAAACCTAGAACCTCTGCTTGTGCTCTAACACTAAGCTTTGGCCCCTTCCTATCTATAGTCCCTCAACTTCTAGAGGCAGTTTGGAGAGGCAAGGCTACAAAGCCATGGTTTCACTTGTTCCACCTCACAAGACTATATTACTTTCAAATAAAATAAAATTCATGCATGATGCAACCATGTGGTCTAGAAACATTTTTTCTAAAGTGTCTATGCAATACTGAGGCAGAAAGGCAGGATAGGAAGTTTTTTTAATAAATACATCTTAATAGTTGAGGAGAACAAAGTTAAGATTTCCAGGTGTACTCCAGAGAAAGGTAGGTATATACATAATTTTGTTACTTTCCCTAGATTGCACCTTTTGGCTACATTTCTTGCCCTGAAGAGTAACACATACAAAGTAGGAAACATTATTTTCCCCCTCTAAGGATCCAACCCCTGTTGTTACAGGAACACATTAAATGTAAGTACGCACCACTGATTTCAGTTACTTTACCTTTATATAATTGACCTGATCCAGTGTTGTGTTCTAAGTGCAGAGATTCAGATGGTTGCATTGAGTTTCATTGTCCATAATAAATTCCCCATTCATTTCAATGAACGAGCCAATGGAAGTCGATATGTTTGAGTGTGTATGGATCTCTGCATTGGGAAGGATCTGTTTAGAATTATGGTGGTCATCAGGTAGAAATACTACATTATGTGACTCTAATGATTTCAATGAAATATGGTACTTGTGTTCTGTACATGATTCTCTATGATAAATAATTTGAATATTAAAATAGGAAAGTAGATTTTATATATTCTACTCATACTATTCTACGCATATATTCAATAAATACAGCAATTAATTACATCATGAAGACACATGAATCCATAATGAAACATGAATCCATAGTGTCAGTATCATATAACGGAAAATACCAATCATTGATAGTTACTAACAGCACAATCCTATACGCATCTACTCAGAAATAAGCCCATTAAGTTCAATGGGGCTTACTTCACAGAAAATGGGTATATAGGATAGGAGCCTTAATCTTATACATGAATTTCACCTCTTATCTATTCAAAAATTCAAGCTGATTATTCTTTTTTGTCTGAGTATACTTGTTCCAATAATTGAAGAAATCCAACATTATAGTACCAGAAGTTCACTAGTGTAACTGGGCCTTCTTCCTCTGCCTTCCCACTTCTGTGCCACCCAAATATCTGCTCTGAACAGTTTTTGAGCCCTCCAGAGAAGGTTATGAGGGTGAGCAGAGGGGCTGGGAGGAATTTCCCCCCTCCCAGTTCCATTGACAGAAGCAATTCAATTTTATCTTTTAATGTTCACTGCTCTGGAATCTGTTTAGATGTGAAGGGTTATATATATGTTGTAAATAAATAAGTAAATTAATAATTAATGGGCTCCCATGTGTCTGATATGCATTTGCAGGCCTGTAGCATCCAAATGCTCTCCTAGACTGTATTTTAAAAGTATCGTAACTGATGCTTTAACAGAGCGTGGTTGATGCTCTGTTACACAAAATAACAGAATGCCAGGTAATTCTATAGAGTAGTTCTTCCATTATTGCCCTAGTATTATAACCAAAGGCCCTGAATTGCCCAACATAGTGAAGGACAACATGAGTCAACTTCAAAGGGACTGACTATTGACATTTGAGTTCCATATCACCTCAGAGATTCTACGTGCCAATTTCTCCCATAATTAGGCTCTGCAAGCAGAGATGGGAAATTATTGTTTTAATATTAGCTTCCTTTTATCTTTTAACAAGAGCATTTGTTTTGGCACAGGCAAGACAAACCTTAATAAACTGATTGGCAAACAGTATGTTTTAGCAATGAAAATGATACCCGAACAAGGATTAGAATATAAGGAATCGAGAGATTTAAGGAAGGATGTGATTTATAATTCTTTAAAGGAACATAAGCTTCTACATCTGTGATTGCCTGATTGTCTAATATTTTTAATTGATTATCAGAGCTAATAGGTTTATTGTTTCATGTGAAGAAAAGCTGTTTTATTTTGCTTGTTCATTTCTGTTAATTGACAGACTATATAGACATGGATACTTTTTGTAGATTTTGGCTTTATTATGGTGTATTCATTTTGTTAGGATCAGACTCCTAAATTAGCTTCAGAGAAGAAATCCAGAAGAAACCAGTCCGTACACCTGTTATTACACACAGTAAAGTGCAGTTCATTTAGCTCAGTTATTTTTATTTATACATAAAAAACAAAAAAACCTTTTTGATCTTAAGCTCCAAAGGCCACTAAGTAGCAAAAGTGAACAGTTCAATAAAGTAGCTTGGAAAATAGGTCTTATGAGTGGTGGCAGGTCAACTTGAGTGCCGATGGGGGAGAAAGAGACAGCTGCCTTGGCTCCATAAGGCAACCAAGATACTGTCTGTAGCAGCTCCTGTGCACTTGAGGGCAGGGCAACGAGAGGAAAAGGAAAATCTAGTATGATTCAGCAACAAGTGTCCTGGGTGATCACGGGTAGATCTACGTTACTGCTTTATAGCTGTTATGAAGTGCACTGATAACCATTGGGGCACATTACACGTTCCATGTACCACTTTCATAGTGTTATTTCCTGCTTTTCATTCCACATTAATAATAATAATAATAATAATAATAATAATAATATATTTATTTATTTCTAACCCACCTCTCCCTCTGGATCGAGACGGGGAACAACAATAAATAGAACTACAAAGACCATAAAATAGATAAAACATTAAAACTAATAAAACTAATACATTATTAAAAACATCTTAAAATTCAACCGGATAGGCCTGCCGGAAGAGATCAGTATTCACGGTTCTTTTAAATTCAAGAAGACTGCTAATTTGTCGAATCTCCTCGGGCACACCATTCCACAATCTGGGAGCGGCAGAAGAGAAGGTCCTCTAGGTAACACTCGTCAGCCTAGTTCTGGCTGACTTGAGTAAATTCTTCCCAGAGGACCTGAGTGCGCGGGACGGATTATACGGGAGAAGGCGATCCCGCAGGTAACCTGGACCCAAACCATGTAGGGCTTTAAAGGGAATAACAACACTTTATACTTCGCCCGGAAACTAATTGGCAGCCAGTGGAGTGATTTTAAGATTGGTGTTATGTGGTCACTCCTAGGTGTACCGGTGACCAACCTGGCTGCCATATTTTGAACTAGTTGAAGTTTCCGGACTAGGCACAAAGGTAGTCCTATGTACAGTGCATTGCAGAAGTTGAGCCTCGAAGTTACCAGCGCATGCACTACCGTCATTAGGTCTTCCAACTCTAGGAAGGGGCACAGCTGGTGTATCAACCGAAGCTAATAGTAGGCACTCCTGGCCGTTGCATCTATCTGGGCTGTCATTTGGAGCGACGGATCCCCAAGCTGCAAACACAGTCTTTTTTTTTGGGGGGGGGGCGGAGTGTAACCCCATCCAGAACTGGTTGACACACCTCCAAACCCAGGTTGGGGCCTTTGATAGCAAGCACCTCCATCTTGTCTGGTTTCAGCTTCAGTTTGTTTTTCCTCATCCAGCCCATTACCGCCTCCAAACATTCATTCAGAGGAGACACACTATCCTTAGCTGACGATGTTGTCGAAGGCATAGAGAAATATATTTGGGTGTCATCAGCGTACTGATAGCACCCCGCCCCATGCCTCCAGATGATCTCTCCCAGCAGTTTCATATAAATGTTAAACAGCATTGGGGAAAGGATGGCACCTTGTGGTACGCCACATAGCAGCTCCATCTTTGAAGAGCAGCTATCCCCAAGCATCACCATCTGGAACCTGACTGAAAGATAGGACTGGAATCACTGAAGCACAGTGTCCCCGATTCCCAATCCCCCCAGGCGTTCCAGAAGGATACCATGGTCGATGGTATTGAAAGCCGCTGAGAGGTCCAGGATTACCAACAGGGACACACTCCCCCTGTCAATACTTAAGCGTAGATCATCCTCTAAGGTGACCATAGCAGTCTCAACTCCGTATCCTGCCCTGAAGCCTGTTTGAAATGGGTCTAGAAAATCTGTACCATTCAAAACTGTTCGGAGTTGGAAGGCAACCGCCCTTTCGATCACCTTGCCCAAAAATGGAAGGTTTGATACCAGCCTGTAGTTATTAAGATCCAGGGGGTCCAGGGAGGGCTTTTTTAGAAGCAGCCGTACTACTGCTTCTTTTAAACATGTTGGAAAAGTCCCCTCCCTGAGAGATGCATTAATAATATATTGTAGATGTGATCTAACTGCATCTCCTCCCTGGACGACCAGCCAAGAAGGACAGGGATCGAGAGGGCAAGTCGTCTTCCTCACTTGTCCAAGCAGCTTGTCCACATCCTCGGTACTCACCAACTGAAACTGGTCCAATGTAATCCTACTCGCAGAGTTGCTGGACACTCCATTGTCAGCTTTTGCTATAATGATGGCGTCGAAGTTGGCTCTTATCCGAGAGATTTTATCTGTGAAATGATCGTTAAAGGCATCACAGCGAACTACCGAAGACTATAAAATCGGGTTCAGGGGGGAAGGTATCTGTATTAGACCCCTCACCACCCTGAACAGTTCTGCTGGATGCGGGTTCACAGACGCAGTGTGTGCAGAGAAGAAAGCTTTCTTTGCTGCACGTATTGCCACTCCATAGCAAGCAAATGTCATTGTGTCCTATGAGGTATCAATGGGCAAGAGAGATATAGTGTTACCATGATTGGTATACATCATATATGTTCTTTTGTCAAGCAGTTTGTTAATTATTAAAGTATTAAATGCACCCCTTTTTCGGTCACACTGCATTTAATTACCCCACAAATGGAGCGACAAATTTGACTTTATTGCCTAAGCGCAGGGAACAGTTCAGTTGCAGTCACTGACTGGTCACAGATTTGCATCTCAGCCCTCTTGGGCACCTGTCATGGAAGCTTAAAGGGGACTTTAGAATCTGTCCACTTTGAGTAAGTGGTGAGATTCCTGTATTTTAGACAGAGAAGAAGATATGACATTTCCCCTTGTTTTCTGCTACCAGACATACACTTGGGATTTTGTAAACACAACGCCCATTTACAATGAGGACACATGACCATGCTAACCATGATCCCAACCATACATACAAACTTATAAGTCTGGTGTGAGTGTGAATGTGTGTATATCTGAACTAGACATTTACTAACATATATTTTAAGCCTGTAAATCCTGGGATTAATTATGGTGCCTTTTCCCTTCCACCAGATACCCATGTGTCATATTTACAGAGGACACTCCTCTATTTGAACATGTTCTCCTCTACTTGAAGGACTGTCCAGTCCACGTCCAGTTTAAATATAGGTTCACTCATTACATTTTTTTCTGGGTTTCCAGAATTATTTATGAGAGTAACTGACTAGCTATCGTAATGGAGCATGAACTCAAAGGACAGAATCTAACTAAAGTCCTACTTGGAGTAGAACCACTGAAATTAATGGGGCTTAACTTAAGTCCCATTCATTCCAGAGGTTCTATTCTAAGTTGAACTTTTGTTAGATTCTACCCTATGACCCCATCTGTTAACTTCCCAGGCTTTGTTTTTTCAGAAATTTGAAGATGATATTGTTGCCATGGTAGGCGTACACCCATCCCACTGTTGTCTCTGTTAAATAGGTTTTGCAGGTTTTGTGGTACTTCACAAAACCCCTGCTTAACCCAGTTGACCAGAAGTGACAATAGGAGGTACTGTATGCACCATGGGCAACAACATCTTTGTCATACCACCTTTACTTCTTTTAAAATGATTATGTATATTCAGCTATAAATGATGTTCCATATTCTACTACCACGCTGACCTTACCTTTCAATATTGGATTGAGCAATTCCCCTGAACTACCTTTTGAATAAACCTCCAATGAGTTTACTATCATTCTCAATCCAAAAGGGGAAAAGTAATTTTCATAGTATTTATATAAAGTTGCTTAATCTGATCTATTACTATACAAATCCAAATGGGATAAATATAGGGGGTGAGGGGTGGGGTGGGGAGAAATGATAATGAACAGAAATGATGGACTATAATTTTCAAAGTTACAGGCTAATTGTGTAATATGACAAATATGTAATTATTTATGTTGTCATTGATTGCAGACATAGTACACTGGAATTACAAGCAGATTTGTCACCAAGGCAGGGGGCTAGAAACCTCAGTTCTAAATACAGGAGTTTCATTTATAGGTCTCCCAAGGACTTCCAACATAATACATTTTTGTAGGGGGCATAAAGCATATCTGCATTACCATTAAACAATTAAAAATAGAATAAAGCAACAATGTTCATTTTAAACCCAAAAAAGCAGCAAGCCAACTCCCCCCAAAAGCATTTAAATTAAAGAAACCTCCAACAGCCACACTAAACCAAAATAAACTCCCCTTAGGCTCCTCAAAACAGTAGTTAAAAGGGCCCCTGTCTCCCTACAAGTTGAGTATTACCCAGGCTCACCAAAACCCACCTAGTTCTTCCTACGATCTACCAAAACTATTGGGCTTCCCGGGGACAGCCCAAGACATTGTGTTGCCTTAGCAGAGCTGCAAATGCCACCCCACCTGCCCTCTCGAATCATAGTGCACCGTAATCAAGGTCAGCCAAGTTATTTTCTCATTTCAGGCTGAAAATCCCACAAATAACTCTCCCCATCATTCATATATATTCCACAAATAACTCTCTCTCTCTCTATGGCCTCCTCCACACGGGGCGTTTAATGAGCCTTGAAGGCTCATTATAAATTTTACCTACACACGAGCGGAGCGCAAAACGGGCGTACAGGCGCGTTATCTCCCCGATAATGCGCATTTTCAAACGCGCGTTAAATAGCGACTTTTATTTTGCTCCGGCCGTTAAAGCGCATTTTCGCTGTGTGAACAAGCGATTATGCGCATTAACTACCTGGAAAGCGCTTTTTGGGCATCTTTTAATGCGCTTCGCCGCTTCTCGCCGCCTCCCGTGCAGAGGGATTGTGAGTAAATGCGCCTCCGCGATAATGCGCATAATCGCGGAACCAGGCGCAAAGGCGCATTCTTGTGGAGGGGGCCCTATATATATATATATATCCATCCAAGCTAATTCGCGAATAATTTGCTGCCTTTTGAACTCACTCAGTGTATGCTGGCTGAGGCAGTGCCCTCACTCTGCCCTCACCCACTCACCAAAAAGCTCTCAAGGCCCACCTCCATTCTAAACCTATTCTTAGTTCCATCCCAGGCCTCATCCAGGTACTTCATTTTTTTTTCTTATTTCAAGTTTTAGCAGCCTTAAAAATATAAGAAGAGCCATGCTGGATCAGACCAAGGATCCATCTAGTGCAGCATTCTGTTCACATGGTAGTCAACCAGCTGTTGACTGGCAACCCACAAGCAGGGAACAAGCACAACATCACCCTCCCACCCATGTTCCCCAGCAACTGGTATACATAGGCATATTGTCTCTAATATTGAAGGTAGCACATAACCATCAGAACTAGTAGCCTGCTATTATAAACCTTGCTTTTATGACCTGAATCTGAGTTTGCTTTTCTTCAAGCCTGAGGTTTCCTCCATTATGTATAAGAAATTGAGACTACCATCAAATGGTGTCTAAACCGAGGCAGTAACCTGGGTCTTTGACTCACTCATCTAGAAATCGGCTAACCTATTCATAGTTTTAAGCCAGATACTTGTCCTGAGTAGGGATGTGCACTGGATCGGACCCGATCCACGATCCGAGTCCGGTCCAGTGGGAAATCGGATAAATTATCCGATTTCCGATCTGACAGCTGGATCGGCTGATCCAATCCGAACCGGTCCGAAAAGGCTCCGAACCGGTTCGGCGGATCGGCGGATCGGCGGGCGCCCACTGGCGCCCACCGCCGCTTCCATTGGCGGGCGCCAGTGGGCGCCCGCCGATGAAAGTGGACAGCGGGGGGGAGGAGGGGGGCCCTTACCTTCCCGGCCCATTCGCTCCTGTCCGGGGCCGGCGGCTATTACCAGCGGACTCCGCGGCCTACTCCAGGGTGGCGCGCCGGGTGATGTCATCACCCGGCGCGCTACTCTAGAGCAGGCTGCGGAGCCCGCTGGTAGTAGCCGCCGGCCCCGGACGGGAGCGGACGGGCCGAGAAGGTAAGCAGGGGGTGCATGGAGGGGAGGAGGGGGCGCGTGGAGGGGGGGAGGGGGGCCCTTACCTTCCCGGCCCGTTCGCTCCCATCCGGGGCTGGCGGCTACTACCAGCGGGCTCCGCGGCCTACTCCAGGGTGGCGCGCCGGGTGATGTCATCACCCGGCGCGCTACTCTAGAGCAGGCTGCGGAGCCCGCTGGTAGTAGCCGCCGGCCCCGGACGGGAGCGGACAGGCCGAGAAGGTAAGCAGGGGGTGCGTGGAGGGGAGGAGGGGGCGCGCGGAGGGGGGAGGGGGGGCCTTACCTTCCCGGCCCGTTCGCTCCCGTCCGGGGCCGGCGGCTACTACCAGCGGGCTCCGCGGCCTACTCCAGGGTGGCGCGCCGGGTGATGTCATCACCCGGCGCGCTACTCTAGAGCAGGCCGCGGAGCCCGCTGGTAGTAGCCGCTGGCCCCGGACGGGAGCGGACGGGCCGAGAAGGTAAGCAGGGGGTGCGTGGAGGGGAGGAGGGGGCGCGCGGAGGGGGGGAGGGGGCCCTTACCTTCCCGGCCCGGCCGCTCCCATCCGGCGCCGGCGACTACTACCAGCAGGCTCCGCGGCCTACTCCAGGGTGGCGCACCGGGTGATGTCAGCACCCGGCACGCTACTCGAGAGTAGGCCGCGGAGCCCGCTGGTAGTAGCCGCCGGCGCCGGACGGGAGCGGACGGGCCAAGAAGGTAAGCAGTGGCGGGGAAGGGGGCTTACCCCCCCCAGAGCCGTCCGCTTCTATCCGCTGGCGCCCGCGGGCGCCAGCGGATGGAAGCGGACGGCCCCAGGGGGGGTAGGGAGCGCGGGGGAGGGGGCTTACCTGCCGGGGCCGTCCACAGCGGACGGCCCCGGGGGGGGAGGGAGTTAGGCCCCCCCCTCACCCACCCGCCGCCATTTTTTCCTCATAGACTTGCATTGCAATGCAAGTCTATGGGGAAAAAAATGGCGGCCGATCCAAAAATTTACGATTTTTGGGTCGGGATCGGACTCGATCCGGTCCGGGGGGCCTCCGATTTTGTCCGAACCGGTCCGTGACAAAATTGGAGGTCCCGATCCGGGTCCCGATCCGATCCGGGGGGTCCGTGCACACCCCTAGTCCTGAGTCCCAGAGATGAATGCCACTAGGCAAGTAGGAACTGTTTTTGTTAAAATTATAATGATTAAAATAGCATGTTTATTAATTAAATTAGTGATCATGTCCAAACATTATGTGTATTTTTGGAATACATTTTCCTATTAAATTGAAATGCTAGCAGGTACATTGATAACCCGAGCAACTGAAGCTAGAAATTTCGTACCAGATGGACTGAGCTCAACATTAAAAATAGAGTACTTTTCTCTTGCTCTGATACTGAAACATTTTGATTTCCCAGAAGCCAAACTGACAGTTACTGCAAGACTAAAGCAAATAATGACTCATTAAGCACTCCTAGGAAGAAAAGAAACCTGGCTCTACCGAAAAGAATTTGCACTCGGAAACCTGATAATGTCAGCAACCTCAGCAACAAACATTACTTGAAGAATTTATGGAGGTACAGTCTGTGTCTGAACTGCTCAGCCGTCCAATGAGGGCCATCTTCCTGTGCAGTTGCCTTGTAATCAAGCAGACTGTCTGTGTCTGAGAGGGAAAATTGAAGAATGCTCAAGAGCAGTGTTTATCCACCAGAAAAATTAAGATAGAAATAGAAGGCACAAGTTTCCTTCTCATCTATTTCAGTAATTGATATCATGAACTGGACTGAACATGCTGGGCCTAACTGCAGCATACATGCCACTATCCATTTAAGCATTTGAATCATTTCTGTAAAATGTCACTACTACACATGGGTTAGGTGAGCTCCTGTAACACACTGGCACAACTTTGCATTGGATCAGCACGCCTGCATGGGTTGGTGCCATTATATCAGTAACAGACACTAAAAACAGCTGCTGCCATGGTATAGAACTGGTACAGAACTGGGCCAAACAACGGCTTGATAAAGACATAATGTGATCAACCCAAAGGCATTCTAGTTACCTCAGAACCAGCCATGGAAGTGCAACCCCTGCCATCTAATATTGAGTACTAACCCTTTGTTGTGGACTTGTAGCAGGCCAACTTGCCCCTCTTGCCAAGCACACAATCTTGCATCAGGACCGGCCCTACCATTAGGCACAGAGAGGCAGGCAACTCAGGTGGTAGATGCTTGTGGGGAGGATGGACCAGTGGTGTTAAAGAGGGCAGATTTGTGCATGACACACACACACACAAAGTTTGCCTGCAGTCCTTTGATGTAGTGGAGGATTTTGTCCCATCATCAACACTGAAGTAAGATTCAGCTGTCAGGGCAATTGGCTCCATTACATGGAATGGGGAGCAGGAGCCTGAGGTAACAAAAGGCCTTAGGCTGGCCCTGCTGCAGTAGCACTGCTAATGGAGGCTGGGCCAGCCTTTGGGTGGGTGAGCTGGATGGTTGTTTGGAGGCACTGAGCTGAAGGCGGCACCAAGCTGAGTTCAGTGGCTGTGTTTTTTTAATGTGCTGCCTGCAGTAAGCTAGGTGGCAAAACGCAAGGGACTATGAACTCTTTTGTTTGGGTAGTAACTACAAACAAAATCTTCCTTCAATTATCTTTAAAGTTTCTTTTTCAGTTTCCACTTTGATAATCATTTGTGCAAAGTAAAAATTCGTGGAGCATAGCTTTACTTTGAAGCAACGTTACTGAGCACCGGCCACTTCAGATTCTATACATGCTATGGGACTATATAAACAATAATAAAATAAAACCGTAAGAGCTGGATGCCTTTTTTTATTTATAATTTTGTTTTTATTATGTTTAAAGATAAAAATAATGGATATTCTAAAATAAAGAATATTTACCAAAAGATAGGAACTGCTACAAAACAAAACATATTATAAGTAAAACCTGTGACAGTGCACTGCTGCTGTTCAGAATGTAGTTTTTCAAACTTTGGCATGTGCAAAACGAAGCACAGTGGTTGAGAGATCAAGGTTTGGAGCAATGTTATTCTTGATGGACATCACACCTGCACCAGACCCCATAAATCCTCTGGGTGTCCTGCAAAACTGATCGGGGGGAACCAAATGCACTCCTCACCCAGGGCACTATTTATCCTAAGGCCAGCCCTGAATGCAAGCCACTCTGTGGTCTTTCAGCTACGCACACCTATCGATCTGTTTTATTTCCTGATCCATACCACTAGATTATATGCTAGAGTATTTCAGGGATTTCAACATTGGGGTTAGTCTCCTAAAGCCAGCAGTATGATCTAGCTGCTAGGCTCTAGCAATGAGCTTATTGTAGTTGAGAGATCAATGTTCATCTTTCACGTCAGCCATGAACTTGGATGACCATTTTGAATGTGCCCCTTCTCCGGTAACAAAAATCAGAATGAAGGTAGCCCTATTAAAACAGGATGTTTTATATTTCCAGTAACCTTCTTCAGAGGCCTGTCCAACCATTTATTGAAAAGCCACAAAGAACGCAATTCCATAACTTTTCTAGGCAGCTCATTCCATTTCTCAGCTGTGCCTATAGTAGTAGGTTTTCCCATAATACAAACTTACCAGATACTGGGGAGGATATGCATTTTCCCCAGCATTCACCAGATGTTACCAAGCACACAACAGAGACTGGTCATCACCCTCCTACTTTCTTCTGAGCTTCTCCAGTCCAGCTGCTGCTGGAAACAGAATGCTGGGTGGCCTTGCAAAATGGGGCAAATGGATCTTAGTCTGATTCAGCAAGGCCATGAATCCTTATATTTTATGAGCTAGATCTACCTCTACACAACACTGCTTCTGTTCCAGTTTTCTTTTAAATATTTCTAACCATTTGTCTTTCTGAAAGCTAAGTAAATCTACATGGTGATTTTGAAAGTGTTCTAAATATATCTAGTGAACTTTAGAACATAGTGTTCTGGCTCGCATGGAGAACTTCCATGAAAACAAGAGGCACTCCTCTTCAGACATTTGCTCTCCAGAAGTATGAGGGTGAGAAATGTAATGATGAAGGGGCAGGGCTGAAACTCCCTCTCATTGTGTGATTGCTCTATTCAGGTACAAATGCCTAAATAGGGCTAGAGTGTCTGGAGCAATTGATGATGAAGAAAAGATACTAGATCTATGATGCAATGCCTATCTAATGCTTTCAAGAGGTAGTCAGATAAAATCACCATTGTTTTATTATGTTTGCAATAAAAGACCAGAAAAATAAAGCTTTAAATTGAATTGGTCTATTTATGACATGTTTGCAGCCACATTAGTCCAATAGGAAAAAAAAATCAAATCACTGGCAGGATAATACTTTTATTAGGACCAAAGCAAAAAGTTACAAAAGATTTGGCAGGGTTTATTGGACACTTTTTCAAACTGCATGTTATGTTAAGCAAGAACAGGAAAAAGGTGTGTGTTTGTGGGCATGGTAGAATAGCCTCAATGGGGGCCATGGTATAACTTCATGAATGTAGAAACTAATGTCAGAATTAAAATATGATTTTTTTTCTTTCATAACTTATGAGGTTATATGTACTGGATAGGATTGTGGTATGTATGGGAGAGGGGGCCTTTGAAGTCAACTTTAGGAATTCTAATAATCTATTTAGTCTTGCTATTACTACACATATTAGATATTAGCATGGGGATAATACGATTGTAATCAAAAGTTATGTCAATTTTTGCCATTTATAGTGTAATTCTATGATCGGAATATACTTCTGAATTACCAAGCAACTAATGAAGTTGACCGTCACCTTTTCATGTTCTGTATGTTTCATTATAAAGCCACTAGTTGGTGCTGCAATATAGCAGGATTCTGGAAATGCATTGGAAATTTATCACACTTTGAAGTCTTTTCTCGCATTTTCCCCATAGAAAATAAAGCTGCTATAATGGCCAGATAAAATGGGAATGGCCCTAGAGGTTGACGACGTCATGTACAAGACCCACAAAAATTGTGAGTGACTAATTATGAGCACACAATAAAAGCCCTTTGTAGAAATGCTTGATGTATCCTCTTTGGGATAGTGCCTCTTTCTTGAACAATAAACGATACCTAGATGCAAAATGAACCTAAAGCTCCAGGAATCCTATATCCCTCTTCTTTTGGCAAGCTATCTATCACTAAATAAAAATGTAAGAGAAACCAGCTATACCCACAGGGGGATGGAACTATTTAAAGTAATAGTGGCTGACACTAAAGGAACATGAAATCCAGTCTTGCCATAGCTGAAATACCTCACGCCTCAAAAACCTACAGACTGAAATTTTCTGTTTGCTTTAAATGACTGCTATAAATATCAAGGAACATCTGCCTTTGCCAGAAAAAAGGAGAAAGTTAGTGACTATTTCTCTTATTGTTTGTTATAATGGACCCAGACTTGAGTTGTGCCCTGCAAATCCACCCAAGTGCAAGACCTGTCGAGGGGTATCATGGTTAGTCTTCCCAACTCACAAAACAAATAGTTTGAACCTCAATAAATAGTTCTGAACCACAATCAATGTGCTGAATAACTTCAGAGTCCTGAAGTGTAGGTTAACATTCAAGCCATCTAGAATGTAAAAATAGCTCCTGAGAATGTAAAAAACAAGGTGAAAAGGTTAACCCTTCAGCCATCTACACCCTGCTATATGACTACAAGATGACTACATCCATCAGTTTTTTGAGGGATAGGCTGCTTGATTTTCGTCTCCCTCCCTCCTGCAGACCCCAGTACCCTGTGAAAACTCAGTTCCAGAGGAGACACCCAAAATTGGGTAGAGGGATCTTGCATCACCAGGGCTGGGTAAGCAAGATCCCTCCACCTGATTTGGGGTGATTACTTCCTGACACCACAATCCCATATGGCATGGTTCCCATGTTCAGGAGAACCCCTAAAGTGCCATAGAGGGTTTTCCATGGGTACAGGGAGCGGCAGAGGACAAAAGAGAAGAGAAACATTGGTTGTGCCATCTGCCTTCCCCTCACACAGCTACTGGATACAAGATGTCTATTAGAAACCACTCTTTAGGAGGCTCATTCCCAGTTCAACAAACCATTTTTTTGTTGATAGAGACCAGAACCATTACATCTGAACAGGGCTTGGGACAAAGACTCTCTGCCCATCTGAAAGGGGAAAGAATGACTTTGTTTCCTAATATAATCTACATTAATTTAAATGGCTCTTGTTAATAAGGATTGCACTCTGACCTATGCCATTTTCCCATCATTTTTATCTTTTTAAAAAAAATTAAAGCCTTTAAAATGTCCTAAGCATCAGACATTTCAAAAGAGACAAAATCTAGCTGAAAGCTTACCATTGAAGTTAGAATATTAATTAGAATGCTATTTTAAGTTTATTTTTATATGCCTGAATTTATATTCTGCTTTCATAATAAATCCTATTTTTGTTCTAGATTCTTCAAAGCCAATTTCCCAAATACACCACCATTCAAACATACAGGTCAGTACGACAGTAAAGACAGTAGTACATTCTTCCAAGTAGACATTCTTATTGTCATGCTTTTAGTATTATTTATTCCACTGAGCAAATACTTTCCTGCATCTTATTTTAATTAATGGGATAAAAACACGCTCTTAATTCATTTGTCTCAATTGACAATGCATTAAAATACTTTTTTCTTGAAAGTGCAAAACAAAATAACTGAAAACAATAGGCAGTTCTATCTCTGGTGAATAGTTTCCTCCAGAGATGTAATTATTGTTGCTGCTATTAGAGGGGCACATGCTTCATCTCTTATTGTCATCTCAGGGCTCCTCTACATGAGCGATTTATAGCCCATTTGTGACTGGCCACTGACTAAAGTTTGCAGATTGATTACATGACATCGTCAACAGCCAGGATGTCTCCTGTGCTAATCCCACCCACCCCCTATTCTGTTGTCAGAAAACACAGAGATAATCAGCTTTTCCCAAAAACTCTGCAAAATCGGCCCCATGTAAAGGTGGTTTTGCACTATAATTTTGCCAACAAGTGGCACTGTTTTATTGAGCTGAATGGAGAACTCAGAGAGCCTATCTACATTACTGCTTTAAAATGGTTTATAACAGTTTTAAACCTGTTAATAACCAGTTTAAAACTGTTATAAACCATTTTAAAGCAGTAGTGTAGATAGGCTCAGAGATAGGAGGTACTCAATCCAAACCATGTGGCTGCCCATGTAATTGAGCCAAATGCAATCCCAGAATGAAAACAGAAGCAGAAAGCTGCAGGGTTTTTTAAAAAAAAAATGTAAAGGAGTTCTCAATATCTCAGTTTAAGCCACTGAAAGGTGGATATAAAGTTGTGAACCACTGAGAGATTTTATTATAGTCAGTGGTATATAAATGCCACAAATAAATCAATCAGTCAACAAATAAAGTCTTATTGCAATACATGTGAACACTGGAAAAAGAGGCACAAAGAGTTGAGTGAAACACACACAAATCATGTGACAAATAATTTTTGAATTTTTGAATTTTGGGAAAGTTTCAAAAGCAGCAAGTGACAGAACCTCAGACGTCCCCTGTCCCAATCAATTGATTGGTAACATTAGGGTGGTTTCATCTTGAAGCATCCTCTTTCTACATATGAGAAATGAGGAAATGTTACTTTTTCAGTTCTAATCATAATAATTATAATACAGGGAAGAATTAATTCATAAGCTCATAATAAAATTAGGTGAATAGGCATGCTTGGACTAATGCTATGCTTGTAATGGAATATGTGTACATGTAATGAAAACCTCGCTGGTAAGAAGAAAACAGGAAAGTGTAGGTGGGCTGTTTGCGGTTAAACCTATGTAAGTGAGACTATACTCTGTTCACTTGACATTTAAGAATTAGTAGAAAATAGCATTTGTGGTACGATCATATCTGTTGTGAGAAAGCTTCAAAAAGGCAAAACTTGACACACATGCAGAAATGACCTTTTAAAATGAGAACTGGAACCTTTTGGTGGTTAAGCGTAGCTGAAGTTGCTTGCAGAAACAGAGGAAGAGACACTATATTAGGCAATAAATAAATAGGTGATTTAGAGTTGCAAATATAGAGTAAGGGGATATGTAAACAGGGGCGGGGATTTTAGTAGTTTAATTAGGAGCTCAGGATAGGCTGTGAACCCTGGACTACCCCGCCCTGGGAAAACAGAGGAGGGATCCTCACCAGCCCTGGCAGGGAATAAATATGTGTGATTTTTGATGTTCGGTGTGCCTACTTCTATAGCTCAGCACCCAATCTTGCAAGATTGTATTTCAATAAAGAAATTTACTTTCACCGTCCAGATTGTCTTGTAAACATAATTATTTTCTCTGGCTGTTTGATTTCTGTTTCCTAGCCTCGTCCCACCCCCAGGCTCTTCACATCCCATTATCTCCCCCTGCCCTCCACATCACATAGGTCTCTCTGCATTCCACTCTTTTAGTTTCCCCCATTCCTTCCTTGGCTTTTTTATGCCCTGTTTTTGTGTTCCCTTTATCTCTATTCCTCCAGCAATTTCACTCTCTCAGCATTTCATACATATTGATATAGATTTGTCTGTTTTCAAGAGGCTGGAAAAAGATGGTACTAATTTCTCCCTCCGTCTGCCCACCAAGTCTCTGAATCCAGAGATAGGAGGGGCAATGTACACATCGTGAGACAGGCATTCTTCTAACCTTACCCATAATTTTGATAGCTTGGCCAGCTCTTAGATGTTCCCATAAAGAGGTAGAAAAGACCAATAAACCATTGGTATTTGGAAGTCCCAAGGGACTGCAAATAGTCAAGGAGGAGACTGTTAGCTATAGAAATTCAGCAAGCCTGGAGGCCTTTCTGGTTGTAAGTAGATTTAATTAGAACTAAGTTGGAATGTCAGAATCTATGTGCAGAATGCTTTCAAAGTCCCAAATGGTGATGGATCTAAACAGGGAGGGATTTCAAACAATTAGAAGAAAGATGTTCTTAGCAAAGGCTCCTCACCTTTGCTCCAGCTTATAAAGGGAGGCACAGGCCTGTTCAAAACTATTTAACAGACAGGGGCTCAGCCCATCATTCATGCTTATGTCCAAATAAGGATGCACTGCTCAGCCCACCAAGATGACGCTACAATCTGAGTGACTCCTTCAACAACAGTCCCCACATTTCTAAAGCACTCTATCAGTTTCCTACAGAAATATTATAGCCCCAAGGCCAAGAGAAGGGAAGATGAAACTACTCTTTTTTTATACTTCCCCTGAAAACCTTGACAGAAATAAGCTTGCACAGATTCTGACATTCCAACCTAGTTCCAGTTAAATCTATCTACAACTGCTTAACTTCTATACTTGACTGAGACCATCATCAGTCCTTGGGTCTTACCTTGTGCTGGTCTCCTCTATTCTTGGCTACAGGTGTGTTTGTTTTAAGCAGAAACAGCTACTTATTTAAAAGTAATAACATGTTATTCCAGTGTGAGAAATACCATTGTGAGTGGTTAGGGTGACCATATGGAAAGAAGGACAGGGCTCCTGTATCTTTCACAGTTGCACAGAAAAGGGAATTTCAGCAGGTGTCATTTGTATGCATGCAGCACCTGGTGAAATTCCGTCTTCATCACAACAGTTAAACCTGCAGGAGCCTTGGCCTCTTGACCAGATACAACAAAGGCCAGGACTCCTGCAGCTTTAACTGTTGTGATGAAAAGGGAATTTTACCAGGTGCTACATGCATACAAATGACACCTGCTGAAATTCCCTTTTCTGTGCAATTGTGAAAGATACAGGAGCCCTGTCCTTCTTTCCATATGGTCACCCAGTGCATAGTATAATAAAACAGGGTTTTGTTTTTCAAATGAATTTTAAAATATTCAAATAAAACTTTATTACAAATGTTGGGGATGGGGACATTACACTGAAGTTATACCTCAGCTTCATAAAGCCTATCTACACATGCAGGATGAAACACTTTGAAAACGTTTTGAAAACTGTATATGGAATGTGTCCTGGACCTGGGCCCCAACAGTTCTCAAAACTGTTATAAACTGTTTTAAACCATTTTAAAGCAGTAGTGTAGATTTCTGCTGGCATCAATGTGAGGCAGGGGGACTTCTTTATGCTCTTTTCAAAGGCAGAGACAGCCATGAGATGAGATTAAAAAGTGATCTGAATAGGGTTCTGTCATCTTTACATAGTTAGGTTTCTTCATGCCATCCTTTTGCTCAAAGGCCTAAGATGCAAAGTCAAACAGAGACAAATTTGCTTCCAAATTTACACCATGACACAAAGCTTTATTTATATATTGGACATATTTTCTCTCCACTTAACCCTTGTGAATGCACAGTCAACATAATAAAAGGTAGTTTTACAAAGTTATTGAGACTGCAGCCCTTTGATCTTTACCTGGAAATAAATCCCACTGAATTCAGAATGACTTATTTCTGAGTAGGCACACCTAGGCTTGTGCTGTCTGTCATTTTGAAGTGAGTCAGTAACATTGCATTGCTTCTGTTAAAGCATTGCTCTGTGATCACGCTTGAGCAGAGTAAACACGTTTACTCAGATGCAAAGCCCACTGCAATAGTGAAGACGTATTTCCAGAGGAGTTTGCAAAGGATTGCAGACAAAGTTCAAAGATGCACAGCTGCTGTGCTGGCGTGTGCAAGGGCTTTACAGTGGAAAAAAAGCAGGAATTAGATTAAAATGTCACAACCGCCAGAGCAACTCCCAAATTGTTCTGAGTGACCCCAGTACATGATCAAGGCATCACAATACTATCTTTTATAATACATAATATAATTGGTCTAACATAGTATTAGTGAAATAACATCCTCAGTAGAATGCACCTTGATGTATTCATTTATTTTCCTGTAAAACAACAGGATTTATTTGTCCTTTGAAGGTAATCTGGAGGATATTGACCATTAACTATTAAGTAAATATTAAAGAGGGATATTATATCTTAGCAAAGGAATGGGTCTGAAGTATTAATTTGCTGACAATAAAAACTGTATTAGGCTATAATTTAATTTACCAGAAGCAATAAAGTCCAATGTACTTTGTTTTGGCAGCATGGCATATTATGGAATAATTCGATTAATTTGGTTTTGGGAGGTGGCAATCAGAATCAAAGTACAGCTGTTCTTTACTCTCTGACATTCTACTGGACAACTTATCTCCTATTGCTAGAAGAATGGTAGTATAGGAGAAGTCCGATTTTTTAAAATCAGGCAACATAATTGAATGATTTCATTACACTTGTACAGCTTGGTTTTCTCATTTCTGTGCCTAAAATAAGCTGACCTCAAGTACTGATGTCGAAAGCTAAGAAATGGAGGATGTAATCCCATGCTCACATTGCACTGGATGGAGTGCTTTACAATTTGGGGTAAACCTCCTGTGGCAACAGATCACAGAGGTATACCACTGCTCAGGACACAAGCCAAGCATAAAGTCAAGGATGGGCCAGCACAATATTATGGCAGTGTATCCCTGCTGCCACCATCATGCTGAATGGATTTAATCTGAATCCTAAATTAACTCAGACCTCCTCCCACTCTTGGCCCCTCCACAAGTGTATTGCTATGCCATTAGCAAAGGTGGGGTAAGTTAAAATATTCTAATTGAACTCAACAGACAGCCTAAACACACTGCTCATCTAACTCCCCCCACACTGTAAGGTGGCCACTTATAAACTGCCAAAAAAAGAGGCAATGCACTGCTCAAAAAAGAGGAGAGTAATTTGCATAACATTTGTATAAGTATTGCATATGCTAATTTATACATTTAGATGCAAATCTAGAAATAATTATATTAATTCAAAGAGAAATATAGTACATCTCATCATAATGAGGAAGACTGCTGCTCAGGTGAGAATTGTTATGGAGCAACAGTTCTTAGAGTTATCTTTAAATTACAATTCAACAGGACATGCTTTCAAATAGAGGATGGTCCTAGACTGGCAGTACTTCAGATAGAGGACTGGCCTCTGGAAGAGGACACATGGTCATTCTACTCATAGTAGGTTTCTTAGGGCCAAAAGCACAGTATTTGAAAGGCATAAGAAGAGCCATGCCAGATCAAACCAAGGGTCCATCTAGTCCAGCATTCTGTTCATAGAGGACGACCAGCTGCCCAGATGAACCCACAAACGGCATGAGTGCAAAAGCAACCTCCCACCCATGTTCCCCAGTAACTGGTATACATAGGTTTACTGCCTCTGCTACTGGAGTTAACATATAGCCATCATGAATAGTAGCCCTTGATAAACTCAGGTAGAAGCTACATATTAGTATTATTATTATTTAATTACATTTATATACCGCCCCATAGCCAAAGCTCTCTAGGCGGTTTACAAAACTTAAAAGATTGAACATTAAAAAGTCAAAATACAAAATTTAAAACCATAAAACATAAAAACAGCTAATATTTAAAACATTTTAAACTTTAAGCCTGGCCAAAGATTCAGTTAAAAACCTCAACTTAAACTGTTTTTAAAAAATACTTTAGAGTAAGCCCCCGTGCCTCCAACAATTGATATTTCAAAATAGTGATCCATAAAGCAAATGGATCACTATTTTGCAATCCAAATTGCAGGGGAGGCAATTTGGATCAGGCTCCTAATTTCTCCAAGATAAGGTTTCAATCCAGATCTGGGCTCCTACACCTACTCTAGAGTAAAAATGAAACCTCTTTCAAGTAATGTCCCTTTTGGCCTTGACTGAGAGCCTATCTACACAGTACCTTGGAACGTTTTAAATAGTATTTTAAAACATTCCAAATAGGTGCATTCCAAAACGTCTTAGGCCACATTAAGGAGTACTCACGTTACAGGAGAAAAATTCTTCAGTCTTCAAAGCGGTGTGTGCGGTCTCACACCCTTCTACCCATCTCTTTATGTTTCGTGTTTACAATGCATTTAGGGCAAGGCATTGTAGGTGTTGTAGTTCACTCACCCACTTCCTCCTTAGCCCCTCTTTCTTCCCCACCAATCAATGGCTAAGCATTTGGGCGCTGGTAAACGAAGCAGGGCCCCCACAAATCACAAACGGTAAGGAAGGACACATTATTTTACTTAAAACGATTTATTAAAAGTAAAAACCGTTGTATATGGCTGAAGTAAGTTTTAAAAAGCTTCGGGTATACAATGTTCAAGGGAGTGCGTCATGTGGCCCAACGAGTTTTCGTAACCCTTATAACATGTTATAAAGCTAGTGTGTAGATCGGCTCTAAAGCTCTGTTCAGAAGACATCCTCCACATATCCAATGACCATTTGAGAGGAGAGAAAGATTGTGCTCACAGTCCACTCCCTCTGTGCTGGAAGTGCCCACTGATTACACCCACTGGCAGCCACGTGTTTAGCCTTTAATGTGAAAGAGGCCAACACGCTACATGGAAAAACAGGAAGCAGTCTTACTTCAAATCAGACCTTTGGTCCATGCAGCCCAATATTTGGGGGGAATATTGCAACCTCTTCTGCCAGTTACTGGAAGGGGGTAATGTTGCAGTTAGTTTATTAATGAGAATTTTGACCACAGGTAGCTTTAGGATTTCTATACCCTACAATGTGGTTTCCTGTGATTTCTTCCTTTGGCTCCTCCTCTTCCTTCCCCACCCCCTTTCTCTGTGACTTCCATGATTGCTGGAAGCATGTGTGATTGTTCTCTTGCTCCTTCCCATGTAATGGAACACAAAATGAACTGAACAAAGTCTTTTGCAACTCTGTGCTGTACCTGCATTGCACATACAAGAATGTTGTGAGTGAACTGGGTTTTTTTTCTTTCACTGAAGAAGGATGTAGCCTGTGTGCATGTGGGACTGCTAAATATCCATTCTGTTTTGACTTTTTGTTGTTTCTCTGCTAATTGCCTTTCTAAGAAGAGGCAGCATTACTAAATAATTCCATCAAATATTGTCTGCACTGACTGGCCAAGTATCTCCAGTGGCTCAGCCAGGAGCTTTGCCTGGAGCTGCCAGGGGCTGAGCTAGGGCTCATGGTCTGCATCTTTACCCTCTGGGTACAAGTTCCAGCAAGTATAAGGGAGCTGCTGTGATGAAGCATGCAGACAGGTGTCCAGAGGAGACACTGATAGCAAGGTTGCTGGAGCAATAACCAGCAGGGCCAGGGAATCAAGCAAATGGTTATGTGGTTGGCGGTGGTGGCGGTGGTGGGATGGAGATGGAAAAGATGATGTGAGGCAGGTGATTGACTCATGCAGTACTCCTGCTGCTGGACTTTGACACTGCAGAGACATTTAGATACTCCCCCAGCAGGTTTTGGACCCTTGTCCCAGCAAGGCCTGTGTTGTGTCTAATTCCTTCCCCCTTGCTCAGGGCGAAGGAATGTTAGACGTTAATTCAGAATCAGATTCTGAACCCGAAGAGACATTCCAGTCTGTACCAGGAGGGGAAGAGGTTCCCATAGCTTCGCCTTTAGAGAATGTTCCTGCTGATGTAAATAACCTTGCAGATGATAACCAGCTTTCGACTTCAGAGGGCGGAGAGGGAAGTGAACTCAGAAATCCCATTTTCCGTAGAAGAGAAAAGCGAAGACAGATCAAAGGGGTTAAGAGACGGCGCTCGGAAAGATTACTTGCTCAGAAGAGGCTGGATGTTAATTCTTCTTAGAAGTGACTCTCGCTTCCTTTTGGATGGATCAACTGATTTGTTTGCTTAGCTAATTACGCCTTGGGGCAAAACGCTTTCTAAGTTTTAACTCCTTTCAAAGGGAGAGAAGGGATCATTTGCTAAATAAAAGATTGATTGTTTTTTCCTAAGAGGCCTCCTTATTGACTTCAATGGGCGCTAGAAGTTAGGGAGTCACAACAGCCTGTGTGTCCTGTGTAGCATCCTCCCAAAGGAGCTATCTACCTCCTTTGTTAGATTGCTTCCCTTCCTTCTCCTTGTCTCATGCAATCAAAAGGGATCACTAACAGTCAAGGAGCGTATCTACACTACTGCTTTAAAACGGTTTATAACAGTTTTAAACCGGTTAATAACTGTTATAAACCATTTTAAAGCAGTAGTGTAGATAGGCTCAAGGTATGAAAGTGGTCTAAGGGGATTCAAAGCCATCATTTCCAAGGATTCCTGGATGCTCTCAGCTCCTTGACTGTTTGCACAACAGCAGGTTATGCAGTGGAGGGCATTTTGGTATCCCGGTGTCTGGTGGACTGCATGTATGGTGCCAGACCATGGATGGCTGATGTGGACATGTTGTCAGTCATCACTGGTGTGTGTCAGCAAGATGGGCATGGATGCTAGGAGAATGGCTGATAGGGTTGCTATGTTCTTGGGTGTTTGCAGTAATGTTGCTTTCTTCTCAGCTTTTTTGCTGGGAGGATCCTGACTGAACTACACTGATGTTATACCTGTAGAAGCCAGCTACCAACATAATTGGACCATAATGGTTGTATCTACGGTTTGTCCTCCTTGGAGTAGACCCATTTAAATGAATTGAACTTAAGTTAGACTAACATTTTCAGTTAGTGTATTGCTCTGCCCTTCTAGTCCCCCCACCCCACCAACTTGGATTTTCCCAGATTTGATGTAACGCCAAGAGAGAAATGTGGTTGGTTGTATTTCTATCCCATTTTTCCAGGACTAACCAAGGCGATTCACAAAAAGTTCAGCTCATAAAAACCATAGTCAAATAAAAACATAGTAAAATATTTAAAGCAACACGAAAAATCATAATGATGTTGAAAAAGCGAAGTTAAACAGATGTGTCTCAACCCCTTTTCCTAAACACAGGGAGAGTAGGGGCAGCCACAGTTCCTCAGGGAGCATGTTCCAGAGTTTCGAAACAACAGAGGAAACAGACCTTTCCTACTTGCCCGACAAATTATTTATTAATAATACTTCTGTACCACTTACTATAATAAAAACTCTAAGCAGTTTACATATAACTATTAGAACCACATTTAAATGCACCACTGAAAATAATTTCAACTGCAGTAACAATGCAAAAACAATACAAAGAAGAAGAAGATGGAGCAGCATATGATTAATTGCAATTAATTTCAAGCCAGATAACGTCTGGGTGAACAAGTGTGTTTTCAGGACGGATTTGTAACATGCCACATTTTCTGCCTGCTGAAGTGCACAGTGGAAGATTTTCCAGAGGGTGGGTGCTGCCACTGAGAAGGCCTCTGCAAATGAGGTCTTCCAAAAGGCTTTTCCTGCTAATCTTAATAACCAAGCAGGTTTACTGCAAGATAGGCAGTCCCTCAGATAGCCAGGCCCCAAGCCATTTAGAGAAGGGGTCCCCAGCCTTTTTGGACCTGTGGGCACATTTGGGAATTTGAGAACCCGCTCTGGACACCACCACAAAATGTCTAATCAATGCATCAGTGCTTTGGCATCTACCTGTTGTGTCTATGGATCTTAGGCTGCATCTTATTCAGCAAAAACTTCTGTTTCATATCTTTTCAACACCGCAAGATCTCTTTATTAAGGGATTAGCTAATTTGGCTAATTGCGGGTGGTGCAATACAGCTAATACTTCTTTTAAACGTGCATTTTGGCAATGTCCAGTAGTTGCTTCTTGGGAGAGGAGGTTATTACACAGATAAATGTTGTACTGGAATAGTCTTTAATGTTCACTGATGTTCACACTCTTTTAAATTCAGCAAAATTAACAAATGGTCAGCATAAATGGATTCTCCACTCTCTTTTGACAGCTAAAAGATTGGTTTTAAAACACTGAAAAGATAAACACTCACCTCCTATAATGCAATAGGTTGAAGTTCTTACAATGCATTCAATATTTGAACAGGTAGCATGTAGATGCCACCTTCAAGTGGATACTTATTATTGCTAGAAAGCTGTATGCAGTTCATATGTATTCATTGCTGTATATATATACAAATCCATATCTGTATATTAAAATGTAAAAAGTTCTGCGGGTGCTCAGGGATGTCATGTTGGGGACTCTTTCACAGACATCACTGGAGGTGCCCACAGGTGCTATGATGCCCATAGGCACCACCTTGCAGACCCCTGGTTTAGAGCTTTAAAGGTGAAAACCAACACCATGAATTCAGCCTGGAAAACAACTGGCAACCAGTGCATATATTTTAGCATTGGGGTGATATGATCATGATACCATGCACGGGTTAGCAGCCTAATTGCCACGTTTTGCCCCATCACCTCTTCAAGGGTAGGTCCATGTAGAGCACATTGCAATAGTCTAACCATGATTTATTTATTTATCTATTACATTTATATCCCGCCTTTTTCCTCCAAGGAACCCAAAGCAGCATACATAATCCTCCTCCTCTGTATTTAATCCTCACAACAGCCCTGTGTGGTAGGTAAGGCTGAGAGTCTGTGAGTGGCCCAAAATCACCTAGGCCAGATCTACACCAAGCAGGATATAACACTATGAAAACAGTATGTGGAATGTGTCCTGGGCCCAAGCAGTTGTCAAAACCATTGTAAACCATTATAAAGCAGTAGTGTAGATCCTGCCCCAGTGAGCTTCTGTGGTTGATTGGGGACTAGAACCCATATCTCTCGACTCACAGTCCAACATTCTAGCCACTACACCACACTGGCTCTCCAGGATGTAACCAAGGCATGGGCCGGTATTGCCAGCTCATACAGATTCAGGAAGAGTTAGTGTACTGACACAAGGGAACTCCTTGCCATCACTGCCACCTGAAGATCCAAGGACAGCATAAGGTCCAGGACCATTTCCAAGCTACAAACCTGCTCTTTCACGGGGAGTGCAACCCCATCCCAAACAGGTTGAATCCAAATCCCCAAGCCAGGCTTACCATGACTATTACTTGTCCAAAACCCTAAAAATGTTCCCAGTACTCCCCATCATTAAACATATACCCTCCGTATGCTTTTATTTCTTTCTGCACAATCCCACATTACAACTGCATTGAGAAATGCATTTCCTTTATAGCAGCTTTGAAATAGTCTTCACAGTTTATCTTTATGTCTAATTCTTTGCAGCTGTTCCTGACTCCAGACTGCACTCTCTGTGCACCACTGTACAAGGGAGCCTGACTGTAGCAGCAGCAGAACACTACAGAATCATTTTGCCATTTCTGCTTTTCTCCACTTAATCCCCTTTTGCTGGCCACGATCCGATGAGTGCCTCCCAAAAAACAGATGGCAGTAACTGATATGTTACCTAACTGTGGCCAGTTAATAGCTCAGGATAACAGTGAGATAAGGCCTGGGCAAGCCAGACTCCTTGAGACCAGCTGCTGCCGCTGCTGCTGCTTTAACCCTTTTCAAGATTTAGTACGGACTTGTTAGATTTTTGCAAATTCTCAATTAGCAAAGTTATTTTCATTATAATAATGTGTGTGTTTATTTCAATGTATGCTTATATATGGCTATAGTTCTGTCCATAATGCCCTCCATTAAGATTTAAATCCCTGTGCTCTCATGCCTTACCTCATGCTCTCATCTTCCCAATTTTATTTGTTGAAAGGTCATGTATTACAATAGAAATTAAATCTCTTACCTCAGAAAGCTAAGGCAAAGTGTACCTCTAGAGATAGATCAGGATTTGTCTTCTGTGAGAGGAAAGGACTTTCCACAAGAAAAAGGGCTCCTCCACTCGAGGAAGGTCCTCCCACACCCCAGTTCACTCCATTCAGCAGGATCGCCTGACTAGGACCTGTGGTATTATCCTTGAACACTTGCTGCTGCTGCCCCTGTCCCGCCTTTACTATTTAAGCCCCACAGCCCAGCAACCTGTCCTCCAGATAATAATAATAATAATAATAATAATAATAATAATAGTAATAATAATAATATATTCTTTGTTCTGCTGCTACCAGTACCTTCTCAGATACACCCACAGATCACATCAGAATCTGGAATTAACAAGAATTTATTAATAAGAAATTGTGTGTCAACAAGCTGAATGGTTACTTCAGTTCAATTGTGTATCGGTTACAAGGTTTCAATGCTTATTGGTTTCAGTCAGAACTCTTATACTTTAACAAACTGTTCCTTATTTAATCTATGCTCCAAAATCTTATCTCAATCTCTCAATTCTCTCAAATCCCTTTCAACGTCTCTCTCAAAAATCCCCCTCAAATCTCCCCCCAATCATTCTGTCAGATCAATCTGTCAGACACATAGATACACTCCACTCACTCTCTAGCTCTTCCCACTCTTACACAACCAACCAATCCAGGCACTCTAAACAATTAGCCAATCAGCGCTCACTTTCCATTCAGGCACATAGCTAGCCAATCCAGGCACTCCATACCATACTTACCTAGACCTTTAACTACAAACAGTAAGTACATTTTGGCCTAGTTATTTACTTTACCTGTTATTATTCTTACTTCCTTTTAAAGATATAAACAAATGCATATCACAAACAATAAACTTTGCAATATATTTACAATTACAAACAGTAGAACATCACAGGACCCTGTTCAGATGTCATGCTAAGTCACGGTGGTTAAGCCTTTTGAGCGAAACATTATGGGTTAGCATGTTGTATGAACCATGACTTAACGTATCATGTGAACTATTCCTATCCATGGTGGCTACATAACCACAGTTTAAGCACGCTCACTAACCATTTGTTGCAAAAGGGTTAGTGGCCTAACCGTGGCTTAGCGTGTTGTCTGAACAGGCCCTCTGTATAGCATTTCAGGAATATGAAGAGGCTGTCATGGAAAGGAGGGGCAGGAAAGTCCACTTGAGCCAGTGTAGATGATCCCCCTTAAATCTGGATCCAACCACTAGTCTTCTGGGAGGAGCCCCCTCCCACATTTGAATTATCTCTCTCATCAAAGTAAGAACATTACAGAGTACCAACATGACTCAGCAGTACGTAGTGTAATAATAATAATAATAATAATAATAATAAATTTATTTCTTACCTGCCTCTCTGTCTGGATCGAGGCGGGGAACAACAACATGATAAAATACATAAAACTTATTAAAACATGACACATATTATTAAAACTGCATTAAAACATCCTAAAAACATCCTAAAAACATCCTAAAAACATCCTAAAAACATCCTAAAAACAATGGCTTTGAAGAGCAGATGTACATCTTCTGAAAAGTGAAAAGCACAGCAGTGGTGGGGAGGAAGATCCAGAACTCTTGCGAAAGTAAATCTCACTAATTCTCATAGAACCTTCTTCCGTGTACATATAGTAAAGATCTCACCCCAAATGTGCAAGCCCAAGAAAAAATGTAAAGAGAGACTAGCAAATCCTAGGAACATGTGTTGAGCCTAACCCGAAACTACATTTGCCCAGTAGCAGTGTGTTTTGTGAGAGGGAGGCCTGCTTCTCCTTCCTTACCTTTGAACAGATGTTTCGATCTCCTGCTAGACAGGGCTTTCTTGCACTCAGCACCTATTTATGTACATTGTTTCTCATCCAGCTGCTGTTGGGCTATATGAGTTCAAGTTCAGCCAACGAAATAAGCCAGCCAGTCTACTGCCACCAAAGCCTTGCTGAGTCTTGAAGATTCCACTTTCTTGCCAGGCATCCTGCTCCTAGGAGATCCACCACGGAAATGAGCCATCCTTTAAATCCTTAGGAGATGGTCCTGAGTAGTGCAATTTTCATGCAGATCCAACTGTCAATTTGTTGGCAGACGTAGCTTGCCTAAAATGGCACCTCTGTGTTAATCCTGGGCAGGACCTACACTACTGCTTTAAAACAGTTTATAATGGTATTGACAACTGTTGGGGCCCATGACACTCCATATACAGTTTTCAAAACGTTTTCAATGTGTTATATCCTGCTTGGTGTAGATCTGGCCTTGCATTACATATAGATAGAAAAATTACCTTGTGACATTGTGTTATTGTGTCTTGCATTTACCCACCCCATATCACTGCCTGGGGGAATGTTTGCTGTTGAATGGATTAAACATATAATAAATAAGTGTTACTACATGTAAGAAAAGATGGTCAAGGAACTCTAAATTGTGATTGTTGTTTAAAACACCAGCCCTGAATCCCTGAGTCCCTGGTAATGTCTACTTCTGTGCATAGCTAACAATATTGGCCAGAAGTGTGGGGCCTTAAGAGGTGAAGTCCTCCAAAGAAAGCTGCCATAGTATTCCAATCCCTAGTATCTCTCTCCTCCTTGGCTCCTTTCATCTCCAGGCATAAATAGGCCCCCACATGAATGGGGAGAAACAGTTATGATGTGCACATATTTTTCAAATTGTTGCCTTTGGTGTTTGGGATAAAAACCAATGTTGTTGAATTATATGAATACTCAGATCTGACAATTCTATCAAACTAGCACCCTGCCATTTAAAATTCTGAATTTGATCTAATGACTTTGCATTTGACCTGGCCAATTTTTGTTGAAGCATTACATAATGTTTATGGGTGCTATTTTTAATTTTAATTTTTTGATAGCAAGGCAGGCTACAAATCAAATAAACAAACAAACAAATAAAATAAAGCATTATTGACAATTATGTACTCCAAATATTGTTAAAGTACATCACCTCTGGCATTTTAAAAACAATACAAGGTAACAAATGGATGTTTTTAAATTATCATCAAGCAAAGCACATTACAAAACCACTAATCCTCAAAAATGTTAATTAAAATAAGGGTGCCATCCCATGAACAATTACTTGAATAAGTCCCACTGAAATCAGTGGACTTTCTTCTGAGTTTTGCCTTGAAAAACTAGGGCTAGTATCAAGGCAGCCCTTCTTACAAGACCTCAGCTTGTTTGCCAATTTAGTCAAAATAAACTTCAGTAAACCTGAGCTGCTCATATCTAATCTTGTACAAGCAAAAATCCTTGCATGATCCCTGTTTGAAATTGAAAGAATATAAGAACAGACTAAAGGCTTGAACTTAGAAATGTGGCAATATGAAGCACTTTATATGAGTGCTTTTAGAATACATCAGGGAATATGATGTGAATTAATGCAGATATTAATATGAGTACTTACTTTTTTTGCTAAAAATATAAATTATATATCGAGAGGATAACAATTAATCAATCACCTTATCCACAGAAGCTATTCTTATGTAGAGAAGAGGGGTGTTGTTTTTACCATGCAGTGATACCAACTATCACATGATACCCATATCACTTGCAGTATCCACACACAAGTGTTCTCAGTCCATGAGAGGAGACCTTAGCATCAACACAAACACATTTTATATATTATTCATTTCATAGAGTGCCTTTCACCATTGCTGAGTGCTTTGAGATTTATGAAACAGAAAGCAAATAAAATTGAGTCGGTGGATGTATTTTTCTCCACTTTGTGGAGTTGTGCCTGAGGAATGACGGTGTTTGGCCTCCACAATATGCCCAGACATACCTCCAACAAGCCCCTTTTTTCCTCCCTACTGCCATTGTAGCACCAATGGTAGAGTAGTGCTAGCGGCAGAGGTTTCTGCTGCTGCCACATCGAGGCCTCCAGTGATGGGCTTCCTTGTCCACCTGTGGACCGCCCTCTCTGCCCATGGAGATGGAGGTCTGCAATATCCCATGTCCCCTGGGATGCCCTCCCCAGGGTCCATGGGATTGCAGTCTAACAGTGCCATCATGCATGCCTACTGAGAAGTACATCTCATTGAGTTAAATGGGACTTATTCCCAGGTAAGCGTGTATAGGATTGCAGCCTAAATGTTGTTAAATTTAGTGGTAGAGTCTTCTCTATTAAATATTTTTAAAACAGCCAAAGGAAAATAAGAAGTCCCCTCCCTTTGCCAAATTCGATTAAGGGATTTATGGATTTTACTTCCAAATCTTATCCAAACTAGTGCATATTTTAATTTCATTTAATAACTCTACAGCTTTCCTACTGGCAGTAAGAACCACAGTGCTCAATTGAAATCAATATCAATATGCCTTTATATCTGAATCCTTGACAATAGTATTGATGGGAGTTGTTTGTGGGATAACGGCATTAAGCCACTTTCATTCTGGGATATTTCTGTAACAAAGATTATTTCATGAAAAACGAAATATTAACAATGGCCTTTCCTTCTAACAATGAGTGAAGCCTTTGTTTATTACATTGTAAGTTATTGCCTACATAAGAAAAATTATACCCTTTTAGAAGTGGAGAGGAAAGATCTTACATCTTCCCCTGGTGAAATACATGGGCTCCTGATGGTCCATAACTTCCTCCTTCATGCATTACCCCAGAAGCATAAGAACCTAATGCACAATCTCATGCTCATCCTTTGTCAACACTTTCTGGCAAAATAAAGGTAGCGTCAGTAGTATGATAGGACTCTGTTTCCCTATCTCTAAGGGTGGATTCAAGTGAATTTATATAATGCAGAGCAGGCATGGGTAAGGTGACCATACTTTGGAAACCAAAAAGGAGGACAATGTGGCTGCCCCAAAGGGGCGTGCCAACCAACATGGCCATCCTCCAAGGGGGCGTGCCCACCAAAACATGGCCTTGGTCACATGTCTGATTTCACAGAATACAATTAAGACAAACCTGTTCTACACAACACCTTCATGTTAAAATCACTAAAATAAAGAACAAGTGAGACATTAAATGTATCTGAAATTAACTTTACTCACTCCTACTTTTGTAGCTTTTGCTGTACTTTGAAGCTTTTGCTATGCTCTGTGTGATACAGTCTCCCCTTCCCTCAAATATCTTTTCTGACTGCAAATCTTTCACTGGATGACCATAGTCTCAACTTTCCTAACATTTAACATTTGTTCACCATCACTTTTCTCATATCCATGCTCACAAATTCATCATACTGCTACCACTGAACAAATGAAGCAGTTGACAAGTGCAGAAAAATCTAGTACAACAACCTAGCAACCTAGCCTGCAAGAAGAGTATAAAATACAATTACCCTGCAAACATTAGCCATGGAACAAAATGGACTAAATACTTGTTGCAGTCACTTCTCACCTCTTAGCTTGTTTCAACTTCTGGTTTATTAGTGAGAAACTAATCTAAAAATGTGTCATTATATCTCTGGTTCATTAGCCATGTAAACGAGACCATGCATGGTCAGTATGTGTCATTATATTTCTGGTTCATTAGCCATGTAAACAAGACCATGGTCAGTAGCAATACAAAGAAAGGCCAGAACAGATGCCCATTATCACAATGCTAGACAAGGATCTTTCCCTCCTTTTATCCAAGTATATCCTGAATTTACACTGCCTCAGTGTGCAGAGAACATGCAACCCCAGCCAGGGACCCAAAGAAAACTGCCCAAAGAAACTTTAAAAATAACTCTTGTTGATTTCAATAAAGCTTACTCCCAGATAAATGAATGTAGGATTGCAGCCTCTTCACATCTGTTCACCTTACTCTAGCAAGTGCAAGGCCCTCCTGTCAAGGACAACTATGCACTCCCAGAACCTGGCCTCCTTGATCATGCAACCAGCAGGTGCTCTCCAGAAATATGCTTTCAGAGCCTAGGAGATCCAGACACACTCAAACAAGCCAAGCCAAGCCGTGCTATGCTGGGACAGAACAATTCTGGGATAAGACAATACTTTCCAAGCAACCAGACACATCAGTCATAAATATAAAAGAAAAACACAAATACCTCATTGACATAGCAATACCTAATGACAAAAATGTTGTAGAAAAGGAAGAGGAAAAGAGAGACCCAGCAAAGGTTTTAAGAAATCTCGCTCATATTGGCATAGGTTGAGATATTCTCCAGGTTGGTCAGAATTTTCATCAGTAGAACTCCAATGGAAATATCTTAATGGAAATGTCTTTAGGGCTTTTAACATTTTTACTTTGGGCTTTCAGACTTCAGAAACTTCAGGTGGACAATATGAAATAACTAGCAATTACAGGAGAAGTGAAAAACCCTTCTCCGCCCCACGCACCCACCCACCCACCAACCAACCATGCCCATTGGCACAAGAGCTAATAGTTAGATCCAAAAGATCAGTGAATTAATTGAAAAATTCATTAACAGTCTGACACGGGTTTTGAGAATTAATTGAGGAAATATATAGAAGATACAATATACAATGTGGATCTAGACTCCAGCTCAGCTAGATATGATCTTGTGAAGATCAATAAACTGAGGAGGAATATGACTTTAAAAAAAAATCTTAGAACTCTATGTATTTCAGCCTTCCCCAACCCAATCCTCTCTAAATGTCTTTGACTATGACCCCTATCTGGCCATGCTGACTGTGTGTTGGGAGTTGTATCCAACACATCTGGAGAGAACCAGCTTGGGGGAGGATACTATATTTAACAAGAATCATCTGTTTCTGTACAGTTACTAAAAGGATAAAACAAATGCCACAACTAGTAAATATCACATAAATGAGGTAACAATCATCCTTCAATAGCGATGGATAATAACTTATGTTATCATGATGTTTAAAAGACCCATTGAAATTGCATCCATTTATATTGCCTTTCGCACAGCCATGAGCTGTCTTGAAATGAACCTCTAATATGATACCATTGCAGTTTTATATTCTTTTTCTAAATTGATTCACGATTTATTCAAAGAAGAAGTGGTAAATAAATATTGCTAATATGTCATTTCATACATAAATATATTACAATGTTCTCCTCCAACAAAACAATCAAAGAAAAGCAAACGGATGAGGTAACCAGACAAAGGGACTGTTTTGAAGCCAGTTTTCTATTCCAGCAAAACACCTGTTTTCCAGTAAGCTAAACCAATTTTCTCAAATCATCTCTAAATATATTCTTAGAAAATTAATTCACTCAAATTTGTTTCCCGTAAATAGGAATATCAACTCCATATCATCCCCCATGACTTACACACACAAAACTACATCCCCCCACACACACTCCCAACACACCCAGAAACATACAAAGTCCCTCAGGATCAGCCACCCCAAAACACACGCGCACACATTCATTCAACCATGCACTCCATTCACACACACACCTCCTTACCCAAGGTACCTGCTGCTCTGTCCTGCTGCTCCTGCTGCTCCAGCGCTTGCTTTCAGCCCCTCTTCAAGGGCCATCTGGGGTTTGTCCTTGGCCAGCGCACAGGCCAAAAACAAGCCCAGGATGGTTCCTGGGAAGGCGGCAATTCCTAAACTTTGGACGAAATACGCTTATTTCCCCCCCGGATGCCATTTTGGCACCCCGTTAATGGACTTGTCCGGGGGAAACTGGACGTATGGTCACCCGAGGCATGGGAACATGTGACCCTCCAGATGTCATTGGACTGCAATTCCCATCATTCTTAACCATTGGCTATGCTGGCTTGGGCTGATGGAAGTTGCAGTTGAACAACATCTCAAGGGCCACACATTTCCCATTCCTAATGTAAATCCCCCTGGAGGTCTTCTCATATAGAGCTCCATCACACCAGTGATTTATCGCACTCTCGCCATGCCTGGTATGTGTTTTTGCAGCACGGTACTCACATAATGTCGTCCCTGTCCTGCACTCATCTCACCTCTTCCCCTTTCTTTTCCATCTTATTTTGGAGTGGGGAAAGTTTCCCCCCCTCCATACGCAGTAGAGCAGCTCCTCCCTCCCATGTATTGCTGTCCTTGTGCTATATTGGACCATCCTGTTTTCTGTTGGGTGTGTGTGTCGAAGGGTGGTCTCATTGACAAAAGAGGAGGGTGGGGCTCAACCGTAAAAGGGAGGAAGAGAGGGGGCCAAACACCCTGTGGAGAAGGGAGCGTGCCCGGGACTTGGTCCCATTCAACTCTTTGGTTCTTACTCCTGAGTAGGCATGTATAGCCTTCCTGACCAGAACAATGTTGGCTTCCCCTTGCCATGCCAACATTGACCACAAACTTCTATAAAAACTAATTGTATTTATTTATTTATTATTTATTTATTGCATTTTTATACCGCTCCATAGCCGAAGCTCTCTGGGCGGTTCACAAAAATTAAAACCATGAAATCATTTAAAAAATATAAAACAATCCACAATCTAAAAACACAAAATAACATACAATATAAAAACACAACCAGAATAAAACCAAGCAGCAGGAATTAATACAGATTAAAATACAAATTTAAAACAGCAAGGATAAAAATTGAGTTAATTTAACTGTTAAAATACTGGGAGAATAAAAAGATCTTCACCTGGCGACGAAAAGAGTACAAAGTAGGTGCCAGGCGAACCTCTCTGGGGAGCTCATTCCACAGCTGGGGTGCCACAGCGGAGAAAGCCCTCCTCCTAGTGGCCACCTGCCTCACTTCCTTTGGCAGGGGCTCATGGAGAAGGACCCCTGTAGATGATCTTAGGGTCCGGGCAGGTACATATGGGAGGAGGCGTTCCTTTAGATAACCTGGCCCCAAGCCGTTTAGGGCTTTAAATATTAGTACCAGCACTTTGAATTGGGCCCAGACCTGGATCGGCAGCCAGTGAAGTTGGAAAAGGACTGGTGTAATATGGTCTCATTGGCCAGTCCCCGTTAACAATCTGGCTGCCCTGTTTTGTACCAGCTGAAGTTTCCGGACCGTTTTCAAAGGCAGCCCCTCGTATAACGCATTGCAGTAATCTAAATGAGAGGTTATGAGAGCATGGATAACTGTAGCTAGGCTATCTCTGTCCAGATAAGGGCACAGTTGGTATATCAGCCTAAGATGGTAAAAGGTGTTCTTTGCCACCGAGTTCACCTGTGCCTCAAGTGACAGTTCTGGATCCAAAAGCACCCCCAAACTACGGACCCGATCCTTTAGGGGAAGTGCAACCCCCTCCAGAACAGGATGAACATCACCTCGCCGGATAGACGAACCACCCACTAACAGTACCTCCGTCTTGTCTGGATTGAGTCTCAGTTTGTTAGCCCTCATCCAGTCCATTACCGTGCCCAGGCACTGATTCAGAACAGCTACTGCCTCACCTGGGTTTGATGAAAAGGAGAGGTAGAGCTGGGTGTCATCCGCATATTGATGACATCTCAGCCACATCTCCGGATAACCTCTCCCAGCGGCTTCATGTATATGTTAAACAGCATAGGGGATAAAATAGAGCCCTGTGGAACCCCATGGCTTAAATGCCACGGCACAGAGCAATAATCCCCCAGCACCACCTTCTGAAAACAGCCATCCAAGTAGGAGCGGAACCACTGCAGCGTAGTGCCTCCAACTCCCAGCCCAGACAACCTATCCAGAAGGATACCATGGTCGATGGTATCGAAAGCCGCTGAGAGGTCCAAGAGAACCAACAGGGTCACACTCCCCCTGTCCCTCTCCCGGCAAAGGTCATCCCACAGGGCGACCAAGGCAGTTTCTGTTCGAAAACCAGGCCTGAAACCCGATTGAAATGGATCTAGATAATTGTAATACTTTCTCTTCACTTATATTGTTTAATATGATCTTAGGGGAAAGCATAGTGTGTGGTTTTACCTTAATTGCGCAGTTTCAGGCTGCTGTACTATTGTATTCGCACAGAAATAAAAAATAAAAACAAAACATCAACTGCAGGGGGAAGGGGAACATAGGGGGTGGGGCAGGAGATTTCACCAGCATAGTATGGATACAGGTGGAAAGATACATGAGCTGAACTAGCACAACAACACACAGATGTGAAAGTGCCCAGCGCTCGACTCGCTAAGGAAATGGAGGGGGAAACCGTGGACACAAACTGGGGAGGGGAGTAGGTGTGATGGAGCCCATAATTAACCTCTTCAGGCTTCCAGGTGGGCTGACTCATCTGTGAGAAAGGAAATGAGTGCAATATAGTCTCATGGAATTGGAGATGTTTCTACTTCCCTACCACAATAAAACAAAATCAAAAGCAATCCTCTACATGCCAATTCAAACGTAAGCCCTATTCGATTCAATGGAACTTACTCCCCGGTGTGTGTGTATAGGATAGCAGCAGTAGGCTGTTTTTTCAAGGGAGGTCTCCCTGATTGTCCTATGAACTAATCCTGGAGTACGATAGAAGCACTGTGGCACCACCTGGTGACAGTTTAAGCATCACCACTATTACATCATAACATGTAACAAAGCATAGAGCAAAGGGGAGATAAGACACCCCAGAAACAGAAGTCTTTGCCCGGATACACAGGTAGTCAGCCACAAATAGTATCATAATGGTGAGAAAACCATTGAACTAAATCAATTCTCTAAGCATTTAGTGCTGTGAATCTAGTTTTCTCATTGCATTTTTTACCATGTTAATGAGTTCAGAAAGAGAACTGCTGTGAAAGACAATTGGAAGTTTTTTGTTGACTTCAATAGAAATAAATTCAAGATGTCAATCGGGACTCTTTAGTGTTGGAAATGGTTTGCTTATAGAGAATGAGGCCTTGGATTTCAATAACACTTTTTCTTTGTCATCCTGCTTTAGGATGAGAGTATATAGCTATAGGAAAGATCGTATCTTTCTTTTCTTTTTTAAGAGTCTTAAAAATTGCTGAATGGTGGTAGTGCTCCATAGCATCCTTTAATCCAGGGGCAAACAACATGGTGTCCATGAGCACCAATCCACCCCCAGCCACCTTTCTTGGCACTTGTCAAGGTTCTCTATCCCCCCTTAAAATATTTTTTTTCTTACTGCCACTTGAATCCCTTCAAAGCAGCTCCATTTTCATTCCCCATGAATGCCTCTGAATTACACAGTGACTAGGACAGCCATTTTGGGCTTGTGCACAGGAAAGTTTCTCAGATTGCCACCGGAGGGAAGCAGCTGCCCCGGCAGGTAAGCAGCGGGAGGGGGAGGGGGGCCCATTTACCTTGCTGGGGACATCCACTTCCCTCCGCTCCTGGACGCTACTGCGTGCTACTTAGGGGCAGGCCGCAAAGCCTGTTCGCAGTAGCATCCAGGAGCAGAGGGAAGCGGACGTCCCCGGAAAGGTAAGGTGCGCGAGGAGGGGAGGGGACTTACCTGCCAAGGCGGCCGCTTCCATCCTCTGACGCCCGTGGGCACCAGCGAACGGAAGCCGACGGCCCTGGCAGGTAAGCAGCGTGAGTGGGGGGGGAGGGACAGGGAGGGGGGAGTTAGGCCCCCCTCACCTACACACTGCTATTTTTTCCCCATAGATTTGCATTGGGGGAAAGCTTTTTGGATCGGAATCGGGTCCGAACTGTACCGGGGAGGCTTCCGATCTGATCCGATCTGAGGCCTCGGTTCCGATCCTGATCCCGATCCGATTTTTTGGACCATGCACATCCCTAGTTTTAACAGAGGAGTTGTAAGCTCTCTGTAACCAACCCTGGTCAACAATCTGGCTGCAGCTCTTTGAACCAGCTGAAGTTTCCAAGCACTCTTTAAAGGCAGCCTCACGTAGAGCGTGTTACAGTAATCCAATCGGGAGGTAACTAAGGCATGTATCACCGTGTCCAGGTCAGACATCTCCAGGAACAGGCGCAGCTGGCGCACTAACTTTAATTGTGCAAATGCACTCCTGGCCACCACTGAAACCTGGGCATCCAGGCTTAGGGCTGAATCCAGGAGTACACCAAAGCTGCGAACCTGTGTCTTCAGGGGGAGTGTAACCCCATCCAACACAAGCTGAATCCCTATTCCCTGATTTGCCTTTCGACTGACTAGGAGCACCTCTGTTTTGTCTGGATTAAGCTTCAATTTGTTTGCCCTCATCCAATCCATTGCTGCTGACAAACACCGGTTTAGGACCAAAACAACTTCCTTGGAATCGGGTGGAAAGGAGAAGTAGAGATAAATACAACACAACAAAAACATAATATAAACTCTTTAGCATACAAAATTTAAAAATCAATTTAAAACAGATGGGACCTGATAAAAATAACTGTCATTTAAAAACACACACCATCATATGCCATCAAAGGCCTGGGAGTAGAGGAAAGTCTTAACCTGGCACCAAAAAGTTGGCAATATTCCCCACTCCTCACAGGCTCCCCACTCCTGGTTTTGTGAATCAATCCTGACTCCATCAGGATTGTGAAAGGATGGACCTGCCCTTTGCCACCCTTTCAATGCATTTCTTACAGGAGAATGGAGGATTCTAAAGCTCTTCCATAATTGTGAGTCTAGAACAAGGGATTGGTGGTTCTCCTGGATTAATTGCTGTAGAGCATATCTGAGACAAGGTTCATGGAGAATAGTACAGGCTGGAGGATTTGGATTGCGAAGAACACATTCAGCACCGAACAGGCAACTGTCACTTTGGTGCCTTATAGTGCAGGGGCTGTAATGATTATACATTCTTTAATCCCGTTTCCTTCTAGCGAAACAATAGATTTACTGTGACTTTATAGCCTCTGCATGTCAATCAGTTGGGCTTCCGTCACCAGCATTCTTTCCTTACCACTGACCTGTTGCTTCTACTTGGCCATAAGCCATACACTAAACCCTTTCGTGCTGTATGGTTTGATTCAGACAATGCCAACGCCCCCGCTCACGTGCCCTTCCTTCCTGGGCTGAAGGCTGCACTTGAACATCGTGTTTTTTCATATGCTATTAACATTTGTTCTTGCAGCTGACCATGGGCAGAAAATTTTGCTTGTGTTCCAGAAAAGGACAGCTGCACCACAAATTACCTTAAAACTCCTTGCTTCAGGGATTAGCCGGGTACAGTGAAGTGTGTGTATCTAAGAGAGTGGGGCTTTTCTTACCATAAACATGGACATTAACCTTTTATTTACCAGGGTCATTTCTAAACAGAAAAGCGGAGACATTATGGGTGTCATTAGATACTTCTGGATGATAATTTATTCTTTAAAGGAGGCTTGGCTTGCTATGTCAGTGGCTTTTTTGAATTAGCCCCTTTCTGCCTCTCCTTTGGGTATGTATGTTGCAGAAGCCACTGAAGCCATTGGGTTCCATCCTATGCAATACTACACAAAGTGCCAAATAGGGATCCACTAAGATCATTCATTTTAATTTTCTGAAGTTAAAGTGGCACATCTGCAGATGTGAATAAGTATCCTGAATAAAGCGGCATTGGTTGGATCCAAGGTCCAGGGCTTCCCTCACGGTATCTCTGCCCAATTTTCAGGGAACGTTCCCTTCCCATTCACACCACACAGCTCACCCCATTCAGCAGGGTCCCCCAACCATCTGTGTAGCATTTTTAAAGGGCTGGAGGGGATCCCAGTGGAAGGAGGAGCCAGGGAGGTCCACTTCCAGTAGCCCAGTTGCTCCCATATAAATCTGGATCCATCCCCAAGTCCTCAGAAACATTTTATTGTTCACTTACAGACTGGGTTGCATCATGTCTTAAAGCCAAACAACACATAATGTTAAGGCACGCTGTGATGTTCAGCTACTTTAGAGGTCCTTGTATATAAAAAGTTGTAGGTAATTGTTTATAACATGCCAAATGTTCCAAGAAAGAAGTTAAATAGACTCACAGTTATGTTGCAGCCGAGTAAGTATAAGGGGGGTGGGGGGGACGGAGTTCATGTGTGAGTGCTGATTGGATGGTGGCGGGGGAGTGCCTGGATTGGCTGGCTGTGTGAGAGTGGGAAGAGTTAGAAAATAGTGTCTAATATATATATATATATATATATATATATATATATATATATGGCTGACAAGAGCGAGTGAGAGGGAAGTTGTTGTTGACTAGATTAGAGGCTAGGAAGGGCCAACGTGTTTTATTATTTTGGTGGAACTAGGCTGTGGGAAAGAGTGTAGTGTAGCTTAGAGTGGGTAGAGTAAGCAGGAGAAACGTAGAACTTGGAAGTTTATATTTGAAATGTTTTAAGAGAAATTACTGACTGAAACCATTAAGCATTGTGCCTGTAACCAATACGCTGTTGAACTAAGAAAACCATCAAGCTTTTCTTACCTGAGCAATCATCTTGTTAATAAATTATATTTACTTATATCCAACTGGTGTGATCATTGGAAGTGTACCTGAGGAAGGTACTGGTGGCAGCGGATAGAACGAAGGGGGATTTGAGGGCTAGGGTGCTGGGCTGTGGAACTGTGGGGCCTAAAAGAGTAAAGGCGAGACAGAAGCAGCAGCAGTAAGCCTAAACCCTCAAACACGTCATAAGCACGGGGGGGGGGGGGGGGTATTGAAGCAAGCACTGAGAGTGAGTGGCGTTGGACAGCCTGTTGTGTAGCCCAGTGAGTGTCACTGGTGCAGGCAGGGCATCACACACGCTTAAAAAAAAACATGCTTATCCTGACTGCTTTGATTTTGGAGAAAAAGAAGCCACAGCGCATGCACACACACATGCACACACACACCCCAATTCAGAATATGCTCCCAATCTGGATCAGTGTCTAGAGCTGTAAACAGCACTTTTGGGGGCAAGTACTCTGCAAACCTCCCCCCACTCAGAACTAAGGGTGTAGTTATCTCAGCCTCCGAGTGAAAAGAACCAATAGAAATCCATTATCTTTACCCATGAAGACCCACTAGCTTTACAAAAGTCTTGCTCCTGGTGGAGATGAAAACTGCTAGAACTGGTTTGTTGATATGGATCAACACAGCTGCCTGAATCTGTCACCTCTCATTGGGGGCATGACTATGGGGACTGTCAGGGTGAGTGCCTGTACCTTCAAATGTATCACTACAGCAGTGGGTGGACTGCTGTTCCTCAGCCAAGAAATATGGCATTAAGGGGAATCTCATTGATAGCCATGGAAGTCATTGTATGGAACAGCTGTGTCATGAAGATCCCAGCTGAGAAGCAAGAGCATCAATTGCAGCTGTTGCCTTGGTTCTTAGAGTACAGTTGGGTCCTAAAGCTGACATAAGAGAAAGCTAGGCTCACCATATGAAAAGGAGGACAGGGCTCCTGTATCTTTAACAGGTGTATTGAAAGGCGAATTTCAGCATGTGTCATTTGTATACATTTAGCTCCTGGTGAAATCTCATCTTCATAACAACAGTTAAAGCTGCAGGAGCTATATTAGAGTGACCAGATACAAAAGAGGGCAGGGCTCCTGCTGCTTTAACTGTTGTGATGAAGAGGAAATTCCACCAGGTGCTGCATGCATACAAATGACACCTGCTGAAATTCCCCTTTCAATACCACTGTTAAAGATACAGGAACCCTGTCCTCCTTTTCATATGGTCACCCTAAGAAAGAGTAAGGCTGTGTCAAAATACCTCAACTGGATACTTGTGTTGCACTCCCTTTGTTCTTCTTGTTCATCTTCCTGTCTTAAACCAGATCAGATGAAATATGATTTTCTGTACTTCTGCAAACCATGGGCTTCCCCCAAGCCTGCTGATATCTCCCTCTTGGATAGTGACATTTTGGTGACCAAAGGATCTACACTCACCCAATGAAAGCTGGTCACTCTGATGTCTGTGGGGCAGTGAGAATCTGCACTAGGTCTCAAGCAGAACCAGTCAGAACTGTAAAGGACCACCTCAGATAGCTCCTTTAGAGTTCTGACTGAAACCCGGAGGGGATTGACTGACCACTGAAATTGGAGCCACCAGCCTCCACTGCACTCACCTCTAATCATTGGAAATGATTCTTTTGTTGATTCTTAGATGAGGGGAGGGGATTTCATTTTCAATATGGCCAAAGTTTGCTCACTGTCCTGGGGGAGGAAGGGAATTCATCATAATCAGAGAAAGCACCTTGCAAAATCCCTCAGTTGCACCCAGATTCCTATCAACCCATGCCACCCCAATTAATATGAACATGGCTCTCTGAAGCAGAGCCCAAATAGTGACCTGCCACAGCGCTAGGACCAACACTTGGGCCAAACCATATGTTCATTAAAGCACACATAGTGGGGTCATGTGTGATAGCTTTTTCTACTCCCCTGTAAGCATGCACAGCCTTGATTCATCATAATGGCAGGGCATATAATGGTATGATATAATTACAGGTTTCATGCAGTATCAGAACTATGAAAGAACTTGATTTTCCAGAGCCCTCTACTGGAACACCCTAACTCCACATGCCTTGATCAAGGGTTGTAGCTCAGTGGTAGTGCAAATGTTTTGCATGTAGACTGTCCCAGGTTCAATCCCTGGCATCTCCTGGTAGGGCTAAAATCCTGCCTGAATATCCTGGAGAGGTGCTGCCAGTCAGCATCGACAATAAATCGCTAGGTAGAACAATGGTCTGGCTCAGTTTCATCTGTTCCTATGTAAGGTATCTAAAGTCTACTGGCCTCCTAGATTAACTTCAACACCATTTAAACTCTTATAGTGTCTATTTTCAGACTTGACTAATTCATGTACATGTTCTACCTACTGTTTACAGATAAGATATTTTAGATATTCAGAGTAGACTTCTTGAGGAAGTTGAGCAGTGCTGAAAGGGTTAAGAGTTTATTGTGCTTTTACACACTTTAGGGGATCATCTTTCAACAATGGCAGTAAAATCAGCATGTAGCTTGAATTTTCTATGGTTGAACCTTGAACGTGAATCATTATATTACAATGTAGTTATTGATTTCAACAGGAAGAGGATTAAGCCCAGAAAATCAGGTTGGGAACCTGAAACTTGACTGAGGAAAATGGGATTTTTTCTGGTGCTAAAAACCTCTTCTGTTATGTAAAATACATTAAAATTTAGACAAGAGATTTCACCATTTGGAAAATATCATTGCTTGTCATCTGAGAAAATACAGGTCTATAGCAAGGTATACTTGACAAATGCTGCATTTTTTATTTCTACAATACACAAAAAGATCAAGATACATATTACATGGACATCAAAACCACATATGTCTTGAAAGGGACATCAAAATTACATCATTTGGTAATCTTCGTATCACATTTTCTTCAGTTCTACTATATTCAGTGAGTAAGCTTACTTGAAAAGCAGTAATTTCCAAACAATTTGTAATACCTAGCTCTGAACAAAATTGTCAGATCTTATGTTAGATTATCCTGTTTTATATGGTTTTCTAAAGTCAGTGGAGACACTTGGGACTGGTTCTGACTGAACCCCAGAGTGGATTCACCACCCTATTGACATTGGAGGTACCAGCCTCCACTGTCTGGATTCGAATTTTATTTTACACAAAAATAGTGTGAGCTGTTTTCCAGCGAAATAAAATGCCTTGACAGATGCTTTGGAGTTCTCCTTCACTGTATCCTGCATTGCAGAGCCTACATTGAGCAGACTAGATCTGGGGTTTCCAATAGACAGTTTCCAAAGCCACACCACAATGTCACACTTGAGGAAGGACCCCTCAAAGTGTGCCATTGGACTTGTGCAGCTCTCCAAAGAAGCTGCCCACCCAATCTTTCATCTAGGAGGAGAGGGGACATGGTGGCCATGGGTATCCTCCTGGCACTAATGATGAGAAACAAATCTGCTAGTGATAGCAGAATGGAGCATCTCCTCTTTGCTCTCCTGAAGGTTTCAGATTAATCCTAGAAAAATTGACAATCCAAAAATAAAGATCTTTTCTACATGAGGCATTTATTGTGTGCTCATCATGCCCTACACATGGTGACTAATTGGTTCTTTAGACAACAAAGTGACCCTCCAGTATGTCTAACAAGCACTGTCTTTTAAGAGGGTTTTTTAAATTGTGGAAGAAAAAAAAATTGGCTTGTGCATTTGTGCCATTCCACTATACCACAGTGTCACCTTGAGGGGATGCAACGGAAAAGCAGGAAAGGAAAAGTGTAGCGCTTGAATCTCAATTCTGCAATGAAGTTGAAAATAGATTCAGTTGATAAACAGCCGATTAACAGGATCCTGTAGGAAAGGAAGGCTGTGGGAAGGAAATAGTCTTTGATATTTTATTTCAAACTGTAATATTTCAAAAGTCCACCAGGCTGCAGATTTCTTGTCTTTTTTAAAAAGTGTGTGTGTGTGTGTGTGTGTGTGTGTGTGTGTGTGTAGAAAATAATATCAGGCTGCTTTGTTTGGTGATTAAATCTCTGCTTGATTCTTTATAGATTGCTTTGGCATTTGATGATAAAAGACAGGGTCCATGAACCTGTGTTGTTGTAAAGCAAACACACTCTAAACTGGCTTTGGCATTGGACGTGCACCTGGCATCACTTCCAGTCTGTTCCCAGGTACCTCTTGCTGAAATAATAATCGGGGCAGGATTTACACTAAGTCCTCATATTAAAAGCACATCTTAAATGTTTTTGGAGGAGGATTTTCTTAAATTGCATCTTACACCAACCATTATCTCGCAAACGTTTGTGAGACTTTAATTTGAACTTCAAATGACATATTATCCAAAATAGACTGGATGAGCAATAAGTGAGTCTCAGACTTTACTTGGTAAACATGTAACTTGGCTACGCTTTCAGTTTGCTGCAACTATCAAGCTCATACGTTAATAGTTTCGGAGAAGAGGAGAAGGAATTTGCAAAAGTGTAACAGGAGATGAGTCCCCAATGACACATTGATTAAAATAGCTCCTGGAAAAATGTCTTGGATTTATCTATGTATTAGCAGGAAGATGATTTTGGTTGGTAGAACTGGACAAGGATAGTAGAACTAGACAAACATTAGAATGCTGATTTCTCAATTAGGCAAACACTTCCACAAATACCTATTTTATAATTTCCTCACTTCTTTTAAAGCTAAAGTAGTAAAGAAGCCTTACCCAACTACAGGTCCCATCAGCCCCAGCAAGCATAGTCTGTGGTCAGGGATTATGGGAGTTGAAGTCTCAAGAGCACCTAGCTTGAGAAGGCTGGTTTAGAGGATAGCGTTGGTCTGAGCGATGACCAAGCATTTTTGGAAAATTAGATTAATTTACTATTGGAGGAACAGAACTGATTTTATATAGAGCAGTTGTAGCATAGGACTAGATTGAATATGTACAATGGGATGGATCCACAGTTTTGTCCAGCAGAGTTTGGCTGTTATTGGAAGAAGGGGGTGGCATGGCAACTTTTGTCAGTTCCCCCTTCCCTCTGCAGCACCAATGTCCCCTGAAAACTTGGTCTGAATAGTGTAGGAAGTGGGATTTGAAGCTGCAGGGAGAATGAGAAATTGGGGGAAATCGCTCCCTTTCTCGAGAGGGGAATCTCCGCTAGATCCTTGTTTTCTCCATGAATGGAATCCAACCCAATAAATGTAAATATTTAGAGACTGTCAGATGATGGCAGTGTTCCCGTATAGGGACTTCAGCACACAGAATTTAACTGATTATTTTAATCTGAATACTCAGTGAGAAGGAAGCCAGGTGGGTTCCATGGTTAGGTATCGTGCGTATACTTACCAAGACAGCTAAAGGAAGAAGCCTCAGGTTGTTCTATTTAGGAGTCAGAGCTGCTGCAGAAGGAGCAGCCCCTGGATTTTCTTTCTCTGATGTATGCAATTCTGCTTCTCAGTGGGAGGCACAAGAAGTGCAGAAGGTACAGAATAGCAAGGAAGGCCTAGAGAACGCGCAAGGGATCCCCGTGGCGCTCAAAAGGGGCAGACAAAGCCTAGGTGGTAGCACCTCTGTGAAAGCAGGGTAGAAAAAGAGAACTGTTCTGGGGGTGATCATTTGTGGAGCAAATTGGGATGCGTAAGAAGACCAGGAAATCCAAGTAGGGAAGAAATATTGTAATATTTCACCTGAGACACCAGCATGCTCAAGACTATCCCTGTAATGGGAGTGAAACCTTTACAGCCCCTTCCTCAACCTGATGCCCCCCAGATGACTCAGACTGCAACTTCCATCATTCCCTGCCAGCATGATGCTTAGGAATAATGGGAGTTGTAGTCCAACACATCTGGAGGACACCAGGTTGAGGAAAGCTGTTTTACAGGAACTGAGCCTCTAAATTAGAAGCTTAACGATACAGGAATGCTTGCAAAATGTGGCCTTTCCTATAATGGCTTTCCTAAATTGCCCCCACAATTTAAGGCCTGTGGATGTATATGAGCACACTCTGATTTAACTGTGCTGTGTTTTCTTGACCTCGATTCTTGATATATATTTTTCTGGAAAAGTAATTGCTCAGACATTCAGTTTATAAAGTACAGTGATGTCATCTCACAATGTGCATCTTTCAAAATATCTGGACTCAAGGTGACTCCCCTACCTCCAGAAAAAAATCACATTTTGATGGATGGACATAGTGGGTCAGTTCACACAATTGCCAGCATGCACTGTGGCTTAAACATGATATGATGGGTTGTATCACATGCTAACCACATTGGTTGTGAATATTCAAGCCGTGGTAGCCAGTCGCCACAACATATCATGACTTGCACACCCAGGCAGGGTAGTTTGTTGCCATGAGTAACAAGCCACCCAAACCCATGGGCTGTAGTAGGTTTCTAGCTTGTTAACCATGGCAACAGGCCACCCTGCCCGGGTTTAAATGTCATGATAAGCCATGGTGACTGCTTGGTGCAGCTTGGATAGTCACGATGGCGTCTGGCATGTGCCACAACCCACCATGGCTTATTTAAGCCACAGTGGGTGCCAGTAATCATGTGAACTGGGTCAGTGATAGATTCTCACATGTATTTTATTCATTTCTAGATTAAGTTCTTAAGGGAAGAACCTTTCTAAATTACAGGGCAGACAGGCAGATGGCACCATAAGGACCTTGTGAGCAAAAAAAATGCGATCTTGTTTATTTATTTTTAAAGTAACAGATTTGTTATGGCAAATGTGGCTTGAACCCTCTTGCCAAGATTAGCATCAGTAGGTACTATGGCATAAACTATGGCAGCTCAGTGGCTTTATAGGCTGAGGCTGAGTTGTACTATTTCACATTCATAAATAAACCTGCACAAGATCTTTGCTTGATGTCCAAGAACTGCTTCATTGGTGCCCTGCAACTGAGATATGGCTGGCACTGGGAGAGAGAAAAAGCTCTTTCAGCTGTGGACCCTAAACTATGGAATAGCCTCCTATCCAAAGCCTCCTAAGATAAGTCCATCTTGCTCCTTCTTTGCCAGCTGTTAAGGAGGCTGTAAATACTATTTCATTCCAGTCAGCATTCCTTTATTTTGAGCCATCAAATTGTCGTTTTATCTGAGGTTGCTGGTATATTTGATGGCATTACTTTACTGTTGTTGTTGTTGCTGCTGCTGCTGCTGCTGCTGCTGTTGATTCTTCTTTAATGGTATTTTAGCCTTATTTATTCATTGTATCATTTTATTGTATGCCACCTTAAGCATGCCAGGGCATAGAAAGACAGAATATACTGCAACAAATTAAATATGATTGGCTAGGATCCAGAGTGTTTAGCGTGGCAACCCCACACACCCTATAGAGTGCTAGGGGGGCAGGGGGGCTTTGAGGGACTCACAGAGGGCTGCTGCTAGAAGGGGGAAGCTGCAAAGTATTTTAGATTGCAGCAATTGTCATTTAAGTTTCTTTCCCACAAAAGCCAAACGTATGGCATATTTGAGTGGGCACCAATCTGTTTTACATCACGTTCATACCAGTAAACATATGATCTATGCAAACAATTCAGTGTCACCTATACTGATTGCACATTGATTTTCCACTGTCGCACAAGCAGGTCAAGAGAAGCATGCCCCAATTGCCATGAAAACCCCTTCGTAATGGAAACTTGCTAAATGACTGCGGTAGCGATTTAGCCCTTGAGCTCTCAGATTGCTTGAGTCTAGAGTCATCACCATGGGGTTCAAAAGCTATGTCAACTCATCAGAACTGTATGTCCTTTATTTAAGGCACCCCAGATCCAGTGTGCCTCTTGTTGTAAAATATTGGTTTTCTATCTCTAGTACACTCAGGTATCAGAACTGAAGAAGGTAAGCATAAATGCATGGAGTGTTTGCGGGGGTGTGGGGAAACATTACTGCATTGTGCAAATATAAATGCACTTATTTGGTATCACTGTATAAGCTTCAAACTATGTTGCTTTAAATGCCATGGCAAATTTATGAATGAAACTGTGCAAAGAGGATTTAAAAAGAGCTCGACAGCAAGTGTTCAGGGGCCTGGATGTAGCCTGCCACCAGGGTAGCATGAAATCATTTGATAATTAAACCATAGCCAAGGTGGATTAGCGTACCATAAAAATATAGGGCTGCATTATTTTTATTTATATAACAGATGGATCCTAGAAAGAGACTTTTTAAAAAAACCCTTCAATGCAACACCATGCCACTGTTGACAGAGGATTTAGAAGTGCTACAATACAGCCGGGCCAAAAATTGGGAAATGTCACCATTGGCTTCCCCGCTCCCCTGCCTTGTCAAGAAGAAAGCTAAGAAACAAATGTTTTAATGATATGAATTCCATGCTAGGATCATGACTTAGGAAGCACTGCTGTCAGAATGGATAGGATGCTGTATCTAGGTGGTTTACTTTTCAGCTCCTCACTAAGAGAGATTTTGCTGTAAAGGTAAGAGCATAGTGATATTTTCCTAGAATCTCTTGCTTCATTCCACAGTCACACACCTTTGTAGACATTGGCAGTTTGTCTAACTCCCATGTCAAGAGTGTTAAAAGTAATGGCAATCATTCTGCTTTCCATTTAGTAGAACCAGAGGGTTCAAAATGGGACGCAAGAAAACTATATTTTTGTAATATTTTATGTATGTTTTCTATGGAAAAGGATATCCACTATGCTGAGTAGATCAGTCTGAATTTAAGCCTTAATATGGATAAATAGCCTTTACATTTAAACAATAATAGCAGCATTAAGAACAACAAAATACAGTTGAGTAAAAATAGTTCTAATATTTCTCCGTGTGAAACTCTATGGCTCAGTTCGGATGACACATTAGGCAACGGAGGAGGGGGGGAACAATCATCAGTTGCGTTGCTTATTGTGTTGTCTGGAGGGCAGCACACAACGCACACACAACTGACAGTATGCTAATCAGGCACTTTAAACAACGGAGCGAAACAATGGGCTTGCACGTTGTTTAGCCTGAAGCTCTGTTGTTTAAAGTGTCGTCTGAATTCAGCCCCCCCTCTCTCCGTGGACTATTCCGTTTCAGAATAGAGTTCTGCTGCCTAGAGCAGCCAAAAAACTCCAGCCGCTCTATGCAGCCGGCAGAACACACGGTGCATGCTGGGATATGGCTGGAGGACACACGGAGGAGAAGCTGCAACCAAAATGGCTGCCGCAAGTTCCTTGCAGCTGGGGCGTTTGCCGGTTCTGAGCAGCGCCAGCTGCAATGTGTCGTCTGTGGAGCTCCTCCTGCCTAACACACGGTCAGTATGTTATTTACCCCTCCATTGCATAATATGTCGTCCGAACTGAGTCATTAGCTCACATTACCACTGATACTACTGCAGTTGTTTAAAAATTCCTAGCTAGAGTATCAGCTAAATGGCAATACTAGTATACATCTCACAGGCGTACGCAGCTCATTTCATTAGAGTGTGCACCTTAAAGGCCCTGATTGGAGTGGAGGACAGGAAAGCACATTTTCCAGGGCCTCCAGGAAGTGCATAGTTCCACCAGGATTGCTAATGGTGGCTTTCTGAAGACTTTTCCATCCTTTTAAAAGCCCTGATTCGAGCGGGGGGAGGGGGCAAGAAAGCAGAAGTGCACTGGGAAATTAGGGTGTGCCTGGGCACATCCAGCACACCCTGTGTGCACGCCTATGATACAACAAGGAGGACAACCTGAAAAGTCACAAAATAGTGATCAAGCTAGTGAGTTCACAAGGCTAGATGTTAAATGACCAAAAGGAGTGGGATGGGATGAGATGTTGCAGGGTATGATTCAAAGTCCAGCTCTGCCATTTTGAATATGGAGGAGATGAGACAGAGCCTTAATTAGGGTAAGCTGCTGCAAAATAGCTTTCAGGTTGCAGCTAAGCAGCAGCAAGGCATGCTAAGGTGAAGGAGTAATGGCTACTCTCTCTTTGACAATATAAATTCTTATATTATTTCATTTTAAAATGTATTTTTTGCCCAATTCTAGAGGGTCTATAGCTAATAACTCTCAGAGTGAAATCCATGTAAATTAAATCAAAACATAAATCAGTTAAAACAATTCAAAACAGCAATGAATTGAATGCAGTAGAGGACAAAAGGGGGATCTAAAAATATCAGGTGTAAAACTATGCAACATAGCAGCACAATTATAAGAGGATTCAAAGACCTGAAAAATAAAAAGGTCTTTCCCTGGCACTGAAAAGATGACAAAGTAAGTCCTAGGGGAGGGAGGTATTTTATAATGGGGAGGCTACTACTGAAAAGGTTTACCATCCACTGTTCCTAAGCATGTGAGGGTTTTTGGAGTAGGGCCTCTGATTAGAGCTGTGCACCACCTCAGGCCAAATCCCTAAATCCGAGCCAAGGCAGGCCAATTCGGCCCACCTCAGCCTGGTTCCAAGGTGGCACCAGGTCAGCCTGAGGCAGCCCAAGGCTGAAGCAGATCAGCATCGAAGCGTAGGGATGTCTCAGGCCAATTCAGAATTTTTCACCCACTCCTCTCCACACTTGCCCACCTGGGAAAGCAGGCGCAAGGCCTGCCATGAGTAAAGGTGAGTCAATTGGACTCAAAAACTCACCTTCCTCTCCTCCCCACCCTCCCCGGTCACCTCCCACCACTGCCGCTGCTAAGACTTAGCTGTAAATCATGTCCTCCTCCCAGAGAGCTGAGCCACAATTTAAAGTTAAGGTCATGGCAACTCTCTGTTTTTACTATATCTATGGCCGCAAACTATAGTGGCCATAAAGGGCCATCCCTCTTCATGGTGGCCATAGTTTGTGGCCATTGATATAGTAAAAACAGAGAGCACCGTGACCTTAACTTTAAATCACAGCTCAGTTCTCTGGGAGGAGAACACGATTTACAGCTAAGTCCTAGCTGCGGCCCTGGGTTAGTGGGGAAGTGGACGAGGAGGGTGGGAAGGGGGTGAGGGGCTGCGAGTGGAGAATGGGGAGTTGAGAGTCCCCTGAAGTGCCCCCAGTCAAATTGGGGTGAGTTGGGGGGGCTGTGCACAGCCCTACCGCTGATGACAATATCTACACTAGCTTGATCCCCACAATTTTTGCATAATCGATCACAGAATCATAGAATTGTGGAGTTGGAAGGGACCACAAGGATCATCTAGTCCAACCCTCTGCAATGTGCAGGAAAACCAATTAAACCATCCATGAGAGATGGCTGTCTAGCCTCTTCTTAAAAACCTCCAGAGATGGAGAACCCACAACTATTCCACTGTTGTACAGATCTTAATGTCAGGAAGTTTTTCCTTATATTTTATCGGAATCTAGGTAGCTATAACTTATACCCATTATTTCAGGTCCTGCTTTCTGTGGCCATGGAAAATAGTTCTTGACCATCTTCCTTGTGGCATCCTTTTATGTACCTGAATATGGATTGTTGCTTTAGTGTCTGTGTCTGGAGCGGGGGTGGCTTTTTGCGGGTGGGAAGGTGGGAATAAAGATGTTGTACATGCAAGGTGCACATGGGCAGCATGATGCGTGGGTGAGGCAGAGCCTATAAAAGGCAGCCCCACTGAAGCTTGGCCACCAGCCACCGGCTCCCACCCTCCGTTCCTTCAACTAGTATGGGATTAGCCAGTCACTCCCTTTGGAGGGCAGAGGCTGGGTAGGAATTTTAGCTGCCACAAATCTACAGTTGTGTACAGGTTTTTTGCCTTCTCCATACTGGAATTACGATTAGCAGAATGTGAGTAAATAGGTGGATTGGATTGGGTTGACAGGGGTGTGTAGGAATTTGCACGATATTAGAATAGGGACAGTGAGCACTATGGCACTTTTTGGTGATTGGCATATCCGGAGGACCTGCTCCTTGGGGGTTGTGCAGCTCTAGTGTCAGGAATTACGATTAGCAGAATGTTTTTGTTCCTTTTTTTCATTTGTCTTTTCACAATTTGTTTTCTGTTTTGTTTTAATAAATTCACAATAAGGGGAAAATATTATTATTTTTATAAACCCACAATTATTTGAATCTGTCTCTAGCATTAATTGGAACAATACAAAGGAAAAGAATAGGAAGCCATAAGTATCCTTGTGTATCAGCAAAGATGGAGATTAAATTTAAGTAAATTTAAATTGACTCTGTTATGTATTGAGTCAAAAGAGCCAAACTGGATAGTGCTGACTAGTGGGTGGAGGACATGACCGTTCTCTTATTCTCATGGTTAGTGGTAGGTGATCTTCCTCCAGTTCTACTCTTTCCATCCTGGAAAGCCAAATTTGTTATTTTCCAAAGGACACAAAATTGATACTAATAACAGTATTGTACTATTATTGCTGTTTGATTTTTTCCACCTAATGGACCAATATTGCTGCCTGCCTGCATTTTATGTCAGCTTTTAAAAATAATAATATTAAAACTGATAATCAGACAGCATGAATAATGCAAAATATATGAGTTCCTTGACTAAGCTACTCTTCTTTAAAGAATGGCAGACATTTTAGCAGGTCAGTTAATAAGACACATACCTCCAAATGGAGGAATATATTGCTGAGGCCACATCCAATTAAATCTAAGAAGTAGCCCTGTGGAAGCACATGTCTCTAAGGACATCACCCTGCACACACACAGACTAGAGATCAGACCTATTAGGGCTTGATCAAAATGTTCATTTCAAAATAGAACTTGTCTGTCTTCTGTCCTCTGTAGGAACTTAGAAAGCAAGAAGTCAACAATACAGCTGCCAAGAGGGAATAGAGCTTACATAACACAGCTGTGGGATTAGGAAGGAGAGATCAAGAGCAAGAGTGATCTTTAAGCTTTTATTGTAATTAAAACATGAAATGTGGAACAAATTGCATTTTGGAAGATCAAATTTGTAAAATAGTTCAATTTATTTGCATTTCAGTCTCTCCTAACAGGAAGATAATGATGGACATTCAAAGAGCCATTGGTCCTATGGTTAACCATTCATCACTCTTAACATAGAGAATGCTTTTGTCGAATTAAGGAGACCTGCTAACCATCTGTCATTGCTAGAAGTGACTAAGACCATCCGACATTTACATTAATCAAAACTGTTTTTACTGCTAAAAAATGAGTCTTCCATATCTTGAGTAGAAACTGCCATGCTCAACTTGATATGCTTGTATTTATTTATTTTAAATGTTTCTGAACTATGTTCAAGAGGGCTTATAAAAATGATAATGTTAGTTTCTTCTTTGTATCAAATGGACAAATGCTTTTATGTCATGAAATACATTTTTATATAATACTTCCTTGATATGTGTGTAGGGAAGTCACAGGCATAGATCTTTATAATGTCAAAATGGCCAGATTTGAGCATCTGACACATAAACTGCAGTGAGGATCCTATGTGCTCTCCAGGATGTACCTGTCGTATTACACCTGTCTTAGTAATGGCAGAAAGATCAGAAGTACCGTTGAAGTATTTTATTAAGAGTTAAGCAGGCTTTAGCAGCTACTAAAGAAAGAGTTTGAGAGCTATTGGGCAGCCACCAAAACCTTATTTTATCTATGTGCTCACTGTTAATGCTATATATTGTGATGATGTTACAGAACCACTTCTTGAAGTTTAGGGGACAGAAACACAGTATCTTGGAAATGGCAAGAACATTTTAATTTTTATTACCCAGTGTAAAATATAACTGCTTATGTTGCAAATTTTGGCAGGAACAATTCGTACAGATGGCTTAGAATTAAAAATAACAATACCCTTTTAATTTGATTTTTTTTTTAAATCCAGCATTGTATAGCTGTATTGCAAATATTCAGTTAAAGGTTGTGCAGCATAATATAAATGAAGTATACAGATGTACAGAAGTATTGCTACATCTAACACTTTAAGGCACCTAATAGAATACTAACTGTATAAAAATTGGCCTTCCTGATTATTAAATAAGTGAACAACATGCAAAGTATGTAAAAATTAATATCAAATCCCACCCCCCTGATGTGCCCTTTGCCTTGCTTTTATTTCATTGCAGGAAGCAAAGCCTAGCATCAGGGATCCTCAAAGGAATGTTCAAAATTCATCAGTGGTACATAGGAAATGGCTGCATGTCACCAGATTATGAGCAATGACAGGGGCAATGAAGGTACCGTCTGGAACATAAGTATGTGGGGTGGTTCAGTGGTGGATTCCATGAAAGAATGAAGCAGCAGTCTGCCAGGCTTTGCCTTCACACACTGAGGCTAAAGCTGAAATATGAAATATCATGTATTTAGTACAGTGGTTTAGACATCTTCTGCTTTTTGTATCTTTCTTTATTTTTGTTTCTTTAAGAAACTGTAGCCTGTTTCAAGTTCAGAAACAGGTTCATTGCAAAGTGGCCATTCTAAAGGTGGCTATTTTAAACAAAATAGGGTGTTCTTGCACATAATTTTATTGGCCTTGATTTCATCAATATATTTGATCAAATATATTTGGTCAAATAACACAAAGAATATATTTGATCAAATAGAAACTTGTCTCTCTTGATATTACAAAGAGCATGGATCACATCTCTTCTGTTGATTTTAAATGTACACTAGTCATAATCCAGAGTCACAATCTAAGAGTTTGGGCATACCAACAGTTCTTTCAACTTCAAATTGTTTTCTTTGAGTAGATGCTTTCCATAATACATCGTAAACTGCTTTTGAAATTCTCCTGAATTTCAAAAGTAGCTTGAAAGGCAGCAAAATGATGTTACTGTTTGGGGGAAAATGAAAAATCCCACCCAAACAGCCTATAGTTCTACTATGGCTATTCTCATTAAGAGTCACACTTATAATATGATATACTTTAGAAGACAAAATATTTATTTTTCAGATAAAGTGTGTTTATATGATAGCAAAGGGAAATATTGTTTTCATTTAATAAATGTGCATTCTTTTAAGTAAGATGCAACTATTGCTAATATTTAAATTGAATAATGTCAACTTGTAGTTCTATATTTCCTAGGAAATATGCTTTCATATAACATCAAAGAATAATTTTAAAAACATATTTCATACCAGGGAACATATTTATACATACAATTAATGTTATTAGAAATATTTCCCTGATAAACATGCCTACAGTGATATCATTTGCCTTCTTATGCATTGTGTGATTTATAATTGATAGCCCTGAATATCTTTCTCACAATTTACCTTCAAAGATATCCAAAGCATATACATTCATACTGCAATGTATTCAAGATATTACATCACTTGAAGATGGGATTCTTTTAAAAAAGGGTGACGTAATTGACACAGAATGCATCAGACTTCTACAGAAATCAGTATTACTCTGTCTCACAGCCTATGTAAAAGACAATCCCATTTCTTTTGGAAGTTGGCACATACCACAAGAAATTAATTATGAAATTAAGAATGAGGCCCCAATCCTGCAAAACTTCCAGCTCTTAAAAAACAACAATTAATTAGGAAGAACTACTAATAAAAATCTAGCTATAAAGTAGTCTCATTTGCTCCAGTCCACTAAGGGAGAGTTATATGCAACAGAACTCCATGCACAATACTCTGGTAATTTACCTCCATGAACAGGGGAGTTTGAAAATATATAGTTCTCTGTTCACAGTCATTATTGGTATTGTAAGTTCTCTCTTCACGCACTCCACTTCTGACATAAGTAGACCACTTGCACAATCGTGTTACATAAGTAACCAATTGTACTGCATGAACCAAACTCCAAATACTGAATGTTCCAAAGGGGCACAGATCTTTGTGGGATTGTGTTCTAAAAATATAACATCATTGTTTAACATTTCTGTTAAGTACAGCAGTCCAGAACAAACAGTGTTGATTTGTATTTAAATGGTGGTTCTTTTTGTAATTATAGACAACTGTATTGTGAAAGGATGATAAATCAATACTCTGTTATCATTTTGGGAATAATAATTCATTTCTTCCAAAGATGTTGAGCACACTGACTTTCTTTAGCATCGTCTCATGACCACTGGCAAGAACAGTCTGTGGGTTCTTGAATTGTATAGCTGACCCAAGTTGAGTTACCACTGCAGTACAGTTGTACATTTCGCCTGTGCAGTCCAAGTTCTCTACAGCATTTGCAGAATCTTGCATATGTATTGATATTATAATTATATATGCTTGCGGAAGGGCACTTTCCATCACACGAAACAATGTTTACCTGGAAATATGCACAAAAACAATGGAGTGAGTAAAAACTGTGAAACGCATGACTTTCGTGGTAAGAGAGTGCAAACAGTAGTAGTGTTGGTTCTTTACTTACTGGTGTGTTACTTCGACAATCATTTTTGCGTATTGTCATCCTAACAGTCACCTTTTTACAGAATTTTCCATCTTCTTTGCCTGCAAAGAATGAATTGATTGGAAAATATCAATTCCTGAGTTTTTACATATTAAAGTCTCTGTAAGCATAGCCCAGGTAAAATGACAAAACAATGATAAAAAAAGCAACTAGTAACTACTGATGTCATTAAATGTCTGAATTTGTAAAATGTTCTAAATATCACATGGATTATGGAAAGGGGGCAGAACCACTGTAAAAGGAATCTCTGTTATCCAAAAAGCTAAATACCAATTCTGAGGTTGTCCTAGTATAGTTGCCATTGAAATGAGTGAAGCTTGTTCGAACCAGTCAAGTAACTGATGGGCAGCAACCTAAAATCCACTTTCCAAAGTGACAGATAACTTAATCCCAAATATAAATAGGATGTTATTTAAACATCCTAGTGGTTTTATAATTATTATTTCCAATTAAGAATTCAGGAATATAATCTAATTTCCCAGTTTTCAAGCAATTTGATACAAAGTAACTTTATAGATGTAAATGTGTCTATCCCAAAGATCTGAAGTAAACTCTCAAAGTGAAAATAAGTAGCATTTATACCCTACCCCAGATGCTGGAATAGCAGCAGTGAAAGTAGCTTAATCCAGTTGAATCCAATACAGCTAAAATAGTGTTAAATATGCATGTAAGTCAACACGGTGTGTACACTGCAACATTTATAGTGCCAAATCTGCATGAATTATACCAGACTGATCTTCAGGGCCTAATGTGGTTTAATACCATGAGCACTATACATCATATTCTGGTGTCCCATACAGCACAATGCCACAGAAGCAAGAGCCACCATCGCTCTACATTTGAGTACACTAAACACACAAGGAGGGGTGGCATGCTAGCCAGGCCCACTCTTGCACATTTGCATTGCCCTCTACTCATGGAGAGTGACTTTGTGAAGATGAGAGCTGCAAAACAGCACTGTGATCATCCACTGCTGGCAGAGGAGGTCAGGTGAGAGACAGAGATGTAAGTATGGAAGCAAAGTGCAGATATAGGTCTAGCAGGAGTGGAGCGGGGGTGGTGGGGAGAGGCTTCAGCTTTTTCTCTTATAGAATGAGCAGGGAGGAATTAACCTACTTTGGGAACAGACACAGTCTAGTGTGGCTAAGGGAGTGATGGTGCTGACGGCCTTATCCACAACATAAGCACTATTTATTCAGAAGGAAGTCCCATTGAGTTCAATGGGACTTAATCTCAAGTGAACATGCTGATTGATACAGCCATTTCTGTTTTCCTGTTGACAAATCTCAAAACTAACGAATGAACATTTTCCTTTGCAAGCAGTAAACCATCTCTTTGGCACCATTAGTCATTTACTATCAATATTAAGGGTAACCATAATATTTTGTGCAAATATTTTAGAAAGTCCAACCATCTATTACAATATAGATAAAAAATATGGGGCATGTGTTCCCTCACTCTACGGTATAGTCATTATGAATGAATTGCTCAGCAGCAGCTATTAAAATGAAAGAAGCAGTAGCATTTGCAAAAACATGACCCAAGGCAGGGCAGGGGGAAATCTTTTCCGACATTCTACAACATTTTAAAATCTTCTTTAAGCTATTCGTGTTTATTACCTATGGACTGGTTGTCACCTTCATTTTTGGTATGGTAAACTCACTAAATAGAGAAAGTTACTGCAGATACACTCCTCAGTTTGTGTAATTAATCTTTATTCTGAATGAATCCTGTGTGGTAAGATGAAAGATTTGCCACATCCTTGAGATGCATTGAAAGCTGAATTTCTCTAGAATATGACAAATTGTTCATCTCACCACATGTGAAACTGATGGGTATAGTCACATTGCAGTGAGTCATAAGGGAAGAGCAAGGAGGCTTGCTAACAGAAGTGGCTGCAGAGATTCAGAATCAGCATGTTTATTTGGGAATAAATCTCAATGAACTCAGTGGGAATTATTTCTGAGCAAACAGAGTTCATGTTGCGGATTATGGCCTCAGCAACGTCACTCCCTCAGATACAATTGCTCATGCCAGCTCTCAAAACACACTCATTCTGCAGATGGGGAAAGAGGAAAAGATGCCAAGCAGACTGCAGACCCTTCAAGGATTTCAAAGAGCTCGACAGGTGCTTTTACTATGTTGCCTAGGCAACCAGAAAAAACTACAGCTTTCCCAAGTTATTAGATATTCCTCCATGCAATTTTTGTTTACCAAGGTGGAACCATCCAAAAAGCAGAAGCAAACCAGCCATGAAATGAACCAAAGAAACAAAGGTAGGAGTGAAAAATTCACTGAAACATTTCATTAATTTTGGGGTCAAATCAGTTTTTCTTGGCAACCTCATCGATGCCACCCACTTGGTTCTCAAAAAAGGGAATATGGCTCCATACATCTCAGGGTTGCTGGTTTGCAGTATGCCTCTTTATATGTTTACCAACACCAGATTATTATTTTTAGTAATGTTTTATAAGAGGTGAGAATAGATATTCATTCACTATATATACTATTGAAGTCACATATGCCATACTATCTACAGAAATGTTATTTGAACAGCAAGCTTTAACAAGCAAAGCAATTAGTTTCTATGTCCTACAGCACAATGGAAATTACTGAAATTAGCAAACAAAATAATCATGCAGCAACTAAACACTATCCAAATGCTTTCTACCAACAGTACATTGTTGGCTAACAACAATGCACTGCCCATACAGTGCAAAATGAAAAGATATGTGAGCAAATCTGAACAGTGAGCAGTTAATACTACAATGCAGCTTCTTTCAGCTAGATTTTGTTCCTATGAGGGGAGTACATTGTTGGAAATCAACAATGGTTCTGGCTGGTATGTTCCTACTGATTTCCAAGAAAATGTACCTGTGTTACAGTTAGCACTAGGTGTAGGAGTGACTGGGCTAACAGGGAATGGGAGCAACAGTGATATTCCAGAACCTAATAAGAATATTACAAATTGAACACATTATACATGATAGAAATCCCAAAATCAGTATTTAACATTTGATGACCAAATGTCCTTGGAATTTCTCCTAGTCCATGTTGTTGCACAAGTTCCATATATTTCATTTGCCTTTTGCAAAGCAATTTCCCAAAGACCAGTACTACCATGCTCTCCAGGAACACAATCATCTAGAGTGTAAAACACCACTGGGGAGGGAAAATTGTAGTGGTGGCAGCCAGAGCTCTACTCCTTCTACCACACCATTGAAAGCGACAGCTCTAAGAGGTGGGGAAGAATCCTGCATTTGCCATGGTTAGCCCTTCCCCTCCAAAATGTACAAATTGCTTTGTGCCATAGGTATCTCAGCTCTTATATCGCCATGTTGGGGTTTGCTGAAATGCCCTCCCCATATCAGGCAAGCCCTGAATTGGGTGAAAGTAGCTCAGACATAATTTCAGTTTGTAATAACCACATTTATTCATTAGTATAGAAACCATTTTTAAGAACATTAAGAAATATTAAACGACAACACCGAAATAAGTGTGCTAATGAGGTTTTTGTTTAAGTTATATTCATTCAGGTTTTGTTTCATCTTAGTTCAGGCAAATGGGAGATGTTAATAATTCTACAGACATTTTTTGAAGTTGCACCCAATGCAATTTCTAATGTACCTAATATTTTGTTGTTTCGTGTTTTAAAAAGTTGTTGTTTTTGTGGCTGTAATATTGGGGCTGCTCACAAAAGACGCTAACCCACTGAGTGTTTGAGTATGGGTTTTGAACCGTGGGTTGTTTTTGGAACCATGGGTTAGTGTTTTGTCTGAATGCAGCCAGAGTGGCTTGTTAACCATCCTGAACAACCCAACAACAAATCATGAGTTTTTTGCTTGAGGAAATAAGCCAGACTGCATAATTAACAAGCCACTCTGGCTGCATTCAGAAAATGTGATAACCCATGGTTCAACATACAACTTACAGTTCAAAAGAACCCATATTCAACCACTGAACTTGGGTTAATGTGTCGTGTGAACAGCTCCTTTCTCTTATATGTAGATGTTGCTAAACAAGTTCCTTCACTAAAAATTACACAAGGTAATGTCTTATTTATTTATTCATGATTGTATCCCACTTTTTCTTTAAGAAGTCAGAGTAGCATTCATTATCTGGCATGTATTAGGTACATGTACATAATAATACACTATCATCTATCATTTCATCCTTTTGACAAATCTGCAAGGTTGGTTTCAGCTAAATGAGATGTGCAGTATAGCAATGGATAAGAATTTCGTTTCAGTTCTGTTAAGAAATTACAAAATTTGAAAAGTTCTTCATATTCAGGACACAAAGAACTTGAGGGTTTTGTTTTTTTTAATGTGAATGTTGGAGAAATTGAAATTGACTGATTCATCCCATCCTGGTCCAGGGCTTTGGGTGTTTTGCATTTTAAAGTCTGGGTTTGAAACCCTATGTATTCAACAACTAGTATTTAATTAGGTTTGCCATGTCTTTTTTTCTGATGGGTTCCGTATGATGGTCCTCTTCATGCTAGGAATAGCTGTACCTACTCTTAGCACAGGTACCTATTCCCAGCATAGGGTGAAATTTCATTTCACTTTGGTTTTGATAAGAATTTACCAAAATTCGCAAAGTTCCTTATATTCAGGGTATTGAGATTTCTTTTTAAAAATCATATGCAAAAGAAAGCAAAACTGACAAATCCACCCAACCTGAGTGCAACACAAGCCTATGCATTTATGTTGAACCTAAGTTCTATTGAGCACAATGGGCCTTACTTAGGATTTATTTATTTATTAGGATTATTTATTTATTACATTTATATACCACCCCATAGCCAAAGCTCTCTGGGCGGTTCCAGACTAAAAGGGAAACTGAGACCTTAATATAAACATGAGACTCTGGGCTTAGTAAAATGTGACCATGTGTGGAATAAAGAGAAGTGGTCCAAGTCCCGTGTCCCTTATAGCAAAGCTAGTACTTCCAAGATTAATCCAGTATATTCAAACAAAACATTAGTACTAGTTTCTCCTGTTCACAGCTCCTCTGCTCCTGAGATGCATTAACTATATTTTGAGGAAATAATAAAGAAAGCTAATGCCAAAAACAAAACAAAAACAAAAAAATCTAATGAAAATCTAATGTGAAAGTAAATATTTGAATTCTTAGGGAAAAAATAAGTGGTTAGCAATTTTCCAGCCCTTGCACCCACTCTCATCTAGGTCTAAGACTGTGTGATTTGCAAATGATGAATTATTGAATCATGCTGAAGGGAAGATATATAGCAATAGATTCAGTAGAAATAGCAGGTAGGTGTCATTCTGGCCTTGGTATACATCAAGGATGGGAAACTTGTTGTCCTTCAGATGTTGTTAGAATGCAACTCCCATCAGCCCTAGTCAGCATAGCCAGAGGTGAATAATGGTAGGAGTTGCAGTCCAACAACATCTAAAGGGCCACAAGTTGCCCATCGTCAGTTAGGACAATGTTAGGTATACACTGTTCTAACTCAGGTTTAAATATAGATTCAGTATTATTTGCAACTACAAATAATTCTATAACCTTTATAAGTTATTTCAGTTATTTGTGATCTCGCCTCAGACAGAAAGTGATTGTAAACAAACATAGAACTAAATTCCATTCATTTAAATGGAGCATAATTCACTGTAAATTAAGATCAGGATGTTACATCTCTTATAGACATATTGTATTATCATCATCATCGCTGTCATCATCATCATCATCTTAGATACTTTTGAAGGCAACCAATGCTGAAAGACCTCTCTCACACATGCACAAATATTGATGCTTCACTTACATGTTTTGCAGCATCCTTCTAGGAATGGTACAATATATCCTCCAACCTGAATAAGTACAAACATAATTCAGACCCACTATTAAAACTAAAGTAGCACTAATTGAAGGACCTAGTGTTATAAGAGATAAACGATTGGAACAGAGCCTAGCTGCTATCTTAAGGAATCTAAAAAGTAAGTAGACTAGAATCTAGAGAGTAACAATACAAGCATGTTTTTTTTAAAATTTAAATAAGATTATTAATATAATTTTTAAAAATCAGATCAGGGTCAATACAGTATTTTATTTATTTATTTGATTTCTATCCTGCCCTTCTTCACAAACAGCATAATGTTGACTTTAAACAAAACTCTGATCAAAGAAAGCATAAGAAGATCCATCTTGAAACTCTTCATGAAAGGACCAGATAATGTATAAATCTCCAGGAACTTTGCCTACACAAACTCCTCTAAACTGCATTGGAGTGGCACAGTGTTGCTTTCATTCATTGCCTTATTGCCACTGATCTTGTGAAAGAAGTTCCCAAAGGATTCTGTCCATAATTTTTTTTATACATTTTCACATGTTCATACCTAGTAAATAAGCAAGTGTACTGCAGAGACCATTTTATCTTTACAGTTCTGAACTGAGTGTGTGGATTATTGCCACTGTATTATGTATATCCATGTCACCAGTATCCATATCACCAGCGATAGCCAGGGTGATATGGATGCATAGAGACTTACAGTGCAGTGATCCACATGTTAACATTGCATGTAGTAATGTTACAGCCAGGAGACATATCACACACCAGAGGGAGACGTTTTCAACAGTATCCCATTCCCCATGAAAGCCTACCCTATGTTCTGGCTCTTATTTTTACCAACTCTGTGGTGCTTCTATTTGTAATAACTGGCGCAGGCTCTATACTATTGAAGTGCACTGACATAAGTTGAGGCTCATGACACATTCCATATACTAGGCTCCATCACACCTACTTTTTTTTTCCTGGTTTGCCTCTGCGATTTCCACCTCTGTTTCATTAGCCCATTGAGCAAATGGTCCCTTTCATATGTGTTTGTGGTATTGCCACTGTATCGGTGAAATCTCCTTTCACTTGTTTGCTCTCCCACTCCACCCCACCCCACCCCGTTCCTTTTCCTTCCCCCTCCAGTTCATTGGTTGTCATTGATGAACATTGTGCTGGACGTGGGGGCCTTCCCCGCCTTGTGTAGTGTTTTACCGATTAAATGTTTCATCGGCTGGGTGCTGTTTCTGCAGGTAATGAGAGTGGGGCTCAGTCCATTCAACTGAGTCAACACAAGCCCATTTGTTCAGCACAGCATGCTGGAGGACCGCTCCACCCTCCTCTTTCTTCAGCAAGACCCCCCCTTCAAAGCACATGCCCTCAATAAAGGATATAGCATGAGGACAACAATACACCAGACCAGAAGGGTGCTTTAATCCTGCATGGAGGAAATAAACCAGACTTTTCTCGCTCTAGGAAAACATGGAAAATGGAGGGGAAGAGGCAGGGTGACTGCCAGACAGGTACAATTTCATGTGAATACTGCGCTGCAAAATGGCAAACCAGGCATGATCAGAGTGCGATAAAACACTGGTGTGATGGAGCCCACTGTTTTCAAACCAATTTCATAGTGTTATATCCTACTTGGTGTACATCTGGCCTGAAAGTCCCCAGGAAAAGCAAAATGAAAAATGAATGAAGCACTGACCTTCACACACTCTGTTTCATTAAAGGGTGGACAGCTGATGGACGACGTAATTAGAACAGGTCCAACTGGTGTGTTTGTGCAGTCATATCTTACACAGTTTGAAATCCAATTGCTGCCAGGCTATTTAAACATTTAAAAATCACCAGTGGAAGTACAAGCACATCAAAACGCCATTAGAATTGGCAAGAAGAAAGAAAAAACAGGTCAAAATGAGCTCACTTGTTTACACTGATAGTGCTGTCACTGTCTTCTTGAATGCTCAATGCAATCAGTACTGTTCTTCCCTAAGAACCAAAACTTCCAGATGCATTCTTGAACTGATGCTGTTTTGCAGCTGCCTGCAATTATCATCAGTGGTGTAGCTAGATAATTTTAGACCCTGAACCTAATGATATTACAGCCACCCGCCTTTAGAAAGTCATGTGTATTACTTCAATTGTGAAGCATACAGCAGACATTTTTCTTCTCAGCCGTTCCAAGCTTTGCAATTGCTTCTGCATTCCTGCTCTGTTAGAGCAAAAGCCAACTCTCATTAAGAAAGAAAAAAGAAAGTCTCTGAATATGCAGTTTCTCATTTTAAACTCACTTAAATCACAGCACCATCATGACTAGGGACATAAAATGGAGTTTGCTTCTGCTGCCCTGATGCTAAACACATTTACTTGGGAATAAGCAGCATTTTGTTGTAGGAAGGATAATATATTTTTATAGTAGAAATAATAAAATGAACATCTGTACACGATCATGTACATACCCAGCCAGTCATCCCCTTGACTAGGTAGCTTCCTGTGTTCCCCAGAGCTACTCTGATGGTCCCAGTTTCAATCCCCGGCTTCTCCAGGCTGGGCAAGAAAAGAATCCTGCCTGAAACCCTGGTGAGCCGCTGCCAGTCAGTGCTGACAATACTGGCCTAGATGTGCAAGGGTCTGATTCTGTATAAGGCAGCTTCCTGTGTTCCCAGGGCTACTTTGAATTATGTTTGTCTGTATGCTGGGGGGCCCTGTGACACCACTCAGTCACATTCAGTGAATGTGCGGAACCAGGGTCTGAGAGAACATGGTAAGGACAGGACCAAGATGAGTAGGGTCACAGGCTGGCTACCCTTGCATTAGTCTGGGATACCTGCCCCTGCCACCAAAGAGAAGATCTGAGAGGGAAATGTATTGCCATTTTGCCCTTTTGTTTCATGAATCTGAACAAATAGGGTCAGGATTGGCTTGCTAACTAAGTTCTAGGTATAGCCCAGCAGAAGTACCCAGACAAACATATGACAGCCAGCCAAGCACCATGTGCTATTCAGAATACCTTGTGCCTGCTGTCTGAGATATGGGGTCTTCAGACACAAGGTGGCTTTCAATTCTGAATTCAAGTGGGACGTGAAGGGGTCTGAGTCTTGCTTCAATTCATGATCCTCATCTGGTCAGTACCGGGAGAGTGAGCTGGCAGCATTATGCTGTCCTGCTTAGCTAGTCCTATGCCAGTGTGGGCTTTCACCAGGGAGGTGGTTTCTTCTGCCTGCTTGGCCAGGAGTTTTACTCTTGGGTGCTTCCACCACAAATCATTGCAATCTACAGCTTGTATGTTCCATATGCTACAACCCCCATCCATCTGCAGGATGCCCCCATGTTAAAGGGGCTAGGGGACCCAGGGAGACATATTGGAGCATAAGCTTGATGTCAAAGAGCTTCAGTTCAATTAAGGTGATGCTCGGCACCTACTTCTGCTGATTCCCATATAGGGAGGATGCATTTTTTATTATCCACACACACACACACACACACACAGTTTAGAGCCAGGCCTACATCCCAGTGGGGAGCACCAGGACCAGAATTAAGTTAGGATGTAAAGGCCAGCCATGCTTTAGGTATATCGTCATTCCCCTTGCATATCTTAAAGTATTCCCATGATGCCCCCGGTGGACATGTTTAATCCTTGTTGGGTATTAGCAACGGTTGGACCTTTAGCAAATGTTTATATGATGCCAGGATGGGGCTGGTCTCCCTCATCACTGCATACACAGTTAGGCCTCGGTCTGGGATATAAGCTGGGTTATTGAGATTTCTCATCCATGGAGCTCTTTCCTTTTGCACTAGTGATTGAGCTTTCGGCCAAATTCTTGTTAGCCTGTATTCACGTGGTTACTTCCTTGTCATCTCATGAAGCTCGGGAATGGGGCTGGTTAGGTCCATGAGTCTTGGTTGCCCTCACTTTGTTATGCAACCAGATGTCCAGGTTCTTGAAGTAGGTCCTTGTGGCGAGACAGTACTAAGATCCTATGCCAGGTGTGCTTAGGATCTGGGGGAGGGAAGTGACAGAAGTCATATGACCCATGGCTCCCTGGCATGTGGGCATCCTACCTGTGAGCTGGTAGGAAATTCAGCTTTTTTCAGAGCTGAGAAAGGAGCTTCAGGCCTTATGGCACATCCTAGACATCTAATTGCTGGAATTCTAGGAGATACTACACTATGGGGGTTATCCACATGTACCTCAGGAGGTAAGCTGGCCAGCCCATCTGTTTCTGCCATGGGAAAGAGGTTTTCGGACAGCTAGGCAAATTTCCATGTTTGAAGGATGCTGGAAGGGCAGGCAGGATTGTTTGAGGCAGCCGGTATGGCCTTTCAATTTATCTGATGCTCAGTTAATCACAGAGCAGTCCTACACCTGGCCAGAAGAGCTGAGGTGCCCTGGTAATGCCGGTGGTGGCCTTGAGTGAGGTGATATGCCCTTGAGCAGTCTGACCTTCTGGGTTTCTGTTCCATCATAGGAAGGGACTGCTCTTTAACTGGTACCATTCATACAGTAGTGAAGAAGCCCCTTCAGACATCAGGCTCATGGAACCTGGCTAGAGATGCCATGGTAATGCTCACTGCGGTATCAAGAGATGATATATGCCCATTTGCAGTTTGACGGAGGGTGCTATTTTATCACAGGATGGGGCTGCCCCTTATCCAGTACCATTTTGATGTTAGCCATGAATCCTCTTCAGACATAGGGCCTACTGCCACCCATTCAGAATTGGGATGTTGCTGCTGCTGCAGCAGGGCTGGGAGATGCCAAGATTTGGGCTATAAAGATTTGGGCTATGCATAACTGTACATTCTGTAAGGAAGATGGGTGCAGTAAATGTAGATTCAATGTTTATAATTGTGTTCCTTGACAGATGGGTGGAGGAGACCACAACCAGTGGGGATCCTAATCTGCGGGCACAGCATGACATCTGGGCTAGCCATAGAGTGACACGAGCAACTGTTGGTACATAGTTGGGGCTCAGGTTGCATGCCTCCATACAATGGGCTGGTCAGAGAGGAATGTGCTGGAGTGGTGCCTCCGTCCAGTGAGCTGGTCGGAGAGGAAGGCTCCAGGCATTGTTTTATGCTGAAGTGGTTCTTGGCTCGCCACAGGTTCTAGTTCTTCATCTGGGGGGCATTGATCTTGGGCTTCTGTAAGGGAAGGCCCTAAGTAAGCAGGCTAGGGCAGACTTTGAAACAATATGGAGACATTGGCCAGATACATGGATTGTATGGTCAAACATACTGCCTCAGCAAAGTAAGGGATGCCCATAGTTTAAATAGGGCTGTCAAGAAGGTGAATAGGCAGATTCAGCAGGACTTACAAGGCTGACAAGGCTGGGTGATTCCACACCCAGCCATTGTACCTTACAGAGAGGATATTTATAGGGCTGATGGAGTTCACCTCTCTGATGCAGGGAATTATATTTTTCTGCAGGATCTGCATGTGGGTTTGCTGGACTTCTTCCAGAATTGGTAGTGATAGGACACCTAAGCTGAGGCTTGGTGCCCTCTGGTGGCAGAATATGTGGGAATTTGATATAACAGACTAGGGACGGTGACCACTCTGGCACCTTTCGGTGATTTGCATATCCGGATTTCCTGCTTGTTATGAGTTTTACGGCTCCCGTGTCAGAATATGGTATACCTTTGGAGATCATCCTGCCTCATCTACTCAGAGTTCTAAGATTTTGCGTGGGGATGATGTGGGGTAGTCTCCCCACACTCTAAAGTGTTGTATAAGAGAGGGGTCAGGTTTACCTGACTTAAGAGAGTGATTTGCCCATAATGCCAGGCTAGTTGCCTGAGGTCAGGACATATATATTCCTGCACTGTTCACATTCAGATCCAAGAGGGGTTGAATATCCCTTATGGTTAAATAAAGAGGCCCTAGTTTATCCCAAACTCTGGTGTCCATGTCTTTATTCCATGCTACCTTCTCCAATCACAAAGGATGGTGCAGCAAGCAGAGGCAGCCATAGCTGGCCCTGGTATGCCCATGCTAGCCCAGGTGGTGACCCTGGGTCTGTTTGCCACTGCTCCCTGTCTGCTGCTCTCTGGGTGGTCTTTTGGACCCCCTGGGCTGTGGGACCCTGGACCTTGGCTGTAAGGTTCATCCAGGGCTCCACCACTGATTATCATATTTATTCCTGTGTAATCCTGCCAGAGCTCAATTGACTTCAGTGAAATTTCTACAGTTATGTAGTGCCCCATAGAATGCAAATTAGTACTGAAAGTATTGTTTCTCTTCGCTTCCCCTGCTTCATATCTTGTGAAGTTATTGTTAAAGATCTGTATCCCACAGCATTAATTATACTTGGATATCTGTCATCTTGCCTGATAATCTTACCATTTTCTATAGTTAATCTTCCCACCTAAAAAAAAAAAAAGTTCAGTAGAAGGAAATGGTGGCAAGAAGAATGGACAAGTTTTCTTGTTTTCTTTTTGTAAACCTATCCATTTGGCCACTTGGATAAGCACTCCCCTGCATCCTATGAGCTGCATTTGATCCACTTTGTTCTCACCAGGCTGTCTGGTGCACAGGAAATATACAGAACTGGGGCCTTTATACTGGATTGTACTGTGGCTGCAATAAGTTTCAAGTATGTCACATCATATCTAGCAAGTGCCATTATATTTCCCGAACAATCCTAATTCATATTACTGTTGTTATTTGAATACAAATTCATTGCCAAGATAGGACTAAAGTTTTGCAGTGGAAGCTGGTTTCTTTGGATGTACAAACTAAACTCCATACTAGTTAACCAGTAAGAGCCCCCTCCCTCCACCAAGGAAAATTGCAAGCACTAATTTACCTTAAAATGTGAAACGGTTCCATTGCTGAAAGCATGAATACAGGACACATTCTTGCATTTTCCACAGCAGGTTGTTAAATCTTTTGGAGGTTCATACATCTGGTGCTGTAAGTGTGAAAAAATGTTATTTAAAATATGGTTTCGATCATGAACCAAAATTACAACAGTATGGTTTGAATTTGATGGTGTTGTTCCACCAGTGCAACAGAATTGTTGGCAAGATGGATTTCCCTTCTCCCCCCCCCCACACCCCCTGTGTGCTCCCCAGATCTACTCTGGAGGGTTGGATCAGAAAATCTTAATAATTCTCGATTGTACCAAATGTACTGATAATGGAAAAAGTACTAAAGGTGGTACTGTTCCACTAGTGGTTGTATATTTGTCTAGCTCAGGGTGGACAACTTGTGGCCCTTCAGATGTTTCGACCTACAACTCCCATCATCCCTCACCATTAGCTATGCTGGCTAGAAAATATGGCAATTCTAGGCCAAAACATCTAGAAGGCCAAAGGTTGCTCATCCCATGCTAGTGGAATAACTATCACAAGTGATCACTTAGCACAATGAAGTTCTGAGTTGCGAAAGCACTTGTGCAATGGCTCGTGCAAGTGGAATCAAATTATAGGATTCCATTTGCACATGGATGAAAACAAGTTTCTGCGAACAACAGAAGCTTTGTGCAAGCACAAAATTACTATTGGATACAACCCACAGTATTCAGTAGCACTTCCTTAAATTTATTGTCCTACTACTAGGAGAAAAGTGTGCTGTAATGGCTGTTTGACTTAGATTTGGTATATATTCCTGCTTTTCGTTATAAAATCTCAAAGTGGGGAAATAAAACACAAAGTCATATAATCATAAACTACTTCTCATCCATGAAATTCACTGTGAACCTTTCTACATCCGTTTTTAGTGCCATTCATGTCCAATTGTTACTCATTTGTTATGCAAAGGATAGGTATCTTCTGTTGCAGATGTTATTACATTTTCTAAGCAGTGGATACACTGAATTTTGTACTTGCAAAAACACTATTCTTTCTTTCCCCAGAAAGTCAGGCAATGGCTTATGTCTGTTGTAGGGAAGCTTTTCCAGCACCACTTCAAACAAACAAACAAACAAACACCCAACAACAAACCAAAACAGCAATATCACTATCCAGTTGAAGGAAATGCACCCAGCAATCCTTTATATTGGAACAGGGTATCATGCTCCTAGTAGTCGATCAAGATTATGGAAATATTACACTACATATAAAAACTATATTTAATTAAGAACATAAAAAGAGCCATGCTGGATCAGACCAAGAGTCCATCTAGTCCAGCACTCTGTTCACACACTGGCCAACCAGCTACTGACCCACGCACAAGCAGGACATGGTGCAACAGCACACTCCCACCAATGTTCCCCACCAAATGGTGCATATAGGCTTACTGCCTCTGATACTGGGGGTAACACATAGCCATCAGGACTAGTAGCCATTGATAGCCTTCTCCTTCGGGAATTTATCCAACCCCCTTTTAAAGCTATCCAAATTGGTGGCCATCACTACATGGTAGCAAATTCCATAGTTTAACTTTGTGATGTGTAAAGAAGTACTTCCTTTTATATGTCCTGAAACTCCCACCAATCAGCTTCATGGGGTGACCCCAGGTTCTAGTATTATGGGAGAGGGAGAAAAATGTCTCCCTATCCACGTTCTCCACACAATTCTGTGCATATGGGTGAAAGAACCTATGTATTTGCAGATATGGAATATAGCCTGCCACTATATGTATGCATGTTTAGTAGTGTGTGCGTAAATATGCATGAGGAATACACAAATGTGTGTTAGCACATGCAAGTATAGTACTCTAAGTAAGCTGAGTAATTGCCATGAGCAAGAGAAGTCAAACTACAGCATGAATTAAATCTTACTGGACATGGTTCATTTCTTCTCAGAACGTAACATGTTGTTGCTTCAAACATTCATTATTAGAAATTAACAAGGCTATCCTCAGATAATATTTTTGTATCTTTTAAAACTTACATCTTTACTTAATATAAAGTACATTTCTACAGACAGTGTTAGCTCCAGATTTTTGAGGGGCCTTTGGGCAAAATACCTTAAATGTCCCCTTGCTTACTGAGTCTACCTTCTCACTGCCATTGTCATGCATTGCTATTGCTCATCATCCTCTTTGTCACCACTTGCTTGATTGATTTGACAGGCAGGCAGCTAGAGAGCAAGTAGGCAAGTACAGCTCCTCCGTTTCACCACCACCATTATCTGGGCCAGAACAAGAGGCTGGTGAACAAGCAGGTTGCCATGATCAAAAGGAGCAGCAGGTCCAGGGGGCTTTTGTCAGTGAGCCCCTCCTGGGGTGTGGGCCCTTGGCAGGTGCCTATCCATGCCTACCCTTGATGCTAACCCTGTCTAGGGTGTCTGATGATCCATGCAACGATTACCTGCACAGGTAACTTCGGTCTAAGAGCCAGTATGTACTTCTGTAGAACAGACTACACCAGCATAACAACATATCTCCTCATAAAATACATAGAGTCACCATTAGCCCCTGTTTTCAAGCCCCTGACCTTTTGTTAGAAGACACCGTAGAGGTTTATGAAGAAATAGTGTAAATGCATAGATTTTCTAGATTCTTAATAACATGATCCACTGTTTTTATTCCTATTGTTCTTCTAGTTTACTAGTGAAAATTCATAGTTTAATTCTGAACTTCTTACAGATTTGCACCTTGCCGCACAATCTATAGTGGAGATATTTATCCGATAGTACTTGGTAACAGGATCAATTATGCTTGTGCAATAGGAAGTGTGGCAAACACCATCAGGTGAATGTTCAACAATAGACTGTCCTGGAAGCAGAACACCTCTCTCATTGTTCAGGCACACCTTGTCTCTTGCTGGAACACAAAATACAGAGGGTAAAATTATATTAGTTAATCAAAATTAATGGGAAATAGATGTTTCAAGAACCATTGGGTTGTTGATAAATAAAATGTAGTATTAAGCCAATGGACTTGCCCACTAAACATATCTGTTTAACTTTTCCTGAAATCTTTTGCAAAATCCTTGAACAGTGAAATATTTTCTTAAAATTAGTTCCCTTACACAAAATAAGAATGATACGATTTTAATAGCATAACACTATTGGCCGAGTTCACACAACCAAAACTGCCCATCATAGCTTGTTGAAGCCACAGTGAGCTGTCGTGCACACCAGGTGGTTTTTGAATATTCAAGTTTCACCTGCAGTTTATCATATCATCAAAACTTGAGAACAACACTCACATAACCCAACAATAGACCATGACTTATGTGAAGGTCATTTTACCATAGCATAACCCATAGTCCTCCAATTCAGATGACATGGCAAGCCACAGCATGAATATTCAAAAACTGCCCAGCACTCACCAGCATGTCCCACAGTTCACCGTGGCTTAAATAAGCCATGGTGGGCACCAGCAGTCATGAGAACTGAGCAATTATGTTGGCACTGGTTCTTTTAAAAAGAAAAAAAGCTACTTCTAGACCTCTTACAAAATGCTTCAGGGAAGCAGCAACAGTATATGAAACTCTTCTGACTTAATTTGGGTATTTTCTCTATGAAATGTGATGTCTTGAGTTGTTAGTTTCTAACTGGAAAAGTGACTAAGAATAAAATATCATAAACTACATGTTTTCAACTAGAGTCTTGTTTACTTACAACATTTGTACTTAGTGCAGTGACAAACATTTTCTGTGCTGTTCTGGAATTGCTCATCTAGAATTGCTTTCTCTCCCTGTTCATAGAAGAAGAAAAATACCAATATTATGTCATAAATATTGCTCTTCAATATCAGTTTGATCTTCCTACACTGTAGCTTCACATCTCAGCACTATGGAGCATGGCTTTTAAAAACAACAAAAAACCCTACTGTATTTGCAGTTCTATATTTTGTTGTTTGGTGATAAAGTCATTTAGGCTATAATCCTATACACAATGGGACTTACTTCTGAATTCAATGGGACTTATTTTCGAGTAAACATGCATAGGATCACACTGCTTTATGGAATATCCTAAGCACTATTTGCTTGTATCACAGTTGTAGTGGTTAAGTTTTGTAACAGAAATGGATGTTGGGAAATATGGAATGTGAAATGTAGATCACAAATGGAATGGAATCAGACCATTGCCTGGTAGAGGCATTTGTGTAGTGTAACACTGGTATATCATCCACAGAATATGTCTATTTTGAGGCAGTTTGCTTTTATACCAACAGAAATAACCAAACATGCAGCTCAAACCTCAGAAATCTTGCGGAGTTCAACAGGATAGTCCCAAGTGAGCATGCACAGGACTGCAACATTAATCAAAGGAAATATACATACACCCCAGTAGAATAAGCTATTTCTTTTATGTCAATGTTTACTAAATGCAATGTCCCCAATCCAGATATCTGAGAGTACTCAAATCAGTAAACTGTGCATGGAAGCAGCTATTGTACTGAGAATTTATTTGTACTTATGTTAATAAATTAGTTAATATGCATTTAATGAAACATAAGAAAACCCCTCATATTTGTGAAACATTCCAAATAATTGTTTTAACCCAGTAAATGTCAATAAATTCAATATATGTCAAATATGACCGAAGTCTAAGAAGAAAGAAAACACAGCTTGAAGACATTTAATTACATGAGAATGACAGGACATATTTTAGTGAGATTTATTCCTTACCAGTTTACACTGAGTCGTAGGAATTGTGTCACATGCACACTCTAAAACAATAAAATGACAGAATCATTGTTCAGAAAATTGTCCATACATTTTTGTGAATGCACTGAGTCACCTGGCAAACTTATTTAATCAAATAATACAGTTCAACAGTCACCAGGCTTTCTATAAAACAAAAAGCAATCTTGTGGCAGCTTAAGAATACTGTAACCATTCGTGGACTAGAGCCTATTTCATTGAACGTCTGAACTATTATCCTCAGTTGGCAAACCACACACACACACACACAGAGAGAGAGAGAGAGAGAGAGATGTAAAGAGTCAGACCAAAAGACCATGAAATTCAAGAGCCTGTGATATTTCAATGTAATGCTCAAATACATACAGATAAGCACAGTGACCTTTCACAAGAGAAATGGTGATAACACTAGGTGCTTCCAGATGAAGGTTTCATAGCATTTAAAATTAGAAGGTACTGTGAAGTTATTCTGTCATTTCTTCCTTAACAGCTTTTCCATGGTGAAAAATGACAGAAGAAGCAATTGGAAAATACAGGAGGGTTATGAGTGGAAGATGACATTGTCTGGACCCCTATACATTTTCAGGACTGAGGCAAGCACTCAGAATCCTAAATTCAATATAGTACAGTAATTTACCATCTATCATGATGTTAAACCATGCAGAAATTTGAAAAGGCATCCTGTAGTTAAGTTCTACTGAATCTGATTTCTTCCCCATGATTTTGGCCCCTTTAGAGCACTTTCAATCAATACTACTGATAATAATTATCTTGTTTGTATATTGGTAATATACAAAAAACCGTAAGCAGAGTTCCATTTAGTCAACAGAACTTCCCTGTTCTCCCTTCCTGTTGCAGCTCCTTGTATTTGCTGAGAGGCCATTTCTAAGGGTTGGGGGACCCTCCTGAACCCTCTCGGAAGTGAATGACTCTCACATTAGTGGTTCTTGGGATCTAAGCCATTACATTTTGGACTTAATGGCCCTTATAGGTCCCTTCAACTCAACTATTCTATGATTCTAATAAGGAAGAATATTTTACTAGAAATACAAGTATAAGTTTTAATCAAGGTTTCTGGAAATAGAGGCGAGATCTTGCCAGGTATGCTTGATGAGAAAATAATAATTCAAAACCTTTCAAAATTCACCTACCAAGTATGTCTCTACAAAAGACCCCTCCAGCTTGGCCTGTTATACAGCTATATTACTGATAGCTTTGTATTTTGCGAGAAACTATGATTTTCAATATTTTTATAATCCAACATTGCTTTTAATATTGTCAGATAAATTGGTTTAATGTCTAAAGGGCAGTAAAAAGAACAAAATAATTACCACATGTACGATATGGACAGCACATTTCTGGACTCCACACTTCTACCAAGGACATCCCTAATAAACACTTAAATTCTGGACAACGATAGGTTTCACATACTGCAAGTTAAAAAATGCAAGAGAAGAAAGAAGTAGGTTTACATGTCCCTGCAGGGAATGAATTGCTGAAACTGATGACCAAAACTAAAATATTCAAGAAAAAAATATTCATTACATATATTTTAGTTGGAAAAATGTTTAAATGTTGAACTAAAGTTCTCAAAGTTCTCAAGTTTAACAATCTAACTATTAATGCACATTTTAATGGCTGTAAACGTCATCTGGTAAATAGTACACACTAGTTAGAGAGTTAGTAACAATTTTCTATCCTCCTTATATAGCTGCCTTAGAAAGTATATAGCGGATCTAATGAGAATTCCCATGAATGAAAACCCTAGAGCATTCACCATTTACAGTACTGAAAAATCACTGCAAACTAATCCATGCAAACACTAGAGAAATTTTCAACTCACTACACTGGTAAGCAGGACAACATCTGTCAGTAGTATTGCCATCCACAGTAAGGACCTCTCCTTCTTGACACTCAGGAATTTGATCAGAGCAAACATCGCATGCTGATATAAAAAGGATTAAGATTTAAATTGTTAGGGAACACAAGTGTATGGAATTCTTTATCAATCTATGTTTTCTGTAAGTGCACAAATTCTTCCTATAAAGAATGATGAAATTACATTTCAGAAGGGGAGGGGCTAAATAATGAAATTTCAGAAGGGATGAAGGCTTAGTCTTATGAGTTAGGGCTTTAGTGTGTCACACAGACACCAAAGGAACTGTCTGATTTAGTTAGTATCAAGATGGTCCTCCCCATTACACCATACCAGTTTTGGGTGATAGTTTATAGGAAACTGATTGCAGTAGGCCTATCAACTAAAGAATTTGGAATACATTCTTTCAGGATTAAAGTGGCCACTGGAGTAGTGCAGATGGGCAGTATTCAGAGGAAGTGATGGTGGCATTCAAAAGTTTTTAAGGGATATGTCCTAGAGCCTGAGGAGGATGGATCAGTTCTGATTACACTGTACATCCCCCCCCCCCCCCCGGACAGGTGTGGCAGGCAGTGCCAGAACAGATGCTGATTTCTGGCTGCTCCATCATTGCTTGGGTGCAAGCAGGACCAACATAAGAGTGCAGTTCACCCGTAACAAGATAAGTTGGTTAGAATTAGCTGCTGCTTGACCTCTGGGAATGTCTAGCAAATGGCCTCTGGTAATACGGGTAAGAGTGACTGGTGAGAGTGAGAAGAGGCAGAAGATGGGCTTGTCCTTGCCACCAAAACGTTAGAGATCTGGCAAGAATCTGGGGATGGTTCATACTGGGGCCTGACCATTTCCAGTGCAGAGCACTGAGGAGCTAAAGATCCCAGGAAGGCAGAGAGAATAAGTCATAAGATTAATTGAGTTTAGGGAGAGCAGTTGCAGTTGCTGGTTTATTCCCTATCCTGCCACTGTTCATTCTCTGCAGTACCTGTTTATTTGAAGGGTTATGATTTGTTTTTGGGAAGATCTTCAATAGTGTGAAATTTTATTGTTGGCAAGTGAAGTGGAGAATGCTAAGCAGGGCTAGCTCTCTTTGTAGCAATTAAAGAAGGTATACAAAGACCAACCCTCAAGGCATATCAGTGCAGAGGAACAGGGATGGCCATTTGCTAGGGCAAGGATAGCTTTATTTATTTTTCTAAAAATAATTAGTTGCGCTGTGGCTAAAAGACATACAATAAAAAGGTTGATGCTGCTGCCTGGCATTTCCTGAACTCCTTGAATGATCCTTACACATACACACAATGCCCCATAGCCAAACCAGTCAGTGTTGATGACAGACTAGAAGTCAGGGTGAGGTTGCCTGACAAGGGGATTGTCTATACGATGCCACTTGGGTAGCTTATTCCCTCAAAACCCCACAGCATCATTGTTGAGAGGCAAAATCGATAAAGTTACATAGCAGGAGGGAGCACACACAGGCTAACTGACTAGGAAAAACCACAGCATCAGCAGCCATTCAGCTTGTCAAGCCTGCCCCCTGCCCTGCGTTCCCATGCTTACCCTGGATCTGCCCCTAGCAATTCTCATTTGCTTAACCTGAACTGGGGCCACCACTGACAGAGGAAGAAATAAAGTGGTGAGCAACTGAAAAAGTTGCGGTAAAACAACATCGCCAAAAAGTTACATTTTGGGGGTGGGGGAGCCCAATGTGGCTGTGAGTTGGTTGGTTGGAAAGCTCGATGTGGCTGTGAGTTGGTGGCTGCGTTGCAGTGGCAATGCAGTACCACCGCACAGCCATAATAGCTTTACCGGGTGTATAGACAAACCCAAGGATGGGGACAGGATGTAGCTATCCTAGCCATCTTCTGAAAGAGCCATACCTGCAGTATAATGAGTGTTTATTTCCATTGAAGATGAATTATATTAATAAGTTATGGCCCCATTAAGCCCATATATCATCCTATCTCTTCATTTGCATGTGGAGACTCAGATGAATTTAAAAGATCTATAAAGACTGATCTCTCCTACCCAGATGAATTTTAAAGTGTTTTATTGGTGTTTTATTGGTATTTTAATGATGTATTGGTTTTATGTGCTTTTAATCAGTTTTGTATTTTATGTTTAATGTTGTTCCCCGCTTCGATCCATTGGGAGAGGCGGGTAGTAAATAAATATATTATTATTATTATTATTATTATTATTATTATTATTATTATTAAGCTTCAGGAATCAACTGGTGCTAACAGCATCCACTAACTCGATATTCTGATAGACCAAGTACAAATCTAGTCATAAAAGAAAATTCTGAAGAGAATGCATTTCTTATGACACCAGCTTCAACCACCCCTTTGAATTTGCAGAAAAGCCATAAGTCTTGGAAACACACTTACAGTGCACAGAACATAATAACCAAAACCCAGGTGATGCTAGGCATAGCCATAAAGCGGGGATTTAGCAAAAAAACAAACAACTCTTCAAGTTGCCTCTATAGCTTTATAATGACTGAGTGCAAAAGAAGATTGTCATTTATCCTAGACATTGAAGTGATCTTGCAATATGAAATGTGAGACTCTGATCCTCTTCAGAGTCGGAACCAAATCCAAAATTGGCCCGAGCCAAATTGGGGCCAATTTGGAAGCTTTGAATCAGCCTCTGAGCTGAATTGTGGGGGCTGTACACCCCACTAGCCTCAATGGCAAAGACTGCTTATTGCCCGCTTAGGCTGGTACAACAGCTATGACCATTCCTGGACAGGGATAGCCTGGCCATAGTGATCCATGCATCAGTAACCTCAAGACAGGACTACTGTAAGGCACTTTATGTGGGGCTGCCCTTGAGATTAGTTCGGAAGCTTCAGCTAGTGCAGAATGTAGTAGCTAGAATGCTCAGTGGGGCTTCTTATCGCACACATTATACTCTTATACAGAAAGCTTTGCACTGGCTGTCAATTATCTACCAGTCCATTTCCAAGGTATTATGGCTGGTTTATAAAGCCCTAAACAACTCAGGTCCAGGTTATCTGAGAGACTGCTGTTTTCCATGTAAGCCATCCTGGTCTTTACCTTCTGAGGTTCATTTGCCCATGTGCAGAGGAGGGCCTTCTCAATTGTGGTATCCACCATGTGGAATGATCTCCCCATTGAGATTCAGTGGGCTCCTAGTGTGGAATGTTTCCACAGAAAACTGAAGACACTGGTATGTCCAGACATTTCCCTGATCTTTAGTATTGTCAGCTACCCCTAGTTATTTTAATTGATATTTTATTCCTTTTATCATTGTTTTATTGTTTTAATGATTTTTATTATATTTTATCATGATTTTATATTATAAACAATTTTGTGATTTTTTAATAAAAAATGAAAAGTGGTATAGATTTTTTTTAAAAAAGTAATTATTTATTACATTTCTATACTGCCCAAGAGGCAGAGTTCTTAATTTTTTTTTAAACCTATCCAGTCTCCTTTGCTTATATATTAATTGGCAGACTGTCAATAAGAACAGAATTCAACATACCACAGATATAGGATACGCAGCAGGTGCCTTCTACATGGGCAGCAATCAGGGTTTGATCTGCTCGGCAGTTTGGAATCTGTTCCATGGACTCACATTTTGCTGGATCACATTCTGAAACAAACAGGACAATCTCATAAAATAAAGTGGGTTTTGGACAAAATCACCATAACCATCCAGAAGGATCCCCAAAACAGCTTACATAATTTTTTTTTAAAAAAAACCACAACATTGGGGCTAATGTCTTACCTCCTTTTGAAATGAGACTAGAAATATTACAATGGGGTTCAGAGATATGGATCTAGCACATGTTCTCTGCATATGCTGGATCAAGGACTTCCATATACCATACCAGTACAGTTCTTTTAATCTTGCCTTCTAAGAATCTAGGAATGGATCTAGCACTGGATCATGGAAAAATGCCTAAAGGGCAAAGGAACACTGTCAAGAGCTTACCGAGAAAATTATTGGGGGGGGGGGTCATCTTTTTGCCTAGAAGAAAAACACTTGAAAGCCATAAGCTTTTTCCTTTGCACCTGCATATGTTACAGACTAAATGCAACTCTCAATGGACATTTATATCCCCATCAGTACTTGCACTCTGCCAGTGGTGCTCACTGCTTGTGGAATGGAGATTTAGCACTTCCATGGGTAATATGAAATAAACAAGAGCACTTGTTTCTCTAATGGGACGGGTCAGCTCACATAAAGGAGTTCCATCGTCCTGTCCCAATCCAGAAATGACCATTTCTACTCATTTCGGGGCTTCCGTTAAAAAGTGTTAAATGTCTATTGTGCAAGCGTACATCCTGTTTTGACAAAATCATCAGAAAGGTACAACAGAATTGGTGGAGGCTTAAGCACCCCATTAGATACTGCCCTTTGCAAGTAATCAACATAGGGGCTTGCAAAAGTAAACACCCCTGTTTGATTCTTCATGAGTAGGGCTGAGCTGTGCAGGGCCTGCTTAGCAGTTGACCTATTTATTTATTTATTTATTTATTTCATTTGTATACCGCCCCATAGCCGAAGCTCTCTGGGCGGTTTACATAGGATTAAAAACAATTAAAAACAATATACAAAAATTAAAACAGCAAAAACATACAACATACACACAATCTGTACATTTAAAAACCACATCAACACTTCAAAAACTACAAAAACAAAACAAAACAAAACAAGCCCAGGCTCCTCAGATATTGCCAAATGCCTGAGAGAAAAGTCTTGACCTGGCGCCAAAAAGATAACAATGTTGGCGCCAGGCGGGCCTCGTCGGGGAGATCGTTCCACAATTGGGGAGCCACCACAGAGAAGGCCCTCTCTCTTGTTACTGACCTCCGAGCCTCCCTCGGAGGAGGCACTCGGAGGAGGGCCTTAGATGTTGAACGTAGTGTTCGAGTAGGTTCATGTCGGGAAAGGCGTTCCATCAGGTATTGTGGTCCCAAGCCGTGTAAGGCTTTATAGGTTAAAACCAGCACCTTGAACCGGGCTCGGAAACATACAGGCAGCCAATGCAAGTGGGCCAGAGTAGGTCTTATATGTTCGAACCTACTGGTTCCAGTTATCAATCTGGCCACTGCATTTTGCACAATGTATTTATTTATGTTCTGCCTTATCTGCTTAAATGCCATCAGGCCAGTGTACAATAATTTGTATAATCTTTGTTCCTTCCTTGCACAGGAAATGGATGCTCCAAGTATCCATGTTACCACTGCCTTGACTTCTCCTGGCTTGTACAAAATTTGTGGGCCCTTTGATGGGCAGAAGAAGGAGGTGGTAGATGCTTTGAATACCCATGTTTTCTACAGTAGTGCAAGGCTCTGGCTTCAAATTCAGAGTTCGAAGCCCAGAGGCTATTTTATGGTAGATCCGACCTAAAATGGCGAATCTGCCATTTCCCGGCACAAGCCTAGGCCCCTGTACAGCCTACAACCCCCAGCATGCAGTGCCTGGGGGGCTGTACTTACCAGGGCCTAGTTACACATGGCATAGGTATAGTACCGCTGCTATCACCGACTCCTCTGCGTGGTCAGCTGCCATCACCGGCATCCCCGCCAGCCGGTAACGCATCCCCATGAGATCGCAGGGTGGGGACACACAGCTGGAGAAGACTGCGATCTCGCAGGGACATGTCGCCAGCCAGCGATCTCACAGGGACACTATGCCGGTGATGACAGCCAACCATGCAGAGGAGTCGGTGATGGCAGCAGTACTACACCTATGCGCTGTGTACTTAGGCCCCAGTAAGTACAGCCCCTAGGCACCGCATGCCGGGGGTTGTTGCTTGTACAGGGGCCTAGGTCTGTGCCGGGAAATGGCTGATCCACCATTTTATGTCGGTTCTAGCATAAAATGGCCTCCGGGCATTGAATTGCAAATACGAAGCTGCAGCCTTGCACAGCCCTAATGTTTTGCACTTGCTTGCATGGAGCAAACACAAAACACTATACTACCTGCTTGGATTGAGCATCTTTCAGGGTGGACAGAGGGATGTTCCTGTATCCTTATTCAGTTTTCACTAAGAAATCTTCACTATATTGATACTTTTATCTGTAGAAAAAAAGCTATTTGAACTATACTGAAAACATTTGACCCAGAGACACCCTTATACAATAACAATTGTGAAGCTCACTATTGGTATAGAGCAGGAGCAGGCAACCTTTTTGGGCCATGCACACATATGGCAATTTAATATACTGACTTGGGCAAAATGGCTGCCATAGCAAAGGTCAAGTAACCTCACAAAGACTGAGTACAAAACAGAGGTGGAGCCTGAGCCCAGCACACTAAAGAACTCCTTTGAACCCATAGTTAGCAGCACCAACAGAAACTTATTTCACAACAATCCCAAAAGAAGGTAAGGGTGGGCTAGGAGACCTTGGGAGCACGTTGATGACCACAGGCACCACATTGCCTACCGCTGGTAGAGAGAGACAGTTTCATCAGACAATCTCATTCTTTATTTAATACTTACTTACCACAACTGTAATTAGGACAGCAGGAATCATGTTGATAATAGGTTGCCAATTTCTCCAGACCTTTGCATTCAGGAATAAATGTTTCACAGAGGCTCTGATTACAAGCTTTATAGATAGACAGATAATAAAAAAGTAAAGAAAAAGGAGAACATTGTTGAATGTAGTTTTGATTACCTTTATTGTGTGTCATTAAAAATTCCTAGGAAAGATATTTCTAAAACATTGTTTTTTTAATTTAAAAAGACTTCAACTTGTTTGGTTTCCTATGCCAAATTAAACTTATCTTCAGATTCCTATGTGCAAACACCATAGAGCTGCATTTTTTATACGTGGTTGTATCATGAGGGTCTCCCTGTGTAAAGACAGGGCAGCAGTGTGCCCTACCCCCACCCCCAAAAGCAAGCTGGGTAAAAAGGCCCAAACTATGCCTTTTATGACCTAAACTATGCAATAACAAAGAAGCAGTATCAAGGTTGGGATATTTACTTTAATCCCTCATAAAATATTTAATAAATATACCTCCTCTTAATTATTTCTATAATGATCACAACACATCAAATGAACAGCAATAAATATTACAATTCGAAAGGCACAATAGGAACAAATTACAAATATTTGTAGTGTCAATAGGTAAATACATAATAAAATCTGAGTCCATGCAACTTACAGTATGCATTAGTTCCTTATCCCTTAAATTTCTACTGCCACTATTACATTTCTACTAAAACTTTATCCCCTAGCACACTATCAATCATATAGTACCAGGATTATAGGCTATAGGCATGAGATGGAAGTTACTGATATCTCTTTAAAACTTAAAAAAATATAGATAGATAGATAGATAGATAGATAATTTTATTTAAATCTTATTTACACATAATGGAGTTTAATTATAAAACTAATTATTATCAATATCTTCTACTTGTTCCTTATTTAGATGAGTACTGTTTTTCTTTAAGAAACTGCTATAACCTTATCCAAGTTCACTTCTCTAATTAAAAGGCAGTTACCAAGTACCCTTTTTCTATCTCCACCTGAGTAAGCTCTCCCAGAATGACCAGGCCTGCAGTTATACCTCTGGTCAGGAAGTCACTGGAAGGATACAAGGTTGAGCAAAATCTCTCAGCTTTCTCTAAGGGTGGACTTCCAGCTTCTTGAGATGAACAATCTTTAAACTGGCTGACTTGCTTCAACTTATTCCAAAGCCTTCCTTCTGATCAGGCACTTGATGACTAGGAAACAGCCAAGAAGAAATCACTCAGTTGTCTTCTTGCTTCTTGAGGCCAACAGCCTTCTGTTGTACAGCTGGCCAGACATTTTCTTGGGAACCACTTCTAGCGTCTTCCTCTCCTTGCTAGCTCTTGCAGTTTCTTCCTTCAGTAATGGCCATCCTCATCCTCTTCCTTCTGCCTCTTGCCTAGGCACTGTTTCTGCTTCCCATTTCCTCAGGCTCTTCTCTGGCTGAATTGCTCCCACTGACATTGGACAGTGTTGGACTGCCCTTTTTATACTCTCTCAGTCAGGAGCCTCTGAACAATGATCTTCTACCACTTCTATATCTTAGAGCCCATTGGCCTATATTTATAGGCCAATGGAAGTCAGCAGAACATTGATTAACTGGCCTATCAAAACCTGACCTTCTTGATTCTCCTGTCTAGGATTGACTGTGAATGACTAAGGCTTATAACCTCTTCCTTGGTAATTGTTAGCAAATATATTGCCAGTTAGCAAGCTGTAACAGTAAGCCTCATATACAAAGTAACAGTTACGCTTCCTTTAGAGATCACCTTTTCACCTCTGCTAGTTAACAACTTTTCATAACAACATTACATCCCATAACACAATATTGTTCTACTTTAACATAACATTTATACAATAATTTCTGATTCTCCACAAGCAGTGATTTAAACATTTTTTGAAAAATAAATAAATAATCTAGTCCACATGTTTGAATAAAAACTTTGGAAAATATCCAGGCAGTGTCTACTGAAGCATCAGAAACAGTGTGGAAACTTCAGCAAGCCTTTTATTGGTTAAAAAAAATCTTCTCGTTGGGGCAAATTGAGAAAACATTTTTCAACCAATAAAAGGCTTGCTAAAGTTTCGTTATTCACAAATCTCACACAAATTCTCTCAATTACTCCCTATCATTGCTCCTACTTATTCATCCTCTAGAATCTACAAATTCTCTTCTTTGCCCAAATTCAGTCCTTACCCAGATATTCAAATCATGAAACCCAACACAATGCACTCAAACATATGCAAGTCATTTTGTATCAGTTCACATATTTTAAAAAATAAAATAAAAGGTGTTTTGGGCACAAAGCGAATTCTGGCCTATTTATAGGGCCAATTTGCACATCACAATAAGCCACCCTGAAAATAAGCTATGGTGGGTTGGTTGTTCACTCACTAACTAACCCACATTAGTCCTGGCAGACGGTCAGCTGCTATGCAGGCTTGCCATGGCTTTGCACCCCCCCTTAGCCCTCCTGCCCTGTCCTGGCATGTATCCCATGGGCCTTCTCAGCACAACTTCAACAGCCTATTCAGCAGAAGAGTCTATTTTATAGATTTTGTTTTCACCTTCAGGGGATTTGCACATATATATTTTTCACCTTTAGGGAGATTTGGGCATATTTAGCCTTTTTTTAATCTTTGGGGACATTTCCGCACTTAAAAAAAAAAAGCTTTTAGGGAGATTTGTACAAGTTGGTTAAAGTACAGTAACTTCTGCACAAACATTAAATATGCACAAATCTCCCTAAAGTTTGGGGGGGTAACAAATTTGTGCAAATCTCCCCAAAGGTGGGAAAAAATATTCCATTGTCTAGGGATGTATCAAAGTGGAGAAGTAAATTGACTAGGATTACTTCAAGACATAATAGGGGATATCATTACCAAGATCTCAAGGACCTCTCTTGCTAAGCAGCTCTGTAGCCATTTTCAACTAGCTATGAACAAACCATTATGCCAGGTTCACATGTCACAACAAGCCATTCTGAAATCAAACTACCCTGAACAGCCCAAGAACAAGCCATGGTTTCTCAAGGTGGCTTGTGGATGGTTAACAAATCATGCTGAGGAAACCATGCCAGTTTTGGATGTCACGACAAGCCACCCAAAACAAACAAGACTGACAATCCTCTGTGGATTCTCACGTCACCCAAAACACATCACTTTTTCCAAAATAATGAAACTCATATATGCCAGTAAGGAAATATATATTGAGGATACTTACTACAGACTTTCTGGTGACAACAGGACTGATCATCAGGAACAATTAAGGCTACTTCCCCAAAGCGCTTGCATTCTAAGTCATAACTAACTGAGCAGTTGTATTCCACAGGAGCAATGGTCTCATTGTCAATACATTTTTGCATGCAGCATCCACTCTGGGAAGTTTTCCAAGTCTCCCCCATTGCATGGGGAACTCCAGAACTGTCTGTACAAGCTGAATTGTTGTAACAACAAAAAAGCATTAAAATATTTTTAACCATTTGTTTCTTGTATTCTATGGCTTAGTGATAACTACTGACTTTAAATGAAATCTCAGTATGGTAGAACATATTATTCAACTTCAGCTATTTGTCAGGGGATAGGAAAGAGTTTCTGACTCATAATGCTTTTCACAATGCATTTTTCAGACACAGAGTAGCTCCCATAAATATCTGTATGTCAGTGTGATGAGTGGTTAGAATACTGGACTGGGACTTGGGAGATCTGGGCTGTAGTCCCCACTTGGCCATGAAGCTTACTGGATGACGTTGGGTCAGTCACCAACTCTCAGCCTAACCTACCTCACAGAGCTCCTGTGAGGATAAAATTGAGAGACCCATATAAGCCCCCTTGGGTTCCTTGTAAGAAGAAAAAAAGGTGAGTATAATAAATGTAATAATAAATGAATAAATAAATAAAAAGTAAATGCACACAGACGCTGTCATATCTGAGTAAACAATGCCAGCAAATGGCTCTAGAAAGATCCCTGACTTGCAATACTCTGGAAGCAGGTCTCTAGTTCATGGGTCTGTTATGAGCCAACTATATTCATATAATATATCTACTTTCCTACACAAACATTTATATGTGCGGATTTATCCCATATTATAAGAAGAAACTGAATGGACTTAATGCTCACATCATGATCCTTGCCACTGATTTTTGCTTACAGTTCACAAGAATGTCAGTTGGAGAAAGGAATCTCTGTAGTGATGATCCAGCAGCAGCAAGTGGCATGCAAAATGTTTTGCATGAGGATCACCTATCACCTATTTGGGGAAGGAAGTGGGTTCTTGGAATTACTCCTCCTCCCTGCAACAAGTAGTAGCTCCGACTGTCTGTTCAGTGGTGTGCACATAGTGCAGGAGCAGTATGTGCATGCTCCCTCACGTTCTGGATGTCCCATAGTATTGTTCTGTGTATGTGCGGCCACATCCTGAAGGTGATCTACCCATGGAAACCTGCTTCCATGCATGCACAGATTGCCTGTGCAGGATGGGACCAGAATAAATGGTCATTACTTGTCAAGTGAGGGAAAATGTAACAGAAAAACAATAGACAGGACTGCTGAAAAAGTATGTAACAACAAATCAATACCTACCACACTTTTCCTCTGGGATGCAGAGAGCAGAGTGAACACGGTGAAGGATGGTTTCTTCTGCACAGACACAGCCCTCAGTCAGTATTAAGCAAGAGTCTGAATCCCGAGGTATTGGCTCCATATTCTGACAAGTGCTTGGTGTGTCACAGGCAGATATACAGGCCTTATAGGAGAAACCTTCTGGACAGGGAAAAGCTAGCAAGACAATAAATGAAGTGTTTAACACATTGATATTCATGTGGGAGCTGATAGTTCAAGTTACACATGAACTTGCATACGAAAGCACTGATACCCCCTTTCTTCACTGGAAAGTAGAAACTGGAATTTTGCGTGGAAAAGTGTTAGTTTGGGCCCAGTTTTCCATTCTATTGAGGTCATTTAGAATTTTATTCCCATCTTCTGAGCTATCACTCCCAGTTTTGTGTCAGTTTGATAAGGATGTGTTCCACCCTTTCATCTAAGTCACTGATAAAAAAAGTTGATGAGTACCAGGTCCAGGGTAGAGCCCTCTGGTATCAACTCAAAAATTTCCTCAAGTTTGATGAGGAACCATGAAATATTTTTGAGTCCACAATTTTGCAACCAGCTGAATCCACCTCTGATACACAAATACCTTTAGTTAGGCACATTTTAACAAGTAGGTCAAGTTAGTGGATGAATCTTGGTTCTTAATTTATTTGCCAGACATATAGAGCAGTATTCAATGGTGACCACCCACAAGCGGCCAGCCCTACCAATTCCATTGCACAAGCAGCAACCACTGTTGCACAACACAGATTTCATATTTCCAGGGGAAACCTAAAATAAGCAAAAATGCTCTTTTCTGGAATGGAGCAGGGAGCTTTGCCACAGGAACTCTACTGACCTGTCCCATTTCAGAAACAAGTGTTTCCACTCGTTTGGAGGTTTGACCCAGGAAACACTAAATCTCCATTGCGCAAGCAATGGCTACTGCTTTTGGAATGGAATCAGTGGGGCTGGTTGCTTGTGGAACTAAAGCAGTAGCGGGCTCTACTCACAGACAGGCAGGATTGGTTACTGTCCACAGGTCCAAAATGTAATAGTAGTAGTATTGTTATTAACAATAATAATATACCGCCCTTCCTCCCAAGACAGTATAGGGCAGCTTAAAGCATCATGCAACATAGTTGCAGAGAATATGCTATTTGTCTCTTATTTCTGTCCTTTTCTATCATTGAAAAAAAAAATCAATAATTTTAAATCCTTAAAGCCATTAGAAAATAAATCTGAGGAAGTGCCTGCCATATAGGTATTTTAAATTTTGGTGTTTCGAGCAGGCTCAGTATTTAATCATTTTTTCCATGAGGATATGAATTATTGTTATGAATGTGAGTATCTTTGAAGGTGTCAGAAACTGGTAAAAAATCAACAGGAGGTCAGAATCCATTCCCCTTGCTGCATCCTTTCTTCTCCCTCCTGTAAATGTTCTCTGTGTACAGAATTCTTTCCAGTCAATCTCCTCCTGATCACTGTCCTGTATGCACAGAGCTGTGTATATCTGCATATAGCTATGCTGAATTGTCCCCTGTATTTGAATGAAAGGGGGGAAATGCTACTGCTGCTCCAATCCATACAATGTACTAAAGAAAAAATTGTTTTGCAATATTCATTTGAACTTAAAAAATATCCTGTGTGCTTAAACATCAGGCAACATTTCCTTACCTCACAGCTAAGCAGCAACTCACAGCATGTGGGCTCAAATTCAATATTTTGTCTCATAGACTACAATGCTTTCTCAATATGTAGTAACATATATAGCTAACATAATATTCTTTGATGCAATGTACTTACAGCAATAGTTGGAACTCCTCCATTCTAAGCAGATACTAAATTTGTTACACATGGCAACATAAGCAGCCAATGCTATGCATGGATTCTGAATATATTCTTTGTCTTGGACCCACAAATCACAAAAGGAATCTGGAGAAACCTTAACATGCAACACAAAAATATATTATTTGGATTAGTGATTGATAACTTGAGAGGACACTATAACAAACATTATTATTAGGAGTTTGATGCAAAACAAGAGCTTATAAAGTTTAGTGGAAACAAACTGAGCTGCTACAATTCAGTAAACTCGATTCCAACGTTGTGTCTGCCATTAACTCCCTGAATGGTCTTGGCCTTAAGCAAGTGCCTCTCTCTCAGCTTCCGCTCTCATCTGTAGTATGGAGGATAATACTAACCTATCTTGCATGTTTGTTGTTTGGTTAATTAAAACAATTATACAATGCCTTTCCTCTGAAGAGCCCTAGATGGCTAACAACCCATCCTCACCAATAAATTAACAAATAAAAATTACTTTACATTTAAAGTTTACAGTTTAAAATAAAAGCACTAAAACTGCAGCAGAGAATAAAACTGCAGCAGATTGTTGTGAGAGGAGGAAACTTCTCGGTACACAGAACTATAATCTATTGGGCTTCAAAATGTTTTGATTAAAGACTTCATCAGGGGCATTGTAAAAGAAAAATGTTCACTTCGTAAAAAGCACATTGAAGGCTCTGCCTCAAGATGCGAATCTGAACTGCAATAAATAAATAAATTTGTTGTGTGAACCCAGGAAATAATCACTAGTTGTTAAAGAGTATCAATGGTGTGTAAAAAAAAAAAATGTATGGCAATTGCACCAATGTTTTGTTAAACTTTCTGGTTTATCCCTTCATTACATATCTGCTACAGCAGGGATCCCCAATGCCGCAGGAGCCTCCAATTACACCCGTGAAGCTCTCCACTTTCTGCCCCCTTCAAAAACTTATTTTTACTTTTAAAAAAATCTTTAAAAGGTTAGAGTGCCTTTATCTCGCTAGTTCTTCTTCCTCCCAGCCCCAGCTTTGCTCTTTTTCTCTTCTCTTGTACTTCACACACACGGGCGTGGGCACATGGACACACACACAGAGCACCTTCCCAGCTGCAGCTTTGATGACAAGGAGGAGCTAGGAATGCCGCAGGGGGAGGGATGGAATGGCTGAGCCTGTCTGTGGTCGACGTAGAGATGAAATGAATGTTTTCTTTCTGACTGGGAGCAGTTTCCTTTCCTTTGGGGGGAGCAAAGGTATGCATGCATAGGATGAGCAGAGCAATCCTATGCAGGCCTAATCAAAAGTAATTCCCATTGAGCTCCATGCATTGGATTGCAACCTTAAATCATTATTTTATTGTGCTTCTGCGAGGTCAAATATGTAGATTGGCTTTCGGGTTCAGAGCCTTGCTCTGCTTCTACTCAATTTCATGAGTGAATTACTTGTCTTTTGACTAGCCAGGCCCCAATGGCAGCCACATCCTCTGTAGCAGCCATTTTGTAGCAGCAACAGCAGTTTCTCAAATTCCCAAATATGCCCAAAGGTCCAAAAAGGTTGGGGACCCCTTTGCAACAGTGCCTATCTTCAAATAAGATCAGGGTGGATTCTGCATCCCACTTCAGTAGCTCCATGGTGTCCAAGCCATATACAGCCCATAATCTATTCCAAGAAATAATTGCCTTATTGTTGTGTTATGTCACACGGCAGATGTTTGAGATAGGCAAAGTTGTTTGTGAGCAAAATATAACCCATATATCAATGACTGTCCACACCTAAAATGTTGATAATAGATTACCAACAATCAAAAGATAACATACATAACGATGGCAACTGCTGAAGGGCTGGTTCAACAGCATATTTAAACAAGGTGAGCAGTCCATGACTGAACAGTTCGTTTCATGGGTTCTCTGTTCTCCAATATACTTCAGCGTGTTTGGCACCTGCCAGCTATCTGTAAAGATAACCGATGCACCACTAGTGCTTAAAACAGTCCTGTTAGGTAGCATGAGGTCATTTGTTGAGCTTCCATCACAGAAACCTGCAAAACAGAACAGAAATTAATGTACCTCTATGTAACATTTATCATAGTATATTAGGGTTGGCATTAATGTCGTGTTTATCACAGAGAGACTGCTTAAAACAACCTTCAAGTTATGACTTAACTCCACTACTCCTATACAGTGTTGAGCCTGTACTTCCAATTCACGTGAAGACATACTACTCTAGTAGCACCAGCAACTAACAGAAATCTCCACATAGCATAAGTACAGTGAGAAGGTCCTCCATAGGATGCCCAAGTACAGTGTGACGACTGGCTCTATATTATGACATTGGCAGAAGTAAACCTATTTGCAGAGGCATTTTAAGCAGTTACTGGGAAGAATCCAACTGAGGTCTTACTTAGAGTAGACCCATTGAAATGTACAACCTATGTTCCATTCATTTCAATTCGTCTAATCTAAGTAGGATTTCAGATGGATTCTACCCTCTGTATGATAAATGGGATGTGGGGATATTGTATCCCATTGTGTCCATCTGCTCGTGGAAGTTGGGGGGCAGGGTTTCACTGATTCTCCCTTCCTTGCTGTGGAATTCCAGAATCCGTCTTTAAATCTCTTGATCAGCTGAAATAAATTCTGTCTAATATCTCACTCTTAATCACATTAACTCACAAGTCAATCCCATTAATTTTGCTGGAATTTATGTATTGTATTGATGAATTGCTCTATAACAAAAATGTTCCAGAGTGACAAACTATAAATAAAAAGTAAAACATAAAATATATTTTATGTTACAGTCTAAGGCTGCAATCCCACACACACTTGCATGGCAGCAAGCTCCATTGAGTCAGTCGGGCTCATGTTTGAGTAAATACAGACCACTGGGAAACTCTTTTTCTTCCTTTATATAAAATGAAACAGTATAATCAAAAGTAAAGAGCATCACATAGATTTATAGTCACACCAATTAAGACAGCACAACTAACATTAGAGCAATCACATTGGGCTAAAACACTAATACAAACAGAATGCAAATGTTTCAATACTTCATAAATATCAACTGTATTAAAAGATTTTGAACATTAAGACAATAACATCTTACAAAATCTGGGAGAATGAAACAATGAATTTGCCTGGTGCCGAAAAATGTCAATGCAGGTGCCAGGCAAGCCTCACAAGGAGGCACATTCTATAGCTGGATCTCTATCCTGCCTTTCTAAAATATAATCCAGGCAGCTCTAAATAAGTAAGTAAATAACCATGAAATCCTATGCCTATTTCCTCAAATGTAAGTCCCATTGAATTCAACTTATTTCCAGATAAGTGTATAAGCAATTGCAGCCTAAGACTACAATTCAGTACACATACACACACTTGAGAGTAAGGCTCTTGAACCTAATGGGACTTATTTCTGAGTAAATATGTGGGCTTGGACCATAATTATGTTTAGAACTTCAACAGTCCACTGGAAAACATCATTTTCTTCCTTTATGTTTTAAAATGTAAAATCAACATTAAGAGAAAATAAATGAGAAACTAGTCAAAACAACTCAGAAACAGAATAAATAGTACTAACATTTATTTCAAGCACCTGTTCTCTGTAAGAACATTGCTGTTTTCAAGTTTTGAAACTTGATTAAGTATCACTGATATTTCATACTGCAGCTACACATATTTGCCCTTTCTGAAACTTGGCAAGCTAGTAACTGTAATGATGGACTTTGCATCCAAGCCTTCCAGCAATGATAATTCAAGTGTCGAAGTGAAGATTTATATTGATAGATATTATGCATCCAAGAGCCATATACCTAACATATCGTCCAAGGTTACAGCTTTCAGCAAGCCAAGCACACATAACAGACAGGTTTAAGAACAATTCTAATTTAGCCTTTATTAGTGGGTTTTTTAAGAACCCTAATCCCTGAACTAATTATACAATTTAGATTAATTCTCGGAATATATGAGGATTATATTCCAACACAATACCCAATTAAATACAATAAACACATAGGGGAGAAGGATCATGCATCATTTCCCCTTCTTTGTCTGCCAGACATGGCAGCAATAAGGTTCAGTCTACCTATGAGCAGAAAGGATAAATAGTAATAAAAAGGTTGATTGGCATGTGATTGTCCACCTGAGAATTACTTGGTAGTCCACTGAGTTTTACCACCATGATGGGACCCAGCTGTCGGTGAGGGGGAGGGGGAGTGTCTTTTTTAAAAAAACATAATTGGCATCTAGGTAACACTCCTGTTTGTCAGTTGCAGCAGGCCAAGCTAGCATTGGTGCTACCTTTGGACAGGAATCATCCTGATACCCTGTCATGTAAGGTTTGTATGTAGCACAATATAGAAGGCAGCAGTTGAAATAACCCATAATAGAAAAATGCTAGTCTGCACACAACTGCAAGAATGTTAATAAATATCAAAAGAACTGGGGTGAACCAACAGTTAAAAAAAAACCTTGCCCTTTCAAAAAATATTTTTTAGAATCCAACACCAAAATGGATTCTACCTCGCCAAATTCTACTTCAGAAACCATTTTGGAATACAGAACTGCAAAACTTGGGGTAGAATCCAGTTGAGAAATATTCCATGACTATCCCTAGAGCAGTCTTGCCCTGCCAGATCCTGTGATTATTGAATTGCACCTGTGAATGATTGCAGCTTTAGATATTACAAGAAACATAAGAAAATGAAGTGTGACTGACTAGTAAGCTGTGCACAGCCCCCCAATTGAATTCAGGACACTTTAGGGCTTGGCCACCTCACTTTGGTACCAAAGCCAAAACGAGATTCCAGGCCTCTGAAGTGGCTCGGCCTTTGCAGACTTCCTGGATCTCCCAACTCCCAGTCCAACACTCTAGCCACTACACCACAGTGGCTCTCACTGGTTTATATCCAGTCTTTTTTCCTCCAAGGAACCCACAGTAGTCACTACACCACTCGTTGCTTTGGCAAAATATGCCAGAGTTTGTTTGATGACTCTTACAAATCATCTAAAATCCCTTTCAGGAAATATACATTCCCAAATTTGATTCCAATAACCTATGGTCACATTTTTATTCTATTCTTAGTAGACAGAGCAGTGCTGAGCTCCATTAGGACCCCTCAGCCCTGCACCCCAGTGCGTGTGTGTTTTGGATGGGAGGAGGATTATGCCATCTAACTGAAATTCCACCCATGATTAACAGACCCTTAAACTGCATGCTATTTAGTAGTTCAATGTTACCATAGTGCAGGCCACATATCTCTTAATGACCTCATTTGACTTTATGGAAAGCTTAATGTAAGGTGCATTTTCTGCGTATTCATGTCCTATTTATTTTCACATTACTTCAGCATTCATGCCTCTGTTTCAAATGCTCTAAATCTGGAAGCAAATCTTCGCTCATCCATGGCTATCTGCAATATGATCTCAGAAGGATTAAAATCTGGACTGCAGATCATTTGGCTGACAAACATAGCATTTTTCTTCTGTCCCAGAATAATCTGCATCAGTAGCAGCCTCGGGAACAATTAGTATAATTTTACAACTACTGAAACCATTTTGCCTTGCAGTGTATTTCTTAATATTTTTTATTAACAAGCAAATGTCGGGCATTTTCTCTCTCTACCAAACATAACATCACAATCTTACTAAAATTTGCTTACCACACAGTCCCATTGCTTTTGGATCACTGGTTGCATTAAGTTCGATTACCATCACACCAGTAGTATGAAACCACTGAATTCTAATATTTGCTGGGGTTTCGATAATATACATGAAGCCAGTGTCCTCAATTTTAAATCCGTATTTTCTAATAGTAGGCCATGCATATCTTGAGTTGACAGCTATCTAAAATATACAGAGACATATTTAAGCAAACGCAACATTAAGATGTATATTTTGTCATTAGAAGTAATGCTTCTAACTATCCCACTACCCATGTGCAAAAACAAACATTTGCAATGAAAACTGAATGGGTAATTTTATTTTAATTTAATTTAATGCAGAACTGCTCAAATTATGTATAGTGCCTATCAGATGTTTGGGAAGTGACTAGTTTTGCAATCTCACCTAGGTGGCAAAAACAGGGGAGGAGGGCAGTCAGTACAAGGGCTGCATTTGTGTCATTGGTTCATGCCTCCAAGTTGTATAAGCATGGTCCAATGCCATCAGGACACTGGGCGAATAAATGTCTCCTATCTTTTGAGGCAATATAAGACAAACCTCTCAAAAGCCTTTGACAGCATGACAAGGAAGATCCTCTTTAAAAATCTACTTAATTTGAAGTGCAGAAAGAAGAAAAATTGAAATGAACAGAACAGCAAAATAACAGAAAATGTGTCAAAATGGGAAAACATACTGAAAAATGGAATATTGTAATTTTAAAACTTAATTTTATCTTTTTTTCAATATTGTAAATGACCTAGTAAGACTGACATAGTTATTTCTTGCTAGCACAATCATTCTTAATGCGCTTGAATAGCAAACACTAAGGGCTTCACTACAACAGGCTTTTATCCTGTGATTGAGATTGGTTGCTCAAGGAAATTCGCAGGTATTTTACGTGACATCACCAACCTCCAGGGTCTCTCCTGTACTTTGTGAACATTTCTGTGGCCTTATTTGTAATGGGGAAATGCACTCTTTTAACATGGTGGTTTGAATCACTCCATGTAATTATGGAGTTGCGCTATAATCACATGATACTGCAATGCCATCTGGTGGCAGTATAATGAAAAATATAGAACTTGCAGAGAAAGGAAATGCCCAGCAGGGGGAGGGGAAACACATGTAAAGCACTGATTTTAATCTTGCAAAGAATCTGGAAGCAGGAGCCCCAGCAACGCTGCAGAATAAAAAGCCTTGTGTAGGGAAATAATAAGAATACAGAGATGGCAAAAATTGTAGGGTGGCTAAAATGACAATATTTCCTGTTCTCGATACTCTTCACTAAACCTTAGATTGCTTAACCAAACTTGTCAGTTACTCTTAATATTCATATTATAGTGATCAACAGCTATTGCATACACTATCCATTTCTTAAAACACAGAAGTAAAGCTCCATCAGGGCTATACTATTTAACAAGCTCTTTAATAAACAGATCGTCCACTCATTAATTTATTCAAAGCTATTTATGAATCATTTACATTAAAGAAATTTCTAAGCAATGTACAAAAATAAGCCTTCCTACAGAGGATAGGATTACCTTCCTGGAAATACTTGTGTGAACAGCTATATTTTCAGAAAGCACCGAAAATCCAGAAAGGTTGATGCCTGTCGAATTTGTAGTGGTAGTGAGTTCCAGAGTGTAGAAGCTACACTAACTAAAGATTATTCCGAGTCATGATGGACCGGACCTTCGAAATATTCGGTACCACCAGGAATGTACAGCCTGCTGAGTGCAGCAACCAAGCAGGCTGACAAATATGTAACAATGATTGCAAATTGAAAGAACTGTGCAATCCTATGTATGCCTTCTTGGAAATAAGTGCCACTGAATTCAGTGAAACATTCTCCCAAGTAAGTATGTACAGGATTGCAGCTTTAGTAGATCGGTACTACTTTAAGTATTACTTGGTTTATTTAAGGAATTCTTGTTCCTACTCCAGTGTTACTGTATGCTCAGAATGTTAATAATAAAAGATTGTTAAGATGCGTTCTCTTGCTGAAACATACCAATTCTAACCACTATGTACTGGATACTGACTCTAGTTAATTACTAGAGTCCCTATCCTGAGCATAGCTATATCTATGTAATTTCTAGAACCCTAAAATAAAACACATGAATTAGAATAACAAAACAAATAAACTTTACCTTTCTGTTTAAGCGGTCAATAATAATCTGGTTAGATAAATACGTTAAATTCAACATTGCTAGACACAGTTTAGTAGAGGTTAAAATGCCCTGAATAAAGGAAAAACAAAAAGCATTTACTCAGTGGCTTACTGATGTCCATAACATTGTCAAGTAAAGATATGTGATAAAATGCAGCACATTATTATATAAGCTTTGTATCTAAACTGATATAGATGTAGATAGATATTCAACAGAACATGTTTTTAAAAAGCTCTGATTTTTGAGAATATAAGAGAAATGCAAATTTGAGACGCTCCTATCGTCATAGTTTCTGTCTTCTGTGGTCTTCGTCAGAATTAGAGATCTACACAGCCAGTTCCATAACGCATTTATTAATGAGATGTGACATTTACAATTTACCCAAGAAAAAGAAAAAGAATGGTCTTCATCCAACAGTGTGCGGATTTGTGGACAGGGATGATCCAGTAGACATTGTTTACAAGGTATGTCAGAGAAATCCACAATGGGGCCAAATGAGTTCAGATTTTAATGAGTCCAATCCACAGATTTCACAGTGGACTGGCTTTTTTCCCTGTTGGGCAGATTCTGTGGACTTGCAGATTGTTCTTCTAACCTTCAGAAAAATATGCAGAAATAAAAATTTCCTGCATAGGCTAAAGCATGAAAATGCACATTTGGGACAAAAGTGTGCATTTTGGCATGTGCAAATTCGGAAACCTAAAGAAAATCTGATTCCATCAATGGACAGACAACAGAACAAAAGCCGCCTGACAATCCATGGAACAGATAGAATAGAATTTACACAATCTGTACATTCCTATTGTTTACTTGGACTTCCAAAAGGCTTTTGACAAAATCTCTCACCAAAGATTCCTGAACAAACATAGCAGTTATGGAATAAAAGAAGAGATCTACTTTTGGAACAGTAACTGGTTAAAGAACAGAAAGCAGAGAGTAGGAATAAATGGTAAATTCTCCCAATAGAGGGGTGTAAACAGTGGGTTTTAAAGGGATCTGTACTGGAATCAATGCTTTTCAATTTATTCATAAATAATATGGAATGAGGAGTGAGCAATAAAATGGCCAAGTTTGCAGACAACACCAAATTATTTAGGGTTGTTAAAACAAAATGGAATTGTAAGGAACTCCAAAAGAATCTCTCCAAAGTGGCAGAATGGGCATTGAAATGGCAAATGCAGTTCAAAGTAAACAAGTGTAAAGTGATGCACGTTGGGGCAAAAAATCCCAACCTGATGGGATCTGAGCTAGTGGTGATTGACCAAGAAAAGGATCTTGGGGTTGTAGCAGACGGCTCAATGAAAATGTCAACCCAGTGTGTGGCTGCTGTGAAAAAAGTAAACTCCATGTCAGGCATAATTAAGAAAGGAACTGAAAAACTGCCAATATCATAGTGCTCATTTACAAATATGTAGTGTACATTTTTTTACGGAATACTGTGTACAGTTCTGGTCACCACACTTAAAAAAGGATATTATATAGCTAGAAAAAGTGCACCTAAAATGATGGAGCAACTCCTTTATGTGGAAAGGTTACAACAGCTGGGATTGTTTAGCTTAGATAAAAGGTAAGTGGAGACATGATAGAGATGCACAAAATTATGCATGGTGTGGAGAAAGTAGATAGGGAGACACTCTTCTCCCTCTCTCATAATACTAGAATCCAGCTTCATCCCATGAAGCTGATTGGTGTGAGATTCAGGGCAAATAAACGGAAGTATTTCTTCACACAGCGCATAGTTAAACTATGGAGTTCACTGCCAAAAGATGTAGTGATGGCCACCAATTTGGATGGCTTTAAAGGGGGATTGGACAAATTCATGGGGTATCATGGGGTATCATTAGCTACTTGCCCTGATGGCTAAATAATAATAATAATAATAATTTTATTTATTTATTACCTGCCTCTCGCTTTGGATCGAGGCGGGGAACAATATTAGTACAATACAATATGCTACAGCATCAGAGGCAGTATGCTTATGTAAACCAGTTGCTGGGGAACATGGGTGTGACAGCCCTGTTGCACTCATGTCCTACTTGTGGGTTCCCATGAGCAGCTGGTCTGCCACTGTGTGAACAGAATGCTGGACTAGATGGACCCTTGATCTGATCCAGCGTGGCTCTTATATTCTTATGCCTGTAGCAGGACATACTAGTACATGCAGCAGAAATTGCATTATAAATTATAAATTATAAACAGCAGCATAATTGTACTTATGTATGATCTTTGATATACTCTATGAAGAACCACAAAAATTCTTACCATATGAGTATTTCTGCAGTCAGTAACATAGATACTTATAGTTTCATCTTGAGTTTGGCTGACAACATAGGATGCTTCTTTAAATAAGGTCAAGTGCTGCCCATCAAAGGTGATAAAGCCCAGATCAGAGAAAAATGTGCATCGACCTGTTCAAACAAAATAATGACTTCTGCTGAATTGATTTTATAATTGATTTTATAAAACGAGTAAGCTGTTAACAAAATGCTATGAATTAAAACTCATTCATTTTTTAAATGTCTTGCTTGGTTCCATTAACTTAGGTACCGATGCTTAAAGGTAAGTAGCTTTTAGGCAGATAACCTATTAACATGTCAGTATATAGCTTCCTGGTTTGTGAGATTAATATGTTTCTGTAACTTTTAGGAGACAAATACATGTTAGTTCTTGAATACTCTGGTGTACAGAGGTGTGTTTGATTTTTTTTAATGTGTTGAATCTTTATGAGGTAATTTCCTGGTGGCTAGGCTTGTGCTACGAAATCTATGTGTGTGCAGAGGGTGGTAAGAGTGCCCTGTTGTGTTTCTCCTTTCTGCTATTTTCTTGTTTTATATATTCTTTGGTCTCCAAATACACTTAAGCTTTACATCTCAATGTGTTGGATCCAAAATTCCCCTTCTGCAAATGGAAGGACTCCTTTCATTCACAAAAGGAACTGAGATCAACAGAAGCTCCTAATGGAGGAAGGAAGGGAGGAAATTATTAACAATTTACCCTTCCCCTTATAGCCTCATGTACCACATCCCATGCGGTTCCAGGGGCCCCCCTCCTTACCCTCCAGGCAGTTTTTCAAGAGGCTATGGAGGGAGAAGGAATCAGCAAAAAATTGCCTCCCCACTTCCTCCAGTGGGAGGATTCCATGAGCAGAGTTCTGTTCATGGGAACTCTGGATCCATCCAATTATGTTTATTGTGTAAGGCCTCTATACAACAGATACACGTGCTCTCAATCTATTGGGGGGAAAATTGCTTTTAAAAGATTGAGGAATTCCATGTTCTGTTGCTGGTGAATATGAAACAAAGTAATTAAATATGAAAAGGACAAATTAAGTTAACCTTGAAAACAAATCTTTCCTGTAATGCATCACTACTGCTCTTCTGAATTCATCATCTCATATAACTGATTTGGTCTGTTTTTTTAGTCTACTTTGTTATTGCACTGTTGTACATGATCCCATTAGATGACGATGCTTATTTCTTTTTATAAAATTGATACTTAAAAATATGTCACATTTATGGCATGTAAGCAATTAATAACATACAAATAGCCCCCACCATCTGTTCCTGTTACACAAAATTGTTAGCCGGCCCATAAGTCCAAACTTTAATTGGCCTAATACAATTCTAAAATAAAGACAGTATGGATAAGACTTACATGCACATTCCCATTTTGGGCAGCATTTATCTCCATTAATCTGAATAGCAAATCCAAGAAATCCACAGCTGGGTTGTTTTGCATTGTATGGACAGTTTTGTGATTTGTTAACTTGGATTAGTTGTCCATCTAAGCAAATGTATTTTATGCACTCATTCTCTGTGATCGGCTAAGACATATTTAGAAAACATAGGTTACTATTCTCATCAAAATAATATTCAATAATGGAATATTTACAGAAAACAAGAAGTGTCTCAAGCAGCTGAGTAGCCAGAATTTTTTGAAGTCAAGGCCAAATGCATGTAGTGCCATAGAAAAGCATTCAATGTAAGATGTTTTCTGTAGCACCTAAGTCAATGCAATGAATCAGGATGGTGAAAAAGTAAAAACTGGAAGGTGAATAAAAAGTTTTAATTTGACAGAAATTTGACATACAGTCATATTTCAAGGCTTTGGTTATTTTTTAATAAGAAAGAAGATCAAAACTGCCAAGTGGATCAGCTACACAGAACACATCATTACATTCTTCCATCAAGTATATTGTACACATAGAGAGCAATATCAAGGGGCTGGTCAAAGAAAAGATTACAGATCATGTTAAGTTGCAGTGGAGGAGATAGTCTGTAAGGTATCTTGGATACAAGCCTCTGATAGCTTTATAAGTTCAATGTGATATAATAAACTTGTCACTAGATAATCTATCTTTTCAAGTGGCAGTGCTAGTCAACATTTAAAATGTCCTTGTTCACATCACTAGACATGATTATTTTTAAATGTTTAACACAGCATAAGAAAACCAAAACAAGTCCAAAATAATAACAGCCTTATCTATAACTATCCTCTACTCCATGACCCATCACTGCTCAAAAGAGTAAACACAAGCCTCTTCCCTCCCACTCCTGCTCTTTCTGACAAATTATCACAGCTAATTACCAGGTTTCACATGACATGAGGGTGGTTAATAGCCATAATGGCTTGTTAACCACTTCTGTGCGAACTAGTAACATGCTGGCTCATTTCCCTAATTGCCCTTGCCAGGCACGGGTTATTGTGACAGCTAAACCCAGTGAGAGTGAGTGGCTGGAGTGGTTAACAAACCTCCCAGAACCCAAGCTCTGTTCTACATCGCAATAAGCCACAGATGACTGGGTGCTCTATGGCTTGCTGTGGCTTGTTTTCCTCTTTAGTCCTCCTGCCTGCTCCCAGCACATATTCCACTGGCCTTCGCAGCACAACCATTCGGGTATCCTTGGCCCTATGGAGGGAAAGCTTCAAGCTTCCTGCCCTGCTCCGATTGCTATCCCTTTTTAATGCCATTTTCTCATTTGCAATCCCGTTTTTTTTTCAGAGCTTAGGAAATATGCAAATGAGATCCATCATCATCATTATCCTGTCATTTGCAAGTATGCAATTACATACATTCACCTGTCAGCCATGTACTTTCTTCAGCAGTATAAAACAATATCCCATCTGTATGTGTTGAAATACCACTTGTCAATTTCATCCCCTCACTGTATTACATCTTGAATTAACACTTGTCAGTCCTCCTCCCACATCGACACTTCCCCTGACCCAGAACCCCGAAATCAGTGGCTGAATGGGATACATATTTTACATTATAACATAAAATATGTACAATATACAATGCCACTTCTGGACTTGTGGGATGAAAAGTTCCATATTTAAACTATACTTTCACTTTTTAAATCCAACTTGTATTCTGCAAACATATGAATTCCTGGGTGCTAGTGAAGGTTCCCCATCCCCTATAACATGCTTCAGTGCTGGCCATGGTGATGAGGTGTCTTTTATGTCACAAACTGAGGTAGGGAGGTAAACAAATACCATGTTTAAACTTCTTTAGTAGCCAGCTATGGGAATATTATGGAAATAACAGCTTCAATGCAAAGATAACAGTTGCAATACACAGTATCCAATATACAGTGTATGTGAGTACAACTGTCCCAATTTTTGCTGATTCACCCTTCCTGCTGCAACCCCCTATGCCATATGCCATCCTTCTTCTAGAGGAATTTTCAGTGGGCAGCCAAGAGAACAGGGAGGTGAGAAAGCCCCATTCTGGAATGGAAATTAGACACCAAGACACCTCAATTTTATACCCATAACAACATTTACATCCATCACAACCCACAAAATTGTGGCTTACTGTGAATAAGCCTGATCACTGTGACTTGCAGCTAAACAACCCATGGACCTTTCATCTGTGGTTTGGTTAGTGTTATGTGAGAACCAGGAACTCTGGCTTGTTTCTCCTTCAATAAGCCACAGAAACAAGCCAAGATTTATTATTGGGTTGTTTCTCTAGTTTGTTGGAGAGAGACAAGCTGGTGCTCCTGCTCTGTACATAATGTAACCAAACCACAGACTGAAGGTCCATTGGTCGTTTAGAAGGAGGGAGGGAGAAAATCACTCACAGGTTTTTTTGGGGGGGAACATTAAGTATGTTACTCACTATACATGTTGGTGATGTTGCTGTTTCTCTAGATGGCATGTAAACTGAAGCTGTAACTCCTGAGACAGTTTCAACAGTGGTTACTCCCACAGAATATTCTGCAGTAGAATCATAAATTTGTTTGGTAGCTAAATAAGTGGGAACTGGTGTGGCTACTGTAGCATTTGGATGTACTGACGCTATCAACAAGGAGGTTGTTGAGGGGGTAGGCACCTCTGTTATAGATGGTGTCTTGGATACTTTAGTTAGGATGGTAGAACCAAGAGAAGCAGAAGAAATAGGTGAATGTTTCATAGTTGAAGTTGATAGAGGAAGCTTTGTAACAAGTATTTGTCCAGCAGTGTCTAGTATTTCAGGAATGATGCTCTTTGTATCTGAAGCAACAGAAGGCACTGAAAGTAAGGATGTTGTAATGAATTCTCTTATTCCTGCTGTTTTCTCTGCTAATGATTTTGTAACACTTTGTGTTGTGAGACCACTTATTCCTATGGGTGCTGGTTCAGTTGTAGTTGTAAAATGTGGGGTAGCTGGGAATGCTGAACTATAAGAAATAGTGGAAAGTGGCACTTGTTTCGACAAAAATGAAATCTTCTCTGTGGCACTTTTGCCCATTGATGTGAAAGCTGTTGATACTACTGGTGTTAAAAATGATCCCTCTTGTGAGTCTGTTTGACTCACAACTGAAGTTTTTGGTGCTTCCAGTATAGACAATGAAGGAGATGTTGATTCTGATACATGAAATAGTGTGCTAGGTGCTGTAAGTGTCTGAGAAGAAGTCAATGTCAGCTTTGTGGTAGTCAAGTCAGCTTTTGACTTCTCAGTAGGAAAGGACTCCAGTGTTTCCTCCTTTGTGGTTGAAAATGGCAACAGAGCTGCAGTAATTTTAGAGGTAGAAAAAAGAGGCTTTTTGCTTAAAATCAAGTCACTAGCCTTTTCAGCTGATGTTAAAAATGATGTCTGAATCAGAGCTGTGTCAGTTTTTGGCGTTTGGGTTACTTCTTTTTCACTCGTTAAAGGAACTTTTGCTGTAAGTGATACTGCTGAAGGAACAAGCAGTGGTAATGGACTACTATGGAATAGGGAGGACTCTTCAACCTTGACCACCGACTCAGTTGTGCTGAAAGCACTTTTGGGGTGGATACTGGTCCTCACCAGTTTATCTGGAAAGTAAAAGGCTGAAGTAGTTTCCTTGCTTGTTAAGTAAGCTTTAGAAGTTGAAGACTCATGTTTCCCTGTCGTTTGGGTTGCAAAGAATGGAAAAGTGGATTGCTCTTTCACATGGGACAAAATCCCTTCCATTGGAGAAGTATGAACAGAATATGTAGCATCTGAAGTTATTGACAATTTTATTGTCTTGGTTTGCTGTTTTGTAGTGGTGGCTATTTCAGGTATTTTTTGTGTTGTTTCTGTGGTAGGAAGTGTTGTTCGAGGAAGAGTAACAGAGGAAAAGGAAGTTGATATTCCTTCGGGTGATGTTACTTCTTTGACAGTTGATGACTGGCTGCTATATTTAGTGTATGGGGACAAAGTAACACCAGTGTCATCTAAAGTTTCTTTTATTGTCAATTCTGAAGTTGATCTTGAGGTTACTGTGCTTGGTAACTCTGTTGTAAGGGGCAACACTGAAAACACTGATGTTGTCTTTGCTGTTATTGGAATAAAGGTAGCTGCCATGGTAACCTGAGGTTCAGGTGATGAAGGCACTGAATCAGTGACTCTCTTTGATATCACTGCTGTAGAAACAGACACTGGAAGCATAGTGGAGTCAGTTTGTTCTGACTTTGTTGTGCCAAGATATACTGTAAGTTTTTTTGTATCAGCCACAGCATGTAGAGTAAATGGATATCCAGTTGTTTGAACTGGTTCAATTTTTTTAGTTACCAATGAAACTGGGACAACCATAGCTGTGGGTTCTTTTGTAAAATCAGATTCTGTTGTTTCTGATTTTGTCACACCAACAGAAACTAGTTCAACACTCATCTTTGTAGTTTTCAAGGATAAAGGCTGTTCGTATTCTGTAGATGTTTTATGGGAAACTGAAATAGGTATTGATGATTCTGAGGGTGCTGTCATTTCAGAACTTAGTTTTGTATAGAGCGGTGTAATTCTTATGGTATGAGATGAAGCAGGATATTGAGTGTATAAAGCAGTTGCAGCCTTTGTCGTGTTTGGCTGAATGAACTGTGCATATTCACTTGTCAATTCTTTTGAGTCTATTAAAGTTGGAGAAGTAGTATCAGGTACTCCAGGGAGTTTGGAAGAAAAAATACCAGGACTTGAGGTCGTAGTTAAATATAGAGAAAAATATGAACTCGGTTGATGTGTAACACTTGGTGTTGTTTGTGCAATTTCTTTTTTAAGAGTAGAAAAAAGTAAAACACTTAGATGTGGAGGAATTGTGGTGGTCAGTTGTGTAAGCACTGGAGGTATTGAAATAAATGTGGTTTTAATTCCTTCTTTGATTAAAGCAACAGTTGTTTTTGTTGTTTCTGAAGTAACTGGCTTCACAACTGGCTTTAGTGTTGACAAAGCAGTAAATAAAGGTGGAACTGAAGTTACAGGCACACTGGCATCTGTTATAGACAGTTGACTCACATCCAGCTTTGTTATATCTGAGGTTGTTGTCTGATTCTCTGTGGGCAAATGGGAAGATATTTCCAAAGATGGCAATGTGGCTTTGGTAAAAAACTGGCTTGTTCTTTCTGTTCTTGATGTCACTATGGAAGAAGGTTTGTCTTCTGTAATACTTTCAACTTTTCTTTCAGTTTCCTCTGTGGCAGCTATTACTTCTGTTTCTGATACTGCTCTAGTTGTGGCTGATGATTTATCATCTGTAATAATGGATGATGTCACAATAATAGTTGGAGTAGAAATTAATCTATCTTCTGCTTTAGTGGTTATAGATATTGAGGGGATTGAAGAGATTGTTGTACTACTTGTTTGTTTACCAGGCAAAGTGCCTGTAACTATTGCAGTTGTTGATGGAGGAACATCAACTACAAAAGGGATACTATCATCAGATATTGGATGTGAAAATATTGGCATTGCACTTGTACGAAAAGTTGAATGCGTTGAAACATTTGATGTTGCAGATGTAGCTAAGAATGTAATATTTGGCAACAAAAGTGTAGAAAATTTAATTTTTTCTATGGTTGAACTGAATTGCAACTTCAATGCATGTGTTGTTTCCCTGTCTTTTGATGCCAGTCCTGGAGATGATGTTATTTCTTTACCCAGAAGTTCTGCAGACGTTTGAGGAGCCACAGAAGTGGCATGTGTCTTTAAAGTGAATGGTGGAATTTGAACTTCACTTGTAGGTTCAATGCCTAAAAACAACAAAAAAACAAATGCAATTTTCTGAATTTGTAATAATCTAGAGGGGAAAGCAAAGGACAAGTGAAGCACATTCGTTCAGTGCTTGCAGAATGAGCGTGTAGCCTCCACTTCCCCAGGGGAATCTGTGATTGCAGGTAACAAGTGGATTCTCCAATGTGAAGCTTTCCATCCATTCAGAGGGGAGTGGCATATAGGGGAAACCCCTTGTTATCTCCAACCACAGTTCAGAGACAAGGAAACTCCTCTCCACTGGTTCCTCCTAAAGCCCCTGGTAGCTACCAACTAAGGAGATAAGGAGCAGGCAGGGCATGTGGAGGGAGTTCAAGCCTCCACAGTATGGATGGGCAAGTTTGAGGCTGGATTAGGCCCCTGGGCCAGAGATTGCCCAGCCATGATCTAGACTCATACATATGTATTGAAAGGAATACATATAAAGTTATTTACAGCAAAATTCAATATATCTACTCAGAAGTAAGTCCCAGTAAATTCAGTAGAACTTATTTAAAAGTATGCATAGGATTGTAGCCTTATAAATAATTGTCAGTTTTAACATATATGTTGTCCATCAGAAAATTATGTTTTAAATGAAAAAACCTAGGTTAAATTTTGCCATTTCAAAACATAGTTTGACATAAAAAAATTGTACACATAATTCCAATGATGGACTACAAATATAAAAATATTTTAGATAAAGACATTTTCACAGATAATAACAAGGGTAATATTTTTTCAAAATATAGGTTCTAATTCCCAAAATATAGGTCCCCATTCCCAAGCAAATATTTTTCCTAGTCCAGGATCTAGTCCAGTCAAAAGAAGTCCCATGAGAGTCAGTGTGATGTAGAGCAGAACATGTTAGACCTGGACAGAGAAAACCTCGGTTTTGTCCCTGCTTGGCCATAAAGCCTACTGGGTGACATTTCTCAGCCTGATTTATTGGGATTTTTGTAAGGACAAAACACATAACTGAATGTATACCATCCTGAGCTCCTTGAAGGAAAGACAGACTATAACATTACAAAGATCACCATCTAAATGTTCTCCCAGATTTCTTAGAAGGCCAACCCTGGATGATAAAGCCCACAGAACTATGGAGTACAGTTAGAATGAAGCCAGATTAGTAGACAAGTTTGCCATGCTGAAGACCTCATTTGGCTCATAAGCACCCCTGATCCTCTGTATAAGATATTCAGAAGGATCATAATGCTGATAAATACTTGACTTATTTGGACTGCTTTCATAAACATAAAATTGATCTGCAGAGTTAGGCACTACATTTTAAATTTTATCAAAATATAATAAGTAAAATGAGCTCTACATACAGTCTTCAAAATAGACACATCTTTGAGTGACTTCATCCAGAACCATATTCAAAGGACACATAGGAACACATCCTTCCACTCTAAAAGAGAAAATAATTACTATTAACTATTCACACAATAGCATGGTGAGTTGAAACAAAATGCTGAACAATACTAGTCCTACTCACATGGCAAGCTAATGTGCGGAAGGGAACATGGATTTGCACATAACATTTGCCCCTAACTGCCATGCCTCCAGCTTCCATTCAGACTTTCACACATTGAGTGTGAAGTTCTGAAAAGGACTCTGTAAGCGCATTTGGCTGAAAACCCTTACAGAACTCCTATGACTGGTAACCCTTCTTTACTAACAAAATCCAGTCAGCAAAATACCTGAGCAGGTGTACTTGCACTTAACCTGGCTAAGTCCCCACTGAAATAAACTATTTTAAAATGATGTGTGAATTACAGCCTTAATTTCTAAAACATTTAAAATGCAATCTGCTCAAATTATTGTTCCCATTTCCCTCATTTGCTCACATTAGCTGACCTAACTTGCCATCCTGCTGAGCTGAGCTAATTCATGAATGATGTGGCATAACCTTTGGAACAAATGTATATGTTTGCCAATGATGAATACTTCCATTTAGAACTGGCAGAAAGCCTCTACATGCTTGTACAAAATTGTGTTCCTTGTTTGTTTATATCAACGCTAATAGCCCATCAGAGCTCTGCTAAAACTTTGCCTTGCATGGAAAAGCAAAAGGCAAGAACTAAAGTGATTGGTAAGTTACTTTTATGGAAGGAATAGATCAAAACCACTGGATATTAAGAATGAGACTGTAAATCTCAGAAGTCAATACCAATGCCTTTAGGCTTGATTTCTGTAATGCGCTGTACTTGGGGCTGCCTGCATATTTAGTTCGGAAACTTAAACCGGTACAAAATATTAGGACTGTGCAGAGCAGCTCTGCTCCGCTTCAAAAATCGAAACAGAACTCTATTGAGAGGCTGCTCTGCTCCAATTTTCAAAATGGCTCAGTTGCTCCGCTTCATCGGGTTATCTGTCAGAGCTTCATTCCATTTTCGGACAACCGCTCTCTTCACAGCAATTAAAGCTATAAAATACTGCATAAAACACAGTATAAAGCCTCCTTTTATAAACCTCCATGTAAAGTAACTATGCTCTTTTTCTGTTCTTCTTGCAGCTTCTACTCCATTCCTTTTTGTTATCTTTCATCTCCCCACCTCCTCTTTCAGTTTGACTGTCCTTGGCTATTTTCTTGCCCCTCCCCACCCATTCTTCAATTAATTCCCATCTACTTCCTTCCTTTCTGCTTTCATTCTCTTCACTAAAGTTTCCCCATTTACCAGCTCCTATTTCCCTCATTGTTAACTTTTGTGGAAAATCTAACATGCCAGCGGGGTTTCTTTGGGCTTGTACTCCTTTCCTCAGCAATGAAGGAAGCATCAAGACATCCTTCCAGCGAACTACATCTCCCACAATGCTTCACAGAACAAAACACTGACACTGCTCATTGCCTTCTGGGAAGCACAGTACTGACTCGTCACCCCATGCCCACCTACTGAAGGCTCCACAGAGCACGACGGGACTACAGTTCCCATTGTATCTCAGACTAGCACATACAATGGAAGCTCGTCTGCTCCTAACCATGGCCGGCCGGACTGTAGCACGGCTCACACGGCAGCATCCTGGGGTGTTGTTCCCCTGCTTTCTCCTCCCTTCACACCCTTGGACGAACAGAGGAACCGGCACCATGGCTGGGGAGGAGGAGATTGTGGCATCACCAAGCACCTCAACAAGGTGGTCACCAAGAAAAGCATGGTGAGTCACAGTCAAAAACAAGCCTTAGAAGAAACCTTAAAAACCTTTGACGCTCCAACCGGGCTCTGCTCCACATCAAAGGTATCTGATGGTTTAAAAAACATCCCCATTCCGCGAATATAGCTTCGACAGAGCTCCATTGAACTTCAGATTTGCAGAGTGGAGCACACAGCCATACAAAATATTTGCAGCCAGATAGTTCTCTGGGACATCCCATGGAGACCATATAACACCAGTTTTAAAATCTTTACACTGTTTGCCAATTCCTTTCTGGGCAAAATACAAAGTGCTGGTTCTTACCTTTAAAGCCCTACATGGTCTAGGTCCAAGGTACCTTGGGGAGCACCTCCTCCCTTATGTTCCAGCCCACCACTTAAGGTCCTCAGAGGGTCATCTGTTGCAACTGCCTAATGTGAGATTGGCAGTCACATGGCAGAAGACCTTTTTCTTTGCCATCCCTCAGCTGTGGAATGCCCTGCGGTTGAAATGTGCTTGCTAACTTCTTTGGCTGTCTTTAAGCAGGCATTAGAGACTCTGTTATTCCAGCAGGACTTCCCTTTTTAGAATCTTACTGTTGACCATTATATATTGTTTTATGGGATATGGTTTTATTGATTGTTTTATCTTTTTTAATTGTTTGTAACATCTTTATGCCACCTATGGTATTTTATTGATTGTTTTTAACTTGTTTAATTCATTTTACCTTTGTATGTTGTGTAGGTTATTCTGTATATAGGTGGGGTATAAATTGAAATAATAATAATACAAGGGGTTACATGGGCATGGCACACCTGTGGACCCTAGCCAACCACCACTACTCAGGGCTAACCACCCTGCTAGTGTGAAAAAAAAGGGTTCCAGAAAGCAGAAAAAAGCCTCGAACGGGCAGCATCAAGGCCGAGAACGCTGCACAAACCTAACAGTTGGCCAAAACGGAAAAGAACAGGCAATGAACAAGGAAAAGCACAACCAACCAAACTCCCCCAGATGTATTTTGCCAGTTTCACTGAGGCAACCACCAAGGCAGGACACCCACGGCAATGCATAGCTTGGTCAGATGAAATGAACTGTAACGTTATGCATTGTTACTATAAAAGCACATAACTCGAAACAATAGCATCAGGATACCGAACAGAACTTCACAGACTATTTATGGAAATCTACCAACACCTAATGGACACTGCAACAGAATAAAGACTAACAGATCAAACAATAGTTATAATCAATAACAAAAGGCTAACGGAACATGAAATTCAAAAATCAAAAATCAAAGAAAAAATAGCACAACAGAACACCAACATGAAAAGTACAGATGCACGACCAACAAGCACACGAACATCCATAGAAGAAACAGCAACCCTAGACACAACAACCCCACCAGAGGACTCCCGGACAATGACACAACCGAAAACACACAACAACACAACAAACATGAACATAGAGTAGCAACTGATGGAAGAAATTGAGACAAATCTAACAAAACCCACTACCTAGACTAAAGTTTAACAAGGACACACAGAAACTCATAAACAAACTCATGACATACATTAACAATGATAGCAACCTAGAAGAAATACACACAGTCATCTATGCAGCAGTCACAGCAGTCCTTACCTGTAACAAACAAGAATTCCCCACAAACAGAAACACATGCAGAAGATTAGAAACCAAACCAAAATGGCAAATCAGAATTGAAAACAAAATTGAAAAGCTACAAAAGGATATAGGAAGAATGACACAATACATAAATGGAAATCGCTCGAAAAGCATCCTCAAAAACACCCAAGACATCATAGCAAACAATAAAGAAACAGCAATAGTAGCTCTCGACACACTGAAACAAAAACTGGCAGTCCAGACCACCAGGCTAAGAAGATACAAAGAATCAAATGAAAGAAAAGCCCAAAACACTCTCTTTAAAAGAAATGAGAAATTATTATACCAAAGAATAAGCAAGACAAAAGAAAACACCATTACACCCCCAACTAAAGAAGAAATAACTACATTCTGGAAGAATATCTGGTCAGAACCAATACAACACAAAGAAAACACAAACTGGATAAGACAAGAAGAAGGACAGAGACAACTACCACAGCAAACAGAGTATACAATAACTCTGGAGGAACTGAAGGAAACAATACAAAGGACACACAACTGGAAAGCACCTGGCCCGGACCAAATACAAAAACTTCTGGTACAACCAGCTTACATCAACACATGAATACCTCACTCAACAGATCAACACAGTCATAGAACACCCACACCTATTCCTTCTATTCCTAACTGAAGCCAAAACCAACATTAAACCAAAAACTGCAGATACCCAAACCCAAGCTAACTACAGACCCATAATATGCCTTCCAACACTCTACAAAATTATAACCACCACAATCAGAAAATTGAAGCACATCTCACCCAACATAATATACTCACAGAAGAACAAAAAGGATGTAAAAAGAACAGTTAATAATTGACACAATGGGCACAAAAAGCACTCCTTGGGAAACACTACAACATAATACAGAACCCCTGAATAAACAAAGAACAATCGTACGAAAGGCTCAGGAAGGGTGAGCTATTTCCAGAAACAGAAGGATTGCTAATAGCTATACAGGATCAAGTTATAGCCACCAAGAACTACCAAAAATACACCATAAAAGATAATAGTGTAACAACAGACATATGCAGAAAATGCCATCAAGTCCATGAAACAAACAGATCACATAACAAGAGGATGTAAAATTCTGGCAGGAATGGACTATACAGACAGACACAATACAACTGCAAAAATAATTCACCAACTGGCCATCAAATTCAACCTTATCAAACAACCTACACCATACCATACATACTCACCCGAAACAATCTTGGAAAATTCAGATCATAAAATATACTGGGACAGAACAATTCATTCCGACAAGACAATACCCTGCAACCGACCAGACATAATGGGCATAGACAAAAAAGAAAAACACACATACCCCATCGACATAGCAATACCGAATGACAAAAATGTTGTTGAAAAGGAAGAAGAAAAGAGAGACAAATATACACCACTGGCCATGGAAGTCAAAGAACTATGGCAATAGGAAAAGGTCACAATTATTCAGTTAGTCAGTCACATCAAAAAATTATACAGAAAAATTATACAGAAAACCTGTATAAAAAATTATACAGAAAACCTTCAGAAACTGGGCCTACTAAAATACATCCACACCAACATCCAGAAAGCAGTCATACTTAAAACATGCTCAATTGTCAAGAAATTCCTGAATCTGTAAAAGACAGCATGACTTGGCAAAGCCCATCATATCCATTTAGAAAAACCGCCACGAGTGAGAGATGAAATAATAATAATAATAATAATAATAATAATAATAATAATACAATATATTTAACAACACAATGTTATACATATCTACTCTGAAGTCAGTCCCACTGAGTTCAATGAGACTGACTTCCAGGTAAGTGTATAAGATTGCAGCCTTAGCAGGATTGTGAGAATAGCCTACATAATCACTGCTTTCTTCTTTATAGAAAAAAATACAACAGTTACTCTTACAGCGAGGTGCCTAGGCACTGAAATCCAAGGACGTATATTGCTATTATAACAGTTATGAAGCTGAATGCTTTCTTCATTACAATATAATTATTACAATACAATGGGGAAATGTTTATTGTGCTTCCTTTTTACACAGTGGGAAAAGAAAAGGAGGCTGCAAGTTTTAGCAAGCCTTGGTATGGTGACCTGTGACTCAGGCTAGGTAAGGAAGGGATGATAAGAAAGGTTAGCTGAGGTAGACCTCTTGGTGAAAAGGGCTTATGAATTATTTTAGTGGGGAGATGTGTTGGAATGGGAAGCGGGAGCTCCCTCATATGGCAGACAAGTATTTGCAGGACACTGTCTGCTTAATGCCTAGGTCATCTTGCCAACAACACCCCTCTTCCTTCATACATACAGATATTCTGATTGAGAACTCTATTGTAATAAGGAATGACCTCCTTTTCCATTTCCAATATAACATTATAAATGTTTGTGTAACTCATTCTGAACCATAGGAAAGTGGTGATATTTTAATAAAATTAAACAAGCACTAACTAACTAAAATACCTAAATAATATATAAACACAGGTGAGACTAGCAACAAAATTCTACCAAGCACAATACTCTTGTTGAGAGCTCTGGACAGCCTAGAACAAGAGCCCTATAGTGCTTTTCAGAGGGAAGGAGAGGTGGTTCAGGAGTGGAGAAGGGATAAATGTCACATTTCCTTCTCACCTCCCTTCCCCTGTTGTGCTATGTAGTTTTGAAAGCTACCGGTATGTTTTATAGACACATAGTGGGGACAGCGTACTTCTGGAGAGTAGAAGAAGGTGCCCTTTCCTTACCTAAAAATTCCCTGTATCATTTGTTTGTGTGTGAGAGAGAAAGAGAGAGAAAATGGTGGGGGAAATGGAGAGTTTTAAAACCTCACAGCATTTCTAATTGCTCTCCAGAATGGTTAATATAAGTTGTGGGCAACTTGTGCAGGTCAACTTCCTCTTCTCATCCTACCTTCCATTTTTGTTTTCAAAGGACATCTTAACATTACATGTCCCATCTGCTCTAAACAAGAGACCTAGAGCCAAACTAAACATTCTGCTAACCTCACATAGCACAGCTATGTGTGATTGGCTTACTTACCTTGCTGTAAGCATATGTCGCCCCGATTCAGATTGGGATCAGGACTATTCAGAATGGCCGAATTAAGTTTTCCCTTCTGCTGAAATTTTAATGGGAGGGATCATTTGGGGATTTGAAGCCAAGTGCCACCAGTATGCTGATGACATGCAGCTCTATCTCCCTGTGACACCTCAATCAAGTGATGCTGTGCAAGCCCTGGATCAGTGCCTAGACTCAGCAATGGCTGGATGAGGGCCAATAAACTGAAACTTATTATTGGTTGGATGAAGGCCAATAAATTGAAGCGGAATCCTGGCAAGACAGAAGACTGGTGGGTGAGTGGTTCCCTAGTCATGAAGATAGGCTTATTGTCTGTTCTGGATGGGATTGCACTCCCTTTGAAAGATCAGGTTTGTAGTCTGGGGGTACTCTTAGACTGTCACTGTTGCTGGAGGCCCAAGTGGCCACAGCAACTCCGATTGCTTTTTACCAGCTTCAGTTGGTTTGCCAGCTATGACTGTTCTTGGACAGGGCTAGCTTGGCCACAGCGATATAGGTGTTAGTAACCTCAAGACTGGATTACTGCAATGCACTCTATTTGGAGCTGCCCTTGAGGGAACTGCACTGGCTACTTATTTGCTACTGGGCCAGGTTTAAGGTTTTATTACTAGTGTATAAAGCTCTAAACAACTTGGGACCAGGATACCTGAGAAAGTGTCTTTCCCTTATCAACCTGCCTGGTCACTGAGATCATCACATGGCATGCTCCTGGTGATTCCATATAGACATATGGCCTGATTGGAGTCCACCCAAAGAAGAGCCTTCAGTGTGGTGGCCCCTTTTCTATGGAAACCCCTGCCTCAGTCAGGTGCCAACATTGTGTTGCTTGTGAAAACATCTTTATTTCAGGAAGTCTTCCTTGATTGACCAGCCATGGTTTTTACTGGTATTCTATATTGTTGTTTTTTAAATAACATTTTAATATGGCAATGTATTCTTTTATCTTTTTATTTTCTTTTATTGTTATTGAAGTCTATTTAGATGTGGAATGGTAACAAAATAAATAATAAATAAAAGGTCCCAGGTTCAATCCCCAGTATACCCACATAGAATGGGAAAAACTCCTGCCTGAAATCTGGAGAGCCACTGCCAGTCATTGTCAACAATACTAGATGGGCTAACAGTCTGACTCAGTAAAAGGCAGCTTGCTATGTAATCCCAATAGTATGTAGACACTGCTACTTTATTTAAATAACCTGGTTTTGCTTCCAAACTGAAAGGAAATCAGCCACCCCAGTTTACTATTAGAGTATTCATTTACTATTACTATTATTAAAGCTATAAAATGCACACATATGTAGATACTTACTTTGGTACGGTCTGACAATGTTTTGCCAAGGGATCTCTGCAGGTTTTGAAACAAGGGCTTGTACAGACATCATAACGCCACTCACATGTTGAGTGGGCTAGAAACTGAAACTTGGTATCTAGAAAAGAATTATGAATATGTTATTTTTATGTATATACATATCTTCTAGTTTCTCTTAAATCCTTTAATGCATAGAATGAGCATGAATTATTGAATTTTGGTTATCTGAGATTCCTGGGGCAGTATCCAATACTGCTGCTGCACCCCCATTTGAACTGTTGTGCAAGAGGAGCCCACTGCTTGGGCGAAAGAAAGTAACAGTGGAAACAAGCAGAATTGCTTGTTTCCAGGTTGGGGCAGGTCGTCTGCATTTTGTACTAATTGGAGTTTCCAAACTGTCTTCAGAGGTAGCTCTATGTACAACACATTACCATAATACATCAAATAAGGCTTATATTTGAACTCTTGGCTTAAGGTCATCATCTGTGAAATGTGAATAATACTGATTAGCTTTAGAGGTTGTTATGTAGAGGAACGAGACTAGACATTTTATATATCAAAAGTATAGCACAAACTATAGTGAACACTTTTTTATGTCATTAGAATTTATTCTAATGAGTCAGCTGTATGCTCATTATTGACAGTGATTGCTGGGGAAATGAACTCTAAAGATCAGTACAGCCTTTCTTCCTCTCCTCCTTTCCACCTATCTCCCTCTCCACAGTAATCATGTGGTCTTTTTTTCTGCTAGGAATTGCACAATGTTATTACCATTGGAATATTTATCATTATTTGGAAAATGAAATGCAACTGAAAGGTTGTTTTTTTAAAAAAATAAAATAAAATTGCTAATTTCATATTTCAATAGTTCTTTTCCCAATTTTATCATAAAATGCTTAAATCCTATCTTTGGAATCTATTTTGCTGCTTTATAGAAATGCACAGTATCAATGTAATTTTATAAATGAAAGGCTAGCAAGAACAAATTTTATATCTGTTTCTCCCATCTGAGTACTAACATATATATTTTACTGATATATCTGCAGTAATTTCCCATGATCAAAATTATTATCTGAAAATTCTACTAATCTGATTAGTAGATATGCCTAATGTAAATAATGCTTTGACACATACATATTGGGTGGTGATGGCCCAAGACATTTTGCTTACTGAGGCAAAAAAAAAAAAAAAGATATTGCAGGGTCCCACCCTCACCCTTCCATGTACAGAAGCTGACCAGACTCACAATTGAATTTTGAATCAACACTAGTGACAGGACAATATTGTCCATGGCTCCTGAGGACAGTAAGCTACCTTAAGGGACACACAACAGGTTGCATGGCACCTACACTTCTATCCTCCAACACCTTGCAATTTTGCTCCACCCTCCAGCATCTGCCACCTAAGATAGCCATTTCACATTGCCTAATGGTAAGGCAGGCCCTGGCACTGCCTGAATTTGGATCATTCAGGTTATATAAAAGATGAATGTTGGAAGTCTAAATTTTATGGTAGGATGCATCTGTAGTTCCTAATGTCTGCAGAAAACATGGTGAAAATGAATGCAATCCTGGGGCTTCTCACAGCATCTCACAAGGTGGAGGCACAACTGTCCATGAGTTTCCATGCATGTCCTCACATTGCACTTTACTGAATAGGGTTACATCTCTAGGTGATCCAACATGGAGTTCCTTCATGTTTGTCTCAGTTGGAAGGAATGTTTTCATATTACAAACACAGCAACTTGGGTTGCTGATACCATTTATTTATAGTCTACAGAAATCCCAGCTGAGTTTCAAGTGCCTGTGAAAGAACTTTCTTCACGTTAGTTCAACAGTTTAATTCCTGAACATTCCCCACCACCATCACTAAATGGTTGCCTGCTTTGAGGTAACAGAGAGTGTGCTATGCACAATGCAACATACAGTAGACCTAGTATGATATAGAAACATCTAAACATTATACAGTAATCTCCTGTTCTTTCTTATGAAAGGACACTCTACAAACACACAGTGAGACAACTTCTGATTCCAAATCAAATTTAGAACAGTTTCTCACATTACAATTTTTATTCATGGGAGCTGTTACACAAGTCAGAAATACCATGAAGCTCATTTCCTGGAAGGTACCATTTCAAAGAGTCAATAGACAAAATATTTGAGTACCCCTCTATGTACAACCCCCCTCTATACATGGAAATCTGACATGTCAAAGAAAAGTGCCCCCTGACTCACAGCAACTCCTCCTGGAAGGGGGTAGGTTACAGCAGCAGGAGGAGGCAGTACCATCCATTCTCCCCCTTACAGAAGTTCTGTTGCCTGGGATGCTGAGGAAACTTTCCTAGCATCACAAAACAAAACAAAGGAGGCCTCATGATGACTGGACACTCTTGCCCATGTGAGACCTTGAGCATGCCAATGTTTTCCATTGAATGAATTGCAGAATCCTTACTAGATTAGGGTACTATACTCTAAATAACAATCATGGTGGTTCATATGACAAACAACACTACAGAGGGCTGCAATGTGTGCTAGTAGCTATTTTGAATATTCAAGCTCCAAATGCAGCTTGTCATGTTGTCAAAACCTATCAGGAATGGGTTGTGCGAGAGTTAAACAACCTTCACATAACCCATGGCTTGTTTTAAGGTTATGTGAGGGTTGTTTAACCCTCCCACAACACCCCTGTCATGTTCGGACAACACAACAACTTGAATATTTAATATGCCACAGTGGGCTGTTTCATCATGTGAACTGGCTCATTGAGTCAGCTTAAAGGATAGATCTATTATTTAGTTTGCAGGCTCAATGAGACCTTCAATTATTAGGTGCCAACCTAAAGTATCAGCATTTCAGCCACAGCTGTGTCACTGTGTAACATGCTATCCTATGTATGTCTACTCAGAAGTAAGCCCTGTTGAGTACAGTAGGGCTTTTGCCCAGCTAAATACATATAGGATTGCAACCTAACCAGTCTTACTATGCAATAAAAAAGGAAAACTTAATTGAAACAAAAATATTGTGACTTTCCAGAAAGTATGCTTTCTCATAAACAAAGAATCCATTAAATGTTCCTTTTCTTAACTATTTTTCCATTATTAAAAATGGAAGACTGTAAAAATGAAAACAACAGAAGTGTATAGGTTGGGATTTAGAAGACTATAATACAATTTCCTAGTTTGCTTCAACCGTTTTGTATAATTACAAGTCTTTCTTCAACTCAGTTTTCCCTCTGAAAAAGAAATAGAACAATAATGCTGCCCATATTGTGAGGATGAATACCGTTTGGTTTTGTAATTAGCAAAAATTACAAATAATTACAAATCTTCACATATATTATGCCTTTGATGGATATAATTTGCCACTTAAACTAGGTATCTATCTGGCAGTGAAAAGTCAAATTATAGTATAGTATTCTTAATCTTTCATTAGAAATGCTTATATATCATACAAAATCTCTGTGAATTTTTTGTGTGTTATTTTGGTTATTTATGCACATAATAAAACAGATGAAGAAAAGTATATTCTAAACTAATACTTTCAATCATACATAATTTTGAAAGAATGGAAATAATAATCCAAATAGTTGTAGCTAAGCCCCCCTCCACACACACACACAGAATTTCAGAAATTTATGGTGCATTAACCACAATATTATCCCATTATCGGCATCAGTTATCCTGAAGGTGTTCTAACATTACAGTATACATCTTGGTATCTATGGTATTACTGGTGTCAAACTGGGAATCTTTACATGACCTTTGACAAATAATTATCTACTGTAGAGTTTCCTTTGGACTTTAAAAGTTTTTCAGATATGCTTCACAGAACATGAAGATTCATGAATACATTTTTGGTCAAGAGGGTTTAAAGGACCTATTACACTACTCCTAATATTTATATTCAGAAATAGCAGTTCCCAGTTGGAAAAGTTCTGATCTAATATGCAAAGCATTTATAATAGTCAGCAGGAAACTCAATCTGTCTTTGCCTCTACACTCTAGAACTGGTGTAACTTTTCCATTAACTTAAACAAATGCTGCTGTATTTTTAGACCATGTAATTACCCTGCATCAGCAAGTCGGACCTTGTGAAAGAACACTGGAGAAAGATTCAAGCCCCATGTTTCTTGCTTATAAAACTGTGAAACCCAAATCCTCGGATGTGGTGATTAATGAAATGCCTCATGATCATTTGATATGATGCCACTTGCTGAGGTAAATTGTTATAGTTTTCCACTGACATAGATAGGATTCTTTGGCATGATGGGAAGGCAAAGACTTCACACTTTAAAAAATATATACCATTCTCTGCTAATGCACCACTACGAAGACTATTACAAATTGTAATCTCTTCTTTCCCTCTTAAAGATAAAAATGTATGTTTTTGTTTTGTTCTGATCCAAGTCTGCAAAGTTTTATATCTCTATAACAGCATTAGCTTCGTGTATGCTGCTGTTCCAAACTTCAACAGCACTACGATTGAAGGAATTTGTCAGAAGGCAACAAGCATTTGGCAATGACAAAACCTGTCATTTTTTGTGAAGTTGGAGTGTGCCAGCCAACAGCTGCATTACAGCCTTGTCTTAACATTCCCCCCAAATGTAAGCAGATTTACAATGCCACTATTAACACTTTAATTCAATGGTTTGATAACAGAGAACTCTGCAAGGCAGGCAGTTGGCCCCTTCTGTCATGAAAGTCAACTGTACAACTCGCCTAAATGAAGTTTCATTTCTTTTTCCTTTGCTTGTAAAAAATAATATTTTACTTACAGAAATATTTGAAGCTGTAGTTAGAAAACAATAACCCACATGATTGGCTCAGGAACAGTTTTGACCTGGACTCCAGATTACTTGCAATAGCTGTGGATGTACCTGAGGTACCTGCTCATCCTATTAAGATAGATATCTTTCAGCTTGTGAAGCATGAGATGGACAAGATCCTTGGAAGTCTGAGCCCAATCACATGCAAGCTTGAGACTTGTTCCTCCTGGGAGGGATCTACACTACTGCTTTACAACGGTTTATAACAGTTTTAAACCGTTATAAATGGTTTATAACAGTAATAAACCGTTATAAACCGTTTTAAAGTGTTATCCTGCTTGGGAGCTTACAGAGTTATTTATTCTGGGCTGCAAATCCTTTCTTATATCATTTATTCTACTTCTTCCAGTCTGAATACAACTCCCTTGTGAAAGAAAACAGAGGCAAAATATGAGTTCAGTCATTCTGCCTTCTCTCTGTCACCAGTTAACAATTCACCATCTTCCCTGAGCAGTGGATCTTTCCCTTTTCTTGATCTTCTTCTTGCCCCTGACATAGCCAAAGGAGCCCTTTTTGTTGTTTTTAGCTCCTGCCTCACTCATTCTAGGCCTTTGCCTTCCTCATACCATCCTTACAGGGTGACTCTATTGTACTTGCGAGGTGTAGGGTGCAAATAACGAGTCGAGACAAGAAAGTTGGGTATAAAATGGGCCACTTTTATTCAAGATCTGCAGAAGGGAGTAAAACCTATGCGGGCATCCTCTCTTGGCCTCTTCCAGGCCAAATCTTAGGAATGGGCGAACGATTCTCTGACCTTGAGGTGGCAGCACACGTTCGCCACCCCTTGGTCTTACCCCATATGGGGTTGGGAGGCCTTCCTTTGTCACAACACCCATGCCGCAGGGCTCCGAATGTGTGAGTAGAGTTGGCCTCAAAGGTAAACCTTATTCCCATGATCTGGTGCCACGGGGCTCCCAGATGTGGGCCTCAGGTATTACCCTTTACCTCAACGGTTCCTGAGAATGTTCACAATTTGAAAATGCCCCTAAGGATGCCTGCACCTACCGCCATGGGGACTGACAAGCCACATGATTAGTCATTCACCCCCCCCAATCTGGCCTCTATCACTACCCTTAAATCCTTCTGCAAATCAGCCCAAAACAAGTCATTGCCGCAGTCCAAAAGCTGTACACCATCCGGACGGTACAGCTCCCTCCGGGAACGCACGATGTCAGGATGTTGAATACTGACATCCCCATATTTGGATAATTCCTTAAACATTTCGGAGTTCACCTTCCTGCAGGCACGCTCCAACGCCAGAGGGTCGCTACCCTCTCTCCAGGCAAGCCTGGGACTGGTCATCTCAAAAATCTAGATATGCAATTTGATATGCAGAGGTGACTGTGGGGTTGTGGGAAATTATGATGGACAACTTAGGACCAGCTACTTCTCATTTCTTAGAGCAGCTCCTTACGTTGAGAGTTGCAACCCAACACATCTGACAGGCACCAGGTTGGGGAATGTTGTTCAAGAACTAGGGAAGGCAGAATGTAGATCTCCAGATGTTTTGGAATTCAACTTGTAAAAGCCCCTATCAGCATGGGCAGTTATCAGGAATGCCGCGAGTTAATGTCCAAATCATCAGGATAAATCTATTTTCTGCCCACATCTGTACTAAAGTATGATGTTTTCCAGTATTAAGCTATGTGATCAATCAAGGAACTACAAAAGAGCTGCATCACTTTACATAAACTGTCAAAACCAAATGAAACAGCAATGAATGAATCTTGAATACCTAATCCAGATAGCCCTTCAGACATCAACATTAGTTTTCAACACATGGCATAGGATGTCTGTTTCTTGAATATCAGATAAAGGATTTCTCTTACTTGTTCAGCAGTGTGAGATCAAAGGCAGAGCTACCACCTAATACTTTCATGCATAAGTATTATTTTAAAATCAAGTATGAATTGATTTTTGTCTTCCCCATAACACATAACATGGGAGTTACAGTGCAACACATCTGGAGAGCACCAGGCTGGAGAAGGTTGACTCCTACACATGTCTTCTCAGAAGCCAGTGCCATTGAATTCACTAGGGCTTTCTCCCAAGAGGTATAGGATTGCAAACTAATTTCATCTGAAAGGTGCTCAAGACAGCCAAACTAAACCTCTTCTGCTCCGCTGTTGCTTTGATGAGATGATGTGTTGTGCAGGGATTGTGGGGAGTGAACAGTATATTTTTTATAAATACATTTTAAGAAAAAAAATTGGTTCTTTGAAAGTCAGGATATTGACCAAAAGTTGGAAGTGCCTGGCACATGCTCTGGTTCTAGATCTGTAATGAATAGTGCCCCTTTTGTTATCAAGAGTGCTGCTATATGCGAGATGTGTGTCAGAGAAAAGTATTGGGCAGACCTTGTATTTGGTAAGGATATGGATCAGCGTTCCCCCATCCTGCTACCCTCCAGATGTTTGAGATGACAAGTCCCAGCATTCCTGACCATGGGACATGCTGACTTGCAATGATGGGAGTTGTAGTCAAACACCTTTGGAGGGCACCAGGTTGGGGAAGAGCTGCTCTAAACAAAAAAAGAGAAGTAGGTGGCCCTAAGTTGTTCGTGATCAGTTTTCCACAACCCCACAGTCACCTCTGCATATCATATTCTCCACCCTGTCCTCATGGTTTATCTGCTTTGGGAGAATGAGAATTTCACTTGCACTTTCTGCCCCCTTAGGGAGGATGTGGCATTAAAGCTTGTGAGCCTTAACTCCCAATTTCCCTGCTTTTTGGTGCTTGGTTGGAAATTGTAGAGCCTTAACATTGTTTTTGTAAACCGTAGGTTTTTTGTTTAATGAATTTCATGGCTTTGTGTAACGGATGACTGGATATTATACAGTTGACAACCAAGCCAGCGTCAGCCAGGATGTTATACCATCTTGACATCCAATATAAAATCAAAGCTAGTGTTGTGTTGAACTCACTTTTAACATTAATAAATCAACCAAAATGCTTGCATCTCTCTCATTTTTAAAGATAAAGAGATGAAACCTGGCATCATGGTAGCTCTTAAGTAGGGATATAGCTTTGCCAAGTATGAAGCAGATCCGTTCATGCCTTGATTTTTAGCAATTTTTTAAAGTTCAAACAGAAATCTCTTTGGGGTCCAGGACCTTGAGCAGTACAAGTTTAAAAAATGAGTTTTTTAAACTTGAGTTTTAGGATTTTTTTAAACTTCAAACCCAATACTCCTCTTTGGGGTCTAGGGCCTTGAGCAGTACATTAAAAAAAAAAGAAAGAAAGTAAAGATGAAGAGATGAAACTTGGCACCATGGTACCTCTTAAGTAAGGCTTTAGCCATTCCAAGTTGAAAGCAAATTGGTTCATGCCTTGAATTTTAGATTTTTTTTTAAGTCAAACTTTTTTTAAAAATCCTAAAAATTAAGGCACGAACCGATCTGCTTCCAACTTGGCATGGCTCAATTCTAGGGTGACCACTAAGGTGTGGAGTAGTGGCTAAGGTGTTGGACTGGGAGCTGGGAGATCTGGGTTCTACTCCCCACTTAGCCATGGAAACCCATTGGGTGACTTTGGGCCAGTTGCAGACTCTCAGCCCAACCCACTTCACAGGGTTGCTGTTGTGAGGATAAAATGGAGAGGAGGATTATGTATGCCACCTTGGGTTTCTTGGCGGAAAAAAAGTGGGATATAAATGCAATAATAAATAATAATAAAAAACCTGTCAGGATTTCCCCAGATTTCTCCTGGTTTTTGTTCTATCCTCGGTGTCAGGGGAGATTTTATGCAATAGTCTATAATGACCTGGAATTAAACACTTTCCCTTTTAAGGCCACCATTAGCGTGGCAGGGGGGAATGACATGTTTTCTGGAGGTGTGTCATTCTCTCCCACTGCTCCAATCAAGACCTTAAAGGGGAAAACGTGGGGTGGGGGTGAGAATGTCATGCTTTCCCCTCCACCGCTCCAATTGGGGACTTTAAGATGGCCCCAGAAAGCCATTTTCCTGCCCCCCCCACTAGGTGTCCTCTTTTTTGGTTTCCCAAATATGGTCACCCTACTCAGTTCTTGCACAGTCTGCATTTCCATCCCTAGATATTTACTCAAAAGTAAGACCCATTGAATTTCCTTGGTTCTTGAAAAGCAATACACTTGCTTTTAGATTTGCCAGGCTCAGCATTCTATGTGTGTTGTGAATGCCTGCTTTGTCTGTCCCTATAGTTTCCTGCAAGGTCCAGCCAGGGGAAGCCAGTAAATTAAACCCAGGGGTGGAGGGTGGGATTCCCCTCAAGTTCATCTGACAGCAGGTGCTATAGAACATGGACCTTCCAGGAGTGTTGAGGCTGGATTTCTGGCAGACCCAGCCAGGCAACTTTATGGCCCATTAGTCCCTCCATTTGGTAGCCCGCAGAGCACCTGCCTCATAAGGCAAATGGCCACATGAGAACTGTTATTATGGCCTGCTACTTTGTTTGTCTTTAGTAGTCTTTGGTCCAGATTTCTTCAGAAGGGGGAATAGCAGAGAGACAGGTTTGAATTCCTTTTCTACCTTAAACTGCTCTCCTTCCCTCAATCTTTCACCAATCTTCTTGAAATTTTCAGGTAATGTAAAACAAACATTTCTTTCTGGCACCTGTAAATTTCAGAAAGGTTGGTGAAACATTGTAGATGTTATGGCTGTTAGAATGCCCCCCCAATTATCACTTTAACATGGCTGAATGTGTTTTTTACTGACGGCCCTTAACAATGGAGGCACGACTGTGCCTCCATTAATAAATTGGGCAGAGTTGTAGTATGAATTATAATCTAAAGTATATATAATCTAAGGAAACATCACATCAATAAGCACTTCACCACAACAAATTCCTGTTATGCTCTTTAATTGGCTGATTATTTATGAAAAAAATTCTCGGTCATGCATTTAACTTTTATAAAACAAGAATTTCATATAGTGTATGAAAACAAGTTTGAAAATGTAGCCACCACAATGCATATCCAAGTACTTACCAACAAGTTTAAAAAGTGTAGAAAGTCTGAATGCCGTACTGTGACGATATTTAACAATATTCACAGCCGAAGCTGAAATGCGGATGAAGGCACCTGGCACTGCAAAGGACTCAAAAGAACTGTATCCTGGGAGCCATGTGTTTTTGTGGATGGCAAATGTTGATCTATTCTGAAAAGTTTCATTTCTTTCCCACTTGGAAAGAGCCAGGGTATTAGTGGAAGCTAAAGAAAGAAAGTAATTTGGTCTGTCAGCTGCTTCAAATGAAACCAGGTTTGGATCTGGAAAACAAAACAACAACAACGAAATATTAATATGTAAGCCAAGCAAAGTTTATAGGTTCTTGTGTACTAAACTATAGACTATTTCTATATTTTTAAAAGCAAAGCCAGATATTGCCAGGTTCAATTTAACCCAAAACAATCTGTCTTGCCAGACATTACCCTATTGCTGTTTTAAACAGAACCATATACACAGAAGAGTTTCTGAAACTATAAAATTGTGTATTTCAATCCAGAGAGAATTTCTGCATTATCTTTTTTGCAGAGTAATAATTCAAATAAGCCAAATGACATTTAACAAAGCTTCAATAATCATTAGGAAAGTTAAGCTGCCCTCTCACCCTCCTGAATACCTAGGAAACACTCCCCACCAAACCAATATTCATAAAGATATAGAGGAAGCAAAATGTAAAATTCGCACTGCAGGATCTTTTCCCTCAATTTCTCCTTCAGCCATTGAACATCCAATCCCAGAAAATACAACATTACAGCTGCAATCTATACTCCAGCCTTCCTCAATCTGGTACCCTTCAGATGTTTTGGACTTCAACTACCATGAGCCTGAGCCATCATGGCCAATGGACAGGAATCTTGGGTGCTGCAGTCCAAAACATCTGGAAGGCAACTGGTTGGGGAAGGCTGATATACACATTTATCTGAAAGTAAGCCCCATTGAACCAAAGGGGCTTGTGTCTGAAGAGACCTGTATAGGATTTACTACAAAGGTCAGGAACAATCAGTTCTGTTTTTGTTTTTTTATGTTAGTCTTGTTTTGAAATTTGCAGTAGCTATCCTAAAAGTAGTCACACTGATTTACAATAGTTTTAATTGTCGAGTAAAGAGTGACAGAACTGAGACCCAAATGAGCATCTGCTGTTCCAAATATTATTTCATTATACATTGTGTTATTCTGCCTAAAATAATCATAAAACTGCTGTAAAATCAACTGTCCCCTTCAGGACTGGATAACATTTCTTTTAAAATCCTGCTAAGAGCACAAATAATCTCCATTAAATAGATGTGTGATGCACTGTTCATTACTCCGGAATATCATCATTTTCCAATATGACAACATTTATTTATTGGACAAATAACAATTGCACAGAAGGAACTGATATTTTCTTTCTTACATACTGTAGCTGGAAAACTAGCAATACATCTTGATATCACCTCACTGAGTCTAAATAAAGATTGGTGAACTCAAGGGGTCATATCATACAATACTTCTCCTGACCAAGTTCATGCACATGGAGGGAGGTGAGAGTGCACCTTCTATCCTCAAGACATTCTAGGACATCTACATAGGGCCATTACATTAAAATATTGACTATATATATATATATATATATATATATATACACATACATACATATACATACACATACACATACACACACACACACACACACACACACATATATAGTACATGCACTGGTTAATTTCATGCCATCAGTTTGCCATGTACCATGCACTCTGAACCTATAAGTGCTGAATTTTACATCCATATGCTATATTCAGACATGACAGTCCTACATGTTTGTCTTAGGACATTAGAGGTGGGTCATGCTGCTTAGGCAGAGGAAGGCATGTGTGTTCTTGATCCTCTCCATATTTATGGGCTCAATTGGACTGAGGCATAATCAGTCCTGGTGTACCACTAGATATAAGGCATTTCCCATTAAATCAATCCATAATACAGTGGTTGTCCCAAAAAAGAATGTTTCTCAGAAAAAAATACACAGGGTGATGTTAATTCCAATGCATTACAGAAAATAATATGGTGATACTCTTTTATCACATACTGAAATCAACAAGATAACCAGGTAGATTTTTTTCTGAGAAATATTTTTCAGCAATACATTTCCTTCCTCTTTCCTTTATTACCCATAACATCATTCTATTGGTAGTTTCTGTATTTCTTATATTTCAAGGATGACTTCAGATTTTAGAGACTAAATACATTTTTTTAAAACTATCACTCCAGGCACCCCTTTCCACATTACTTTTCTTTGTGTGTATTTTTAAAATGTATTCAGGGAAATATAAGGCAGACACATATCTGTAATGTGAAAATAGTCACACAAGACTGAATCATATATCTGGCTGAGCAACTTCAAGAAGCCTGGCCAAGTCCACATTCTAGAATCATCTCTCATTTCATCCTCACATTACAAAGACTCACGGTTTTTACTACTATCTGGCTGCTCACCTAAACATGCTTTATGCATATTTTAAAATCATAAATAATTAAAAGTAATGTAGGACGTAATCCTAAAAGCTTCTTTACACTTGTGGCTTCTCACTTAACCACAATCTCACTACCAGCTATAATATGAATTCAGTTGACCTAACCGTTTGTACCTCACTAATTCTATAGCTGACTAGCTGCTGACTACTTCCAGATTTCCTACCATGCTTTTTTTTTACCACAGACAATTTATAAATCAGCAATCACCTTGTAAAAACCGACTCACTGAGTGGAGACTGTGGCAGGCAGCCTTCTTGCTAAAACATTTTGAAAGCAACAAAGGAAGATTTAATGCTCGGTCTACAAAACTGTCTATGTTCTGATGCAGACAGAAGCCACTCAATATACAACAATGTAAGAATTGCCTTGATGGATCAGAATTGATCCATCTAGTCAGCATTTAATCACCAACAATAGCCCACTAGATGTCTTTGAATACTGACAAGTACGGCATGCAAATAATAACCCTCTCCCAATGTTTATGCATAGCATCTGGTACTCAGGCAAATTGCTTATGATTTGAGTATTGCTGTTATTACGTTTCTAGATATTTTACAGTGTCATTGAGTTTACCATGTGCTTTCGGTTTATACAGTCCTGACGTCAGCATAAAGTTCACTGCATCCCCAGGAGCAAAGCCATCTCCTCTTGCTAGAAAAACAGAGCCACCCAGCAGTTTGGCTGCAATTGCAATTTCTCTGTCCAAGTAGCTGACCAGCTTGTAGGGACCCTTTCCCAGAACTGTCAAGAGAAGGCAAGGTTACATTTCCTGTTGAGTGCCATAAATTCTTTTATCTCATATGTTCTTGGTCACTAGTACAGTGGCAAAGAAAACACAACCATCAACTGATATTCTTCAGAATCAAAACTATGATTCACACAAAAGCCATACATTTGAGCTACAGAAACTTTGCAAGCTTAATTTCAGAGATTATTTGCTTGAGTATTATCCTCATCTGTCAAAGTGAAAGATAGACACATTAAAGTTATTCCCTATATGAATGCCCAAACAGCAAAAGCTATAAATTACTGTCTCTCCTATTATGAAAGTGGGTAGTTAGAGAACAGGAGTGGGACCCTGCAGATGGAAAGGTCCACCAAGGAACACAAAGAAAGCCTGGACTTTTGAAAAAGATTCTTGTCTACTCCTCAAAAATTGCAGGGGCTAAGCTATGCATAAGCCTTAATGATGCCTCCACATGTTGATAGTAGTAAGCGGTATGCAGGCCCAAGCTCTTGGCCTGCTGGGGCTAAAAGGTTAGATTGATGGGAAGTCACCATTCTGCTGTTTGTTTCCCTGTAGCATGGGATCTAAAGGGGAGGAGAATTGGCTTGAAAGACATGAATCCTCAAAGGCATTTTGCCTGAGCTCAGTTTTCCCCTAGGCTCTTTTATACTATGATGAGAAAATCTGCTCACAGTTAATAAAAAAAAGGACTGTGGAAGGAGAGAATATGCAGCTTCTGAGGCTAATCCCCCTTCGATCCTTGAACTGTTTTCAAATTCCCAATTGTATACCATAACAGCAACAACAACAACAAAATGTAGGTACTTTTGAGTTTGTAACATAAAATTGGAAGACAATCAAATGAAAATGTAACATACGTATATTTTCTGAAAACAGTGGATTTACCAAAGTGCTAAAATAAAAAAATAAAAAAGAGGGACCAAACCTGAGGTACATGAAGGCTGCAGTCTCAGGCAACCTCTATAGTCACTAGGTGAGCTGCTATGATATAACAGATGTCTAGAGGTGAGAGCTGACAGACACCTGACTTCACATTTTTGAAGTGAAGTCCTTCTAGCCATTGGCTAAGCTGTTATGAAATCATGGAATGTTCATAAACACTAACTTCTTTGTAATTAAGCTGTCAACATAAAGGGGTTCTATGTGGTTGGCGGAAAGGTGATCCCCATGACAAAAAAGAGGAGCACTGAATAACTAAGTAATAATTAAATATAATCACATTATCCAGTAAATATAAAAATATATAACTTATAAATAAGAATATACAGAAAGACTATCATAACTATAGGTTACAAACCAGAATGTAACTGAAAATCACTAATAGAAACAAAATGAATCAGTACATTATGGGATAGATCCAAATGGAAGATGTCTTCCTCCACGAATGAAGGACTCTTTCTGTCGGAAGAAGGGAACTATTGGATCCTATCCAATATATCCAATCAATGTTGATACAAAATTAAGGAAAACTAAATAATGTCTGAATTATGCCACTTCTGTGGAAAAGGTGGATGCTTGGTTGTCACTTGGTAAGCATTTCCTCTCCTTCAGAGGGAAAAAGGGGAGCTGATGCTTAATCCTGCCTGGGACACAGCAGAATGGGACCTTTCCATCACAGCAATTTTATGCAAGCATTATGTGTTTAGAATTATTCCTAAATTATTTATGGAACACCCCCCCCCAAAAAAAAGAATGGAAAGCTATAACAATTTCAACCCAACTTTAGATCTTCCCATTGCCTTGAGCTTTTAATATTGTTAAGCGCCCCTATAACAATACAGAAAACTAAAATAAATGCATAGATAAATAAAGGAATAAATATCAATAGTTTCAAGATGATTTCTTGTTTTGTCTAGGAGGCAATCATACAGTTTTTACTGTAGAAGAAAATGCCAAACTGAAAATGGCAATATAAAGCAAACTGTCATTTCTTTTATAGCAACAACAGATTTGAATGTTAATGAACAGCTGGGGAAAAGACTGACAATTCTTATAGCTTGCAAACTAGCTCCCTCCTGAGGACCTTCAGAAAAAAGACAGACAGAAGAGCATATCACTGTCATTACACATTTTTAACATTTTTCTTCTGCAATACATAAAATACATCTTCTAATTGGTAGTTCTGTGATACTGTATCAGGATACAGTGGTACAAGGTGTTGAATATGGTTGCAAAAGCTGATAGTAAATAACAGGTAAAAACCAACAGAGCGAAAAAGGTAGAAAATGCTGGTGTTGGTGATAGTTGTTTGCTCACAACCATTATAAAGAATGATGGAACTGAGGCAAATCTTAAAGTCTCACCCCAGAGGCCATGCTGCTCAGGTGCTGATCCAGGTAGGAGCAGAAGAAAAGAAGCATGAGAGGGGCTAGGATGGTAATCCAATTCCATTCTTTCCTAACCTTAACACTCACCTTGCTTTGCCACCCTTGCCTAAAAGCTGTTCAGTTGTGGAGCTACTAGATTGAGAGTATAGCAGTATAAGTTGTACATCTGAAATGACTGGAATAATTCTGTGGATCAGACTGCTCAGCAAATTCTTAGAGAATGGGTATATTGTTTCAATACTGTGTTAACCAGAAGCTTGTGAGAACTATACCCATATGTTTAAACAATAATGTATGCTGCTTCAATACACCTGGGCATAAAGATGTTGCATTCTTAAAGGCGGCCAGAGGAAAAAACACTTTGTTGTTTTATTCTTGATTCCCCATCAACTGCTTACCTTTATTGATATATTCACAATCATAAGCTAAAGGAAAGAAGAGAAAAGGATTAGCAATAGCCTTTTGTAATGCAGATAGCAGCTATCATACTCCATATACATATTTATGTACATTTTTACAGCAGCACATTTCACTTTCAAAGTGGGAAGTGAAAATAAAACTGGCAAAAATGAATATAAATGTTTTGTTCATTGATATATATTTTTGGTTCATTCAGAAATAAAATATTGTTGACTGTATATCTGATAAGGAATTGAGTATTATCAGCAATAAACAGATGGTTATCCTTTTATGACCTCTAGTGGATAAAAATTAACTTAGCTGTCCTTCCCATAACGCACAATAATATCAGAAGCTTCAAAGCACAAAAATCACGTTTTTAACAGAATAATAATCTGAATTTAAAACTACTTAAATTGTCCAAATGAATGATTATCACAAAGAAAGCAGAGGGTGGGCTGACCATATGAAAAGGAGGACAGGGCTCATGTAACTTTAACAGTTGTGAAGAAAAGGGAATTTCAGCCAGTGTCATTTGTATTCAATTAGTTCCTGGTGATATTCCTTCTTCATTACAACAGTTAAAGTTGCCCTTCCTTCTTTTGTATATGGTCACTCTAGTATAGTGCATGCACCTTTAACTGTTGTGATGAAGAGGGAATTTCACCAGGAACTAATTGCATACAAATGACACTGGCTGAAATTCCCTTTTCTCTACAACTGTTAAAGTTACAGGAGCCCTGTCCTCCTTTTCATATGGTCAGCCTAGCAGAGGGGAGCACATCATTTAATTCCCCCCCCCCAAAAAATCTATCAAATATTTACAAGTTGTGAACAGAAGTTGGGTGCTTTACTTACAAGTGGAGGAGGGAAAAATAAAGAGATGAGACATGTAGGTATGGTGTAAAATTGAGCAACATTTATTCAAATTAGATCTGCAAAGAACTAACTGGGCAGGCATCTAAACTCAGCTTGTTCTTGGACGAAAACATTCCATTCCTATCGAGTGGCATCAGCCAATCGCCACCAACAGGACTGCCCCTTTTTGGGAGGGGAGGTCTTCCTATGTCACCCTCTCCCTTATCGTAAAACATTGGGTAAATGAGGTGAGTTGGCCTTACAGTTACCCCCCCCACTGGGGCCATAAAACCCTCAGCAGGAGGCCCTCAGGGACCACCTGTCACCATCAGGTGCCTCAGAATGTACACCATCCCTGAATTCCCTCATGGTGCCCACCCCCACCAGCCACAGGGGAACAACAAGCCTATTGCTTTGTCATTCACCTAAAAAGAGTTCCCCTTGAGCTAAAATGTTGTTCAAAGTCATTAACTCTGGCCTGGAAGTTTGGGGGCTGGTTGTGATTACTTAATGGTCACAGAAGAAGCACCCTCTTTTTATTGTTTCCTCACATTACAGACATCAACCTTGGCACTGGCATTAGATTCCTTAGCCTCAGTTATGCTTACATAAATGGATATGCAATCTTATGTTGTATACCTCATAGAACATCTGAACACCAAAAGTTAGATCTAATATTCCAAACACAGCTATATGGCACACACGAGGAATAATAAGATGACCTACAAAGGTGTTAAATTGTGATAGTATATGGGTTGCAACCAATGTTCAACTTTCTACTATTGTCAAGGAACTGTTCTTTGTTTTCCAATCAGAAAACAGAGACTGGTTTGCATAGTGTGTAGAAACACCAAGGAAATATTTGCATATATCTCTGGATATGTGCAAAGTTGGGAGCTGCACAACTTTCACACAGGGGGAATAAATGAGTACTTGATGTGCATACAACAACTTTTACAATTTCCTGGAGGGGACATGCATGATGCTGTGCTTTGAAAATTACTCTGGATGTAAAGCAATTTCAATCCCTCAGACTTCTTGTTCCCCTGCTTATGCTTAAAGTGCAAAGGAGCAGGAGATTTGGGCACTACAAGCTGAAAGTGTTCTTTGAGAACAAGATTTCTGCCACACTAGAGGGCCCAGTTTCACTTGGCTCTCACTGCTGGCAGGCTGGATCATTTCACAGGGATGATAGCAGGGCTTGGTTGTTTTGTAGATTTTAGAAGAAGGCAGTAGAAGAGGCGAGCTTCTGGATAATGAACTCAGGCTGGCACTACAGGTATAGAAACAAAGATAGGCTATGATAAGATCCCCTCCTAGTACTGAAAGACTGGCTTTGGAGTCAGAAGAGTACACCACCACTTCTATAAAGAAGGGGATAGTACTTCCAATTTCCTGTTGCAGAAGTCATAAAGAAAGAGTTGCCATGACTGATACTACTGAGCTACATTTGACATCTGTTATACAGCTGAATCTTTGTGATCACTGCAGCTTACTAAAGAATCTCACCAGCCTCCAATCATTTTATCAAAATGCAGGAAGAAATATCATTTACCTCACACCAGTTTTAGCTGATTATTTGAACATGAAAAAGAGAGACTATTAAAAAGGGTTTTCTCACTAGCTAGGTAACTATGCATGCACTGCAGCAACCATCTAGTTGCAGAAGCAAATTATATCAACCTAAATCAACATTTTTTAAAAAACAAGACTTCCTTCTATTAAAGATTAGACTGAACGTATGGGATGACCATCATACTTACAACACAATCTAGGGGATCTCCAGTCTACTGTTACTCCTTGTTGACAACATTGATGTGCATAGGCTGAAACACTTGTACAGAAACATTCACAATCTCCTCCCTGGTTACAACCACATGTGTCTGTCAAACAGTTTGAATAAAACCAGGTGACATCAACCTGAAGAAGATAAATATTACTGTAATATATCATCACCTGTACAAACACTGCCAATAGTAGTTTCATACTGCCAATAGTAGTTTCAATATAGGCCCAAGATTATTCAGAGAGCAAGTTTCAGAACATTTTGGCTCAACTGTATATGTCATTCGAGTAAGCCATGAGTAGGCTGACCATATGAAAAGGAGGACAGGGCTCATGTAACTTTAACAGTTGTAGAGAAAAGGGAATTTCAGCCAGTGTCATTTGTATGCAATTAGTTCCTGGTGAAATTCCCTCTTCATCACAACAGTTAAAGGTGCATGCACAATACTAGAGTGACCATATACAAAAGAAGGCAGGGCCCCTGCAACTTTAACTGTTGTGATGAAGAGGGAATTTCACCAGGAACTAATTGCATACAAATGACACCGGCTGAAATTCCCTTTTCTCTACAACTGTTAAAGTTACGTGAGCCCTGTCCTCCTTTTCATATGGTCTGCCTAGCCATGAGGACAAAAATGGGGAGGAGCCCTCACAGCAGTCAAGCAACCAAGAAAAGGACCTGAAAACATTAACTATAATCCCACATCATGCAAAGATTATAATAATATTACAAATGGTGAATAATCCCAATAGTTGTAATTCACAGACAATATTTTAATCACTCATTTTATGGATTAGTTTAATCAGCATGGTCCCCTTTACTTATTGTTAGGCTCTTATGAGCGATTAAAATACTGTTTGTGAATTACAACTATTGGGATTATTTACCATTTGTAATATTATTATAAACTTTGCATGATGTGGGATTATAGTCAATGTTTTCAGGTCCTTTTCTTGGTTATTTGAGTAAGCCATGACATGCAGCATTTATTATTTATTGTATTACACAATCCAGCACTATGGCTGGGACCCTGAGTTTGCTGTTGCCAACAGAAGTCGGGAGACAAATTTAAATAATTCCCCCTGAAAATCTGCACCCCTGGAAATCTGATCCAAAAGAGACCCTCTAGAAGAGTGATGGGGCTATAATGGGAAAGAGAAATTAGCCAAAATTACATCCCCCCACCTCCACTAATGGGATCCTCCACTGGATCTCAGTCTCATCTATGAATCAAAAGGTTCCATCAGTTCACAAATGTGTAATTGGAATCCTACCCTATGTCCTTTAATATTCATGAATCTTCTGTTGTTTTATATATTTTATTTTTTAATGAGGTAAAGTAGTAGTGAGAACTTAACACTTCAAATTAAACAAGACAATAAATTACATGATGTCTATATTGACAACAAGAAAATAAATGTTTACTGATATTCTAACATTTATATGCAATATTTAGTGGTTAAAATGGTACAGAATTAACAATTAAAACATTTAACTTTCTCTTTCCTGTGTTAAGTCTTGGTAATATCTTAAAACTTGGCACTTCCAGTGCACTAAGAGTCAACCACACTACATCAGAGCATTATGCAAAAAAAACAGCCCAATGCATTAAGTAATGACTGGCCTGCCTCAAATACTCGTTGGGCATCATGAGATCACCTCTGGTAGTATGTGGGGTAGCCATGAGGCTTGCAAGACAGCCAGATAATGAGGAAACATATTTTGTATGAACTGAAGCCTTCATATTATTAGGTGGAGATGTAAGGCTACAATTTGTATGATTCTGGCAGCCTTCATTCAATGGCACAGATCACCAGGGCCTGAGATTCACCTCCCCTCTGGAAGTTATAGTTCATACAACCAGTGTCTCTACACAATTTCAGATGGATATAAAGTTCACCAGCAGCCCACAGGAGATCATTTGGAACCCAATGAGTTAAAAGCACCACAGTCTATGCAGTTCCTAAATGTTTCTTGCTAATGTAATATATTTTAGGATCAAACCATAAGTACAAATGCAAAATTAGAGTTTTATGTTATTCTAATATGTGATAAACTCAAGAGCCACTCAAAGAAACTGGTAAGGAATCTTTGGAATCAGGAGTTTAATTGGGATCAAACCATAAGTACAAATGCAAAATTAGAGTTTTATGTTATTCTAATATGTGATAAACTCAAGAGCCACTCAAAGAAACTGGTAAGGAATCTTTGGAATCAGGAGTTTCATTGGGAAAAAATGCATTAGGCTTTTGACAGATTCTTTTAATATACAAGGAAGCTCAACATTTTTATTTTTTATTAGTACTCACCACTGGATGGCAAGACTCAAATATTTCACTTAACAGAATTCCACATTCTTTCTTGGTGAATGGTTCTCTGAGTGGATTTAAAATGCATGGGTGCCGAATGTCAGAGCTGTCAACACACTGAATCCAAAAGCAAAATCATAAACCAGAAGGAAATTTCCTTATAGCCTGTATTGTTTTCTAACTCTTGAAATAACCAGAGGTGTAACTTGCACTAGGTCAGAGGTGAAAATGAATGAAGACAGTAGCCTAGTTTGCATGCACAGTAGCAAATCATGAGTTACTTCATTAACCCATGATTTGTTGGATTGTGAGCCATGCACAAGCCTCGTCTGCTTTGCATAAGCAACCTTCAATCCACCTGAGGTGGTTGTGTGACATGTGAATCCAAACATTTTGGATTATTTGTGAGTTAAACAAGCCAAATTTAATCTGAGAACAAATTGTGGGTTAATTTGGTTTGTTTAACCCATAAGCATGAGCCTCCCATTCACAATAATGTCATTTTGCATTACAGTGCATGAGTGTCACAGGTCTCTACTGAACTCCATACCGATCTCCCATGCAAGGGCACCTACAACCACAGAAGAATAGATCATGCCTGATTATCTGTAATATGTGAAGAATATTTCCTAACATGTCCCCAAAGCAAGATGGATAACAGTATACTGTTCATACCTCTTGTTCAAGTAGTTAAAGTGTGCTGGGATGGAGCTGGGATGTGAAGTCATGAAATAAAAAATCCACATTTTCAGCCGTACTGAAAATGTGATTCTCTGATATTCTCATTCTTCAGCTTTTCATATAAAAGTCAATGATTTTCAGTCATGGTGCTCCTCTCATTCCTGCCCCCCCCATCCTTTACTTGAATATAACAATATTGGGCCCAATCCAATGTGATGCTTACACCTTCACCAATTATCTTACTCCCTGCCATTTCCCATCCACAATACGCAACCACTGCTTGTGGAACGAAGAAGTAGAACTTCTAGGGCAATAGGAAACAAGCAAAAGCGTTCATTTCTAAAACTACTACATGGTTTGTAGCATTCTATTTATTTTTTACCCACTTAAAACTTCATGTAGTCCCTGGGTTTTATCATAATTTGGGACATTTTTAGAAGCTTTCTGATGATTAAGCTGAATTTTCAAACATACTATGGAATCCAGTGGGGTGCTTATGCCCCCGCTGATTCTCTGACGCCCAGCAGATTCTTTTGCACAGTGGTGGGTCCCACAGATTCCATTACAGGACCACCGCTTGCACAACAGAGGTTTAACATTTCCCAGAGAAAGCCCTGAAATTAGCAGAAACACGCGTTTCTCCATTGGGACAGGTCAACAAAGCTCCCTTATGCGAGTTCTGCCAACCTGCCCTGTTCCAGAATAATAGTTCTTTAAATCCTTAGTTCAGCTTTTCTGTTCACAATGTTCATGCCAACAACATATAATCCAGGGTTCTACATCATGCAGGGAACCTGCATGAGTAGAAAAGGCTCCCCACTTCAGAAGTTATTCCTCCAACCCAAGTGATGACAGGAGCAGAGCTAGCAAACTTGTCCTCATTCTCTTCTCTCATATATTATTATTCACAGAAGTAGAACACCTATAGAAGGTTATTGCTGGTGTTTTATTTTAAATGATAAAGAACTATGCAGTGAAATAGGATGAGTGACCATTCTCTGGTTATTTACCTCTACAGCTGCCCAGCTACTCCCAAATTCTTGTGCATTTGTTAACTCAAAATTTTCTGGAGTTCTCATTTCATTTATTGTTTTTGAGTCAAAATTTCCACATAATCCAGTCAGCTCACCCTAGAAAGGAGACAAAGTAAATATAGCCTGCTGATGGCATATATGTTTTCTACTCAAAATTCAGAAGAAAAATCTGTTCCTATGCTTACATTAGCTCAGTGGCATGGTAAGTACCGCAGCATGGCACACACTCCAGTCATGCAGAAATCCTGAGTTGTGACATGGTTAACTCTCCCACCAGCAGCATCCCTCCTGGGAGTGCTGCTCTACCTATATGACCACATGGATCCTACATTACTGAAGTGATATGCGAAGAAACCATGCTTTGGCAGCTGCCATGCTGCTGAAATAATGACACAAAAAGGCATTATTCTTATGATGTTAATAAATCATGCTTAATAAACTTCTCAGTTTGCACCGTTTGTAGAATCCATCCAGACAGTGTAATTCCTATCTCCACCAAAGTGATTCAAACCTTTCAAAAATATATATGTTAGTATTAAATTGACTTTACTATGATTATTCCTGTGCAAATAATAATTATGATGTAAATGAAATCATGGGTGTAATGTGCCTTTTGCTCTTACATAAACACTGGACATTCCTAAAATATATTAAAGTTGACTGCAGATGGATAAGATAGTAACAGCCTGTTGTAGCAGGTTTGAACTGCGAGTGGCTTTTTTCACTACATCTGCATATCCTGAATCCAGTTTCACATGCATTAAATGGAACCAATTACCTAGGGAGGTCGTGGTCTCTCCCACATTAGAGGCATTCAAGTGGCAGCTGGACAACCATATGTCAGGTATGCTTTAAGGTGGATTCCTGCATTGAGCAGGGGGTTGGACTCGATGGCCTTATAGGCCCCTTCCAACTCTACTAATTCCATGATTCTATGAAAACAAATTGATTTAAAATGGAGATTATATATGCCTCATTAGCTGTGTGACATCACCCGGCGCGCTACTCTAGAGCAGGCCGCGGAGCCCGCTGGTAGTAGCCGCCGGCCCCGGACGGGAGCGGACAGGCCGAGAAGGTAAGCAGGGGGTGCGTGGAGGGGAGGAGGGGGCGCGCGGAGGGGGGGAGGGGGCCCTTACCTTGCCGGCCCGGCCGCTCCCGTCCGGCGGCGGCGACTAATACCAGCAGGCTCTGCGGCCTACTCCAGGGTGGCGCGCCGGGTGATGTCATCACCCGGCGCGCTACTCGAGAGTAGGCCGCAGAGCCCGCTGGTAGTAGCCGCCAGCCCCGGACGGGAGCGGACAGGCCGAGAAGGTAAGCAGGGGGTGCGTGGAGGGGAGGAGGGGGCGCACGGAGGGGGGGAGGGGGCCCTTACCTTGCCGGCCCGGCCGCTCCCGTCCGGCGGCGGCGACTACTACCAGCAGGCTCCGCGGCCTACTCCAGGGTGGCGCGCCGGGTGATGTCATCACCCGGCGCGCTACTCGAGAGTAGGCCGCGGAGCCCGCTGGTAGTAGCCGCCGGCGCCGGACGGGAGCGGACGGGCCGAGAAGGTAAGCAGTGGCGGGGAAGGGGGCTTACCCCCCCTGGAGCCGTCCGCTTCTATCCGCTGGCGCCCGCGGGCGCCAGCGGATGGAAGCGGACGGCTCCAGGGGGGGTAGGGAGCGCGGGGGAGGGGGCTTACCTGCCGGGGCCGTCCACAGCGGACGGCCCCGGGGGGGGGAGGGAGTTAGGCCCCCCCTCACCCACCCGCCGCCATTTTTTCCTCATAGACTTGCATTGCAATGCAAGTCTATGGGGAAAAAAATGGCGGCCGATCCAAAAATTTACGATTTTTGGGTCGGGATCGGACTCGATCCAGTCCGGGGGGCCTCCGATTTTGTCCGAACCGGTCCGTGACAAAATTGGAGGTCCCGATCCGGGTCCCGATCCGATCCGGGGGGTCCGTGCACACCCCTAAAGCTAAGCCCTTTGAAATCCCACTGACACAAGCTCTCCCACTGAAATCAATAGAACTTCAACGTGCTTACTTGTCCCAAATAAGAACAGGCAATTGTTGCTTACCTGCCATTGAGGGCCTGTTTCTACATGAACAGTTGTTCTTTGATCCCACATTACTGTGATGTGTTCATTAGGAAAATGAACAAGTGTGAAAAATCCAGCTTTCCATATATATATTTGCTGTTGTTTGTCTATATAACTCAATGAACTCTGTAAAAACAAAAGTCAGCTTACACAAAATAAGCTACATCAAAGCTTGTAGGAAGCTTTAAAACTACTTTTAAGGGAATAAGCCTTTTATATTTCTAACTAGGTTAACAGTATTATTTATTATAGGGCTCTGGCTGTTCAAAATATTTCAAGTAAATAATGGGAATAATCCAAAAGGTGCAATTTTATGCATGTGTCAGTATTGAGCCCAGGGCCCCTGCGTTTTCTGATTATTTTGATTCTGATTCAGAGTCAGAACTAGAACAATTAGACCAGAAAGAGTCTCCAGGATTTGGAGAAGAACCTTCCTAAGGCTATGCCAACAAGGTGGCCCAAGTTGAGACACCACCTCCCAGCCTCCGTTGGAAACCAAGTCCCCTCTGAGGAGGAGGAATGCGACATGGTCAACGCAAGGGTGAGTCATCAGTCTAAGCGGGCAGAGTTAGGGAGTAGTTTGAGATGCTCTGCTAGAATAGCTATTCATCAGAGCCAATACAAAAGGGAGGCTTCCAAAGTGAGGGGCTTAAGCAGCCTTTCAGGTTTTGCTGTAGCTGCCAACTGTCAATTTGGCAGCAACATCTCTACCTTGCAAAAGCCTTCCCTTACAGAGAGGTCAGGATTAGCTATTTAGGCTCTGGGGCAGTCTTCAAGTTTCACTGAATCTGTATTTTGGTAAAGCTTGCCATTAGCATTATTAAAGTCATATTAGCTTGAAGACTGAGTCACTGTTTTGTTGATTGTGCAGAGGGAGGACTACCATTCCTGACAGCATGTTTAAACAGAAAAGATTTACAACTCCCAGCATCCCTCAGGCAGCGTTGACTCTAAGTATCCTTAAAATGGCTTTGGACATATATTTAACATGCAATATCAATTTAACTTTCCTCTGTATGCTACATATTACCTTGCTTGACACATACACCAACACTTCCATTATATGACGCCAGGTGCTGGTAATAGGCCAATGCAAAACGCAAACAAGGGCACAGAAGGTTTAAATATGTGTTACGTACATACTGTTGAAACACACCTTATTCTTTTGTTAACCCCTTTGTGGGAGGAGGAGGGAATTCAGGAAGCAAATAGTGAGGCATATGCTTACACTAGAGTAAATTAAAGTCTCTGCATGTTTATGACTGCTGATTTGGTCTATCTGTATTTGACTTGTCTTTGTATTTTCTTTTTAGTTAAATTGTTCCAGGAATATCTGTTAAAAGAAGGTATGGAAATTGCCATAGTAAATAAATAAGATAGACCTATGGATCGCTTTTTTGTAGAATTGCCTCCCATCTGCCCTGGCAGTTTCTTATATTCTCAGTTTCTCTGGATATAAGAAGTCTTATGTTTAGCTATTTTGGTTGTTATCATATAAGATTTGTATGTATTTACAGCTTAATTAGTATGCATTTATTTTTAAAGTTTGGCATATAAACATATAAACATCCATATCGATATATCGTTCTTTCTACATTACTAGAGCTTACCGGATCTCCAGTGTCATCATCAAATATTATGAACGATTTTCCAACGTTAATGAAAATATACTTTCTGCAAATGATTCCAGTATTAAAGCAGTTAATATTTTCTATGATGATTGAGAAACTAGTCACTGAGGAACTCTGCAGAAGGGAAATAAGGCAATAGTGTATGATTTGTATGCATCTGCAGCTAAATTAGTATGCATTTATTTTTAGTGTTCGGCATATAAGCATATACACATTCATATCTACATATCTTTTTTTCTATATTGCTAGAACTTACTGCAACTTGCAAACATAGCTTCGGCTATGGGGTGGTATATAAATGCAGTAAATAAATAAATAAACAAACAAACAAACATTTAATGAAAACCAACCTACCCTAACCCATTTGCTCAGCTCTCCAGCCCACCTGCTCCCATTCCTCTCTCTCTTATCTCTTGATTATGGAAAAGATGCAGGAATGGCTGGTGAGGAGATGCAACAGGTAGGGAGAGCCTCACCACCACTGATCATCAACATAGGGAACATTCAGCTGGTAACATTCTTGTATGGTACTAACCCAACAACCTTTACTGACAGACATAGTGATGTCGCAGTGGAGGCAAGGGGCACTAAAGACAGCATCACTGGCACATCACTGAGCACATGCTGAGTATCAGCAGCCATATGCCTGCAAAGTGCTGACTTGGCAATCTTGCAATGCCCACCATTGAGGGAATGGGTCTCTCCTACCAGCTACTCTAGAAAGGCAGGTGAACCCTGTGATTTTTCTTCCAGCATTCATTTTAAGGGAAAAAGACACAAAAAACGATGCTCTTTTATTTCTAGGAGAATGTTTGCAGCAGCAAAGAGTGAATTGGTGAGTTCTGCTACTCATCTACTTGCCGAAGGTCAGTTAGAAGGCAGACAAATGGAAAATTGGACCTTGAAGCTGAATAATATATAACATTACCTGGTTCTGTACAGCTGCCAATCTATTTTAGCAATAAAATGAATGTATTTTTATGTATTAATTCACCGTCAAAACAAAAGTTAACAAATGTTATCTTTTAATCTGCTATGGTAATAATCCAGTTAAGCATGCTTAAATTACATTGTAATCAAAAGATATGCCCATTTTGATTTATCGTGATTTATTAATAAGTATTAACACATACAACTGTTTTATCTTCCAGCAGTTCTAGTCATTAACATTCAAACAAAATAGCTTATCTTCATAATAAGGTTTAATGCTTTTCCCTCTCAATTTGCAAATCTTTAGCTTTTTTTTTAATTGCAGAGAATTTACTTCAAGTTAAAATCCAGAACAATAAAATTGCTTTAAAAAATAGGCTTACCTTAACCAGATAAACCTTACAATTTCCAACGTAATCAAAAGAAAGGCCATCAAAAGTTCTGTAATGGCGATCTCCGTATGTTGTACACATTGATGGGCAAGGGTGGAAACTGCATTCAAATGACCCATGATGGCAGACGCTGAAAAGAAAGGAAAACAATTATTATAGTTTCAAAGGTAATACATTAACAATTTATCCCCACCTTAGGGGGACAAATAGGAAAATAACACCGAGCAGGTGTATTCTACCTAAATGCTACAAAGGCAGTCAGAAACGATATCATGGCAGCTCACTTTGAGAATAACTATGCATTTGATTAAACTAAACTGACAATAGCGTATATTGAGTTTGCATGTTAAATATGAAAGCCAGCACTACTGTAGAATTTTTATTGTGCACAGGCCTACTTCATTGTATAGCTTACTACTTACCAACCCGGTTAGCATTATCTAGTTCACACACTACAATGATTTGATACATATTACACACTCGGATCAACAATACTTTTTAGCTTGTTCAAATCCTTATTTTAATATACTTCAGCAGACTGGAAACAGGGGCCAAACAACAAATACTTGACCGCTTAATTTATGAAACTGAAGCTGCAAACTATTTTTACTGATCTCTCCCCTGCCCCCCCAGAACATGCATTTTTAATAAGTAATACATACAATTACTTTAATATTGAACAGTTTTAACAATATTGAACAGATTTAACAAGTATTTTATTTCAAGAAAATATAAATTTATAGACAAAAAATGTTGGCAACTCATGCTGACTACTCTTCAAAATCCTGCATGTGTATGGGAATGGCATATGTGCTCCCCACTGTATGTACAGAAATGTGGGTTTCCTCATCTCACATAAAATCACCTCATTTTGTTAACCATGATATAGTGTAACGCTAAACTGAACAAGTATAGAACAAAGGGTAAGGAAAATCTCAAAATATAAAGTAGGAAAGAAATAAGGCCACCTGAAACTGTTAATAAAACACATAAAAATATTAAAATAGATGCTATATTGAAAAATAAACCTTGTTCCTTTACAAGCCTTTTTGTTTTTAAATCCACATGTGTACTTATAGAAATTTAATTAAAACGAGTCCAATTCCTATCACATATAGTCACAGCTTCAAAGGATATTAGTTAATAACAAATTCAGTTCTTGCTGTCAATATGATGCTAGTCTAGTTCTAATTTCAGCATTAGCTTGAATCATGAGTTCCATATAACCACAATCAATAATAATACATATTTACATTTTACCAAACCCACTCTGAGTATACTGTAAAACATATTAAGTTTTATCTACATGACTAAGGACTGATGGAAATTTCTAACATGTTGGTGGCAAAGATTAGAAGTTTATACTGTGACAAAGATTCACTGCTTGTCAAAAACAGCAAAGGAAATACTGATAACCTTGTTATCCTCTTGCACTGTATGATATTGAGAATTCAGCTTAGGCTTCTCAGCTAACACATGTCTCTGTTTGAGAAGGAATAGGGGAAAGTGGTTACCTAATGTCTTCTGAATTATTACAAATATTTAGCAAAGTTCTCCAAAAAGGAATAGGTGTGTGTGTGTGTGTGTGTGAGTGTAACAATCAATGATAGCTACAAATGTACCAGCCTTGGGGTAGAAGGGAGGTAACCCGGGATCGCTTTACCTTCCTGCCAAGTAGAGATGGCTTGTAAGTCGCTTCACCAGTCGGCCAAAAGTTTACAAATGTCTTCTAGAGCAGCTATAGAGAACCTGACAAGAGGCAGAGGCAGTCAGTCAGCACAAGGCTGGAGTGGGCAAAGACGTCCAGACAAGGCATTAACTAGTGCTGACTGGAAACAGCCTGGGTTACTTTAGGCTCTGTAGAGCTCTGTAGGTGCAATGGTAACCAAACGGAATAAATAGGCCAAACCAATTAATAGCAGCTGAATGGAAAAAAAATAAAGAAGCTGATTTACACTACAGTGTCATGTAGTGTAAGGGACTTAATGCATGGACTTTGTTGTGGTTGGAACACTCCTTAATTCCATTGCTATCAGCCTGGATCATGGGAAGAAGAAGCAACCATAAGAGAGGATAATATTTTCTGCATTATAACTGTTACACAATTGTTTGTATGGCTTATGCCAGAAGCTTTATGGAAACTGCAGTTTGTCAGCTGCGGGCTGAGGATAAATTGAGAAGAAAGTGGTTTAGAAAAAAAGGTAGCATATCTAGGACCTTTTGTAAGAAAGGTTTTAAAGGCATAAACCCCTGGTGAAACCAGAAACTAAATTTACCTATTCTTTGTTGCACAATTGGTGCTATAATAGAATTTGCTTATGACTCCAAGAAGCTTCATTACAGTTCCAAATAGAAAAAAGGTAAAGAGACTGTAATACATAGTAGACATATGTGTATATATATTGGCAATGGAAACAAATCTGGGTAAGATAGATATTGTCTTGGGATGATAGGGGTAAACTACACATGGCATACTAATGCATGTAACAGTACCTCGTGTCTTTTCTTTGGCAGGAGGAAATTTAAAGCAGAGAAGCAGTGAGGAGAGTTGTGGTATTTGACCCTTTTCTCATGTCAAATCATTCCAGTGGCTTTTCTCCTGTAGAGTTTAAAATGTGTGTTTGCATGGAAGGGGAGGACGTTTGCTCCTAAATCATTGAATATCACTGAAGAATATTTTAATTTTTGCCCATTGCTATCCCATCATTTTCCCAATTCATTACTTTGGGTGCAATCCCATAAGGTGTAGGATTTATTTCTGTCTAAATATGCAGAGTATTACACTCGTAGCCATTTAAGAACTATTTTGAAACATTTATTTCAATAACTATGAAACCCAGTTAAATACCAGATTATACATTTTAATATTAAAAAAGAAAAACTGTAATTCAGAATCATTGTAGTATTATTACATGTGTAACATGACATTAAAAACAACAATACATTTCCACTCACCAGGTATGGCAAGAAGAAATTACTTTGTCTCCAGGAAAATACTCTTTGCCTTTCCACGTACATGGGCATTCATCTGGCTTGAAGCATGCATCACCATGTTTAACAAGGCTATAATAATATAAAATATCGATTAATTGTTAATCATATTTTCTAATTATTTATATATGCTCAAAAACAAAGCTTGCATAGAGACGTTCGTGACTTCCACTGAACAGCCTTGTCATCCCACAGTATGGAAGAGGATGAGCCCAGCTTTACTATCAGAGAATATCTAGCCATGGTGTTTGGAAGGGAGTTGTAAAGAAAGGTGTATGTTCAAGAACTCAGATAAGTGACTGTGATGCAAACATTTCCCCCAAACATTTGCTCTGGCAAAATCTTTGTACTGCAGACAGATTTTCCTACAGATGTCTGGATAGCATAATCCCAAAATCGAATGTAACTGTTGTGATCAGGGCATATATTTTGTCTTAGCAATCATAGTGTCACAATTAAAATCTGAGAAGGCACAAATCATAACAAAAATGGAATCAATTATTGTTAACACCAAGTAATATAAATGGAAAACAAAAATAATTATCATAACTCCAACCAAATGATGATGATGAAAGAATGGGCTGGTTAGCATGCCACGAGGGTGGTAATAAGCCATGGCAGCTTGTTAATCACCCTGCATGTGCACATTGCATGCTGGCCAGATTTACATGATTGCCCTCACAAGACACAGCTTCTTATGTCATCTGAACCTAGTGAGGATGGCTTGTTGAGGTGGTTAACAAACCACCCAGAACTCATGACCTGTTATAGAGTTGTAGGGTGGTTTGTTAACCACCCTCACCAGGTTTAGACAACACAAGAACATATGGTGGTGGGTTGAATTGGAACCTGGCACTCATGGGTGCCGCAGCTCACCATTGCTTAAATAAACAGTGGGGTCCGGTGCTTGAGCAAACCAGGTCAATTACATCACAATTAAAAGATGCAATATTTTGAAATACACCACAAATGAAGAAAGAATAATTATTAATGTAAATTGTAGTAGGTGCTATGAATGCTATAATGCTATATAGCATATTCAGCATGACCTCATTTCACTATGGGAATCTTTTCTATCTCATGAGTGCTTCCTTCTGCCACCTGCACCCACTCCATCCTCCCGATAGCTTGCTGCTTAGTGATTATCAAAGTAGATACAGTCATGGAAAGGTGGGTATGTATGTGGTTCCAGCTACAGGACTGTACAGGGCCAGGTTTGGAGGGGCCTCAGTGCCGGTGCCCCCTGGTATGGTGGGGAGCCCTGGTTTGATGAGGGGGCTCCCTCTCTTTACCTTGACAACAGCAGGCACAGCAGGAGCAAACAAGCCAGCCTAGCTAACAAGCACTGCTGCTTGTGCCCACCATTTTAATTCTCCCACACCGTCTCTGTCATATCATCAGTTGGTGGTCCCTGAAACACTGTGGTGAAAGTAAAATGGTGAACACTAGCTACAGCTACCTGGGCTCCAGCACTGGGCAGGGTTGGCAGTGGGGCCTCCTGAGGGCTTAAGCCATTGGCAACTGTACTAGTCACTGATACCAGGATTGTGTCCATTGTGCTTAATCCAAGAGTTCTATTGCATGCAGGAGAGAAATTATAAGAGATAGAAAATTTTACATTGAATGCAAAGGGGAGATTCACCTAAGATTTTCAGTGCTAAAAATAATTTGCATTTGCCAGAGTAAGACTCCCCACCCCACCGTACCATCTCCTACAGAAGAATGGCTCTGAAAAAAGCACTCTAGATTAAATAAACAATATCAGCAATCAGCCAGTCAGCATTCAAGTATTAGTACTAGTTAGTCAGTGACAGGATAACTAATACATCATTTTACAAAGTTGCTGTTTTGATCTTGATATAATCGCAAACAAAGATTTCATAGGAGAATTTTATAAGAAGATGAATTAAGTATTTTGCAAACTGACTAAAGCAGTATAATAAGAATAAGAATAAGAATAAATTTATTTATTCTTACCCGCCTCTCCCGCTGTTGTCAAAGGCATTTAGAAATATATTTCGGTGTGATCAGTGTACTGGTAGCACCCCACCCCATGCCTCCAGATTATCTCTCCCAGCAGTTTCGTGTAGATGTTAAACAGCATTGGGGATAGGATGATGCCTCGTGGTACGCCATACAACAGCTCCTTCTTTGAGGAGCAACTATCCCCAAGCATCTCCATCTGGAACCTGCCTGAGAGGGAGGACCGGAACCACCGAAGCACAGTGCCCCTGATTCCCAATCCCCCCAGGTGTTCCAGAAGGATACCATGGTCGATGGTATCAAAAGCCGCTTTCCTTGGTGTCTCTGCTTTTTTTTAAGTAATTTCCCAAATTATCTGGTTATTTCACCAATAAAACAGTAGCCACTTCAGAAAACATTGTGTATCTTAAATTTTACAACAACAATTTTCTTTAAAGCATATGGTGTGTTTTTGTAAGGTTGTAAGGTCATAGAATCACAGAATAGCAAATTTGGAAGAGCCTATAAGGCCATAGAGTCCAACCCCCTGCTCAGTGCAGGAATCCACCTTAAAACATCCCTGACAGATGGCTGTCCAGCTGCCTCTTGAATGCCTCTAGTGTGGGAAAGCCCATCACCTCCCTAGGTAATTGGTTCAATTGTCGTATTGGTCTAACAGCCAGGAAGTTTTTCCTGATGTCCAGCCGGAATCTGGCTTCCTGTAACTTGAGCCCATTATTCCATGTCCTGCACTCTGGGTTGATCGAGAAGAGATCCTGGCCCTCCTCCATGTGACAATCTTTCAAGTATTTGAAAAGTGTTATCATATCTTCCCTCAGTCTTCTCTTCTCCAGGCTAAACATGCCCAGTTCTTTCTGTCTCTCCTCACAGGGCTTTGTTTCCAGACCCCTGATCATCCTTGTTGCCCTCCTCTGAACACGCTCCAGCTTGTCTGCATCCTTCTTGAAGTGTGGTGCCCAGAACTGCACACAATACTCAAGATGGGGCCTAACCAGTGCCGAATAGAGGGAACCAGTATCTTGCACAATCTGGAAGCTATACTTCTATTAATGCAGCCCAAAATAGCATTTGCTTTTTTTGCAGCCACATCACACTGTTGGCTTATATTCAGCTTGTGATCTACAACAATTCCAAGATCCTTCTCACAAGGTATATTGTTCCAAATGTTTTGTCACTTTCTTGGATGGATTATGAACTACAAGGCAGAAAATTCCCACTGGTTTAAACTACCAGATAAATAGGCCACATTCAGAAACAAAGAACATCATTTTGACAAGGCAAGACCAAAGTGCAAGTTTCATCTCTGTAATATTATCCTGCATAAAACAAGTGCTAACAGCTTTCTCTCTTTAAAGGCCAAGCAGCCAGATTGATTGCAATGATCAAAGAATTCATAAAAACAAAATGCCATTTAGATGATAAATAACATTTTTTTACTATGAACTGCCATTATTTCTAAATGTTAGTGTTCTAGTGTCTACAGATAAACTGAAAAGATGCACCTGTTCACAGACCCTATAATTTATCCAGATGTAATTTAATTTAATTTAGTTGGCATCTCAGTCATGTGCTATACTGGCATCTTTAAACAACAGCCACTACTATCAGTGGCTGATACCACAACACACATTAATCCATGCACACTCACACAGTGGTGGAACTGAGCAGAAAATTGAGACATATGGAGTTCCAGATGCACATTTTACCTACATACATCACTAAGGGCCACTTCTGGTATATTGAAGAAGCAATGGCAGAGGAAGAGTGAATGACTCCTGCGCACATTTCCCCTTGGGGTGAAAAACTCCTTTCCAGTCCTTGGCATGGGACTTGGAAGTACCGGCAGTCAGTGGAAAAGCAAGACACTCATATTAGCTCTTTTACAACTTCTTTAGAATATCTAGATTGATCCTGAATAATCCATCACATATTGTTTACTTTTCAATTAATTAAGTACCTTTTAAGAGAAGTTAACAAGATTGCTGTTTCTTTTTATTTCAATTTAATTCCTTTGCAAGTAGCGTAAATGTTGACATAGACGATTCCAACATTAAGGGAAAGGATCAAATATTTTTAGCCTTATTACATCAACTTTTCAGCACTATTTTTCAGCAGACCATCTTATAATACCTTTGTTGTATGTAATCTCACCTAAATTTGCTACTATTTACAATCAATTACTTTTATTATGCAAACTATGAGCAAACAGGCATTGTTTCAGTCCACAGTTAGAATCCTCCTATATCCATTTAAACAGGCTTTTCTGTTAAGGCACCATGAAAGAGAGTTGTTACAAAACTGCCAGCGGTACTAGAGAATTGCTTACTTAGCCCTAGTGGACTACTAGGTCTCACCCTCAAGATAAGTCTTTCATAAAAGTAGGACTCTTTCTTAAAGCTTTTAAGAACATAAGACAACACTGAACCTTAAGTTTATAAGATATACTGCAGCTAATTTTAATGTTTACACTTGATGTGATGCTTGTACTGTGTTTGTATTGTGCACATTTAAAACAAATATTTTTTAAAAATATTTGCATATATATTTAAATATATTTGAAGATATATTTAAAATATATTGCAGATATGCTATTGTCCATTTTACCCAAGACAACAGAAGGGTACTGTTGTCACAAAAGGTGGCTTAAAAATTACATTCCTTCTATGCTATTAATTCACTAATTATCTCTGGCCATTGGTAAGAGACATTCTTGGACTCCCCATTAAAATCATTATTTTCTTTGTGTAAATTAAAAAGTGATGATTTTTCTATTTCTTTTTTAAACAAACCTTTCAGGAATTCATTTAAGCTTCTTATAAGTTATTTGATCTGGAATGCCACCTGTTATTACAATGTGAAGCAATTTTTCTTTGCGGGTGGGGAAAAAGTAAGCAGTGTATTCATTGCAAGCAACAAGCAGAGTATTGAATCAACAGTGTGATGTGACTGCATCAATAGAAGTATAGTTCCAAAATCAAAGGTAGTAATAATTCCATTCTACTCTGCACTGGTCAGACCTCACCTTGAACTTTGTGTCCAGTTCTGAACAGCAGACTTTAAGAAGGTTTCAGTAAAATTAGAACAAGTTCAGAGAATGGGAACTATTAACTAAGTCCTATGAAGAAAGTTTGAAGGAACTGGGTATAGTTAGTCTTGAAAATAGAAGACTGGAGGTGGTAGGGAGGTATATGAAAGCACTTTTCAAGGACATGAAGGGTTCTCACACAGAAGAGGGCCTCAACCTGTTTCCTATCATCCAAGACAGGAGGACATGAAATAATGGGCTTAAGTTACAGGGAGGCAGATTTTAGCTGAACGTCTGGGGGAAAAGTTCCTAATCGTCAGAGCACTCAGACAATGAAACCAACTGCTTAGGGAGGTGGTGAATATTTCCATCACTGGAGTTATTGAAGCAGAGACTGAAAAGCTTTACACTAGCTTCCTACACTGACCAGAGGGTTGGACTTGATGGCATAAATTTCCCTTTCCAACACTATGATTCTATGATTCATAGATGAGTTACATATTTTCATCACTCTTGCAACACTACATTTTCAAATAAAAACTAGTGATTGTGCCAAAGTTCTGCACCCCTCCTTTAAGAGTCTGCAGCAGGGCAAAGGCATCTCCTCTATTTTCCTGTTCTAACTCAGAATCCTCTGTAGCTCAGAATATTCATGAGCCTGGCTACATTACATGGAAGTTAATGATGTGAACAGACCCACTGATGCTACCTTTTCCTCTTTAGGGGACCTCTGGAATGAGACTTTTCTTGTTCTCTTGCCTCGATCATGCAGGCCAGGACAGCATGGTCACATTGTACTTCCTTTTACACCTGAGTCCATGTTGTTCTTCTTAATTACCCTTTTCTTTTGGCATAGCATGTTTCAGTTTGGACTAGTAACTCCCCAAAGCAAAACGGTTAGAGACTGCCTTATACAGAGACAGATCACTGGTCCAACTAGCACAGTATTGCACATGGGGTGTGCCGGGTGTGCCCAGGTACACCCTAATGTTTCAAGTAATAAGCACTAAATTGAGGGGGCCATTGAGTAGGGATTCAGACGCAACGGGATGGGTCCTCCAGGTGCCCTCTGGCTGTTCTGCCACCACACAGAAGAATCGCTGCCTCTGAGAGAGCACTGTTGCTCTCTGCAGCAGAAGCGAAAAGGAATCACTCTGCTGTGGCTTCTCTGCCAGGAGCTGTGCTTCAAACAGACCAGGAGGAGGGCCTCCAAAAGCTAGTATCACCTTGTAAGCCCCTCCTCCAGTCAGTATCACCAGAAAGCCCCACCAGTGCTACGGCTTGAGGAGTCTATCCTCATCCCCCCCACCTGCAATGGCTATCAGGCAAGACAGACATCAGTGTCTACAGTGTTTAATAAATAAATTAATAAAAATGTCCTTTATGACTGAGTATTCAATAAATATTCACCTCTAAAAAAATCCCTGAGTGCACACCCTAATGAAATGTGCAGTGCACACCTATGTTGCCTACAGTGAGTGGTAGAGGCTCCCCGAGGTTTTGGACAGGGGTATTTTGCTGCCCTATCTAGAAATACCAAGAATTGCAAAGTATGGGTGTGCAAAGCATGTGCCCTACCATTGAGCCATGATAAGCACCTCTGGCTTACACCCCACCCTGGACAGTGAAGATGAAAAAAAAATGTACTTTAAAAAAAAAGCCTGCAGAGATTTCATGTCTGTCCCAGATGATGCATTTGGTTGTTGCTTTATCTATTTGTCTAATGCAAATTCAGAGGAGTATTATTTGGGACAGACATGGAAATCTAGGTAGTCTCTTCCTTATTGAAACCCAGAGTTGGAGTTCACTGCTCCTGTCAGATTCTTGCATTACTTCACTACTCATCCTATGTTAGATGATATGCACCATCATAGTATCTCTTTTTTGGGCTGTAGAAATTGTATACATTTCCAAACTGAAATGAATAGGACTTAAATTAGTCATGACTAACTTAAACCCCATCCATTCCAATGGGTCTATTCTAAGTAGGACTTATTTGGATAAAGCATCTGTGAGAGAGCTGCTGAGCCATATCACTCTCACATGGATAACAATATAAGCGCGAGCCATTCCCAAAGGGACTGAAAAGAGAAAACAAAAGATTCAAAGGAACGGATAAAGAACACTGTACAGAAATAAGTATGAGCGGATTGTCATTTGTGCTATGCGGGGGGGGGGGGTTACCTCTGTTTTGCTGCACACTAGTTGCTTTTTGTTGTTCAGCATAGGACAAGATGAGAAACAGGATGGAAAATTGCCTCTTGCCTACACTGACAAGACAACTTGAGCTGGCCCTATTCAACAACTGTCTTCAAATACTTAAAAGGCAATGGATGACGTATTACCATGCTGATCTTCAAATGCGCTATACACTAATTACTGAAGTGAGCATAGGATTTATACTGGTCTATATAATAGAAAAAAAATGTTCTTTGTTGTGTTGTTTTACTTACCCGTGCGGGCACATGCATCCTGAAAAGCAAGGAAGATATGCAGAGGCTGTGAGGTTTAGCAGTTGATTTTCACATGTTCTTTCCTGGCCAAGTTCCATGGTTTGTGGATTACTACAATTTACATAGATTTGGTCATCTGGGCAGTCATGAGCTAGAAAAACAAATCACATATAAAATCCTATTCAGTTTTCTACCTCATATGAAATCATAGATCCCTTTCTTCAATACTATATCTAGCAGCCAGATACCTCCATTGTGTATTTATATATCTGGGCTGAAATCCTATGTATCTAGAGAAGTTTTCTTTTCACATAATACTAGAACTCAGGGTCATTTGATTAAATCAATTAGCAGTAGATACAGGAAAGTCACAGGAACTATTTCTTCATATAACACATAGTTAATTTATGGAAGTTACTTCCTCAACATGCAGTGATGGCCACTAATTTAATTTTTAAAAAGACAAATTCATTGAGAATACCCACTAATTTAATGACCTTTAAAAAGAACAAATTCATGGAGGAAGGCCACTAAGTAAGATGATTTTTTTAAAAGGATAACTTCATGGAGGAGAAGGATATTAATGGTTACTACACAAAAATAACAGAGAAGTGGTATTATTATTATTATTATTATTATTAATTTTATTTCTAACCCGCCTCTCCAACCAGATCGAGGCAGGGCACAACAATAAAGATAAATATAAAAATCATTAAAACAGATAAAAACAAATACATTATTAAAAACATCTTAAAATTCAACTGGGTAGACCTGCTGGAAGAGAGCAGTCTTCACGGCTCTCTTAAATTCCAGAAGATTGCTAATTTGTCGAATCTCCTCTGGCAGCCCATTCCACAGTCTGGGAGTGGCAGAAGAGAAGGTCCTCTGGGTAACACTCATCAGCCTAGTTCTGACTGACTGAAGTAAATTCTTCCCAGAGGACCTGAGTGTGCGGGGCAGATTATACGGGAGAAGGTGATCCCGCAGGTAACCTGGACCCAAACCATGTAGGGCTTTAAAGGTAATAACCAACACTTTATACTTCACCCAGAAACTAATTGGCAGCCAGTGGAGTGATTTTAAGATTGGTGTTATGTGGTCACCCCTAGGTGTACCGGTGACCAACCTGGCTGCCATATTTTGAACTAATTGAAGTTTCCAGACTAGGCGCAAAGGTAGCCCTATGTACAGCGCATTGCAGAAGTCGAGCCTTGAAGTTACTGCCGTCTTTAGGTCTTCCAACTCTAGGAAGGGGCACAGCTGGCATATCAGCCAAAGCTGATAGTAGGCACTCTTGGCCGTCGCATCTATCTGAGCTGTCATTGGAGCGACGGATCCAGGAGTACCCCCAAGCTGCGAACACAGTCTTTCAGGGGGGGTGTAACCCCATCCAGAACTGGTTGACATACCTCCAAACCCAGGTTGGGGCCTTTGACAGCAAGCACCTCCGTCTTGTCTGGACTCAGCTTCAGTTTGTTTTTCCTCATCCAGCCCATTACCACCTCCAAGCATTCATTCAGAGGAGACACACTATCCTTAGCTGACGATGTTGTTGAAGGTATAGAGAAATATATTTTCACTTCTGTAGCCATTTGACAACTATAAGAAAAGTCTAAGCTTCACCTAGTATGAGATCCTGTCTCTCCTAGTGAAAACTGTGAATTAATTACCACTCTAAAGAATGGGAAGTCACCTGGGGAAGATGGTATTATTGGGGAAGTTTACAAAGCAGCCCCTAATTGGTGGACCTCTATCCTTGCAGTTTTATTTACAGAAATCAACAACAGTGGTCACTTCCCCCTGCAATGGAATATTAGTATAGTGGTCCCCATATTTTTAAAAAAGGTGACCCAAGTAATCCAGCCAACTACCATCCTTTTAGTCTGCTGGATATTTAATCTAAAATTTACTTCAGCTATCTATTAAAGAAATTAAACCATTGGCTTGAGTCTAGTGAGCTGATTGCAGATGAACAGGCAGGTTTTCACAGCAACCGCTCAACAATCGATCATTGTTTTGTTCTTTCTCATTTGGTTCATAAATATGTAAAACTGAAGCGCAGATGCTTATATGTGGCATTTATTGATTTCTCAGCAGCATTTGATTCAATTAATTGTGACCGACTCTGGGATAAACTAAACAAATCCTCAATTGACAAAAGATTATTGATGTTGATGAAGAAACATTCTGATACTAAAGCTCAGGTTAGGACAGACCTTTCAGGTTCCCTCTCAGATTTGATCCATGCTACGCTAGGTGTACATCAAGGATGCTTATTGGCACCAACACTGTTTAACATTTATGTTAATTCTTTAATAACTGGCCCAAGTAACAATGATTACTATGCGCCCCCCAAATTGGGATATAGGAAAGTTACAGTTCTTATGTATGCTGATGACACTATTCTACTATCTCAGACCCAACAAGGGCTAAGGAGATTAAAATCTTTCAATCAATTGGCCACAAAAGAAAAACTGAAAATCAACTATACAAAGACAAAAGCGCTGGTTTTCGCCAATAAATTAAAAATATATAAGTGGCAAATTGGCGGATGCCCTATAGAACAGGTGAAATCTTTAAAATATTTAGGCTTATGGTTCTCCTCAACTGGAAACTGGAATATTCATCTAGACAATGCAAATAAATTGGCAACTAACACGGTGAATTCCCTAGTAAGATTTTACTGGGGCAAAGGTGGCAGACAGACTCTTCCAGCTCTCAAAACCTGTGAGTCCAAAGTTATAGCACAGATTTGCTATGGTGCTCAAATTTGGGGGTCTATACAGAATGTGAAACTTGAAACTCCACAAAATAAATATTTATGAGCTATCCTTGAGCTACTCAAGATAACAGAGTCCTCTATTCTCCATCTGGAAGTGGGCCTTTGTTCACTGAAGACCAAGTACATATTCTTGCCCTCAGATATTGGTTAAAACTGAAAAGGGGAATAGGGTCTATATTAGTATTAATTGCTTTTAGGGAGATGCTGAACTTTAATAATAGAGTGTTTCTATCCTGGAACCAGGAAATGCTACAAATTATTTAGATGTATGGACTCTCTCTGGATATTTTGAGTTCTTCAAATTTTGAAATGGCATCTCGATACTTAAAATCTTATATGCTAAAACAGGATTTCCAAGCTGACCGTGTCTCTGCCTGTCTGTCAAAATGTGCCCCCTGGTACACTAAATTACCCATTCAGACCCCCTACCCACAATATATAACAACCATTACAAATTTCAAATGGAGGAAAGATTTTACAGCCTTATGATTTCAGTCCATGAGCTCTGCTATAATCTCTGGATGCTACCGTCAGATTCCCTATGAACAAAGAGTCTGCCCATGTGGGGCCAACCTACCTGAAGACCTCCCTCATTATCTGCTTGTATGCCCAATTTATGAAGATTTAAGGACAGCCTTGTTTAGGCAGATCTGATGGGTATCTGATCAATTTTTTTATTGGGACCTAGATTGCCCCAGGTTTCTGAAAAGGTGGCCCACTTTGCTTTCAGTGCAGCAATTCTAAGGAGGAAATTTTGTGACAAGTTGAACTGTCTTGATGAGTAATCTTTTACTGTTAGGTTTTATTATTGTTTTAAACTGATGTGCATTATGCTCTTGTTTTTTCTGTGTTTTGTTTATTGTAATGGCTTTTGCTACACAAATAAACTATTTACTTACTATCTTTCAATTATGTTCAGAACAAGAAGCTGAGAGACTCATTGTTACATATTTGTGGGAAGACAAGTGAATAAAAAAGACAAGAGTAATTTTTAAAACTGTTGGTTTTTTTCTCTTTGTGGATAATGTGAGATCAAAATTTTAAAGTTCCTATATATGAATTTGGTTAATTAGCCAGCACCTCCAAATTAAAGTAGACGTGCGGGTGAATGCAAGATTAATAATATATAGTTGTGGTGAACAATTTAAAAGGTAAAAAATAGTTGTCAATGATAAGGAGATGTATCTGCAGTTGGTTATGTAATGACGGGCGCAGAACTTCCAGCGTGTATATCAGAGCAGGCCTGTCAGGCACCCCAATCCAGCTGAGGCTCTAGGGATTCCTCCAGGGGCCACTTCAACACCTCCTCCTTTGAGGAACCCTTTCAGAGGGCATCCCGTTTTTATCTCTGATCTCAGATAAGAGAGACAAGTGTTTCCCCTGCTGGTGTGCCTGTGCCAGGAAGAGCAGCCACACTCCTTGGCATTGGCCAAGTCCCACCATCTCATATCCACTCATCCTTGCTGTAATCTTTAACCTGATATCGGAAATGAGAGCAGGGATAAGAGTGTATGGCAGCTTGACCCTGCTTCACTTGCCCTGCCTCTTTCCCCCATTGCAGGGAGGCAGCTGAAGCCATCTGAATCCCATGCGCTCATTCATCAGGGAAGCCAAGGGGACTCAGAAATTTATCTTTTAATTGCCCTGCCTCCTCCCAGCCATGGGAAAGCCCACATGCAGTGAAGCCTGGTCCCTGGCCCAAGCACTGGGTGAAGATCCACCAGGGGCTTGGGACAGAGTGGAAGTGACATCAAGTGGGTGCAGGGTCATCCGTGCACCCCCACCTCCAAATCTGGCTCTGCATACATGTTAAAGAAATTGGTTTGTTGCAATCTTTTATTTATTTATTTTTTTAAAAGTTTAATGTTTTAAATGAGAATGTGGGTAGGGAGACATTTCTCTCCCTCTCCCATAATAGTAGAATCAGGGGTCATCCCATGAAGCTGATTTGTGAGAGATTCAGGACATAGTTAAACTATGGAATTCACTGTTACAAGACATGGTGATGGTCACCAAATTGGATGGCTTTAAAAGTGGGTTAGATTAATTCCTGGAGGAGACATCTGTCAATGGCTACTAGTCCTGATGGCAATGTGTTATATCCAGTATCACTGGCAGTAAGCCTATATGCACCAGTTGCTGGGGAACATGGGTAGGAGGGTGCTGTTGCACCATGTCCTGCTTGTAGGTCCTTGGTCAACAGCTTGTTGGCCACTGTGTGAACAGAGTGCAGGAGCAGATGGACTCTTGGTCTGATTCAGTATGGCTCTTCTTATGTTCTTATGAATAGTGATTTTTATATACATTTTGTTTGTAATTTTAGAAGCTCTTGAAGAAGGAATTTTATTTCTGAAACTTGGACAGAATCAGGCACTTTGAGAATCACTTCTCTCTTATTCTTGTGTGGAATCTGGTGACTTTTCCTTTTGTTGGTTGTGTAGCCGTTATGGCCATATAGAACCGTTTGGGGGCCGGGGCGGAATTCTGGGATAAATATAATCTTTACTTTACATACCAATGTTGTCTTCCTCACAGTTCATCATTCCATCTCTGCAATGGCTGAAAAAAACACAAAAAGTTAAGAGAGTTAGATATTTTTTAAAAAGAGGCTAGGAATCTGGACAAAGAACTTTTCAAAAGAAAAAAACAATGCATACATCGTATTTTCCCTCCGATTTTCCTTTTGAGCAACTCTTGTGCCAGATTCTCTAAGTACTTTTTTTTTTAAAAGAACAACAAATAGGTAAGTTGAACGCACAATGTGGAGATTCTGGACAATATCCAGAACTATCACTCCACTTACACAACTGACCTCTAGTGCTATGTCAATTGTGTAAGCAGAGTGACAGTGTTGGATGCTGCCTTCTGAAGGGGTGGGGCTTCTGAAAAAGATGATCTGGCCAACATGCTAAATTCATCTGCTGCTTCAGTAATGACAATGAAGGCAATATTACAAAAATCTTACACTCAATATTCAATGCAGTAGGTAGCTGGTAAGTAGATACCTTTAGTAGAATTGCTTGTTGGCCCATCTTTAAAAGTTAGGTTTAGAGTGGCCACTTATGCAGTGCCAAAAAAGCAGAAATGCATAATCGTAAAAAACAAATGAGGACACAGATTACATAAAATGTGCATATGCTAACGTATGTTTACATACAAATTATAATTACTATAGTTTAAATGGAAATACAATACTTTGCCAGACAGTGCGCTTAGCAGGATCCACAGTAATATACAACTTTACATTAGGAACGTGGGAATAACTTACCATTTCCCAAAAGATGTGATTATATTTTCTCCAGGTGGGTAGTCAATACCTTGAAAATAGCAGGGACATTCATTTCTAGAAATAGAGGGGAAATATAATTTGTTTCCATGAAACAGCATAGACTTCAACTGTTTTAAAGAAAGCACCAAGCAGAAGTAGGGTCCTCAAAGTAACTACTAACACAAATACTCAAAAGTATTCTTGTTCAACTTTGTATATCAGAATGCATTCCTATGAAGAACCTAGTCACAGCCAAGCAAGGTGATTTAAATGATAGCACATACAGAGAAGGGTTATTTTCTCTCAGAAGTAGCTCATGCTGGTCACAAAACCTTTTAAAATCTAGGGAGCTATAACAGAGAATGAATGCTACTATGACAATCAAATAGATGTAATGAACTATGTAATGAACTATGCTTTCAGTCTCACATATTTTCAAGATGAGTGCAAATTTCATCATATCAAGTCAACCCTGATGTACACTTGGAAAAAGAACATTTTTCCACCCTATGCAATGGTTTTTAGGGCATTTAGAAAATGCTTTTGATCATTAGAGTTATTGACTAAAGAACTCAGCCTTATAATATCACAAGACCAATTACATTTAGAGAATATTTAATTAGAATGTATTCTTTGGAAAACTATCTTAAAGTTTGACTCCTGAGATGTGTAATTGTTTACAATGTCAATAGCCAACCTGTACTACAACAGCCACAAGTGGAACAGGGTAGCAGGAGTGAGGGTCCAAGCACCTAGCTCTGGCACAGAATTGTATGTGTGGATTCCTGGTTTGCCTCTCTTGACCAGAACTGCTACCGTCGCTCAGTAAACCAGAAGAAAAACCAAGGGAAGCCTTGGGAAAGCCATGATAGTGGCATTCTCTTACTTTGGACTGGACTTGTAACAAAACGAACAAAAAAGACTGGCGACTCCACAAGTATCAACAAGCTTTATATTTCCACTCCTGACCCAGATGCTGATATTTTCAGGCTAGTTGGTTAATACTTTGGGAGATATAGATTGTTGCAGATTATGCCAATATGCCCCATGGTTTTTTCTTGTCCCTACACTGTTCATTTTATGTGCAAAGGTTTAACCAATTTAAGTGCTATTCACCTACATCTGAAAATATACATTTCCTAAATGATAATGCCAGCACCATAAGTTATACCTACTGTTGCACGCATCTGTCAGTTTTGATGTTCAGATGCATTCCAGGGGGACAGGTGCAGCCTTCAATACAATCATCGCTGCACGTCTCTGGCATGGAGAATGCTTGGCAGGTTCTGCCACAGGTAGATACACAGGTACTGTACTCCTTTGTATCTTCACATGAAAGCGCTACCCAAATGAAACAGACCTCTCATATTACAAGCCAATTGCATTTAAAAAATCCACTCTCAAAAGTCTGTAACACATTTCATGCCACACACTGTGGTAAGATTCACTGGACAAGAACAACTAATACCAAATCCTATGCATATTTACTCAAAAGCCAGTATCACTGTATTCAGGGGACTCACTTAATGATTGCACCTTAAGACACAGTTTAGTTATCACTAAATCACACACTTTATAGCCAGCAAAATAGAAATATTTATGCTTGCTGCTTCACAAAGGCTAAATTATTTATTACATTCAACAATCTATATAGACCTGAATCCGTTCTCTACCCACACCCTTTTCAAGCTCATTTTCATAATGGCAAAGTTTTGTAAGTTATATGTTCAAATCAGTTTCCCTGTTAATTATTAATTATAAATTTGTCAGCAAGACATGAAAAGGGAAAAAGACACTGGACTAAGTAATTTCAGATGTGGGGAAATCATTTAAGAATGTTCCAAGATGCCCTTCCAATAGCAGAACACTTCTTACACTAATGGAAAGGCCTTTTTTTCCAAACTAACAGAAGAGCACTGATTAGGAAAAAAATGACCTGAAATCAAGAGTTATTCCATTTGTGCAAACTCCTGTACAAGACTTTCAAAAAGCTCTTTCTCAAGAACATTTTATAGCCCACTAGAGTTTTTATGCTACAACAGCCTATACCTTCCTACTCACCATATTTCTCATACTTTAATGCAGACTTATTATAGCACTGTGAGAAGTCTTCAGTTAGTTTGTGTGAGAGTACATGAAGCAACGCTAATGCATTGGGTTGGATTCAATGCTGAATATAACGGAACAGAAACCACTAATGGAGTTCCTTTCCCTCCCTGCAGCTCCCACACATCCCCAAATCTGCTCCAAAATCTTTGGGGGAACCCTCCAGCACAAATTTGGAGGCATGCAGGGCAGGAGAGTAAGGAGACACGAGCAGAAGATTGTTCGCACAACACTGGATTTAACCCACTTTCTCCCTCTGCTCATGGTTATTTGAATCCAAGCAAATGAATTCAATTCAGATAGTCAACAGGCTCTACTGGATTTAGATTTGACTTGAAAGTTACACAAGATACCAAAGACAACTGTTTAATTAACATCTTACTGAAAAATAACTTACCACATTCTGAGACATTACTTCGAAAGTCTATCACCACTCCAAATCTGTGGCACAGGTGGGCATAATGGGACAGAGCGGAGCACATACAGATCTGCCCGCATTTACAGGTATCTCTTCTACACTGTTCAAAATACGGAAGAGGACTCAGATAGGAATAGCATGGGGCAAAGAGTTCTTTCGTAATGATGCTGCAGGCTTCTGTTGCATAAGCAGCTGTCAAAGCAATAGGTAGAAATAACCATATTTTAGTTAAAGCGTCTCTAGATTTGGTAGCATTGTGAAGTCTTTCTTCTGAGGAACAAACATTTATCAGCTTCTCTGATCTTACCATGGACAAGCCACATCCAAAAGCAGAAATATTTGTCAAACTAACAATAGTAAGTTTGATGAAAATATTTTTTTCCTAAAGAAGTCTTAATTAACTATCAACATGAATATTTATCTTCCCTTCTTCCAATATGTAATTCTGATTGTCATATTTAATGTACAGTTGGATTGATCAGTGCTATGATCATGATTACTTCGCTTGCCATAATCTCTCTCTCTCTCTCTCTCTCTCTCCCCCCATGGGGACTGTACAGGTGGGCAACAGCAACCCCCATTCACAGTTGTTGTTGTTGTTGTTGTTGTTGTTTGAAGTGTTGAAGTGGTTTTTAAATGTACAGATTGTGTGTATGTTGTATGTTTTTGCTGTTTTAATTTTTGTATATTGTTTTTAATTGTTTTTAATCCTATGTAAACCGCCCAGAGAGCTTCGGCTATGGGGCGGTATACAAATGTAATAAATAAATAAAAATAAATAAATAAATAAAATGACTGCAAACTGATTTTTGTCAGTTTAGCACTCTGTAGCTGTTATGGAGCACTCAGAGGGTCACATTTAGCTTGCAAACAAGCTAAATTTAATCCTTTTAGGGCTTACTCAGGGATTTGCCACTGAGTAAGCCACTCTGACAAGATATACTATCCTGTAGTAGCACTAATAAAAAACCAAACAGAGTTTCCAGATAGAGAAGGAACAAGCAAAAACAGTGGATGAAGGAAGGGCTGCAATTATCAGGCACAGCAATGATGTGAATATCATTAGGATGAAGATTGGGAAATAGCAAAGTGAACATATAGCAGCAGAAGTTCATTTGGTGTGGATGCTTGTTATCATTTTGGCATTAGGTTTAAACTTATTTGCCAAGGCATTTTAAAGTGTTTATGTTTAGCTTGCTCTGCTGTGTTTATGGCTCGGATTTGTTTTTATTGTCATGTTGTTTTATGGTTGCATTGTGTTATATTCTGGCATATTTTGGTTTTTACGTTTCTTGAAAGCCACCATGACATCCTACGATGAAGGACAGATTAAAACTATGTTAAATAAATAAGTAAAATAATAGTATGGCAAATTCATGTGAAAAGCTGTGGGGCTCCCATCAGTAGAACATGGCATTTTAACAGCTGTAAGGATTGTGTCATCTTGGTATTGCAAAGATACTGTGACAACACATGTATCTGGGATAAGGATGCCAGTTAACTTAGTTGTCTGTTTAGTTCTATACTTGCTTTCTCAGAGCATATTTCATTTGACAGTATACAATGCTGTTGCTGCACCTCCAATGTTTATATTGCACCAGTGAGACCCACTACTCACTTCCAGAATGGACAAGTCAGCAGAGCTCCCTTCTGTTAGTTCTAATGACTTGTTCTGTACTGGAAATGAACATTTCAGCTTGTTTCAAGGAAGTGCTAGGTTCCTATGGCAGTAGCACTGAATCCCGCTGGTGCATGAGCAGCATTGGATATTGCCCACTGAGTTTCAGGTCTGAATTCCCAGTAAGTGTGTTTAGGATTCACAGTCACAGGAGCCAAAAAAAGAAAATTGTTTGATGCAAGGTTAAGTATTATGTCATCATCAATCCCATCATGCCATCATCAATCCCATCAACAATCTATCTGTAATATATTTTACACTCACCTGTTTGAAGGTGAACATCACATGGATCCATTGGTGAATTATCATGGACAGAACCACAGGCTGATGATGTTTTCCAGGAATTTCCAAAAAGCTGAGGTGTACTTTCTGGGACTCCTACTGGAGATCTTCCCCCACCCCCCAAAAACATATATATATATTTTAAAAAATGATAGGTCACAAAAGACATACTTAGGAACATAAGAAGAGTCATGCTGGATCAGAAGGACAGTCCATCTAGCCCACATTTTGTTCACACAGGGCCAACCAACTGTCGATGGGAAACAGCACCATCCCACCCATGTTCCCCAGCAACTGGTGCACATAGGCATTCTGCTTCTGAAACTGAAGTAGCCATTGATAGCCTACTCCTCCAGAAATTTGTCTAATCCCTTTTGAAAGCCATCCAAACTGGTGGCCATCATTACGTCTTGACATAGCAAATTCCATAGTGACTCCTTTCTCACTGGGCCTAACTGAGTACAATGGTAGAAATGGAATGCAATACTTGAGCTGGCTATTTGTGCCTAAATATAGGAGAGCTTTTACACTAGCCAGACTCAACGTTCTCCCCTATAAACTGACGGAAGGGAGATACAAGAAAATTCCATTAGAAGCCAGACGATGCCCCTGTAACGATCTGGATGTGAAAACAGTTGAACATATGCTATTAGATTGCAGTTTTTACAAAGAAATAAGCAATTCCATGATAGGCCCAATAATACAAGAACTAGGTATGAATGGGCAGCAAACTCTGATAAGCACTTTATTACAGGGTAAGGACAAGAAGCTCACTCTGCAAGTGGCAAAATGTGTACACTGTATAATAGTCTGCAGAACTCAAATATTTAATAGCCAGCCTTTATAGATTTTAGGTACCTCTTCCCCTCTTATGATAGTTATATATTTTACTCTTTTATAAATTTTAATGAGTGTAAATGAACATTGTATCAATATCTAAATGCTATTTGCTGATGTTTGGCCTATTGGCTGTGAATAAAGTTGTCGTTGTTGTTGTTGACAATGCACCGTGTGAAGAAGTACTTCCTTTTATCTGTTCTGAATCTCCCACCAATCAGCTTCTTTGGATGATCCTGAGCTCTAATATTATGAGAGACAGAGAACAATGTCTTCCTATCCATATTCTCCACACCATACTTAATTTTGTACACCTCTATCGTGTTTCTCCTTACTTGTCTTTTGCAATCCATAGTGGTTTATCCCATACCGAATAAAGCCTATAATCTATGTTTTATGAGTACTCCCCTCCAAGAAAGTACTTGTTAAATTAAATTTTTGTGGAGAAAAGTGTAGGCAATTTAGATTCGAAAAATTGTGGGAGAGGGGCAAAGAATGAAAGACACCTTCCTCCACTGCTTCTGCAAGCAAATTTGAATACATACACACAAACAGTGGCACTTCAGTTTTAAAAGTCAGGAGACCCAGTTATAGTTCCCCTCATGTGTCATTTGGCCATTAATTAAACATTAATTTGTAAACTGCCCAGAGAGCTTCGGCTATGGAGAAGTATATAAATGCAATAATAATAATAATAATAATAATAATAATAATATATAATAATAATAATAATAATAATAATAATAATAATAAATAACCTGCTTCTAGACTTAAATAGGTAGGGTTAGGAAAATCCTAAAGCAGATAGTTGCCTAGCATCTAGGAATCTGAAAAGTTTGTTCAACTATGTATAGAGCTGACAGCTAAAATATTCACAGCAATGCCTAAAAGGCTCTCTGAGCAGTTTACAATAACATACAATAACATGCGAAAGTGAACCAAATCAAGCAAATAAAATTTATAAAACACTATTTACAGCATAAACAACAAGGAATAAAGGACAAAAACACAAATTCTGAATACAAATTGAAATTATATTGAATATATTGAAATTATATTCTGCTCATAATAGACATTCTCTGGGAGGATATCACCTGCTACCCAAAACACAACAGAGAAGGTACCAAGTAAGGTACCAAGGGCAGAGATTTCCCTAACTGGGGGACTTCACCAAGAAGGTTCTAAATCTTATGGCCACCCATCATACCTCAAATAATATTGAAGCATTCACAAAAGACCCCCCTCATGTTTTGTCAAGGTAGTGAGGAGACCACAATGAGAGGAAAATACGGAAGAAGGAATTCTTTCAGATAGGCAGGCCTTACACTCTGCAGAGCCTTAAAAGCCAAAAACAAAATTCTAAATTCAACCCTGGAAACAAATAGTTAAACTAATATAAATATTTTGGGGCTGGTGTTATATAGTTCCAGTGGTCTACAAAAGTTAAAATTTTCACTGCTGTATTTTGTACCAGTTGACATTTTCATTTCAGTTGATTTTCGAAACAACACTGAATTGATGCCTTCAGTAAAGGTCACACACCAGTGCAACTAAAGCAGCTGCTGTTCCAAAGTCAATCCTGAAACCTGACTGAAATGGGACCAGAAAATCAGTTTCACTGAAGACAACCTGAAGCTGCCCTCCATGAACTGCTCTACCACGCTTGCCCAAGAAAGATATATTTGAGATTCTCCATGAATTTTCTAGATCTAACAAATCTCAAAAAGGCATCTTTAGGAGTGGCCATACTGTGGCCTCCTTAAGAGGTCCTAGTACTACTCTCTCCCTCAGGGACTTAACAACCAGCCTAATAGGTTCCACCAGTCTCTTCTGGCTAGCTAGAATCAGCCAGGAAGGGCAAGAAACCCAAGCATAGGAGGTTGGTTGGACTACTCGAAGGACTTTGTCTACATCCTCAGGCTGCAACAACTGAAAATAAACCAAGCAATAGCAATAAAACAGGGCCCGAGGTCACTTAAATTAGGGAGTCTTTTTTCAAAGGGCAGTTTAGCTTGGTTCAGATACCAGAGATAATAGCAGCATTCAGACATCACATTCTCTGACCCTTCAAATCATGGTTCAGTTAATCAGGAACAAGAAATGTACATGAACAATTCATCCTCCTTCCCCTCATGCATCCAGCAAATAAATCACTTACTAGATTGTCAAACCACATATTGCTATGATGAGCGAGCTGGCAAATTATGATTTCAGCAAACCATGCAAACCAGGATTAAAAACCACAATTTTACGGGAGCTGTAAAATTCCCAAGGAGCAGGAACTCTGGATATGCCAATCACCAAAAGGTGCCAGAGTACTCACCATCCCTATTCTGCTATAGCAAATTCCCGCAGGTCCCTATAACAAATCAACCTATTTATCCACCCTCCTAATAAAGCCTCCAGTATAGAGAAGGCAAAAACCTCCCCATCACTTATGGGGAGGAAAAATCCTACTCAGCCCTCCCTCCAAAGGGAGCAACTGGCTAAGTCCCATACTAGAAAAAGGGAGGTAGGGTGGGAGCCAACAGAACCAGAGAGGCCAATGCAAGGCGGGGCTGGCCTTTATAGGCTTGGCACCACCCTAGCCACACATGGCCCTTGTGTGTGTACACATGAGGCCTTTATTCCCCTCCTCCCCACCAGCAACAACCATTTTTCCCACTCAAGCCATACCGGATGAGGGCCCAGAAGTAATTTAGAACTACTACTGAATGTACTATTAAAAGAGACAACACTGGCGACTAAGAATCCATAACATTTTTACAGGCTTCTAACTAAATCTAGTTAAATATTATTCAAAGGCATGTCCTTTATAGTTATATGCCCTTGTTTAACATAATAACTATACTATGGTCTCCTTTGACAGTCTTCCTCCTATTCAGTGCCCTTTTCATTAAGACAATGAAATTAGAACAAATTAAGATTTGAAGGTGGGGATTTTTGCTGAATAGTTGAAAAGACATTTAACTAGAAAGGTCGTGTTCCCAAGATTTTGAGCTTTGCAATATACAGAGAATCTTACACAAGTTATTTATTCTGATTTGAGGTTCTCCAATGTGATTATTTTTATTGACATTAGGTCTTCAGATCTGTATGTCAAGCACACTTAAATGTTATTCGTCTAATAAGGAGCTACTCTATTTTTCTATCCTGTTTGTAGGGGAAACCTACCATAGATAGAAACTAATTATCAGTACAGGTAAATATGTTTGTTTTATTTTAAAAAATGATACATACAAAAAGTCATCTTGAGTGTTTCCATTAAAGGTTCCGCAGAGGCCTATAGTATCATCTTTCCATCTAGCATCAGCTTTGAGATAGAGTCTCAAACCCTCCTGGTCATAAAGTATTTGTAATCCAATATATGATGTTATTTGCAAAAATACAGAGGAAAGCTTCCTTATTTCAAAAGAATCTAGAACAGAAATGTTGGAGAAAAATGTGTTATTAGTAAGCTAAAATATTATTAAGAGATCAGGAGTTGATTTTATTCTTTATGTAATGTTTTTATTGTTTGCTGCATATTGACTTTGAATTGCAGTCCTCTTTGAATTGGGACAAAACACTTCCAAAAATTTGGCCCAATTCAAAATGTGCTCGACTTTACTCAAACCAGGAGCCCACCACACCACCACCACCACCTTTCCCAAGTTTTTTTTTAAGTGGATCTCAGGCTTAAAGGCCTGAATGCAGTCAAGATCACTTCCCACACCCATGAGTCCTAAACTGGGTAAGTTTGTGAAAAGGGGGTCACACCACTGAAGGGTAGTGGAGGGTTGTCAGCCAATAGGCTTTGTCAGATTCCCAATGATGGAAATAGGATTTCGAATAGGATCAAGCTAAAATCATTTTATGGGGTTCTCCACGAACTTTTGTGAACATAATTTAACTTTTGTGAACATAATTCAAGCTCATTCTGATTCAAGCTGAGGGGTGTTTGTCCAACACTAAAAGAATCCCTCCATGTATGGTTCTTAACTCATCAATAATAATAATAATAATAATAATAATAATAATAATAATAATAATAAATTTATTTACAACCTGCCTCTCCCTCCGGTTCGAGGCAGGGAATATAGATATATTGTGAGATATATTGTGAGATGAAAGGAACTGAATATACACTGCACAGTTGACTTCTGGGATATGATGAAGTGATATAGAGATTGGAAGAAGACAACAGAGTTATGTGGGGCAATAAAAAGGAGCAATAAAAGCAGAGTGATTGAAATGACAATAGGGATATGTTATACACACATCATTTAAAACATAGGGCAGGATCCAACATCATGCAAACAGATTTCCACTCACATGGGCTTTCTCCTCCCCTCTGCAGCCTCCTGCACCCCACAAAAATCTGTTCAAGGGGGTCTTCCAGCCTTCCAGAGTTGGAGGCTGCAGGGGTAAGGGTAAGTCACCAGAACTACATAATTGGATTTCATCCATAGCATTTTCACACTTAGAATTGTTATTTTAGTTGAATGTTTATTATTCCTTACCATCAATGTAAGGCAGATTAACTTTGTACTGATCATATACCAAAACATCTCCTGAATGGGTCAGAGTCACTTGCCTCTTGGAATCTTGATTAAGAATAAGACTGACTGACTGGATACATGCTCCATCTTGATTCTAGAAAAAAGATGAAGAGTAGTGTCTTAAAATAATTTGATGGATCTGATAATGAATCAAGGTATAGAGTAATATTTACAGTTGCACATTTAAAAACAGAAAAGGAGGCATACATGAATAAACTGTTACATTAAGAACTAAAGATGTTAGTTTAGTCTATTCGTTCAGCTCCAAAGAACAATGAGCACATAAGGAGGACACATGAAAGCCAGTGGAAAAGCAGCAGTGGGAAACCTTTTTCTTACCAAAGGCTGCTTTTCCCCAGAGGTAATCTATTGGGTAATCTATCAGGGACTACATGTCACCAGCAGGCAGAGTAAGAGGTAGTGGTGGATGGGACCACATGTTTTATTCTATACTTAGCCATGAACGTTGGCCTTAGGAAAGTCACAATTATTTCAAGCATTGTTGTGATGCTAGAATGCTGCTCTGAGATCCTCAGAACAAATTTTGGATGCAATAAGGTGGTCAAGATGAAGCAGTGTTGATGAGAAGGTAGTAGGGTTGGAGCACTTTACAGCTATAAAGGTCTTAAATGTACTAGAGCTCTATCCTAAGTATGATCAGGAATCCTACAGAACAAAAGTAAAATTTCTTTCTCTATTTCCTCCTGTTTGAAAGGCTCATGCTAATTGCACATACAGATCAGACTTTCTGAATAGCTATACCATGCCCAATATCCTGCTCATATACCCTTAAACTAGCTGTCAGTTCAAGTAGCATTTCACCTCCCGGATTCTATCCAGGTGTAGGGTAGCTATATGTCCTATTTTACAGACCTCTATTTGAAGGGCTGTCCAGGCCAAACATGGCTTAAAGATGAAGAACCATCAGAACGGAGAGCAAAAATAAGTTGCCCATCAAAGGTTAGCACATAGTACACAGACAGCCAACTGAAGAGGCACCCCAGTCTTCACCATTGGTGAGATATATTGTATTTCTATTTAAATTGCAGCAGCATTATTTCTAAATTTGCATCTATGCACATAAATCAGCATATGTAAATTTTATGCAAATACATGTTTTTTTTCCTCTTTTTTGGCAATCTATAAGTGGCCTCCCTACCATGGGGACATCAGGAGGGCACTTCAGTCTCTCACTCTCCACTCTCACACAACTCTTCTGTGAGAAATTCACAAATGGAATAAGAAAACTCTGCACTTAACCTTGCAGGATAACTCACTCTTAGAAATTGAGTTATCCTGCAAGATCAGGGTGTGTGAATGAGCTCTGCTCATATTTCCACCTTTGTTGAATCTGGGAGGTAGAGGGAAAATATCTCCTAAACATGTCACTGGGGCACATAGATCAATTCATCTCTGCTTAAATTTCATTCTCACAAAATTTATCAATCAATTGCAAAAAGAACACCTAACTTACAGTGCCATGAGAATGCAAAAACCCAGAAAGCCAGCCATAAAACTTCCAGGTTCGGATAGTGATATATGGTGACTACGCCAGCTTCCAGACTCAAGTAGGCATGGACCAAGATATATGCACAAGGAAATGTGGGAAGACATTATATCTCCATGGTAAAGCACATGCAGAAGATCCCAGGTTCAATCCATGGTATCTACAGTTTTAAAAGGATCAGGTAATAGGTGGTGGGAAATACCTCTCCCTGAGACACCGAAGAGCTAATCACAGTAGACAATTCCTGGCTAGATGAACAAATAATCTGACAGACTATGGTAGGGTGACAATATGGAAAGGAGGGCACGGCTCCTGTATCTTCAACAGTTGTATAGAAAATGAAATTTCAGCTATACTAGAATGACTAGATACGAAATAGGGCAGGGCTCCTGCAGCTTTAACTGTTGTGATGACAAGGGAATTTCACCAGGTGCTGCATGCATACAAATGACACCTGCTGAGATTCCCTTCTTTATTCAACCGTTAAAGATACAGGAGCCCTATCTTCCTTTGCATCCCTAGAGTATAGTGGCTTCCTATCCCATTTTGTTGTCAACATCAGATATGAGGACAAGCCATAAAATCTAGACATGAATGTGAAAATATATGTTGGCTATATAGCTCTGTGTGCGCATATGAATGCTGTTTCATATAGTTTCCCTCCAAAATGCTAACAATAATTCTCTGATCCATTGAATTGTTTCTTTCATAATAATGACTCAGAGAACAATCAGCAGATGCTTTTTCAAGAAATGTGCCTCACTCACTAGACACTTAATATAAATTCCTATATTAAAAATTCTTCTCATCACAACCAACTAGAAAACCTACTGATATTGTCACTTGAAACTCAGATAAGGTTGAACTCTACTAATCAACAACTAAATTTTACACTATTCCAGGCTCACCTGTTGCATGATGACTATTTCTGTCACCGAGCCTAAGGCTCCAGATGACTGTACTCTTTGTGATTCAAGAAGCCAAAAGCTCTTCAGGTATGCTCCCTGCCTGATTCTAATAGAACTGTAACATTTCAACAAGGATTTCCCAAGATCTTTACAGAAATTGAAGGCTCAGAAAAATAAAGATCCTGAATAAAGTAATTTTAATTTAATTTTTAATTAATTTTTTTAGACTCCATTTGGCCAGGTAGTTAAAAAATGCTCCCAAGATGTGATATATGTTTTATGGAGACCAGTCCATTTTATTGTGCGTTCTCAATTTGAAAATATACAATCAGATTCTTAAAGTGGTATGTCTTAATATGAATTGTCGCAAGCCTCTCTGGGAGCTTTTTTCAGCTGAAGTGGGGTAAAAATGCTATAAATAAATAAATAAATGTGAACACATATGGTTTAAATGTATGCACTTCAGAGATTACTTGCCAAACTATACAGGCACTCTGGATCTAGGGGAAAAAAGTGAATCTTGGAATAAACTTGTGACCATCTAGGAGACTAGGAGCGCGATCGAACAAGGGAAAATCGTGTTTGCTTACAGCCATTTCTCCACCAATGCGTTGGTCCCTCATTACTTCCTCTTTTGAAAGAGGAAGTAATCAATGTGCACATGGCCCATTCAGTGGCTGTTTTGATCATGCTGCTTCTCCTGCACACAGCAGGAGATAGCAGCAACTTCCGTTTTTAAAAATAAGGCAGGCTTATTGGGGGGGGGGGGTTGTCACGCGAAGAAGGCTAGAAGAGGTGGGAGGTGTGCAGCAGGCAGACAATGTTGTGAAAGGGACCTGCAAAAATCCATGAGTGCCCAGTAACGAGCGTGCAACAAAATGTTCGTCTGATGGAGCTCTTAATGAACATTACAGCAAAGCATATTGTCATCCCATATTATTAAGACATATTACTTAAGAAGATTATAAGAACTTCAGCTATTGGGTAGTAAAAAATGTAATTTTATTTATTTGTAACATTTATATACCACTGTATATAATAGAAGCTCTCAACAGTTCACAATAAATAAATAACCCTGAGAAAAGCTAGATGAAAAACCAATACTATTCAAATCTGGCAACAAAGATAAGGAGAACATGGGGCTGTTGTTGTTTTTGTTTTGTTTTTAAAAAGTCAGTTGGAATAATTCCATTGTTCTCTTGACAAGAATTTTCATCCTTCTATTGCTGAATATTTACTTATACAATGTCATATTAAAACAACATAGGCAGCATTAGCTAACCAATATGTGACATAATGCCTTTTGAAGAACAAAAAATACCTCAGCTGCTCCAAGTCTGTGGAACTCACTCCCAAAAGAGGTTGGTTTCACTCACTCTCTTGCCAGTGGCAGGCAAAGATTGCTTTATTTGAGAAGGCTTTTGGCTTATAAGTGGGTCTGTGGGTTAGGTGCTGTTTTTATTCTGTAATTGTTATGCTTTTTATTGCATTTTATTGTATTTAAATGTGTTTTCTTGTTGTAATCTATTTCAAATTGTTTTTGTATACCTCTTTTAGTGCCATATTTAGTAGATAGGTGGGGTATAAATCAAATAAATATAGAGATAAAGATTACATTTACCATATGTAACTGGCTGCTTCCACTCATTGAAGACAATCTTTGAATGTGACCCACATGGGCCACAATCTAGAGATCCATTCAGTAATGGGCGTTACACACACTACTGCACACAAGAATCTGTTGGCCTCAAGCAATCAACACATTTATTTTTTATGGTCTTACCTGTCCACAAGGAGCATTTTGCAGAGTCACAGCAAATTTGCCAGAAGTGAGGCTTTTTGCCAGAATATACTGGCAAGTCGCTTGAAAAGTATACTTGCGTCCATCAAACGTCATGAAGTGAATATCTCCCGAGACTGAACATTCAGCTAACAACCAAAAGGGATAAAGTCTTTCAATATGCTACAAAATGTCTGCTGCTATTAATATATGTGAATTATATTAAAGATAGATTATAGCTTTATAATGTAAATTATATTAAAGCAGTACTTAAAAGTTTGAATGAGTGATTGACAGTATCATTTGCATTTTGGGATCAGATAGTATTAATTTTAAGCATTTATATGCTGTTTTTCAGTATACTGTTTTTGTACAACCTTTCAAAATGGTTCACAAAATTTGAAACAATACAATCTCAATAAAGATGTCTACATAGTGCAAAGCACTGTGAAAATATGCTAAAGGCCTATTCATTCAAAATATACAGCTGCAGTCAAGCAGCATGATCTGGGCTGTACTCGGTATATGGCTGTTGGCAGGCACATAACTGGCTCAGCTTGTGTTAAACACAGTTGGAATGAAAACTGTGAAACACTATGTGAACAGGCCCATATTCTTCTACATTTTGCAATTGCATAATGTTTAATTTATACTTAGCAATTGTAAGTTATACTTATATAATTTAAATTATATTTATGGAATTTATAGAACACTGGTAATTTACTTATCTATGAGTGCTTTCACTTTTTCCAATATAAACACTTCGGGGCCATTCCAGATGATACGGCTTTCACAAAAGGAATACACAGAATTTTCTAGCATGCAAAACTCCAAACTGAATTTCTGGGAAATTCCAGTATTCTAGTTTGCAAGTGTATCCACTAAGTTTGTAGATGCTGCGTTGAACTGACTAGCACAGGTGCTGAAATCATAACATAGCAACTAGATGAAAACTGGCTTAACAGACTTAAAAATATCAAATAGTGGCAAGGTTTGGACAACACGATAACCCACAATGGTTTAAATAGTCCATGGTGGGTTATTTAACCCACTGTGGGTTACTGTGTCATGTGGCGGGATTTTTTTAACCCACTGTGGGTTATTTGACTGAAATAACCCACGCAATTAACCAACAATTTGCAGAGTTTGTTATTTAAACTATTGCTGGTTATCATGTTGTGTGGTGGATACTATGGGTTATTCCACATTCCTACAGAGTCGCAAAGCAAAAGCGGCAGAAACCTCTGCCACTCTTTCCCAGGGGGCGCCATTGCCATTTCCCAGTGCACCCAAGCTGCTGCCCTTACCCCCCTCCCCTAACTAGCTGTGATTGCAATTACGATCGGGTCAGGTCCCCTTTTTATATATATAATCCTGGTCATGGTTTTGTGCAAAAACAGGACTGGGGACCTTTCTGGTTCCTCCCTGTAATTTTCCCCATGTGGGGAAATTTGGGCTTCCCATTTGTGCACACAGGGAAAGGGTATTCTTTGATTATCCCAGCTGCCCCCCTTGTGCTTTCAAAAACAATTTAATAAGTTTTTGCTTCCCCCCCCCATTCAAATCACAAGAGAACTCAATGTTAAAAAGTTAGGATGTACAAACAACATAAGAAATGCAGCTAATGCAAATTGATGTGAGGCAGGGAAAGGGAACATAAATGCCAAAGGCCATTGAAACACAATATTTTCATTTTGTGAAAGATCTGCAGAGTTTAATACAAAAGTACATAAATTGCTAAGAAGGCCACCTTACAAATTATTTTTATTCCATTTTCTTATTATTTTCTAACTGATGTTACTGTGTTTTTATAACTAGACCGGTAGACATAAAAAGGCAGGTAGTTGAAAATACAAAAGAGATAAATTTATAATAATACTATGAATGCTAGGAAAGCTTACTAAAATGCAGAGATAAATATTTACACTCATATCACAACTCATGTACAAAGTAAGAAAATGAGACTTTGAATGAAGTATCTGAAAACTGACATACCTGGACAGGTAAGATTTGTGCAAATCCATTTTCCTCCAAAACATGTACTGAAACAGAAAAGGCTGTGAATACAAAGCTCTTACCTGACATTAGAAAGTAACAGTTGCAAAATAGTAAAGAAATCCATGAAGGGAAAGCCTCAATTAAGCCATGAAAAGTCAGGAGCCAGGTTTGAGTTCAGCTTTGTGATAGAAGTTATGCTACTAAACTCAAATTACAAGGTACACCAGTGGAATGCCACTAAACTCAAATTACAAGGTATACCAGTGGAATGCTAAGAGAAATGAATGTATCTTTCCAAGTTTATGAGAATGTAGTACCAGCCCTATAGGTTACATAACTGCAGGCCCATAAAGGAGAAGTCTACATAGGTGAGGGAAGAGAAGGTGGACATTTTGTATAGACTGTGTCACAAAGTGATCAACCACAAATAAGAAAACTAAGATGGAAGTAAACCCCTTCTAAAAGTATGCAAGCAGGTTGCACTGAGACTGTTAATTATTATGAAAACATATCCCCTGCCGCCACTTCTGGAGCCTATCAAGCTTAAATATGTGGTCGATTGATAGCAGATGGAGCATTATTCCTCACAGTTAAGTCAACACATTTTTGAAGAATCAAGCATGGATGCTATGATGGGGAGAAGGGCCTAGAATACATTTCAGGATTGGAGCCCATAACCTATAAACATCAAGGATAACAAAAAAGCACTAGCAACCGTATTTAAACTAATAGACAAAACGATAAAAAATAAAATTGTTAAAATTAATACAACAGCACAAGGTGATGTCCACAATTGTGTAATGAAAGAGGAAACACCTTTCTCTTGGACTAAACAAGAATGTACCCGAAACCTTTGTGCTTCAAGAGAGGACAGGGGCATTATCTAACACAGTTAAGAACATTGGAAACGCATAAGACTAAAGGAAGAACTCCCTATGTCACTGTAGGGTATTGTATGCCACCACTCAGCACTGTTTCGTGGTTTAAGCTTTCCCAGACGCTATGCTGCTGTACATGGAATGAAAATGGATTTAATGATACTTTAAAAGTATGGCAAAACTAAAACTTCCAAGGCCCTGGAATTCTGCCCCTAAGCTTTAGGAAGGCATTCCATAAGTCAGGGCGCACACTTTCCAAGCCCCTTTGATTTTGCTACTTCCAGTATCAGAGGCAGTATGCCTAAGGGAATTATGAATCGGGGGCACTGTGCTTCAGTGGTTCCGGTCCTACCTCTCGGGCAGGTTCCAGATGGTGATGCTTGGGGACAGTTGCTCCTCAAAGAAGGAGCTGTTGTATGGCATATCACAAGGCGCCATCCTATCCCCAATGTTGTTTAACATCTACATGAAACTGCTGGGAGAGATCATTCAGAGGCATGGGGCGGGGTACTATCAGTACGCTGATGACACCCAAATGTATTTCTCTATGCCTTTGACAATAAAATGCTGGACTAGATGGATCCCTGGTCTGATCCAACATGGCTGTACTTATGATTTTAACAACCACTGCTGATTCCAGACAAATATTCACTTTGGAATCACCATGACTACTTCATTCACATTTTACAAGGATCCAGATGACATCTACTTGTAATCTTCCCCTATTTTCCCACTGCTTCTTCTGGAATAGCTACACTATGTATTTTGCTTAATAGCACTAGGAGCTGTCTGTCTGGGAGCATCCCATCTGACTGATGTTTGGATATTTTTAAAAATGTTTTTGGAACAACTACTAACACAAACACATTTCTGCACTCCTACATATTATAATTAATTCTATTATGTAGGCAGGAATAAATGGGACAGGTGCAAACTTGCACCTTTATAGAGCTGGAAGGATGATAAAAGTAAGGGTTATGGCTTACATGTGCATATTATTTTAGAGGATGCATTTGTAATGTATTTGTAATGTTACTAACCAGTTGTTGCATTCTTCATGAATCAAAGCACCAGTTTTGTGGATAGTTCCATGATATTCACAAGGGCATTCAGTAGGCCTTACACATAATCTGTTTTCATAAATAAGCCCTAAAATGGCACATTCAATATTAAGAACAAAATTAAAGTCATGCACTTTGAAAGTGATTGTTTAAAAATATATTGAACTGCCTGGTACATATAAGAAAATTGGGATGTATTATGAAACAATAAAATGTTGCTTTTACTAGAAAAATATATATATAAAGTATTTAAGGATTATAGCCCAATATCAGTCATATATACTCAAAAGTGAATCCTTTTGGTTTCAATAGGACTTATTATCAAATAAGTACACTTAGTACTGTAGCATTGGAGCCTAAACATATTTACTCAGATATGCCACTACGCTCAGTAGGAATTATTCCCAATAGGTGTGCATAGAACTGCAGCATTAATCTTTTAATTGTCTGTGTTTAAATTGATCACATAAATTTAGTTTTCAATTTTTTCTTTACATTTTGAGAAAAACAAACCTTGATTCTTGTTCTACATAACTTGTTTTCCTCACCCAAGAAAGAAAAAGCAGTACAAAACACCTCTGTTATATCATCCAGCTATATTAAATGCATCACAGATGTTAAATCACCTGAGATTATCTGTAAGTGCCTAATTGATCTGAAACTCCAACAAATTTGTTATTTCCAATTTGGGACTGGGGCTTTAACTGCTGAATGGCACATCAATAGTGAAAAGTAATGGAAAGAAGATGAGAGGACAGAATAAGAGTGGGTTATTCCATCTATCTCTCCCCCTACCACAATTTCAATGACTACTATATTTCTCTGAATCTAACTGTCTTCAGACTGAATCTATCTATCACCACATAAGTTACAACTATGTTTTGGTGAAACATTTTGGGAGTGTGGCTTTAATTACTGTCTCCTACAGACTGCAAGAAGACCATCATAACCTTCTGAAAGGCCACAGCCACTAATAAAACTCCACGGCAAAACTTGCATTACCATCTGGACAATAGCATCCATCGACACACGGAAGTTCACTGTCAACACAATGAGTTTTTTGCTGACATGAAACTGGGCAACAGTCAATGCATTCATTGTAGACAAGATGCTCCTCACATTTAACAACTAAAAAGAAGAAGAGATGAGGAAATGTTAAATGATTTAGGCTACTTCAATTTTAATTTAAATATCTGATAAAGTAGGCTCCATGCAAAAGCTTATGCCACAATAAATTAAGTTGTCACAAGACATCTTGGTGTTTAAGCTAATTTAAAGTTGACTTGTTTCTCTTGAAATTCTAAATTTCCTCTGATATTCCAGCAATAATTCATAGAGGTGTAATTAGTTTCCACATTTCTGAAATGCTCTTCAAAACTACCACTTACCAAATGGAGGAGAATTTGGAGAAAACATCCCACAATATTTGTAAGATATTACAGCCACAATTATTCCTATGGTGCCTGTATGGTTCCTATGGGAGGCATATACAGACTTCTGATTTCCCTCAATATTCTGGTGTGCTGCTTCTATGCATGCCGATGTATGTACTTAAAATCATGGGAGGGAAGAAATGGGGCTTTATTGACCCTTATGAGGACCCACATATGAACACTGCAATCTTCCATGGAGAAGGATTATGTCCTACATGTGTAGGAACATAAAGACATTATCACATAAAATTGACTTTCTAGTTCTATAATCTTATGGAAGTCATGGGACTATTACATTCTACACTTTTGTGTGTTCTTCATTTGACATACATATTGATTTTATTTGCTATTAGTAGTAATTGTGGTTCTTACTGCTCTTTTATAATATTGCTTTATTTGATCATTGTTACTCCCAATTTAGTGTTATTAGAAATTATAAACATTTAAAAGTTTGAATTTCCACACAATACAGTCAATGAAGGTACACTGATTAAAAACAAGATGACAAGAACAGCAGATAGTATTCTGAAATTCTTCATTGCATACCACATTGTTCAAATTGTGCCCGCCATTCATGGAGAGGCTTTCCTGCTTGAGCACAGGTCCTTGCATATTCAGTTAATGCACGACACCAGGTTGCATTGTCTGCCTCTGACCTTAAAACATTAAAATTGACATAACCCTATTTTTCCATGTTACCATATAAATGTACAAGCAAAACTCATATACATATTTCATTTTTTAAAATATAATAAAATTACTGCAATCATTATTGACAGAAGGTGGCCTTAGAACCAACAGGTGCAGACATGAGTTTTATTATTTCTGATGCAACTGAATGCTTTAATGAAAATTCCTGCATTGAGCAGGGGCTGGACTCGATGGCCTTATAGGCCCCTTCCAACTCTTCTGTTCTATGATTCTATGAATTGCTTTCTGAAGCTGGCTTGTTTTAAGTAACCACAAATTAACCACAGTTTATGGTTCAGGTGACACATTAAACTGTGCTTAATCTAAAATGAATGCAGAAACTTCAGATGTCTTCCTCATGGCCACACCAGAGGGCAAGCATGGGGAGAATGCAGCAGAAAATACATATCCGAAATGCACAGCGTGTTTAAATATGTATACGTGTGTGTGTGTGTGTGTGTGTGTTTTACTATATTTTCACACATTCTATGAAAACTAGATGCAGCATCACAAAAATCCATCAAGAACAATGAACAGAGAAGCAGGCCAGAAAAAGATTTGTTTCATCTTTACAAAGAACTTATTGGTCAGGATCCAAAGGGTCCCATTCCCCAAACAACACATTCCCTTGTACACACTGAAAAAACTGCTCCTGAAGATCATGAGCCTGACTGGAGTGACATCTAACAATGTGAAGGGCTGCAGTTGGGAGAATAACTGCACAGTCCTATGCATGCACAGAAGTGCTTTAAGTGCACGCATGGGTCAATTTGGACCCCAGTTTTTGTCTGCTAATTCTGGAGTTCTAAAGGGACACTTACATGCATAGGTCATTTGTACAACTTGCCATGAAAGGAAATGGGCTCACAAAGTCATGACATTCTTTGAAGGGGGGCCAGAGTAGCATGCTGCATAATGTGTATGTCCTCTGAAAGTATAGAAAAAGAAAGAATTAAGATAAAGAAACTGCCTTTAAAACAATACCAAAAGTATGAACAAATGTAGTATAGAAACTAGATCATCTGATATGGTTAACTTTGAATCAATAGTCTATCAGCAATGACTTTGGAAACATTGACTTGGAACCAAATGTGTTGTTGAATGAGTGTAAAGTACTTCCACTCAGGCATTTGGAGGTTGGGTTGATTTTTGTAATTCCCACTTCCTCCTGTAGTCCCCTAGGTTATATGCCATTATGTGTCAAATTTGGGGTGGGGGACAGAACAGCCTAGCTTGCATAATCACGAGAAGAAATAAACTATGCTAACTTATTCCCCCCCCCCACAACCCCGTGTGCCAGTTGTGTGCCGGGGAGACTAACCCTAACCCCCAACCCTACAACAGCCCATGGGTTCTGAGTTACTTGTTATCCACAGCAATAAGGCATCCTGGCTGGATTTGCACAACATGGAAAGGTGTACTGCTGACAATAATAGTGTAAATCGCCCCAGCATATGGCATGCATATGGCAGGTGAGAAAATAAGCCACTGTGGCTTATTCCACCCCCACTCCACCCCACCCCCAATACAAAAATGAAATACAGTTGCCAAAATTATAAAGAGATTTTTCTTTGTTTTTGTAGACAGTTGCCAATGGAGACAAAAGCTATTTCACAGATTTTAATACAAGTGAGGAAGAATTATCTGATTATATTCTGGCACTAGACATCACAGCAATCCATTGGCTGCTGGTTTCAATGTTAAAATAGAAAACACTAAAAAAATTTAAAGGCTGAAATAAGAGAAGGTATTACAAATAACTCAAGCAAGATAAGAAATATAGTCCAGGAGCTAACCTTAAGCTCCCTTCTAAAAAAAGAACAGTTCACATATTTTGAGATAAAGGATAACATCAATTATTAACGTGAAATTGGGAGGTAGGACAGAATCTGATACCATTCTTTTACATGTACCACAGCCAGTGTGATTGCTCTTGCGACAACCTCAACACATGTTCCTCAAATATGGTTTCTCAGACACTGGGTTGCATCCAGTGATGGCCATCCGGAGTAGAAACCACAGGTGGAATGGATCTCCCCTCCCCCCGCAATGCCCTCCAGAGTAGATTTGGGGGAGCACAAATGGATGCAGCAGGGACAAAGTCCCGTTGTGCAAGCAAAAGTCCACTCGCACAGCACTGGATTATCCCACTATGTTTACAATGAAAGGAATGCACCACAGTAAATCAGAAGTATATAACAAGTGATCAGTCCCATAAAGGTGGGAGGCTGGTTCTCTAGTAGCTAGGCAAAAGAAAAAGGCAACAGCTGTAAACCAGAAACGAGAACAACAATGCCCTTGAGCACACAGCTGTAGAAATGTCACGCAGCAAATATATGTTAAACAGTAATTATAATATCAAAAAACAAACCCCTCACAGTCAAATTCAGTTTATATAATTCAAGGTATGAGAACATGTGTACAATTTAAACATCATTGTTCATGTAGATGTACCAGTTATACAAATTAATAATGTACTACATGATAGATACACAAAACTTCCCATAGCTTATGGTAGATAAACAAAAATATCCAGAGCTTTAACAGGGTTCTGGATAAAATTCCTGTTTCACGTGAATTTTCTTCAAAAAGCTTGTTGGATACACCAGTCTTTTTCAGGATAATTCTTCCCAAATGTTTACAATATTTGGCTGCTACAATACTGTCATTGAAAATCTTGCCTCAGTACGTAATTCTTGCTGACTTGCAAGAAAAACTTTTTGAAATTACGTACTGAGGCAAGTTTTTCAATGACAGAATTGTAGCAGCCAAATATTGTAAACATTTGGGAAGAATTATCCTGAAAAAGACTGGTGTATCTAACAGGCTTTTTGAAGAAACGTTACCTGAAACAGGAATTTTATCTAAAACCCTGTTAAAGCTCTGGAAATACCCATATTTCCAAGCCAGAATGGTCCAGAATTGTGAGAGTCGTAATCCAAAATATCCGGAGGGCACTACATTGCCTACCTTTGAAATAAGCCTGATGCTGCTCTTTTCTGCTAGTTACCTGAATGTGCAAATGAGCCTTGGCACATGCTGGAGAAAGCAATTTATGTCCATTCTTCATATAGGCTAAGAAATCAGTCTTACATTAATTATTATACCTACCTGTAAAAATCCTTGAGTTTGAGTCAGACAGGGTGGCTTGTAGTTAAATGAGGTATCCCAGGAGACAAGATTCTCTTGGGGTGGATTTTCTCTCCAGCTTTCTACAAACTCTTCAATGTCTTCTGTAAGTTTTCCTATGGAAAGTGTCCAAATACATAAATACAGAAAATTCACTTTTTCTAACCACTGTAAATTTTGGGAGCAGCTCTGTCCAACAACAAGTCAGCCTTTGTTCCGAATTGACTCTTTGTTTCAGTTTGGAACACAGTGGCTCAATTCAGACGACACAATAAACAACTGGTGTGGGGGAAACAATCGTCAGTTGTTTTGACTGTTGTGTCATCCAAATGCTGCCATGGTCAACTCAGCGCTGATCCTAATCCACACCACAGTTGATTATTTATTACCATGTTGTGTGGGGAGTACCCCCTAGTTGAACAACTGTAAAGCTGATTATTACCCCACCATTGACTATCGTGTCGTTCAAATTGAGCCAGTGTGTTTAAGTTTTAAAAAATATTTTTTAATTTTTTTTGCAGAGTATTATTATTATTAATTATTAATTGTAATTATTAATTATTATTCATTAATTACTTGAATAGTTTAAAATTTCTGTTTCTATTTGTGTTTTCTATAATGTTCTGGGTAGTTCATCTCAGCTCTTTCAGTTGGGAGTATATTATGATCACTGGACAGATTTTTAATAAAACTTGATTCTCAACAAGTATCTTTCTGTTCTGCTGTACAGTCCAAGGCCGGTACATGGGTGGTGGTTGGTCATTCCACAGACCAATTTCATAGGAAAAATATTCCAAAGTACCTCAAGAACCTTGGTAGCACACAGCCTGCACATCCACATCTCCCCAGCTATCCAGACTCCAATTTGGAGATACAAAGAAATACTAACATAATAATTGGAAAAATGAGTACCTCTGGTTGGAATATTCAGTTTCCAGTATCAGGTAGGTTTTCTGCTATCCTTGCAGAATATATACAAAGGAGGAAGGGGGTAAACCACCTTTCTCTATCAATGGTTTTAATAACTGAAAAACTACTCGAAAGTAAAATATCTACTTGTATTTAAGTCTGCAGATATGTCAACTGCCTGTACTTGCTGAGGGCCACAAATAACTCAAACATATATTTAACATTGGTATGCCATAATAAATTAAACACTCACCATAACTAGTGGCTAGCTCATCTTGCAGAATGGCATTGTTGTTACCACACAATCCATGTGTTTTGCCCAAATAGTCAGGAGCCATCTTTATATAAACAGCAGATGTACCATCCCAAGCAAGAGAGAATGCATACTGGTGTCTAACAATCACATATCCAGCAACTTTTTGGATGTACAAGTTTCCTATGGTATATGGTAATTGTATTCTGGGAAGTAAAACAAATACCACCATAAACAAAGGAACAAACAACCACTGTCATCATTTTCAAATTTTATTGAAGTAATTACTGTATTCAGCTAACTAGGCCCCTCTACCAGCTGAGAGACACTTCACCAGCAGAAAGGCACAGCCACTCTGGCAGTCCCCAGTATATCCATGGAAATCTATGTAGGCACTGATCTACTACTTGCAGTATTTCTGGTGGTGGTAAGCCCCTAAATGGGATGTTCCAGGGGCTTGAACAGTGCAGAGGCAGCTTTGGATCTACTGGATCAAAGGTCCTTTTGATCCCCCAAGATAGGGCCCCTCACCTGAGATAGGGCCCCCTCACCTGTGAACATAAGAGACATGCTGGATCAGAACAAGGATCCATCAAGTCCAGCATTCTGTTCACACAGTGGCCAACCAGTTGCCTATGGAAAATCCAGAAGCAGGACATGAATGCAACATCCACCCGCCCATGTTCCCCAGGAACTGGTGTACATAGGCAGTACACTCTGGTATAAGTATTTCACCTGCAGTTGAAAATTTTAATGAGGTTAGACCACCCAACCTAGCTAAAGCAAGCCAGGAGGACTTTGATGTGGAAGCCAGCATATATCTAGGAATCAATAAGGATGTTCATGCCTCTGCATACTAATATAACATTATATTATTATTACCTATTATTATTTATTTATTTATTTATTGCATTTGTATACCGCCCCATAGCTGAAGCTCTCTGGGCGATTTACATAAGATTAAAACATTTAAAAACAATATACAAAAATTAAAACTGCAAAACATACAATATACACATACATTTAAAACCGTTATGATAACTTTAAAAGCTATAATCTTAAAAAAAAAAAAAAAACCAGACCCAAGCTCATCAGTAAGTGTTGCAAGTAAGAACACCACAGACAATGATAATACACATTTAATTTACCCAATTCCTCTGTAAACGACCTCACTACTTAATCTGATTTCTCCATCTCCAGAAAAATATAGACTAACAGATCGTTTACAGGAATAAGGAGAAGATTTGCATTCTGGATCATTATGGACCTGCCAAAAAAAAGGGAGAAATTAATGTTTTAATTCTAACTGTATTTTCAGCATTTCACATACTGCTCTGGAGACAAGACCCAAAAATGACTTTGAAATTCTAGTGGACAGCTAGTTCATACCTTAATTATTAAGCTGATTTGATTACCAAATTGGAATCAAATTTGGTAGCACAAACAAAGGTGGGAAGCATTATATATAGGTGAAGCTTCAAATCTTTCAGTTCTGTCAGGATACTTATCCACATTTTTTGCAAACCATTTAGTCTGTTTATTCCACCATTTCATGAGTTGAGATCCAGAAGACCATGTGTGCAATGGCAGTTTTTTAGCCATCCCCCTACTGTAATGCCACCACCACCACCAAAAGCCACTGCCAAAGCTCAGAAAATCCTTCATGACCACATTTCTTGAAACATAAGAGAATGCTGCAGATGAGAAGAATCTATTAACGGCAACTAAGGCCATGCCTACACCATTTTTTTTTCCTAAGGTCGTCCCTGGGTCATCCCTGTGTGTCCAAATGACACACAGGGGACCCCAGGAGCAGGCAGGGACAGTCCCTCTATTTTCCCAGGATAACTGGTTCCCCAGTTATCCTGATTTTCCCAGCAGTCCTGAGACCATCCTGAGGACAGCGGGAGGTGTGGCTGCCACTCCTGTCTCCTCGTGAGTAGTGTGGCCTTCCAAGCGGGCATGGACCTATACAGGGAGGCTCCGTGCCCATGGAGGGTGGAAGGAAAACAATTTTCCCATCCTCAGGATGGCGGGGGCATTGGGGCGGGATTTTTTTTGTACCTTTTTCCCCCAGATTGGGGCCACATGGCTCCTTTTTAGTAAAAAAGGAAAAATGGGGGCCGTGACGTCCCTCTTGCCTTCCGGGACATCACACGGCCGTCTAGATGCTTGGGGAGGATCACAGAAGCCGGTAAGTCCACGATCCTCCCCCCTCCCTATCTCTATAACCTTAGGTGTAGATGAGCACTAAGTAACCTTAGAAAAAGAGAGATAGTCAGCTATAGTCCTTTATCTTCTCCCTATACTCTTTGGAACACATGTCGAAGGGCTGTCTGCAGTTATAACCATACAAGCAGCCCAACCCACTGGAATTACCATTTCATAGTATCTCTTCAATCATACTTCCAGAGCAAGGGAGAAGCAAACAAATCACACAATATCTCACAAATAGCAAGGGTAACCGTGTTGGCCATAAACAAAATTCAAAATCCATATTAGTGCAATAGCTTTATTCATCCAACCAAAAGATCACAAAAACTGTGCAAGCTTTCAGGCTCTCTATATCTTTTCATAAGGCAAGATGTTACAACATCTAACAAGCATGAAATGCTTACATTTACTGTGAATTGGATTTATTTAAAATGTAATCTCTTACTTGTATGGAGAAGCTCTGTTCATCTAATTCATTCTGTCTGACTAGAGCATATGTTGATTTTCCAGAAAAAAAGTAGTAGAGGCCATCAAAGGTTTCATAATGGTATTGTCCCCATGTTCGGCAAATGTTGTCTCGTTCTGCCCCTGTGTTGTGTACTATGGCGAGAGAAGGAAAGGGGGAAAGTGCAATTCAGAAGCAATATCTCTTGGTGGTCTTTATATTATTTCTGCAGGGAGTGATAAGCATTTATCCCAAAAGACAGAAGAATATTTACATAAGAAGTGTTATGCTACATAACACATCTGCTATTCAGATACTGTCTTTATTTACTTCTACTTTAGGTTGAAGTGCAGGAGCCCCAAACAACAGCATACTGCCTATTAGGAATTTGAATATGGTTCAGAAGAGGCCTGCGAAGAAGTCTATAAGCCTAGTTTCAAGTTTTAAGTCACACTTGTTACAGTGACTGGATTCGGATGTTATGATGACCCATGATGGGGCATATAAGCCATGATGTCTACTTTAACCCATCACAGGTTATTGAGTCATCTGTTGGGATATTTTTAACCAATGATGGCTTATTTGGCCAAAATAACCCACTCTTATAACACACGGTCTGCAGAGTTGGTTACCATCATGGGTTATCATGTTGTATGGTGGTCACAGTGGGTTATTTTGGTTGCCTGCAGAGTCACTTGGCAAGAGCAGTCAAAACTGCTGCCATTGCTCTCCTCCAACTGGCAGATCTCTGTTTCCATGATCTGCCTGCAACTGTTTGCGCTCGTAGTTCAACCTCACACTAAGCCCTCCCCTGGCACTCTGCAACATCCCCAAGTGTCAAACACCATCTTGGTCAGGTGGCAGCAGCTGCACAGGGTTATCATTTTGCCTTGTGTGCATCTTTGCCAGGGGATGCTGTGTACAAAGTTTTGTCCCACTCCTGCAAACTTCCATGGAGTTGTAGCTGCCACCCCCTTTTTGGGTGAAAAGGTGCTTTCTCTCATGTAGCTTTGTCAGTGCTCAGAGGTTTTAATGGGCTTTGTGTTCATCCCTGCTAGGGGAAACTGTGTATGAAGTTTGGTCCCGACACTGCAAACTTCCAAGGGTTTATCTTCACCATCCCCTTTTTGGTGTACCCAGGTGTTTTGCTCGTTTGCGTGTAATTTCGGATGGGTCTGATGGTGCATCGGGTGCCTCCCAATTAGAGATGGGTGTGTACGGTCCCAATTCTGCATACTTCTAGCACTTTAGAGCCACTGCCCCCTTGTCAGGGTGAAGCTGGAAGCTGAATTAACCTCTCCCCCTCTCATTGGGATATTGTGGAAGGTTAAAACAGGCTGCTGCAATGTTGTCAATGCGTGAAACAGTGCCACTGCTGGGGAAGGAAGAGTGCAGCAGGACAGGGGAGGCGTTGACTCAGATTACGCACAGTAGTTTAATAAGCTACACACAATAACTGATTTGTCTGATAGTGTGGAGGATAACAGTAGCTTATTTTGAAAATAAGCAAGTGTGAGCAGCTAATTAACCTATCATGGCTTTACATGATGTCTGAAAGCAGCCACTATGTAGCATAAATTATATTTTCTACTCACCTATTTGACACCTTGATCCAGTTGCATTATATCGACTACAGTCACACAACTGCCAATGCACACACTCACCTCCATTAAAGCATGTCAATGAATCTAAATTTAGAAAGAGTACATAATATCACATGCATTTCTAAATGGATGAACATGTGAAATTACATTATGACATCACATCTTTCAATCTGATGAACTGTTGGCGAGCTCAGAAAATAATTATGTTGTATGAATTCATCTTACATATAACCATTTATCAAAGAGAACTTTATTGCTCTAACTTTATTGCTCTAACAAGAAAAAGCAGTCATGCGGTCAGTTGCTAATACAGTTTATCCTCTGACTAGACAAACAACCACTGCACATTTTAATAGCAATCTATCAGAGAGAAAATCTTGCCACAGTAGCAATACATGTTTAAGTAGGAGGGACAGTCAGGCAGCATTTTTTATTTAAAAGAAACTTTCAAACATCCACTTCTTTGTCTCATTTGCTGGCTGGAAGTAACACATCGGTTTCATTACCACAAGTAGGGACAGATGGATTTTTTCAGGTCCTGAACTAATGATCGCCTAATGCCCCAAAGCTCTCCACCGTATAACGCAGATGAAACAACCTTAGCCAAAGAAATTTTAAGGCCAGGACAACCATTTATTCACCTTAGTGTAAAGGAATTTCAAGATGGCTTCTACTGCTGCTTGGCATTCCAAAAAGAATTGCTGCAAAAAGCACCTCCAAGATAACTAACTTATTTAACCCGCTGAATGGGGTTATTGGAAATTGACCATTTAAATATAGAGGATCACTTACCAAATACAACCAATTTAGAGCCTATCTACACACACAGGATAAAACACTTTGAAAACGTTTTGAAAACTGTATATGGAGTGTGTCCTGGGCCCCAACAGTTCTGAAAACTGTCAGTCTATCTACACTACTGCTTTAAAACAGTTAAAAATGGTTTATTACAGTTTTGAGAACTGTTGGGGCCCAGGACACACTCCATATACAGTTTTCAAAACGTTTTCAAAGTGTTTTATCCTGTGTGTGTAGATAGGCTCTCAGTGTTACTATAATTAACGAAACTAAGCGTTTTCTTCTAACAAAATGTAGCCAGCAGATCTATCTGCTTTTTAAGACTACCCCTGGTCAGAGATAATGATCCTGTTTGGACATAACAGCAGAGTTCAGCAGCAAATCATGCCCAGGCCACATCTGAGCTGCTTCCTGTTTGCAATAGCAACACTTGGATGTGCCTTCGGGGGTTGTTTCTGTGACTTCTGAACAAGGCACTTGGGTTATTCACGAGTTAAATTTCCCCATGTTAACCCAAGAACAAGCTGTAACAAACAGTGTGTTGTTTAATTGTCCAAACAAGGTAATTGCCATAGAGATACAGTTAATATGATCTGGGTCCTTATTCTTATGTTTTTGAGAAAGATCATCTTCCATTAATTAGGTTGCTTCTAAATACTGTAAGCCAATGCTTAAATACTTTAAAAATGTGATATTGACTAACAAGTACAAACAAGAATATTCATAATCTGCATTCTTTGATTTCTAATATCTAGCATTAACAAGCTGGCAAGTGAGATGCAAGCAGTCTTGGAGAATAGCAATTAAATAGCCAATTAAATTTCAAAGGGTATTTTCCATCTAATTTCCTGTTTTAAAAGTTCATTTTATTAATGTTTTCATTACCAATTTTGTCCCAATACCTGCTTCTGCAGGTGCCCAGTTTGTGATGCCAACTCTGGAGATTTTTCATAGTATTATAATTGGAGCTAGTGAGCCACAGAATTCCTCCTGCTAGAAGAATTACAGGTTTCACTCTTGCATCTTGGGCCTTCATACTTGAAATGTTCTACTCTCATTGGATCCCTTTACCCTTCAGGCTTTTCTTTGCAATCATGCCAAAAACAAAAAAGGTGTGCACAGGATACTAAGGAACTGTGTACAATTGTTCTTCCCCGTGACACTTCCCTATTTGTATACATAGGTGCTTTCATTTTCTAATATTGCCATGTTCACCAGAGAATACAATGCCCAGGGAATACAATGCAACTTTGGCTGCCCTTAAAGTGGGAAGACACCTAGTGGGCAAGTTTGCACAACATGACAACCCACCTTGTGAATAAGTTACGCAGTGTGGGTTATTTTTGGAACAACTCATGATGCTCCTGACAGACGATCGGACTTACCGTCGGTTGTTTCCCGCCTTCTTCCCTGGTATCCCAGGGTCCTGAGTGGAAGAACCCATCTTGTCTGCCCAACCTGTCCCACTCATTCCCCAGCTTTACAAATTTATTTTTCTGGCCCCTGAGATTTGCACAAATGGGGCCATAATATTTTTTAATATATATATATATTTGGCCCCAGGAATTTGTGCAAATATGGTTGTTGTTATTATTGGTTTTTCTCAGTTGCACAAGTGTGCACTTACAGCTGTCAAAATACATATAGCCTTGCCTTGGCAATATCTTGTATGTTTCAACTGTCAACAAACAAGATACAGTATAAAACATACAAGGAAATCGACAAGACAAGCCTGCATATGGGCAAATTTGACAGGCATTGACAGTGACAGGTTGAGAAAAGGGGACAAGATAGCCCACTTAGCAAGATGATCCCCAGGGTTTTAAGTGTTGAACTGGCACTTGTGGATGCTCTGCTTCCATGCCACACTTCCCCAAGTCTCCAGCAAGTTCTTTTAAGAGAGATCTAGGCTCCCCACCCCACCCCACCCCCATTTTTCACTACTTCCATTCAAAGCAGTTACTGCCATGGTTACTGTGAACGGTCCTATTTGCACAAATCTCAGCAGCTGAAAAAAAATAAAAAGAGGCTACCAAACATGTGACTGTTCCTCCAAAGTGCTATTTGGACATAGTTAGAGAGGATGTCACTACTGAGGGAGACTTGAGGCAGCTCAGGTGGGTGTGATCAGAAACAGCAGCAGGGGGAGGGGTTGCTGCTCTTGCTAAGCAGTTCTGTACCTAATTGCCATAACCCATGATCAGTTATGCCGGGTTCAAATTACACACCAACCCATCATGGGTAAAACAACGCCTTCAAAACAGCCATGGGTTGTCAGAGTGGCATTTATTTAGAGTGTTGGGCATGGGAAATCCTACAATTGCAGGAGGCGGGTTAGATAGTCGTTGGATAGAAACCTGGTCTGGATATTCAGATTAAACGAAGATACCAAAATTCAGATAAAAGAAAGAAACCAAGCTTTCGGATGTCAGTAAGCAATTTAGATTTTCCCAGTCTTAAACCTTGCATAATATATCTATTGCAACTTTGACTTTGTATAACTAGGACAGCCATTGTTACTTCAAAACACTCGAATCCAACTTTTTCATAACTCTAATCATGTACATACAGTGTTACATTAGGGTAGTTTCACACAACTATTTTTTCTCATAATGACAGGATATTTTGAACTTACCTCACTGTGATGTTTCATGTGAAACATAATGGTGTGAATAGGTTCAGCTGCCAAAATATCATACCTCGCAACCTCAATTTCTGAGCTGTTGCTTTTAGTCACTATTTGTGTGAGGTAAGTACACAATTAAGGTTATACAGATTTCAATTAGGAATCTGTGTTGGTATTTATAATATTTGTTCAATGTAATATCTTCTCACTGTAAGATTATCATTGTAGTAATATACCCCCATATAAAAACCTGACAGTAATTGAGCAGCAAATTTAGATTCCTGAAAGTCCTTTCATTAATTACAGGTAAGATGAAATCCCTAGGACCTAGGCACTATAAAATCTTCTTACTTTGCTTTTGTTTTGCATAATAAGACTACAACTATTCAAATTGGGCTCTTGTTAAGTTTGATGGTGATTTTTTTGAAATAGTAATAATAACCATTAGGGAGCTTACTGGATGATTCACAGATTGTGCTGCGAAATCGCCTTTCCCTAGAAGAAGATACTGTGGTAGATGAAGAGTTATAAACTGATGTTCCAAAGAGCTGTACAGAAAGAAAGAAAAACCCTATTAATTCAAAATAAATATATTGTCCATGATTCATAACACTTCAAAATGCATTAATAAAGCGATGTACTAATGTTTATAATACTTGTAAAAGATTTTCAGAAGGTGCGCTAGCATCTTTGCTCTCATGTTTCAAAGAATTGTTCAAGTTCAAAGCCATAATTACTCTTGCTGCCAAAACTCAAAATGAGACAATTCGTCAGCCAAATCTGACAAATATATAATCCTTTTTAAAAATACATAATTCAAAGTGAATTAATTTGTATTCCCTGCCCCTTTCCTGTACAGTCTGCATGGTTTGGGGGTCAGGGGGAATAGTAAATGTATGGTAATACAAAATGATCTTAGGACTTTTTAACCATCTTCTTCCTTGTTGCTTTAAATGTCTTAAAGGTAAAAGCTTCTCTGAGAGGCTAGGAAGCACGGCTCCCAACTGTGGAACTCGCTTCTGAGGGAGGGGAAATGCATACCAGTTACTTGGCTCCATCACCCTCTTCACTAGTATCTCCTCCAAACATAAGCCAACTTTTAGTGCCAGTTTTGTGCCACAAATCCTATGTCTTTTCATGCTTTTGGTGGTGGCACAAAAGTTGGGATTTGTAACACCAGACTTTGGCACAGGTTCAGAGGTGATAAGACAGTGCTGTTTATGTGTGCGTTAACTACAAACCTATATTTGATGTAGCAGTACACATTTGTGGGTGGTGACAGAAAACTCAGGCACAAGACAACACAAATCTGGCACACAACTTCGGCATATGTTTGGAGGAGATGCTAGTTTGGGGGATTAATTGTTAAGAGCCCCACAATCCAGTCCCTACATACAATCCCATGAGTTACAAAATATGTTTTTATTTTAATTCTACTACATTCAGAAATTATACCACGAGTTATACTGGTGCATTTCTACCATATCTCACCTACACCATTTTTGTGTACGTTTAAGATAACATCCAGGTAGAAAGAGAGTCCAACAAAGCTTGCTGACAATTTTGTAACTTTTTAGTTGGTCCTAATAAAATTATTATCTGGCCAGTCTTTTGATGTTTTTTATTCTAATGAACAAATACAGCTGCAAACGTTTTTAAAATAGATCCATCCATTTGAAACCTATATTTTCTGGAACCTTTATTGGAAAATCTTGAATGATCTCCAGTCAATTTCTCTTGCGAGTTCACACTCACCTCCCCATCTTCTTGCCCTGCAAGTTTTGCTGGACGGCCTTTTTGGCCCATCTAGCTGAGGTGCTTTGGAGTGGGAGGGAAGGAAGCTGGAGAGGCCTCAGGATAACTTGTATCCTGACCTCTCCAATATCCTCCCACTGACATGTCCCCTTATCTGAAGTTGAGTTCCCAATCTCAGAAAGTAGCTGTTGCCGTTCTTTCTGCACTGGCTGTGAGGGGGAGGGGGGATCTCAGATAGGGAATCCAAAATGCCCTATGGCCCCTCAGACATTATTTAAGGACCATCAGATTGCTCCCTTGATCAATCTTATGGCCTATATATCCCTTTTTGATCTGTAAATCCTGCCACAAGCACTGGCTCCCTCTGTCCCTGGAATCACTGTCCCTGATTATTATGGTGTTAGCCCCTCTCACTTGCTGTACCTTCTTCCTGCCTATACAGACAGAGTTCTGGAACTGGCAGTTTTGAGAGCAAAAATGTAAGATTTTTGTAAGCTGACTAGGGCTCCTACTGTTGTCCCTGTGCAGCTGCCATCTATGACTGGGTCTTGAGGTGTGGGAAGACAAATACCCCCACATGATGTGTCTGATCCTATCTGTTGCTATGGCTGAGCGGGTAGGGAACTGGTCTGTCTACAATGTTGATTTGAGTCAAGGGAAACTTCCACTCTTTAGCCAGTGTGATTGCTTTTGGCCTGGCATGCAAAAGGTGAATATGGTGGGGCTCAAGCTCACATCTCCCATTTCCCAATCTCATGCTCTGTGCAGTGAACCACTGGAAGCTGATACTGTCAGTGGCTCCCCCTATTCTGTGACCATGACCCTCCGTCTGGCTGCTTGCAAAAGAACCTTTCTCTCCTGAGGTGGATCTTGAACCTTTCTCCCAAGCAGGTTATACATGCTCTGTGTAGGTCTGTTGCTAAGAAAACTACGTAGGTAATGGGATGTGTGTCCTCTGCTTCCTTCCCTTTGTGTGTTGAGTTCTAAAACAGTGGTTGTGAGTGGCATATGATGACCCCAAACCCTGCTTGTGGGATCGTTGCTGCCGGTGCCACTGGGGCTGACAGACTGTGGATGTTATAATAATAATAATAATAATAACGATTTATTTCTTACCCGCCTCTCCATCTAGATCGAGGCGGGGAACAACAGCATGATAAAATACATAAAACTAATTAAAACATGACAAATATTATTAAAACTGCATTAAAACATCCTAAAACATCATTAAAACATCCTAAAACATCCTAAAAACATTCTAAAAATTACACTGGATATGCCTGCCGGAAGAGAACAGTCTTTATAGCTTTCTTAAATTCTAAAAGACTGTTAAGTTGACGAGTCTCCTCCGGCAGGTCATTCCACAGTCTGGGAGCGGCAGAAGAGAAGGTCCTCTGGGTAACAGTTGTCAGCCTAGTCTTGGCCGACCGCAGTAAGTTCTTCCCAGAGGACCTGAGCGTGCGGGGCGGATTGTACGGGAGAAGGCGATCCCGCAGGTAACCTGGACCCAAACCATGTAGGGCTTTAAAGGTAATGACCAACACTTTATACTTCGCCCGGAAACTAATTGGCAGCCAGTGGAGCGATTTTAAAGCTGGCGTAATATGGTCACTCCTAGATGTACCGGTGACCAACCTGGCTGCCATATTTTGAACTAGTTGAAGTTTCCGGACTAGGCACAAAGGTAGCCCTATGTACAGCGCATTGCAGAAGTCAAGCCTCGAAGTTACCAGCGCGTGCACCACCATCTTTAGGTCTTCCAACTCTAGGAAGGGGCGCAGCTGGCGTATCAGCCGAAGCTGATAGTAGGCACTCCTGGCCGTCGCATCTATCTGGGCTGTCATTTGGAGCGACGGATCCAGGAGCACCCCCAAGCTGCGAACACAGTCTTTCAGGGGGAGTGTAACCCCATCCAGAACCGGTTGACACACCTCCAAACCCAGGTTGCGGCCTTTGACAGCAAGCACCTCCGTCTTGTCTGGATTCAGCTTCAGTTTGTTTTTCCTCATCCAGCCCATTACCGCCTCCAAGCATTCATTCAGAGGAGACACACTATCCTTAGCTGACGATGTTGTCGAAGGCATAGAGAAATATATTTGGGTGTCATCAGCATACTGATAGCACCCCGCCCCATGCCTCCGGATGATCTCTCCCAACGGTTTCATATAAATGTTAAACAGCATTGGGGAAAGGATGGCACCTTGCGGTACGCCACACAGCAGCTCCTTCTTTGCAGAGCAGCTATCCCCAAGCATCACCATCTGGAACCTGCCCGAGAGGTAGGACCGGAACCACTGAAGCACAGTGCCCCCGATTCCCAATCCCCTCAGGCGTTCCAGAAGGATACCATGGTCGATGGTATCGAATGCCGCTGAGAGGTCCAAAAGTACCAACAGGGACACACTCCCCCTGTCAATACCCAGGCGTAGATCATCCGCTAAGGCGACCATAGCAGTCTCAACTCCGTATCCCGCCCTGAAGCCAGTTTGAAATGGGTCTAGAAAATCAGTGTCATCCAAGACTACCTGGAGTTGAAAGGCAACCGCCCTCTCGATCACCTTGCCCAAGAATGGAAGGTTTGATACCGGTCTGTAGTTATTAAAGTCCAGGGGATCCAGGGAGGGCTTCTTTAGAAGCGGCCGTACCACCGCTTCTTTTAAACATGATGGAAAACTCCCCTCCCTGAGAGATGCATTAATAATATATTGTAATTGCGATCTAACCGCATCTCCTCCCTGGACGACCAGCCATGAAGGACAGGGATCGAGAGGGCAAGTCGTCCCCCTCACTCGTCCAAGCAGCTTGTCCACGTCCTCGGTACTCACCAACTGAAACCGATCCAGTATAATTCTACTCGCGGAGTCACTGGACACTCCATCGTCTGCCTCTGCTATAACGACGGCATCTAAGTCGGCTCTTATCCGAGAGATTTTATCTGCGAAATGATCATTAAAGGCATCGCAGCGAACCGCCGAAGGCTCTAAAGTCGGATTCAGGGGGGAAGGTGCCCGGGTTAGACCCCTCACCACCCTGAACAGTTCCGCTGGACGCGAATTCGCAGACGCAATGCGCGCAGAGAAGAAAGCTTTCTTCGCTGCACGTATTGCCACCCCATAGGAACGAAGATGTTCTCTATGCCGTGTCTTGTCGGATAGAAGTCGAGTTTTCCGCCATCGGCGCTCCAGTCGTCGTCCTTTCCGCTTCAACTCCCTGAGGTCTTCCGTATACCAGGGCGCCCTGTTAGAAGCGGGTCGGAGAGGACGTTTGGGGGCGATCGTGTCGATAGCCCTAGTTAGGTCTCGATTCCATCTATCAACCAGGGCTTCTACAGGATCGTCGACCCTCCAAGGCTTTCTGGAATCCAGCAGGTTGTGACACAGGGAGGTGTGCTGGGGATGTGGCCTTGTTGACCTGCATTCATTGGCTCCTCTGCATGTGGATAACATGCGGGCATTGCTGCTGGCTAAGCCCATGATTGGTGGGCTTTGGTATTTTCCATGTCTGTGAAATTTCCATTGCTTGGGGATTTTCCAAGCTGTGCCTTTTCCTCTCTCCTTCCAGGCTGAGTGTGTATAGGATATGACAACTTTTTTGCCAGTGTAACAGCAATGTATGCCACCCCCAGTCATAATTGGTATAAAAGATTGCTATTACCATTGCTAGTATTAGTACCACTTCATTGTCATTAATATGGTTTTAATTAATACAATTCAGAATGTTACATTTATATCTCCCGAATCTATATTTTCAAATTACAAGTTCTCATAGTGAGTGATTTAGATTCAAACCACTGAGAAGGCAACAAAATAACCTCTTTCCATTCCCTGGATGCCTTTCATAACAACAAGCCTTTGGTCTTATCAGAAGTTGATTTAATTACCTGATTGTGGTTGTGTAGAATATTTCTCTCTACTGAACATTTCCAGAAAGAAAGAGTGGAGAGAAAGAAGAGCCAGAATCTGATTTGCTTAAAGGAACCTAATTAGTCTGTACAGAATGAAAAGTAAAAGAGCTTTTATCTTTTTCCCTCAGTTCAGAAAATTAAAACAATGAAGGGGAAAATACTTTTGCAACACATGGTAGCTGATATAGTTCTGATATGTCATTTAGTTATACAGAAATAAAAATCAAGGGCAAAAAAATCATTTATTTTATGCCAGCCAAACACTTGAATGCACCTCTATTACAAAAACGTAAAATTTGATTTGATAAGCACTCAACTTCACCAGAACTGAGAGCAACTTGCACTTCACAGTATCAAATCTTTTAAGAACAAATGGAAAGGATATCAACAGTAATGGGAGTCTTTCCATTAGACCCTACTGAATCAGACCTAATTTTTGAATAAGCTCATTTTCCCCAATGAAAAAAATCAACAATTTAAATGAAAGTACTTAATTTCCATAACGATAACCATGAGAGCCAGTATGTTGTAATGGTTAAAGTGTTTGATCCAGGTTCTAGTCCCCACTCGGCCAGGGAAGCTCACTGGGTGACTTTGGGCCAGTCACAGGCTCAGTTCAGACAACACATTTCTCAACGGTGGTTTTAGAACTCCACAGTGGAGTTGTTATACCATCACTGAGAAATGTGATGTCTGGAGGGAAAACTCCATCCTAGAGTGGAGGGGTTTTTTTTAAAGAAAAACCACTCCATCCTGAATATCCATGCTGTGCAGAGGAGAGTTCCTGCACAACCATTGTGTTGCATGTTGTGTGAAAGGCTCCATGGAGTTTTCTGCTGCATTGGAGTGGAATTTCCCCCATTGGATATAGAGTTCCCTTGCAAGAGTGGCAAAAGGAGGGAGTGCTGCTCTAGGAGAGCTGCTTGCATTTATTTTATTTTATTTTATTTGCAGCAATGGCTGGATGGGAGGACTGGGGCAGGAGAGAGGGCAGAGGAACTGTCAATCAAATGCTGCATTGACTTTTACTCAACTCCACAATAGCCACAGTCACACAACGGTGGAGTTAGAACACATTGTGCGATGAGTGCCACCTACAAATTCCACCATTGGGTGGAGTTTTCACACTGCATAGAGAAGTGTGAACTGAGCCACAGACTCTCAGCCCAACCTACCTCACAGGATTGTTGTTGTGAGGATAAAATGGAGAGGAGGAGAATTATGTACACTGCCTTGGGTCCCTTGGAGGAAAAAAGGCAGGACATATATGGAATTACTTAATTAGCCTGTAGCAACGAAAAGTACAAAGAGTCTTATGGCACCTTAAAAACTAGCAAATTTATTCTGGCATAAGTTTTGGTGGCCACTGCCCAGTTCATCTGATGTATGCCAAATCACCAGTTAGAGGTTAGCACGTCATGCAACTGATGAAGGAGACAATGTCCACGAAAGCTTATATCAGAATATATTTGTTAGTCTTTAAGGTGCCATGAAACTCTCTGTAGTATTTAAGTTACACTAATTTAGACTCTAGAGATCTTATTTACAATACAATATAGAGTGAACATAATATTCGCTTCTAATAATTTACTCCTGTGGTTTATTTTGTTTGGGTTTCATTTTTACTAACATAAATGATGTGATGTTTTATTCTTTCATTATGAAACTTCTATAACCCAGCTATAATTGAACTATAGAAGATTAGTTATTAGGCAAATTAGAAATGTAATAAATAAATAACAAAATAATAAAATAAAATAGAATAGAATGTTTTAACACTTCTAGAAAGGCATCCAGAGTAATATGCTTACAGACTATAGAATTATACCGAATTTTATCCAAAGAGCTATTATGATAGATAGATATAGATATAGATATATATCATAAATATATATATATATATATATATATGTATCATAAAAATAATTATGGAGCTGGAAAAAATGTTAAAGGTTATCTTTCTTATAAAATAATTATTAAAACAACATTTCTAAAGAAATCCAAACATGCTAGAATTCATTCATGCTAAATATTTCATGGATTCCTGTCCAGGTAGAATATCAAAGAAAAACAACTATTCAACTTGATTTGCAAATTTTGTATCAATATACTTGTCTTCCCTCCACCAGCTAGCACTTATTAGCTGCAGATCCCCTACTCAGTAGAAATAGAAATATTCTAGGGCATACTTTTGTAGTAACTGAGGTAGTAAATCTCTCCTAACTTATATTACAACAGTTGTAAAGAATTCAACAGCCTGAATCATTAACATGAGACATTCATAAAACAGTTTTAATACACTTCTTCAATTATAATAGGTACATAGGGGAAATATTTTACTTAGAGCTGAGTATAACTGTCTGACTGTTCTTGCATATTTCAGTAAAAGAGCAAAGGCAAACATGGTTTATTAATTAAAGCAAATACCTTCACTACAGTCCTCTGAAGCACTGCTGGAAAATGCACAGAGATTAAAATATATATTTGGGGCAGAAGCTGGAATACACACACAGCGGTAAATGCATGACTGAACTAGCTGTGAGCTGTTTGTCCCAGCACTCCAACCTTTTAAACACACATCAGGTGAGTGGGTGCCCTCGCCTTACCTGCTCTCCCTGGATACTAAGATCTCCTTTCTGAGGTACTCCACTGCTGCCATTCCTAGGGAGAAAAAGAACAAGGCTGGGTTTGTTCAGCAGAGGTAATATGCACCTTTCTTCCTCATGCAGAACTCAGGGAAGTTGCACCTCTATGCAGACTGAGGCCCCCAGGCTGAATTGGGAGTTTTCTTATGTGTGCATACCAGACAAAATGGATTTAAGGGGTTTCCTCTGACTCTTGATGTTGCAGGCAGTGTGCATTCTCATTCAGATTTTGGTTGATTTTATTGCAAGTCCTTGATCAACAACATACAAGGTTCTTTTTTATATTTTTACATTTATTTATTTTTACTAATTCTATTTTCCTCCACTGTAACTCACTTTCAAATAAATGAAGCTGGGAGATATTAAAAGTTACCAGATGTTGATGAATTTTAATGAATTTTAAATTATATTGTCAGAGATGCTGCTGTGAATTTATACCTGCATAGGGCATTCCTCTGTAGCACCAGTTCTCCAGCTACCAAACCCATTTCTTACTCCATATGAGAAATAAATCCTGGCATTCAAATGCCTTTTGTAGGAAAATGCTTCCATTTATTTGCATGTATGCACATTTACTTATATTTTAATGCATCTTCCAAGTGCAAGAAGAAAAAAGAGGAAAGAATTCCATTCCAAACATTTGACAGAAGGGAATATGTATATCTGTTTCAAGGGGAAGGCGCACAAAGCCCAGTTTGTTTAATTAATTAAATAAATAAATAAATATTAAATGTATTCAACTCCTCATTAGACTAAGGCTGCAATCCTATACACACGTATCTGGGAGTGACACCCATTGAACTAAGTGGGACTTACTTCTGAGTTAACATGCATAGAGGATTACACTCTGCCACACTGAAGATGTTTTGAAATATTCATATTTACATTTATAAATAGTATACATTACCAGATTGTGTTTAAAAACAACAGTTGTGTGTCACCTTAAAGACTAAGCTTTCATGAACTAGACCCCACTTCATTAGATGATTTACATTCAGAAGTAAGCCCCACTGAATTTAATGGAACTTACTTCTGGGTAAGTGAGTATAAGGATTGCAGCATAAGTCGGCTCTATTCCATTAGATCCTATGCCACAAGTGACACAACACTCTTTTTTGCTGCAACCAACTAACATGGCTACCTCTCTGAGGGCAACACTTGATTATTGCCCATCTCATGCCTTAGGGCGCAATCCTATGCATATTTAGACAGGAAAAAAGACTTATAACTGCTGGGAGTTGTAGGGCTTTTCCTGTCTAAACATGCATAGGACTGCATCCTTAAATGCTAACAGAATTTCAGTACAAAGTAACTAAGGGTTGTCAAAGTTTCCAGATTCGGTTCCCAAATCAGACAGGCATTCCTTTCGGTACTATGCAAAATAGATACAGGTTGGTAAATTGTCCAGAGAAGACTCTTGAGAAAGAGCTCCTGTGCCTTTAAGCGTGGATGCACAGAAGGCAGATTTTCGCCAGGTGCAGCTTTCCCCACCACAAGACCGCCAGGGTGTGTATGAGAGAGAGACACTTCTGATGGAATTTTCCTCTCTGCGTTACAACGCTTAAAGGTACAGCAGCCCATTCAGGTATGGTCCAGGACAGACGGCCTTAGGTTGATGCGACAGCCGGGTAAGGTTCACCGATCTGTCCGCATAATAAGAAAAAGGAAAGGTCTGGAATTCCAAACCCACTTTTCAAAGCGCGCAGCAGCGTCGCGAAGTGAAGTTCAGCTACACCGGCGAGCCACGCCACCCACACTCCTTACCTTGACTGGCCCGGGGCCGCGCTTGCGGAGAGCAGCGCCGACGCGCTCCACGAGAACAGCGCTGCAAAAAAAAAGAGGAGCCGAGCTGAGCGAGGTAGAAGGCACGGGCCCCCGGACTCTTCCTTCCTCACAACCCCTTCAGATGTCCCCAAATCGGCCTCGCTTCTTCTCGTCCCCCCTCCCCACGCCCGCTCCCCGTCTGTCTCCCCCAGAACGCCAGGAGAACGAAAGGCCCCCTCACGGAAAGGGTGTGCTCTCTGGAACTCACCCTGAGGAAACCAGACGTAAAGAAGCATCTTGGCGCGCCTGGAGCGCGGCTCCATCTGGGCGTAGCGGCTGGCGGACTCTGAGGCGGCCGCTCGAGCCTGCGAGGAGAAAGGCGCCCACTCCCTCACCTGCGCCTGGGGAGCGTCTCGGCGCCAAGGAACGCGCGGCACTGCTGTCCAGTGGAGGCAAGGGGTGGACCCACCGCCTGGCTCGCGTCGCCTCGCTGCGTACCAAACTTTTCGCTTTTCTTCGGCGGTTGTGGCGGCGGCGGCGGCGGCAGCGGCAGCACCCAGCCTTGGCGCTGGGGACGCCTCCCGCGATTAGCATAATTTAGGCCCCTCTCAGGAGGTGCCGTCCCCCAGCCCTTTCCATAGGCGGCTCAAGAAAGCAACCTCGTCGAGACGGTCTCGGGTGGGAATTCCTACTTCTGACTGTCTCCTCGGATTATCCAATAGTGGGAAAGAACCAAGCGCTTTCAAACAGTCCTGTTTCCTTGTGGGATTTACTTACACTGTTTCTCTTGATCACCACGAAGGGCGGGATAGAAGGCGAGCTGCACCACCTGCTATTCACGTTTGCTCAGAAGGGAAAATTCAACGGAGTTCAACTACAGCGTAGGGTTTTTTTTCTCTCTGGGAAGCTGGCAATGGATTGTACTGTTTTAGTCCGAGCCTGTGAGCATTTGAGGAAGATCCCATTGAGTTCACTGAGCCTTGCCCAGAAATGAATATGCATAGGGTTGCAGCCTAAAGAAGCATGGTTGAACACAACTAGACTTGTTTCCGAGTAAACATAAATAGGATCAGGCTGATAAATGTGCCTCTGAGCTCTTCCTGTTGCCAACAGGGTCAGCCTCACTGGAATTATGGAATTCGCTACCACAAGATGTAGTGATGGCCACCAATTTGGATGGTTTAAAAGGCGGTTAGATAAATACCTGAAGAAGGAAGCTGTCCTCTTGTATTATTTGTGCCACATGTAAATATTATGCAAAATACCTTTGTGGTACAGAACAATGGGAAAGGTCCCCATATGTGTCTACACAGAAGTCCTATTGAATCGAATGAGACTCTCCCAGGTAAATGTGTATAGGATTGCAGCCATAAGGGCGTAACTACTAGATATTGTGGGTTCTGCATGCCTACCTCTGAACCACATTTCCTCAGTAAAATGGAGTAAAAGAAACACACACAAATACATCATGACATTCAGCACTTTCCACTTCACTGGCTGTCATTTGCAGTGGCCAAAGAGATGCTGGATGTTGTTGTTTTAAATAAGCTTTACTGAGTAAGCACATTGAGGAGATGTGGCTCAGTAGTCTCCGTGCATCCCTCTGTAGTTAGACCCACTGATGAAAACTACTTAAAAGTGGTCTTTTATTAATCTCCCACATCTATAATGCAAATGCAAAAACTACATTGACAAGAAAGTATATTTGATTTAAGACAGCTCTCACTGATAACACTAAAAAGCACCTTTTTCAAGCCTCGTTGTGCTGTTTGTGATATGCTGTTATGATGTTAACATGAGTGTGAGTCCGGCCCTGCCATTAGACAAAGGTCAGATCCACACCAAGCAGGACATGACACTTTGAAAACATTTTGAAAACTGTATATGGATTGTGTCTTGGGCCCAACAGCTATCACTACTGTTATACTGTAGATCCTGCCAAAGTGAGGTGGTCACTTGAGGCAGCAGATGCTGGGAGGTGGCAGCAAAATATTGAAGAGAGTTGTGTGCCATGCAGCCTTCCCTGCAATCCCTAAACTAGCCTGCTGCTTTTAGGAGCAATGGAGGATGGTGCCCTCTCATTAGTGTTAAATAAAGATTCATCTCGCTGTTCAGTTGACTTTTGTACATGGAATGGAAGGGGTACCATCTTGTTCTTTGCATCAGGTGGCAAAATGTCTTGGGCAAGCCCTGATTAGTGGAAGAGAACTATTATTAAATGGAATGTACATTTTGACCTATGTAAAAGCTTTACATTCACACTGCAGGCTGATTCCAGCAAACCCAATTTAATGTGAAAATAACATGGCAACTCCTGTCCTACATTAATAACCACATGTGTACGAATGATGCGCGAGAGAAAATGATTTAAAATGATTTAAAAGATGGGAAACTGAACCTCGATAACATATTTGGGGCACTCAACTCCTACAGTCCATAAGCAGGAGTTCAACCAGCACCTAACCACACAGCCAGCAAAACCAACTCAGGCTGCACAGCTTGCATGTCTGCTTCAAAGGAATTGTCACAGGAGGAAAAGTATATCAACCTTATATACCTTGTTTACTGCTGCCAGTTCAAACTAGTCTACAAAATACTCCGCTTTCTATATTACTCGGTATATGTATATACTGCACAAACAATGGTTATAATTTGTCTTAGATAGGAATACTTTTTCCTTCTGAACAAGCTAGCATAAATTATTATGTCTAGTTTAGACTGGGTTTTATACCTACTTTATTCAATGGGACTTACATCTGGGTAGACATGTGTAGGATTGCACTGTGACTCTCCAAGGAGATAAATACATTATGGCCTCATTTAAAAAAAAATAAAACCTGCCCTCTGGAGAAACAGCTATATCCTACTTGTTTGAGCGGCTATTATCCATGCATTCAAAACCGTGATTGAATTTTGGTGCTTTCAGTTGGCAATCCCAAAACTCTCAAATCTTCACAGCTTTGTCAATGTTAATTTTAATAGCCCCTGATGTAGGTTTCTCTTTATTTTAAAAAATGTTTTTATTTTATTTACATTTCTATGCCGCTCAATAGATAAAGCTCAGTGGTTCGCAAAGGTTCAAGGATTGAAAACTAAAATCCTTAACGATTTCTGAGCTTACTTCCTCTCATTATGTAAATGAAGAAATGTTTCTAACTTATTTCCCCTCTTTCCTACCTTTTGCTCCTCTTTTGCCTTCCTAATCTTCTTTTATTTCTGGCCTCTCATTTTCTTCCTTCCTTCCTTCTCAGCCATCTGCCATACTTTCTCTCACCCCCTGTCTCCCTTGCTTCATCCTTCAACTATCTCATAACAGATGCTTTAAAAGCTGCCAGTGCCAGGTGAGAAATTGACTCAGATGAAAAGAGTCTCTTTTCTGACTGCTTTAGGAAGTCTGTTAACAGTAAGTAATTAAAAAGATCTCATTCCCCTCTTTGTAATTAGTCCCCCTGTATTGTATTTCTAAGTGATTCAGTTCAGTAAGAATGATGACACAGCAATGACATCTTCACAGAACCCCGTCTTCCTGTAAGCACCCAAGAGAAAAATCAAAAGAGGGTGGCTTCTCTTCCACCCCATATTTATATTTCTGCCTCCCTGAATTAACATCTTTTATTGCATCTGCACTATAAAGACATGGAAGATACATAGCAGAATCCCTGTTTTCAAAAACTTGATTGTCCAGATCTCACTAATAATCAACATTTACTCTATGTATAATCTAAGTTCTCAGGCTGAGTGCAGAGGAAGGACAGCTGCTAAATACATCTGGAGCAGCTAGCTAGCGATTAAAGTAGGGGGGTCACATTTTCCTGGTGACATGTCATGGGCTGACTGATAGGAGACGACAGCAACCCAAGTGCTAACTGGGAAGGAAATGCTTGTATTTACCTGCAAGTGATCTGCTGATTGGGAAAACTGAGAGATTATTTCTCTGCAGTAAGAACTGAGGTATTATTATTATTATTTCTTACATTTATATACCGCCCCACAGCCGAAGCTCTCTGGGCGGTTTACAAAAATTAAAAGATTGAACAATAAAAGTCAATATACAACATTTAAAACCATAAAACATAAAAACAGCTAACATTTAAAACAATTTTAAACTTTCAGTCAGGCCAAAGATTCAGTTATAAACTCAACTTAAGCTGGTAAATGCCTGAGAGAAAATAAAAGTTTTGACCTGGCGCCAAAAAGATAACAATGAGCCTATCTACACATGCAGGATATAACACTTTGAAAACATTTTGAAAACTGTATATGGAGTGTGTCCTGGGCTCCAACAGTTCTCAAAACAGTTATAAACCTTTTTAAACCATTATAAAGCAGTAGTGTAAATAGGCTGAATGTTGGCACCAGGCAGGCCTCATCGGGGAGATCATTCCATAATTAGGGGACCACTACAGAAAAGGTCCTCTCCCTTGTTGCTGTTCTCTGAGCTTCCCTCGGAATAGGCGCCCGGAGGAGGACCTTAGATGCTGAGCATAGTGTATGGGCAGGTTCATGTTGGGAGAGGCGTTCCATCAGGTATTCTGGTCCCAAGCTATGTAAGGCTTTATAGGTTAAAACAAGCATCTTGAATTTATGGCTATGGCTATTGATTGCTACTAGTTCTGATGGCTAGATGCTACCTCCAGTATCAGACACAGTGAGCCTATGTACACCAGTTGCTGAGGAACGTGGGCGGGAGGGGGCTGTAGCAGTCATCTCCTGCTCATGGGTTTCCCATGTGCAGCTGGTTGGCTACTGTGTGAACAGAATGCTGTACTAGATGGACCTCTAGTCTGATCCAGCAAGGCTGTTATTATGTTCTCATTATGTATGTACTTTGTCTGCAATACAATGTAATTATGCATGTTTCAGCACATAATATGTAATCTGTTTTATGCTTTTTATGGTTTTACATTTTGTATATCTGTTTTTAATGTTCAATGTTTTAATCTTTGTAAACTGCCCAGAGAGCTTCGGTTATGGGGCAGTATATACCGTATTTCACCGAATCTAAGACGCCATCGATTCTAAGACGCACCTTAATTTTAGGGCCACTGTCAGGAAAAAAAGCATTGTGTCAATTCTAAGACACACCCCTTTTGCCGCCCCGGTCCTCGCCACCAGCACCGCCCCAGTCCGCACCGCCAGCGCCGCCCGGTCCTCACCGCCAGCGCCGCTGCAGCGGCCTCCCCAGCCTGGAAATGCGGCATTACTACAAAGTAGGCCACGATCATGGGATCATGGCCTACTTTGTAGTAACACTGCGTTTCCAGGCCGGGGAAGCTGCTGCCAGCGAGGAGCTGCTGCCGCGGCACCAAGGAAAGGCCTTCCCCACTCAACTCCATTGCCGCCCTGGTCCTCGCTGCCAACGCCGCTTGCAGCGGCCTCCCCAGCCTGAAAACATGGCGTTACTACAAAGTAGGGGCAGGTAGTCCTCGACGCGCCCTCCCTGCACCACAAGCCGCTTTGGAGTACTGCACCCCGCCCAGTGTGGATCAAGCCTCGGAGGCTCCGCTTGTGCCGCCGCTGCCCTTTCATCCCAGCTGGTCCCGGGGAGTGAGGAGGGAGGGTTGTAAACAAAAGCCAGCAACTGAGCCTCCGAGGCTTTTGTTTACAACCCTCCCTCCTCAGGACCGGCTGGGATGAAAGGGCGGCGGCAGCAAGAGCGAGAGCGGAGTCTCCGAGGCTGGATCCACACTGGGCGGGGTGCAGCACTCCGAAGCGGCTTGTGGCGCAGGGCGGGCATGTCGAGGACTACCTGCCCATACTTTGTAGTAATGCCACGTTTCCAGGCTGGGGAGGACGCTGCCAGCAGCATTGACAGCGCGGACCAGGGCGGTGCTGGTGGTGCAGAGTGGGCCAGGGCGGCGCTGGCAGCGAGGACCGGGACAGCGCAGACCGGGGCAGCGCTGGAGGCCAAGGAGGTTGGTGCCAGCGGCAAGGAGGTGAGTGGGGATGGCTGAGTTGCTGGGGGGGGCATGCAGAGCCCCTTTGTGAAGGTGCTGTGGGTGGGTGGGGGACTTCAACCCCATACCAGCACTAGAGAAATCTGGGGATTCTTAGACACCATCAATTCTAAGATGCACTACATTTTTACAGATGTAAATATGGGGGGAAAAGTGCGTCTTAGAATCGAGGAAATACGGTAAACGTAATAAATAATAAAAATAGTGCAAATAGTTTTTAAGGATATTTTTAAAGTGTTACATAAACAAATCAGTCTGCACATACAGACTGCACATACATGACAAAAAAAAAACCCACGACTCATATTCTGACTCTTATATATCCAATTTTAAGACTTCTCTAACAATCATTGTGTCTTTGGCTATGTGTATAACACATTTTCAGCTTTCTGAATGATCTGGAAATAGCTTTTCGATTTAGGAGCATTACATCTTGCCCATTTCTAGGAAGAGACTTACAAATATCCACCTTTCATTCTTTTGTCTGTTTTCAGTAATCAGAATGTGATGAACTGAAAATATCTTCACTACTTTTAGCCTTCTGGGTGGCCTAGAAGTACTTTAAACATTTTGGAGCTCATCCAATCTCATTTCTATGGGAAGTTTATAAATGCCTCTCTTTTGGAGTATGTATGTGCCAAATTTCCTGGAAGTACCATATCCTCTTGGAGTACAATTTGATTCACCCATTTTGAGAAAGAGGTTTTTTTCTAGTAATGAAACACTTGGACCTGTGTGACTGATTCATTAACTTCCCCAACCCAGTGCCTTCTGCTGTGTTGGAAGACTGGACATGCAGGCACATATAAAAAAGTGCTGAAGTCTATGGAACCAGATCATTGTCGTAGAACTGAAAAGAGAGAATTATCTAAATTTAGATCAACATCAGAAAACTGAAGCAAATATTTTACTGATACTGAATATGCTAGTTTAGATGTGTAAGGCACCAGATGATCCAAAAACAGTGATGATTCAGGATTCAGCACCTTATTCCATGGTACAGTTTGCTAGAAGAAAGGGTCTCCTGGCCAGCTCTGCTCTATGCCGCAGTGTCACCAGTGGAGATAGTCAAAAGGTGATGTTGCATATACTAACTCTGTGAGCATCAGGTGGCTGATAGAGTTCCACCAGATGGATCCTATAAAGTTGCTGACTGTGGTCTGCAGTATTGCCAAGTTGCCAAATTTTCATACAGGTACAAGAATCAGAGACCTTCATAGAGGGTGACCAGATCACCAGGGGATTCCCGATCCTTACTGGAAAAACTGGTGCGATCCGGGCCAACCAGGCCCTGGGGGCAAACCTCCGGGGAAATGGTCAGCTGGATCTGGAGCGCTCCCCCTCCTTCCTGTTCAAAGCACCGCCGTGCCAAGCCCCTTGCAGGCGACACTTACCTGGGCTCATGTCGCTCGCTTGCTCGCGCCACCGCTGCTGCTGCCCCTCGTCGCCTCGCAGGAGGAAGTGAGGGCGCCCAGCTCAGGTGTCCCATCGTCCCCCCCCCAAACCAGCCCTGGAGCCGGCGCACTTGGGGCGGCGCCGAGGAAACTTCCCCCTGGGTGGGCGAGGCAGACTGTCGCCCCTCCTCAGTACACTTCCTCCCGCCTCTCCCCCGGGCGATCCAGGGCTTCTTCTAGGCCAGAGTGACAGTGCAGCACTAAAAACTGCTCAGCTCGGCCTGGAGGAAGCACCGTCGCTCCGGCCTAGAAGAAGCCCTGGATCACCAAGGGGAGGGGCTGGAGGAAGTGTGCTGAGGAGGGGCGACAGTCTGCCTTGCCTGCCCAGGGGGAAGTTTCCTCGGCGCCGCCCCAAGCGCACCGGCTCCAGGGCTGGTTTTGGGGGGGGAACGATGGGACACCTGAGCTGGGCGCCCTCACTTCCTCCTGCGAGGCGACGAGGGGCAGCAACAGCAGCGGTGGCGCGTGCGAGCGACATGAGCCCAGGTGAGTGTCGCCCGCGAGGGGCTTGGTGCCCAGTGCTTTGAACAGGAAAGAGGGGGAGCAAGCGAGCGCTGGGGTGGAAGCTTTTTGCTCCTTGGGCAGCCTGATGCCCTACTCTAAAAGATGGTGTAGGGCTCCAGATACCATCATCCCCAAGGATGCCGGGGGTTGTAGTCCAACACCAACTGGGGCGGTTTGGGCATGTTGCTGGGGATGATGGGACTTGAAGTCCCAACACAATCTCGTGGGCGCTGCATGCCCTCTTTGGGCAGCCATTTTGGACCTGGATTTTGGTTTCCAGAATCTGGTCACCCTACCTTCATATAAGGTATAACACCTTTTTCACTCTTATATGCAGCAAACAAATAAACAAAACCCAACAGTTTCCTGTATAGAACCAACCTCTTCTTGTTGTTAACAAGTCACAAGCATTAGTGTGAATGGTAGAATGCTGGATGGTGAGAGAGAAGATATTTTCTTGTTTTTCAGCTATTGTTGCCTAAACTAGAGATAGTGTATATGTAAAGGAAATTTCCAATCACATCTCCTGTCTACCCTAGTAGACTTTGCATTTAAGCAACTTTACAGATATAATAATTTCCCTATAATCCAGTGGCTGGCATAGAAGCTGTGCACAAAAATTAAACTAAGAGTTGTTGTTTTTTCTGGTTCATTTATGGAGCCTATAGACTTGGGAACGTGAAGTTATATATTTACCATGCAGTCTAATTTCAAGATGGCTACCATAACTCAAAATGTCAGCCAAAACATTCCTCTCCCCACTTCTGAAACTAATTTATGAATGATTCTGGGGTGGTTCACAGCATGCCCAAACATATAGGAGGGAACAGTAATTGTCAAATGGCTAGGTTCTCCAAAAATAGAAAAAGAAAATAAATCCAAGGGTGAAAAGAAGTATCTGAGAAATATTACAGATTTGCGAAAAGAAAAGAAAATCTGTGATTATTTGCAAGTAGTTGGATTTTGGTTTATTTGAAAAAAGAAGTAGTGTGTTATTTCTCTTTTTCTGAGTTCTGTTGAAGGGTATATTCAGATATCTATCTTTATTTAGATGTCAGTATGTGATCTATCCTAGCCCAGTATGATCCTGATTTTGCAGCTTATGTGACACATATACCTGTTCTCTGTTGTGTTCCATCCGCTTTGAACATCCACACCAATTGGTTGAGCAGTAGAGCAGCTTGAATCTTCCACGACATGTAGGCATGTTTTATATTTACAGAAGTGTGATTCACATGGGGCTAAACTAGCCACTGTGTTAAATGTGTAGCATGTGGATGATCCCAATTTTTTTTTGTTTTGTTTTTTGTTTTTACTTTAGTGTAAATATGTGAACTTCTGTTCTGGATCAAGACAACTATGTGGTTGTTGTACACCACCTTGGTGGCTTTGTAGATGTATATAAAGACAGTATATAAATCATCCTCAGTTATTGAGGCCTGAGGATGTGGACAAGGTGCTTGGCCAAGTCCGGTCAACCACTTGTATGCTTGACCCTTGCCCGTTGTGGCTAATTACATCAAATAAGGAGGGGACCGCAGGCTGGGTCCAGGAGGTTGTAAATGCCTCCTTGAGAGAGGGAGTGGTGCCGGCCTCTTTAAAAGAGGCGATAATCAGACCACTCCTGAAAAAGCCTAACTTGAACCCGGAAGATGCTAACAACTATAGGCTGGTGGCGAACATCCCTTTCCTGGGCAAGGTGCTTGAGGGGGTGGTTGCAGGACAACTCCAGACACTTGAATGAAACGGATTATCTAGATCCATTTCAATTGAGTTTCAAGCCTGGCTTTGGAACAGAAACTGCCTTGGTCGCCCTGTGGGATGACATTTGCCGGAAGAGGGACAGGGGGAGTGCGACCCTGTTGGTTCTCTTGGACCTCTCAGCGACTTTCGATACCATCGACCATGGTATCCTTCTGAATAGGTTGTCTGGGCTGGGAGTTGGAGGCACTGCGCTGCAGTGGTTCCGCTCCTACTTGGATGGCTGATTCCAGAAGGTGGTGCTGGGGGATTATTGCTCTGTGCCATGGCATTTAAGCCATGGGGTTCCACAGGGCTCTATTTTATCCCCTATGCTGTTTAACATATACATGAAGCCACTGGGAGAGGTTATCCGGAGATGTGGGCTGAGATGTCATCAATATGCGGATGACACCCAGCTCTACCTTTCCTTTTCATCAAACCCAGGTGAGGCAGTAGCTGTTCTGAATCAGTGCCTGAGCACGGTAATGGACTGGATGAGGGCAAACAAACTGAGACTCAATCCAGACAAGATAGAGGTACTGTTAGCAGATGGTTCGTCTGTCCAGCGAGGTGATGTTCACCCTGTTCTGGAGGGGGTTGCACTCCCCCTAAAGGATCGGGTCCATAGTTTGGGGGTACTCTTGGATCCAGAACTGTCACTTGAGGCACAGGTGAATTCGGTGGCAAAGAGCACCTTTTATCAGCTTAGACTGATATACCAACTGCGCCCTTATCTGGACAGAGATAGCCTAGCTACAGTTATCCATGCTCTCATTACCTCTCATTTGGATTACTGCAATGCATTATACGTGGGGCTGCCTTTGAAAATGGTCCAGAAACTTCAGCTGGTACAAAACAGGGCAGCACGTTTGCTAACAGGGACTGGCAACAAGATCACATGATGCCAGTCCTTTTCCAGTTTCACTGGCTGCCGGTCCAGGTCCAGGCCCAATTCAAAGTGCTGGTACTAACATTTAAAGCCCTAAATGGCTTGGGGCCAGGTTATCTAAAGGAACTCCTCCTTCCATATGTATCTTCCCGGACCCTAAGATCATCTACAGGGGTCCTTCTTCATGAGCCCCTGCCAAAGAAAGTGAGGCAGGTGGCCACTAGCAGGACGGCTTTCTCTGCTGTGGCACCCCGGCTGCGGAATGAGCTCTCCAGAGAGGTTCGCCTGCCGCCTATTTTGCACTCCTTTCATCGCCAGGTAAAGACCTTTTTATTCTCCCAGCATTTTAACAGCTAAATTAACTCAATTTTAACCCTTGCTGTTTTAAATTTGTATTTTGATCTGTATTAATCTCTGCTGCTTGGTTTTATCCGGGTTGTGTTTTTATAATGTATGTTATTTTGTGTTTTTAGATTGTGGTTTGTTTTATATTTCTTAAAATGATTTCATGGTTTTAATTTTTGTGAACTGCCCAGAGAGCTTCGGCTATAGAGCAGTATAAAAATGCAATAAATAAATAAATTATAAATGTTAAATAAATGGAGGGAAGGAGTTAAACCTTACCTAGGTTCTCTCCTCCCACACAGGGGCTAAAGAAAGTAGGAAAACCTCTGTTGACTCAGAGGTGAGTAGGTAGCCAGTGTTTCCTTTATGGTCTTCACAGGTCAAGGGTTGGATTTAGGATCTACCTCTCACAGAGGGAATGTTTCCTTCTATCCACAGGAAGCTTCGGATCTGGTGGAGAGATCCTGCTGGCAAAATTGAGGAGGAGATGACGATGTTTGATAATTCCCCTATCCTTTTGCAGTCCCCTGTGCCCCCCCCCCCAATACGCTCGAGAAAGTGGAGAAATGCGCCAGAACATGGAAGAGGTGGCACTGAGGGCTGCAAAGGACAGGAGAAGTTTTCCCCATTTTCTGCTGGCAGGAGCATTCTATGAACTCCACTCAGAGAACACGCCCACCAGTGGAAAAGAGGTTGGATCCAACCCAGACTTCAGTGCCACATATGGCAAGTGCATGTGTTCCCACAAAACCCAAAGGTGTTTCCCTACCAGAGCTGCACCTTTGAACAAGGACAGATGTATGTTTAAAAATACAATCATACAATTGAAGAAAAATCATGTAGAAAGTGTAAGCCACTGAATCCTGAAAAAATGTTGAGAGCAAATGTTTTTAAATAGTGTCAAAGAATGAAGAACAAACTATAGAGGAGGAGGTGGATTAGGGAATGCACCTGGGAAACCTTCCCTGGATGGGAGGTAGTAGAGAAGATGGAAATGGGGATTGTAGCACAAAGATGTACCCTGAGAAGAAAGGGAATGCTCAAAATGTGATGAAACTGTGGTTGATTCATGTTTAGGTGAAATAACTTGGAAAACTGGTTTCTAGTATGGAAGATCATTCTCCTACAGAGAAAGATGCACTTGTATTGACAGTGGCAATTTTGCATTCACACCACAGTCATTGAACATAATGTAGTACCTCTGTGTGTATATAATTTACTGAAATTCTAAAACTCTAGGGGTGGATCAGACTCCCTTATGTTCGCCCACACATGCATTGGGATAAGAATTTCCTTTTCCAACTGCAACATGTGATGTGGCTAATCCCACTCTAGCTTTGGATCTCATGCTGAGTTTTTGCAAGAAAGCAGACTACATTTACAAAGTAGGCCCATGTACAAAATGTCTGGAAAATTCTGGCCTAAAGCTAAACACATTCAAGTTTCATTTGTCTATGTAGATTCTAAATAGAAGAATTAAATATTTGTGCAATTCTCTCCCATTAAAATCAGTGAGAATTTAAAATGCTAAATTGTACGCAGTTTTGCCTGAATCAAATCTGATGTATTTTGTAGAATACAGGTATGAAAAAATACTTATCATTTTAAGAAATATATTTGGATTAGAAGCCAGGGCTAGATCTACACTAGTGTTTGTTGTTATCAGTACTGAAGTGCACTGGCAACTGTTGGGGCACATTATGTCTGTTTCCCACTTGTTATTCCACATTATCCAAAAGGCCACAACACATATCACAGCGGCAGGATCTACACTTCTGCTTTAAAACAGTTTATAACAGTAGTGACAACTGTTGGGGCCCATCACACACTCCGTATGCAGATTTCAAAGTGTCGCATCCTGCTTGGTATAGATCTGGCCTCAGTGTGCTATGAGGAATAAATGCAAGAGGGATATAGCATCACCATAATGGGATCCTAGCGATGTGACAGAAGGTGTAGATCTGGCCCTTGAAATATAAAATAAAACACTGTATGAGAAATGAACTTTATTCACTGAAATTAAGTAGTGGGGTGGGGGGAGCTATAGGATTTCGAAAAGAAAGTGTCAAGGCAGGCAGAGCAGACAAGGAGAACGTGCCTTCCTTCCCCACTTGGACAACCTGTTCGCCGTCCGTCCACGCCGCGCCCTCTAGTGTTGGTTCAAAGTCCGGCGTCCTAGCCTGTGCCCAGGACCTGGAGGAAACCGCATCCGCAGTGTGCGCGCCCCGAGGAAGGTTCCCCAGGGGAAAAACCCAGAGAAGGTCGCTCTCGCCATTGTCATGGAACGGAAGGTGGCCAGGGAATTCAGGCACAAGGTAAGAGAGAAATGCTCTGCCAAACGACCCCCCGCTGCGCTTTCGGCCTTCCCCGCTAACCTGTAACTTTCTGCTCCGCCTCGGCCCTGTGAGCGGGCGAAGGAGAAGCTGTTGCCGCTGCCGAAGAGGGGAGGAGGGTGACATTTTGCTGGGACTATGGACTCTTGGTATCAATTAACTCGGGGAAAGGGGAGGCGGGGTGGGGTGGGGGGAGGAGAAGGGAAGATGAAACGTTTCTTTCAGCACAACAAAGTTTTTCTCCCAGGGGCCCGGCGAGGTGTGGGGGACGAGGATCACATTCTTTCGGGAGGAAGGATGGAGCAGAGCCTGCATTCCCACCTTTGCGAAGGGCGATCGGGAATGTACGTGCGTGCCTTACAAACCTACTCGCTGTTGTCATCCATCTTTTTCTACCCAACTGGACCTGGATTCCCTGATGCCTCTCAAAACGGAGGAGCTTTAGGCCAAGGAAAATTAAGAAACGGACTGGTTTCTTAATATTACTTATTCTCACCGAGCATGCAGACACAGAGGGAAAACTTTTCAAAAACAGTTTCCTTTCTTTCTTTCTTTCTTTAAGCGCTTCTTTGTCCATGATCAAGAGACTTGGCAAGGCTAGGTGTATTGCATAATAGCTCTTTTGTTCTTACCCTGACAAGAAAGAAAAAGAAAAAGTGAAAGCCAATAACTGCAAGCCAACGCTGGGAAGAAGAAAAAATCTTGACCCAAAAGTATAGTCACTTGTTCTTTAAACATTATATGAAAATCATAGACATTTTTTAAAATTAAGCTACGTGTGTGAGTCAGTAGCAAAATTAGATGAAAAGTATCCTAGGCAGCTTCAATGATGTGTAACAGTGAAAAATCATTTGCAGAAAGGGCATTTTTAGACATCTTCCCGGAAATATATGGTGAAAATGTGTGAGGGGTTGAAATAAATGAAATTTCCAGTTCTGTTCAAATGTACCTTAACATTTAAGACTATTATAATTTGTTTGCAATCCTTTTAGGGTTTTTCCACAGAAACCATTTACCTGTGCTAAGCACCGAAGTTCAATATCTGTGCTTAGTTATAGATATGCAAATTATAATGAAGGCTGTCTACACAACCCCACCATCAAAAAACCTGACTTTAAATCTCTTTCTCTCCCCAATCCCTAATATTAAGTTCTAGAATTTAATCAGAAAAGATAAATTTATTGTTTTTTTAAGCCTTACATTTTTATTTTGAAATTGAATTTGTATAGCTTAATCTCTAGTAATGTGTCTTCTTGGCCACTGCTCTTTGGCACCCTGTTCATAAAAACACTTTTTCAGGAAATAAATTACCATTTATTTCAATGGAGTTATTTCCAAGTAAGTGTGATTAGAGCTCCTTCTCTCTATACAATAGAACAAAATTCCCACCACCACCCTTTTCTCTTTTATAACTAAGATCAACAACTATCTAACAAAATGTTAAGTCAAGTTCCCAGAAATACTTTGAAATGGGGAAAAAAACTGTCATAAACATGAACTTAGAAAATATTAAGATATTTTGCAGAGCTTCTAATAAAACATTTTGCTGTTCAGCTATCAGAATTGGGCTGGGCAGCAGCAGACAGCTGTGCAGTGATGTGTATCTAAAATAATATTTATAGTTTTGCAACTTGTATTTGTGGCCTTTTATGATGATAATATTCATAAGTCATTCTGGGATCAATCAGATTTACTCATTAAAAGTTTTATTCTCACTAGAGTTCCAATAAATGAATGAAGCACTCTTGGGTAATAGATTGCAGGATTCAAATGGTTTAAAATTATTTTTGAAACATATAAACAGAACACAAATATATAGTAGGAACTTGCATTATAATCCATTACAGTCCACCTTAACCTAGTAAATCCTTCCATAAAGCCCCATGTGTTATTGGGCATGATTATTCACTTTTATTCTTGTTAAAATCTTGTTTCATTAGCTTTCAGTTGCTCAGAACACCGTTGGGACTAAATGAATGTTAAAAACTGATAGTAATAGCAGTAGTAACAGAAAAGTGACAAATAAATTAGTGATTCAATGTAAATAGTAAAGCAACATATAAAATAATTAGCTTTTTTATTTAAAGCAGAAGCATCTAGACCAGGGGTATTGGAACGCTTTCAGCCTGAGGGCCATTTTGGAGAAGCTCTCAGGGGTCACATTCCAGTGGTGGGTAGGGTTGAAGGCAAAAGGGTAGGGCCAAAAATACCCGGAATATTTTAGTGTAAAGCTCTTACTGTCAGTAACTAAGCCTTACAAGAATCATTTCAGTCTTTTAGAATGGGGAGGAAACTGAGATTTCAAGGTACAGCTCTGGGTTCAGACATTATACCAACCCACCCTGCAACCACCCACAATAAAAACCCACCATGGCTTAGCATGACATGCAAACTAGGTCAATGACACTAACAATGGGATTGTTCACACAAAACACTATTGCTGCTCAGTGGTTGGGGAGTTATAGAACTGTGGGTTGTTCGTGGAACCATGGGTTAGCATGCTGTCTGAACCCAGGACATTTTCTGCAGGGAGGCTTGTTAACCACCTTGAACAACCCAACCAGAAACGGTGGGGTCTTCAGGTGGTTTGTTCGAGAAAAATAAGGCATACTGCATGGTTAACAAGCTCCCCTGCAGAAAATGTTCTGAGTTCAGACAATACAGTTCAACAAACAACCAAGATTCAACAACGACCCACACTCAACCACTGAGTGTGGGTTGTGTGTACAGCCCAAATTACTTAAATCAATCTGAAGCGGCCTGTGTAGTTCTAAATGATTTACCATGAATAAACACACGTATCAGGCCCACAAACATAGGCTTGGGCAATGGACCTAACAGAACAAAATAGAGTTCACATTCATAGAAAGGCCAAGCAATGTTTTACAGAACATTACTGCACTGTTTACAAGTCTCTGAGATTTAATAGTCCATTCACTGTTGCACGTTCAAAAGCCACTAAATTTGTTCATGCTCTTATAAATATTCTGTTCATATGCATAAGGGTATATTGCCTTTTCCATCTCTACATTATTCTATTTGGAATTCATGGATCACTGATAATTGATTCTAACAGTGTGCTAGTAAAGAAAAGTACAGCAAAAATTAACAGCAATTGAGAAAATGGTTTAATATTGTTCTTTAAGAGCTGGACTATCCCTCAGTGGTATAGCACGTGGTCTGCATACTTAGTTCATTCCCCAATATTTCCTATTAGAAGGATCTTACAGAGTTTCTTCACCGGGGGGGGGGGGGTATCGTGTTTTCCTCCCGTCACTTTGAATCATGCTTTTGTCCCACAATAGGAATGAGCAGCTTTCTCTTTCTTCAGATTCTGAAGAAAAAGCAAGTTAAAAAGGCTACTAGACCCATTCAGTGGGCGTTTCTTTTTCGCATTGCTTTCCTGCACACAGCAGGAAATGGCGGCACGTTTCACTTCAGACCAAAAAAGATGGATTTTCTGGGTCTTATTTTTTCATGGAAAAAGGACCAGAAGGTGTGGGAGACGCATGGGAGGTGGGCGTCGTCATAAAAAGGACCAAGATCATCCGTAAGTGGCCAGTAACGAGCGTGCTATAAAATGCTCATCTGATGACACTCAGAGAGCAGAGTTGTTTCAGACAATGTGCTCTGAGTAAATCAAAAGAGTAAGTTTGTACATGAAGAGCACTGGACATATTGGTCAGTATCTAATGCTTCCTATGGGCCAGTGGGATGCACCACTGGTGCAATGTTAAATTAGCATTTCCTAAGGCAACCAGAAACAAACCAGACCTCTCATTTCTGAAATGGAGTTCATAGAAGGGAACTCCACTGTCCTGTCATGTTCTGGAAATCAGCGTTTTGGCTAATTTCCAAGGAAGCACTACCTTCTTGTTGAGCTGCAGGTGTATCCCGCTGGTGCAATATAATCAGTGGAGGCACACAGGCAACCCATTATATTCCCTAATGCATTTCTCCACTTCCAGCAATATTTTGAGGCTTTGTCTCCCTTTATGGCTTCCAGCCCACTTAGTGCTGCCCATTTTCCTGCTTGAGACTCGAGAGAGCCTCTTCCATCAGAGTAGCCAGTACTGAACTAGATGGAACTGTGGTCTGACTCAGTATAAGGCAGCTCTGTATGTTCTTCTGATAATTGGATTTGAATTATGTAGTACCTGTTTAGCTCTTAGCAAACTAACCACAATAATCATTTACTTGTATTGATATAGAAACTAGTAGGTAGTGGAAGTCCAATAGTTTCAGGAATACCAATAAAAGCAGCTTATGCTATATGATATACCAGAAGTTTATACTTTTATTTGTTTGGTTTTGAACAGTTAGCAAAATGAACATCTTGTAATCTGATACCAGTTTAAGTGACTATGCTGTTACAGAGAGTGAAGAAAGAATAACTACCTAGCAGCAAGCTGTGTCAAGGTATCAATCTAAGGAGAGTAATCTAGTGCACTGCACATCATCATCAGAAGGATGCTGACGTTTCTAGTTTAAAGTCATTGAACCCAGCAAATAGCTGGTTTTGGCACAATAATTTCTAATTGCACGGTCATGTGCTACGTTAGTGAATGGCCTAAAAGGTTTCTGAAAATATTTATTCAACAGTTTAGTCATTATCAGGTAAGAGAATCATATGATATTACAATGTGTTGCAATGCGATGTGAAATGACTTAGATTCTGGCATGGTTTTAAAAAAGATCTTAAAAATAAAAGGGTGTGGTTTTCATTTCAAGACTGCAAGAAGCTCCTTGTGAACAGGTTTTTTAAATTGCTGTCTTTGTGTTAATGAGATAGGGTAGACTTGAGGATTCATTATTTGTAGTTGGAGAATTGCAATGGAATTGTTCTTTTTTTCAGGTTGACCTTTTAGTTGATAGTGAAGCAGAAAAAGACTATCTGTATGATGTGCTGCGTATGTACCACCAGTAAGTTCTTACTTGATACTTATTATTGTTTTCACTCATTGCACCATGGCACTTGGGTGGAAAGAAGATTTAACAGTGAAAATTTTCACACAACTTTAACCCATGGAAAATTAGGAAAATAAATTATTTGTGATTTTATTTTAGCAAAATAGGTTTAGCATCCAACACATAATGAGCATGTTTATTTATGATACAACTCATTGATTCCTGGAGGCTTATTCCAATATGTATAAATAAATGGAAATATTATGGGGGCCATAAAATGTATTTTCAAAACAATTGTCTTTAACAAACGAAAGTCTATCTGCATATTTGGAAATACAAATAATATAATCCAGTTGTTCGCTTTGCTTTGCATTTCATGCAGTAAATCTATCAACATTTGAACACTTAATTTATGGTTTTATCTCACAGAGATCATCAGTTCATTTTAAGTGTCTTAGAGACTAATAGTGCAATCCTGTGCATATCTACTCAGAAGTAAGTCCTGTTGAGTTCAATGGGACTTACTCCTAGGTAAATGTGTATAAGACTACAGCCTAACAAATTTATTATGGCAGCAGATTTTATGGACCAGAGCCCACTTCGTCAGATATATGGAATGCCATCCTGAATTGGCAGGTATATATACATGTGGGTGTAGGGGAGGATGTTTTTTTTTAGTGTTAGCAGTGAGATCAGAGGTAACGAAACAGAGACAGTGATAATTACATTAAAGCTTATACATATGTAAAATAATTGCTAGGACCAATCAAACAGCAGATTGATAAACATCATTGCATTGATAAGCTTATGCCATACTAAATGTATTAGTCTTTAAGGTGCCACATGACTCTGATGTTTTTGCTGCAAGAAGCTAACACAACTACCCTGCTGAAAATAGTACATGTCTATTAGCATTTTGTTCAATTCCCTTATGTTTTTTAATACAAATATTATAAGCATTATGTTTTTACCAATACAGTTTCTGGCATTAGTGGAGTTATACTGTATGTTCTTTCACTCAGGAATTATTGAAACAGAACCTGGCTCATTTTGTTGTTAGAGAAGATGAGAATATTTTTCCATTCTTCATAGGCGAGTGGTTCTGGTGGTTATAGTTTCTGGACATATCTTAATTAATAGCAGTTCAGTGGAGTGAAATGTAGACTTTTCAAGTTTCCATGTGGTCTTTGTGTTATACATTTGTATGGCCTTGGCTACAAACCTGGTTTGGTTTCACTTGGGACTGTCTAATTGCTTCTCCATTCAGAAAGCATTGCCTGCAGTTTGTGAAATCAGGAAGAATTCAGCATTGTTAATTATTTAAAACTTTCAGTTGCAAACCAAACTGATACTCCAAACATATATCTTCCTGGCCTCATTAGTATTAAATGTTACTAATACTTAAATAAAATGTCCGATATTGTTATAAAGATCCTTTTTACAGTCCACAGATTTCAATGAAATCTACTCAGTGCCCTAAATCTATTTTTTGCCAGGTAAATATTTCATATTCAAAGGTGCCATACTTCACCCCCTGAGTACCTACAACTACTTCACATATATTGTTGGCCTGTTACCCTTGCCTCTGTCTTCCATACTTTCCTCCCTCCATCCCTCTGTTGTCTTCCCTTCTGCTAACATCTAAGTTGGAATCTTGTATCTTTCTTATTTAACAATACAGCCACATGTAATGGATTAGAACCAGACTGTGTTGGTTGCACTTAGTTACCAACTTAAGTCATAATTTCAATGGGATCTAAGTGCAACTGTCTAAGTCTGGATCCCAAACAGTGTGAGAATATATCCGTGTGTATTATCCATGTTTGATTTTTAAAAAAATCATATTTCTGTTTTAAGTCAATGTACTGCATTTTTAGAAGAAGGAGAAGAAATACTTTCAGGAAAAAAATGAATTCAGCATGACTAAAAATCAGGGAACATAATATACTAAGGGCACAAAATAGTCCTACAGTTTCCATAATACCACAGCCAGTCATGCTAGCTGGAGGGATGCCGGCAGTTGTAGACTAAACATGCATAGGATTGCACCCTAAGTATATTGTCAGCAGTTAGTTGTGCATTCTCAGTATAACCATCTTCAATTTTGTAGATCCATGAATCTTCCAGTGTTGGTGGGAGATCTGAAGTATGTTATCAATGAACCAAGTCGACTGCCATTGTTTGAGGCTATCCGTCCTCTTATACCATTAAAACATCAAGTGGAGTACGATCAGTTGACCCCTAAGCGATCTAGGTAGGTTTGAACAATGTTCTTGTCTGTATATGAACAATGTATATGTGCTTACATGTATGTATATGTATTTGGCTTAAGAGCTGCAAATTCTTGCTTGAGAACCCAGTATGGCCGGAGCTGAAGGAGCAGCTCTTTTCTGTCTCCCTTGCTGATTAAAGAGCTGGTAGTCTGTGAATCTGTATTTGCATTTGGTTTATGGAGGCTGAGATTAAGGTTGTTGCAACTGTTTTTCTAGTAGGAATCTCATGTCTTTAACAGCTGCATAGCAGTCAGAAATTGAACAGGTGCTGCTTTTTTCAGTATGGAAATACAGGTGATACCAGCCGATTTTCTGCCTATCATTCAGCTGTTAAAAGAATAAGAGGCAAAAAATTGGTGGCAGCTCTATATGAATATGGTGAGCACAACTAGGGCAAGGGAGAATAGTTATGAGCTACAGTATAATTGCTCCCCATTATCAGGTCTTGTCTTCCCTAGGACTGGCATAGTTGTATGTAGGCACAGCACTAACAGCATTTAAGGTTTTAAAGGACACAAAATGCCAGGCATATTTAAAAATCTGAGTTTCAAAAATCCAATTCAGTTGCAAGAGATTAGTGAGTCAGAGAAATAAAACACACATGGCGTAACAGAAGGCTTCCTAAATAAAATGTGCATGTTTTTTTTCCCTTCTGGCACCAGAAGCTGAAATGGTCATTGATGTAATTCTGCATTCTTGCCACAGATTAATTAAAAGCATTCAAATTTAACTGGGATTATACACTCTGTGCTCTTCAGAAGTATGAAACCTCAGCATCATTGAAGAATAATGGTGCACGGAAGAACGTTTAAATTGCAATTGCAAATGGTTTGAGTTGTCACAGCTGGTTATCCTATGCCAACTTTTACAGGAAACTGAAGGAGGTGAGGTTGGATCGCCTGCATCCTGAAGGCCTTGGAATTAGTGTGCGAGGAGGTGCTGAATTTTCCTGTGGCCTTTTTATTTCACAGCTAATGAAAGGTGGACAAGCAGACAATGTTGGACTTCAGGTGAGAAGGAAGGTTTGGCTCTTATAGCTAGAAAATGCCTTACATATATTATTATCCAGGATAGCAAATGCTGAAATCATGAGCCTACCCATAACCAGAAATTTTCGAGACTTGATTAAAACAATCCCTAATAAGAGGGTGAAAAACATGAATCTATGCTTAGGCAAACAACAAAATAACAAAGAAAAACCACACTTTCTTATTGGGACTCTTATCTATTATAATCCATCAATGTAGTACTACAAAACGAATTGGAATTTGCAGCAAATGTAGCTGCCGGCTTTGGCATGTTGATAGGTGATGTTAAGGATCAGCTTAAGCCTGTACGAGACACTTTCTAAAACTTTCAAAAACCAAGTGAATAAGGGGAGTTGACAGGCAGCTCATTGTTCTAAATTGCCGTCTCATGATAAAGCCAAATGCTTCTGTAATTTCACCCATCTACATTATTTCACTAAACCTCCACACATTTTCTAAGCAGGAAAAAATGTGGCCAAAGAAAAGGCATAATGATTTTCTATCCTAATATCAGATTCTGGTTTCCTTTTTTTATACCATTTTAATTCATCTTTCTGAACTATGAGAAATTAAGTAGTTTCTGTACCACTTGAAGTGTGTGTGTGTGTGTGTATGTGTACAGCCAAGATACGTAACTGAAGTGTTTATAGCGTTCAGTTTTTTCTGTGATTTTTCTTTTTTTTCCTGAATGGGTAATGTTTAGCCTTTTCATGCATTTCATCTTTCTTTTTTGGTGCTTTCCCAGGTACTCATATCTTTGGGGATTTTGTTCACTAAAAGGGGCTGGAAGTGATTATGAAGTAAATGGAAACATGAAAACAGAAAATTTGAAACCATCATAATACTGCTTCTTATTCTTCAGTTAGTTTTTTTTTAAAGGACCCTTTTTGAAAACGTGAAAACAAAGGAATACATGAAAAGATTTTCTCTTTTAGCCTATTCAGTTTTTTCAGTCTCTCAGTGTGCAATGATATTGGATTGAGGCCCACTAGATGGGAGCCTCCAAAACTGGAAGCTTCCAATGATCTAATGGGCTCCTGCCAGCAAAGCAGGGGAGCAACAGATCCTTCTTTAGTTTCTTCATCTTCCTTTCCAGTATCTTCTGCCAGATGGACCTCTGAACCGATCTAGCTGATTAGTGGAGATGGGGAAAGGAGCTGAGAGTCTTGTGGATCTGACATATCCACACCTCTTCCCTCCCTCCCCACTTGCCCACCATATTGTCATAATGGCATTTGGGATTGTGCTTCTATTAGAGAACTTAGCACTTCTTATGTACACGCCTACTCCCCTTACTCAGCTTGTGTAGTACTAAATAAATAGCAACAATCCTGTATTCTGTCCTTACAAGAACAGCTGTCCCTGGAATTTCCTACCATGCAGAGAAAGAAGAAGCATGAAACATTATATTTGTGAACCACCCAGAGAGCTTTGGCTGTTGGGGGTATATAAATGTAGTAAATAAAATAAATATTTAAAGGATATGTTGAATATGGAAAGCCCTCCACAAATTTTTTTAAAAATGTATTTGACCATTTTAAGGAGCAATCCTGGAAAGATGATTGAAGGAAGGGCCATCCTCCCTGGACAGTGGCAGAAAGTTCCACTGCTGGGGCTGAAAATAGGGTGGTTTGGAGTGGGCGAGCTGTTGGAGGCATGTTGGAAATGGCTGAGGAACTGCATGATCCTGGGCCCCTTCACTCTCCCTCCCATTGGTGGAAAGGGGGAAGAACTTGTTAAGGAAATGTTCTCTAACTCTCAAAATTGAAGAATCACCAGGAACAGGCAGAGTTCAGTCCAACAGGTTTATTCAAAAACAACGTACGAAGGAGAGAGAAGTGGCACAAGGGTAGTACCAAAAGCTCTCTGAATATCACAGACAAAACTGTTTCATTTATCTCTGTTACAGGTTTTGACGTCACATACCACTCACCCCCTTCCTCCTGTGATGGATACATGCCTATAAATGTTTCAACTAAATATCTTAAACCATAATAAAGCAATATCCGGGGCAAGTGACGCCTCAAAGAAATTTACTGTTTCCTGATAACCTTTGATCACTGATACTTGGTGTTATTTGGTTTACTCTAATGGCCAGTATTTTTCCTCTGGAAGAACTGAAAATGTTTACTTTATATGGTGCCAGTTAGTCTATGCAATAGCCTTGCAGGCCATAGTTATGTCAAATTCACAGCCTCTTAGAAGGAAGAGATAGCGAGGCTAGTAATCAGGAGAGGATGCTTTGGTTATATCATTCTGTATTTTTCCTGTGAAATGCTAGAATGTGAGTTTTGAACTATACCTTGGTGCAGTGAAATATCTTTCTCCTTTACCTTAAAATGTTTCTTTAGAGGCTTGGGGGAACCAGCGTTCCAGGTTTTGATTTTATATCAATGCCCAGATCAAAAATCCTTATCAAACTCTCCCCTCACACAGGTCCTACCTTGGCTCTGCCCTGGATCTCACTCACACTAGCACATAAGATTGTTCTGCCTGTCTGCATTATCTATCAGTCAGTGGCCTCAGATACTGATGGCCCCCACAAACACAACAGGTATTATATTTATGACATTGTGTGTAGCCATAAATGCTACTTCTGATTCCAGGGGAGAAATGCTCCTACTTTACGACAAACATGGACCCTGTTCAGACAACACGCTAAGCCATGGTGGTTAAGCATTTTGTGCTAAATATTATGGTTTAGCACGTCGTGTGAACCATGACTTAGCATGCTGCGTGAACCATTTCTAACCATGGTGGCTACATAACCATGGTTTAAACATGCTCACTAACCATTTGCTGTATAAAAGGGTTAGCGACCTAACCATGACTTACCATGTTGTCTGAACAGGCCCACTAATCAAGACCACGTGACATCATGATATGCCTAGATGATACCTGATTGGATGGGGTCACCTCCCAATCCTCTGTGTTGTTGTTGTTGTTGTTGTTGTTGTTGTTTTTTAAAAAGGCACCAATGTTACAGATTAAGGAATAAGCAGCTGTGCACAGGCGGTGAACAATAAGAAGGAAAAATAAGCAAGACCTACTTGAAGATTTTTGTTTCCTGAAACATCCTCTATTTTATGAAGATTTTTTTCATGGGCAAAAATACAGAACACCCCTAGTAGTGATTTGTGCTAAATAATAATAATAATAATAATAATAATAATAATAATAATAACAACAACAACAACAACAACATTCACCTGCCCTGCATTTAGAATTTAGCAATTTTAAAAATGTCCAGCAGGTGGCGCAAGCATATCATTCTAAATATTTATGGAGCCTGTTATTTTTTCTATATTTTACCATGGCCCACTAGTTATACTTTGAATCTATTTGGTTTAGTTTCAAAGTACTCTTCATCTTGTATGCTTGTAGGGACGTCACAGTCTCTTAGGAAGGATCTTGTGCCTTTAATAATTGCATGACATTAATGAATTTTATAGACAATAACAACAACAATAACAAATAGTTCTCCTAAATTTTCTATCAGTTACCCACCTGTTAAAGTCACAGGAACCCTGCCTAGAAAAAAAGGTATGGAAGCCTTGCTATACCGCTGTGAATGCTGCTTTCCACTTAGTCTTATTGCTCCTTTTGTAATGCCTACACCTTTCAGCTTCATTCCCCATTGTCTCATCTGCTTTTCACATTCTATGGAATGGTAAATAATAAGGATGACATATTAGTGCTCTTACTAAAGCTGTAAATAAGTCATTTCAAGAGAATCCAACTGGAAAATAGTGACTGTCTATGTGGAGATGGCATTGAAACATTCACTCATGTATTGTTGCTTTGATTCTTTTTTAGATATTTGCATAAAGAGTTAATTACCCCCACTATTTGTATCTCTCTCAGGGTGCTCATCCAATTTGTATGTATACTTCCTCCTTATGACCAAGTGGTGACAGCAACGTCTGAAAAAAAAAAAGGCAGTTGCCATTAAAATAAGGTTTTCTAAAATTTCTATTTTAAATTTTAGTTTGGCAATTTTATGTGCTCAGAAGTGTTTTATATTTGATGTGTTTTGTGACTGGTGCAAATGTTTTTATAATTCTTAGTTTGATAATTTTATTTATTATGTTGTGTTTCACATATGATGTATTAACAGATCCACTACATTGAATGCCAACACTTTTCAGAATCCTCTTTGTAGGAGCTGTAATATTTTGCCTGTTTTGGGCAAATCTCATGCTGCAGTACAGAATGTTTATTTGGGCAAAAAGAAAATCAATAGAGATCATTTGCTTCCTTCTGCCACTCTTGTACATATACGTTTATCCATACATGAACACAAAAGTTAATAATAGCATTAGGACAAAATATGAGGCCTGTTTTGCAAAACAATTCACCTCTGTTTGAGGGGGCAGTTGAACCTTAGAGAATGTTCACCTTATCTGTAAGGTGATGTGGAGCATGATCAAGATTGTGTTCTGCTTATAATTGTGAATCATCTTCCTTAAAGTATCTTTGGCAGGTGATCCACAGGGATATAAAAAGCCCAGAGGGATCTCTCCAGTTCTCTTGGGAAATGATGTTGCCAAGAGAGGATGAGGAACCTCAATTTTGCAGTGAAAAGTAATGTCCTGCTAGGGTGGCCATATTGAAAGGAGGACAGGACTCCTGTATCTTTAACAGTCGTATTGAAAAGGGAATTTCAGCAGGTGTCAGTTGTACGCATGCAGCACCTGGTGAAATTCCCTCTTTATCACAACAGTTAAAGCTGCTGAAGCCCTGCCCTCTTTTGAAACTGGTCCCTCTAAATGATGCACAGGGGATCCCGAGGGCAACTGGGGACGACCTAGCGATATCCCAGGAAAACCCAGGGAAAGCAGAAACTAGGGATATCTTGATTTTTCCACCATCCCATGTCCTAAAATGAGCACGGAGCCATGCAGGGTGGCTCTGTGCCCATGGGGGTGGGGTGGGGAAGCAATTCTACCATCCCCAGGATGGTGGGGGGCACAGCTCCTCTGTAATTTTAAAACAAATGGCAGCTGCAACAGGCACAATGTCCCTCTTGCCTTCCAGGACATTGCACTTCCGTTTGTACTCTGGGGGACGATCCCGGAAGCAGGTAAGTCCGGGATTGCACCCCCTCCCTCTACACCCTTAGATGTAGAAAGGATCTGAGAAGCAATGTTGAAGGAGTATTTTGGTGCCCCAGAGAAATCATGGGGCAGAGCTTTTCCACCAAACTGCTGGTGGGTGCAGTGTAGTACCAATGCCTAATTAAATGAGCCATGGGCACTAAATTTTAAATGCACAGCACAGCACAGATTAGGTTCTGTGTGTTCATGGCAGTAATTGGTTATATCACCTAACGTCTGTTCAGTATGTGGTTTCCTTGGCTGGAAAATATGGCCTGAAATCAGTTAGTTCAGGATTGAATTAAATTTGACTCATTATGGTAGTAAGACAAGTACGATATACCAATAACTGATAAGCAAGTGTGGTAAACCAAAACTGAGCAGCAGTCCACTGAAAGAATGCATTGTTCCTGCAGGTCACTTTAGCATGCCCAAGCTTGCTTTCCTAGCCATTGGATGAAAAGAATACAGTTACAATGAGCTTTAATGGACTACATTGAAAATAAATTTAATTTAGTATTTAAGTGAATTAAATGGCATTTTGCAGTGGTTCGTGCTAACACAACAAAACTGTATAAATAGATTCTCCATAAGATCTAGGGGAGCAGCCCTCTTAATCTGTTGCATAAAACAATAAAAAGTCAGACTGACTTAGTGTTATCCTATACATGTCTACTCAGAAGTAAGCCCCATTCAGTTCAGTGGTGTTTACTCCCAGGAAAGTGTGTATTGGACTGTAGCCTTAAAGACTTTGGTCTCAGCGAAACGTGGGAATGGCTAACTCATTCCAGGATGTATTTGTCCCTCTTTACATCCTCTCCGTATACAGACTTGTAATTTAGCAAGTTCAGATTGCTGCTGACGTTGATTGGTTACCAGTTAATGGGAAGAGCCTGATAGGTCTTTCAGTTAGAAAGACTTAAACGGCACCCCCAAAATTAGTTAGGGTGACCATATGAAAAGGAGGACAGGGCTCCTATATCTTTAACATTTGTAGAGAAAAGGGAATTTCATTAGGTCTCATTTGGATGCATACAGCACCTGGTGAAATTCCTTCTTCATTGCAACAATTAAAGCTGCAGGTGCTCTGCCCCCTTTGTATCTGGTCACTCTAGCTATACTCTTGCAGCTTTATTGTGATGAAGAGGGAATTTTACCAGGTGCTGCATGCATACAACTGACACCTGCTGAAATTACCTTTTCAGTACAACTGTTAAAGACACAGGAGCCCTGTTCTCCTTTTCATATGGTCACACTACGTGGAGCTGGCATTGGTTGGCCCCTAACATGTAGTGCTCTGCTTCATGTAGCAAAATGTCTTTACTGGCACTCCTTATTGTACACACAAATGGTACTTGATCAAAATACAACAGAAAATGCAACACAACAGCAAACATTAAAGCATGTTATAAAGAACATTCAACTGCAATGCTAAAGAGCTTACAAGAAATACTAAATGCAATAAGAAGCCAAACATGATGTGTTATTAAATGTGTCTTTGCACTTAAGATGTCCATTTTTAAAAAAATGCAGATATCAGCACTGATGGGAGCTAGTAATGAAAAAGATCACAACAGTTGGGAAAGGGGTGTTTAATACTTTCCTCTCCTGCTGCAGCCACCATAAACATATTTCCTTTGAAACTGCTGTCTGCATTAGAAGGAAATCCCCTCCCCTTAGTGCCAATGAGAGATTTTATCCCAATGCAAACATTGCCTGATGCGATCCCAGGAATTCTCAACCCAGTAGCTATTTACATTCTAAAAGCATGCATGTTAAGTGTGAAATGTATTTAGCTTGGCCCTGAGCATAGCCAAGTTCTTACTTAGCTCTGGACAAGACAACTGGAAGTCAAGAGAGATCTAGGTTCTGATTATACTGACCCATGTCCTGCAGATTAGTGTATGGCTTAATAGGAAGGAAATGGGTGTTCACTGACCAGAAAAGCCCATTATGTTTCATGAGAAGAACTACATTTTAAAATTACATTTATAATTCACTGTTAAGTCACTGCCATCTTGTAACTGACTTTCCCTCCACCCAAACCCTAGTTGGACTCCAAAATATTCAATTGTCCTTTGACAAGTAATAATTGGAAAAATGAGATAATGCCCTCCCACTCCAATTACATCAGTCAGTTTCCATGAAAAAGCTTGCTCTTACAACAAAATTTCAATGTTATCGGGATATCATAGAATCATAGAATAGTAGAGTTGGAAGGGGCCTATAAGGCCATTGAGTCCAACCCCTGCTCAATGCAGGAATCCACAGACGGCTGTCCAGCTGCCTCTTGAAGGCCTCTAGTGTGGGAGAGCCCATGACCTCCCTAGGTACTTGGAGCCTTTGTCATACTGCTCTAACAGTCAGGAAGTTTTTCTTAATGTCCAGATGGAATATGGCTTCCTGTAACTTGAGCCCATTATTCCATGTCCTGCACTCTGGGATGATCAAGAAAAGATCCTGGCCCTCCTCTGTGTGACAACCTTTCAAGTACTTGAAGAGTGCTGTCATGTCTCCCCTCAGTCTTCTCTAGCCCACTTTTAGCTAGCTTGCTGATCAGAATGTCATGGGGTACTTTGTCAAAAGCTTTAATGAGGTCGAGATATATTATGTCCACAGCATTCCCACAGTCCACAAGGAGGTTACCTGATCAAAGAATGAGATCAGATTAGTCTGGCAGGATTTGTTCTTGACAAATCCATGCTGGCTCCTAGCAATCACTGCGTTGTTCTCAAGGTGCTTACAGATTGACTACTTTATAATCTGCTCCAAAATTTTGCCAGGGATTAATATCAGACTAACTGGTCTGTAGTTCCCAGGTTCCTCCTTTTTTGCCCTTTTTGAAGATAGGGACAACATTAGCCCTCCTTCAGTCATCCGGCACTTCACCCATCTTGCATGATTTCAATGATTCTGAGAGTTCGTCTACCAGCTCCTTTATTACTCTAGGATGCAGTTCATTGGGTCCTGGAGATTTGAAATCGTTCAAAGAAATTAGGTGTTCCTTGACCATTTGTTTATCAATCTCAAACTGCAATCCTTCCCCTTCAGCTTGTATTTCACTTTTGCCAGGGGGTTCATAGATCGCTTTTGGAAGAAGATTGAATCAAAGTAGGAATTGAGCACTTCGGCCTTTTCTTTGTCCTCTGTTATCAATTTGCCATCCTCATTAAGCAGATGAACCACAATTTCTTTCCTCTGTCTTTTACTATGCACATACCTGAAGAAAGCTTTTTTGTTGCTTTTAGTATCCCACACTAGCCTCAGCTCATTCTCAGCTTTAGCCTTCCTGATGCCATTCCTGCATTTCTGTGCTACTGTCTATACTCTTCTTTTGTAGCCTGGCCTCCCTTCCACTTCCTATATGTATCCTTTTTTATTTTCAGGTCATCTCTAAGCTTTTTGTGGAGCCACATTGGTTTCTTCTGTTATCTTCTATATTTTTTCTTCGTTGGAATTGTTTGTAATTGTGCCTTTAAAATTTCCTTTTTAAAAAATTCCCACCCATCTTGGACTCCTTTTTTCATTAGGGTCACTGCCATGGGACCTTACTTATAATAGGTCTAAGCTTATTAAAATCAGCTTTCCTAAAATCCAGAGTACACGTATGGCTACACTCAGCTTTTGCTTTCTTTAAAATCAAAAACTCAACTATGACGTGGTCACTTTTCCCCAGTGTTCCTGTAACTGCCACTTTATCCCTATTGGTCAGTATCAAGTCAAGGATAACTGTTCCTCTAGTTCCTTCCTCTACTTTCTGTGGGAGAAAGTTATCATCCATACATGTCAGGAATTTCTTGGAAGGGCCACTTTTGGCAGAACTTGTAATTGAAGTTCCCATTACTACCACATCGGACTTCCTTGAAACACTGGCAATTTGCTTTTCAAAAGTTTCATCTTGTCTTCTCCTTGATCAGGTGGTCAGTAGTAGACTCTGACTATCATGCTCCTTTTATTCCTTGTCCTATTTATTTTAATCCAGATGCTCTTGATGGGGTTAACAGGCTCATCCTCCTGTATTTCTGTGCAGGGATAAGTATTTTTAACATATAGTGCAACTCCGCTTCCCTTTGTATTTCTTCTGTTCTTTTTGAACATCCTACCAAGTTTCAGTTATACCTATCAAACAGTATTTGCCTTCATGTATTAAGAGTTCAAGTTCATTCTGTTTGTTTCCTATACTCTGGGCATTAGTATATAGACATTGAAGACAATGAGTTTTATAATCTTGCTTCTTTCCTACACAATGGTGAAGACTATTTGGGGACATTATTAGACCTGTTCTCTCTGTTATGGTGCATAAGTCTTCATCCATTTTTGCCTCCAAATTTACGTCTCCCTCCCCCATAGGATTCAATTTAAAGCCCTCCTTATGAAGTTCTTAATGCTGTGGCCAAACACATTCTTCCCAGCCCTTGTGAAGTGTAACCCATCTCTTGCCAGCAGTCCATCTTCCAAATATCTTTATACTTTATTCAGGGTTGAGATGCTGCCATAGGAAGGGTTATACCATCCCAGAATTTGGTTTGAGGTGCCATCCCGAAATAGTAGCATCTTACTCAGTTGCTTAGATCCTGTATTTCTGTTCCATGTACAGCAGGGCTCCCTCTATTGCAACAGTGGGTTTGGCTGCTGGAAGGGGAGATTTTGCCAAGTCTGCCTTCTCTCTGCAGCCCCAAGCACCATCTACTCTACACGGTCCCCAACCAGCTAGAGTAGATTTTTGGAGGTCAATGGAATTAATGAAAATCACCTTCCCCTCTCATGCCCCCTTTCTGCAAGTGGTGGTTTCTTATGAACAGAGTTTTGCTCACAGGAAGTTAGGATCAAAATGAAGCCTAAATGAAGCTGAACGAAATGTAAGCTTGCTAGGACAAAGCAGTGGTTTAATTCTCAGCAAGAAGCACATATGTAGTCTGCTCAAATGTGATCCAGGGACTGCATACAGCTTGAAACTTTGTTGCCCACTCCATTCGTTTCACAGAGGGATTTGTATCCCTTCTGCAAGGAAAAGCAACCTCTTTGAGATGGATTGTGAATTTGCAATAGGGTGTTCCTGCTAAAATGCACTATTTTGTTTTTATCTCTTGTCATTTTTTTATAATAAGGTTGGAGATGAGATCGTTCGAATAAATGGATATTCCATTTCTTCATGTACTCATGAAGAAGTGATTAATCTTATTCGCACGAAGAAAACTGTGTCTATAAAAGTGCGACGTGAGTAGAACATTGTTTTAACATTTATTACAATTCCCCAAACTTTAGTGCTCTTAAGTAAAGCTGATCTGCAAATGTGCTAACTGAGATTAAACATTATTTCTTTGCAGATGTTGGCATGATACCTGTCAAAAGGTAATGGTCTGTATATTTGATCTATAATATGTATATAGTCATTTTTAGTGCATCTTTTAGCTTCCTTGGTTTAGAAACATGACACATTGAAAACTGAAAATTACACAAATTTATAAATATTGAAACTATCACAGCTAGGGTGGATTAGCAGGAAATGCTCTTAGTTTGCATTTGTTTTATATTTGCAAGTTGACATTTCAACCTCTGAGCCTATCTACACTACTGCTTTAAAATGGTTTATAACAGTTTTAAACCAGTTAATAACCGTTATTAACAGGTTTAAAACTGTTATAAACCATTTTAAAGCAGTAGTGTAGATAGGCTTTCTGTTGATTTGGTTTGTAAACTAGACATATCTCATCTTCTAGTTGTAAACTAGAGATATCTCAGTTATAAGAGTAAGAACATGCTAAAAACTATAGGGTTTCCCAGTCATAAGTCATAATAGACTAAGAGCCTATCTACACATGCAGGATATAACACTTTGATAACATTTTGAAAACTGTATATGGAGTGTGTTCTGGGCCCCAACAGTTGTCACTACTGTTATAAACCATTTTAAAGCATTTTAAAGCAGTAGTGTAGATAGGCTGTAAGATGCAATCCTATGGTCCCTGGGAAGTCCATGAGCTTTTCAGATCAAGTAATAACTAGATTTGTCTCCATCTTTTGGGGTCATATTGCATATGCCTAACCAAATACAAAACACAGGCCATATAAAGCAGGGGTGGGCAGAAGGTAGATCTTCAGATATTTTGAACTTCAATTCCCAGAAGCCAATGGTCAGAAATACTAGGAGTTGAAGTCCAAAATATCTGTAGACCTACTTTCTGCCCGTCCCTGCTGTAAAGCCTTTTAAAACCATCTATCTAGTGAGCAGATGTGTAACAGTTTGCACGGTTTATCTAGTCAGTCATCTCATAACAAGTAAGCTAAGTTGCAGTTTGGTTCAACTAGACCTATGGTATGAAAATACCCATAATTCATTGTTTTCAGCATCTTTCCACTGTGTTTCTCCTCTAGCTCTCCTGATGAGCCTCTCAAGTGGCAGTTTGTAGACCAATTTGTATCAGATCCTGGGGTAAGACATACATGCAGCTTTGAGAAATTATATTTAGTTGAATGGAAATTACATTTTAAAATAATAATAATCTGTGCTCATTATAGAATATTGCATTGCACCAATTTTTACAATACAGTGTATTGGGCTCTGTATAAATTTGTTGGCTATTTATTTACTGTTGTGGATTTTAAAGGAATTTCTACTTCAGAGGTGCTTACAGATTGATTTATTTTTTTAAAGTACCTCAGAGCAGCTTACAGATCAAATAAAGTAATGTCATGCTTGCAATTCAAAATACACAACACAAAAGGGAAAAGGGGTGGGGAGGGAAGAAGAAAAAAAGAAACTCTGGCACACATTCTTAAAATTATAAGAACTATAAGGCCATTAGACGTACATCCAGCTGGGATGGAAATAGTTCAAGTAAGCTGATGGAATGGCTGCAACTAGGTGCCGTTGGGGAAGACACAGAGGCAGATGATAAATGCTCTCTTTTCTCTCTCTGCTTGGCCTAATGGAATAGGCCTAATAAAATGCATGTTAAGAGTACCTAAGAAAATTAAACTAATATATGCGCTGCCCAAGCACTTTTGGATATAAGAAGCTGCTTTAGATCAATGACCTTCATGGGATTTCCAAGTTCACCCCTCTCAGCCATGATGCTCGTTGAATGGCTTTGGGCCAATCATTCTTTCTCATCCTAACCTACCTCCCAAGATAGTTCAAAGGATAAAATGGGATAACCTTCGTATATACTGCCTTGAGGTCTTCAGGGAAAATATGGAATTCAAATATATCGTATATACTTATGGCGATCTCAGTTTTCTGAATGCAATTCCTTATGCTGCTAAAATGGCACCAACCCATTTTGCATGAAAGTGAGGTATCAGCATGACTTCAGGGGACATCCTAAGGTTAACAGAAGTACAAAAATATAACAAGGGTTCATTTGATCAAGTGTACTTATAATTATGAGTTGTGCTTGAAAATGTGTAGGCTTTTCTCTCTGTTAGCTTAAATAATGTATCAGTGTGCGCAATACAACCATACTGATGAGGTTAATTTCATAAATACAAAAACAAAATATTCTGGAAGCAGTAAATGAATAGGTTCCTGCAGAAATAAATATAACCCTGATTGTGGTGATTTTATTTTCATACTTTTACAGGCTGTTTCAAATATCCAGGATGTAATGCTAGCAGCTCATATGGGATACAAAATAATAAGCTTAGGGAACTCATTTGGTTTTATATAACAGCACTGAATGAAAGCTAGTCCTTTATGAGGATCACAGAATCATCACTTACAGATGGCTATTGCTATAACATTGTTATTAATGTAACAGTGGGATGTGTAAGAAATTGCATGTGAGGGAAGGCTTGAAAATTGGGCTACATTTGTTAAATTTGATCTGCAAAGGGGGGGGATCCCTGGACAGCAATCAACTATGCCAGCACTAGCCAGTCAATGAAATTGGGAGCAATATTCTTTCCCTGCTGGATGTTGATTATAGAATTGGCATCCTCCAGGATTTCCCCATCCACTGTCACATCCCATGAAGCACCGGCCCCACAGGCAATCGTTTCTCCCCCCCCCCCCCAAGGTGATCCTCAGCAGGAGGCCCTCAGACATCACCTGTCACCACCAAAGATGCCTCGGAATGATCACCATCCCTATCCAGACAAACATAGCCCACCCAAACCAGCCTACCTAGAGAAAAGTGACCAATTGAACCAAAAGAAAACCCACCAAATAAAATGAAGATGCTCCCCAACCTTCAAAAGAGCAACCAGTAAACCCCCTTACAGCATACAGGGAGGGAAGGAGGGAGCCACACAAAGACGCTGAGAGGAAGGGCTCCAAAAGTTATTATTGCAAGCTCCTCCTCCAGCCAGTAGCACCACAATGCTCTACCAGTGTTGAAGCTTGAAGGAGCATTTCCTCATTCCCCCCCCCCACACACACACACAGTGGTCCCGCCTGGTCAGGCAAGCTAAATGTGGGGTAGGGCATATGTTGCAATGTGCAGTTTTCCTGTTTAGGTTTATTTCCTCCCCTTAGGTTGTTGTTATTAGGAATGTGTATCGTATCATTCCGATGTCCAATAATGAACCGATAAGGTTGTATCGGACATCCGATTAATGATAACGATACATTCCTAAGGAGGCCCTATCTGATCGGATCCGATAACTATTGGACATATCGGATTATCAGACCGCCATTTCTGGTGTTTTCCCCATAGGCTTGCATTGGGGATAAGAAAACTTTTCCCCAATGCAAGCCTATGGGGAAAAACACTTGGCCGGCACTCCCTCCCTCCCCCCACTCGTGCTCCCTCCCCCCACTCGTGCTCCTTGCCTGCCGCCACCACCTCCTGTCCGTCCTACTGCTAAACCAGCTTTCCGGCCTGTTTAGCAGTAGGACAGACCAGCGGAGGCAGTGGAGGCAGGCAAGGAGCGTGAGTGGGGGGAGGGAGCGCGAGTGGAGGGAGGGAGTGCCGGCCAAGTGTTTTTCCCCATAGGCTTGCATTGGGGGAAAGCTTTCTTTCCCTCAATGCAAACCTATGGGGAAAACACCGTAACCGAATCAGAACTTCTGATATTTATCGGATATCGGATCTGATCAAATCTGGGTACCCCCAATATGATCGGACCCGAAATTTTTTATATCAGAATTTCCGACAGTGATACGATACAATAATTTTGGCTGTGCACATCCCTAGTTGTTATGTGCATGTTTAGACAGAAAAAAGTCCTACAACTCCCAGCATGTCCCATTTAGCTGGGAGTCGTAAGACTTTTTTTCTGTCTGAACGTGCATAAGATAGTGCTCTTGTATATGTATCTCTAAATACGTTGTGAAACTTTTATATTGATTTTAATGGTGTGGGAGGGGGCAGGGATGTTGGAGGATTAACATCCCCCTATAGCTAATGGAAGCCAATGGACTGCAATTTCAGAAACTCCCTTTTATTCTCATTTTAGGAAGGTAAGAGCAGTGTTGCAGGACTTGCATCATCTGGAGGAAAAAACCATAAAGAAAAGAAAGTTTTCATTAGCTTGATTGGTACGAAGGGCATGGGATGCAGGTGAGCTGCCATTTATTATAGTTTTCCTTCCTTTTCACTCATTCTTTCAGGAATATATAATGGGTATGATTCAGGTGAAGTGAAGAATTTTTTTTCATGAAATCTTATTTTATTTAGAACTAAAGTTAGCAAAATAAATGCAACAAAAAGAAAAACATTAATAATTATAAATCAAGATCACGTCAATATGCAATTTATACAACAGATAAAAGGAGCATGTATGAGTGTACATTATCTTGTGTGCACTTGATAATCAGAAAAAATACAGGCAACTGTACTTGGTTGGAATTTGATCAAAAGTTTGAAAAGCTTCAGCAAAGGAAATAAATGGAAACGAAGAACTTTTAAGTCCCATTGATTTCAGTGTTAGAGAATCAAATATGTGCTCTACTTTCCCATTTTGATCAATAGGACTTAAAGGGGCTTAACTTTGGCAGGATCATAGTATTGAAAATGCTGATACGAAGAATCCGAGATAACCTGCAGACGTGCCTTATCCCTTATGGCTCAACATGTCAGCTCTTTGGGCTCTGAGCCACATGTTGTTATACTGAATCACAGACTCCTTATATGAGTCATTGTGCAAAGAAATATTTGTTATTGAGAAGCAAGATTTAGCGCAGTCACTTTACCACAGACTGTATGAACTATATCCTCTTCTCATATAAACTAAGGCAGTTCCACTCACTTGAATAAGCCCTTCTCATTCTATCAACAGATTAAGAATCAGGCAAAAGCTTTCTGTCATATGTTTCTTCTTTGGCACACTGGCAAAAGTTGCACAATGCAACATGCCTAATTGGTCAGCAGTGTTGACTGTACTAGAATGTGAGCAGCAGTGGGTTGGTACAAGGGGACTAGGTAAGGAGCATCAGCTATGGAACTGATCCAGTGTGTTCTCATCAATCTGAAACTAGTGGAGGAGCAAGCAAACTATATGTCAAAGTATGTGCTAAGTGTTGGGGAAAATTCCAAGCCTAAGTGGATTGGTCAAAAGTTTTAGTGTCCAGAAGGACAGAACAGCCAGCTGAATGCAATAAGCAAGGAAAGGGTTTTTTCTATGTCTGAAATTGTAATGGTCAACTGATAACAGGAAAGTTTTCTATCAGGATAAGGTAATTGATCTGGGCTGGGCTGGTGTCTAAAAAGTATAAAAGAGAGCCTTAATTTAATGGTTTTTGTGGAGAGTCAGACGTGTTGTATTTTGGACGGAGAGAATTGCGTATGAGAGTTTTGACGGAGGACTGTATATATCTGATGGAACCTGTTGTGCTTTTGTATATATTGGACCACAAGTAAACGACTTGTATTATACACAAGATACTGTGTGTGAGTATTTATTCAACTTCTGGATTTCTACTGGACTTATTGCTTACCCAAGCGCTGGCAGCGTTTGTCTACTTTTGCTTCCCTAACACTAAGATGGTTAAAATGATTATTTACTTGAATTATATTCTTGTGTGATGTCATTTCTTTTCATTCTTCATCCCAGTATTTCAAGTGGTCCCACACAAAAGCCAGGCATTTTCATAAGCAATGTTAAACCACATTCTCTGTCTGCAGAAGTAGGGTTAGAGGTGAGTATAATGTACATTAATTCATCTGGTTACATGGTAGTTTTTATGTAGACATCACTTCTAAATACCCATCTTCTAATGATAGAGGAAGTAAAATCAGTGCTGTCTTCCACAAGTCAAAGTAGAATAAATAAAAAAATGGTTAAGAATATTTTAATAATGTAGACCATCATCCTAAAATTAGTTGCTCTGAAGTGGTCTAATCTCATTAATTATTCCAAAGCAAGTGGCTTAAGAACGGTAGCCTATAGGAGAAGTATACTACAACGTCAAATATTTTGTTTGTTTGTTTGCTTTTAGGTTGGTGATCAGATTGTTGAAGTAAATGGAATGGACTTTTCTAATGTGGATCACAAAGAGGTACTGAAAAGAGCACTGTTTTCCTGTTTAAATAAAATGTAAATGGACATTCTACATTAACTTCAGTCAGCCCAACTCCAGTCAACACAACTTTATATAATCTCAGATTTCAGAATCCATCCAACAATTGTTGGGATATAATTTAAGATTCAACTACATCTGACTGATTTCGAATGGATAAATAATCTCTTAACTGCCGCAAAGGTTTACATTGCAAATTGTTTCAAAAAATTAATGTTCCCTCTATTTTGGAATGGTATTTGAAAAGATTGCTTATTCTGGTTACATTGGGCAGAGCAATCCTACATATGGTACAGACAATAGTTTAATTTTCTCTACAGGTTATTTTAATTAAAAACTCAGGAGATTTAATAAGAGCTTAGAGATTTAATAAGTTCTCAGGCTCATTTTTGGACTTTTTTCATTAAGAAAATGCTTGTAATGTGTATATTTTGCATATTTTCTGTAATTATAATTACAAAGGGGGAGTTTCCACCCATATGCTCAGGTTGATCATGTATCCATCTTAGACAGAGTGATTCAGTGTAAGATTAGGCTCTAATGGTGGGGTGTTCAAAAAGAGTTAAATTGTTTTATAATTCAAGAAGATTATTTGAACACTCCATTCACATACAAAGCAAGGCACCCATTACAACTTCAGAGCATTTACCACTTCTACTTTTATGTCCTCGCACTAATTGCCCAATCCTGTGACATGTATCAGACCAGAAATAAGTGTTTACAAAGGGGTGCAAATCAGAGCCTAAGGGCCGATCTACATACGAGGTTTTTGACGTTTTATAAGGATTATGAAAACACTTTGGGCCACATGACGCACTCCCTATAACGTTGCATATCTGAGGTTTTTTAAAACTCACTTCAGTTATATACAACGGTTTCACTTTTAATAAATCGTTTTAAGTAAAATAATGTGTCCTTCCTTACCGTTTGTGATTCATGGGGGCAGTGCTTCATTTACTGGTGCCCAAATGCTTAGCAGTTGATTGGTGGGGAAGAAAGAGGAAGTGGGCAAGTGAACTACAACACAATTCTTAGCCCTATACTCGCTAGGGAATGACAGAGGAACTAAGAAGGAAGTGGGTGACTGAACTACAACCCCCACAATGCCTTGCCCTAAACTCATTGAAAAAACGAAAGAGAAAGAGACAGGGCAGAATAGTGTGTGATTGCATACACCGCTTTAAAGACTGAAGACTGTTCTCCTGTAACGTGAGTACTCAGTAATGTGGCACTCAGTAATGTGGCCTAAGATGTTTCAGAACGCACCTATTTGGAATGTTTTTAAATACTTTTGAAAACGTTCCAAAGGACTGTGTAGATTGGCCCTATATCACTGTGCTGGTATTGTGATCTAGGATGCCATATTGGTGTAGCAACATAAGTTAGCAGTGCTATGCTGGCAATAGCTCTAATTTCTGTAGGCAGTTGTGCATCTTACCAGAGAGAGTGGAAATGGTGGTAGTGGGACTAGAGGCAGCTCTTAAAGGCTTTGCTGTCACTTCAGAGCCATCTGCATTAGTGGAACCCTCTTGTCTGTTACCTAATCCAAGCTCTTAGCTCTCCAAACATAGGATGCCACTGTAGTTGCATTGTGTGCCCCATAGCAGCCATGCATATTTAAAAGATGTAGATGTAAAGATCATTCTTCTTTCATCGTCATCAGTGGCCTCTCCTCCTTTTTTTCAGGCTGTGAAGGTGTTGAAAAGCAGCCAAACTCTGACTATCACTGTTGTAACAGGAGCCGTAAGTATTAATGTCAGAGCAGTCAGCAAAGCCCCTGTGAAAATCTAGAAAGCCCTTGTACACCGCAATAAGGGATGAAATACACACTTATTTTCAAAGCACATGTACAGGTAGGAGACCCTCTGGAGTCACTAAAAACTGGAAATCCGAATGGGAGGTGTGTACTCAATTCAGGTACAATTATGCTTTTAAAATCCTGGTTCAAATAAACTGACTTGGGCTTAAGTAGTTGGAAGTAACTTACAAACATCTGAATGTTATCTTTAGTAAATGTCAGCATTTCACTAATACTTTTCCTGAGTTGTTGTCCATGTTACTTTGTTCATTTTGTTGATGACTTGGGGAAGAGGCCAGCATCCTTCCAGGATGGCTACAGCAAGCCATTTACCCCATAGTTGGCTCTTACTATTGCACAGCATGGCCAGTGATGAGGGATGGTGGAAGATATAGCCCAAAACATCTGGAGAGCACCAGGTTGGGGAAAGTTGGGTTACAAAATATAGTGCATATGTATCATGGCCTACAAGTGCATATAGCTGTAATTTAATTAATTACAGTAACATTAATTATGTTTTTTCATACCAAAGCTCTTTCATCAAACATTCCATTTGCATTGTATTTGGACTGATTTTCAGCTACAATTTTTAATCTATCATTTCAAGTGAATAAAGAAAAGAAACAAGATAACAGTGTGACCATCCTAATTCCTAAAATACATTCCCATTTGTTTTGGAACATTGCTCACTCCTACAGAATGCTTGTATCACCAGCTAGGCATAACACCTCTGATGCTGTGTTCACTCCATTCAGTGTGAAAATACGCTGTTATAAGAAAATTGAGCTGATGATGCCCCTATTCAAATACTGTATACACCTTGAAGGTAATGACAGTATCAAGAATAGTGCTAAAGAGAAAATGCATGCAGATTTAAAATGTATCACATTCCATGCATCTAAAACAAACATAATCAGCAAGTGCAGAATCTAGGTTTAAAACTAATATTCAGGATTGCAAAGTTCTCAAATGCAAATTTCTACAACTGACATGCAACATACAGACCCAGAAAACTGACAATTGTGATTTTTGGAACAATTTGTATTAGTTTTTTTAAAATTAAAACATGTTTAATACTTGTTACAGTTGAGGGTTTTTAAGAAACATTTTTATTTCTAATTTACAAATTTCCTTACAAATCAATAAATAAGATCAGTCTGTTTATACATCTGGTAGACAAAGTAGTCATTCACATTGTTTGAAAATAGAATTTCAGAATTTATTGCTTCACAAAGAGTGAGATACTTGCAATGGAAATTTGCTAGCATAACTTAACAGGGATTTTAAATAATATTTAGGGAAGGGAGTTGTTTATGACTGAAGAAGAAAAGCAGAGGGAGGAGTATAATCATGAGATGGAGCGCCAAGAATTAATGCGTCAGAAGCGGCTTGCACTGGAGACCAATAAAATCCTGAAAGAACAGCAAGAAAAGGAGAAACTGTAAGAACTTGGAATAGACGGGCCCTTTCCACACCAGCGAGTTTTCCCAGGGCTGGCACGGCCTGCTTGCAGGGAATTCACATGACACACAGAGCATCCTGCAAGCAGGCAGGGGCCAGCCCTCCATTTTCGCGGGGGAGCAGGGAATGCTATTATCCTGGTTTGTTCCCTGTTCCCGGGATGGCAGCGAGATGGGCGGCTGGTGTGGCTGCCCATCCCGGGCGCAGCTGCACTTCCGCATGAGTAAATGTGGCTGCACCAATGGCCACAGAGCCACACTGCGCGACTCTGAGGCCATCAGGAGAGGGCGGACCCGATTTCACCATCCTCAGGGGGGAGGGGGCGTGTTCACGTGCGGGCTTTTTTTATATACTCACAGCAGTTGCGGAGGAGCGCTCGTGCGCTCCCTGCAGATCCTCCAGGGGGAAAAATGGCCGCTGCGACATGCGATGGCTCAGAAGAAGCCCGGGCCATCACATTCTGGTGCGGCTTGAGCGCGCTGAACCTGGAAGTGGTTATTTCTGGGTTTGCCCGCTCCCTGCCTTCCACACCCCTATGGTGTGGAAAGGGCCAGGGTCTGATAAATTTTGTTTTTGTCTGGAGATTTCAGGGTGTTGCAGTGACTCTAATCATGACACCAAGGAGAGAGCACGGGGATTCTGGCAGCCATCCCGGTACCAGAGCTGCCCCTGCCCACTTCCTGCTGGAAGGCAACCAATCACTGGTCGCCTTCCACCAGACACCGCCCCCAGATTGGCCCTGGATTGGTCCTGAAGCAATGTCGGTTTTAGTCCCACAGTAGCTGCAAAACTGACCCTGCATCATCTAACCGATGCAGTGTAGATCCACAGCCACCGGGGGCTTTCCCCACATATAGACAACCTCTGGAGAAGGCCCTCCTGTCCAGATAGTTTAAGTTCTTAGAAGGGGAAAAAAACCTTTCTTTCTCTCTTCCTTCCCCACTCATCTCTGGCCCTTTCTACACCATAGAAAGGTGTAGAGGGAGGGAGGGAGGGCGATCCCAGAAGTACCTAATACACACCATCTGCGCACAGGGAGGGAGGGTGATCCCAGAAGTACCTAACACACACCATTGGCACAGAGGGACCAGCAGGGGGCCATCCCAAGCCAACAGCCTGGTGTAGAAACGGTCTCTGTTGCACCCATTCTCTTTCGTTCCTGAGGGAAAATTTCCCTCATCTCATGCAACTAAACTGAAAATAAACACTTCTATTGGTGTTTTTAATCTAAGCTTAATTCCCTTGAGAAGGGTGGATTTGGGGTGTCACAGTGCACAGGGAATCCAGGTTTACGCTCCTCTTCCCAATGCAAGCTGAAGGGCTTCTTCCATTTGAGAAAGGCCTCTGAGTCATCTTTGCAGTTCCCCTCTCCCTTTGCAGTTCCCCTCTCTGAAAAGGCTGCTGCAGAAGGATGGAGGGGTTTCTCTGGATCAGAGTAGGGGGCTCTGGAGGTTGCAAAGGGAGGGTGAATCAAGGAAGAGTGTCTTTCCTCTCTTCCTGCCACTTGAAGCATCCTGAGCAGGGCAGGATCTACATTACTGCTTTATAATAGCTTATAACAGTTCTGACAACTGTTCCAGCCCTGGACACATTACATATCCTGTTTCCAACTGTTTTCAAAGTGTTATATCCTGCTTGATGTAGATCTGGCCCTGAAGAACCCAGTTTAGGGAATGGTCCCAGTAGCAGAGGGAATCCCTAGATCCAACCTGTGCTACTTTGTATTAATTATCAAAATTAGTCTTCAGTATAGTTATGTTCAGCACCTCCAACTTGTTGTTATTTTGGTAGGCGAAAAATGGAGATTGCACAGAAGGCTGCCGAGGAGGAAGAAAGATATCGTAAAGAAATTGAAAAGTTGAGTAATCTTTTCATACAAGCTTCTTTTCCCTCCCCTCCCCCACAATAGGCTTTCTATATGTTTAGCATCTCTTTTTAAAAGGATGTTATGTCTTTGGGATCGATAGATACAAACCAATCAACACAATTCAAATGCTTTGCCTGGTACCCACCACCACCACCACCACCACCACCAAAAAACCTACGGGTTTTGAAAAATACTGTAATTCTTCAAATTGCATTTGGGAAATCACATGTATGAATGTCACTGCCACCCTATAAAATTACTAACATTTTGGAAGCACAGATGCTGGTCTTGTAAAGGTAATAAGGTGATAAACCTTTACAAGAACAAAAATACAGATTACAAAAAGGGAAAGTTACAACTCAGTTTTATTGATGTATAATGCATTGTCACACAAAGCTATACTACAGTGTCTTTGCCCCCTACATTACCATGAAGTGCAACTCATGGTGTCATTGAATTTTCCCAAACTCTCGAGTTGAAGAATCACCAGGAACAGGCAAAATCCGATCCAACAGGTTTATTCAATACAACATATGCAGGAGAGAGATGTGGCACATGGGTAGTACCGAAGCTCTCTGCCTCTCAAAGGCAAAACTGTTACATTTTATCTATGTTGCAGGCTTTGATGTCACATACCACTCACCCTCTCCCTCCTGTGATGGATTTCATGTCAATAAATGTTTCAACTAAACTATTTCCTAAACCATAATAAAAGCAATATCCTGGGTACTTGACACCTCAATGTAAATTTATTGTTTTCTGATAACCTTCGATCACAGATACTTGGTGGTATTTGGTTTCACCTAATGGCCGGCTTTTCTTGGTAAGAATCTGAAAATGTTTACATTACAGGTGCCATCCTGTCTGTAAGGTTGTGTCTTGTGGGCTGTTGAGTCATGTTTAATTTACAACACAATTGGGAGAATGAGATTGTGAGGTTTGTTGTCAGGAACAATGCCCTAGGCCCTGGTATTCAGTATTTTTCCTTTGTAATGCTATAATGTGAGGTGTGAACTTTTGCCTGGTGTAATTTTAAGTGTCTCTGCTTCCTCTTGAAACATTTCTTTGAGGCTTGAGGGAAACCAGAGTTCAGATTTTGATTTTATATCAATGGCCATATCAAAAAATCTTTATCAATGGTCACAAATCCTCAGCCACAACAGGGATTATAACTACCATCCAATGATGGCTGATAGCAACCTAACTTGATACCTTCGGTAAAGGGGAATGGCCAGTCCTCCCGTCTTTGGGAGGACTTCTTTCAGTCAGTTCAGGCAAGGCTTTGATGACTGAATAGGCAGACTGTCCAGAATTCAGTTGACCAGGGAGTCCTTCTCAAAAGCCTAAAGTTCTTAAATCAGTACAACTGGAGCTGAGTTTGAGAGTTCTTGCTTGCTCACTCACTTAACTTCCACTTTGCCTGCTCCAATGTTTATGCTATTTTCAGCAAAGCCAGCATACAGTGCTGCAAGCCACTCCCTATACTTTACTGCAACACTGAGGTCATCCAAACAGTGTAACGGTGTCAGCAAACTGATCCATTGATATCAGCAAGCGCCATTATAAAAACAGTGTGTGAATCTTAATCAGTGAGTTCAGCAGGATGTCTTGTGACTAAAATTATATTTAGTTCATAAGCAGCATCTTGAGCTACTTCTACGCCCTTTGTTTTGTGTATTTATTTATTTATTTATTTATTTATTTATTTAAGGAGTTTATATACCGCTCCACATCTAAACAAATTCTGGAATGGTGAACAATAAAGATAAAATGATACAAAGATAAAATAAATAAAACTCCATATTTTAAAATATATATATTAAAAACAAAGTAAAAAATGTGTCTGGTTACTCAAGAAAGGCTTCTTGGAATAGAGTTTTAGGAGGTACCAGAAAAAACACTGTTGACACCTTCCTGACCTCCAGAGGCAGAGAGTTCTATAGAAAGGGCGCCACCACAAAGAAGGCTCTTCTCTAGGTGGACTCCAATCAGGCCATAGGCCCATGTGGAACCATCAGGAGCCTGGACAGGTTGATAGGGGAGAAGGTGTTCTCTCAGGTATTTTGGTCCCTGCTTCCTCATGGACTATGTTCTTCAAGCCATCTCTCTGGATTCATGACTGTGACTGCTTTCTGATGTCATCAGCTCTGAGTGTCTGTGTTTACATGTGCGCAAAGAACATTTTCAGCCAGATGTGGAGGCCTAGGTCTTTAATGTCAGAGAGAAGTCTAAACCAGAACACTTTCCTCTGACATGGCAGGATGTTTTTGACTCTTATCTCTTCCTGCAGCAGGAAGTGGAACAGTACAGTGGCGGTTTCTCCCCATCCATTCCACTCCTAGCACATGAAGCAATTGGGCTTTTTCTAATGGATGAATGGGTGCAATTTGGGGGTGTAGGGTCACAGCCAAGAAGGAAACAATTAACCTTCACCTGTCTGTATGCTGTGATTCCGTCACAGCAATTAAGCATGAAAAAAGTCTCCCATCTCTCCAATATGAGGCTTTTGTCAAACCTAATTGCTGAGAGTGAGTGGTGAATGAATGAACGAAGTGTGTGGTGTGTGTGAGAGGGAGAGACAGTGTGGAGTGACCCCACCCACTTTTCTTTGGACCCACCCACTATGGCATGTGACCCCTGGAAGGTTAGCCGTGAGTGGCACCTGGGCTGAAAAAACATCCTCACACCTGCAGTACAGCAACGGGCTGTGCCTTGTTTCATATTGGTTTCTCATTGCAGAGTCACCCTGTTGCCAATAACTATTTATTGATTTGTCTGAGAACCTAGGCTGCCCATCCATCAGATTCCAATTGGCTAACAATAAATTTAGGAGGAAATATAAAAAGCCTGCAACATCTAGTAAAACTGCTTGAAGTCATAATAAATTCCATCCTGTCAACAAAACTTAAAACCAGTCAAAATATATATAACGTATCTGGAACCCGTTCTGGTTTGGGTGAGTTTTCAAGAGATAAGAGGCAAGTTACACTTTGCTATGTATGCACTTTGCACATTGCTTTACAGCTGTCAGTACAACAGCGGTGGCTGTGTTTTTGTAATATTCTGCCACTTGATTAAAAAAAATTGTAGTTTTGGTTTCAGTTTCTCTGCAATGTTGCTTTATTATGTTGAGAATTGTCTGTCTTGAATCTCCTGAAAACAGGTTTCTGCATGAAATATGAACTAACCAAGAAGCCTAGCAGCCAGATGGCTTATAATACACTCTGTTTGAATAGTGTGTATTATTTTAGGAAGAAGAACTTGTATATTAGGGTGCCATGGCAACCATTAGTGCAGGAGAGGGAAACTTCCAGCCTATGGCTTAATCCAGCCCACAGAGGGTTGAGCACCCTCCGTAGGCCCTCCCCTCCCCAAGCCACCTCCTCCTCCCTAAATCTCACCGTAAGAACGAGTGGTATAAAGAGGAATCCTATTATTATATCCGATCAGAGATAATCTGAGGATTCCCCTCCACCATTTTACTCCCAAATCAGGATGCAAGTAGCATTGGGAAAAGGAGCTCGACTTGGCTAGATTTTGCAGGAGCCAACTACTGCAAATCCCATCTTAGTCCCTTCTCACTGTGCTCACGACCCAATCAGGGTGCAAACAGCACTGGAAGGAGCAGCCCAACTTGGTCTGGACTTGCAGTAGCCAGGCAGGTAACATGGGAGGGGAGGGGTTTGGGGAATGAGGCCTTACCCCCCCCAACATAATTTGCCCCACCAGCTTGGTCCAGGGGAGTAATCTGGCCCCTGGCCCAAAAGTGGTTGCCCTGTCCTGCATTAGTGACCAAACCTTAATCAAGCATATACTTCCTGTTCAGCTTACGTGCCATCTTTATTGTTTGTTTATTTGTTTGTTTGTTTGTTTTTATAGCGCCTTACAGCAAGGGTGGGCAACTTGTTGTTTTCTAGGTTATTGGCTACAACTCCCATCATCCCTCACCATTGGCTATGCTGTCTAGGGCTAATGGGAGTTGTAGGCCAACTGGCAGGACTCCCCCCCCCCCCAACTCCAAACTAAGGTGATTTCAATTGCAGTTTGACCTGTGAAAGTGAGTTTTTAGGTAGCATGTACTCTTCTTGCTCTAGTAATGCAAGATCTCAGGGAGAGGGATTCTTGGCTCACCCTCTTGCTTTTACAGCAACTGGCTCCAAAGCAAAAGAGCTAGGCCAGGATGGTTGTTTACTGGTTGATGGCAACCAGAAAATAACCTGAAATTAAAGCTTTTTACCCCCCATTTATTTCAGAGGAAGAGTTAAGCACAGGCTTAAATCTATTCTATTGAAATCGATAGCATCTGAGAGTGTTTGACTTTAGCTGGTTCATGCTCTTTATTTTAATATACATTTCCACTGTCTGGCTTAAAAATGGTAAGAGAGGAAAGGTAAAATAAATAAACTCAATTGTATTTATTTAGTACATTGATACGTCACCTTGTTTCCATTGTAGAACTCAGGATGGCATATATGGGGCACTCTCAACCAGTTTCCATCCAGACACAGAAGTCCCTAAACTGCTTATCTTCAGTGATTGGTTCTATCATGTGCATTCAGACCATGCCATCCAAATAAATGTGTTTTTTCGCTCCTTTACAGGATAAAGGCAGAGGAAGATAAATTTAAAAAGCAATGGGAAGAAGATTGGGGCCATAAAGAACAACCAAGGCCATCAAAAACTGTAGTTGCAGAAGTTCATCCTCCTCCTCATCCTAAACATCGAAGTAAGTAATGATTTTCCTCCTAGACAGGGTTACAAATGTGCATCATTAACTCCAGCCTACAGTGCTATAGTTCTCTCAAACATCTGCCTAGGGAGAGGCCAGTGGCTTTGAACTGTGGAAATGAATCTCTGATGCTCTCATTGATTTACCCCCCCCCCTCTACTGTCTTGATTAAATGCTCCAGATTCAGAGGTGCTCTGACCCAAGAAGGAAGATAACAATGAACTAGGGAAGAAAAAGTACATCTCCATCCCCCCCTCCCTGCCCAACAAGAAATGGTTTTACAAAAGGATATTTTCATTTTAGCTACTGTGTGACATCTGGTGGTAGTGAGTGGCTGGCATTTCCATTCAATCTATAGTAATATAGCAGAAGCTGTTTCCCAGGAGTAGAATGTCAATTTATAGAGCTGCACCATGGATGAGGAGTTCATCTGATTGCAAAATGTAGAGCTATCAAAAGCATGTGTTCTCAATCAGCTTGCTCCATTATATGAAACTCCCACAACTCCCCAGTTTTCACTTTTGTTCAGCACGTTAAGGGGGTGTATAGAAGAACCCTTGTAGGGAGACTTTTCTGCTCCTACAACTTCACTATACTGATATAAGAGCTCTAATACTAGTGTAGCGTTCCTAAGTGCCAGAGTGGTGAACCAGGGAGGGAGAGAATATAGCTGCTTTGAAGGATTACAGCAGTGCAGTGGGATAATGCAGAGATGTGGCTTGTCTACACCTCCTTTCTTCCGTTTGTCTTCAGCTATTATTATTTTTCAAATATGTTGCTACCTATCAGAATTTCCGGGAGAGGAAAAGATAGAAACAGAGAAAAAAGAGGATAAAACTTGTAAATCTTTTCTCCCCCTTTCTTTAAAAAATAAATGTAAATCCTTTCTGTGCGTCCTTTAGCAACAGATTAATCTTATTTATTAGACCCTTACTAGAGGTACTTAAATTGCATTTCTCAGTGATTGACAATTCCATAAGAGGACCATATTTCCATAACAGCATAAAAATGTCATATCTAATCTGGGAAAACTGGTACAGCTTCAGGTGTCCATTGGTCCTTCACCTTGCTTCATCAAAGTAATCACAGAGTTCCCTACCACAAAACCTTTTATGATACTAAGTTTGCCTCTTCCTATTTAGAAATACCCCCCCAATATCCATCTTTCATTAATTTGCTAATTAAACCAGGGACATAGAGGGTGACAATTAATCCTCAGTATTCAGCCCACACTTCTAAAATATCCCCAACATGTAAATTAGACAACAACACACCCAAATCAGTTTTTTTCTGATACTATAATTCAGACATGGATATGTCCCATTTTGCTTAGATTTTTTGACTTCATTCTTATGGACCCACTCCGCATACTTCAAAATATTTAGAAAATAAGGGTAAATTAACCTCTCCATTCCTCCATGGATGGATTAGAGTTAACAGTGCTTCTTTTAGTACTTTTATTCTGCCATATGAATTTATTTCAAAGATCTTGCCATTCTTTAAGTCTGGATTCTTGAGCTTCAAACATGTACTAATTAATAAAAATAATATCTTTAGGAGGAATTCATTTTAATGAAAAATAGCCTACTCATCCAAGACAAATTCATCTTAGATTATTGTCCCATATACATTGATACCTACTGAAATAGCTTCTTTTGATTAAATTCAGCTATCTGATCTATGTCATCCATCAGTGAAATACCAAGGTAGTTAATCCCTGAAGATTTACGTTGGATTTTATATAGCTCTACTAATTTATTTTTGTATTGCTCTATTGTGTTAAAGCCCATCCATGTAGATTTCTCAGAATTTAATTCTATACCCCGAGACTTCCGTAAAATCAGATTTTATGCATTATTAAATTGGATTTTGTTTTTTAATGAAATGTCTTTTTAAAATTGATTATTATTCAGTCTTAATACATTAAGGCTGCAATCCTATATACATGTACCTCAGAATAAACCCTATTTAACTCATTGAGTCTTACTTCCGATTAGACATTAGTATACCCACTTACCTGGGAATATGCTACATTGAACTCAGTAGGACTTACTTTTGAGTCTGCTCTTATACAGTACAATCATATACATGTTTACTCAGCAGTAAGTTCAACTGTGTTCAGTGAGGCTTAATACGTGCATTTAGGACTGCAGCCTTACAATGCAATCCTGTAATGCCCACCTAGAAGTAAGTCCCATTGAGTTCAGTGGAGCTTACTCTATGTATAGGATTTCAGCCTCAATCTCTTCCACAGCATTTGACTGACTAAGTCAAACACAGCTTGTATGGCAGCCAACCAGAATGTAGGTCATAGTTGTGCATGCCTGAGGTGAATGCTGTCTTGGTCTGGACAGAGAGGATTGCAACTATCAAGATGCTTCAGGGCCAATCTACACATTAGGTGTAATGAGCTGGTTAGCACAATCACTGCAGCCAACTGTGGCTTGTTTAAACCCCGAGTTGCAGCATGTGCCAACTGACATTTTGAATATACAAATTATATGGGTGCGGGCACTGTAGTTTGTTGTGTGATGTGAACGAAGGTGTCATTGGTTATGCCAGGATTAAACAACCTTTGGATAACCATAGAACAACCCTTGTTTAACCCACAAAGCCCATGTTCACATGAGATGACAAGCCACGGTGTCCACCCTCCACATCTTGCATATTCAAAATTGCCACCGGCAAACACCATTAATCCATGGTGGCTTAGCATTTACATATGAACAGGCCCATTGTATAGTATGCTCCTTCGCCTTACAATTTTCTTACTGGTGCAAGGTATATGTGATTCTGGGGTGGGAATCAGCATGCAAGGAAGAGAAGTTTATCCCTTCCCTCCCCATCCATGCCTCTTCCCTAAAAAAATCCACTCCCGCACCCGCCTGCAGTTAGGAACAAAAGTAAAACAACAACAACACCAAATCTATTGGCATCAATTCCTCAAATAAGAGTCAGAAGACATACATTTGCATAATTTCTTCAGGGACTCTTTCTGTGTTAATTATTTTCATACTATGGTGGGTGGGGGAACCAAAGTATTATCATTTCTTTTTCTTTTGTTTCTTTCCTCCTTTGTTTCTGTAGTAGATTTAGATGAAACTGCACTTGACCAGCCTGCAGCAGATGATGTGATTGGAATGAAGCTCAAACAGAGCCAACAGGTTTGCTGTAACACCTTGGCTTCCTATCCTGACTTTGATACTTCTTGCTCTGCTCTTCCTCCTGACAGTCAGTCTTAATGCTGAACTGGACTGTACTCTTCTTCATTATCCCATAATTCTCTTAGTGGGGGCAATATTCATTTATTTTCTGTGTCAGATACAACTATAGTTATGGGGCTAGGAAGGAACACCTCTTACAATTTTTTTGACACAACAGGAAAATGTACTGGATTAGCCCAGCTAATCTTTTATGGGACCTGTTTCATAACATAGTATTCAGGTAATGGCTCAGGTCATGTTGTGAGAAACCAGAAGTGAACTAAGGTACTTGTCCATTACCCAGTTACTTTCCTGCTCAATGTCCATTTACCCACCATAGCATTTCAGCATGTAAACCAGGTTGAGCCCAGAGAACAGGCAAGAACAGAATTTGTAAAAACGAAATGTTTTGTTGGACTAATTCTGCTTGAATGCTACAGATTTTTCTGGGCAAAGGACACAAATAAAAGGAATTGCATTCTTAGTTAGCAGGTTTAGTTGTTGGTCCGCTGGATGTCCAAAGAAGAGAGGAAATGAATGCCTCATTCATCCTGTGTCCTCTAGGCAGCTAGGTGACTAACAACCGAGTATGAAACTGCAAGAACTCAATGTATTTGATTTCATTTTGATCTGAGAAGGTAGATCTGAAGAAGTACAGTGTAGGGTTTGAAAGCTTGCGAACTATTTAACCACAAATCATTATATTACAGTGATATAGGGTGGGATACAAATATTTTAATAAACAAACAAAACTTTCAAGCAAGGCAAAAATTAGCATTGATGGTGTTTAGCTGATCTAGAACCAATGCGAGTAGAACTGGTTGCTGCTAACATTCATTACATACATTGCAGGTAAATTCTTAGGGAAATCTGCAATATAAATAGTGACTGCATAAATATATAAGTATGGACAGAACTGTGTTGAATCAGAAGAATGTAAAGCTAATTCATTTAGCATACTTTGTATTAAGGAAAGTACTTTGAGTACTATGCTATTTTGTGTTGAAAAATTATAGTTGAATTGTTCCTGTTTATAAAATTTTGCCTGTTTTGGAATCACCCTCAGATCATTTTTGTTTTGCTTTGCTTTTGTTTTTCGAAAGTTAGTACTGGGATACTTCCAGATGAGGCTTTTATTGTGCAGTCACCCTGCCTCTTTAATGGAACTTTGCAGGGGGGTCAGTTGATATCTTCCATTTGAAACCCCACATGTTTTCCCTCCAGTTCTTCCATCTCTTTTCTTACCATAGAATATCCATTAAGGCGGGAAAAAATGGAATATCACTTGATTGGTAGTGATAAAGGCAATCCATCTGGATTTATACTTGAGTTTAGAGCTCCATGTGCATTGGGAACACAGAGCTCTGGTGTGTGTGGTTCCCCGTTCACCAGCTGAGGGGTTGCTCTGAATAGATGCACCACTCTCTACTGATGTGAGTGGTGAAGCTTTGCAAGCTTCATGTCTGCTTCGGAGATCTCGCATTGTGATCCCTGGGTTGAGGCACTTCTGTCGAGATGGTTGTGTAAATATCTAGACACTGTATTAATCTGAAGAATAATAGATTGCTATTATCTGCCCATTACCAATAGCGAGTTCAAAGTTAAGATAAAAGTGTGATGAATATACTGTATTATATACAATGCCTGATCCTGTTGCAGTGGTTTTTCCTCTTTTAAACAGCATTGTGCCAGATACATACAGAACTCTACTGATGCATATGTGTATTCTACATTGTTCAGTCATGTATTTCTCATTTGCATATTTATAGCTTTTGGATGGTTTTATCGGTATGAAGGAAAATTTCCCACAATTCGCAAGGTACAATGAATGTTGAGTGTTATTAAGTCTAGAGAAAGTTTGCTGTGGCGATTGCATTGTAAACCAATGTGTTCATCCACATACATTTCTTGAGAAGCATGAATTGAAGGAAGAGCTTGCTTATGTCCTAATGACTTGTATCCACAGGTGACTTACATGAGTAGAAAAGCACTTCTGTTCATACACAGTGCCCTCCTCCCTATTTCTGCCAATTTCCCCCCTCCTACTGCAGCCCCATGCCCCATCCTACACCCTCTGGAGAATCCGCAACCTCAAGCATAGGTCTTCAGAGATGCAAGGTGGTGCAATAGGGAGGAGGGGTGGAAAGCCCCATTGCACAGGGGGAGTGACACTGAAAAACTTTAGTATTGCGTATTCACAGACACTGTCCTCATTGGGATGTGCATAAAGTGTAAATAAATGCCCATTTATCTGGAAGTAAGACCCATGGATCACATTGAGACTTTCTTTGCAGTAAACAAACACAGTATTTGATCCAATAGCAGTTCTTACGTAGTGTCGACTGCTCTTGCTTTCTATTTGGAGCTGAATCTTCTTTATCCTAGGCGTTAAATACATTGGGTGGGTTTGCAGCACACTTCAGGCACCTGTGGATGCCCATTCCATAATCCAATCTCTGGTCGCACGTTGTCATGTAAATGACCTGCAAATTTCCGTGAGTGGCCAATCATGAGTGTGTGCAACAAATCGTTCATGTAAAGAAGTCAGAAACTGTAAGGGCCAAAGTAGATGTAATGGCAAACACCTATTTGCATTTAATGTTCAGGTTTTTAAAAATACAAATTGCATCAACTGAAGGGACTGATAAATAATAAGACTAGAGGAGACATGAAGGGGGAATTTAATCCTTTCCTCCCCTGCTGTAGTCTGGAGGAAAATCCCTTTTCTGAAGCCAGTATTTGTTTTGGTGGAAAATCCCCATTGTCTTATCATTAGAGTGCAGGAGGAAGAAACCTAAACGTTAGATGGTTTTACATTATGAACAGTTTACTCTTGTAATTTCTTGAGGTTATATATTTATATAGCAACTATTATCTCATGCTTGGCAAAGCAAATTATAAAAAAATACAATCTTATCCTAAACCATGTTTACTCAAAAGTAAATCCTACTTACTTCCATATAAATAATGGTTATGATTACAGCCTTAGCCTCTTGTTTTTGAAAGTGACAAATCTTTTAATCCTTAACCAGCTCAATACATGCCATGTGCTGAAACAACAACATTAAAGGACCAGTCTGTTAATCTTTGAAAGTGTAATCTCACCCTGCTCTAAAATACTGCTGAGTGGTTATTACAGTGTTATGCTTACAGTCCGGTAACACCTTATGCAGTCCCCATTGATGCCATTGTCCCATGCTTGCATAGGACACTATTAGCCAATCAGCAGTTACACAATTACACCTAGACTTCCACTATATCTGCTGTTACCCACTAGTCTGAGCATGGACCTCTTTCCCCCATGGTTGTCACTCAACAGTGGCAACTGAATATCCACTATTAAATATACATATTGTTGGGAAAGCCTCTTACCACTTTTCTCTTACTAATGTATGGCAGCTTTGCAAGTTAATATCAGTAAGAAAATACAATATGCATATTTTAATATAACCAGGATGCAAAGGCAACTTATTTTTAAATTTCCCTGTCATTAATAAAGATTAACTAGTTTTTCTTTATGCAAAAGCCAAAACATTTATAGCTGCATTTAATCCAGCAAGCAAAATCCTGTTTAATCATTTTTCACTAATAGGAATAGATCTGTGATAGGTTCCAGGCTCTTCCTTCAATGTTTCCTAGTGAAGTAGATTTACTAAAGGATTCACTCTACCAGTCAAACTATCTTCTTTCTTGTTTTCCTTAATCTTTGACTTTTCTTAAGCTGCTACCATGAGTCTCGGACAAACAGTTTGCTTACAATTGCTAAAGTCACACAGCCTGATTTATGGGCCCTTTGTCTAACAAACATAGAAGGCAGACTTCTTAACCTCAATTGAACAGCTTCAAGGCAGCTTTTGCTTGTATTGTACATCAAAAGCAATTAGTTTTCTCTTTAAAATTGTATTTTTTTGTGTAGTAGCAGCTGTTCTTCGGGATGCCAATTTATTTAGGAGCATAAAATCCGCTATTTCCATTAACACCAATCTCAAAGTCTGACATTTAAGTGGCTTAATAAAATTCCAAAGAACCAGCTTGGTGTTCCACAGCAATCTAAAGTTGTTGTTTTTCCTTGCAGTTTCTTGCTGTGATATTTTGGCAATATTGTTGTACGATGTTTTGGATCTGTGAAGTACTGAATTCCTTTCTTGCACAATAGATGAACTGCTGTTACAATGTATGTGAGCACTTATTACATAAAAGCCATCATCTAAGTGTGTATTCTATTTATAGAGGCCACAGTTAATGGTAATATTTTACCATGATGTCGTTTTCTGTTAAATCTATATCAGAAACATGCATGTGCTATAAGACAACACTGTGAAAACATTGATATTTTATTGCTCTGAGAAGGATTGAGCATGAAATCTGGTGCAATAAGGCTAAACAAGAATGAATCTGCCCATTTCTACCTTGGATACTAAGGGATCAGAATTGCCCCTTGATTTGGACTGTCAGAGACAACTCAAGAGCAAAGTGGATGTAGACCCACACTCAGTGGGCTACAGAGACCTATGACATATTTTCTGAGTTGTGTGGAAGCTTGCCTTTAGTGCTGGTATATCTATCTTCCCAATAAGGTTTGGTTAAAATTAAATTCATTATGAGGTTGTTGGCTTTTTATGTCCCTCGGAAATACTCCTAACAAGATGATACTCTCCTACGATAATTACTCGCCAGACTATCATCTTGTTAGGAGTATTTCTGCAGACATCTCTTATCAACCCCCTGAAGAAGGCTTTTAAAAACAACACAGGCCGAAACATGTTGGGCTTTGAAATAAAATATTTTAGCATCCTGAGAACCTGCTTCTCCCCTTTTTTTGTCTTGATTTGGATGCTCTCCTCCTTTTGGTTTTTTATGTCCTTCTCCAGCAATCACTGTGCTTGGATGTATGTACATATTCAGTAGGACCCGTTTTTCTCAAACAAATGCTCATGTATTTGTAGTCTCAAATGATCTCAGCTTTCCACTGTCAACCCTGTAAAGTGCATAGTTTCTAAAAACTATATATTATAATAATAAAAACCACCCAGAAAGGTAAAGAAAGAAAGAAAGCCAAAAGTGACAGTCTCAGTGAACAGAAGAAGAACAAAATGCAACTGGAGTTTGAGCTAAAACTTCTCAAGGAAAAAGAAGAGAAATTGGAAAGAGAAAAACAGCTAAAAATCAACCGACTCGTACAAGAGGTATGTTCAGTATGATCCAGAAGATATTACATAGTTCCTGTTCCTTTGTTTTTTTCCATTTCTTCCTGTGTGGGGAAAAAGTTAAACATGGATGGTCTATTGGCACTTCCATATGCAAACAGATCTAAATATATTCACATTTTAAATTTCCCATTGAGGTAAATGTTAAGTAACCTAGCTAGGTAGCAAATATTTAAAAGTTGCACATGCTAAGATGAATTTATTTATTTATTTATTTATTTATTTATTACATTTGTATACCGCCCCATAACCGAAGCTCTCTGGGCGGTTTACATAGGATTAAAAACAATTAAAAACAATATACAAAAATTAAAACAGCAAAAACATACAACATACAACATACAATTATAATACCTATTTGTACAAAGCACATGATTCTGAAGCTTCTTGAATTTGGCATTTAAATTTATACGAAGACTGGCAAAATTAAGTATACAGTTATAGGATTATATTGTTGGTGTTGGTGTTGTTATAGTTGTATACTACCCAATAACTAAAGCTTTTGGGTAGTTTACCAAAAAAATAAAGTTTAAAACCATTTATAAAACAACTTAAAACACTTAATAATGAAAATCCCAGGACCAACTAAAAAGTTAAAAAAAATATGTTGCTCCTTTTGAAAGTATTTTGAGAACAGTTGATCTTTTCATTTAATGTCTGTTTCAAAAGTCATCTAATTTGAATTTTATCCAAATCATGGTGTTTAAAATAATGCAACTGTATTAGCAGAGAATTGGTCCATTGTGCTAACAATGCCTTACTTCCATGCCCAGCGCAACCTGGGCGTGGGGAGTCTATTGCGGGTGGGGGTGGGAGATGAGGCGTGGAGGCACGCCATAGGCAGCCTCCCCGTGGTGCCACTGGAGGGGGGGAGGGGGAATCGGAGCCCGGTTGGCAAAAGTCACCACCACCACTTTCCACCAGCAGGAGTGTTCCCTGAGTGGAACTCTGCTCAGGGATGCTTGCAGCAGCAGCAGCAGCAGCAGCAAAGTCTCTGTGTTCTCATGCCTAGGCAGAATATATTTTGTTCTGAAAATAGATTCCTAACAGAGCAGATGATCAGTTTTATGAACTACCTAAAGAGCATTGTCTATTAGGTGGGAATATAAATGTAATACATAATATTAAATAATAAAATGGGCTCCTTTTCATAGTCTCTGACTGCACTATTGCTTTTCACAAGGCAGACAATATGTATTCTTTGTGTCCATTCACAGCCACTGTGAATTATCTCCAAGCTATTGGACTAAGTGATGCACAGATACAGCATGTTATGTGTTTATGCTTCCCAGGATTGCATGCCTGTGGGCATTAATACTGGGTCTTCCTGAATGACAGTATTCTGCCTTTTGGCATACCAAACAGGAAGCACACTGTAGCCTTTCTTTCTACTTTCAACCAGAATGGAAGAATGGTCAGTATAGACACGGGTTTGGTTTCCGCATATACATCTTCATTACTTTATGAATGCTGCATGAAGTGATGGATTGATGTGTGAAACAGTCTCACAGAGAGCTTTATCACCCCTAAAACACAATACTTTTTTATAATGGCAGTTGACACATTCCGCTGCAAGTCACTGAATCTTGGAGTAAATGTTTTCTCAGAAACTATGTAGAGATTGGAGAAGGAGATGAATTATAAGAAAATTTGTTTTTTTGCATTTTTAACAGTGAAATGTATTTTGCATGTTTGAATCTCTAGTTGTGCTTCTATAACAATAGCCTTATACTTCCTTCTTTAAACTATGATATGACTCAGGTATCTGAGACTGAACGAGAAGATTTAGAGGAATCAGAAAAGACTCAGCACTGGGTGGAAAAGCTTTGTCAAACACGTTTAGAACAAATCTCCTCGGTGGAGAATGATTCTCCTGAGGTAAAATAATGCTCTGATCCACCCACTGTAATATCTGAAATAGCTGTCTTAGTTTTCTTATTCTAGGAACTATTTTGCAGACGTAGTTAGCAATCTCTAGTTGTTTTTCAAGGTTTTCATGATGGAAAGATTTTCAAATTCACGTATGGAAATAGAGGCCTTTTTTCTGTTAATAGACATTTCAGGGAGGTAAAGGAAATCAATGAAAGCAAAATTAAAAGAAAAACCTAGCTTCCCAACAGTGATTTCTATGAATGTTTTGTACATAGAAAATGGTTAGCAATTACCATAGCTAAGCTTCTTTTATGACACTGTATAAGGCTCCCTCTACAAGGATTCGCTTTTGCGCCCGGTTCAGCGATTATGCGCATTATCGCAGATGCGCATTTACTCCTAATCCCTCTGCACGGGAGGCGGCGAAGTGCATTAATTGATGTCCAAAAAGCGCTTTACAAGAAGTTAATGCGCATAATCGCTTGTTCACACGGGGGAAATGCGCTTTAACGGCCGGAGCAAAATAAAACTCGCAATTTAACGCGCATTTGAAAATGCGCATTATCGGGGAGATAACGAACCTCTACGCCCGATTTGCGCTCCGTTCTTGTAGAGGTAAAAATTTTAATAAACCTTCAAAGCGCATTAAACCTCTCTTGTAGAGGCACCCAAAGACTTTTTAAAAATCCAGTTTTGACTACAAAGCAGTCCTGTAACTGATATTATAATTTTTTTTTTGCCAAATACTGTAATGGAGAGCCTAAAGAAACTTTCTCACAATTATTCTCTGAATGAAGTCAATGAATAGTTTGTACTACTTTAGTCTCTACCGTATCTTCTTTATAAATCATATGTGCTATACTGTGAATGTGAAGTCCTAAATAATATCAATTGCAACCTCACTTTCCCTGTTGGAAAGTGAGGTTTTTCTTCTAATTTTGCTTCTACAGGCTGCTTTTGCCATGTTGAAAAGTTTCTCTCAGCTGTAGGCTATGTCCTTGTTTCTGACTAATACATAATTCTTTCCTCTAAAATGAAGTGTTATATATGGGTGTGGGATACTTAGTTAGGCAAAAGGTTTTGTATGTATACAAAATGTTTTATAGCAGTGGGTGGCACTGTATACTTATCCCAGTGAGAATGTATTCAGGTATAAGCAAGTGCTGCATTAAAATAGATCTCTGTTGTTATACTAGACAACAAGTGTACGTCCTGCTGTTTCTTCTTCTGCTACGTCTGTGCGGAGGTTTGCTGGTGGTTTGCAGCTTCACACCACTGACCTTGATGATATCAACTTAGATGATGTTGGCAAGCCAGTAAAACGTCCAGCACCACCTCCTCCATTGCCCCATGCCGCACCTTTATCATCAGTGGCTTATCCACTTTATCCATCAAATGCCCCAGCTTCTAGGGGACCAGCTCCAATACCCTCCACAGCTTCCTGGATGACATCACCATCATCGTCTTCTTGGGTGTATCCTCCACCACCTCCTCTGTCACCACCATCGTCTCCCCCACCCCATCCTCCTCCCCTGCCCTATCCTCTTCCCTCTGAGACTACTTGCACTCTCCATCCACTGCCGACTCATTTGGAAGAAAGAATGGGTAGCCACAGCTATCAGCCTGGAGGGCCAGCAGACTCACTGAATGACTGGGAAATGAAAAACTACAAAGGAAGGAGTTTTAGCCCTGTTAGTTCTCAGACCAGTGAGCAGACCTACTTATCCAGTCCAAAGGTATGATATGGAATGGCTCCTGTGGCATGCACATCTCTGGCATGTCATGGTTTGAAGTTATCAAGATTATATATATATATATATATATATATATATATATATATATATATATATTCCATTATGTGTTTTGCTTTGTATGGTAGTGTATTTCAGCATTTCCTGATTCATCCCCTTCAAAATTAAAAGATAAGCCCATTATTTCTTTTACGGCTTTGCAAAATCCTATTTTGCTGCATGGAAACATTTTTATAGATTATAGTAGTCAACTAAGTGTGTGATTATTATTTTCTGTATATATATTTTCATGGAAACTGGGACCTGTCTGAGCAAATGTGCATGGCACATGTTAAAAACCAAATATTTGGCTATAAATCATTTCTTAGTGGCATATTAATAACCAAGTAAATCTGCTGTTGAGCTAATAATAACAGATCTCCTGATGAGCTTTCTGTTAACCATAGTGGGAATCATAATGGTGCACATTCTTTGTAGATTGCTAGTAAAGACCATTCGTGATCCTACTTGTACCCAGACTCCACCTTTCTTTTCAATGCACAATTGTTTCAAAAGGCTTTCTCCAGTTTCAGATTTATTTATTTTTTTGGTGCTGAGGTTTGTTTTTTTTTGTCAAAGTCAAAAGTGTAATGTTTGTGTTTTAATGGTTTAACATTAATGTGTAAGTTACTTTGAATATGTGCTTATAAATAAATAGTATATATTTAAATATAAAATTATATTAAAAAATAAAATTGTTTAAGAGTGCAATCCTATGCATGTTTAGACAAAAAAAAGTCATCCAACACCCAGAATCTCCCAGCCAGCCATGCTTTCTTTAGGCATGCTGGGAGTTGTAGGAGTTTTTTCTGTCAAAACACGCATAGAATTGTACCTTAAAAGACTTAATGGGAATCGATCTGTGTACATCAAGTAGTTTTAAGGACAGCAACATATTGTAAGTGTAGGGCTATGCTAATAGACACGACCTTGAATTTAATTTCTTTGATCAATGAAAATGGACAGAGAACCCATACTCAATGCTCAGAATTTTTTTAAGAGAAAATTTATCTAACCATTCTCAATACAAGTTAAAATTACTATTTTAACTTCTTCAACCTGGTTTGAAAGTAAAAGCTTTTTGAAGGAGGAAAATATACTAATGATGTTATCAAGAAGATGTCAAGTTTGCATCAAAAGAAATACACGTTGTGTTGTCTTCATATTATTCTTATCCCTATCATGAACAAATTTGTTCTTTAAAAATATGGCTATTGGTTATGTGGTATGTCACAATCATGGATCATCATGACCAGTATGGAACCTATTGTCATTTAGGTTGCTCGAAATACATCTCACATCAGCAAAATATCATCTACATCAGGCAGTCCATTGGTATGTCATTTCTTTTGTAAATAAAAAATAAATGCCTAGTTTTATGTCCCTTCCACTAATGCACAGATACATATTCTAAACAAAACGTCTCTGTATGGCTCTGGGGCCATACAGTCATTCAGCTTATAAATTATTGTTAAAACTGTTCCTCTCCCACCTTAGTGTGTTCATTACTATTGTAGATGTTGTGAGTTGTCTTTGTGTGAGTTCCATGGAGCTCTATTGTATGTATTTTAGTGATGCAATTAGTGACAAGTATCATTTTGCCATTACCTCCCCTCTCTGTTTGCTTTAGGTTCATTATTTTGTCTTCTACTTCCATTGCCTCCCTTTGACCTGGATAGATATAATTGTGTATTCAACCTGAGTAGGGAGCAGGGCAAAAATGGTTGAATGCATGGCAGTAGTTAACAGTATTGTATTTTAGCATAATTGTGATGTCATATTCAGTCATAGTTGTTTGCAGCACTGATTACTCATATTTTGGTTTTTTGGGATGTGAATTTAACATTGAAGTCATCACCACCCCAATATAGTGAAAAACATTCTTTAATATGGGAAGGATGGCATACAAATTGGCTAGGCATAGAAATTTAGCTGCTTTTTACAAGCATTCTATTCATTCTGACTTGTTGATAGAAGTGAAATGTTTAAATTGCATTTAGAATATTTGGTATGCATAAAAGACATGGGTATTTTTCTGTGATATTCTTAAATTGAACCCCAATAGCAATTTTCTCCAAGCCCTCCTGCCCAGCGCCATCCAGCTGTACCTATAGTCTCCAAACCGGTCATGCTCCATCCTGACCACAATATCATGGTCAGACCAGCAATCAAACCAGAAGCCCTGGTAAGCTCATGCTAACATATTCTGTATGTGTTGAGTGTATTGGGTATGAAATGTCAAGTAATGTCCTGCTCACTATCACCACCTTCTCAGAAGGCACACTGAACATGACAAATGTATTCATAGTATCATAGAACAGTAGAGTTGGAAGGGGCCTATAAGTCCAATGCCCTGCTCAATGCAGGAATCCACCTATATGTCTGTCCAGCTGCCTCTTGAATGCCTCTAGTGTTGGAGAGCCCACGACCTCCCTAGGTAATTAGAGCCATTGTCGTACTGCTCTAACAGTCAGGATCTAGCTTCCTGTAACTTGAGCCCATTATTCCATGTCCTGCTGATCAAGAAGAGATCCTGGCCCTCCTCTTTGTGACAACCTTTAAAGTACTTGAAGAGTGCTATCGTGTCTGCCCTCAGTCTTCTCAAAGCTAAACATGGCCAGTTCTTTCAGTCTCTCCTGATTGGACATTGTTTCCAGACCCCGATCATCCTCGTTGCCCTTCTCTGAACGCTCCAGCTTGTCTGCATCCTTCTTGAAGTGTGGTGCCCAAAACTGGACACAATACCCAAGATGAAGCCTAACCAGTGCCGAATAGAGGAGAACCAGTACCTCGCATGATTTGGAAGCTATACTGCTATTAATGCAGCCTGAAATAGCATTTGCTTTTTTTGGCAGCCACTTCACACTGTTGGCTCATATTCAGCTTGTGATCTACAACAATTCCAAGATCCTTCTTCCTTATAGAATTGCTGAGCCAAGTATCCCCCATCTTGTAACTGTGCATTTGGTTTCTTTTTCCTAGGTGTAGAACTTAGCATTTATCCCTATTAAATTTCATTCCAGTAAAGATGTGTGAATGGTCTCAAAATCCTTCTCTTAAATTTCACAATGGAGTTTTAGTAGAAGCATCCATAAACTTGGGGCAGCCATGTAAAGGCGTGTGCCCAGTGCCTGGGGAACTCTTGAAGCTAGGGGCCTTGCTGAATAAGATCTTCACTGATCGGGGGGGCTTCAGTGATCTGTATAGCTATTTGCCTCCCCCCGTGACTTCCAGCAGTAGAATAAATGATGAAAAATTGTCAAAATGTAGGTAAAATTACACAAAAATAAGAGAAATCCAGCTTGCTTATTTTGCATGATTTATATAGGATGCAGAATTCAGCTTCTAATGTCACAAAACCTGGCACAAAATCTTGATGTTTCTTTTTAGTAAAAAGCTCTGTAGAACTACTCAAGGAGAAAAAGTGGCTCCATTTCTCATTTCCTTCATGGGGAAATTTAGGCAGGAAGGAGCTTAATCAAGCATACCCAGCTGGAATCATCCAACTGGTAAGGCTACTAAACACTTGTATTTATAGCCATGTTCCTGAAGATAATACCCACTAGGGAAACATTTGATTTAGGCTGCAACCCTAAATACATTTATATGGGAGTAAATCCCACTGAATTCACTGGGGTTCATGTACAAAATTTAGCTGTTAAGCGGGAGTAGGCAACCACTTCCATATTGGATCCTTGTCTCTCTTGGCTAATAAAAGCTAGCAGGGATGAAACAACTGGCTGGGCCAGGGAAGTGATTAATGCCTCTTTGCAAGACGGAGTGGTCCCAGGCCTCCTGAAAGAGGCAGCAGTGAGACCACTCCTAAAGAAATCTTCCTTGGACCCTGAAAATCTGAATAACTACAGGCCAGTAGCAAATGTTCCATTCCTGGGCAAGGTTCTGGAGCGGGTGGTTGCGAGCCAGCTCCAGGCACTCTTGGATGAGACCGATTATCTGGATCCATTTCAGTCGGGTTTCAGGCCTGGTTTTGGTACAGAAACAGCCTTGGTCTCGCCCTGTATGATGACCTATGTTGGGAGAAAGACAGGGGGAGTGTGACTCTGTTGATTCTCCTTGATCTCTCAGCGGCTTTCGATACCATCGACCATGGTATCCTTCTGGGACGACTGGCTGAGTTGGGAGTGGGAGGCACTGCATTGCAGTGGTTCCGCTCCTACTTGGCGGGTCGGCTCCAGAAGGTGGTGCTTGGGGAACATTGCTTGGCCTTGTGGATTCTCCAGTATGGGGTTCCGCAGGGGTCAGTCTTGTCCCCCATGCTGTTCAGCATCTACATGAAACCGTTGAGTTCAGTCATCCGGAGTTTTGGAGTGTGTTGTCATCAGTACGCTGATGACACGCAGCTCTATTTCTCCTTTTCATCTTCATCAGGTGAGGCTGTGGATGTGCTGAACCAGTGCCTGGCTGCGACAATGGACTGGATGAGGACTAATAAACTGAAACTCAATCCAGACAAGACTGAGATGCTGTTAGTGGGTGGTTCTATTGACCGGATGGAGGGTCTTCAACCTGTTCTGGATGGGGTTGCACTCCCCTTGAAGGAGCAGGTTCATAGATTGGAGGTTGTCCTAGAACCATCTCTGTCACTTGAGGCGCAGGTGGCCTCAGTGGCACGGAGTGCCTTCTACCAACTTCGGTTGGTGGCCCAGCTACGTCCCTATCTGGACAGGGATAACCTGGCTTCAGTTGTCCATGCTCTGGTAACCTCCAAGTTAGATTGGTGCAATGCACTCTATGTGGGGCTGCCTTTGAAGGCGGTTCAGAAGCTGCAGCTTGTGCAAAATGCAGTGGCCAGATTGATAACTGGGACCAAAAGGTTCAAGCATATAAGACCTACTCTGGCCCGCTTGCATTGGCTGCCTGTATGTTTCCGAGCCTGATTCAAGGTGCTGGTTTTAACCTATAAAGCCTTACACGGCTTGGGACCACAATACCTGATGGAACGCCTTTCCCGAGTCTACTCGAACACTACGTTCAACATCTAAGGCCCTCCTTTGAGTGCCTACTCCAAGGGAAGCTTGGAGGTCGTCAACAAGGGAGAGGGCCTTCTCTGTGGTGGCCCCCCAATTGTGGAATGAGCTCCCTGACGAGGCCCGCCTGGCGCCAACATTGCTATCTTTTCGGCGCCAGGTCAAGACTTTCCTCTTCTCTCAGGCATTTGGCAATATCTGAGGAGCTTGAGTTTGTTTTTGTTTTTAGGCTTACAGCTTTTTAAAGTTATTATAGTGGTTTTAAATGTATGTGTATATTGCATGCTTTTGCTGTTTTAACTTTTGTATATTGTTTTTAATTGTTTTAATCCTATGTAAACCGCCCAGAGAGCTTCGGCTATGGGGCGGTATACAAATGCAATAAATAAATAAATAAATAAACCTGGCATCTTCCATATATTTTGGACTACAACTCCCACCAGCCCCAGCCAGAATGGTCAAGGCTGATGGGAGTTGTAATTTGAAACACCTGCAGAGCATCAGTCCACCTACCTTTGTAGAAATCCATCTAAGTTGCTTATTTTGCATGATTTTTACAGGATGCAGAATTCCCACTCATAATAATACATAAAACACTGTCGGACATTTAACATCATCCCACGCTAACAAGCAATTGCAGCAGCACAGAATCTAGCCACCTTCGTAGTTTCCTGTGGATTCTGGTCAGCCAAGAGATAATCTGTATAAAAGACATCAGATATTTCTTGTAAAATAGGAGTAATAAAAATATGCTGAAAAACACAATAAAAGTAACAATACAGTAGTACGTGGCCTACAGTCTCCACAACACCAGTTTCACAGGGGCATAAGCTCTCACAATATGTGATACTATTGTATCTTCCTTCCAGAAGGGCAGAATGTGACATATTAAACTTTCCTATATTTGGGGATTGTTAAAATAGTCAAGTAGATTGCGGGTAAAAATTACCAACCCCTGTCTCTAAAATTGGGGTGTGGTGTAGCTGCTCTTATATGATCTTGTAGCTCATTGTCCCTGGTGTGCTGGCGTATGTCCCCTTTGGCTTTTCTATGGCCCAGGGCCAGGATGACCTTTTGGAGAAACCCAAATTATGAACAGCCCTTTTCCATTTTGAATGAATGAAATATATCAGTTAAAGTCAAAGGAGCCAAACCTTGAGGGGTGAATATCATTTTTAGCCAAAGAGTTAACTTATACATCCAAACCTTGGATTCAACTGAGATTTGGCCTGTCTCTAGACATAGGAGCACATTAGGCACGCAGCTCGGAAGACTGAGAATGTTTGAGTGGATTCCACAGCAACAAAATTACCTTGGCAACAAAATTCACCTTGGCACTGAAAACTTGTAAGGCTGATGGTATACGCTGAACTCTTTTGGCATAAAAAAATGAGATGTAGTAAATGATAGGTTCATATGGGCTAGAGGCAATCATTTAATATAAGTTAAGGACTAATATAAGATAAGGACTAACTCCAACATAAGAATTCACACTCATAATAAATGACATTAAAAATGCCATTAAAGGTGATGGCATATAACAATAGACTCTCCACCATCTTTATCAGGAACAATATGGAGCAGGAGGGCTTTCTACTTACAACATGAATTAAAAGGCATAATCATAGTAATCTCTGGCCCAGTTTCCGTAATAGTAGTGCTTACCTGAGATGCAACTGATTCAGTGCACAATACATATGTCAACTATGCATCCAATGTAAAACCAGTACAAGGACTTATAATTGTGCAAGAGTAGCATTTTCCTTTCCTGAGGCAGTTGTATGTATGTCTTGGCTTCTTTTTTCTGAGGCTGAACAGGCCAATTATCTTTTGTCATGAAATGTGGAGCATGTTTTCATGTATATAGTTTAATTTGAAAATGAATTACAAAAAAATCAGTTCTCAGGTAATTTGTTTGCATATAATCACCCTTAAGATATAGCACAACTCTTTAAAATGAGTTTTGAATCAAAAGTATCTACTTTAATAATGTATTCTGACATAAAACACAGAAATTTAAGTCTATCTACTTAAATATAGCCATTATTTTTACAAAGAGGAAATTCTGCCTTTGACATGCTCTTACATTCTGTCATTATCTATATTTTGCAAAATTGACATTAATGTTCTCCTATTTATTGAGTTCTAATTGTAGCCCAAGGAGCTTTCTTTCTTGTTCAGTTCATTAGATTATAATGAAGAACATGGCTAAGTGATTTGTAATTTCTCAGGAATTAACCAAAGATCTACCCAAGAGATTAGCACATTTAGCACATATTTGGTTTGTATTTTTAAAATAGTTGTTACAACGAGAAAGATAGTTATCTTGTTTTGCTTGAAAACTTAAAATATCACTGAATTTTCAACTAGCTAGTCATGATAATGTTTTGAAGAATTCAAAAGAGAACCCTCTCCTCTAGGAAGCTTCTAGTGCTGCATATTATGCATAGCCATACATCTTCCATATCTATTGTAATGTCACAGATGTCAGTCTTCTCAATTCTCAAGTTGTTTGCTATTGTAGTTGTTGTTGGGTTGTTGTTGTTTTACATTTGTTGGAATTTTATCAAAAAGCAAGTAACTTTTTTTCTGACCCAATTTGCAAAAGCAAATTATTCTCTTCAGTCTCACTCTCTAATGCCCACCCTATTTAGAATAAAGCCTTCTCATTGTTTATTTTATATCAGTTGGATACAGGATCTGCCTTCCGTGGATGCAAGGGCTCTGCTCACTGAAGGTGCCTCTATCCAATTCAGGGGGATCCCACATATTCCCCAAACCACAGCCCACTCCATCCAGCAGGGTCTCCCAACCCTTTGTGTAGCATTTCCTGGAAGCTGGAGGGGCTGCCACGGGGAAGACAGGACAGGAATGTCCATTTCTGCCAACCCAATTACACATGCCTGAATCTTGAACCACCCCTATGTATTAAGGAAAACCTCAGTATGAAAGCAAAGCTATAGGTTGAAACAAGGAGAAAGGGAGGAGTAAACTACAGAGTGTTCTTTGCTTGAAAAGTCAGTTTCTGCATGAAAAAATGGTAAACTGTGGAGCAAGGATATTAAAATTGGTACAGGCTTGCATTAATAATTGCATCAATTGTCATCACTGCCCAACCTGCTGTGTCTTGCACACTGTTGGCAGGGCGTTGTCTTACATCACTTCTTTTTCACTGCTACAGGATCCTAAACACAACTGGACACAAAAGTTCTGCTGGCATGAACAGTATCCTATACATAATATACACCTTGTCTCATACCATGAATTGGTAGGAGCTGTTAAGGCATATCCTGCGTTAATAGTTAAGAATTTTTCTAAGGCTCAGACCTCATCATTCAAACTCAAGTTAATCAAATTTCCAACCTATTCCTTATAGAAGAAATAAAATGCAAAATACATCAAAAATATTTAAACAAAACCAGGGTCTTAAAATTATGTTCAATATATCATCGTAAAGGCTATACAGCAAAAAAATGATGGGGCACTTTTCTGCCAGTGAGAGTGTCATTCCACAATAGTACTTGGCCACTATTATTCCTTAGATTATCCATTATATCATCATGGGGAAACACAGTAAGCATTACTTTGAGTCATTCTTGCAGTAGGTATTCAGAAAACTGCAGCACCATTTAAAATCATTTCTACTCGGTTTTGTCCCCTAAGGAAGATCTGATTATTAAAATGCACCTGCTTCCTTAATAAATTGCTGGCCATATGTTGGAATCCGCTTATTGTTGACTTTGGGTCTTGCCATTGGATTGCAGCATTCAGATATTTAGGCATACTGTATATTGGATTGAAATTCTATTTGAATAATCAAAGTGCTTATGCCAGAGTGCCCACAAAGTTGACTATAAAATAGGAGCTTTTCTTCCTCATCACAGCTGTGTTTGTAGGATAAATTAATGCAAATTCACTATTAGCTATTTAATATTTTCAGTAGTGTGCAATACCAGCAGCCATGAAGTCAAAAGTAAAGACTTTGGATATATAAGTTGAATATATAAAGTTGAAGGTCATTTGTGTGTGTGTGCGTATGTGTGTGTATAAAAAACTAATTTCGACTTTGGCCATTTGGTTTTTCTTTTTTCAGCCTCAAGAGATGTTTAAAAGGATGGTGGTTTACAATTCATCATTTAAAACTAACAAAAAACAAGTAAAATTACATTTTCTTCTTTGTGTGGTATTCATGCATTTCAGTTGTGTTTTGATGCCAGTTTTTTCACTCTCTTCTTTTACTTCACTCTCACATTACTTGAGCTAAGGATGCAATATAGCATTTTTTTAAAAATCAAACATTATATTCTCTTGATGAATACATGCAACTCCTGTTAGCATATTGTGAAACTATTTATAAACCCTAAAAAAATAGGATATTTTAAGAAAAAAAAATCTTCATTAATTTCCTAGATGACTATTGCGTTAGTGTAGCACAACAGCAACTCCTAGATATTTTCCATTCAAACACACCAGATGTATGTTTTCTTCATTTAGTAGCATCTTGTTCCCAAAGTACAAATTGCTGAAAAGGTTGGCAGAATGTGAAGTGCAATTGTATGATGACTGAGTGTCACAATTCCGTGACTTCAAAAGTAATTGCGTGATGTGGGAAATATTAGGTTGTTTGAATCCACCCAGAATGTACATACTAACTGTCTTTTTGTCAATGACTAGACCTGTTTTATTTCTCATTGGAAAAAAATAAGTTTAAACAAAATAATGTCAGAGCACAAGAGTTAGGCTTAATTTGAACTGGGCTTGTTGGCACCTTTCTAAACTCTGCCTTAAGGGGGCAATAGTATGACCACTCCTGAAGAAGCCCACCCTGGACCCAATGGTACTATACAACTACTGCCCAGTTGCAAACACCCCTTTTTAGGGAAGGTACTTGAGAGGGTTGTGGCGGAGCAACTGCAGGCACTCATGAAGGATACTGATTATCTAGACCCATTCCAGTCTGGGTTTCGATCTGGTTATGGGATTGAATCAGACTTGGGTCGCCCTGATAGATGACCTTGAGAGAGGGACAGGGGGAGTACAACCCTGTTAATTCTGCTCGATCTCTCATCAGTCTTTGATACCATTGACCATGGTAATATATGTTTTATTATTTCTTACCTGCCTCTCCCTAAGGATCAAGGCGGGGAACAACATCAATACAAATGACATAAAATACATAAAACTAATTAAAAACATATAAAATTAATACATTATTAAAATACCAATAAAACTCTTAAAATTCAACTGGGTAGGCCTGCCAGAAGAGATTGGTCTTTATGGCTTCCTTAAAGTCAAAGAGACTGTTAAGTTGGCGGACCTCTCCCAGCAGTTCGTTCCACAGTCTGGGAGCGGCAGAAGAGAAGGTCCTCTGGATAACAGTTTTCAGCCTGGTTTTGGCCGACGGTAGCAAATTTTTCCCAGAGGACCTATATGAAGCTGCTGGGAGCGGTCATTAGGGGATTTGGAGCTAAATGCCATCAATATGCTGATGACACGCAGCTCTTATCTCCCTGTGACGACTGAATTAGGTGAGGCTGTGCAGGTCCTAGACTGGTGTCTAGACTCAGTAATGGGCTGGATGAGAGCCAATAAACTGAAGCTGAATCCTGGCAAGACAGAAGCCCTGTGGAGTTAGGCTCATTGCCTGTTCTGGATGGGGTTGCACTCCCTCTGAAAGATGAGGTTCGTAGTTTGGGGGAACTCTTGGATCCATCTCTGTCACTGGATGCTCAAGTGGCCATGGTGGCTCAGAGTGCCTTTTATCAGCTTCGGCTGGTTTGCCAAATATGGCCTGTCCTGGACAGGGATAGCTTGGCCACGGTGGTGCAGGCATTGGTAACCTCAAGATTGGATTACTGCAATGTGCTCTATGTGGGGCTGCCCTTTAAGCTGCTCCGGAAGCTGGAGCTAATGCAGAATGCTGCAGCTCAGCTGTTGTACGGAGCTGCCCCTTTACAGCATATAACTCCTTTACTGAGGGAACTGCACTGGCTGCCTATTCACTACCAGGCTAGGTTTAAGGTTTTTGTACAACGCCCTAAACAATTTGGGACTAGGATACCTGAGAGAGCGCTTTCTCCCCTATCAGCCTGCCCAATCACTGAGATTATCCGAGGACATGCTCCTGGTGGTTCCACATAGGCCTATCATCTGATTGGAGTCCACCAGGGGAAGAGCCTTCAGTGTGGTGGCCCCCCTCCTACGGAATTCCCTGCCTCTGGAGGTCAGGCAGGCACCAACTTTATTTTCCTTCCGGCGCCTCCTGAAAACTTCATTGTTCCAGGAAACCTTCCCTTAATGACCACTTATTTTGCACTTTTGTTTCTTATTGAAAATCTATTTTAATGTGATTTTATTTTGTTTTTATTCTATTTTATTTTGTTTACTGCTCTGCCTTCTTTTGTATATGGTCACTCTAGTATAGTGCCTGCAACTTTAACGGTTGTGATGAAGAGGGAGTTTCACCAGGAACTAATTGCATACAAATGACACTGGCTGAAATTCCCTTTTCTCTACAACTGTTAAAGTTACATGCGCCCTGTCCTCCTTTTCATATGGTCAGGCTAGTGTTTTGTGATCCCAGTTATTCCCCAAAGAACAAATGTACAACTTGTGAAACCATGCCAGACAAGAATTAATGTGGGTAGAGAGAATTAAGCATGCCTAAACCACACTAAAATTGATAAAACAGCAGCATCCCAAAAATTTCTGCAGAGATGTCAGTCCTGTTTGTTTCTATGATGAGAATTACTTCTAAATACATGCTTAGCAAAACTGTTCCAGTAATTTCAATACAAATAGGTAGATTTATGGAACAGCTGTCTTAAAACTAAATTAGATGCCTGTGTAACTGTGGCAAGAGGATTCCAGCAAGCATTATGCAACATGAAGAGCTATCAGTCCACAGACACATCCCCTGCCCTGTTGTTTCAGGAGTAGTCTAGATTTGCACTAAAGACAGCTAGATTAGTTTTAGGAAGCGTGTTTTAAAAAGTTTGCATGGGACAGATGAACATTGATGTATGATATGAAAGCTTTTTAGAAATGTTTTCAGTGGGTTTTTGTTTGGGTTTGGTTTGGTTTGGTTTGGTTTGGTTTGGTTTGGTGGAAGCCAGCGCTCTAGTTCCATCTTTGTCATATTTCCTGCATGCTGCCTTGCTCTAATTATGCTTGTAGAATTTATCAGTATTCATCATAGTTTCACTTGCATGTGGCCTTCACTATGGCTAGATCAAAGTAAATTGTCAACAACTAAGTCTGAAGTGGTCTCACTGAATTCAGTGAACTTCTCCAGAATATGTTTGTTTGACTACTGCATCCTAAAAGATGTTACCATTTTAATGGCTTTATATGTCTTCTGACTGTCAGGAGGAACATGAACGAACTGTATATGATGTGTCTTCATCTCACTTCTTTTCTGGCTTTGTTCATCTGGGAGCTTGCTTTTATTTATGGTTTGCTATGCATGTATTTGATTACCAGTTTTATTTTCAGGGTTTCCAGAAGTATGTGGAAGACTTCGATCCCTACACAATGGTAAGGAAAAGTTTGAAGCATAGGCCATCTGCTATCTTGTGATTTGTGATTTGTTTCTGAAGCTGCCTTTAACATCCATGGCATTTTCAGCCTTTTGAGCTAAGGCATAAACTAATGTATACTCCTACACTGTGACGTGTTCTGCAGGCATTAGCTCCAGAAGGGCTCATATACCTTTTTAAATTGCATGCTTCACATTATGCATTTATCTTTTGCATTTGAAAAAGTGGAGATGACTTACCATTATTTTTATACTTCTGTTAGTTTTCACCTGATCAGATTATGGGAAAAGATGTGCGACTCCTGCGTATTAAGAAGGTAATGTTTGTGATGGAAGAAGAATAATTGGTGAGCTCTAGGAAGCCCTTTCTCTACCTGTGTAATATAGCCCTTGTGTTCATGTTCAAAAATAAGTGCTCAAGAACACCAGCTGCTCACACTGAGTGTCTTGGAAGCTCCTCCCACATTCCCTGGTAGTATTCAAAGATTTTGCATGTTCCCCAAAAGCATTTCTCCTGTATTATTGCTTCATAGAGTCCAGAGATGAGCCTTAGTGAAGACTTACACTTGTTTTCATCATTAAATGGGCATATTCCTTAGCCAATTTAAACTTTAAAAAATCATGAACAGAGGATGAATATTGAGTGACAATTACTTAGGTCCCCATTAGTGAGGAAGATCTAAATATATCAGAGGAAGAAAACAAATACGATGACTAGACTAAACCATCTACTCTTCTAAGGAGACATCAGATAGTTATGTTTGTGTTAATCCATACGTACTAGAAGGCAGCAAAATTGGTATCTACAAAATGAAAGCACTTTTGAAAATGCTATTGAAGCATCACTCCAAGTATGTAAACTACCCAACCTGCAGTGGGTGCGTCAGCTGGAGTCTGTGATGTGAGTGGACATGTTGCCCACATATCTAAACTGAGGGTAATAAATGTGCATTGAATGCATATCTTCAAAACCATGACCTACAGACACATCTGAAGTGATAATTTAAGGAGTCATTCATTGCCATTTCCATCCAGATTAGCAAATTTCACAATCTAAAGTAATTAAATTTTATCTGGATTAGGTTTCAGCTTGTTAGTTGTCATCCATCCCAGTTCTGCCCCAAACACCTGTCCAGGTTTTTAACCACCTCTGTGGGGTTAGGTGGTGGTGAAGAGAGGTATAATATGATCCGCATATTGATGACAACCCAAACTTCCAGGTGGTTTATTCCAGCCGTTCCATATAGATGTTGAAAAGCATGGGACCAGATAGAATCTTGAGGCACTCCAAAGGTCAATGGCCAAGGGGTATAACAAATTCCCCACAGCATCACCTTCTGGGTCTGTCCCCTCAGGAAGGACTGAAGGCACCATAACACCATGCCTTCAGGTCCCATTCCATGGAGACAGTCAGAAGGATGTCATGTTCAATGGTACTGAAAGGCACTGAGAAGACCAGAAAAAAACAATAGGGTCACACTCCCACTATCCCTTCCCCAGCATCCCATCCACTAGATTGAACAAGGCAGTTGAACAAATGTTATTTTATACAAAAGTACTTTTCTTTCATTATGTTTCTGAATTTATTTAACAGGAAGGATCATTAGATCTTGCAGTTGAAGGCGGCATTGATTCTCCAGTTGGAAAAGTAGTGGTGTCTGCCATTTATGAGGGTGGTGCTGCAGACAAGCATGGTGGGTAGTTGCTATGAACAAAGATGGAATGAATGAAATCATTTTGCTCATTACATTAAATAGTTATGTAAAACTTTTGCAAGTTTTTAAGCTTTACAGGATTCTTTTTCAGGAATGAAATTCTTGGGGCAAATGTATATTTTACTTCATTTATTGGAAAAAAATTGTAATAATGTTATACATTTCTTTCTATCAGTTTCAAATCCAGAATGTCTAAATTAAGAAATAATCTGCCCAGATAACTTGTTGTTGTTGTGTGGTTTACAAATATAATAAATTAATACTGAATGTGATTATTGCAGTGTCTGCTGTCATACATGACTTTAAGGAACTGAGAATTGTACTCTAACTCTAGTTTTTTAGTATTGTCCTTATATTCCAGAACTCTCTTGCAGACATTTCCATAGACTCAGCATGAGGTTAAAGGAGGACCACTTGCAACAAATGACATAATTAAAACAAGAGGAATATAATAATTTTATATTGCAATAGTTTTATCTTAGAATCTTTTCATGGAAACTAGCTGAGATAAAATCTTTTAAAAATCTCTATGGTTTTAACTGTAACATACATACATTTATTAGCTGTCTATGGCTGTGGCTCTAAGAAGTGCATTTGTGTTGTTTGGATCCAGCCATTAAGTTTGTTAAGGGCATAATCCTATGCATGTTTAGACAGGAAAAAATCCTGCTACTCCCAGCGTTCCCCAGGCAACATGTCTGTCAGGGGAATATTGGGAGTTGTAAGACTTTTTTTCTGGCTAAACATGCATAGGATTGCACCCTTAATGACCTTGGGCCAGCCATTATCTTTTAGCCTAACCAAACTCACAGAGTTGTCAGGATAAAATGGAGGCAGGAAGAACCATGTGTGTTGCCTTAAGCTCCATTCAGGAAAGGTGGGAAATAAATTTAATAACATAAATAGATACACATTTGACAGCATTCAATACTTCCACTGCACCTCCACTTGTTCTGTTGCACCTGTGGGTCCAACTGCTAACACTTCCTAAAGCACCCCTGGAAGTGAGCTTAGTTTCTGAAATTGGTCAGCTCAGCAGAGCTCCCCTCTACTAGGCTGACCATGTGAAAAGGAGGACAGAGTTCATGTAACTTTAACAGTTGTAGAGAAAAGGGAATTTCAGCCAGTGTCATTTGTATGCAATTAGTCCCTGTTGAAATTCTCTCTTCATCACAACAGTTAAAGTTGCAGGTACTATACTAGAGTGATCATATACAAAAGAAGGCAGGGCCCCTGCAACTTTAACTGTTGTGATGAAGAGGGAATTTCACCAGGGACTAATTGCATACAAATGACACTGGCTGAAATTCCCTTTTTTCTACAACTGTTAAAGTTACATGAGCCCTGTCCTCCTTTTCATATGGTCAGCCTACCTTCTACAAGATCCGCTGATTGGCCCTATTCTGCAAGATCCCTTTTGGCCCTATTCTGTTTCTGGATGCTTCGGGAACTGCTAGATATCCATTGTGCTAGCAGTGGTCCTGCAATCACACAAGCACTGCCTATTTGATATTGCCCAATATCTTGGCATGGTATAACATTGTTTCCACTATTTAGGAGTCATCTTTTCAATAAATATGCCAGAGGGATCGTTCGTAATCCTGAGTAGTACATCCCCGTGGGTTTAATGTCCTTGTTTCTTTGCCATGTATTTCCTTTATCAGGAGGCATTGTGAAAGGGGATGAAATAATGGCTGTGAATGGCAAGATTTTATTGGATGTGAAACTAGATGAAGCTCAGGCAACTCTTGCAAAAGCCTGGAACGTGGGTGGGGTAAGTTAGTAGGCATTTTCTTTTCTAAATTATACATATCAGATTTTCATATATTTCCATCTCTCTGTAAGATGTGGCAGTAGATATATAATAAAAAAATATTAAACTACTTGAAATTCTGAAAATCATGACCTAAAAAAATAGTCCATCCAGTATCTCGTTTTAGTCCAGTTTCAAAACAACCAATAAGAAAATATTTTGAGGTTTGCACGAGTAGTAACTTAGGCTGAAATCCTATACACACTTACCTGGGAGGATGCCTCATTGAACTCAGTCAGGCTTACTTCTGAGTAGACATGTATAGGTTTGCACTGTTAAAGATGTTGTGCAAAGAAACAGTTGTATGCTAAGTAAACAGATTTTTAAAACAAACCATACTGAAACAAGATTGGCACTACTTTCATTTAAGCACAGCAAGTGCAGTATTGGGGGAATAATACAAATATAGTAACATTACATTCCCATTCCATGCATGCTTACTGAGAAATTCCCACTGATGTTAGTGGGGCTTATTCCCTTGTAAATATGCATAGATTGCTGCCTCAAACAGACCACAATCAAATTAATACATTTTGAAATGTTAATAGATCAAATTAAATAGATTTTGAAATTTTAATAGCCGGAATCAAAAGTTGTGGGAAGAGGACATAGGAGTTCCTATAAGCTTTTGAATCTGAAATACTTTTGAATAAAATACCCAGTGAAATCATTATATGTCTATATACAGGAGTCTATTTTTTTTAAAAAAGTTTTAATTAAGTTCACATTTGATAGCAGTTAAAATAAGATTAGTATATATGACACCTGCTAGTAAATGCTGAGGAAGTTATAATTAAACTGGCATTTTGTATCACATGTGGTGAACATGCACTAAAAGGGAATAAGGTTGTAAATGAAATGTCCAAGGGATCATAGGATTCCTCTATATGACAGCATTAACATGAAAAAATGATTATGGCAATACATATTATAATAGAATGATAACCCTAGTAAGTTCTAAGGAGAAAGTCTACTTTGAAGATGTAATTTAATTCCCTGATTACTTAGATCTAATATTGATGAAGGCTTTCTTTTGTAGGATTGGATTGACTTGGTCATTGCAGTGTCTCCTCCCAAGGAATATGATGATGAAATGTAAGAATTCACTTCTATATTTGTTCACAGAAATAAACTAGATGCTCGATTTATTTATCTTCATTTGGAGTTCTTAGCTTTAGTTAACAGATTTTAAGAACATAGTCAAATTGTACTTAATTCAACAAAGAGGAATGAGATGCTAAATAATTTGAAACTTTTTTTTCTTTTTGGGAAACGGGATTAGGGAGCTTTTTCCCTTCAAGGAATTGATATTAAAAATGGAAACTGGCTTTAAAAAGGCTTAGCTGAAAATATTTATAACATCCTGATTTCAGGGATGCATCCGCTTTCTCTTGGTATGAAAGAAGTCTGGGGAAAAGATTTGGGTGTCATTTAGAAGCCAATGTTTTTAAGAGAATGTGGAAAAGACCTCTGATGTATTCTTTGTCTGCTAAATTAAGGGAGCACAATCTCAAACTTGTGAATCTTTGGTTTTTAACCCCTCTCAAACTATGCTATATTGATAGGAATGCCCCAGATAATTGCTGGTGCTGTGTTTCTTATATTCAGAGGTTCTTATATTCATTTATGTGGTGACATTGCCCCCAAGTCTTCGAGTTTGGACACAAAATGATAGCTGAAATAGAGATAATTACTAACCAATCACTAGAACTATCTCCGGGTCTTTTGTCTTTATTTATTTATTTATTGCATTTCTATACCGCCCAATAGCCGAAGGTCTCTAGGCGATTCACAACAATTATTTACAGATACCAACAAATTGCTATTGCATAAAGACCTGATCAGTTTTTGTTGTTTAGCAGCAAGACTTATTATCGCACAAAACTGGAGAAATCGAAACCCTTTGTGTATTACACAGTGGAGGGACAAGTTATAGTCAATTGCCTGTATGGAAAAACTTACTATATATATATTTTACACACACACACACACACTCCTACTCCTTAAGGAATGATGGACAAGAAGGAGTCTTCTATGCAAGTTGGTATTCATTTATTTAACACAGTAATAGGAATACTTATGAATGCAGCATACCTACATCCCATGTAAACTTATGGAAATTCTGGTGTATTCACTATGATGTCCATCTATGTATAACTCTTTCATAGAAGTCTGAGAAGTACAGGGGTATGAGCTTTATACAAGGAAAATTGTCTACCTTTTGGAAGTATTTTGTGTGTATAGTTTGGTAATCTCTTCATTGTCCATCTGATGATGTCCTTTTTTGTTGTTGTTGGTTGTTTAATAAATTAGTTAAAATATTTTGTTTTAAAAATGAACAATTTGAAATTTATAAAAAAATCTGTATGGTCTTAGGTTGAAGAAAGAATATTTGCAGGAAAAAGACATGACAGCAGCTAGCAATGGGCTGCTGGAAAAAAAAATTAGGGGGAACGAGCTTAATTGCTTATCAGGGCCAGAAAGAGAACAGCAAGATACAAAGGCTTTAAGTTACAACACAAAAAAGGAAAGTTGCATATCAGGAACTGCTTTATAGCTGATGGAAAGATTTGAAGAGTTCAAAAGAGTTTATAGGTTCTTGTCTTCCTCTGCGTTTGTTTACAGGAATGACAATTTGTGCCTCCTTTTGGCATAATTATAGACTGGATAATTATAGACTAGACTATGAATTGCAAATAATTCCCTTAAATTTTTATGACCCAGTCCATTGATTCCTTATGGAGTCTGATGCAGGCACACAAGTTGCCAGCCTTTGGATGAAGTAGAGCTTTTTTCAACAGAAAAAGTCCTATGACTCCCAGCATTCCCTAGCCAGCATATGAAAAGAAGGACAGGGCTCATTAACAGTTGTAGAGAAAAGGGAATTTCAGCCAGTGTCATTTGTATGCAATTAATCCCTGGTGAAATTCCCTCTTCATCACAACAGTTAAAGTTGCAGGGGCCCTGCCTTCTTTTGTATATGGTCACTCTAGTATAGTACCTGCAACTTTAACTGTTGTGATGAAGAGAGAATTTCACCAGGGACTAATTGCATACAAATGACACTGGCTGAAATTCCCTTTTCTCTACAACTGTTAAAGTTACATGAACCCTGTCCTCCTTTTCACATGGTCCGCCTAGTTTTAAATAGTATTTTAAAACATTCCGAATAGGTGCGTTCCAAAATGTCTTAGGCCACATTAAGGAGTATTCACGTTACAGGAGAAAAATTCTTCAGTCTTCAAAGCGGTGTATGCGGTCTCACACCCTTCTGTCTGTCTCTTTCTGTTTCGTTTTTACAGTGAGTTTAGGGCAAGGCATTGTGGGCGCTGTAGTTCACTCGCCCACTTCCTCCTTAGTTCCCCTTTCATTCCCTAGCTTTCAGTGAGGATAGGGCTAAGCATTGTGGGTGCTGTAGTTCACTCGCCCACTTCCTCCTTAGCCCCTCTTTCTTCCCCACCAATCAACGGCTAAGCATTTGGGGGCTGGTAAACAAAGCACTGCCCTCATGAATCACAAAAGGTAAGGAAGGACACATTATTTTACATAAAACGATTTACTAAAAGTAAAAACCGTTGTATACGGCTGAAGTGAGTTTTAAAAAACCTCGGGTATGCAACGTTCAAGGGAGTGCATCACGTGGCCCAAAGAGTTTTTGTAACCCTTATAAAAGGTTACAAAGCTAGAGTGTAGATAGGCTCCCCTAATAATTCTAATCTTTATATTGTTCAATAAAGAACAATCTCACTTATCATGTACTGTAAAACCTGCTTCATGAACACTGGATATTTGAAAAAAATGTCTGAACTGCAGCAATAGCTGCCATAATGGCAACCTTGAATTATCATCCCAATCCAAATAAAGGACTATGCATAAGCATATCTTTAGCTGGATGAGGAACCACAAGTGCCAATGGAGCATCAATAAAACAATTAATAAAGCACTCAAGTAAAAAGAGTAGCAACAGGGGAGAGAATTCAAATAGCATAAAATTAAACACTAAGAGGCCATCTAAATAAAAGCATATTAACCTTGTGTCTCGAAGCAGAAAGAGAGGGAGCTTGTTAGATATCACTAGAAAGGGCATTTCACAACTGCAATTCCACCAATATCAAGGCCCAATCCATAGTACTCATCAAACATATTTCTAGTGGTGATAGACCAGAAAATATAGGCTCTGCAACCAATGGTAAAGCCCAGGCAAGTTGATATGGGTTGAGATGGTTCCTGTTAAGAAATTTAAATGTCAATGCCAGCAATTTAAATTGAGCCAGAAACAAATAGGCTACTGGTATAATTGATATAGAATTGGCATGATAGGGCAACAGCCAACATTCTGTCAGCTGCATGCAATCTTCCTGCCAGTGGAAGTGAAGTAGATTGCTACCAGGAAGAGGGCCTTTTCTGCTTTGGCACCCCAGCTGTGGAATGAGCTCCCTAGAGAGGTTCGCCTGGCTCCTGCATTGTACTTCTTTCAGCACCAAGTGAAAACATTTGTATTTTCCCAGTATTTTAGCATTTTAGCATCCTGGTCTTTTAGCTCTACTGTTTTAAATGTGTATTTTAAATCTCTGGTTGTACATTTATATTGTGGTTTTAAGCTTCCATATTTTATATTTTATTCTAAAACCTTGTGGTTTAATTTTTTTTGTGAACTGCCCAGAGAACATTGGCTATTGGGCAGTATAGTAATAAAATGAAATGAAATGAAATAATTTCTGAACCATATGAAAAGGCAGCCCAGCATAAAGAACATTCCAGTAGACCAGCTCACCTGGACATCCAGTCACAACATTGTATCCAGAGCATCCCCCAGCCAGCGTACTTTGTCCCTCAGGGGAGTGAGCAGTGCTATCAAGGACATATTGTGCACCTATACCTAGATCACCAGAAAACCCAAGTAATAGTGCATCTGTCTTGGATTAACTTTCAGTTTGCTTGCCATTATCCAAGCCAAGACTAATCCCAGACACTGGTTCAGAGTTTCTTGTAGAAATTGTAGAAAGACTATGGAAGACAAGATGGATCCTTGTTGCACCATGTTTAAGGCCACAAGGTGGAACAGCAGTTTCCCAGCATCATTGTCTTAGAATGATCTTCCAGGAAGGACCGGAGCCACTGAAGAACAATGCCTCCAAGCCCTTCTCAGCTAAAGTCTCCACAAAGATACCATGGTTTATGGTACTGAGTGGCTCTGAGAGATCCTGGAGAATCAGTAAGGTCATACCCCTTGTCTATTCCCAGCCCAGCTCATCCACCAGTAAAATGAAGGTGGTTTCAGTCCTGAAGCCAGATCATAAACCAAACTTGAATATTTCTAAATAATTAGCTTCATCCAGGTATACTTGGTTAAGTCCCCATTACATGTGCCAACTAACACCTTGCCCAAGGTAAGATAGATGCCGGGTGATAGTTATTTAAAATGCCAAAGTCAAGATTTGATTTCTTCAAAAGGGATTTTGCCACTGCTTCTTTCATAGCAATAGGGACACACCACCCCTTAATATAAAGAAACATGAACCATCTCTGAAACCAGAATTTAAAGAACTGAACTTGCAGCTTTAATTAGCCAGGAAGGGCAAGGATCTAAAGCACAACTGGTAGGATTTAGCTCTCCAAGCAGTTTGTCTACATCCTCAGGAAAAACAAGCTGAAAGATATCAGCAACAATCTGATCAGAATGTGCTGATTTAAATATATGGGGCATAGTATTTTGTTGACAAATGTAGTTTGTTGAAAGTGGTGAGTTTGTATGTGAAATCTGAGAGTTACAATCCAAAAGTCTTATTAATTCACTTATATCAGATATTGAAATATCAATCTTTAAGCTGATAAAAAAAATTGAGCCTGGCTGCCACAGTGTTACTATCATTTCTATATAGATTTCATCTCACTGTTGGAGGAAAACTGTTGCAGAAATGTAATCAAAACTTGAATGCTGGTTGATTTTCAAGATTTTCTACACTAGCTGTGGCCAAGGCAAAGACAGAGTGGAAGTAGAAGTAGATTTTATTAGTAACTATCAGAAGACACACAGAGGAATACAAGCAAGCAAAGGAATAACTTCCATCCGTATTGTGTGTTTTCATATCCTGTATATTTAGCTCTACTATTCCTTCATCATCTGTCAGCCCCAGCCTAAACAGAAAGGTTTTTGAAGGCAGTGCATCTGTACACAGACAAGGGTTTCTCCTGCAGCTGTAACCACTGTAGTATTCCCTCATGGTGAATAGCAGAGCTGGGTTCACATAATATGTTCTTTGTGCAAATGTGTACATTGCAAAGCATGTGCTTGCCTATACTTTGCATGCCACTGAAAAGTCTATTCTCAGGGTTTTGATACTGCCTACTTTTCTTTTTTAAAGTTGATTATATTTTCACAATAAGTTCTAAAATCATGGCTCTTGTAACAAAAAAATTCCTATATCATGCAATATTTTTCGTATGATATAAACTAGTAATGGCATTTTCTCTAATAATTTCCAGTTTGATGTGGTTCTTTTTTCAACCTCCTTTGCAAGCAAATAATAATAATGATAATAATAATAATAATAATAATAATAACAACAATTTATTTCTTACCCGCCTCTCCATCTGGATCGAGGCGGGGAACAACAACATGATAAAATACATAAAACTGATTAAAACATGACACATATTATTAAAACTGCATAAAAATCCTAAAACATCCTAAAAACATCCTAAAAACATCCTTAAAACATTCTAAAATTCCACTAAAATTTTCCTCATCACCTTTTCACTCTATGTTACCTAATTAATGAATATCTCCTCCCACACCCCTAAATGCGCATTTTCCAAAACTAGATCCAACTCCATCACACATAAACAGAAGTTTCCATTGCATGTAAGAAAAATCTTAAAGAATAAAGTTTCTGTTTTCAAAATTTCGAGGGACCTGTGCAATGCACAGTTGCTCAAGTCCATGCAAATCAAATGAAATGTTTAAACATCTCCAAATCAGGCTTGTCAAAAGAACACATGTTTCTATTCATGCTGGGTTTTGAGTGTTGTTTTGCTTTTCTGTTATGGAATGAGTGACTTATAATCTTCTGTCATATTATTTTATTTTCAGTGATTGTTCAAAAAGTCTTGTTCTCTTCAACTCCATTTTAGAACACAGTTGATTTGAACTTCTTACAGTACAATCCGATATATATTTACTCAGAAGTACATCTCATTGAGTTCAATGGGAATTACTCCCAAGTAAGTGTCATACCCACTTACCTGGGTGTAATGAATTCTTCTGAGCAGACACGTACAGGATTCACTGTTACTAAAAACAAAATGTCATGGTAGTACAACATTTAATGTTTATGCATCCAATCCTAACATTGCTTGTAAACTAGGGAGTGAAAGTGTGAATCATAATTCCTCTTTTTGTGCTTTTGGGGTAGTGTTCTAAGGGAGGACTCACTCATCTCATCTATGAGATGAAGGAACTATTTACACAACTCTTGAAGAGAAGCACAGTTTTCTTTTCATGTTATATAAGAAGCACAAAAACTGAAATCTTAATAGGGTGACCATATGAAAAAGAAGACAGGGCTCCTGTATCTTTAACAGTTGAATCAAAAAAGGAATTTCAGCAGGTGTCATTTGTATGCATGCAGCACCTGGTGAAATTCCCTCTTCATCACAACAGTTAAAGCTGCAGGAGCCCTGCGCTCTTTTATATTTGGTGACTCTAGCTAAAGAGAGCAGGGCTCCTGCAGCTTTAACTGTTGTGATAAAGAGGAAATTTCACCAGGTGCTGTATGCATACAAATGAGACCTAATGAAATTCCCTTTTCTATACAATTGTTAAAGACATAGGAGCCCTGTCCTCCTTTTCATATGGTCACCCTATTACTCAACCTTCTCCCCCATTTTCCACCTTTGCTAAATTCATTGGGGAAAATGATGGTTGCTCATAATCAGTAAGTGCATTGAAGGTTCTTTATTTGTCATATTGATTTGCATGAGTCTCTTGTAATCATGTTCTAAAGAGTTAAATGCTGTAAATACTAAAATAGTCTCATTGTGATTCAGTTTGCTTTTTCAAGCCTTATTACAGTTTGACAAAGATGAACATTAATATATTTTTTTCCTCCCCTATTACAGGACCTTTTTTTAATAACATGGGAGAAAGCAAACATATGCATTTTGAAGAAAGCCACCAATGTATGGGTATCAAGACATTTTTTAACAAATCGCAAACTTCTTTCAATAGAGAATTATGAATAAGATGAACATGAGATTCTGCAAATGATTCAAGGCACACCTTGTGTTTGAATTCTTCGACCAAGGTGTCATTTCATTTCATCCCATAAGCCAGGATCAGTGTATGGTTATAATGACCAATAGCTGAATAGTTCATTGTAGAAGATAAAAAGAGTCAGGATCCAATTCTGTAACTGTTCTAAAGACTGCATGTGAAATTATTTATAAATTCTCATAATTACAAAGGAGAGGTCTATCCTTTCCCATAGGCAGATATGCAATGTAAATATCTGATATCCTATGCAGAGGGTTGGACAAAAGTCAGTAAAACTGTAATCATGATTGCAGGATTCCCATTAAATTTAGTGGTATTATAACAGTATAAATTGTCACTGATTTCCTATTTCACAGTAAATTCACATGGAAGAATTCTTTGCCAGGAAGTGAGTTCACATAGTGAGTACTTAGCTTCACCCTAGTGACTAGTTAGCAGCATTGCAATGAATTCAAATCAGTCCACAATCTAGTGAAACCAAAGTGACTGAGTTCAGATTAGTTCCCAGACAAACCCACAGACCTGGTTTTTTCTGCTGCTATTCAACATGTATTTATCCCCAGGAATATATCTGGCACTGCACTGAAAACAAGTTACATTATGAACGCTTTTTCTGGCTGATAGCGGGCTAAAAATACTGGGAATAAATAAAGAAATCATTCCACACAAGAAGGTTTGCAATCTAAATTGTGGGGACAGAACCAGGGTGGGAGGAAAGGAATAGTGAGGATGGGCTGGGAGGGAGGGAGGAGGTGTAACAAAGAAGATGCCAGAAGGCTTTGGTGAATAAGTATGTTTTAAGGAAGGAAACATAACAAATGGATAGGGAGATCTGATTATAATAAATTTCATTTTCAGTTAACAGACCTAGAAAAGAAGGTTAAATTATAATCCAGGTATGGAAACAGAATTCTTTATACATAGTTTAGCTCTATCAATTGGGAGGGGGGAAAACACATTCAGGATACCTTTGTGTCCTTTGGAAGCCCATGCGCAAGCTTCTGCATAAGGCATGTTGTCTCCATGCATAGCAATATGCAAACAGCCCAGGGCTACTTCTGTGGTATACTGTAAATCTTTGGTTTCCATACCACTGCAAATACAGAAGGGAATCCCTTTGAAGAAATAGATGGGTTTTGCTTTATTATTATAGATTATTATTTTTCTATAATAACCAGGCACTGCATCATGTAATATTCAGTTTGTTTCTTTCTGATCCTCTCTGACAAGGGCTCATATTCATATTTCTTAAAATTTTATTTGGCCAAGTCCATGCGCAATCAACCAAAGCATGTCAGCAAAACAATAATACAAAAATATTCATAAGTGCAGGGAGTTTTTATGTGTATTGGCTACAATCACATCTAAATTCAGCTGTGAATATTATGTTCCTTTGATGTAGTTTTCTCATTTATTAATACTTAAAGCACAAAGGATTTTTTAAAGCATTCACTGAGGAAATCAATAATATGAATCTTCCAAAGCTTATTGCTTCTTCAAATTGCTATCTTGAATCTAAACGGTTAAAACATGTAAATTTTTTCATTTCCCTGTATTCAAAAACATTTTGTTTTATGTTTCATATGGTTTATTATTCCAATGTGCCAAGATACCCAAATGTACAATAGAATTTCTTAATTGCTTTGCAAGCAATCAAATATTTTGAAAATAAAATGGTTATTGCCAAACCTATGTACTACTGTGTGTTATAATATTTATTTATTTATTTATTTATTTATTTATTACATTTGTATACCGCCCCATAGCCGAAGCTCTCTGGGCGGTTTACATAGGATTAAAAACAATATACAAAAATTAAAACAGCAAAAACATACAACATACACACAATCTGTACATTTAAAAACCACTTCAACACTTCAAAAAACTACAAAAACAAAACAAAACAAACCCAGGCTCCTCAGATATTGCCAAATGCCTGAGAGAAGAGGAAAGTCTTGATCTGGCGCCGAAAAGATAACAATGTTGGCGCCAGGCGGGCCTCGTCGGGGAGATCGTTCCACAGTTGGGGAGCCACCACAGAGAAGGCCCTCTCTCTTGTTGCCGACCTCCGAGCTTCCCTCGGAGGAGGCACTCGGAGGAGGGCCTTAGATGTTGAACGTAGTGTTCGGGTAGGTTCATGTCGGGAAAGGCGTTCCATCAGGTATTTGTGGGTGATAGATCTCTCAAAAAGAAATGTGTTGGGGAGGTAATTGGCAAGCATTTACTCCCACCCCAGATGTGTTTGGTGAGGAAGATCCATAACTCTGTGGTAAAGCACAGGGCCACAAAATATTTTGCTGCCTGAGTCGAAAAGGCTCCCCACCTCACTCCCACATACGGAAGTCAACAGGACTGGTAGCTGAGGGCAGAAGGCTAGTTTACAGGACACAGGCAGGTTACATGGGGGCATACATCTCTGTCCTCTAACATTTTGCTACTGCTCTCTGACCTTCAGTATCTGCTGTCTGAGGCAACAGCCTCACTTCACCTGATGGTACGGTGGTCCTAGTAAAGCATATGCTCTGTATGCAGAAGGCCCCAGGTTCAATGTCCAGTATTAAGCTGACCTTATGAAAAGGAGGACAGGGCTCCTGTAACTTTAACAGTTGTAGAGAAAAGGGAATTTCAGCCAGTGTCATTTGTATGCAATTAGTTCCTGGTGAAATTCCTTCTTCATCACAACAGTTAAAGGTGTATGCACTATACTAGAGTGACCATATACAAAAGAAGGCAGGGCCCCTGCAACTTTAACTGTTGTGATGAAGAGGGAATTTCACCAGGAACTAATTGCATACAAATGACACCGGCTGAAATTGCCTTTTCTCTACAACTGTTAAAGTTACATGAGCCCTGTCCTCCTTTTCATATGGTCAGCCTATCCAGTATCTCCAGTAGAAAGATAACATCATGGCTAAAAAAGCAAACCACCACCAACCAGACCAACAACATTTCCACTAGGTGGCCCAGTGCCCTGACTCTATAAGGCAGCTTTGTAGACTAATATGTTCAGATCTGTGTCATACCCCACCCCACCTGCAAAGGGCCTATCAAAGAGAAAAAGTAGGTTTTGATATCTTTCTGTTTAGACTTTTGGCATCAACAGCACCCTGCGGCAGACAGCAACTAGGGAGGGGGATTTTCGTCAGGATTGTAGCACAGGGAGAAAGTGCTTATTAAAAGTGGGATCTGCTACAAAATATTGCAGTGTGCAGTGCTCCTGTTCAGCATTCTGGTTGGGCAGTCATGCCCTTTTCCAGGGTATTCTATTTGAGTCTCCACACCCCCCCCCCTAGTTTTCTGCCCCTATGCAATTAATAGCATCTCATGACCAATTGAACATGCTCAGTCCTCACTGGTGTGTTTTTGGGGTTCTCTTGCTCCACTTAATTTTTAATCCTGAGTTCCTCTGAGCCTGCCAATACCTCCTCTTGTGCATGGGCAGTGCTCTTTTGGCTACATAAGGATCCACACTTGGATAATGAGTTTGTTATTAATAAAGGATTGTGTCCTTTGAGGAGGATTTGAGGTTTCTCAGGGCCATTTATTTAATTTAAGCTTCCTTTTTAAAGGAAGTTTCTCAGGGCTATTTATTTAATTTATTTTTCTTTTAAGCAAGCTAGACATTGTCAGTATCTATGTGAGTCAATAATCTAGAGCAATGTTTTCTCACAACTGTTAAAAGGCACTCATGGTCCCTTAGGAATTTCTAGGCCATGCTAGGAACATCATAGGTCTTTCAAAGCATCCTCACAAATCTCTGAAGGGAAATGGGAACTACTATAAAAACAACAACAAAACTTCTATGGCACCTTAAATGCTAACAAATTTATTTTGGAAGGATCTTCCATAGACAAGAGAGAGAGAGAGAGTTTGTATTCACATGTAACCATCCTGAGAATATGCCTAAAATAAATAAAGAAATAAAGATAGCCATGTCTGTTTGCATGGATGAATCCAAATTTGACCACAATTTCAGTTCAATCTTATGCAGGTTTACTTGGAGGTAAGTCCCACTGAGTTCAGAAAGACTAGCCCTATGAAAATGTGCATAGGATTACACCCTGTGTGTGTTTACTTGGAAATAAGTCCTACTGTGTTTGGTGGAGATTATTGAATGTGCATGGGAATGCAGCTTTAGTTTGCTTTGCTGTGGATTCAATACTTGTCTATCTCATCTTACTTAAATGAACTTTAAAAAAACACCTTTCCATTTACAGGTTTTTTTCTCATGCAGTCTGAGAGATGCTCAGTTTTATGGGTTTCTTTCTCATTAGCCTGATGGTACCATCAGTGCATTTTCTGAATTCTCAAATAGGGTTGTCAGCTCTGTCCTAGTGAGTGTCTCTGCGTCAAGAAAAACTGTTCAGGTCTCTCAAGGTTAACAATTATGAAATGAAGATGTGTATCTCAGGTCTCCTTCTTACGTGACTTTAGTGCTGCAAAGCTAACTCAATGTGACACCATAGTGTATCAGGGCTTGCAGCATTACAATATGAGAAATATAGTGAATAAGGAAAATACAGGCTGTGCTATATAAATTCTAGTGTGCAATAAAAAGGTGTTCTGAAAGTCTGTGCAAAGTCATGTATAAGAGTTGCATGAATAGAATACTATCTGTGTTTGGAGTTGCTTTTCTCACACAATGCTCTTCTATGTGGCCAGAAACTGTTTGTGAGTAGAAGAGACTTTTATAGCTTGAAGCCACAATCTTTATCCCTGTACTACCTTAGCTTTAATATGTCATTGCTAGAGAAGCGACAAGGCTTCTTCATAAAATAGTCACAAATTAATTCACCACCAAGCATGGAAACATGCCATTAAAAGAAGCATCTTAAGCCTTGCTTGGATCTAAGATTTCTTGTTTCACTTTTGCCTCTCCTCCTCCTCCTGCTTTTCATTCTGCAGGTCACAGACCTCTTCATCCTCCCATCATTTTAATAGGTTTTTGTTTACTTATTGCTTAAAAGGAAATTTAAAAGGACAAACATAGCTTTTTCCAATGTAAACATGTAGTGGAAGAACAAATCTGACAATTATATTGACATGACATTTAATGGGAAAAAATAAGAAAACAAATGGCTCCCCCCCCCCAAAAACCCTCCCTACCAGCATTTTGTTCGTTCTTTCTTTCTTTCTTTCTTTCTTTCTTTAAAGAAAACATTATCTCTTGCTGAACAATTGAAAAATTCAGAATTCAGGAACTATACAGAATTAACTTTAAAAACTAATCTTGATACCAGATAAGTATATTGATACTATAGATCTTTAAAAATAACCAGCATTGCCCATCTGCCAATTAATGTCAATGATTTCCCCAGGTATAAAGATAAGGGTCGTATTCAGACAACACACTAAGGCATGGTGAGGCCACTAACCCTTTTGCAGCAAATGGTTATTGAGCATGTTTAAGCTATGGTTATGTAGCCACAATGGTTAGGAATGGTTCACACGACATGCTAAGTCATGGTTCACATGACACGCTAAGCCTAAATGTTTAGCTCAAAATGCTTAACCACCATGGCTTAGCGTGTTGTCTGAACAGCACTTATTTCTATGATTATTTGCATAGGTAGGGAGGTCTTCTGGGCCCCAACACTCCAGCACCTTCCCTTGGAGGGTGATGAGTGAACACTTTGCGCCTTTCAAATGATGATCTGCAGAGCTCAGATAGAAGTCTCTGCATGCTCACCACCAACTCTTCAGAGCCCGAAAGAAGGGAGATGCCATCTTTAACATATTTTTGTTGAGGGGGCAAATGAACATAAAGCATCTATGTGTTTATACATTGCTCACTACAAGTACAAAATTCTAGCATAACTGAATCACAGTCATCAGTCATTTGGGGAAAGAGATGGTATCATTTTCTATCTGTTCTATATCTGTTTGGACTTAGAAGTAACTGGGATTAATTTAAATAGCCATGCATACCTTGGAGACTGTACAAGAGTCGGTAGGATTCTTTGCTTGTCACCTCCATAAACTGGCACAGAAGCAAAGATACGGATGATCTAAAGAAAAACAAAACAAGCTTAGCTTTGCTAAGAATGCTTCTAGCTCACATGTCAGAAAGTAATCACTCTGGGTATTGCTTTCTATCTGGACACAGTATGATTGGGTTTGTTCACACCTCCTTGTAATGACAGCACAGATGAGAAGCAGACCAAAGTCTACATGCAAGCAAAGCTCATTCCCCAGCAGATATGGCATTGTTTTTATACATATGCTTCTAAAAATTGTTGTGCAGAAAATTTCCACTAACCCTTGTGTCATCACATTGTTATCAGAAATCCAGCTCTTTTACAAGGGCAGAGCCTCTTTGATTTTATATACACAAATACTCCTTTCTATTCTTGCAGTTAAATCCAAGCTCTTGGACTGATTAAGAACATTACGCAGATGGACTTCATTTGTTCCAAGCACAACTAATTGAGGAAGCTTGGATGTCACCATCTGAGTCCTGATCATGGGTACTTCCAAATGGAAGGCTCCTAGCATTAAAAGCTAAAAGCCATTGTGCAGCTATTCTATCTTCTTCTTTTTTTACTTAATACATTTTCTGTAGTAAAAAGAAAGAAAGAGAAAGAAAGAAAGAAAGAAAGAAAGAAAGAAAGAAAGATGGAAATAGTGGTGGGAAAACATGGGAAGATTACAGGAGGAACAAATCATCTCAAACTATGAATGAGGCATAATATTCCATGAATAAGGCAGGATGGTGTCATAAATCTGGGAGCACCCCAAGGCTATAAGTACTCTATCCAGTTGGAAGTAAGAAGGAAGATTACTTACATACGGTACTTGACACAAAGGGGAAAACATATAATACTATTTATATCTCCTGATAATATATTTTAAAAACCAGAATAATTAACAAATGAGATAAATGTTTCAAGTGTGGAGCAGGAGCAGGGTTGCCCTGATTTAAAGTAAGCAAATTATATGCACTACCATGCCAGTTATTTGCCAAAATGAAAATCTTCATGCTTGGATCCTGAGTTGTGAATGGAAGGGACTCTAATCCACTGGAGACACCTGCTGACAGAAGGGAAGGATGTGATTTTGGCCAATTCCAAAGTCCTCTGGAGCAGATTTGAGGGGGAGGGCACAGGGGGCTGCAGGAGGAAGAGAGGATTTATGAAAATTGTCTCCTTCCTTCCATCACCAGGAGCATCCCAGAGTTTTGCTCATGGGAACATACATACAAGCTTATGTATTTAATTCAGCAATGAGTCCTGTTCTGTTTCCTAGAAATTTTGTTTGTGTGCTTGTTAAATCTATATACTGCCCAACTGACAAATGTCCTTGGGGTGATTTACATTAATAAAAACACAAAACAACAATAAAATAATAATCAATTAAATAATACAACTAATGAAAATAGCAAAAAGTTAGGAAATTTAAAACATGAAAAATATTAAAGGGCGAGCAATGAAGTTAATAATCAGAGCAATAAATTAAAGATGAAATGCCTACTAGAAGAAGAAAGTCTTAGACTGGAATCCAGACAGTGATGGTGCCAAGTGAATTTCCCTGGGAAGGGCAATCCATACACTGGCAGGGGGGACAAACTACTGAGAAAGCTGTAGTTCCCACCCATCACACTGTGACGGAACCCAGAGAAGAACCCCCAGAGATGACTGTTGTGTAGGGTTGTATGGGAGAAGACACTCCTGCAGATCATGATTCAGCTAAGGGAGAAATTAAGTTACTGATTATACTGGGGATTTGGATGAATGAGATGAACATAAAGGGAATAAATTGCTTATAAGGAGCTGACCTTTGTGCTGAATTTTTATAAGACATATGACCAGATGGATTTGCTAACACATACAACATTTGATCTGGACCTAATGAAGCCAGTGACAGCTCTCTTTAACTTTAATAGAGCAGAATCAGATTTCCTACTCTTAAAAGGGGACTTAAAAGTGCAACTGAGTCAAAAAGCCTGTTGAGACTCCATATCACTAAAGGAACAAGTTGTCAGTTATTCAGCAGGTTTCCTCTGTTGATCCTGAATCCTGCCAGTACGTAAGTTGCATAAACCCCATCTTTGATAATTATCTTAATAATATAATATTGCAAAAATAAAGTTATAGAGAGAAGAGAAAGTTTTTCCAATGAATATATCTAGTAGTTTAAATAACACTTTTTACTCAGGGCTGTGGTTACTCCACACCAAAATATTACAATTCTGAACCTAGACAATCCAAATTCTGCACCAAAAAAATGTTATTTGTGCTACCTTCATAACCCCTTCACATGCTGTTCATGTGAAGGGGCTCTACATATTGAAGGGACAGCAGAGCCACAGCTGGTCCTCACCCCCCCCCCCCCGATTTTGCATGGCTCCCTGGGCCAATTTCCTGATGTCTTTATGTTGAGCATGGATGCCTGCAGTACAGATGCCTACCTGCATAGATTTCTACATACATGTAGCAGTATGTGAGCAGGAATCCAGTGTGATCAGGGTTCCAGGTTGCATGGACAGCCTAAACACTTAGAAGGCTTCTCTGCTCATATGTCTCTGCTCAGAGGCTCAACCACAGACACTGGGGCTGGAATTGAGCAGTGCAAGACATCAGGGGCTGAGACAATAGCAAGGCTTCACTGCCTCATCAATGTGTGGCAGTGGATTATTACTTCTAAAAATTAAGCAAGTTTGCATAATGTTTCTACTTTACACAATGTATTCTGTATTTTTTGCAATTTTTCATAGTTTATTCTAGCTTGCTAGTCATGGAAAAAGCAAGGACATTGAAGCTCCACCCCCAATCATGAAAATATTATCCAGAGCCACAAAGCATATCTCCACAGACATAAGGAAAAAACACAATACTTTGCTGCCACTATCAAATCAGCCCCAAAGATGTAGTACAACCATCTGAGGCCCACTGTATTGAATTTGCTAGGCACTTCCAGAATAAAATCTTGGGCATCCGCCAGGACTTAGACTCCAATGTTATAGCAGGTGAATCTAGCGAGGTTTCCAGAGCACAGGTTTGTCCTGTTTTCTTGGATGAGTTTCAGTTGATACAGCTCGAGGATGTTGACAAGATGCTTGGACAGGTTCGTGCAACCACCTCTGTAATGGATCCTTGCCCCTCTTGGCTAATAAAAGCTAGCAGGGATGGAACAGCCGGCTGGGCCAGGGGAGTTATTAATGCCTCTCTGAGAGTGGTCCCAGGCCGTTTGAAAGAGGCGGTAATGAGACCATTCCTGAAGAAATCTTCCCTAGACCCTGAAAATCTCAATAACTATAGGCAGGTGGCAAATGTTCCATTCCTGGGCAAGGTCCTTGAGCGAGTGGTTGCAGGCCAGCTCCAGATAGTCTTGGATGAGACTGACTATCTGGATCCATTTCAGTTCGGCTTCAGGCCTGGCTTTGGCATGGAAACAGCCTTGGTCGCCCTGTATGATGACCTATGTCGGGAGAAAGACAGGGGAGTGTGACTCTGTTGATTCTCCTTGATCTCGCAGTGGCTTTCGATACCATTGACCATGTTATCCTTCTGGGATGACTGGCTGAGTTAGGAGTGGGAGGTACTGCATTGCAGTGGTTCTGCTCCTACTTGGCAGAGCGGCTCCAGAAGGTGGTGCTTGGGGGACATTGCTCGGCCCCGTGGACTCTCCAGTATGGGGTCCCACAGGGGTCAGTCTTGTCCCCCATGCTGTTCAACATCTACATGAAACTGTTGGGTGCAGTCATCCGGAGTTTTGAAGTGCGTTGTCATCAGTACGCTGATGACACATAACTCTATTTATCTTTTTCATCTTCATCAGGTGAAGCTGTGGATGTGCTGAACCAGTGCCTGGCTACCACAATGGGCTGGGTGAGGGCTAACAAACTGAAACTCAATCCAAACAAGACTGAGGTGCTGTTAGTGGGTGGTTCTGCTGACCAGATGGAGGGTCTTCAACCTGTTCTGGATGGCGTTGCACTCCCCCTGAAGGAGCGTGTTCTTAGCTTGGGGGTTCTCCTAGAACCATCTCTGTCACTTGAGGCTGGTGGTGGCCCAGCTTCTTTGGTTGGTGGCCCAGCTACTCCCCTATCTGGATAGGGATAACCTGGCTTCAGTTGTCTATGCTCTGGTAATCTCCAGATTGGATTACTGCAACGCGCTCTACGTAGGGCTGCCTTTGAAGACGGTTCAAAAGCTGCAGCTTGTGCAAAATGCAGCTGCCAGATTGATAACAGGAACCAGAAGGTTCGAACATATAAAACTGACTCTGGCTCACTTGCATTGGCTGCCTATATGTTTCCAAGCCCAATTCAAGGTGCTGGCTTTAACCTACAAAGCCTTACATGGTTTGGAAAACACAATATCTGATGAAACACCTCTCCCGACACAAACCTACCCATACACTATGATCCACATCTAAGGTCCTCCTCTGGTAGCCTACTCCGAGGGAAGCACAGAGGGTGGCAACAAGGGAGAGGGCCTTTTCAGTGGTGGTTACTTAATTATGGAATGATCTCCCCGATGAGCCTTGCCTGGCGCCAACATTGTTATCTTTATGGCACCAGGTCAAGACTTTCCTCTTCTCCCAGGCATTTAACAGCGTATATTGAGGGTTTTGTTGTTGTTGTTGTTGTTGTTTGACCCAGAATAGTTGTTTTTAAATGGATATAGTATATATAACCTGTTTTTATGCTCTTTACGGTTTAAAATTGTGTATATCGGTTTTTTTAATGTTCAATGTTTTTAATTTTTGTAAACCGCTCAGAGAGCTTTGTGGGGCAGTATATAAATGCAATAAATAATAATAAGAAACTTGCCATTAAAAACCAAACCTGAGATTCTTGAGATACATGAATTATATGCCCACTACCATATTTTGCACTTTCTCTGTACTCCTATAAGATTGCAGCATGCACACAGCTTGTAAATGTATGTGATATAGTAATGTGCAATATATTTCATATATTATGATAACATTGGTATACACAGATGACTAGAAAACAATTTTCATTGCTGCAATTGGAATAAAAAGTGGAGGTTGGCATACAGTTTATTATACTTTTGGCCCACATTTGCTACAAGTTCAGGATTGATGTCATCATTCAAATACAATCACAATATATACATCTAATGCTGCAAGAGAGAACCTTTCAAGGAACAAAATATTAAATTCTAGTCTCTTAAATAATGAGAAAATTTCAAGCATGTTTTGTAGTGTTTTCTTCAAGCTTTAAAAACATTTACAAATGCCATTCCTATGGAATATGGAAAACATCACTTCTATAATGTCATATAAGAGCATAAGAAGAGCCAAGCTGGATCAGACTATGGGTCTATCTAGTCCCATAGTCTGGTTGGTTCACACAGTGACCAACCAGCTGCCACAGGAAACCTACATCTAGGTTCATATCACTGGCTTGCCCAAGAGTAATCAAGGAACCAATAAATGTCAACTTATTTGAGTTTTATACTTTTTAAAAAAATATATTACAAGATTATCAGTCATTCACAGTTCTGTTGTATTTCAGTCTAAGCTCTGGTTGATCCCTAAATAGAAACTGCAAGCTTTTATTCCCTTTCTTTTTCTTTTTCTTTTATTAGGTGATCCTTGTAGCTGAAGTATTACAGACAGATATCATTCCATTTATCCATAAGGCACACAATCCTAACAAAAGCTTCTACAAACTTTCCCACCAACATTAAAGCGTTATTAGAACAACTCTTTAACAACTCACATCCACCTACATTTGATGAAGAACTCATGTGTCTTTCAAGCCACTCTATGTCCATCTGTTTCTAATTCCAAAATTTGAAATTTCAAAGATTATAGTTTAAATGTAAAATGCTGTATATTTCAGTTTGGATTAAAGTGCATAGGGACTAGAGTTTTGATCAGCAGCTGTAGAATTTAGGAAGCAGAGTCTTCTGAATACCACTGGAATTTCTTTTTTGAATTTGCTTAGGTAGTTTTGAAAATTGGAACCTGAGCTGAAGACTTTTGTCTCACAGATCTCTCTGTTTGTCTGGACCACTTCAGAAAGGAGTCCCATGCCAATCTCTCCCAGTGTGTGGTTGCTGTAAAAAGTCACACTCCTTGTTAGGCATAATTAAGAAAGGAACTGAGAATGAAACTGTCTACATCATACTGCTTTTTATACAAATCTATGGTGCAACCACAATCAGAATACTGTCTACATTTCTGATTACCACACCTAAAAAAAGATGGTAGATATAGAAAAAGTGCAGAAAAGGGCAACTTAAACTCCCCTGTGAGCAGCTGGAATTACTTAGTGGGGGTGGGAGGGTAAGGGGAGACATGACAGAGGTATCCAAACTTATGCATGGTGTGAAAAATGTGAACTCGGAGTCATCCCTTGAAGCTGATTGGTAGGAGATTCAAGAAAGATAAAAGGAAGCATTTCTCCACACAGTATATAGTTAAACTATGGAATTCACTACCAGATGTGGTGATGGCCACCAATTTGGATGGCTTTAAAAGGGGGGTGGATAAATTCTTGGAGGAGAAGGCAATCAATGGTTACTAGTCCTGATGGCTATGTGCTACCTCGAGTATCAGAGGAAGTAAGCCAATATAAACCAGTTGCTGGGGAACATGGGTGGGAGGGTGCTGTTGCACCATGTCCTGCTTTGTTGGTCCCTGGTCAACAGCTGGTTGACCACTATGTGAACAGAGTGCTGGACTAGATGGCCTTGTGGACTGATCCAGCATGGCTCGCATAGGCGTGCGCACAGGTGGTTCACCTGGTGCCCAGGCACCACCTAATGAAAAGTCTGGGAAAGATGCAGCACGGAGAAGAAAAGTCTGGGAAGCAGGCCGTGCATTGTCCGAAGCTATGGAAAGTGCACAGATGGACTACACTATTAGCATGATTAACACACTAATAGCGTAGGCCACCTGTGCACTTTCCGGAGCTTCGGACAATGTGTGGCCTCCTCTGCCCCCTCCCCTTGCACCTTTCCCAGTATGAAAGGGTCTCTTAATGCTTGAATTAAGAGGCCCTTTCACACTGGGAAAGGTGGGAGGGGGTGGAGGAGGGGGCAAACCAGGCCGCGCATTCTCCAGAGCTCCGGAAAGTGTGGAGATCACCTAACGCCATTAGCATGGCTAGGAGGATTCTCCCAGCCACGCTAATGGCGTTAGGTGATCTCCACGCCTCTAGAGAACACACGGCCTGCTCTATCCCCCTCCCACCTTTCCCAGTATGAAACGGCCTCTTACTTCAAGTGTTAAGAGACCCTTTCATACGGGGAAAGGTGCAGGGGGGGGGAATGGAGCAGTCACAGCTTACCTGCTCTTTCCTCTCCCCCAGTCTCGCGATACTTCAGGATGAGACTTCTGACATTTCATCCCCATCTCGCGAGACTTGTGGGAGAGGCAGGGTCCGAGTATGAGTGGCAAAAAAGAAGGAGGCAGCAGCAGCAGCAGCGTGGGCCTGGGGGTAAGTAAGGCAGGGTGGGCGGTCGAGCAGCGGGTGGCGGTCGAGCGAGCAAGTGAGCGGTGGTGAGCGAGTAGCGGGCAGGTCGGGTGGGCAGGTGGCGGGCAGCACAGGCGGGCTGCTGGCAGCTGAGCAGCAGGAAGCCTAAGGATGAAGGGGTGAGGGGTGAGGTGGGGGCTCAAACTGCAGGCTCAAAGGAGTGGTTTTCTGCTTTGCACACAGAACCTCGGTCTAATTACCAGCCAATATGCTTCACTTTGCTTTTTTAAAAATGAGTTTCTGCAGAAGCAAACAAATGTGGATTCAAAGGACACAGAGTTTTGTGTTATTGCTCCTATTTCTGCTTACCCAGGTGCCCAAATCTCTGAATTTTGTTGCCAGTTCTTTTATATACTACCTGCAAGTATTTTCATGTATATATCAAAATGTACAACATTATGATGTATAACATATGACCCCGTGCCTTTTACAGCTACTCAATGTTCCTACATAGCTTTTCAGACAAGGGAATAACTTTGGATCATTTCACTTGCATGTGTTGTAGATCACAAGCTGAATATGAGCCAACAGTGTGATGTGGCTGCAAAAAAAGCAATTGCTATTTTGAGATGCATTAATAGAGTATAGCTTCCAAATCGCATGAGGTACTGGCTCCCCTTTATTTGGCACTGGTTAGGCCTCATCTTGAATATTGCATCCAGTTCTGGGCAACACACTTCAAGAGGGATGCATACAACTTCGAGGCCTAAATCCAATTGCTACTCCTAACTAGAATAGACACAGTGAATCAATGGGAACTTGTTAAGTCCACACTTATCTAAGTTTCATTGCTTCAATGTGGGGACTAGCAATTGGACTGGTGATCTGATCTGTTTCTGTAATAGCCAGAAATGCAGAATGTGATACTGCTGGACCCAGAGTTCAGCCACCTGAAAATCTGAGTTTTACTTTTAAAAATGGATTCTAGCCTTTATGGCTGCAAAAATGTCATTGGAAGTGTGTCATAATGCCTGCTGAAATCTCAGCATTTGTATTCTTTGATGGTGATGTAACTCACTTTTGTTTTTGAGAGACATGTTTGTAAAATAAACATGGGAAGTGGTGATGTTGTAGTTCTGTCCCTTTCCCCCCTTTTTCCAAGCTCTGACTGCATTTCACAACAGTAATGGTTTAGTTGTAGGATTCAGAGATGCTCGACGATAACATATTTTATTGACTTTTAGATTCTGGTTTACAGTTCAGTAAATCAGAAGTGTGACCAAGGTCACACACCCTTGGGGATGGTTATGTCAGGATGGGCACACATCCTTGGGGGAAGGACATGTTGGGGCGGGCACACCTCCTTGAGGGTCGGCTATGATGTCCTTCTTTTTGGTTTCCAAAATATGGTCTCCCTAGTTAAATGGAATTTACTCCCAAGTTTACCTTAAAAAATCCCTGGGGGCACCACCTAACGAAATTTGCTGCGCACGCTTATGATGGCTCTTCTTATGTTCTTTATTTGCAGCTGTCCCCTCATGTTTCACCCTGGACTACATATCTCCCTACTTGTAGCTACTAACAGAAAGGAACCTCTCTCTCCCCTATGAACACAATTCCCAAGCCCTTCTTCACTCCCACAGAAGAAATTAAAGTCCTATTGGTATAAAAGTGCAAAGAGCATTCATTCAAGATGATAAAATGCAAGATAAAAGTTAAAACTCCTAACTGCTCAAATCCAAGCCCGCAATCCCTCTATTTCACAAGTAGGAAGGCACATTAAAGGAGCAGATTTGTGTGCCACTACTCCAGTTTAGCCCAGCTAAGCCGGCTGTGTACTTTTCTAAAGCAAAGTTGTGGTGATTCTGTTGTTGGTTGGGCTTGACCCTGTCCATGGAAATGACAGAAAGCCGAACATTTCCCCCTGACGACGAAGGCAAGGTGGAGAGGTGGTGGGAAATATATATATATTTACAAACAAGAAGACGGAGGGGGTGGCTTGACCCAAAGAAAGGGCGAGAGCCTATCGCCCTCTGTGACAGACGATCGGAGGCGGCTCCTTTAAGTGCCGAACTGCGTCTTCTTTTTCTCTCAGCTACTGCCGGAGCGGCAGAAGAAGTGTCTTCCCCTGCCGCTGCCAAAGCGCGCGAGGCTTTTGCCGTCTGGTCCCGTCGTCGCCTCCTGCCTCAGCCTCCCAACTCAGCGCAGCTCGAGGCTCTATCAGTGCCACTCACCTTCCCGCCTTCTTTGTCCAAGGCGAAAGAAGGTCCCCCGCGCTCGTGGAAGCCCCGCATTCCATCCCTCCAGCGTGCGCGCGCGCGTTCCGGCTCGAGCGGGGCGCATCTGGCGGCTTTCTCACGACTTCCCTTGCGCCCGCTTTGCTCCTGACCACGGCGCATCTCAGGTGGAGAGAGAGGCGTGGAGGTGGGAAAGCCCCTGGCCCGGCGGCGGCTGTGTTGTGTGTGTGTGTGTGTGTGTGTGCGTACGTGCGCGCGCGTGTGTGTGAGAGAGAGAGCTGTGTGTTGTGCATGTCCGGCCTCCCCTGCGCCCGACGCCTCCACCACCATGTCCTTGGCTTTCTGTGGCAGCGAGAACAACTCGGCTGCCTATAAGGTGAACAATGGGGTGCTCAACAACGGCTGCTTCGTGGACGCGCTCAACGTGGTGCCTCACGTTTTCCTGCTTTTCATCACCTTCCCCATCCTCTTCATAGGTGAGTGGAGCTCCGGGAAGATGGGGCTGGGCATGTATTGTCTTCACATCAGCCGCTTCACACGTACATACGCCCCGGGAGCTTTCCGTTTCTTTCTCCTTGTTCCTCTCCCTCGGACTATATTTCCCTGTCGGACTCCCCGAGTTCTCTGTAGCTTTCATAGGCACCTGCCATCTCTCCGGCACTGTCGTGCACCCTACCCTGAGCGCCTGATCATTCCCTGCCATCCATCCGAGCAAGCAGGAGAAGTAAGCAAAGAAAGATGCGTTTGCTGAACGAGGCTGACCTGCTTTTTGCAGCAGCTTCCCTGCTCACAGGCAGAGGCTGGAAAACATTTTCACAGGGAAAGGAAGCACTGGCAGCTGAACTGCACACACCAACCAGAGTTCTGTCTATCCCCTTTTTCAAGCACCCTGACTTGGGAATATAGGTCCCACGGGGCTAGATCTCCAGTAGATTTGGTGAAATTAAGCCAATCAGTCTTGTTGCAAATCTAGCTCAGCTGTTATTAGATGTCATAAATAACTGGAATGTGTGCCTCTTACAGGGATGAATAAAGTCTAGCAAGGTTATCGTGACTTTTAAAGGCAAGGGTGGGATAGAAAAATAATAAGAGTTTTCCCAAGCAAAGTAAATAAAAGAACATATACTTCACTATAATTAACCAGATTTTGTGTGTATGTGTTTAGTGTATTTATTCATTAGTTTCAAAAGTATATGCACTTGGCACTTGTTTGGCAATAGTTTACACCACCAGAGCCTAACTTTAGCCCAGGCATGCAGTTGAACCACTAGAACTAAATAGTTGGAATCAGATTCCTAGGCCTCAGAATCCATAATGCCACAAATGCTGTTTTAAAAATAAGTAAATATTCAGTACTGTTCTAATTTCGCAAGATTGAGAAACACTGAAAGAGCCACCTATGGGAAATATAACACCATTGATAACTTTGATGTGAATTCCTATTATATTGAAATATATAATCAGTTTATCATACAAGAAGTGGGCATTTGTTTCTCGTTTGTTGTCCATGCATCTTCCCACAGTTTAAGGAATATTATATTATCTGGCCATTCAAAGCACTTGAGACAATTGGCAGGTTCACACATCACATTAAGCCATCCAGAGAATAAGCCATCATGGGTTGGTTGTTCGCTCACTCGCCCTACAGGTGATCTGAAGCTTGCCATGGGTTGTTTCCTGTTAGTCCTCCTACTAGCTCCCATCATTTAACACAGCTGCCTTTGTGGCAAAACTCTTTGTTTCATCGGCTCCTCTGTCAGAACCCTTTCTGCAATTGGTCTGTTGGGGCTGCAGCTCCCAAGGGAAACTCCACCTCCCCACACATCAGATCACTAAAAAGAATTACTTTTCTGAGCCCTTATGAATGTGATAACACGTTCTCAAACTTCTTTGGGGGGGGGGGTGCGCTCTTACAAGAGCCCAAGAGTGCCTGTCCACTATTTAGCCAAGCATACCAATATTGCCCTCTTGTCAACGTTCTTGTCAATTCCATTCTTCATTTTCACACTCTCTTGCTAGTGAACACCTTTTGTAAAAAGTCTGTTTCAGGTTCTACTGAAGTAAGAGCACCCACCCCTAAAAAATTTTCTTTCCTCCAGCCGCTAGCTGCTTTTGGCTCCCCCGTCTCCACTTCGTTCTTGTTACTTCCCTCCACTGGTCTCCATTGCTAGCTGTCACACACACACACACACAGAAAGCTGTAAAGCAGAGGGGGAAATTGCACAAATTTCAAGGCAGAGCAGTAAACTTGAGGGGAAAATTATGCAAATTTCCTAGCAGCGGACATTCAGGACTGGAAAAAAATGTAAATGCATTCGGGACATTCTCCAATGTACTTTCTTCTCAGTTTTTAGGAACATGGAGCAGAGGGCACTGAGAAGGGATGAGGGAGGATAGCGGCAGCACTAGTGAGATTAGTTATTTAGGGTGCAATCCTATGTATTTGTAAACAGAAAGAAGTCCTTCAACTCCCAGTATGTCCCAGCTAGCATGGCTGGCTGGGGAATACTGGGAGTTGTAGGCTTTCTAGTGATATTCCATCTTTTCTTAAAGGAGTTCATGGTCACATACATGGCTCCCTCCATTTTATCCTCACAACAACACTGAGAGGTAGGTTAGTCTGAGAGAGTGAATAACTGGCCTATGATTACCCAATGAGCTTCACATCAGTGGCAATTTTAATGTGGCTCTCCCCAGTATATTCCAACACCCTAGCAACTACACTACAATGCCAATGAGGCTTGCGTGCATGGCTAGAATGAATCTGGGATACACTTTGATTGTGTGGAAAGCTCATTTTTAGTCACTTCCACCAGTTCCTTCTAGTTAACAACGTAGTCAGTTTCTCAAACATGTGTATACTAATAACCCAGCTATTCAGCCAATTTATGTGAAAAGTTCTACCTTTGATTTAGTATTTACTAGATTACAGCCTAAATATTCAGGATCTTTGATCCCATTTGTATCTCATCCTGTGTTCTTAATGAAATGGCAATGTTTTACAGTAAATCCACAGTACCAAAGTTGCTCTTTAGCAGTGTATTTGTGATTACTCATGCTCCATTTCTCTTTATTTCCATTTCATATTTAAAACTAAAACATTGGTATTTCTAGTTCTAGTTCAGAACAGACAGGAACAGGGTTATTATTTTTTCATTACTGTGTGCACAAAACTCACAAGGTAATAGTGCTGATCTGTTTTGTTACATTTAGGATGGGGAAGTCAAAGCTCCAAAGTTCATATCCATCATAGCACTTGGCTTCATTTTCCTGGTCATAATTTACGCTGGATTTTGACTTTCATCCTTTTGTTTGTGCTGGTGTGTGAAATAGCTGAGGGCATAGTGTCAGATGGGTAAGTACATAAATGGCTAAACTTTTTCCCCCTAATATGGCATGTCTTTTTAATGCAATTGTCTGCAACTTGCTGAGTACATTTTCACTCTGGTCATTCTTGTAAGAAATGTAATCTCTGTTCATGGTGATTAACCTGCTGACCTTGTGTCAGATATTCCAAAGACCTTGCCAAGAATGTATATGTACAAACACACTTACATTCTCACTTATTTTTAGTTAGCCAGTCAGTTCTATCCTGTTTGCCAAGTCTGTTGTGAAAATTTGCTCCTGTGCAGCTCCTATGCATGCAAAGGCCCATAGGAAGCCAAAGACAGAGACAAAAAAAGATCCTACATGTTACTGTGCCAAACTAAATATTATTTTATTTATTTATTTATTGCATTTATATCCCTCCTTTTTTCCTCCAAGGAACCCAATCCTCCTTCTCTCCATATTTATCCTCACAACAACAACAACCCTGTGAGGTAGGTTGGGCTGAGAGTCTGTGACTAGCCCAAAGACACCCAGCGTTCTTCCATGGTTGAGTGAGGACTAGAACCTGGATCTCCTGACTCCAGGCAACACTCTAACCACTATACCACATTACAGCTTAAAGGGAACCCCCAAAATCCCTTCAAAATTTAAGAGACAGACTTTTTAAATAAGGATCATTGGAAATTCTGATCATTCCAGCTGATATCACTATAAAGACTTACTTAAAATGGTGAAAATGATGCTAAAATGGCAAGAATTGACAACTGGTTTTGTTTTAGCTCTATAGAGAGAAATCCTATGGTCCCTGGGAGAGTATCCCAGGGACCATAGGATAGCTTGTAAAACTCCTGCAAGGTTGGAGATAGCGCTCTGACCTTGGAAGAGGGGTCAAAGATCTTATCCTAGACCCCTCCCCCTTGCAGCCAGCATGGAGAGAATTGCACTGACTGCCTGTCTGAGGTCAAAAATATAACCTTGGAAAGGGTGGGAAAGGGGGAATTCTGGTGAGGGAGAGGGGAGGAGATGGAGAAGCCAGGATATGAGTTATCCTGAACCAGCCTCCTTCCCTCCTCCTCCAAAGCACTCCACCTATACAGGCTGAAAAGCCCATCTAGCAAAATCTGCGAAGCAAGAGGACGTGGAGGCAAAGCTAATCTCTGCTGTTCCTCCCGCCCAGCATTGGATGATCAGACACCACCAGGTTTGGGGGCTTCCGATCACTGAGGGTGCATTTGATAGAATTACACCCTAAATAAATCTGGAATAATACTTATTTTAAAAACTATTTGGATATTAAGTTGCTCTTCCATTCATGTAAGGGAGAGATTTCTGTCAACTCTCTCTTCATTTGCAACTCCCGGCACTATATCCCACCCCATTCCCAAGAAGCCCCATCTCAGGAACAGATTTGGGGATGGGGTGGGGAGACAGCGGATGCAGAGAGAATGGGAAGGAAGTAAAGCCCCATTATATGAATGTTAACTCATTCCACTGTCAGAAGAAAAGCTAGGATCCAAGCCAATTACAGTAATTCCAAGTCCTTGATCTGTATTAAGGAATGTTAGTACATACTCAAATCTCAAGAACAATGAGCAGTATGAATAACACTGTGATTGTTTCTTTTTAACCCTAGATGTTAGTTGTCCTAGAGTTAAAAGAAACACAACTTCTTAAAACAAACATCATTTCTTGTTAACAGTCTATTTGGTTGGAGAAGGTTATGTTAGGCTTTGGCACTCAGCAAAAGAGCTGCACAAAAGTGACTCCTGACATTATCATACAATAAAATTTCTGCCACTCATGACTGATTGACAAAATACTTACAGTATACTTATTAGTACAGTATACACCAGCAGACTGTTTAACCTTCAGTCTTCCTTTGTTCTCCTTTAAGCTTGATAATATCAAATTCTGGAATAATTTATTATCAATATAAGCAGTGGTACAGTTAAGTAATTTTAGACCTGGGTGTAATCGTCTTATGGGGGGACCCTTTAGATAGCACTAACAACTAACTTTCTCTTCCCCTTCCCCTTTGACTGCTATTCTATGTTTTAAAACTCTCTATACATTCTTGATATGCTAGAACAATAGCAACAATTTTGTTTGCCAGCTCTGATTTTAAAATAAATGCTCCAAGCAATTTTAATCATACTTAAATCATAACACCATTATGACTACAGGAATAAAATGGAGTTTGTTTCTGCACCTGCCACACTCTGGGTGGTCATTCGGGGCCCCTGAACTTTGGCCTCAAGGTCAGCCCTAGCTGCACCATTGAATATAAGGGGCTTTATTTTATTTTATTTTCATTTAAAAAGTGGCTATGTGCAATATCCAATGGGACACTCCTACTAATGTAACATGTGCTGCACTTGTGTAAATGACTTCTAGTGCTACTCCAGTGCTACTTTGTGGTGTGATGGGTTTCCCAGAAAACCCGTTGTGCAAGCAAGCGCTATTGGCATTACACTGGAGGTCATTTATGCTAGTGCGACATGATTTACATTACCAGTAGTGTCACATTGGATACTGCCCCATGTATAGAACAGAGACTGAAAAATAGTTTGTGCAAGTCAACTGAAAAACCTCGATTCTATTCAGAAGCAGAACTTTCCTTCATTACATAGATCTGATTAAAGAAGTGATAGTCTTTACGCCTCTACAACAGGGGTGGGGAACCTGTGGCCCTCCAGATGTTGGACTACAACTCCTATAATCAGTTACATGCTGGTTAGCTGGAAATGAATGGGAGTTTGAGTCCAACAGCATCTGGAGGGCCACAGATTCTACATTCCTGCTCTAAAACATAAACATTTTGAAAACTCTTACCAACTATAAAGCACTCTGAAATTATTTTTGTTCCAACTATATTCAAAGCTACCATTAACTATAATGAAATCTTCAAGTGCACCAATTCCTTTTTACCAGTAATTACTTTCATCAAAGCTGCCATCCTATATCCACTTTCTTGGAAATAAACTCCACTGAACTCACTAGTACTAACTTCTGAGCAGATTTGTAGAAGACTACATCATCATTCAGCTTAGTCCAGCTGAAAATTAAAGTCATGTCTTGTGTACATATGTAAAAATAATTTGACCCAATTAGGGCTGCAATCCTATGTATGTTTACCTGGAAGTAAGTCCTACTGAACTCAATGGGGCTTACTTTTGAGTAAACATTTATAGGATTGCACTTTTTGAGAAGGATATAGGCATATCCATACAGTGTGGTGCCCCCCTTCCTATGAAACTCCCTGCCTTTGGAGGTCAGGCAGGCAGCAACATTGTGTTGTTTTTGGTACCTCTTGATAACATTTTTATTTCAGGAATCCTTCCTTGATTGATCGGCCATGGTTTTATCACAATTCTGATTCTTTTTAAAATTAGTAATCATTTTAACATGATGTTTTATTCTTTTATCCTATTTTGTATTTTTATTGATTGCCACTCCAAAATCTGTCTACTGTAGATGTGGAGCAGTATACAAATGTTGTAAATAAATAAAATAAGAATATGCAGATCCCTTTCTTTTCCTGCCCCCACATTATGAACCATGAGCTACTTTTTAAACTCCATGTCATTTGAAAAAGAAGGCATATGCAGAAACTGCTCTATGCATTCACACAAAAGAGCTAAGTGAATTTCAGTCTTTAGTCATGATCTAGTGAGCTATCCTGGTTGTGAAAACTCTGATGTGTGTATGTATGCACAAGTAAACACACATACACACACACACACACAGAGAGAGAGAGAGAAAGAGAGAGAGATCTCCCACCTGGAGGGAGCTAACCATGTGTGCATTCCATTGTGTGTAGGAATTGGCCTTTCCATTCCATTGAATTTGGATCATCATATAAGCATAAAATCAAACATAGTATTCTCAGAACAAGGTACATGTTATTAATATATGCTTTGTTTTATTTAGAGTATCAGAATCTCATCATTTGCACCTATATATGCCACCTGGGATGGCATTCTTGGCAGCCATCACATCAATTGTTTACTATCACAATATTGAAACATCAAATTTTCCAAAGTTATTAATAGGTATGTACCACAATAAAGAAAACTATGAAAGTGTGAATATGTTGCTCTGAGGTTGTGATCCGATTGGTCTTGCCAGAACTTACTGCAGTGTTCCTGATCTGGAATTGTATTTCATTACTAGAAATTCATGTTTCATGATATGAATAGTGATGATGATGAAGATAGAGTGCTCTAGCTGATGTGCAATTAAAAACATAAAATATAAACAATACAATAAATCCACACTGAAGTCCAACATCAGCACAGGAAATAAAATATGATACCACCACCACCGTTAAATCAATATATCACATATAAAGAACTGCAAACAATCCATAGTGCTAGAACTAATGAAATAATCAAACCCTGTTAAAGTATAGGGTAACAATATCAAACTTTAAAATATATTAAAATAACAAAAGATATCAAAGGAACAGGAAAGTTGTCACCCAGGCAGTCCACTCAAAAGAGGGTGACTGCCTGGAGCCACCACTGAAAAGGCCTTTTCTTTCATTGCCATCTTCTGTACTTCAGATGAAGGTAATACTCAGAGAAGGGCCTCAGTTGACGATCCTAAGGCATAGGAAGGTACATAGGTGTTCCTTTAGGTCAGGGATGAGCAGCCTCTAGGAGTCTGGAGTCCAATTTCCCTTTGGAACCCAACAGGGGCTGCACCCACTCTGACCAATGAAATTCACCAACACAGAAACAAAAAAAGGCCCATTTCCCCTTTAAAACAATTTTGCTTTAAAACAAGGCATGTGTTCCTCACACATCTTGTTTGAAAGGGAAAGTGTGGCTTTTTGGATGCTTCTAAAGCGACACCCAATTTTGGTGGCCTGGTAGCTTCAGCAGCACTGGGTGGGGCTGTCAAAAAACAAAACCACTCCTGTTTTAGGTACTGAAGTCCTGATCTGTGTAGAGCTTTAAAGGTCAACATTATCCCTTTGAATTGCTCCTGGAAACGAATCAGAAGCTAGTGTAGGTGAGAAAGGCCAGGGCAGTGTTTTCACAATGTCTGGTCCCTGTTAAAACTCTTGCTGCCATATTCTGCTGCATTAGCTGAAATTTCGAAGTTACTATTTTCAAGGACAGACCCATGTATGATGCATTGCAATAATCCAGACAAGAGCTTACCAGACGATCACTGAAGGCAGGTTATTCACATTCAGGAATGCCAGCTGAAGTTGGTAAAAGGTACTCATGCCACAGAGGCTACCTATGCCTTCAATTACTATGATGGATCTAAGAGCACCCCAAGTTACAAAATTCATCCTTTGGGGAGTGCAACCCCCTACCAAACAAGCTGAACACCTCTCATCACATATGTAAATTACAAAGCAGCAGAGGCTGGTGGCTCATACATCAGTGGGGTTATCAAACTGCTCTAAGTTTCAATCAGAATGCTAAGAGAGCTGTCCAAGGTGCTGAACCCAGTATGGGGATGGGATTTAGCACTTTAGATAGCTCCTTCAGAGTTCTGACTGATTCTGATGGAAACCCAGAGTAACCCCACTGACTAGGAACCACCAGCCTTCACTATTGCAAAGTCTTACTAGAACTCTTTTCCTCTATTTCCCATTATCGAACATAATTTCAAAGATGTTTCGTTGTTGTTAAAAAAAAAATCTTACCTTATATTACATCAAATCTTCATTTTGTACACATAGGCCACATTGCCACACATTTATTTATTTGACATTCTTTTTCTATAAGTTACTTGACAATAATGATATTATTTTTTTTAAAAAAATGCTCCACAGAATAGTCCCTTTGTACTGCTCATACAACAGTTTGCTTGGGGGGCCCTATGGGAGTCATGTTATCCTTTAAAAGGAAAATTATGTCATATGTGAATACGTGATCATATGTAGTTGTTTTTGTCCATATGCTTTCTTTTCTCTGGGAGCATGGAAAGTGACCATTTTCCCAGTCTAGTCTGAAGCAGATTATGGGCAGTACCCAAGTAGGCCATTGCACAAGCGGGGGCCACTGCTGATTCTGTTCCACAAGTGGCACCCACAGTTTGTGCAAGCGTGATTTAACGTTTTGACTAGGAAACGGAAACAAGCTGAAACACTCATTCCTGGAATGGGGTAGGTCAGCAGCACTTGCATAAGGGAGCTCTGCCAACCTGCCCCAATCTAGAAATGAGTGTTTCTACTAATTTCGGAATTCCTAAAAGAAGTACTAAATCCCCATTGTGCAAGCAGTGTGGGTGCTGCTTGCAGAATGAAATCCACAGTGGGCCCTGCTTGGGGAATGGCCCACTTGGATACTGCCCTGTAGGTGCCATCCTATACAGGTTTATACAGTTTAAAAGTCCTACAACTCCCAGCAATCCCATGTCAGCCATGCTGGCTGGGGCATGCTGGGAGTTGTAGGGCTTTTTTTAACTGTCTAAACATGCATAGGATTATATCCTAAGTGTCAGAAAATTTTCACATTCTATTTATATACTGTTTAAGCAATAATATACTGAATAAGAATAAAGCTACATTGAACAACTTATTTAGAATGTGGAGTTAAAATGTATACATAAATAACATTTGGGCCATTTTTTCCTCTTCTATATTTCTCAATTTGTAAAGCCAAATTGTAAGTAGCTCCAGGAGCTACGGTGAAGTAAATTACCTTTGAAAACATGACTGTGTACATTTCAGAAAAATATAAAAATAGAGTTACATATCTTAGAGCCTTCTTGGATAAGATGTGGGTGTGTCATATATTAAGCTTAGACTGCAAGGGGCTTAAAATGATTTGCTGCTTCCTTAGCTGAAAGCATATGTGTAGGAGTCTGCTGACCCAGCACTCTATCTCCAAGCAAGGGTTCTGTACATTACAGTCTTTTCCCATTGTGTTCTATGCAGAAGCATTAATAATTTGGGTATTAATTTTAAAATCCTACATCTTTGGAATAAAACTGCTAAACGCTTACATTTTAAAATATTTTCTCTATTATGTAAAACATTTTTTAAACAGTGAGAATACATTGTTAGTTATAACTGGCATATGTTTTTTAATATTTCTCCATAAACATATTAAATGTGAGCTCAGCTGCCTTGAACTATAGGGGAGGATGTGGGGGTGGTTTAATAACTGGAAATGTCCCAAAAAATCTGCTCACAATATTATAGAATGAGTCAAGCATAGATGAAAAATCCATGGAGTACAGTGCTATGGTTACTTCAGGATTTTTTGTACATACTATTAGCATATTCTTCCTTTATCTTGACAGTTTAATCTTTCCAAAATTAGTTTTTTATACTAGAGAAATGCTTCAAACATTGCGAGTATCAAGATCTTTTTGCAATAACAGTAATGCATTCCATCTAGCTGTACATCTTAATAGAAGATTTTTGTTTCACTACAACCAAGTTATGTGACTTAAAACGTGTATCTGGATTTGGATGAAGAGTATGCTGTTCAATTTTTTTGGTAATAAAAATAACATAAAGAGAAGACCATTTGTCCAGTTTTCTGAGAAGACAGCAGAATCACATAAACATAGTGTCTGTTAGTGATGAAAAACAAAAATGCCATGCTTCAAATTATTAGGAAAGGGATTAAAAATAAATGGATAATGCCACAATAATCTTTTATCTCAATCTGTGCTGTGTCCATACTTGAAATATTGTATACAATACTGTTTGTCCCATATGAATTGAATATGAATTGTTTATTTGTTGTTTCAACCATCATGGTCATAACAACTTTACAAATACATACAAATCCCATATCAAAAAGGATAATATAGACCTAGTAAATGTGAAGAGAACAACCAGAATGATCAAGCAGTAGAACATTTCCCCTATGAGTTATTTAGGGCTTTTAATTAGGGGGGAAAAGATATCGAAGAGGAGAAATGATAGAGGCTTAAAAAGTCTATAGCATGCAGAGAAAGTGGGTAGAAGATACAGATAGATACAGATAGAAAGTGGACCAAAGGTCTCCATTTCTCCTAACACCAGAACTCGAGGTCACAAATGACATTGATTGGCAGTAGATTCAGGCCAAAAACAGCAGCTCTTCACATAATTCATACATTAACTGAATTAAATTCACTGCTATTTAAAAATGGATATCTAAACATCAGACAGTGAGTTTTCTTTAGGAACATCCTGAAAACAGAACTTATTTTCCTTTAAATTTATGACTGCCTTAAAGAATTGTTTATTCCCATAGAAAGTAATTCAAATAAGATTGCACAGAGTACAACCATATCCTATATTATTTATTTTCTCTTTATGTTTTAGACACTTCTTACATATCACTGGGTTTCATGTTATAAGATTCTATAAAATTCTATAAAATTTCCATTTCCTCAGTTTGCTCTATGATCCATATGATTTTGTAATCCCTGATCATTTCCTCCCACATTCCAGTAACAAAAAGAAGTAGCATTTCTTAATGGATTATCTTCCAGTAGCATAACAGTATTCAAATTACTCACACCTATACGTGTACATGAACACACAACAGAAAGTGACAAAGAAAGTTGCTGCAAGCAGCCAAGAGTAATGCTGCACTGCATTTATTCATTGACAGTAAAATGACCAAACAACTTAATCCCGTAACTTCATGCCTTTTCCTGAAACAGTGGATCATAAATATTAATGTTTGGTTGGAAAATTGGTTTGCAACATTATTATTGTTTATTTTGTATTACTCCTAAATTCCATCACGGAAACTGTTTTCCTCCATTCAAAATGTGTGGGGAAGAGATCTAGATCACTCTGAGAATAAGCCTGTTTCTGTGTCCCTCCCCACCCCATTTGTATCAACTGAAGCAAACAGTTGCAAACCATCTCAGTTCATATTATGAACTATTTCAGGCAGGCTTCAAGCCAAGGGTCAAGATGGAAAATGCTTTAGTACTGGTAGCCCTGATTGATGATCTAATCTAGAGATTGAAAGAGGAAGTATGGCCTTGCTCATGTTGCTGGACCTTTTTGCAGCTTTTGTATGCCATTTATCATCAGAACTTGAGCTATCTAAAATATTTCCTTGGGGGTATTCAGGGCATTGTTCTAAAATAGTTCTAGCCCTCTCTATACTATTGTCTTTCTCCTGAGAATTGTCTTACAAGAATTGTACCACAAGGATTCATCCTGTCAACAATGTAATTTAATATTTATATGAAGGTTTTCTAGACATGCTTTGTTTATACCCAGCCCTAATTTTTGCTTATATGAGGTCCAAAAGCAGCAGGGCTTGTTCTCAGCCAGTATTTTGAGGCCTTGTATTGGTTGTTTTGTAATTTAGTAATTTGGTAGATCATTTCTTTTTATATTCTAGTCTGAGAAGATAATATATGGCGATATGAATTATTGAGTACCCTCCTTTCACATACTCCTCTGAATAAATTAACCATTTACTCAAAAGAAATTGTCACCACACATCAACTTTAATTGCAAACTCCATGTGATAACTTACATTATTAGGAAGGGTGGTAATGATTTTATGCTTTTGGAAATGTTATAATTTCATAAAAGCTGGTACACACAGCAGTATACATAAATGTTTACTAATCATCTTTGTGCCAAGTATACCAAGACCTTAACTGAGAGGTATGCTTCATTTCAAAAACTCTGGGCATTTGGTAAATATAGACAAAATGACACTGGAGGTATCCAACAGCTAAGTTCCCTTGCTCTAGAGACCTGTCAAAGTCTGAGCAAAGGAATTGCTGGAAGGTGCCACTAGAGGACTCTGCCCCTCCGGTATCTCCATTTTGTTTTACTAAAAACTATAAAGCTGATGGAAAGTGGTAAGAGTATGAAGGAGAAGTGATGTTTTCATTGGAAATATTTGTAAATGTAGCTGGATTATCTTCAAGCTTCTTGGATTATCTTCAAGCTTCTTACAAAGTGGTGTGTGTGTGTGTGTGTGTGTGTGTGTTACAATAAGGACTCCTGTCATATATTTCCTAACTATCTGTTCATAAAACAAATTACTTTGCTTTCAGTCTTACAATTTCTTTGTTTCAGAACTAGATTACTTTGTAAAATTATGCATCCATTGTACAATACTTCATACAATGGCAAGAACATAGAAATATCTTTCTAAATAAAGAACAATTTATTTAATGCTGTTGACTTAAACACTTGACCCTGCAATCCTTACGTACTTACAAACAATGGCATGTGTTGGGGGGTGTTGTAACAGTCACAAGCATGTTATATGAGACTGGAACTTCAATTATTTTGTAGTTAAGATACTGAAGACCAGTCCATACAAACTGCAACATGAAACTCCCTATAATTCCTCCCCAAGGTAATTGTCTCCATGTAGCAAGCCATTCATATCTACATCAAACCTTTTCTTTTCATGTTATGATGCCATGGAGAGTTTTCCCTGCTCCTTATGGCAAATTACTGCACATGAGTAGTTTGCTGTGCGGAGGCAGAAGTCACAGGGACTCCATTTTACCAGAGTAAAAAGCAGATTTATTTATTTTTCTCAGCTTCCTTCTGATATTTTATATGACTCAAATCCTAATCCCAGAAAATCCACACTGTACTCATCCCAATCCTACAGAAATCCTCTGCCATATTTAGAATGACAACCTTTCCAAGCTTAGAATGCTTCAGAGCCATCCATCTTTCCTCCCTGTCAAGTCACCTGCCAAACTATCTACCATGAAAACAAACAGGCACAGCATTGACTAAGATTCCTGGTTACCAACCCAAATAAATAATACACATAGTTCACTATGTTGTAAAGCCAGCTGAAATCATAGCATCATATGAATGAAAGGGAATTTCATGTCACATCAGATCCCCTGATCAAAGGCAAGAGCATCTGCTGACTAGTCCCTTGCAGATCAGTCTAGGCATTTTTTATCACAATGATCCACAAGGAACAAATTTCATAGGAGTAGCTGTGTTAGTTTGTTGCAGCAAAAACAGAGTCTTGCAGCACCTTAAAGGATAACAAAATTAATGTGGTATGAACTTCCCTGGACTAGAGCCAACTTTGTCAGAAGCATGAAGTGTTCTTTTCAACTGGCAAATATGTGCTTGGATAGAGAAAGAGAAACATATAAATAGCGAAGAACAGAAGCACTGCTGGAAGATGCCCCTAGGACAAATATTTCCAGAGAAGATTTTGTCCCACTCCTTTATCTACTGCTGCTGAGTCCCCAACATAGTGCCCATGACATCAATGTGCCCACAGTAAACGTCTTGAGTTCCCACCACGCTATCTGCCCTTCTTATTTCCTTAAGTTTTAAAATATTTAAATCACTTTTTTAAAAAAATGGGGAAGCTGATATAACATACACTCGTGTGGGTTCTATGGGGCTTAATTAGAATAAACTTGCAACAAAAAAAAATAACTTGAACAAAATATGTCTTTAATAACATTAATCTAGAAAAACAACCATGCCACAATTTGCCCTTCTATGTCCAAACAACAACAGCAACAGAGATCTCTTGCTTGTAGCCCAGTCCCATGTGGTTCCAAGCACTGAGTATTTTGGAAGTCCTTTGTGTAGTATTCTTAACTTTAATTTCTCAAGGCAATCCCCAATCAGTATCTCAACATAATAGTTCAAAGTATTAGCCCTGCAATAATATAATTAGGACAAATAGCAAGGATGCCAAAAAAACAAAAGAAAGATTCCCCACCCCTTAAAATCCCACTGCACAAAATTAATAGTTCAATTTACCTTATACAATGTGACAAGAGCCTATAATTAAACAGAAATCTTCCAAAATTCAGCTTCCTGCAGAACCAACAAACTCTCGCTTTTTTAGTTTTCTCTTTTCTAGCCCTCTCTCTGAGTAAGTTCTCCGCCCAAGGGACCAAACCATTTGCTCCATAGGGGTTACATTGGCATGCTGCAAAGTGAAATGCCAACTTCCAGTGCCATCTTTATTTCTAAGAATGCTTCTGGTTCTCACATACTGTAGGCTACAGAGGGCTTCATAGAAAATCAAAATGGTGGGTAGCTGCAGCTTAGTGTCTTGATTTGAAGTAGGCCCAACCAGCTAGAAAAAAGAACTTATGTTGGCAGAGAACATCCTAGGGGGCTACAGGGGGGAGGGAATCAGCAGGATGCGCTTTTGCGCCCAGTTCGGCGATTATGCGCATTATCGCGGAGGCGCATTTACTCCTAATCCCTCTGCACGGGAGGCGGCGAGAGGCGGCGAAGCGCATTAATTGATGTCCAAAAAGCACTTTACAAGAAGTTAATGCGCATAATCGCTTGTTCACATGGCGAAAATGCGCTTTAACGGCCGGAGCAAAATAAAAGTCGCTATTTAACGCGCTTTCGATAATGCGCATAATCCAGGAGATAACGCGCCTCTACGCCCATTTTGCGCTCCGCTGGTGTGGAGGTAAAATTTATAATGAGCCTTCAAAGAGCATTAAACCTCTCTTGTGGAGGTAGCCTATACTGTGGGGGCTTGTGCATGTGTTAACATGGTGTGTGTTTATATTAGTTTGTTTATTGTTTTGGTGTGGTGAATGTTTTGCCTGGGTTTGTTTCTGTGTGTGCTGTGTTTTGCCAATGTGTGTGTGTTTTGTTGCTGTAGGTGTATGCACTGGCTTATGTTTAGCTAGATTTAAACACTGACAGATTTATTGTGGCATAATCTTATAACATGAAAAATTGGTTAGTCTTGAAGGAGACACGAGACTCTTTGTTGGTTTTGCTAAAAATTATAAAAATGAAAAAATGTTAAGAGCGTGAAGCAGAAGAAGCATTTTGATCTGGAATACTAGTAAATGTAGCTGGGCATTAAGCAAAAGGTATTTTTTATTGAAAATATATTATATGCTTATGTGTTTACTTGTATTTACAATGAGAACTGCTGCTATGTCCTTACTACCTATCTGGTCATAAAACAAATCACATGGCCTTCAGTCTTATAGTTTGTTTCCTACATCATAAAATCATGTATCTTTCTTACTATGCTTCTGACAGTGCCAAGACCATATAAATGACTGAAACCTGGAGTTGATTCATTGCTCCACTGACTTCAGAGCCACCAGGCTCCACCGAATAAACACTGTCCTAAACAAAGAATATTTTGTTTAATTCTGTTTCCTTAAACACCTGACCTTGTGTTTCTCTGCCTCTCATCAATTTGTTTCCTGTGAAATTTGTATTTTGTTATGCTTTGGCATTTGAGGCTCAGATTCCACCTTTAACTTGTACTTGCACCTCTTTGCCAAATGCAGTTTTCCCTCCGTGAAATGGGTGCAGAAGCAGAACTGTGGGTTCAAAAGGGTGCCTCAGCCATGTACTTAAGTTCTTCACAAGTTATGTTTCTTTTACCCTCACCAATTTGCCTTCTGGGAAATTAGTGCTTTTGTGACTGGCCATACCTACCATAGTAGTCATTTCTGAGAGTATTTGCATCACACTCTCAAAAGTCCAAATGTTTCCACTGGCCCAAAACTCTTGGGGATCCTTGTACAGCTACCCTTCTCCTTCCCTGCCATTGTGGGACTGCAGAATTAAAAGAACCTTTGCTGACATATAGTTATATCAGCCAGGAATCACATAATTCTCCCCCTGCCTTTTGAAAGAAAATGTTTAAGTATGCTGTAGTGACTAGGATTGAGCAATTTATAAATTAATAAGTTAAAAGTGAATATTATAATTGCCAATGAAAAAGAACAAGCCAAAAGTATCCCCGTCTTCTGCTTCATTGACCCTGTTCAGATTTCTCTGCAGAATCTGATGCAAATCGTGGGTTAGTTAACCCATGAATTGCAGGGATGCCTGCTGAGGCCAAGCCACTTCCTTTTTCCATTAATAACCCTTGAACGCTGCATTCGAGGGTTGTTTTTGTGACATATGAAAAGGGGTTCTTATGGTTGTTCATGAGTTAAACAACAGGAAACAGGAAGTGGCTTGGGTGCAGTGTGTGTTCAGACACTACCATCACATCCAAACAAAGGCATTATCTTTATAGCTGCCATAAGTAGGAATTTGGTGGGTTGGGAAATAATGGAGTTTAGTATCTCAAAAACATAACTTAAGTAATAAATGTCCTCAGACTTCTAAGAAGATCTAAAGAAGAACATTGGCTTCTTTAGAAACTGGGGTACCTGCAGAGTGATCATTTATACTATCAGTTAGGAATGTTAGAAACAAAACTTGCATCTTCCATGAAATACAGCAGTGCTTTGCCCAGTTTCCTCATAAGTAACATTGTTGTGGTAACTGAATACTAAGCACAAAGCCTTTAACCTCTGAATGTTAGATTTAGAAATGTCTGTATATTGATCTGGTCAGGTGTAACAGAGATGTTTTTATCTTCCAAGAATTAACTCTGTGAAATGAGGCCTGTGGTCAGGAAAACTGAACACAGTGGTTCTATGTTCAACTCCCAGAAAATGGGGTAGCATGGGACAGTAATAAAAAAATACTATTTCTGAACGTTTGAAATTTACACTTGAAATTTACATCATTTGAAATTTACATCTTTTCAGAAAGGTGATTTTCTGTTTGTATCTTTCACATATTTTTAGAGTTTAAAATGATGTTAATGAACAATTAATAGGTTACAACCTGTGAAACGAAGTGAATAGAACTTCATGCTTCCTATCTCCCTAAATGCTTGGAGGCTTTGTTTCTGTCTTAATTTGCTCATATAAAGAGTTTGGGGGAAAGAACAAGAATAATTTATTTACAGCAAAAAGAGTTGGCTGAAATTATTCCGAAATGTTTCTTTTGACTAAAGGTTTCATCAAGTAATTTCAGTATAACCACTTGTATAAAACAGGTGCAAAGCATTATCAAAAATTCATAATTGTAATTAAAAATGAGAATGAATATTCTTTTTCCTCGTAAACATATTTACAACTGCAGAATTTTCAATATTGTAGAAATTTATTTTATTTTACACTTACTATACACATCTTCAAGATGGATCCTTTGAAAAATCTTTTTATTTCATTTTCCCCAACTCCCACTAGTACTGACTACGACTTTATTTTTCTTTCAACAGCCTTGCTGTTCTACTGGACGTTAGCTTTTGTAACCAAAACCATCAAATTTGTAAAGTTTTGTGATAATGGTATTGGACCTCTCCAGCTTCGATTCTGCCTCACAGGGCTGTTAGTAGTTCTTTATGGAATGCTGCTACTTGTAGAAATTAATGTCATCAGGGTGAGGGTAAGTTTTATTACCTAAAACTCTTTTTTTGTAAACTTGCGAAATAATATTTGAGGATAGACATGTAAAAATTGAAATGCAAATTGAGACATCTAAAAGTGCAAAACATCTACCTTTTAGTGCAAACCTATACATAACTTTCTCAGAAGTGAGTCACACTATGTTCTGTGGGACACTCCCAAGTAAGTGCATATAGGATTGCAGCCTAAATTATAGAGAACTGAGTGCAATCCTATATATGTCTACTCAGAAGTAAGCCCCATTGAATTTAATGAATCTTAATCCCAGGTAAGAGATTATAAAGTTGCAGCCTCAGTTATTAATTAGTTAGGCAGTTGTCAATTGTTCTATTATTTCATAACCTAAATAGATTCAAGTTTTCAATTTATGTATATATAAAATAACATTATCTTTGCAAGGAACAGCCTTGATCTGAAGCTCTGAACAGAGTCTACATGCATATGGTTGCTTCTGTGCAATCTTTTCTGTGCAGAATTTCATGGTAAAGGTCAAATGCAGATCTTCACGTATGTCATATGAACAGGGCAATGGTATATAGAAACTGAAGCAATTTAAACTAATGGTAACGTTTACAGGAAAATAATAATTTAAATGGAAACAAGTGAGGCATTCTGAAATATCCCTGCTGGTCAACTGTTGTTGTTGTTATTTAGTAACAGTTGGTTCTTCCACTTTCCACCAAAGGCTAATTTGTGAATAAACAGGAAACCTTATGGAAACAGGTCACTTTGCTATATGAGCCATAAATGTCTCTCCCATGAAACATATCATTCCATAAGATATTGGCATAATTGTGGCACCTGGGAGAATAGGAGCTTGTCTTCAGAGCAGAAGATTTTCTTATTTGTTCTGCTGCCCAGCACACCAAAATCACTTGGAGAAGAGACTTATGCCCCAACCTGTTTATATAAAAAAACTGTTTATATAAAAATTCATTCATCAATAGGCTGACCATATGAAAAGGAGGACAGGGCTCGTGTAACTTTAACAGTTGTAGAGAAAAGGGAATTTCAGCCGGTGTCATTTGTATGCAATTAGTTCCTGGTGAAATTCCCTCTTCATCACAACAGTTAAAGTTGCAGGCACTATACTAGAGTGACCATATACAAAAGAAGGCAGGGCCCCTGCAACTTTAACTGTTGTGATGGAGAGGGAATTTCACCAGGAACTAATTGCATACAAATGACACTGGCTGAAATTCTCTTTTCTCTACAACTGTTAAAGTTACATGAGCCCTGTCCTCCTTTTCATATGGTCAGCCTATTCATCAAAGAACAATCTAAAGCCTGACTAAGGTCAGATCTACACTAAGCAGGACAGAACACTTTGAAAGCAGTTTGAAAATGGTATATGGAATGTGTCATGGGCCCCAACAGTTGTCATTACCGTTATAAAGCAGCAGTGTAGATCCTGCCTGAATAAACACTGCTTGTAAAAACAAAGTTAACAATTTTATCTATCAATGGTTGCTTCTAAAACAAGCTCATATTTTTGAAGTCCCAGAAATATCTTCTGAATAACTTTTCACATATGTTTTCTTTTTTGGGGAGGAGTGGGTACATGACAGTGATATCCAGGCCATGAATACACCATGCTTTTTTGCCGGGGTTGTCCCTGTTATCCCGATTTTCTCCGAGGACTATCCCGAGGACCGCAGGAGGTGTGGCCACTGCTCCCGCCTCCTCATGAGTAGTGCAGCCTTCAAAGTGGGCACAGAGCTGTACGGGGGGGGGGGCTCTGTGCTCATGGGGGTGGGGGATAGCAAGGGGGGGTGCAGGGGGGGTACCTTTTTCCACGGATTTGGGCTGCGTGGCTCCTCTTTTTTAAAAAAATGGTGGCCTCAACATCTCTCTTCGCTTCCGGGATGTTGCATTGCCATATAGACTCTGGTGGAGGATCGCAGAAGCAGGTAAGTCTGTGATCCTCCCCCCTCCCTCCCTCTACACCCTCATGTGTGGATGAGACCCTAGTAAATTCACACTTTGGGTCACATTCATTTTCATGCCACCTCATGAAAATAAATACAGCTCTAGAAGTCAGTGTCTTAATTATAATTCAACTTAGAGTACCTGACAAACTATTTCAGCATTGTCCAAAGTAAGACTCCTTGATCCCACCCCAGTCATCTTCCCAGGGTAAACTTTTGGAATATATTCTAACCAGAGACTTGGAAAGCAATTACTATTTGATGATATCACATAGGCTGACCATACGAAAAGGAGGACAGGGCGCATGTAACTTTAACAGTTGTAGAGAAATTTCAGCCAGTGTCATTTATATGCAATTAGTTCCTGGTGAAATTCCCTCTTCATCACAACAGTTAAAGGTGCAGGCACTATACTAGAGTGACCATATACAAAAGAAGGCAGGGCCCCTGCAACTTTAACTGTTGTGATGAGGAGGGAATTTCACCAGGAACTAATTGCAAAGAAACGACACTGGCTGAAATTCCCTTTTCTCTACAACTGTTAAGGTTACATGAGCCCTGTCCTCCTTTTCATATGGTCAGCCTAATATCACATAAAGATAAGTCTTGGTAATTTTGTTTTCCACATTTTTAACCATGTAGGCTGCATCACAGTTTTTGTTACTTGAACAACTTTTCTGACAATACACTGGAAACATAGGTATTCTTTGAAAATACAAGTCTTAAAATCCATGGTTGCCTGGTCATCTTGGACTGGAAAATAACACATTACAGAATAATGTTAATTTTTCCTCCTCTTTCCATTAACTTACTTAAGGTTTTTGCGTTGTTGTTTTTTACTTTGTGGATTTTAGAAATATGTTTTCTTCAAAAAGTCCAAAGAAGTTAAGCCTCCTGAGGACCTTCAAGATCTTGGAGTCAGATTCCTTCAACCGTTTGTGAATCTGCTGTCAAAAGGAACATACTGGTGGATGAATACATTCATAAAAACAGCCCACAAGAAGCCAATAGACTTGAAAGCCATAGGCAAGCTGCCTATTGCCATGAGAGCTTTGACAAATTACATGTGCCTTAATGAGGCTTTTAAAGCACAAAAGGTATGACTACAAAATAAATGGATTACATACGAATGTCTTTCTGGTATTAAGAATTCTCATTTATTTGAAATCATAGTAATATAAAGTAATATAAATTGAGTAAGGGCGCAATGCTACACATATTTAGACAGAAAAAAGTCCTACAATTCCCAGCATGCCCCTGCCAGCCGCAATGCTGGACCTTTTTCTTTCTAAACATGCATAGGATTGTGCCCTTAATTGTGTTCATAGAGAAAGTTGGATCCAGACTTGTGCTTAGTGGAATTCTGCTGTAGTTGGAGGAAGGGGGCAATTATGGCTGCTTTCCGTTTTTCCCCACAGGCTCCAGAGCCACCTCCCATGCTGTTCCAGAACAGGGTGTTCAGAACCTCCCACCTCCACGGCAGTGTGGGAAGTGGCACTGGGGATTGCAGGAGGAATGGTGGGAATTGGTGAATCAGAACCTCCCACCTCCAGGAGAAAGTATCCAGTGGATACTATGTCCCTCTGCAAACATAAACCTTCTGTTTGCAGAGGGAAAGTCTGATTCCAGCCCTTTAAGATTATTGACAGGTGAAACCTACCTAACTCAATTTGAATGTAGTGGTCTTGCTGAGCCATTCTAGAGAACTCCTTGGGGGAAAACGTGGCCTTTTTCTAAATGCCCCTCAAGACCCAGCCCAGGGGGTGTTCTCCATTGCCAAATTGTCGGTTTACACCTTCTTCCCTTTCACACTTACCAAAACTTACTAAGTTGTGAAGGGTGGGGAGGAGGTCTAAAGTGGAGGGCTTTTCCTAAATTCTTGATTCTGCAATGAAATTTTCTGAGTTGCTTTGAAGCCTTCATTGACAATGAGATTTCTAGGAAATATTTTGTTTTCATTTATCTGGGGAGGGTGTTGGCTTCACTCATAATGGGTCAAGAATTTTTGAACTGGGAGTGTCCTTATTTTGAAATTCACCATCATCACTATTTAAGACCTTTTTTGGAAAAATACATTCATCAAGGGCCATAATTCATAAACCATGTAACAACAACCCAGAGTATGTTTTGAATATGGGTTGCTGAATCCTGGATTGTCGTTACATGTGAACCCAGAACTGTGGGTTAATTCTAGGTCGGTGATTACAAAAACTCAGGAAGAGAACCCATGGTTTGTTGCTGGGTTGTAAACTGTGGGTTGTTTTAACTATGGGTTGTCATTATGTGTGAACCAAGAACCATGGGTTATTAATGGGTTGTTTCGCCAGGCTACAGAGGCAGCAGGCAAGAACAGTAAAACAAAAACGAGCTACTCTACATGCCAGTACTACAGTACCACAATGGCATTAGGGATACAGAGAGGGAGTGGGTTAAGGAGGAACAAATCAAACAATCCAGGAATTTTTTAAAAAAACAGTGGCACATTAGGTTAAAATTAGGGTGGAACCCTGGTTAAATTTTCTGTGCCTATCCCAGCAACATTTAGGCATACTTACTCATTTACATGTTGTACTTCATATTTACCCATCTTTGCACCCTGTCATTTGCTGCTGCTGGCAGAGAAAGACAAATGCAGAATATGATGATGTCACAACATGGCTAAGTGTGTCTCATGGATGTTACAGGGGAAAACAGAGAGAACTTGAGGAAGTGCTGTCATTTTCAGCAACACCCCATGTTGAAAATAGCAGCCATTACCCTTGGCTACAGAGGAGGGAGAGATGGGACAGGAGGGAGCACTCTATCAGCTAGGCTGAGAAACCAGCTTCATTTGGCTCCTCCTCTCTTTTAACTGTTTCCATTCAAGTAGGACAATTTCCAAACTATTTAATTTTAAGAACTGAGGCTTAAATTTACTATTTTTTCTCTTTCCTCCCCATCACTTTTTCCTATCTTATTGTGTCTTTTAGGTTGTACACCTATGACCAGGTGCTATCTTGACTTTAATTTCTGTACAGTACTTAGTAAACTTTAGGTGCTTTATAAATGTTGTTGTTGTTGTTGTTGCTGCCGCTGTTGTTATTCACCGTAAATATCATTGGGTTTTCAAGAGAAAAAAAAAGCATTCTCATCTTCTTTAGCGTAGGCTTGACTCAAACTAGTAATTTATAAAAATGGATTTAAAATATTTTTCAATTACTTTGGAATGTAACACTTATTAACATTTTTTTTAATTCTTGTTCAGAATAAAGACACTCCATATCCACAAGGATCCAAGTCTATCTGGTGTGCTCTATGCCATGCCTTTGGAAGGCCTTTGATTCTAAGCAGCACTTTCCGTATTCTGGCAGATTTGGTTGGATTTGCTGGTCCACTTTGTATCTCTGGGATTGTTCACCATGTTGGGAAAGGGAACAACACTTTCCGCCCCAAGGTACATTTTTTTAAAAATATTTGCTAGCTTTCTTCTAACATAGGCTTGTTAAACTCGCTTTCTCTACACTGTGAGTGGCAAAGTTGGATCTACAGTTCACATGTGGCTAATTTCATGTGACCATCTGGTTGCTGCAGACCCAGTAGTACTCTCTGGGCAAAATCTCTGGGAATTGCTTCCTCTTCCACATTGTGTGTGTGTGTGTATGTGTGTGTGCGTGTGTGTGAGGGAGACATAGAGAAGTAGAGAAGGAAATATGACTGCTAAATAGTAAGCCTGGGGGCAGGGAAGCCTTGCAGTGAGGTTAAGGGAGTGGGGTGGAGGGATCCTGGAGGGAGAGAAGAAGGATTGGAGAGGGAAATGGAAATGGACAGAGTCGATACAGATGAAGCAATGGAAGGAGGTGGAAGCCCTCTGTTAGTGATCGGTTCTGACTTATGTTAATAGAGGGTGGCACAGAGATAGACTGGAAGAGAGAAGGAGGTGGCAAAGAAGAAGAGAAAGATGGGGCAGCATAGAGAGGGACCTCTGCAATCCTACAAGGCTGCAGACTCCACCTACCTTTGGCTTTGGCTTGTCCTCCTTTGGTTCTGGCTCCACCCCCATCAGCATGCAGCTGCTAATGGATTACCCATGAGAAAATGCAGCCTCAACAACAACAACAACAACAACAGGTTCCCCATCCCTGATTTTCTAGAGCATAAAGGGAACACTAGCTTGCTAAACCCTGCACTTTTGGGCCCCAGGTTGTAAAGTTAAACTTGTAGCTAATTGTTGCCTTGAACAGGAATGTAGTTAAGCACACAGTTAAGTATTTTCCTGGATTGTTATAATAAAGAAGCTGTGGAATTGTCTGTAGCAGTCTTTTTTACACAGCAGTAAAAGAAAATAAAAAATGTGAGGCCATGTCTTCACCAGGGATTTATCCCAGGGTCTTCCCTAGATCGTCCCTGTGTGCCCACATGACCTGGTTTTTCCATCGTCCCGGGTCCTAAAATGGGCATAGAGCCACACGTGCCTGGGGTGGGGGTGAAGCAATTTCATCATCCCCAGGATGGCGGGGGGATTGGGAGCAGTTTCTTTTTTAAACTTACTTTTCCCGTGAATCGAGGCCACGCGGCTTCCCTTCATTAAAAAAAATTGTGTCTGTGACATCCCTCTTTCCTTCCGGGACGTTGTGTGGCGATCTAGACCCTGGGGGAGGATCGTGGAAGCAGGTAAGTCCGTGATCCTCCCCCCTCCTTCTCTCTACACCCTTAGGTGTAGACATGCCCAAAGAATTCCTGGCAGTCTTTTTAGGGAGATCATACTTGAAAGATGAATAAAAGCATGCTTTGCTGAAAGGTTATGAACCAAGGAAATCATATTAAAAAAATTAAGACCATCCATCATATGTTTATTGCTTTTAGCCATAGGCCATTGCAAAATAACAAAGCAAAAAAAAATCCATCAGGACAAAAACAGATATAAACAAGGTGGGAGAAATTACACATTCCATTTAAAAGCATTCACATTCAGGAATACCCCTAAAATATTTACATTTAAAAAACACCTTAAATCTTAATAAAATTACTCACTGAATCTGACAGTTAAATCACCACCAGTATAACCACTGAAATAAGAAGATAAGATTACATGTTTAATTTTAAAAGACTCAAGTTTAAAAAGAACCTTAAAACTCACTAAAATTACTCAAAAGGTAAACCCTTTTAAATCACTGAATCCCCCTTACAATGTATTGCCATATCATTAAATGTTCTTGCTTGGATTTTCATTGCTGCAGTTACATAAAATGTTATTGGAAAGAAACATACTCCTGGTCATTGGATAGCAGGTGGATTATTGTATTCTGAACTGGCCACCCACTACATTGCGACATTAGATGTGACATAAAATGCTCTCTGGGTCAGGCATACGGTGGACAGCAGAATAAATAGTACACTAGATCCTCCACACAACTATTTCCACAAATGCAGAATCTGTGATATACAGGAATGTGAAAATTCCTGCCATCTAAGTAAGCAGTTGGCATCTGTTGAAATCTTAACTCTGTGAATGCCTTCCTCAAGAGTGAGTAAGTAGTGGATGTCAGATACCTTGAAAACTGTTGGTCTTTTTTAATGACAGGAAAACATCGTAAAGAGCAATTGTTGTCAAAAATGTCCCTATTCAGGGATAGGTGGAATTTTTCAATTTGTTGGTTAAAGCTAGGCTGAAAGCCAAGCATGGCTAAATGCTCTATAGAGATTAGACTCTGGCTGAATTTGGACAACACAATAGTCACATAGGCATGCGCACAGGTGGTTCACCTGGTGCCCAGGCACCACCTAATGAAAAGTCCGGGAAAGATGCGGCACGGAGAGAGGGGTGGGAAGCAGGCCATGCGTTGTCCGAAGCTATGGAAAGTGCACAGATGGCCTACACTATTAGCATGACTAACACGCTAATAGCGTAGGCCACCTGTGCACTTTCCGAAGCTTTGGACAATGTGTGGCCTCCTCTACCCCCTCCCCTTGCACCTTTCCCAGTATGAAAGGGTCTCTTAATGCTTGAATTAAGAGGCCCTTTCACACTGGGAAAGGTGGGAGGGGTGGAGGAGGAGGCAGAGCAGGCCACGCGTTCTCCAGAGCTCCGGAAAGCGTGGAGATCACCTAACGCCATTAGCGTGGCTGGGATTCTCCCAGCCACGCTAATGGCGTTAGGTGATCTCCACGCCTCTAGAGAACACGCGGCCTGCTCTATCCACCTCCCACCTTTCCCAGTATGAAACGGCCTCTTCAAGTGTTAAGAGACCCTTTCATACGGGGAAAGGTGCGGGGGGGGGGAACGGAGTCGTCACAGCTTACCTGCTCTCTCCTCTCCCCCAGTCTCGCGATACTTCAGGATGAGACTTCTGACATTTCATCCCCATCTCGAGAGACTTGTGGGAGAGGTGGGGTCTGAGTACGAGTGGCAAAAAAGAAGGAGGCAGCAGCAGCAGCAGCGTGGGCCTGGGGGTAAGTAAGTCAGGGCAGGCAGGCAGCGTGGGCAGGCAGAGGACAGGGCATGTGGGCGGTCGAGCAGCGAGTGGCGGTCGAGCGAGCAAGCGAGCGAGCGGTGGGTGAGCGAGTAGTGGGTAGGCTGGGTGGGCAGGTGGCGGGCAGCGCAGGCAGGCTGCTGGCAGCTGAGCAGCAGGAAGCCTAAGGATGAAGGTGCGAGGGGTGAGGTGGGGGCTCAAACTGCAGGCTCAAAGGAGTGGTTTTCTGCTTTGCACACAGAACCTCGGTCTAATTACCAGCCAATATGCTTCACTTTGCTTTTTTAAAAATGGGTTTCTGCAGAAGCAAGCAAATGTGGATTCAAAGGACACAGAGTTTTGTGTTTTGGATGTTCAGACTCCACCTCTGCTTATTGCTCCTATTTCTGCTTACCCAGGTGCCCAAGTCTCTGAACTTTCTTGCCAGTTCTTTTATATATTACCTGCAAGTATTTTCATGTATATATCAAAATGTACATTATGATGTATAACATATGACCCCGTGCCTTTTACAGCTACTCAATGTTCCTACATAGCTTTTCAGACAAGGGAATAACTTTGGATCATTTCACTTGCATGTGTTGTAGATCACAAGCTGAATATGAGCCAACAGTGTGATGTGGCTGCAAAAAAAGCAATTGCTATTTTGAGATGCATTAATAGAGTATAGCTTCCAAATCGCATGAGGTACTGGCTCCCCTTTATTTGGCACTGGTTAGGCCTCATCTTGAATATTGCATCCAGTTCTGGGCAACACACTTCAAGAGGGATGCATACAACTTCGAGGCCTAAATCCAATTGCTACTCCTAACTAGAATAGACACAGTGAATCAATGGGAACTTGTTAAGTCCACACTTATCTAAGTTTCATTGCTTCAATGTGTTTGCTCTGGTGGCGACTAGCAATTGGACTGGTGATCTGATCTGTTTCTGTAATAGCCAGAAATGCAGAATGTGATACTGCTGGACCCAGAGTTCAGCCATCTGAAAATCTGAGTTTTTCTTTTAAAAAAGGATTCTAGCCTTTATGGCTGCAAAAATGTCATTAGAAGTGTGTCATAATGCCTGCTGAAATCTCAGCATTTGTATTCTTTGATGGTGATGTAACCCACTTTTGTTTTTGAGAGACATGTTTGTAAAATAAACATGGGAAGTGGTGATGTTGTAGTTCTGTCCCTTTCCCCCTTTTTCCAAGCTTTGACTGCATTTCACAACAGCAATGGTCTAGTTGTAGGTTCAGAGATACTCGACGATAACATATTTTATTGACTTGTAGATTCTGGTTTACAGTTCAGTAAATCAGACGTGTGACCAAGGTCACACAACATTGGGGATGGTTATGTCAGGATGGGCACACATCCTTGGGGGCAGGACATGTTGGGGTGGGCACGTCTCCTTGAGGGTCAGCTATGATGTCCTCCTTTTTGGTTTCCAAAATATGGTCACTCTAGTTAAATGGAATTTACTCCCAAGTTTACCTTAAAAAATCCCTGGGAGCACCACCTAATAAAATGTGCTGCGCACGCTTATGAATAGTCAACTGGGGTGGGGGGGAAACAGTCGTCAGTTGTATTGACTATCATGTCGTCCGAATGGTGCCATTGTCATTTCAGCTCTGATCCTAATCCAAACCACAGTTGATTATTTATTACCATGTTGTGTGGGGAGTACTCCCTAGATGAACAACGGTAAAGTTGATTACTACCCCACCATTGACTATCGTGTTGTCTGAATTCAGTCATAGATTCATTCTTTGCTGGCAGGTCTTTACTCATCTCCCCGTCTCAATTGTTCATACCAGCATTTCTCAGTGAGTCTAGAACCAACCATTTCATTCAGTCTGCACCAGTATCAGATCATACTTTTATTAGCTCTAGATTTTATAGAGGGCAGACCAGTCTCTGCTCTCAACAGGGCTGCTGATGTGCCGTGGAACAGAGCCAGTATTTTAGAGTTAGACTATACTTGTCTGTTGTGCTCCCAAGAAAAAAATAATTTATTCTGTCAAATGCAAATACAAAACATGTATAAGGTTATGAATGGGTAAGAACAACGTAGTTTCTTTATTGCTAGTAGTTAATGCAGCACATGGTCCTTTAAAAGACTCATAAACAAGCCAGTGTGATTGAAGCACTTTGATTGTGCTTAATGGATTGGCATCTGCCGTCATAATGGAATGGAAATGGAAATCCTGTTTTAGAACTCATTTTAGACTTTTAAGTCAATCAATATGCTGTTGTTTTAATCCCTTTTTGGAAACTTTAATGTGCAACAGATCCAGTGTAGCATATACAAAAGGAGAACAAAAATTGATGTCATTTTTATTGACAGTGCAGCAAATGTTTGGAGTAAGATATTTGTCCACTTCTCCATAAAACAGACCTGTAGTGATTTGCTGGATCTCATGTAAGCTGTTTAGTTTAAAACAGGTAATAGGTAAGAACATTATCAGTGACACTATAAGGACGCTCATCTAGATTATTTTGAGGGTGGAGAGAGTTAAATTTAGATATTTAAAACTTATCTTTGGTCTTAGACTCTCCCAATTTTTTCCTTCACAAGATAACACTTTCCACTTTCAGTAGCGTATTCAGCCACATATCATGTAAATAAATGTATCACACTTGCTATACTTCTAAAATTTTGGCTTCAGCCAGTATGGGTGACTTTCTGTACTTTTAGCTTTTACTAACAGTGAAGACAGGATCAGGCTTTGTGACAGCTTTGTTTTGGACTTTGAATTTATCTTACATCCAAAATTAGAAACAAAAATAAAAGAATGAAAACAAACCTTTTTATATATGTTTAAATGAGACACAATGGCTCAATTCGGACGACACGTTAATCAACTGAGAGGTCTCAACCCACTGATGGTGTGTTAAAAAGGCAGCCTCAATTCGGACGACACACTGCAGCAGGGGATGCAAAGTTAAGTTAACCACCCTGGTGGTTAATTACGTACTCGGTTCTGACTGACAACCTGGCCGCCATTTTCCCCACTTACCAAACTCCGGCAGTCCTCCAGCAGGTATCCCAGCAAGCATTGCAGCCGAAAACCATGGGCGCTGCCATGATACAGGACACGCCTCCCAAACCCCATTGGCTGCCTCAGTCACTGGGCGGAACTCAGCAGCTTCGGGCAAAGGGTCTGCCAGGAGCAACGGCAGCACCAATACAACACCCGCACCCCGCACCCAGCAGAGCAATCCCAACGTTGGCACCCACGCCCCAGGGAGCCTCCCACCACCCTCCCCACACGGGGGACCTGGCAGTTGCCAGGAAGACCCACGGCCCCCAGCCTCCAACCCCCCCCTCCTAGAGCGTCTCTTGCATGCACAGGAAAGAAGGCAAGAGCGGGGTGGTTTGGAAAACTTTATTCAGCAGGGAAGGCAGACATGGGCAAGACGGCACATGGGCACCAGTATGCCAGGGCTGAGCCCACAGAAAGGACAGACGCCTCCGGGAAGGGAGGAGGAGGTGGCTGGAAGGCACAGCGGTGAAGAGTGGACGGCCGAGGCCAGACCCCCAGGGAGCCATGCACGGAACATGCCAAGGGGACGAGGCAGAGAGGGGCGGCATGCCAGGGAGAGAAGCCAGTCCACAGATGGGAGTACACAGGCGACGTTCACATGGGGTCAGGGTAGCGCAGCCAGATCCAGGCACTGATGCTCTCACGCACCCGGGATGCCTCCGCATGGGAGTGATGCTCCCCAATGGGATTCTCCGGCCCCGGCAAAGGCTCGATGTCACGCCCATCCACAGGGATGGCGTCGGCGTCCTCGCCCTCCCAAGGGAGGTTGGGGTGCTCGGCCAGTAACACGTCCCCACGGGACTCGCAGATGTTGTGCAGGATGCAGCAGCACACCATCACATCTGGAATGATGTCAGTCTGCAAGTCCAACAAGCTGAACAGGGAGCACCAGCACTCCTTCAGACGCCCAAAGGCACGCTCCACGGGCAGGCGGGCACGGCAATGGTAGTAGTTGTATTTACACTGCACGTTGGTGCGCGGGTAGCGGTATGGGGCCATCAGCCACGGCTGCAGGGCGAAGGCCTGGTCAGCTAGGAGGAGCGGACCCACCTCACGGCCACACACGGAAGTGGGACCAGACTTCAGGAAGCGCCCCGATGTCAGCTTGGCAGCCAGGGGGGAGTTCCAGAAGACAGCTGTGTTGTGGCTACGCCCAGACACGCTCGCATACACGTCCAGGAAGTGGCCCTTGGCATCCACAACCACCTGCAGAACCATGCTGTAGAAATGCTTGCGGTTGAAGTACTCCTCGCCATGGGAAGGCGGGGCCAGGATGCGCTTTTGAGTCGAGTCCATCGCCCCCACCGCCCGTGGGAAGCCCAGGGCACGGAAGCCACGCATGTTCTCCTTCTCGTCCCCCACCCGGATGACGTCGGCCAGGTACAGCTCGTTCAGCACGCTCACCGTCTCACGGAAGATCTCGCACGCGGCAGACACGCCCACCCCAAAGATGGTCGACAGGGGCAAGTAGCCCACGTTGAATGGCAGCTTGTACAGTGTGAGGCCGAGGCAACAGGAGACTGGAATACATCTGCGCATATTTGTACACTCCCGCTGTAGGACAGGGGTCACCTCGGCCACCAACACCTCGAACGTCGCGCGAGACATGCGGAAGCTCCCACGGAAGCGCTCGTCGTCCCAGTCCTCCAAGTCCTGCATCTCATGCCACACGGTGTCCGTCCGGGGGAGCACCCAGCGGCACACGCTCTCACGCTCGGCAAGAAGCTCGGCCGATGTCGAAAGGAGAGGGGCGCGGTGCAGGGCTCCCTCGGCCACGTCTTTGGCCAACTTCTCCGCCAGCAACGTGGAGGCTGCATGGGGATGAACCAGTGGCAGGACGGTGGCCCGGAGACAAGGCACAGCCTCCGTCACTCTGAGCGGCCAGCGGAAGGTCTCCGCCCCGAACACTGGCTTCGTGGGCATGGCCCCACCTAGCCGGCATAGGCGGGCACGGAATAGGTCCTCCTCGTCGGCATCGCCGTGGTTTTGCGTGGCTGCCTGGATCGCTCCCTGCAAGCAGGCCGTCGCGATCTCCCTCCGGGACATTCTAGCAAATGCCAGGCGGGCCGGAGAGGGGGCGGGCAGGACGTGAGGAGCGGTGGGCGAGGCGGAGCAGGAGGGCGAAGGGAGATGGGGCTAGAGGTGGAGCATGGGACCGTCCACATTGTTAGCGAGGGAATGGGAGGGCAGGAGGATTTGTTTAGGCTAAAGCGCACCTGCAAGGCTCAGGGGAGTGACAGGAAGCGGCTGGAGTGGGGCGCGTGATGGGGAATTGGCAGAGCGGGCCATTACTACGCTGCGACTAGGAGGGATGGGCGTAAGCCTCCAAGCTGCCAAATAACCCTACGGCTGGCCGTGGTTCGGACGGCGATGGCGCCGGACGCTTAGTTCCAGACGTCGAATGCGACGTATTATTTTTCCCAGGGCCACCTCCAGAGCGTGGAGACGGCGTGCCTTTTGGGCCCTCCGCCTTCTGCGGATGGCACGGCGGAGGGAGCGCAGTTTCCCTGGGAGGCGAGAACAGAAGGGGGAGAGGAGGGGGAGAGCCATCAGTGACACGGAGGCCACACTAACACCAATGCATACCACCGAACAGCCCAGTTACCAACCTCTGCGCCGAAGGGCCCTTCGGCGTCGGACAATGCGTCCTGCTTGGTGACCGTCGCACCTGTAGGGTGTTGCCATCACGCCTGGTTCTGGCTGTAATGAGGGGAGATAGGGCCGGGGACGAGAGGCATCCAGCACGTGCAACATTCTTGCATCGAGATGCTGATGGACATAGCCTTGAGCGTCTAGACCGGGCTGAGGGAGGCGGCGGCCAGAGGGGTGCGTATCTAACGGGGTCCTATCGCGTATAGGGGTGCGGGAGAGTATACAACTGCACGTCCCTATGGTTCTATGGGGGATGGGTCCAGGGGTTCATAGGACGACCTCGCCTTAGGCCATGTCATCCTGAGTGGGCCTTTCCACCCCCTCCTCCTCCTCCTCCTCCCCTCCTCTGGCTCCTCGCCCCCTCCTCCTGTCCCTCGTCGTCGGTGTCAGGTGGGATGGCACGCCCCCTCTTTGGGTGGCCGCCTATGCTCCAGTGCACGTACCCTCCGGCCCCCCCCCCCGCCTTCCCTGAGGCACCTGCTGCTGACGCCACCGACCGTGGGGCCCGATACAGTGTGGCCATCGGTGGGGGCATGTACTGCTGTTGCTGCGGCGGCGCCATGTATCCGTATGGCCCCATGTAGGGTGCAGGCTGCGGTGGCCCATGGTAGGCTCCACGGAAGGATTGGGCGAGCTCCCTGAGCACCTTGGTTTGGCGGTCGATGGCTGCTGTCTGCTCCCGCATGCCTCAGTTGATGATGGCATCGGTGGCGGCCATGGCCTTGGTCATGCCGGTGACATGGCGCCCCAGACCTATACGCACATCCCTCCCCTCCTCCCATGTGGCTTGGGCGCACTCCTCCACTGCTTGTGCGATTGTGCGCGTGGCCCACACGGTGAGGTCGCGCTCCTTGGTGCGCCTGGCCTCCTCCTCGGCCGTCATGCGTGTGAACAGGCCGTGGATGTGCTCCCCAGTTGTCTCCGTGACAGAGACCAACTCCCTCGCCACCTGCAGCCGGTCTGCCCTTCGCCTGTTGCGCATACGCACACACCTCTGCGCGTTGGTCAGGAGACGGGCTTCTTCGGCCTCGACCTCACCGTGCTCGCCTATGTGCGGTGGAGGCGGCTCCTCCTCTAGGGGGGGGCCTCCCTCCATCGGCTCGTCCTCCGGCTGTGGGGACCCCTCGATCTCCCGCTCCAGCACAGCCTCCCTGGCCTTGAGCTCCACTTCTGGTGGTGCCTCCACCTCCATCGCCTCCATCTCCACGTACGTTTCTTCGGAGGCCTGCGTATCGATATACAGCAGCTCTTCCTGGGATGGCGACAGTTCAGGCTCGAGCACATCGCCCACGTGTTGTTCCACAAGCAGCTCCATTTTGTCCTGTTCCTCCTGGGACACAGGCCCCGTCTCCGTCACGACATCCAAGATCCCGTGCGGTATTCCCTGCACCATAGTTGCGTGTTTCGAGGACCCTAGCCGCGTGCGTGGCGCTGGAACTGGCTGTGCCACTCGCCCTACGGTGGCAGCCACGCTCCCCTTCGCGAGAGTGTCCCGCGTACGGGACGGCCCTGGCTCTTCCTCTCCCTGCTGGTTCTCTGGCACTAGGGGGGCAGGTGCGGGGTCCTCTACCTGCATGTCCGCACAGATGAGGTGTAGGAAGGCCGTGGGGCTGCTGCTGCTGGAGGAGGCTGGCGTGGGGTGATGCTCCTTGAGGCGGCACGGGTAGCGGCCTCGCAAGCACCGATGGACTTTGGGATGCTGCGGGCCGGCTCATCGGCCTCGCCTTGGCCAGCCATGCTTCAGCTAATGCCCTCGCAGCTTTCTTAGCAGGGGGTGCAGATGCTGCCCTCACAACTTTCTTGGCAGGGGGTGCGGATGCTGCATTCGGGGCTGCCTTGGCAGGAGGAGCGGATGATGCCTTCGCAACTTTCTTGGCAGGAGGAGCGGATGCTGCATTCGGGGCTGCCTTGGCAGGAGGAGCGGATGATGCCTTCGCAACTTTCTTGGCAGGAGGAGCGGATGCTGCATTCGGGGCTGCCTTGGCAGGAGGAGCGGATGATGCCCTCGCAACTTTCTTGGCAGGGGGTGCGGATGATGGTTTTGGGGCGGCCTTGGCAGGAGGAGCGGATGATGCCCTCGCAACTTTCTTGGCAGGGGGTGCGGATGATGGTTTCGGGGCGGCCTTGGCAGGAGGAGCGGATGATGCCCTCGCAACTTTCTTGGCAGGGGGTGCGGATGATGGTTTCGGGGCGGCCTTGGCAGGAGGAGCGGATGATGCCCTCGCAACTTTCTTGGCAGGGGGTGCAGATGATGGTTTCGGGGCGGCCTTGGCAGGGGGTGCGGATGATGGTTTCGGGGCGGCCTTGGCAGGGGGTGCGGATGATGGTTTCGGGGCTGCTTTGGCGGGGGGTGTTGGCCGTGGGTCGACCGGCCTTGCCGGGGGCTCCTGTTTCTGTGCGGTGGGGCCCTCTTCCCGTTGCACCCCTTGGTCCAGCCGTGCTCGTTGACGCGTGCGCGGAGGCTCGTAGGTGGTGACCCCGCTGCCCGCCATGTGCCCCGGGACGACGTCGTGACGCTCCAACAGCAGGCGTGACAGTTCGTCATAGAAGGGCATGGTGCATGGCTGGGCGCCAGTTCTTTTATTGTGAGTGACGACCTCCTTGAACTTCCTCTTGAGTCCGTGGAGCTTGTCCTTGCATTGCTTTCCAATGCGGTCATATCCCCGTTCCTGCATTTTCTCGGCTAGCCATAGTAGAGCTTATCGTGCCTGGCAGTGGCCATGATCCTCCTGGCTTCCGGGCTCCCCCAGAGCTCTATGAAGTGGCCGATCTCCTCCTTGGACCAGCACAGCGCTCTGCATTTTTCCTGGGGGTCCTGGCTGCTCCCCTCTTCAGGGGATTGTGAGCTGGTGTCCGCGGCCGGATCGTCCCTTGGCCCCTCTCCCTCTGGCTCCATGTTGCCAATGGGTGTCTGGTTCAGTGGTGAGGGTGGTGGGTGCCTTGGGCTGCCTTTCCCAGTCCTGTGTGGATGTGTGTCGGTGGGTGCTGGTGGGCTATAGTGCCTGCTGTGAACGTGCCCTGTGCGTCGGCGTTGCTGTCTGTGGTGGCCGGGGCCTCTTCGTGTCCTTGGGATTGTTGTGCATGCCTTCGTTGGTTTTCCACAACATCCGCAGGTGGCTGCCTGTCGCCCACGGGCACCAATTGCCTAGGCATTTCTAGCGTCTTGGGGATAGGCTTCGCCTACGCTCACTGTCCAGCCGTGTTGGGCGACTGGGGGGGGGAGCTAGCTGGACACTGCTTCCTCTGCTCTCGTCCTTCTGGGTGATGCGAGGGTGGGGGTGGCGTTGCGGTGGGGGTCACCTCTGGATGGGGTGTCATCCTCCCTGTTGGTGTGGGGGTGCTGCCCCTTGTTCCTGGGCGCCTGGGGTTGTTGCTTGCTCCATCTCCCCCTCCCCCCCTTTGCCTTGGCTCCGTTCTGGTGTACTTCCCTGTCCGTTTGGGTAGCTGACTGGGCACCTTGCGTGAGTGCTTGCAGGAGCTGGCTCCTTTTTGAGCTCCATGCCGGCTGCCTGGTGGGGGAGGCGGGCGTCCTGGTTACTATGGCGGCGAAACCACCGATCTGTTTCATCCACGCCTGAGCTCCCGCCCGCTTTCTGCTGCTCTTGCCGCTCTCCTTTATGGTCTTTTGTGTTAACGTACTCACCTCGATTGTTTAACCCACGCACCTGTAGAGGCTGAATTCGGACAACACGTTAGTCAATTGACGAACTTTTAATGAACTCGCAAGTGAGTTGTTTAACTCCGTTGTTTAAAACCACGACTTAAACAACTGTGGGTTGGTTAACCATTGTGTGGCTGAATTCGGACGACACGTTGGGTTAACCCACTGACGGTTGTTTAACTTAACACCCGTTGGTTAACGTGTCATCCGAATTGAGCCAATTAGTTGAAATACAAGTACTATAGCTCAATTAATTTTACAGATTATTTTTGAGGTGAAAAGTCTAAATCAGCCCAAACTGGATTATGCTCAGAATTTTTACCACAGAAGTAGTAAATGACTAATATTGGTCAACAGTACTTAAGAAAAGGATCATATTTGGAAAAAAATAAAAACAAAATCGTTCTGTAAGGGAGAACTAGCAATATATTTTTTAAAAGGGGTGGGTGGGAAAGCCCAGGATTAATTTTACCAGCTTCTTTAAAGCTGCTGACTCCTTGGAAAGAGTTAACTGCTAATATCGAACAAGATTGTTTTTTTAATAAATCTGAATTAACTTTGAAATAGAACATTACTGAAAAATAAATACATGAAGCTGTTTTAGGCTTAAACTAATGTGACATGCAGTTGCCTATGATTTTAAAGATAAACTTAAAGAGGACCCAGAGGAAGTTGTGAACCTGAGTGTTGGACTGTTGGAGGAAAGGAGAAGCAACCCCTTAATCCTTCTCCCTTTGGCCATATTTGTGCTCAAAATTATTCCCCCCCAGCCCCAAATTGGTATTTTCCTCTAAGAAAGAAAGCAGTCTTAGAGCATTCCAAGGTTTCAGGAATGTATAATCTGAAATGCTACTACTCGAAATCCCATTGGCATCAATGGACGTTTTCTTTTCCTCAGGATTACAATAGGCATTTGGGGCAATATTTATCAGGATCATGGAAGAGGAAAAAGTATATTTATTTTTATTTATTTAAAATATTTTTGAATGACCACTCTATGCAATGATTTACAATAAAACCATAAATCCAACAACACAAAAAATGTCAAAGAAAACTAAAACAAAACTGGTGAAATATATAACGGGAAGTGTCTAACGTCAAACATTTAACAAGTAAATGCCTGGTGAAACAGTATAGTTTTTACCAGACATCTAAAGGCCAATGACCAGATAGCCAACCTAAGCTCCCTGGGAAAGAAGTTCCAAAAGCGGGGTTAAAATTCTCCCTCCCCACATCATAGGCGTGTGCAGCACATTTCATTAGAGTGTGCACCCAGGGAATTCTATTTTTTATTTTTTTAAAAGGCAAACATTTATTGAATACTCAATCATAAAATACATTATTTTTATTCAGTAGACACTGTTGCCCTACTCCATGTTCAGCTTGCCTGATCACAGGAGGGCTGTTGAAGGTGGTGGTGGGGGAGTGAGATGCTCCTCAAACCCCAGCATTAGTGGGGCTTTGTGGTGACACTGGCCGGAGGAGGGTCTTATAAGGCGATATTAGCCTTCAGGATCCATCTTCCTGGCCTCTTTGAAGCACGGCTGCTGGCAGAGAGGCTCCCAGCAGAGTGATTCCTTTTTGCTCCTGCTGCTGTTGGGGGCAGGGGCAGTGGAGCAGCCGGAGGGCAGCTGGAGGACCCTTCCCACTGCATCTGGATCCCCCTCTGGATCCCTACTCAGTGGCCCCCTCAATTCAGCACTTATTGCTTGAGCCATTAGGGTGTGCCTGGGCACACCCAGCAGCACAACCTTTGTGCATGCCTATGTACACACTGCAGTCTTGATGACCCCCCCCCCCCAAGCCCTGCTATGAAATAATAAAAATGATTCTGATGAGCTTTCTGATCTAAGCCTCATGTCTGGTTTGGCCCAAAATGTACAAAGAACTGCAATATGTCAAAACATCTGTGACTATGAATGCAATCTGCCTACAGTTCCTCGTCTTAAGAGGCACAATGATATTTTATACCTTGTATCTCATATGATTACATGAAATTATGGATAAATCACACACTTTGAAGTATTTTAGCACAGTCTGCAAGTTCAGTGCCATGCCTTTACATTGATATATTGTATGCCTTTGACAGCGTATAAAAAGTAATGTAAAAATCATGCTCCAGGCATCAAAGCATTGTGCACTGTATAATGCAAGGTCTGCCTGAGCCAGAGTTGAGAATTATTAGTTAATGAAATATCTCTTCATCTTGCTTTGATGGCAATTATACCTTGTGCTGAAGAAACACAAAAAGTGTTGCTGCATTCTAAGAAACAGCAAGTGAGTGAAAGGATGCTTCCTAGGGTGACCATATTTGGCAAACCAAAAAAGAGGACACCCTGTGGGGGTGGGGTGGGAAAGCGGCTTTCCAGGGCCTCTGGGAAGTGCATCATCCCCCCCCTTGCCACCTTAAAGGCCCTGGAGTGGAGGAGGGGAAAGTGTGTCATTCCTGCCCCCCACTGCTCCAATTGGGGCCTTTTCTATAATGTCCAGGAAAGACACACTTTCCCCTTTAAGGCCCTGATTGGAGCAGCGGGAGGGAAATGACCCACCTCCAGAAAGCACATAATTCCCTCCCACCATGCTAATGGTGGCCTTCAAGGGGAAAGTGTGTCTTTCCAGGACATTGTAGAAAATGACAGAAAATCCCCCGACACCCAGGATGGAACAAAAACCAGGACAAATCCGGGGAAATCCTGACAGTTGGTCACCCTAATCCTATCATGAATGAAGATTTTATTTAAACATTCATCATCGTAAAAATTCTAGGTGCTGATGTTGATTATGATGATTGAAAAGATCTACTTAGATTGAAGGAAGGCTGAAAAGCCATTATGAGCTTCCCAGATGGCACTTTGTATCCTGGCCATGTAATTTGTTTATTTTTATTTTATTTTTAAAAGACCTCTATACTACTATTATCATGCTTTGCATTTTTCACATGATAATAAATATCCATTGAGAAAAAGATTCTGATATCAACAATTCAATATTATTTGTTTAGCACCATATAGGGAATGGCATGCCACACTCCTCCCATGTCTTTTAAAAATGCATTCATGTTAATTACTTTATGTGTGGTGGATCTTTCATTTCACCTGGGAGAGAAATATAGCTAAAATAAATAAAAATACAGCATGTAGTGTTCAAGAATATAAAGTTCAATTCTAATTCAGCAGCAGTTCAAGGAATAGATAGCAAGATAGAGTTCTATTATAGCATGTGCATTATACGATAAATATATCTGGTTAGACACAGTTAGTATGATCAATCTACTGTGTATGGCAGGATTTCCATAGGTTTCAATAGAGCCTTGCTTCCCCTTATCTCTTGGTGCATGTGTATGGGAACATGATGAGTCATTATGGGGATTGAGCAATGCATTATCCTTATCCAGCACTCCCCTCCTATTCGGTGCAAATAAATTAGATTACTGCAATGCACTCTATATGGGGCTGCCTTTGAAAACAGTTCAACTTAGCTCCAGTCAAAAAGGAGGGCTGGATATGGATAAAGGAGGCACACGTGCATTACAGTTCCTTTAAGGACCCAATGCACTGTTTATGGGGAGGGGAAACAGCACGACTGGTCCACATGGAAACCCATCCTCATGTAGGCACTGGATTCTTAGCATATACATCACGAAGGGATTTTAAAATTTAGCCAGTAAAACAGAGTTATCCTGGAGGATTTTGTTGTCTTAAATGTATACTTTTAAAGCATATTCTTAATGAAGAATTGTAATGTAGAACTTATACCACATCACATATAGTCTGCTTAGTTTCTTTCAAATGCGGCTGCTTCATTGTTAACAAGTAGACATCGGATGCTAAGTTTCTGTCACTGCTATTCTCTCATTACCTTTAACTTTGCTTTTCCAGTGCTAGAGAACAGACAAGTGATCATATTGTATTTCAAATGATCTGTGAAGATCAAAGATTCAAAGAGCTGACTAATTTTTAATTGTAGTATTACGGACCATCTTTTCTAAACCTATTGCCTCAAAATTTCTTTTTTAAATTTCTGCTTGATGGTTCTAATACATTTGTAGGAAAGTAGATAATATATATACACAATAGGATGTCTGACTAAGCTTGCTAAAATGGTTTTCACTGTATTTTGGTTGCAAAGTTTCAAAGTTTTGGAGAAATTTAGTGGATAGTCCTAGAGAGACTTTTCAGTGTTCATTTACAACCATTTGTTAATTTATTTTTAATTTGTTAATAACCCTTGAATTTACTTATATTTAAAATTAAATATATTTAAAATTAAGGGCTAAACTTCTTAAAGGCAGCGAATAACCATAGCCACCTAGTGTATTCTGTATATAAGTGGGTATAAATTGAATACATTATGGTTATTGTTATGATTTCCTTAACAGTTCCTTACCTGATACATGTGGGGACCTGGACTTTAGATTTTATTCTATGTACTAGTTTGGAAACAGATGTTTCAAAGTTCAGGAATGTCAAGAAAATCTCATTGTTATGATCAGGTTGTTACTTTCTCAGTGCACACATTTTTAATCTATTGTACACACATCAAGGTGGCCAGATGGTTTAGGACAGTATTTGACTTGAAACTCATGAATCCAGATATCAGTTGATGCTAGGGCTTGAATGGATGAACTTGGGAACTGTGTGTAGCTAGCTGCCTCTTGTAGTGAGCCAGAAAACAGCAGGTTGCATCATCTACTTAGGCCCTACACTAACTCCACTCACCCAGGCTGGACATTGGAACCTCCTGCATAGGAAGAAGTGTAAGAAGGTTTCTTTTTCAACCTTGAATGAGCAGCACAGTTTTCCTGAACTTTGGTGTGTTCCTGTATCTTTTGATTTGTCTCCCGTCCTGATTTTTCGCTTGCACTTCCATCCTGTCTCTGGATTTGACCTTTGATTACTGTCTTTGTTGCAAGACTCTGATTCCCCGGCATAACTCCTAGCTTCTGGTTCCTTGCTCAGCTCAACCCACTGTCTATGGCTCAGCCCTGACAATTCTAGAAATCAATAAGTATATTTCTCCTAGGAGATGATAAATATTGATTAGCCTAGCTAAACTGTAAAAGAGTGGTTTGTCTTTGGCCTCTTCTCCCATTACTTCTGTGACTACTTCTCACAAACAACAGATGAAGTGATAAATTTGTGTCAGGACAGTCCCTGTTTAGTGATGGCTAGTACGAATGCTCTTCCATACTAAAAATTCCTTGAACATAAACAATTAAATATCAGGAAACATATAGGAAACATGCCTGTTTCCTATATGCTTGGATTTACTTTATTTTAAATTTTACATAGTGGAACATTCAATCCTGTGAGCCTACAACTCTAGTGTGAAGTACCTTCCAGAAGCAAGTGTATTACCATATTTATGTTTTGGAGAATTAAGGATGGCATTTATAAGGAAATGAGTATCAGTGAATTTGATTTTAACAGTAAACAAATGATTATGTTTTCTTTGGGGGGTCTGGAACTCAGCTTTGCTGTAGCTCACAACACAGATTATATTTGCTCCCTTCCCAATTTGCAGAGTGTATCTATCATTTAAATAAAATGATTTTCTGGCTCATTAAAATATTATATTCAGTCATATCCTAAAATTGTATTTATAGGAATTGTTCAAAAGCAAAATAAATCCTGAATGCCTTTTGTTTTATTTTGTTCTGCAGACTAAAATACTTGGTGTTTTCTTCATTTCATCTCAAGAATTCCTGGCCAATGCCTATGTCTTGGCAGTCCTCCTTTTCTTTGCTCTTCTGTTGCAAAGAACCTTTCTCCAAGCATCATACTACGTTGCCATTGAAACAGGAATTAACCTAAGAGGAGCAATACAGGTATTTGATTGGAGTTTGTTAGGGAAATGTCCAGTGCTCTTACTGGATGTTGAACCTTATTTTCTTCCAACTACATAATTAAAAGTGAATAGTGTATTTATAATTAATGGCGGGCTAGAAAGTATCTTTAATGGATTTTGCAACACATTTCATTTTTCTTTTTTAGAAGTTCTATTTTTGGCAATCAGCAGATGTTAATAACATAATAATATGTTGCAATGTAATTTTATTGTGTTGAAGGCTGGAATTAATATTCTTCTTCATTTTAAATGATCTAATAAAGAGGGTGATGTATTCTCTACCTTGACTATCTTGGCAGTTTGGCATGTCATTGCAATTGCCACACACTTTGCTTTATAGTGCTTTTAAGCTATGCTCATGGAAATCTATGTACATGGAAATCACACATTTCATAAGGACTGCAGCAGGGAGAAATAAATATGTGAACAGCTGTTTATCTACTGAAATAAAGCTCTTTTCCAAATAAGTTAGTTCTCAACATGACTTAACTCCATAATTATGGCCACAGACTTTTACAGCTTATAAAAAAACCCTGCAATTAATGTAGTCAGTACTTAGCAGGTTCTAGATTACGTTGACATCAGATATACTTGGCTAAAACCAATTCTGTGTCACAAATGAAATCAGCCTGGTGACCATTATCCTTGCTTTCACTGTCAAAGAATGTACACATTTTTGAGAAATGAAGTATTCTGGCATAAGCTTTTGTAGATATTCTATTTTATCAGATTTATCTTTCAACTAGTGAAAGTGCACAACAAATCTACAAAAGCTTTTGACACAATAAATCTGTTAGCCTTTATCATGAGTCTTTAACTCAGAATAGGTGCTGCATATATAAATTCTATCAGAGATAATCCAAAGATATGTAGGAAAATTGCAGATGCTCTGGTTCATTAGTCTATTTTTATCCTCCTGATGCTTTAATTAAAGCATATCTGCAAAGCAGCTACCTGCATTCTTTATTGTTAATAATAATAATTAGCAAGCCAATGAAAAGTTTTAACTAGTTATTTTAAAAATGTAACCAGTGAAAAATTCTTGAAAATTCCTGAAATGGTTAAAGGAAACAGCAGATCCATACAAATAAGGCGAGGAACTTTCATGTGAAGTGTGTGTGTGTGGAGAGAGAGAGAGAGGGTGCTATGTTATCAAGGAGACTCTGGGGTCATGTTATGTACAACCTCTTGCTCTGTTCAAATGTGCATTCTCCAGACATGCCGGGATTTTTGATCTGGTTCACTTTGTTCTACAGGCTCGAGATAATGTGACAATCTTTCATGTCCTTGCTTTCTCTTACATAAGCCTTCAGCTGTCCTATGGGTCTATTTTGATTGATAGCTTTCATCTGACTTCAGTGCAAATATACCCAATGCTTAATAAACATGTCTTGGGTTCCTATGTTGCAAAAAAAAAAAAATTAATAATGAATCCTTTATATTACAAATAGCATCATTTAATTAATTAGTAACATTAAAAGCCAATTATTCTATCACAATGAACTTGTGCATTGGCTTCATAATTTCAGTGCTTTTAAAGTGCATGTTTAGGTAATGTGTAGTTTGGGCTCAGGAGCTACAATCAGTGAACAGATCTTCCAGCTCCAAAATGAGAGAAATTTGGGTATAATGCTAGACAGTACCATGTAGGTTTTTAACAAAGGAGAAATTCATTTTTTTTCTCCTAAGGACAACTGGGCTCTCAGGGGGATACTGTATTCAAATAAATGTACTGCTTGATTCACTCTTTGATTTCTCCCTGCACCAAACAGGAGAAGTGGTGAATATGAACTTTAGACTTGAACCAGATCATATACATGTATACATGAAATCAATATTTTTCTCAAAAGAGACAGAATTTTTCGTGCCTATTCACTGAGGTTAATTGAATCTTTTGAATTTATTATGTGAAATTAAACCACTAGATTATTTATAAAGGAATATTGTGTTTTGAGTGTATTTATACATTATCATTCTCTTTCTTCAAAAATGAAATGTGAAAGAAAAACCACTTGTAAAACCATTTTATGACAACAAAAAGGTATAATCAGTGTCAAAATGAGTGCTGTCTTCACTGTGCTAGATTGGCACCACCTCCCTCTTCAACCCTGCGCTTTTCCTGTCCCAGGGTGTCGTTGAGTAATCCTGACGCTGAAGAGGGAGCACAGGACTTCTGGGCAGCCATCCAGGTCCCGGAGCTGCCCCTGCTCTCTTCCTGGTGGAAGGCAACAATCGCTGGTCACCTTCTACCAGGCTCCGCCCCAGAGTTGACTCTGGATTGGCCGCGGAGCAATGTTACATTGCAGAAGTTCCATGTTGACATTGCTTTCTTTGAAAAAGTTGGGGTAAATCCCTGACTTTTTCAAATCGCAGCATTGCGGGGAAGCCCCATGGTGGCTGCGAACCTGCACTCACATCTAACTGATGCGGTGTAGATCCACAGCTTTCCCCACGTATAGACAGCTGCTTGGTATAATTCCCCCCTCCCTCCACACCTCTCTCATTTAAAATGTATGTTCTCTTCCTAGACAAAAATTTACAATAAGATCATGCGGCTGTCAACTTCCAATATGTCCATAGGGGAAATGACTGCAGGTCAGATCTGTAACCTGGTTGCTATAGACACAAACCAGTTAATGTGGTTCTTCTTCCTTTGCCCTAACCTTTGGGCTATGCCAGTACAGGTAAGGAAATAAAAGGTATTATTACAGTTATTAATTAACTTTAGCCCATGGAAACAGAGATAAGTGTGCAGTGTCTGCATACTCTCCTGGGAGCCTTGCAGGGGATCAGAATGTGGCGCAACAGTTGAGCAGTTGTTGCTCACTTGTTGTATAAGATGTAGAAGTATTTTTTCCCCTCAAGGAACACATCACTTATTTGCATGTTTTGGCAGGGAAATGCAAATCTGTAAAAACAATGTATAGATATTATTAATAGTAATTTGAGACAAAAGTAAAGCTGTGGCTCCTGCATTTTTGCCATGCTGGACTGGAAGTGGCAAAGCACAGCAAGTGGATCAATGAAGAGGAAGCAGCAGCAGCCCAAGATGTTTTGCTGACTGAAGCAGAGCCTTAATGGCACCCACACACTGAGGCAAACTCTTGAAATTGCTGCATAATTCAGACACCAATTCTTGCTTTCATCTATTCCTAATAAGCCCCTTCCACTTTATGGTGTCACTTGAAGCTTTACCCTACTGCATGGAAGAACCAGTCCTGAGAGTAAGATGCCTGATTCACCACTTCCAATTTGCTCACTCAAATACTAACCAAATCCTTAAGTGGCATGAGTAATTTACTGTACCATTGAAGGGGCAATGCTAAAAAGAGATCCAGAGAAGAAAGTTTCCTACAGCCTACTGCCTCCCTACTGTATAATGAAAGCATGGCTATAGTATCATACAGGACTATCCTTTCTGCCTTTGGCTGCCTCTACAAGAGGCATTTAAAGCTCTTTCAAGGCTCATTAAAAAATTTACCTCTACAAGAATGGAGCGCAAATCGGGCGTAGAGGCGCGTTTTCTCTCCGATTATGCGCATTATCGAATGCGCGTTAAATAGTGAGTTTTATTTTGCTCCGGCCGTTAAAGCGCATTTTGCCTATGTGAACAAGTGATTCTCTGCATTAACTACTTGTAAAGCGCATTTGAAACAACTGGTAAGGTCACCTGTTGAGTGCTCAATTACCTCCTGCATACAAGCATTTACGATAAAGCGCTTTCGAGAACATGCGCATAATCGGAGGAACAGGCGTCAAATGGAATCCATCTAGGGGGGGGGGGTCTCTAATATTTAATGCTCAGACCTTCAATTAGCTTTTGGTTGCAGGCTACAGGTTCAGGAAATATTTTTCAAGGCACTTCTGATTAGCTTAGTGTTGACACGTTTCTCTCTTACATTGCCTGGCATGCATTGTCAGAAAACAATCTTGTAGAATTCTTACAGTTCTTTATAAAGTATGTATTTTAAAACAAATGAGTCATGCGTGATGCATTTTTTCTAAAAATAGTAATAATGAATAATATTACATTTAAAAGGAAAAGATGGTTATTCACTGACTCAGATTATTAGCTAGTCTCATAAAATATTCAAGATAATAAACCTTCCTTCAATCACAGGAGATTACAGTCGCGATAATGTCTTTGTTTGTAATTATTATTATTATAATCAAAATTAATTCAAAAAGGGAATTGGTAGCTCATTACATAGACTTAGTCATGCTTAGAGTAGACCTATGGAAATGAGACATGTTAATCATGACTAACTGAATTCCCATTCATTTTATTGGATCTACTCTAAGTCTGAATCTAACCCGCATGTTGTTTTTCCTTTGATAGTTTTAAATTGCTTACTTGTTGATAACATTTGAGCTGCATTTTAGACACTGAATATTTTCCCCTTCAAGTTGCTAATGGTCTTTCATATTTGATTGACTCCAATAGAAACTTTAAAAACACTTGGGGGGTGGGGTTTCAGGAAAACCATGCTGAGAAGAAGGTTTAACCCTCTTCTCCCACAGCCTGATGTGGGAGATGGTCCTGATCTGACTCAAGAGTGCACATGTTTACACTAAAGTAAATAAAAAAGACAAGCCTCAACTACGTACTATGCCAGGGGTCAACAATGCAGCACTTGCCAAGAGCCCCCAGAGTACCCCTTGCAATGCCTTCTACTCACCTCTGTTTCCTCTTCATCTCCTTGAGGGCATACTTTTCCCTACCTCTGTTAATGTCAATGGAGTCAGGGTCCTTGAAAGTGGGTGTTTTGGGCAAGAAAAGTGGTGCAAGAAAAGTGAGAATCCAGGCAGATGGATGCTCCAAACATTTTACCAAACCCCTCCCCCACAGCAATTAGTAGTGGTGCCCAGGTCAGTTTTTAAAATGTGAAATTTTCCCACAGACTTCAAGAGGTTGCCTATTCCTGCACGATGTGATTAGCATAACATGTAGTTTGGCTCTCAAAATTCCATTCGAATGAAAGCAGGTTTTGGTGGTTTTTTTCCTATCCTAAATGGTGTTTGGATGAACTAAATAAAGAAATGTTCAATCTGTAGAGCACTTACAAATCTTAAAATGCAGGCACAGTGCTTCAGAATCATTTCAAGCATTTTTTCTAATTTATCTACATCCTCCAAAACCTTGCTTGTTGTATTGATTCATTCTGATTCTTAACAACAACTTGTCCAGCACCACTCTAAAGTGCAGTTTGCAATAAGCAAAGATGCCATTATGTTACAAAGAAGAGTTTGAGGATTGTTTGTGAGATTTGAATTCAGATTTGGGATTAATTAACTGCTAAATTTTTACATTTAATGCAGACAACCCAATAGTTTTTTATTTTGAATGATCCTTTAGTATGCCTTGGTTAGGAAGGTAACATTCCTTTTCTTTCTATTTTCTCAGATTATTGTAGGAGTCCTTCTACTCTACTACCTGCTTGGAATCAGTGCCTTAATCGGAGCTGCAGTGATCATAGTGCTTGCACCTGTTCAGTACTTTGTAGCCACAAAACTTTCACAAGCTCAAAGAAGCACATTGGTAAGATTTTTTTAGGCACATCCACTTCGCTTATTAGTATGTATATATCCAGTTTCACAACTACAGACCCCAAATTTATAACCACAAATTTGTTATAATGCTGTTTGGTTAGAGCTGATTTAATTTAATTTACAGTCCATTACTATACATATCTACTCAAAAGTAAGTCTGTTGAGTTCAATGAGGCTTACTCCTAAGTAAAGGGTATAGGAATGCTTTTTATTCTCTAAATTTTATATGAAAAATACAGTAGTGTTGTAAAACAAAAAAACCCAGTCCTTGGCTTTCTTCACAGTGGGAGCTGTTGCACTTGAGTTCTTGCTGGATGCCAGATGGATTCATCCATTTGATTTCTATACTGTTTTGTAGGGCAATCATGAGGTGTTTATGGGAGGACATAAATTCAATAGCTTGCAGGGCTACTTAATTTTACAGCAGGGCCTCATGGGGGGTATTGTTTATTTCAGTCATGGCCACCCGATCGAACCAAATTTGTAGCAGAGCACATCCAATGAAGATGTGATCCTATGCATGTCTAGACAGAAAAAAGTTCTAAAATTCCAAGCATGCCCCAGCCGGCATGGTGGACTGGAGGAATGCTGGGAACTGTAGGATTTTTTTCTCTCTAAGCATGGCAGCATTCAGACGACACAATAATCAACCGGGGTGGGGGGAAATCAACCATCAGTTGTGTTGATTATTGTGTCATGTGTCAGACAACACACACACAACTGACAGTATACTATTTTGGGGAATTAAACAATGGGGGAAAACGACAGGCTACTTGGTTGTTTATCCCAAAATCCATTGATTAAAGTGTCGTGTGTCGGGAAGCCCCCTCCATGTACTATGTCAGTCAGAGTTCCCCGGCAGGAGCAGCCGAAAAAGCCTGGGCTGCTCCTATACAGCCAGCAGAACTTGCGGTGCATGATGGGATAGGGCTGGAGGATTGAGGGAGGGAGGAAGGAGCAGCACCACCAGTCCCCACTGCCCTTAATCACACCCATGGTTGAACAAGTAGTATTTGGTTGGGTGGAAGAGAGTCATTCCAGGGAGCTTGTTGATGGACAACAATGTTGACAGTCAACTGCTTCTGTGGAACTCATTGTCAGGCAGTCTTTTCTTGAGCAAGTAATACAGATTAAAAGTATTTGTTTCTGAGTCATTGAGGGGTAGCAGGTGGTAAACCATTCCAAGGGTTCATGTATCCCCAGGTTTGGGCCCTAATCTATGCCAGCATCAGGCCATAGATATTTTCCCCCATTGAAACCAAATGGGAGGAAAAATAGAAGGAAAACAATTTAAGATAAAATATAAGGTTTCCTCCTCCTCTCCGCCACAAGGGCTTTGGTAGTGGCAATTAATCTGTCACTTCACTGTTCCCCCAGCCCCATTTAGGATTGCTCTGTTATTTCTCATGTAACATGCAAATGTTGGGAGTACTAGATTTGAATTAAATAGGAATGATATATTGTGCAATGCCAATACAAAAAATCCTGCTTTAAAATAAGTCATATCAATATTCCCCCAGCCATCATGAAAATTTATACTGAAAGGTGGAATAAATATATTTTAGATTAATCAAACAAATATGTTCTTACGTAAGAATAAAAACACATGAAGAGAGATCAAGGTGGGATGGAAAACCAGGTAATACTTCGTATTGCAAAGCAGAATGTGCTACATGTTCAGTGTGATGTTCAGCACGCTAGAACATATGTACCCAATTTCCTATTAGCATGTTTCCTTGGATGACGCTGTTGCGGTCTCTCAATAATCTAAAATTAATTTTTGTGTCCATGGTTCAGGAATATTCCAATGAGAGACTGAAGAAAACCAATGAAATGCTTCGAGGCATAAAACTTCTCAAGCTCTATGCCTGGGAACACATCTTTCACAGCAGCGTGGAGGAAACCCGGCAAAAGGAAATGACGAGCCTCAAGGCTTTTGCTCTCTATACCTCCATATCAAGTAAGTAATTGGCTTGCCTTTGTCTGACTGATCAGTTTGCCTCTCAGTATAGCTATTAATGAATTGCCAGCTTTCAACTGATACAAGCACTGCAGATTTAGGGATCCAATCCCATTATGAATATAACAGCAGAATTTCCATTTGCAGCAGTGCATTATGCAGTGTTTGAAAAAGGGGAGGAAAATACTTAATTTCGAAATTGTCAGCTTTTAAAGTTAAAAGTTTCCTTGTAACCCACGTGACAGCTAGAATTTGACCTGATGTCACCTTCCCAAGCACGGATATCAAAGGCCTCCTCCACATGGGGCGTTTAATGAGCCTTGAAGGCTCATTATAAATTTTACCTACACACGAGCGGAGCGCAAAACGGGCGTACAGGCGCGTTATCTCCCCGATAATGCGCATTTTCGAACGCGCGTTAAATAGCGACTTTTATTTTGCTCCGGCCGTTAAAGCGCATTTTCGCTGTGTGAACAAGCGATTATGCGCATTAACTACCTGGAAAGCGCTTTTTGGGCATCTTTTAATGCGCTTCGCCGCTTCTCGCCGCCTCCCGTGCAGAGGGATTGTGAGTAAATGCGCCTCCGCGATAATGCGCATAATCGCGGAACCAGGCGCAAAGGCGCATTCTTGTGGAGGGGGCCAAAGATTCCGAGGGAGTTGAATAAGGAAAGAAGCAGACCAAAGGAGTTGAAGGGAGAGAGTGAAAAAGTAATGTGACTGTTAAATTGATTAAGATTTAATCCTGGATATGCCAGTTAACAGTTCATTTCTCCAATAATTATGTAAGCCTTTAAAATAAATACCTGATTCTGCCTCTTTTATGACTTTGGAGTATAATTAATACTTGCTGGGTAGCTGAAGCTGACAGAGAAAAAGAACCCAGGCAGTTGAAGCCTATCAAAAAAAGACAGCTGATAAAAGTTCCTACAAAGTATTGCCCTTACTTGTGTCTGCTTTTTAAAGAGCATAACGCTAACAGTGCAGCCCTGTACATCTATATTCAGAAGTAAGGTCCATTGAATTCAATGAGACTTACTCCCAGATGAGTATAGAATTGTAGCCTCAAAGTTGGAGATATAGAATTGATAGATCATGTACCAGTCTCATGATTTTAGGGAGGTTTTCAGCTGCTAGATTTTGCTTCAAGACAATCGTGGAAATTATATTTTTCTATATATTATGGACAGTATCCTGTACTGCTGTTGTGCTCTCACTCATTCTGTAGCGCTAGCCACACCTACTGCTAGTTAGTACTTCATAAAGGAACCATGGAAACACTCATTTCTGGATCAAGACAGGTCAGTGGAGCTCCCTCCTGAAAGCTTCCCTGACCTGTCCAGTTCCAGAAATCAGCATTTTCACTTGCTTCCAATTGATTCAAATACCACTTTTCCCCCATTGTGCTAGCAGTAAGCCCAGATAGAGTACCCTGAAAATTCTATTGGTTACCAATTGTTTTTCAGGTTTGATTTAAAGTGTTGGCTTTGGGTATGGTTTTAACGTTTAAAGCCCTAGATGGCTTTAGATAGCCCTGGCTATCTAAAGCATTGCCTGTCTAGCTGTTATTAAGATCTGCAGGACAAGCCCTGAAGAGGACACCATTGCTCACGGAAGCCTGCTTGATGGGCATATGTGAGGGGGCTTTCTTCTTTGTTGCTCCCAAACCGTGGAATGTGTTCCCCTCAGAATTATGATCGGTCCTCACTCTCATTGCTTTTAGGAAAGGTGTCAAGACACATCTTTTAAACTCAGCCGTTCAATGGTTTTAGTTATTCTTATTGTTGTTTTCAGTGTTTTAATTTGGGGTTTATTGCTGTTTTGATGGATCTGTCATTGTTATTATTGCTTTAATATCTTGGAAACTAACTTGGTGTTTTTTATAGAAAGGCAGTATAAAAATTCTAAATAATAAATGCTGAAGAGTGGCATCTATTATAATGAACAGAGTGGGAAAGAATGCTGTGAGACAGCAAGGTTTTCAGCTTTTTTATTTTTATTTCATTCTTTGGAAATCACTGGTAATAATAAATAATAATAAAATACTAATGTCAAAAATTATTGCCACAGAAAGAATGGAGCTGCTCTCAATGGCCTTGAGAGACAAAAACTCACTTCAAACAATCCATTCAGTATTAGCAAATGTGCTTAGTGGGGAGAAGGGGTCACAGCAGTGGGCCATTATCCCAATATATGCAGATTCCTTTGAAGGCCAGAAAAGCACCTGAAATACCACTGGTGAATCTCCAAAAAAAAAAGAGGACAGAAGAGAATGCTGATTCGCATAAAATGTGCACGTGCTTAATGTGTATGTATAGGTGCAAAATTAGAAATAATTATTTTTATTGTAATAGGATTTCAGTACATTTCAGCATACTGTGGAAAACTGTGACTGGATAACCTGTGTGCCTTGCTGGTCAATCTGCCTGCCCAGATACTCACTGCTGATAGGCAACAGTTCTTATGGTTCTTTATCTTTAATCCCACATTGGGCAGGACAGCTTTTCAAATATAGACACATTTAAATAGAGGACAATCCTCTGTCAGCTCTTTAAATAGAGGACTGTGCTCTTTAAAAGAGAACTTCTGGCCACCCTAGCCTAGTCTTTGTACACATACAAACAGTCTATGCATATGGCTATTTGACTGGGGCCCAATCACTCTCTTAATGAGCAATCCTATGCATGTTTAGACAAAAAAAATCCTTCAACCCCAAGCATTGGGGGAATGCTGGGAGTTGTAGGACTTTTTCTGTCTAAGCATGCATAGGATTGCATATACAAAATGGGTTCATATATGGTGCCAAGTTTTTGTTGCAAATATCAGTATGAAGTCACTGACCTTATTTTTGGAATAGTAAACTCATCTAGATTCTAGCCTTAAGCCAATAGCATCTAATTTAGTTAATGTCACTTTATCTAAACTAGGGTTGTCATTGGAGGAAAAAGTGGGTTTACACCAGTTCAGGATTTGATATAATATAGAAAGACACAACTTGTTTTTGTTTTGTTTTTTTCCTTTTAAAGGTATGAATAGAATAATAGACATAAATAATGTTTCATTTATGGTGAATAATTTATAGAAGTTTGCATTTGTATTCCACATCCGCCAGTGAAACCAATTCTTAAAGAAACTTGGGTTCGTAAAGAAATAATGTGAACACTAGGAGCCAAGCATTTAATAATATTAAAAAGTCATTGACTTGCATTTCCTGGCAAACCTCTGAGGGCCAATTTATGTGCCTGTGGTTCCTGGCTTAAAATCCCTTCTCTGATGCAATATTTATTGCTACTCCACATAAGCCAGACCAATATATGCATGCTTACAAGAACTTCCTTCAGGATTATGTTGTGTTTATATGTAGTCTTTCCTTTACCCCACCTCACCACCACCACCAGTGTGTTTGGACCAATTCATACAACAAAGGCATGTAGGGATTACTCCTACTGTATGGATTGTCCAAAACCATACACAGTAAATAATGTTCAATTTGATCCTGAGAGTACAACTGAAGGAATAATTCATAACCCTCCTCACTGCAAATCACATGGACACATTGCCTGCATATCTGTACATAATAGCCAATGGTGATCACTTAATAGAGAAACAAGATCATCCCAAACCATGTTCATGATATCATTGTTTAAGTCTGGGGGATTATATTTCTACCTAAGACATAGTAGTTTGTATCTTCTCCCTCTGGCACAATATTGCTTCCTTGGGTATGGGTGTTGATTTCACTTGTATGCCTTTCAAAGTGTTTGGAGAATTACTGCCCAAAACATATGGCACCCAAAATCCTGCTAGCATGGTAGATAGCAAACTAAGAACATATGAAGTGCGACACATAGATAGGAAAGAAAGACAGGAGTAAATAATAGAAAGAGTTTTTTTAAGTATACTTCTGGTTATTATTATTGTTGTTGTTGTTGTTGTTTTAAATTGTTTTATTAGCCTTTAAATATTTGGCAGTCGCAACCTTTTGAGTATACATCTGTGACAGTCCAGTGATGTAGCAGAGGCCTCCGTGAGATGGGAGAACTTGACCCAAATAACTTAGATAAGTGAAGTCCTGACACTTTAGCCAGCATTGCTTACATTAGGGGATCAGCTAACGGAGTGAACACACTGCTGCAACCTTTATTTTCAGACTGCGGTCTCTTTATAATGGTACAGAGAACCATCAAAGTGTATGCAAAAAAACAAACACTTGAACTTAGGGTCACAGCTAGGGGAGTCATTTAGAGAGGGTGAAGAGGGCTGTTTCTGCCCCATGTTTCAGACAGCACGTGGTGATGCTGCAGGAGTACATATATCATCAAATCACTAGTACTATATACTATATGCCCATTAGTAAAAACAGTTAAATAAACTTCTGAATTAGGTGTCTGCTAGGAAACAAATCCTTTCACTTTAAAAAGAAGAAGAAGAAGGGGTGATTACATGCTTTATGTTTACAATATTGCTATAGGAGTTTTTAAAAAATAAACTAATAAAAACAAATGCTTTTAAAATGCACTGCTTTTTAAAAGCAATTTAACCTTAAATGTATGAAAGAGATGACTGGGTACTTGGTTTGTCTCTCACCAAAATGTGAAATGATGTTACTGGTTGTACTACTCAATATAAGATGAATAGTGCAATCCTATGCATGTTTACTAAGAAGTAAGTCCTGCTGTGCTCAATAGAACCTACTCCTAAGTAATTCTATGTAGAATACTCCTGCCCCCTCACCAGGCTATATGCGTGTCGTGCACGCGTACAGTCTTCTTTCTTTCTTCTTCCCCCTCGCAAAATCTGATCCCCCCCCCAAGCCGTTCCGGCTGGGTGGGGATCGGGCATGTAGAATGTACAGCATATGTTTTCAGTACCATCTAATCCATATAGTAGTAACTCCAGTTTCATTATCATCCTGAGCAACTGATACCACCCCAGCATTTTAAATCATTCATAGGAAGGCCATTAAAAAGTTAATTATAGGGTTGTGATATCTGTGCTGTCTCTACAGATAATGATGATAGATTTTAATAGTGAATATGACAACAATACTGTATATTATAGAAATGGCCTTTCTGGTGGCCACTCCCAGGCTGTGGAACTCCCTCCCAGGGGAGGTTAGGTTTTCATCCCTTACACCAGCAGGCAAAGACCACTTTATTTAAGAATAGCTTTAGCCTGTAAGTGGATCTGTTGTTTGGGTGCTGTTTTAAATAGTATTTTTTAATGTAATGTTTATGGGGTTTTTTATTGTTTCTCTAATCCGCTTTGATTCCCACTTTTGGTGGAAAGGCAGGGTACAAATAAAATGAATAAATAAATAAATATAAATGAAATAAATATAAATCAAACATCTGACAGCATATATGAGTTTTTTACTGATTAACCAAAAAAGGATAGTTAATGTCAGCTAAGGATACGAAACAGACATGAGGGGAAAGGCCCTGGGAATGTTTCAACATTTAGCTGTGCTTGGGACATTGACCTCAGTCTTTAACACTAGAAAGCTGCATGTGTTTTCTTTAGTTCCTATGAGATCACATTTATCATACTAAATGTTCAACTTGAAAGAGTCTTCTTGAGATTGTACTTCATTAAGCAATGGCAACAATCAGCCAAATTCATAAAACATATGTAATTAAATACTGCCAACATGTCCTAACTACATAAACTCTCATGTCTAAACAATCTACCTATTTATTTTTATTTATTTATAACTTTTATATCCCAAGTTGGTTTATACCCTTTTCCTCTCCATTTCCTCACAACAACAATAGCCCTGTGAAGTAGGTTAGGCTGAAAGTCAGTGACTGACCCAAAGTAACCAAGTGAATTTCATGGTGAGTGGGGATTTGAACTGGGTCTTCTGAGACTTAGTCCAACACTCAGACCGCTACACCACACTGGCTCTGTGATCAATCTATGAATGATTGTTTAATACAACCTTCCCCAGTCTGTGTCCCAGCCAGCATGCAAGGAGTTTCAGTCCAACACTTCTGGAGGGCACCAGGTGGGAGAAGACTGATTTTAATACATTTCTTATTTTAAGAAAGGATCCGCAAGATGATGATGATGATTTATTGCACTTGTATACCGCCCCATAGCCAAAGCTCTCTGGGCAGTTTATATAAGATTAAAACATTTAACACAATATACAAAAATAATAATGCTGTGAGGATGGGCAGGGCAAAAATGGAGGAAAGCAGATTCCTCCTTCTGCTCTTCTCCTTTCCCTTGCCATGCCATCTCACCAAAGGAGAGATCACTGGTATGGGTGCTTTTCTCCACTTTGCTCTTTCTCTTCCCCAGATCACAAGACCCATTCTGGAAGCTTGCCGTTGGCAGAGGATAGAAGTACTCCTCCATCCTGTCCAAACTCACTGGAGCCCAGATGAAAAATTTGGAGGCAGAGAATCACCTAGTTCTCAGCCAATCCCCACCCTGACTGAGTGATTACATATTGGCTTGGGTAGAAGAGGATGGATGGATGTACTCCCTACAGTTTGGAGGTCACATTGACTACCTACTATTTTTCATTAAAAGAAAGTGTCTCAGATTATGCTTGAGACACTTTCCTAATTTGCTCAAACCACTGGCTTCCATCCCCAGATATAGATAGATAGAGATAGAGACAGAGATACACACACACACACACACAGATTGACTGAGTTTGGACATCATCATCATTATTATTATTATTATTATTATTATTATATACCATTCAAAAGCCAAAGCTCTCTTGCCAATTTACAAAAGATTAAAACCTAAAAAATACAATGTAAAACATAATAAAAAAACTATTTACATACAAATTTGAAACAATTTAAAACACTAACCAATAAACATGTCAGGGCTGGTTAAAAAACTTATTGTATGTTATAAAATGTCATGTCTAGGAGTAGAGAAAAGTCTTAACCTGGTGCCAAAAGAATAAAATATTGGCACCAGGCAGACCTCAGCAAGGAGAGTACTCCATAATTTGGGGGGGGGGGGGGCAACAGCAAGACTGCCTCTCCCTTGTTGCCTCTCTCCAAATCTCCTTCAGAGAAAGCATGTGAAAGAAGGTCTCAGATGACAATTGTAGCATATAGGTAGGTTCATACTGAGAGAGGTGTTCCATCAGGTATCTCAGTTCTGAGCCATGTAAGGGTTTATGGGTCAAAACTAGCACCTTGAATTGGGCTCAGAAACACACAGTCAGCCATTGCAAATAGACCAGAATCAATGTTATATGTTTAGAACTTTTGGGTCCTGTAATTGATCTGGCTGCCACATTAAGGCAGCTCTACATAGAGTGCATTGCAATAATCTAACTTGGAGGTTAGCAGAGCACAGACAAGGAATAACTTGAAACCAGGTTTCCCCTGTCCAGATAGGGGTGTAGCTGTCCATTGTTACAGCCAGGCCTCAATCTAGCACACTCACAGTTTCACTTGATGGTATTGAAATGGAGAAATAGAACTGTGTGTCATCAGCATACTGAATGCAACACATTACAAAACTCCTGATGACCTCACTCAACAGTTGCATGTAGTTGTTAAATGGCATAGGGAACAGGGGACAGGACTGACCCCTGTGGAACCCTATATGGGGGAATCCACTGCACTGAGCAATAACCCCCAAGCACTATCCAAATAGGAGTAAAACCAATGCAAGGCAGTACCATTCTCAACTCAAACAATCACCCCAGAAGGATTCCACAGTTGATGGTATCAAAAGCTGCCAAGAGATCAAGGAGTATCCACAGGATTACACTCTCCCTGCACCTTTAACTGTTGTGATGAAGAGGGAATATCACTGGCTGAAATTCCCTTTTCTCTACAACTGTTAAAGTTACATGAGCCTTGTCCTGGATTTTATCTGGTCAGCCTAACTGTGGCTAGGTTGTTCCTGTCCAGGAAAGGCCATAGATCAGCCAAAGGTGGGCCCAGGTACTCCGGGCACAGAGTCCACCTGGCCCTCCAGTGACAAGGATGGATTATTCTAATCAGCTCAGTATTGTCTATCCTGACTGGCAGCAGCAGCTGTCCTGGGTTTCAGACAGTTCTTCACAGCCCTACCTGAAGATGCCAAGGACTGAATCTGGGATTTTTTGCATGCAAAGCACGTGTTCTACCACTGAACTACAGTCGTTTCGCCCAACCCAACTTTATATTCTGTGAAGCACAGAGATCTTATCTGCAACTAATTTTATGAGATTTTAAAATATTTCCTGTTATATTTAGCTACTGCAACAAGATTACAGGGTGAACCAAGAAGTCAAACAAATGAAAGGAGTCTATCCGACAATTGAGATAAATTGAGCAGCTTGTTGAAATTTGTAAGGCATTTTGGCAATGCTTATTAAGAGAATTAGTCCTGTTAGAGTGGATAATTTATATTAATGATCAATGTGACAGTGAACCCAAGGCAAAAAAGCATTCATTCCAATCCCTAGCCATCTGTGGATAATAACCTCTAAATTCTAGATTCAATGAGAAAACCAATCTATTCAGGATACACAGGAATTCAGTGTTTCCAGGAAACTGCTAGTTATTTTTATTGCTAATATTTATAGTTATTTTTATTGCTAATATTTATTGGTATTACGACATGGCAAAATTATCCTTTTGAGATTATGCTAAAAAGAGCAATTACCTGACTGATCAGACTGAAACACGAAATAATCTAGATAGAAGAAGAGCAGGAGGAAGAGAGAGAGAGAGAGAGAGAGAGAGAGAGGGGAAGAAAATAAAATGTATCCAGGGGAATAGAGGAGGATAGAAATTTAGGGCTAAAGTATGTTGGAATAGTCAGAAAAACTGCATCTTTCTTTTTCTTTTTAGTTTTCATGAATGCAGCAATACCTATTGCAGCTGTTCTTATAGTAAGTATGAATGTAGATATATTTATTTAATACTTAGAGGAAAGGGTGCAGATTCAAAGCCAATTGCCTTAAAGCCCTTGGTCAGTAACAAATGCATTATTCCTGCTTTTGCTAATTTTAATTTATGTTGGATTGGTTCTAGACTTGCACTGACTGGAGTTTTGCTCACACTGCAGGAAGGAGGCAGGGCAGTCATTTTGTAATTGTTCTTTTCCCCCTGAAAAGCTGTGCTGGGGGGATGAGGGACCCTTAAGAATGGTGTGAAAAATGGCAGTGAGGGCTGCAAAGGAAAGAGGAAACAGATGGCTAGTTGCTATTTCCGGTATCAGGGGCAATATGCTTATGTACACCAATTGCTGGGGAATATGGGTGGGATGGTGCTGTTGCACTCATGTCCTGCTTGTGGGTTTCCCATGGGCAGGGGTTGGCCACTATGTGAACAGAATGCTGAACTAGATGGACCTTCGCCTGATCTATTATGGATCTACTTATGTTCTTATGGTAAAGATCACTACCCTGTCCACCTCCTCTGGTTCCTCCCTGAGACTGGATCTAACCCAAAGCAATGATTAAATATTAACATTGTGTAATGTTACCCTGCTGTTAAATATAGTTATTGCAAAACTGAAATAGATGTGACACAATATGATTTTAATAATGTTGAAACAAATGTATGGATAGTATGGAGAGTTAAGTTGTAATTGACAGCAATGTGTTATTTTAGAACTTGTTTTTATGTGTGTATTGTTTTCTTACATTATTATCTAAACTGGTAGGTTTTTGATCTAATGTATCCAGCATCACTCCATATACTGCTACCCTGATCTTAAATATGAACATAGCTGCAATGATGAAATTTCTAGCATGTGTCTCTGTGGTCTCAGCAGCATCCTATTCAAGGTGTTTAGGGCTATGTCCCGTGCTCTTGTTATGTAAGTTGACAGAGTGATGACTGAGTAAAAACAGATCAGTTGTTGTTTTAAAAGCTCTAGAAAGTAATCTTCTGGCTTATGATTATTTCTATTCTATAACACACAGACCACTAGAAACTCTAGGAACTGGATTCAGCCCACTCCTGTTGGCACATTCTTTTCAGTAGCATCTTGTTGATGCGTGCAGGATCTAGTCCAATGAGAGGCTCTTTATGGAAAATTTTGTTTCATGCATAGATTGCTTTTGCTGGACTGGAGCAAACACGTTTCAATATGTTCCCCATGATCCATCCAGAGAGTCTTCTTTGACTTTATACTGCTCTGGGATTTTAGAAAGGCATCAGTGAGGTCTCTTCAATGTGTATTTTCTGTATCAGTTTTTATATAATTGTTGTATTTATAGCTGATTGTTTTATATATATAACTGCCTGAACGAGGTTTGCAGTGCTTAGTTATATAATGCCTCCTGCTGATCATTAGGATTTTGAAGTACAGTACAATATTTTACTGCATTTGTATTTATCATATGACAGTTGGCTGAAATAAATTTCTTTTCTTTTTTAAATAAGACATTTGTTGTCCATGCGCACCTGTTTGAAAATGCCGATTTTTCTCCTTCGGTGGCGTTTGCTTCACTCTCCCTATTCCACATCCTTGTCACCCCCTTGTTCCTCCTGTCCAGTGTGGTCAGATCCACCGTCAAGGCTCTTGTAAGGTAAGTTTTTTGGGATAATGTCACACAGGATTGGAGAGACTGTTTTAAATACGCATTTCCTTGCTGCAGTGGTTAAGGCTGGCATAGATTTATTTTTGTTGCCAAGAATTATATCCTTGTGGTGGATTTCCTGCTGTAGTAAAATTCAGTGCTTCTCAGGTCCATCGCATAGTGAGTTTTCCACCAGCTTCACCTACAGCCATATTATTTATTTATTTTATTTAATCAAACCACTTCTATTATTATTATTATTATTATTATTATATTTATATCCCGCCTTTTTCCCAATAATGGGACTCAAGGCAGCTTACAAATTAAAACATGTAAAGCTAAAACAAATAGCGATATACAAAAATTAAAAATGTAATTAAACATAGTACAATTTTAAAATATATAAAATATTTAAAAACATTTTAAAGACACATAATTTAAAAAAATCCAAACTATAAGCAGTACATCCACAAAGGTCTGAACTACTCCCCAAAGTCCTGCTGAAACAGAAAAGTTTTAGCCTGCCTCCGAAAGCACTATCTCACTCTTTGGTCAAAAGACTTCCAGGATTACAAAAATCAGCAATCAGACCGTTGCCGTTCTCAAGCTCGCAATCTAAAAAGACCACTCTCTCTGGTGCGGTGGAGTTCCAATGTCCAATACCCCTCATCAGATCAGAGATAGCAGTGGAGATGAGCCCCTCATAACCACCCTCTGCTGCTATCTCTCATCTGAGATCAGAGATAATAATGGGAGTTCTGCTGCTAGCAGAGGAATTCCCACTGTTATCTCCAATCTTGGATCAGAGATAGCTGCCGGGGGATGCCCTCTGAGGGGATTCCTTCAGGGGGCGGGGCTTAGAACCTTGCATGGAGCAGATTGGGATGCCTGTGCCCCTTATATATAGTATTCCAGAACATATGAGAGAGCCAGTGTGGTGTAGTGGCTAGAGCGTTGGACTGGGAGTCAGGAGATCCGGGTTCTAGTCCCCACTCAGCCATGGAAGCTTACTAGGTGATTTTGGGCCAGTCACAAACTCTCAGCCCAAGCTAGCTTGCAGGGTTGTTGTTGTGAGGATAAAATGTATGCCACCTTGGGTTCCTTGGAGGAAAAAAGGTGGGATATAAATGTAATAAATAAATAATAAATATGAGTGAGGTAAGAGTGAGGAGGGAGAGAATGGATGGAGATGTGTTGAAATCTCATAAAGGGCTTTAACTAAAATTAGTGGCCTTTCAGTTTATAGCTTTCAAATTATATCCTCTCTCCATTATTCTAATCCTGAATATAAATTAAGGCAGAATTTTGTTTTGAGATACTTGCATGAAAATCCATCTTCCTAAGTAGCCTCCTCGAGCAGGATTTTTGGTGGAAAGGTGGCATAGACATTTACTTAATAAATAAAACAAATATGTGAGAGCTAGTTGTGGTTACAAAGTGAGGAGAGAAAAAACACTTCTCATGCTCAAAAGCAGTAAACTTTATTACCTCTCATGTGCAAAGCCAAGTCCTGACATTTAAAGGAGTTTTAGAAAAGCCCCAGTGGACATGCCATTGGTCTGGAAAAACAGCTATAGTCAAGATCAACCTATTTCCGGTTCATACACTAGATAGTAAGATTTTACATGGAAGACTTAAATTGCCTTTGAATCTTTCTCTTCATGTTATAATCTGGTTAATACAGGAGAAAAAAAGACATTCTAGACAATGTGTGTTTTACACTCATATTACAAACTGATTGAAGCAAACTTAAGCCCGAGGTGTAAAAAAAATACCCTTAGAAGTAGGTTTTAATGAAATTAGTAAAACCCTCTTCCAAGTAAATGTGTTTAGTACAGAGATGCTAATATTTAATTGGGCACAGCTAAGGACTACATTTTGTAACACATTTGGTGATATAAGCTTTAAAATGGTGTTTATATATAAGGATAGCTCACAATAACCCCCCCCCCACACACACACACACCACTACTGTTTAATATCTTTTTTACTCTTTCATAACACTTATTTGCATAGCTGACCTAATTGTTAACCTAGATTGGTTCAGTATTCCATAGCTCAGACTGTGTAACCGCATCCTTTCTAGCAGACTAAAATGTGCAAAAATATGCATTACAAGTCTATTGATGCACTATGTTCTTCTACTTTGTGTGTTCTGTGCATACTTACCTGGGAATGAACCCCACTAAACAGAGTGGGATTTACTTCTGAGTAAACATGCATAGGATTGGCATGCCCAAGAACTATTGTACAGAGACATTATTTAAAATGTTGGATATATCTTTCTGCACAGAACCGATATAGTGTTATGCTGTCATACTATGAAAGCACAGCTTGGCTTGGCTTACGATGTACCATTGCACAATCTTTTTCAAATATCAAATAAGAAACTGATAAACGTAGGCTAACTTATACATTTTCAATATGAAGGTTTCTCATTGGCATAACATTTCCTCATTCTATTATAGTCAGTGGCACTGCTGTGAATAACCAGGCTGTCATTTATGGTCTCCATCAGCACTTTCATTCATGCAGCTGGTCCCATTGACATTGCCAAATAATCACTAACTAAACTGATACTTAAATGTCAATTATATTAAAATTCAGTGTAGCTGAAGAAAGAACTAATTTCAAGGTTCTGGTTTCATCAGCATCTACAACCATCCCATGGTAAAAAGTTTGGAAATACTGGCTGAATTCGGACAACACATTAGTCAATGGTGGGGTAATAATCAACTTTACAGTTGTTCATCTAGCGGGTACTCCCCACACAACATGGTAATAAATAATCAACTGTGGTGTGGATTAGGATCAGCGCTGAGTTGACTATCGCAGCATTTGGACGACACGATAGTCAATACAACTGATGATTGTTCCCCCCCCCCCATTTGCTTATTGTGTCATCCGAATTCAGCCACTGTTAACTATAGTGCCATTGGCACAATAATATGAAGGCTGCAAGTAGGTTGCAAAATAGGGAAGTGTTTAAGGGCTAAATCCAAAGTTACCCAAGCAGGTTTCTACTTGTGCAATTAGAATTTTCCTTTCCCTCCTCTCCCCTACAACCCTCAAAATATGCATGTCCCCCAAATTTGCTCTAGAGGCTTCCCCAAATCTATGGAGCAGATTTGGGAATGAGGCTACAGGGGGCAGGGGAAATTTCCTCTGCCAGTAGTGGATACAACCTGAAATCAGAAGGGGAGAACCATTTTTTTTGTCACAGTGCCAAATTTCATTTGACTAGAAGGTAATATAGAAGAGTGTATTTGTGATCTCACATGGGCAAAAGCCTTGAAAGTATTTAATATAATTGTTTCTTAAATTTGTTTACACAGTAGGCCAATGAAGCTTTTGTAACAAGTAAGTCATGTGCTCACTGTAACTAGTCCTGGTCAACAGTCTGGCCATAACATTCTGGACCAGCTGAAGTTTCTGATCAGTTTCTGATACTAATTTTGACAGACCCATGGTTGCCATGGAAGGTATGAAGTCCTGAGTCACTCCCAACAAGGTGGGCATAGTATGTATGTTGAAGTCCACCAGCACAACAAGACATGGAGACTGCAAACAGACCCTGAGACCATCCTGGTTAGCTCAGGAAGGGATTAGGGTAGGCAGTACACTAATAAAATTGCTTTTCCATCCCAAAACACACACACCAAACTGGAAGACTGCAGGATGGGATCTGAACAAGCGGATAGAATAATGCTAGACCATTGCAACTTTGCCTTCCTGTCCTCCCAGATTTGGCCTGCTACAACATGGAGAACCCAGGTGGCCAAAGCTGGGGCAGATCACTTCCCGAGTCTCATATAGGTCAGGTTGACATTCTCGTCAAGGATCAAGTCCTAGATTGGCTGTTGTTTTCCCTTTCACCTGTCTGCCATTTTGCAGCGGTACCTTCAACCCAGGGAACTATCACCAAGGCTACTCAGTTCTCTAATATGGAAGACAGTTTGGGAGCAACCAACACCCTGTTGTGCACCCTTCCCCCATAACAACCCATCTGCTTCCTGCTGCCATATCTCCCTCTGACATCTACTGTTCCAATGGCTGTTCCCTGTATGCCTCCACCTTTCTGTACCTTTTTAAAGCAAATCTCTCCTGCCATCAATCAATAATTGTTGGTCTACATACAACAAGAAGGCAGAGGTACAGGAAATTCCTCCCCTCCTCCCCTCTGCCCAACAGACAGGATGGTCCTTGCTCTAATTCACTCCTGAGTGAACGACTGTGATAATTAATTAATATGACCTTTATTAATACAATAAGCCTTTTAATGCTGTTTTATTATTGTACTTTATTGTTGTTATTGTGTGTTGTGGTTGTATGACCATTTTTGTTATATTTATTGTTCTCTGCCCAGATATATTTTGATATATATCAGATATATATACCTAAAAGATATCTATATATCTATAGATATATAGATATAGATATATATAGTTTTCTCACTGCTTTTGATCAATGATAATTGCTTTTCCACAACTCTGTTCGAAGAGGTGTTTTTTTGGATCCAATTACTTTCCACATAAGCTGAGACCAAGAAATAGGACCATGCAATAACTACATAATTATTACAAAACCTTATATATGGTTAAATGTAAAGTAACAGTAACAGTAGCAATTAACTATTATCAGGTTGGTTTAATATTCAGTGTTCAAATTCCTAAAAGGGCTGTATGAATTATTATCCATTTAACTGCAGAAATGTGCATAATTAACTCTTTTATGGACTTCATACCAAATCAAGATTAAATCCACAACCCACATGAGGAGTGAAGCTCTCCTGTAGGATTTCTACAATGAGCACTGCTGTTGAGACTGGCATTGTGTGTAATTTGTTTCATTTGCTGCCATTTCTCTTTTTTCACAGTGTTCAGAAGTTAAGCGAATTTCTCTCAAGCGAAGAAATTGGAGAAGAGCATGAAAGATGTTCAGAGCCAAGATGCAAAGAAAACTACAGCAAATACCAGGCTGTTGTAAGTGTAAAGATTGGAATGCATGCCAAATGGATAACTTGTCTACTTCCTATTCTTTAATCCGTGTGAATCACTCCAATAACTTTGTCAGTTCCCTTGTCATTAATAGTTACAGTGGCAAAATGTATTAATGCTAATGCCCATTTATTAAGGACTATACTATGAATGTTTCTGGTAGGGATGGGCTGTTCCTTCCCATCTTGAATGATCTGCAGTGTCAGTAAGGGCTTCACCACACCAGGCTGAAATCTTGCAACTTTACTAGGGCTTTCTATTTCCAGTTTCTTTCTAGAATTGCAATCGACTCCTTTACACAGTGGACACATGAGTTGAATTGAAAACTTCCTTTCCCAGCAATGTTCTATTTAGTTTCATTATAGCACAACGCCATCATTACACACTGCTGATATCTCTCATTAACGTTTGTTATCAGCTTGTCTCTGACCTTTTTAAAAGTGGGATAAAGCTCAAAAAGCATGGGAGATGCCCTGTAGGTTGATGACATAATGTAAAGGATCTGCAAACTTCCATGAGTGACCAATCACAAGTGTGCAATAATAGCTTTGTAAAGGAATGCTTTAAGTTATTCCCAACAGAAAACTAACTCATTGTCTCCATCCTCTTAAGACTCTTTCACATCCCTGTCCCCACTCACCATGTACTTCTGTCTTCCTGGTCCTGCACAGCCCCTCAAAGTTGTTAACCGTAAGAGGCCTGCCAGAGAGGACTGGAACAATTGCAGCTCTCCAATAAGAAGACCTGTTAGCATCACAGAAGCTGATGATTATTGTGTAAAGGTGATACTAAGGTCACTCTTTCTAATAATGTTGTTACTGATAAACTTAGCATTCTAGAACCATCGCTCCAGGTTCAAAAAGCAATTGATATTTGTTGCCTGAAAGCTCCTCATTTGCACTGCAAAATATGGCTGCCAAAGAAAAAATGCCTCATTGAAAGATTTGGGTATTTCGCTTTGTCTTGGAGATGGAAAGAATCAGATTGCAAGGTGCATCTCCTTGAAGAGGCATGGAAGTTGTTAGGATAGACACAGACACTCCTATTTATCCTACATTTCTAGCTGTTTCAGGACTTATTTTGTGCTAGGGCTTAACCCTGACATCTGTTTTCATCTTTTTCTGGAAGGTAGGTGAAAATGCCTCTTCTACACTGAATAATTACAGAGAGTCTTCACACATCAGAGATTAGTGAAAGATTTCTAGAACAGAAGGTTGTATTTCCGGACATACTTAACCTTTTCCCCCTAGAAATTGAAACATGGGTGTTCTCTACAAGTCAAATTACAGAATTGTCATTTCTTCCTCCAGCTGTATAGGTCCTCACTTACTAATCGCCATCCCTGTGTTTTATTGCCCTCTCTTGCTGATGCCTGCTAAGCATTCTATATGAACAACAAGGGTACAAGTGGCTGTTCTGAAACTCTAGAATTCCATCTCCCAAGAAGTTGTGAGGGCAAGTGTCCCCAGAAAGCTATCCCCAAATACAAATTTAGTTCTGTGTATAAGTGTGGGTATATTTTATTTGTGTGACATACATTTGATGATGCTAAATGTTCTTGGGTATTAAGCATTTTTAAAAATATATGCAACCTAATCCTATGAATATTTACTTAGAAGTAAGCTCTTAGATCAATAGAATGTATCCCCAAGTGCATATAGATTTTTCATGTAGCCGTACCATGTGATCAGGAACAAGTATACTAAGGAGTATGCCCCCATTGAATTCTGGAAGACTTATGTCTGAGTAAACATACTTATATTGCATTGTAATCTGGTATGATCTGCTCCAACAGGAAGAGTTTTGTTTGTTTGTTTTAAGTAGGCCACAAAAGGTAAATTACGGTTTACTTTTTTTAAAAAAAAAAGTAAGACAAATGGATTTTATGCACAAAATTAATTAAGGATGTCAGAGAAATCTACAATGGATTCAAATGAGTTCAGTTTTCTATGAATCCAACCTGCAGATTTTGTAGCAGACTGACTTTTTCCAAGTTACACGGTGTTGTGGACCAGTTTTTTAAAAATTTGGGGGGATTTATGCAAATACGAATTTGCAAATTTTCATACATTTCTCAAATAAAAAATCTGATTCCATCAATGAGCGGAATGAAAGATACAATGGAACACAAAACATAGATGGAACAAATTTAACAAAATCTGTAGTGGTAATGCAACACACAAGCATACCCCACCTGCCATGCATAGTGGTTCCATGGTTGCATCCTGTATTCCAGCCACTGTACATCAGTTTCATTCTATTTTTTATTTATTTTATTTCAATGCCACCCCATAGCCAAAGTTCTCTGGGTGGTTCACAAAACTTAAAAAACATTAAAATACATTATAAAGTATAAAAACTATTCACATAAGGACATAAACTATTAGCACACACAACAACATATATTTAAAACAATTTTTAGAAATCAGCTAGAGACAATGCATGACCTGATCAAAAGACTTGTTATGTTGCCAAATGTCTAAGTTGCCAGTGATGTGTATGAGGTCATGAGAAGACCCAAGAATGTTCTTCTGACTCCTGTGTTTGCCTGGGGTTTGGTGAAGTTTGGCTGCCTGTGGTGGCACAGGGCTGCTATGTTTCCCTTGCCATTTGGGCACTGGGGAACAGGTTCGCATCAGTATAGCAGGTAATAGCAGGTGTCTGTATTGCACATTACACAATAGTTTAAAATACCACAATTATGAAAATGTAATAAAACTTCAGGTTAGCCAGATAGATTTTGTGGACATAAAACAAGGAAGACTGTTTTAACATATCCCACCTCCCACAGGATCTCTGAAAAGAGTACTCATATTAATGTACAGAAGTACTGTACCATGTTAGATTAGGGGGCAGCGGGGAGAGTAAATGACATCAGATAAATCCAAGTGGAACTAACATGTCTAGTCAGAAAATTACAAATACATTTTTAAAGGGGAAATGTTAGTGAGGTTTTGCAATATCATGGATTTTTTACCTTCACTGTTGTTGCTGCCACCATAGGTCACAAATGGATTTTTCACTTGGACACCTGAAGGAGCTCCAACATTGTCCAGCATTGATATTCGAATCCCTCAAGGTACAAACCCACACATTACCTATATCTGTACCAGTACTGCACATTGTGGATGCAGATATAACTTCCCACCCAGCTTTCAATGTTGGTGGAAAGAAAGATGGGCCCATCTGTTGCCTAAAGCCCTCTAAATTGTGGGCTAATGTCTGCAGTCAATCAAAATTCCAACTAAAATTCTTTCTATTATCACAGGACAGTTAACAATGATCGTGGGACAGGTGGGCTGTGGTAAATCATCTCTCTTGCTAGGGATACTTGGGGAGATGCAGAAGGTATCTGGGAATGTAATCTGGAACAGGTAATTTTATTTATACTTTAATTTTGATTTACCCTCACAGACATGTTCTTAGTGCATATAAATTAAATGACTGTTGGGGTGAAGACAGAATTGCATCCTTGGTATGATCATCTGCTTTCCTTGCTTAACTCTTCCATATACAACTACAACCAGCTCCTAGTAATAAATATACATATTTGTAATTAAACCCTGTTGATTGTAGCCAGGATATAAGGGTGCTGCTTTAACAGTCTGATTCATCATACAGAAACTGCATGCAACTGAGCTTGTGCCAATATGATCTCATGCAGAGTCAGTGCTATCTTATATTAAGAAATCACCACGAGTTCATGGATAATAGCCTTATCTCATAGAATAATACTATGCTGATTGGCAGTGGCTTTGTTGAATCATTTCAGGTAATTAAAAAGAACAAAAACCCAGTGCTGAATCCAGCTGTTCACATTGCAAAACTGCTACAATTGTTTATTTTCTTAATAATATTGAGTGCCCTTTGATCAAATTGTATGCAGTTATGATCTTCTATTTGGCAATAGTTTGCAATGAATATTCAGTTTTATTTTGTGGCTTTTGACAGTGGGAGGTTTCAGATGAGGTTGTTATGGCGTTATTCACAGAATGAATATGACATCATCTTCAACTTGTAAATCTCCAATATATTCCTACCACTACTTCCATCTTTTCTCTTATTGCAGAAAATCTGTTAAGAAAAAAAAAAGGAAGAGATGCACAATGCTTTCTCGTTGGTAGTGTTAGGAGTCCTCTGTCTGGAAGAATCCAGTGTCTCTAAAATGCACCCCAAAAAAGTGGAACATACTACAGTTAGTAGTAGAAATTATCTCCTTTCCAATTGTAGCTATTCCTGTTACCAAGGTGTTATGATAAGGTCTTGACTGAGATCTTTATATGTTCATCCAAAATCAGCATGAAACAGAAACAAGTTTATGCTAACAGATCTTCCCACCAACAGTATAATTTACACACACTGCCAAGTAGATTATCAGCACTGTCACCTCTGCTGAATCATCTGTTGGTTTAGTGATACTCCGACTGGAGCACCTGACATTTCTATTTTTACTTTAAAGCATCTGTAAGGGCTCCAGATTTGATTAGACCAGTGGCACTAGGGGAGGGAATGTTTAACCCTTCACTCCATGCCGTTTTCCCTATCTGAATTCTCCCCATGAAACTATTGTTAACTTTGCCTTGGGGTTTGGCAGGTATGTGCTATCTCTATAGGAATGTTTGTATAAAGTTGTCCTCCTCACTCCTTTTGACATCTGCCTGGATTCAACTTAACAGCCCTTGATTGGCTTAGGTGTCAGTTGTTCTAAAGAGTTTCAATAAAGTTTTTCAAATTATAAGTCCAGTTTTTCCTTTTCAATCTTTTTATGTATGAAAAAAATTGCATTACTTAGCTCAAATTGAATAAATGGTTCATTTTAAGTTGATGCAATATAATATTCCTTACATTTTGTCAGTTTTTCATTTGTTATTTTCACTGATGACAAACCACTAAGTAGCTTAGCTGTGCAGTGTAAGTTTGTGAGTATGTAAGTTTATGAAACATAATGCAAGTTTTGAAGTAAATATTCAGAAGTGTCAGCATCTGAAATATTATCAGTTTTAAAAAATCAATGGAGTAAAACTAATCTGTTGGTTATATTTATATGCAAATGCTATTTGCGAAGGAGTTGTAATCTCCGAGGAATTATTGTCTAATAGACTAACAAGCTCTCAAAATTGGCTGAAATAAATTTACAAAAGAGAGAAATCTATTTATGTGGTAGTAATGGAAAACGACAGCTCTGTAATAAATTAGTGAACTTTTTCAAATTCATACAGTATTAGGGCCTTTTGCCAATTTCTTTGAGCTGATTAGTTATGACCCAGTTTAAATTTAACACCAAGTATGTGGGAAAAATACTTACCATTGTGGGGTCCTAGTGACCAGGAACCTGTTTAAACTCAGATCACTGGTACCTACATGTGCACCATTAATACACCAGTTATACATGGATTGAGTGTATGCTGCTCTGGCATACCAAACACTGCAAATGTAGCCAGTGACAACCTGGTTGAAATGGATCCCCAGCTATTTGAAAACTCCCAAAGGTAACTTTTTTTTTTTTACACACTTAGCATTATGTCCTTCTTTAAATCTTTAATGGAAGTTTATTCCCACCTCAGTTTACCTGAAGAATAACAAACAAATAAACAAATAAATAAATAATAGGTAAACTGATTTTATGGTGCTTTATAGGAGCTTTCCACAGGCACAGCATTGTTCAAAAACAATGCTGGCAAATTAAGCTTTGAAACTGGAGTTTCTCACTGCACATCTATTGCTTTTGAAGGAGTGTGTATGTTGGGAAAAGGATGATCACATAGCATTGCAGTAATCATGGCTGCTAAAACATTATTAAGATTGTTTATTGCATTTCTATATCCCTTTCTGAAGCTTACAAACGTTCAGAAAATAAGAACCATAATCAGATAGAAAAACATTAAAAGCAACCTTTAAAACCATAACAAAGATTTAAAAAGCCAAGTTAAAAAGATGTATTGTGGAGATAAGTTTCAACTCTACAGGTAGTGTGTTCCAGAGTTTGGGAACAACACAGGAGAAAGCCTTTTCCTACATGCCCAATAAATGGCCTTTGCAAGCGAGGGCATCTTTAAAAGGATTTTCCTGCTGATCTTAATAACCAAATAGGTTCATACCAGGATAGGTGGTCCCTCAGATAGCTATTGTTCTCAAACTGAAACAGCTCTATGAAAAATATATGTATACAAAGTGGAATATAATTATTCGTTTTCCTTTGGGCAAATTGCTCATATTTACTTATATAAACAATTTCTTTCTGCTTTTTACTGATGATACAGCAGTATTCCAGACAGTGAGACAGGAGAAGATGTCAGGTATGGTAATTTATACAATTTTAGATAATATTACAATGGAAACTTGGATTATATTACAATGTGCAGTAATCAGTGCTGCCGCTTCATATATACACCATTGATATAGTACTAAAATAGTTCAGTCAGACTTGGACTGGTTTTTTCTCCACCACCATTCTAGTCATCTGCCCAGGTGCTTCATTTTCTAAGCTCCTCAGTTATTGCCCTAAGCTCCTCGGTCCGTCAGGTCGATGTGTACATCCAGGATCAAATCCTGGATCACAGTTTTTATCTCCATCGTGACCTGGCATTAAACAGCAGCATTTATGACCTATGGGTCATCACTAGAGCAGACAGGAATCAGTAAAATAGATGGTGAAGCAAAAGGAAAAACAACCTTAAGATGTCTAGCCTCTTCTGCATCCACCGCCAGATCTCCCATGCGTGTTACGACTGAAATTGCATAGGGAAGTTTTTTTAAGCTCTCGAAGTTCATAATTTCCCTGGAATTTCCATTCTGCCTATCAGTTTACTACTTCACTAATCCCAGTCATGTGGGATTCTGTATGTGTTGCTCAACGTGCACATTGTTAGGATACCTCCATTGGTTTCAGTTTATCAGTGAGTGAACATTCAGCAAAATATAAATTTGCAAAATCTTCACACATGGTGCACATGGGGGTTTTGCCCTACACTTTCTAAACTAAGGATTTTAAAAAATTGTAAAGAAAACGTAAAACATGTGTAACATGCGTAAGCACAATCCTGATTAAACATTCAGAATCAAGTGCAATAATGTTCAATGGGGCTTACTTCCAAGTAAGTATGCAATGAATTGTAGCCTGTGAATGTCACATGTAGAACAATGTAATATTTTCTGGATTGTATAATAAAAGCTTGAGCTACTGATTGGAGAAATGAAATATTCTTGCCATGGTCCAGATATGGTCTGGTCAGATCTGCTTGCACAAGTGTGTTTTTCTTCTTTTTGGTGTGACTATTACCATGGAAAACCAGGGCCAGATCTGCACCTTATGTCAAATCATTACAAATGTGGAATAAAAAGCATGGAATAACACTATGAAAACGGTATATGGAATATGGATTGTGCCCCAACAGTTATCAGTGCACTTCAATACCACTATAAAACAGTATGTACATCTAGCCCTGGTTTGCAGTGCACACTGTAACATGAAAAAAGTAGAGAACTGCATTCCAAATAGAAGAAAAAGGTATTGCTGCAAATATGAAATTGGTGAACACAGATAACTTTAGCTCCCAAAACAGTGGTGTGTATTGATTTAACAGCAAAGTTAAAGCTGGTAGAAAACTGGGAATTGTGTGTAAACACTACAAGTTGCTTCCTGAACAGAGGCATTAAAACTGTGAAGAGTAGTGCTTTCTTTTTAAAGCTGATGATGATAATGATAATAATAATAATAATAATAATAATAATAATAATAATGTATCTTAGATTTGTCATTGGCCTCAATGCTATATGAATTTCACTTCATATCAATGCATAGTTAATCATAAAATGACATTTATTTACACTTCTCAGTTTTAAAATGCATGTGTTCCCTAGTTATTTGCTAAAATGAATTAAAACTGATATTTTACTATATACCTTTTCTTCAGCCCAGAGGAGGAAACAGCTGTAGACATGGATAACAGGTACTGCATTTTGAAAATGAACTGGAAAAACTTTCAGAGATTTCTGCAAAACTAAATAAAACTTTAGAGACAAATAAACAAACTTCTAGACAAGTTAGACGTGGGCAGCAGGGGCACGTCTCACACCCATTTTTGCCACCAGGACTGTCAGAAAGGGCTGCATTTTAACCCCCTTACATTTTAATTTACTTCTTAATGACCTGGCTTCTGACTATTATGTTGTTGAGTCCCCCCACCCCAAACTGTGCTGGTGATGCTTTGCTGCTGCTTTAATTGTCCAGAATAGGCCTAAACCATTTTTCTTTTTGTAATAAAAGCAGATTGACTATAAATTATAATAAATCCAGGGTCCTAGTGTTTACAAAAGGCCACAAAAGGCATAAATGGATCTTAACTGGTGGTTATTTTTGCACCCTCTAGTTAAGTCACTATTGCTTTCTTTGGGCAAATCTACACCTGCAGCCCTTTCGCAAAGGAGGAGTGATGATCGCGCTGATTCCCTGCTTCCACAATCGGCGCTCTTGGGGCACATGCAACTGAAATTTACCACAAGTAAAGGAGAGCCATTGTGGGAGGACGTGTGTCCCATGATGGCAATTCCAAATATGTATTGGCAGAAGTGGGCGGGACTAGATAGGTGGGTACGGAGCATGATTTTTTTTAAAACAACTCCTCAGAGATGCGCACCAGCACAGACACACATCAACACAGGGGGGGATAGGAACTGTGTCAAAGATGCACACCTGTACATCAATATGTTTGTGTAAAAAAAAGGGGGGGAACACTCAGTGATGAAGCTCACTGATGCCCATGCACATTCCTCTGACAGCAGGTTGGCTGTTCACCAAGCCAGGAACTCACGCCGAACAGCAACAGCTTCACAAAGGGGGGCACACCTGCCACGGACTAAGGGATTGTAGTGAAAGAGGGAGGGAAATGTGACAAAACCAGTCAACGAAATCCCGGAATAAGTGAGTGATGGATGCAGTTTATGAAAAAGATTCTTAGACTGAGGTTCTCTCCTGACTTTTTGGGTAATTATGCTCTAAAGAAACCTCAGCTCTTGTTTATACTGGAGTAAATAGACCTAGATTTACAACATTTGAGACCTCCAGCTGATAAGTTTTGCTCTCCACTATCCTTAAGTAAGCTTTCAAATTATGAACCAAAGATTTATGCTTGTTGATTTTAATGTGGTATATTAGGGCTTGAAAAAGTCTGTTCAAATCCCTTGAGTGCCATTGCTAGTCAGTAGTGAACATATGGGGCTAGATGGACAAATGTTCTGAGACAGTATAAGGCAGATTTCTGTGTTTCACGGTTTGTTCAGCTATCAGGGCAACTCTTGATCACTATGCTTGCTGAGCAGTTGTGCTTTATGGAAAATATTAGCAATCATAAACGATAGCATTACAATTGTCTGATCTTTTGGAATGAGGGCAACCGATATATAGAACAGCGATATCCAGTGCTTTTAAAGCCTAAAACGCCCATTGCTGGTATTAGCTTTTGCTGTAAATCATTTAGGAGTAGGCTTCATAGGGTTCAAACGTCATGAAAACAAACAGACAAGGAACCTGTAAGGATGGGGGCATGGTCAAGGGCTTTATTATCGGTGTGACATTCTCAGTGGATTGAGAAATGAAAATATGGTTTCAAACTTACCATGGCTAAGGCCATTATTGAATTAGTGTTACAGCTATATGAAACACGTGCCAGAAAGGGGTGTAGCCTCATATATCTTACTTTCTGTTTGGTAAAATATCTTGATCTCTTCCTATCTCTATAAAACCAAGTCATAGAGATTAATGTAAGTAAGCCAAAACTTTATGTACTTATCATGACTTATCATGATTCAGAGCTCTTTCCATAACAGCCAGTTTTGCTGAATCGTTGAGGCCAATAGAGCTCTTCCAGTTAAGTCAAACCTTTTCAAACATGCCATCCTTCATATTTAATTAATATGGCAATTTTATATTAATCTAGATCCACTTACCACAGCTTTTGCCACCCTAAAAATGTTGTTCAAAGAAAAGCATAGTTTAACTGCCCTTTAATGCTGCAAATCAAAAATAAATAAATAAAAACTACTACAGAGTAGGGTGACCAGATAAAATCCAGATCAGGTCTCATGTAACTTTAACAGTTGTAGAGAAAAGGGAATTTCAGCCAGTGTCATTTGTATGCAATTAGTTCCTGGTGAAATTCCTTCTTCATCACAACTGGCACAGGCCCTGCCTTCTTTTGTATATGGTCACTCTAGTATAGTGCCTGCACCTTTAACTGTTGTGATGAAGAGGGAATTTCACCAGGAACTAATTGCATACAAATGACACTGGCTGAAATTCCCTTTTCTCTACAACTGTTAAAGTTACACGAGCCCTGACCTGGATTTTATCTGGTCAGCCTACTACAGAGTAAACTGGATGTGACCTCATATAGGAAGCATACGCAAAGGTTGCAAAAGGGCTTATTAACAAATGCATCTGCTCTTTGTATGAGAGATATGAAATATAAAATTGTCTTTAAAAGAAGACATTGAAACAATACATTAGTGAAGAATCATTTCAGGGTCTGTTTAAGTAAATAAGGATAAAGTGGATCATGTATATATTTTTTTCTCCAGGCAAAGAGGATCAGTGGCATATGCTTCCCAGAAACCATGGTTGCTAAATGCTACTGTGGAAGAGAATATCACTTTTGAAAGCCCCTTCAATAAACAAAGGTAATGTATTTAAGTGCTGTATAAATGCTAATAATAGTAAGTCTCCTTACCACTCTTAGAGTGATCCTTTATTATAGTTGCTGACAACACTTCTTTCCTGGGTAAATGTGCAACCGTTGAATTGTTATATCTTTGATAAGTAATGATTTAAAACACTGAAACATCTTGATTGAGGATCTCTCTTTTATAGGAGTCCTATATTGACAGCAGGTGTAATTCACCAGCTTGACTAAGTGCCAATTAAAACATTACAACATTCACATGGAAGCAAATGGGCAAGTTTACACCATGCTAAGCCACCCTGAAGACAAGCCACCTTGTCTTCACTTGATAACCCACATTACACCTGATGGACAATTGGGCACACTGAGGCTTGCCATGGCTTGTTTCTCCTCTCACCCATTCCCAGGATATATCTCAGTCATCTTTGCAGCAGGAATCGTCATTTCCTCATTCCCTACATCAGCACCCTTTCTGCAATTGATCCACTGGGGTTGCTGGCTCATGAGGGAAACTTCCCCCCTCCCACATCTGCTCACGAAATTGCATATAATTTTCTGAGCCCTTATGAATGCAGTAATATTTGACATCTTGTGCAAGTGTGCCTGTCTGCTATTTAGCCCAGCATACCAATATCCATCCCCCTCTTGTCAATGTCCTTGTCAAGTTCATCCTCCACTTTGGCACTTGCCTTGCCAGTGAACAGCTTTAAAAGAGAAAAAAAAGCTGTTTCATGTAGTACCAAAGTAATTATACCTGCAGCTGCCTGAAAAGCTCCTTCTGCCAGCCACATTCAGCTCTCCCTCCCTCTTTGTGCTCATCACTTCCTGCCACTGGTCTGTGTTTTTAGTTGTCATATATGGATTACAGAGTAAAGATGGAGTAAAGATATGCAAATTTCAAGGCAGAGCAAGGAGTATTTATAACACATTAGAGCAATCCAGACGAGAGGTTATCAGAGCATGTATAACTGTGGCTAGGCTATCTCTGTCCAGATAAGGGTGCAGTTGGTATATCAGACTAAGTTAACATAGGCTAGAGCTTTCAATTATGTGCAAGCTGTCTTCACCAACAGAGAGTTAAACTTGCATTTTTTACTTTTGTCATGTGTAATTTGCAAATGATATTATTAAATAAAATTCTGTTACAAATTAAACTTCATGAAAACTGATGTGTCCTGCAAAAGTTCCTCAAATTTGACTTCATCTGATATTAGTTCAGAAATTTAAATAAATTGGAAATGGACAGAGAAAATGTTAATAATAACAACAACAACAACAACAACAACAATAATAACAACAATGTAGTATTATTTCAGTAAAACTGATACTGAAGCAGCTATTATCTAGTGTCAAATCATCATCCTTAAAGGCAACCTAAATATATTTTTAAATTAAAAAAAATAGAAAATTCCTTCACAGATCACAAAAATATGGCATTGTAATCTTCAGTCCATCTAAATGAAATTATTTTAAATCAATTAGAAACCCGTCTACTTTAAGTGGTTCCCATTTACTGTGAAATGACAGCTCCAAATTGCACAATATTTCAGTCTTCATTATGTCATTTTTATATATTCTGTCAAGCAACATCTCCAGAGCATGAGCTGTCAAATTCAGTATTAGAAGGACGATCTTCAAATAATGTATTTTCAAAGTGGGAAGTGGCAGGAACAGATAAAGTAATTAAGTAACCATTGAATTTGTGTTTGGGTGGACCCCAAATATTTCAGTACTAGTTGCTCATTTCATGGGGCACAACTTTTAACTGCTGCTTTGGTTATCATCTTGTTCTTTGAGGTGACATTTATTCTATGCCTATGTTAAATGTTCAGAGACAATGTACTTTGAGTACAAAATTCTAGGTGGAAAGAACATGGAATGGACACTACCTTCATGCTCAGCTTGTGAGCTTCCAGAGGCTGACTAAGCCTAGAAGATCTAAAAGACAACAGTCCACTGGATTACATAGACCTTTGTCTGATCTAGCAAGGCAGTTCTTATGCTTTTGTCTTCTTGCATTTCTCGTCTTAAATGGGGAGCATTCCCTCTCTAACTCCTGAAGACAGCTCTCGCAGCTTCTCTAAATGAGTGATTTATTGCACGCTCATGATTGGCCACTCATGGAAGTTTGCAGGTCCTTTACATTATGTTGTCAATCTTCAGGATATCTCCCACACTTTCCCCTGATAATCTTGCTTTTTTAAAAATGGAAAAAATGCACTATTTAAATTATCATGGGATTTCCCCAGTGTGTAAAGGTGCCATATTGCTTTAATTCAGCCATTAGATTGTGCTGTTTCATGTAACTGAATAGCATTGCTGAGAGAGGAAGTTTTCAATTCAAAATCATCTGGTCACTGTCTAAAGGAGCCAGTTGCAGACATGGAAAGACTCCAGAAGAAGAAACCCCAGTAAAGGGGGGGGGTCCTTAATATAGAGACATACTCGACCTTATGTTATCAGTTATATTATATGTTATATTATCAGTTCAGGACCCACGAGTAAAGAATTGAAAAATGTCATTAAAGGGTAGTTTAGTGTTCATCTCTTTTTAGAAACTCTCAGTACTGTTTCGATATTGAAACTGTATCCTTCATCTGTTTTTCATTTGTTGAGCACAATATAATCTGCTTACCAGAACCAAAAACAATTGAATGCACACTCCTAGTGCCCTCCAGATGTTTTGGACTTCACTACCATTAGCCCTACCCAACACTGATAATGGCCAGGAATGCTGGGAACTGTCATCCAACACATCTAGAGGTCACCAGGTTGAGGGAGGCTGGTATATAATATCAAATCTTTGATCAGAATACCCTGGCCCTACAATGCTGAGAAATTTAAAATTGTAAATGATCCTGCTAAAGTTACTTGAGCCATGGGCTTCTTAAAGATGGCTGTGGATGCCTTGTAGATGTGTGTTAGTCTCCTCAGGATAATTAGGAACCAGAGAATGCTTCTTCTATTTTTAGCATTTGAACCCCCTATAGTGCTTTATTAGCTAAAATGGCACATTTGCCTGGAATAGTCAATGTTCCCATTAGAACAATTAGTGCTTAGCAAACATGCCTTTTCCAGCATGTGACTTCACCAGCTGATTAAACTTGCCTGTAAAAGCAAGCAAAATGTGCTTGTGAGGCAGTCTCCATGCGAATTGACAATTGCCAGTTCTGTTTCCACAGGTACAAAGCAGTAATTGATGCATGCTCTCTTCAACCTGATATTGACATACTTCCTCATGGAGACCAAACACAGATTGGAGAAAGGGTTAGTGGCTATATACAAGATTTTTGTTAAGGTTAATTACCCAAACTTGTCATGTGTTCTTAAAATTCTATTATTTGAGAAAACCAATTTGTAAAGCAAATACACTTTCAGATCATTAGTTGGAAAGCTTTACACTTCATAAACAGCGTAGTTGCTTTAGCTAACAAAACATCTCTTTCAAGGTGCAGTCAATATTCCTGACATCACCAAAATACTGTATTTGAAGTATATACATACTGAGTACAATAACAATTTTCAGTTATCTAGAATGCATAAGAGAATGATATATTAGAACACTCCTTTTTAAGTACAACTTAGTGAGGTGTGCCTTTCCTTAATATCACAGGATATATTTACTTATTCCCATAGAAATCAATGGTATCCATTGATTGTATATGAAAAATGAATGGGGTTTCTGTTGGGGACTAAGTTGAAGTGGGTGAAAAATCTTAGCCTATGCTCCAGATGCAGTAACAACTGTCACACTGTGGAGGGGCCCAGCATCTTCACAAAGGATCAGGGTTTCTAGCAAGCAGGCAATAGGGCAGACATTATTGCTTCAATGGAGCTTCCCAAATGATGGATCCAGGCATCTACTTGAAGGATGTGATAGTGTAAGCCAAACTGATACAGATCAGAAGAAGAAAGGGGAGCAGAGAATAAATACATGCAACAGACAGGTTGCAGAGAAAAGTCTAGCAATGCTAGGGAGTGAGACAATAATACTGTACTTTTAAGCCACCCAATAACCAAAGTTCACTGGGTGGTGTGCAATACACTGCACAAAAGAGGTTCTTCAGTGCACAAATAACATGTCAGGTTCTGGAAATGTATGTTTTATGAGATACAGTAACAAAGTGTTGGATTATAGCACTTGGTTTTACACCAAATGTCATTTCTTAGCTAAGAACTTCCTTAACTGCCTTGTGATGATCTCATAGACTCAGTTCTTTAACTGTAAAATGGGAATGAACATTTACTTTGGGAGTTGTGATGGTCAGTGATGAATGATAAAACTTTATATTTTAAAAGTGGTATATAAATCACTGGTGATAGAAATAGGGTAAACATTCTTGAAAATGAAGATGCTCTCTTTTTAAATTGCTTTTGGTATGTCTGTTTTTGCCTTGTTGAGAAGACACATTGCTTTAAAGTGCACCTGGTAAATTCCAGGTGAAGGTTGGTAAAGCAAAATTTGATCAATGTTGCCTCTGAATTGAGTGTGTGTGTGTGTGTGTGTTCTAATTAAATAATGTTATCTTTTACCCCAGGGCATTAATCTGTCTGGAGGTCAGCGCCAACGGATCAGTGTGGCAAGAGCTCTTTACCAACAGACAAATGTTGTGTTCCTGGTAAATTGACCATAACTAATTCTACACTGAGGCTTATAAAAGTCTGATTTGTACTGGCTATCCACCTGCACAATGCTAATTTTACATGTATTAATGCTTAAGATACATTGCTATGAGAGCAAGGAAATAAAGTCATTATAACTACACAAAAATGGAGAGAGAGAGAGAGAGAGAGAGAGAGAGAGAGAGGTAGTAGTAGTAGTAGTAGTAGTAACATCTCTTTGCTCAGAAACTATGATCAATTTTGAATGTAAATACACTTTTCCAAATTTAATGTTAAATGTTTTACACATCATTCCAATCCTGATCCATGTGTAGAAATGCATGTGTTAAAATGACTGAGGAAGTTATTCCTGGTGGGGAAGCCCTTGTACTTGTTGGAGCTCCTATACCTGGAACAGACTGGGCTGAAAATGTTTAAATCTTAAACCTTTTTAAATTAATATTTAGAATGATAAGAATCCCACATTTCCATTAAAATAAAGCAGTGATGCTTCTGTTTATTTAGTAATGGTGGAGAAAGAGTAACATTCAAACTAGATGTGATACAAATATAAATAAAGGAAGGTATATGTTTTTGCGCACACAGTTGTATCTTCTGTTCCCCTGAAGTCACCTGACGTGGTCGTTGAGGCTACAAAGGTTGTGCACTCCTGAGTTAGTTAATGAAATTGATTATTTGCTCTAATTTTAGACATTTATAGATACATGTGTAAATCTTTGTATGTATTCAATCTGCATCTATAAAAAACAAACACAATTATAATTCAGACAGAATAATGCCTCTGACAAAACCCTGTAGAACAAAGGATTTATCTGATACGTCTATGTTAATTATGGGACATGGATCAATGCTGCATTTTCATACTTAATGCATTGATGAATATTGGATTCTTATGAAATTTCACATTTGTCAGCTTCAAACAATTTTTCAAAAACTCTAACAATTATAATGAAAAGTAAATTTATTTTTTCCCTAAATATCCAGAAATGGTCTCAACACTGAAAATGCAGGGTAGCTAAAATATTTTGCCTAAATGAAATTTGAAGATAATATAAAACAATATAGCAGTTAATCTAAACTATTTTAATAACTTTAAGTAAATAAATACAATGAAATAAATACACATATTTATCTCACAAGAGGGGCTCTGTCATCCTCCCCACTATAATGAAGGCTGCTTTCACTCTTCTCTAAAGGCTAAAACTGACATTATTTTACATCCATATTTAGCAGCTACATCTTTTATTTATTTTTAGTCTGGATCAGGCCCCTAGTGTTGAAGTTATGGGGTCTTAACCTCCTTCCCCACTATGGGTCTGACCTGTCAGGGGCTCTGCATCTACTCTAGAGTAAAAATGGGGTGGGGGTGGGGAGACATATCTGCTAGATATGTATTTAATGTAATTTTTATTTTGTCCCTGAAACATTGGTGCGCCAGAAAAATCAATTCCACTTACCAACAACTGGCTTAAATTAGCTCCTCACCTAAAAGACCTTCTTTTGTGCATGCATATTCAAAATGTGGGTGTCTCTGGGCTACTGATTTCAGTCTGCTGGAGGCTAAAATGTTTCTTGAGCAAACATGGGGTTATGTTGATTGATACAACCAGTATTGCAGTGATGACACATTGAGGAAGAGAACAAAGAGATCTCATGGAAGAGAGTTGAAGAAAAGGAGTAGGCAAAGAACCAAGGTTATTTATCTTGAGGGTGAAATATGAGGTATGAACCTCAGACTGAAGGCTGACCTGAGGAGGAATAACATTTGCCTAATCCATCTACAACTGGATTCCCTGCTACAATGAAAATGTGTGAATCAAGTTTGTTTGGAGCAACAACATTTCCTTCAGAAATGCCATGAGATGGTTTACAAAGGTCAGCTAAGGCAGAGGGGGGGGGAAACAAATTCTCATGATTTCATTATCCCTGGTACAGTGTATTTTACGGATGCTTATAACTCAATTAACTGCAATATGTTAAATCTAAAAATTAGGTCATAATCAAATAGATGAAAGGTGAAAGGGTGAAAATTAAAACAATAGATATGTAATAAAGTACTACTTCTGCAGTATTTAATGGAAATATACCACTGCAGGAAAAGAGTGAGTTTGATTTTTCCCCCCTTTAAACCATATAGAAATAGGCTATTTATAAACAATAAAATGGCTTCTACTGTAAGTTATTTTCCCTTGGTAGGATGATCCATTTTCTGCACTGGATATCCACTTGAGTGACCATCTCATGCAAGAAGGAATCTTGAATATGCTAAGAGATGACAAGAGGACTGTTGTTCTGGTTACCCACAAACTCCAATATCTTCCCCATGCTGACTGGGTAATGAACCTGTTTTATTTTAGTGAAGAAACAGAAAACTGACTTCTCAATATTTGCACAATGTTTGTAAATGTTTGTACCAGTATGTAGGCATGATTCAGCCAAAGCTAAGTGCTTTATTCACCAATGATTGCAATGGGAGATATGTAAGCATATGCTTAATTTTTTCACTTTAATCAAAGGAACCTCAGAGCATCTCTGCATTACGGAAAAAAACTGCATTCTTATCAAGTTTTTTCCCCCTCAGGTCCTTTCGTATTCTCTATGGGCTCCTTTAGACAAAAACGAATAGTGACCACATTATTCATAACTGAAAACTTCCCCTCTGGCTAATGTCCCATAAAGTTAAGTGAAAGCGCACCATCTAGTGGTGGAATTAATCTCACGATTATTTTAAATACTCCATTATCTCAGTGTTTTGTATTTTAGCAAGATTAGAGGGGGAAGGTGCGGGAGACATCATGGAGGTTGATGGCATCATGGAAATGACCCACAAACTTTCATGAGTGGCCAATCATGAGCATGCAATATCGCTCATGTAGAGTGAAGAGAAGCTCTAAATGAATTTAACATTTGGATATTTAATTCTTTGGACCCATTCGCTCATAAAGAGAAGCCACCATGGGTGAATTTCCTTACTGGGCTTCTTGTTGTAGCAATGGTGGGAATTTTTAATATTTGAGTAGCACTGTAGTTTCTAGTTATGTGTGAAGCTGGAGAGGGTGGGTTGTTGGGATAGTTGACAAGCCACCCACAACCCTAATACAGCCCATGGGTTCTGGGTGGCTTGTCAACCACCCTAATAACCCATTCTTGCCAGGTACACACATCATGAGAAGCTGCTGTGGTGGGCACTTGGATTGCCACCCAGGTGCCTTTGGACGCCGCAAGGCACCATGCCTAATAAGCCACAGTGGGCTGTGATGATCATGCAAAAACAGATCACTATCTGCCTTTAGTGCTGTCCATGTCTTTGCAATCCTGGTAAAATATTTATGTTTTGTAATGTACTCCTGTAGCCCTTGGCAACTCCATTATAGATAATATTGCAGCAAGTCTCAGAGTATATCCCCCACCCTCACCTCTGTCCTTTAATAATGCCATCTGAAATAGTTTCTTTCACCTTGCTGCATGGAAGAGCTGACCCTGTCTCAGAATGAAACAATCTGGTCAGCTTTGGGATTTTTCTCCCATTACAATCTATAGTCAAACTATAAATGTACCAAGTTTCATCTTCCTGTCTCATCAAGTATTAAAATTTGATTATATCTGTGTATAAAAAACAATTGTTAGTGTATAGTTTAAAAAGTAAACTAACTTTTTGACAAGTTACAATTTAAAATCTTCCAGATTATTGCAATGAAGGATGGTACCATTCAAAGAGAAGGCACACTCAAGGATATTCAGAAATCAGAATCTGAGCTCTTTGAACATTGGAAAACACTCATGAATCGACAGGACCAGGAGCTGGAGAAGGCCTGTTTTGTTTTTCTTTCCTAGCATCTTAAAATTATTGTTCCTTATGAGATAAGCAAAGCACTTATATTTTAAAAATACTGGCTGATAAATGAAGTTAGAAATTATTCAAATCATACTGCCTTCAAATCCTACTGCCTCCACTACCTTTCTGCCCTGACGAGCGTGAGCCAGCAAGGTTTGGTGTATGGTGGTAGATACTTCACATGCTACTCCTTCCCAACCCTACTTACAATTGCTCTATTAGTCAGTTACATATCAGTTGTGCAGTATATAAACATGAGAGCTTTCACATCTCATAGCTTTGTGACAGAAAAGAGAGTCTAGGGCTCAGCAATGGGAGTGGACGTAGGATCCTACACTCACTCCTCCCCAGTACGTTCTCGTGTGTGAATTGCCTCCACCCTGGGCTGTTCCAAACCCAGGTTTTGAAACCCATATAGTGATCCTGCTCTCTTCTGTTAAATGACTGAGCCAACATTATGTCTGCATCTGCTTCCAGTGATAAATGGAATGTGTGTCCTGAGAGCCTCTTTGATCATGTATCTATATATAAGGGATTAATAATTCATAACAGTTATGCATTTGACTCACTTCATTTCTAATAGCAAATGGATTTGAAAATACAAGTATTTGATGCCAACACACACATAAAGAACTGTGAAACTCAGACTCGCTTATTTCTCCTGCTTTAGGAGACCTTAAATGAAAGAAAAACTGTATTAGATAGGAAGAATCTGCAAACGACAATGTACTCTCGAGAAGCTCTTCTCCAAGATGAAGAAGAAGATGAAGGTGAAGTAGTAATCCAAAATGGCTTGTTCTTATTAATTTTGCTCATGCTTTTCTTTATAAAGTTTCAGAGGTCTCAGGAGAAAAATATAGCATGATAGTCATGGAGCATGATGACAAAGTTTAAATAATAGTTCTGGTTGGCTTTTGTTACATACATTACTATTTATGAAACGTTCCAATTTTTATTTCAAATGTGTCATGTGAGGCTTTTATCTGCCAGCTTTAGAGATGGAGCTACATCACATTAGTTAGGCATGTCTACTGAAATAGAAAGGTTCCATTGAGTTTCCTGAATTACATTTAATGTGTTTGGGCTAAATTATTTCATTGATCAGGGAACTTTCTGAATTTGCACATACATACAATTAATAGTCAAATTAGCTGGGCACAAACCCTGACAGAACCAGACAATTTAGTTCAAAAACTGTATTGTGTTCTCATAGAACAAATGTAAAAAGAGTTGGGATAACTGGTCTAAACTAAATTGCTGTCAAAACAACCACGCTTCCTCAATTAAACCTTTTATTCATATGCTACAAGTGCTAGTGTTATCTACCATCTGAAGTTCGAACTTAACTTTATTGAGGTGGTTACATTACAAGCCCTCCAACTATTATGTGATATCACTCCTTTTCTTCTATTGATTCTGTAAGTAGTGAACCACCTAAAATTCATCTCTATGTTTCTCTTTACTTCTGCTCCCTTCCATCTGAATTATCATACTGTGACTTGTGTATTCAAATACCTTACTGACAAAGGATCAGTCGTATCTAGTAAAATTGTCCTGGCTACTGCTAGCGAAGTTGCCAACAAAATGGGGCTCATCTCCATAACAAGGATAGATCGTGGCAGTCACTAGAATCCCCCATTAAATCCCAGTGGGATCGTAAAATTTGAGATATTTCTCAAATGGAGAAGCTGACACATCAAGCAAGTTGATGTAAAAAAATAAACAAATGTCTTAAGCAGTGGTATAGTGGAGGGACAATGTGAGGGAGTGCATCTCCTGGTCATTTTTCAGAGCAGGAGTGATAAATCCTCTACTGGAGCACCAGGGTAATTGACAAATTATTCTTGCTCTAGCAAGCGATGAAGTGATAGTGAGGCATTCAAATTTTACTGTTGTTTGTGCTAGCTTAGCATAGAGAAAATTAGAGAATGAGGAAAATAATTAAGCAGAGGCTTAATACTCCTTTCCTTTTCTTTGATGGAGTCCTACTTCATACTAACAGTTAAAATAGTTGCAAGATCCTAATTAAAACTTTGAAGGTTGTGTTTCAGCTGTTTGTAGAAATTTTGTTAAAGCTCAGTATACTTTATTAGTTGAACCTGTAGAGTCAAAAGTAAACACAACTGTGTTCAATAGAGCTTACTCCCAAGTTATTATGGGAAGGATTGCAATTATGCTGATCCTAAGGAATGGGTATTAAACCATGTGCTGTTGGGGGTGAGTATGTGTGTGTATGTTATAATGAACTTGCTCTCAGTCTAACCTTGACTATATATATCTAATCTAGACAATCCCTCATAGAGGTATTGAGAAGGTAAAATGAGATAACTCTCTGAGCTCCTTGGAGAAACAATGGTTTGCAAATACCACTTGAATAAAGTAGCTGGAGTTATAGGTCTTCTTTGCTTGCTAGGACAAGTTTAACAAGAAATTCTTATTTCAGCAGAACTAATTTTAACTGCACGTTAGAAGCTATAAAAGACTTTGGAAGTCATACATAGGTCACTTTTCTTTTGGACTGCTAAGATTGGATTACTCCATGCATCTATAAATCATGGCTTCCTGAGAAAATTCTGAGCAACTGTTAAATAATTTAAACACTGTTTAAAAGTAAAAGACTGTAAATTAATAATGAGTGGCTAGTGCAAACGCCTTCTACCATTTTATTTCAGAAATAGATTGCTACAGAACTACATAGAACTTTTCAGTTAACAAATCTTGTAATAGTGGATTGATCCATTGAAAACCATGGATATATGTTAAAATGCTCTCTGTGACAGAGTCCATTCAGTCAATACTTACATTCATACACTCACACACAGGCTTGAGAAACCTCTATGTATTGTGAGACTGGGAAAAGGTTTAAGTTCATGTGCTTCTTCCTGTCCTCCCATGTCATGCATAGAACATAACGAGAAGCCATATGGCTACACTGGAAGACTCTGAGTTTATCTGACCCCACGATCCAGTCCCTCCTTGAAAAAAGGGGTTAGGTGAATGCTTCTATTGCCTTGCCCAAATCTGCCTCCTCCTTTTTTGCCAGCTATGTTCTTTTCTAAACCAATACTGATTCCTTCAGCATAACTTCTCTTGAATCTCATGTTTTCTACACCTTCTACCAGTAAATCCTTCTCCCTACTTCCATCCTTGTTTTGTCTATATAACTAGAACTGTAATCCTAGTTCTCTGTATACAAATGCATAGTTCATTTAGTTGCTAGTAAGTCCCATTGAACTCAATGAGTTCTGTCACCCTATGGCAATGGGATGCTTGTTCAGTGTTCTATATAATACTTAAAGCACAGCCAATATGACATAAAGATACCAAGCAGGAGAAAGTGAGACTTTTCATGAATGGAGATATGATTTTACAGCCCAATCACTATTTTTGTTGTTGTTGATATGCAGATGAAATACCAGAAAGTGATGATGATGATGACAACCTGTCTTCTGTCCTTCATCAAAGAGCGAAGATGCCTTGGCGAGCATGTGGGAAGTATCTTAGCTCTGCAGGATTCCTCCTCTTGCCTTTGCTTGTTCTTTCACAACTCCTAAAACATACAATTATGGTGTCCATTGACTATTGGCTAGCCCACTGGACATCTGATGCCATTTCATCCAAGGTGGGAAAGAACTGCTCTCTTAGTGAGGTATGGTGTTTCTAACCTACTGGGGTGATGAGGGTGGCAAGGAAGTTTCTCCTAACATTGATGTCTAGTTGCAAAAATAACACATTTCTCATTTTCTAGTAGGAAATAGGCTTTACAAAATTCACATATTTTCTGTGCAGTTTTTTACTTTTTGTAATAATTAAAGACTGCAGAAATAGGGTCTCAAAAATAATCTCAATGGAGATTACTGCTGGTTTTTGTATTTCTGAGCAGTAACGATCAAACTAGAAATGGTTTAAATTTATGCCTCATAACAAACAGGATGGATATTTCCTTAGACAGCTCTTTGCTTATCCACTAAAGCTTCAATTTAGAATTTGAATTATGTTGGGGAAAACATAGGACTCTTAATACAATCCTCAATGTTCTGTCCTTGATCCCTCCCAGTTTTAGCCAAATCTCTCTCTCTCTCTCTTTCTCTCATGCACACACACATACACCCCTTCTAAAACAGTAGCTAAGGGGTCTCTCACAAAAATTGAGGATGCCAGCCCTCTGTAATTTGAGTACTGCTGCAATCTTAAACACTCTTCCTAGGGAGTAATCCTGTTGAACGGAATGCAACTTACTCCTGAGTAAATGTGTTTAGGATTTCATTATACATCTATAAATGGTGGAAGGTGCTGTCTTCAATATCTCCATTTCATATTCTTCTTCTGTTAAATAACATAATATGGACAATATCCCTAGAAAAATCTCCAGTCTAGCTCCTTCTATAAGGCAATGGAAGCTTTAAGGCTGCTTCACGTTTTATTTTTTCAACACAAATATTTATCTTCATTGGAAAAAACATATATTCCTTAAGGTGAAGAGCAATAGGGAAGTGTTTTGAACACAGTGTTGATACACTGAGGGCAGAATACGACATTGCGCCAGTTTGCATGATCAAAATAAGCCCTTATTTAAATTGTGGCATGTGCCAGAGGATACGATTTCAATAATCACTACCCAGGCATCTGAACCCAGGTAGCATGGTTTGTTGGAGGGTTGTTTCCCCCTCCAACAAGTCAGGTTCAAATGACACGACAAGCCACATTCAAATAGCGATTATGGAAATTGGGTCCTGCAAATGTCCAGTATGCACCATGCAAACCAGGTCATTATGGAAGACACATTGTTGCCTTCATGTTTGTTTTCCCAGTTCCCCATAGCATCCCTTGAAAACCCCTCATGGCATGAACATCATCTTGACGTGAGTTCCCCTGCTCCACATCGTTGATACACATAATTAATACACTTTTTTCTCATGGAGATTAATCTTCATTTCAGAAAAGCTAACACATGAAGCAACCATTAGTGTTATATTTTATAAAATTGGTCATTTCTCTGCATATCCATTATTTTCAACTTAAGCTACTAAGCAATACATAGCTATGACTACTGCACTCTAAAATTACATCTTATGTAAATTTCATGGAAATTTTGTATGTGGTAAAAGGAAAGACATAATTGACTCAAAGAAGATCAACATAATTAACTTACTGTTTTAAGGAGTGACTAATTATTCCTGTGGGTTGGATGTGATGCTGGCATTATTTATTTAAAATTCAGACTGAATAATTTCAGACAATTTTTGCTTATAAATAATCTATTTTTTAAAATGAAATGAAATGCTTTGTCTGCCTTGTACCACATTGCCACAGGATAGGTAACAATTTAGATATACATAAATAAAATAGTAGACTATTTTGCAACATTGGTTGTAACATATTTTAATGTTTAATTCCAAGCATCGTCAAATGAAATGTCTGAGTCTTATCAAATCCACATTGTAAATGCTGAATATTTTACCTCCACAAATACCAAGAGAAAGGGAAATTTGTGACTATATATAGGTAAATGAAAAAAATGTTATCCTATGGTCATTAATCCTATAGTTTTGAATCATTCTAAAGTACTTGAGTGTTTTTGTTTCAAAGTCATCTTTTTTCCTCTTGTTTAGGAATCCAGGTTTAATCATTCTCCCTATTCAAGGATATTCAGCATTCTCTGCTGCCTTGGGATTATATTGTGTCTTGTAACATCGATAGCGGTAGAGTGGACTGGTTTAAAAGTTGCTAAGAAACTACATTGTTTTCTGCTGAATAAAATTATTTTGGCTCCAATGAGGTACTGTACTATATGCAATAAGAAAAGAGAATGCTATGATAATATAGTTGCCTGTAATTGCCAGTTAAGTCTTTCATATGCAATTCTACTCTAAATGATTACTTATTATTTAGTTAGTTGTTTTATTTACTGTTTAGTGCATTCTGTCCAAAGGACTTCAGGCACACAATTGGATTATGAAAGCATACACACTTTTCTGTCCCAACGTTCTAAAACAAAAAAGAAAATGAATTGCCTAATCTAATGTGCCATTCCCACTCACTCCCTTCTTTACCACTTAATCCAATGAGCCGCCTTTAGTTTATAATCCAAAGAATCTGTAGTTTCCACCCAGCCCAATGTGCCTTTGCTCAGCCTGATCCAGTTCCTAGTCTCACTCCAGAGAATTCTGTCTCCATCTCAACTAGGATTTTGTTAAATCTGATCCATCTCTGGTTCATAGATTGTCAGGCATCTTTCATTCTGTCATCTGCTCATTGACAGAATCAATTTTTTTTACCAGAATATCATTCTAGAGAGAGATTGAAGGGAACTTAACATAAATAATGATGAAGGCACAAATTAGTCCTTGTTTAGTACATTTACTACTGCGTATTCCTCATTATGCTTAAAAAGAAGTAACTGACTTGTCAGACCATACCATAAAAAGCAGATTTCTTTATAACATATGCAAGGCTCTCTTTTCCATGTTATTACTATGGTTCTATTAGAATGCCATTAAGAAGTCAAACAGTTTACACACGTTTCAAAGACTTGATAAATATATTCAGAAGAAGCATGTAGCATAATACTCATAGATCTTAAAGTAGGAGACTAGATATTTGAATGCCTTCCCACATCAGAAACTCCCTGTCTTTGGAAAGCTAGCATGTCAAGGAGAAGAGTTCTAGATGAGCATGTCTTCTCCTTGACACATTGCCTTTTTCGATATATGAAGTTTGATGTTAGAGAATCTAAACATGGAATTTTCCACCTGCAATCTGAAGTGTTCCAATCCTGAAAGGGAAGTACAATGTGTTTTCCTTCTGAACTTGAATATTAGAACCATAATTAATTGCCATTTAATGTATCATAGGGCCAGCTATACCTTGTTCCATGTATAGAAGGGAGATCACTCCAAATAGAGTGCCTCATTCCTGTTTGCCCTTCCCTTCCAATGATATTTCTGCTGTTACCAGGTGGAATTATTTTCCCCAACTGCCTCCAACAAACAGCCTTAAAGCCTTCTGGGTCTCTTTTAAATACATTTTAGGCATGGAATGGGTAACCTAACAAGAAAAGTGATCACACAATTTTATTTATTTTTATGATTACATTTATATCCTGCCTTTTTTTCTGCAAGGAACCCAAGGCGGCATACATAATTCTCCTCCTCCTCTCCATTTTTATCCTCACGACAACAACCTTGTGAAGTAGGTTGGGCTGAGAGTCTGGGACTGGCCCAAAGTCACCCAGTGAGCTTCCATGTCCGAGTGGGGACTAGAACCCAGATCTCCCTACTCCCAGTCCAACACTCTAACCACTCACTGCACCACATTTTAGCAACAAAATTAAAGAGAAATCTGGAGGAGTAATTCAATTATATATTTTAAAATAGCATAATTCTATAATTTAAGAGGAAGCAAAGTCTCTTTTTATACATTGTAAAATAATCATTTTATGGATTTCAATATAGAGCATAGTTTAGGAATAAGTGAAATAGCCATTTCAGTTTTAAAACTTCTTTCAATATCAAGCTTGGTGGTCTTTATTGCCTATTACAGGTTTTTTGAAACAACACCACTGGGAAGTATCTTGAACAGATTTTCAGCTGATTGTAACACTATTGACCAGGTACTTTATAAACATTTTCACTAAAAGTGAAGTCTGGTTTTCTCAGTCATTTGCCATACAAAAATTAATCTCAATCCAAACTATATTCATTGGACCATATGAATAACACTTCTATGAAATAGTATGGTAGTATTTTATATATTTCATAGTAATACTATGAGAACATATATATGGTTAGATTCCCATAAGGAAATCTTAACTTTTTTTCGTTAGAATGAAAAATAACAGCAAACCACAGTTAGCAGAAATTGTGATTTTCAAATCAAATTCAATCTGTAGTTTCTGATCCTTGTTTGTTGTCTCTAAACCAAACATAGTTAGTGAGCAGACTTGAATTCAGATATTAAGGCATGTCATGATCTAGCTAAACAAACCATGATTTTGTGTAAATTTGAATCCAGCCAAGATGTTGCTTACTTGCTTCACATTAAACTGTGACTTAACGTCCTGCAGGAACTGTTCCCATGTATCATTATCCACTTACAAATCTAGTTAAAAATGCAACATATTTATTATCATATTTAACTTTCTCCAGCTTGGGATCTCTCTATAGTACTTGTGCTGTTCCCAAGAGTGGGAACATTTGTGTTTTTAAAAAAAATTATAGGAAGCGCTCCCCAACAATTTTCTTGGACGAAAATTCAAAAAAAAATAATATTTTGATAGCTTCCTTTCCTTTTTGCCATCCAGGACTATTGAAGTTATTTATATATTCTTGAGCTCAATGGGCTTTACTTCTAAATAAACATGTTTAGGATTCGGTTGTAATTGCTTTACAAAGCAATCTTAAGTGGGGTTTGGGGATCCTCCAAATCCCTGCTGGCTTACACCATCCGGGCAAGCAGTGGGGATGGGATGGACCTTCCTTTTTTCTGCCACACAAAGTTGTTTTATTCCATTTTCCTCCTCACCACTGGTTTCAAGTGGTGAGGAGAAATTTGTTGTGCCAGCTCCGTTGGCATAGGGGGGTTGGTGATCCTGGGACCTCCCTGGACAATGAAGAGGTTTTGGATCTAATGAATCGAAGACCACCTTTGTCCTGCCCCAGACACGCCCTGTTTTGGAGCCTACAGTTCCTTACCACTGGTGGGAAAACCACCAGCAGTAAATTTATACACATGGAGCTTTTCTACAGGCATTACTGGGCCCTCCAACACAAGAACCTTCTCTCTACCAGTGAAGTGGGGACTCACATACCATCCTAAAACCTCTTGGATGGCCATCCATGATTATTAGGATTGCTCTACCCATTTGAAAAGTTCTTTCATCCCAATCCTATGCAGAATTAGTTGCACTGAAGTACATTAGATGAATTTGTTACCTGTTTAAAACTTCATTCAGTTCATAGATATACAGACTAGATTCTTCTTGAGCATGTAGCCATACATATAACATTTCACCAGAATACACCACCACTGAATTTGTTCAAAGATCTAGAATTGGATATTAAAACAGTATATAACTTCATTATGCAGGAGGAAAGAAAACACTAAATAAATTGTTAATTTCATTTCATTTATTAACTTGTATGACACTTAATATTTATCATTGTTTTATTGTGTGTTTACTTGATTAGCACATTCCTGCCACCCTGGAGTGTTTGAGCCGTTCCACCTTGCTCTGTTTATCAGCTCTTGCTGTGATTTCGTATGTTACGCCTGTGTTTCTCATAGCTCTAATTCCTCTTGGTGTCATATGCTATTTCATCCAGAAATACTTTAGAGTAGCATCAAGGTAAGCATTTCACAAGTACATTACAATGCATGAAAAAACTGGTTGGTTGGTTTGCATAGGTATGTAGATGTCACAGTGAGGAACCCACCTTTGAGCTAATGGATATTCTCTTATTTTACTTTTCCTTTAAGCACTTAACTTTTTTTCTGTTTAGAGAGGGCACCATTTTAGGCTTTGTTTTATTGTGCTAAACACTTCATTTATTTTCACTTCAAATATGTCAGGGGGGAAAAGCTGCTTGTGGTTTTATTTTTTTGTTTTTGTTTTTTAAAACAAAACAACTAATGTTTGTTTTCAGGGATCTACAGCAGTTGGATGACAGTACCCAGCTCCCTTTACTGTCTCACTTCTCAGAAACTATGGAAGGTCTAACAACTATACGAGCATTCAGGTATTTTTTATTTTTGCACTGGTTTTCCAACACTGCATGGTGTTTGCTAGTTGCGAGTGGAGAAGGGAGCATAGAATAAAGACACTGACACCAGAACTTGGGTTAAACTAGGGCCTCTTCATTTGAATAATATGGGAAGTTCACCCCTCCCTGGATCAGCATATAAAAGTGCGGGAATTGATGGGTCCTTGCCTGGCTTTATGGGCAAGCACTCTCCAAAGCCAGAAGTCAGGTAAAACCTGGTCCCTTTCTTATATGACACTGTAAGTGGTGGAGAATGCCCCATGTCACCCCTACTCTGTGCCTCACAGCTCAGAGTAGGTGAGGCAGGAGGGTCTCCAAAGGCAAACCATATCCTGACACAGGAGCCTCACAGCTCCCTAGGAGCAGGTCCTCCGGTTATGCCAATCACAAAAAGTTGCCAGAGTGCTCACTGTCCCTATTCTAATATATTTTCCAACACTTCAGGGTGTTTGCCAGTGAGGTGCTGCATAATCAGCTTGTCTCCATTTCTGTACTAAGAATTTAATCAATACAGATAATCACAATTTAATGTCCCTAAGGGTTCAAATATCCTACATTAAACAGTCTGTTAATAGTGCAACTGCATTATGCTACCATAGTACTGATTGCAAGATACAATCTTTCAGTATTGACAAGTAGTCTTTCTCCAGCACATTTGACATTATAGGTTTTAAGGGCACATTCGCTGAAAGTGAGCAGATATTCACCCGTCGCACATCTAACTCTCACACTCCTCACGTGTCCATGGTATTATCCCAGGCTGTTCTCCTGATATAAGAATCATCGGTCTGGCAGAATATAGGCTTTGCATGTAGAAGTTCTTCTTCGTGGTCTCTGTGCATCACACATATGGGCTCGTGCCGGCGCCGAGCTCGCTTCAGGAAACTTCTAACTAGCTAGGATTTTAGGCGGGAACCCCTCCCCCCCACCGTCCTACCGCGCATGCTCAGGGTCCCGCCTACCTCAGTTCTTCTTCGACCGCTTAGCTGAACGCCTCGCGGGAGACTTCCTCCGTTGTCGGAGACCTGAAAGAAGGACACAAAAAGTTAGTTTTTACTGTTTTACTGTTAGTATAGTTAGCTAGGTTCCTTGTTATATAAAAAAAAAAAAAAGAGTTAGTTTTAGTTAGATAGTCTGTTCAACGGCCTATGGCACAGAACGCGCTTTTCAAGCGCTGCTCTGGCTGCCGCGCCAAACTAGCCCTCACGGACGGACATTCTTTGTGCCTGGGCTGTCTGGGGGAAGGCCATATTACTGAGTCTTGCTCCCACTGCATGAAATTTTCGAGGCAGACAAGGAGGAACAGGGCCGACAGATTGCGCAGTCTCCTTTGGAGTAAAGCCCTCTCCGCCATTGACCACCCGTCTTCAGGCCGCATGGAGCAGAGGCCTTCGTCTTCTGGGGAGCAGGGGCCATTGCCCACCTTATGCTCACGCCCAGCAACTCCTGACTTGCCCTCCTTTCGGGCCACAGATCAGGCATCGTCGTCACCATCTTCCCCTCCGCATAAGCTAAAGAAGGGAAAGATGACAAAAAAGTCGAAACCACCATCGACTTCGACGAGAGTTTCAAAAACAGGGCCATCGACATCGGCAGGGCTACCGACATCGAAGCCCTCGATACCGAAAAAATACTCCTCGGTATCATATACATCGACAAGCTCCACGGTACCGAAGAAGTCTTCATTGGAACCATCGTCGTTACCGTCTGCTTCCAAGACATCGAAGCCGCGAAAACGCCCCTCGTCACTGCCGATGGACCAGCCTTCGGTATCGAAGCGCCGTTCCCCGCCGCAACAACCTATGCCGGGACATTCGACCCCGCTTGCGGCATCACCGACCAGGCCTCCTTCGTTACCGTCACCGGTGCCGACGGAACCGTCCTCCCGACCTGAGTTTCAGGACATTCCGCCTTTCGGATCGGACGTCCTCGTCATCGATGAAGAGTACTCCGACCCTACCGGTACCGAGGCCTCGGTACCGATGCTTCATCGTCGGTCGCGGTCGCATTCCGTCTCCCAGGACTGGGACCGCGGTTCGGAGTTTTCCCATCATATGCCGCCACCAGTGCCACCTCGCCGGACGACATCACTTCTCCCGGCGTCGACGCGTCGACGCACTCCGTCTCAGCCCTCCTCGGTACCGCAGCAGGTTGTCGTCTCCCGGTACCGACATTCGTTACCGTCGCCGTCTTTGGACGACTACGAGTTGGATCCATCTTCACCCCCGTCGCCAGCTCCGTCGGTACCATCACCAACAGAGGAGGTCGCTACCGAGGAGGGAGCTTCACCAACCATGGAACTAGGGGGCTTTAATGAGCAGATGCTCCGTCTTGCCCAATCACTGGGCATAGATGTCCAGCAGCCAGAAGAAGAGGAAGGGGATATCTATGATGTTATGAGGACTGAACCAACCCCTCAACTGACTCTCCCGCTGGTTCGCACTTTGCTAAAGACGGCAAAGCAATCTTGGTCTAATCCAGCGACGCTAGCTCCCACTTCTAAACGACTCGACGCTCTCTACAAGGTAAAGGAGACAGAAGCGCCTTTCCTGGCTACCCACCCTAAGCCTAACTCCATCGTTGTAGAAGCGTCCCAAGGGAAGTCGGGTCGATCTCATACCGCCCCCGTTGACAAGGAGGGCCGTAAACTGGACTCTTTTGGAAGAAGGATTTACTCTTCGGCGGCCTTGGTGATGAAAACATCAAATTACCAGGCCATGATGGCCAGGTATCAGTTGTTTTTATGGCAGAAAATCTCCAACCTGACTGATTACCTGCCAGACGACCAACGAGACCTGGCACGTGTCTTTCAGGCGGAGGCCATCCACCTATCAAAACAGCAGATGACCACTGCCAGACACCAAGTGGATTCAGGCTCCAAGGCCATGATCGGAGCGGTTGCCCTCCGACGTCACGCGTGGCTGCGCTCGTCAAATCTCCCCATCGAGACTAAGAACCGCATCGAGGACTTGCCTTTTGACGGGGAAGGTCTGTTCAATACGCAAACCGACTCTACAATGGATACTATCCACAAGGCGAAGATGACCGCTAAAAAGATGGGGTTCAGCCAACCTCCTGCGCAGACCTTCAGGGCCCGAAAGTGGTACAGGCCCCTACCCTATCAGCCCAGACAAGGCCAGGACCGTGGTCAACGCTACCAGCAACCGAGTACGTCGACCTCTTACCAACAACACAAGCCCGCTCCTCGCTACTCTCAGGCTCGTTCAAAACAAACCCAACAAAAACGTCGTCTTTGACTTACCCCTGCGGGACTCCTTTCTGTCACGAAACAGGCTCCAGCCCTTTTTCCATACTTGGGCATCCATCACCACCGACCAGTGGGTCCTCCAAGTCGTTCAACGAGGCTACACGATAGACTTCGAAGTCCTTCCTCCACTAGGCACTGTAAAAATCACGCCTCCATCAGAAACCCTACTCCAAGAAACAAAGGCTTTGTTGGACAAGGGCGTGATCATACCTGTTCCAGCGCATCAGTCAAACAACGGGTTCTACTCCCGCTATTTTACAGTGCACAAGAGGGACGGGGGACTTCGTCCTATTATGGATCTCCGAAGTCTGAACAAATTCATCAGACCCCGGAAGTTTCGAATGATCACCCTTTCTACCATCCTGCCACTCCTCAGACGAGGCAGTTGGTTTACGCTGATCGACCTCAAGGATGCATATTTCCACATAGCCATCCTCAAGGAACACCAAAAATACCTCCGTTTCGCCATCGGGTCCCAACTCTACCAATTCGTGGTCCTACCATTCGGATTAAAGACAGCTCCAAGAGTCTTTACCAAATGTATGGCAGCGGTTTGTGCACATCTTCGGTCCATCGACATCGAGGTCTATCCTTACCTAGACGACTGGCTAGTCGTCTCTCCAACTCGCCACCAAGCAATCGCAGACGTCAACACGGTGGAGTCCATCCTCTCATCCTTAGGTCTGCAAATAAATTACGAAAAATCGGTTTTTCAACCAACCACATCACTTCAATTCATCGGAGTTCACCTCGACTCCATTGTCGCAAGAGCCTTCCTCCCCCAAGACAGATTGGAGACCCTACAGCGTCTAGCTGCCAGACTGAGTATCCGCACGTGGGCAACAGCCCTCACTATATTACGGCTCCTAGGCCTTATGGCTGCGGCTATCTTCGTAGTCAGATGGGCGCGCCTGAGAATGCGTCCCCTCCAGCAACTCCTATTGAGTCGCTATACACCACCCCAGGATCCACGCAAGTTAGTACTTACCATTCCGCATCACGTAAGACGCTCGCTCCTTTGGTGGTCGCATCCAAGCAATCTCTCACAGGGTCTGCCTTTCGTCGATCCCGGCCCCTCCAGGGTTGTCACGACCGATGCATCGCTTCAAGGCTGGGGGGCGCACCTGGAAGACCTGTTCATACAAGAAAGATGGTCACCTTCAGAGAGTTCCTTGCACATAAACAAACTAGAACTCCTCGCTGTGAAGAAAGCCCTGAAGGCATTCCTCCCCCAACTACGGGGACACCACGTATGAGTGCTCTCAGACAACACATCCGTAGTGTGGTACATCAACAAGGAGGGCGGCACCCGCTCCCCGCATCTCCTCCACCTTACTATGGACATCTTACAATGGGCGATCACAAGAGACATCCGGCTCTCGGCTCTGCACATAGCAGGGACAGCCAACGTCAAAGCGGACGAACTCAGCCGTTCTTTCAAAGACACTCACGAATGGGAATTAGCCCCTCGCATTCTGGATCGCATCTTTTCCCGTTGGGGCACCCCAGAAATCGACCTGTTTGCGACCCAGGACAACAGAGTCTGTCGGGCTTATTGCTCAAGAGCAGGTATAGGTCGCGACTCCCTAGGAGATGCCTTCCTATGGGACTGGTCGCACGGTCTTCTTTACATGTTCCCTCCGATTCCCCTGATAACGAAAACAGTCACAAGGTTACGACGCCATCAGGCCAACGCCATCCTGATTGCGCCATGGTGGCCACGACAAGCGTGGTTCACGCCGCTACGCAGACTAGCTGCCCATCGAGTGTGGCGTCTCCCAACCTCTCCGGACCTCCTATCCAGGGACAACGGCAGGATACTACACCCGGACATACAAACCCTGCGTCTCACGGCGTGGAGGCTCCTGCCCTCTGGCGAGGAATAGCTTTACCTCAGGGCATAAGAACTATTCTCGATGCCTCTAGAAAGCCTTCGACTAGGTCATCCTACTTGGCAAAATGGAAACGTTTTCAAGTTTTTGCAGCAACCAAGGGTTTCGATAGTTGTTCGGCTACTATTACCGACGTTATCACCTTCCTTCACTCTCTGCATACTACTGGCTTACGACTATCCTCTATCAAGGTCTATCTAGCGGCAATTGCAGTCCACCATCCTCTCATCGACAGGACCTCGGCATTCACGCACCCTCTTGCCAAGGCTTTCCTTAAGGGTCTACACAATCTCTTTCCACCCACTCGCCCATGCCTCCCGCAGTGGAGTCTCTCGCTCGTGCTGACTGCATTGTCCACTAAGCCCTTTGAGCCGTTAGCTACGACCAATGTTCGTTTGTTGACGCTGAAGACGGTTTTTCTTGTTGCCATCACGTCTGCAAGACGGGCGCCAGAACTTGCAGCACTGCTTGTTGACCCTCCATACACACAGTTTTTCCGCGACAAGGTCGTCCTTCGTCCTCCCCCATCCTTTGTCCCCAAGGTTGCCTCCGATTTTCATATAAATCAGGACATTGTGCTACCTACCTTCTTCAAGGCATCCTCTGATCCGCTGTGCTCCACGCTGCACGCTCTAGACGTTAGAAGGGCTCTAGCCTTCTACAAATCTCGTTCAGAGGAGTTCCGTAAGTCACGCCAACTTTTTGTTTGCTTTGGTGGAAAAAATAAGGGCTTATCGGTATCCTCGCAACGTCTCTCCAAATGGATTGTAGACACTATCGCACTAGCGTACCAACTCCTGGGCAAGGAAATACCCACTGGACTAATCGCCCACTCTACTAGGGGGCAGGCGGCCTCAACAGCACTCCTTCATGGCGCAACGATCCCAGACCTGTGTAAGGCAGCCACGTGGGCAAATGCCTCTACCTTTGTGAAACACTACCGTCTGGACGTTAGAGCGCGACAGGACTCCTCCTTTGGCAGAGCGTTCCTATCTTCGATATGCCAATGACCATGCAGCGTGCCTCTCCCACCTCCGGTAAGTTGGCTTATTACTCGCCCATATGTGTGATGCACAGAGACCACGAAGAAGAAATGCAGGTTGCTTACCTGTAACTGTAGTTCTTCGAGTGGTCATCTGTGCAGTCACACAACCCACCCGCCGTTCCCTCTTGGCATCGCTGTTCTGATTGTCAAGCTGACTCCGCCATGCTCGACTAGTTTAAGCATTAATATAAATCACATTGCCTTAGTCGCGAGGCCTAGCGGTCTCAGGGAACTGAGGTAGGCGGGACCCTGAGCATGCGCGGTAGGACGGTGGGGGGGAGGGGTTCCCGCCTAAAATCCTAGCTAGTTAGAAGTTTCCCGAAGCGAGCTCGGCGCCGGCGCGAGCCCATATGTGTGACTGCACAGATGACCACTCGAAGAACTACAGTTACAGGTAAGCAACCTGCATATATCAGGCATCCCTAGCTTAAAATATTATGTAGCAGGTGAGGGGAAAGATGTCTGCCTGGAGAGCTAGTCAGAATAGACAATATTGGGCTACATCTCCAGGCCAAGGACCTAATTTGGCCTTAGGGGCACCCAAATGTGGCCCATGCCACCAGGGGTCGGAGCTTAGGCTCCAAGCTCTGCATCCTGGAGGAAATCCCCTCAGAGGGCATCCTCAGTGCTATCCATCTCCAATCTCTGATCAAAGATGGCAGCAGGGATTGGGACTCACCCACACTGGGAGAAGGGGGCGGGAAGAGTGGCCATTTGCCCCATGCATGGGGGAGCCCAAGCCCTTGCCACCAACAAAGAAAAAAGGGGGTGATATCAGGGGGTGGGGCCACATCTAGCTTGTGGGGTGGTCTGCTTCCCTGACCTGTGCTGCACCTATCTATACAACAGGTGTCAGTAATAGTAAAAGTCATCACAGCTGGAGTTGCACTTTCAGAAGTACCTGGGGTTGGGTTTTTGGTTTTGGTGTGTTTTTTGTAAAGAATCTGCTTTGGAACATGAAACTGTGGTAATCAAAATGTTGCCTGGACACAACCTCATAGTCTGATCCTATGCTTTTCTAATATGGATATTATATTCTTCTTTCACCTGTGTGAGCTATCAGAATCCTATCTTCTAATGTTCCCACTTGCCATTCTGTTCCTCAGTGACCAGGAACAGGTGCTAAGTGAGTGGTTTCTTTGCCAATGCCCTCTGTGATTCCCTATGAGGTATGTTTTCTGCCATGTCTTGTGCCAGGAAAGTTGTTCTCATAACTCATCAGAAGGAGAACTCATGGAAAATTGAGCGGGGAGGTTCATGGGAACTTTGTTTTGGGATGTTTGGGCAAGTATTCAATGCAACTTTATATGTAGGGCTCCAAATACACTATGAGGTACATCAGACAAGTGTTTTATCACATGCTCACTACTGCCCACTTACAGATGTGCACATGTCCTTTAGATGACGTCTGCCTCCCGCACTCCTTCCACTCGTTTTTCTGTCGCAAACAGACCCCCTCCCAAAATCCAACTTTTTTAAAAAAATGGAATGTGCTTTTCCTGCTGTGTGCAGGAAAAGCCGCATAATAAAAACGATCCCTGAATGGACCACATGGTCTTTGTTTACTTCCTCTTTCCCATCTGGCTAAAAGTGGAAGTAATGAGGGACAGAAGTGGGGGTGAAGAAGTGATTTTAAGGAAATGTGATTTCCCCCCGTGTGATGACACTCTGATTGGAACTATATATTATGGCACAAATTACTCCATTGTAAACTGAAACAAGTCCCATAGCAAAACACTAAAGACCAACTATCTAGGAGATGAATGGATTCATAGATAGAATTTCTCCACCAAATCAATTTGTTGCCCAGTTATGATCCCTGTAATAGCAACTGAGAAGATTGCCTTTGAAGAAGTTGAGAAGGTTCTAGGGGGAAATTAATTTTAAGTAATCTTTTAAGAATCCTCCCTACTACTTCTGACTTTGTCAGAACCCCAATGTTACGGCCGCAGTAGGCATAAAATGAAAAATACTCAAATTAGAAAGAAAGCAGTATTTTTTCATTACAATGTTCCTATTTTCACATGTTCATCTTGCGGTATTTGCGTTGACTTGCACTGACTCTCATAGCCTGCTAGCTATTTTCAGTAGGGATGTGCACTGGATCGGACCCGATCCACGATCCGAGTCCGGTCCAGTGGGAAATCGGATAAATTATCCGATTTCCGATCCCGCAGCTGGATCGGCCGATCCAATCCGAACCGGTCCGAAAAGGCTCCGAACCGGTTCGGCGGATCGGCGGATCGGCAGGCGCCCACTGGCGCCCACCGCCGCTTCCATTGGCGGGCGCCAGCGGGTGCCCGCCGATGAAAGTGGACAGCGGGGGGGGGAGGAGGGGGGCGCTTACCTTCTCGGCCCGTCCGCTCCCGTCCGGCACTAGCAGCTACTACCAGCGGGCTCCGCGGCCTGCTCTAGGGTGGCGCGCCGGGTGATGTCATCACCCGGCGCGCTACTCTAGAGCAGGCCGCGGAGCCTGCTGGTGGTAGCCGCCGGCCCCGGACGGGAGCGGACGGGCCGAGAAGGTAAGCAGGGGGTGCGTGGAGGGGAGGAGGGGGCGCACGGAGGGGGGAGGGGGGCCCTTACCTTCCCGTCCCGCGGCTCCCGTCCCGGTGCCGGCGCCTACTACTACCAGCAGGCTCCGCGGCCTGCTCTAGGGTGGCGCTCCGGGTGATGTCATCACCCGGCGCGCTACTCTAGAGCAGGCCGCGGAGCCTGCTGGTAGTAGTAGGCGCCGGCGCCGGCCGGGAGCCGCCGGGCCGGGAAGGTAAGCAGGGGGTGCGTGGAGGGGAGGAGGGGGCGCGGGGAGGGGGGCCCTTACCTTCCCGTCCCGGCGGCTCCCGTCCCGGCGCCGGCGCCTACTACTACCAGCAGGCTCCGCGGCCTGCTCTAGGGTGGCGCGCCGGGTGATGTCATCACCCGGCGCGCTACTCTAGAGCAGGCCGCGGAGCCTGCTGGTAGTAGTAGGCGCCGGCGCCGGACAGGAGCCGCCGGGCCGGGAAGGTAAGCAGGGGGTGCGTGGAGGGGAGGAGGGGGCGCGCGGAGGGGGAGGGGGGCCCTTACCTTCCCGTCCCGGCGGCTCCCGTCCCGGCGCCGGCGCCTACTACTACCAGCAGGCTCCGCGGCCTACTCCAGGGTGGCGCGCCGGGTGATGTCATCACCCGGCGCGCTACTCGAGAGTAGGCCGCGGAGCCCGCTGGTAGTAGCCGCCGGCGCCGGACGGGAGCGGACGGGCCGAGAAGGTAAGCAGTGGCGGGGAAGGGGGCTTACCCCCCCCGGAGCCGTCCGCTTCTATCCGCTGGCGCCCGCGGGCGCCAGCGGATGGAAGCGGGCGGCCCCAGGGGGGGTAGGGAGTGCGGGGGAGGGGGCTTACCTGCCGGGGCCGTCCACAGCGGACGGCCCCGGGGGGGGAGGGAGTTAGGCCCCCCCTCAGCCACCCGCCGCCATTTTTTCCTCATAGACTTGCATTGCAATGCAAGTCTATGGGGAAAAAAATGGCGGCCGATCCAAAAATTTACGATTTTTGGGTCGGGATCGGACTCGATCCGGTCCGGGGGTCCTCCGATTTTGTCCGAACCGGTCCGGGACAAAATTGGAGGTCCCGATCCGGGTCCCGATCCGATCCGGGGGTCCGTGCACACCCCTAATTTTCAGTTTATGTATTACCTGGTTAGAACCTAAGCAGCAAAATTAGTTCTATGTTTATGTTTTAATTACTATGATTATCACATAGTCAGGCTTCTAGAATCTGTTCCTGCAGTTCCATCATGTTTTTAATTCCTGACATAGTTTCTTTTTAATTTCTAGCTTTCTCCACTTGGGAAAAACATAAAAATGCTCTTGTAACCATTAATACAACACTGACTGGAGCATTGCTGGAGCAAATAATTATTCATGCTGTCTCACACTTTCATTGGGTTAAAACATCCTCTCTAGATTTCAGTCTGTCACCTTGAAATCAATTGCTGCCTGGTAGAGAAGTTCAAAATTAAGGCTAACAAATAGAGTTAAAACTAATTAATAAACCTCTGACCCAAACAAAAGCAGACATTTGCCAGTTCCTGTATTTTATTTACTGCAAAGCTTCTGCATTCAACTTAGCTATATTTAGGTGCTTCTTTTCAGCAGCCTTACAGTAGGTGACATTTGAAGTTTGGATTCTAATCTCTAAGCAAAGTACTCAGATCTTGAGTTTCTAAAATTAGCTCAGTAAAAGAACCAACTTAAAGACCTAGTTTGCATATCCTTGTATTTTGTCTGGTTTTTTTACCCAACACATAATACCATTCTATACATAAAATGAAAACCCTTATGCCTAAGTAAATGTTCAGTAGCAGAGAACTGGAATTTAAACTAAGGTCACAATCCTATGGGATGGCCACTTCTAAAATTAGCCCTCCCTAGATCCCTGGAACTTAATAGCTATAGACGAGTATCAAATCTTCTGTTTCTGGGCAAGGTGATTGAGAAGGCAGTTGCCTTCCAACTCCAGGCAGTTTTGGATGATACAGATTTTCTAGACCCATTTCAAACCAGCTTCAGGGCAGGATATAGAGTTGAGACCACTATGGTCGCCTTAGTGGATGATCTACGCTTGAGTATTGACAGGGGGAGTGTGTCCCTGCTGGTACTTCTGGGCCTCTCGGCGGCTTTCGATACCCTCGACCATGGTTCTAGAACGCCTGAGGGGATTGGGAATTGGGGGCACTGTGCTTCAGTGGTTCTGGTCCTACCTCTTGGGCAGGTTCCAGATGGAGATGCTTGGGGATAGTTGCTCCTTAAAGAAGGAGATGTTGTATGGCATATCTATGCCCTTTGCTGTTTAACATCTACATGAAACCGCTGGGAGAGATCATCCAGAGGCATGGGGCGGGGTGCTATCAGTATGCTGACGACACCCAAATATATTTCTCTATGCCCTTGACAACAGCATCAGCTAAGGATAGTGTGTCTCCTCTGAATGAATACTTGAAGGCGGTAATGGGCTGGATGAGGAAAAACAAACTGAAGCTGAATCCAGACAAGATGGAGGTGCTTACTGTCAAAAGTTCCAACCTGGGTTTGGAGGTATGTCAACCAGTTCTGGATGGGGTTACACTCCCCCTAAAAGGCTGTGTTTGCAGCTTGGAGGTGCTCCTGGATCCGTCGCTCCAAATGACAGCTCAGGTAGATGTGACGGCTAGGAGTGCTTACTATCAGCTTGGGCTCATACGCCAGCTGTGCCCCTTTCTAGAGTAGGAAGATCTAAAAATGGTTGTGCACGCGCTGGTAACTTCGAGACTTGGCTTCTAGAATGCACTGTACATAGGGCTACCTCTGTGCCTAGTCCGGGAACTTCAACTAGTTCAAAATATGGCTGCCAGGTTGGTCACTGGTACACCTAGGAGTGACCATATTACACCAGCTTTAAGATCACTCCACTGGCTGCCAATTAGTTTCCGGGCGAAGTACAAAGTGTTGGTTATTATCTTTACAGCCCTACATGGTTTGGGTCCAGGTTACCTGCGGAATCGCCTTCTCCCATACAATCCGCCCTGCATGCTTAGGTCCTCTGGGAAGAATTTGCTAGAGTCGGCCAAAACCAGGCTGACAACTGTTACCCAGAGGACCTTCTCTTGTGCCGCTCCCAGACTGTGGAATGGCCTGCTGGAGGAGATTTGTCAACTTAATAGTTTTTTTGACTTTAAGAAAGCCATAAAAACCTATCTTTTCCAGCAGGCCTACCCAGTCGAATTTTAAGAGTTTTATCTGTATTTTAATAATGTATTAATTTTATATGTTTTAAATCAGTTTTATGTATTTTATGTCATTTGTATCAATGTTGTTCCCCACCTCGATCCTGAGGGAGAGGCAGGTAAAAAATAAATTGTTGTTATTATTATTATTATTATTATTATTATAAAGAAATATATTATTATTATTATTGTGCCCTCACATATTTTTTACAGTGGCTCCATTCCTTCCTGGAGGAGCGGACTCAGGTGGTGCTGGGGGATTCCTGTTCGACTCCTTGGCCGTTGGCCATTTTGTCCCCATGCTTTTTAACATATACATGAAACCGTTGGGAGAGGTTATCCGGAGTTTTGGGGTGCAGTGCCATCATTACACTGATGACACCCAACTCTACTACTTTCCATCCAATTCCAAGGAAGCTGTTGCGGTGCTAGACCAGTGTCTGTCAGCAGTAATGGACGGAAACTTAATCCAGACAAGACAGAGGTGCTCCTGGTCAGTCAAAAGGCAGATCAGGGAATAAGGATTCAGCTTGTGCTGGTTGGGGTTACACTCCCCCTGAAGACACAGGTTCGCAGCTTGGGTGTACTTCTGGATTCAGCCCTGAGCCTGGATGCCCAGGTTTCAGTGGTAGCCAGGAGTCCATTTGCACAGTTAAAACTGGTGTGCCAGCTGCGCCTGTTCCTGGAGATGTCTGACCTGGCCACGGTGACACATGCCTTAGTTACATCCCAATTGGATTACTGTAACGCACTCTACGTGAGGCTGCCTTTAAAGAGTGTTTGGAAATTTCAGCTGGTTCAAAGAGCTGCAGACAGATTGTTGACCAGGGCTGGTTACAAAGAGCATACAACTTAAAACAGCTCCACTGGCTTTCAGTCTGGCTCCCTCTACAAGGATTCGCTTTTGCGCCCGGTTTGGCGATTATGCGCATTATCGCAGACGCGCATTTACTCCTAATCCCTCTGCACGGGAGGCGGCGAGAGGCGGCGAAGCGCATTAATAGATGTCCAAAAAGCGCTTTACAAGAAGTTAATGCGCATAATCGCTTGTTCACACGGGGAAAATGAGCTTTAATGGCCGGAGCAAAATAAAACTCGCGATTTAACGCGCATTCGAAAATGCGCATTATCGGGGAGATAACGCGCCTCTACGCCCGATTTGCGCTCCGTTCTTGTAGAGGTAAAATTTTTAATGAACCTTCAAAGCGCATTAAACCTCTCTTGTAGAGGCACCCTTCTGTTTCCAGGCACAATTCTAAGTGCTGGTTATCACCTATAAAGCCCTATACAGCTCAGGTCCAGGTTATCTGAAAGACCGTATTCTCCCTTTCGAGCCTGCCTGTGCTTTGAGATCTTCAGGGGAAGCCCTTCTCTCAGTCTCACTACCATCACAGGCATGCCTGGTGGGAACGTGGGAGAGGGATTTCTCAGTGGCTGCTCCAGTGCTCTGGAATTCCCTTCCCTGGAAAGCTAGACAGGCTCCTTCCTTGATATGTTTTCGGAGGCAGGCAAAAACGTTCTTATTCCGGCAGGCCTTTGGAAAATAACGCGGACCCCATCTATGGTTTAAGACTTTTAATTTTTAATTTTAATATGTATTTTAAATGTTGAAATGTTTTAATATTGAAACCTATTTCATTTGTTTTTAACTTTTGTATATCTCTTATTTATAGTTTTTAACTGTACATGTTTTAATTTTGTAATGACTCCTTGAGGCCCAGCATTGGGCAAAAGGCGGGATATTAATATTAATAATAACAATAATAATTAATTAAAAAAAATTCAAGATAGAGCTGACATTAATATTTTTAACAGTCTTAGCTGTATAGTTCTCAAGATAACCTGCCCAAATCCTCCTCTAACAATTGCTACCATGGTTATACATGGAAAGGCTGTTGCTACCTATATTTCTTCCCTTTCTCAGCCGTTGTATGTCTTTAATTTTTGTATATTGTTTTTAAGTGTTTTAATCTCATGTAAACCGCCCCGAGAGCTTCGGCTATGGGGCATTGTACAAATGAAATAAATAAATAAAATTGTTGGTCCAAGATTTACTTTCCAAAATAAAAAATATTAGAAGAGCCATGCTGTAACAGATCAAAGAGTCCATCTAGTCCAGCATTCTGTTCACACAGTGGCCAACGGGAAACCCACAAGCAGGACATGAGTACAACACGATGTTCCCTAGCAATTGGTGTGTATAAGCATACTGCCTCTGATACTGGAGGTAACATAGAGTCATCAGGACTAGTAGCCATTGATAGCTTTATCCTCCAGGAATTTATCAAACCCTCCTTTTAAAGCCATCTATTTAGGGGCCATCACTTATTATTAAAATACTGACGTGTTTTTACTGAATGGGAAGTAACTCGAACACCTGGATGTCTGTATTTAATGGATTATAGTAGTGTGTTCTGGTCATGTGTCTTATATATTTAGGAAAAAGCAAATATTTTCATTGCGTTCATCTGTCATTTTTCTTTTTTAAAGGTATGAATCCCGCTTTAAACAGAAGCTTCTTGAATATACGGATTCTAACAACATCGCTTCCCTTTTCCTTACAGCTGCCAATCGCTGGCTGGAAGTTCGGATGGCAAGTACATTGCTCTGTTCTATATAGATGGCAGGAAATGATCTGTCATAAGATAGTTTATTCGTATTAGCTGTTTATTCTTATTAGAAGCAAACACCATTTCATTCTTGAAATCATGATGGTGCCATGATCTGTCTCTGGTTAAAATGTGAAACTGCACGTGCTCAGGCTATTTGTTTTTTACTCAGAGTTGGAAAACTATCTTCTGTTTGTTTTTTTGCTCTAACATATCATGAGCCTGGATGCAGTCGTGAAGCATGGAATGGGAGGGGGTGTACATGTGTGTGTGGGAGAAGGTAAATATTAGTTGTACTTCTGGATTCAGCCCTGAGCCTGGATGCCCAGGTTTCAGCAGTGGCCAGGAGTGCATTTGCTAGTGTGCCAGCTGCGCCCGTTCCTAGAGATATCAGGGTTGACCAGGGCTGGTTACAGAGAGCATACAACTCCTCTGTTAAAACAGCTCCACTGGCTTCCAGGCACAATTCCAAGTGCTGGTTATCACCTATAAAGCCCTATACGGCTCAAATCCAGGTTATCTGAAAGACCGTATTCTCCCATATGAACCTGCTCATGCTCTGATTTTCTGGGGAGGCCTTTCTCTCAGTCCCACCAACATCCCAGGCACACCTAATGGGTATGCGGGAGAGGGCCTTCTCGGTGGCTGCTCCAAGGGTCTGGAACTCCCTTCCCAGGGAAGCTAGACTGGCTCCCTCCTTGATATGTTTTCGGAAGCATGCAAAAAAAATCTTATACCGGCAGGCCTTTGGTGAATAATGTGGACCTCCATCTATGTTAAGATTTTAAAAATTTAATATGCATTTTAAATGTAGAAATGTTTTAATGTTGAAATCTATTGAATTATATTTTTAACTTTTGTATATTTTTATTTATAGATTTTAGCTGTTAATGTTTTAATTTTGTAAAGCCGCCTTGAAGCCCAGTATTGGGCAAAAGGCAGGATACAAATAAAGATTAATAATAATAATAATAATAATAATAATAATAATTGTATACTTCATAATTGAAATAATGCACATGGCTGTAAAGCGAGGGCCAATAAAATAATTTAGTCCAGGATCTAAAATTACTTAGCTGCACCACTGTTTGCACATCGTCCCTATAAAGCCTTGTTTGCACAAACAAAAGCCAGGAAACATAAACTGCCTTTCCCAGAGGATCATGCCTAAAGAACTCTATTGCGTCAAAGGGATCATCCTCACCACAAGATGCTGCTGTTGTTGTTGTTTTAATTGTGGTTACTTTAATACTTGACCTGGGCAAATGAACCTTTGTTCATTGTTTCAAATTAGAAACTGACAAGAAATTAAGACTTCTTGAAGATTATCTGGTGCTTTTTGGCCTGTTGGGGAACTGGGTTTGTTATCACGCATTATGTTTGTTACACTATATAATATGTAGGGCATGGGAATCTTTAGGTCAGTAAATTTATACAACAGGAAAATTATAAAATCAGTCTCAGCTGTTCCAAGAATTTGTTGTTTGAAGTAATCAGAAATAGCTGAATGGTTAATAGTGTGATAAGAGCCAGAGTCGTGTAGTGGTTAGCAAGTTAGACTAAGACTGAAGAAACCCAGGTTGCAAGGATAAAATTGGTAGGGGGGAAACCATGTGTATTTCTTGGTGGAATGGTGGGATAAAAATACAATAGAGAAAAAGAGCAGTGATATCTTCTTGTGTGCTATGATTATTTATATTATTATTTCTTCAGGAATATATTGGGGCATGTGTGGTGCTCATTGCAGCTGTCGCTTCAATTACGAACAGTAATCTCTCTTCAGGTCTTGTAGGCTTGGGACTCACGTATGCTCTGATGGTAAGTAAATTGAAGAGGAGAGGCTCATCAAGGTGTTAAAGTTGCCATTCAACTCACATTTGTTTCCCAAAATATGTAATATGTGATAGGCCTAAGAATTCAGTTGTCTCAGGTTAAACCATTTGGCTGCTGTGGGCAAACATTAAAACCATAAAAATGGACTGGGAGAAATAAAAGTGCATTATCCCAAGAATGTTATTGGTAATAACTGACTGCAGCCTTACTGACAGACATTTCAGTGGCCTGAATAGTGTTCTGAGATTTAGACTTCTGAGTAATGAGAACTTTCCTTTGCTTATGAGACCAGACAGTGGGCAGTATCCAACTGTGTCATTCCTCCTAGTGTAGATGACGTTGTGCTAGCGGAAACTAGGTTCTAAACTATGTGAGAGGAGAATCCAGCTAAAGTTACATTTGCGCAAGCATGGCTGCATAAGTGGTTGTGCAAGCGGTGGTGCAACTGCTTGTGCGAGCATAATACGCAAGCACAACAGATCTGTTTAGTGGAGGTCAGTTAGATCTATGTGAGTTTGCAGAATGACACTGTTGAATACTGCCCATTGACTTTAGGTAAGTCTAGATTTTGAGATCTTTACTATATATTATACCAGTTACAGACACAAATCTTACTTAGCTATTTATTTTAGGTATCTAACTATCTAAACTGGATGGTTCGCAACCTGGCTGACATGGAACTCCAGCTTGGAGCTGTGAAAAGACTCAATGGCCTTATAAAAACAGAGGCTGAAAATTATGAAGGGCTCCTTTGTGAGTATGATGTTGTATAAGCTGCAGAAATGTTGTTAAAATGTTTAATGATTGCTAATGAAGTGAACTTTTAAACAATCATGTTTATCACCAGTGGGTGCTATTTTTATATATCTGTATATATTGCTTTCCATTGCTGTAGCTCCAGCACAGATTCCTCAGAATTGGCCAGACCAGGGTGAGATTCAAATACTAAACCTGAGTGTCCGCTATGACAGTACTCTGAAGCCTGTGCTAAAGCATGTCAATGCCCACATCTCTCCAGGACAAAAGGTAATACAGAAATGATAACTTAAAGAGACATCTTTAGCTGTCAAAATCAAAGTTCATAGAGCGTCATCAGATGAGCATTTTATTGCACGCTCGTTACTGGCCACTCACAGTTTTTTGTGGGTCCTTTTGATGACAGTATCCACCTCTCATGCACTTCCCGCATGTCTCCTTCTCCTTCTGCTCATTTCTACAACAAAATAGACCCTGATAAATCCAATTTGGGGGCGGGGGAGTGAAATGTGCCACCATTTCCTGCTGTGTGCAGGAAAAGCAACGCAATAAAAACACCCACTGAATGGGCAATGTGGTCATTGCTTACTTCCTCTTTCTTCCTCCATGTGAAGAAAGAGGAAGTATTGTGGGACAAAGCAGGGAGAAAGCGATGGTAAGGAAACACAATTTCCCCCCATCTGATGATGCCCATAGTTAGCTGGCAGAAAGCGCAACTGAACTCAGTGGGACTAACTTTTCAGTAGAAATGCATAGATATGATTGCTGTGTTTAATCTTTGCTATTATTTTTCAAAATTGTTTTGATGCTTATTAAAATGTTTACAGGTATACTGGCACCTCTGCAATGTGATGCTAAACATGTTTACTCAGAAGTAAGCTCCACTGAGCACAGTGGGACTGAGCTCCATGTTTCCCTTCCTTATTTTAACTCAGACATTATCAGAGTAAAAAAAAAGTCAGGTTTAAAACAACAACAACATTTTAATGTTTCATTTGGCTTTGGTTGCTGAATTTTCAGTGGTCTCTAGTCACATTCCCAACCACTGGGTGACATCCAACATCATGCAAGCATCTTCTGCTTGTGAAACAGGAGTTTCCTCTGAACTCTCCATGCTCTTCAGAATCTCTTCTGGAGGGCTCCCAACCCTGTAGAGCAGATTTGGGACTGCAAGAAGGGGGATCCATCTCACTGACAGTTGGATACAGCCCTCCTCCCAAGACACACCCTCTTGAACAATAAGCATTGCAAGTAATACTCCTAAACCCCAAGCCGCTCATAAATGATTTATGTGCCTCCTCAAACTGAATCCAGTCTGCCAATGGAAATCTTAACTCTATGTTTGCATTACTCACTTTTAACTTAATATTTTTTCTGCCATTTCTGTTATAAACTTGTTTTATTTCTGATTTGCAGATTGGAATATGTGGCCGAACAGGCAGTGGAAAATCATCTTTTTCTCTTGCCTTTTTCAGAATGGTTGACACCTTTGAAGGTAAGGTTGTACCTGTGCAGATACCTGTGTACCTGTTAGCATTTTGGTTTTCTTATGTCAACATTGTTGCTGGCTTTATTCCAAATGAGAACATCAGTACTTTGCTCATTTCTGCTACATTGATCTCCCAAGCTGACATAAAATATTATTTGACTTTGGCTATTTGCTCTCCACTCCCCAATATTACAGCAAAGAGCACATATTTTTTCTCTTTAAGCCAGACTTTGGATTTTGCTTTGTGAATGATGATTAATATTTTGCCATTTATGTGCTGCTAAATGTGGCTATTCTCACCAAAGTCAGTAATTTCCTTTACCTTCAGTGTAATGTAATGTGATTTAAAAAGTAGGCCACATGATGAATAGTATAAACACAGTTAATTTTGTTTTTAAAATAACAACAACAGGAAGGATCATTATAGATGGCATAGACATTGCCAAGCTTCCCTTGCAAACACTGAGATCCAGGCTGTCCATCATTCTACAAGATCCTATTTTGTTCAGCGGCACAATCCGGTAAGTGTTAAGATGATCACGTCAGTCAGGGGTGTTTCATCTCTTTTCACCCTGAGGACTAAATTCCATTTTGGAGAAGCTTTTGGGAACTGCATTCCAGTGGTGGGGGGAGCCAAAGGCAAATGGGGCGGGCCCAACAGACTAAAAATACCAGTATTTATAGCTTAAAACTCTTACTGCCAGTAAATGAGCATCAAGAGAGGCATTTCAACCTTTAAAAATTGGGAAGCATGACACAAAAGTGACAAGTGGTTGAGGGAAATGGACATGGCCTTTTGGAGCCCCTGGAGAGCCAGATTTGTCTCCCAGGCTTGAGATTTTGCACCCCTGATCTAAGTAATTTGGACACAGTCATGATTATGGTCTACGCTATATGTCATGTCTTGCAATTTAGATAGAGATTATTGTTGTAAAATCATTCCTAGCTGCTGCTGGAACTTGCTATTCCACTATCTCTCAATGGCAAAGAGAAATGCTGTCCAGAAGAACATACTAATGCTTTGATGCATTGTTTTAGGCTTGGTCTACAAGCCTCCCTGAGTCCAAAAGGCACAATTGCCGGAAAAGAAGCTACACAGCAGAAATTTCCGTGTTTCTAGATACGTCTCTCCACTCCATCCTTATGGGATTTTCTTTTATGATATGCATCTGGATTTTACGATGGAAATATGTGGCTGATTAATTTCAGTATTTACTGTGGCATGAATTATTTATAATAGATGAATGGCTGTCTATATTTATTTATTTATTCATTTACTTGTTCCAAGCATTTGTATATTATTTAGGTCAGTGCTAAACATGTAGTCACATTAAAAATAAAAATAAACCATGGTCTCTTGCTGGACTGGCAGTCTTTGGGATCCTGTATTTTAAACTGCAAAATAAAACACAAAGACAATTATTACATGCTGCTGCTCACTATATGTAAAAGATTTGATACTGTTTGGTTGTTTCTCTTTTCCAGATTTAATTTGGATCCAGAAAAGAAATGCACAGACAGCATGCTCTGGGAAGCTTTGGAAATAGCACAACTGAAGCATGTGGTGAAAGCTTTACCTGGAGGATTAGGTAACTGCTCTTTTATGTGTATATGTGGGGTGGAGTTTCATGGAAGGAACTGGGGGGCTTGTGGGGAGAAGGATCATGCTGTTATCTCCATTTGCTATAATGGATCACTAAAATTGCATGTATGCCCCCACTCCCATCAAGATTGGGACTGCAGTGAAAAGAGGAAAGGGTTAAAGCCCCCTATTGCATACATTGAAGAACCCAATCCAGATCAGCCCCCCTGTACTTACACTTGGCCCATAGTCATTTCAATGAGACAGTCGTGACTTTTGTTGGATTTTGCCCAAATTATGCTTCCCCTCTTTAAAAAAAACCCTTCTGCATGGGAGGGAGCAAATTTTAGGTAACAAGCATTAAGAATAATTAAGATAATTATATTACACTGAAATAAAAGAAGGGATTATTTTCTGGAAAAACACCCCAGGCACAGCAAAAGGCCATGATCCCAGTCCCTGAAGTGTCTGAACATGGTAGGTGGTTGGGGTCTTGAATGGGGATCAAAGTGATGTGTAACTGTGTGAATGGTATCTGTGCATGTGTGTTTGCATAGGGAGTGGTGCATGCAGATTGCCTAGAGTAAATACTGTCTAAGATGTGTGTGTGACACAGAGAGAGAGCGGGGAGGTTAGGTGGGATAGGTATAACAATGAACATGTCCACGAATTTTCACAGGTGTCCACTTCTCTAAATGTTAATTTTATTTTAACCAGACGCTATAGTCACAGAAGGTGGAGAAAATTTCAGCCAAGGGCAAAGACAGCTGTTCTGCTTAGCCAGGGCATTTGTACGGAAGACAAGTATTTTCATCATGGATGAAGCCACAGCATCTATTGACATGGCAACTGTGAGTTTAGTGTGTCAAGATTCCTTTAGAAAGATAATATTCCCAAAAACAAAGTAAAATGGTTTGTTTACTAATTAGCTAGATTATAACCTGTGTTTAAATTTATTGGAGTGACTGAATTAACAGAAATATTTTTTGCCTGCTTGTGTAGGAAAACATTCTTCAGAAAGTTGTAATGACTGCATTTGCTGATCGTACTGTGGTGACAATTGCAGTAAGTATATATTCATTTCTACTGAGATACTATGTATTTGTAACATAATTGTAACTTTTCCATTAACATGCCCTCTTCACCCTTGCTTCTAAAATAACATCTAATTAAAGTAAGAAGTTTTCTTTCATTTTCAATTCTCAGACTGATTGGACACAACCATAATGTTACTGATGGCTTCTTGGCATGTATGAAATGCCCAGCAACTTCCACCAACACAGAAAGTGGACAAAAGGACAGGCAATATTGAACACAAACAGGGCTTGGAAGCACTTCAGACGCTTAAAGTGACAGAAGCTCTCAAAACCAGTTTAGTGTATTCAGGGGTGCAGGGCAGGGTAGGAGACATTTCGATTAATTTTATTTATAACGGATTGGATCCAGATCCATGCTGAATCAAATGCACTGACAGAAATGGAATTCTCCTCCCCTTCCTTCTCACGGCAGCCCCTCCAGCCCTCTGAAAATGCTACAGAGAATTTATAAGACTGTGTGGAGCTATATGGCCTCCATTTTGCTGGGTTATCTTGCTCAATGAGTGAACTGCAATATGGAGGGAGCATCCCTCAAAATCAGCCACTTTCTGCAAGCTTAGCCTTAATTCTCATGGAAAGTCTCTTCCTCTCCTGGATCCAACTGAAAATCATTTTTCAGTCATAAAGGGTTCCTCAAAGTAGCTCAAAGCAAAAGTTAAAATATAATAAAATCAGGAGCAGAATAAAACAATCAAACCAAACTAGGAACTACGGTAGTTAAAAAAACATCTTAACAGTTTGCCTAAATCTTAAAAGGAAAGGAGCTAACTGAGCCTCTCTAGGGAGGGAGTTCTATAACCTGGGTGTTATTTTAGAAAAGACTCTGTCTTGCTTCCCAAGTAACCACAGACTTATGAGTGGTGTTGAACACAGTGGTTGGACTGGGTCATAGGGGAGAAGGAGTCAGTCTTTCAGATATTCCGGTCTCATTCCACTTTAAATTGTGCCTACAAACAAACTGAAAGCCAGTGCTGTTTTTTTAAAAAAAAAATCCCCAAGTGCTATGCTTCAAGGATCAGACTCCACTAGGGGGTTGTAATGTGGCTCACTGGATCAGGATGAAGTTATAATCTACATTCCAGTGAGTGGAGAAGCTTCAGTAGAATGAAATAAGATTTGTATGATTGTATTTCGTAATTAGAATTCTCATCACATCTTTTTGTTTTGCAGCACCGGGTGCACACTATTCTCAATGCAGATATGGTTATTGTAATGAAGAGAGGAGTTATTCTGGAATATGATAAACCAGAAATTCTGCTGGAGCAAGAAGACAGTGTGTTTGCTTCTTTTGTCCAAGCAGACAAGTAGTTATAAATAATTTAAACTTTTGAAAGTACAATTTTATTATCCATTTTCTAATTCTGTAAATTACCTGTAAATAAAAATACTGATTATTTAATAATAAAGGGCTCGGTCTCTCCATTCTCTAGAAAAAAAGAGAATTGTTTTATTTTTTAAGTACTAGCACATCATCTTTGTCTATTAATTTTTCAAGTAGTAGTCTTCCTAGATAGTTATTATTGTTTGTTTATTACTGTTTATTTTAATCTGAGTTATCCCACAGTCTCATATTGATCAAACAACTTAAAATAGCAAAATTATAAAGTTTAAACTATGAGACATAAAGCCACCCTCAGATTTCAGACTTAAAACTGCAGTTAACCAGACCCACATTAAGCCATCATTGGGTTATACCTAATCAGTAAAACCTAATTCAACAGGAAAGTCAGTCCGCAAAGAGAGGAAATTACATAAATGTAGAGTAATCAAGAAAACCTCCTTATATGTCAGTCAATACAGATATGTAGCATAGTCTGAATGGATAATAATATACCTCAAACTATGAAATATAAAGAAAGCATAATATTGAGAGGCAGCCATGAGACACAACAAATATGAGCCACTAACTATAGTCCTTACTATTAACAATACAGGCTCTGATTACAAGCATGGGGGATGCAATCCAATTCCTAATGAAGTTTTTGCACAACCTATTACAGGTAAACCTGCAACTAGGGTAGCCACCTATGCATTGCCAAAACAGAGGAACTACATGCCCCCCCAAGGACAGGGATTTCAATGAAATCTGCATATGTGAATTCATATGGAGAGATGCAAATTTTGAAATAATTACTATAATTTAAAGAAAACTATAATACATTGGTGATATCAAAGTCACTGCACCTTTTTTATGGTGCTTTGGATTAGATCTGGACTAAGTTAGTTAAACTTAAGTGTGCAATGTAGCTTTATAAAAAGTGTGGTGGGTCAAGAAATGGTGGGTCAAGAAATTGAGCCATGTTGCTTAACTAACAGCACAATCCTATACAGGTCTATTCAATATAAGATGAGTTTAATGGGGCTTACTCACGGGAAGTGGGTACAGGAGCATCCCAGGGACCATAGGACCATAGGACTGTTCGGATTTCCCTCTATGGGTTCAGAGACAGTACTCTGACCTCGACAGGGGAAGTCAGAGATCTGACCCTGCCCCACCATGCCGCCTCACAGCTGGAGGAGACCAGAGAGGCTAGTTATCTTGAGCCTTCTCCAGCCTCCTTCCCTCCCCCTCTGAAGTGGCTTCATTAGACAGGCTAAAAAAAACACACCATTTAGCGAAGACCATGAAAGATGGAGGACAGGGAGGTGAAGATCGCCTCCACCACTCTTCCTGTCCTGCCAGTTTCAGCCCAGCAGAGCATAGGCAACTCAGAAACTGCCAAGTGGTGAGGATGCAATCAATAGATTTGCGCCCTAAATCAGATAAACTGCTGATGCCTTGCCTCTTTTCCTCATTTCAGTAATACATAGCAGTAAATACACTTGAATACACTTTTACCCTTAAAGGCGGCCTAAACAGCATTTCAAATAAATAAAAAGTTTCCTTTTCAAATCTGAATATTATCAATAAGTAGACACATAACAGAAAAAATAAATTGTCAACTGTTTTCTTATTTTTTAATATACTCTACATTGACTATAAGTGCTAAGTCTAACATAAATAAAGGGGATGATGTGCAACACCTGGAACTATTCAGACTGTGGAAGAATATTTGGAATGTGCTGGTGTAGCCTAATACTTCTCCCTTCATTTTTGACTTATTAAATACAGCTGCAGACTGATGCTGCAATTTTATCTAATCTGTAATTTTGTAACTGAGTCTATCTTATTCTGTCGCTGATGCTTTATTTAGCTATGTACAGTATACCTAAAAATATTCGGGTTAAATACTCCAGGAAATTTGTGAACTAAAGAAGTGTTATACAGTATGGATTATTCTACATTCAACTAAGTAATCCTAAAATGATTGGATACATTAGTTCTCTTTTTCTTTTATAGTTGAATCTTAAAGCAGTTCTTGCTTCAATCCACTTTGTAACACAAATGTAAAGCCAGAATTTTAATTCACATTACAAATAACTCTCTGTTGCTTTCTTTTTCACTTTTCTGGCAAACTCAAATAAACTATATCAAGCTATTCTAAAATGAGGAAGTGGAAAATTACAATGGTCCAATGCATAATCATCTTGAACCAGAGCATTTTAAAGTATATCTGTATATTCCCAGCAAACTTTTTGCAGTTAATTCTGTCTACTATGGTTTACATGGTAAATAGTTTACAATCTGGAAAGCCAGTCTTAATGGTTGGCCGAGTTGTAGACAATATTTTGTGCCAACATAGCACAAGTGGTATCCTGTGTGAAATAGTCTCCTTATGATTTCTGACCATTGCAATACCGGATTAGAACCAAATATTAGACAGTTTCCAGATTGATAGCTATCTTACTCTGTTGCAGAAAAAGCAACAAAGAGTATTGTGGTACCTTAAAGACTATTACGGCATAAGCTTTTGTGGACTGGAATCTACTCAATCAGGAGCAAGTACTGGACAGATCGGCTTGCCCCAAAATAGCCATGAAATATAGGTGCAACCTTGAAGAAAATCATGTCGCTGCAAACAAATTGGTATTCATTGCACACATTGAAAACCAGCTTTGCAGAGAAGCAATAAACAAAACACAAGGACACCCCACTCCTTGTATACTATCTGAAGCAACCAGGCTGAACATCTGCAGAGCTAAGATGTATGTCTTTGTGCTGATCAGAGTAAAAGAAAAAAGAAAAAAAATCTGTTTGAAAGTGAAACAATGAATGCTACAAACCATTACAGGTTCTTGGGAGAAGCAGATGTAAAAAGATATATTGATCTTCACCTCACCCTCTGATTATCTCATGCTGAACAATGTATTTAATATTGTTAAATATGCAGTCCAGGAAAACCATACTAGCAATTACTTCTGTAAAGATCTAAGCACTTATAAATGAATAAACTGATGTAAGATAATAGTGCATTAATGATTGTTTGGTTCAGAGATTCAGCAAACTCTGCTACATTATACAGTAAAATATTAATGTGACTAGTGCACAACAAACTGTACAATTTCTACAGGGCAAAACAACTTGAAATAATACCAATTCTTCCAGGAGATGGTAATGAATTGTTCCAGGAATGACTTTACTCCTGAATCACTGAGTTTACTATTTTAGAGCATTTAAAATCAATAATCTAATGTCCCCTTTGGAATATAACTTGTTGAAAGTAAATGCTTTAAAAATATTTATACATATTATGTAGCAAAATAGAACAGGTTGAGTTACTTTCTTACATATAATAGTAATCATAATTTGATGTCGATAAATCACTTCAGGAACTAAGCACTGCACAAAAATAAAACAGAAGGTTTATGCATAAAGCAATGTCCATATTAAAGATGACAACTGATTTCTACTTTCTTCCTATGGTAAGTGGGGGTAAGAATGTTAAGAGCCTCAACCCATAAGTCTTGGCCTACAGTCCTATTTCTACTTACCTGGGAGTATGTCCCACTGATTTTAATAGTACCTACTTCTGAGTAGACCTATTTAGGATTGCACTGTCAGCATTAATACAAATAAGGTGACAGGTGAAACAACTCTTGACCTAGGTCATGTGTGCAGAAAGGCATCATGGATAGCATATTAAATTACCGGACTAGAATTGTAACATTTGCTAAACTAGGAAAGTAGTATTTGGGCAGGCAAGTTTCTCTCCCACCACCTAACACACCAATACTAGGAAGACTGTATTATCACCAGTTATGGTTACCTTGCATATGTTTCAGCTTCACTTGGAGACTACTTGTACTTCACTGGCTACACCGTTTACAACCAGTTGAGATATGGGCAAGACCAGCTGCTGCATTGCTCACTGACAGGCACTGACCTGGTTTGCACCTAACAACAATCCATGGCTTAAACAACTAATGGATTGTTGTGCATGAGAGAGAGAGAGGCTGCATTCAGACAACACATTAATCAACGGGGGGGGGGGGGAGAACAATTGTCAGTTGTATTGACTATTGTGTCATCCGAATGCTGCCAGAGAGAGAGAGCACTTTCTCCTGCCTGCCCAGTACTTCTGTTTTTACTCAACCTAGGATTGGCTCATTCACAAGTTGTTGAATGTGATGTCTGTACCCAGACCAATGGGACTGCTTACAGTCTAAACAACCCATGGTTTGTTGTTGAGTTAACTGCTGGATATTTTAGATCCTATACAATCCCGATACAGCTTTGAACCCAGGTACCTAAATGCCTGCTCCAGGGTGAGCCCAAGATATTTCGGCACCTGAGGCAAAGGACAAGATGGTGCCCATCTCCATTTCACACACATAAGCCAACTGGACTGGCAGATGAATTTTACTTTAACACTGGCAACGGTATTGCATCCTCCACCACACCTAAGAGCAGCAGGCTAGTTTAGGCAGGGCAGGACAGGCTGTGTGGCACACACAGCTCTATCTTCCAAGAGAAGGGGGAAGTCCTAGGGGGTTCAGGAGGAATGGCTTGGGGCACGGGCACTGCCACTGCTGCCCCCACCCCCAGCATTTGTAGGGTGACCACATAAAATCCAGGTCAGGGCTCATGTAACTTTAACTGTTGTACAGAAAAGGGAATTTCAGCCAGAGTCATTTGTATGCAATTAGTTCCTGGTGAAATTCCCTCTTCATCACAACAGTTAAAGTTGCAGGGGCCCTGCCTTCTTTTGTACATGGTCCCTCTAGTATAGTGCCTGCACCTTTAACAGTTGTGATGAAGAGGGAATTTCACCAGGAACTAATTGCATACAAATGACACTGGCTGAAATTCCGTTAAAGTTACATGAGCCCTGACCTGGATTTTATCTGGTCACCCTAAGCATTTGCCACCTCACTCTATGTGATGCTACAACCAGCTCCAGTTTATTCCCCATACAAACCTGCCTGTGTATTGAAGTAATCTTCAGAGGCTCTCCACTAGGTAACCACCACCACTTCACCTGGCAATTTGAGATAAGGTAGGTGTTGACCATAGGCATTGCATTCACAGTGGTGGTGCCCTGTTGCCCACAAGTGCTGGATCTGTGATTTTTCTGGTTCAATCCATGGAGGCAGTTGTGCTCTGTGAGTGATGGTGGTTTTGTGGAGGGTCCCCTTTAAAAATCGTATGAAATCATGAGGCTCCCTTTTTGATGTCATGGATCCTTATATTATTACCCAGTCCCTATTTTCATTTCCCCACGCCTTTCAATGTATTTTAATGAACTATTCATTTTACTGTGTAGTTCATATTGTTTTTGTAAAAGCTGTGGAAGCTATGAAGGTGGTACAGGTATTTTTTAAAACACACACACACACACACAAATAAATAAGCGGCCCTATTTCCACGGCAGGCCAGAGAGGGATTGGGCAGGTGAACCAGCACAGGTAGCTGCTCCTTGCAACTGCTACTCGCTCGCCCGCACTGGAAGGTGAGCCAGCAGTGCCATGGCTGACTCTGGGCAGGAGATGGCACAGGGTGCGAGAACAGCAGGACGGAGACGACCTCATGCGAACCCAGCGCTGAAAAAGTGGATCAAAGTCACTGCGAGTGTGCGTCAAACCCCGCGCGTGATGACGCCCTTAAGACGCAAGTGGGGGACGAGACCCTTCCGAGTGGAAATCAAAACTCCCGGCGGGGTGGGGGTGGGGGGCTCCTACCGTCCGTTGTGGCTGGTGTTCCTCAGGGGCAACTCGTCAGGTGTTAGCATGGACGGGCGGTGCTGCCCCACGATGCCGCCCCCCCCACGACCTCTGCTCCATTAACAGCCTATCCTATGCAGAGTTCGAGACGCCTAATTTTGCATAGGAGCGGGCGGTTAGTCATGCCATGTGCAAAAGAGGCGGGTTATGTGAGCAGGCGCAGCGAGGTGGAGCCTAGACTTCTTAATGTCTCCCGCATCCCGGCATCTGGGTGGTGGGGGAGCCTTCTTGCGGCACGCTCTTCGGGAGAGGATTGGCGAGCGGCTCGGGGTCCCGTCGTCTCCTCGCCTGCCGGACTTGTGACCGCGCGTCTCTCCCCAGTCGCTGGTGTCACCTGTGCCGGGATTCTCTTACGCGACAGCGCCCCCTGCTGCCCCTCACCTCGCGGCGCTCTGGCTGGCTCAGGCAGCTGCACGCGTCTCCGCCTGCGGCTTTTCCAGAGCCGGCGGCGCGGGCGATCCTTGGTTTAGGGGACGGTGCCTCGCGGCCGGGTAATCTCCTGTCGCAGGCTGGTTGGCTGCAAAAGGGTGTCACGAAAAGCCCCCGCCTCCTCCTTGCAAAAGCCGAAGAGGGCTGTGATTGGCGTGCGCAGCTGTGTAGGGGGGGAGAGCGGATCGGGCTTGCAGACGCTGCCTTGCGGGCGCGGAGCCGGGTCAGGGGCGGGCAAGCCTGAGCGCCGATGAAGAAGGCGGAGGAGCGGGCTGTGTGATGGCTCCGTCCTACCTCGTCCCCGCGGCGGTGGCGGCGGCGGGCATGGGGGCGAAGCAGCAGCAGTAAGGGCAGAGGGGGGCGGCGGCGGGGGCCCATGCCAGCCATGTTGTCCCGGAAAGGGATCATCCCGGAGGAATATGTGCTGACCCGACTGGCCGAGGACGTGCCCGAGCAAACCCGCTTCCGCTCCCGAGAGAGGAGGGCCCGCTTCGTGGGCAAGAACGGCGCGTGCAATGTGGCGCACAAGAACATCCGCGAGCAGGGCCGCTTCCTGCAGGACGTCTTCACCACGCTGGTGGACCTCAAGTGGCGCGACACGCTGCTCATCTTCACGATGTCCTTCCTGTGCAGCTGGCTGCTCTTTGCCATGATCTGGTGGCTCATCGCCTTCGCCCATGGCGATTTGGACCACAACACCCAGCGGCTGCACCTGCCGGCCAACGCAGCAGCTGCAGGCTTCGTGCCCTGTGTAACCGAAGTCCACTCTTTCACTTCAGCCTTCCTCTTCTCTATAGAGGTGCAGGTGACCATTGGCTTTGGGGGGCGCATGATGACAGAGGAGTGCCCAGCTGCCATCCTCATCCTCATCGTGCAGAATATTGTGGGGTTGGTGATCAATGCCATCATGCTGGGCTGCATCTTCATGAAGACAGCCCAGGCACGACGGCGCGCCGAGACACTCATCTTCAGCAAGCACGCTGTGATCGCCCTGCGTGGGGGCAAGTTGTGCTTCATGCTGCGCGTGGGCGACCTGCGCAAGAGCATGATCATCAGCGCCACCATCCGCATGCAAGTGGTGAAGAAGACCACCAGCCTGGAGGGAGAGGTAGTACCCCTCAACCAGATTGAGATCCAAATGGAAAACCCGGTGGGGGGCAACAGCATCTTCCTGGTCTCCCCGCTCATCATCTACCACGTCATAGACAAGAATAGCCCCCTGTACGACATGGCTCCAGCCCATCTTCACCACCATGAGGACTTGGAAGTTATAGTCATCCTCGAAGGGGTGGTGGAAACCACTGGCATCACCACCCAAGCCAGGACGTCCTACCTGGCCGATGAGATCCTCTGGGGCCAAAGGTTTGTGCCGATTGTGACGGAAGAGGACGGGCAGTATTCAGTAGATTACTCCAAGTTTGGCAACACAGTGAAGGTGCCCACTCCTAACTGCACTGCCAGGCAACTGGAGGAAGACCGGAGTATCATGGACACCATCTCCTTGTCACCTAGGGGCACCATTAGGAAAAGATCTGTTAGGTTAAAGCCCAAGTTTAATATAGCAGATGAGCCTTCCTGATGCACCCTGTAGATCAAGCTCTTGTATCTGAGACCACAAACATATACTGAGATGTCATCTGTTTCTGTTATTCAGGTTGGTTCTGCAAGGTAGGTAAGTTAATATCTGGTGCAAGGCAAATGTAGGACATCTAAGCAAAACTGAGCGTGCATCGTCTCTCCTTGACTTTCTTATTTATTCGCACAATCACTTTGGGTTGGATAAACAACATACACTGAAAGATAGATGCCTTTTTTTGAGAACTCATTTTCTATGTATTGGGTTGTATTATTTATGCTTTGGCATTACATAGACCTGATCTAATATTTTTAACTGTTGTATACAAACATCTCAGTTCCAGTCATAAAGGGGTTTAATAATAATAATAATAATAATAATAGACCCAGGTATTAATATTTATGATAAAAGAGAGACTATAGACACAAGGGTGTCTGTTTACACTGCAGTGCTTTATGTCTTAAATAAATGTAGAGATTATTAAATCCATAAAATAATATTGCATGGTTTCTTTCATTGCAAGTGAATTAAGAGCTGTATTGTGTCATGGCACTTAAGAATTTTGTAATTAAATTAATTGGAATTGTTGCCCCAATTTGTTATAGCTAATGGCAGGGGGGAGGTATGGAAAATATTAAAGAATTACAAGGTACAGCAGTTGTAGATCCTTAAATGGAACTCCTTAAATGGATTTATTTATACTGCTCCACATACGCACCCAAATCTTGCCAGAACACAATTATAAACTTTATAGTATTTTTATTAGTGCCACTTGCTAATAAATTTGTAGACAGTTTAGTTTTGGCTTTCTTTATAATACTTGAAATGCAGGATTGAAGCCTTCATCTTAATTCAAGTTTCATGGCTAAAATTGGTTTAGTTTTATTTATTTAATTAAGATATTTTTATACCACCTTTTGAGACAAAGCCTCCTCAAGGATCTTTTTAGCCTTTTGAAAAAAATGGAACTGCTGCTTAAAAATTTTGTACAGGAAGATTTTCCAAAACCTATTCCTAATATAACAGATAAGACATAACACTATGTAACCAGCATATTTACACTTTCTGTAGCCTTTAACGTAAACGCTGTTTGCCAATGAGTATCGACATCAGAACTGGACTAGGACTGGGGAAACCCAAGTTCAAATCCCACTCAGGCATGAAGCTCACTGGGTGACTTTCAGCCAGTCATACCCTCTCAGCTTAACCTACTTTACAAGGCTGTTGAAAGATAAAAGGAAGGAAGAGCCATTCATGCTGTCCCGAGTTTCTTGGAGGAAAGGTGCAATGTAAATGCCATAAATAAATACATACTGCCATTGCTTTTGTTCAAACTTGATTGCACACATTGGTAACAATTCAGTGATAATTAATAATAGAGAAATCTTACTCAACCTCATTGTGGGACTTACCACACCATAAATTATAATTGATTTACAGAACCATATTTAGATTTCAACTAATTTAATCCAGTAGATGAAAAGGATTAGATCAACTTAATTTAATAATTTATCACTACTATAGAATTGTGGGTCAGGCATGTATTAGTCAAAAATGGAATGTTACCTTATTTACCAAACAAAATAATATAAAAATATGATTTCTGATTCCAAAGATAAAGTCCTAATGCATGTTAAATTAGCATGTATATGTTTTTAATACACTCGCATGCCTTTTAAATCATTACATTGGACAAGAATGGCATCACTGTACTAGTAAGGCAATATTTTCTCCACCCTCTGCACAATATTATTCATGAAACAGAAACAGTCTATCGCATGGAATAAAGTGGCATAATAAAGTTAATAATTTTATATGTAGTAACACAGAAATAAAAAAACTGCATTTATTAAAAATCAAGAGTGCAAAAATGTCTGCTATTAATATGTTGTTTTAGTTCAGTTAAGGATGATTTTGATATCTCACCTTTATGATTTGCCATATCTGTGCAATTTTCTTCCAGGGATGTAAATGCTCTTTATCTCCTATACGATCCTCTCAATCTTTCCAGCCTGCCTCAACTTACCATTGTTTAATTGTTAAAATATCACATGGATTTGTTAATTTTAAATGAAAATGAATTGTTTTCACTCTCTCAGTCAGGTGCCTTATTCAGCATCAAAATAACATCTGAAATGTTGTACAGAAATGTGGCTTTAGCTTCTAGCCTTCAGAAACCAATCAAGCCAGAATATGTGGGTTTAAAATTATTTTAAACTGTTGACTGGGCTCAACAGGCTTAAATCTAACTGTTCCTGTTTAGTTTGTGGATTGGTCTATATGTTGTGAGAGTGGCTAGAGATTGCCTTCAGTAGTATTCTCTGACCCAATTTGCACGATCAAAACAAGCCACCATGATTTAAATTGGCAGCATATGTCAGTGTATTCCAGGTGCCATTAGCCTAATTACCCACCAGGCACAGCTTGTCCTGCCATCTGAACACAAGTGGCATGGCTTGTCTGAGGGGGAAACTAACTTCAAATCACGCATGAGCTGTTGTTGGGTTGGCTTGTTTGATCAGGCAAAGAGGCCCTTTAAATATAAGAAGTTGCTGTGTTCTTTGTTAAAATACAGGGGCTCTAAAAAGCAGTTAAAGAAAATATCTAGTACAATAACCTCATGGGCCTCAATGAGGATTGTGTGTTCAAAAAACACTGTCTATATGGAAGACTTATGCATTATATAGGAAAACCTATGTCAAGTACATATTTATGCTTTCAATTCTGTGAGGAAATCTGTATTTTCATAGATCTCATTTGTTCTGTGGGGGGAAATAGAAGGATTTTTATTGATCTAAGGACCCGATGCAACTGATAAGAAACCTGGTATTGTATATCCACAGAATGAAAGATGCCAATGAAATTGATAGTCAAAAATGTAATAACAGACAAGAATAGTGTTTGCTTAATCTCTGAATTCATCTGTCTCCTTTTCTTTCATTTTTTAAAAAAGTAACAACCACCAAGCCCCTCCCACATCAGAACCAGTGGTTTCCTGGTGAAAAGTTTGGGTGTGGTCCCATGGTAACTGCTAGGTGAATTGAAGTATTTGGCCTTCATATCCATTTGAGTACAATATTCCTGATTTACATAAATAAAGCACTTAATAGGCGACCATATGAAAAGGAGGACAGGGATCTTGTATCTTTAACAGTTGTACAGAAAAGGGAATTTCAGCAGGTGTTATTTGTATGCATGCAGCACCTGGTGAAATTCCCTCTTCATCACAACAGTTAAAGCTGCAGGAGCCCTGCTCTCTTTTTGTAGAGTGACCAGATACAAAAGAGGGCAGGGCTCTTCCAGCTTTAACAACTGTTAACGATACAGGAGCCCTGTCCTCCTTTTCATATGGTCATATTATCATAATAGCTGAAGAAAAAATGCAGAAGTAGTTTAAAAACAGGAAATCATTATATAGAGAGATTATTATGAGGAATCCAGTTCTTTCCCATATTTCTTGATCCAAGTATTTCCCATACCTGATACTTCTCCTTTCCTTCATGACATTCTTACTGCCAGGACCTTCACATCATTCTTACCCTCTTTTGTTGGGGTTTTAGAAGTTCCCATTCATTCCATCACCCCTTCCTTAATCAAAAGTAAAGATAACAAAGAAAATAGAGCCATTCCTCCAGCCCAAACTGTTCCAACATGTTGCTGATGCTGTCAATTGTCCATAACTGCTGCTGCTGAGTCAAAGCTGGGATGGCAGCAACAAGAGCAGGTGACTTCCTTTCTCTCGCTCCTCAGCTCATAATTTGCATCAACCCAGTCAACATGACACCTGCTGCATATACTCTAATGGTAAGTTTATCTTGCGAAAGTCCTGTTTTGAGACCTGTAGTGTGAATCTGGTTAAGACCGCTTAGTGCATTGTTTTTCTTTGTACAGTCAGCATGTCTTCCTCTCCCCTGTCATTCAAACAAATGCTTCTCAGTAATCTAGTTACCTACCAATTCAACAATCAATTTAGGCTATACCCACACTCCCAATTTCATGTACGGCTGCCATCCTTTTTTCTGTCATAGCTCCTGTGCTCATAACCAGCTGTGTCACAGAAAATGAACAGATGGAGCATTCTGTCTCTCTGGATGAAAAGCAGCAACTCTGTGAAGGAAATTCTCAATGGCCCATTAAATATCTGTGTGGATTTGTTCTTAGTTGAGAAAGGAATTGTAGTTTGATTGGCTTATATCCAATGTTACACTGGTGAAAAAATTACAACATTGCACAATCAGGCTGACCATATGAAAAGGAGGACAGGGCTCGTGTAACTTTAACAGTTGTAGAGAAAAGGGGATTTTGTCCAGTGTCATTTGTATGCAATTAGTCCCTGGTGAAATTCCCTCTTCATCGCAACAGTTAACTGTTGTGATGAAGAGGGAATTTCGCCAGGAACTAATTGCATACAAATGACACTGGCTGAAATTCCCTTTTCTCTACAACTGTTAAAGTTACATGAGCCCTGTCCTCCTTTTCATATGGTCAGCCTACACAATCATTAACAGAACAACTAGCAGAATCAAAGTATTGGATTTGATGCTAAAATAAGAACAGTATCACATGGATAAAGTATTGCCCTTTTTAAAAAAATGGTTCTTTACATTCAAGGTGCAAATATTCTGTGCATCATGTTTAGTGATATGTATCATATTTAAGCTTGGAAAGCAATAAAAATTAGGGATATGCACGGACCCCCCCGGATCGGATCAGGACCCGGATCGGGACCTCCAATTTTGTCATGGATCGGTTCGGACAAAATCGGAGGCCCCCCGGACCGGATCGAGTCCGATCCCGATCCAAAAATCGTAAATTTTTGGATCGGCCGCCATTTTTTTTCCCCATAGACTTGCATTGCAATGCAAGTCTATGAGGAAAAAATGGCGGCGGGTGGGTGAGGGGGGGCCTAACTCCCTCCCCCCCGGGGCCATCCGCTGTGGACGGCCCCGGCAGGTAAGCCCCCTCCCCCGCGCTCCCTACCCCCCCTGGGGCCGTCCGCTTCCATCTGCTGGTGCCCGCGGGCGCCCGCGGATAGAAGCGGACGGCTCCGGGGGGGGTAAGCCCCCTTCCCTGCCACTGCTTACCTGTTAGGGCCGTTCGCTCCCGTCCGGCGCCGGCGGCTACTGCCAGCCGGCTTTGCGGCTTGCTCTAGAGTAGCGCGCCGGGTGATCACCCGGCGCGCTACCCTGGAGCAGGCCGCGGAGCCCGCTGGTAGTAGCCGCCGGTGCCGGACGGGAGCGGACGGGCCGGAAAGGTAAGCGCCCCTTCCTCCCCCCCCCCCCCCCCGCTGTCCACTTTCATCGGCGGGCCTTTTCGGACCGGTTTGGATTGGATCGGCCGATCCAGCTGTCGGATCGGAAATCGGATAATTTATCCGATTTCCCACTGGACCGGACTCGGATCGTGGATCGGGTCCGATCCAGAGCACATCCCTAATAAAAATACCATTGCAAGAAAATATGTCTTTAAAAACCTAACCAGTGATCTTTTAAAGATGTGAATCATAGAATAGTAGAGTTGGAAGGGGCCTATAAGACCATCAAGTCAAACCCCCTGCTCAATGCAGGAATCCACCTTAAAGTAACCCTGACAGGTAGCTGTCCAGATGCCTCTTGAAGGCCTCTAGTGACCTCCCTAGGTAATTAGTTCCATTGTCGTATTGCTCTAACAGTCAGGAAGTTTTTCCTGATATCCAGCCAAAATATGGCTTCCTGCAACTTGAGCCCATTATTCCGTGTCCAGCACTCTGGGATGATTGATTAGACATCCTGGCCCTCCTCTGTGTGACAACCGTTCAAGTACTTTAAGAATGCTATCATGTCTCCCCTCAGTCTTCTCAAGGCTAAACATGCCCAGTTCTTTCAGTCTCTCTTCATAGGGCTTTGTTTCCAGACCCCTGATCATCCTTGCTGCCCTCCTCTGAACACGCTCCAGCTTGTCTGCATCCTTCTTGAAGTGTGGTGCCCAGAATTGGACACAATACTCAAGATGAGGCCTAACCAGTGCCAAATAGAGGGGAACCAGTACCTCATGCAATTTGGAAGCTATATTTCTATTAATGCAGCCCAATAGCATTTGCTTTTTTTTGCAGCCATATCACACATCAAATAGCATGAGCACATATTACAATCAATTTAAAATTAATTTGACAGAATTAAAAGAGTTGCCATCTTTTTCTGGCAGGCTGAAATCAGCAGGTGAAACCTTTCTCATCACATCTTCATGCATCTCAAATGTCTGCACTTGTTGAATTTCTGCATGTGATGTTGTTGATAAATGCAAAGGCTCACTGCCAGGTGGTTGGGGAGGAACAATCCAACCAAGAAAGGACTGGGGATCCTAAGGGAGATTTAAAAGAACGCCAAGGAAAAAGAAATGGAAACAAAATATAGGCAAAATTATAATGTTTTTGGAACATCTTCTGTTGGGAAAGAAAAATGTAGGCTTTTGAATCCTAACAAAAAGAATGATCACCCTGATCCAGGAAGGATGAGACACAAGGAAGCCGGCTTCTGTAGAAAGATCTCATTTCTAGATTGTGCCTTACAATGCAAAAAGTAGTTGAAAACACCCACATCCAGCACTTAAAGCTATAGTTTGGGCAGTGCCAAGGAGAAGATCAGCTATGTCAGCACTAATCTATTTGGAGTGTGGGAAACTAAATCCAGGCCTATCTTTCCTCCTTGCTGACAGCAGTAACCAGCTATTCTGTTTTGCTGGGGCAAAGCTTCTCACGTACAATAGGCTATATGCCCCTTAACCTAGAGACATATCTATATCTGATCCTTCAGATCAACAGTAGGGCAAAGACTGCTCAGTTGAGGTTGTAGCCTTCTCCCAGAGGTGGGCAACTTGTGGCTCTCCAGATATCGTTGGACTGCAACTACCATCCCCTCTCACCATTGGCTACACTGGCTGGAACTGTTGAGGGTTGCAGTCCAACATCAACCGGAAGGCCACAAGTTGCCCACCCCTGCCTTATCCTATCCTTGGCAAAGCAAGGCAGAGCCTGCTCCTCTGGTCTGTGCATCCCATAGGGTGCAATGCAGGGACCCAGAGAGCATCCTGCCTCTGAAAGATCTGCATGGCTGATCTTGCATGATACAGCCATGCAAGGACAGGCAGGAGAGAGACTGGAATAGGTTTCCAAGGTATGCACAATAGCTCCAGCGCTGCCTTTGCACCAGAGCTGGCAAGCTGCATTCGGACAACACATTAGTCAATGGGGGTTTGAGTAGCCAATTCACAGTTGGTTATTTTGTGGGTACTCCCTGCACAACATATTTCTACACAACTGTGGGTGGTTGAGGCTGGCGTTGAGTGGACTAATAGTCAACCCAGCATTTGACTGACACAGCCCCCACCCCTCTCCCCACCCTCCCTCCTCCCTCAGTCTTCCCAGTTCTATCCCAGCAGCCTCTGCAAGTTGCACCAGTTGTAGCTGAGTGGCAGCCGCCGCTTTGGTCGCTCTTGCCGCCTGCCTCTATGGGCATGAGTTTTGCCCCACTCACCACACACCATTAACCCACTCACCCCTCCACACAACACTTTAAACAACTGGCTTCAAGCTAAACAACTTGCAATCCAGTTGTTTCTCTCAATTACTTATTTGGGCGGAATAGCATACTGTCAGTAGTTTGTGAGTGGTGTGTTACCCTCCACTCAACACAATAAGCAACACAACTGACGATTGTTTCCCCCCCCCCCCGCCCCCAGTTGCTTAATGTGTTGAATTTCTTGTGAGTTTCTTTCCCAACTAAATGGCACAGAACTCTACTGGGCATTTAATCTCTGGATTAAATCTAGTACTGCAGAATGAGCAGCCAGGGCCGTGCAGGACAGCTTTGATAGAGTCAGATTGGGGTGTCCTTTAAAAGGCAGAACATTTGGGAGATAAATTAACACAAGCTGTTCCAATAAAAGCCTGTGTCCTTCACTGTGTCATACCATCACAGCAACATATCAAGAAGTGGCACTGCTGGAAAGTGCTGAAAGTCTGCCAACGGAGAATGAGTTACAGTGTTAACAGAAATAAAAGTAGACATGAATTTTGGCTCCACTGAACTTATTAGGAATTTCTCTATTTGCTTCATTAAAGGTAGCATTTCTTTGAAGGGCAGCAGTGCAAATTCACAATTACTTGCCGCTTCATGGGTTACCAGTGCAAAGAATCCAGGTTCAGTGTAATAGGATCACAGTTGCCCAAGCCAGTGAGTAAACACATTGGTATGTCCTGAAGAAGTTCCCCATGTCAGAGAAATCCTAAGTCAGGAGGCATTCCAGCAGCTGTATCTTAATGGACTATTGGGTAATGCTATTAATATGTAATAAACAAACCATGTGTGAATTAAAACAGACTTTAAAAATATCCTTAGATTCCACCTAATTTTTGTTTGATTGAACTGTTGTTGACATAGTATGTTGGAGTGTGTTTTAAGTTTTTTCATTATTATTATTATTATTAATATTATTTAATAATAAATCACAGGTTTCAGAAATTTTATATGAACAGAATTCCCAGACTGCCAACATCCAGTGTAGGGTTTATTTGTTTTTATATGAAATATTTTCAAATAGTTAACTGCGAAAAGCTACCAGGAATTATGTTCATTGGCTCCCATTGCAGAATGTGTAGTTTACAATAATACAAGTTGTGTCAGTGAAACATCTCTACCTTCTTTGCTGCACTTAAAGGTAGAGATCTTGTCCTACGGATAGCATCTATCGCTGTGGCTTCGGAATGGCGGCACTTGCGTTACATGACGCAGCCGCCAATCCGAAGCCATCTAGGGGCAAAGGGGCAAACTAAAAAAGTTGGGCATTTAGTGCGACTTTTTTAGTTTGCGGCGAAGTGACGACGGCTTCTGCTGTCTGTTGCTTTTTCTCCGCCACTTCTGGGAGGCCTGCCCAGTCTATAGCGATCACTGATTGGTCTCCATGGACTGGGCAGGGAAGGGGATGGAACAGCGAGCCATAAGCTCGCTGCAGCACCTCCGCGCCTCCTACCTCCCCCCCATTCTAAAAACTAAAATAAAAAAACTAATTACGCCTTACCCAAACCTCTACAGTACTCCCCTCATTTTTAGTTTTAAAAAAAATAAAATAAAACCTAACCTTAATTAAAAAATAAATTAAGAAACACTTACCTAAGGGTAGGGGAGCTGATGCTCCCTGCCGGCCCTCCAGCTGCTGCTGGGCCGCTGCATGCAGCAGCGCCAGGAAAAGCCGCCTTGCCGTTCCTTCCGGTGTAGATCACCAGAAGGAACGTCAATGCGTACTGCGCCGCCAGGGAGCTGCTGCTGCGCAGTGCGCCAGGCGTCGTCAAGACTCAGCCCTAGATGGAATATGACTCCCTGAAATGTGCCTTGCTGCTGCAACCATAACTCTGGGTGACTAGAAAGAGAGTAGATAATAGTCACAGCTCTCAAGCCATGCTTGTACTCTGAAGAACAGTTTCCAAATTCAAAATGTTTGGGTTGCATTTCACTGACTACAGCAAATGATCATATGTACTATATCTGATTCAGTGGCCAGAAGAGATACATGATACAAAATGGCATGTCCTGATGAGAAGACATCAGACACATATTTATGAAGACTGGGCTTTGTGATTCTTCCATTTTCATGGGTAAAAACCAGCACTGACAGAGTGAAGCATGATCAGCCTTTAAGGATGCTGATCAAGTGTAGATTTCATATGTGGTGTCAGATGGAGACGTTTCCCAACAGCCCCTGCTTTCCATGTGCTGTTCAATAGTGCCTATGTTAATGTGAGGATGATAGAAAAGTCCTCCTGGGTTGATCCTTCCATGAGGGAGTGGCAGCACCAGTGAGGGGATGGATCATGCCATTCATAAACAAATAATTATTCTTACAAACAACTGATTCTAATATTTCAAATCAATAGGAATTATGCATAACCTTAATGCTTGCAGCATTTGTTTCAGTAATGCTTGGGTGAGCCCTGATGTGAGACATCAACCCACTGACATGACACAGAGCTATCCATCAACTAGCTCCTACATTGTATCAAGCTACACAAGCCAGACCACTGTGTCTCATCAGCAAGCCCTCTAAAATACATCAGAATTAAGATATTCACCAAGTTGTATGAATCTCTTAAAATATTTTTTTCTCCTCTAAAGGATTATAAAAGATGTTATTTCTTTTTCCCACTTAATAGTTTGCATGCGTATATCAGCATTAGCAAGATAAACAGACAGGGACAAAGTGAGAAACAAAGTGAGAGTGGAACTAAAGGGATAAAAAGACAGAAAAAAGGAGTTCACTTTGTGATAGGAAATTGCTGTGGGTGGTGACCTTGCTTGTGTTCTTATTTATTTATTACATTTATTTATTTATTACATTTGTATACCGCCCCATAGCCGAAGCTCTCTGGGTGGTTTACATAGGATTAAAAACAATTAAAAACAATATACAAAAATTAAAACAGCAAAAACATACAACATACACACAATCTATACATTTAAAAACCACATCAACACTTCAAAAACTACAAAAACAAAACAAACCCAGGCTCCTCAGATATTGCCAAATTGTGTTTTTAGATTGTGGTTAGTTTTATATTTCTTAAAATTATTTCATGGTTTAAATTTTTCTGAACCGCCCAGAGAGTTTCGGCTATAGGGCAGTATAAAAATGTAATAAATCAATAAAACTAAAATGACATGAGCTCCCATGCAGGTTTCCCCACACCAAGGCTTTGGCCAGGATTGTGATGACAATCTGTCAACTACTACTCAACAGGGCACACTGGTCTTATGGACGTCTAACTCAGCTAAGGATGGAATGTGCCACAGTGTCCAGAACTTAATTCTGACTAACAGAGAAGAACTAGTTGATAAAATGAAAGGACAGGTTGCTTACCTGTAACTGAAGTTCTTTGAGTGATCATCTGTGCAGTCACACATATGGGCTCTGCGCAGGCACAAAGCCTCGAGGCTCAGCGCAGGCGCAAAGCCCATATGTGTGATGCACAGAGACCATGAAGAAGAAGTGGTGGACACCTTGGGGAATATGATTGTGTCATCTTAGAATTTGTCACAGCAAAGAATGTGGAAATTGAGCATAGTCAGATGCATAACCTGGACTTCAGGAAATTTGATTACAGAGAACTGTGAACAGTTGGGTAGGATTCCATGGCTAGAAATTATGTGAGTAACAAGTTCAACAGGGATGAGAGATTCTGAAAAGTGAAATACTGATGGCACAATCGCAAGCTATTCCAATGAAAGTGAAAAATGAGAGACAGCTAAAGAAGTCCCTGTGGTGCACAGGGAGCTTCTGAGGAACTGAGAGTTCAAAAGGACACGTACCAGTGATGGAAAGAGAGGCATATAACCATGGATGAGAACAATACAGTAGGAAACTGGAAGGATGTCAGATGCTAAAACCCAGAATGAGCTGAAGATTGCAAAGGATGCTGAAAACAACAAACAGGGCTTCTTTGGCAACACTTCTTTGGCTACAAAAGGAAGGGGAGGCTTGCTTCTTTGGGAAGCTGCTGAAGTACTTACAGGGGGCAGAGAGCAGGTACTTGACTCCTATTTCACTTCAGACATCCCCACAAAAGGACACATGTAAAATAGAACTATGTAAGGAAGGGCATGCAACCCAGAATACTCAAGGAAATGGACAGGAAACATTTAGCTATATTCAATGTGTTCAAGTCTTTAGGGCCAAATGAAGTATATCGCAGATGATGAAGGAGCTTGCAGATGTTATTTCAAAACTGCTTTCTGCAATCTTTGAGAATTCTTGGAGAATGGGAAAGGTGTCGACTGAAGACAGGCAAATGTTGTCTCTTATCTTGAAAAGACAAGGAAAGGAGGATCTGAGAAACTAGAGACTGGTCAGATACTGATACTGAGCAAAGTTCTAGAACAGAGATCAGTTTGTGAGCAACTAGAAAAGAATGCATTTACTAGGAGCTAGCATAGGTTTATCAAGAATAAATCATGTCAGACCAACATTATCTTCTTTTTTTGATAGCTACTAATTTTGTAGAATCTATCGATTCATAGGGATGTTGTGGAAATAGTGGGCCTGTCCACGTCACACTAACTAACCCATGGTAGGTGATAAGATACGCAGAGTAGGTTGTTTGGCAATCTACTGTGTTCCCATCAGATGATCAGGCAAACAAGTAATGCATCATGGTTTATTCCCCCACTCATTCCTCCTGTATTCCTCCCACGTGGCCGGCCAGGTATCCCAGCTTTATTTGTGGTGGAAACTAGGGATGTGTATCGTATCGTTCTAATGTCCGATAACGAACTGATAAGGTTATTATCGGACATCTGATTAACGATAACAATACACATTCCTGGAGGCTCTATCTGATCGGATCCGAAATCCATATGTCCGATAACTATCGGACATATCAGATATTCAGACCGCCATTTTGGGGCCGGCCCTCCCTCCCTCCCCCTACGCTCCTTACCTAGGTCTTGTCTGCCGCTGTCCACTGCTCCAAACTTCTGAGAACTAGGCTTTGCGGCCTAGTTCTCAGTAGAGCGACGACGTGCCAGGTGATGATGTCACCCGGAGTGTCATAGCTCTACTGAGAACTAGGCCGCAAACCTAGTTCTCAGTAGTTCGGAGCAGCAGATGGCAGCAGGGAAGGCCCAGGTAAGGGAACCCTCCCTCCCTCGCGCTCCTTCCCTGCCGCTGCCGCCCTGTAGTACTGCTAAACAGGCTTTCCGGCCTGTTCGTCAGTACAGAGCCACGCTGAGTGATGACATCACTCGGCGCTTCTCTGTACTGACAAACAGGCTGAAAAGCCTGTTTAGCAGTACTACTGGGCGGCGGCGGTGGGTAAGGAGCACGAGTGGATGGAGGGAGCATGAGTGGGGGGAGGGAGTGCCGGCCCAGTGTTTTTCCCCGTTGACTTGCATTGAGGGAAAGCTTTCTTTCCCCCAATGCAAACCTATGGGGAAAACACTGTTATCGAATCGGAACTTCCAATATTTATCGGATTTCAGATCCGATCAAATCCGGGTACTCACCGATATGATCGGACCCAAAACTTTTTTATATTGGCCGTACACATCCTTAGTGGAAACCATATCCCACCATCCTTCACACTGCCGCTATGTCAGCAGCCTATTTCCAATTGTCTGCTTGGCGCTAGGGGCGCCATCTTCCGTTTTTGCCAGTTCTCCGCCCCCTGCCTCCATTCTCAACTCCATGTCAGTCCTTACCTGCTGTCCTGTCCCCTTCCTTTCCCACTCCTTCCCCACACACTGCCCCAAGTTCCAAGCCTTTGACAGCTCCCCCCTTGCCAGCAGCAAACCAACAATACAAAGTAAAACCACATATTGGAATACAAAGCAGGTTATTTGGCTTGCTTAATACAGCTTTGAATCTACTCAGGCACTGCTTGGCATCAGTTCTCAGTTCGGGGAGTGCTGGATGGGCAGCTTGGGGGCTGAAGGTGGCAATGAACAGTTGTGGGGGTCAGTTTCATGTGTTACAGGGAGGGGAAGAAGCATCTGCTGAGTTGGGAAGGGGTGGCCTGAGTGGAAAGGAGGGATGCTTACATGGTGGGAACATTGCACCAAAAAGGGTTGGGGGCCTCCAGCTCCTTCAGAGTTTTTAGAAATGGGACAAAATTTAATATAAAGGTTCCCCTTATGGGGAGGCACAAGATGCACTACTAGATAATTGTGCAACTTTGAGGGAGGAGTTTAGAATAGGATAGGTAATAAAAAGGAAACAATTCAGAGCTTTACATAAATATATCTTATTTATTGATTTAAAGTTCTTAATAATCATTTATTTTGTTCATCAGTGTCTTGTATGGCTTCAGTCATTGCAGGCAGTCTCAAAATGAGACAAAAGAGGTAAGGTGGTAAAATATAAGCTAGATTGTATTACTGTAAAGTTGTTCCATTCAGCTGGTTGAACCAGAATGTTCATTAAAAAGCCTCTGCCTCAGCTCCTAAAGAATCCATGGGCGAGTGTCACAACCCCACTCAAGGTGGCGTAGAAGGTTAAAAAAACACACACATACAAAACAGACACAATATTTATAAACATTGAATAAAAAATGTTATTAAAAAACAGATGTTACCAATAAAACTAGCATACCAAGAACTCACAATAAGGTCAGCAAAACAAGTGGGTATTTTGAGCTTTTCTTTCCTGCAAAGCAGAGGCCTGACAAACCCCACCCATTGAAAGCTGATTTCAGAAGTGCGGCACCATCACCAAGAAGCCCCCTCCCTTGTAATTACCAGTCTAACTGCCATTGGCAGTGGGCAAGAGAGAGAGGCTTCTGCTGATTATCTCAGAGTGCAGGCCAGCTGGTATAGAAGGCAGTCCTTCAAATTACTGGGCCCAAACCATTTAAGGCTTTAAAGGTGAAAATCAGCACTTTGAATCGGGCTGGGTACTCCATGATTCTGGGAAACATAAGAACATAAGAAGTGCCATGCTGGATCAGACCAAGGGTCCATCTAGTCCAGCACTTTGTTCACACAGTGGCCAACAAGCTGTCGACCAGGGACCAACGAAGCAGGATATGGTGCAACAGCTCCCTCCCACCCATATTCCCCAGCAACTGGGGCACACAGGCTTACTGCCTCGAATACTGGAGGCAGCACATAACCATCACAGCTAGTAGCCATTGATAGCCTTCTCCTCCAGGAATTTATCCAACCTCCTTCTAAAGCCATCCAAATTGGTGGCCATCACTATATCTTGTGGTAGGGAATTCCATAGTTTAACTATGTGCTGTGTGAAGAAGTACTTCCTTTTATTTCTCCTAAATCTCCCACCAATCAGCTTCAGGGGATGACCCTGGGTTCTAGTATTTTGAGAGATGGAGAAAAAAATCTCCCTATCCACATTCTCCACACCATGCAGCCTATGCATGAAAGCACCTGGCAATACACTCTGCCCATATAGGGGTTTGGTGTTTTTTTTGTACATTCATTGTCTTTATATACTACTACTTTGACCAAGTTCTAAAGTAAAAGTTTCTTCCAAGTTTTCCTCATGTTTTCCTATGTGAATACTCCATAGCAGGCCACTCAATAAAAAAGAGTTGCCTTATAACCAAAATGGATTTTTGTCTTTGACACCTAGCCCCATACGAAATTAAAAAAGCCATTTTCATAAGCTGTGTTCTTCGTTTCTTCTACAATTGGATATATTCCCTTACAACAGGAACTGTAGCCTCCCAACTGTATTTCTAGGTACAAAATAGTGAAGGTTTTGCCTTCTCATTGGCCATTGGGTTGCAGGCACCATGTTCGATCTTCATTGGATTAGCTACTTTTTTGCCGCTGGGCCCAAAACCTAGAGAAAGACACAACAGATAGAAAACCACGATGGAAATCAGTGCCTCTCATGAGAAAGGGTATCTCATTAACTTTACGTGTGGAACATTTTCAGCTGTTATTAAGTACAATTTCTAAGCTCTACAAGGTTCAGAAAAGAAAGATTAAAGGGAACATGTTTGCTGAAAGTCAGATCCATTGCTGTATCTGCTTGACAATGTAGAGGGCACAAAATAAAGGCAATGCATAAAGTGGGGAAAGACAACCTGGTGCCCTACAGATGGCTTGGACTACAACCCCCATAATCACTAATCACTGGCCATACTGGGAATTGTGCTCCAAAACATCTGGAGGGTGGGGGCTGTCTGCCCAAGGCCTACATGATCACATTCCACTGCATCTCCCCTAAGGCCCAACTATTCTACCAGACTTCAGAACGTCGAAGGTCTTAAAAATATTTGTTTCCTTTGCGATTTTGCACTGAGTATTGTTATTGAAACAAAATGCCTGCTCTTACAAGGAGGCAACAATCAGATGTGTGGGTGCCAGGGGAGCTTGTGACATGGGGATAAGGCTACCTCCCATGAAGCAGGGGGCCAGGGCAAAATCAGGCCTCCATGAAGCAGGTGGCCCTGGCAGACGCACACCCCACCCCACGGTCAGTCAGATTCCTTGTCCAAGTTATCTCAGGTTACACTGAGCTTTAGAGGAGGCAGAATCGCCAGGGAGAGACCTGCCCTGCTTCTGTGTGTTCTCCAGCTCAGCAGGACATGGGAGAGGATCCCCAGCCCATCTTGAACCCTCCTGGTATTTCAGGAGACTTGGGGAAAAGGTGGCTTGGTTCTCCCAGGGCAAGGACTGAAAGCTTAATGTGATATGAAGAACCCCCTCTCCTCCCATCCCCATGACCCTCTGCATACCAGACAGAGGACTGAGGGGGTGGGACAGTGGTCACCACAAACAAGAGCCGGCTCTGAAGCAAAGCCAAGATTTGTAGGCCCCTGAAGCTAGGCTTTGACACCCCTGAACCAGAGGGGACTGAGGTGATCTTTCAGACCATCCTTATGAAAATAAATATTGTATAGGTTTCAGGAAGGGAAGAATTCCAGCCAACATGAGAGCTGCCCACCTGAGAGCTGCCCACCTGAGCGTGGTACAAAAGGCATTCACGTAGAAATAAGGAATTGTGAGCCAAGGCATTTGTTTTGAGTACCAGAACTGAATGGAGCTCACAGTCACACCCCTGCCCCCCAAAAACCACTCTGGCGTACCCCCAAGCTTTCTTCATTTCAGCTGCAATACTTTTGGGTGGCAGCCATTTTGTTGCCACTACTGCTAAGCAACTGGGAGCCAGAAATTCCTGCCGATCTATCACAAATCACACAGACATCAACCAGGATATCCTTATTCAGGATTACTGGTTCAGCTGCAAGGATCTTATCTAATTCAGCCATGCATCATAATGTGAAACCTCTAAATCACATTTTCCTAGCAATATAATACTCACTTTTTATTGGTGATTTAGGCTGACAGGTAATGTAGGCATTTGCGCTGGAAAAGTAGAAATAACACTTCAATTATTGATATTTTAAGCTGTAGAACAGATATCCGGCAGAAGAACATGCAATGAATATTTGTGCTACACCACTGAATCTGTATTGATATGCCCTCAACTGCAATTAGCCAATAAATCATTCTCATTTGTTGTCCAAGGGTAGCATATCTGATTTCTGTAGGGGTAGGGAGCAAAGAGTTTCAGGGGAGCAGTATTTATAGAAAATTTCTTCTTTGACAAATTCAAGATTAAAGTGCAAAAAAGTGTGTGTTTAAGAGTGTCATGGGGATTTCATAACGACCAGAGATATATGCTTACTGAGGAATGATCAATCAGACATGATATGAAATATGGAAGGATCATATAGACCTTTCTGAACGCAATTCCTGTTTGCCCTCACTTGCAAGATTTCTAACTACAGTAAAGTGAAATGGAAAGTACGCCTAAGTGACACAGCACTCACAACCAAGACTCTTGTTAGTCTTTAAAGCTAACAGATTTATTGTAGCACAGGCTTTTGTGCACTCAAGCCCACTTCCCCAGAGTAGTCCACAAAAGCTTAATGCACAGTACATCTGTTCATCTTAAAAGAACTACAAGACTTTTATTGTTCTTATTGCAACACACTAACATGGCGACCCCTCTGGAATTTGAAATTAAAATATTTACTTGCTTACTGAAATTAAACAAACAATTCATGGTTCATTTTTCTACCTTCCTACCATAAATAAACAAAATATACTTGACATTCACCACAACACTTCCGGCACTGAAAGAAAATATGTGTAGCTGAGGATTCTTCTCTGAGCCGCTCCGACAGTAAGGGCCAAACCGGTCCCCTAAGGTGCATTCCCACAACTGCCCCATTCCATGCCCCCAATGCATGCAAGTGCAGGCAGCTGAACCACTGCCACTTCCAAGCATATGTGGGAACTGGAAGCCATGCACCCCACAGGCCTTGCCCCAAGAGCAAGTACTGACCTGTCTAGTAAGGATGTGGACACCCGAAAATATCGTATTTTATCGTTATCGGAATTTCGGACCCAAAAAAATTTATCATCTCCAATAATATCGTAGGTTAATCGTATCGTCTTCACGATCATTATCGGAAATCCGATATTTAATTTGCAGCCTCACTGTGCCCTATAGAGCTGGATTTTTTTAGAAAAAATGCCTATAACGTCTGTATTTTCAAAGTTACAGGCTTGAAACTTGGTCACAATGCTTATGGGGTATGCCTAAGTATGTGTATGAAATTTGAGATCGATCCCTCTAACCTTCGATTTTATATGAATTTATTAAAGAACGTTTAAGTTCTGACAGGTCAAAAGTTGCACAATCTTTCAAACATTCAAGTAAAGTACAGGGGTGGAGGGATTGATCTGAACTTTGGCACATATGTGTAGCAACATGTGCTAGACATGTGTATGAAATTTGAGCTCAATCCCTCCAGCCCTCGATTTTATATGAATTTTTTAAAGATCCTGCAACTTTTTAACAGGTCTGAATGAACGCACGTGGCGAGCTGTCATTCTGACCTGTCAGAACTTAAACAATCTTTAATAAATTCATATAAAATCGAGGGTTGGAGGGATCGATCTCAAATTTCATACACATGCTTAGGCATACCCCATAAACACAGTGACCAAGTTTCAAGCCTCTAACTTTTAAAATACAGAAGTTATAGGTTTATTTATATGGCAGTCCGATAATCCGATATAATCAGGCTGAAAATTATAGGATCAGATATTTATCGGAGGTTTTTTCTATTGTTATTGTTAAACACATGCACGATAAAGAGCATATTGTATCGTTATTGTACATTTTAACGATACGATACACATCCCTACTGTCCAGTCACAAAACCTCTTGGCTCGGCCAGGCGTAAAGGAGCAGCAGTAGTATTTGTACAGCAGGGATACAGAACCCGTTTCATCGCAAGACCCTTTTCAGTGAAGTTCTCGGGGGCTGCACTCCAGTGGTGGGCAGGGAGAAAGGCAAAAGGGGGAGGGGCCAGAGGAAAATGGGTGGGGCCAAAATACCAGCATATTTCAACTTGAAGCTCTCACTGCCAGTAACTCATCCTTGGAAGAGGCATTTCAAACTCAGAATGGGGGAAACTTCAGAAACGGCAGGAAAAAACCAAACGATTGGTGGTTGGGGAAAAAGTAGTCGGGCCTGAGGCTCTGTAACCCTGTTATACAGACCTGGGCTGCACAGTATCCAACTCCCAAATAGGTCTGGGTTTGTCCAGATTTCTCATGCTTCAGCTACAAGAGGTTTGCTTTTGCTCAGTGGAGCACTTCTGTGCTTTTCTCCCTTTGTAACTAGCCTACTTCTTATAGAACTACAACAGGTCCCCTTCCTAAATCTAAAGGGTGACTGTGTTAGTGCACAGCCTTGAGTAATGGAGAAAAATCCCCAATCCCTTTGGTAGGGTTTGAGTGGGATGGGACCCCAGGCATGGTGGTAGAATGCAATGGGGAGAGGCTGAACAACAATTAAAAACAGCTATACAACACTCTTGCTCTTTTGCATTACACCAGGAGAAGTGCACAGATCCTAAAAATTAAGAGCTTCTCTACACGAGGCTTTTATTGTGCTTTCGTGATTTGTCATTTATGGCGTTTCGCAAGTCTGGGGCCCCTCCCATTTTTATAACCTTTATCCCAGCTTTTTTAAGATCAAGAAAAATGCAGGTAGAATTAAAATCGTGCTCCAATGGCTGGTGAATTTCTGGAATCCCGTTATATCAGAGCACCATCTAATGGCCCTATAATGAAACATATAGAACTTGCAGACAAAGGAAACCTCAATGGGAAAAAGAGGAAACACATGTACTGAAGCCAATCTTAATCCCACAAAGAATCCAGAAGCAGAAGCCCTGGTAAAGATGTTGGATGAAAGCCTGATGTAGAGAAGCCTAAAATCTCCAAAATGGCATGGGGGGGTGTATGGGGGGTGTCACTCACAGTACCAGGGCCACCATCTCACTCAACAATCCACAATCCACACAGTACTCACTCACTAGGGCAATGAAAGTACCTGCTAGGGAATGAAGTCACATTTTCCCAAACAGCCTAGGGGATGTTCGTTGAGGATCTCCCATAAAAATTAGGAAACAAATGCACATTCAGCAATTTAAACGCTGGTCATCTGGAAAAGCCCTACACACTCAAATACATTCTTCTTACCTCGGCATTCCAACAAAATGCTTTCTTCTTTAATTGATTTTGTTGCTGAGTGAAAAACTTCACATCTGATAGCCTTCCCAACGTCATTTGCTTTTAAATTAATCTCTGTGCTGCTTGTAAAGCAACATAACCAATTTTCTCCAATCTGAATGTTGCTGGGATTGTTGTCTTCATGTATTTTTTTCCAGTCTTCGTACCACACCACTCGTATTTCACGAGGTGCAAAATCTGATATGAAAGCTTCAAGACGGATGCCTTTCCCGTTTTTTCCTGGCATTGTCTTTATGGCAGACACAATGGGGGCTTTTGCTAAGTGGAAAGGAGAACATTCAGTTTAAGGTGATCATGCAATAAAACACCTCCACTCCCTTCATCAGTGCAATTAACAAAAGGATAGAAGCATTGTTAATATGATAGAACACGTTGGGCTTGATACTGTGAAGTAGTGGTATGAAGCTAGCAATGTAGTGCCACCAATGTCTGAGGACCTCCTCAGAGAGCCCCCTCCTTTCCAGTGCTGCCCCCTCCCCAACTGTGGAGTGCTCTCCCCACTGAGGCCCGCCAGGCACTACCATCATGAACTTTTCAGTGCCTGGAAAGACTTTACACTATTTTGCACCTGGAGGCATATGACGGGGTTTCATACATCACTTGTTTTCAATTATGGTCTGTGCTGATGGTTTAGTTGTTTTATTAAATTTGGTATTTTTAATGGAAATTGTTTTTAGCTGTGTTATATTTTATATGTTTTAATAATTCTGTTGTAAGTCACTTTGGTTCTTTTTTAAGAAAAAGGCAACTAAGAGACGATGATGATGTGTATGAGAGCTGCTGCCTGAGATCACACTGTGTGAGACCAACTGCATGGTTTTCAACTAATATTTCTTTCTGAGCACCATTCTTCACCAGCACAAATGGGTGGGATTCAGACCTGCAACTTTCTACATGGCCAGCAGTTTGCAGTGCAACTCACAGCAGCTCCACATGGCAAGCCATTTTGTGTGAAGGGGTCTCCTGTGTTTTTGAGTGATATCTGCCATGCCAATGCCTCTGTTTCTCAGGTCCCATTCACGTAGCTGAAACACAGTCATGGCATTACATCTTACTTCTGCATAAGATAAACTGATTTTATAGTTGTCTCCCACATAAGACAGGAAGATTAAAGATCTTCAACTGGGAAATCTGGACTTTCACTATGTTGGATTTCAAGGTGTGGCTGTTTAAAATCTAACTTCAGAACAGCAAGGATGTGCAACTTCAGTGAATATATATACCTGAGAGAAAATTCTAACAATGTGGGGTTTGAACTACTATGATCACTGCCAAAGTGTAGACATTTTTTGCTTCTTTTTTTAAAATGGATTTCTCCTGACTATGCATCAAGGGATTTTCTGAATGTGAGAAGAAACCTGTGACTTTCCAAATATTGAGGGTACCTGCCCTTCAAGAATATCAGACAGTACTAATCAACTTATCTCCAAAGGAGGGAAGCATGCTTGCTAGAAAAGACAAAGTTATGTCTAGTACAGTACCACAAACCTGTTTTAACCTTGAAGACAATACATAAAATAAAATAACCTACTTGTTGCAAAGGGAATGGATTATCTTCCACAACACTACTTCGTTCCTCAATTCCTACTACACTTTGCCAAAAGATGAACAAACCCAAATGATTTTCAATACATACCTGGGAGCTTTAGATAGGTACTTTTTATAATGGGCTCCTTGAGTGAATTGTGAGTTACCCTAAAGCTAATGCACTTCTCGTAATCCAACGCTGTAGGTGTCAGCTGGAATTTAGAAGATAACTTGAAACAGCCATTGGAATCCTTCACAGGTTCCTCTGAGACCACACCATGAGTTATACATTTATCTCCATCCAGCCATTCGATCGTAATGTCTTTAGGACAGAAATCCTGGACTTCACTGGTTAAAGACAAAGTATTTCCATAGTCTGCATCACTTGGTTCAAGAAAAATACCAGTTACTTTGGGGGAACCTAAAAAAAAGCAAAATTAAAGAAACGAACAATAGATTGAAAATCATAGCAAAATTGAAAGAGCGGCAGTACAGTCAGTGTAAAAGCACTAAATGAGATGTGACAAATTCCAGATGAGTGGCCACATTTATCTTATTGTAGCAAGAACAAGTCTTGTGTTAAAAAACAGCAGTTTTATTTATGTATCCTCAATTGGTTTATTATATATTTATTCATACATTTATATATTGCCCAATAGCTGAAGCTCTCTGGGCAGTTCAAAAAAATTAAAATTTATTTATATATTCATTGGTTGATATTCTATTTATTTATTTAGTCACTCATTTGGATTTGGACCCCACCTTTCCATCAAGAAAGTAGCATTTGAAATGGTTTATTCACACATAATGGAAACATTGGGGTAAAAGGCCACAAAATGTAAGAGGTACCAGTTACTGCTGTTATGAATAGCCACTTTGCTTATCTTGTACACATTTTAGCTTTGCATAGAAAGGTTACAGATCATATGTCTTGTATTTCATAGCCTTTTGGCCACAATATTTACATTTTGTTTTTCAATGTCCTTCGGGGATCTGATGAATAATAAAATTGTTAATCTTTAAAAACTCATTGTTTCTGTATTTTACCTCAAGGAATTTTTATTTTATTTTGAAAGAAAGTTAAAAAAAATACTAAGCTACTGAGAAAGAGAGAAACTGAAACACTGGGCTAAAATGTCACAAAATCCAATATGTACCAGTTACTGCTGTTCTGAAGTCTGGCGGGACAGGGGCTAGATCTAGATATAGGTGCATGCAACGCGGTTGGTGTAGGAAAGGTTTCAACCAGGAAAACATCTAAATCATAGTTTCATGACACTTCTCTTAAAAGAGCTCTGGAATGTGAGGGGGAAGAGAGTGAAGACAAGGAGGGCACTAGCTCTGCCTCCTCCATCATTGCCCTCTCCTTGCTGAGGGCGAAGGATTGCAGCAGCGGGGAGCCTTTTCTGCCCATGTAGTCTCTGCTATGGCTTAGAACTCTGGAAAAACAGGGTTCTAGCTTGCATGGGAAACCTACACAGAGAGAAAAAGTTCCCCACTGCCAAGGTCCTCAACATGTAGGTCCTTGGCAGAAGTACAGTTTGCAAGTTTCCTTGGAGAACAGCTGTGGCAAATTTAAACTACTTCCAGACTCCATGATACCACCACCGAGTGACAAACAAAGAGGCGGCCCTTGTTTGAAACAGGGAAGGAAGCAAGAAAGCTCTCAAGTCGGATTAGACTCACTTTATATAAACAAGGAACCACAAAGGTAACTTGTGGATCCAAAGCATTTTCCGCTAGGTAGTGCCCAGCACAAATTATCAGTGATCCAAATGAAATACAGATCAAAAGGAAACTACTCACCTGAGAGTATTTTACAGAATAAATCAAGAGTAGATAACTGCTTGCCCTCCAGGTGTTTTGGATAAGACTCCCATCAGCCCCAGCCATCATGACCAATGGTCAGTTGTACTCCAAAACATCTGGAAGGTTCCCCACCCTGGGATAAACCCATGTGGAGCTTTAAGTGTATAAACTCTTCACACAAGAAACCCAAATAGTTATGCATTGCATAAGAGCCTTGGGAGTAATCACCTTTTAACATGAGTTGATATTTCTTTTTTACCGTTTTGTTGTAATGATTGACTTCAACAAAAAAGTCTACCGCATGGTCTTCTGGTTTAGGTGTAAAGGAGACTTGGCTTTTCCTGTAGTACAGCTTTGATGTTGTGTCCAACTGTAGCGCCTCTGTCTTCACTGTAGCACAAGTGAGTTCTTTAAAGTCTTTTTTCCAACAAATGTCACACTCGGCTGGGTAGAAATCTTTCACTAAACAAGACAATGTGATGGGTTCTCCGCACACTGGCTGTGTAGGGTCACATTCTATTGCGTTGATTTTTGGTCTATATACTGTAATTAAAACAAGAGAAGTGTAAGTAAAATTGATAGTATCCAGAATGGAAATTGAGAAGCAAAAAGCACAGACTCCTGTCTGTTCACACATTCATTAGAAGCTATAGATAGCAATGAAGTGCCAAAATCACAATTCAGATGACACTGAAGTAGCAAAATGAAGACTGATTGCGATTTTGGAGAGAAAAGAGGAGAAACAATGAACTAGAGAGAAGCATCCACAGGTAGCTTTGGTGAAAAATGATATTTTATTTCCTATCTCCTAATATGGGACATCATGCTGACATTTAAAGGTATCCTAATATTCAGCAAAAAGCAGGTTGTTGTGCTAAGGAAAGTGAGATTCTGCAGCCTGATTAAATGATGCCAATCAAGCCAATTTGCCTATATTGGCTTATTTTGCACACCCAACTTCTGGTCTTGCGAGTGCAAGCATTATATGGGGCCACTGAAGCCCCGCTTGCTAACCACAGAAAAGCCAACTCTGTTAATCATCACCTCCTCCAGCTTCTGAAGTTCCTCTCCAGCTTAGGATGCTGGGCATTGTGCTCAATGTCATTTAGTCTACTTAAGCACACAGCCAAGATCAAAGAGAGGGGAAAGAGTGACCATGCCTAATTCTGAGCTCTCATGGCTCATCCAGCAGGCCATTTTGAGGACTAGGAATCCTGAAACAAGCTTTCCAAGACCCGCAGAGCACTCAAGGGTGGTCCAGTCTGCTCTCATGGGTCTCTCCCAGTCCATATGACTTACAAGATCCAACATGAAACCCAGGGGGAGCTGAGAGGATCGCAGGGCAAATTTTATGCAGCCACCTTGTGCAGTTACAGGGAGGAGCTATAGCTCAGTGGCAGAGCACATGCCTGGCATGTAGAAGGTTTGATCCCTGGAATCTCCAGGTAGGGCTGGATGGACCAGGGGTACAAGGCAGCTTCCTATTTCCCCACTATGGGAGTGTCTGGCCTATCTTTCCCAGGGACATGGCTTGATTACTGGTTTATGCACTATGGTGCAAGCCCTCTTCACATGTATTTTCTCCTGCACGCATAAGGGCAAATACTGGGGATAGGGCCATGCATGCTGTCCACACCCTGCTGAGTCCTCATGTACACAGGGCCCATACCCTCAGATCCCCGACCTTGCCAGGTTGTGAAAAATCAGCAGGAGAGTTCTACTCATGTTCAAGGCAAGGTTGGAGACCTGAGGGATCAGGGCTGGTGCGCACAGGGCACAATGTACAAACAGGGCTACAGAAGTGGGCAGAAGCGGATCAGGATCTAGCATATCAGAAAGGTTTCTGACACTCAAGTGCTTAACAATAACAACAACAAAAAGACTTCCCCCCCACAAAAAAAAAATACTAGGGTGCTAAACTTGAGAACCAGGGGAAACCAGGAGCACATTTTTGTGAAAAAGGACTGTGAACAATTCTAGTACTGAAAACAAATTTCCAGGCTCAGCATAAGCTCAGGGGCACCATACCTTTCCCATGCCAAAGTGCTTTTTTTGCTCCATGTTCTCCCCCCCCCCCCCCGTTTTTAAATCAATTTTTTATTATAAATTTTAACAAAAGAAAACAAAAAACCAAAAACAACAGGTTCTGGCTGGTGGACCTCAGTGAAGAACAGTAACGATTTCAGACAACTAAGTATGCTGAGCCGAAGACTTCAGTGCTGAAGTTACATGGCATGGGAAGCCATTTTCTTGACAAGTTCTCAATGCGGAGATTTTTATCTTAACCTCCTACTTTGGAATGGCCAGGGGCTAAGAAAGCAACTGTGGACGTGTCTAAGGTGACAAAAAGGATATGCTAATATATTAGGGAACCAGAAGAGTTCAAAGATAAAACTGTCACTTCTCAACAGCTCAAGAACAATGTGTGTGTTGGTGTGGATGTGTGTGGGGTATATTTGTCAAGGCAGGCCACAGAAGAGCGCATGCAAGAAGAAGCAGATCCCTTACTAGCAGTTTTCAAAACAGAAAATTGTGCCTATTTAAACTACTGTTTAGTATCATGAGAGAATACGCACCATTCTTCATATCAGAATTCAAATGACATTTTATTTGAGCAGCTTACCTACGGTTTTCATCTCCCAAGAAGATTCTTTGACGTGTTGTGAGCCTTGAAGTTTAGCTTTACAGATGAATCTCTTTCCAGTATCTGCTGCTTGTGGAAGATGCATTATAGTGCTGTTGCAGAAGAAAAGACCATCAGGACCTCTTGTGGGCTGCCCTACAAACGGACTGTCTGGAACTGGCTTTTCATCTTTGTACCACTGAACTTCAATTGTTTCAGGGAAAAAAGCATAAATTCTGCAGCTCAGAGCAAGATGCTCATCTGGTCTTGGCACATCTGTGGAGCAGCAAATTTTATCCAGTAGCGGCAATGCTATGACGGAAAAGAAGACGGCTTTAATACTGGAAGAGGAGCAGTATTTTATCTTGAGGACAAAAATATAACCAAGTCTTGCAAGACATTGAACACATGTTAGGGGTGGTGGAGTGGAAGAAGTGTTGGACCAGGAGCATGGAGGCCTGATTTCAAGTCTAGGGTAACCAGGGAGCAACTTGAATATTCACTGAAGCCAATGCACCTTTGATAGTCTGTTGCTTTTTATTTTGTTAAATTTCTATCTGACTCTTGCTCCAAGGAGCTCAAAACAGCATACGTGCCTCTCCCTCCCCCACTTTCTCTTTACATCAATCTTGTGGGGTAGTTGGGGCTCGGAGAGACAGAGTCCCAAGGTGACCCAATGAACTTCAGTGCTGCATGAGGATTGGAACTCAGGTCTGCCTGGTCCTAGTCTGATACCCTAACCACCAACACATCGTGCTGGCAGCACTTCTTGTCCATCAGCTTCCCTGTCTGCTGTGTTACACGTTTGCTACAGGAGGAAGGAAGAATCAAGTAGGGTGTCCATGAAACCCTCTGCATGGCTGAGGAAAAATTAATACCTCTCTGCCCATCGCAAGGAGCTCCTTGGAGGAATTAATTATTATTTGGTTCATTTCTACACCACCCAATAGCCCAAGCTCTCTGGGCAATTCACAAAGATTACAAACTACTGCTAGCTGCTTCTCAGCCTTACAGTGTATGTTTTACCCCATGAAGGGCTTAGTACTTTGTACTGGGCTCAGAAACAATATAGGAAGCCAGGAAAGCTGAAGCTAGGAACAACATGCTCCCCACAGCCCATCCTTGTCCAGAGAGAATGGCTCTTGCTTCCAAACAAAGGCAGCCTCACACAGAATGTGCTATTGGAGCCAATAGCTTGCCAAAGCATCATTGTCTGAGACCAAATCCATGTCTGAGAGAAATGGTTGTGGCCAAACTACTAGGCTATGTTGGAGACAGGCAACTCCGACCACTGCTGCTACCAGGGATCCAGAATCAATGCAGGACCCTGAAGCACACTCACGCTCCACAGGGGAAGTATAAACCCATCTTGGGTCCCCTCTACAAGATTTTGGTTTGACGCCCGGTTGCCCGATTATGCGCATATACGGATACGCGCATTTACTCCTAATCCCTATTCACGAGAGGCGGCGAAGCGCATTACAGGTTGTATAAAACACGCTTTAAAGTTGTTTACATGTGGAGAATCGCATGTTTACATGGCCATAAGGCGCTTTACCTCCAGTGGTAAATTAAAACTCACTATTTAACGCGCATTCAAAAATGTGAATAATCGGAGATATAAAGCTCCTCAACCCAATTTGCGCTCCGCTCTTGTAGAGGTAAAATCTGTAATGCGCTTTGAAAGAGCTTTAAATCGCTCTTGTAGCGGCACCCTTGGATAAGCAACTCCAGCATCCTTCCAGCCTTAGCACAGCTTACCATAACCCTTTTTTCTTATTTACATTAATATTCAGTCCAAACAGCTGTTCTCCCAGGGGTTTTAGAGAGATGCTGAGAGCCACTGGGGGCCAGATGGGTGGTATATTTATATGATTTTGCCTACTGACAGACAGACATGCTGTCTGGATTCTATCATTATTTAGGAAGTAGATGCTGCTTTTCCACCTTACTGTTTGTGTTTCATCTTAACGTGTTGCTTTTTTTTAGGACTATTCTCACCCTGCCCTCAAAATATATTTTAGTATTTTATTATTATTTATTACATTTATATGCCACCCCATAGCTGAAGCTCTCTGGGCAGTTTACAAAAATTAAAACTTTGGACATTAAAAATCAATATACAAAATTTAAAACCATAAAAGCATAAAAACAGACAACGTATAAAACCTGTATACATTTAAAACAGCTGCGAACTCTTAGCCAGGCCTAAATATAGTTATGGGGTCAATTAAAAACTCAGTATATACTGTTAAATGCCTGGGAGAAGAGGAAAGTCTTGACCAGGCACCTAGGCTGACCATATGGAAAAGAGGACAGGGCTCCTGTAACTTTAACAGTTGTAGAGAAAAGGGAATTTCAGCCAGTGTCATTTGTATGCAATTAGTTCCTGGTGAAATTCCCTCTTCATCACAACAGTTAAAGTTGCAGGGGCCCTGCCTTCTTTTGTATATGGTCACTCTAGTATAGTGCCTGCAACTTTAATTTATTGTGCTTTATGCGTTTCAGAGAGGTCTCCTCCTTCAGGAGCTGTAGGTAACCATTAGTTTCTTGATTCCAAAACAGGCAATAATTCCTTCTTTTTGAGGTGCTTGTACATCTCTGAAATGTGTATACAAGAAATTGTCTTCTTTTGAGCACCGGATTTTCCCTCCCTTTTTCTGTCCCCTATACATTAAACTAGGGCCACAGAACATTTTGGGCCCAAGGGACAAGTTCCAATCTCGGAAGGGTCTCAGAGGCTATGTTCCACAGGTGAGCAGGGCCTGAGGTGAAGGGGGCATGGTTACAATCATGAGGGGCGCAGCCAAGGGAGGAAGAGCCTACTGAACAATTCAAAACAAATCATTCTACCAAACTGTTCTACATATTTTAATTTCTTTTCATTCTATCAGTCTATTCATGCTCCCAACCTATTTAACATGTAGGGAATTCAACAGCTCAGTTCTATGCAAGTTTACATAGAAATCAAAAATAAAACATTTCCTCCATTGCGCACCAGCTGCAAGCAAGGCATTTCCCACCACCACCATTTGAAAGCCTCATTATCACTTCTTTCACCATCAAGATTACACTGGCCATCATCTTATTTGAATCCTGCCAATGAAATTAAGATCAGGGTTATAAGTAATCATTAATCTTTAAAGGATATATTTTCTACTTACCTCTGACTTTAAACAATTTTGTTTCAATATGCAAACCATGTGGAAGAGCTTCATGTGTAACTTCAAGAGAAAGCTCAGATTCTTTCATCTTCTTTACATCTGGAACTATGTAGATTTTGCAGGAAATGTCAAAAGTGCCTTTTTGTTTTTTTTCTAAAGTTGGGTAAAACCTAAAGATCTTTGAGTGCTCAAGGAGAGAAGTGTTCTCATTGTATGGCTCAACATTGAATGGTATGTTAGTATTCCAAGAGAATATTTTCTTTTTTTCAGATCCAGTTATTATGAAAAAAGCGATACCTAAAGGCTTTGGACGGAAGCCTGCAATAAAGCACAGCAACAGTGTTTCTTCCAAATGTGTCAATTCCAGATTGCCAAGGATTGGAATAATTGTTGGTGGACCTGTAAGGAACAGTGAAAAACTGCATTCTCCTTGTCTACAAAGAATTCTACAGCAATGTTTCTGTACATAGGATTACAGCAACTCTTCTGTAACGGAAACATTCTTTCTGCATTTTACAAATATGCATTATTTCAGTTTACTGCTGCTGAATAGAGTTCTCTAGAGCAGACTTCCCCAACTTGATGACCTCCAGATATTTTGGACTACAATTCCCAACATGCCTGACCACTGCCCATGCTGGCAGGGGCCAATGGGAGTAGAGGTCCACAACCCCAGGTACATTAATGGCTAGATATGGATCAGTTCAAATGAAACACTAAGGCGTCTTTGTATGAACCCCTCATGTGTCTAATGCATGTGTCAAGGGATAGTGGGAACACACCCGTTAGCTGTGCCCTCTCATGCTGATACACCCACTGGCCATGCCCCTGGTGGCTACGCATTCCACATCCATGAGAAAGGGGCCCTGCATGAGAAGGGTTCTTCTATCCAATCAGGGTTCTCAGTGGGCTGTGTACAGATGCATGTGTGGCTCAGTCCAGACAAGGCAGAGGTACTGTTGTCAGTAGGAAAGCTAATCCAGGACTGGAGGTACAGCCGGTTCTGGATGGGGTGGCACTCCCTCTGAATGATCGGGTTTGCAGCTTGTGGGTGCTTCAGGACCCAGCATTTGCCCAGCATCAAGTGGTGTGCCCGCTCTGCCCCTTCCTGAAGAAGGAAAATCTGGCCACAGTGATTCATGCCTCAGACATCCCTAGTTTAGAGAGCTCTAAACATAGAGCTGCCCTTGAAGAGTATTCGGAAACTATAGCTAGTGCAAACCGCAGAGGACAGGCTGTTTTCTGACATGCGCTTCGTTGACCATATTACACCGGTCTTGAATCACCTGTACCGGATGCCAATGCATTTCTGGGCACAATTCAAGGTGCTGCTGCTTCCCTACAAAGCTCTAAAGCATGGGGCCAGGACATCTGAAAGACTCCCTCCTCCCATTTGAAACTGCCCATAGTTGAATATTGGGTTTCTGGATGAAGCAAATTATCTAGATCCATTTCGATTGGGCTTCCAACCTGGTTTTGGACAGAGGTAGTATACCCTGTTGTTGTTCTTCTGACCATCTCTACAGCCTTCCATATCATCACAATGGTATCATTCTGGACTGTTTAGCTAGGACGGGACTTGGAAGCATTGCATGCTTCTTTGAGGGGTATTTCAAAAGTGGTGATCAGGAATTCCTGTTCGACACCAGGGGCATGGACCTATGGTATTCCTCTGAATTCCATCTTATCCTCCGTGGCATTTAACATATACATGAAACAGCTGGGAGAGATTGTCCAGAGTTTCGGCTCTCTGGACACCCAACTCTCCTTTCCATCTAAATCCAAGGAAGCTGTTCAAGTTCTAAATCACTGTCTGCTGTCAGTAATGGGCTGGATAAGGAAAAAGAAATGAAAGCTTAATCCAGAGTTGCTTCCTGGTTAGCAGAATAGAGAATAAGGATTCAAACTGTTTTGAATAGGGTTACATTCCCCTTTTGAAGACTGAGGTTTGCAGTTTGGGTCTACTTATGGATACAGTCCTGAACCTGAATGCCAAGGTTTCGGCATTGGTCAAGAGTATGTCTGCTCAATTAAGGCTAGTATGCCAAATGTGCCCATTTCCTGAGATGCCAGTTATGGCCATGGTGACACATGCTTTAGTTACAACCCATTTTGACTACTGTTACGTGCTTGACATGGAGCTGCCTTCATTCAGAAACTTAGGTGATCCAGAATGCTGCAGTCAGATGACTGACTGTTGCCAATTATAGGGAGCATGAGACTCCCTTGTTGCAACAGCTTCACTGGCTACTGGTCTGTTTCTGGGCACAATTCAGAGTGCTGATTATGATTTGTAAAGCCCTACGCAACTTGGTAACAAGCTGTAAGACCACACCCTTCAGTATAAGCCTGCCTGAGTTTTAAAATCCTCGAGGCAGGCCCTTCTCTCTGATGACCAACCGCCATGAGAGATACATTTGGCAAGAACCACCAGAGAGGGCCTTCTCGGTGGCTGCTCCCTGGTTCTGGAATTCCACCACATATGAAAGTATGTTCCAACCTCCTGACATCCCCTCCAACATTCCTTTGAAATTTTCTTATCTATCTGATGTAATCTTACTGGTGTTAGATACCACCTCCAAATTATTTTGTAATAATTCTATTTTATCCTAACTGATAATAACTTTAGCATTCTTGATTCCCATAACCTCCCCCAGTTATAATCACTAATTTGTTTTGTTAAATCATCTTCCCATATTGTTTTAAGAGAATCCTGTTGGTCTCCATCCTCTATCAGTATTTTATAGATTTCACTTATCATACCTATTTTACTTTTATTTTCCCCCTCCTTTTCTCTTGATTCTATTAAATCTTCAAATCTTGTATTATCTCCACAATCCTTATTTTTCTTTTTCCAATCCTGTGTCCATTGTTCCAATTGTATACATTTGAACCAAGATATCTTTTGTCCTCTTAATATCTCTTCTATTTGCTCCTTATTAGACATTCTTTTCAACCAATCTTTCACTTTAATAATTTTCTGTCCCCTCAGTACCCCTTCCATATCTCTTCTTAGATTCCCTGGGAAGTTTTCCAGTAATACAACTGGAGTTAGAAGAGAGATTCCTGGTGCTAACTTTTTAATATACCTCTCCCAAATCTCTACAATATTTTTTAAAAGTGGATTTTCCATTTCCTTCTATTGTTTCTTTTGTATTTTGCTAAAGAAGATATTTTGTAATTTTAACTCTATTTCTCCTGTCTGCGTCTCTAACCATTCTAAGTCGTCTTTTCCTACTATACTATTTATAACATATCTTAATTGATTAGCTATATAATACATCTTTATATTTGGAAGTCCCAACCCTCCTTTCTTTTGTATCTTATACCATTTCCCTTTATTAATCCTTGCTTTTTTATCTCCATTACAATAATTATTTATCATATTTTGCCAACTCTTTATTTCTACTTCCATTATTTTAGTTGGTAACATTCTAAACAAAAAAATTATCTTCGGTAATATCTTCATTTTAATAACCGCTATTCTACCAAACCATGAATGTTTTAACTTTCTATAAGCCTCTAATTTTTTCATTATCTGTTTCTTCAAACTATTAAAATTAATTTCTTCTAACTTTTCTAAATCTTTCATAATATTAACTCCTAAATAGAGCACTATATTTTTAATCTTAAAACCTAATTTTATACTACACTCCTCTCTTTCCTCTTTGTTATAATTAAATAACATCATTTCGGACTTCCCCCAATTTACTTGTAATCTTGTAATCTCCCCAAATTCTCTCAGATGTTGCTTTATCTCCTCCAAACTCTCCAGAGGATTTTCTAATGTCAATAAAGTATCATCCGCAAACATATTGATTTTTATTTTTTATTTTCCTCCTATCCCTTTTAATCTCCCATCTTCCCTAATAACATTTGCCAAAATTTCTATAACTATTGCAAATAATATCGGGGAGAGTGGACACCCTTGCCTAGGTAATCTGTTGTGTTAATCCATCATTAACCATTACCACTGCTTTATTATTTACATATAACTTATTGATCACTCCTATAAATTTATCTCCAAACCCAAATGTTTTTATAATTGTTTTTAATGCTGGCCATTCCACACAGTCAAAGGCTTTGAAAATATCTAATGCTATCAACCCTGCTTTTATGTTCGTTTTTTAAATAACATTTATTATATTCAATACTCTCCCAATTAGATTAGGCATTTGCCTCTCTGGAATAAATCCACACTGATCCTTTTTTATATATTTATTTATAAAGGTACTCATTCTTGTTGCCATGATTGCCGTAAAAATGTTTGAATCTTGATTTATTAAAGATATAGGTCTATAAGAAGCTGGGTCCGTTAAATCCTTATCTGGTTTCGGGATTAATATGATCAAAGAATGATCCCATGATGGTGGGGTCTTCCCTCCCTCTAGTATATTATTATATAATACTTTCAATCTCGGTACCAATAGCTCTCTAAATATCTTATAATATTCCGGCCCCAACCCATCTAAACCCAGAGATTTCCCTCCTTTTAATTTATCAATAATTTCTTCTATTTCGTTTTCCCTCACTAAACCTTCCATTTAATCCCTGTCTTTGCCTTGTAGCCTTATTTTCCAATTCCTCTCTACATACTCCACTATCCTTGCCTGTGGGCCCACTTCTGATGCATATAATTTCTGATAAAATTCTTGAAATATGTTTAATTTATCTTTCATTAAATTACAGCTTTTCCCTGTTTTGTCTTTAATTGTCCCTTACGTATTCTTTGCCTTCTTCGACTGCGTGGACCTGGCCAACATTTTAGAATTTTTATTACTATATTCAAAAAAATCCCTTTTCAAATATAACAAATCTTTTTGCACTCTTTCTAATTCCGCTTCCTCAAGTTCCTTCTTTTTAGCTTGAAGTTGAGCATATAATCATTTATCTTTTGTTGTTCTCAGTTGTACCTCTAAATTCCTAACCTCCTTTTCAATCTTTTTACTTTGTGCTTCTTGTTGTCTTCTTAAATTCCATGATTCCCTAATACATATCCCCCTTACTACCGCTTTCATAGTGTCCCATACTATCCCTTGAGAGTTTTGCCCTGTTTCATTAATTTCCCATATTGTCTGTATCTCTTTTTTCATTTTCTCAACAGTTTTTATAATTTAAAATCTTTGTATCCATTCTCTACCTTTTCGCCTTTTAAGGACACTTGTTTGTTGGGTGTTGTTTATTTCTTTTTTATGGATAGTTTTTTTTAATTTACTTTAATTTATTTGTTTTATGGTTAATCAGAATTTTGTCTTTTATCTTTTATTTTATTGTTAGCCATTTCAAGCACATTTTGCAGTAGAAAGGGGACATCTAAACACCTAAATATTTAAAACTACTTACGTTTCCTAAGATATTCATTGTATATATGGTACACTATTCCAGAAACTACCACAATGACTGCAATTAAGGCAACGGGCACAACAGTTATCAAGGTTGAATCTGTTTCAGGATCTGTAAAGACAGAAAAATTCTGGTCTCACACATTACAAAATTTTCACACAGTACAAAATTGCAAAATGTTATCAGCCTTTGTTGCACTCTTTTGATAACAAGTTACATTTCGGATGTGACTACTCAACATATCATAAGGATGTAGCATGAACACGGCTAATATTATAACATATTATAGGAGGATCAAAATGTCATCGGAAGGAACCATCACATCATAGGCGAGCACAGGGCATATTTAAGTTTTACATTTTGCTGACATGCTGTTAAAGCGCAGTACCTTGAGACACATCACGAACATGGAAGTTCGGATGTTATGCCCCAATTTGCATCACTTCACACTAACTTACACTGAACTGCATTTGCTATTTTGTTGCCCATTCATGCAGTTTGCCCATTCACACAGACCATTTTTGTTTTTACCACCCTAAATAATTCGGTGGCACTTGCAAACATGGCCACTTCACTGAAAAAGCACCAGTTGCAATATAGATCCTAGGGAAATCCCACTTCGTAGTTCTTCCCATTGTGAGAATTCTCTGCATATTTCTACTCCCTGCTTCCTGTTCTTTAACCAGTTATTACCTCTCCATAAGATTTTTTTCCCTCTTGTCTTTTCTTCCCTCTCCCTCTCTTTTTCCTTTTGTGTCCATTCCATTTTAGACAGGCAGGGAACGTCTTTTTTGTTATTGATCTTTCATCAACCACTCTGGGAGCCTTTTCAGCTGAAGAGTGGACAGCTTTTATCCCATGGATGCAGAATCCATAGCCCGTGGGCCTAATCCAGCCCACGGAGGTTCCACATCCAGTCCATAGAGTCTCCTTGGGTTCCTGGAGGAATTCTCCCTTAAGGAATGAATATTCACTATTATCTCTGATCTTAGACTGGATATAACTGCAGAGATTCAAGTGGTAGATATGGCTGGTGCTGAGAGGAGTGGCTGCTCTTCTCAGCCCAGCCAAGTCCCTCCCTCCACGTTGAGAGTGTCAAAGAGCTCCATCCCTCTCTCAGCATGGAGAAATACAAAATGGGTGGGGTTATGACATCAGTAGCCATGGCCACAGCCATTGACAAAGTGCTTGGACAGGTTCGTGCAACCACCTCTGCATTGGATCCTTGCCCCTCTTGGCTAATAAAAGCTAGCAGGGATGGAACAGCCGGCTGGGCCAGGGAAGTGATTAATGCCTCTCTGCGAGAGGGAGTGTTCCAGGGCCGCCTGAAAGAGGTGGTAGTGAGACCACTCCTGAAGGAAGCTTCCCTGGACCCGAAAAATCTCAATAACTTTAGGCCGGTGGCAAATGTTCCATTCCTGGGCAAGGTCCTTGAATGAGTGGTTGTGGGGCCGCTCCAGACACTCTTGGATGAGACCAATTATTTGGATCCATTTCAGTTGGGTTTCAGGTCTGGTTTTGGCATGGATACAGCCTTGGTCGCCCTATATGATGACCTATGTCAGGAGAAAGACAGGGGAATGTGACTCTGTTGATTCTCCTTGATCTCGCAGCAGCTTTTGATACCATCAACAATGGTATCCTTCTGGAACAACTGACTGAGTTGGAAGTGGGAGGCACTGCACTGGAGTTGGAAGTGGGAGGCACTGGAGGGCTGGCTCCAGAAGGTGGTTCTTGGGGAACACTGCTCAGCTCCATGGATTCTCCAGTATGGGTTTCCACAGGGGTCAGACTTGTCCCCCATGCTGTTCAACGACTACATTAAACCGTTGGGTGGGTCATCAGGAGTTTTGGAGTGTGTTGTCATCAGTACACTGATGACATGCAGCTCTACTTCTCCTTCTCATCTTCATCAGGTGAGGCTGTGGATGTGCTGAACAGGTGCTTGGCTGTGACAACGGACTGGATGAGAGCTAATAAACTGAAACTCAATTCAGACAAGACTGAGATGCTGTTAGTGGGTGGTTCTTCTGACCGGATGGAGGGTGTTCAACCTTTTCTGGATGGGGTTGCACTCCCCCTAAAGGAGCAGCTTGGGGATTCTTCTAGAACCATCTCTGTCACTTGAGGCTCAGGTGGCCTCGGTGGCACAGAGTGCCTTCTACCAACTTCAGTTGGTGACCAGCTACGCCCCTGTCGGGACAGGGATAACTGGCTTCAGTTGTGTATGTTCTGGTAACCTCCAAGTTAGATTACTGCACTGCACTCTATGTGGGGCTGCCTTTGTGCAAAATGCAGCGGCCAGATTGGTAACAGGGACCAGAAGGTTCGAACATATAAGACCGATTCTGGCCCACTTGCATTGACTGTCTGTATGTTTCCGAGCCCAACTCATGGTGCTGGTATTAACCTATAAAGCCTTACATGGCTTGGGACCACAATATCTGATGGAATGCCCCTCCCAACATGAACCTACCCGTACACTATGCTCAACATCCAAGATCCTCTCCAGGTACCTACTTCGAGGGAAGCTCAGAGAACACCAACAAGGGAGAGGGCCTTTTATGGAATGATCTCCCCAATGAGTCCCGCCTTGCGCCAACTTTGTTATCTGTTCAGTGCCTAGTCAAGACTTTTCTTTTCTCCCAGGCATTTAACAGCTTATGCTGAGTTTTTAACTGAGTTTTTGGCCTGGCTAAGAGTTTAAAATTGTTTTAAATGTTGGCTGTTTTTTATGTTTTAAAATTTTGTATATTGATTTTTAATGTTCAGTGTTTTAATCTTTGTAAACCGCCCAGACAGTTTCGGCTATGGGGTGGTATATAAATGTAATAAATCATCATCATCATCATCATCATCATCATCTAGTCTGTAGAGAGCTCAGTGGGGGCAATTTCCCCCCCCCCCCCATGGCTCAGCACCTGTCTTATCCCACGACTACAAAGTTTGCACAGAAGTCTTTGACAAAGGACTTTGGCCCTTTGCAGGCATTACTGTCAACACAGATAGAAAAGGACTGCATGTTTAGCTCCACCCACAGGTAATGCAGCTCTTCCTGGCCTCTTATGAGTGGAGACAAAGAAAAGGCTTCTTGCTGTAGAAACTGTTTAGGTTTCCAACTTGATTTAGAACCCTGGAAAACTGCTTGAGGAGCCTAAGTGGAAAGTTCCATACTGAAGTTAAGTCTCAACTTGCGAAGGGATGGGAAAACACACATGACGTGGGGACAAGGTTAAACATGCAGCCATGCATCCCCTTTCTATCCATTTTAACAATAATGCCTGTTGCTACATAAAGCTTTTGTGAAAAACTTTTTGAAATCAAATATACAATGTTGATTGGATCACCTCTATGACAGGACTCTCAAAGAGTTTTGTAAGGCAGGGCATTCCTTTCCAGAAGCCATGTGGATTCTTCTTCAGCAAGACTTGATCCTCTATATGTTTGATCACTTTATCTTTAATCATGCTTCCACCAACTTACCCAGGGCAGATGTTAACCTAACTGGCCTGTAATTTCCTGGAACCCCTAGATCCCTTTTATACAACAGTGTTATAGAGACTGCTTTCCATGCTTCTCATTCAGAGACTGATCTTAGGGACATATCTTCAGTTAGAGGATCAGCAATTTCACATCTGAGCTCTTTAAGATCTCTAGGATTATGTGTTATTTTTTATTTATCAGTAAAACCTGCAACTTCATCTTTTATCAACATTATTTGTCTGAGTTCTTCAGACTCCCTTCCTAAAAAAAATCAGGACAGGAATCTGCCCTACAGCTTTTCTGTAATTTCCTTATCCTCCTATAATATATCTTTAACTCCCATGAATCTAACATTCCAAATACCTCCCTAGCCAGTTTCCAGCTGCTGACATATTTAAAGGATTTTTAAAATGTTTGGGTCTTAATGTGTAACAGAAGAGCCTCAGAGATAGTAATTCTCTGTTCATATGTATTGTATACTATGGATTTATTAAACATTACCCTGAAACCTTGGCTCTGAAATCTATTTTGTTCCAGAAGGCAAAGCCAGCATAGCTGCCAGGAACATGGTTAAGGCACTGGGATGCTGCAGAGGCATAGGAGCCATATAGTGTATGCAACTCTGTCTTGATTAAATTAAAGGAAGTTACTCTTGGAGACTGAGAAAATCATGCAAATGCCTACCCATGTCACTACCAAGACAACCAACTAGTTACCTTTGAACTGGCCAATCAAATGCTCTGGTGGGACAAAAGGTCCAATCCTGAAGCTTTCTCACCACCTAGCCAGATCAACAAGATTGAAACACTAACCCAACTAATGCAAGTAACTTTGATAGGTCACCTTTAGATCTGAATATTGTGCTACACTACCAGAATAGCTAATTGGATGTACAATTAAAGAAGAGGCAAGGAGCACCTTTTATCAGCTTACACTGATGTACCAACTATGTCCTGATCTGGATAGAGACAGCTACAGTTATACATGCTCTGATAACCTCTTGTCTTGATTACTGCAAGGGCTGCCTTTGAAAATAGTTCAGAAAATTCATCTGGTCCAAAATAGGGCAATGGAACTGCTAACAGGGACTGGCCACCATGGTCATTTTTTGCTAGTACTTTTTCATCTGCCCTGGCTGCCAGTCCATGTCCAGACCCGATTCAAAGTACTGGTATCAACATTCAAAGCCCTAAACGGATTACCTGAAGGATCGTCTCCTCCTCCCATAGGTACCTGCCCAGACCCTAGGATCATCTTCAGCAGTCCTTCTCCAGGAGCCCCTGCCAATGGAAGCAAGGCAGGTGGCTACCAAGAAGGAGCCCGTCTGCTGTGCAATGAGCTTCCCAGAGAGACTCACTTGACGTCTACATTGTGCACTTTCCAACGCCAGATGAAGACCTTTTTATTTTCCCAGGCATTTTTGCCGTTGAGTTCTGTTGTTTTATACTCTAGTTTTACACTTTTACATTTATATTGTAATTTATTGATGTATTTTGTGGTTTTAATTGTTGTGAATTGCCCAGAGAGCTTCAGCTATTGGGTGGTATAGAAATGTAATCAATCAATCAATCAATCAATCATCACCTAGATGAGGGGTGGGGAACTTGTGGCACTTCAGATGTTGTGAGAAAGGCACCATCCTGAAATATTTTATTATTACTTGATATTCGTATGGCTACTGCAGTCTCTTGTGAAACCAAAAAACAATCATCCTTGGTGGAGCCTATGGCCCTCCTTACAGCTATCAATTTTATAAAAAGTACAGTTCTGTAAGATTACATATATCAAAGGAAGGATAGGCAAGAGTCCCAAATTGGTTTTTAACACTGCAGTAGTACCTATTGATATTTGTGTTGTATATATTGTTGACTAAATGTTTGTAAATCGCAAATACTTATTTTACCACTGAAGAAGAGCATAGGTCAAAACGCGTTTGGTATTAGTTAAGTGTTTGTAGGAAAAGATAGTTTTTGAACGTTTTAATACTGTGTTTTTTAGTCTGATATATATTGCGTATTTGTTTTCATTGTCTTTTGTTTCAACTAGATTGTAACATTAAATACTTTTTAAATACTTTTTACTATTATCTTTATCTTTGTTGTGTATATTGTCACCAGTGGACCCAACCCAGTTATTCCATTTCTTGTATTTTTAAGGGGTTGGGAAAATTTTCCTTCAGATGTTGTGGCCTGTAACTCCCAACTGCCCTGGCCAGCTTAACCAATGATGAGGGATGATAGGAGTTGTAGGGCAAAACAACTGGAGGACCACAAGTTGCCTACCCCTGCCCGAGATGAACCAAGTGGTGCTATTATTATTATTATTATTATTCAGGCACCTGAATGTTGTACAGATTGGCAATAACCCTGGAGTAACTAAAGCAAAAATGCAGGGCAACTGTTTTTCATCCCAACTCATTCTGGGGTCTATATCTTCTAACAAAAATATTAAGATTCCTATTGCAGGATTCATTCTGGAGTAATTTCATGGCAAGAGTGTGGAGAGTCTCTTACAAGTAGGTGTATTCACAGACTCCTGCATCTGTAACCACGATATAAAACCACGAAAGAAGAATTAGTTGCAATAGTTCGGAACATGATGACATATAGAGAAGGATAGGAAAAAAACCACAGAATGATTACCTGTCACTTTCAAGGTGACATTTAAAGCTGAATGTGTGGCAAAGGATTTGTGTTTCACGATACAACTATAGATGTTTCCATCATCTTGTGAAGTTGGCTGCAGCCTCAGCTTACTGGTGACATTGAAAGAGCCATCGCTGTTTTCCACAGAGGCCCCTGTGCAAATATCTTCTGCAGATACACTTTTATCTGAAATGCGTTTGGAATCCTTTTGCCAGAGAATGACAATCAAACTTGGGTAGAATTTATCCATTGTACATGTCACTGTCTTCTCCTTGTCCCTTTCTATTGTTACCTCCTTGGGAAACAGGTTGACAACAGGCTGAGCTGTAAAAAGATTAGGAAAAAGAATTCTATTAATGATTGGATTTTCTCTCTTCATTTTTCACCCTGCTTTTCAGCTACAAGCTGCCCCCAAAAGCAACAGTGGCACTTAGAACTGAATACATATACCAGGCAAAATGGAAAACAAAGATGACACTATGGGTTCGCAGCTTCTTCTTTACAAAGTTGTACAGCAAAACCACTTACCAACTAGCTCTAAACAGGTGGTTCCTTTAGCATTATCTGGAGTAACGGTCACAGAGCATGTGTATGTTCCCTCTTCATTAACCTGTATTTGTGGAAGGAAGAGTTCAGCATTGCCTTCTTTTAGTTTGCTTTCATCCAGTCTTGATCCATTTCTATATGAAGTATGTGTTCCAGCAACAACTGAGTATACTTGTTTTGGACTTCCAGAAGTCTGCAGATACCAGATGACAGCTGTTTTATTCATATTCAGTTCAGGAGCAGAGTACCCAGAGATAACACATGGAAGAATCACATCTGTATGCAGGTGTGCTCTCATCTGACTTTCCATATTCACTGCCAGGGTCCCTTCATTGAAAAAAATGTTATTATTGGTAAATAGGCTTTTAAAAACTCTAAATTGTAGTAGACTATGAATATTTGTACCGCCCACACCCACCCACACCCAAATGCAGCTCCTCACAATTTTTCAGAAGCTATGCTGGGAAACAGCAGTGGGTCAACAGGGTCGGGTGGAGGGCAGTAAGGTGGCCACCAAGGGTGAGCACCAACTGAGGGAGAAGAGGGCCAGTTGACCGTTTCAGAGCCAGAGTCAAGATTAACCACAGTTTGTTCAGCTCCAGATGACACGGCAATCTGATGTTATTCAAAACCTGAGGCAAAAGATTCCGGACTTCTCCTCATGGGTGCACTGAAACAGGAGGATGGAGCACCTGAAACTAACCCAACCCTTCATTTCACTTGACTGACTCAGCCAGACGGTGCCAGCTCCAGGTTTGGAGGGCCCTTGGGCAGGACACCTTCAATGAGCCCCTGCTATACACACTTATGTGGGAGTAAGGCAATGGGATTTAGTTTTATTTATTTATTAAAACATGTGTATCCCACCCTGTATCACTGGAATCTCAGGGCGGCGTATAGATAAAGTCAGAACAATGTAAACATAAATATACACTGCTAAAAAAGTATTCAATTGTTAACAAATTAAAACCAATATATTTTTTTAAAGCAATAAAACAACTATAAACAATTAAAACTATGTGTGACCATGGAGAATTTAGCTGTCAGAGGCTTTGATAAAGAGCCATGTTTTAACTTGGCGCCAAAATGAAGCCAGTGTCGGTGCCAATCAGGCCTCCAAGGGAAGGGTATTCCACAACCGGCATGCCACAACAGAGAAAGCCCTCTCCCATGTCCCGCCACAATGTATGTCTTGCATTGGTGAGACGCAGAGAAGGGTTCTTCCAACAGATCTCGGGCAGGCGTGTATAGGGAGAGGCACTCCCTCAAGTACCGAGGTTCCAAGCCATTTAGGACTTTAAAAGTCATTGCCAACACCTTGAATTCCGTCAGGAAGCGTATAGGCAGCCAATGCAGTACTTTTAAGATTGGTGTTATATGGTCTTAGTAGAATGTTCCAGTGATCAGTCTAGTGCTGCATTTTGCACTAGCTGAAACTTCCAAGTCGTCTTCAAGGGCAGCCCCATGTAGAGTGCATTGCAGTACTCTAATCCGGAAGTTAGCAGCGCATGGACTACTGTGGCCAGGTTGCCCCTGTCCAGGAAAGACCGTAGCTGGTGGAACCAGGCCACCTAGTCCATCTGGGCCTCCAGCGGCAAGGATGGATCTAGGAGAACTCCCAAGCTATGCACCTGCTCATTCAGAGGGAGTGCAACCCCATCCAGAACAGGTCGCTTACCCAATTCCCAGACTCAGGAACCACCAATCCACAGAGCTTCCATCTTATCAGGATTCAGCTTCAGTTTATTAGCCCTCATCCAGCACATTACAGCCTCCAGGCACTGGTCCAGCACCTTCACCATCCCAGCTGACTCCGACAACAAGAAGTAGAGCTGAGTATCATCAGGGTACTGATGGCACCCAACCCCAAAACCCCTAATGATGGAATGCCTTTCCCAACATGAACCTACCCATACACTACGCTCAACATCAAAGGTCCTCCTCCGGGTGCCTACTCCTAGGGAAGCTTGGAGGACGGCAACAAGGGAGAGGGCCTTCTCTGTGGTGGCCCCCCAATTATGGAATGATCTCCCCGATGAGGCCCGCCTGGCACCAACACTGTTATCTTTTCGGTGCCAGGTCAAAACTTTTCTTTTCTCCCAGGCATTTTAATAGCTTAAGTTGATGTTAACTGACTTTGTGGCCAGTCTTAAAAGTTTTAAATGTTTTAAATATCAGCTGTTTTATGTTTTATGGTTTTAAATTTTGTATATTGACTTTTTAATGTTCAATCTTTTAATTTTTGTAAACCGCCCAGAGAGAGCTTCAGCTATGGGGCGGTATATAAATGTAATTAATAATAATAATAATAACCTCACCCAACGGCTTCATATAGATGTCGAACAGCATGGGGATAGAATAGAGCCCTGCAGCACCCCACAGTTTTATAGCCATGGGGTGGAACAGAAATCCCCCAATAGCTCTCTCTAGAATCAGCCCTGCAAGTAGGAGCGGAACCACTGTAACACAGTGCCTCCTACTCCCATCTCACAGAGCTGGTCCAATAAGATACCATGATCAATGGTATCAAAAGCCGCTGAGATCCAGGAAGATCAACAGGATAGCACTCCCCATCTTTCACCTGGAGTTGGTCGTCCGTCAGGGCAACCAAGGCTGTTTCAGTACTGTGCCGTACCCTGGCCTAAAACTACACTGAAACTGGTCCAGATAATCAGTTTCCTCCAAGAACGTCTGAAGTTGCCTAGCCACCACACGGTCAAGCACCTTGCCTAAAAAGGGGATATTAACGATAGGGCAGTAGTTCTCACATACCTCTGGATCCAGGGAGGTCCTCTTCAGCAGAGTGTGTGCTACATGCTCTTTCAAGGCAGCAAGCACCACCTTCTGACAAAGTGTGGCATTTACCACTCCTGGACCCACCCAATCAATCCACCTCTGCTAGATCGTATTAGCCAAGATGGGCAAGGGTCAAGCTCACATGTGGTGGGATGGACTGATTCAAGTGTTGTCCACTTCATTAGGCTGCAACAACTGGAACTGATCCCAGGAAACATGACCAGATGGGGGCACTTGACACCTCCCCAGGCTCTGTGGTAACTGTGGCATCAGGTTCTGAGTGAATGCAAGCAACTTTCTCCTCAAAGTGCCTAGCAAATTTATTACAGCAGATGAGTTAACATGTATAGGATTGAACTATAAATGATTTTTAAAGTTTGGCTGGTTTAAAATGGCATTATGTTGGTCTGACAGTGCGCTGAAGCGTTAAGGATTTCCGGATGTTAACAGGAGTGGCTATAAAAGAAAGGGGAAAGGAGGAGGTTTAAGGTTTTAACCTTGTGGGAAAACACCCCTCCTGTATTCAAAATCGCGTTGTCCTGAGGCTGCTTTTCAATTTGGGTTTCGGCATTGGTGTCAACGTTGTAAGCTCCCCCCAGACGGAAAATGGCTGCGCCTCTGAGCAGGGAAGCGGCCCGCTGCTGCCCCACGCAGCCCGCCTGCAAAACTCTCCCCAGTACGAGAAGTCTTCACACACACACAAACCCCACCGCGACGCTCCTTCGCCTTCCTCGCCCTTGTCCCCAGTAGAGGAAAGGAGCGGACTTGCGAAGGAGCTCGGCGCACGCTTCGCTCTTTGCTCCCCGTCGAGTGCGAGGGAAGCGGGGCCATTGCCCCGGAGGCTTTGGAGCCGGAGCTGCTCCTTCTCCCGCTGCCTTGACTGTATTACCTGCCGGCTGGAAGACACCGCCGAGGCACACCAGGAGGCGAAGAAGGAGGCAGCGGCAGCCCCCCCAAACCCCTCTCCGTTTCATGCTTGCTGATGGTGGGGAAAAGGCTCCGCTCGCCCACAGAAGGGGAAGGAGAAGAGGCCGCTGAACTTTCCGGTTGACGACGGCTTTCACTTTCTCTTCTGGCGTATTTCGCCTCAGCGACCCGGATCGGTTTCCTTGGGCATATTCTACAGTGAAAACGAAGCCAGAGAAAAAAGACGTAGGTAACTGCTGGACATCGATTTAAAGTGATGTCTGCTTTGACCCTTCATCATACTGGCGCAACCACATCGGGATTTTGAAAAACCTCCACAGAGAAATCCTTATATTTCTCCCGTACAAAGTTAAGTTCTAACAAAGCTCATGACTAGTCAATCCAAGTTTGACTAGTGCCAGGAAAAAAATCCTGCTTTTAATTAAATTAGAACAAAAATCTACACCAAAATCAAATTTCTACAAAAGGGTTGGGTGTTTTTGAAATCTTTTAATAGCCTTTCCAACAGTTTTTGAAATTTGGGGTGGGGAGGTGGGGGTGGGAACACATACCATTTAAATTCCTTCTAAAAATTTTTTTTAAATAATCTGAATGGCCCATGAATTTAAATATTTTATTTGACATTTGAATAGAATAGAAACCCTCAGCAGTTCACGATAAATAGTGAAATGCATTTGAACGCAATATTGAAAACACAGTGTTAAAAACACAAAATTGAAACAACTAAAACAGCTACAGTAAAAACATTTTAAGGAGTTGCAAAACGGAGCGGCATGATTTATATACTTACAGCCAAAGAAAAACCTGGGTGAAAAGGTGTGTTTTCAGGAGGCATTCAAAAGATGTCACATTTTCTGCATCCCAAACTGCAAGAGGGAGGGTTTTCCAGAGGGTGGGTGCTGCTACAGAGAAAGCCTGCTTTATGAGAATTTGAACTTTATGAGAATTTCATATTTTTCTTTCTTTATTCCAGGCACAAGATTTTTATGAATGACTAAACCCTGTGATAATTTGTGACTTCTCATAAATACTAAGCAGAAATACCTTCTTATTGGACAGCAGGAATTACCACCATGGATACCAGAGATTGCTATCACTAGTGAAAAGTAAAAGAGTAGACAAAAAATAATGAGAAGCACAGCCACTTTGGATATTTTTAAATGGTCCTGAAGTCCCTGGATCAAGAGGACTCCTCTATGCTACATGGATTGCTTGTCCGGTCTGAACAGGGCTTCCGGTGTAACCCTGTTTCCATACAGATCTTTTACACCTCTGCTAAATGAACTGCCATGGGTGCCAATAATTAAGGGGCCAAGTTTCAGGTTCTGTTGTTCAGCCTTAAACAACTTGGGATCAGGTTCAGTGTTGATCTTTTGATGTTTGCACACGGCTCACTTCTTCCTGCAGGTTTTTCCTGAGGGGTGACACAGCCGGTATAGTTCTAGAGGCTTTCTACACAAGGCATTTATTGTGCACTCGTGACTGTGCACTCCTGGAAGTTTGCAGGTCCTTTTTATGACATCAGCAATCTCTGGTTTCTCTCCCATCAGATTTTAGGTTTATTCTGCCAATTTATAAATCGCTGAAAATGCAGTAATTTAAAAAACTGCCATGAAAAAGTGCGTAATTTAAGAATCTTGTGATATTTTATATGTCCTGCGGCACCATCTACTGACTGTATCAATGAAACATATGGAACATCCCCACAAAGAAACTGGGAAAAACAAAGAGGGTGGAAGCCCATGTATTGTGCCCATTGTGAATCTGTAAAGACTCCAGAAGTCAAAGCCCTGGCAAGGCAGAGAGATTTTCCCTTAATGTAGATAAGCCACTGGCTGGACAGCAACTACTTTACTGCACTTTTGTTTTATTATATGCCCTTTTCTGTTAACTGCTTTGATGGTTTACTGGAAAACAGCTTATACGTATATGTAGTAGATACCTGGAGCACTAACTGCTCCTTTCCAGGGTCTTCTCCATACTTCTGCATATCTCACTAGCCCTGGTCCTTTGAGCGCTACCATCCGCAGCTTATCTTTTATACTAGCGTAAAGCCCACCAGTAATTTTGAAGGTGAAACCTACTGTTCCTCCTCCAGAAGCTGTATAGAGGTTAATTTTTTCCAATGCAACCAAGAAAGTTTAGCGCTTGCTTCCTCACACCTGTCTCTGCTGAACAACATTAGCTTCCTCCCTTCAGGCCTCAAGTCCACCACTTTCCCCACATTTTAAAACCTGGCTGTTCCTAGGGCCATTTCTTTTCCTCCTCTGTCACTGCCTCACAGCATTTGCCACTGCCTCCACTGCCATCCCTGCCGCCAATATGGCCTTTCCAAGAGTGGGCTGAACCCCAAGGCCCTCCCTCCATCTTTGTCTTTTGCGTTTTTCTCCTCAGACTCATGGGAGCTGTAGTTCCCCGGCTGTCAAAGGCACCAGACCAGAGGTTTGGCTATTAAACCTCAAGCTTCAGTTTAAAACAAAAATGATCAAAATCAATCTGGTAGATCTTGAGTAATAAGCCTTACACTACCATATTTTTATATAGAATCCTACCCTATTCTGGGCTGACTACTTCCTGAGCATTCACTCTTTCTCCTGCTGCTGGGATCCACAGTCTGGCGGCCCTTTCATGGCAAACTCCTCCCTGTACTCATTAAGCCCTCTGTTTTTTCCCTTTCTGCACCCCACACCCCATGCCTTAGTAGAAAATTGTATCCCAAAAGGCAGTGCTGGGAAGGAAGTATCTTCTATTTCTGTTTTTTTCAGCAAAAGTGCTTCTTTCTAGAAGGTGTGGCTTAAAGCATCTACAGTCAGCAAGTAGTAAGAATAGCTCTGTTTGCTGGCAGAAATCAAAATTTTATATCACTGGAGCAGAGGATAAAGAGTGTATTAAAATGTGTACCCAAATGTAGAGGGGTGCAAATCCAGATATTATACCCCTCACTAATTTTTAGTTGGAACTCCTAAATAAGTTTATGACTGAGTTCGGACTACACAATAGTCAACGGTTGATTAAATAGTCAACTGTGGCTTAAATAGTTGTCAAGCATTTTACACACACCAGTTGGTTATTTCCCAGAAATGACCAATGCAAATAACAGTGTGCAGCGTTGACTATCTCACAACCATGGATTATTGTGTCCTGTGTCAGGCTCCATTTACTATTTCACATGCCTACAGGCAGCCATCCCAGGAAGCGCATGGGGAGCCACCGATCGGCAACTCCCCATGTGCTTCCCAGGACATGCACATAGCATCTCTGGGTGGGGTACCGCGATCGGCAGCGCCCCACATGTTCCCTGGGACATGCATGTCCCTTTGCCCTCCACCGCCCTGCGATCCATTTGGTTAGCGGCTCAAGGGGATGGAAGGAACTTCTTCCATCTCCTTAATCTGATATCCAAATGGATTGCAGGGTGGGGCGGGGCAAAGGATATCTCCCACAGTTTGGCATGTAATGTCAAACCGCTGGAGATATCCTTCCACTGATATCGGGGCAGGGAACACAAGCAACTCCTGCCGGAGATGCTTGGCGCCCCATCCTCATTCGCCACAAAGTGGTGGTGAATGGGGACAGGGGACACTAGGATGTCCTGCTGCTCTCAAGCAGCAGGAGATCCTAGCGTCCCCTGTCCCCATTCACCACTACTTTGTAGCAAACGAGGGTGGAGCAGAGGATACTCTCTTGATAGCCACAGGAGGAACGTCCTCCTCTGTCCCGCCCTTGTTCACCATTTATGAATAGAGGGTGTGTGGAGGACGCTCTCCTGCCTGTCAATTGGGTTAAATGAATCACACACTCAGATAAGTATTGTGGGCTCACAATACATGTCTCCTCTTTGGAATAAGCGGTGTTGGATAGAAGGGGCATTGAACTTCGACTCCAATAAGCCCTGCCAGTTTGGCCAATGGTCAGGAATGCTAGGAGTTGAAGTCCAAAATATAAGATCTACTTTCTGCTCACCCCTAGTAAGTATTAGCAGAGTTATCTCTCAGAACTGCGTAAAGTGAACCAAGATAGTCAACAATACATGTGGCTGAAATATCTTGCAATATGCATTCTTCTGAAGAAGGGTTATTATCTCAGGATACAAACTTTGGGATAATTTTGAGATCAAAATCGTGCAAACAGCTCCAGAATAGGGCTGGGTTTTCAGTGTAATCCACAGACTGATGTTTTAATTTAGTCCACAGAGAGAGCAATCCTATGGTCCCTGGAGAGCGTCCTCAGGACCATAAGGTTTTTCAGAGACCCCCTCACAAAGCTGAAGAAACTGCTGACTTTAGGACGGGGACTGCAAAAACCTAATCCCTGATTCATCGCCCACCACTTTGCAGTGCCCATGGAAAGAACAGTGGTGCCTGATTTCTGAGGTTGCAAAACCAGCCTTGAAGGACCTCAGAGGAGTCTGAAAGGGGATTTTCTGGATGGAGGGGAAGGGAGAGGACAGATTAAAATGATTTTAGGGCCTTTCCTGGCCTGCCAGTGTGCTTCCTCTAGACAGTCTCGTTTGCAATCTAAAGGGATTGGGGGGGGGGGGGGATATGAACATAATGTGCTCACTTTTTTCTCATCTATCCCTTTAAAAACCTGGGAAATTCTGTATGCAATGTATGTATTCCATCACTGGGTGTCACCTGAAAACTTTGCAGAATAACTTTTTGCCTCATATATAAGGGAACTGAAGGGCTCCTGTAAAAAAAAAATTACTAAAACAAAAAATGAAAATAAGAATCACTTGGAAATACTGTTTTTTTGTGTTTTTAAAACCAGAAAAAAATTCCAAGAGCAAGTTCTTTATAAAAACAGCAGCAATTAAACAGAAAACACCAATTACTTTTAACAAGGGATGCTGATTTGCAACAAAACGTTTTTTCCAAATTTCACCTTGAAGCTCATTTCAACTTGTATCTGTATCAGATTGCAAGCTTTTTTTTCGTTTGAATATTCATGCATATTTATGTGCCTTTTTTTCAAATGTACACATCATCTGTGGGCATTTTTCAAATATAAGAGTTTTCTCCCATTGATTATAATGTGTTTCTGTGCTTTTTTCAAAGGCACACATTTTCATCTGCATTTTCCATTGCTTTGTACTGCAAATTCCATTGTAAGCTTGGAGACATACTTTGACTGCAGGTTGTGTTCTGGTCTGTACATACAAATCTGTGTTTGGCTGGGTAAATTCTGGTCATAAACAAGCAAATTTCTCATACATTCCTAGTTTTAATGTTAGGCTGACAAGACTTAATTTATCAAATGAACCCGAAGAAAACCATTTTAAGCCACAGAATAGTCACCTGCAGTCATGCTTAATCCCACTGCATTTAGATTGTTGAAAATATATCAATTCCAGGATAAAGGCAATGTCCCTACAGAAGCTATGGCTGACTTGTGTTATTAGTGTTTTATTGATTTCAAGTGAGACTTAGTCATGTCAACTACTATTAGCTAGACTGGAGCCCATTACAACCAATGAGACATGTCTTGTTTTGATTTATGGTACAGATGTTTGCATTGAACTAGTAATGTAGAGTTTATGAGTTGGATTAGAGTTGCCTTTCCATGAACAGAAGAGTCCTTCATTCACAGAGGGGACCAATTATGGAATGATCTCCCCGATGAGGCCTGCCTGGCACCAACACTGTTATCTTTTCGGCGCTAGGTCAAAACTTTTTTCTCCCAGGCATTTTAACAGCTCAAGTTGAGGTTTTGATTGACAGTGTGGCCAGGCTTAACAGTTTAAAATGTTTTAAATGTCAGTTGTTTTATGTTTATGGTTTTAAATTTTGTATATTGTCTTTTTAGTGTACAATCTTTTAATTTTTGTAAACCGCCCAACTATGGGGCGGTATATAAATGTAATATAATAATAATAACAACAATAATAACAACAACTAGGATCCAGCTGAGAATCTCCACTGAAGGGTGACAGGACAGTGATTTTCACCAATTCCTTCTCCCTGCAGCACCCAACACTACCTCCCACACTGTTCCATAGGTTCCCCCAACCCTCCAGATTTTCAGAGACATAGAGGATTACAGGACAGAGTGGGGGAATTGGAAAAAAATCTCTTCCACCCAAGGGACATCCAGTTTATGTACTCTGTTGCTGTGCAACTCTGGATCTAACCCAATATGTATCAAATGTGGCTGACAAAAAATGAAGTACAGGAAAAAAATACTAGTGGACTTTCTTGTCTTGAAATGGTGGTGTGTCATTGAAATTTTCCCATAGATCAAAGAAATCCAAGCTGAACAAGGTATTAATAGTACTGAATAAGCTCTGAGGTAGTTAATTCTTGACAAGAACAATTTAAGAAGAATCCTGTTAGGATTTGACCAAAGGTTTCTCTAATCCAATATTCTGTTTACAACTTTCCTCTGCTGTTTCTCCACCCACAACTATTATTCAGAAGTACTTCTAAATATGAATATTCCATTTAGCTGTCATGGCCAATAACCATTGACAAAGAAATTCATGGAGGATAGTCTAACTCCCAGTTTACCACAAAGTAAAAACAATTCACTGCTCACTTTGCCCCACTCTATTGTTGGACACCACTGTCATTCCTCCAAATATGCTAGTTACCCCTGATGTCACTTAGGTTCAATATAAGCATTGCTGCCACTAATCAATTTTTTCCAATTATCTGGACAGTCTGAATGACACCTGGGCCATCTGAAGCAATGACTCCATAAAATGTGGTTTGGTTCATAGTAGTGATACATAAAACACCAGACATTCAGTGCTCTGAAATTTTTTGAAGCTAACTATTTAACTGAAAAAGACAATACACTTTTGGGATTGTATGGCATACAATTCTATCCAAATCTTTTGTCATCTGACTTTATTTATAAGCTAAAACAAAGGGATGAATATCACAAAATAAAAGGACAGCATGCCGTTTAGGGCTGTAAATACTTGTGAGACCACAAACAGAATACAGAAGGGACTTTTAATCATTTGTATTAGGTGCACCTCAATCAAGCACCACAGCCTGTATTTTAGCTGCTGTCTGAATATGTGCAGATGGGACATACTTTTTCAAGTAAGCTGTAGGGAGCAGAGAGCCTTCCCCTGGGAGCTTTTGTTGATGCTCTGCAAAGTTCTTATGGATGATAAGAATTAAGTCCATTATACTTATGTCGCCTGTTAGTAACACCTGCCATCGCCCAAATAGGAATGTATTAAGTATAGTTGCAATTGCTTGTGGCTCCAATGGGCCACCATGAGCTGTGGAACAGAATCCTAGAACTACAAAAAGTCAACCCAGCCTGTGAATCAGAACTGCATCACCGTATTCCTTTCAGGACCATAAAATGACTTCAAGGTGAGAGTTGGAGACACAAAGTAGGAGAGCAAAAAGGGCAAAAATCAATTAAGATGATGAAACACACACAAAAAAGGAAACATAGGCCCAGGTTACAAGGCCCAGGGGCTAATTCCATGAAAAGCCTGCATGGTTTGTCTCCCTGGCTATGGGCAGCCAGTTGTGAGCACTTGCTGCCATGTAGAAGATACAGATTTTGGCATGTTTTAACAGTTGCTCCAATTATGGCATTTGTGATGCTGTGATTAAAAGAGAATTGTGTATGTGGCAGTGAACACCAGTAATTCATCAAATGCAGGGAGAAAACCTATGCTAGTTTTTCAAGAATCTGCTTGAAAAGCCATGGGCAAGTAGCATCTCTATGCTATTAATTATGTGCAATATACAGTGTGGAAGGGTCACTCAAGAAAGGATAGTTTCATTTAGAAATTAGCCTGTAAAAAGAGAACCTACTCAACCTGAAGGTAAAAATCTGCACTAGCAAGGGTATTGTGGCCCATAATTTTCTTCCCTAATGTTTATACAGAGAGCACCTGTACAAATATATTTTATTTTACACAAAATACTTTGTTTCTTGAAGCCCTGTATAAATATTATACAGGGCTTCTCCATTTCTCTTATGGAGAAATTCCCAATTTCCTGAAAATAAAAATGGTTACAGTTCTTCATTAACAAAAGAGGTTTGAAGTCTTAATATTTTAGGGGCCATCTCCTTTTCTGTCTCATAGGCACAAACATCAGAAATAGTATTCTCTTCAAGGGATGTGGTTTTTTGATCTTACTCTTAATTTGTTTTTCACCAATCTACGTACTTTGTCATTTGTGGAATATTTCCACTTATTTCAACGGTGTTTGAATCAAAATCCAAGTACAAATAACTAAATTGGAAGAAAAATGCATTTCAGATTGAAAGAATAAACTGATTTTCGGCTGTAAAGACCTGGCTGTTTCTTTTTGTGCTAAAATGTTAGAGAATTTAGATAACCATGTCGCCCTTAGCCAAGTTCACAGCCAAACAAAGGCATGAAGTAGAAAATAATTATCTTAAATAATTGGTGCTTCCATGAAATATCCACATCTAGAATACATACCTTTTACCATCATGTAATTGTATCCAGTATTGTAAGATTAATGAATAGTTTAGCTTAAACTCAGAATACAGCCTTTGAGAATTGCTGTTTCAAACACACTGATTTTGAAAGAAATCTTTTGCAGCAGGAGGTTGGCTGCTTTGTCCAGGAAAAGACAATGATAGGTCTTTGCTAATTCTGAAAATATTTTCATCATCTAAAGAGTTCATTTTCATAGCTCACAGAGGGATAAATGCAATTGGCATATTATGAAAGGAAGGTGGACAAAAGTATCCTCTGCAGCAGACTTGCAGGGGACGTATACAGCTGACACCGCATTCAGTTAGCAACAATACAGATGGCTCAATCAATACACTTCAAGCACAGTATTTCTGTTGAAGGGTTCTTATGTTGGTATTCTTAGGCATTTGTAAACAGAAGATATATTCATTGCTTCCCATTACTCCCTGCTGCAATTATACTTTTTTAATGTGCAGAATTTCTTGAAATCAGATTACAGGTGGTTGCTTTTCATTTGGTCTCACATAGCAAAATGGACTGTCAGAACTCAGCAACAAAAAGCTCATTCAATCCTCAGCCCTAAACTTCCTGCTCTCCATAGTTGGCACTTTTAGGGAAATATTGTCATATGCCAAGGGTCTTGTGCCTTTTCTTTAGACCCATTCTGAATATCTCCAAGGAGCGACGTCCACTTTACACCCACTGGCAACTGAGAGTATCAGCATTTTAAAAAGTTACCCAAAATAAATGGGGTGGGATTTTTCTCCTCTTAACTTTTTCTCATTAATGTGTCTTCTGGATGATGATAAAGATGTATTCAATTTAAACATGAAGTGAGGGAAAGGGAGAATTTCCAAGGCACAAACAACAGCCAGGCTGCCAAAATCACATTGAAGTCAAACAACAGATTTCACAGGAGAAAAGCTGGAAGCTATCCTGTTCTCTACTTAAGTCTAGTGACAAAACTAGAATATTTTATAGACCTTTCCCACAGTAAAGATCCACAACTTTAAAAACCTGTACTGTATTTTTTGTGCCTTTGAAAGTCTTCACATTGAATTAGCATTGTAAGTTTACACGAATTCCTACTTTTAAAATGGAGATGAAAGTAAACTTCATTTCCCAATTTTTAGTCTCTGATCACTTCCTCCCACCCGTTCCCTCCCAAAAATATGGTATAAAGTTGAGGCACAAGTGGTTAAGGATGAGACTGAACATGATCCGATCCAGCAGCAGCTTCTTGTACAGGTATGTTTCCTGGTAGTAAAGGTTGATTGCTTCCTGCCGGATGATTTTGAGTATTTGCAACTGGTTGTGCCCCAGCTGTAACATAAAACATGAAAAACAAATGTTAAGTCTTTTAAACAATTGTCTAGTAATCCAGGTCTCAAGTCTGTTTTTATTTTTGAAACACTGGAGAAAAATGCACTAGAGGAAGAACACACATAACTTGATACAATGAGAATGCCTTTCCATATGACGTCACTGTTCAATATGGAAAGTACAGCAAGAAAAACCTCTTGAAGTTAGGGTGCATATAGATATACCATTGGATTTGGCATTGCTCCTGGATAGTCAGTGTTGTGGCCATGACTGCCTTTCTAGCCATAGCAACACATATTTTAGTCCCTACCCATTTCATTTACTGCATCATACTCTATGGGGGCTGTACCTGAAGAGTATTCAGAGACTAGTGCAAAATGCTGCAACCAGACTGCTTTCTGGTATTTGTTTTATAGACCATCAATTGTACTGACTTCAGATTTGTTCCCAAGCCCAAGTCAAGGTACTGGTGCTTACCTATACAGTCACAAATGGCTTAGGATCAGAAGATATTAGGCTCGTGGAATGCAGGACAGGGCCTTTTCTGTGGCAGCACTTTGACTGCGGAGTTCCCTCCCAAGAGAGGTTAGACTGACACCATCTCTGCTTAGTTTCAGGCAGGCACTACAATATTTTAATGGTTTTTAAGCACTGCTCTTTTTTTTTTTTTTGGTTTCAAAATAGTTCTGTTTTAATCTGGTTGGCGGTTAAATTTTTTGTTAGTGTTGTGCATTCTAGTTTATAAATAAATAAATAAAATGCATTATTTGAGTGGTGGTCTAGAAGATAACATCAAAATGGATGGCGGAGAAGTGAAAATAGTCTCTGTCACTCCTTCTGCATTGTCAGCAACAGCTCTGCAGGGCATAGGATATGCGGAAGCCTCCGACATTGGAGGCTTCCTTGTAACGGGAATACAATCCATAGGACTGCACTTTTAATATGTTGTTTGTACAGGATGGGAATATGAATGAGTAAAAAATACGTTGGTTCAGTTAGTTCACAACGTCCTGTTATATAATTATCCTGACCTATAGCCAAATTGAATTTAAATACTCTGATTTCAGTAACAAAAGATATTTTTGTAACTAGACTATATAGCAGTCTCTGATTCTGTATCAACTTACCTTTTGCACACTGTAAACAGTTTTCAGAAAGTGTTTCCCTGAGTGATAATGCTGATAATAATTTCAATTACATTGATTAAAAATCTGGCTATAAACACTGTGGCTGTGTTCGCACATAAGAATAAGCCAGGAATCTTGGCTTAATAAACCAAGATATGAATGAGTATCATGTTCTCCTCCTCCTCAGACAAGCAAATGAAGAAATTATGAAGGTGAGAGCTTTATGTGACAATTGAACCCAGGATTGTGGTTAAGTGCACTCAAACAAGACAGAATTGTAAGCCAGCTCTAAACCAGAGTTTGTGGTTGATTTTCAAATCCTGATTTGTTTAGGCACACTTAACAATAACCTCAGGTTCAGTAATCACACAAAGCTCCTTTAATCCTGGTTTGTTTACCTGCTCAAAAAGAGTTCACTTAACCAGAACAAAATAATGAAAAGGTACCAATGATACGTGGAAAAACTATTGTGGTAAGCGACAACTATTTATGACACCCTGTACAATTACTATGAACATATAGATACAACAATGAATGCCAAATAGTCCAAGTGATGTACAGCAGTTACTCCAGATATTTATAGCTGTTTCATTTCTTCATCAGATCACTCTTAACTCTTTAATTGCAGGCAGCTGGTCTTGAACATCCACTGGGTGATAAACTTCCTTCAGTTTGGGGAAACAACTTATTGTGCAAACACTGATTTGTGTATTCCCTCTAATGAACATCAAATCTCCCCCAGCTAGGTCAGACAGAAAAATCAAAGTTGCTCAGCTTTGGTTTTGCTCTCTGACCTAGCTGGGGGAGATTTGATGATCATTAGAGGGAATACACAAATCAGTGTTTGTACAATAAGTTTATCACCCAGTGGATGTTCAAGACCAGCTGCCTGCAATTAAAGAGTTAAGAGTGATCTGATGAAGAAACAAAACAGCTATAAATATCCAGACTAACTGTTGTACATCACTTGGACTGTTTGGCATTCATTGTTGCATCTATATGTTCATAGAAATTGTTCAGTGTGTCATAAATAGTTGTCACTTATCACAATAAGTTTTTTCATGTATCATTGGTACATTTTCATTCTTTTGTTCTGGTTATGGTTAAGTGACCTCTCTCTTTTTCAGTATTGAGTGGAAGTCTTCTCTTTTTTCTTGTTTTTTTCTTGGTCTTTTTTCTTGGTTGTTTACTTGCTCATGCATATCTAGTTTTATTAAGCCAGGACTCCTGGTTTATTATTATCTGAACATGGCCATTTCATCATTGCTGAGAAGCAATTTGTACAAAATGTCAGACCAGTAATATAATCAACATAATGTGAATATGATATTCACATAACTGTCAACAAGACTGACTCCAATTTTGTCTGTGATGATGCACTAAACTGAAAAATCACCTTCACTCCTAGAATCCAAAAGAAGGTTCCATGTATGGTAGTTAAGGATGGTGGTGGTGGAGTAATCCCTTCACTTGGAAAATGTATTGAAGCAAAAGAATGCATATCTACATTCCTAGAGCAATTCTGCAGAATATGACTATTCAAAGAACAAAAAAGTGTTTAAAACAATTGTGTATTTTTCTACTTAAGATACTATTGCTTCATTTTCAATAGTATTCCATTGGTTTTACTATTATGGAAATGCATTTTTTCTGTCTCACTACATACATATATACCACACACACACTCAGACACACAGTGATGTGCCCGTGTCTAAAGGGTTTTTATTTTTACTTAGAAGTGCTAAGAGACATATTTGGAATTTGAATAAAAGCTATTCGCCATTTTATACTGAAGTGTTATAAACACTCTCTTTTGAATTGTTTGACAAGAGAAGTGTATGAAAAGGGATTCTAAAAGTCAGAGAACTTACATTCCAGTTTAGCAGGCTGACAGGCTCTCCCCTTTATTTGCAGCATAATGTATAGTGACATTCTATTCATTTAGTTCTGCATCACACTGTGAGCATAAATAGTTTCCTCATAAGCAATGAACATCATCATTAATGACAAATTTAGTACTCAGTAGTGAGATGTCAGTGTCATGTCCAACCTGAGACTGGCTCTCACCTTGTAGAAATGCATCTAATCAGTGAAATAGAAAGTCATGCTTGTATGTGCAGCACATTCCAAATAACCCAACAGCCTCCCCTGACCAAAATCAACCTCAAGCTTATTTTTGAAGCATCAGAGACTCGATGGATATCCATCTGCAGGAGTTCTCCTCCGGTAATTGTAGTAAATACTTGCCTGTTCGTTTGTTCTTTAAAGGAACATCCTGCTATGGAGTAAGAACAGTGCCTGTTTGTGTTATGGGGAAAGCTTGAAGAGGAAACTTACAAGGGGTTGATGAGGCGGGGGGAAAAGAATGATTTACTTACGTGGTTGGAATTGCAGTTCTCCATTTGGTCCTGAGGGAGGATGTCCTTGCTGTGACTTCTTCTTTTCCATTTGTTGAACAGCCTGTTGGACGGACAAAAATATACGTGGAATGCAATAGGAAACATGTGAACCAAGGTGTATCAGAATTTTATTTCAGACAATAGAACTAGATGCTGTCTCAAAATCTCTTAAAGGGGAACATACACAGAGTTCTACTGTATCAGAGTAGTGGCTGTGGCAAAATACCTTCCTAGCTTTGGAGGACAACCCCAAGTTTCAGATAAACGAGAGTGTGAGTAAATGGGGCTTCTGCTCACAAAAATCAGAACAACATAGAACCAATGGGGGATGCTCAATGAGCCCAGCAAGAGCATCTGGAATAGCCCAAACAGCAACATCTGACCAAGTGAAATATAAAATAGAATTAGGATTTTTTTATTTTTCCAGTAAAAGAGCACAGTTCAAAATATGGTGGATTTACTACTCTTAAATAAATACAATTTCACATTTATGAGGATGCTCCCAGATGAGGCTTTTATGCCACCATCATCCTGACTCATTCATGGAATTTTACAAGGGGTGGGTCTAAACATCATCATCATCATCTTCCATTCATAACCCTTCTGTGTTTTTCCACCATTACCATGGAAATTCCATTAAGGAAAAGAAAGAGATGGAATTCGTACACATTACCTTCTCATTCATAGTGCTAGGTGCCCTCTGGAAGCACACCAAGTTCATTCTTTTTCTTTGAGAAAAACTGCACTTCAATAGCAAGGAGTACATATGAAGCTGCCTTATCCTAAGTCAGACCATCTAGCTCAATATTGTTTATTCTGACTGGCAGCAACTCTCCAGGGCCTAAGGCAAGGAACTTTCAGAGTCATGCTAAACCATGATCCTTTTAACTAGGGAAGCCAGGAATTGAACCTTCTGCGTGCAGCCCAGTTGCTCAACCATGGAGATATGGCACTCTGCCCAGTACTAGGATATCTGATGCTTCCCAGCAGCACACCCAACTAGTATATATTCTAAAGATAATTTATTTTCAAAACAACTGTGATTCTCACAACAGAAGTAAATTATTTAAAAAAAAACAAAAACACAGATGTTGCAACTATTCCAGCAGTACCTGCTCAAGTTCTTGTCTCTGAGCCTGAAGGTGATCTTGTTGCCTCTGTAGCTCTTCTTTCCTTTTCTGAAGTTCTAATGCCTGCTTCTGCAGTTCACCTTCTTGCTGGGAAATGTGAATTTCATATTCCTTCAGATCGTCTTCAGTGAAGATCTGCTGTTGGTCCAAGGTCTTAAAAACAACAACAAACAAAGAACAAATCTCAAACCCCTCAAAGAAGAATGGGGGGTGGGGGGGGAGGAATTAAGAAGCAATCATCAAGTAAGTATGACGACTCATATAGCAAAATATATGTGCAAGATGCGATATCCTTGATGAAAATCTGAAGTTTGGAGAAAAAAAATTGTTTTATGGCACATGCACACAGCCAAATTCTTACAAGGAGAAGAAAGAGAGAAGTTTCTCAAGACTGCCCCACCTGTCCCACTAAGTTCCTGTTCCTGCTCTTTGTGCATGTACAATGCACATCCCTAGACAGTAGCTTGGACAGTAATATTAATGCTTCAGGTCTCATCATTGGACTGATGAGGAATATCTCCAGCCTGCAGTATAACATAGAAGGTTCAGTTTTCCCTTGCAAATGGATCTACTGGGGAACTTCTGCAAGCAGAAGACACTGTCCCTGTGGATCTTCTCTACTGGAGGAACAGCTTCTCTAAAATAGATGATTGGGCAGTGTCAGACCTGAAAGCATTTACCATTTCTTCCATAGTGCACACAGAATGCAGAAGCAGTATAAACACAACTTTTAAGTGCTTGGATGTGTTTCCCCCCATCTTCTCGCATGCACAACTTTGGGTGCCAAAATCATGGAAACCAGCTTCTGCATATGGACTGTTATCAATCACATTCAGGATTTAGGGGAAAATGGCACAAACCTCCAGTCAAAGGATTTTGCAGCCAAAACATCTGTGCTTATTCTATTTCAGAACATAGATTATGTACTGTGTCCTTGCACTCACTGTTCAGATGTTATTTCGATGAGGTCACTAATAATCACACACAGATAAAAACAACAAACGAAGTAGGAAGAGAATAAAAAATTCAGTACAAACAAGCTACTTGTTGTTTTGGTCGCGGTTGCAGTATGTTGTATTTGAAGAATGTCATTATTACCTCCCAGCTGTCTGGCTCTAAAAAGTCCTTTTTCTCTGTTGCTTTTATGAACTCATTCAAAGTCACTAAACGGTCCTTGTTACTGTCAACCTTTTAAAAGAGATGCAAATAGATATACACGTTATAGGTAACTGAACTTGTTTTAAAAATGAGGTGACATGTTTTTGTATTACAGATGCTCCTGACTACATACTGAGAAATGTAGCCTTAACTTCTAACAGGAAAACACTGCTTAAATTCCACGCATGTCTGAAGGGAAAATGGCAACTGAAAATAAAGTCTTCAGTTTGGCCAAATGCATTTTCAAAAACATCACTTGCAGAACAATGCAACACACATTTACTCCTAATAAGTCCCGCTGTTTTCACAGGGGCTTACTTCTAAGTAAAGGTGCAAATAATTGCAGTTATTGCTCTTGACAATTCTTCAAATGCTTCAAGAGGATTCCTCACTACAAATGTTCTAAAATATGTTATGAAATGTTATAAAATACTGAGCAGCTAAATTCAGTAATATTAATGCCTAAGGACCAGTGCATGCATTAGTCTCACCACAAGTCAAAATGCTGTCAAAATAGTCTTTCTCTAGTGAGTGATCCTCATCCTAGTTGTAATATTTAGAACTTAGTATCACTGTAATTCCCAACATCACAAATGTGAAAATCCAAGCTTCCACCAGAAGCTGTAAGGAAATAGAGCAGTGATATGGGGATTGCCATGTTTAGTCCTAAACATGATGACCAAGATTGGGATTGCTCACAACGAGATGTTTTTGGTAGCATCATTGTGGCAAGTATAACATGTTCTCTCATCTTTCTTAAAATATGTAGCTTTTCCTAAAGAGGTTTTAAAGCAACCATTTCCAGAAACACCTTCTGCTTTGAAATATATACTTACATACATGTATCCAACTTGTAGTATAATGGAATATACTTAAGTCTTTAAACTTCACTGTCTGTCCACACAACAGGCATGAAAGGGAGCTTCTCATACTGTTTTTTAAAAGCCCTGTTTTCCCCTTTTCCTTCTCAGTGTTTGTCCATTCAGTCCATGCATAGGCAATAGCCCAGGACACTCCAGATAATGGGAAGTTTGCGTAGACCTTACGTCCCTATCCAATACTGCTTCACAGTTGGAAATGTGCATAACTCTACCAAGCAAATGTGGAGGCCAGGATAGGGTATAGGAGGAAAGCACAGACCTCCCATTCCTTGCAATGGTCCATTATATGCCAAGAAAGTAGGAGGAACTGCCTATGAGGACCACTCTACACAAGGACCCTGTACTCTCATGCAGGAAAGGATTATACCCAATACGTTTTAATCCCATGTAAGCAATCCTGAGTGTCCTCACAATCAGGGCATTTATTTGCCCCAACTATTCTGCCCTTGTATTGATTTGCATGGATAAATTTGATGTGTGAATCAGTGGAGTGTGGAGATCATCAGCAACAATTCTCATAATCACAATAGTTGGAAGAAGGGTCGTTATGGTTACAAAAATTGCAGTCAGCCATATTTGTGAATGCCTTGTCAATTGTAAGCAGAACAGCAAGAACCTGACAAGGGCTGTGTGGAATTCTAGCTGAAGGAGAACGCTTTACCCTGGATAATTCACACTGGAGACTCTGTGTCATAGAAATAAGAAAGCTTGCATTTTATTGCAGGAAATACATGTTGCATAGGAGGGTCCCCAACTCAGGAGGAGAGAGACCCACAGAGATGTCTCCTCTCTGAGAGGCAAGATCATGAAGAAGTCAGAAGTGAGGTCAGCAACCCTAGGATTATCAGTCTACCATGGGAAGCAAGGTCAGAACAGAACAGAAGACAGTCTAGATGCTTAGAAGTCCTCTTTTTATCTATTCTCTTTCCATGCAGACACATCAGCTTTTCGCTTTGAAGCCAACTGAGTTGCAACCAAACTTCCAACATCAACATGTTATGTTTGCCTGCATACCTAAAGTTAGTTAATACTACTTGTAAGTACAACACACCCACCCACCAAGAAACCCCACCATTGTGTGAACCGACTGTACGTTCTATTGGAATATTTATGGTAACTGTAGAATTTTGCCCACAATTATTTGTAAAACATAGTGATGCCTAGACCTCACCTCATTCATGACATGTTCTCTCATTCGTAGCCTCTCTTCTTCCATTTCGACCATGTCATCCTCTTCATTTTTGGGATCGTAGACTTTCTCTAGCTAAAGTAGAGTCAGAGTTAGTCAAAAACTTAAGGAATGTGTTTCTTTGGAACAGATTATTCATACCTGTTATTGTTCAGCAATGTAATGTGATGAAAAGATTTGACTTTTACTTTCATAATATGGAACAACAAATTACTCCTTTCTAAGCAAATAAACAACATATATCTATATCCAACTGTTTGTGATTCCCTCACCCATGTATTGAATTGATTGATTGGGGTGGGGGAGGCTAAACTTCTTCAGATGGGACTAATAGATCAACCTTCTAAATTTTGAAATTGCCAACAAACTTAGACGCTGATCCTGGGGTTCCTTGGAGGAAAAAAGGAGGGATAGAAATGCAATAAATAAATAAATAAATAAATAAATAAAGTAAATCAATGCATCAGTTCATGGTAGTATGCATTGTATCATTGTTCCTGAATCTTTGGGATATCCCACATATAAAGTATGAAGTAGTTCAATATTACTAAAAGTATTCATTCCAGAAGAAAATAATTCATAACTTATTCTTTGATTATACTGAATGTAAATATCAGAAACTTGGTGAATGATTACCAGTGATACTTAATATTTTTTAATATGTACTATAATAAATATTGTATACTATCCTTAATTCTCTCTATACCTCTGTCGTGCTGCTTCCATCTTTTATATATTTAGCTTTGAACACCTCTTTGATGGAACAGAGAAATTGTACTATTGTTGCCATTTCGATTTATAGGGACAGAAACTTAAGGAAGAATTTTAATAACAGGCTTAGGACACCAAAGTTCCATTTCAGCTGCCCACACGTATACCATGTTTGTGTGATGTGCCTCAAGGGACTAGAATGATTCTGAAATATTCCAGTTACACATATTTACCTCTTTAGTAAACAAGGCTTCTAACTCCTGTTCATCCAGAAAACCATCATTGTTGACATCTATAAAAACAGAACAATGTATGTAAATAGATTACAGAAAATTAGTACATTCATGCACAACAGGTCTAATCCATACATAAAATCTTAACTTGATTAACATCTGCATCTAATATAATAATGGGCAGAGCATGGTACTGAGATTTTTCTATTTAACAATTGGCCAGAACTTTCACCTGATCATTCCTGCAATTTGCTTTTTTAGATTCAAGTAAAAATCTGTGTGCTCCCTTTTCTTTAACAAAGAAAGCCTAGAGGCTTTGAAAATCATGCTCTCCAAATTTCCCCTCTCTCATTGTATATCTAGAAAATGCTCAAAATCAAACCTCAATAAATGAGTAGCATTTGAATAAATTTCAAAATTCACAGTGCTGTGAGAATCGTGGTGGGGGAAAGGGGGACAGAAGAGTTAGGTTTGGTGTGAAGAGACATGCTGTCACTATTTACCTTCCTCCCCTGGGTAAGATTCCACTTTGCTGGTACTATCCAAAAATAATATGAAGATCAAAATGGCAGGCCAAACTGTATGGGAAACATTACTGTCCAAAACACTCTCATGTAAGTAACTGATTCCAATTTTAAAACTGGCTGGTGTGAGATACCAAGCACAGGATAAATGGAAAAATTTGGTGTCTTTGGATTCTTAATCTTATGCTAGTTTACCATCCATTCCTAATAAGACTATCCCTGACAAATTTAATTGGTTAGCTACATCAAAAAGTACATATTTAAAAATATTTCCATACAGAGACAGAGATATTTGAATGTTTTTTTCTCTTTAGGTTTTGGGTGAGTTTAAAAAAAAAAAAAATCTCCCACATAGCACTGTAATTTTATATACTCATAAACTAAGCTGAAAAGTCAAACACATTATTCAGAATGTTAGAACAGGTGCAGGCTTTAAAGAGGTCTACCTACCCATTTAAAACAAAATCAAGATACACAGCCCAATCCTATAAATGTCTACTTGGAAGGAAGTTCCACTTTCTTCAATTTGACTTTTTCCCAAGTATGCATGCATGGGGTTTTCTATCTACTTATCAAGAATCACTTCTGGTCTAATGAAAGAGTGTATTTTCTCCCACTACAAGTGTTAATGTACTTAGCAATGCTAAGATGTTTGCATTATCATAAACAACACTGTTATCAATAGTCACTGTACTTATTTTGTATACATTGAGGCTTTAACATAACTGTATATATTTTGCTCTGTACCTATCCTGTATCGGTACATATTTTCATATTTTGGGGTGGAAGATCCATTTTATCCTTGTCTCTGGCTTTTATTTATTCTGACATTTATTGTTATACTGTTTTTTATCTTGTTAGCTGCTTTAAGAGGGTTTTGTACATAGGAAGCTGCCTTATATAGAGTGAGGCCATTGGTCCATCTAGCCAGTATTATCAACACTGATTGGCAGCAGTGGTTCTCCAGGGTTTCAGGCAGGATTCTTTCCCAGCCCTACTGGGGGATGCCAGGGATTGAACCTGGGACCTTTTGCATCCGAAGCAGATGCTCTATGGCCCTTCATCTACTTACCCTAAAAGGCAACCTAAAATTATTTTCAATAAAATAAATACAGATACTTGCTTACCATGGATAATATTTCATGCCTATGATGAAGTGAACTCTATTCCGCAAAAGCATAGGCCATAACAAATATGTTAGGTCTTTAAAGTCCCACAAGACCCTTTATTGTCATATGATGAAAGTATTCCTCAGCAAAGGCAATGCAAGAATATCACTCACATTGGTTAATATTTGCAGTATATCTTATGTTTCTTACCATGCAACTTGAAAAAGGTTTTTGGATCAAATTCATTAGGGTCCAGCCCATCCGTCTCTTCCCACACCTCTTTCAGTTGGTCTTTGCTTCCCTGTAAGTTGACCATGAAGAGCAAATGATTACACAGGCACTTCTTACAATTACATTCTGCTAAACCTTTATTACCTTTCTAAGATGGACTTCGAAATCTTGTTAACTGTTTTTCACATACTAACACACACACAGGATTGGATCCAGAGTTCTGTTGAGTGGGGCTCCCATCACAAGAAAAGAGGGGAGGTGATTTTCAACTAATTCCTCTTTCTATTGCAGCCCCCCTTCTACATTCCAAAAATCTGCTCCAGAGGTCTGGGAGAATCCCCAGAACAGTGAAGAAGGTTGCATAGGAGAAGGAAGAATTGGCAGAAGTCACCTTTTTTTCCAGCTGGAGCCTTCACTAGACTGCAGTCCTTATGCAAACAGAATGAGTCCTTCTGTTCACGGAAGGGCAAGTCTGGATGCAACCCATATAGTTTTAATCCAAAGTCAACTAAAGTGAAAGGTAGTCTGACACCCATTAGTGTTGGCATGTTCAGTATGAACTCCTACATTGTCACCAGAGAATGACAAAAAAATAATGAAATGATTATGCTCTGAGGGTGGATGGAATTCAGTGTCCACAGAAAAGGTTGTTCTGAGGATTTCAATCCAATCATGCAAATAGAAAGATTTTTGAAGGAAACACAGAACCCTGGATGGAAAATGTCCTGATTAGAGAATCAGTTTTGTCTAACTAGTCACGGTGAAGTCAACAACAATAAAAATCACCATTGAGATAAAAAGCTAAACCAATTTTAAGTGCATTTAAAAGTATATCCCCACGTTATTCTTTATCCTCCATTTAAACAAATATACATTTGCTATATGGTATAGGTACAAACTGTGTCCTTACAGGATGGTTAACTTTGGGGTGATCACCATGCTTTTTCTTCATTTCCTCATACTTGGCTTCCTCTTGGCGTCTCTTTTCTTCATCCAGCGTTTTTAAATATTCTCTTCTTTCGTGTTCTTTCAACATCTCATATTTCTTAAATTCCTCATGACGGGTCTTGTCATAATTTTCTAAGTCATTCGTGGCCTACAAATAAAAAACAAATAAGGATTTGGTGCTTTCTGTAAAAAGGCCGAACACTGCACTATGAAACACAAATGACTCAACCAAGCATAGTCTTCATGCATGTCTGCCCCAGCACTTGTCCCCCAGGATGTGTCCTAAGACGTAAGCCCTAATCAGGCAATCTAAAACTGAGTATAGTAAACATGTGAAGAGGAGGAGGAGGAGGAGGACGCTAGCCCTGCCCCGCCCCACCCATCTCAGTCATCCTCTACATGTGGTGGCTGACTTTCTGAAGCAGGTTCCAAATCATGTGGATCAGACAGAGGCAGCTCTCTGCTTCAGAAAGTTGTCCTCTTCATAAAAAGGGCAACAGAAATGGAGATGGGGGGGGGGGGGTAGAACTACCCCTCTTTGCATGTTTACCATACACCATTTTAGAACACCTGAATAGGGCTATACTGAACAGCCATTTCCCCCCTCCAATTTACATAGATAGAAAAGCAGGAATGGAGTAGTTTAGAAAGGCTGAAGTCTGTCACAGGCAAAACATCCAACGGGGGAGATCTGCATATAGTATAAGGCAAAATATACAAAATAGCTTAACTCCCAGGATTTTCTGTGCCAAAATTATAAGAGTCCGATTCTTGGGCTGATTCTGAGAAACCCTATTTAAATGTAAAGATATTTCCAAAGGTTAAACCAATATACACCCAACCTTTGCCCTCTCTCCTCCTACCCCATCACAGCCACCATTGTTATCAGTCAAGCGATGCCCTTATCTAGTGAGCTAAGCCACCCAGCACTCTCTTTTTTGAAGTAATTGGCACCTCTATGCCTACAAGCATGCAATCAGTTTTGATTTCTCTCTTGACCCTTGAATAGGACCCTATAAAGCTGAGCATTTTTGGCAGCTGTTCAGCTACCCAGTTCCTAGTGTCAGACAAGAAGATCCTGACCTCGGGTGGGTACTATTGCGTGCTGATAGTTAAAAACCTTTTCTTCCAGATGAATTTTTGCACTGATGAAAAAGCAACATGCTCTCTCAAGAAACTGCTCAGTAACTGTGAAAGGTGTTAACTGAATGAGAAACATACTGTTACTAAAACTCTCTTTAGTTACAGTAAGTATGCAGTACAAACAGCTCTGAGCACTGCAATCTAAAGCTTCCATTGTGTTATGGTGGAGTTACTTCTAAATTATATTTAGCATAGATTAGCTATCATAAGAAAATAAGACGAGTCATGCTGGATCAGAGCAAGGGTCCATGTAGTCCAGCATTCACATAGTGGCTGACCGGCTGACCATGGGAAACCTACAAGCAGGATCTGAGAGCAACAGCAACTGGGATACATAGGCATGCTGCCCCTAATACTCAGGCCCCCTCCACAAGGATGCGCTTTTGCGCCCGGTTCGGGGATTATGCGCATTATCGCGGAGGCGCATTTACGCCTAATCCCTCTGCACGGGAGGCGGCGAGAGGCGGCGAAGCGCATTAATTGATGTCCAAAAAGCGCTTTAGAAGACGTTAATGCGCATAATCGCTTGTTCACACGGCGAAAATGCGCTTTAACGGCCGGAGCAAAATAAAAGTCGCTATTTAACGCGCATTCGAAAATGCGCATTATCGGGGAGATAACGCGCCTGTACGCCCGTTTTGCGCTCCGCTGGTGTGGAGGTAAAATTTATAATGAGCCTTCAAGGCTCATTAAACGTCTCGTGTGGAGGAGGCCTCAGAGGCAGATGAAGCATAAAGCATATCAGATAAAGCATATCAGATTTGCTCTAAAAGCAAAGATGGGCTGAGTTACTAGAATCAGGGGTAGGGGCTTGGCGCCCTTCAGATGTTTTGGACTACAGCTCCCATTAGCCCCAACCAGCACAGCCAATGGTCAGGGATTATGAGAGTTATGGTTCAAAAGATGTGAAGGGCACCAGGTTGCCTCCCCAACATTTAAGGGATTCTAGTAGCTGCCACTGCTACATCCCAGCATTCTCTCAGCTAAAAGCACTGCCCGGCAGGTAGCACGCCTGCAGGAAGGAGTCAAAGGGTGCCAGTTAGTGCCCTAGTTACATTCAGAAGAAGTGCCCTTATATATTGAGATTGATTCTGCAGATTTTTTTCTTGGTATATTGTTGTTAATGCCCTGCAGCCCTTCTCTAACCAGCTCTTTGCATTTACCTTTAGATCTCACATCAGGTTTGCATCAACCATTGTTCCAATTTCTTTTAAGAGTGCCTCAGCCCTAGGTTTTGCCTTCTGCTACTGAACCCTTCCTTATAATCCTCAAGCAGGACCTTTTCTGTTTCTGCATTTCAAATTTCCCTCTCTAACACTATGGCTCAATTTCTGTCAGTCTAATCCTGCTTCTGTCTGTCTCTCTACACTGGCCCCCACCAACATTCATTCCTCCTCAAGAGAAAACTCAGCACCATTTTCTCAGTCTTCCACTTTATTGAGGGAAGTGTGTGGCCTTGTACTAATAACACAAACTTTAGGCTGCAAAGTCTGCCTTGGGAAATTTCAGTCAGCTATCTGCTCACTAGGGGGAGCTAAACTCACTATTTCTTAGCCTATGTCCTCCATCTGCAGAATAAGAATAATGTTTATTTTAGGATGTTGTAAATATTACTGTGAGAACTTATTTGCCATGGTTTGGATGCTCAAAAATGTTATAGAACTTTTAAATGCTTATCTATATGTTTTTCTCCTTTCAACTGTCCTCCCCAATTTGTTAGATCAGGGCAAAGACCCATTTGGGATGCACCACATAACTAACAAAATAATAATAGTAGTAGTAGTAGTAGTAGTAGTAATAATGCAATAATCTTCATTGGCAAATTAACTAATGCTTTAGCTGACTGATTTGTGGAGGCCTAAGTTTAATGAAGAACATACCTATTTATGTATTTAGATGCTATTTTGGTTCTTCTGAGTTAATAAGAAAAAACTACTAAAAATAGCCTTTCCTCCTAACACCGAGTTGCAGCTTTTGTTTTTTTTAACTGTAAGGGTGCAATCCTATGCATGTTTAGATAGAAAAAAGTCCTACAATTCCCAGTGTTCCCCAGTCAGCATGGCTGCCAGAGATGCTGGGATATTTAGAACTTTTTTCTATGTAAACAAACATAGGATTGCACCCTAAGTGTGCTTACAATTTAATATTGCAAAAGAACCTTTATTGCATTATTTAAAATTCATTTTATTGTGACATTTCAAGCATTAGTTTTTGATAATATTCAGATATAAATGTAATCAATTAATTGATTAAAAGACAGATAAATAAGCAAATAAAATTCTTTACTTAGTTGGCATAGTTTATATATACATAACACATATAAAAGTTAAAGAAATCAGAGAAGAAAATGAATAGGAGCAATAGTTGGCATTGGACAAAAGAATGCTCAATTTAAAAGCTTTATAAAAACCTAAGGCTGCTTATACTGGCATGAGAATGCAAGTCATGTGAGGCACTACAAGAAAAATGAACAGACTGTTTCTAAATGCACATGAATATTTTCTGTGGCAGAATATACATTATGGAGCCAAATGGGATTCTCAGACTATGACTCCTGAGGTAACTATGAAAGTTATTCAAAATGGAGGCGGGGAAAGGAGAAAAAGTGGGTTCCACTGTAGAAAAATACTGCAAAAAGAGTAAGCAAGCATCTGGGAAAATATTTGCTCAACACTTACAGCTCTGATTAGCATGTCTAAATCTTTAGCTTCAAAAGTGTGAGGGTTGTGGTGGTTCAGATGCTCAAACTGTTTGAGAAGAGCTTGATGGTCTATGCCAGAATCTAAAAACAACCCACACAAAAACAGAACTGTTGTAACTAAACTTATTCATAATATATACAATATATCAAACACTGTATGGAAGTCAAAGTGTATTTTTAAAAAACAAAGCATTTAAAAAAACATTTATAACCTACAGCCCTTAGAGAGTCTTGGGAATAGGCTTCACATGAGGCAAAAATATACTGACCCTCATAAGGACACAAGGTTCAAATGTTTAGGGACAGTGCTGGGTGAAGATACTTTGCTGTCTGAGGCAAAAGACCATCTCCACACCCCATTCTGTGGACAAAAGCTGCCCCGACTGGCACTTGAATCTTTTTTGCAGACAAGGGACTACATTCGCCACTGCATGGGCATGGCTGACTGGAACTCTGAACAGGAACACTTTTGTTAAGGGGTGAGGAAATACTGCAACATTTTGTTGCTAGCCCCTCTTGTACCTTCTTATTTTTGGTTCATATGAATGATGTATTTGATTTATCCAATTATGGTTCCTGTCATGACCTGCAATTCTGTAAATACTGTGCTTGGATTTTATTTAGGATTGATATTTTAGTTGTATTATGATTCATGGCCAAACATGTAAAATGGGCTAACTTAAATGAGGTACAGATGAGACCATGCATTACCAGGGGGCTGTGCAGGCTAGCTGTGCCCTCCAATACATACAGTGGCCACACACCTTGTACATCCAGCCAGCGTGTGAAATTCTGTCTTCTCTTCTATAAGTACAAGTAAGGTCAGATGTTGTTAAACCATCTTAAAGCTCTGATTAAGATAAGACCCTTTTTTATCTTCAAGGTTAAGGTAGGAGACAAGGAATTCACATGTGTGAGGAGGGGCTGGAGGGAGGGAGCTTTGCTTTCTCCCTATCTCTTAACTGTGGATAAGAGACTGAAAAAGACAGCCTTGAATGCTTTAGATTATAAATCAATTCAGGTTTGGAAGCGGTTAGAATTCTGCAAGGTTGAATGGGAGACTGCTTGGATGTGAAATGATAAGAGGAACAGCCCACAGCTGTCTGAAATATGACACAATTCTCACAAACAGAAACTCCCACATAGCAAATAGCCCTCATGTAGATCACCACATGTACATTTTATTGCTTGTAGACATGGCGTGCACACACATCCAGGGCCGGCCCTCTCAAGAAGCAGGGTGAAGCTCCTGCCTCATGTGACAGAGTGGAGGAGTAGCAAATTGCACCACTCCCCCTGTCCCACTAGAAGGGCCCACCACCGCCTCCTCCAGCAGGTGCTCTGGAGAGCCTTGCCAGCTGCTCCCTCACCATGGCATTTGCCACAATGAGAGAGCAACCAGTGAGACTCTCCAGAGAGGCCACCCTCTGGACAACCGGTACAGATAATAATAATAATAATAATAATAATAATAATAATAATAATAATAATTTATCTTACCCGCCTCTCCGTCTGGATCGAGGCGAGGAACAACAACATGATAAAATACATAAAACTGATTAAAACATGACACATATAATTAAAACTGCATAAAAATCCTAAAACATCCTAAAAACATCCTTAAAACATTCTAAAATTCCACTGGATATGCCTGCCGGAAGAGAACAGTCTTTATAGCTTTCTTAGATTCTAAAAGACTGTTAAGTTGACGAGTCTCCTCCGGCAGGTCATTCCACAGTCTGGGAGCGGCAGAAGAGAAGGTCCTCTGGGTAACGGTTGTCAGCCTAGTCTTGGCCGACTGCAGTAAGTTCTTCCCAGAGAACCTGAGCGTGCGGGGCGGATTGTATGGGAGAAGGCGATCCCGCAGGTAACCTGGACCCAAACCATGTAGGGCTTTAAAGGTAATAACCAACACTTTATACTTCGCCCGGAAACTAATTGGCAGCCAGTGGAGCGATTTTAAAGCTGGCGTAATATGGTCACCCCTAGTTGTACCGGTGACCAACCTGGCTGCCATATTTTGAACTAGTTGAAGTTTCCGGACTAGGCATAGAGGTAGCCATATGTACAGCGCATTGCAGAAGTCGAGCTTCGAAGTTACCAGCACGTGCACCACCATCTTTAGGTCTTCCAACTCTAGGAAGGGGCGCAGCTGGCGTTATCAGCCGAAGCTGATAGTAGGCACTCCTGGCCGTCGCATCTATCTGGGCTGTCATTTGGAGCGAAGGATCCAGGAGCACCCCCAAGTCTTTCAGGGAGAGTGTAACCCCATCCAGAACCGGTTGACACACCTCCAAACCCAGGTTGTGGCCTCTGACAGCAAGCACCTCTGTCTTGTCTGGATTCAGCTTCAGTTTGTTTTTCCTCATCCAGCCCATTACCGCCTCCAAGCATTCATTCAGAGGAGACACACTATCCTTAGCTGGCGCTGTTATCAAAGGCATAGAGAAATATATTTGGGTGTCAATCTCCTGGGACATCTCTTCCCCCAACAGAGCCAGGCTTTTCTTTGAAGAGCCAAGCAGGTGGCTTACTCAGGTCACGTGGCTTGGTGGAAAAGGAAAAGGGGGTAGGGGATTGGATGCAAGAAAAGGAAGGGGATGAGGGCATGATACTGGAAGGGGAACAGGGTTATGGGGGGTTACAATGGGGAAGCATGGGTACTCTTGCCTCAGGCAGAAAGATTGCTTGTGCAGGGGCTTCACACATCTACAGAGGGCTCTAGATATTGATTGCTACACAGAACTACCTGTACCAGAAGAGTATTGTCTTACAGCAAAGAACGTTCTAAAGATTATTAACTGCAGCCTAGAAAGCCGGCACTAGCCACTGTTAACCTGGAAATTAAATATGAACCTGCTGCTCTCCAAACATCCCCCTGAAGCATAATTTACTGTTGATTGAAATGTAAGCATTTGAACTATTGCACAGAGCAGTAGAGAACAGGGCCATTTATCCACAGATAAATCTATCTTCCCCAACCTGGTGCCCTCCAGATGTGTTGAGACCACAACTCCCATAATCTCCAGCCAGCATGGCCATGGGAGCTGTGGTCCCAATACATCTGCGAGGACGCCAGGTTGGGAAGACTGCCATATATCATCTTGCATAGTATTTTCTCCTTCCATCCTCTGGGCAGTATCCAATGCTGTTGCGCAAATGGACCCACCGCTAGCACATCAGAGAACGAGCATTTCAAAATTTAGCCCTAAAAGTGGAAATGCTGAGTAACCCCTTCTAAAAATAAGCATTTCCGCTTGTTTTGGGATGATTTTCCTTGCTTCCCATTGCGCTAGTAGCGGGTCCCACGGGCAGGCTTGGATACAGCCCTCTATGTGCTACACTTTTATGAGAAAACTGTGGCAACAGAAAAGCATTTCTGCACCAATTATTTTTAAAAATTTGATACCATGTTCACATGTACGGCAGTTGTATAACAATAGATGCTACTATGCAAAATATATTGCATCCTATCAGACACAATGTCCACTGATTTTCTGATCTTTGCTGTTGCTGTTCTGGATTTTTTTCCCAAGATGGAGCCAATAAAAATGTCTAATCTGTATAACAAAGTCTTATTATAAGACAGCTTGCCACTTAAAATATATTCTCGTAGTTAAGCATGTTACGTGACAGGAAATATTTGGTAGTCAGATTTTAGTGAAGATTGTTTCAAGAGAAATTGAAACCTACACTGAAACAGAATTCATCTGTGCTTTAAACATTTTGAAAAAAATGTTAAGAATTTCTTCTACACATAAATTGGGAAAAAGCTGCTACTACATGATTTTTTAAAAAAAGTGAAACCCTGGCAGAAATATTTTCAAATATTTCAAGCATAGTATTAATGTTTATTTTATTTTTACCTTGCATTCTCTTAAATGAGAACCATTGAGCTATAGTTTGTATTTAGATACTGTACAGGTAATTTAGTGTTTATATTTCAACCAAGAGCTATAGTTTGTATTTAGATACTGTACAGGTAATTTAGTGTTTATATTTCAACCAAGCTTGTTACTAGTCCTCAGTGAAGAAAGTGAGATTTGCTAGACTCAGAGAAATGAATGAAAAGCCACAAAAAGTATTTGAGGATATTAAAATGGAAATCCTAATTGGCTTCTCTCTTTTCTTTAACATGACACAATTCCAGATGTGCCTGCTGTTTCCTCAGAGCTAGTCTGTCTTGTTCTCAATGATTTCTAAACAGGACAGGGATGTGTAGGGACAGGAATGTGTAATGAGGTCAAGTGAAACACAGTAACACTTACAAGACTATATCTCACTGTAATTTCTGTTGTTAATATAAACAAGGGAGACACTAAAACATTGTTTACATCAGATGCACACCTGTTGCCCAGTCAACTCTTGGCCATTTTGTTATTTTATGTTCTTACCTTGAAATGAATCAATCTTGGCTTTAATTAACATCCTTAATCTTGCAACTTCTTGCCTTTTCAGTTCATCCAGCCTTGTTCTCACATGATGGCTAACTAAGTCTAGCTCTTTGCTTAGCTTTCCGCTCTGTCAACAAAAACAAGCAAAGGATTAATAAAGATAGTCACAATTACTTTTCTATGAAGTAGCTACATCAATGCTGTACTACTATGTGCTTGGGGGTATTCGGACACAAATGCTGAAGTATTTCTCAATTTCACAAGTGACATATTAACTACTGGAAAGTAGTATCACCCACTTTTAACATGGAAATAGAATCTACAGTCTAAAATCCTCAGAATATAAAATCCTCGTGCTCCAAATATAATAAGCAAACTAGTACAGGAAGCCAGCTAAGGCTCCAATCCAAAACTCTGCAAGCAGGGTGTTGTTGACAGCAAGTTCTTATGCTTGGAAGGGCTTCTTTTTTCACTTGAGGGTCAAGGAAGGGCAAGAATATGACTCCAAAAACACAGTTAAAGGGTGTAAGCATCTCCGTTACTCTTGCAAACACTCTTCTTGTTTATTTTAGGCAGTAAATCAAGGCGCTGATGGCTTGCCACTTTCACCAACTTCAATGGGAACTAAAAGCAAGCAATTCAGGATCAATATATAATATTGTTTTGTATTCCGAATTCTGTGTGAATGTGTGACTCTCTCTAGGCTCATCTACAAGAATTCGCCTTTACGCTTGGTTAGGCGATTATGCACATATTCGCAGAAGCGCATTTACGCCTAATACCTCTGTACGAGAGGCGGCGAAGCGCATTACTGGACGACCGAAACGCGATTTAAACTGCTGACATGCGGAGAATCGCTTGTTCACATAGTCAAAATGCGCTTTAACGGCCGGAGCAAAATAAAACTCGCTATTTAACGCACATTCGATAATGCGCATAATCGGAGAGAAAACGCGCCTCTACGCCCGATTTGCACTCCGTTCTTGTAGAGGTAAATTTTTTAATGCGCCTTGAAAGAGCTTTAAATGCCTCTTGTAGAGGCAGCCTCTCTCTCTCTCTCTCTCTCTCCTGCCACCTGGATAGACAGGCCCATTGTTCTGCAGTTCTCTCTGTGATGCTAGGCAGCTACTGTTTACTCTACCTGGGAAACGAGCTGTGCTGATTTAGTTACAAAAAATCTGGATCCATACTCAAAACTATGGCTTCTAGCTGGCATGATGAACTGCCATGCACTTTCTGACTCAGTGCAACTTAGAGCAATTTAGACATGGTTTGAATTTCAGAAGACAGACTTCAGGGTAAAAATTCTATGAACAAATAGTGTATCAATATCAGGAGTTGTTAATAATAATAATAATAATAACAATAACAATAATTTACTTCTTACCCGCCTCTCTATTTGGATCGAGGCAGGGAACAACAGTCAATATAAAATATGATAAAATACATAAAACTGATTAAAAACATGGTACACATTATTAAAATAGCAATAAAACATCCTAAAAACATCCTAAAATTCCACTGGATATGCCTGCCGGAAGAGATTAGTTTTAATAGCTTTCTTAAATTCTAAAAGACTGTTAAGTTGACTAGTCTCCTCCGGCAGGCCATTCCACAGTCTGGGAGCTGCAGAAAAGAAGGTCCTCTGGGTAACGGTTGTCAGCCTAGTCTTGGCCGACCGCAGTAAATTCTTCCCAGAGGACCAAGTGTGCAGGGCAGATTGTATGGGAGAAGGCGATCCCGCCGGTAACCTGGACCCAAACCAATCCATGAATCAAAATAATTATCTCTCATCTTCAATTATTCTGTTTCTGTCTGAGCTCCCACTTCTTCTTTTTCTAAACAAGTTGTATGCTCAAGCGCTTAAAGTACCATTGGCTTCAATGGGATAGATTAAGCATGTACATAGCTCTCCCAAATCTTGTTGATCAAGATTTCACTATCCTTAACTTTTCCCTTCATTAAGATCTCTCTGTTGGTGGTTGTACATACCTTTATTTCCTCTATGTCTGCAGTCTGGAGCTTCTCTCTGAAATGTTTGTCTGTCTCCAGAACATCTATCACTTGCCTGAGGTAAACATCATAATAAAGCCCGGTAATCTTCAGAAAAATAAATGCCAGTTTAGTAAAGGAGCATGGAAGAGAAGTATTTCTTTTTTCCATACAGATGTTTGAGTGTGATGATATCCTTAGCCTAAATGTGATTTTAAGCCCTAACGTATTATTATTATTATTATTCAGTGCTGAAGATGAAATATTTTTTACATTGGAAGAATCAGACATAAATACACACTTCCTATGGGGGCCTCCCTTCTATTTGAACCATCTTTTTTTGGATTTAACTAGCCTCTTCTGAAAAGCCATTTCTAAAGAGAAGAAAAGACTCTGAAGAGAAAAACAATAGGGGTTATTACCTTATATGTGATGCTTTCTCTAGTTTCCCTTCCTCTGTTTTTCCACTTTGAGAAAACAGCTAATTTTAGGGGCCAAACTAAATAGATGCTGAGACCAAATCTTCCACGGTTTTTCTTAAAAGTTCAAAGTAATTGTGGGGACTTAAATAGGATTGGGGGCTGATGTCAGGGGAGAGTGTTAACACTTTTTCTCTGTATCATGCATGTAACTGTATGGTTTCCCCCAAGGGGAAATAGCAGCTTTGGAAGGGACAATTTAAATTAGGAAAGTAGTATGAAGGATAGGTTTAAACATCTCCCATTTGCTGATGGTGAACCAGAAGATTAGCTTCAGCTATTGGAAAACATGCAGCAAGCCATACACTTCTCGTGAGACGAAGTCAATACCCCTGTGATGATTTCAGAAGGGAGCCAAGAGTGATCAGCCAACCTTCATCCTACTGAAACCAATAATCAGGAGAAGCTCTAATTGCTTCGGATCAGGAAAGGACTATAGCCTGCCTAGCTCCCACAATGAGCTAAGCACTTGTTTTTAAGTATTATCATCTCATCAGTTATTATCAGTACTTTCTGTCCCATCCTCCTTGGATAAGAGGAGCAACTTTCTCCTTCTTTTTGATATTATATTAAACATTTAATAACATACCTTTTCCTTAGTCTACTTTTCTCTGGATTAAAAGTACCTAAGTGCTTCTATTTAAAAGTAATTTTGTCATCCAGGAAAACGTTTAAATATTTCTTATCATTTTCTTGAACTAATGTTCTTCTACAAAAGGACCTGAATACAGATGCTGAGTGCCTCAGGTGGCAATGAACAGTATTATTATAGTATCTTCTGATCTAAAATATTATCAGGTCAGAGCTAATGATAATATAGACTTATGATCTTGATGAAAATAAATTATTAAGAAAATAATATGTAATTTAAAGACTTACCTGATTATCTACGTTTTCACTCGCTACATGTTCTTTCTCTTGTGCTTTTGTCTTGTCTACATCTATAGGCACCGCTTCCAGTGTAATGACAAGAAAGGTCAGCAGCAAAACGCACTGTTGTAATAAAACAGTTTTCCATCTTATCTGAAATGAAACAAAGTATCTTTCTAAGCACTTTTCAAGCGTCACATTTTTCATCCACAGTACTCGCAGGTTGCTCCTATTACAAAAGTAATAATATTAGAAGAATGTGGAACCCTAGAAGTATAAAAAGGAGAGAAGCAGGTTCTCAGAATGCTGAGATACTTTATTATTCATGCCCAAAGCATTTTGGCCTATGTTGTTTTTTTAAAGGTCTTCTTCAGGGGGCTATAACATCAAGAATACATTACATTATGTTTATGGGGATAACACATAACATTAATATATCAGTTTAGGGGTTAGATTGGCATATTGCCTCAAGAGACCTGGGCCCATGTGTAAGTTTCTTACTTTTTAAAAAAAAATAAAACAATATGAAGGCTTTTGGGCCTGTCCACATTATACATTAAACATTTATACATTATACATTTAAATTAATGTAAAAACACTTTTAACAAAAGTTTAATATATAGGCTCTTACTTGGTAAGAGATGTCTGCAGAAAACTCTTAGCAGGATGATAGTCTTCTATGATATTCACTGGCAACTGAGGAAATGTATTCATTTTAGGGCCCTCTTTTTATTCTAATTCATCTTTACTCATGTTTCATCATTTTTTCTCATTTTTTGTGTTTTGCCAGGTGTTACCATGTGGAAACTATAAGAACAAGGTCTTAAAATATGTCATATTGCTATCATTATTCCTGTTATGTGGGAGTCGCTGCGGGTAATTACTTAGTCACAGGAGTGGCAAAAATTTGAGATCTAAGTTTAAGCCACTGGGGTTTAGAGTTTTTAACTTTAAGATCCTTTCTATTTCCTTTCTTAATAACAATTTGTTATCCTGTCTTTCTAATTTTTCGAGGGACCAAAACTTTAAATCTGCAAAAGAATGATTTTGTGCCAAAAAATGATCTACTAAAGGAGCACCTGATCTGTTGTTCTTTAAGTTACTGAGGTGCTCTCCTATATGTTTTTTCAGATGTCTAATTGTTTTGCCTATATAGATCTTTGAGCATTTGCACTGGATGGCATAGGTGACAAAAGGGCTGTTACAGGTGGTAAAATGTTTAAGGAAATATCTTTCTTGATCAGATGGGTTTTTTTGAATTCTGTGACTTTGAGGGTGTATTTGCAGTACCAGCAGTGTCCACAGGGATGGTGTCCCTTAGGTATGGAAGCACCTGGTAAAAAATTGGGTAAACTTCTACTGTGTTCTTTGTATTCACTCCTGATTAAAAGATCTCTTATGTTCCTAGTTCTTTTAAAGGAGACCGTGGGTTTTTCCTGGCACCCTGGGATGTGTTGGACAATGTGCCAGGGTCTCCTTATGCTTCCGTGCAGGTGATTTGTTATATGGTCATATGTTAGATTACAATTGATTCATTCTGGGGCTGTTATATTTATTTTTGAGAAAAGCTCTGAACGTGGTTTAGCCTCAGCCTTTTTCAGGCCTTGTAAAATTACAACATCGGGATACCCTCTTTCTTTTAACTGCATGGACAGTGTCTGTGATTCCTGTCTGAAATCTGATGTTTTGGAACAATTATGTTTGAGTTTTAGAAATTGTCCATATGGGAGATTATTTCTTAAAACATGGGGGTAGGAACTATCATATCTAAGATATCTAGAGACATCAATGGGTTTTCTATAGATGGAGGGGATAAGATGTTCTCCCTCCTTCACTTTTAGATCAAGGAAATGAATTTCTCCAGTGTTAAACTGGATGTCAAATTTAATGTTATCATTCTTGGAATTTACCCACATTATAAACTGTTGTAGATCTTTCCTATCCTCCCGCCAAATGGAAAAAACATCATCAATATATCTCAACTATATCAGCAGATGTTTTGCATATTGCCCCTCTGATGAGAAAAGTTCTTTTTCATATTCTGCCATATACAGATTGGCTACCTCTGGAACCATTGGACATCCCATGGCTACCCCCTTGATTTGCCAATAAAATTTGTTGTCAAATTGGAAATAATTTTTGCATAAGGCTATTTCTGCAAGGGAGAGAAGGAAGAGGGTAGGGGGACGTTTTTCTGTTCTCTGGTCCAGTGTGTGTTGTATGCCAGTTAGGGTATCCTGCTGGGGTATATTGGTGTATAGGGATCTAACATCCATTGTCATCAGGATGTCTCCCTCTTGTATGTTGATGGGCTTAATTTTGTTTATGAAATCAGAAGAATTACATATATAAGATGGTATGAGTGGTATGAAGGGTTTTAAAAAATTATCTACAAACTGTGAGAATGGTTCCAACACAGAATTGCATGCTGATACTATGGGCCTGCCTGGTGGTGGGGAATACCTTTCTGGATTTTTGGCAGGGTATAGAAAACTGGAATTCTAGGGTTAGTTTTGTATAGAAAGCCATATTCACCCTCCGTTATATATCTCAAGCTGGGCCCCTCATATAAGGTGTTTTTTATCTCCCTGGCAATAACAGTAGCCGGATCGTTCCTACATACTAGATAAGACTCAGAGTCTTGTAGTTGGCGTAAAACCTCTAATTTATAATCTGTGCTGTTTTGAATCACAATAGCTCCTCCTTTGTCAGCTTCTCTTATCACCATGGAGGAGTCATTACTTAGGTCTAGCAGAATCTTTTTTTCTTCACGTGTTTTCGTGTCTGTGAATCTAGACACGTTGGTCCCAAAATATTGTCGTAGTTTGATGTTGCGAAAGAACCGGAAAAGATCTAATCTTGTTTGTATTGGATCATGTTGGGGAGTGGGTACAAAGGAAAGTCCTTTATCCAAAACAAGTTGCTCTACAGGGGAGAGAGTTCTGTTGGAGAGATTTAGTACTAGTGTCTTCTTCTCTGGGACCGTCTGGGAGGTGAAGTATATTTTGTTCTTTCGTTGTGGCTGCTGGAAGGGAACTCTCGCCTGCGATTTGTTCTGTCTTCTAAAAAAGACAAAGTGTGAAAGGATGTTGTAGAATTGAATTCATTTGTACGGGTGGAATCTCCTTCAGAGCGTGATTCTGAGGTGTCTGGATGCAGGGCGAAGGCCACTCTTTTTGGCTTTTTGTAAAGCCAGGGATATACTTTATTTGTGGTATAATCATATTCGTTTCTCTGGAATTTTTTGTATTTAAAAGCCTTAAACTTAAACCCCCCCATGTTTTAAGAAATAATCTCCCATATGAACAATTTCTAAGACTTAAACGTAACTGTTCCAAAACATCAGATTTCAGACAGGAATCACAGACACTGTCCATGCAGTTAAAAGAAAGAGGGTATCCCGTTGTAATTTCACAAGGCCTGAAAAAGGCTGAGGCTAAACCATGTACAGAGCTTTTATCTATCATCCTGCTAAGAGTTTTCTGCAGACATCGCTTACCAAGTAAGAACCTATATATTAAACCTTTGTTAAAAGTGTTTTTACATTAAAAATGCTTTTATATGATTTATAGAAATTTTAACGTATAATGTGGACATGCCCAAGAGCCTTCATATTTTATTATTTTTTTAAAAAAATTAAGAAACTTACACATGGGCCCAGGCCTCTTGAGGCAATATGGCAATCTAACCCCTAAACTTATATATTAATGTTATGTGTTATCCCCATAAACATAATGTAATGTATTCTTGATGTTACAGCCCCCTGAAAAAGGCCTTTAAAAAAAAGTAGGCCGAAACATGTTGGGCATGAATAATAAAGTATCTCAGCATTCTGAGAACCTGCTTCTCTCCTTTTTTTGCCGAGTGGATGCTCTCCTGTGTCAGTTTAGAAGGAGCTGAAGTATAATCCCTTATGGCATGACAGTCTATCGCACTCCCATGAATTAAAATTGCAACACCTTAAGTGGGTTAAAAATGAAGAATTGGATTTACTGAGTAGCACGAACACAACTTAAGACTGGTATGACCTCTGACCACAGATTTATATATTTCTGATTAATAATTCAAGATATGACCATATGAAGTTATCGTGAAGGATCGTCTCTTCCCATATATACCTGTCCAGTGGCACTCAGTGGCCCTTTTCTGGGAGCCCCCAGTAAAGAAAATGAGGTGAGTGGCTACTAAGAGGAGGGCCTTTTCTGCAGTGGCACTCCAGTTGTGGAATGAGCTTCCCAGAGAGATTGGCCTGGTGACTACATTGTGCTCCTTTGAGTGCCAGATGAAGACCTTTTTATTTTCCCAGGCATTTTAGTTTTTTAGTTTCTGTTTTATATCTGGTGTTGTATTTTAAATCTTTGCAGTGGTGCTACCTTCTATTGGGTTGTTATTTTTTATTCCTATACTATAGTTTAAACTTTTATACTTTTATATTGTATTTTATGTCTTAATTGTTGCGAATAAATTGAATGTAATACATAAATAATAAAAAAATATGATTGGCTTTGGCATCCACCATATTGTGAATTATTTTCATAGAACTTTTATAGTGCAGTCCTTCTGTTCAACTTTCCAACAATATTGTATGGTCCCTTTTAAAAATGAGGAGCTGATGATGAATGACAACAGTGATTGGCCAAGACTGTCCAGACAGTTGATGGCTGATCAGAATCCAAGTGTGCATCTATATATGTGTATAAATACATACATGGCAATAGCTGCAGTTTTTGGTTCATGGTAATTATTGCCGATATGATCTTAAGTGCTAAAGCCCAGCATTAGCTTGTTTTAAAGGGTAGAATGAAAAAAGACAGGGTGGAATGAGAATGCTAGAAAGCAAGAAGGTGCCAAAAATGAATGTTCCCAAGTGTTGTTTATATGGAATTAACTACGTTCAAGCAAAGACAGTGATGTTAAAAAGAAAGGCTAGATCCTGCATACCTATAAAACAGTCTGATCAACAACTCTTTTAAACCAAGAGATTGAAACCAAACCTGGTTTATAGGTCAGTCCTCAAAAAAATTTGTGCTGGCACAGTGATGTGTGTGGCAGGCAGTGCAGAAGGATGTCAAGTTAAGCTGCACTGGCTAACTCAGCCTTCAACTGGAAAAGGTCTATTAAATCCAAGCATGTTGGCTTAACTGGACTCTGGATCCACCTACCCCTAATATTACTGCCACAATTTACTCCCTAAGCAGTTCCAAGAGAAAAGCAAATCATGTGTCAGAGAGAAAGTTTATCTGGTTTCTATCTCAAATGGACAGATAGCACTTCATGCTGACATTATTTTGTATCAAATACAAACTACTGACATTAGTAGACCTTAATTGTTAAGAATCTAGTTGCTTATTCTAAACCATTGCATTCATACATTACAGCTTGTATATTATTGTTGTTGTTATTATATTATACCTTAAAACCTTTCCAATAAAAGAAATCTTTGTGATACCAGTGTAGCAGTATGTTACGTAATACTGCTTTGACTAATGTTAAACAAACGTTGGGTAGTAATAAAGAAGATCTTAGGGTCAAGCAGTCTGACAACTTCTGGCTGGAGCAGACTTTGCTGCTGCAACTCATATTTCTAGTGCCACAACTGAAGGATGTATCCAGTGTTATCTGCCCTGAGAAGCTTTATGACAGGTCAGGTTAACTTTGACTGCATTATGTTTTTAATCAAACCAACTCTCTGGGATGTACTGATTTATAGCTCTCCTTAAGCCATGGACTACACTAATCTTACGTTGCAGATGAGTCACGGCATTGGCTCAGTGCATGTAAATCTTAATTCCTTCTGATCAGAAATATTAACAAAGAGGAAGAAATCTGGTGTAAATCAAATGTAAGGCATGGAGGTGGGGTGAAGGTGTTGAACCAGGGAATCCAGTATCTAGGCCCCAGAGCCATACTTCCTGTATTACCAGTTCTTCAGCGAGCCTGATAGACAAAGATCTGTGGATCAAAGGTGCCATCTAGGTTCAGCGAGCCTGAATGTTGTCAGATGACCCCACAGAACAGTTGGGATCCCCTAGGTTCTATAAAGCTCTTGCCTCAGAACCAGCTGCTCAGTCTGAGCAACACATCAAGTGAAAACTTCTGGTACCATGCTTTGCCCTACACTAACTACACTCCCACTATGCCCACTCAGATCCTGATCTGCCGTTCCCAGAACCTTACCTCTGGCCCAACTTCCTGCTTCTAGCCTTTGGGCAAAAAAACAGCTTCCCTCAGTCTCAGCACCCAGCAACTGGAGCAGACCACCACTCAAATCTGACACCACATTATCTACTCCCTGGCTCAGTGTTAACAAGAAAGCTAGCCCTGAAATTAAAGTTCTGCATTGAGATCACTTCCTACTGATGAAAAAGGACACTGTAAGAACTTATTGTTATGGGTTAAGAAATCAAATCATGCCCTTTATCCCAATACCCATCCTGGCAAATTTAAATAAATAATTGTTCTTACTTTTGGGCCAATAATCACTTCAATCTTAAACTTATTTATATGGAAGAATAATCTACTGAACTAAGTAAGAATCCCTATATGTACTACTTCATGGTTGCCATCTAGATAATTGCTGTATCTTTCCTAAATTCTGCATGACACTTGGCAGTCAGCTGGCACTCAGATGTTTAGTAGTACAGGTAATCAGGAAGTTGAGTATTGTCAAAGAAATCACAACCTATCCTGCTGTATTATTACACCCTCATGCTTCCATCATCATCACTGCCAGTGCTCCCTTCTGCTTCTATCACTGCTACATGAACAGTTTTTGGCAGTGCTCAGCATCTAAAGAATCAAAGATGATAGAACTAGGACAATATTATGGGACAGCAGGCTCAGATTCAGATCAGAGAAATAGAGACTCTTACCTACAGCCCCCAAAATGGTTTGGTAAAGATCTTAATGAATCCATGATTTAGCTAGAGTTGAATCCATGTCTCCAGGCATAACCAGATGCAGAGGTCTTCTTCTATGCCTTTAAAGACTATGAAGAAGAGGGGATTTTGACAGGAACAGCTTGTCATTACAGAGGTAAGAAAAACTCTCCTTGTTGAAATTCCTTCATCAACAAAATTGTGTACAGGAGCCCTATCTCCCTCTGCATCCTAGAACTTTTGAGAATAGACCAATTTCTCCATTAAAGAACATTAGAGAAAAAACAGGGTTCCTTCCTGAACATATTTTAACTATTACAAACATTAAAAAGGGATGCTTTTTCTAAAAGAGAAGCAAACTTTGTACATTGAAACTAAGACCCATTGAAGCAATCAGTGAATTATGTACTACTGGTTCATAATAGTTTTTTCAACTGAGGATTCAGCTGCAGCTTTCAGCAGGTAATAGTGCTATAAAAGCCTCATCTGAAAGCACCCAGCCTGCAGCGTTACTAAATCTCCTTCATACAAAGTGTTGGAGTTTGTTTCAGATAGGAGGTTAAACACAGATACAAATGAATAGACAGCATGCTCCCACTTGTACAAGTTCTAGTCTGACTGTTAATGCCAAACCATTGTAAACTGGCAGTAATTAATACTATATCTATATAATAATAAAGGAGAATGCCAGCATCATAACGGCGAAGCCATGAAATCTACACTTTGCATCTATACTAAGAGGACCTTGAGGTGTGCACCTCAGAGCTGTTTGGTTTTTAAAGCACATTAATTAATTTAAATTAATTTAAATATATTTGAAACCTGCTGTGCCACCTTCAGTCACTAGGTGACAGACTTTTCTAAACAGAGTATAGCTTTACAGTTGATACAGTTTTAAGACAGTGGTGAGGAATCCAAGGGACTGAATTATCAGACTGTTGCCTCCCAGCTGCTGTGGGCAGCCCCCGCCCTCTGGGGAATGGAGTGGGCAGATTCCTCCTTCAGGGAGCTATGGATGCACCATGGCAGGGGGCGTGCCTAGAGGTGACAGTGGCCTTGGCTTCACTCAGACAGGGCAGCACTGCATACAATTCTAACAGCTGGCTAGCATTGCTTGAAAGTTTCACTATATAAAACTAAGCATTATTCCAACCCATGAGAAGCTGGATCTGTTTGCTAGTGAATGAATATGCAATTAAGTCTGTGGTTGTGATCTTTGCAGAGATCATTTTTTTATGAGCAAACTGCTAGAAGTACATTGAACAATCTTAAAAATTAAGCACACACAAATTATTAGGGGTTCACTTTCTGGAAAAACAACCTATAGTAGCATGATGAACATGTCACCGGATGCAGAAGTGGCATGCCCTAAGATTCTATGTGCCAGCACTACGTGTACAAGAGCTATTAAATGAGTCAGACTTTGAACTCAGACAAGCATTAACATGAGTCACAACTCTGATGTGCAAGAGTAGCGAGTCCAGCTGATTCAGTAATGATAGCAAGCAAAAGAAGAAAATGTGCCCTTTTACACTTCCCCCTTTCAACATAAGAAGTATTAGCCATGCACCCAGAACCATGTGTGTTTGCAATATCCTACAGGATGTCTAAGAATCCACACATCCCCTCAATTATTCTAGAAACCACTAGTGAATCAGGAATTCCCTTCTCAGCTATACAGGACTAAGTTAACTTGTCTCCCTCATATGTTACAGCAGTTAGGTATAGTAATCAATGTAGTAAGGTACAGTCACTGTGCCTTTGTCTGGGTCCTGTACAGGCCAGTTTGGTGAGCTTTGGGGCAGATCACTGATATCAAGATAAGAAGTTCTGATTAATCAGCCACAGGCATCTCCAGTTACAGTGTACTAGGTCTGGAGAACAGCCCACTGGGATAGATAGTTTAAAGGTCAGACATAAAGCAACTCCATCTGCTCAAGTTTAAAAGCTAAACACCTTGGAGAAAAATTAAAACTGTTATGACAGTCAGTTCTAATTCCACTTCATTATTAAAATATTGTTTTTATTTTTAATTTGCTACGCTTCAACATTCACTGGGTACCTCAAAAGAATAAAATACACAATAGAAGTAAACATAATATATAATACTCAATTCAAAAGAAGTTTTTCAATTATCTTCAACAGCAGGCCCACACACAATACATTGCAGTAATCCAATTTAGAGGCTAGCAGGGCATGGAAACTGTGGCTATCTAGAACTCAGAATGGGCTGAAGCTGGTGCATCAGCCTCAGCTGGTGAAAAGTATTCCCAGCCACTAGCATCACCAGAGGCTCCAGTGACAAAACTGGCTCTAGAAACATACCCTTGGACTGTACACTTGGTTGTTAATGGGAATTGCAACCCCATCCAGAACAGGTTGAATTTAACCTCCATGGTTAGATAAACCATCTAGCAACAGTACCTCCACCTTCTTTGGGTTGAGCTTCAGTTTAATGGCCCTCATCCAGCCAATTACTAATCCTAGGTATTGGTTCATCACATCCATTTTTAAAAGCATGGGAGACAAGATGGAACCTGGATCTGGATGGAGAGGCGGGTTAGAAATGAAATAAATGGATGGATGGAATGGATGGATGGATGGATCTGCAGCAAAGACGCCACAGAGCCAAACAGATGTCTCCCAGCACCACCTTCCAGAATCAACCCTCCAAACAGACATGGACTCAATGAAGCACAGTGCCTCTAATTCCCAACCCAGAAAGGCTGTCCAAAAAGTTATCATGATTGATGATACTGATTGTTGCCATGAAATCCAGGAGAATGGTCCAGAAAACAATGTTTTAAAATAAAATAATGCCAATTAATTGCAAACAACATGACCAATTATCATCCTGGGACCCACATAAACTTCCTTGATATGGCAACACTGGAAATTCACAATCAGTTAAAGTATTTTAGCACTTAAAGTTTTCACTGATGAACATGGCATTCATAAGAAATCTCTGTGTATTATATGTAGGTCAACAAAGCCATCACTTGATATCTGCAGTCATCACATGATAGGCACGCTTGTGTGGCTCACAAAGCAATCTTAGTCACTTTTACTCAAAAGTAAATCCCTCTTATGGACTTACACCCTAGCAAGTGAAGTGTGCTTCAGATTGCAGCCTTATTCATAGAGCTAAATGGAGAACGTGTCAAGATCCAGAATGTTTAGGATAGCATTCACTCACTTTTTTGAGGGTACATATCAAGTAGCAATGCTGCATTAATTAACTACGCCTAAAAAGATTTCCTGTGCCACATTCAGTGACAATGCATAGCACATTTTTGTTTAAGTTAAATTTTCAAGCACACTATCATCTTTATTCCTTCTTGGGGAAACGGCTAGGATAACCAGATGCAAAGGAGAGGCAGGGTTGCTGTTCCTTTAATAGCCGCCTAGCAGTTGGAATTTTTGGCAGGCATGGCTTGGCAGGCAGGGGTGAGAAAAATTGCACCTTTATGCCTTTAATATTGCAGGTGCACCTTTTCTCACCCCTACCTGCCAAGCTATGCCTGCCAAAAAGTCCATCTCCTATGCAGCAATTAAATGTACAGCAGCCCTGCCGTCCTTTGTATCTAGCCATCTCAGGAATGGCTAAGAATTAGAGAAAGACAAGAGCCACCATTGTTCAAAACAGGATTATCACAATATACAACATTGTATAGACTAGCATTTAAATCTGCACCATTTGCTTATACCACAGCACATAATAGTGGATGAATAGCAAAAGGAAAAACAGACGTTTACTTTGAATGATGTAGCCAACAATTCGGTCAAAGTAATCTAAATTCCAGTCTTCAGTCTTCAAATGGCAAAATATGTGCATTATTTATTGAAAATCATTGCTGAAAAAGACTACAACATCAAGAGATTAATCAAAAATAGTGACCTATATGTATGTGCACTGTTATTAAACCCTTGAAGAACTGAACCTGACCTCAAATTGAAAAGTGATGTAAAACAACAGAAGAAAATAAAAGAAATTTTCAAAGACATCAAGGAAACTCCGTTTACACAAATTGTATGTTCCATCAGTTAAAGGATAAGTATCAGCTTGAGCTGAAATAGTTAATCTGTCTCCACAGCCTGGCTAATTTCCTCTTGTCCCTTCTTTTTTTCTCTCTTGTCAGCCATTCCTGTTGGGCCCTCCACAAGGTCCACTAACCAGAGGAAAGTTTACTTTATGGATGTGGTGATAACCACTTCAAAAGGAGATACATTCATCATACGAGATAGACCTATCAATGCCCATTAGTCATGAAGGGTATATATTCTTCAGAGACAGTTGCCCACTAACGCCAATGGCTGGAGTTCAACATTAAGAGAGATCAATTGCCTTCAAGCCTGAGCTTTCAAGCGGCATTTGACTAGCGATTGGATTAGATGGATCTTTGGTGTGATCCAAAGAGCTCCTTTTATGTTCTGAATGACAGGGAACTACATCTACCTGGGAAAAAAAGCCATTGGCAAACTGAGCTTAGCTGGCAATCTCATGCTGACTGCATCTGGTCCCCAAAGAAATTCTCTAATTGCTTTATATTAGGAACATAGGAAGCTGCCTTACGGTGAGTCAGGCTATTGTCCATCTAGCCCCGTATTGTCAACACTGACCAGCAGCGATTCTCCACGGTTCCAGGCAGGATTCCTTTCTAGCCTTACCTGGAGATGCCAAGGATTGAACCTTGGACCATCTGCATGCAAAGCACGTATTCGACTACTGAGCTATGGTGAGTTCCTAATATTACATTGAAGAAGGTGATCTACACAGAAAGGAACCCCTCGGCATACATAATTCTCCTCGTCTCCATTTTATCCTCACAACAACAACACTGTGAGATAGGTGGGCTGAGAGTCTGTAACTGGCCCAAAGTCATCCAGTGAGCTTCCACAGCGAAGTGGAGACTAGAACCTAGGGTGACCATATGGAAAGGATGACAGGGCTCCTGTATCTTTACCAGTTGTATAAAAAAGGTTATTTCAGCAGGTGTCATTTGTATGCATGCAGGACCTAGTGAAATTCCAGATACAAAGAGGGCAGGCCTCCTGCAGCTTTAATTGTTGCGATGGAGGGAATTTCACCAGGTCCTGCATGCATACAAATGACACCTGCTGAAATTCCCTTTTCTATACAACTGTTAAAGATACAGGAGCTCTGTCCTCCTTTTCATATGGTCACCCTACTAGAACCTGGGTCTCCCAATTCCCATTCCAATACTATAGCCATTGCACCATACAAGTTATGTAACCTGTCATAACTTACTAAAGCTGCAGAGTACATAAATGGTATAAATCACATTTCTTGTATAAATATGGATGGCGATATGAAATTAGTTTATTTTTAAAAACTCATACATGTTTTAAATTGTTCTAAATAGCCAACCTTTATCTGTTGAAACTAGCTGGGTTTTCATGAAGCTCCCAACAAAATAAGGACTACATGTTAATGTTACAACCATATTTAAATACACCACTTAAAATATAACTTGCATCCTTTCTTATTTTATTTAATAAATTATGAGCATTGTAGTACATTCTGTCAACTCCTACCACATTATTTCCCACTATCTTTTCTTGCACATCTTGCTGCTGACTGTTGCTAAGGTTTCACAGAATTGATTCTGTGAAGGGATCCAATGGATCTTCTAATCTAACATCCTGTCCCACAACAGGACATCTTATTTCTAAAGTATCTCTGACATCTGATTGCCCAATATTCTTTAAAACTTACTCAAAAGAAAATTTCTGCAGCAGTACTAAGAATCATATTCCATTGCTGAATTACTGAAAGAGCTAGAATATTCTTCCTGTGTTTAGCCTGAACCTAATCCTAAGTATTAGTTTAAAAACATTGCTTCTTGTCAAAACTGGAATGGAAATAGTGATAAATTCTTGTTCCGCTTTTTAACATGGTTTTCAGATATTTGGACACTCTCAAAATATTTCACCTTAGGCTTCGTTACTCTAGGTCCGTTAATTATTTCCAAAGACAAAAGTGTTGTAGGTCTCAAAAAGTAGCAAGGAAGTCTTGCTAAAGCCATTATTTACTTTTTCAACATTAAACTGTCAAAATGTGGTCAGTGGTCGTATTTTAAGTTATTTCAAACTTAACAGAATATTAACATCATTATTCCCTACAACAATGAAAAAAAAACATAACCGCAACCTTAGCCTTCCCTAACCTGGTGTCCTCTGTATGTGTTGGACTAGAACTTCCATCATCCCCAGCTAACATGCCCAAGGCTTCTTAGGAGTATTCTTATTTTATTTCTTTAATGCATGTTTATCTGGCCCATTCTTCAAAAAGCTCAAGACAGCAAATATGGCCCTTCTGCCATCCCCATTTATAGTCAACCTAACCTTCCTTGGAAGCTTTACACTGAAAGGGAAATATAAATCTTTTTAAATAATTAAATAAAATTACAGCAATTGGCCCTATGTTGTCCAATGAGTTTTATGGCTGAGGGAGAATTTAAACCTAGGTTGTCTCAGTTGACATCCATTGTACCATGCCTGATCAAACCATGTACAATATTGATTTGTTTATACAGCACCATTAATTGTATTCAGTACCTTATAGTGTTTAATGAACAAAAATAGAAAGGACTCTGCACCCAAGGAAGCTACAACACACGCTAAAACACCCAAATCATTTTGAACCCACTTTTTCCTCAGATGCACTTTTAAACAACAAATTTCAACTAAGCAACACAACACTCTTACAACGTGTTTCATGGAAGAAGGACAAACTACCCAAATGTGGACTTCGACATATATTAAATTATGAAGCATCATTTGCAATTGCTATTTTCTCATTTAGTGCCAAAGCAGAGGTGTCCTGACAATTTGTTTAATATCAGCCACCAGCTCATTACATTTTACTCTGTTATCCTAATTCTTAAAGTTTAAAGCTTCTAAATCAGATTGTATATTAATCAGAGAGATACACACTTCATGAATGACATGTAACACAATCCTATGCATATTGACTTGTTCAATAAGACTTACTAGTAAGTATGTTTAGGATTGCATCCTTGGGAGTCATATATAACTAAAAGAAGATTACAGATCTCCATACTCTTACTAGGTTTTTGTCATAGCGGTTAAATGCTTGAATAGGTAATTGTGGAAATAATTAGATACTAATACGCAAGACTGTAGAGTTGCAGAGAAAATTTTCTTCTACACTTAATTGATGAGGAAAACATAATTATCTAAGCAGGGGAACTAACCAAATTTTGCTGCACCTTCAATGTGGCTGTACGCTTCTTTACAAGTTTTCTGCAAGGCAACATGCTGAGAAGGATAGCAATGGAATAGAAAGTTCTTTAAATACATGAATTTGCCCTTATTCTTTGCAGAATACAATTCAAAATCCTATATCCTATTATTACCAAAGCAACTTTATTGAGTAACTGCCAACTTCTAATAGAAAAAAGATTCACACGCATATGAAACCAACCACCTGCTAAATTTAGTGATGGCCAATTTCAATTTAAATCAACATTACTGTTCTTTATTTACAAATAAATCTTATATTAATTTAACAAAGCAGATAAATTATTTGTGAATATGATTATCATACTATAAAATTTGCATTCACTAAAATCTCCTTTTAATTTGTAGAGATGACAGTATTGAGCACAGATAGTATTATGACATGCATCTTATCTGAAAATATGACAGCCTTTAAAAGCAATTCAGTTAAGCTTTTTTTAATGAATGAAAAAGAAAGCTTGCTCCCCCCCCCTTTTACAAATATCAAGAATAAGATGAATCAGCAACAGTTCGTTGTTCGGGTTCATTGTGTTAGAACCATATTATCTCACAGGATTTTTACAGAGCTAACTGACCATTACTGGGATAGCACAATAAAACAGCAACATTCTACCACTTAAAAGTGAACATTCCACACACCTACATAATAGCTTTGGCTATGGGGTGGTATATAAATGTAAATAATAATACTAATACTAATAATAATAATCGAACTAGTGCTCCTTGCCCATACATTACTCAAGTACCAATTTCCACAAACCCATTAACTTTGTTGGGGATGACACATTAGGAATACGTTGCATAACAAGATGAAAGACCAGGTGCTGAAACATACACAGATACAGTATAAGACATTCTTAAACACACAATAATCAAGGAGTTTACTCCTATATTTTGCTTCTGTATGCCCATCTCAATAAGTAAAGCACCTGACTGTTGCTTCAAATACTTTAGCATCTTAACAAGAAAGTATTTGCTCTTTCATTTTTTTTTTGTGCTGAATTGTATATTTGAGGGAAAGTTTGACACAATACTTTTGTCTGTTCCACTTGTGTATTCCTTCTTATGAGTTAAGTGGCATTCATATAATTACACTGCTGATTTTTTTTTGAGGTAATTTCTTTCTCCCCAGGTGAACTGATGTTATTACAATAAAGTTTATTCGGTGGTGTTCCTTTTGCCTTTCAAATGGGAACTTTAAGTATCCCAGATGCTAATCTCTTCGACCAGCTGTGCCCCATCAATTTAACCAATACAACACTTCTCCCGCCTAGGTAAATCACAGTTTCAAGGGACAAGCACGACAATGCCAACAGGAGCCACGCTCAACATAGGGTCACGCACCCATCTTGACAGCCCTTTAGCTTAAAAATGTATAAAACTGTCAGCCACCATTCCATCTCCCCCCCCCCATGGTAAAAGATGGTGCTAGAATTACCTGTTGGGCAAAAAGGAAACTTGGGGGGAGGTGACACCTGATCGCCAGCTCTGTGTGCCTACCGCTCAGGGGTCCAGGAGCAGAGATTAACGTGCATGATCCATCCCAGGACACAGTTTGCCCTACTGGTCCGGGTTTAGGGCTTACCTTTCTTCCACAATGATTCATAGCTATGGAGATGGGGATAGAGTAATCCTGAGCGTCTTTGCTTTCAGCTGATGAGGCTTTTCCAGCTGTTGTGTTAGGAGAGAAGCAGCCTTCAGAGCCCCCAGCAATAGCAGCACAATGACCAGGCTCCTGGTGATGTGTGATTCGTTCTTCTCTCTTCTTTCTTGCTCTTCTTTCTTCCTTCCTTCCTTTCTTTTCCCCCCTCTCTCTCTTAGCAGCTACACCCCCCTGAAGCTGGTCTAGCAAAACCTAGTTCCCGTTCCCATAGTAATAAGTACCACCTCTTGGGGCACAGGGATTGGTGGAGCCTGTCCTCCTTCTGTGCATCGCGTAGGGCTGCGATTGGACAACTGCAAGGCAGCCAAGTTCAGTTGAGCGAGCAGGGAAAGGGAGATGAAGGTGCGTTGCGCTGGTAAAGGTACGTGGCGCTAACGAGGGTGGGCGGTGCTAGTTTTAGTTCATCTCACTGACGCGCTGCGTTGGGGAAGAAAACATGGAGGGGGCGGTGAGGGGTTCCGAGTAACCAATAGGAAAAGGCTGGAAGGTTTTCCCGAGTCTCCCCTGAATGGCTCCTTACTGACTAGGACAGATTTCCCCGGGCGGGTGCCCTCCAGATGCGTTGGACTGCAATTCCCTAGGAATGATGGGAGTTGCTGTTCACCACATCTGGAAGGCACTCGCTCCAGGAAGGCTGGACTAAGGGAAGCCTGCAAGATTTTATTTTGGCAGCCTTTCCCAGTCTAGTGTTCTCCAGATGTTGTGGGCTTCAACTTCCTTTATCTCCATTCATAATGGCTATTGGCCAGGAATCCTCTGAGTATTGTAGTGCAAAACACCACATAGGGAAAGTCTGGCTAGTTTCTTGGTCCTTTGCTCAACATTTAGTTAGTTAGTTGATTGATTGATTGATTGATTTAACCTCAGGAATCTCTTAAAATAAGCTGACCAAATGACTGTTATTTCAGATGGGGGGGCAGCCTATAAAATGAACACCCTCTTGTAGTTCTACAGAGTACTATTATGCGCTATGCATCTCCCCCAATATCAGCAAAGAGTTTTGTGGCACCTTAAAAGCCAAATACATTTATTATGGCATATAAATTAAGGTTTTGTGGGCTAGAATCAATTGCATTTGATTAGGTGGATTCTAGTCCATAAAAGCTTATGCCATCATAAATTTGTTGGTCTTTAAGGTACCACAAGATTTCTTGTTTTTACTGCAACAGAGACTACTATGGCTGCCCTCCTGGAAATTCCATCAGAATCAGATGTGTCATGTGAGGAAAGTTGTTTTAAAAGAGCATAAACAAACATGCAGTGCATGCCTCTCCATATCTACTCAGAGGTAAGTCCCACTGTTTTCAGTTGGGCTTACTTCCAGGAAAATGTGCATCAGATTGCAGCCTTAGGATGACTTAGCCAATTAACAGTTTGCTGTTGTTGTTAGAATTCACACATTAGGGATGGTACCAGGCAGGAAGTACTGAGTTTCTAAAGAAATTAAATTAACAATAATTAAAATAAAATGTAAAGTTCTCCCATTGGAAACTTTATTGGAAGTATATTTGGGAAATCATTTTAAATTCCAAAGGATCACACTGATTGCCTACTCCCTGGCTTTTCAGAGATTGCTATAAAAAGTAATGTTGATTACAACTGACATGAACATTCTGTTCTTCACAGAGTTTTCAAACTTGTTGAATTATAGTTTGGTGGAGTAAATGAGACTTACAAGTAATCATGTTCAGATTTGTGCTGTTAGTCACTAAATTTTTTCATCAGTGAGAAGGGAATTTATTTATTTATTTATTTATTTATTTATTTATTGTTTCACTGTGAAATATACTTCCTTTTTCTGAAGTAGTTATTAGTCACTTCTTGTCTCCTGAATAAGGAGTTCCTTTATCTTTAGAAAGAGCACTTGCAAATACGAAGTTATGCAAGAACGCTGCAAGAGTATGTATTATTTCTTCTTTGAAAAAGTTGTCTCTATAGGTAAAGAAACACCTTATTCAGGATACAAAAAATGACTAGCAGCACAAACCTGTCTACTTGTAAGTCCCAATTGAGTTCAATGGGGCTTACTCTCAAGTAAGTGGGTACAGGATTGTACCCAATGTATTTAAGAAAAAATAGTTACAATATATTTATTACAGTACTATTTATAGGTAATAGGGCAGGATGTTTTTTTAATAACTAAAAGTGATTTATATAAACTATCTTTTAACAGGAGATTGTTGATAATGCAATAACAGAAAATGTTGGTTATAGCCTTGTATTAATTAATTAATATTCTTAGAATACTGGGGTTTAAAATAAATAAAATAATTTCTTCAAACCCTTTTGAGTTTTACGTCTTTGTTTTTATTGTTTGTGATTCTTGTGATATATATTGTTGTTGTTCCCTGCCTCGATCCGGAGGGAGAGGCGGGTTATAAATTATTATTATTATTATTATTATTAGCCTAAACGTTAAAAAAAACACCTCCTCCCTCAATTCTGAGATGACAAGATTCGGGACAGCTTAATGATGGATAACGTTTCATTTCAACTCAAAGCAGCTTTAAGTTTTGTGGGAAAGCAATAGCGGTTTCTTTGTCTGACGTCTTACAAATGCTGCAAAAATATTTGTAAGATACTGGCAACGGTGAGTTCCAATTAAAGTTTGTGTTTATGTTTTATTTCAGTATTAGTTTTATTTACATATAAATGCATTTTGAAATATAATTATCACAGTGTTGGTATTTAGTTTTTATTTCTCTTTTAACAGACATTGTAAAAAGTGAATTATTCGTGTACTTATCTCCAATTTTATCATTTATTCTCCTTTTGGAAATTAAGGGGCATTTAGTAGTATATTCAAAGTGTGGTAAAAGTTTCAGGAACTATTTTTAAAGGCTCAGCCAATTCACCAGATCTTTTCCAAAGGTATTTCTTTTGTAATCTGTATTACCATACTACAAACTTCATGTGGGACAGTTAAACCAAATCTCCAGATTCTCCAAATCTCCACTCCACGACACTTTAGGCAATGGAGGAGGAACTAGGCAATTCACAGTACATTATTCTGCTGGTACTCCCCAGACGACATGTCATCGTTCCCCGTCGAGAGGCTGAAACTCCCATCGTCCTTCCAGCCAGCCATTGCTCCACCCTCCTCCCAAGGCTATCCCATCAGCCACTGCAAGTTCTGCCAGCTGTGGAGGAGTGGCCGGAGCACTTTCAGGACTCTATGGGCTTCTGAGATAGCACACTTAACATATCAAATTACGCAACGGAGCCCACCACACAACACAATAAGCAACGGGTCTCTGAAAAAGCAACGGAGCAGCCCATTGTTTTTCTCCATTACTTAATTCGTCAAATTAGGGAACCATGCGTTGTGTGTCGTCCCACCAAGATAATAATAATAATAATAATAATAATAATAATATATTTATTTATTTATCACCCGCCTCTCCCAACGGATCGAGGCGGGGAACAACACCAAACACAAAATACAAAAACTGATTAAAAGCAGATAAAACCAGTACATCATTAAAACACCAATAAAACACCAATAAAACACTTTAAAATTCATCTGGGTAGGCCTGCCGGAAGAGATAAGTCTTTATAGATCTTTTAAATTCCGGAAGACTAGTGAGTTGGCGAATCTCTCCCGGCAGGTCATTCCATAATCTGGGAGTGGCAGAAGAGAAGGTCCTCTGGGTAACGGTTGTCAGTCTAGTTCTTGTTGACTGTAATAAATTCTTCCCAGACGACCTGAGCGTGCGGGGCGGATTGTATGGGAGAAGGCGATCCCGTAGGTAACCTGGACCCAAACCATGTAGGGCTTTAAAGGTAATAACCAACACTTTGTACTTCGCCCGGAAACTGATTGGCAGCCAGTGAAGAGATTTTAAAACTGGTGTAATGTGGTCACCCCTAGATGTACCGGTGACCAACCTGGCTGCCATATTTTGAACTAATTGAAGTTTCCGGACTAGGCACAGAGGTAGCCCTATGTACAGCGCATTGCAGAAGTCGAGCCTCGAAGTTACCAGTGCGTGCACTACTGATTTTAGGTCTTCCAACTCTAGGAAGGGGCGCAGCTGGCGTATCAGCCGAAGCTGATAGTAGGCACTCCTGGCAGTCGCATCTATCTGAGCTGTCATTTGGAGCGACGGATCCAGGAGCACCCCCAAGCTGCGAACACAGTCTTTCAGGGGGAGTGTAACCCCATCCAGAACTGGTTGACATACCTCCAACCCCAGGTTGTGGCCCTTGACAGTAAGCACCTCCGTCTTGTCTGGATTCAGCTTCAGTTTGTTTTTCCTCATCCAGCCCATTACCGCCTCCAAGCATTCATTCAGAGGAGACACACTATCCTTAGCTGATGCTGTTGTTGAAGGCATAGAGAAATATATTTGGGTGTCATCAGCATACTGATAGCACCCCGCCCCATGCCTCCGGATGATCTCTCCCAGCGGTTTCATGTAAATGTTAAACAGCATTGGGGAAAGGATGGCACCTTGTGGTACACCACATAGCAACTCTTTTTTTGAAGAGCAGCTATCCCCAAGCATCACCATCTGGAACCTGCCCGAGAGGTAGGACCGGAACCACTGAAGCACAGTGCCCCCGAGTCCCAATTCCCTCAGGCGATCCAGAAGGATACCATGGTCGATGGTATCGAAAGCCGCTGAGAGGTCCAGGAGTACCAACAGGGACACACTCCCCCTGCCAATACTCAGGCGTAGATCATCCACTAAGGTGACCATAGCAGTCTCAACTCCGTATCCTGCTCTGAAGCCAGTTTGAAATGGATCTAGAAAATCTGTATCATCCAAAACTGCTTGCAGTTGGAAGGCAACCGCCCTCTCGATCACCTTGCCCAAAAATGGAAGATTTGATACTGGCCTATAGTTATTAAAGTCCAGGGGATCCAGGGAGGGCTTTTTTAGAAGCGGCCGTACTACCGCTTCTTTTAAACATGATGGAAAACTCCCCTCCCTGAGAGATGCATTAATAATATATTGTAGTTGTGATCTAACTGCATCTCCTCCCTGCGCGACCAGCCAAGAAGGACAGGGATCGAGAGGGCAAGTCGTCCTCCTCACTCGACCAAGCAGCTTGTCCACGTCCTCGGTACTCACCAACTGAAACTGATCCAGTGTAATTCTACTCGCGGAGTCGCTGGACACTCCATTATCAGCCTCTGCTATAACGACAGCATCTAAGTCGGCTCTTATCCGATAGATTTTATCTGTGAAATGATTGTTAAAGGCATCACAGCGAACTACCGAAGGCGCTAACATTGGGTTCAGGGGGGAGGGTGCCCGAGTTAGACCCCTCACCACCCTGAACAGTTCTGCTGGACGCGAATTCGCAGACGCAATGCGCGCAGAGAAGTAAGCTTTCTTCGCTGCACGTATTGCCACCCCATAGGAACGAAGATGTTCTCTATGTCGTGTCTTGTCGGATATAAGTCGAGTTTTCCGCCATCGGTGCTCCAGTCGTCGTCCTTTCCGCTTCAACTCCCTGAGATCTTCTGTATACCAGGGCGCCCGATTAGAAGCGGGTCGGAGAGGACGTTTGGGGGCGATCGTGTCGATAGCCCTAGTTAGGTCTTGATTCCATCTATTGACCAGGGCTTCTACAGGATCGTCGACGATACCAGCCATAGATCCCTCTAAGGCCTTCTGGAATCCAGCAGGATCCATCAGCCTTCGAGGGCGGACCATCTTAATAGGTCCGCCACCCCTGCAGGGGCGGGTGGTAGCTGTGATACTAACCCTGACCAGAAAGTGGTCTGTCCATGACAATGCAGAGGTATTTGTTACCTCCGCCCACAGATCTGTCTGTTCGGAGCTGAAGACAGCATCGAGGGTGTGACCTGCTGAATGTGTAGGTCCAGAGACCAATTGGGATAGGCCCATGGTTGTCATGGATGCCATGAACTCCCGAGCTGCACCTGACAAACCAGCCTCGAATAGGATGTTGAAATCGCCCAGGACCAAAAGCCTGGGCGAATCCAACACCAACTCCGAGACCAGTTCCGTGAGCTCGGCCAGGGAGTCCGATAGGCAGCGGGGTGGCCGGTACACTAACAGAATCCCTAGTCTATCCCTGGCCTTCAGACTCAGGTACACACACTCGATGTGCTTCAATTGCCGGACAGGAAGTCTGGTCAGGTTAAGATTGTCTTTGTAGACCACAGCTACTCCGCCCCCCCGCCCACTTTCCCTCACCTGCTCACTAACACAGTACCCAGCTGGGAGAGCCTGAGCCCATGTCGGCCCACTATCATCTCCCAGCCAGGTTTCTGTGAAGCATGCCAGGTCGGCCTCCTCATCTATAAGGAGGTCATAGATGATATTTGTTTTACTTTTAACCGACCTGGCATTGCATAGGAGCAAGGAGAGGTTCTGTGGGTGGCCTGGTTCGTTCTCCAGGATCCCCGGGATAGCAGGGCGACTGGAAGGTAAGATGGGTGTTAAATATCTATCTCTCCTTCCCCTATAATGGCACATCACCCTGCTATCGCCATATCTCCCCTTGCCCTGCACAACAGATATTGCCACTCCCAGACACATTTCAATTCAACTGCACTCCCAGCCACCTCAAGCGTATCAGAGGGGTGGACTAGACCAGTGTTCTCCGCCTCTCCGCAGGTGGGCTGGGGCTGCGCTGGAGGAGACGCAGGGAGCCCCCACGCGAAGCTCTCTCTCTCTCCCTCTCCAGCCGACGTTCTCCCTCTCCGCCTCTCCGCAGGTGGGCCGGGGCTGCGCCGGAGGAGACGCAGGGAGTCCCTACGCGCAGCTCTTTCTCTCCCCCTCTCCAGCCGATGTTCTCGCCTCTCCGCCTCTCCGCAGGTGGGCTGGGGTTGCGCTGGAGGAGACGCAGGGAGCCCCTACGCGTAGCTCTCTCTCTCCCCCTCTCCAGCAGATGTTCTTGCCTCTCCGCCTCTCCGCAGGTGGGCTGGGGCTGCGCTGGAGGAGACGCAGGGAGTCCCCACGCGCAGCTCTTTCTCTCCCCCTCTCCAGCCGATGTTCTCGCCTCTCCGCCTCTCCGCAGGTGGGCTGGGGCTGCGCTGGAGGAGACGCCGGGAGTCCCTACGTGCAGCTCTTTCTCTCCCCCTCTCCAGCTGATGTTCTCCCTCTCCACCTCTGCGCAGGTGGGCTGGGGCTGCACTGGAGGAGACGCCGGGAGTCCCTACTCGCAGATGACATGATAAGCAACACAATGGACGATTGCCTAATTAATCAACTGTTGCTTATTATGTCATCCGAACCCAGCCACTGAGTTTGCACATTATACTAATCCATGTATGGGTTGTTGAATTTTGGATGGTCATGATTTTTGAACCCAGCTGTTCTAACTCCAGCCATTCTACATCATTACCAGATCAATAATTTATAAACCAGTTCTAAAACTCAGGAACAAACCAATCAGTCATAGGTCTCTCCTGTCAAATTGCCAGATATTTACTAGTATGCATGCCAGTTTTCTTAGAAACAAAGCATTTTGCTTTCGCATGTGCACATGTATTATTGATATTCACATCAGTAATAAATAACATCCCATTATTATGAAAATTCCCAGACATATCATATAATTTACCAACCAAACTTACAATATAGCCATATAGAATTGGATGTGCCTACATCCTAACTATATCCGTGAGTTTTCAGTATAATGTGGTTTTGATTTGGCCCTCACAAATGGTCAAGTCTCTGCTTGATGATGGGAAAGAAGTTGTTGAAGTAAGTCATAGTGATGGTGGGTGGGTGTGAAGGGGCCAGTCCTTTCAAGCTTTCATTTTATAAAAAGGGGGATCACATGTGTTCACCTCAGCAAATGCAAAATAGGGGACAGGAGAAGGGGGGCTTTAAGAAGGAATCTCAGGCTCTGGGAAGAAAGGAAAGGAAATGATGCAGTGGGGGAGACCATCATCCCATATATACCTCGGGTTTTTACTTAGGGGCCTATAAGGAAAAACATACAGGTAATTGTCTATACTGTATTCTACAGTAGGTATGCTAACAGAGTTTTGCAAGGAGGTAAGGTTAAAAAGTTTGTTCTTGGGGCATACTGAACATTAAATTGAAAAAAAAAAGTATTTCAAGAGTGTTTTGCTGTGGTGAATTTCTTCATTACACAATACTATAGTAATGCTTATCAACACAGGTCAGAGAGCACCCTCTGTTTTAGCAAATAGGTTTATGTGCCTTTGACATGTACACTTAGCACATAAGCCCATTTAAGTGCATGTATGTGAGTTGGTGTGTAGAAATTCTCACTAATAACAAAGTGGATGTCCCCCTGAGGGGGACACCCTTTGTTTGCAGAAAAATACTGTATTTTCCTTTTCAAAGGGATAAAGAGCTCCATCACACCCTCGCCATGCCTGGTGTACGGATTTGCAGCACAGTGCTCACATGATGCCATGCCTGTCCTGCTGACACCCTCCCCAGCCTTTCCTAGAATGCTAAAAGTCTGGATTATTTCCCCTAAGCGCATTTAATGCGCCCTAAATCTCTGGCTGCCTCTACAAGAGAGTTTTAAAGCTCTTTCAAGGCGCTTAAAATTTTTTACCTCTACAAGAACAGAGCGCAAATCGGGCATAGAGGCGCGTTATCTCTCCAATTATGTGCATTATCGAATGTGCGTTAAATCGCGAGTTTTATTTTGCTCCGGCCGTTAAAGCGCATTTTGCCTATGTGAACAAGCGCTTATGCGCATTAACTACTTGAAAAGCGCATTTTGGTCATCCGTTAATGCGCTTCGCTGCCTCTCGCCGCCTCTCGTGCGGAGGTATTAGGTGTAAATGCGCTTTAGCGATTATGCGCATAATCGCCTAACCGGGCGCAAAAGCGAATCCTTGTAGAGGGGACCTCTGTGTAGTTTTAAAGGAACTGGGGGCTTGAATGGATTGCATCAGGTCTTGGCAGGGAAAAGCAAACTCTCCCAGCAGCTGGCCCCAAGCTTCAATATAAAACCCATACCTTGCATCCCAGGCTCGAAAGCCTTTTTTAAAATCATACAATGCCTGAATCTCTGCAGAGACAGGATTGTACTCCCTCGATGCCCCCAAAGAGCCAGACTAAAGGGTTGTTCCATTTTTGCCCGGCAGAAAGGCGGTCTGGTTGAAGTACTAATCTGACAGGACCTGGCTAGAGGTAGAAAGAGAAGGGGGTGGAGTGGAGTGGAACAACTAAGGAGGGAAGGAGCAAAAGAGAAGCTATTGACTCGCTTCTGCCTCAGGGGTTAAAAAATGTGGAGGCAAATGGGGGGGATTAGGTGTGATGGAGGTCAAAACCAAAAATGGAAAAATAAAGGGCTGCATGTGTAAATTGTCTTCATGCTACCATAAAATCCTGGCATCATGAGTGTAGATACAAGCTTTTAATTCACCCGGCCACTGTTTGGCTGCTCTTTGATTCCCTTCAGGATTGGGGGGAGGGAAACTAGATAAAAATTATAATTCAAATTCCCCCCCCACACACACACACACCCCGGATCTTTTGTTAGGGGCTTAAAGGTTCCTTTGGGGGGTTAACTGGGATTGTAGAAGAAAGTGTTTTCTCTGATCAAAATTAAACCCAACCTCAATTTATCAACCCAAATGACTATTTAATCTACAAAGGATGTTCCCATAACAAGTTAAAAGATATGAGGATGGGGATGGAGTTGAAGAACATGCATTATCAGGCACATGTTGTTGTGGTCCACCAGCCCTGCTTTTTTTCATTCACCATGAGGAAGGGCTTAATCCCCCCCCCCATGCTCTGTATGGGAGATTCAGAAATGTTGCCCTAGACTGATCACTATCTGCCCCTTCCACTCGTCCCATGATTGCAGAGTGTGTGTGTATGTGCGCGCGCCCCTCACACAAACACTGTGTAAGTGTAATTATACAGTTTAGTCACTAGATGGCACTAAACGTAGCCATAACTGGGTGGAATCCAGAGTTTCCTGTCTCTTCTATTCTTATTGGGGAAAAACAATAAAGTTATTTCCAGAGGGTTGGCTGCCTTAGTCTGTTGCAGCAAAAACAACAAAATATCTTGTGGCATCTAAAATACTAACATATATATTATGACATAATATTTCATTGACTACAGCCCACTTCATCAGATGCATCATGAAATGTTATTGTGAGTTATAAGTAGTTATACACATGGTTGTGGGTGGGGAAATGAAATGGGAAAAGTACAGATAGTGACAATTACTGTATTAACAGTTCTTGTATAGCTTCCTGACTGGTGTATCATTAAACTCCCCCCTCCTGCATACACACACACACACACACACACACACTGGGCATTTTGCTAGGTCAAGCAAGGCAGAATGATCTGTCCACATATATTTTATAGAGAGAAAAGCATATTGGGCGAGGTGACGGTGGCAGGGTGGAGTGGGCGGAATTTGGATGGACAAAGTCCAGCAATAGAAGTGTTATAGTCTATTTCTCCACACTGCTCAATCTGAAACCAATCATAGCTGCTTTACACGATAAAAGAGTCTTCAGGAAAAACAACCAGAGAACTACATGTAACATTTAGTTCGACCTTTGGAATATAGAACCAGTGATTTGGACAGAGGTACATGTGTCTTAAAACACAGGAACGGGCAGACAATTGCTGGAAGAAAGGTGATTGGAGTATCTTAAACCTTAGTTTCAGTTATAGGTCATAACCAGGCCAAATTCTGACTACATTCAAGTATATGTAATTTCAGGAAAATGACCTATCTCTTGAATCCAGGGCTAGAGTAGGTCCTTCTAGATAGGAAGGGGTACTAAAATTTCTGAAACATACTTGTAAATATATAGCAAGGTTGAAATGTTGCTTATAGATCTTTTAAAACTCCTGTTCAGCAGGTTGCAGGTAGCAGCCAGATACAACACTGAATTTCCCTTTAATACAGGGAACATATTCCATGGTTTTCAATCATAGTTTCAGTGCTATAAGCCTGAATATAAAATGCAGCATCTTTTAAGAAATCTTATTTATTGCTGTACACACTTAGACAGCATTGTTCCACAATAAATGTGAAACCACCTCAAAATAAGTATAGTACTTCCACTATTGGCTAGAGTTGGGATTATTAATTATACTGAAGGGAGGGAAAATACACATTGTCAGTAATCTTCATAATCTTACTGTTAATTTTTTAGCAGACAGCTGCAACAAACACAATCTATTTCCCACTGAGATTAAAGAATATTTAAGAGTATTTCAGCCTCAGGCTGCTGAAGACTGAGGGGAAGGGTGGTCGTTGGCTGAGCCTGAGGAGTGTTTGTTTGCCCTGCCCATCTCCACAGGTATTTCAGCCTCAGGCTGCTGAAGGCGCAAGCCTGTGGGCGCGAGCCGAAGGGCGAGAGCAAAAGGGCTCTCGGCCGTGGGAACGAAGCCGTTGGACCAAAACTGCAGCCGTGGATGAAGAGCACTAAGAGAGGAGAGCCACCTGCACCCCATCCTTCCAGCTGACCACAATGTGTAGGGGAGCGGCAATTTGTGTTGTGCAGGGCAAAGGGAGATATGGCATTGGCAGAGCAATGTGCCGTTACAGGGGAAGGAGAGATGGATATCTCACATTCATCTTACCTTCCGATTGCTCTGCTAACCCGGCGAACTTGGAGAACGAACCAGGCCACCCACAGAACCTCTCCTTGCTCCTATGTAACGCCAGGTCAGTTAAAAATAAAACACATATCATCCATGACCTTCTTTTAGATGAGGAGGCTGACCTGGCATGCTTCACAGAGACCAGGCTGGGAGATGACAGTGGACCGACATGGGCGCAGGCCCTCCCAGCTGGGTATTGTGTTAGTGAGCAGGTGAGGGAAAGTGGGCGGGAGGGCGGAGTAGCTGTGGTCTATAGGGATAATCTTAACCTGACCAGACTTCCTGTTCGTGAACTGAATCACATCGAGTGTGTGTACCTGAGTCTGAAGACCAGGGATAGACTAGGGATTCTGTTAGTGTACCAGCCACCCCGCTGCCTATCAGACTCCCTGGCCGACCTCACGGAACTGGTCTCGGAGTTGGTGTTGGATTCGCCCAGGCTTTTGGTCCTGGGCGACTTCAACATCCCATTCGAGACTGGTTTGTCAGGTGGAGCTCGGGAGTTCATGGCATCCATGACAACCATGGGCCTATCCCAATTGGTCTCTGGACCTACACATTCAGCGGGTCATACGCTCGATGCTGTTTTCTGTTCCGAACAGAGGGATCTGTGGGCGGAGGTAACGAATACCTCCGTGTTGTCATGGACAGACCATTTTCTGGTTAGGGTTAGTATCACAGCTACTACCCGCCCCTGCAGGGGTGGTGGACCTATTAAGATGGTCCGCCCTCGAAGGGTGATTGATCCTTCTGGATTTCAGAAAGCCTTGGAGGGTTTTATGGCTGGTATCGTCGACGATCCTGTAGAAGCCCTGGTCGATAGATGGAATCGAGACCTAACTAGGGCTATCGACACGATCGCCCCCAAACGTCCTCTCCAGCCTGCTTCTAACAGGGCGCCCTGGTATACAGAAGACCTCAGGGAGTTGAAGCGGAAAGGACGACGACTGGAGCGCCAATGGCGGAAAACTCGACTTCTATCCGTTAAGACACGGCATAGAGAACATCTTCGTTCCTATGGGGTGGCAATACGTGCAGCGAAGAAAGCTTTCTTCTCTGCGCGCATTGCGTCTGCGAATTCGCGTCCAGCGGAACTGTTCAGGGTGGTGAGGGGTCTAACTCGGGCACCTTCCCCCCTGTATCCGATTTTAGAGCCTTCAACAGTTCGCTGTGATGCCTTTAACGATCATTTCACAGATAAAATATCTCGGATAAGAGCCGACTTAGATGCCGTCATTATAGCAGAGGCTGACGATGGAGTGTCCGGCAACTCCGCGAGTAGAATTACACTGGATCAGTTTCAGTTGGTGAGTACCGAGGATGTGGACAAGCTGCTTGGACGAGTGAGGACGACGACTTGCCCTCTCGATCCCTGTCCTTCATGGCTGGTCGTCCAGGGAGGAGATGCGGTTAGATCGCAATTACAATATATTATTAATGCATCTCTCAGGGAGGGGACTTTCCCATCATGTTTAAAAGACGCGGTGGTACGGCCGCTTCTAAAGAAGCCCTCCCTGGATCCCCTGGACTTTAATAACTACAGACCGGTATCAAACCTTCCATTCTTGGGCAAGGTGATCGAGAGGGCGGTTGCCTTTCAACTCCAAGTAGTCTTGGATGACACTGATTTTCTAGACCCATTTCAAACTGGCTTCAGGGCGGGATACGGAGTTGAGACTGCTATGGTCGCCTTAGTGGATGATGTACGCCTTAGTATTGACAGGGGGAGTGTGTCCCTGTTGGTACTTCTGGACCTCTCAGCGGCTTTCAATACCATCGACCATGGTATCCTTCTGGAACGCCTGAGGGAATTGGGAATCGGGGGCACTGTGCTTCAATGGTTCCGGTCCTACCTCTCGGGCAGGTTCCAGATGGTGATGCTTGGGGATAGCTGCTCTGCAAAGAAGAAGCTGCTGTGTGGCGTACCGCAAGGTGCCATCCTTTCCCCAATGCTGTTTAACATTTATATGAAACCGTTGGGAGAGATCATCCGGAGGCATGGGGCGGGGTGCTATCAGTATGCTGATGACACCCAAATATATTTATCTATGCCTTCGATAACAGCGCCAGCTAAGGATAGTGTGTCTCCTCTGAATGAATGCTTGGAGGCGGTAATGGGCTGGATGAGGAAAAACAAACTGAAGCTGTATCCAGACAAGACGGAGGTGCTTGCTGTCAAAGGCCACAACCTGGGTTTGGAGGTGTGTCAACCGGTTCTGGATGGGGTTACACTCCCCCTGAAAGACTGTGTTCGCAGCTTGGGGGTGCTCCTGGATCCGTCGCTCCAAATGACAGCCCAGATAGATGCGACGGCCAGGTGTGCCTACTATCAGCTTCGGCTGATACGCCAGCTGCGCCCCTTCCTAGAGTTGGAAGTCCTAAAGATGGTGGTGCACGCGCTGGTAACTTCGAAGCTCGACTTCTGCAATGTGCTGTACATAGGGCTACCTCTATGCCTAGTCCGGAAACTTCAACTAGTTCAAAATATGGCAGCCAGGTTGGTCACCGGTACATCTAGGGGTGACCATATTACGCCAGCTTTAAAATCGCTCCACTGGCTGCCAATTAGTTTCCGGGCGAAGTATAAAGTGTTGGTTATTACCTTTAAAGCCCTACATGGTTACCTGCGGGATCGCCTTCTCCCATACAATCCGCCCCACACGCTCAGGTCCTCTGGGAAGAACATACTGCAGTCGGCCAAGACTAGGCTGACAACCGTTACCCAGAGGACCTTCTCTTCTGCCGCTCCCAGACTGTGGAATGACCTGCCGGAGGAGACCCGTCAACTTAACAGTCTTTTAGAATTTAAGAAAGCCATAAAGACTGTTCTCTTCCGGCAGGCATATCCAGTGGAATTTTAGAATGTTTTAAGGATGTTTTTAGGATGTTTTAGGATTTTTATGCAGTTTTAATTATATGTGTCATGTTTTAATCAGTTTTGTGTATTTTATCATGTTGTTGTTCCCCGCCTCGATTCAGACGGAGAGGCGGGTAAGAAATAAATTGTTATTATTATTATTATTATTATTATTATTATTATTATCTAGACACTGTGCCAAATGTTTCCCCTTTCTCAAGGAAGAAGGAAATAGGACTTGGCAAAAACATATCACATACCTGTTCCTCAGAAATCTACAATGTGTTTCTGAAAATGACACTTAATTTAGAATGCATTCAGACACTGTATTTATGCTGTGGTTGTGGCAGAATAAGATATTTGTTGCAGCCTTGAGGTATATATCTTGGACAACATATGTGGTTTTCTTAGATGAAAGCTTATACAAAGATTTAGTACAGTGTAACAAATGTTTACTGCATATTAACTCCTGTTGGAGGCCTGCTTCAATATGTTTAGGCAATGATGTGGTTGTTTTTCATGTGAATGTATCAGTGTAGAGCCTACTGTCTTCTTTGGATGCTTTTGTCAAGCACAGAGATATAGGCAACTATCTCTCTAGAAAACATTGCAGAGCGTTAACAACCCAGGAACATACTGTGATGTTCCGTTCTGGAAACTCCAGGTTATGTATAGGCTAATCAACCCTGAGTTAACCCAGCAATTGCCTATGGTTTGTTTTTGGATTAGCTCTGTGTTATTTAACCCATCAGCAATCCAGAGTTCCTGGGTTCAAGTGTCACAAAACAACTCATCTGGCATTTCTGGATAGTTATGCCTCTCCCTCCGGATCGAGACGGGGAACAATATCAATACAAAACAAAAGTATTGGGCAGTGCGTTTGCTCACTTCCATGCTCCCTGCCAATTCCTGGGTTAAACAATCCAGGAATTAGATTGTTATGTGCAAACCAGGTCATTATCTTTACTTGTGGAATATTGCAGTGGCTGAGCTTGGATGACACTTTAGGCAATGGAGGGGGGGAAGAGGCAACTGTCCATTGTGTTGAATATTGTGTTGTGTGGGGGGGGACACATCAGACACACAATGGACAGTATATTGTTTAACAACGGAAAAATAACAGGCTGCTCCTCACAAGGCTGGGACTTTCAGCCGTGCAACAGGGGGAGGGACAACGTGTCGTGTGTCAGGCACTGCAAAAATAACAAACCATCAGTTTCCTCTTCTACCCTCTGTTGCCTAAAGTGTTATCCGAACTCAGCCAGTGACTTAATCTTTCCACCTCAGGTTTCAAAAAAAGTTAACACTGTATTCCACTTCCCCTGCCTACTTCCACAGGAAGAAGAGTTCCATGGCTGTGGAGCAACCACCAAGAATGGCTTTTTGTATACCTCTTACTATTTGTACTTTAATGGGATGGGGGCTGAGGAAAAAGTATTCATGGCATGCTTTTAAGGTTCCCGAAAAAAGAAATCTCTAGGGGGAAAATGCATGAATTATTGTCATATTATTTCAAGAGGTTAACACCAGACCAGGGTAGGGGGGCATGGCTCATCCAGCTGCCTATTTTACTAGAAGTAAGCTGTGTGAGAGCACTTTGTCTCCTGGTCTAATTAAGTCATTCACAAAACTAGGCTTAGAAGGGTTGGTAAATTGCTCATGTCTCCTTAGCAACTTCCTGCATCTCCCACTTTGAGAACTGTGACATTAGGCCACAAAGCTTTTATAGTAATGATAAACATCAAAGGAAATAAATGTGACTTTAATTCCTTGGATTTTTACCCCTCTTCATTTCCATGAATATAAAGAGAGCACAGAGGAGATTTTTTTCATGGGAGAGAAACGTTAACATTTAAAATGTTGAATAAATGTGCACAGTACAAGGACTTCATACACATTTATTCAAGTACCAACCAGTACTCTTAAATATCAGGAAGTTGAATTGCCACTCTTAGATTGTTGGTTCACTCACTATTACAGAGGAAATATCTGAAAAGAGTATTTGGCATTTACAGCAATTAGCATGCTTAAGAATTGACAGATAACTGCTGCTCATATACCTAATGGAGTTTTAAGAATTATATCCTGGTTTCACAGGGCTTATTATCCTAGCCTCTAGCTGCTTTCAAAATGCGATATAGAATCGACTTTGTATAATTCTCATCACATCAACATCAGTCATTTTTCCTATTGGACTTGGGAATAGCAGGAGGACCCTACTCACAAGGAATCCTTTACACATGAGTGGTCCGGTTGCGGTGGTTCTTGAGGTGAGTGCTTTACTTCTAAGTGGTGGTCTGTGCCTCCACCTTCTGGACCTGGCACATTCTAGGGCTGGGCAGTTCCTCCTCCTCCTCCTCCTCCTCCTCCTCCTCCTCCTCCTCCTCCAACAAGGTATGGCCCTTGGAGGGCCTGTCTGGGGGTTCCTCAGGGTCCATCGCTATTGAAGGGCCCAGTGTAGCTTCCCCACTGATGCCGGAGGTGTCTAGGATGACAGTGGGCCACAGGTCCCACAAGGTCTTTATGGTGCAATTATTTTTAGAGTGGCTTTTTTTTTACAAAGATGTTACAGCATCCTGTTTATTTTATATTTTAGAATTATTTAAAAAGCATTCCTGTGTGTGTTCAACAAACACATGAGAAATCCTATGCAAATCAGAAGTTACGCTGAAATCAGTGAATCCTCATTTTACCAATAAAACAAAAAGCCAAAATTCAAGATTACAAAACAGGTGCCGATTATATTTCTTGCTGATGGCCCGAATCCAATCTCTATTTGTCTTCCACTTGCAGATTATAGCTGGAACAATTTGAGGGCTTTTAAGTTGTGCAGACACTAAGGCCCAGTTTACATGATCACAGGGTGGTTAGCAAGCCACAGTGGCTTGTTAAACACTTGAGCATACCAGTTATGTGTCAGCTGATTTGTATAATTACCCTAACTGGGCATGGCTTCTCATGTGCTATCTGAACCTGGTGAGGGTGGCTTGTTGGAGTGGTTAACAAACCACCCAGAATGCATGTCCTGTTGTAGAGTGGTTTGTTAATGACCCCAGCAAGCCGCCCTCTATGGGTTTGGATGGCATGAGAAGCCATGGCTGCAGTGACTAATAACTGTGGGCTGTAGTGATCTTATGAACCAGGTCATTGTGTTCATCACACTTCCATGTTGGCTGAAGCAAAGAGGAACAGAAGATCCTGTTTAAAGAAGAATGGTGTGACACATAACCTGAAATGAACAATGCTCCTTATGGTTCCTAACAGTACTGTTACTATACTATACATGGTCAATAATGCACATAGTGTGAATTGCACAAACCATGAAGACTGGATATGGGCCAAGCTGCAGAAAAGTACAGGTTTTTTTTTTAGATCAGCTACTATATGAGAGGACAAGGTGCACCGCAGACAATGTGCTGTTACCATAATACATATCAAATAGTTATGAATGAGTAACATTTTCCATCTGCACTATGGCAAAATATAAATAATATATAGTAATATTTATACAGTTATGCATATCTAATTTTATTAATATGTGCTATGATTGCTGCTTTTCTTTTTCTGCATTGGGATTGTATATTTTTGTTGTTTTATTCCATTTATTTCTGCCTGAGTTTGTCCACAATTCAAAGTCCTGGTGTTAGCCCTTAAAACTTTAAATGGCTTGGGGCCAGGTTATCTGAAGAATCTCCTCCTCCCATATATTTCTACCAGGATATTAAGGTTATTGTTGGAGGCCTTGCTTCAAATGCCACTGTCCAGTGAGATCCAGCTAGTGGCTAAAAGCAAGAGGATCTTCTCTATGATAGCATCCTGGCTGTGGAATGCCCTCCCCAGAGAGGCTTGCTAGTGACTACTTTGTATTCCTTTCAGCGCCAGGCAAATCCTTTCTTATTCTCCCAGACTTTGTAGGAACCCTTTGGGGCATTTTAATCGATTCTGTGGTTTGGGCTTTTTAAAGTTTTAAGACCTGTCTGTGTTCAATTTTTTATGCATTTTATACTGTAATTTTATTTTTATTGTAATGTTATTTTTAATTATGTATATTGCCCAGAGAATTTTGGTTATCAAGTGGCATAGAAATACTGAAAATAAATCAATAATAAATGTGTTTGTCCAAATTAAATTGTCTGAGCTCCACACTTGTGTAAGCTCTGAGCAAGAGAGCTGAAGTATGTGTGGGGAAAAGGGGGGTATACACACACACACACAGAGAGAGAGATACAGACCCCCTCTAATCCACACAAACATAACAAACAGGAAACCTGCTTGTTTGGACAGTGTCCAGACAAACACTTTCTCTCTCTCTCTCTCTCTCTCTCTCTCTCTCTCTCTCTCTCTCTCTGACACACACACACACACAGAGAGAGAGAGAGAGAGAGAGAGAGCGCTTGATTCCTCCAAATATTTTCTAGAGGCTCAACTAAAATAACGACAAAGCTATGGAATGGATACAAAATGCCTAGGAACAACAGCCAAGGTCAATCTTGTTTTACACAGTGAAACTACCCAACATTAGTGGGCATCCCACAAAGGTTTATAGAAACTTTTGCTTGACCCTTTGCCTGCTGAGATACAGTTGGTGAGGCTGCAGGAGAGGGCCTTTTTGATTGTGGCATCTAATCTCCCTACCCGAATGGTTAGTTTGTCTCCAAGTTTGTCTGTGTTCTATTGCCATGTGAAGACATTTATTTTCCAATTAACCCCTTGACCTTTTTGCTACATAAATATGTTGTATTGAGCCCTGTCCAGTGATATAATAGAGCCAGGGTTCACAGGGACACACCCACAGCACAATTTTTATTAGAAAGGGCACTGCCACTACCTTTTCGGACTTCCCTGTTCCCTCTTAGTTTAACCACAATCCTGTCAGTAGCTTGTGGGTGGAAGAATAAATTGTCCCAACAAAATATATATTTCCCTGTTGAAATGCAAAATATTTGGGGGTGGACTGATCTTGAATTGGCATGTAAGATCTGTTCACTTTACAAAAGACCTGCTGGTGGAGGTGCAAACTGCAGAGCTAGTTTGTTGACATGGATCAACACAGATGCCTGAATTTTTGAACTCTCCTTGGAGCATGGCTATTGGGACTGTCATGATGAGCACCTCCACTTCAAAATTAATCACTACACAACTCGTACTGCTTCTTTTTTAGCTTGTTCATTTAAAAGTTTTATTATTGCTATTTTCTGTATTCTAGTTGTTGTTTTTAATGTTCATTATTGGTTTTGATGGTATGTTTTGTTAGCTGCTTTGGTTATCACCATTATGGAGGGAAAGTCGGAAATAAATTTCCTTACAGGTGGGTTCTGATATCTTGAACCTACTTTTGGTCCATACTGTTTTATATATTACTGCCAATCTAATCCTCTATCCACTCACCTTAACTTCCACTTTCAAATACATCAGCCAGGAGTCACATCATGAGATCATTCCTAATTGGAAATGTATGTGTGAAGTGGTGGATTATCTGACACCTCCAAAGCCCCTTTTTTCCTGGAGGTTTTTAAAAAATATTTCCACACATATTGGTTTTAATATGAGGAGAATACCTATGCCAGCTCCATTTCCCAATAGAGTGACATTTCCACCACACTGATGCTATTTTATGTTTTTAAGTAAAAAATATTATATTTCTAAGCCGTTAGACTTTTCTACAAAATGCTGATAATTGCTGTTTCTACTTTCGATTTCATCACAGAATTGAGATCCAAGCTCTACACACAGAGGTTTACCTTTCCTGCTTTTTCACTACATAACCTCTAGTTGGGCTGTGCTATAATGGAATAGCATATACATAAATAGAAACAGCAGGTTCAGAAATAATACCCCATTTTCCCCATTCTACAAAACAACAACAACAACAACAACAGGAAAGTGCTCTGAAAAACCAGAAGTGAAACTGGAAGATCACGACATTGTTTAAAGAACTCATATATGACCGTGAGTAAAGAGTCACAAATGCACAATAAATGGGCCCAGGCCCTCCCAGCTGGGTACTGTGTTAGTGAGCAGGTGAGGGAAAGTGAGCAGGGGTGGGGTGGAGTAGCTGTGGTCTACAAAGATAACCTTAACCTGACCAGACTTCCTGTCTGGAAACTGAATCACATCGAGTGTGTGTACCTGAGTCTGAAGACCAGGGATAGACTAGGGATTCTGTTAGTGTACCAGCCACCCCGCTGCCTATCAGACTCCCTGGCTGAGCTCACGGAACTGGTCTTGGAGCTGGTGTTGGATTCGCCCAGGCTTTTGGTCCTGGGCGACTTCAACATCCCATTTGGGACCGGTTTGTCAGGTGCAGCTCGAGAGTTCATGGCATCCATGACAACCATGGGCCTATCCCAATTGGTCTCTGGACCTACACATTCAGCAGGTCGCATCCTCGATGCTGTCTTCAGCTCCGAACAGACAATTCTGTGGGCGGAGGTAACAAATACCTCTGCATTGTCATGGACAGGCCATTTTCTGGTCAGGGTTAGTATCACGGCTCCCACCCACCCCTGCAGGGGTGGCAGACCTATTAAGATGGCCTGCCCTCGAAGGCTGATGGATCCTTCTGGATTCCAGAAGGCCTTGGAGGGTTCTATGGCTGGTATCGTCGATGATCCTGTAGAAGCCCTGGTCAATAGATGGAATCAAGACCTAACTAGGGCTATCGACACAATTGCCCCCAAACGTCCTCTCCAACCCACTTCTAACTGGGCACCCTGGTATACAGAAGATCTCAGAGAGTTGAAGCGGAAAGGACAATGACTGGAGCACAGATGGCGGAAAACTCGACTTATATCCGATAAGACGTGACATAGAGAACATCTTCGTTCCTGCCGAGTGGCAATATGTGCAGCGAAGAAAGCTTTCTTCTCTGCACGCATTGCGTCTGCAAATTCACGTCCAGCAGAACTGTTCAGGGTGGTGAGGGGTCTATCCCGGGCACCTTTCCCCCTGAACCCGATCTTAGAGTCTTTGGTAGTTCACTGTGATGCCTTTAACGATCATTTCACAGATAAAATATCTCGGATAAGAGCCGACTTAGATGCCATCATTATAGCAGAGATTGACAATGGAGTGTCCAGCAACTCCGCGAGTAGAATTACACTGGATCAGTTTCAGTTGGTGAGTACCGAGGACGTGGACAAGATGCTTGGATGAGTGAGGAGGACGACTTGTCCTCTCGATCCCTGTCCTTCTTGGCTGGTCGCCCAGAGAAGAGATGTAATTAGATTACAATTACAACATATTATTAATACATCTCTGAGGGAGGGAAGTTTTCCATCTTGTTTAAAAGAAGCAGTAGTACGGCCGCTTCTAAAAAAGCCATCCCTGGATCCCCTGGACCTTAATAATTACAGACCAGTATCGAATCTTCCGTTTCTGGGCAAGGTGATTGAGAGGGCAGTTGCCTTCCAACTCCAAGCAGTTTTGGATGATACAGATTTTCTAGACCCATTTCAAACTGGCTTCAGGGCAGGATATGGAATTGAGACTGCTATGGTCGCCTTAGTGGATGATCTACACTTGAATATTGACAGGGGGAGTGTGTCCCTGCTGGTACTTCTGGACCTCTCAGCGGCTTTCGATACCATCGACCATGGTATCCTTCTGGAATGCCTGAGGGAATTGGGACTCGGAGGCACTGTGCTTCAGTGGTTCCAGTCTACCTCTCGGGCAGGTTCCAGATGGTGATGCTTGGGGATAGTTGCTCCTCAAAGAAGGAGCTGCTATGTGGTGTACCACAAGGCACCATCCTATCCCCAATGCTGTTTAACGTCTACATGAAGCTGCTGAGAGAGATCATCCGGAGGCATGGGGCGGGGTGCTATCAATATGCTGATGACACCCAAATATATTTATCTATGCCTTTGACAACAGCATCAGCTAAGGATAGTGTGTCTCCTCTGAATGAATGCTTGGAGGCGGTAATGGGCTGGATGAGGAAAAACAAACTGAAGCTGAATCCAGACAAGACGGAGGTGCTTACTGTCAAGGGCCACAACCTGGGGTTGGAGGTGTGTCAACCAGTTCTGGATGGGGTTACACTCCCCCTGAAAGGCTGTGTTCGCAGCTTGGGGGTGCTCCTGGATCCATCGCTCCAAATGAGAGCCCAGGAAGATGCGACGGCCAGGAGTGCCTACTATCAGCTTCGGCTGATACGCCAGCTGCACCCCTTCCTAGAGTTGGAAGACCTAAAGATGGTAGTGCACGCGCTGGTAATTTCGAGGCTCGACTTCTGCAATGCACTGTACATATGGCTACCTTTGTGCCTAGTCCGGAAACTTCAACTAGTTCAAAATATGGCAGCCAGGTTGGCCACTAGTACACCTAGGGGTGACCATATTACATCAGCTTTAAAATCTCTCCACTGGCTGCCAATTAGTTTCCGGGCGAAGTACAAAGTGTTGGTCATTACCTTTAAAGCCCTAAATGGTTTGGGTCCAGGTTACCTGCGGGATCGCCTTCTCCCATACAATCCGCCCCGCACACTCAGGTCCTCTGGGAAGAATTTACTTCAGTCAACAAAAACTAGACTGACAACCGTGACCCAGAGGACCTTTTCTTCTGCCACTCCCAGATTGTGGATTGACCTGCCGGGAGAGATTCGCCAACTCATCAGTCTCCAAGAATTTAAAACAGCTATAAAGGCTGATGTCTTCCGGCAGGCCTACCCAGATGAATTTTAAGTGTTTTTATTGATGTTTTATTGGTATTTTAATGATGTATTGGTTTTATGTGCTTTTAATCACTTTTGTGTATTTTATGTTGATGTTGTTCCCTGCCTCGATCCGGATGGAGAGGCGGGTGATAAATTATTATTATTATTATTATTATTATTATTATTATTAAATGCCTTGTGTAGAAAACCTATCTACATGAAGTAACCATCATAGTTGCTATTTGTATATACTACACTCAAAGCAGATATCAGTGAAGTATAAAACAAAGAAATAAATTAATAAAATTACAACATGCTTATCCATAGTATCGCCCTATAAAATATAATCAGAAACAGTTTAATAATAAATACACACTTTTAAAGAAATACCTCAATGCATTCATAATTTCTTACTAACAAGACTACCACAAAGAGATGCATTTGGATGTATCGGCATTGTCCATTATGTCCCAGATCATACTGGAAACAGAGTAGGACTCCATTTCTGGATTGTGTTGTAGGGAGGTCTGTATTTATTTAAAAGGGCCCTTCAATTCCCCACAATTTTCATTGCCTTGACTCCTTGAAAACATTGTGCACTTTGTTCCCTGAAAGCTGAGGCTTGGCACCCTCCAGTCGCAGGTTATGTGGGAATTTTAAGACATCAGAAGAGGTTTGGTGACCGCTCATTGGCATCTTATGATGATTGGTAAGTTCTGAGGCCTGATCCTCAAGGGCTAAGTGGCTCACGACACAGGATATATGTCTTGCCTTTGGGGACCACTCTGTCTCACCTGCTCAGAGTTGGGTGGCACTGGGTAGGGGTGACATGGGGTGATTCCCCCCCCCCCAAGCACACAAGTGTAGCTCAAAAAAGGAAGTGGGTTTTACCCATCTCCTAGCTTGGCTGAGTGGCTCACCCATAACTCAGGATAGTTGCCTGGAGAAAGGATAAATTAGATTCCCACACTCTCACATGCAGATCCAGGGAGGGGTGAATTACACAAATAAGGGGCCCTAGTTTTCCCAAGCTCTGGTGTCCCTGTCGTTATTTCTGAGCTTCCTTCTCTGTCCGCAATGTGCACTTTGTTCCCTGAAATCTTAACACTTAAACTTGAGTGCTAAGATGCTAACTTGCACGGAGATTCTATCCTGGGAAAGTGCTCTGGCTTGCTGTTTGAAATGGCATCTACCCCCAAGCAAATCTACTTGCTAGTAAGAATCCCAGCTTGCCACTTAAAGCAGAAGGTAGGAACCTAACCACAAATATATCCATACTGTCTTTTGCAACACATGGTTAGAAAACATGTAAAGAGCAGCACAAGAATAGCCTAGAACAATTAGCTGCAATTGAAAAAAAGAAAAAGTGTGTGCAAGAGAGATTGGTGGTTCACACATGGTCTAAGTAATCAAACTTGGTCTGTCTGGAAAACAACTTAGTACCTTTCAATTAGTCCTGATTAAGAGCTTTTGTGTAATTCAAAAGAGCTTCAGCACTAAAAATTATCCCAATAAAAATATAGCTTTCCTATTTTTGTCTTTGTTCTAGTAAACATGTTTGTGGTTAATTTTGTCCAATATACAAACATACGTAGTGGCTGCTATTGTAAAGAAACTACAGAGTAATCCCATTGAGTACAGTGGGGCCGCTGTCCAGAATCAGTATTCTAAGAACTGCAGCCTTAGTTAGATTTGTTTCAAGCTATACAGCAATGTGTCAATTATGTCAAGGAACAAAATGATGTCATTAACAAAATATGAACAAACACAAGGGAGTGGATTTTTCAAGGTTTAGGCAATTGAACACATAATTGCCAAATGTCAGGGTTTGGAAAGCACTAATAAACTGAGAACCTACAAAGCTAGACAACCAAATTAATAATTGATTCCAGTGGTTAGTGTGGGTTAATTAGGTCCAGCACCCACAGACAGCTTCCCATACTTGTATTGCCAGTGGCACAAAGTTCATACCATGCATAGATTAAAACATTCGAACAAACTTCACAATTACAGCTAACCTTGAGAGAAAGTACTTTTCTCAGAATCCAAAGAACCATGCAATGAGTATTGTGTTATGCAGTTTGAGGGCCTGCTGTCCAAAAGAAAGAAAGAAAAAGATTTAAGTATTGTCCTGGGCATACTTTAAAATAGCTCTTTATGTGCTTTTAGTTAGGGTCGTAACAACTTAAAGATTTTAATACTTTTCTGTTATTATCTAGCTTTAAGTATATCTGACTTTAAAAAAGACCTGAAAAACCAGAAGCTTATGCATATGCTAGGTTCATAAGTCACAATAACCCAGGGGCTGTCTTGACATCGTCTTTGCCCCGGGGTGGCTCTGAATCCGCGCTGCATCAGTTAGATGACGCAGCCGCAGATTCGAGGCAAAGATGTGCAGCTGAAAAGTCTGGGACTTATCCAACTTTTCCAGCTAGAGCGAGGCCAGCCCAGCTCTTCTGCCAGACTGTTCTCACTTGGAGCCACTTCGGGGGTGTTCCCGGGCAGAAGGCAACCTCCTATTGGCTGGTGGAAGCTGTGGGAGAGGGACAGGTGGGCACGGTGAGCTTAAAGCCACCAGAAAGCCTATGCTGCCTCCCTTCATTAAGACAAGTTGCTGCTGCTGCGCACCAGCGAGAGTGCAAGGTTTGGCTGCAGAGCAGTGCCATCCCAGAGCCGTGAAGACATCTCCCCAGAATGTTTTTTTTAAAAAAATCTGGTTATTATGAACAAGCCCTGGGTTCCAACACTGACTTATCTGGGGAGAGATAAGCCAGAATTCCTGCTTTGCATGTATCAGCAAACAACTCAGAGATGAAACATTCCTGGGTTATTTAGCCCACTCACAGGGGGAGTGTTTGAGCAGTGTGAACTAGCACATTTGCTGATTCCCAACAAAATGGGTTATCATTATGTGAACTCTTCTATGGTACTTGTGGCTGTGAAATTTAATATTTTTCCGCTTTTTTGGTTTTGGTACCTTTCTTATGGCTGTTGCCTGCCCCCTTCCGTCCTATTTTTTTTTACTAGTTTATGTCTTTTTGTATGATAATTGGAATTATTTAGCTTGCATATAAGTTGAAGTAAAAATTGAGCTAAGAGTAATATAAATAGTTATTTTTCAATTTCTTTAATAGATAACTGGGTCAAATCAATCAATCCTTACATATGAAGATCAAATCCAACACTCTGACTGGGTTCAGAAGTCAGGATAACCTACAATGGGTTTTTAACCCATTGTGAGTTATCACGTTGTCTGTTGGCCATTTCTTAATCCACGATGGCATATTTCATCAAAATAACCCATGGTCTGCAGAGTGGGTTATTTAACACAACTTGGGTTAGTGTATCATGTAGCAGTCACAGTGGGTTATTTTGGTATCCTACAGGGCCATCATCTTCACGGTGCCTGTTCCGCCGTGCAGCGGCGGCGACAGACAGCACCACCCGCATTGACACTCCTTCCGCCCATCTACAGCGGAAAGAACACCACGGCGGGTTTTCCTGCCGCCGCCACCGCTGCTGTGCCCACACTGGCCCAGCGGCAGCTGTAGGGGCAGCTGGGAGCATCGGCTCCCCTCTTCCACGGTAAGTTTTTTATTTTATTTTTTAAAATGGGGGGAGGACTGTGGAGATAAATGCCTGACTTTTTTAGAGCGGAGCTTTGGGGCTTTTCCCCACAGTAGCTTCAGAGTGGCAGCAGCGTCATGTAATCCACCTGCCGCCACGCCAAAGCTACTGCAGGGAAAAATGCCCATCTAGAGGTACCCAGAGTCCTCCAGTCAGCAGATCTGTTTTCATGATCTGCCTAGCAACTGATTGCACTCACAGCCTGACCTGACCTGACCCGACCTAAACCCTTCCCCTAGTGGTGCACTCTACAACCTCCAGAAGTGTCAATCACTGTCTCGGTCAGGTGGTGGCAGCTGTGCAGGGTTGTCATTTTTCCTTGTCTGCATCCTTGCCAGGGGATGTTATGTATGAAGTTTTGTCCTGCTCCTGCTAACTTCCATGGAGTTATAGCTGCCACCCTCTTTTTGATGGAAAGGTGCTTTCACTTGCATGATTTTATTTACTGCATTTATATCCCACCTGTTTTCCTCCAAGGAACCCAAGGCAGCGTACATAATCCTTCTCCTTTCCATTTTATCCTCACAACAACCCTGTGAGGTAGGCTGGGCTGATAGTCTATGACTGGCCCAAAGTCACCCAGTGGGTTTCCATGGCTGAGTGGGAACTAGAATCCGGATCCTCCAACTCCAAGTCCAACACTCTAGCCACTACACCACACTGGCTTTGTCAGTGTGCAAGATTTTCAATGAGCCATGTGTGCATCTCTGCTGGGGGAGGCTGTTATTAAGTTTGGTCCCAATCTTGCAAACTTCCAAGGGTGATTTGCACCACCTCCTTTTTGGTGCACGCCGGGTTTTCTTTCCTTTGTGTGTAATCGTGCAGGGTTTTGATGGTGCATTGGGTGCATCCCGACTAGAGGAGATTGTGTGTGAAGTTTGGTCCCAATCTTGCATACTTCCAGTGCTTTAGAGCCACCCTCCCCTTGTCGAGGTGAAGCTGCAAGCATTGAATTACCTCTCCCCTCTCATTGGAGTATTATGAAAGGTTAAAGCAGGCTGCTGCGGTGTTGTCAATGGGTGAAACAGCACCACTGCTGGGGCAGGAGAACTGCAGCAGGACAGGAGGTGGGAGGAATTACTCAGATTACACACTGCAGCTCATTTGTCTGATCGGGTGGAGGATGACAGTCGCTTATTTACAAACTAGTAGTGTAACTTATTAACCCACCATGGCTTAAAGTGACATCCAAGTGCGCCTCTATCTATGTGACCAAGAAATAGAATCTAGGATGGAGTTATCCAAGTAGGAGCAAGATTCATTCTCACAGTCACCAAAGCCAGAGCAAAAGTACCCTGACCTCAGTGCACACCTTTACTTTCTCCAATATAAGTGAATGGCTGCCTTTCTTCTTGCAGGGAAAGTAATGCACTACACTTGCAGACAGTGTTGCAATGGAGGCAAAGCCTACCCAACACCCGTAGACTAGCCACCACTTAAAATTCATAATGAATATGAAATATTTATGCCTTTCCCACCCGTGTGACTGCGCACGCATCCCCCATCACAATAATTTGGGGGCCTTCCCTACCCTTGCTTTCTCTCGCACCATTAGCCTTCCATCCATTACTGAAGGCAGTATTGACCTTCCATTAAAGTGGATGTTGCAAGAAGCAGGAATAGATTTGTTTCTCTGCTGGAGGAGTGGGGGAAGTGAGTGGTTAGAAGAAATTGGGAAAGGAAAAAAGGATAGTGAGTGGACAGGAAAAAACAGGTATTCTCCATCCACCCTTTCCTGCCTATCAGACTTGATGGAGCTATGGTTAGTGAATAATAAAAGATTAAAAATCAAACAATTATAAGCCGATGAAAACATATAAATTTGGAATAGTGTGGTCACTTGTGAATCACCAAAACAGAAGACATACATTATCAAAAAAGAGGACAAAAGAGGACAGTGATTTGCATATGCTAATTCATGTGGAGAGATGCAAATTTATAAATATTATAATTTAAATTGAAATACAGTGCATCTCAACATAGTGTGGAAGACTGTGACCAGGCAAAATGTGTGCATGCCTATTCAGTCTGCTGTTCAGGAGCTAACCATTGATGGGAAACAGTTCTTACAGAACTTTATCTTTACACCGAAAGTAAACAGGACAGCTCTTCAAATAGTGGGCTCTTCTCTGTAAAAGGAAATGCATGGCCACCCTACCTTGGACATTTATGTGCCTATAGTATCTCTCCCTCTCTCAACTTTATATTTGCAACCCAACAGTAATAACAAGAAACAAAAACGGGGGGATTCATATCACGAAACATATCAATTTACAGTAATCATTAACACCCCCTTTGATATAGGGGAAAGAAAAAAATAGGGGAGACACAAGAAGGGGGAAATTATTAATTGGCACCCCTTTCTGCTGGATGGCATTAGGATATGCAGGTTGCTTACCTGTAACTGTAGTTCTTCGAGTGGTCATCTGTGCAGTCACACTCTATGGGTTTGCGCCGGCGCCGAGCCTCGCTTCGGAAACTTCTATACCCTAGACTTTTTGGCGGGAACCCCTCCCCCCACCATCCTATCGTGCATGCTCAGGTTCCCGCTTACCTCAGTTCTATGAGACCGAATTGTCTCGTGAACGAGATAAGTATACTAATCATCTAACAACCTAACATCAGCATGCATGGCGATAATCCCGTAGGCCCAACCAGTAGCGAGGTCTAGAGGGGACGGCGGGTGGGTCATGTGACTGCACAGATGACTACTCGAAGAACTACAGTTACAGGTAAGCAACCTGCATTTCTTCTTCGTGGTCTCTGTGCATCACACTCTATGGGCGAGTAATAAGCAACCACTTACCGGAGGAGGGTAGACTCGCTAGTTGGTCACTGAAGGACGGAGGATAGGACCGCACGACCAAAGGAGGCATCCTCTCTGGCTCGAACATCCAGTCTATAGTGTGTCACAAAGGTGGATGCATTAGCCCACGTTGCCGCTCTACACAGTTCAGGGATAGCTATCCCCCGATCTCAAGCCGTTGAGGCGGCGAGGGCTCTTGTAGAGTGAGCCTTTAGTCCTTCTGGAGGTGCTCTTCGCGCCAGCTGATAGGCTAACGTGATCGTCTGTACGACCCACTTGGCGAATCTCTGAGAGGAGACAGGTTGGCCCTTGGTCTTACCGCCGTAGCAGATGAACAGGCGGTCGGAATGCCGAAAACTAGCCGTTCTAGACTTGTAGAAAGCAAGTGCCCGGCGTACATCGAAGGCATGGAGTTTTGCGCTCAGAGGGTCCGAAGATGTCTGAAAAATGGTGGGGAGTATGATGCTCTGATTGACATGGAAACTGGTTAAGACCTTCGGCCGAAATGCGGGTCCAGGTCTGAGGACGACCTTGTCCCGGAAGAATTGAGTGTACGGAGGGTCAACCATCAGTGCGCACAACTCTGAGCTCCTTCGTGTGGATGTTATGGTGACGAGGAACACCATCTTGAGAGTTAGGAGCCTGATGGAAGTAGTGGCCAATGGCTCGAAGGGCTTGGCTGTTAGGGCCGCGAGGACGACGGACAAGCTCCACTGGGGAACCACCTCTCGTAGTGGAGGATGTAAGTTACTCAGACCTTTTAGAAAACGCTTTGATAAAGGATGTGAGAAAACGGAAAACCCATGTATAGGGTCGTGTCTGGCTGAAATCGAAGCCAGGTATACTCTGATAGAGGTGGGCTTGAGGCCAGCGGTATAAAGAGAGTGTAAGAAGAGTAATATATCAGCAATCTCGCAAGACATTGGGTTAAGTCCTTTAGAAGTTATAAAAGTAGCAACCTTGGTCCACTTTCTATCGTAGGATATCCTTGTGGAAGGTTTCCTAGCCTCCAGTAGTATAGCTTCTACTGGGGGCAGGAGAAGTATGTCTCGACATTGCGGAAGATTCTCCAAGCCGTTAGTTTCAGGAGGGACAAGTCTGGGTGAAGAACTAAACCTCGCTCTTTGGAGATAAGGTCTGGGAACATCGGCAGACGAATGTACTCTCCTCTGGATAGGCGGAGTAGTGGGGCAAACCATGCCTGACGTGGCCACTACGGTGCAATGAGAATGGCGCTTGTGAGGCCCTGGGACAGGGTAGCGATCACTTTGGTGAGTAGGGGAAAGGGGGGAAAGGCATAGGCGAGGCCTGTTCCCCAGTGCGTGTTGAATGCATCCCCGAGAGAACGATCGCCTATCCCCGCTCTCGTGCAAAATAGAGGACAGACGGCATTGATTGTGGTGGCGAAGAGGTCGCTGATTGGAGTCCCCCACTTGTCGAAGAGGAGATCCAAGGCCTGACGCGAGAGGGCCCACTCGTGGGTGTCCAGAAATTGACGGCTGAGGGTGTCCGCCTGGACGTTGTCCGTGCCCGCTATATGAATGGCTGTAAGAAGAATGCGATGCCTGATAGCCCAGTGGAGAATTCGGAGAGTCAGGTAGAGAAGAGCTGGTGATCAAGTGCCGCCCTCCTTGTTGATGTACCACACCACTGTCATGTTGTCTGAGACCACCCGGACGTGGTGACCCTGGAGGTACCTTTTGAATGCGCGTAGAGCTTTCTGGACGGCCAGCAGCTCTAACATGTTGATATGGAGCGCTCGTTCCCAGATTGACCACCTCCCTTGGATTGTTAAGCAATCGCAGTGCGCTCCCCATCCCATCAATGATGCATCCGATGTTAACGTTCGAGTTGGTCTGGGTTGCACAAATGGCAGGCCCTTGTTTAGATTGCAGGGGTTCATCCACCAATGGAACGTTGGGTGTAAGTTGCGCGGCAGAGTGAGCCTCACCCAGTTCGAGCGTGTGCAAGGGTCGAAATTGGTCAAGAGGAATTGTTGGAGGGGTCTCATCTGCAGGCGCGCCCACCTGACGATGTGAACTGAAGAGGCCATGAGGCCGAGTAACCTCTGCACAAGGAGGGCAGGTACCCTTGTGGAGCATAGGAGTCTGCGGGAGAGGTGATAAATCGTGGACACCCGCTCTGTAGGGAGGAAAGCTGCAGCTAGAGTAGAATCCAGACGAACCCCAATAAATTGGATGGTTTGGGTAGGTATAACTATGGATTTTTCTGGGTTGATTACTAGCCCCAGTCTCAGGAGAAGGGCCTTCGTGGTAGCAACATCGCGCAATGCCTGTTGGCGCGATGGGGAGACGATGAGCCAGTCATCCAGGGAAGGATAGAGCTCTACCCCGGACATTCGCAGAAAAGCACACACCGCCCCCATACATTTTGTGAAAACCCTGGGCGCCGTTTTGAGGCCAAAGGGGAGGACAGTAAATTGATACACGGTTCGGCCGATCATGAACCTGAGGAAACGCTGGTGTGTGCTGTGGATGGTGATATGGAAGTAGGCGTCCTTTAGGTCGATGAGTGTGAACCACTGGTTGCGTCTGAGCAACGGGAGGATCATGCTCAACGTGACCATGTGGAACTTCCTGGTCGGGATGTACTCGTTGAGGGCTCTCAGGTCCATGATGGGGCGAAGGCCCCTGTCCCACTTCGGGACTGTGAAGTAGCGGGAGTAGAAGCCGACCTGTGATGTCGTGGGATCTATTGGCACGATGGCCCCTTTGCGCAGGAGGGACACGACTTCCTGGCGCAATGTGTTCGAGGGCTGTGTAATCTTGACAATGCCCGTCGGAGGTGGGGCGTTGAATTCTATACAATAGCCGTACCGAACGACGTTTAAGACCCACTTGTCCGATGTGATTTGTGCCCATGTCCCGTGGAACCTTCTGAGACGGCGGGCGAAGGTGACTTGAGGACGAAGAGGGGAAAGGGACAAGTCAAAGGCGCTGTTTTTGGGGCGCCTCATGACGAGTGCAGCTCTGTCGGAAACGTCCCTGTTGATAACCCTTTTTCTGCTGGAAGGACGGCTGTGATGGCGTCTGGAAGCACTGCTGGTGAGTACGGTTCGCAAATTGGCGTGGTGGGTATGGCTGTTGACGACCCCAACGCCGTGATCTGTATGGGTAGGCTGCTGTAGGGGGGTAGAACCCCACCTTCTTAGCTGTAGTTTTTGCTTTTTGGATAGTGTCCATGGTTGTATCCGTGGAGGAACAGCCCTTCCCCATCGCATGGAAGGTCCTCAATCCTGACCTTAGATTCTTGGGGGAGATTGGAAGAATGAAGCCAAGCGTGTCAGCGCAGGGTGATTGTGCCAATCATTGACTTAGAGACGCAGTCAATTTGGTGCCGGGCAGTTGTCAATTCTTGCTTCGCCAGGGCCACTGCTTCATTGTGAAATATTTGGGCCGCTTGTCTGATGTCCTCTGGAAGGTGAGTGTGGAGTGCAGCGACTTTCTCCCATAGGAAAAGATGGTACCCAGCCATCATGGCCTGGTAGTTGGACACTTTCAGCGAGAGGGCCGAGGAGGAGTAGATCCTACGGCCAAATGCATCTAGCTTTCGTCCCTCCCTGTCACTCGGGGAGGAGTGGGATTTAGACGTCCTGCCCTGAGCAGATTCGACAATGACCGAGTTCGGCTTTGGATGAGTGAAGAGGAACCCGACATCTTTCTCCTGAATCTTATACAAGGAGTCAAGGCGTTTGGATACAGGGCCAGTTGTGGCGGGGTTCTTTCAGGACACCTGGGCGGTCAACAGGAGAGTAGGGATGAAAGGCAATGCCGGTGAGGTCTGTACATCCGGGTACATGACGTCATAAATGGAATCGACGCATTCCTCTGCGGGTTGCTTAAGTTCAACTCCTAAGGATTGAGCCATCCGAATCATCTGCTCTGTAAAGGTGCCCACCTCCGAGGAGGGGGAAGTGCGCGCATCGGTACTGACTGCATCCTCCGGAGATGGTATCGAAGGGGGGGCCTCCTCTGATGATGAGGAATCGGACGCATAGTCCTCTGGTGAATGTGGGGACGCTGGAGTCGGAACTGCTGAGACCGGTACCGGCAGAAGGGCCGACAGTGAGGGCTCCGGGGGTGGTGCCGCCATGGAAGCTGATGGTGGTCGCCGGGGCGGCAATGGCAGAACGAATTGCCCAGTGGTTTCCAGATGTTTCCCTGAGTAAGGGTCATACAAGAAAGGCTGGCGCGTGCGATCGCCTCCGCACTGGCTGGAGCGAGACACCCAGGACCGAGCAGAGCGTTCGGAAAGCTGCTCCCAATCTTGCGATGGTGTGGGTGAACGGGAACGGTACCGGTACCTTCCCGGGGCATCCCTCGGTACCGAGAAAGACGATGATGGTACCGATCTGGGGGACTCGTGGATCGGCAGCGGGTCAAAGGCACAACCTTCCTGCACCTGTTCTGACGTCGGTAGCTGACGCATCGAACTCGACAGAAAGTGGGGCGACATGGGGGCGGCTTCCGCCCTTGGCGACGTCGGCAAACGGCGGTGGTGTGGTGCCGAAGGATCCTTCGGTATCAATGTCGAGCGTCAGGGCGTCGGTACCGAGGGCTCCGGTATCGAAGGACGTGGCGGCTTCGTCGGCTGTATCGATACCGATGCCGGTGGAGATGGAAGTAACTGGCTCATCGGTACCGGTGACCGTGTTGGTACCGATGCCGAGCCTGGGTGACGCCGAGCCGAAGACGAGGAAGAGAGCGTTTTCGGCAGTTTTTCATGTTTTGTCTTATCTTTCTTCTTTCTACGCCCCTGCTCATGAGGGAGGGTAGCCTTTTTTGGCTTTTTTGCCTTTACCCCTTCGGGTCTCGGGGAAGGGTCGTGTTGCGTCTTAGGCCTCTTTGCCGAGGCATGGGCTGCAACAGTATCCGACGGGGGCTGTAGTGGCGCGGGCATATCCACCGCCTCAAGAGCCTTCTTCCATAGGAGGGCTCTTAGTCTGTCGGCCCTATTTTTTTGAGTTTGTCTCGAGAAACTTCTGCAGTGAGTGCAGGTATCCACGACGTGAGCCTCGCTGAGGCACAGGAGACACCGAGAATGGCCGTCTGAGAGAGTCAATTTGGCGCAACAGGACGAGCAAGTTTTTAAAAGGGCTGTCTGTGCCATGGGCACCGAGGCGAGGAGACCGGGTCTCTGGCGAGGGTGAAAGAGAAAGCGGTAGAAATATAGAGAAATATATAGAGAGAAGAAGTCTAAGCTAATAAACACAGAAAGACGTCTAAGAGAAGATAGCAATACGAACAAGTCGATGCAATCCAAGAGAAGTCTTCCGCGAGGCAAACAGCACGGCGGTCGAAAAGAACTGAGGTAAGCAGGAACCCGAGCATGCGCGATAGGACGGTGGGGGGAGGGGTTCCCGCCAAAAAGTCTAGGCTATAGAAGTTTCCGAAGCGAGGCTTGGCACCGGCGCGAGCACATAGAGTGTGATGCACAGAGACCACGAAGAAGAACTAGGTATATTAAAAAAGAAAGGAATGGCCCCATCAAAAATCTTAGCGAGAGAGACTTAGAATGCAATAGCTCGTCAGCTGCAATATGATCCATTCCATATTCTCATGCTCACCTAACCTTATGAGAGAATCCAGTTTTGAAAATAGAGAAATGATCCTTTATGTGGAAGAGCTCAACCAACAATGGTAGGGTGACCAGATTTTGGAACCCAAAATTCCGGTCCCCCCCGCCACCCAAAACAACCCCCCCACCAAGCCACCCCCCCAAAACAAACCCCCCAAGCCACCCCCCCACCCAAAACAACCCCCCCACCAAGCCACCCACCCCCAAAAAACATCAGCCCGGACCTACCATACCCCGGGTTCACTTCTGCTGCCTCCACTGCCACCGCTGCCGCCACCGGGTCCCCCGCCAGCTCGTAAGGCCAGCAGCCGCGCGGAAGAGGCAGGGGAGGGCTGGATCTGGAAGTGACGTAATTGGCCCTCCCCTGCCTCTTCCACGCGGCCGCTGGCCTTACGAGCCGGGGGCGGACCCGGCGGCGGTGGCGTGGCGGCGGACCCGGCGGCGGCGCGGCGGCGGACCTGGCGGCGGCGGCGGCTCTACTGAGAAACAGGCTTCACGGCCTGTCTCTCAGTATCGCGCCAGGTGATGACGTCATCACCCGGCGCGCTACTGAGGGACAGGCCGCGAAGCCTGTTTCTCAGTAGATTCGAGCACCGGAGGGAAGCGGACGCCCCTGCGGGTAAGGAGCATGAGGGGCGAGGGAGGGCACTTACCTGCTGGGGCGGCCGCTTCCTGGGCTCCTCCGCCACCACCGCCGCCGGGTCTACTGCCGCTCCTTGCTTGCTGCCACTGCCGCGTGACCCCCCGCCACCCCGGTTTGCCCCCCCCCCCCCCGGTTGGGCCAGTTCGCCCCTGGATTCCCGGTTAGGACCGGGAAATCCCGAGCCATCTGGTCAGCCTAAACAATGGGATTTCTTCAGCTAATAGGTTTGGACGATTAATTCCTACCATTTTCAGGATTGTGGATTAGATATCATTTCTCATCTAGTTCTAGTGGGCAGTATATTCAGTTTTAGCTTTGTTGGAGACCATCAGCAGGTGGCCCTCTGATAGAATGAACCCCTTAACAGAAAAGAGGTTCACCACAACCCTGTTGAAAGCAATAGCTGTAATATTTTCACTTATTTAAATCTTTCACAAATGCAGGCTGCTTGGCATGCTCTTGCTCTACATGTTAGCAGAAATAATCTGACATTATCCCTTCACACATGCAACTAGATGGAACCACACATGTTAAAAATGATGAACTAAAGGCACACTGAAGTTAAATGTCCTTAATAATCTAATCTTAAATTAGCATCTAACCTTAACAACATACTAACATTATATAATTAAGTTCCTTTTTGACATCATTCATGATGAATTGGGGACTGGAAGCCTTCCAATGACAATACAATATATCTAACATGTAATATATGCTGATGTTTTCTTGATGAAGATAGGAAAAAATGTTGTTTTAGGGCTTAATATAAGAGATGCATCAGCTCCTCTTTATATGGGTTATGTATGTTTTAGCAAGTCTTCTTTCTAACCCACTTTTTTTCCCTGTACAGAAATCACTTTGAACCCACAGTGATTGGCTAATTCAGTTAGTACTCAGCATTGATTGCTTAAAAAAATTGCAGCCTAAATGAAGTAATCCTTAATCAGGGTTCTGACCTACTTTAAAAGCTTTCACAAAGCATGACATTGATAAAAGGACAGTTTCTCTGTTATCTCAACCCATCCTAGTCCAATAAAATCTGCAAAGACAAACTTCAAATCTAGGCCCATACTATAGTACTGGTTAATGGTCAGTTTTTAATTTGAGGACCATATTTAGCCATTATGGAATTCTAAGGCAGTTTCAAATGTTCTAAATTATTGTATTTTTGAAAAACAATAATTTAGATAAATTTTAATAGACCTATGTCACTGAATCCAATTCACCAGACTCTCATTTTAAAATTGATATTATCTCATTCCCACTGAAGATTTCAACAACGACTGACAATCTAAGTGGAGAGTATTGTAGTGATAGCCACCAACTTGGATAGCTTTAAAAGGGGGTTGGAAAGATTCCTGGAGGAGAAGGCTATCAATGGCTACTAGTCTTGATGGCTATGTGCTACCTCCAGTATCAGAGAGAGTAAGCCTATATACACCAGTTGCTGGGGAACATGGGTGGTAGGGAGCTGTTGCACCTGTGACCTGCTTGTAGGTTCCTGATTGACAATTAGTTGGCCACTGTGTGAAAAAAGTGTTGGACTAGATGGACCCTTGGTCTGATCTAGCATGGCTCTTCTTATGTTCTTAGTAATATAAAACTGTGCGTAATTGCCAGGCAGAAGATAGGAGGCAGGCATTAATCCTATCAGAGTGAAGTTTATCCATTCCTGACCTACAGAACTGCATGGCAGAAGGCACCAAGATCTGGCTGGCCAACCATGGATTGTGCCATGTACAGAAACTAAATGGGGTGGGGGAGGAAAAGATAAGTGTAAGAGTGGAGACATGGCTGGACTTACATTCAGGGATAGAGTAGTAATCCTGGCTAGTATTCTCGTTAATTGTACATTTTGCTATTATTTATAAATGGATCAAATACTGAGAGATCTAAATAATGTTCTTATTATGCGTTATCACTTTTAAGAGTTATTTTGAATATTCCTAAAAAGAAAAGTGGCATAAAATAGTTTAAGTAATTAAGGGAGGGAAGCCAGCACATCTTCACAAATTCTTCCATATGCTGTTTGTGAAAAGGATGAGGGTCAATTAATTCCTCATCTCTAATAGTGGATTGAATTTGTCAAATATTACTTCATACAATGTAACATCTATTTTAAAAATTCCATTGTATTGTGCAAATAAGAAGCTACCTATTTTGATACAATTCCATAGGAAGTGTTGTGAGCAATTAGTCTTCCTTCACCACTTCCTGTATAGCTGTGTCTTGTGGCAGGGTTAGCCCTAGGGCATGATTTCAATATCCTGTTCACATGCATTGGCAAATTGTGGGTTAATTAATTATGTGCACATTAATTAATGTATGATTTAATGTGCTGTGTGCTACATGGGTGCTGCTTCCACTTTGCATAATCAACCTTCGATCAGCTTTATCAGAGGTTATTGCTTGACACTGATATGAGAACCTTGACACTATGGGTTAGTAGTGGGTTAAAAAACAACAACACTAACCTAAGTAATAATCATGCACAGCATGCGACCAAGCAAATCATGAGTGAATTAAACAGAATATACACAATTTGCCACTATTACGTTTGAACTAAAAATTCTGCCCTGAAAAATATGATGTGAAATTATAATAAAGCTCTAGATATATACTATAACTCTGCAAAATATGGTGGATATCTCATGCAAATTGGTTACATTTTGTTTGTCTGCAAATATTATGACTTGTTAGGATTAATTTTTAAGGAGGCTTGCAATAACAGGTTATTTAAAACAGAGTCTTATGACATAAACCTCTGCATAGTTAGAAAGAAAAAAGTTGGAATGCTGGGAGTTGTCGGACTTTTTTTGTTTAAACATGCAGAGGGTTGCACCCTTATTGCCTCACTGGCACTGACTTGAGTATGTAGGCAACACAATCCATCTTTATTCAGATGTATGTGGAATTTCAATGTAGCTTACTCCTAGGTAAGTGTGCACAGAACTTCAGGCTGAGCAACTCAAATTAATAATATACAGAAATTTTATATTTGTGATGTAAAAACTTATAATATAAATATTTGGGTGCTATAATTCTCAAATGCCACTGCACAACACCGAATTGTCTAAATTTAGCTTAATATACTATACAGTAACTGAAAACATAAACATGCACTGTTGAATCAGTATTTCACAACTCTACTGGTTTTTTTTACTAGTGTCACTTCATTTGTCTTCCTTTTTCTTTAGTTTCTTTTCCCCTGGGTACAATCAGTACTTTCTTTACTGCATCATATGATAAAAGTTCAGTGTTCCTGCAAGTGCATTCCAGCTCACATATTTGTTGTGCAAGTTTCCAGTAATTCACAACATTCTTGCTTAGATCTAAGGATAGGGAGCGGAAGTGATGATTAATAGTTTACTCTCCCACTCTTATTTGATATGGATATGACATTTTAATATGACACTATAGCAACCTATTCTCAGTACAAGCTAATTTGATAATTTAGCATTTAATCAGAGTCAACTAAACAAAGATTTATGGATTGTGTTTCAAGAAAACTGTTAGTTTAGAAGCAGAATGATTCTCTATTGTATATTCCAACTCCCACAATCCAATCCATAAAGGCAGTACCCTACTATTTCCCAAAATGCTATAGTTCTCTTTGTTTGTGGGATAACACCAAAATAGATTACCCCCCCCCCCTCCCCTGGAATATGGGTTGATGGTTCAGGAACAAACCATGTTGTCCTTGCTGCTGTAAATGCAATCACCCAGGCAGGAATGGGTGACATCCTCAGCCTGGTCCCAACGTAGTGATCATAGACACTGCCATAAACAGCATGTCGTCAAGAACAAAAGTCATGTTGTCTGGGACTGAGCATGAAATCCAACCCCTCTCAGTCACCCCACTGCTGTTTGCCACCACCCATTGAAGGAAGCAGCCAGTGAGGTTAAGAGTGGGAGGTTTTTTTTTAATTCCTGTGGAAAGTGACTAATGTTTAGGCTGTGCCTTTTAAGTAAATTCCTATACCAGTGTTGCCACTTCATGTAAAGTCAAATTTTTCATAGAATCATAGAATAGTAGAGTTGGAAGGGTTCTATAAGGCCATCGAGTCCAACCTCCTGCTCAATGCAGCAATCCACCTTAAAGCATCCCTGACAGATGGCTGTCCAGCTGCCACATGAATGCTTTTAGTGTGGGAGCTTCTTCACACCTACTTCCCCCCCACCCTCGGTTTGCTTCTGCTGGTTCCCTCTCTGTTTCCTATGCGAGTCTGGTGTTTTGAATCACACGAGGTCAGTATTGCTGCGATATCTCAGCTTGGCCTGTTCCAAATTTGCGTTTTGGACTTTGCCTGTTCAGGGATAAATTGAAAGAGAAACGAGCAACTGCAGGCTCAGGGTGAAAGAACAGCACAACAGGGACAATGTCGTGCGAGTCCAGTGGTGAAAGAGTGGATCAAAGTCACGGCGGGTGTATATCAAACTGTGCATATGATAAACACCTGGGACAGCCCATGACCTCCATAGGTAATTGGTTCTAATTCTAGTCAGTAGTGATTAATCTCATTCTACTCTTTTAGAGATGTGTGAAATTCCTGAATTATGGACACTATGGGATGAGTAGTGGCAAACCTTTAGTTGCTGCCACTGTTGTTGTTTTGGTCCTTTTCCAATGGGAATCCTACTCCTTTAAGCAACTGTGTGACAAGCATAAATATGAGGTTTTTCCAAGCATGGATATGAATGTTACCTGTTGAAGTTCTGACTGTCACACAGCTGTCAAAAGGTACTGTCACCCTGATAGAACAAAAAGGTGATGCTCCCACAGACCTTTCTAATAAGAGTCATCTGAGAGGTTTGCCTCATACCTGTTCACCGACCCACGTGGCAGGAGGATGTGAGAAGAGGGCAGTGTTCAACTGACATCACACCTCGGTCAGTATTCAGAAACTTCCTAGAGCAATTAAAAGTGCATGCACAGAGAATGACGCAACAATTTAAGGTGATGTGTGAGAAGGGTTGTAAACTTTTTTTCTTTCTCTTGTGCCTTTCAGAGTCATGTGACAGAATCAAATTCAGCTTGACACAGCACACCTTAATTTTTTCTACAGACTGGGACAAAAAAATAATAATCACCGGCTGGATTTCTGCTTGTCACACAGCTATTAAAGGCAGGAATTGGGGTGGGAGAGAGACAAGTAAGCAATCCCATGTGTGTATACATTAGATTAAGGTTGTTATCACACGCTTGGTTTTAAGCACACCCACCTCGACTTTGCTCCAGTTCTTCAGCGCTGGACTCACATGACGTCGTCCCCATCCTGCTGCTCTCTTGCCCTGAAGTCACAGTTTTTAGTTTCTGTTTCGATTTATCACTGAACAGGCAAAGTCCGAAACAGGCAAAGTTCAACAGGCCGAGCTGAGGTATCACAGCAATACCGACCACGTGTGAGTCAAAACGCTAGACTCCCATAGGAAACGGAGGGGGAACCCGCAGAAGCAAACTGGAGGGAAAATAGTAGGTGCGATAAAAGCCTAAGTATGCTTTTAGAACTACTGCTTTTATTTTGATGGAAATATGGAGACCAAATGGTTAACAGTAAATCTTCCCTAGCCCTGCCCTGTATTAGAAGCTGGAAACAAGGGGCAGAGAACGAACCCCTACCACCACCACCACCACCACCACCACCACGAATAAGCACCATGGAACACTTCTGAGTTCTGCTGTTGAGGGGTGTGTGAGAGGGAGAATATGAAAGGAAGAGAAGGCAGCATCAGGTACCTGTGCTCTCTTGTGTCTATCTCTGGACAGTGCAGCATAGAGGGCTAGACATGGAAGAAGTAGCCACCTCATCTTTTCACTTATTCATCTCTACTCTCCCTCCAGGCCAGGGGTGTTGAACCTCTTTCAGTCAGAGGTCCTAATTCCATTTTGGAGAAGCTTTCAGGTCTAGGTGATGTGGAGGTAGGAACTGAGCCCAAGGAGATCAGTTCCCTCCTTTCTCCGCATCATACTGCCCAGTGAGGAAGAGTGAGTGAGTGAGTGAGTAAGAGTATCAGGTGGCTGTTCAAGGAAAAAAATACCTCTTCCTTTTGCTTAGGCCCCCTCTACAAGAATTCGGCTTGACGCCCGGTTGCCCGATTATGCGCATCTTCTCACCATCGCTTTTACGCCTAATTCCTATAAACGACAGGTGGTGAAACACATTACTGGTAGTATGAAACACGCTTTAAAGTGGTTGAAATGCGGAGAATCGCTTGTTTACATGGTCATAAGGCGCTTTAACTCCTGCGGAAAATTAAAACTCGCTATTTAACGCGCATTCGATAATGCGCATAATCGGACAGAAAAAGCGCCTCGACCCCCGATTTGCACTCCGCTCTTGTAAATTTTTTAATGCACCTTGAAAGAGCTTTAAATCACTCTTGTAGAGGCACCCATAGTTGTTCCCTCTGAATGGTACTGCTGGGCCCAGTCCTTCTTGCTGCACTGCCCAAAGAAAGAGGAAGTGCAAGTGAGCGAGCAGGTAGAACCTTTCAGAGAGAGAGGGCAAGTTAGTGGCACCCATCACTTGTCCAATCTTTGCTTGCAAGAGAAAGAAAGGCTGATCAATTGTGTGGAGACAGCAGCTGCTCCAAGAATTACCCAGTCGCTTTTTTTCACTGGGCGGCATGGTGGGGAGAACTGGACTAGTTATGCATCCTAGGAAGCGCAAGCAATGGCCTTTGTCTGCCTGCTTCACGTGTGTGTGTGTGTGTGCGCGCGCACACGTACCATAAAGGATTGGTCATGAAAGGAGCGGCACCAATGTATCATTTGCTTGCCTGTTGTTCTTCTTCTGAGTAGGGTGGGATAGAGATTGAGTCAAATACCCCCCCCCCCCCATGCTGCCCAATGAGAGAGGATGGCTGAGTTCGGACAACACTTTAGGCAACGGAGGGGGGTTGTGTTGATTATTGTGGCGTGTGTGGGGGGACACACAAGGGACAGTATATTATGTAACAACGGGGAAAACAACAGGCTGCACCGTTGTTTAATGGAGACCTGTTGCTTATCATGAGGCTGGGATTTTTAGCAGTGCAACGGGGGGGGGGGGCAACGTGTCATGCGACGGGCATCGTAAAAAATAATGAACTGTCAGTTGCCTCTTCCCCGCTCCATTGCCTAAAGTGTCGTCTGAACTCAGCTGATGAATAAGGAGTTGTTTGCAGGACTAACCACTACCTCCACACAAAGGCAAGCCCATAACATTTTGATGCTTCAGGTAGAGCAGCAAATGCCTGTGCCACCTCACAACAACCCTAGATTAGCCAAGTTATTTTGGCACCTGAAACAGAAAACACCAGAATCATCTATCCTGCTTTCTGGCAAATAATAATAATAATAACTTAACTGCCCTTATATGACACCCAAAAATCAGCTGCCTGAGGTGGCTGCCTCCCTCTGACTAATGATAGGGCCAGCTCTGCCTGGATGTCCTAAGCAGACTGACACGAAGAGGACAATATTTTGTATATTGACTTTTTAGTGTTAAATTTTTAATGTTTGTAAACCGCCCACAGAGCTTCGGCTATGGGGTGATATATAAGTGTAATAAATAATAATAATAGTTATTATTATTATTCAAGGGGAACCCAGTCCTCGCTGTCGAGAGGAAGGACCAATTGTGTTTGTGTGGGATTACTTTCTCAGCAGCAAGGTCTGGTTTCTTCTGACTACCCCTAGCCAGAAGATAACCTCAGCAACACCTCAGAGGAACAAAAGCCAACCGCTCTGCTTCCCTGCGCTCAATCCGTCCTCCCTCCTTCTGCTCCGCCTAGTCCCTTCCCTCTCCGTCTGCCTCTCTTTGCCAAGGGCCGGAAGTGCACGCAGGCAGTAGCAACAGCGAGCCCAGCGCGGAAAGCGAAAGAGGCGGGGAAGAAGAAGAAAAAGGAGACGGGGGTTTGGCTTCGAGCTTGCCTGCAACTTTCTCCGCGGGGAGGACGACAGAAAATGGCTGCAGCAGCGGTGGCGGCTGGTGCTTTGGGATGGAGGCGCGCTGAGGTGAGGGAAAAGGGCGCGGGGACTGGACTTATGTTCTCGATTACGAGGGTCAACCAGTATGTGTGTAAGAGAGAAACCCCTGAGGTATTTCTCGCCGCCGAAAAGGACTTGGCTGGCGGGGAGCTGCCTCTGACGGATTGCATCCCAGCGTAAGCTTGGCTCAGTCTCGCGGTCGACTGTTTTGCTTTTCCGTGGTTGAGGCCTCGTTTCCTCTCTGTTTCCTAGCGTCTCGTCCTTTGCTAGCAACTTACATAGAGTCTTCCTCGGTTTGCTAGTTTTCTTTCTCTTCCCGCCCCTTTCTCCTCTTGTGCTTGTTTGGGACTTTCCCCCTAAGCCCCATAGCGTCTGTAGGGGAAGGAATGAATGAGGGGGCTGTGCTGCTTGGTTTGTAACCCTGGGGGCGCGAAGGCCAACCAATTATGGTGGCGCCGAGGAGGAGCTGCCTGATTATGTCTCCAGTTCTGGAAAGGAGACAGTTGAGTAGATAAGGAGGCGTCCTACTAGGTGTCTTGTCGGAAATAGGGCAGTAGGAGACTGATTTCTCTCGCTCCCACCCACCCCTCAGCCTTGCAGAGCAGGAATTTTTGACACACAAAAGGCTGGGTCGTTCAGCTAATCATATGATACCGGAAGATAGAAAACAGTTCTGCTGCTGAATTTTTCAGGCACATTTCCACCGCTTTGGTTTTGTGTGAGGCCTAACAATAATGAGTTGAGCATCCTTGGGCAGGTTAACATAGAGTCACATACTCACGGGGTTCACCTATGCACAAACACGTTTGTCAGTAGTTATGAATGCTGTTGGCGTGTCATAGATGTTTGTGATCAAGCCTCATACCACTAATTAGCTGTGGTAATAAATGCTGTGGTGCATAAGAGTAACGTTTTTATGGCCAAAGGCCCTTGGGTACCACAGGTGGTCGAGGAACAACTCTTGTGGAAAGTGTTTACGCAGTCAGCAAGATTATCACCAGTGTTATTCCATGGGATAAATTAATATTAAAACAAAAACACATAACTATAATGTTCCCGTGAGTCTTTACAGGAATCTCAGTATCCTCCGTTTTGTTTTTTTACACTACTGGTATTTGTTCTTGTGGACACATGCTGTATGGGACCATATTTGTTACTTATAAGATTCAAAAAAGTTAAATGGTAAATATCTCAGTTTACCTGGATGGTGGAACAGCTTAATTGACTTTACTTGTTGGTATTTAACTCTCATAGCTTTAAGTGTGTGTATGCATATATGTATAAGTGTTGTCCTTTAGATTGCTTTTCAGATGTGTAGTTTGTAATATGAGACAGCTTGTAATTGAGTGGTCCTACTTACTAGCCTTTTGATGCTGAAGCTGTAATGTTTGTATTCTTGTGCTTTTTCTAATACAAATCTGACCAGTTTCTGGAGAGGCATCATCATAGTTTCAAGACTATAGAATGAAGACAGATGATGTGGTTGTAAAGAGAAGAGGGCAAAATTACAAGATACAAGTTAAACTGCACTCTTCTATATGATATTGACTTTCTGTTTTTAAAAGGCCTCTTTAGGCAGACTTATCAAAAGATCTCACAGAATAGTAAAGATAGTGTACATTAGGGAATGGCCATGAAAGAATGTCTTCTGTATGCAGTTTTATTTGGAATAATAACTAAACAGAATGGAAGCATACTTATAAGAATGAAAGTATAATGTATAGCTGTTTAATGGAACATAATGTATTTATTAAATCTCTATAATCAGTATATTCTATATTTTTATATTCAGAAATCTCTATATTCAAAATCTGTAGTTGCCGACATTGTTGTGTTTATGCACTAAAGAACAAATGCAGAGAAGGAAAAGATACTTGATAGTTCAATATAACTATAAAATATTAGAAAACATGTTGCTGCTGCCATCAGTCCAAAACAAACAGGCCATAGTTGAAGTTTTGATTCTGCAGGAATCAAAGCTTATCTACAGATTCATTTCATGGTGTGTTCCCTATTTCTTGATTTTGTGCAATTTGTACGTCATGTTCGGCATGGCAAAGAAGAAGGGACAAGCCCAGATGGAAGCTTTTATACTTGCTTTCAGGGAAAACTGAGCAGAATTCACATTTTCTTTAGAGTTGCTCTGTGTTTTTGATACTGTATGTCCTACATACTTTTGTACTGGATCTTTTTCCCCAAAGGAATTTTGTCCTCTTCCCACAACATTCCATTGTTCTTTGTGGCAGGATTTTGTGTCATTCTGCATATGTTGCTCTTGCATATATTCTGCCATTTTGTGTTGTAATTCATGTACTGTGACAAAGTCAACATACAACATTGGCATGTTGAATCCCTCATGTGAACGTTTTGATGTCATATATAAATATATGAACCTGCCTTGTACTGAATCAGATCTTTGGTCCATCTAGCTTAGGTCTGGCAGTGGCTCTCCAATGTTTCAGACAAGGGCATTTTCCAACCTAACCTGAACATGCCAGGGATATGCTGGGGTCTTCTGCATGCAAAGCATATGCTCTGCCCCAAACTATATCCCCTCACCATGTAACCTTTAATGTAGTTGGTTTCAAGGTTTAATCCTATGTCAGTCTATTCAGGTATTGATACCATTTAAAATAGAATAACCAAACTTCCCTTCATTGATCAACGGAGAGACAATAAAAACATGAACAAATTATAAATGTCCAGGTTAAAAATGAGACTATCCAAAACTCACTAGCTGTAGGCAACACAAACCCTACCCAGCTTATGTACATATCTGTATTAAAATTCCTGTTAATCTTCATATTAATTATCAAGACAAAGATTGTGATAAGAAAATAAACATGTATTTTTAAACAGTCTGTAACTACTAAAGAAGAGGAAATTGAGGTTTAAATCCAGAAGTGTCCTCCTTTTAATAGAATGGATTTCACCTTCCCGCATCCTTAAAATCTGCTCTGGAGGGTTGGGGGATGCTCTGGAGCAGATGAGGGGGAGTACAGAGGAAGAAGAGGACAAGGAAGTCCTATTGTGTGAGCAGAGGTCTACTCGTGATGTTGTATTTAAGGAAAAATATATATCAATCTTTAAGAAAAGATATTGGCAGAATAAACATCTGAAAGTTTAGTTAAAGATACCACAAAATACTATTCAAGTTGAGTTGTCTGTAAAATATTATAAAGCTAGATTTCCGTGAACTGTGGAGTCATGAACTACAGATATGAAGGTTCCTTAGAGACATATATTTCATGAGTAGAGCTGAAAGACAGAAATAACAAAATCAGAAATAATAGTTTTACAGCTGTATTAGAAGTTTGGAATAACTTTAAATGACACTTCAACACATTTCCTAGCATAACTTTTTATGAAGCCTTGAGCACTTCTTTAGGTGCTAAGGTGGGATAAAAATGTAACTAATTAATAAATAATAAGGAAGGAGTTTTCACATGAACAGGGAAATTATTATATATAACTTCTACCATTATGAGAGGGTATAGATGATCTTTTATATAGTTTTTTCTTAGCCATTCATAGAAGGAGATTTACATCCATTTGAAAATCACCGTACTTTTGAAGAGCGTGGTTCCTACCTAGATGGTCAATTCCAGGAGGTAATATTTGTAATAAACTGGACAAGAGCAAATAAACTCAAGCCCAATCCGGATAAGATGGAGACTCGGTAGGTGGCTGATCTGGCCAGGGAGCTGTGGTTCGATTCTGTTTTCAATAGTCACAATCCCTGTGAAGGCTCAGCCTCATAGTTTGAGCTTGCTGGTGGATCCAATAATATCTATGATGGGTTTATACAGCGTAAAGTGCCTTTCACCATGTTAGGTTCTGGATAGAAATAGCCTGATCACCCATCTCTAGTAATCTCAAAATTAGATTATTGCAAGCATCATACATGGGTCTACCTTAGAAGACCCTCGGAAACTTTGGTTAGTATATGATGCAGCAGTTAGATTGCCAACTGGGATTAGTTATACAGAACATACCTTGCCATTTGTTAAACAGCTACATTAGTTGCAGTCCCTTTCTGGGCACAATTCATAATGCTTACCTATGATGCCCAAAACAGTTTGGGAGTGGGGTACTTAAAGGACCATGTTCTATAACCTGATCCTGCCAAACGTTGTATTTGTCATCTGATTCTCTCCTCAGGGTTGCTGCACTGTTTGATCTGTGGTATGTGATTGGGGGCAGGGCCTTTTCAGTTGCAACACCTGTTGTGGTGCTCTTACCAGGGAGGCTTGCCTGGCACTAACTGTGTTTTGTTTTTGGTATCACGCAAAGATGTGTTTATTTGCCGAGGCCTTCCAGTATGGAATTGGGGGATTAAGAAGATTGCATGAGGTGCAATAATTTTAGAATGCTGTCCTTTCTACAAGCACTTCTCTAGGTTTGGGCCTATTACCAACAAAATAGGCTTTGTTAAAGAAAAGATCACACAACTTTCTGTCAAATTGTGTTAAGTTTCTGTCAAAAGCTGGCAAAACATAGTGACTGAGGTACAAATCAGGAAATTCCTGTTTTGAATATTGCTTCTGCCATGAACACACTCTGGCTCAATTCGGACGACACGATAGTCAATGGTGGGTTGACTAACCCTAACTCTAGGGGGTACTCCCCAAACAACATGGTAATAAATAATCAACTGTGGTGTGGATTAGGATCAGCGCTGAGTTGGCTATGGCAGCATTGGAATGACACAATAGTCAAAACAACTGACGATTGTTTCCCCCACATCAGTTGTTTATTGTGTCGTCCGAATTGAGCCTCTGTGGCTTTAGGAAAGCCACTGTCTCTTAGCCTCATTCTCCTCATCTGCCATATGGAAGATAAGTCAGTATTCTTATCTTTCAGGATTGTTGTAGCGATTATAGCTAGATAGTGACTAGGATCCTGAATTTGTTTCTGTTGGTAGGGTGAAGTATTCACGGGACACTCCTGCCAAAGGAGGCAGCTCTCACTGATTTCCTCTTTCCCATGCTGCATCTTGTTGCCCCTAAAAATCTGTTCCTGAGGCCTGGGGGAAACCTCTGTTACAGTGTGGAGAGATTGCAAGGGGGATCATCTGTTCATAGAAGCCTAGTTAGGAACCAAGCTATTAGTCTGGTTCACACATGATGGAGGCAGTTCTTGGGTTGTTTAATCCAGATATTGCACGGATGACCAGAGTGCGCAAGACATTTCTGCTTTCAATTTGTTTCATTCTATGCAAACCCAAAAACTCTGGGTTGCTTATGGGTTAAACAGCCCAAACCTAACCCAGCAATTGCCCATGATTTGTGGTTGGGTTAATTCTGAGTTGTTTAATCCATAAACAACCCAGAGTTTCTAGGCTAGTGCATCACAAAAAAGCCAGGATCAGGGCTTTCCTGGGTTGTTAATTACAAGTGGAAATAATAAGCTCACACACTCCACTCATCCTTACAATTCCTGGGTTAACAATCCAGCAATTGCCATCATGATGTGCAAACTGAGTCATTGTATTTAAGTGCTTCGAATACTTGTAAGTGCTACACAAAAATTAACTATTAAGTAAAACCAGTTTAACATTCTTTAATAGAAACACTGAGCTATAGATAATATTGGAAATCTTTAATGTGATTTCCCCCCCCCCAAACAATAGTGATTGTGCTAATTTTGATTAAATTTTCAGCATACTGAAGGAAAATAATTGTTGTAAGAAGCTATAATGAGTAGATTATAGACCAATGAATATAATATTTTCAAGAAAAGGTAATGTGTTGTAAAGTTAACATTTCCCCCTCTTCCTTAGAAGTACACATTGGCTGAATTCGGACGACACAATAAGCAACTGGTGGGGGGGAAAGAATCGTCAGTTGTATTGACTATCATGTCATCCGAATGATGCCATAGTCAACTCATCACTGATCCTAATCCACACCACAGTTGATTATTTATTACCATGTTGTGTGGGGAGTACTCTCTAGATCAACAACTGTAAAGTTGATTATTACTCCACCATTGACTATTGTGTTGTCCGAATTCAGCCATTGTGTTCTTTGTGTTGTTGCTATGCCTAGTTAGCATGTAAAGAATTGCACACAATACTTCTCTACTTTAGGATCTATAGTGCTTACTTGGGGCTTGTAAAATGGCATTAATTGTTAAAACCTTGTATCAAACTTTTTTTTCTATTGCTACAGGAGACGGTTCTGTGGGAGAAACAGTGATACAATCAAGATATATTATGCCAGTTTTAACTGAAAGCCAAGTCATGTTCTCTGTGTAGATTCAGAAGGATAAACTGCAAATGAGGCTACAGTGACTGGGTTCGGACAACACGATAACCAATGGTGGGTTAAATAGTCAGTAGTGGGTTAAATAGTCAACGGTTGGTTATTGTATCATCTGTCAGGACTTTTTCACACCATTGTTGGTTATTCTTCCGAAATAACCCACGCTGTGCAGAGCTAATTATTTGACTAACCATTGGTTATCGTGTTGTGTGTTGGGCACCGTCGACTATTCCGTTGTACACATTTTCAGTGACTAGAGTCCCTTGGCAAGAGCAACTGAAGTGGTGGCTGCCACTCTAGTTCAGCCGGCAGAACTCTCAATGGCTGATGGGATACCAGCAGGAGAACTGAGGTGGGGAGGGGGGATGTGTTCATCAAAAAGACCAATGACTAATAGTCAACTCAACGCTGGCCTTAATCCACACCATGGTTGATTATAATCATGTCGTGTGGGGAGTATCCCCTCAATAATGAACCGTGGAGTTGACTATTAACCCACCATTGACTATTGCGTTGTCCGAACGCAGCCAGTATGACTTGCTCTGGATTAACTATGACTTCTGCATTCCCTTCTCAACAGGTGGGGATCATATATGCAGTATTGCCTGAATCTAGGCGGATAGAACAACTTATAACTGTATATATTAAATGTTACTTGGCAAGTACTGTGAGATGGAATTATTGGAGACCTGCTTGGGAAGTGGGGTATAACTTAGAGTGCATTTGTTTTCACCTTCTAGACCTGATCAAACCAGGCCAATGTGGGGAGATTGTAGGCAGGATTGGGTGCCAAGAATGCGTGTTGAAAGTTTATCTCCTCTTGAGCAGTGCAAAATACAATATCTGAAAGTCGAAGGGGGATGAATTAAGACCAGAAAAAGTTGCAACTTTTAGCCCCAAAATTGTAACTGTTGGCCAATAAAGGCAGCAAACTTCATTGTTGCTTGGATTCTTGTAGAGGTGCTTTAATACAATTTGAACAAATTGTGGGAGGTCTGTCCAGCTTATTGTAATTCCTTATGTTCTACCAATGCTAAAAAGATTTGCATCTAGTAAGTTGAACTGAAAAATGGGAATGAAAAACCTGAGTCATTCTACTGGCTGTGCAAACTTGGTTGCAGGTTGCTCACTGTCTTACTTTTTTGTAAATCATTGGGTAGCACCGTAACTCGTTGACCAGGCTGTGATAATTTTAAAAGTATAAATATGACTGGTAAGTGTTTCCATGAATATGAAGTGGCTAAAATTATATACTGATGCAACAAAGCTGCTCTAAAGAATATAGAATCTTTTAACATTAATTGATTGCAATAGTAAGGCTTCTGAACTTACCTAAAAAACCTGTAATCTATTTACTTTGTGCATACTGCTTATGATTATCTGTGGATTGTGGAGGAGGAATATTAAATATGCTTTTAGCAAACACTTCCCCCTACCCCATTCTTCCATAACAATTTTATTGTCTTTTGTTGCTTGAATCTAGTTTCATGCAATCATCAACCCTGTCCAGCTCGTGGTGGGAGTAATGCAAGAAGACTGGCTGGAGCTAATACTGATGTTAGTGAAAGTCTTAACACTGCCTGCTTGTCTAAAGACATTGGGTGTATGTATGAAGAAACTACTCCATACAGACAGGCAGGCAGTATGTAGCTGGAGAGGAGACATTGTCTTAACCGCAGTAAACATTAACCCAAATAGCAGGAAGTCAATAGCTGCATTTTCTCCCCACTCCACTCCCATTCTCAGAGTACGCTCAGAACTCAATAATCTCTTATGATGGGTTGTGTAGGTATCTCATGTCCCCCTCTCCTGGTGGTTGTGGGGTCTGTCTCACAGATGAGAAGCTTAATCTTCAGGGGAACTGCTAGTTATGAAGCAGTAGTTCTTGGGGCTAAGTAATTCAGTGACACAACAGGAAAATGCCTAGCGGCACAGAAATGATTTTGGTATATATTAAATTTACAAGTAAATGGTATGAGAGAAACAAGGCAAGTGTAGTTGTTGAATAAAATGGGGCTGGTTGCATGATCACCATGAGCTAAACATGCCAGGGCAGTTGGCTAATCACCTGACCGAGGACAACTTGTCATGTTGCCGGAATCCAGGTGGTATGGTTTGTTGGAAGGAGAAACTACCATCAAATAACCCATAGGCTCTTGTTGGGTTATTTTAGGGTTGTTCCCTCCTCCAATAAGCTATGCCTCCCAGGTGCACAAAATATGGCAAGCTGTTCCTGGACAGGTGATTAGGTAAATAGTGGCCGACACACACCATGGCTTAAATAAGCCACTGTGTCTTGTTTAACCCATGCTGGTTATGCAAACCAGATCAGCATTTGATTACATGGACATTTACAAAAACAAATAATAGATTGTTCTTCAAACAGTTGTGGAAGTCTGGAATCTTGAAATGGGAGATAAATGCAAAAATAGTAATTTTGTAAGTACTTTTTTTAACATGGATTTTTTTTCTCCCTCTAGTGCTGCTGATTCTGCGTTTGAATATTCTTGGGCCAAAGATTTTCAGGAGAGGGGATTGAAATTGTTAATGGACATCTGCTTTCACGGCATGGCCCAGATATCTAGCAGCAATGAATTCACACAACGTTCGTCACCATCTTTGGGCACAACAAAGGCAAAAGAAGTGGACAAAGAAGAGGCATTGCAGATGGAAGCTGAGGCTCTGGCTAAGATGCAAAAGGAAAGAGTGGTAGCTGGAAATACACAAAGCACTGACCATTTAAGCCACTCCTGGCCAAATGTACAATCCCGCAGAAAGCAGGACCATGATCTTATGGCGTTTCCAGAGTCTGATGCCAAGAAAAAGGTGGATGATAAATTAAATGCAATTGATATAGAGAAACTTACCCATGCTGAGCTAGAGAAACTACTACTAGAGGAAAATTTTGAATCCAGCAAACCACCTACATTGCCAGCAACTCCAATTCTGAGCTCATCTTTTTCTTCACAGTTTTATTCTAGCAGTACTGTTCAAAGAGGACAGTGGCCACCTGGGATGTCTGGGCCTTCTACTTGCACTGTACCTTCTATTTACCCAGCACCCTCTTACAGTAAGCAAGTTGGTATCTTTCAGAATGGCTTTCATCCAGGTATGTCCACTTACCAGTCTACAAAACCTATTTATCTTAGTCTTCCAGAGAGGTCCCAGTACATTTCATATGCGCTGCCTGCTACTACAACTTTCCATCCACAAGGAAATTTACCTATATATCATTCAACACTTACCCCTGAAATGGCAAAAGTATTTGATAAGATAGCAAGCACTTCAGAATTTCAAAAAAATGGGAGATCAAGCACAAACTTAGAAGTGACTGGTGCTAAATCTACAATTAATTTGCCAACATCTGAAAACTCCAATGATATTAGTAAATTTGATTGGTTGGATTTGGATCCTTTAAGTAAGCCAAAAGTGGACAATATGGATATTTTGTATACTGCAGAAGAAGGTGGAAAGGTGACTTGTAGTACAGTTGTAGAAGACCCTTGGGATGCTGTGCTGCTGGAGGAGAAACCCCCAGGAAAATGCCATCTTGAAAGAAAAGTTAGTGGGAAATCTACTTCTGGGGCAACGGTTACAAGAAGTCAGTCTTTAAACATTCGAACTGCTCAGCTTGCTAAGTTACAGGGCCAAACATCACAGGTAAAACAAATCCTGAAAACCTATTTTCATTTTGAGGCTGAAATTTTGAAACTGGCTGTTCAAGTTTGTATTATTTAACTCAGATGAAGAATCTGTATGTGTCCCCCACTGTAATTCTACAAATAATTGATTATTAGAATATCCAGAAAATTGTTTCAGGATGCTGCTGTGTATGTTTTGTATTATTTATTTATTTAGCATTATTTCTAGATGCCTCTAAGGGTGAAGCCCTCCCAAGGCGGCATATAAGATAAAGGGAACAATACAAAACAATCATTTTTTAAAAAACAGCAGTTATAAATAAAACTAGTAGTCCAGGAATAAAGAAAAGGTCAGTGAAAATTGGTGGTTCTTCAAAACTTGCATGAAGACCTTCCGAAAAGCCCCTCTCCAGTGTGCTCATCAACTTAACCACTCTGACATTGCCTTGTGGCGGGCAAATGAGAAGCACCTCTGCCGATGATCTCAGGCTGGTAAGAGAACAAATTGTAGAATTGTTTAACCTATAAACAATACAGGGTGTCCCGGTTTGTACGTCATGCTAACAACCTACAAATGGGGCATTTGTAGGATGTTGTTTTGAAAACGACTCAAGCATCCCTGGAAATCATGGGTTTATTAATTTGCCACCATGATGTACATACGTGGTCACAGCCTAAGTGCTTTGGGATAATTTGGGGCAAGGAATTGGAATCAGAGTATGGCTGAATTTGGACGACACATTAAGCAACCGGGGGCGGGGGGAGACAATCGTCAGTTGTATTGACTATCATGTCATCTGAATGCTGCCATAGTCAACTCAGCGCTGATCCTAGTCCACACCACGGTTGCTTATTTATTACCATGTTGTGTGGGGAGTACCCCCTAGATGAACAACTGTAAAGTTGTTTATTACCCCACCGTTGACTATCGTGTTGTCCAAATTCAGCCTATGTGAGCCTCACTGTGCAAATTTCTGTCCTATATTCATGTTCCACTCTAGGACACTTTCAGCTGTTACGGTTTTGCTCTGTTCCCAACTGAAAGAATTGTTAGAGTGCTGCTTAATTAGAAGGACTGTGTTTATTATTTATTTATTAATAAATTAATAAAACTAACCTTCATCAGTTGGGATTTTGGGATGGTGCACAATATAAATAATACAGTTTTAGAAACCTAATACAGTACAATTAAAACTAATATTGAATGGCCATAATAAATAACAGCAATGAAAAATTCAATTACAAAGGTAGACTGTAAGGTTGTACAGATTAAAATGGGTAACAAATACGTTTTACCCTGGTGCCAAATGGATGGTAAATTACGTGCCATTTAGAGAAAGTGTTCCAAAGCTGGGGTGCCATCACAGAGAAAGCCCTCTCCGTTGTAATTGATAAGCACACTTTCAAAGGCACTTGGAATAGGCCTCAGCAGAAGATCTTAAGATACAGGCAGGCTGGAATGGGAAGATTGTAGCAGTATACACTAGTATACATACAGTGTATATATGCTTTGGTATATATACAGTATATACCAAAGCACTAGTGCAAATGACATTGTGCTAGTGTAAGCCAGCATTAGTGCAATATCATCAGGGCTTGTTAAGCCAAGGGGGAAAGTGGCAATTTGGCAAATTGCACTCTCAAAATTTGGTGGCAATTTACTGCTTTTTCCCTTTGCCTAGCAAGTACTAATGATATTGCCTTAGTGTTGGTTTATGCTAATACTGTGATAGCAATGGATTCTGCCCAATAAATCCCACCCAGACTCTTCTAACATCAAAGAGGCAGGAGGAGCCTGGACTGGGGTGGGTGAGGGGATTAGAGGCTAGGGATGCACACATCAAAGCTTGGATCCACAAGTCTTGATCTTCCCCCATCCAGATGTTTTAAGCTGTAAGGGCTGGAGCAAGCCAATCCCCCCCCCCCCCCCAAATAACTCACCCTCTTTTTCATGCCTACTGTGTGGTAATGAATCTTTATTTTTTTTTAGAATTCTTTCCCTTTTCTTAAAAATGCAGCTTAATATTTTTCTGCACACTTGGAACCCTGACTATGCAAAAAACACATACCTGAGGGACACTGGTCTGTCGGTAGCCCCATTTTGCTGTCCTAGTGATCAGTACAGTCAGGAACAGGAGACCAGAGCTCGTGGGATGGGAATAGTTTCAGGATGAAGAAGGAGAAGGGGGAAAAACAAGCTAAAGAAGTTTTATTCAGGGCTGATTGCCAACCTCATACCTGAGTGCTCTTTTGCCAACCTCATACCTGAGTGCTCTTTTGCTATATATAGCATTCATATGGGGTGGGAGATTTCTAAAAAGTGGAAAAGGGAGGAATAGGTGTCTTATCCATATAGAGCAGTGAGGGGTGTCTAACCTCATTGTTTGTGGCCCCCTAACTGCTGTTCCTCCCTCCCCGCCCGAAACTGTAGTTGTTAGGAGCTCAAGCAAGCCAATACCCTCTCCACCCATTTTCCTTCCTGCGCACCTTGAAATGACACCCTCGACATTCTATGCTTCAAGGCAAATGAGCGTGGTCCTCATCAGGCCGTTTTGGGGGCTCTTTTTTATCTTTAATTACAAACTAATATTTCTATATGTGTGCAGAAAGTCTCCTGAGCAGAAACTACTATTTTCTTGGTGGGTAGCTCCGTTTGACTGCTAAACTGATAGGCACAGGACCACCAAGTTTGGTATTGGAAGTGATGATGATGGTGTTGCAAATTAATAATTGTCCAAAACTCATATGCATGTGACTAGTCTTAATTGTATTATGTACCTCAACTTGGATTTTGAAATCACATATTCCTACACTAAAATCCTATAGACCTCACATATAGACTACTTATGAGGAAGTGTTTTCAGAATTATTGAATTACTGGTAATTATACAGAACTGCTGTGATCAAATACTTTTGCTGAAAATAAAAGTATCTAGATTTTTCCCCTTGAAGACAGGGTTTCTTTTTTTTTAATTGGGATTCATGACATCTCTCATATCGTATTTCACATATTGATGTTTGACATAACATGCATAGTTAGTATATTAAAAGAGAATGATCTAATATACATTGTTTCTAAAACTTGATGGAGAAAGGAGGGCAGAACAGTGTGTACATAAGCATTCCCAAAACTGATGCCGTGTCTACAAAAGAGGAAGCTGTGTAATCTGTCTTGAATTTTAGGAGGAACTAGATATTTAAGTTCCTTGTATGAACAAAACATTGTCTGGCATGGGAATAAAGGTTTACAACTCAGCAGGACAAGTTTCTGCTGAACAAAACAAACCCTTGAGATCTAGTATGTTTACATCACTTCTCAAAAAAGGCTGTTGTTTTTACCAGTGTAAGCTCTTCACAAGTGGTTGACATAATAACTCTTACCATCCTTCACTCTTTTTAGCACGTAGGATCTCCGATTCTGTTAGGGATATATATATATATATATGCCATCAGATGATGGTCAATTGGACTATAAGGAGTTGGATTTTTCAGTTTATTTTTATGCTTACAGTTTGGTTGTTTTCTGGGTTGTTTTGCTTTTAGGTTTCAGCTTAAACTCTTCTGCAAAGATGAGCATGCTGCAGATTTTTCAGTTCATAGGCTATGGCAGTAATACAACTGCTGCATAGTTCTCCTTTGGGCTTCCTATATGTTTTTAGTCTAATGTTTTTATCATGTGTGGTCAATTGTTTTTTCTTTAACATTTGTATTCAAAACTGCCTTGCTAGGGTTTGCCCTAAAAGGCAGGATAGAAATAAATGTGAGATAATTTTGACTGCATTTACAAATTTGGACTTTTTTGATGCATGAATAAAAATTCAAATATTAGCTTGATCTGAGACTTGTGAAGATGGACATGTGAAGCTCATGAATTAAAAAGAGAGTCTATCTACAGAGTATAATTGTTATGCTGATTCAGACCTTTAATCCCTCTAATTCGGCATTCACTACTGGCAATGAAACTAATGAATCAGTTGCCCATTGGTGCAGGAGCTATTACTGTTCAAATTAAATTAATGTCATGTTCACTTGTGATTTTGAAGCTCTATGTGGTATTTTTATAAATTAAATTCTTACTCTACTCTCAATTCAGTTCTAATGGCTGTGCAAGCCTTCAGTTTTTAAATTGGAGACATGTGGTTCTTGTTTGTTTGTTTTCAACACAGAAATGCCATATTCTCGGAAACTTTGATGGAGTGGAAAATAAAAAAATTTAAACTCAAAACTAAACATAGTACAATGAACAGTCATGTTAGCATGTTGAAAAGTGAAGAATTTGTTGTTATGTCTGGGATAAACTGGTTAGTTTTACCATGGATTGTCTGAACAAGGTAACTTCAAACCTGGCTTGGTCAGATAAATAATAGTTAAAACCAACTGCAGTTCCCAGTTAAGACATAATGATTCAAAGATTCCCCACATAACAAGAAGAAGGCGCCTGAGAGCTCCTCCAGAGTAGTATATGATGAGGCACAGGGATGCAGCCTAGAGAGTAAGTCCCATGCGGGAATCTTACGTTTCGAGCCAAAGATAATCTTTGATACTAGCTGGTTTAATTGATGATACTCCACAATATGATAAAATGCAGAATAGGGACAACTAGTTTCATTATTTTATATTGAGTAGAAGACTTTTGCCTACATATATGCTTTTCAGAGTGTACTTTGGCACTGTTATTTGGGACATTTGCTGCTGTGGCATTATCGTGTGACATATATACTTTAAATCAGAAGCAAATGTATGATTAAAGTAGCTGGCACAAAAGTGGCACAGGTGGCGGGAACTATGGAGCTAAAGCAACTCCTATTTTCCAGCTATTTTCATACTGCCTTGTATGAGTTACTTAACTTGACTAATAGCAGCTGTATAAATGTTTGCTTAAGTCTTTTAGTAACATGAATAAAATGTTCCATAGACTTTTGAAGTAAACCTACTTACATCTTATTTCAAAATTTAGTTCCACAAGAATGCCATTGAATTTTATATCTTGGAAATTAGAATTAGAAGCCATAAAAACTAGGACTATTTTAAGACTACATAATTAGAACTAAGAATGTTGTGTGCTGTGGTTCATTTAGCAGAAGTACCAGATCATATCCCATTCCAGTTGCTTGAATTTTGAAGATGGAATCAGCACAAAATATCCTCTGTGTGCCTATTGCTGTCTTACCATGTTAGGTTTAAGATTGCATATTTTTAAGAAGATTTAGTGGGATCAGTGGTTATGTCCTAGTAAGATGTTTAAATAGGCCTTCTCCATATTATGTCCATATGTGAAGTGTAATTAATACATACATACACACAAACACACACACATGGTATATGATATATACACATCTTCAGGAAGGTAGTGAATGATTGAAGTTAATAAAATGCTGTCCAGATTAAACAGAACATCTTTTGAGAGGCACAGTCATTAGATGGAGAATTCTTCAGAGAATTGCACCATTGCTTATAGTACAAATCACCTCGCTTAGACAATAATTAAGACCAAACCTCTTGCTTTGTAATTTAACACATGCAGTTTTTGCTAATCTAATAGTAAATGTAAGGGTTACTATAAGAGATTCAGAGCTCAATGTATAGATGTCTATAAGCTGGAGAAGTGCACTATTTATAGTTACTTGAATATTTGCTCTAAATGGTGTTAAACATCTATCTGTATGGTAAATATGTTGGTAATTAATGTCTTATGTACAATATGTCTTATGAGCACTAAGTCATTAGAATGCAGTGCAGAGTGTCACAGTAGCTAGAACTGGCATCCTTTCACTGACAAGTGTAATAGAGTTGGGCAGCTCTCTTCCACCTGGCTCTGCAAGCCCCACCCAGAGCCTTCGTTCCAGTGTTGTAGTATCTGATGTTGCAAACCTTGAAGGCTTGCTGAAAGGTTGGAACTACTTTGAATATAGCATGGAATGAGTGTTAATATATGGACACATTACAGTGAAGGAATTACTGCAGAATTTCTTATTGTCAAATATCAAAAGCACATGACCATGCTATTTTGAGTCTAGGCTGTAGTTGGGTCTTGAGTCTCTTCATAGCTCTGAGGACAGTTTGGACACTGGAGAATGTATCTACGGAAATAAATTAACCTGAGTTTGCTTACATGTATGGATGATGGATGATGATTAAGAAGAAGGAGAAGTCTGCATATATTTGTTCAGATATTATAGTAGAACTTAACCCTTTTCAAGTAATGTTACCTTAATTATGTAAGGATCTGTTCTGAAGTTAGTTTTCTTTGCTTCAAGTAAATACATGTCATATGTGGGGGAGGGGAACAGAAATCCATATCTACTTTTGTAAAAAAAATTGTGTTCGCTATAAGATGCTATTGAGTTGTCAGTAATACATTTCAACAGTGTACTTAAATACTGCAATTTTATTATCTGTACAAGGCAAGCTGGTAATTAGCAATAGTTCTACACACAGTCATTTTCATGAATCTAATGAAACTGTTTAGCAATTTGCTTGCAATCTATATAGGCCAGAATTTTAATTCTAATTATTTTTGGAAGATTTATGTCTATCATTGCTTGACTTCTTTATCCTTAAATTTCAGACAGACAGTGGGACCAATAGCCTGCCAACAAGAAATAAACTTCTAAAACATGTTGAAGGGCAAAATCAAGAAAAATCAGCATTTTGTGACGCCATTGCAAAGTAAGCAGTAGTTTAGTGCTAACTGATTCTAAATAATACGAAGTGGAATGACTGAAACATATCAATACCTATTTAAGGAAGGAAGTATCAGCACTGGTTTCATTCACTGGTTATAAAATAAGACTTGGGTATTTTGTGTCATGTGGCATATGTTATAAAGTATGTGTTGGTCAAATGCCAATTCAACATATTATAACTTACTTTTTTCACTAGTTTGGACAACTTAATAGAGAATAAAGGTAAACTTAATTTTGTTTTTACAAAATAGTAGCAAAGTGTTGGGACTGATTTCTGAATTAACTGCATATAAATCTGTGTATGGCAGTTTTAGCCATTCCACTATTCCTGCAATAAAAGTGGAATCCTGCAATAAAATATTGCAGGGTATCCAATTGCTGAGAGGGTTGAAAAAAATTAGCATGAAAGGCAGAAGTACTTTTTCCAATGTTGGTCTTACTTCATGTACATTTTTAAAAGTACAGCCAATCTGCATGTAAGTCAATGGTCTGGGACTTGCATGGAAAAAGGTCTGATGGGGTAATTTCAGTAGATTGGCTTTAGGTGCAACCTTTAGGGTGTGGAGGATTTTTGGCTAGGAATCCAAACCAGTCTCAGCATCACCTCTGACCTGTAATATTAACAGTGGACTACATTACAGCACTGCTTCTCTCTCTGCAGAGCAGTCCAACCTGCAACAGAGTATTACGTGATGTGTTCTCATTAGACCTGCGTACAAACTTGCACACATTCTAATGAGACTTACACGCTCACTTATAAGGAATCTTTAGACATTGGCAATAGAGCGTCTGTGTCTAAGTAAAGCTATTCTTACCCAAAGAAATCCGCACTATTGAAGAGGATAATACCACAGTGGCACATTTATTTAGGTATAACAGATTCAAATGCACAAGCTAGTTTTGGGGAAATTAGCTGAGCAAATATAGGCTTAAAAGTAGTTTCAAGACTGTGAAAGGAGTCTTCTTGAGACTTAGAGCATACACACACAGACAGCAGGGGAAAGAAGGGAGGGAATCTTTAAAAGCAATATACCTTGCCCTGGACTGAAGCCCTTTCCTGAAGATAGCAACTTGTGTGTGTTGCAGCTCTTGGTCTCAGTGGAGAGGAAAGAAGGAGCAGGAGCCTTTCCTCTGAGGGGAGAGACTCAGCAATTTCAGCAGCATGGCCCTATGCTTCTAAGAAGGGGGGACTCTGACTCTCAAAACCTGAGGGGCTTATACAATCTAGAGAAAAGCAGTAAGGTCACTGCTCATAAGCATTAGAAGTGATGTTACTTGCCATGGGGGAAACACATAACAAAAGAGGGTATTTGAGGATGATGGCTGTACTTGCCAGAAACATTCTTTTAACAAAAGGTGACCATAGATACTAATGACTGTCTTAAAGACAGGTGTCCAGGCTGGAGTTCAACAATAAGACCACATTAGCATGTGCAGGACTAGGTGCAGGACCAGATATCACTTTTGCCATCCAGCATTTATATTCTGCTCAATTTTACTCCTACCTTTGCCTCTGGGGAATGCATTTTAGGAAGTCTATTAGGAACTGAATTGCCTGATCTCACCTTACATGATGCTTCTTAGCCCCATTCCTGTGCCTTTGAGGGGAATGAAGACACTCACACGAGAGCTACTTTGTAACAACGGGTATAACAGTGAACAATACTGCAGGTTTGTTGTATACTACTCTCTCAGCCCAACCTGGAATAGGATCTGATACCTCTGGGCAACACTGTAGAGTTGTTCTAAACTAAGCAGAGCCTGAGCTGCAGTATTTAATATGAACTACTTTGTAGGGTTATCAAAAGCCATTCTTTCCCATTCACAGCTCCTTCCCACCAGCAATATGGGGACAATAAACTCTGTTTGCTTTCAAATTTGCATTAGCAGGTTTATTTTTAAATGTTTTACACTAGATTAGGACTTAAAGGTGAGTAGGAACAAGAGTGCTGCTCTTTGCTGCTACCGTTTGGGGTTGGGGAGCAAGCTGGACACAATTGTATCCAACCTTGGGTATATTAAAATAATGTTGGACTACACCATTGATTTTTATAGGGAGCTCTCACTTCTGTTCATGGAAACATTTAAAAAACCCTTCTTGTCTATTATCCAGACAATGAGATGATTCTCTTTATACTTTTTCTATCTGTATCTCTTACTCCTTTTCCAGGATACTCCATTTCATTTGCCAATTCACCCCTGGTTTTCCATTTTTTCCCCCCTCCCAATAGTCAGTCAGCAATTTTGAGCCACTGAGCTTGCTCAGTACTCATTGAGCTGTTTTGAGACATTACTCTCTTCCCCTGAGGATTTTTTTCTAAAGGTTTTTAATACTTATGTAAACCTTGGGATTCTCCCAAACTTGCTGATATCTCCATCTTGTGTGTGTGGTGCTATTTTGGCTACGTAAACAATGGCACTCATACTTCAACATTGGAAATAGAGGGAATTATTACGATAGTATCTAATGGAGAGGTGCAGGGGTAAGAGGGGAGACTGAGAAATTGGAAGATTTGTATGAACATGTTCACTTTTAAATACTGATTCAGGGATTTCTTGTGTATAACTGGGGTTGGTGGTTTGAGATTGGTAGAATATTGGACTTCTAGGGACAGGTGGCCAAGAATTGGCCTAATAGTAGACTAGTACAACAGTGTTTAAATAAAACAAGTACTTAATCCTGAGTATATTTACTCAGAAGTAAGTCACACTGATTTCAATGGGAATTCCATGTTAAGTATATTTAGAATTGCAGCTTGATGCACTTTGTAGTGCTTATTTTATGTTTTTGGGTTTTTTTCTATTGCTGTAAGCTTTGTTATTTACCTTCATCAGAACAGGAGATTTATATGCATATCGCTTACAGGTTAAGGACCACGTTTCCCCATAGCAATCATGTTACAAACTCAGGATTTGTGTTGAGTCCAGTAATGTTGCAAAGAAACATCAGTGGAGAGAACTCTAGCATCAAAATTTCAATAGAAATTGAAGGTTTCCAACAGCCAGTGACATTTACATGTGATGGTATGTGTGTTTTTATTTTTATAAGTGTGTGTCAATAGATCAACATATTAAGGCAAGATTATAGTTTCTGTAATTGATTGCATTCTAAATTATTTGCACCCATAAGAATAGTTAATATTTCAGTTTAGTTTTAGCTGCTTGTAAATATCATAGGACAAGGTTCTCAGCTAATGAAATATATCTGAATAATTCTTAGGGAACTTTTAGAGGGGCAGGCTTTTTGTTAGTTTCTTTTTATTGGAGCCGATTTGTACTTTTTAACACTATTGCCATTCCTTTTGAAGGAATGTCCATCAGGATTAAGGGGTGCTGTGCTACTTAGCCCCAGAGGAGAACACAATATACTCCTTTTCACTTCCTTAGATGACAGGTTCTCATCCCATCAAGAAATGGGGGGTCTCCAAAGAGTGCTCTGCAGTTTCTCAAGGGGTTTTGGGAAAATACTTAATTGGCTGATGGGCAACCACTGTTAGAGAAAGGATGTGCTCTTTCCTATCCAGAGTAAGGACACTCTTGAGTCTATAGTGGGGATTAAAAAAATTCTGCTTGGAAGTAGTAGTCTGCCAATGTCTACCATAGCAACTAAGATTGTCCATTCCCAGTGTTCTCTGTATGTACTGGAGATGTGAAAGCCCGGAAAATACCCAAACAAATCAGAAAACAGCCAGTTTTTCCCTATTTCTTTCCAAAGGCTTTTTTGTACCCCCCCCCCCCATTGGAACAATTGAAAAAAATGAAGAAAAAATGGATTATAGAATGTTTTCTTTTAGCATTCTGAATAAAATGTTTAAGACAAGGTGTTCATATATTACTTCTCCAAATGATTTCTAAAAACTATTACAGTATCAGATTATTACAATTTCTGTGCACCGAGGACAAGCAAGTCCTAGGTTGCAAACTGAGACTACAACTCTCAAATGCAAGAGCAAGATGCATTTCTGCCTCTAGGGGGCACTGCCATTGAAGCAGAGACTGAAACCGATAGTGACAGCTATAGCTCAGAAAATAAGTCAGATTAAATTTCATGCATTTTCATTGAATCTTGGTCCCTCCTTTTTCTCAGTTCTTTTTATGGGAATGGGTGCTTTATATCTGCTTGACACTGTGGAGGACTAGCAGAGACGTGCTTTTCTTTGTTACTCAAAACCAAAGAGGTTCTTTATCGTTCAGGTTTTCCTTACAGTTCAGAAAATAAAGTAAAAATTTTAAAAAGTAAATTCAGTTTCTAATAATTGTTTGAATACACTGTACTTTGAATATACCAAATGTAATAATTTTATGCCAGACCAACTTGTACATAGTTACATTTTATGTTCATAAAGTAACAAAGTGACTTTCAATCTGTAAAAACTGCTAATATTGCATCTTTTTCAATTTTTCTGAAAATGTTTGGTTTTTTCCTGGAAAAAAAAGGTTTTTTTCCCTATGGCTTCAAAATTTCTGGGAATTTTACGTCTCTAGTATGTACCAGAGTACTAAGAGGGGCAGCCTCTGGCATGAAATGATACTTACAGGAGGACTTTTTTCGCTTCGTGCTATGCTTGTCCCACAGAAGTTTCTCTTCATTCTAGTCTGGGCATGCTGTTACAACTATTATTTTGTGGACACCTTAGGGCAGTATTCAATGCTGCCCAAGTGCCAGCACTTGCATAGTGGAGACTGAGCACTTCAGATAGGAATCAGAAAGGAGTGGAAACACTAGTTTCCAGAATGGGACAGGTCAGTGGAGCTCACATGATGGAACTCCACTGACTTGTCCTGATCTGAGAACAAGCATTTCTGTTCATTTCAGAGTTTCCTTTATGTAGGCTGACCAGATGAAAAGGAGGACAGGGCTCATGTAACTTTAACAGTTGTAGAGAAAAGGGAATTTCAGCCGGCATCATTTGTATGCAATTCGTACCTGGTGAAATTCCCTCTTCATTACAACAATTAAAGCTGCAGGGCCCTGCCCTCTTGTGTATCTGGTCACTCTAGTACAGTGCCTGCAACTTTAATTGTTGTGATGAAGAGAGGATTTCACCAGGTACAAATTGCATACAAATGATGCCTGCTGAAATTCCCTTTTCTTTGCAACTGTTAAAGATACAGGAGCCCTGTCCTCCTTTTCATATGGTCAGCCTACTTTATGAAGCTCTAAATCCCTGTGGGTGGGTCCTGCTTGCACAGTGAAATCAGCAGCAGCACACTGGCCCTGTTGGATATTATCCCTAGTATGTAGTGCTAAAAGACCCCAAATGCTATGCTGCTGTAAACAATTGTAGTTTTAATGTGGCATAAGCTCTTGTAGATACCAGCGTAATTGAGTAATATCTGATGAACTCAGCCCTGGGGATCCTTAGTCACCATGGTGCCATAGGATAGTGTCTTTGGATAGAAATTATGCATAGAGTCTTATTTCCAGGTGAATTCTTTACTCACCTTTTACCATTAAAAACAACAAGAACAACCCTGCCCTGAGCCTGATGCAAGTTGAGCAATTTATTAGTTAAATTTCTATCTTGCCATTCTTTGGAACTCAAATCAAAACACCCTACAAAATTTACACTATAATATAATAAATACAAAGAAATTTCTCACCTTCTCATCTATGAAAATGCTTGGTAGCGGCCTCTCAAATTGTATCCCAGATAAACATAGCTCTTAATTGTTGTACTGATAATTGTTGTACTGATAAGAGTTAGAAGAATAGCTCACTTAGTGGAACTGGCAATTGAAAACTCTGGGGCCACCTACCTTATCTGACAATACTTCTATTTTTTCTCCTGGGCTTGTCAAGCCTGTTGCAGTTATGGAACATCAGCTATGCTTTTAGTCGATGCAGAGAAAGTCAGCGTTTGCTGCTTATGCTACCTCCTCAAATCTCCAAATGCAATACTCAGAAAATGTCTGCCTTTCCTCTGAGCCAAAATGCAAAACAGTCTATAGAAATAGGATACTTTGTACTAATGCTCTCTGATAAACAAATCCACCTAATAGAATCTATTACATGACAAAGTAGACATGAAAGTTGCATATTTCATATAAATACTTATTCCAAACACTAAACAGAAAAAAATACAAGGAGTTACCACAGAAAAAAACTGTATAGTATATATTAATTTCTATTGTGTTTCTCTTCCTCTAAACAGCAAGTTCTCCAGTTGAGCTTATAATAATGCAAGCGCTATGTTGGGTACATGATGACTTGAATGATGTAGACATTAGCAGTTATACCTTGAAAGTTTGTGGAGAAGAAGAAGTTTTGCAGAAGTAAGCTTATTTTTTTCCTATCTGTATTTAACTGCTTAGGTCATCATTATCAGGGGTAAATCATTCTTAAGTTTAAACTATGTGAAAGCAAACCTGCAGTACTTTCAGTCTTAAAATTTGGGGTGGGGTAATTTAACAGCAGAAATTAATGTGTGTGTTTGCTGTATCTGTTAGCATGAAGTTCTGTTCCTTTGGACATAGGCTATTTTTTAAAAGAATTTAATAAACTTAGTAAATTTCCATGTTATGATCCATACATTGCCCAGTTTGTTTAAATTCAAGCTTTATGAAAGTCATAGTAGCTTCAACAATCTTAGTTACTCTTATAAATAAGCCAATACCACTGGCTTTGCTTTTGGGGCTTATCTAACAATGGTGACTCCTTGCAAAAGTATATACCTGACTCTTATTTATTTTAAAGATAAAACGAAGATCTTGTCACCTTTCTGTTTACTGCAACTTCTGTGTCAAATCTTGACCTATGGGTCCGTTAAGTAGTTACGCCATTTAGTTATGCCATCACTTCAAAGTCTGGCATACATGCTGTAGAAATGATTCCGTATTGTACAGCATAGAGAGGGTAGAGATAGGAATATGAATTCTCTGTTCCAAGTACAAATACTAAAATAAATGTGCAAGTTTAGTTGTGGCTGTAGTTATTTTATTTGAGAAATGTGATTTACATGGGACTGACATTTTAACCGTAGAGTATTCTTAACATGGGCACGGCCCAAAATACAACCTCTTAACCATATGCCTTTCAAACCAGGGGAAGCTGGTTTCAACCTCTAGTTTGAAGCTAATTTCGCTTAGTAGTAAATTTCTGTGCAGCTATAGTACCAAGTCATTGCTAATGCTAAAAGGTGGAGTGGGGGGAAAGCTAATAAGGGAGAGAGGAAGAGGGAGGATTCCGGCTGGACATCAGGAAAAACTTCCTGACTGTTAGAGCAATATGACAATGGAACCAATTACCTAGGGAGGTGGTGGGCTCTCCCACATTAGAGGCATTCAAGAGGCAGCTGGACAGCCATCTGTCAGGTATGCTTTAAGGTAGATTCCTGCATTGAGCAGAGGGTTGGACTTGATGGCCTTAAAGGCCCCTTCCAACTCTACTTTTCTATGATTCTATGAGGACATAGGCCTACAAGGCATGCCCCATCTTTTAGCCCAGGTTAAGAGACTGGGAAATGTTATGTCTGCAGTGGATCATAATATTGACTTCTAGATTCTAGGTACCATTACTTTGCAGGAAGATGTTTTTAAAAATTTATTGCAAATTTGAAATGGTAGGTAACCACAATGTTCATTTCTTTAACAGTAAGCACAGTGTTGGAAGCCATGAATATATTCAGAACTGCCGAAAGTGGGACACAGAGATTAAACTACAGCTCTTGACTCGTAATGTTATATGCAGAGATCTGGCACGAACAGTAAGTGCAAAGTAAACATGCATTCTCAAAACAACCATGGTTTCTTGATTTCATGCATATTATTGAGGGTACGCACATTCCTTGCTTTCACTCTCTCTGACTTGGAATTGAGGAATAACCAAATTTATTCTTGTTATAGATACCAATGAAGATTTTAAAAATCATTGCAGCCCCTTACTTCTGTACAAGAAGTAAGGAAAGATAGTGATCCAAAGATACTATACAAAGTGTATGTACTTTGTATAGTATTTCCAAACAAAATACATCACTGTTTCTTAGGCAAAGGATGTTTTTTGTCATTTTCAGCATGATGAGCTGAGGATCTAATTTTCTTGGTAAGATCCTTTTTAGCTTTTAAGAAATTATGTTAGTCTTCAACCTATTTCTTGAATTAGGAAGGTTCCTTCCATTTCTTGTCATAACAAATTGAAATCAGTCGTAATAGATTTTTAAGCCGACTAAACATCAGTCATTCTCATCTTGCAAGGTTCTGCTTCCACAGAAGATGGGTTGCAAATTTACCCAGCACCTAAAGGTCAAAGGACTCTTAGAACAGCAGTCATCACTACAGGTGGACCCAAAAAAGTAAATTCCCTGCTCACGCATAAGAACTTGGAGTATATGTATGGAGCTGTTTAGATTGTGGCCTGTGACTTTTAGAAAAGAAAAATTGTAGACTTGAAATAGTCCCATTGGTAAAGCTAAAGACGAAGACATCGGTGAAACTGAACTTTTGAATTTGTGAAATTGTAGTTTTATGATTAAAAAATGCTACATTTATTCATGCTGAGCAAAGTCAGTGGAAATGCAAAGGTGCTATGAAATGTATTGGTGTATGTATGGGCTTTGCAGCACTCTTAAGTAGAGTATTGAAAGATAGAAATGGATGTACTTTTCTGTGTTTAAGGAAGAGGGGGAAATGCCAGATCTTTCCTTTTCTAAACTCCATTAATCAAAAAAGCAGTTAGCTATCCATGTGTAGATTACTTTTTTGGGTTGCCTTTATGTTTAGAAGAACAAGGTGGAATATTGATAATCAAATAACTTGCATATTTCCCATTATTAGGAAGATGATGATGGGACGTCAATAGATTTAACCAAACATCTCTGTCATGTAGAAAAGCTTTTCAAGGAGAGCATTCAAAGGTAACCTCTGTGGCATAATATTGTTTGTAATCAGACTAATTCATCCCAATGTCTGTATATTGCTTTTACAAAACTTCCACTTGTAATATAATAATTGTTTGTTGCAGCCACACTCTTGAGGAGTTGTTAGAAGCTTATCATAATCACGTTGACAAACTGCTTAAGACTGAGGTAAGTTATATCTTTAACATTCTTACTAGTACATTTCATGCTCCACTGATCATAAGTTTTTAACAATTGTTTATATACCGAAGTGGATTAATATAGTAATTGCTGATAATATTCAAGTAGCTGCCTGTGTTATGGAGATGTGCTAGTTATGAATGTTCAAGCAATCTTATCCACTGTGTAAAACATTTTTTGCCAGTCTAATTTCCAAAGTTCAAGCTACCTATGAGGCTCTTGCTCTTATTGTTGAAACATGGATATCCACAATTGCTCTTGGGGGTATACTCTGAACCATGTGGCTAGGGGATCTTCAAATTCTCCTTGTTTCTATATGGCAGTTGGCTGGCATTTTCATATATAAGGAAATGGTGGTGGTAGTATGATAAAGTAGAGGAACAATAATTTCCTTCTGAACTTCCTCAGTCTCTCCTCTCCTGCCAAAATTCTTTTTTAAAAAATCCTTTTTGTTTCCTAAATTCATGTGCCTCCCCATAAAAAACAAGCAATACTGATGCTCGTGTGTAGTTTTCAAAGTACAAATGAATTGATGTTGTTTTGTATGAGGACTATATACAAAAAGTTAGAATGCACTGCAAAACTGTGTACAGATACACTTCATCCCTTTTAATAATTGTTTCCTTTAACTAGTATTTATAGATAAACTCATGACTTCCACTCAGATAGTACTTTTATAGTCAATGACATTTATTTTTATTTGTGTACTTCCTTTTACTTTTAAGCCTATTAACAACCCTGATCCTTTGGAAAAGGGTAGGCACAAATATAAATAAGTAAATGCTCTTAGACCATAATCTATGGATTGCACAGAGCCAAGCAGGGCAGAAGGAATGACAGGGTTGATCTCACCTCCTGTTCCTCCTGCTCAAAACAAAATTCAGTAGAGGGGCTTCTGAGCCTGTCTAATTCACTTACTGTCACTGGTCGGGATGGAGAACACCCCATTATTGACCTGTTGCAACCTCGGAAGCACAGTCGCTGTAGTGACTGTAAGGGGGCGAGAGGGGGAACAGTCCAACCTTGGATTCTCACTCCTGAAGCCTTAAGGGTGTCTGTGGCCTCAGAAGGGGGAATCCACTATAGCCTATGGTCACTGGGATGCTCTTCCAGGGGCCACAGGATTGCTCTATCCTCTACCCTTTGACTATATAATATAAAATGTTTTTTTAAAAATAATCCGTAAGTATTTTCCTCAAATCGATGATATGCCAGTAGTTTCATGTTGGTATACTTCAACCAAGCTTCACTGATGTTTCATTTGAATCTGAAAAAATTGTTCTACATATTAAAATGTGAAGTATGGTTAGGATCCCTTTAAACTCCAAGAAACCACTTTGGTTTCATGGTCATTACTTAAGCAGCTGAAACTGTCTGGGCCAGCCAGGGATAAGGATTGGGATCCTTGGACTGGATTGGGATGGAATTTCAGAGAGCTCTATCAGCTGAAGAGGTAGATTGGAGAATATCGCTGACTGGCAGAGTGTTGCTTATTGGAAGTCGCTGAACAGCATTATGGCATGAACTTAGCACTTAGCATTCAGGGATCTTGGAGAAACATCAGATCTTGCGCTCCTTTGGTGGTAAGATATCAAAGCAGCTGGGTGCCTCCGTGCAGGTCTTCCACATTGAATAAATACTCCCTTGTTTAATAAAACTAGCGTGCTCTGACCATACTTTTATTTTGAAAGATATTCTAAAATCTCACATTTCACATTCCTATTTGTCCGCACATAATGTTTCAAGCCATTCTTGAACTTTCTGAGGTTGCCACTAAGACTTTGGCAACATATATAACTTGCTCTGTCATGTGCTTTTCTCATCAGAACCAGCTTAAAGCAGTAGATCCAATCATTAAAGCTGTCAAAAAAATTTGCTGCACATTGGATCGAGTAGAGATTCCTGCAATTACAACTTCTGTAAAGAAGCTAAGAAGAGCAGTTAACCTTCCAAGGAGTAAGAGTCCTGAGGTAATTAGTTCAGTCATTTTGTTTTCTGCTGTGTAAAATAGTCATAATACAGTCTCAGCCCCGTCCTCTGTGCTCCCACAAATTGCCTGCAAACAAGTTGATAAAATGAAAGTGCTTTGGACAGATTTTCTGTTTCAGTTGCCAACAAACATAATATGAGGTCAAAGGAATATTCTTTCTTCCTTAATTTTTTTTAAAAAAACCCATTCGTTCTAGAGCAGAGCAAATTATGTGCTCTGCATTTACAAGCTCTTGAAGGGCTTTGAAGCAGTGCTAGTGAAAATATCTCCTAGTCCCAAGCCCACTTCTGTGCTTTTACAGTGGAGGTTAGGAGTGCTGAGGGACTTGTGGCATTGCAGTAGATGATAAGCACCCTAATTTTTATCTCTGCAGATCTAAATAGTGATTGTTGCCAGAAGGTAATCTCACAAAGTATTCTTAAGATAATTTCAAAATTGCTTTGATACCTGAATAACAATGCCTGCTTTGATGCCTAGAACAATGTTTCAGACGTTTGTAGTAATAGTGTAACAAGTGGTTTTTGATTGTGAGCTTGTTCTTACATTTTTTCAAATCTTATTGCACAGGTGTCTTTAACATGTTCTGATGATATTTCCAAGAATATAGTTGGTAAGTACAAAGCTTAATCTTTTCTTTTGTCTTTTAATGGCAGCTTTAATCATTGCCTTCCTAATAAAATAAAATCTTATCTAGGTTCACTGCAACCTGAAAACCCTTTGCAAATGATCATAGATCAGCTGACTTCAGCAGTTTATGGTCTTCTTCAACTCCATTTGAATTCATGCAGCAGTCCATCAAACACTCCAAAGAGTAAGAGAAGCACCAAAGAAGCATGGACTGCCACAGAGCATCTTCAGTTCACAATATTTGCAGCTCATGGAATTCAAAGTGCCTGGGTCACAGCGTGAGTAACTAAACAAAAGTGTACCGTTCCCTCCACCCCCATCCCAGTGTATGTATGTTACAATGCTTTCATTCATCACATTTTTTTTCCTTTTCCAGTTATGAGAAATACTATTTGGTTTGCTCTCTGACCCACAATGGAAGAGATCTGTTTAAACCTGTCCAGTCCAAGAAGGTTGGCACATATAAGAATTTCTTCTTTTTGATTAAATGGGATGAACTGTAAGTTATTTTTTTAGTTCATCTGATTCATAAAGCAGTATTCTGAATTTCTTTGAGTAGTATCTGTTAGATCCCCTAAGACTGTTAATAAATAGTCCGGATTCCAGCAAATCATATAGTTAACTGTGCATCCTTCCATTTTCTGTGATCTGCCAGTGCATCAGATTCTGAGTATTGTACCAGGCCCTTCAGCATAATTTGAAAGTACAGATTGGGGGTGGAGAAAGAGAGTTATCTGAAAGATAGTATTCTCCTTTACGAGCCTGCCCATCTTCTGAGATCTTCAGGAAAGGACATTCTCTTGGTCCAACCACCATCACAGGCATGCCTTGTGGGAACGCAAGAGACGGCCTTCTTGGTGGCTGCCCTGGGGCTCTGGAACTCCCTTCCCAGGGCATCTAGACTGGCTCCCTCCCTGGTGTGCTTCCAGAGGCAGGCTAAAACGTTTTTGATCTGGCTGGACTTTGGGGAGTAGTGTGGACCTCTGCTTATGCATTGTTTATATATTAGATTTTTAAAAAAATATTTGTATTTTAAATGTTATTAAATGTTTTAATATTGTAGCATGTTCAATTATATTTTAGATTTTTGTATATTTCTACCTATTTTAACTGTACATGTTTTAATTTGTAAAGCCACCTTGAATCCCAGTGTTGGGAAAAGGGTGGGATATTATTATTAATTATTATTATTATTATTATTATTATTAATATTCCATTAAGTGTGCAGCTAATTTAAATCGCAAAATTATCCAAGTGATCAGATTTTGGAGGCAGGATTTGGGAAAAACATGAAGTTGTACCAGAATATAATTTTTTGTTTCTGCTTTAAAAATACATTGGTGTTCTTTACGTCACTAGGAGAAATATATGCTGTTTCCCATAAGCATCATTCCAGAATACAATGCATAGTGGTTCAGATATCTGTTTGCTCATTACTAGGCTCCCAGGTTGTTTCCCAGGTGAAGTCAGGAGTAGGAATTGACATTGCATACTCAGTTCCACACTGGCTTCCTTTCTGAGTTGTCACCCACTTCCCTCACTGCACGTAGAAATTAATGACTAAACAGAGATCATGCATGTTATTTGAACACAAGATTTCTAAACCATTCAGTTGTTAACTTTTACTCATGGTGTGGTGAACAAGGGAATAAACCTACAAGTCCAGGTCCAGTCCCCAATTTCACCCTGGGATCAAATACTGAACGAACAGGCTTTCAGTGCTGTTTTATATATAATGAAATCTTCCCTTACAGAAGTCATTCCGATATAGAAAATTATGAGGAATCCTGTGTAGAATAAGTTACATGTGAGACTCATGTACAGAACAAAATAGGCAATAGTTTTGTCACATGTAGCAGTTTCCTATACAGAAGTGACACATATGTAGGAAAAATTGTCTTGTTTGAAACAGCCCTCATTGTATTAAAACAGTAGTCAGTTGATGCATGCTATTCCCTCTGTTTCTCATGGTACAATGTCAGTGGTGTTTTATAGATATTGCATTGAATATTGTTTTTTTCCATATAAAGAGGGGTTTTCAGTTAAGTGAGGCAAGGACTAGTGAGATTGCAGCAGTACTTGTACTATAAAGCACTATTTGAACAAGTGAAAAACTCCATATTTTTCAATAAATCCCTAACAATCCAGTTTTTTTATTTTACAGAATAATTTTTCCCATTCAGATCTCTCAGTTGCCATTAGAATCCATCTTATGCCTTACTCTCTTTGGAATATTGACTCAAAATGGTGGTTCACCTGATTCAAATAAACAAAGAAGAGGCCCAGAGATGTTGGGTCAAGTTTCCTTACCTCTCTTTGATTTTGAACGGTAAGTATTCAAAATGTCTTCTATGGCAAATAACAGAGTGTTAGGGCTCAGGTTCCTCCTTACCTGTTCTACTCTACCACAAAGCTGAACTAAGCAAATTTGGGGGGGGGGGGGGGGGGGATAATCCAAGTGGGACTCTAGATTTCCGTTTTCTCCTTCGTTGTATTTGAATCAGTCTGCAGTGTAAGTTGGCTATGTATTTGGAATTGAGATAACTTTGGGGACCAAGTAAGTGGTGCAGTCTTGGCAAATAGGCTGCCTGAGTCCCACTGAAGTCAATAGTATTCAAGCAGCCTAGTTCACAGGATTGCAGCATCAGCTGTACTACATTACCAACCTAGAAATCCCACTACCAATACATAGTTTCCACTACCAATTCTTTAGTTTCCAATACTTCCTCCCTTTGCCCAAAGTAAGTCTGCATGATGTTGTTGTGGTTTATCCTTGTTAATTATTGAGTAAACATCAGATTGGTTTGATTTTCTATGTTGGGTTTCATTTTAGATTGTAAACCCATTGGGGTAGGAACCGATCATACCTGTTCTTTGTAAAGTGTCATTTACGTAGATGGTGCTATATATTAATAGTAATATTTAATAATAATACGTGGCAGCTTTTTTTAAAGATACACACTTGAATTTACTTGAATCACTTCACAAAGAAAGATTCACTTATTTTCTAACACATAAGAATACAACAAAATGTAGTAGTATTCTTGCACTGGAATTGTTTTCAAGTATACTAGGATAGGCATTTTGGGAACATGGCATATAAACAAAACTGTTAAATGAGCATTTGAAAGTACTAAGCAGGTGTATAGTGCTTCTTTAAAGCATAATTCTGTGCATGTCTGCTTAGAAATAAATCCCACTTTGTTCAGTAAATCTCACTTTTCTCCCAGATAATGTAGGCTTCTTTCTTTGGAGACTTTGCTTTTTTAAGAGGAGAGTGGAGAGATTCTGTTGTATCAGATTTTCCAGACTCTGATTTTACTTTCCTGTTGAAATATCCACATAAAATTACATTATTCTTGGTTTTGTGTCCTTAGAATGTTGACTTGTGGAACTAAACTTTTACACCTTTGGACGCCTTCCACAAACGTTGTTCCTGGAGTATTCCATAAAAAAGGGAATCTAATGGAAAGAATAGTATTGCAGGTAATTGTTGAAAAGTCTTTATGTGCTGTCTAGAATTCTTTGAGTAATAATTAACAGTCTCTTTTCCAATTACACCTGTTTGTTCACATATGGGAATTTGAGTGCCATGTCTAGTCAGTCCTTGGAATCTTTCACAAAACAATGTATACCTGCCTCTTTTCTCCTTTACCCTTTTTGTTTCAGTCTGTTCTAGGCATACACAAGACTAGCATACCTAATCTACTCTAGGCACATACAAAGGTTCAAAGACAATTCCAGACTAATACAGATGTTTAAGAACATTTTTGGTGTTGCTTGACTGTGAGAGTTTAGATTTCAAACTCTCTGTGTTTAAATATTTTGTTTGGGGGATTTACACATTACATTTTCTTATGCATAGATATGTGCTTTTATGGTAGGATGTGTGCGTAACCCAGGGATACAGACCTTTTTTTTACCCTCCTGATACATTGGGAAATAGTTGCTGGGAACAGCTTTTCAGAATTCCATAATTGATAAAATGCAAACAGATCTTTATACAAGAACATGGAACTGTGTATACCAAAAGGTAACATGTAAAGGCTGATCTACACATGCAGTGGAATGAGGTGGTAGAGTTAATAGATGTAAACTGTAATACTTCAGACTAGGTGGGAACCACACGTTTGAATGCTCCCCTACATAAGAAACCCTACAAGAAATCAAGAATAGCTAAAACAGGACTGGACTGGACTCTCTAAAGGGTTGTTTGTTTGTTTGTTTTACTTGCAAAGAGTTTGGCGGAGCATTAAAATGGCTTCCTCCACCTGCAGCCTCATTTAATCTACTACATTCTGCTGTGTATGGAAATAAGGGCTCTGTTTTATGCTAGTACAGTAGTATTGTTACCCTACTTTGTCTAGTCCTTTCCTTTTGTTAAAATATTTACTCTGTGAAATCCAAACTCTAGATAAGGTTACTTGCTTTCATAGGCGGCAATGAAGAGACACTCATGTAGACAAAGGGCTTTTTGATCCAGCAGACCTCTTTCACTGGCAGAACACAGGAGCAGGCAATCTTCACTGATTGGCTCCTTCCCCTGCAACCCCCTATGTATACCTGAAATCTGCTCTGGAGGATTGTGGGATCCTCTGGAATAGTGGGGGTGGTGACACTGGGCCTGCAGAGGGAGGGGCTAATTGACAAAAATCCCTGGTTTCATCAGCAGGAATATTCTGAACAAAATTATTTCAGGGATAAAAGATAAAACTCAAAGATGCCCCTGCCAATGAGATAAAATGAAGGCTACCTATGGTGTTGTCAAAGTTTTTCACAAAGTAGTTTCCACCATCAAGGAGGCAAAGTGTTGTTCATTGTAGAAAAATATTTCTTGGTAGTAATTGAAGTGGCTTTAGTGAATAACTTAACTTTTCAGTTGCACATACATTTATCCCTTGTAGGTGCATCTTGCTGTTTTGGATTGCATAGTTGTGTATATTCATAGGCCAGAAACCAAAGAAAAGACACAGAAGTTAATATGCATTATGTTGGCAGCAAACTAAACTTCATGGTTGTGGTGAACATTGATTTACTAAACATTCTGTTTTATATAGTATGACATAAGGCATTTCCAGTGAATAACTGCATAGGCAAACATTAATCCTACACCTATCCCTATTATATGTATTATTTGTGAGAGAGAACCTTTCACACACTACAAGTTCTTCTTCGTGGTCTCTGTGCATCACACCATGGGCTCGTGCCGGCGCCGAGCTGGGCTTGTGCCGGCGCCGAGCCCGCCTCGGGAAGCTTCTATAGCTAGTTAGCTTTCTTGGCGGAAACCCCTCCCCCCACCGTCGTACTGCGCATGCTCTGGGTTCCCGCTCACCTCAGTTCTTCTTCGACTGCTGCGCTGTTGGCCTCATGGAGACTTCTTCGAACTTCGTTCGTATCTAATACATAGAAAAATAGATTGTAGATAGAATTTCGTCTTAGTTAGCTTCTCACTGTTACTCTAAAACTTTTAAAATAATAATTATATATATATATATATATATATATATATATATAATACTTCTACTTTAGGATATAGGACTTGTGTTTGTGGTGGCCATCTGCTGTCTCTTATGGCACAGACGGCGCTCTTCAAGAAATGCTCAAAGTGTAGGGCGAAATTAGCCCTCACTGACGGACACGCGTTGTGCTTGTTGTGTTTGGGGGAGATCCACGTTGTGGAAACTTGTGTCCATTGTATGCATTTCTCGAGACAAGCCCGCCGCAATTGCGCTGACCGGCTACGCAGCTTGCTCTGGAAGAAAGCACTAGAAGCAGTTGATTCCCCAGTCGCCATGCCCACCGCCTCGACTTCTGGGGAGCGCTTGGCCGAGCCCGTAAGCCGCACAGACCCAGCACCGTTTACTAGGCCACCTACTGAGGTGCCTAAAAAGCATAAATGAAAGGCTGCTGACAAGCCAATAGACGATGCAAAGCGTAAAAAGAAGGGGAAACCAGCAAAGGCGGTCAAGTCCGCTGGAATCGATCTCCGATGTCGGTACCGACAAAATTAGTTGATATTTCCCCGACCGACTCGAGGCACATGGTACCGTCCCTGTCGGTATCGAGGAGACACTCCACAAAACCGAGGCACTCGGCATCGACACCGACACACTCGGCATCGACACCTCGGCCGTCGCGACCGATAGCTAAGGCGCACCATGAGCCTTCAGCCTCACCGGTATCGCCAGCCCCTGTCTGCCAGCTCCCTTCGGCACCGGCTTCACCTACGGTACCGAGGGATATATTTGCTCCGTTACCAGTGTCGGAGCTGCCGCAGGCACCTTCAGATGAGGACATTTTCGAGCCGCAACCAACCTCAGTACCGAGGGCACAGTCACCGTGTTCGGTTGCGTCCTCCCGACCTTCTCGGATCTGCTCTGACACCCGTCGGTCCCGCTCAAGGTCACGATCCCGATCCCGTGGTTGGGACCTTTACTCCGACCGATCGGTACTTTCTACTCGCTCCCGAAGCCAAGACCACCACCGGCGTCGAGACGAGCTGTCTCGGTACCGAGCCGACGCTCATTGGTACCAATATATTTTTGACCCATACACGGGAGAACGTTTGACCAATGTCAGCCAGTCTCGGCCACGACATTTGCCACGGCAAGCCCCCTCCGCATCTTTGTCGGTACCGACAATAGCGATACTGGAGCAACTCCACGCAGCGTCCTCGCTGCAATCAATAGAGGACTACGCTTCCGACTCCTCATCTGTGGTCTCTCCCTAGCCTTCACTACCGCTCCCTGATGAGGATGTAGGAACGTCAGAGCGGGCCTCCCCGCCCATGGAGTTGGGCAACTTCAATGAACAAATGCTGAGGATGGCTCAATCTCTAGGTATTGACCACCAACAGCCTGAAGAGCTAGCGTCAGATGGTATTTTTGACGTCATGTATGCTGATCCTGCACCACAGCTAACTCTTCCATATATTTCTACCTTGCTCAAGACTGCTCAACAGTCATGGACCAACCCTTCCACTATGGGCCCCACCACAAAATGCCTGGATGCACTCTACAAAGTGAAGGAAGCGGATGCTCCCTTCCTTTTCATCCACCCAAAGCCTAACTCTATTGTTGTTGAGGCAGCACAAGGCAAGTCTACTAGATCACAGACTGCGCCAACTGACAAAGAGGGCCGAAAATTGGATATGTTCGGCCGTCGAGTCTACTCGTCTACAGCACTGGGTTTAAAAGTTATAAATTACCAGGCCCGTTATCAACTTTTTTTGTGGGAGAAGTTGTCCTCCCTTATGAATCACCTCCCAGATGACCAGCGAGAGTTAGCCCGTGTTTTTCAAGCTGAAGCTATGCGTTTTTCAAAACAGCAACTAACCACTTCCAGACATCTCACAGACTGTGTCTCCAAGGCAATGATTGGGGGAATTGCACACCGCCGCCATGCATGGCTCCAGTCAGCATCATTACCCCAAGAGGCTAAGTCTAGGATCGAGGACCTTCCTTTTGATGGTGAAGGGCTTTTTAACACCACGACAGATTCCGCTCTGGATGCCATTCAAAAGGCAAAGATAACGGCTCGAAAAATGGGTTTCCATCAACCCGCGCAGCCTACCTACCACGCCAAAAAGTGGTATCGACCATTGCCCTATCATCAAAGACAATCTCAGGATCGCCAAGCACGCTATCCACCTAACACAGGGGGGTACTTCTACTCAGCATCGAAAGCCCGCAGCTCTGTTCAGGCAGCCTCGCCACCGACAGGAGGACTCCGCCAAGCATCGCCTTTGACTCGTTCCACCACACTCTACGGCCACCCACCTTTGGGGACATTCTGTCACCACACAGGGCAAGATGGGCGGCTATCACCTCAGATATCTGGGTGCTCAACATCATCACATCCGGCTATCGCATAGAGTTCAAAGTCAACCCTCCCACCGGTACCATGAAGGTCACAGACCCCTCAGACATCCTTTTTCAGGAGACCAACTCCTTATTACAAAAGGGAGCTATCACGATAGTCTCCACGACCAACCTTCAGGTGGGATTTTACTCACGCTACTTCACGGTACCGAAAAGGGACGGAGGACTTCGGCCTATCATGGATCTCAGGCACCTAAACAAGTACGTTGCCACCAGAAAATTCGGTATGATAACGCTAGCTGTCATCCCCCCTCTTATCAAAAAGAACAGCTGGTTCACCCTCGTCGATTTGAAAGACGCCTACTTTCACATCGCAATTCATCCTCTCATCGACATTATCTAAGGTTCATCGTCGGCCACCAAGCCTTCCAGTTTTCAGTCCTGCCATTCGGCTTAAAGACAGTGCCACGCGTCTTTACGAAGTGCATGGCGCCAGTATGTGTTCATCTCCGGTCACAAAACATCGAGATCTACCCATACCTCGACGACTGGCTGGTGGTCTCCCCTACGCAACAACAAGCGTACCGCGACGTTCAAACTGTGAAAACATTACTTCAATCCCTGGGACTTCAACTCAACTTCGAAAAGTCTATTTTCCGACCCTCCCAGTCGGAAAATAGACTTTTCCAACTGGGACTTTTCCGACTTTTCCGTTCGCCTCGACGCCGTGTTAGGCATGGCCTTCCTCCCACGGGAAAGAATTCACACGCTCTGCAGCCTAGCTCACACGCTGCGGCACAAACGAAACCCCTCAGCTTTTCTCGCTCTCCGGCTGCTAGGCCTAATGGCCGCATCAGTATTCGTGGTACGCTGGGCAAGGCTGCGAATGTGCCCGCTTCAGCAAACCCTACTTCGCTACTTCAACCCTACTGTGGACCCACACAAGGTTCATTTTCCTATGTCTCTCACCATCGCATACTCTCTATGTTGGTGGACAAGTCCGCGCAACCTGTCAGCAGGCCTGCCGTTTACCAACCCAGGTCCCTCAAGGTTTCTCACCACGGACGCCTCTCTCCTCGGCTGGGGAGCCCATTGCGGCGACCTATCGATCCAGGAAAGGTGGTCACCTTTGGAACATCGCCTGCATATAAACAAACTAGAGCTGTTGGCAGTGAAGAAGGCCTTAGCCGCCTTCCAGAACCACCTATCGGGCAGACACGTCAGAATCTTGTCAGACAACACCACCGCAGTGTGGTACATAAACGAACAAGGGGGCACGAGGTCCCGCCAACTCCTTCGCCTGACCATGGACATTCTCCACTGGGCAATTCGCCGAGATATAAGGCTGTCAGCTATACATATCACAGGGACAAGCAACTCTCAAGCAGATTCCCTCAGCCGACACTTCCAGAGCACGCACGAATGGAGACTATCGCCTCGCGTTCTTCAAGACCTTTTTGCCCGGTGGGGCACACCGATGGTAGATCTCTTCGCAACCAAGGAGAATGCTGTCTGTCAAAAATTCTGCTCCAGGGCGGGCATAGGTCGTTCCTCCATGGGAGATGCCTTCAACATCCCATGGAACCAAGGCCTCATGTACCTGTTCCCGTCGTTTCCTCTGATTGCCAGGGTGATAGCCAGACTGTCGCATCACCAGTCAGACGCCATACTGATAACACCATGGTGGCCCAGACAAGCGTGGTTCGCTCCTCTCCTCAGACTGGCGAACAACCAGAAATGGAGACTCCCTCAGCTTCCAGACCTTCTATACAAGGGCGAGGACAGGATTCTCCATCCAGACCTACAATCGCTCAAACTTACAGTGTGGAGGATCCTTCCAGATGGCGATGCCTGACCCTCCCTCCAGGAGCTAGGGACATTCTGGAGGCCATTCGCAAACCATCTACTAGGTCCTCCTACGAACGTAAATGGAACCAGTTCCATATTTTCACATCAGCTAATAGCCTGAACCCGGACTACGGACTAATACAGGACGTCATCACCTTTCTTTATCACCTCCATTCTAAAGGACTAAAACCAAGTTCGATTAAAGTTTATCTAGCAGCTATTTCAGTTAATCGAGCCATGCTAGATGGTTTCTCCATTTTTTCCCCACCCAGTTTCAAAAAGTTTTCTAAAAGGGTTAAATAATCTGTTTCCGACGTTATGACCGTTCATCCCTCAATGGAGTTTATCGTTAGTATTGACCGCTCTGTTGGCCAAACCGTTTGAGCCTTTAGCTACCACGGATTTGCATCTTTTGACGTTTAAAACCGCTTTCCTGGTAGCCGTCACATCTGCAAGACGTGCATCGGAATTAGGGGCCCTGGTCATCGACCCCCCCCCCCCCCCGTACACGTAATTTTTTCAAGACAGGGTTGTCTTACGGCCTAATCCCTCCTTTTTACCTAAGGTAATCTCAACCTTTCACATGAACCAAGACATTGTGCTACCCACATTCTTCAATGCCTCCTCAGAGCCCATCTCTTCTAAGCTGCACTCGCTAGATGTTAGGCGAGCTCTGGCGTTTTACAAGTCAAGGTCAGAGCCGTTTTGTAAATCCCGCCAGCTTTTTGTTTGCTACGGCGGTCTGTCAAAAGGACTTCCAGTGTCGTCGCAGCGCTTATCCCAATGGATCGTGCAGACGATTTTGCTTGCCTACCAATTGGCCAAGAAGGAATCATCAGTGTCGGTCAAAGCACACTCTACAAGGGGACAAGCTGCTTCCGCTGCCCTTCTCTACGGGGCATCACTCCCCGACTTCTGTAAGGCAGCTACTTGGACCAACATTTCTACGTTTATAAAGCACTACAGATTAGATGTGTGAGCTAGAAATGACAGCTCTTTTGGCCGGGCTGTACTCTCTTTCGTCCTGCAGTGACGGCCTCTCATCAGGCAATCAACGAGCCTACCCACCTCTGGTAAGTTGCTTGTTATTCGCCCATGGTGTGATGCACAGAGACCACGAAGAAGAAATGCAGGTTGCTTACCTGTAATTGTAGTTCTTCGAGTGGTCATCTGTGCAGTCACACAACCGACCCACCGTCCCCACTTGGCTCAGTTAGATTGTCAAGTGGTGGGAGTCGCCATGCTCCTCCTTTGCTATTATCGTCTAGTGAGTGTCAATTTTTCACCTTGGTCGCGAGGCCTAGCGGTCTCAGGGAACTGAGGTGAGCGGGAACCTGGAGCATGCGCAGTATGACGGTGGGGGGAGGGGTTCCCGCCAAGAAAGCTAACTAGCTATAGAAGCTTCTCGAGGCAGGCTCGGCGCCGGCACGAGCCCATGGTGTGACTGCACAGATGACCACTCGAAGAACTACAGTTACAGATAAGCAACCTGCATTTTCTGTTTGGATTTTTATCCTTTGGCATTGGTCTTGGTGGTGATATTTATAGTGTGATGGGGGTGGGGGGAAGGGTGTTATGGGGAAAAAGTTGAAATTGGGGTGGTGAAGGAGTTCCTGAAGTGCCAGCGGGTTAGTTCTTGTCATAATTTGCTTAGATATTAATTTGCTTTTTAACTTTCTAGGTTGACTTTCCTTCCTTACCATTTGACATTATATACAAAATTCCTCAAGCTGCAAACAGTTCCACATGTCATTCCATAGAAACATTGGAAAAAAATTCAAGAGAGCGTCTTCTTTCTATTCTTTCCAAAGATGGTACACTTGGGTATGTTGTATTCATGCTTTACCATTCTACATAATTAAGATATTACCACCTTTCTAATTAGATATACATTTTCAAAATGTTACAGTCTATTGGATGTCGAGTATTTCTGTCTTCTCTCTTACAATGTTCTGCCTAATCTAATCTCCCCAAAATTATTTGTATAAATTAAATTTTTATAAAGATCTTTCCATGCTTCTGAATCTCACATTCCTACAGGAAATACACTTCAGTGGACTAGAGAGCATGCAAACTATATGCAGATTGTCATGTATGACAATTACCCCTGTATTTATTCTTGTTGCATATAAAACTTGGATTTTGACAGAACTCTAGATGATGTAGGGAATCACATATGACCTTGGCTCACTACTATTCTGTTCAGGTGAAATGAGTAGAGAAAACCTGGGATGGGATTATTAATGCCTGACTGAAGGAGAGTTGCTTCATGCTCCTTTAAGGAAAAGTCAACCATTAATTACTTCAAAGTATCTGTAGATCATGATGGCCCTGACTAGACCCATCACTACTATTCCCTCTGTAGGGAAGTTGATAGAACATGTGGTCACTGTATGGCTCCAAGCATTGCAAGATAGAATATTTCCTCCCTGTTTAGTCTGGCATGGTTTTGGCTCTTGTCTGAGAACTCTAGTTGAGCAAAAGAGGAAGAAGAGGGAGAACTGAACACATAAGATGCAAGAGATGTTACTAGGGACTGGCTTTTAGAGGAGTGGAGATTTTGTGGATCATGGAACTGTTGAGTTAAAAAAAATGTCAAAACGTCCCTTCAATTATAGATTTTCGGAGCTCTTTACAACAACATCATTAAAATCCCATAAACAATTTTAAAAACCATAAAAATAATCTAGCAGAGGTACAGAACAAAACATGTCAGCAATTAAAAGCCTAGGAAAATCAAATAGATTTCCAGTGGGTGTTTAAAAGCTAAACGTGAAAGTGCCAGGTGAGTCTCCCTGAGCTGGGCTCCACAGTTGAAAAGGTCCGCTTTCTGTTTGTCAACTGCTTCACCTCAGATGGTTGGGACACCTAGAGGACGGGCCTCCAAAGTAAGCTCAAAGTACAGGCAGATTGATGTGGGAGAAGACATTCCCTCAGGTACCTAGATCCTATGCCATGTAGGGCTTTGAAGGCAAGCAACAGCAATTTTAATTGTACTTGGAAATGGACAGGGAAGCTTTTTAAGCATACGTGAGATACGTTCCCGACAACTGTTGCCAGTTAACCTCACAGCTGCATTTCAAATTGATGAACAGGTTGAGCACCCTTCCTGGCTAGATGAAACATAAACAGTACCTCCATCTTGATAAGATTAAGCTTCAAGTTAAAGATTGCGCTCCAGCTCCCCCACTGGAGTCTGATATAAAGCAGAATTAGAATTGAATGTCAGAAATGTATCGTGTCCATACTTCAGATGACCACTTGTAGATGTTAAAAAGCAAGATGGACAAGATGTGATTTGTGGGACACAATGGCATGAACGCCACAATGTTGAGCAGTAAGCCCCTAGCTTCTCCTTCTGAAATCAGTCCTCCATGGGAACAGTGGAAGCTGCCTGTATTGTCTGCTCTGACTTTTCCATCACAGCTACTTGATCCTTTTAATTAGAAATGCCAGGAATTGACCCTATGATTCTTCATATACAATGTATGTGCTCTACCTACTGAGCTATGGTCCCTGTCCTAGATAGGAGTGAAACCATCAGAATACTGTATCTCCAACTCCCAATTTAGAGAACTTACCCAGATACCACGCTGAGAGATCCAACCGAAATAGCAAGGTCACACTCCCCATCTCCTTCTCCTGGTAGAGGTCATCCATCAGGGTGACTCAAACAGTTTCTGTGCAAGAAAGCAATAACCAGTAAGGCCTGAAACTCTACTGAAATGGATCCAAGCAATTGGTTTCATCCAGGTGCACCTGGAATTGCATGGCAAACACCTGTTCATGTACTTTGCTGGAGAGAAGAATATTTGTGAATGGACCACTAATTAGTTGCCATCAATGGGGCTTTCTTGCCCCCCCCCCCCCCCCCGATCAAATTTATAGCTTGGGAGTGGTTCGAGACTAGAAATATTACTTCTCAAAGCTCAGGTTGTGTCTGTGGCAAGGAACACATTTTCATCTGTTATCTGAAGTGCTAATACATGACCTCTGAGAAAGAGAAATCTAACAAACATGATTCATGTCTTTGTAAAATTAACGACTGATAGTCTACTGCAGGGTACTCTACGTAGGATTTTCCTTAATTGTACCAAAATTTATGACGGTACAAAATGTCACAGCCCCCCTGCTTAAGAGTTGATGAGATCATACTCAGCAGTTTCATGGTTAGTTAGTTGTTTCTGTGACACAACAAGATGCTGATTTTAACCTGTAAAGCCCTACATCTTTCAAACCTGAGAGAATGTCTCACCCCATACAAGGATTATTTTTGTTACTTCCATACTTGCTGTGTTCTGTGAATTGGTTATTTGTTTTTACAGAGAATTCAGATGTTGTACCTGCCAAACAGTTGCATTACAGTAACATCTGCATTGTTTTTCTGTCTTTTTTCAGATTTGATTGTAGCCATCTTTCAAAATGTAATTGCAATGACAGCTTGTCTTTTGTGGACTTTATTGAGAAGTTTCTCCCATTAATTAGAAGTTTCCTCCTTTCCTCTTATTTAAAAATAGCATCTTCCCATATAATTAGTTGCTTCTCATTCACTTGGGTGACTGTTGCATTCATTCCAGTAATATCTTCTGTGTATAGGGTTAGGGTTTGGGGTGTGTGTTATTGGCTTTGTCTTTGCAGTGAGAGTTGCATTGTTTTTGTTTGTTTTTTGTATTATTACTGTTACAAAATTAATGAGCAATTGTTCTGGGTGCAAATAGAAACCAGTAATTAAAGCCCCTACTTAGTGCAGGGAACAAGAACTGATTTACTATGTGGGTGAACAGGAAGCACCTAATTATAGAGGCAGAAGCCTCTTTAAAATAACGGAGCACGGAAAAATCTATTAATTAAAGTGTCCAGGAGAAATGGGACTTTGCCGTAACAGAGCAAACTTCTGAGTAAACATAGTAGCATTCTATCCATTAGGATGGGAAAGGCTAGATCTTGTTAGGTGCTGTATGGAATGAAAAGCAATGCCATCGCAGTATTGAAGTGTCTAGTAAGGAAGTAGCCTAATAGTGTTTCTTTACTATTCTGTCTGTATAAAAACAACAGAGTCTTGACGCATTTTAAAGACTAACGATTTATTATGCCATAAGCTTTCATGCATTCCAGCTCACTTCAACAGACACATGAAGTGCTACCCTGTGTTCCAAGTGTATATGTTGGCCTTCCTCAACCTAGTGCCCTCCAGATGTTCTGAACTACAACTCCCAGAACTCTTGACTATTAGCGACATTGGCTGGGCTGCTGAGAGTTGAACCAAATAATCCAAAGGAGACTAGATTTGGAAAGGCTGGCATATATACATACATGGGGTGGGATGGGGGATTATAGATAGTGAGGTCAAAGAAAATTTAAATACAGAACAAAAAGAGATAATTGCCTTACTTATAATGGCCATTCACAAAACTAAATGTAAAAAAAGTAACTTCATAGAGTACTTCAAAGTTTCAGTGAAATTTTGGGTAGCATTTTCCCTACGTATTTAGATCTCTTTGCATCATATTATAATGTTATGTTTCTCTTAATTTTGAGGTTGTTTTCCTTCACAGCAGACATGCAATGGTAAAAGTGAACATTGGCATAGTCTCTGCTTGCTGTAGCTACTGTCATGAACTAATAAAAATGTTTTTAACTCCTTTTCGTAGACTATCTAGGAAGGATAAAGCATTTTTGTGGGAGAAACGACATTATTGCCACATAGATGAAAATAGTCTTCCAAAGGTGTTAGCCAGTGCACCAAGTTGGGATTTAACAACTCTCCCTGAAATATATTTGCTGCTTGAACAGTGGCCACCCTTAGCTCCTCTGACTGCATTAGAATTACTGGACTCCAAGTAAGTCAAAAATATTAATTTCAGGACTCATAAATGCATTGAAAAGTGATGAAGTTTTGAGCGATAAAAGTACAGGCTACGTTAATAACTCATTAACTTGCTGACAGGTTACTGGTTTAACTGAAGCTTCTGTTGCCTCGTGAATTTTTGTTAGCGAATGCTTATAGTTCTAAATTACTACTCTTTACTAAGCTTACTGCCTGATCCTGAGTTTGCGGTGCCAGCAAATAAGTAGGATAGAAAATTCTAACTACTGCATCAGAACACTGCAGTGTTAATGCTGACATTGAAATAATGTTATGCCAGTGTTGCAGGCAGATATACCACTGTTAACGATTGCAGATATCACCTATCAGATCAATATGACTTACAACTAGAATTTCTTAATGGGATATCTTTTGAGAGAGTGGATGATTTGCTAACTATATTTTACTGGATGCAATTCATTAACTTTTGATGGCTGTGATATATCTATTGATATGAAGGGTGGCTTGTAAACCTGTACATTCTGAGAATTACTTTAGCAGTCCCAGAAGCCGATGGTGCTGAGAACTCTGAAGACAATTTACTCAGGTCTCCTACAGATGTTTAGCATCTTTTTGTATGGACTGGAAATTGCTTTAGATTCTCCCTCAATAAAAATAATGGTATTCATTCCAAAAACCTCTAGGGCTGCATGCTTTTGTCAAAATTAAATCAAATACAGTTCATTACTGATATTACGACTTTTAGTTTCGCAGATCAGGAAGTAAGAACAAAAGCTGTGCAGTGGATTGAGGCAATAAGTGATGATGAATTTGCTGACATTCTTCCCCAATTTGTGCAGGTGAGATGAATACTGCATTAAACATCTTGCAAAGGAAAAATAATAATTATGAATCATTTAATTTTTTGAAAGTCAATATTTTAGGTGTTGTGATATTTTGTCCAGCAAATCTAAGATACAGTTTATAATTCATCTGGAGTAAGTAGCTGTTGTTCTAAAAAGGAAACAGCACCTACCCAACTTTTCTCTTCCCCTCTCTGCTCCCTAACCGTCTCCATGCATTCCCAGTTGGCTATCCAGTTGGTTATTTAAAGCTGACCAACCAGGATAACAGTTGTTTGGATGTTACTTAGTCCAGTAAATCAGTGTAGAGCTGTATTGGCTGTATGCATGGATGTATGCATGTTCCCTCCCTCCCTCCACTCTTGGCAAAGGCCAGGGAAAAGAGGTCCATGAAAGCTTAATGCCAGGAAAGACGGTGTACGGAGAATACAGGAGAAATATTTGAAAGTTCGCAGTAAAATTCAGTTCCTTGGTTCATATGTTGGACTAGGTGATAGTGACCCCTTTCCCCCACTTCTGATGTTGTGACATCCCACATGTGAGATGCCCAGGGAGGCTTGCTGATATCGTTGTAGTGCTAGGTTAAGACCTTATATGCCCAGGGTCCTAGCATGCCATCTGGACTGGTTTTCATATTGCTGACATGAACAAAACTCTGCTGGTTTTGTTGTTGATTGCCTTACTGATTTAAAGACATTTTAAATGTAAATTTACACTCTTTTGTTTTCCAAGTAGTTCTATTTTTGTATGTTTGTTATGTTTGCCTAACTAGATGGCAGCATGCAAATACCCAAAGGTGCTCTGATTCAGCAGAGGCGTAAAGGAATAAAAGGAGAGAGAGGCAATTTCTGCTGATTTTCCTTTCCTTCTGCGGCTCCCTATGTCCCCCATCTAGTCTAGATGGTTGGGAAACCCTCTGTAACAGTATAACAGGTGGCATGGGGGGTGCAGGAGAAAGGAAGAATTTGCAAAGATCATTTCCTTCCTGCTTCTGTCCATGGAAGCCTCCAATGGATCAAAGAACCTTCTATGAATGGAGGGACAGCATTGGATCCAACCCTAAATAAATAAGCATATGCTGAGTTTTTCTGAATGACTAATAACATTCATCTGTGCTGATATTCCCAGGAATAGTTATGGGAATTGCTTTCGCCTTAAAATCATTCTGAAACTGCAAATGTGTGGCTATATTAAGCTACCTAAAGTTGAGCCAGAATTACAGCTATATGTTCTTCTTTGTGGTCTCTGTGCATCACACATATGGGCTCGTGCCGGCACCGAGCCCGCTTCGGGAAACTTCATTAGCTAGCTTAGATTTTTGGCGGGAACCCCTCGCCCCACCGTTGTACCGCGCATGCTCCGGGTTCTCACTTACCTCAGTTCTTCTTCGACCGCTCCGCTGATCGCCTCGCGGGAGACTTCTTCCACGACTCGTTCGTATCTTTTTCTCTGTGAAGACATTTTTGTCGATAGTTAGCTTAGATAGTAGTTCGTTTTTAGTTTTTACTGTTAGAGTTTCTGGTTTTTTTTAAAAAAAGAACCTTTTGTTTTCGAGTAGATAGATAGTTTGGGGGGGGTTTGTGGGCCCGCACCATCTTATGGCGCAGACCGCACTTTTTAAACGTTGTGCCAAGTTTCGGGTGAAAATTGCCCTCACAGATGGCCACTTGCTCTGCTTAGCTTGCCTCGGGGAGTCTCACATTGTGGACACCTGTGCTCAGTTGTATGAGTTTTTCTAGACAGACCAGGCGCAACCGGGCGGACCGTTTGCGAAGTCTCCTGTGGAGTAAGGCCTTGACGGCGGTGGATGTCCCTCAACCTATGTCTATGGAGTCACCGGCCTCAACTTCTGGGGAGCGTGGGCAGTTACCCGTAATTCACTCGAGCCCAGCAACACCTAGCTGCTCTCCAGCTTTGGCCGTAGCAGCTACGGAGCACCCAGCAAAGGGTCCAAAATCTTCGAGGAAGGAGGGCGTGAAATCTAAAAAACCACAAAAATCCGCCCAGAAATCCCGGAAATCCTCGGTACCGCGCCCGTCGGTACCGACGTCAAGACCAACGAAATCGTCGAAGTCGAGGCCACAACAGTCTTCAGCATCGCTACCGTCCTCTCCTCAATTGACAACGGCACTCGTCCACTGCCCGACGTCTTCGGTACCAAGCCCGTCGATACCGACGGCTCTGCTCCCTTCATCAGCGGCATCACCTATGACCTCGACATCGGCGATACCTCTACAGCTTCCGCTGGACTTACCTTCTCATGTGGAGGTAATACATCCTGACCCAGTCGGATCTCACGAGACGCAGCGTCCTCTTTGGTCGCGGTCCCCACTGTCCCGGGCGTCACGGTGCAGCTCCACTTGCTGCCACTCTCGCTCCCGATCTCGCAACTGGGATAGATATTCCGACCGTTCCCGACACTCGTCTCGCTTGACCGTGCATTCTCGGTACCAAAGCTCAACTCGCTACCGTTTTGATCCCTACACCGGGCAACGCTTATTGGACGAACATTTACAAGCTCCTCCGATACCGCCTCGTACGGCTCCTTCGGCGACGGTAGCGGCTCCCCCTCGGTGCTGAGCGGCTGCTGCAGTTTCGCCACCACATCGTTGATCCTCGATACCAGAGCAATGGGATGTACCTACTCCAGCTTCCCCTCAGTCCATTGAGGACTATGCATCTAATACTTCGTCCGTAGTGTCGGCAGCGCCGTCGGTACCGTCCCCACCAGATGGGGTGGGGACCACCGACTGTGCTTCCCCTTCTATGGAACTGGGGAATTTTTCTGAGCAAATGTTGCGAATGGCCCAGTCGCTCGGGATCGAGCACCTGCAACCTCAAGATCCTGTCGACGATCGCATCTTTGACGTGATGTATACGGATCCTGCTCCCCAGCTGACGCTTCCTATGGTACCTACGCTGTTGAAAACTGTCCAGCAGTCCTGGGCCAGCCCATCCACTATGGGCCCAACGTCCAAACGCCTGGATGCACTATATAAAGTGAAGGAGTCTGACGTGCCTTTTCTCTTTGTTCATCCTAAGCCTAACTCCATTGTGGTGGAGGCCTCACAAGGACAATCCAGCAAAAGTCACACAGCACCAACTGATAAGGAGGGACGCAAGTTGGACTCCGTTGGCCGCAGAATCTATTCCTCTGCAGCTCTAGGAATTAAAGTCGCAAAGTACCAGGCCATGATGGCACATTACCAGCTTTTCTGTCATGAGGCAGGCTGAAGAATCTTCCTCTGAGGAGGAAGAAGGGGCAGAAACTGCAGCTCCACCCCTTTCCCAGGACTTACCGGAGGAGGAGGAACAGCAGGCAGGGTCCTCAGAAGAGCCCCAGGAAAGCCACCCTCCCCCACCCCCTGTTTCTAATGAGGAAGACTCGGGGCCTGAAGGAGTTTGTCCGGTAACTCCCCAGCAAAGGCGGCAGCTCAAACGGGCGGAAAAAGCTAAGCCCACAAGGCGAAGTATGAGACTAAGAAAACAGAGCACAACTGACGCAAGCCTTAAGTAAGATAATGAGGGAATTGCATGCAGCTGTGAGCAGGCTCAAACAGAGTATAAAGAGGGAGGCAGGCAGAAGCTAAGGTTCGTTGAGAACAACCGACGTTTTCGGCTCTTGACCTCCTCCGTGATCTTGGATCAGAATCTGTAGACTGGACACCCGGCTGACTGTTGCTTTGGAATCTGGAATTCGGAAACCTGGTTTGACCTTCGGCTTTGACGACTGGACTGATGGAACTAATGGCATGACCTTGGCAATTTGTAATTGGATTCACGAACCGTAAATAAACGTCTGTAAACAAGTAAGGCCTGGCATTTTTCCCGGACATTCGTAGATAAGGAAATTGGCTGGCTTTCTGGGTTCTGTATAGTAAACACGTCATTTTCCTGTGGGAAAAAAATTTCTTCTCTCACAGACTACCTGCCGGAAGACAAACGTGAGCTTGCTAGGGTATTCCAATCTGAAGCAGCTCGTCTCTCCAAACAAGAATTAACCACATCTCGACAGCAGACAGATTGCGCCGCGAAAGCCATGATGGGTGCAGTAGCTTTGCGTAGACACGCTTGGCTCAGGTTTGCCACTCTCCCTCAAGAGACGAGGAGTAGAATTGAGGACCTCCCTTTTGATGAGGAAGGCCTCTTTAACTCCACCACTGACTCCACAATGGATACTATCCATAAGGCCAAGGTGACAGCTAGAAAGATGGGGTTCAACCCCCCTACGCAGCCAGCGTATCGGCCATGCAAATGGTATAGACCATTACCTTACCAGCCGTTCCAACAACAGGATCGGACACAGTGATACCAACCGTCTCTGTCTACCTCAGCCTACCAACAGAAGAAACCACCATCTTCGCATTTCTGGCAACCCCGCAGCAGACAGGACCAGGCCCCTAAACGTCGCCTTTGACTTTCCCAACGCCCCCATGGGACTGCGAGTATTTGGCGACATCCTTCGACAGTCTCATCAAATGTGGGTGTCCATCATTACGGATACTTGGGTTCTAAACATCATAACCTATGGCTACAAAATATAGAGTTCCAAGCCCTTCCTCCACTTGGCACCGTGAAAGTGACCCCTCCATCGGACACTCTGTCCCAGGAGACGACATCTCTCCTTCGGAAAGGGGCAATCACGAGAGTCCCGTTATCGCGCCTGCACACAGGCTTCTATTCTCGATACTTCACGGTCCCAAAAAAGGACAGAGGACTTCGCCCTATCATGGGTCTTAGGAACCTCAACAAGTTCATCAGAACAAAGAAGTTCCGTATGGTCACACTTGCGGCTATCCTGCCTTTACTCAAAAAGAACAGGTGGTTAACTTTGATAGACCTGAAAGACGCCTATTTTCACATTGCAATTCATCCCTCCCATCAGAAGGATGAATTGTTATAGGTCATCAGGCTTACCAGTTCTCCGTCCTACCCTTTGGATTAAAGACAGCACCCAGAGTGTTCACGAAATGCATGGGCGCAGTCTGTGCTCATCTGCGGGCCAGGGGCATCGAAATTTTTCCTTACCTGGACAATTGGTTGATAGTATCCCTCTCCAGGAACCAGGCCTCCAGCGACGTTCATCTCGTAAGCTCCATCCTCCACTCTCTCGGCCTACAGATCAACATGGAAAAATCAATTTTTCTCCCTTCTCAGACCATCCAGTTTATAGGAGTCCGTCTAGACTCCACAGTAGGAAGAGCATTCCTTCCACAGGACAGGGCAATTGTTCTACGCGACCTGGCCTTGCGCTTACAGAACAATCCTCGTGCATCAGCACTCACCATCTTGAGACTCTTAGGCCTCATGGCAGCGTCAGTGTTCGTGGTTCGTTGGGCAAGACTGCACATGCGCCCACTTCAACAACTACTCCTAAAGGGCTTCGACCCTACCATGCGACCACGATGGGTCATACTTACTATTTTCCACCCGGTGAAGACTTCTCTGAGCTGGTGGACAACTCTACTCAACCTCACCCAAGGCATGCCATTTGTGAACCCAGGACCATCTTGCAGGGTGACGACAGACGCATCTTTGGAGGGCTGGGGAGGCCACTGCGACAACCTGGCCATACAAGGAAGGTGGTCACGTTCGGAGAAACATCTTCATATAAACATGTTAGAACTCTTAGCAGTGCAACGAACTTTAGGCCTTCCAGACCCATCTCCGGGGCCATCATGTTCAGATCCTCTCGGACAATACCACGGTAGTCTGGTATCTGAACAAACAGGGAGGGACCCGCTCTCCCCCGCTGCTGAGATTAACCATGGACATTCTGCTCTGGGCCATTCCCAGGCGGATCTACGTATCTGCTCTCCACATTGCGGGCATCGACAATGTAAGAGCCGATGCCCTAAGTCAGATGTTTCAAGACACTCACGAATGGCAACTGTCACCAAAGATTCGCTGATGCATCTTCGCTCGTTGGGGCTATCCAGACATCGATGTTTTTGCCACACAGGACAATGTCGTATGCCGTGCCTTCTGCTCCAGGGCGGGGATCGGAAGCACCTCTCTCAGGGACGCCTTCACATGGGACTGGTCCCAGGGTCTCCTCTACATGTTCCCCCCCCCCTTTCCCCTGATAGGGCAAGTAGTGACGCGGATTCTGCGACACGACACAGATGCTATTCTAATAGCACCATGGTGGCCAAGGCAACCGTGGTTCACCACTCTCCTCCGGCTTTCAAAGCATCACACTTGGCGTCTCCCACCCAAGACAGACCTCCTATCCAAAAATAACGGCATGATACTTCATCCGGACCTATCAACCCTCAGACTCACGGCATGGAGAATCCAGCGCGATGGCAGAACTTAGCTCTCACAGCAGAAATCCAGTCTGTCTTGCAAGCAGCCAGGAAACCCTCTACCAGAGCGTCCTATGAAAGAAAATGGGAACGATTTCGAACCTTTGCTACTGACAACGGCTTCAATTCTTTGTCAGGAACCATTACAGGGATACTCCAGTTCCTGTATTCGCTACATGCTGCTGGTCTTAAGGCAGCTTCTATCAGAGTATATTTGGCAGCCATTTCAGTAAACCACAACTTAGTGGATGGGTTCTCAGTTTTTACACACCCACTTTCCAAAACTTTTCTCAAAGGACTGCGTAATATCTTTCCTCCATTTTGTCCGTTGATCCCACAATGGAGCCTGTCTATCATTTTGGGCGCTTTAACCACAAAACCGTTTAAACCCTTAGCTACTGCTCACATTCGCCTGTTAACGTTGAAAACAGTTTTTCTAGTGGCTATTACTTCTGCTAGACGAGCATCAGAGCTTGTTGCGTTAATCCTTACACCCAGTTTTTTCACAACAAAGTTGTGTTGCATACAGGCCTGTTGTTCACTCCAAAGGTTACATCCAGTTTCCATATTAACCAGGACATTGTTTTGCCAACGTTCTTCAAGGCTTCTTCAGACCCCCTATGTTCTGCACTGCATGCTTTAGACGTCCGGCGTGCTCTGGCATTCTACAAATCTCGATCGGAGTCATATCATAAGTCAAGGAAGCTCTTCGTCTGCTATGGGGGACAGAACAAGGACTTACCTGTTTCCTCACAGAGATTATCCAGCTGGATTGTCGAGACAATTAGATTGGCCTATCAACTAGTAGGCAAAGAACCTCCACTCGAGGTTACGGCACACTCCATGAGAGGACAGGCCACCTCCACTGCTTTGCTACGTGGGGCATCGGTCAATGACCTTTGTAAGGCTGCAAAGGTCAAGCATTACAAGTTGGATGTCCGGGCTCGACAGGACTGCTCGTTTGGAAGAGCAGTGCTTTCGTCAATATGCCAGTAACGGAACAGCGTGCCTACCCTCCTCCGGTAAGTTGCTTGTTATTCGCCCATATGTGTGATGCACAGAGACCACGAAGAAGAAATGCAGGTTGCTTACCTGTAACCGTAGTTCTTCGAGTGGTCATCTGTGCAGTCACACAACCCACCCACCGTCCCCTCTTGGCATCGCTTGGTACTGTCAAGATGTTTTCCGGGCATGCTCCTACATCCATCTCCTCTTATAGTTGACATTCTTATATTCCATTCATTCCTTGGTCACGAGGCTTTGCGGTCTCATAGAACTGAGGTAAACGGGAACCCGGAGCATGTGCGGTACGACGGTGGGGGGAGGGGTTCCCGCCAAAAATCTAAGCTAGCTAATGAAGTTTCCCGAAGCGGGCTCGGCGTGAGCCATATGTGTGACTGCATAGATGACCACTTGAAGAACTACGGTTACAGGTAAGCAACCTGCATTTCCACTTCTATTCTGTAGTCCCTTAAATAGAGAGCTGTTTTTAAATCTTGGCCTCACTCTGAATAAAAGTTAATCTTCTTTTTTAATTTAGGCACTAAAATATGAAACCTATCTGGACAACTCTCTAGTCAGATTCCTTTTGGCCCGAGCATTAGGAAATATTCGAATCTCACACTATTTATATTGGTAAGAAGATTTACATTCTTTCTTGTTATTTGTTCTCAGACATTATATTCTCAGAGCTAAATGGACATTGAAAGAAATATATTATTATTAAGAATCACAATTCTTTATTGCACAGAAAAATCAACGCTACAACAACTGGAAATACTTTTAATTAGATGTTCTGAAAAAAAATACTTAGGCTGCAATCCTGTGAGCAATTTATCTGGGAGAAAGTCCCATTGACTTACTTCAGAGTAGACATGCATAGGATTGTGCTGTTATTTGCTTTCTGATGTTCTGGGTTTTCTCTTTCCCTCCCAACGAGACTCTCGTAGGTTACAAAGCACCATGGTTTATATCCGTCTCTCTCAAACTGAGTGCAGTTCTCCATTCTGTATCTTAAGCAAGATGACACTTAGGAAGGAAAACCTATGTACATGTGTGAGAAAACTATAAATTGGTGTTAACATCAAGTTTAGGTAATATTCCACTGTAAATTTGAAGTGCAATGGAAGGGCAGAATATAAATGTTTAAAATAAATAAATTGTATGAAAAGTGGTTTTATGTGGTAGGGACCTGAGTACAAAGACAAAAAATTTCTATTACTGCACATTCTTAAAAGGTACATGGTATGAGTTGTCTGTGGAAGCTGAGAACTCCATGCTGCAGTACTGGAGTGGATATCTTAAATCCTAAATTCACCACCTCACAGCACAATCCAATGTATGTTTACTCAGAAGTAAGTGGCACTGGCCACATCCACATGTCACAGCAAGCCATGAATCTTGCCTTATTCAACCATGATGGGTATGAGTAGAATGTTGGAGCACACAGATCGTTTGCTTCTCCCGTTGCAGAGAGGTAAACACACCGGGAAGCTACAGTTAAGACTAGCATCCCGTTGACCTAGCTTGCATGCCATGATAAGCCACCGTTGTCACCTTTGTTTGTTTCAGGGTGGCTTGTCATGACATTCGAACCTGGCATGGATTCCTCTGCATGCACAAGCCACCCTGAGTACCCATGGCTTGTTGAGTTGTTTTGTTTTCAGTCTGGCTTGCTGTAATGGCTGAACCTAGCAAAGGGGCTTGTGCATGTTTTGCTGGAAAGGGCTACAGAGCTGCCTGTCAACAGTGGTGAAAAACCTCCGCCCCTTCTCCTTCAGCTTGGCATTTCATTTGACAACAACCGGTTTTATCCCTGTGTGAGCCAAGTTAGCACAGTTATGCATGCATGTGTGAATGACTTACCTTTGGGTAACCAAATACGCCACCAATTTGGGGCCATGGCAATGCAGGAAGGAGGTATAAGCTTTCCCCCTTCCTGTTTTCATTATGAAATCCCCCCCCCCCCCGAGGTGCTGGTGGAATTTCAGGATGAAAACAGGAGGGGGGAAATCTTAAATTCCCCTCCCCAAATCGTCATGGGCCTGAATTGGGGGCATGCATGCTACCAGAGGTAAGTCAATCACTAATACAGGCATAGAAGTGCTAGGAAGAAGAACGATCTGTGAGGAGCAGGCAAGGAGGCTTTTTTAAACTGTTAAAGAAAATAAACTGCCTTGTCCCCAAAAGTATGGTAAGCCTTCCCCCTCCACTCTGAAGGTATGGCATATATATGTCAATGCAGGTGCTTAATAAGGCAAGAAGGGAAGGAAGATAATCGCATCACAGCAGGAGTATGGGAGTTATGCCCCTGGGATATGTGGTGGGAGTGGGCAAGAGGACAAAGGGGGAAACAAACAATGGCAAGCCTGCGAGGACCTGATCATATGTCAGCAGGAGTGTGGCTTAGCAAGTAATTAACCAATCAACCATGGCTCACGTTCAGTATGGCTTATCATGACATGACATGACATGCAAACTAGCCCCTTGTCTCCAAACTGACTACTATGATTGATTCCTGCCATGGAGCCAGGATTCAGAAGCAAACTTCAGTTTCTTATTTAAAGCACGCTTCTGATCCTGGCTTGTTTGGGAGCAATCCAGCATTGAGATATAACAGGAAGCTATGCGTAATAAGCCAGAATTTATGGCTTGCCATGGTGTGTGAATGTGTTCAACGGGGCTTATTCTTCTGTAGGATTGCAACCTCTCTTCCCTCCCATCCTGTCTTGTACTGCTTGCATTCTGTTACCCTGTATATGTCAGCCAACTCAGTATTCTGTTGTATGTTAAAACATTGTTATTGCAGAAGAAATTTAGTAACTAGGGTGTGTGTGTGGGGGGGGGGGGGGTGCATGTGCACTTTGTGAATGAAAATAATCTAATATTATGTAAAATTTCAGGTTATTAAAGGATACCTTGCATGACATCAAACATGGTGCAAGGTATGAGCATATCCTTGGCGCCTTCCTTTCAGTCTGTGGCAAAAGACTGAGAGAAGAGCTGGAAAAGCAGACAAGACTGGTACAGATCTTGGGAATGGTTGCAGAAAAAGTAAAACAAACAAGTGGATCTGCCAGACAGGTTTGTTAAACTAGCCAGTTATGTGTATATGACAGTGGGAGCCAGCTCACCTAACAAAATAACTGTTGCTCTGTGGTAGTATTACATTTCCATTCATGTTCAACAAAGAAAATGTATATTAAGTTAGTTTTGCATTCCTTTTGCAAAAGTCTTGAGCTTTGTGACATGGACCAAAATTTATAAACAAAAAGGGCACACTTTTTTGTGTCTGTCCTATCAGCCTGACCATTCTGTATTAGACCATTGATATTCACATGTATTGATGATTAAAACATTTGTCAGTATTTTACTTAAGTAAATTTTAATCATGCATTGTTCATTACAGAATGTCCTGCAAAGCGGAATGGAACGTGTTCAGTCCTTTTTCTTAAAAAACAAATGTCGTTTGCCTCTCAGTCCTAGCCTTGTAGCTAGAGAACTTAATATCAAGGTATTGCGTATGTCTATATTACTAATCTAGTATAATGTGTATCTACTTGATATATACTACTTGTCAAAATTATTAACAGGTGGGAAGATCAAAACTGTGGTTTTAATGCCTGTTTTTATATTTTCTGAGCCTCTACAAGAAACACCTTTGTGGAGAGGGAAAGTGGGGTATACAGTTTTGTCTAAAAATAAATACATAAATATAAACTAGTGCTACTTTGACAGTCTTTTAGCATCATCTTCAAAACTAGGCAAATGTTGACCAATTGAATATAACTTTAATGGTGGGAAGAAGGATGATTTGAATCTCTTGTATGAGATGGATATAGAGGCCCCATTTAGCTGACATGGCTAAAGGACAGAAATGTAGCAAGCTAAAACTTTCTATGTGGAGATTCTTGGCATGCATTTTGGAAGTGATCAGTAATGACCACCACATCTGGAAACTTGAATGCAAATTAATTTTACACCATTCATCTTGGCCTTAATACTTATAAGAAAGCTATGGATTTTAAGATTACTAAGATATCAAAGAATGTTGGGTAGGTACACATTCATGGGGGAAATAGAAAATTGTGAATGCCACACTTCTTTAAAAACTTTTTTTTCTTGTATTCACAAAAACTGGATTTTTTAAAAAAATCATTGCAGCATTACTACAAACTAAATAAAAGCAAACTTATATAAAACTTCCACCATCCACACTGCATCACTATATGGCAGTTAAAAATAAATAAAAGGATTGTTTTTATTTGGATTGTAGTATCCTGTGTGGGTTACCTTTTTCATTAATATTGATATTCTTAGAAGCCTACATTCTTAGAAGTCTATTTATAGCCCTTTTGGTTTTAATATTGCCAGTAATCCTAATCTTGTGGTAATGTAAAATGTCTTTGGCAGGCATGTTCCTACTTCAGTTCTAATGCAGTACCTCTTAGAGTTGCTCTGGTGAATGCAGATCCCTTGGGAGAAGAAATTAATGTAATGTTTAAGGTACATTTTTCTGTTTGATCTGGACAGAAATACAGTTTTGTTATAATGGAAATGATATTAACCTTGTTACTTTGAAACTAGTTCTCACACATGCTATTCATTCTTATATTCAGAGGCTGATGCTTCTTTTAATGTTTAAATGAGACTTTGAGTTAGAAAGAAGTTGTATCTTTGAAGTATATGTATGTATAAGATTGTGTTAATGGCCGCATCTGTTCCAACCTACTTTGCATGTATTTGTAATGACATATCTAATCCTGCATGCAGAGTGAAGCTTTGGACATGTTGCTCAAGCAGCAGAACTTCATTTCCCCTCTTCGTCTCCTCCCCTCCTCCAGCTCCAATGCTATAATACAAACTACTTTGAGATTTTGGCATTTCAAATAAATTTTGTGATCTGCTTTTGGAGCTTTAAAAAAATGACAAGTCTGCTCTACTCTACCCATTGTGCTCTACTCTGTGAGCATTTTATATGTTATATACAAAATTTACCATTTTGATCTCTTAGCAAATTTCTCTAGGTTAAACACTGGGGAACAAATGTGAATTGCTTAAGAATAGAATGTTATCTTGCACTGTGGATATAGCCTAGGAAATCACTGGGTGACTTTGGACCAGTCATTGGCTCTCAGTCTAATCTACCTCACAGGGTTGTTGTAAGGATAAAATGGAAAGGAGGAGGACCGTGTAAGCAACCTTGGATTCCTTGCAAGAGGAAAAAGGACTGGATATAAATGTAATAGTAGTAGTAGTATCATTATATATAATTCTGCAGCCAAGGCCAGTTTCTGCTCTTCTGCAGAGAAATAGTAGAATTTACAGCCCAGCCTCATGCAGCTTTTCCTACTGAAAGTCCTTCCGTTCATTTGCTTCTGTTTTAGGTTGGAGAAGATCTGCGGCAAGATATGTTGGCATTGCAAATGATAAAAATTATGGATAAGATCTGGTTACAGGAAGGACTTGACCTGCGGATGGTTATCTTCAAGTGCCTTTCAACTGGCAAAGATAGAGGTATGAACAATTTGTAGTTCTTACAAATTCATGCCAAATTCATGTAATTCATGCCATCTAGGTTTTGGTCTGCTTTTCAGTTTCCATTAGGAATGACAGCTTTAGCATGATTGCTCTAAAGCTTCTACCTTTAAGCACCCCAACATTTGCAAAGCAAACTTTTGAGGGATGACATGGCTTGAGTTGAGTGATATACTTGCAAAATCTCTGCTGTTTTTGAGCACTGAACTTTCTTGTAGTTAGAGCTGTGTCAGAGATGAGCTAGAATATTAACATGGACTATGAAGGAAATGCTACCCCATATGGAGAAACCTTAAATATCTGGTTTTAGAGGAGGACTGGGAGCTCTGAGTTGTAGGGATTCTGCTATTGGCGCATTGTAATGTGGCTAATTGTCATTTTAGTTATCCACTACTATTGATTTTGGTCAATTATTGAGTTGATTTGCCTTTTTTGTATACTAACAGTCTTTAGTTGCATTTAACATATGAACTATAAAGCCTTTATAAAATGAACAGAGGTACAAATAATTAATGGCTAACAATAGTATTTGTCAGCAGGCAGTTTAGATTCGCAGGAATATTTCTTTAAAAAGTTTAAAATTAGATTTAACTAAAGACATGATAGAAATAGAATAGAAATCCTAAATGTAGTAAATATTTTTGCTTATTGAATTAAAGGAATGGTGGAGCTTGTTCCAGCTTCAGATACACTTAGGAAAATTCAAGTAGAGTATGGAGTAACAGGGTCCTTTAAAGATAAGCCCCTTGCAGAATGGCTAAGAAAATACAACCCTACAGAAGAAGAATATGAAAAGGTAATTTCCATATGGCTTCAGTACATGAACTTGTTATGGTATGGAATTGACAATACTAGCATTACTATTGAGAAGGACAAATAGAAGATCCAGCTTCAATCCCAGCATCAGGAAGCGGGGGTGGGAAAAAACTCTACTTGAGATCCTAGAGAATTGTTCTTTGTCAGAGTGTTAAATGCTGAGCTAGATGGATCAGTGACTTGACTCAATATAAAGCAGATCCGAATGTTTATATGTATAATCAAGAAAAAAACTGTTAGTAGACTTAGGGGCCAATCTTATGGGTTGCGTCCTGAGTACTCGTAAGCCCCCAAATACAAGGTCTTAAGACTATCCAATGCAGGGCACCCTGCTGTTTCATCTAGATGGCTGATTTTGGCTGTCTAGCTGGGGCTTTGGAGCAGGACAAGGGGAGGCTGCATGAAATTTATGAAGCTGTTTGAACCAACTTCCACTGGATCCTTCCATGGTTCCCACACTTGGTACCACTTTTTGCCCTCTTCACATTCAGTCACCAAGGAGCGCATTTTCCTGACTCTGTGCTCAGAGCTCTGTCTCTGAGCTTCGAGCCAGAAAACTGAAATATCCTATGTACCCTATGTACTGCTCCCTTAATTTAATTTTAAAATGTGACTGACACTAAATATTTATTTCATAATGATGTTTAGAAAAATGAAATCCCCGCTTTCTGAAATTCTTCACAACTTTTTTTAAATAAATCTATGTAGGGCAAAAAGAAACATTGATCTCCTTCCATCTTTAAGGAAAGGCTGACCTGCAGTTTTAAAAATAAACAATGATGTTTTACTGTAATTTTGGAACAGATTTTTTTTTATTTCTGCCACTGCTTAATGCTTAAATGCAACATTTTGCACATGTTGTCTGTTTATTAACTCCCATTGAAAAAATAAGCACATTGAAATTTTAAGGATTCTCCCTCTTCTACCCCTTCTCAAGCTTTTAAAACCTACTTGTGGTTAACCATATTACTCTATTAATTTCCTTTTCAAAATGACTAAAAGAAAACTAACACAATTCTCCAAGTTCCCCAGTTGTATTGTTATTCATGAGTGAGTGAACATGAGACAGTTCAGCTACTAGAGCTCATTTCTGCATGTTAAATGAAGGAGGTAGTCTCAAAGTAGTTGATTGAACCTAACTTTACATTTATTTTTGCTTATTTTAGGCTTCTGAAAACTTCATCTATTCTTGTGCAGGGTGTTGCGTAGCCACCTATGTCCTAGGTATCTGTGACCGTCACAATGACAACATAATGCTTCGAAGCACAGGGCATATGTTCCATATTGATTTTGGAAAGTTCTTGGGCCATGCACAGATGTTTGGGAGCTTTAAGAGGTATGCTATGAAAACCTGAGAAAAGCAAGTGAAATTAATGTCCCACTACAATATTTCGGAAACAACATGGCTAACTTTGTGGACATAATGAGCTATCTTGAAAAGATTGATAGCTTTCTGTGGCAGAATCCTCTGCTAGCTGTAACTTTTCTTTTAAAATAGTGTTACATATGAAAAGACTGAAGGTATATTTGATGAACTAAGACTACTGATTTTTCACCCATTATAATTTTCAGTGAGTACCGAGGGAGACTTAGGGAAGGATAACACTTGTGACCTGCTTGTGGGTTCCCTGGTTGACAGCTGGTTGGCCGCTATGTGAACAGAAGACTATTGGTGTGATCCAGCATGGCTCTTCCTATGTTTTTAATCAGGGATCACTTGGGCAGTGTAGTAATATCATTCCATCACATGATAGATTTGTCTATGTGACAATGACACACAGCTGAATCAGAGTGAGGACACTGATTCGAGCTTTCATTCTGAATGAGCAAATATTTTTTGCTGCCAAACAGTTGTTGGATTAACTGTAGATTGTTTAACCAATCAGCAACCCAGATTTTCCAGGTCTGGATGTCATAAAGCAACCAAAGAACAGGGTGTTCCTGGATTATTGATTAAAAGCAGAAACAATGAGCGTGATTTGCTCATCCTGGAATTCCTGGGTTAAACAACCCAGGAATTGCTCAGCATCACATGCAAACTGGGTCACAGTTTGCTGATTTTCTACCTTGTATGTACAGGAACTAGATATAAATCTTACTATGCAACATCACAGTTTGCAGAGACTCTGAAGTAAATAAAATTCCCTAATAGGCTAGGAAGCATAGAAAATTCATTATTTAAGGATCTGTATTTATTTCATCTCCTTCTTTAAAAGGGATCGTGCTCCTTTTGTGCTGACATCAGATATGGCGTATGTAATCAATGGTGGTGAAAAGCCTACTATTCGCTTCCAGTTGTTTGTCGATCTCTGCTGCCAGGCTTATAACCTGATAAGGAAACGAGCCAACCTTTTTCTTAATCTTCTGTCACTGGTAATAGTTTTATATTATCATAGATGTTAACAAATCAGCCTACATTTTAAAAATAGACAGGTGTTGTGCTTAACACAACCTAGATGTTCAACTGTAGAAAACTCAAAATTAAACTTACATCATAAAGAGTGTGCAATTTACATTTGGAAATCCTATTTAAGATATAGCCTAATCTTTTTGTTGTACTAGCAAATAATTGATCTTATCCATTAACCACCTAGAGAACTTTAGCTATTGGGTGGTACAGGAATGCAATAAATAAATAATTTCAAAATCTATCTGTTTGCTCTATAGATGCTCTCTTCTGGACTACCAGAACTTACTGGAGTTCAAGACCTGAAATACGTCCAGGATGCTCTTCAGCCACAAACTACGGATGCTGAAGCTACAATTTTATTTACAAGGTACCACAGAAATGTTTTTTTGAAACCATTATGCATGTGTATTCCTATCAGTTTTAATGAAGGAACTTGTTTTCAATATGAGGGGAATAAAACCGAAGTATGTGTTCTGAATTTTTTCCCATTTGCACTTATATGGTATAGTGAACTTAAGTCCCAAGTTTTATTTGCATAATTTGTTATGTATTTATTTATTTATTTAGAAATACAATAAATCCATAATAAATTATACAAATAAGGTTAGGGACCTATATTCATTATATCACCCATACTATTTTTCAAATAACTCTGTAATATTCAGATACAACCGTTACTTAATTTCCAATATTTTATTGTCAAGAATTGGGGAGATGGAGTTGTGATTGGGTTAATGTTTTCTGCACAGTCATAGCATCTAAATAGAATCTGATTTGTGTTTCCCTATGTTTTTAGATTAATTGAATCAAGTTTGGGAAGTGTTGCCACAAAGTTCAATTTTTTCATTCACAACCTTGCTCAGCTGCGATTTTCAGGCCTGCCTTCCAATGATGAGCCCATCCTCTCCTTTTCTCCTAAAACTTGCTCACTTAAACAAGATGGCCGTATCAAAGAAGTGTCTGTCTTTACGTACCATAAGAGATACAACCCAGATAAATATTATGTAAGTGTGTGGATTATATTTTGGTTAAGTGCGTTTTCTGCAGCTCCTAACTGCCTTCATTACTATCATTTACTTTAACTAACACCTTTTCAATTACATGCGCACACACCCCATCATACTATTGCTCAAGAATTCCTAGTTCTGCTATTTCCATTTTAGTTTTAATGCAATGTTTTGAGCCTTGAAACAAAACATTGTTGATCATGACTTGAACGTAGTTAAACTGGAGGCACTTCTGGCATAATGGAGCACAGGTAGCTCCAGCTTTCACTACTGTTTCCAAGATATTATAGCATGACATATAATAGAAAAGGAATGATGTTAGTGTGCGGTAGTCCGCTTTCCTTTTTCTTTTCTTTTTTAGCACATCATAGCTTACCCCTTATCACAACCAACATGAAACCAATGGCTACCTTGAAAACAGTCAGGCCCATACCCTGTTGTTGCTGTTCATTTCATTAATGGACATAGTTTTCCTGTCCTCCCTGAAAAGTTCTATTAGAATTTAGAAGAACTATAATCCTGAGGAAAGGGAAACCTTTAAATACAATTACAATTCAATAGTATTGAAAACATTATTCTTGTTATTAAAATTATCTCTTTGCTTTTCTTCATTGGGTAATGGGAAAAGGATACACTAGAGAATTGAGTTGTTTTTAATTGCTGAAGTGTTTGCTTTCTGATTTGACAGATCTATGTTGTCAGAGTTTTAAGAGAGGGGCAAAATGAACCTACATTTGTTTTTCGGACATTTGATGAATTCCAGGAATTCCACAACAAGCTTGGTATCTTATTTCCTCTTTGGAAATTACCAGGGTATGTTCCTAAAGACTCTGTGTGTGCGTGTGCATGTGCATATGTGTGTAAGCAAAGGCATATGGAGGTTTATAATGGAATCTTCTGAATTTTCCTGTGTTTCAACAGTAATGTTTCTCTTTGTGTGGATGTAATTTCCTGTTTTCACACATCATCAGCAATGCTGCAGGACCATGCATGCATGGTGGTTCTGCATGTGTGCTCTCCCACTGCTATAAACCCAAAGATGCTCTCTCCCTAGGTTGTTTATCATGACCTCTGAATTCTGGGTTGTAGGGGGATGAACAACCCAGAGTTTGAACCCATGGCATTTTCAACAACCCAGTTTGTTAACCCAGGGTTAACAAACTGTTGACAATGGGCAAACTGGGTCTATGTTTCGTATCTGCGACCTGAGAATGTTTTAACTAGACATGCTAAAGATCTACCCTGGACCTCATGTATGCTAAGTGAATCCCTCCTGCTTGGTGATCTGAAGCTGGCATCATGGGCTCATCCACAAATGAAGTGTAACCGTAAGCTTTCATGAACCATGTTTCTCCTATGTTTGTGGGATCCATGAGTTCCACTCCAGGGGCTATGCTGTGGGCGTACAACACTTCATTATAACTGTTTCTGAAGGAAGGCATCAAAGGAGGATAGTATTGCTTCTGTCACTGCAGTTCATATATCTGAAGCCTTGACATATTCCAGTATCTCAAGTCCCATTTTGCATATCTTTTTAAAGTAACAGCTGATCCCTGAAACAAACTGTGTTTTACAATTCATTCTCTAACCAAGCAGAAGAACATATTTAAAATTAACCTAAATGTCAGTCCTGGACAGAGGTCAATACAGACTTTCTGACACACTTAAGGAAAGAGTATAGACAATGAGGATGTACAACCCATACTCAAGGACCTTGTAATAATGTGTGAAAACCAAGATGTTTCTCTGTGCTGAGTAATAGCTACTATTTTTTTGCACATCTAATTCTGAGAGATATATGCACATGGGTATTTCTTTTCCTTATTTTTCATTTCCATTTTGAAAGTTGAGTACAACAGCTGCTAGTGCTTGAACATCTGCTATTGGTAATTTTACAAATGGGAGTGGGGAAAGAAGTGACAAAAATTTCAAAAGTGGTTTAACGCAATATTTATGCTATGCTATCTTACATTTGAGTATTTATATAGTAGCAAATACTAGACGAGTGACAATATGGTTAGCAGTGTTCCTGCAACTTCGTTGTATGGTATCTCAACCTTTTCAACTGACTCATAGATTATACCGGTAGTTGGTGTACAACTAGTAATGTTGTAATACTGACTTAGTGCTTCATTGAAAGGCATATATTATATGTTGCCACTAACTATTGCTATCTGTGTTCATTTGACTATATTGTAGCTTTCCTAATAAGATGGTTCTGGGAAGAACTCACATAAAGGATGTAGCAGCAAAGAGAAAAGTAGAGCTGAACAGCTACATACAAATTTTAATGAATGCATCAACAGATGTATCAGAGGTGATTCTACAAACTATATGAATGTCCTTACTTTAGGTCTTTATGTTGGGTACAGTCAGCTTACAATAACATTTTGTCTTTCCACATCCAGTGTGACCTGGTTTATACATTCTTCCATCCCTTACTCCGTGATGAAAAAGCTGAAGGAATTGATGGAATAGCTAAGTGTCCCGGTAAGAATATTGTTTTCAAAGGGAAGGATGACAACCTGGATCACTGTAACCAGAATAATTCTATCAAGCACAAAAAAAAGAAAAAATATTCCATGGAGGCACAGAAATGACTGTATTGAACTTGTATTTATTTAAAATGCCAAAATGTTCAGAAAATATTTCCTTTTCCCTTGTTCCTCCTAGTTGACAAACCAAGAAGTCCAAAGAATGGGTTTTAATACTGATTTTCTTCAATGTTTTAAGTTTTCCTGAAGAAAAGCTTACCTCCAAACATGCGCATGTTGGATTTTTAAAAATTAAGTTCAATAATTTTGCCTTTGTTTTTTCACTACCTCTGTGGATTGTCTTTTCCTTTTTTATGCTTTGTTTTGGGGGGACAGGTGTAGCCCTCGTTGTCTATCGTTTCATATTCGTAGCCTTTCTGTATCATATGTTCAGTATAATAATATAAAAAAGAGTACATTTCAACAAATGTCGTATTTCACCCTTTACAAATTCCTTTTGCTAATAAATCATAACAACTTTTTCACTCAAATATTGGTATAAATAAACATCTTCTTCTAGATTTATGTGTCATTTCAACTCTTTGGAACATTAAGTAAAATTCAATATAAGTCCTACTTAGAGTAGACCTATTGAAATGAATGGACCTATTTAAATTAGTCATGACTACTGGTCCCATTCATTTCAGTGGGTCTACTCCAAGTAGGACTTTTGTTGGATTTTACCCATTGTTAAACCACAAAAAACTTGGTATAAAGTAGTTAAAGGTTTTGATGGAGGAGAGGTGAATTGGTATTCTAATGGAGTGGACATTATTTTTCCAGTCCTATTCAACCAGGCCTGTTTTATAGCTATGTCCTTGATTATAGTCTACTAGATTCTTCTCTGTAATAACATGGGCCTCATCTACACCAAGCAGGATATTGCACTATGAAAGTGGTATATAAAAGGCAGGAACCACACTACTGCTTTATAGCAGCATTGAAGTGCACTGACAACTGTTGGGGCCCATTGACACATACCATATACCCCTTTCATCCCGCTATATTCTGCATGGTGTGGCTCCTGCCTTTTATATACCGCTTTCATAGATGAGACCATCGTGCCCCTTAAAATGGAACATACCTGCTTGTGCTCTTGTACAAGAAAAATATAATTTTACATTTTTTTTTAGATGTAAGCCCTTCAAGTCCTACCTCAGGCAAAGTTGGAGGAGAAGTTAAGTTGTCTATCTCCTATAGAAACAGCACACTGTTTATCATGGTGATGCACATTAAAGATCTGGTAAGTACAAAAATGAATTTGCAAAGAGCATGTGATTATTTATAGTACATTCTGGATATAAGTGGTTTGTTCTTTTTAGCAAACATGTTTTTCAAGGAATTGAACGACTCCTGATTTATTTTAACAGGAGCTCCAATGTCCTGTTGCTTTGTTTGAATATGGGTGGTTATTGGGGGCTTGTTTTTGTTTTTTGTTCTCAGGTTACTGATGATGGTGCAGACCCAAATCCGTATGTGAAAACATACCTGCTTCCAGACGTACATAAAACATCCAAACGGAAAACCAAAATATCAAGAAAAACTAGAAACCCAACATTCAATGAAATGGTAAGCTGAAGCAGCAGGCTGTGTAGAATGTTCAGTAGCTTTTTAAAGCAAATCCGTATTGTCCAGACCTAATAGGTGGAACAGTCTGAAGGTTCTTCAACCTACTGTTCAGAGAAGCTAGGCATGCAGCTGAATGTTGCCGTTAAACAATGGGCCATGGGATGGGTCAGAACGAACTTTGCAAGTCCATTTTTAAGGTAATATTATACACATCATGTTCACTTTCAGTAGAGAATAGTCAAATGAATTATATAAAATTGTTCCCTGCCTTGTTGACACCTTGACCCCACTCTTACTTGCCAACATAACAGAGTCCCTCCTGGCCCATTTTTTCTCTCTCACTTAACTCTACATATTTTGTAAATAAACTTCCTTGGCTTTCATTACTTTGAAATACTATTTTTTACAGCTTGTGTACAGTGGATATAGCAAAGAGACACTAAAGCAAAGGGAACTTCAGCTAAGCGTACTCAGTGCCGAATCACTACGTGAGAACTTCTTCCTGGGTGGTGTCACTCTTTCGTTAAAGGATTTTAACTTGAACAAGGAGACTGTCAACTGGTACCGGCTTGCTGCTGTACCATATTTGTGAACCTGATACCGAGATGAAAAGAAGAACATAATTGAATAATCTCAACTCCACTTTTATTTGGTCGCTACTTGAAGATAACTCACACACTTTAGCATTAGTCACTGCAATTCAGCACATTACAGTTGGACCAGCCTTCACAAATTTTGAAAAGGACTTCTGGCAAATCACCTCTGTTTTATGCATTTACTCTAATAATATCTAAGCATTGATATAAATTAACTGTATAAATTTAATACATGGATAATGTTCTAAACCTTGACTAGATGTTCCAATTTAAATCTGAGGGGTGTTTTTCATAAATTCAATTCAGTCACATTTGAAAAAACACATTTGAATTGCTTGCCCTTGGATATATTGCAATCTTGCTTTATACTTCTGCTGTCCTGAGATGCAGCACCACGTTAAAAAAAATCAAGGTAAAAAAAGATTGCCCAAACTGTCAAAAGGGAGGATTGAACAGACCGCTGGGAAAACTCCTAATCACATTTCGCCCTAGGACTCATTAAACCTCTTTGAGGTTATTATCCGAATGAGTGCCAAGAAGTTATAAATAATGGTGCCTTATTTTATCATTCAGCTGCTTCTTATACTTCATTCCTTATATTTAAAAATGTTTAATAATGATAAAGAGATAACATTTTTTTTATCCAGCTCTTTTAAAAAAGTTAGTTCATGTGGCTCTATATAAATTATTGAATTTTCCCCTTAAATTTATTCTGCTTCCTTAGGCCAAATTCAAATGACACCAAAATTTTGAATGCTTCTCTAGTTTATTTTGATTTTTTATGTGTGTCCTTAAATTATATCTTGACAAACTGAAAATTTTATATGGATGCATTTCCAAGTCACATGTAGAAGTCACACATCAGTCAGTATTTCCATATGATTGAAATGTTTGCTTTAAATGGTTGAGAATAAGTTGCACTAGAAAAGTTGAATGGTGAAATTTACACAGTGGCAGCTTGAGCTAGATTTAGAGATGTAATTTCCATGAGAATTAAGAAAATAATCTGCTAAGCATTCTACTCACTTCAATGAAAATTGGCTTGTCCTTACTGAAATGCATGGAAGATAGGTACCAGTCCTTTATGGATTGTGCCCTGAATCCACTGATTCTAATTTTGTACATTTCTGTGATACTTAAGGATAGCTGAATATAAATGAAATTTACTAACTCCATTTTTTAAACAAAAAATAGCTAATGTAGGAAGAGTGTTAAAATTGCACAATATGTTTAATGCTGAAGCCCAAATACTTTGAATAACGATGACAGAGATGCAGACCCTCAGCTATCCATGACAATGAGGTTAAAGCAAAATAATGCAATGTTAAATGAGATTATGGTAGATAATGACAATCTTTATTGCTGGGAAATGAAACTAAAATGTAATTTAATTTATTTCTCCTAAAGAATAGTGAAGACCCGGCTTTCAAACCCAGTATAACAAAGTACAAGAGGAAAATGGACACACATTTTTGGTGCCTAAAACATCCATGGTCTGATTGTACAATAAACCTTTGAATATTTCTCAGTGTTATAACTCATTGTATTTAACAGAAGCTACTTAATATTTTTTTAAAAACACCCAGGTTTTATTGGCTATAATATGTTCAGTATGTAAGTAACCTATATAGTAAATAGAGTAAACTAACTAGATTGTATTTCCTGCTCACTTGATGCTTTTTGAGATGCATTCCATTCCATCAGCTAAATCATAAATCATTTACACACAGAAAAGCCAACTACTGTTTTTGTGAAACGTTCCATTAAAGTAACTTAAAGCAATATGTACTGCTTTTTTGCAGTCTCTTACTGGAGCACACTGTGTTACAGCACAAAACTAGAGATTTAAAAGATACTTTCAATAACAGTGGTTTGCAACTGCAAGTTTTGGTTGTTTGTTTAGAATATGTGCTGTACCTGATGGTAGCATTTGCCAGTATCCTTTGTAGCTCATGCCTGTGCCTTTGCCCACTTTCACCACTTTTCAAAATAAAATACACATTAAGAATCTTCAGGTAGATTCTTTTAAAAAAAACCCAAGAAAATAAAAATAGCAGAAAAGCAACATAAATTCTGCATCTGTTTTGAACTATTTATAGCAAAGCGATATACAACACATATCTATACACGTTTGAAAAAAACGGTATTAAAGCTGACATACACAAAAGGGGAGGAGGGAATAATTGGGATAAAATTAAACACTTCACTAATATATTTTTAAAGTGTGGTCTCATGGCATTTTTATACTTTGTTAATCAAATAAAATCTTATGCATTACATATGGACTGCAGCTAGAAAGACATTTGTGTCTATGTACATTTAGTTTGACATTTTGAGGAAAACATCTTGATGTAAGAAAAATGACACATTTTCTGTACTAAGTAACCTGGCTATGAATTTGCACTGACGTTTTTAAATATTGTTGCCTTTTTATGATCTACAGATATATGAAAGCATGAGTGATCTTTGATATTTCTCTATTTTTTAAATTTAAATGGTGTAGAAATCTTAGTATCTTGCCTTAAACCTGACTTTTCCTTCTAGGATACTATACAGTGCAGCTTTCAAACTGAATAAATTTTATTTCTGTTATGTACAGAATATGGCCACAGTCTAATGCAGAGTTACGTATGCTTAAGTCCATTGATATTAATGGGCTTACATGTGTTAGGTTGTAGCCAGTGGCATGTTACATGGAGGAAAAATATTCAGGCCATATTGCACCATTCTCATAATCCATAGGAATTTAATTTTCCTAATGCTTTGTACTCTCATACTGTGACTAAAAGATGGCAAAGGTTTATAGATAATGAAATGCATTGGGAGCAAATGTAGACGTTTGCCTTTAATTGTCTATTTATCTGTAAGAACCAAATACTTCAGTTATATTACACTGATAGCTAATAAGGATGTACAGTATTTCTATCAATATCCTAACCCATAATATATGGGTTAAATGTGACTCCATAACTGTCGTACAATTATATTAAACACTATTCTGGAATAAAGAATGTTTTGCCTCTTTTGTGTGTGTGTGAAAGCCAAAAAAAACATTACTTATAGAAATAAAGCTAGGGCTTTAGTCAGACCTATTAAATTGTACATTGATTTAGTAAATCTAAGTTCTCTATCCTTTACTATTAACACATTTGTAGCTTTTTAGTTATTTTATGTGTATTTTGAAGTGCAAAACTTGCAAGCACAGTGTATTCTAGAGTTAGTGGTTGTACAGCTCAAACTCTTTGAAAGAGAACCATCTAGAAAATACGAAGTTCAATTCACTATAGCTCACAATTCTTCAGCAAGTACTGGCTTGTTTGAAGAGAAGCCTAAAATTTGTAACTAAAACCAGACATCAGAAAGCAACCATTATTGCCAAGTCTGTTGGAAAAAATATTTTGAAGTCAATGTTAAGGGAGGGAAACTAGTCATTTTGCACAGACAAGAGCCACATGCATTGATAAGTATCTCTCAGCCTTCAGCCGTGTGTATGACCTTCAGTACTTTTCACACTCCGCATAAATACTTGTTTAATAGAGGTTTAATGCCTTACCAGCAAATCTGCCCTGCAAATAGTTTTATGTTTGGATGCTGTTTTTCTAATGCAAACACTGAGTAAATATAGATTTTGTGTCTAGCAAGGATTACAAGTGAAGACTCAATTTCCTGATAGAAATGTAATTTTCTGTAAGGGATGTACATAAAATGGAAACAACTTCCATATAAATGCAGTAACAACCTCATTTTTGTTAACTGGTTTTAAGTTTTTTTTAAGACCCTTAAGTTTATGAGCCTTTTTTGGCTGAGGAACAGGATAATTTTGGCTGCCTCTTGCCGACGCTGGAAAAACTCTTGACTCTGGCACCATTGTATGACGAAAGTGTTGAGGTATCAGTAGCCTTCTGCTTCGATGGGTTTCTGGGAATTGTATTTCTTGGCGGCCAGTGCTAGGGGCCGACAATGCTTTTGCCTGCAGTTGAGACTTCCTAGATACTTTTGACGCCATTTTCAGTTCTCGCTAAGAGGGTTAAAGGAAAAGAAAAGAGACTGCTGCTGAGAATTGGAGAATTTCACGACTTGGTTATTTGGCAGCAGCGCGTGATTCCCTCCAGCACCTCCCCCCCCCCAATGTAGAAACAAAGACAAACGTTCGTGCGTGTTCCGGTGCAGGTCTTACTGCGTGAGGAGGCGAGAACAGAGATATTTTAAGTTTTTATTTTTGTTTTAATCCCATGTAAATAGAGTCTATGGTATCCTCCCATATAGTGCAGACAGGAGACGGCCGAAAGCGAGAAAGTTGTAACAACTCTATAATGTTGCTCAATCCAAGGTTAATACCCGTGCCCATCCCCTTCCACGCTATTTCAGATCGTTCTGAGGTACAATCACCCTAGTTTTACTCCGGTTGACAGCTGCTTATAACTGTCCTAACAGCGGCCTGAAGGGCTGGCACCTGTGTCAACTTTACCGGGGAAATACAACGTTGAGAGAAACCGGTGTCCACTGCAATAGTTCACCGCACATGTTACGAGATAGTGACAGACAGCAGAAAATGTATTTAGGAGGATACACAGATTATCTCAAGCAAATGCAGTTTTCTAACAGTGTTAAGAGATTTGGGACTACAACTCCCAGCATTCCTAAACCAGCAATCTTGCTAGCAAGCGTGCTGGCTGTACTTTCATCCCTCTAACCGAAATAATCTCTGTACGTTTCTAACGCCTTAAAATGGAGATCTCAAATAAAACCGGAAGTGCGGGAACGACGGCGCGTGGTGGTGGCGGCGCCGCTGCCGCGTTGACGCCATTTCCGGCGTGGAGAAGGCTTAATCTGTACTGCAGCCGCGCTTGGTTCTTTCTTTTCGCCGCCATCATGGGTCGTATGCACGCTCCAGGGTGAGGACTCCGAGGATGGGGGCAGCGGCAGCGGGGGACTCAGATGGAGGGGAGCGGAGCAGAGGGGAGGGCGACGATGATCTCCGGCGGTCGTAGCTCGGTGGGGCGTCTCTGGGCAGCATTCTGGGTTCGTGTAGTGTTCTGCGGCCTCTTCTCAGAGGCCACGTTAGGCGGTGGGGTGGAGGCCGAGACGGGCGATCCCTTTTCCCGGTGGCTGTGGGGCGGGACGCATCACTCGCTCCCTACTCGCTTCTTCAGTTCTGGACCGGCCGTTTTCCCTAAAATTCTCTCGAAGCTCTTCGTAAGGGGGTTGCGGAGCCTGAGAAGGTCTCAGGCTGTGCGGATAGACCTTCTGTGGAAGAGCGAAATTGGGGGCAATGGGGGGGGGGGGGGCTTTCGACCCTTTTCCCCCTCTTCTCTCACTCACCATACTCATGATTCCTTGTGTCTTTGCTGTTTCTAAGAAAACCAGAAACTGGGGCTGAGAAATTGGTGTTGTTTTTTTAGGTTTTGCATTGGTGTTTTTCTATTGAAAGGGGTTGGAGATTTAATGAGAGCGCAAAGATGGTAGTAGCTCTGGGTTTTTACTGAACCAAGCTGATGAATGTTTGATATCAGATAATGATATCAGCTGTACATTTGCCTCTTTAAAATGTTACTCAACTTTGTACTGATTGTCTTTTGCTTCTTTTTCAACAGAAAGGGCTTATCCCAATCAGCCTTGCCTTATAGGCGAAGTGTGCCTACAGTAAGTATTGCTTTTAAGTTTATTTCTGTTGTGACTTAATGTGATGCAGAGTCAATCAATGCTCAAATGGGAAAATTAAAAGCAGCTGACAGTAATTTTCTGGTATTGCAGTTTTATTAATTTTGCTGTTTGGAAACCTAACCCTTGTCTGCTGTATAGTTTTTGATGAGTTTACCTCTTTCAAAGCCTTAATACCATCTAGTAGTGAAATAAAGATCTGTTGTGGAATTACATGGAATTTGACTTCTGTTTTCCTTTTGGTGAACAGAAATAAAAGCTTAGATGGGTGTATCTGAAGATGCTGCAGGGGGAGTGGTTTGACTCCTCTTAGAGAAGATGCTTTAGAACCCAATCCTATGGCCACTAGACATTTTCTAGACAGCTGTAGGGTTCTTTGGTACCCAGAAACCATGCTCCCTGATAGCCAGCATGGTTCTTCCCCATTGCCGCGTTCAGAAATGGAGCGTGGAGATGGGGGAAAGCGGGCGATCCCAGGGGTGGGTGGGACTGTGGAACCCAAGTATGTGTCTTCCTATGTGTGGTGTGGCCTCTCCCCCCACTCCAAATCTCCCCAGCTGGACAGACAAAATCACCCATCTAGCCCAAAGTGCAGGACACCTGGAACATGGAGGTGAGGATTGTCTCTGTACTCCAGCTGCCCTTCATGGAATAGTTGTCAGGCTGATGACTATCTCCATGGGATTGTGCCCTTAGTAGCATTTTTGTTTAGCTGCACGGATGTCATTTGAACTATCAAATGTTCTTACTGTATGGTCAGGATACTCTTAATTGGAGTCTAATGTTTTGAGTCAGTAATTTGTATGCTTTGCAATCATAAACTGTATGAGCTGATCTGGCTCAAAATTAAATTCTTACAGTGGCTGAAACTTACTTCTGATGATGTCAAAGAGCAGATCTACAAGCTGGCAAAGAAGGGCTTGACTCCCTCACAAATTGGTATGTCCAACTAAAATGTAGCATATTTGGTGGTTATTAAATCTGTTAATTGATATGAAGTTAAACATAAATCCTATTTAATTCATTTTCTCTTATGAATAGGACTGGAGCCTTAGATTTTAGTTTTGTCTAATTAGTGGGTAATTGAATTGTATTTAAAGGTATTAAACAGAAAGATGACCCATTAAATAAGTTGATAGCTTTTTGTTTGCTGGCCCTCAAATTCCATTGTTATACCTAAAATTGTAAGATAATGTATAACCTTGATATATGGTCTGGACAATCTTAACTTCTGTGGCAGAGAGATCCAATATCAGAGCTTTTCATGATTGCAAAGCCCTGCTAGTAGAGCCCGAGCAGGGCAGAAGAGAGGTAAAAGTGGCATTTCTGTTTATTCTCCCTCTTCATTGCATTTTTTTTTTAAAAAAATGTTCATTCCTTTATTGAAACCAACAAGAGAGAGATCAGTAGGTGGGTACAGGGCAAATCTGGGACCAAGAGAGACCCATTCTTGTTCTGGAAAAGAGTTTCCACAGATGTTTCTGCAACAACCACAGGGCCAGACCTCTCTGTCCACTCTTGGAGGGAAAATCTGAAAAATTGTATGCCTCTGGGACACCTTCCCAAGAGCCACAGTATTGCAACCTAAGCTGACATGTAAATCAGTAATTGTACAGGATACTTACTTGCTCAGGTTGCTCTCTGTGATTATTTTGGACAACCATTTGCAGTTTCCACCAGAACATTTTTCCTTTATGTTCGCTTGGTTGTCTGAGCACTTGTAATCATATGACTGAGTTGTCTGGTATTTCTAGAAAAGCGCATATTTGTCTTGTCTGTTTCAGGTGTAATACTGAGGGACTCGCATGGTGTTGCCCAAGTTCGTTTTGTAACAGGCAACAAAATTCTAAGGATTCTTAAATCCAAAGGACTTGCCCCTGACCTTCCAGAAGACCTTTACCACTTAATCAAGAAAGCTGTGGCTGTCCGTAAGCATCTTGAGAGGAACCGTAAGGTAACTTGCTAGCTCCATTCCATCCTACATTTTTTCTAAGATGACAACCTTTAGAATAGTTCTTTATTCAGCAGATGATGCTTGTAGAAAATAGTTTTTTATTTCCTCTCCAAACAACAGTTGTAAAGATTTTTTTGTTTTTGTTGTAAGGATAAAGATGCCAAGTTCCGTCTCATTTTGATTGAGAGCAGAATTCATAGGCTGGCTCGCTACTACAAGACCAAGAGAGTACTCCCACCTAATTGGAAGTAGTAAGTATCATTTCCTATCAGTCCTGGTATGGGCATTTTGCTTAAAGTAGGCATCCCATTTCTGTTTCCCAACTTACAGTGTCACAGGAAGGAATAGCAATGCAAGGAAAGTTTTTATTGGAATACACTAGACCTAAAATATTTGCTACACAGCCAATTTGGCAATAAATTGTAGTAGTTTCTAGCTCTGTTCTATTTTAAATGAGTAGTCATGAAATATAATTGGAGTACACTTCTGTTGAATATTTAACTCTCAACAGTTCAGAGGAACACTTGTCAGCCTAAACAATGCTAGTTGCTATAGTACAATTAGATTGGAAGAAGTTGTTACAATAGATGCTCATGCTGTTAATATTAATACTAGATTATATTTGCTGAAGTCCACTTGCAAGTTGCTCACTGTGATGATTGTATTCCAACCATTCGTAGTTTCCACCAGAAAGGTTTTCCCTTAGTGTTGGCTAGCCCTTCCTTGGATGTCTGAGTGAGCTGTCAATTGACATAAATTGCTTGAATGTAGTCTTATCGATATTGCACTGCCTCTGTTTTGATGGAGCTGCCTAACACAGGTCTTTTTTCTCCCTCTAGTGAATCATCCACAGCTTCTGCTCTGGTTGCATAAGAGGTCTACTCTTCACCAAGGGAATCAAATCATTGACATCTTGTGTTCCTGTCACCCTTGCCTCAGAGAAGGATGTCATAGGTTTCTTATTAAAAATTGATAGAAAAAGATACCTTGATCATACCAAATAAAGGCCTCTGATTTTTTTCCACTTGATTTGTAAACTGAGTTCTTGGAGAAAACTGCTGTTGTGCTACAAATATATTTTGAATTGAGCTGTTTGATGATAGTTTCTTTACAATTCATGCTTGTAACTAAGTATGTAAAGTGGAAAATACGTTGAGTGCTGTGTTGGAATCTTGAGTCTCCTGTTGTTCCACTTGCAAGTCTGAAAATTAACATTTGAGTGTTAAAACAGACGGGGGTTCTTCTTACAGTAGCTTTGTCCTAAGGCTATATAGTTAAATTAAACTGAGAAGACTATAAAACCACTTCCTTTTTAAACAATGGTGTCTGACCAAGCTTAGCAGTAGGAACCACCTTTTGAGCCTAGAAAGGGCAGTTTTATTAAATGCAACTTGGTCCATACTATTGCTGCAGTAGTCATAAAGAATGGCTACTTTGGGCTGGAAGGTAATTTTTAAAAAAACAATCTTGTGTGACTAGAATCTACTTAATAAAGAGAAATGGTTTTTCCTTCAGTTGAGTGTAGGTAAGAGTAATGGAGATGAGGTAGAAGAAACCTGGATTCTAGGGATTTGAAATGCTTCAGACATTTACCTTTAAAACAAGACAAGAGCTGAATACTATCTCCTTGAACCCTGAACCTGTATTCCATAGGATCTATGCCAATGATGGGGAAATAATACTGATAGTAGCTAATGCTTCTGAACTACCACCACCCTGAGAAGCTTGTAGGGGATGGAGGTCACTGCATCCTCTGTCCAGAAGAGTATAGAACTCTGCTCCAGTGTACCAACATTCTCACTAATTAATGCTTTCCCTATTGCTCATGCTTAATCAGAGGTGTTATCACTTGAAGCTAATAGATTTGAATATGAAAATTACTGCTCTGTTTTCACTACTTTTTGTTCATATGTTGATTGGGCAGCAAACAATGCCGACTTGTTTAGGATGTCTGGCTAAGCAACGTGCAGTGGGTACTTAAAGTCTGCTGTTGGTGTGTTCTGTAGTGCTCTGTCATATGGTACTACAAATGCAGGCAACATTAAATAAATATTGTTCAAGAACCCTATGAATCCCAGAAGAGGCAGGTTCTGGACATCCAAAATGTCTGTTTTGAGGACACTATGTAAATGCAGAAATTAGTTTTTTTCTGGCCTTTCACATCTATTCTGGGTTTGTTGTGGTTAGATGCTGTAGCCGTTAATTAATACATTTGTAATTAAAACCAAGATGTGGAAGGAAAAAAAGCTACTTTCACCAGAGTCAATGGAACAGCATGTGGTTTATCCCTCCTATGTTGCTTTTTTAAAAAATTAACCTCGAGGTTTGAGTCTATAGAACTCTGCTACCGTTTTAATAGAGTTCTGAATTAGCTTTGGCTATTGGGCAAAACAGAAATGTAATAAATAAGACCTAAAGGTTCTGAAATTAAATATGGTTGTTTACCATTCCTAAGATGAATCTTCCCCAGCTACATAAAATCTCAATAGCTTTTCCTTCAGATCAGATTTCTTTAAGCGCCACCTCACAAACAGGTTTAGGAATTTCTCTAAAGTACTTTATATACAGGAGCAAATGTGTGCACCAGCATTCCTGCTTATTCTGGCTTATAGGGATGATTCAGATGTTTCAGAGACTACTTGCTGAAGTTCCCTCCAGTCAGAGATAAAATAGGAACCCAAAGGTGCAATCCTATGGGGCTTGCAGCCATCCAAAGCAGGAGATTATATTTACCTCTACACTCATCCCACTCTGTATTTTCATTGTACTTAATAAAATGCCCACTATCAGAATTTATATAAATCTTTGTGGTGGCAACATTTCTTGTACTGAGTTCTGATTCCCCAAATGGAAAAGGATATAGAGCTGGAAACGATGCAAACAATTGCAACTAAAATGTGTTGCACAGTTAAAGGTGACCATATACCATATAGAGTGACCATATACAAAAGAAGGCAGGGCCCCTGCAACTTTAACTGTTGTGGATGAAGAGGGGATTTCACCAGGAACTAATTGCATACAAATGACACTGGCTGAAATTCCCTTTTCTCTACTGCTGTTAAAGTTACAGGAGCCCTGTCCTCCTTTTCATATGGTCAGCCTAGGACTGTGTGTCTGCCAAACTGCAGTCATTTGCAAGCAGTTCATATTGTAATGCATAGCAATGAGTAGTGTTTCCAGAATCTTTGTTGCTTAAGGGTTACATAATATTGGGAGTGTGTGTTCTGGGGAGGAACAAAATATATGAGTTGTTATTCACAGAAAGCTGAAACAGACATGGATTAGGAAAGAATCTCTCTCAGTGGGTCAACAGAGCATAAGAGCCTACCTAATACACTAGCCCTTAGGCAGGGATTTGATTTTTCTTCTAAAGCTTTCTGCTGGCAGCTGTATGAGACATAATAATGGGGTCTGAGCAGCAGAGGCACGGTGTGGAGCAGGCAGGGATTATGCTGTGTAAATTTGGATTCTACCTTGTCTCAGACTCTGGGCGCGCAGTGTTAAGCATAAATGTATTAACTCTTGGAGCAGAAGCAGAATTCAGCAGTAACAGCAGGTCGGTGATCCTAATCTGTAACTGCTTAGACTGCTTTCTGATTTATATTGGTCTGCTTGTATTGGAAGACAATGCATATTGCATTCAACTAAAAGCAGGGATTTTTCTGTTCATTTAACTGAAAGCAGGGATCTTTCCGTATGAACAGGAAGACAGTGGTTAGAACGTCTGACGAGGACTGGAGGCACCTTTTTTCAAATCCCCATTCAGCCAAGAAACCCATTGGGTGACTGACTAGAGGCCAGTGATTTACCCTAATTTACCTCACAGGCTTGTGAGGTTAAAGTGTGTATGTGTGTGTGGTGGTGGGGGGGGAAGTAATGTGGCCCATGTGACTAGCATAACATGTCCATGGGATTTCCTGCATATAGATATTGGAGGTCTGATAATGTGGCAAAGACCATCAACATCTGCAAGTCTAATTTGAAAATATGAAATGTTTGAAGCAATGCAGTGCTGCTGTTTGCAAATACTTGCAAAATAATACGGAAATAACTTCTAGGCATAACATAAACACTATGTATAACAAACCTTGTACACAATTCAAGGGTAGGTTTTATTTTGCTGTACCTTCTGTGCTTATGCAGGTGTAGGAGTGGGCAAAGTCTAGGCATCAGGAACTATGTTAACCCCCTCCCGTCTCTCAAACCCACCAAGGACCATGCCCCACTGTCAAAAATCATAGCTAAATTTGCCACAGTGGCAAAAGCCATACCAGTTTTACAGGGGGGGGGGTGTACATGGAGCAGGCACATCGTTTGCAAACAGAATCGTGCTCCTAGGAGATATCAAGGAGCACAATTCTGATTGCAAACTCTGCTTTGTTTTCTTCAAAATCACAGTGATTTTTACTGCTACAAATTGGGCGATGGGTGAAGCCCCTCCCCCCCCAAAAAACATCCATGGTGGGGACACGTGCTGTGTGTTGCCCACCCTGTCTTAGGGATTACTGGCATTAAAAATACTGTTATTGTTAAGTGCCTTAAAATGTGCTGTATAGTTTAATATAATTAATATTGACAAAACCCTGCCTAAAGCCTTACAATCTAAATAGACACTTAGAAGGAAAATGTGGGAAGAATGGAGGAAGAAGAGAGATAAAGCTCAGTGAATTGGAGATAGCCTGGGGAAAATGTATTGAGGTACTAGTTAAAATAGTAGAAAAACTCAATTGTACTAATATCTGGAGACAATGGGTTGGATCTGGCTGCTTTTCCGCTGGTGGGAGCATTCCCCGAGTGGAGTTCTGCGTAGAAGGGTCCTGCCAGGTGAAAGGAGGGGATCTTGGCCGATTCCTGCAGCAAACAGAGTCAGATCTACCCCTGTTCTAGAGTCACATCTCCCCTGGGCTGCATAGGGGACTGCAGGGGGTGAAGGGAATTGATGGAAGTCACCACTGATTCCATTGTACATGTGAGATCCCTGCACTGAATCAGAAGCCTCCCGCAGATGAAAAGAGGCCTTTACATCTGCAGGATGCAGATTCTGGATCCAACCTAATGTACCAACATCTTGGGCTCATTCTTAACCCCTGAACGTTTGGGAGCAAAGCTTCATTAAGGAAGACTGTTATCACAATCCTGTAGAAGCTCCTCTGTCGATGGGGCAGTGATTCTACTCTGGGTTTCAGTCAGATCTCTAAAGAAGCTATCCAAGGCCCTGAACCCTATTCCCAGAATGGATTCAGTACCTTGGATAGTTCCTTTCGGGTTCTGACTGAAACCCAGAGTGGATTCACCAGCCCACTGTCATAGGAGCCACCAGCCTCCACTGTCACAAGCAGCACTCTGTAGTATGATCCTGTGCATAATTATCCATTTGATGGACTTGTTCTTATGTAGCTGGGCACAGGGTTCCACTGTTTCCCCCTTGGGAGGCTCATTTTGAAAAATCTTTAACATCTGTTCTATAGTATACATAGCTTCCTGCATCTTTAATAGTATGTGGATATACAGGTGAACAAGAGGTTTTAGAGTGGGAAATATATATTTCCTTGTTCAAAACATGAGGTATTTGAACTTCTTGACAAACTGTGTTCAGTTGTTTTGCATTGAAATTTGTTAAGTTCTTTTGCCACCTTAAGTTAGTGTCCTGGGAGTTTGATGACATTACAGCCAAAAAAAGTAAAGCCCTTAGTTGACTTCAACAGGAGAGGTGAGTGCGTGCTTTAAATTTCCCCCCACAGAATTTAGTGAGACTTAGCTTTGGCTGGGTTCTTATCTTTTATGTTTTATAAACCCTGGGCAAGTTTAATGGGATATATTAACACCTGTCTATATGTTCTATGCTGTATCAATGCTTTCTGGTGGAGGAAAACTTAAAAAGTTTGTTTTTGGCTGCAGCCCTCAAAACCCTGCACTTTGAAGAAGGGTGATTGGAGGTGTTGAGTGCCAATAACAGTGTTATGTCTATCAAGATATGTATGCACACAATAAGCAAAACCACTGCAGGTCTTCCCAGCGATCTTGGGGAAGAAAAACAAGACTTCTGCCCTGTGTCTACAAAACCTGCATGGAGCCGTTGCTGAGAAGTATCAGCAGAGGTCTCTGTGCTCCCAGCAGTGTCTTATTTGGACACTGGCCAAGCAGCATTTTAGAATGCAAGCCCATGTGATTAGCTTTTTTCTTTTCTGCAGCCAATGCTACCTCCTGCTGCTGCCAAGAAGGGTATTTTAGAAAGCACTGCATGTACGTTTTGCCAGATCAAAGTCCTGGCACTCGCTCCAAATGGCAAAACACTGGATTTCATTGGCAAACTTCGGGGCTGGGTTTGCTTTGCCACTCAGCTGAGCTACTGCTGATTGCATTTTTAAATATTCACTCTTTTGTTGTGGTGGTTTGAAAAATGTACTCTGTTGCTGCCCTCGCTCTGGTTTTTGCATTACTATAATGGTCCCACTGTAGTAACAGCTCGTTGCACCAAGTATATATTCTGGTAAACTGTGGACAAGTGTTTCCACAAAGGGTGTTGGTTTCAAGAGGCTGGATCCAGGCTAAGTCATGCTTTAGTCCCCTTGAAATCAATATGACTAGTAAGTCAAATGTCTTGTGGATTTCAAGGGGAGTAAAGCGTGACTAACTTATAGAACAACCCTAAGGGATTGGGAGCATTCCATGTCAGAGGAAATCCTACTCCTTAAACCTGGTTGGTTGGCTGCAGCCAGGGTAGGAGGTCTTCCTCCATGAGTTTCTCCCCCACCTTTTCCCTTCTCATTGACATCAATGGGAAGGAAAATAACTGTGCAGATGTACTATGTGGGTCCGATCTGTAGCTGTAGCTGTATCAGGGGAAGTAGGCCAGCTTTAGGATTATTCCATTAGTCGAGATGCAACCCAATGTTGTTCTTTCAGGTTTTAAGAAACTGGAGTAGCCTATGTTTCCTGCCCGCCAGTGCAACCCATCACTAGCGCAATGTGGAGTTAGCATTTCATAAAGGATCCAGAAACAAGCGGAAATGGGCAGGTCAGTGTTGGTCAGAGAAAGGAGCTCTACTGACCTGTGCAGATCCTAAAACAAGAGCTTCTATTCATTTCTGGGGTTCTTTTACGACACACTAACTCGCTGTTGTGCACAGCAGCAGTATAGGATACTGACCCTGGAAGAAAAACATTGGGTTGGATCCGGATTAACAGGACACTCTTAAAGCTTTCTTAAAGCAATGGATCTGGCCAAGGTTTCTTCATTCTTTAGATTGATGTCGTATTATTTACTCCGCCAATAACAAGCCTAAAAAGAAAAGAGGAAATGAATCAACAGCAGACTGACTTGTTCAACCTCTTTTTCTTTATTGGTTTTTTTTTAAAAAAAACATAGTTTACCCTTAGATATCACTAACTGTAGTTACATAACTTTAAGGTCATACTAATTGTATTGAAAGGCTTGCCGTACTTCACTACCTTCAGCACTTCTATTCTCTTTCCTTCCAAGTCAATCTATCTGCAAAGTCATTCCTTCTTGCATCTAATAAGAACCATCTTCCTGAAATCATACCAGAGCCAGTTATCTCCAGAGGTCAACAAGAAGCCTCAGAGAAGAGCAGGTTGCTGATAGCTGTGCCCTCTTGTGTTTCTCCAGCATCCAGTAATCAGGGGTTTATTGACTGAATATGTGGAAAATGAAACCAAGGGGGCAAAATGGCCATTGTAAACAGGGTCTGCAAGAAGGCAGAGATTTCCTAGGATACATCTTTCCAGGGGCCCTGGCCCTAAACAAGCTTCTTGCGAAGTAGGAGCCATGAACACTATAAGCTGGTGTGTTTCTGAACTGCCAGTGTCACAAAGTGATTAGAACAAGGGTGGCGTACCTGTGGACCTCCAAGTGTTGGTGAACCTCCAAGTGTTGGTGGACCTCCAAGTGTTGCTGGACTTCAATTCCCAACCCCAGCCTGCATAGCCAATGGAGAAGCGTGATGGGAGTTGTAATAAACCAACATTTGAAAGTCCCCCAGTCCCCCACTGCTACATTAGAGAGCTGGATTTAGGCTTGGGAAATGAGGTCCATATCCCTGCTCAACCGCACATCCTAGTGGGTGACCTTGGGCTGGCTGGTATCTGTCAACCTAATCTACCCCACAGGCGCTATGTGAAGATTAAAGGGAGAAACTGTATACATAACCCGGAGCTCCTTGGAGGAAGGAATAGAAATGAATGAAAAAACCTGTGGCAACATGAAACGGACCTGCAGACATTGATGGCTGGACTGGAGGGGCTGTTAAGTGGAGCAGGGAAGTGGTTTGGGGGGGGGGGCATGTGTTTAAATTTCCCAAACGTTTAATATTTTTCTCAAGAGGCCTTGGTTTTATGAACATGGAACACCAAGCCAAACAACATTACCAAGATTGCATAGGATCCTTGACTGCTGTTGCACTACAAGCTGCTTCACCTGTTAATTGACAAAAGCTGCAATGCTGTACACTCTTACCTGGGAGTACACATTCCATTGACCTCAGCAGAGTTTACTTCTGAATAGAAATCTACAGGATTGTACTGTAAACATCTCCCATTCATTACTGCCAACAAAGAAAAACTTAGACCCACTTTAATGCCCGTCTTTGGTCTTGAACACAGACTGTCACCACCTCAGGATTTTGTTGAAATTTATTTAATATATTTTTAATCCCATCCTTCCTCCAAGAAGTCCGGGGTACCGTATATGGTTCTTCTCCCCCTCCGTCCATTTTTGACTCACAACTACCCTTTGAGGTAAGTGGGGCCTTGGCTCAGTGGTAGAGCAGCTGCTTTGTATGTAGAAGGTCCTGGGTTCAATCCCCAGCATCTCCAGGTAGGGCTATAAAAACACCTACCTAAAACCCCGAAGAGGAGTTGCTGCCAGTCAGTGTCGACAATACTGGGCTAGATGCACCAAACGTCTGTTTCAGTATAAGGCAGCTTCCAATATTCCTATGTATCTCGGTTAGGCTGAGAGAGAGAGAGACTAGGCCAAGTTCACCTTACTGAAGTTCATGCCTGTATGGGAATTTGACCTTGGTTCTATTGTTGCTAAAGGAATGAGCAATCCTGCAGTGACTGCAACTATGCAGTAGTCACCTCAAGATCCCTAAAGTTATTCAAAGATTCCTTAATAGATAAGAAGAGGTGAAGTATGCTTTACTTCTTCTTTGATCAGGCAATCAGCCCCACAGATCGATCCCACATGATAGATGCTTCTCTCCATTGCTGCATGCTCCAGGTGCCTTAATGAAAAATGCATCTGGCAGCAGCTAGTGTGTCTCTTAGGCATAAAGAAGGTTCAGTGGGGGTTTTGTTCTTTTCCTCTCCACCCCCAATACTTAGTCTGCAATCCTACACACACAAATCTAGGAGTAAGTCCCACTGAATTCAACAGGACTTACTTCTGAGTAGACAGTGGATAGGATTGCACTGTATTTCCTGAGAACTAAAGGCTGTCATCAGTAATGCTTCAAGTAATACCTGACAATACTGATAGGTAATTCTTAGCCTGGCAATCTGGTTCTTGGACATATGAATGTTTAGTAGCATTACTCTTGTTTCCACAAATACAGAAGCAGAGTGCCAGTTAGATGGCTAATAAGGGCTTGACATGGGTTTTCACAGGGCTCACCCTTCCACAAACTGTGTTCCCTGCTTGGCTTTCCAGAAAGCTGCGCTGGCTATTATCCTGCTGCAGCAGGAGTGGCTGGCACAGCTCTCTGGAGCACCATGCCTGATGCCTTGCAATATGACATTGGGTGGGTCAGACTCTCTGGGAAGCCCCACTGCCCTCTCCAAAGAGATTGCTCCTTGTGCGGATCTCCAGAGTACCTGGCGCAAAGGCCTCACTGTGAGGGGTCCTTCCTTGGAGCGAGGCATTGGTGGGGAGATGGCCCTGGAGACTAGCAGTTGCACAGGCAGTCTCCAGGGCCACCTCCATGCTGATCCCTCATTTTAAGGGAGGACCCCTCAAGCAAGGCCTGCCACTGCCATTGGGAAGGGAGGAGGGGGGGCGTCGCAGCTGGGGGAGGGGAGAGAAGAATGGGCAGCAGTGAGGAGGAGGAACAGAAGGGTTGGTTGTGGTGGCAACAGCCACCACCACTATCATCAATTGTCATCAGGAGGTGGGGAGAGGAGAGAGCAGTAGTCTCCACAAGGCCTGGCTTTCAGGAAGGACCCTATCAGAACCAGACATTGAGGTCTGGCTGGCTCTCTGAAGAGCCATGCCGGCGATTTTCTCCTATCGACATGGCTCTCCAGAGAATGGGTGGTGTTGGTGATAAATGGAGGGTCATAGTGGTTGGCCCTTCTGACCCTGACATCTGCCCACCCCTGGTCTCCACTGACTGGCAGCAGCTCTCCAATTGAACGTGGGACTTTCTACCACTGAGCTATGCATTTGCTTGTTTACTTATTCACTTACCAGGCTAATATTAGTAATACATCTATACTGCTTAATATCACAAAATCTCTAAGTGGTTTACCTACAAAAATATTAAAAATCACTGTTAAAATACACTTAATAACGTTAATAAAGAATTACAACTACAGCAACAAAGATCAATGAAAAGAAACAATAAATCAAAGCAGCATCATGATTACCAGTTACTAGACAGGGAAAGCTTGCATAAACAATTGTGTTTTCAGGAGGTGTTGAAAAGACACCACATTTTCTGCCTTCCAAAGCACATGGGGGAGGGTGTACCAGAGAGTGGGTGACATGACCAAGAAGGCCAGCCTTCGAGATGTTATGTGGCGACATTGCATTAGTTGCAGAATAGCTAGAAAGGCCTCTTCTGAAGATCTTAAAGGTTAGCTGGGTGTATAAAGGGGAAGACGGTCAGCTAGGTTCACTAGTCCTGAAGTATTTAGGGCTACAACTTTGCATGTTATTGGCACCAGGCGAAAAGCATATTTCTAGTTCTACATCTCTGCCGTCTTATTCCTGAATAGAAGTAGCTCCATCACTTATGAGAGGCTCCTTAATGACCTGCTCATTCAGTGGACAAGCACATAGCTTTTGCACCATTTTATTTGTGCAGAGGCCAACACTCCAAGTGGAAGTAGGTCTAGACACATAAATACCTGGCAAAAGTATGCATTTTAGAGAAAAAAACGGCCAATAAAATCCATGCATGGGAAGTGATTTCTGGTGTCTTGGCTTCTTAAGTACAGTTCTTGACAGGCAGCTAGTAGATAATAAATGTGCTGGAGGTGGCCAAGGCTGCACATGGGTAATCAAGGATGACACATTCCCTGCTGGGCCAAGCTCCTACACACAGCTTTAAGGCTGTTGCCACTTTGTAAGGAAAACAGGAGGCGCTTGCAGTTCCCATTGGTTTCAGTGAGATTTGTGGTTGCTCTAAAAGTCAGGCAAACCGGGTATGCGGCAGTATATAGTGGTTAAAAAGCTTTCTAGGTGGCTAGATTAATGAGTCCTGAAAAGAGCTTTTCAAAGAGTGCAAATTAAAGTTGAACTAAGAGAAACCATGGGAGCAACACAAAGGCAAGGCATTTACAAACCCAGCAATATCCTCCCACCAATTTCCTGAGGCAGTGTGTTCTTACAGCAGTGAATGCGCTAGGGTTCTGGGGGCCATTTTCCTCCAGCCTTGTGGCAAATCACAGGCCTGCTGATCATACAGAGTTTTGTTTAGAACTTCCTTTTTTATGGCTAGGGCACAAAGCATTTTTCACTATTTTTCCTTTTTAATCTTTCTACTTCTTGGGGGTTGAATTATTAACAATTGAAATAAAAAGTGAGCTAAGAAAAGCTACACTGTGCTCCTACAAGCAAGGCCTTTATATCAACTAGTAATTTTGTTCTAGTCTGATTCTCTAGCTCTAGCAAGCTCCTAGTTACAGCCCTCTATGAAGGACAGTTAGATTTACCATGGAGATATTTACATTTAAATATCTTTATAAAGGGAGGCAGGAGAGAGGAAAGCTCTTTAAAAACATGACTCTTTTATCCCAGGATGGTTTTTATTTGTTTACAGTTACAAAGAGATAAATCTGCGCTGAGGTGATCTAAAAACAACTATATTGCTATTTCTAGACTTTTTGAACATTTCAGTACCACTTGTGAAAAAACTGGTGTACATTCTTTCTGTCAGTCTAGTTATTTGTTGTGGGAGGGGAGGTAATCATGGGTTAATGTGGGGATGCATGCTGTGTGCAAGCCACTTTCAATTTGGATGAATAGGATGACCAGATAAAATCCAGGTCAGGGCTCATGTAACTTTAACAGTTGTAGAGAAAAGGGGATTTCAGCCAGAGTCATTTGTATGCAATTAGTTCCTGGTGAAATTCCCTCTTCATCACAACAGTTAAAGTTGCAGGCACTATACTAGAGTGACCATATGCAAAAGAAGGCAGGGCCCCTGCAACTTTAACTGGTGTGATGAAGAGGGAATTTCACCAGGAACTAATTGCATACAAATGACACTGGCTGTAATTCCCTTTTCTCTACAACTGTTAAAGTTACATGAGCCCTGACCTGGATTTTATCTGGTCACCCTAATGAACAACCTATTTGTAGGTTGCTGGTGTGACATCCAAACCCGGATACTCTGAGCTGTTTATGGGTTAAACAACCCAGTGTTAACCTATGACATGAACTACGATTTAGCCCAATGCTAAACTGTGGCTAACTGAAAACTGAAGCTTAAGCTTTCTATTTCCACCTCATGACTGCATGGGAGGTGGAGAGGGGGGCTTGCCTAAGCTCATTCACATAATAAACCATAGTTTATCATTATATCCAAATGCAGTCATTATAAGACAGTCAAGGAAGGGATCTAATATTTCAGTGTATGCAGCCAAGGTGATATTTCTGACATGCCAATCAATATTGGCTTAAGCATGCTTAACTCTATTGGATTGTTACCAGTATTTTTAAAGTCATCATTTATGAATTACACTGGCAGGTTTCAGCAGTGAGAGATAAGGGGAAATATAGGTTATATGTCATTTTGTTTCCACTGTATAATTTTAAAAACAAACAAACACATTAATTAGAAGCTTTGGAAATTCTTTCAGGTAAGTCTGTCTTCATTTGCAGTCTAATTGTTAATGTACTGGTGTTTCACATAGGCAATGTTTTCAGAGATAGTTGGGGTTAATGACATTGTTCTAAACATATATGTAATATATATCTATTTCTATAGTGTGTGTGTGTGTGTGTGTGTGTGCATGGTCAGAGTTTAAACTCAAGATAACCTTCATCTTAGTATCTGAGTTAAATGCTGGCCTGGCCCTGCAAAGCTATCTACTCAGTGTTCCATAACATCTTCTTTAATGGCAGTATTAATGCATGAATGAGTCTTACTGTCGACCTTTGTAACACTTCCCTGGAATGAATTCCTGGATAGCCTGGTGGCTGCTGACAGTACGGAGTATGGAGTAAATCACTTCAAATGTTTCAGTCTGGCATTTAGATTCCATATATAAAAATATCAGTTCATTGGCAGATTCCTTGGATATGTTAAGTTTCTAATGCAGTGCACCCTCATGTCCTAGGGCATGTGCTCAAACTGGAAGCCTGAGGTGACAAGGATATTGCTGGAACAGTGGTGTGTTGGAGTGAAGGTAAGTAGTTCTTTGCACAGACCCACTGCTTTCCATTTCCTTGCCAGGATGCTCACTGAGGATGTTAATCGTCCTCACCTTCTTGCATAGAAATGAACAGCTGGCATTGATATCATTGGTGAGAAATGTTTACAGGTCTGAAGCCAGGAAGGTAGGAGATGGGGGATATGCAAAACATGTTCCTCTTCTCTAGACACTTTCTCTAGGAATGTATAGTTTGGCTCTTTGTATGAATCATCTGGAGTTATTACACTGTAAGGCCCTTTCTACACCTAGGGATGTAGAGGGAGGGAGGGGGACGATCCCGGACGTACCTGCTTCCGGGATCGTCCTCCTCTTTCTAAACCAGGAAGTGTGATGTCCATTAAAAATGGATCCGAAGAGTGCACTTGCGCTCCATCGAAAAAGGTGCAGTTTTTTTTAAAAAAAATTACTCCCAAAATTGGGGGGCCTACCCCACCCCACCATCCTGGGGATGGCAGACTTGCTTCCCCCCCTCTCCCCTGTTGGGCATGGAGCTGCATCGTGAGTAAGCAGGCACAAGCTGGGACAGGCGCCCATCCCTCTCACGGTCTCGGGACATTCCTGGGACCACGAGAAGATTCGGGTTTTCCCCGGGATTCTTTATCCCGGGGAAAACCCATGCCCATCTCCCCCACAGCCCCGGGAGCCTCTGTGTGTCATTTGCACACACAGGGATGACTCAGGGACGATTCCGCAAAAAATGGCTGGTGTAGAAATGGCCTCTCTTAACAGTTCACCTGTTCTCTTCTACTGGCACATGGTATTCTGTTTTGCAGTGGTTGGGTTTTGGAAAATATTATATGTGTTAAACAGATTGTGGAAATGAAAACAATTTTGATTGAAGATTTTGTATTACCTCCTAAAAGAGTGTTGAGCATCTTATAGAAATTGGGGTGGGGGAGGCCATGAAAGGAACACATTCAACCAATCAAGTGGTGGTGCATGTGGAGGATCTGGTATACACATTCAGTAGCAACCACAGATGTGTCTGCAGGAATCTCATCTTCTTGAAATCTTACATCTTGCACAGAAGCAGAAAACATCATGCCAGCCTTCCCCATAGTGACCTCCAGATGTGTTGGACTACAACTTGGAGAATTTGGGACATCTGGAGCCATCAGCACATCTGGCGGGCACGAGGTTAGGGAAGGCTGCATTATGGTGTGTCTTTTGTCCTTGTGTTACTGCACTCTTCACTTCTACTACATTACTGCTGCTATTGTTCTTGAGTAATAGGATAATCTACTTAGACTCATTTAGGCTTCACAGGCCATTGGGTACAGCACACTTAATAAGGCATTTGTGAGCTTTTCATGTCAACTCAGCTGTTTGCAATCTTCCTTCAATTGCCCACTATAAGGAATAAAGGAGACCTACTAATGCATTTTACTTACAACACAGTTGTTTTTCAGAAGCATTCGATACTTGTCAGTAAGCATTGTTTAAAGCAGCAGTTTTTTTCCTGATTAATTAAAGTAATAAGCTGGTTATATATCTTGGCTGGTAAAATGTGCTAATCTCACAATGGTTCCCAGAAGGAGAACAAACTATCACCACTTGTCACAAAACAAAAGGTCACCTTGCTGCAAAAGGCACAAGACAAGTAGACAAGGATGTACATAAAAATATTGCAGTGAGCTCATAGACAAGAACTGAGTGGAAATACAAACACATAGATAAGTCAGGCTAACCAGTGGGCATGGAGCCATTTTGAGGATAGTAGTGATGAGCATTCACATCAATGCAGCACATGGTTCTGGGGTTGGAACCAAAAAGAGATACAACTTGCTGAATATTTCAGGAGCGCTGCTTTAACCTACCTTCTCCTATAACGTACCATTTCCATCCTTTGTTAGATTTTTCCATGTACCTACTATGTATCTCCTTATGTCTGTCAAACCAGAAATAAAAATGGTGCTGGAGTTGGCATTGTGGTTTGCAGCATTAGGATCATGAGATGGAAAGGGGAGAATCGTGTTTCTGGTTCTCTTCCTCATTTGAAATGAGCACTTTTCATGGAGAAGAGACCAGCAACCACGTGGCCTGTAGATTTCACTGGGGACAGCATACTCTAGTGGGCGTTTTATAGCGCAACCTCAGAAGAGTCAGATTAAAAGAGATTTATTTTATGACACTAAAATTGAGAAAAGGAGCAGGAGATGCGCAAGAGGCGGACATCATAGTCAAAAGGACCCGTGAACATCCGTGAGTGGCCAATAATGAGCATGCTATTAAAAGATAATCAGGAGGGGCAGGGTGACTGGTGGATGCCAAGAGAAGTGGCTGTGGGCACCAAGGTGCCTGCGCACATCTTCCTTAGTGCCCACTTTTTGCCTTTATGTCCGCAATTTTTGGCGCTCGCATCTCTCCTTAAGGCTTGCTTTTCTTAATCATGCAAAATGTCAGAGAACAATATGGATCAGCTCTTCCTCCTTTACGAACAGAGACATTTTATAGAAATTCTGCTGCAATGATAAGTTTGGTATTTTTGGAACAGCTAAGAATCATTTATTGGTCCTGTGTGTATTTTTAGAGTTTCATATCCATCCGGAAGACTCATCATTATTCATGTGGCTGAGTCAGCAAATTGCATCTGCACTGTTATCCTGCCAGAGCAATAATGTTATTGAAGTGATTAAAGGCTATTCATTCCACTGATGCTGGCAAGTTTACACTGTTAAACATTAAGGCTGCAATCCTATACATATTTACCTGGGATTAAGTTCCATTGATTTCAGGGGCTTACTCTTGAGTAGACATATAGAGGAGTGTCTCTGGGAAAAGCACAGTCTTCAGATAGGTTAATTGATGCACTGTAACATTGGGTAGTATCCAATGTTGTTTTGGTGCTATCACTAATGACATTGCACTAGCGTGAACCAACACCTCCACAACATAACTAGCGCGATGGGGAAAGGTAACAATTGGACACCGAAATCCAGCAGCACAGTAGCAAAAAGGGAGCATTTTTTCTTCAAAACAAGGAGTGCGGGCCCTGCGCTGGAAATTCAGATAGTAGGGCCGTGCATTTATGAGGTGGCCCACTTCAGAGACATTTGGACTGTTTTAAATCTGAGGTGAAGCAGTCTGGTATCAAGGCTTTGGAACGGACCTTGAGCATCAGAAGGGTGGTTTTTTCTTTTTTTGTGGGGGATGGGACATAATTTCATATTTTTGTACCCTTTCCAAGCTCTCCATAACTGGAAAATGCAAGGCACAGAGGCTTAGGACAGGGGTGTATTTCTGTGACGACAGCTCTAACTTTCAGTCAGGGAATGACTATGTTATGACTCTCTTTTCCTTTCCAGTCAGAATGACTTTAGGAGAGATCCAAAACTGTTTTACTGATTTCTCTGCATTTTGCTAGTTGTCTGTCTATCTGTTAGGAGCCAGAGTCCTTAAAGAGTTTGTGGAGTTGGTGGTTTTGTCTTGCTTGTGTGACCTCCTTTGTTCCTTCATGTCTTATTCCAGACCAATCCTTTTCTAAAATCCAATCCCACTTGCATTTTTTTTACTATTCTGTCTGTCTTGAGTCTAATCTGTATTGTTAATTTATTAAGTAAGTCACTAATAGCATTTGGTTTAATTTCACTGTAATTTGTAAGTCTGTGTGTTTCTGTGAATGCAGTATCTGACTGACTCTGTGTTGTATGTAGACCAACCCTATCATTAGGCAGAGTGAGGCAGCTGCCTTGGGCAGCAGGGTTTTATTGCATGTCAAGAAAAGACAGCCAAGTCTTCATTATTTCATTTATTATTACTGTATCCTTGTTGCCAGGGAGGGAGAGAGGTACTTGTGGGATTTTCTGCCCAGTTGCCAAGATAACTTGGCTGGCCTTGGGTACTTGCACTTATACTTGTGTGTGTGTGGTGGCAGGGAGACACCCATTTGCTGCGACATCACCCTGCCTCATTCACAGAGTTTTATAGGCAGTCTAGATGATGTCATTTCCCACTCATCACCTTCCTATGTTTTCCCACCACCTTTTCTGTCTTTTTTTCTTACTGCTGAAAATCAGTTAAGGGTACAAGAGAATTGCTGCTCAATGCCTTCTATACAGTAGTATTAGGAGCCCTCCGTCTGGAAGCACCCTGTGTATTTTACACACAAACACAGAGGCCATTTCTACACCAGCCTTTTCCCCCAAATGATGCACAGGGAGTCTCGGGGGTGGAGGGAGGGATGGGCATGGGTTTTCCCAAGGATGAAGAAACCCTGGAAAAACCCGATTCTTCCAGCAGTCTTGGGACCATCCCGAGACCATGAGAGGTGTGGGCGCTCACCCAACTGGTGCCCACTTACTCACGAGTAAGCACAGCACCAGAAATGGGTATGGAGCCATTGCCACGCGGTTCCATGCCCATCAGGGGAGAGGGGGGCTGCATTTTTGCCATCCATGGGATGGCGGGGGGGTTTTAAGGGGTGCGATTCCAGGTGTTGTTTTTTTAAAAACAACAACAACAACAACAACTTACCTTTGCAATGGAGCACAAGTGTGCTCCCAGCACAATTTTTTAGAAAAACAGTGGCTGCGATGAACGCGATGAGCGCGACATCCTGTTTGCTTCTGGGACATTGAGCTTCCAGTTTGCACACAGAGCGACGATCCTGGAAGCTCGTAAGTCCAGGATCATACTCCCTCCCTTTACACCTGTAGGTGTAGAAAGGCCCACAGTGATATAGTGTGCACCAGGCACTATATTACTACTGTACATTCTCATGTCTTTCAATACAAATACTTCCAAACAATATCAAAGATTGGGAACAAAGCCATACAACCTCCGAAAGAGTAGAACCAGCTATCAATCCCTTCTTTAAATGATCAAATAATGAACAGAACAGAAATTTCTTTACTGAGCAATTAAGGGGCTAATCTAACCTTCCAGGGAGGGAGTTCCATAATCAGGAAATTATGTGTAGTTTTGTATTATCTGTGGCATGGCTCAGTGCCATCTTCTGATCCTTTTGACCATCTTCTGTTATCTATATTCCAGACTTTTGTAATTATATCTTATGTACTTACAATTCAGGCTGTTTTCTGTGTTTCCTGCTACTTATTATGTAAATTTCTGTTATTATTGGCCGCTGTTTACTTCTCACCGGCTAAGAGCAATTCTGTCATTATGGAGAGAACGGACAGTGAACACCAATTTTGCCTTAAGATCTCTGCCACAAGAGAACAGTGTTGGTGAGGCAGTGTGTTTTGCATAGTCTTCTTCACAGATTTTAATTTTTGTCAAAAGAGCATTTCAGAAATGTAGAATAAATGCAATCTGTTCTGGAAAATCAATGGACTGGAGAATAAAGCTGTAAAATTTTAAATGGGGATTAGACAAATTCATGGAGAAGTTGATAGTCTCTCTCCTTAGGGATGTTTTAACAGCAAATTGGCTACTAGTCATGATGGCTATAGGGTGACTATAAGACAGGAAAAACCCAGATTTGTCAACATTTTTGGTAACAAATCTGGGAAGGGGGGAAATTATGAAATTTGTCAAAAAATGGCAAAGGATGGCAAAGGGCAGCTCTATTTTAATGAGAATTAACAAAAACGCTTACAGCTCTGCAATTTTTAAAGATAAAGAGATGAAACTTGGCACCATGATAGCTTTAATGAAGGGCTTTAGCCTTGCCAAATTTGAAGCAGATCCATTCATCCATTGATTTTTAGGATTTTTAAAAAAAGTTTGATGTTTTAAAATTTATATTTTAAACAAAACGGTCATTTTTAAAGGTAAAGAAATGTGACCAAGGCTATGTTCAGGTGGGCACACTCCCTTAGTGCTGGACATGCCCCCTGAGGCCAGACATGTTGGTGGGCATGCCCCCTTGGGAGCTGATCATGTTTAGGCTGACCAGATAAAATCCAGGTCAGGGCTCATGTAACTTTAACAGTTGTAGAGAAAAGGGAATTTCAGCCAGAGTCATTTGTATGCAATTAGTTTCTGGTGAAATTCCCTCTTCATCACAACAGTTAAAGTTGCAGGCACTATACTAGAGTGACCATATACAAAAGAAGCCAGAGCCCCTGCAACTTTAACTGTTGTGATGAAGAGGGAATTTCACCAGGAACTAATTGCATACAAATGACACTGGCTGAAATTCCCTTTTCTCTACAACTGTTAAAGTTACATGAGCCCTGATCTGGATTTTATCTGGTCACCCTAATCATGTTGTCCTCCTTTTTGGTTTCCAAATTATGGTCTCCCTAATTATGTTACCTCCAGTATCAGAGACAGTATGCCTCTGAATGCTAGTTGCTGGGGAACATGAGTGTGTGTGTGTGTGGGGGGGGGGGTGCTATTGCACTTATGTTCTGCTTGTGGGATTTCCATAAGCATCTGGTTGGCCTCTGTGTGAACAAAATGCTGGACTAGACTGGCCTGTGGTCTGATCCAGCATGGCTTTTCTTATGTTTTGATAATTTTTTAGGCTTTATATCAGGATTTGGTTTTTCTTGAACCTATAAATGAAAAGGTGCTGGGATCTTCTATGTCTTTGCATCTGCTTCTAAATACATAAACCCATTAATTTCAACTTTCAAGTAAGTATATTATAGACATTTGTTTTTGAATAGCAAGTAAGTTATGGCATTTGCTTGATGTTTGCATGAAGACTGATGAGGAAAAACACTGAACACGTTTATTTACAGAGTAATCTTATACTTGAGTTATGCTGGCTGAGGAATCATAGGATTTGGCAGAAGCCCTACTCTTTCAACAGAATTCAGGTTATGTTGCCTATGCTAAAGAGCTTTTTTCTATATTGCATGTAGCAATGTATGGAAATGCAAATCAACCAAACATTATTTGTAACCATCTTGCTTCTATATTCCATTGCTGCAACTCTACTTTAGAAATTAATGTGACTTTATTTATTTATTTATTTATTACATTTGTATACCGCCCCATAGCCGAAGCTCTCTGGGCGGTTTACATAGGATTAAAAACAATTAAAAACAATATACAAAAATTAAAACAGCAAAAACATACAACATACACACAATCTGTACATTTAAAACCACTTCACTGGATTGACAGAGTAAGAATTCATACTATTTCAAAGTGATTTTTTTTAAAAAGTAAAAGCTAAGTACAACTACAAATCATGAACACACATATCATCCCCTGGAGTGGACAATTACTGTGGCATATAAACACTATGGAAGCATAAAGAGGGTTAAATTATGAGTCAAGCATGAATGCGAAATTGGTAAAAATGCTCGATTACCATTGTCATTAGCTTGTATTAAGAAGAACAGAAGAAGAGCTATTCTGGATCAAATCATGGATCCATCTAGTCCAGCATTCTGTTCACACAGTAGCCAACCAGCTATCGACTAGGAATTCACAGGCAGGACACAAGTACAACAGTACCACCCATATTCACCAGCAACTGGTGTACATAGGCTTATTGCTTCTGATACTGGAGGTATCACAAAACCATCAGGATTAGCAGCCATTGATAGCCTTCTCCTCCAAGAATTTATCTAACTCACTTTTAAAGCCATCCAAATTGGAGGCCATCATCATCAGATCTTGTAGCAAATTCCAGTATTGCTCTGGATTGAAAGAAGTAAAGACCAGCAAGAAATCAATCTACTGGTAGTTTTATTTCCTTTACCACTAGAAGAATCTGTTGCAGATATGGGCCATGGTAAAGGATTTAAAATATTTAACTACTTTAACTATTTAGCTATTCAAGGATTTGTGTAAATGCATGAATATCTGTTTGGGAATGCATGGGTAAATATTGCATATGTTGGTAAAAACTATTGAAAATGTCCTGTGAAAGTACACATAAATAATATGCATTAGATGTGCAGACATATGTGAGTGATCCATTTTGGGAATGATAAATATTCTCTCTATTTCCCTCATAGTAATAGCAAAATCCATACATTGCGGGAAAGGGTACACTCATTGTTTTGGAATTGCATACATTAATCTAATCCTGACTGCTTACAATTGCAAGGGGTTTAGTCATAGAATCATAGAAAAGAAGAGTTGGTAGGGCCTATAAGGCCATCGAGTCCAACCTCCTGCTCAATGTAGGAATCCACTTTAAAGCATACCTGACAGATGGCTGTCCAGTGGCATCCTGAATGCCTCTAGTGTGGGAGAGCTCACCACCTCCCTAGGTAATTGGTTCCATTGTTGTACTGCTCTAATGGTCAGGAAGTTTTTCCTGAAGTCCAGCCGGAAACTGGCTTCCTGCAACTTGAGCCCATTATTCCATGTCCTGCACTCCAGGATGATCGAGAAGGGGTCCTCACCCTCCTCTGTGTGACAACCTTTCAAGTATTTGAAGAATGCTATCATGTCTCCCTTCAGTCTTCTCTTCTCAAGGCTAAACATGCCCAGTTTTCAGTCTCTCCTCATAGGGCTTTGTTTCCAGACCACTGATCATCCTCGTTGCCCTCCTCTGAACACACTCCAGCTTGTCTGCATCCTTCTTGAAGTGTGGTGCCCAGAACTGGATGCAAAACTCAAGATGAGGCCTAACCAGTGTCAAATAGAGGGGAATCAGTACCTCACATGATTTGGAAGCTATACATCTATTAATGCAGCCCAAAATAGCATTTGCTTTCATATTCAGCTTGTGAACTACAACAATTCCAAGATCCTTCTCGCTTGTCATATTGCTGAGCCAAGTATCCCCCATCTTGTAACTGTGCATTTGGTTTCTTTTTCCTAGGTGTAGAACTTGGCATTTATCCCTATTAAATTTCATTCTGTTGTTTTCAGCCCAGCACTCCAGCCTATCAAGGTCAGGGTATTAGCTAGGGATGTGCACGGTCCAAAAAATTGGATCGGGATCGGAATTGTTGTTGCAGATCGGATCAGAGGTATTTTGGATCCGATCCGATTCCGATCTGAAAATTGGATATCCAATTTTTGGATCGGATGCCTTTTAGTCCTTTTAGAGTTGATTTTGGAGGGGGAAAAGCCTGTATCTTTGGTATTTTTAAGACAGAATCATGAAACTTTGTACAAGTGCAGATGGGATGTTGCTAGTCATGTGCCCAGAATTGCAGACACATGGGTGCAGGCATTACTTGTAAGCAAGCCTTCAAAAGTCACTTTTCCACCAGTCATCTGTTCCTTTTTCAATTTACTCCTGTGTCTCAGGGGCATGTTTAAAATGGGTTTTTGGCAGGTAAGAATGTAGACCATGTCCCCAGTTGGGGAGCGCACTGTAGGGCTGTACGTACGTAGCTCTACCCCCTTTTGCAGACACAGGGGCATGGTTTAACTGAAATGGAATTGTGAAAAATGGGTTTGTCCATTGCATGCAAACTGCGAAGTGCTTTCATTAGATCCCATCCCCAGAAACTGTATTCAAACTTGGGGAGCATACAGAAGGGCTGAATGTTGCTCTGCCCCCTTTTCACAGATACAGGGGCATGTCACTTACTGAAATGGAACTGTTAAAAATGGCTTGTGCTAGTAAGTAAGACCATTACAAAGTGCTCTCTCATTAGATTCTGTCCCCACAAACACCACACTAATGTGAGGGAGCGCACAGAAGGGGTGTACATTCACCCCTGTTTCACAGACACAGGGGCATGGTTTAACTTGAATGGCAGGCGAGAGAAACCCAAGTCCCTTAGCTTAAGCAAGGAGAGCGGCATGCTCTACTCGCAGGTTGGATCTGGCAGGCAGGAGCCAGATATTTGTAAGACAAACTGAACAAACAGACAAACAAACAAACAGACGTGCTATACAATAACTAGGAGAAAGGAAAGGCAAGAGAGAGAAAGAGAGAGAGAGCACAAGGAAAGCTGCAGAAAAAGACCAGAATCCTCCAAACCACCAAAATCCAATATCAATTCCAGCTCCAAACCACACTCCTTCCACTCCAACTAACTAAACCCCACAGAGAGCCAAAAGGGAAATAATGAGAATATATACTGGGTTTTTACTAAGCCTTCCTCCAGCATTACGATTGGAGGCTGCAGGAAGTCTTTAACAGGATTGAGTGGTGCACTGATGTAGTGTAAAGCACAATTGGTGCATCAAGCTGTCAGACACACACACACACAGCCTCCCCCCCTTTTTATGGAAGTTTAAAATAATAAACCATTCATTGCCACTAAAGTCTTGCATCAATCTCTCTGGAATTTTTCACACATGAGTAGACACAAACAATCTCCCATGTCAGGGAGTTTCAACTTTCTACCTTTTAAAATAAAAGAGTTGCACAGCACATTCTTTGTTGTAAGTCCAATGTAAGTTTAAAATGCCATAATAAACCACTCATTGCCACTAAAGTCTTGCACCAATTTCTCTGGAATTTTTCACACATGAGTAGCCACATCCAATCTCCTACGTCACGGAGTTTCAACTTTCTATCTCTTAAAATAAAAAAGTTACCACACATTATTTTTCTAAGTCCATTGTCAGTTTAAAACACCATAAAATAGAGGTCAATCTTCCAATTGTTCTGATCTGGATTGGGTTCCTTCAGATCGGATTGGATGGTTCATAGGATCGGAATTGTTTTGTTTTATCCGATTTTGGCCGGATCGGATTTGGATCGTGGATCGGATCCGATCCGCTGCACATCCCTAGCTGTCCCATCCAATTTTGTGTCATCTGCAAAGTTGATAAGCATTCCCTGAACCTCCTTGTCCAAATCATGAACAACAAACAATGTTGAAGAGCACTGGGCCCAGGACTGAGCCCTGCAGTACCCCACTCATTACCTCCTCCCAGTGTGAGAAGGTACCATTGATAAGCACTCTTTGAGTCCAATTCTATAGCCAACTGTGGATCCACCGAATACTTGTCCCATCTAGCCCACTTTTAGCTAGTTTGCTAATCAGAACGTCATGGGCACTTTGTCAAAAGCTTTGCTGAAGTCAAGATATATTACGTCCACAGTATTCCCACAGTCCACAAGGGAGGTTACCCGATCAAAAAATGAGATCAGACAGGATTTGTTCTTGACAAATCCATGCTGGCTTCTAGTACTCACTGCATTGTTTTCAAGGTGCTTACAGATTGACTTCTTTATAATCTGCTCCAAAATTTTCTGGGGGACTTACTGTTCTGAAGCTCCCAGTTGCTCCTTTTTGCCCTTTTTGAAGATAGGGACAGCATTAGCCCTCCTCCAGTCATCTGTCATCTTCCATGATTTCGCAAAGATAATATACAGTAGGGCTGTGCGCTCCGCTCCAAAAATCCCGAAGTCTGTCAGAATACCTATCTCGTGGAGCAGATATTGGACAGTTTTAAAACAGCCAGGGAACTTCAGGGCAGAGTGGACATCCACTGGACCTCCGAAGCGGATCATAGGTCTCCGATGGGTGTGAGGCTTGTATTTACTTGAAACAATGTTGCTGGAAGTCAGCCAAATACTTTTCCATATAAGGAAAATGCTCAGGGTTTTGAGATTGACATCTGTGGCTAACCAATAGCCATAGTGTCCTCCCTGTCCCCCCTCCAATCGCAGTTCCTAGGCGGAGGGATTGCAAATGATATAACCATTTGTCCTTGCCCTCCAAGTCATTCCTTCTGCTAGCTCTTGTAGTGTCAGGAAGGAAAGAGAAGAAAGTCAGTGTGAGAGAGAGCTGCTGCAGCTGCTTACTTCTTGCTGTTTGCAGTCTCTGTGTCTCTGCTTTTCTTTGGTTCTTGCGTGTGTTCTAGTTCTTCTCCAATCCCCAAGTTCCAACCACCTTATACCCACCCCATCCTCCCCCTTTGTGTGTTATAGTGTGTGTGTGTGTGTGTGTGTGTGTGTGTGTGTGTTCTTGTTCTACCTATTACCCCTACTATTTTTAAAAATATATATTTTAAAAAATCTTTTATTTTTCCGATCCTTCTGTAAATCCCAGTCTGTCTGTCTTAGGCTGCCTCTACAAGAGAGGTTTAAAGCTCTTTCAAGGCGCTTAAAAAAATTTACCTCTACAAGGAGGGAGCGCAAATCAGGTAGAGGCGCGCTATCCCTCCGATTGTGCGCATTATCGAATGCGCGTTAAATAGCGAGTTTTATTTTGCGGCGGGATGTGCTGCTGCTGCTGCTGCTCGCTCCCCCGCTCGGCTCCTGGCTTCCCTAGCCGGCTCCTCTGGCTCCGTCTTTTGCCTTCCTCGCCCGCCCACGTCCCTCGACAGACTTCCCTCCCTCTGGCGGGGGAGGGCGAAGCAGCCAGGCACGCAGGCAGGCAATGGAGCAAAGCGCTGAGGCTGCAGCCAGCGCGCGCGGGAGAGCTTCGCGTGGCCGAAGAAGGGGTCGCCCTGCCGCCGCCCCCCCTCTCCCCGCCGCCGCCGCCCCCGCCCCCGCTGGGAAGGAGACACTCCCGTCCAGCAGTGACAACTCCTCCCGGCTCCCCTGAGCGCCCCCCCACCCCCGGTTTCTTGCCTTTGCAGAGAGAAAGGCCGGCAGAGGACTCTCGCTGCCCCCTCCGCTGCTCCCCGGCCGAGATCGGCTCCTGCCTCCGGGGGTCTTGCCTCCCCCCTCCCCTCTCCCTGCCTGCCTCTCGTGCAGAGGTATTAGGGGTAAATGCGCTTCAGGGATGAAACGCATAATCACTTAACCAGGCGCAAAAGCGAATCCTTGTGGAGGGGGCCCTAGTCAGTGTAGTCTTGTTATATGTGTAGACAAAACTTTTTATTGCAAGAAGGGGTTGATTGCAATGGGGATAATTTTATTTAAATAGTGGTTCATATAGAGTATTTTTAATTGGCATTGAAATGTGGAAGGATGGGGCGACCCTCGGTTATGTTTGGGGCGACCCATGGAAGTTGTGTATGTATTGATTGTAAAGGCCATTGTGCCATATGCAAATAAACTTTGACTTGACTAGTTATATGTGTGTGTCTGTCTAAAATCCAAGTTCCTTCTAAGCACCTTACCCACCTCACCCCACCCCACTCCACCCTCCCCCTTTGTTGTTATTCTATGTGTGCGATGGAGATGTAAGCATTTTTGTTAATCTCCATAGGCTATAATGGGCTGTTTATTCCAACTTTTTAAAAATCCCTAAAAATCAAGGCATGAATGGATCTGCTTCCACCATGGCATGGCTAAATCCCTACTTAAGAGCTACCATGGTGCCAAGTTTCATCTCTTTATCTTTGACAGTGACGGAGCTATAAGCATTTTGGTTAATTCCCATTGACTACAATAGAGCAGTCATCCTATGGATAATCAATGATGCGGAGCAAGGAGCTGCCCTGAAAATCAGAGTGGAGGAGCTGTTCAACAGAGCTGTGCTCCAAATTTTAGGGTGGAGCAGATCCTCTCTGCACCCCCCCCCCCCCAATAGACAGTGGTTCTGAGAGCTCTTCTGCAAGCTCCTTTATTGCGCTTGGATGAAGTTCATCAGGCCCTGGAGATTTGAAGTTCAAAGAAATTAGGTATTCCTTGACCGCTTGTTTATCAATCTCAAGCTTCAATCCTGCCCCTTCAGCTTGTACTTCACTTTTACCAGGGGTGGGTGGGTCATAGACCGGCTTTTGGGAGAAGACTGAGCCAAAGTAGGAATTGAGCACTTCTCTTGCCATCGACATTGAGTAGTTGAACCACCACTTCTTTCTTCTGTCTTTTACTATGCACATACTTGAAGAAAGCTTTTTTGTTGCTTTTAGCATCCTTCGCTAGCCTCAGCTCATTCTCAGCTTTAGCTTTCAAAGGGCAGGCATGGTTGGGCATTTGCGGAGGGCTCATACCCCAATCGGGGCTCACTGACAAGCGCTCCCTGAAGGTTTTTCTCCTCTTCACCACTGCAAACAGCTTGTTTTACCTGCCTCTTGCTCTGGCTAAGACAACAGTGGTAGTAAGAAGAGCAGCAGATGCCACAGCCTACTTGTTCACTAGGTCTCTGCCCATCAAGCAAGTGGTAGCAATAATGAGAAACAAGCGCAGGAGCAATAGCAGCTGGTAACAATAGTGGTGTGAGGGAGGGAGGCCATTGAGAGCCTCTGTATGTCCTGATGGGAATTTGGGATTGGCATAGGCTCTGCAATCTGTGGTGGCAGGGATCCTAGTCCCCATTTTGAGAGCACTGTCTAGACCAGCTCAGGCTCAGTTCGGACGACACATTTGGCAATGGAGGAGGGGGGGAACAATCGTCAGTTGTGTTGCTTATTGTGTCATCTGGAGGGTAGCACACAACGCACACACAACTGACAGTACGTTAATCAGGCACTTTAAACAACGGAGCGAAACAACGGGCTTGCACGTTGTTTAGCCCAAAGCCCCGTTGTTTAAAATGTCGTCTGAATTCTGCCCCCCATCTCTCCGTGGACTATTCCGTTTCGGAATAGAGTTCTGCTGCCTAGAGCAACCAAAAAACCCCAGCTGCTCTATGCAGCTGGCAGACCTCATGGTGCATGCTGGGATACGGCTGGGGGACACACGGAGGAGAGGCTGCAACCAAAATGGCTGCCGCAAGTTCGTAGCAGCCGGGGCGTTTGCTGGTTCCGAGCAGCGCCGGCTGCAGAGTGTCGTCTGTGGAGCTCCTCCTGCCTAACGTACGGTCAGTACATTATTTACCCCTCCGTTGCTTAATATGTCGTCCGAACTGAGCCTCAGAGTCTGTATACCTTCAGGAAGCACAATAGTAATGCGATCCTATGCTTGCCTACTCAAACATCAATCCCACTGAATTCAATGTTTATTCCCAGTTAAGTGTATATGTAGGATTGAAGCCCAAGACTGTTTCAGTTGGAATTCTCCAACTAGTTTTAAGGAGGCATGGGACAATTGTATTATACACAAAATATGTCCACAAAAGCTTATGTCATAATAAATGTATTAGTCTTTGAGGTGTCAGAAGATTCTTTGTTTAAGCAAATAATAATACTGTAGTGCCTCTGCTACCCAAGTCCCTAATTTGATTAATCTCTATCAAAATATTTCACATATACCAAATATTAAATTAAGCAATTTACAATTAACTGTCAGTAGGGGCAAAGATTATGCAGAGCCATGTCAAGTGTGGATAAGGGCTTGGGAATAAGACAGATTGAAGCTATTAACTACATTAGTACACTTGATACTGTCACTGAAATAGACTTGGATATCTGAGCAAAAGTATTTTTTCTTATCTATAACATGGAAAATATGTACAAACACCTTCAATTTCCTTCTGGCTCCTGTGCAATGTAATGCCACACATTCTAAATAACCACTCATAACAGGGGGATGTACCTATTTCTTGTAAAAACAACAACCCTGTGCTAAGACATTAATCTACGACCTTATCAAATATCCAATGCCTGTAACTGCTTTAATGTTCAGAATCTGTGTTAGTCAAAAGCATTGCAAGTTAGGTATCTGCAGGATCACACTGGATGCCCATAGTGTAGTACAGATAAGTACTGACAGGATCAGGATAAAGGGTCACGGTGTGGATAAGTAGCCATGGGGTTAGGGTGAATGGCCATAGAGCAATAAGGTAAGTAGTTGCAGGAACACAGAAAATACCTACATAATGATGCTAGACACAGGGTCTGTCTTCACGGCACAGAGTTGATGCCACGTTCCTCCTAAACCCTGCAGTTTTGCTTACCTGGGGTGGCGTCGGATAATCCTCAAACCAAGGAGGGAGCGGGGGTTTTTGGCGTCATCCGGGTACTGGAGCTGCCTCTACCCTCTTCCTGGCTTCTGGTGACCAATTGCTAATTGCCTTCCACCAGGACCGTCCGCTGGATTGGCCATGGGGTGACATCAGATGGCCAAAAAGTCAGAGTGACCTCACTCCCACCGAAAAAGTTGTGATAAGTCTCTGACTTTTTTACTGCGCAACTTTGCAGAAAAGCCCTGTGGTGGCTGTGAATCTATGGCTGCAGTATGTTACTGATGCAGCACAGATTAGGGTGACCAGATAAAATCCAGGGCTCATGTAACTTTAACAGTTGTAGAGAAAAGGGAATTTCAGCCAGTGTCATTTGTATGCAATTAGTTCCTGGTGAAATTCCCTCTTAATCTCAACAGTTAAAGGTGCAGGCACTATACTAGAGTGACCATATACAAAAGAAGGCAGGGCCCCTGCACCTTCAACTGTTGTGATGGTCGAGTGACGAGGACGACTTGCCCTCTCGATCCCTGTCCTTCTTGGCTGGTCGCCCAGGGAGGAGATGCAGTTAGATCACAATTACAATATATTATTAATGCATCTCTCAGGGAGGGGAGTTTTCCATCATGTTTAAAAGAAGCAGTAGTACAGCCGCTTCTAAAAAAGCCCTCCCTGGATCCCCTGGACTTTAATAACTACAGGCCAGTATCAAATCTTCAATTTTTGGGCAAGGTGACCGAGAGGGCGGTTGCCTTCCAACTGCAAGCAGTTTTGGATGATACAGATTTTCTAGACCCATTTCAAACTGGCTTCAGAGCAGGATATGGAGTTGAGACTGCTATGGTCGCCTTAGTGGATGATCTACGCTTAAGTATTGACTGGGGGAGTGTATCCCTGTTGGTACTCCTGGACCTCTCAGCGGCTTTTGATACCATCGACCATGGTATCCTTCTGGAACGCCTGAGGGAATTGGGACTCGGGGGCACTGTGCTTCAGTGGTTCTGGTCCTATCTCTCGGGCAGGTTCCAGATGGTGATGCTTGAGGATAGTTGCTCTTCAAAGAAGGAGCAGCAATGTGGTGTACCACAAGGTGCCATCCTATCCCCAATGCTGTTTAACATCTACATGAAACTGCTGGGAGAGATCATCCGGAGGCATGGGGCGGGGTGCTATCAATACGCTGATGACACCCAAATATATTTCTTTATGCCTTTGACAACAGCGTCAGCTAAGGATAGTGTGTCTCCTCTGAATGAATGCTTGGAGGCGGTAATGGGCTGGATGAGGAAAAACAAACTGAAACTGAATCCAGACAAGATGGAGGTGCTTACTGTCAAGGGCCACAACCTGGGGTTGGAGGTGTGTCAACCAGTTCTGGATGGAGTTACACTCCCCCTGAAAGGCTGTGTTCGCAGCTTGGGGGTGCTCCTGGATCCATCGCTCCAAATGACAGCTCAGATAGATGCAACTGCCAGGAGTGCCTACTATCAGCTTCAGCTGATACGCCAGCTGCACCCCTTCCTAGAATTGGAAGACCTAAAATCAGTAGTGCACGCGCTGGTAACTTCGAGGCTCGACTTCTGCAATGCGCTGTACATAGGGCTACCTCTGTGCCTAGTCTGGAAACTTCAATTAGTTCAAAATATGGCAGCCAGGTTGGTCACCGGTACATCTAGGGGTGACCACATTACACCAGTTTTAAAATCTCTTCACTGGCTGCCAATTAGTTTCCGGGCGAAGTACAAAGTGTTGGTTATTACCTTTAAAGCCCTACATGGTTTGGGTCAAGGTTACCTACGGGATCGCCTTCTCCCATACAATCCGCCCCGCACGCTCAGGTCCTCTGGGAAGAATTTACTACAGTCAACAAGAACTAGGCTGACAACCGTTACCCAGAGGACCTTTTCTTCTGCCGCTCCCAGATTGTGGAATGACCTGCCGGGAGAGATTCGCCAACTCACCAGTCTTCAGGAATTTAAAAGATCTATAAAGACTGATCTCTTCCGGTAGGCCTACCCAGATGAATTTTAAAGTGTTTTATTGGTGTTTTATTGGTATTTCAATGATGTATTGGTTTTATGTGCTTTTAATCAGTTCTGTATTTTATGTTTAATGCTGTTCCCCGCCTCGATCCGTTGGGAGAGGCGGGTAATAAATAAATAAATAAATATATTATTATTATTATTATTATTATTAAGAGGAAATTTCACCAGGAACTAATTGCATACAAATGACTCTCGCTGAAATTCCCTTTTCTCTACAACTGTTAAAGTTACATGAGCCCTGACCTGGATTTTATCTGGTCACCCTAGCACAGATTCATAGCCACTGCGGGGCTTTGAGTGTATATAGACAGCCCCATAGATAAGTAGTAGTAGACTCAGGACGATCTGTTACTGAGCCTGCTGTGGAAGTGAGAAAGTCTCTTCTTGTCTGCTTGTTCGTGTGTGTTCCTGACTGCTGCTAAGTTTCCAAGCAGCCCTTCCTCTACTTCAGTTCTTTGGCATTCTAAAGAGCCAACTGCTCTTTCCCCTTCTTTTAACCCCATTTCTGTCATTCCTTGATTCTTTTAGTTGCTCTTTCCGGCCTGCATCTCTTTGCCCCATCCTTCTTTTTTCTTTGTTCCCTCCGTGGTAGGCTGACCAGATAAAATCCAGGTCAGGGCTCATGTAACTTTAACAGTTGTAGAGAAAAGGGAATTTCAGCCAGTGTCATTTGTATGCAATTAGTTCCTGGTGAAATTTCCTCTTCATCACAACAGTTAAGGGTGAAGGCACTATACTAGAGTGACCATATACAAAAGAAGGCAGGGCCCCTGCAACTTTAACTGTTGTGATGAAGAGGGAATTTCACCAGGAACTAATTGCATACAAATGACACTGGCTGAAATTCTCTTGTCTCTACAACTGTTAAAGTTACATGAGCCCTGTCCTCCTTTTCATATGGTCAGCCTACACCCTGGGTATCTAGCATTCAGGCTTTTAACCTCCGCTTTTGCCCTCCCCACCACTAGGCTGACCATCTGAAAAGGAGGACAGGGCTCATATAACTTTAACAGTTGTAGAGAAAAGGGAATTTCAGCCAGAGTCATTTGTATGCAATTAGTTCCTGGTGAAATTCCTTCTTCATCACAACTGTTAAAGGTGCAGGCACTATACCAGAGTGACCATATACAAAAGAAGGCAGGGCTCTGCAACTTTAACTGTTGTGATGAAGAGGGAATATCACCAGGAACTAATTGCTTACAAATGACACTGATTGAAATTCCCTTTTCTCTACAACTGTTAAAGTTATATGAGCCCTGTCCTCCTTTTCAGATGGTCAGCCTACCCACCACCTCCTTATCCCCACCTCCTCGTCTTTGAACCATTTGAAAAGCCCTTGTCCTGATTCCCTTTTCTTCTGTTTAACCAGCTCTAACGGAGACTGCTACTGTTTCTGTGCAACCAGGAACATTGTACAGTGACCCCCAACGGCTCCTCAAAATGTTTTAAAAGCTGTTTGGCAGTTCTCTTGCCTTGAAAGCATCTACATTTTTCCTCAGATGTTATGTGTGTGGGACCCTTTAGAATAGGGGTGGGAAACCTGTGGCCCTAGAGATGATTTTGGCCTACAATTCCCATCATCCCATATCATTGACTATGCTGGCTAGGGCTGATGGGAACCGCAGACCAAAAGATCTGGAGGGCCACAACTTGCCCACTACTTCTTTAAGCACAAATTATCATCATGGGTTGGATCCAGACTTAGTCATGCTTAGAATAAACCCATTGAAATAAATGGGGCTTAAGTTAATCATGACCTATTTGCCTCATTGATTTCAGACAGTTGGACTAAGTCTGAATCCAACCCCATGTATTTTAAAATTAAGTGTGGCTCTGTTTATGATTTACGGTGTTGCTACAGCTTACAGTGTTGCTACCAGTGCCAGACCATGTAGTACAAGTCTGGGGCCCCATTGTCCAGGAGGACCCAGTGGTGTTTCCTCTTTCGCTTACTCACTGTGGCAACTGGCCAGCTAAGGCTCTAATCCAGCAGCACACCATTCTAAATTAAAGGTTTTCTTTCTTAATTTTGAATTTATTTATTTTAATGCTCAAATTTATATACTGCTTTCCAGAGAGTTATCAAAGCAGTAAACATACGTCATACCATCAAAAACTATAAAATATAACAATTAAACTACATAATAATAAAAATTCTAATCAGCAGTAAAACTGCATACTCCATTAACCCTGTCCAGACAACACACTAAGCCGCAGTGGTTAAGCATTTTGAATAAAACATTATGGCTTAGCGTGTGTTGTGAACCATGACTTAATACATTGTGTGAACCATTCCAAACAATGGTGGTTACATAACCACAGTTTAAATACATTCACTAACCATTTGCTGCAAAAGGGTTAGTGGCCTATCCATGGCTTAGAGTGTTGTCTGAACAGTCCCACTGTGTGCTACAGACCATAGCTGGCTGGATCATACTTAAGGGAAAGCCCTGTATGAAGAGTTGGGTCTAAACATTAAAACTATGGCTTGGGTGTGTGTGTGTGGGCTGTCTAATGAAGGCTTCAATAACATATACCTGTGGCATTTTAGGAATTATTATAGACAGTAATATTTACAGTTATAGCCATAAGGAAGAGATGGTTCTTTCTGCAGGATTTGTATATCCTGGCAATATATATTTGCTTAATAGACAATTTAGCTCCGTTTTGTCTAGTTGTCAGCAGAGTTGAAACACACTTTTGCCTAGAAAGTGTATGCACTCCAAAAGTATCTAAATAGCAGTAGTGAGGGATTTGATCTGAGTGATTATTTAGGAATTCAAGGTCCTGAATTTATATTTATCTGCAACTAGCAATACCTGCCTTTTTGCTTTTATAACCCTATCGTATTTTCTCAACCTTTATATTATAAATAAATAGATTATTACAAACATTATGTTCATTTCCTGTGCCCAAAGGCAACTCATTTAGTAGAGACTGCCCTGAATTTCCTATCACTTAAGCAAGGAAGAATGTAGTTGTAGATGTGTCAAATAAAAGTTCCAATTAGTGCACTGCAGAACATCAGATTCTATGTGGAATAAATCACCCCAGTTTTGCACAGGCAAGAAACTAGCATCATATGTTCTGCCCTAGTAGGGCATTGTGTTTTTTTTTATATTGTCCCCCTACTCTTTGCATTTAGAATTGCTTTAATTTTCTTTCTATAGATCTGTCAGCAGCTGTTCAGGCCTTACTATCTGTTATCATGCATTGATTGGCCAGACTTTGCATTGTCTTTTCATCCATATCATTTCTCATCCATACCATTTCTCATCCATACCATTTATTTTGTTTCAACCTACTTCAGCCTCCTTTTCATCCTCATTCTTCTATAGCTAAAAATTTGATCTCCTGAGTTTATTAGTTTGCTGTTCAAGTTGTGTGAACAGTTAAGTTGAAGACTGATGTACATGAAAGCATGGATTGGATATGCATTTAGCAGCGAGAGAGAGACACACAAGTTGGATCCAGACTTGCTTAGACTCATTGAAACCAGTGGGTTTTAGTATGACTAAATTTAGATCCAACTGACAGTCTAACATTTCAAGCCAGAACGCCATACAGCCAAGGAATAGGCACACATTTGTACTCATAGTTAATAACGAGCATCTTCGGGGGGGGGGAGGGGAGATTGTTTTTCCTTACCGTCATGTACTGTCACTCTTGCTGCCTGCTTTCTTTTGCATTGGGAATGAACTGAAATTGCTGGAGGAAAGAAAGCAGAGAACACATGGCCCATACAGATCAATGGGACCAGCGCCCTCTAGTGGGCATTTTATAGCGCAACTTTCCTGCACGTGTCGGGAAATCACGACAGGTACAGTCTTGTTTTTAAAAATCGGCTTTTCTGTGGATTAATTTACAACGCTAAAACTGGGAAATAGAGCGGGAGATGCACAGGAGGATAACTGCGTCGTCAAAATGACCTGTGAAGATCTGAGAGTGGCCAATCATGAGCGTGCAATAAAAAGCTTGTCTGAAGAAGCTCAATGTCCACTGAGAGGATCCATGGTCTCACAATCACTGCCATGGATTAGAATATCAATTTTACTTCTATGCATGCACTAAAAGACCATCTTTATATAACTCTTTAATGTACCTGACCATGAAAATGAGAGAATGCTTACAGAGTGTTCAAGGGCAACTATTTACATTAACAGTATAATCCTAAGCATGTACCACTGCTTTCAATGGGATTTATTCCCTTCTGAGTGTACTTGTGAACATAGCCTATATGAATATGAATATGAATATGCGTTCAGCCAATAGGAAGGTGTACACCTCGTTCCACCTCCTTTCAAGCTCCTTAACTATTTTCAGATTCCACAGAAGGTCCAAATTTTCTGTCAAATCAGCATATATTTTTTAAATTACAAGAACTATTTGAAACAAATTTTAAAAAGCCTAAGATATTAATGAAAACTTCAAACATTTCCCATCTCATCAGATTTAATTTTTTGGCTGGTAATAGGTTTTGGGGTTTTCTTCTTTTTTCATATGAGGCAATTACGAATGGTGACACAAACTGCAAAGAGTGATTACAATTATATTATTTGTTTGACTGCCTATTCGCAAATAATTCAAGTGCTTCATTTCTTCTAAGGTGCATCAGAGAAGAAAAGAACATTATGGCAATTTCACAAGCCAGATTGTGAATAAAGTTGGGTTTAATTTAGCATTCTGCTGGTGCTTCTTCTAACCGGGTCTTTTCCTGGTCGTGTTTGCACAATGCACAGAACTACAAAGTACTTCCCCTCTTTTGCACATGATCTTGGAGATGAACAGTGATCTTCATTTTTCCCCCTAATATACCACAGTTCTAGTCTTCTGCTAACAGCAGATTTATCTCCAATTATATACGTATATCAAAATTCTGAATCATTAAAAAATAATAATGCATGGTTCAACTGCTGCTGTATAACAGAATATTTGTTAGGCAGATCTCTGCTTTTATTATATTAAATTTATTTGGCACTGTCCCTTAAACTTCTCACTGTTTGTGGAAAAAGAGACAGCACAACGAGAGAGAGAGAGAGAGAGAGAGAGAGACCACTATTATAAACAGTATGTATTTATAACTGTACTATACAAAGTTCTTGTTTTGCTCATTTATTTCTTAACATTGATATGGCACCCTATAACCAAGGTTTGCTGTGTGGCTTAGAGTAAAAACATTAAATTAAATCCAAAACAATAAAAATACAAAAGCGACAATATAAGACTCACAAGCAGCACAAACATCTTAATACTGTCAAAGTTCCAAAACCTGCAAAACACATAAAAGGTGCAATGCTATGCATGTTTACACAGCGGGGGCGGGGGGGAGAACTACTATAACTCCAGGCATTCCCCAGCATGCTGGTTGCTTTCTCTGCTGCTCAGGTGATTGTTGGAGTGGAACCTGTTTCCAGTGGCAGAACATATCAGTTCTGAGTGCTTCTGCTCAGGATCAGCCTCCCCTCGGCGTTCTCCCCTCAGAGGAATGTGGACTTCTGCTGACTGGGGTCCCCTTCTGGTTAACTACAGCTAAAAATTGCACATTGCTTTGATCTCCAGATAGAACTGTTAGAGGAAGTCAGAATTTGTGTGTTCTTAAAGAACAATGCCAGAGACAATTATTTAATAGTAGAGAACAAAAAATGATGAATGTTTATCCTTACAAAACTGAAACTCTAATATATACAATAGGAGTGGAGAGATAGGTCCCCTCTACAAGGATTCGCTTTTGCGCCCGGTTAGGCGATTATGCGCATAATCGCTGAAGCGCATTTACACCTAATACCTCTGCACGAGAGGCGGCGAGAGGCGGCGAAGTGCATTAACGGATGCGCATTAACTACTTGTAGTTAATGCGCATAAGCGCTTGTTCACATAGGTAAAATGCGCTTTAACGGCCGGAGCAAAATAAAACTCGCTATTTAACGCGCATTCGATAATGCGCATAATCGGAGAGATAACGCGCCTCTACGCCCGATTTGCGCTCCGTTCTTGTAGAGGTAAATTTTTTAAAGCGCCTTGAAAGAGCTTTAAACCTCTCTTGTAGAGGCAGCCATAAACTGATCTCATCTAGACTTCTTACCAACTTCCATTAGAAAACAAAACTGTCAGAGATAGAGATAGAGAGAGAGAGAGAGAGCAGTTAGAACCAGAGGAAGCCTGAGAACTGCATTATGAGTCATACTTAGAATCTTCAGGTTAAAGAGATACTAACCAGTAAAAATAAAGAACATAATACAAACTTCTCTCTAACTGATTAACTATCGGATTCTCTGCTGCTCTCCTCCCTTAAAAGAAAAGGCTGGGTTTCTTGCACACTCAATGTCGATCACATCTAACAAGAACTTCATGTAATTGGAGGCCTTACTTTAATACATAACTGACATGTTCCCATATTTGATCCTCAGCCTCTTTAAATCAAAGGTTAGCTTTATGTCAAAAAGATGCCAAAATCTAGACTTTGGTAGACTTCCAGGTCAAGATTATTCCAGGGGCAGCCTTCATGAATACCCCTGTATATGCCTTCATTTCTTATTTGATGAATGTAGTGCATTATAAGAGTTCTTCAGACAGGCTACAGAGATCATAATGGAATACAAGGTAGAAGACTATCTCTGGCACCTCATTGGCTTAATGTGCTGTGCCATAAAATCATAGGCTAGATTAAAGACATGAGCATGACACTTCTTCATGCTGTTATTCCTGTGGTGTATGCTAGGGAAAACCTGAGCTCTTAACTATCCTGTTTTAACTGTTGCAATGAAGAGGGAATTTCACCATGTGCTGCATGCATACAAATGACACCAGCTGAAATTCCCTTTTCTGTACAACAGTTAAAGATACAGGAGCCCTGTCCTCCTTTTCATATGGTCACCCTAAATAAAAAGGACTTTCCTAGCAGGAAACTACAGATCCATGTTTAAAAGGAATACAGCTTCAGGGCTGCATTCCCCTGTATTCATGGCTGGGGAAAGGGTGATTTTCCTCAGTTCAATGTGCTCCAACAGAAACTTAGCAAGAATTCTGACTGCAGGAGACAAGGCCAATCCGAGCACATAGGACATATACATCTCTTATCTTCCATGCAAATAGCAATCTCACAGGGTTTTAATTTTCCACTAACTACTTTAGGACAGTATGTTTGAGTGGTGGAGCCATGGGGAACAACCCTGGAAGCACACTCACTTTGGTTCCCATCAAATGTGCTATGTGCCTCTCCAGGGCCAAGCTCAGAGAAAAACAGTTCTGGTTTGTAGCAGACTCTAGCTGAGTGTGTAATATTGATTGGCTGGTGTCTGTGCATAACAATCCACAATCTACCAAAAAGCTATCAATGGCTACTGCTCCTAATGCCTCTATGCTACCACAAAGCTCAGAGGCATTTTGCCTATGTTCACTAGCTACTGGAGAACATGTGCTGGAGGGTGCTGTTGCACTCATGTCCTGCTTGTGGGTATCTCGTTGACAGCTGGTCAGCCACTGTGTGAACAGAATGCTGGACCCTTGGTCTGATCCTGCATGGCTCTTCTTAAGTTCTTATGTTCTTCCTACTCTCATACCCCGAGTAATTTTGACACTTCTTTCACATTGATCCTTCTTTAAATATGAGGCTACAATCTATACATCAGGGATAGGGAATGTGTGGCCCTCAAGGTGTTGCTGGACTTCCCATCCTCTCTCACCATTAGCTAGGACTGATGACAACAACACCTGGAGGGCCATACATTTCCATCCCTATTATACATACATACCTGAGAGTAAACTCCATTTAAGAGGGCGAAACAATGTTTGATTAAACACAATAAACTTAAGCAACATATCCAATACTGTCCTTCTGTCACAATTCCAACTTGACTTGCGGCACCTATAATTTTCCCTAAAACAAGCGGTGCTACTTACATAGCCTGCAGTGCAGCATGAAAGCCAAGTTCTTATGCCATGCAGTTGAAATGGTGCGCATGTGCAAGATAATTTCCCAGTGGATTGTGTCACCCCAGGCCAGTCAGTTGTGACATATATTTGGTATTCTGCAAAGACCTCTGCAATTCCCATTATCAACTCTTTAATCAGGATGCTGGTATTTCTAAATCAGACATCCTAAGATTATGAATTAGGTCACAAGGAGATGAGAAAAAAATTGGGATCATAAGATTAATTGCTTCTCTTGCTGTTTTACTCTTTTGAAGGGAAAACTATGAGACAGAGGGGAAGAGACTCTACTTATGGATTTAAATATTTTGTCTCTCCATTGTTATTACATGTATATACTTAATATCTCTTAATACATCTTTGCAATGTCTTGGAAGCTTTGTTCAGTTCAATGAATAATGGAGTGAAAGTCCATTTTATGCATAAACAAAAATAAATGCCTGAGATGTGATGTTCTGGGACTTGTACATATTCTCTCTTCCACATGTACAATATTTTGTGTGCCCTGATGCCTACATGTCTACATATATTTATTTATTTATTTTCTCATTCTTCTGCCCTCCTTTTTTACAGTATATGAATCTCATGGGTAGACATACTTGTGTATGGGTATATGCACGAATGGGTCACATCCTTTATGTGCATGGGAGTACATGACCCTGAGAATTGCTTCTGTGCCCCTAGTCCTGTGAATAAAAAACCTACACTGTGCATGTAGAACCCATTTACTCCGATGTTAAATCCCTCTGAGTTCAGTGTGTGTGCATATGCAGGATTGCAGATTTTTGCAAATTTAATAGGGCATACTTATCAATAATAATGCTTATCATTACTCTGGATGCTTATTGTATAATTGATTTATTGTTCATTGTATAATTGTGAACAGTAATTAAAGGCTAAGAAATAGCATAGTTTCATTCAGGGGGGGCATAATTTATTGCAACTGTAAGGTTGTGTCTGCGGATCGAATTTTGCAATCTGTGAAATACATGAATGCCTCTCCCACTGATAATGTTCTGGTGTATCTGGAAGAAATAGGAGGAAGGCTTGTACAGTACATCATATCCATAAAAGTTGTATTGGTGTGGTATATGGAAGTACTGTATGCTAATCTATTTGATAAATGCCCTAGCTCAATTGTATATGTGTGATTGCAGCAGACAACCAGCCTGAGATTACATAAAAACATGACATTTGCAGTAGATCCTCTGAATTGGTAGAGCAGTGGCCAATGCTGAAATGACCTACTAATCTGAGTGGGTGGAGCGTTACAATCATCATCTTATAAAGCAGGCTCATTTGTGAATATCAGCTGTTCAGAAATTTTGCTGCCAGGTTTAGAATCATAGCCATACAGAACCCTGCATGGGAGCAGATCCTGCTTGTAAAATAAAATAACTACCGTATTTTCCGGCGTATAAGACGACTGGGCGTATAAGTCGGCCCCCAACTTTTCCAGTTAAAATATAGAGTTTGGGATATACTCGCCATATAAGACTACCCCTCTTCCAACGCACGGAGGGGAGGAGGGGGGCGCTTACCTTTGAGGGATTATTATTATATTAATGAGGTCTGTTTTCTTTTGGTAGGCATCTTTTGTTTTAAGGGGAGAAAAGGCTTTCTGTAGCTGTTTGTATAGCCACGCTGGTAGTGATCAAACAGAAATCCCTGGATTATAAAATTCACTTCAGCAGCCTCAATGGCAAGGGGAAAAAATATTTAGCTGGGGAAATGGCAGCTTACAGGTCCCAGATGTCTAATTATAACTGTGAGACATGTTTTTGCCTTTGTCTGATAATATATTCATCCAATTTCCAGTCTGCAGGCTGGATATATAAAGAATGTATAAGGACAATTTCATTGTGAACAACCAGCAGCTGGAGCAGGGAGTGAAGCTGCAGTTGAAAATAAATTGGTCATCTAAGTGACTGGAGGTATTCGGATTCAGCATGGTAATAGTGCTGAATTCAGAGTGCTATGTGTGCTTGTCCCATTTAAATCAATGCAAGATAAGCACTTATCTCTGTGTCTGAATGCTTATCTTCCATTGACTGCTTATCTTTCATTCCATTCATTCCATTGAATGCTTATCTTCCATTGACTTCCATCACCCGGCACTCCACCCTGGAACAGGCCGCGAAGCCCGCTGGTAGTAGCCGCCGGCACCGGACGGGAGCGGCCGTCCCAGAAAGGTAAGGGCCCCCCTCCTCCCCTCCGTGCGCCCCCTCCTCCCCTCCTCCCCTCCGCGCGCCCCCCTCCTCACCTTTCCGGGACGCCCGCTCCCGTCCGGCGCCGGCGGCTACTGCAGCCCCCCTCCATCCGTCCTATACCTGGCGTATAAGATGACCCCCGACTTCAGAGATGATTTTCTAGGGTTAAAAAGTCGTCTTATACGCCGGAAAATATGGTAACTAAATCTATGAGCTAAGCCTTGAGATTAAAACACCAACTGATGTATTCACTTTGTAAAGGACAGCACTGTTATTGTGATACTCAACTTCAGGAAGAGAGAAAATTCAGAGTCACAGCCTTTGTATCATAGCCCCTGTTCTAGCCAGCCCATCTAGGGAATAAGTACTAGCTGTACAAAGATGCTTGGTCTACTGTCTACATTTAAAGCACTGCAGTTGCTGAAAGAGATCACATCCTACTGGCCAGGCATTTTCCCTCTGTATATAATCACATCTGTTTCTACCAACGTAAATTTAGGGTACCAAATTCAGAATGAACATTTAGAAACTAGCCTCAAATACTGGGAATCTCTATTAGCAAGATATTCAACGAAAACTCTATACAATGCGCACAGACAAGATCAGAATATCATTAACTGCACACAGAAGGGAAATGTAAAAAGGGACATTATTTTGTCATGCTACTGTTGAAAGCATTCCTGGAGGCTGCTTAGCATAGATTTTAGGATATTGCTCTGAATTTATGTTCTGTATGCTTGCAGGTAAACTGACTTTTATTTCAATAAATTGGTTTGGGTAAGTAAAAACGGCAGGTAGTATTCTTTACTAACCTTGAGGCTGATTAGTATGGAAGCTATGTAGCTGCTACCTCCAAAAAGTAGGCTGATACTCAACATCAATTTGCATAAATGCTGTTTAAATGAGAATCTCAAGACTTCCTTGCTGAAATATCTAGAGCTAAGGTTATCCTAATGTACACTTCGTTGTACATTTAATCATTTATAATTTCCCACACATACATCTAGAATTGTCATTGTGTGTTGCCCTGCTGAGTCCACTTTCAAACTGTGAAAGTGATGCGAATGTGTTGATTTATTACATTTGTATGTCATTCTTCCTTCAAGAGTCTCTGGGAAATGTACATGATCACCCTGCCACCCCACATATAATCCTCACTCCCACAGTGTGAGGTAGATTGGGATGATAGAGAAGCCCTCTTCAGGCATTCATGAGGATGAATGAAGATGAATGAAGAGAGGAGCACTCCACTCCCACCCCTTCCATCATCACATCCATTGCCCTGTATGCTTGAAGGGCCACAATCTGAACTGGAGAACCTCCTGTGTCCACATAATTAAGAACCCTGGAAAATTGACTAGGGGGGCTGGAGTGCACCTCTCTTCACACATTCAACATGGAAAAATGAATGACTGAAGAGGGCTGTAGTAGCGAGCCCAGGATTACCCAGTAAGTTTCACAATTAACTGGGGACTTGTCCTTACATCAGAGCAACCTGGAGCCGAGCTGCACTCTAGCTTTGTAACGTTTCATAAGGGTTACGAAAACTCTTTGGGCCACATGATGCACTTCCCTTGAACGATGTATACCTGAGGTTTTTTAATACTCACTTCAGCTATATACAACAGTTTTTACTTTTAATAAATCGTTTAAAGTAAAATAATGTGTCCTTCCTTACCGTTTGTGATTTGTGGGGTGAGTGCTTCATTTACCGACACCCAAATGCTTAGCAGTTGATTGATGGGGAAGAAAAAGGGGCTAAGGAGGAAGTGGGTGAGTGAACTACAGCACCCACAATGCTCAGCCCTATACTCATTGAACACTAGGGAATGAAAGGGGAACTAAGGAGGAAGTGGGCAACTGAACTATAGCAGCCACAATGCTTTGCCCTAAACTCATTGTAAAAGCAAAACAGAAAGAGATGAACAGAAGAGTGTGAGACTGCACACACCGCTTTGAAGACTGAAGAATTTTTCTCCTGTAACGTGAGTACTCCTTAATGTGGCCTAAGATGTTTTAGAATGCACTTATTTGGAACGTTTTAAAATACGATTTAAAACGTTCCAAGGTACAGTGTAAATAGGCTCTTAGGCTCAAGACCTTGTCCACTACCCCACTCTGCCTGCCACAATCTAACAAAAACATTAGTAGATATGTTTTCTCGGGTAACTCCTCACACTGCTCTTGAGGACATGTTCACAGACCAGATTTCTATGATAGTGATTTGGAGCATTTCAGGATGTCCCAGTGACCATAGTGCCAGACTAGGGAATGCATAGGAAATATCTTAAATAAGAAGTTGGAAGTATTGTAACTGAACATAAAAAGAGCCCTGGTGGATCAGAACAAAGCCCCATCCTGTTTCCTGTAGTGACCAAACAGGTCCCTTTGGGAAACCTACATACAGGACATGAACACAATAACACCCTCACACTGTTGTTCCTCAGCAACTGCCTCTGAGCCTGGTATACTTCAAATTCAGCTGAATCCCAAAGAGAATTGGGCTGATTCAGAAAATGTCTGAATAGAAATAGGTCTCCTTTAAAGTGGACTGAATCCCCCCATGAAGCTTTCTTAAAAGATTTGGAGGTACACCAGACTGTATGTCTGCTAAAATTAATATATTTTCCCTCAAACTTTCCATAGGAGGAAAAACACTAAGAGCCTATCTATACTATTGCTTTAAAACGGTTTATAATAGTTTTAAACCGGTTAATAACCGGTTTAAAACTGTTATAAACCGTTTTAAAGCAGTAGTGTAGATAGGCTCTAAGGCGGGAAGAGGCAGAGGAGGGGTTGTAGTTTTGTGACTAACAGCTCTAGTTTCTAATCGGAGTGGATGATTAGAGTGCACGGTCAAGTCCTTCTGGGTTGTTGTTGTTGTTATTATTATTATTATTGTTATTGTTATTATTATTATTATTATTATTGATTGTCTTAACTTTTTTAACAATACATTCCTCCTGCATGCAAATAAACCCAAATATTATAAAAATGCTATAAGCTTGCAGTCATTTCTTCATTCATGCTGGGATAGCTACTGCTCCTGGAATGTCATGGGTAAACAAGCCATGCACAATACGTTGGTACATTGAAATAACTATTTATTATAGCAATGTTGAAGTTAAAATTCTCACTGTGTCTACACATCCCAATTAGTCTATTATCGCTACATATTACAGATGGGGAGAAATCCATCTCAATTTTTGCTCAAGATGATTTCCCAAGTAATCAAATCATGTTCCTTAGGGGTCATATTTTGAATAGAATTACATTGGTGGCCTATGCCACTTCTATGCTACCAAGTCTTATAGATCAGTAACTCAGAGTTTGCAGTGGTTTGCTTCCCCCCCTCCCCCCCTGAGCCTAGATAAGTAGATATGTGGTGTTGCTGTTTCCCTGTCTCCCATCCTATGAAAAATGTATATATTCACCACTATCTCTGTTTCCTTTCTCCCTTGTGTCCGTCCAGGGAAGCTACATGACCAATATCTCCCTAAACCCACATCAGCCAGGCAAAGCTTTTTCTTGCAACATGTTATACAATTTGAAAATGTCCAAGTCAGGTTGGATAAATCAAAACCACATTGGCCTGGGCACTATTGTAAAATTAAGAATGTTCTAATTTAAAAAATAACAACGATGACCTTTTGAGGCAATCCAGTCAGCTGTAGTAAAAAACAAAAAAAAGTGCATGCAGGCACTGACAAGCTTCCTCTCAATGGCAAAAAAACCTTTGGCATATTCTGTTCCTGCATAGAATCTGCAAAGGCTACTAAACATGCTCTTGTCCTTTTGTAATATCTGTTACATTTCAGTACTTACCTACTTGAACACACTGTACCCAATTGTATCAAAGAATTTAATAAGGAACAAATGGAAAATCACTCATCTAGCTTCTCTGAGAACTAAGTCCAGTTAAAAAAAATATATACGTCATGTAAGTCACATTTCTTTGTGAGCCCAGGAAATATTTTCTAAAACAAATATGAAATTTCCAAACACTTTTCTCTTTGCTTTAAATCTCATCGGTGTCCCCCAAACACACACACACTTCTTGCAATAACCCACAAATGCCCCAGTTTTTCCAGGTATTATCCAGTTGTATCTGAAGCCAGAGGTCTGTCTTAGTTTCAGTAACACATTGCATTTTTAAACAGTGCTTTTTATTTGTGGCTTTCAATGTATTATGCGAGAGCAGCCTAAGTATGATAACAGAGATAGAGGTAGCATTTATTTAGAGATGAGGAGTAGCTGGAATTAAAGTGCAGAGAGCAAAAAGGAAAATGCAATAGGGCAGACACTGCTGAGGGGACTGAAATGATCTTTCATTTGGCTCTGTACCACTGATAGCTGTAATCAGCAATCCTGAATAGGGTTGCTTTCAGATGGAGTGTTTATTGTGCAATTGACCTGCCTCATTCACAGAATTTTACAGGGGTCCAGCTGATGTTGTCTTCGATTTGTAACCTCTTGTGTTTTTCCACTGCTTCTTCAGTTTATTTATTTATTTATTTATTTACCAGGACAAAAAAAAATCTGTTAAGGAGGGAAAGATGGAATAGCTGCACAATGCCTATTGATTGGTAGTGCTATGATCCCTCCATCTGGAAGTACTCGAGGATTTCTTTTGAGATATATGGAATCTTCAGTAAAACAAAACCCATGCGGGACAATTGGTTCAAAATGGCTAGGGCATTTCAACACGAACAGTAGAATTATAAAGCCAGATGGGATGCATCTGCCTCTCTGTCCCCATCAGAATGGGGAATTCCCATTTTGATACAACTCTCTGTGTCCATATATGGTTAATGACATCGTCACAAGGGTACACCAGGATTTCTTGACTCAGACCATGTTGCAGCTGAGAAGCATGGGGGACTCTCAGAGGTATATTGCCCAGAAAGCATGGTCATTTCCCTAAATGGCAAAGGGGTCAACAGGAAGCCAGGAGGCACTATTAAGTGACTTACCCCATAACAAGGACACATATCCCATAACAAGGACACTTACCCATGTTCTAGGAACTATCTGAGAAATATGTGTCTGTGATTTTTAAACTAGAAAATAAAATGTGACCCACGTATCAAAAATTAGGAAGCCCAGGTCTAAAAAAGTTACATGAAGCAAGACAGGGAAGGAGGTAGAGGTTTCCTACAGTTTGCCAGGAGTTTGGAAATAATGTCATTTTTAGAAGCGGGTGTCAGAAAACATCCAATAACCAGTCATTACAAGACTTAAGCTTTTTGGCATTACACCATTTTGCTCTAAGACCCCCTGTCCCATTTATGTATCAAACAGAGCAGGGCTGACAAGCCAAGTTGGGGCATGGTAGGAGCTCTCGTAATTACTGGAATAATGGAGCTTTGCCTGATCGCCTGACTTTGAACCTCTGTTCCTTTAAATCAAATTCCACACTAATTCTACTTGGCACCTGGTCCACATAGTGAGAAAACGGGTACTGTTTCTATCAAATTAACACAATAGGTATCATTATTGTCTCCCAATAAGTATCATTATTGACTCCCCAGTTCTGTAAGCATCAGGAAGTCTCATAGCCAGTGTAGAGCCGGTTTTCTTAGAGCAGTCTTACCCAACTTGGTGTGCTCCAGATGTTTGGAGGTACAACTCCTTGCATTCCAGATCATTGGCCATTATGGCTGGGATTGATGGGCGGTAAAGTACAAGTTCGGGAAGCCTGCCTTAGGGGAAAAAAGGTATTGGAGATTTGTAATATGTGTCAGTCAAGCTAGACATGACAATAGTTGAGAAGGGAGTTTCTCACTCCCCGCCACAGATGGTTCCAACACAGATGGTTCCAATGGCCTCACCTACTTGCATTTCAAGGGAAGTTCCTGCTGGTGCCCATGGAGGCAAATATCAGCTTTGGAGAAGCAATTGTCAGAACTGTCTAGTTTGGCCCTCTTTCTTTACAAATACACAGGTTAAGTGGACAGGAACAAGGACAGTGCACAGATACATAGTACTAGTTTTTCAGAATCAGCCACATCACTCCACTAAAATAACACCATACCTTTATAGCTCCTCAAGGTTGTTTCTTGCTAGTAAGCTATCTGATCAAATTCAAACAAGTATTTATTTCAGTCTCTCTCTCTCTCCCCCCTCTCTTTGCCATGCGGTTATTTATTTATTATATGACTTGCCCACCTTCCTTCTTAGGAGCTCAAGGCAGAATACATAGTTTTCCATGTCTCTTTCATTTTATCTTCACAACAGTCCTATGAGTTATGACTTCAGTGTAATAAAAATAGCCAATGCTGTTGTAGTTTTTACTTGGAGAAGTATCTGAACCAAATCCAAACTCTTTGCAAATCAATAGACAATTATTTTGTTTCGCTTGCCTCATCATTAGTAAATAACACTGCCAGTTTAAATATAATCCATGCTTTGCATAGAAGACAATATGCTCAAGGGTTGTTATGAATATATATATATATATATATATAAATATATATATATATGGGCAAAACACCCCATTACACTTCTATTTCTTATGTGCCTTTTCAGTTATTAAATAGGATTAGGATTTTCATGATGTGCTGGCGTCTCTGCTTTGTCCTGCGTTCTGTCTGTTACCACACAGAGATGTGTACAAAACATTTCAAATGTTTGAGCTGGCAAATGTTTCCTTTAAGTGGCTTTGGATTCCTCCTGGAATTCCAAAGAGATTTACTTGAATTGGTATTTTGCTGTATGTCTTGCATGTTAATTTCATGCAGCAGTCATTTGGCAGCAGAGTAGTAGATGTTTATGTTGATGAGACAGTTTTATTAGATTAAACATGTCACCAGATGCAAGTCAAAATGTTTTGCAAAGCTTTTTTTAATAATGCACTAGCTTACTCGATAAATAACCCACAGATCGTCTATTCTTTTATGGCGGTATTTTCCTTCCTACCCACACAAGAATACTATTATGCCGCTCAGAGTTGCTAGCAAACTGTAGGTGGTCTGCCCACAGCTACTGAAAGTTGCACTTAACCTTTTGTGAAAAACTCTCTTCTGCAGAGAAATGCATATGAAATGCCATGGTGTTTTGCCTTGTTTTTCCTATTTCAACTTATTTTCATGGAGGAAGTGGGATAAGTGTTAGAATGCTGCAGTTCTAGTCCTGCTGCCTCAGGGATATTCTGCACCCCTTGAAAACTTAGAAGTGCCCCAGAAATGGCTATGTATGTTTTGGCTAAGTATTATTTTAATTATCTATCAACTTAGTGTTGACCAGATGTTGTAAAACCACACACACACACACACACGAAAAGACCTTGCCTGTTACACAAAATAATGAGACACATGTTCCAAAGCTAAAATTGACAATTTTGGTGCTCTGTAACCACTATGGATGCCCTTATTTGTTTATTTATTTACTGGCACTCTCTGGGGGTGGGGTGTCTGGGGGACAAAAATGACCCCAGGCCTCCTGCAGTTGCCCACCTGTGCTAGCATATTGATTAGTAATAGACTCACTAATTAAAGCCCATGCACACATTTACTTTCTCACACACGGTCATCCTTACCATTAGACAGATAGAGGCAGCTGTGTTGGGTGGTGGATGTGGTGGATGGCAAGATGTTGGACAACAGAGGTGTGTGTGGCACATGGCCTGTCCTGGCCCCTGTAAGTTAGCTTTCTGTCCTCAGATGCAGTGGAAGATTCACTCCATTCAGGAGCTTGCCCCAGGTGGCCAAACTCCTCCTCCTGGGCCACCCACTCCTCCCCTCTTCCTCCTCCATGCTTGGTTATCACTGAGGCTGCCACTCTTCCCCAACTCCAACCCTTCTCTCGGTTCTACTATGACTGTTGGGTCTCTCACAATGGCACCTGAGATGACTAGGGCCAACAACAGCACAACAGGAAGTGCAGTTGACTGCTGTTACACTGCTGTTGGCCTTTGTTATTGAGCCGCTCTGAGTGGGCCAATCAGTCATGTTGGAGCCAAAGGGTTGGAGTTGGAGAGTGGCAGTGCAACCTAATGGGGCCAGAATCTCTGTTCTAGGAGCAAGGCCCCACTGACCACTTCCTGGATACGGCCCTGCTAGTTCATCCTTGATAGCTAAATTTGCCGTTTTGCCATGCTGCCTGTGCCTGACTGTACCAAGAATATTTATTTGTTTCTTCTGCAATTGTGTGCACCTGCAGCACAGCTTTGGAAAAATTGTTAGAAAATTAACAACACTGAAATATGGCGAATAGCACTTCTGAAATGGACACCCTTCTTCATTGATTGCTAGTACATGCAATGGAAAGAAATGAAGCAGAACATTAGTGCTTGAGTTACCTGTCAGTCACATTGGGGTCTTTACACATTGACCAGAATCCCGGGAGGCAAGAGCAGGCTTACTTCTTATTGAGCAATTGGACAGAATACTGTAGGCAGCCAGTTCTCAGGGCTATAGCTCTTGTTAATTTTCCCCCAGAAAAATATGTGACTTGGAAGAAAACAGCATTTGGCATGGGCTTCATGTGAGCTTTCAGTGGTAGCATTTGCATAATAGAACAGTATTAATTAACAAGTCAGATGATTTTTTTCTTTTCTTTTTCTTTATTGTGAATATAAAAAAAGAACAATAAAAAACAAATTGTGAAAAAAAGAGAAAACACATTACATATTCAGCAATGACATCATCAGTCAGATGATTTTATTTATTTATTTATTATTGTTTATTATATTTATTTATATCCCGCCTTTTCCCCAATAATGGGACCCTAGGCAGCTTACAAATTATAACATGTACAGTTAAAATAAATAGTGATATACAAAAAATTAAAAATATAATTAAACATAGTTCAATTTTAAAATATTTAAAACATTTTAAAAGATTTTAAATACATGTAATTAAAAAATCCAAAACTATAAGCAGTACATCCACAAAGGTCTGAATTACTCCCCAAAGGCTTGCTGAAACAGAAAAGTTTTAGCATGCTTCCGAAAGCACACCAAGGAGGAAGCCAGTCTAGCTTCCCTGGGAAGGGAGTTCCAGAGCCCCGGGACAGCCACCGAGAAGGACATTGAAAGACAATGGCCTCTATTCGGGCTGCAATATTTATGGTGAAATCCTATGAATGTCTACTGAGATATAAGTCCCTAAAAGACTTACTCCCAGGTAAGTATGTATAGGGTTGTAGCCTTAATTCATCAATTAAAAACCAGGCTCACTGAGCAGTATTTTTTTAAAAAAAATGCAAGTTATTTTTTAATACAAGTACTTAAAAAAATTACAGATGACTCATGCCATCTTGGAAGAGCCATTCTTAATAGGCAGTGCCTATTAAGACAATGCATGCATGCATCATCTTAAAACAAATAAGTTCCCTCCTTCAGAATGAAGAATTTGGATTCTTATGCAAATTCATGCAAATCAATCAATCAATCAAGTCCTACCTGACTAATCAACTAGCCCTGCTGTAACAGTATCTGCATAGTGAATGGTATTGATGCCATTTGAGTCCCAGCTGATCACTGTCTTTCCTATACAGCTTCTCACCTGTTCCTGTTAAGTACGCAATATCACAACCTATCTTCGTTTCAAGACTCTCTAATGAGGAAAAACATTTAAACTGAATAGTTGCTGTCCAATAGTAAATACATCGGTGCAGTAAAGAAATCCCTCCCTTTCCACCTATAATGACCATTAACTACAGAAAAGTTTGACAACACATTTTTATAGATGAGTTTAGGTATAATGCTACTAATCCTTTTTACACCCAAATGTACCATTAAATCAGAATATACAGGGAAAACAGACTCGTAGCAGAAATATTTTAGACTTTTAAAAGAATATCTAATTATACTGTAAGGTTTACAAGTAACTTTCTTCAAAATCCCTTTCTCTCTAATTTTCTTTCATTATCGTCTGACTGGGACTCAGGAGATCCAAGTTCTATTCCCCCCTCGGCCATGAAGCTGATTGGGCCAGTCACTGATTCTCAGCCTAAACTACCTCACAGGGTTGTTGTGAGAATAAAATGGAGAGGAAGATGACCATGTAAAGTGCCTGGGGTTCCTTGTAAAAGGAAATAATGATATTTTATTTTTATTTTTTTGCCACAAATAGATAACATGGTTGAATTCTGCAACAACTATATACTATATACAGTATAATACCCACATTCATGTTAAATTATGTCTGTAAAAACCTCAGTGGCTTTTACCTTGATGGCAGTTGGGCATCTATCACAGTGGTGTTTCCAAGCCAGGGATGCTAAACTTCTTTTAGCCCAAGGGATGAATTCAGTTTCATGGAAGCTCTTAGGGAGGTACATTCAAGTCGTGAGCATGCCCAAAGGCAAAGGAATGGGACCAAAGGAAAAAGAGATGGCCTCCAAATCCGCCAAATGCCAGCATATTTTAGTTTAAATACTATAAGAGCCGATCTACACTGTATCTTGGAACATTTAAAATAGTATTTTAAAATGTTCCAAATGGGTGCGTTGTAAAACGTCTTAGGCCACATTAAGGAGTACTCACGTTACAGGAGAAAAATTCTTCAGTTTTCAAAGCGGTGTGTGTGGTCTCACACTCTTCTGTCTGTCTCTTTCTGTTTCACTTTTACAATGAGTTTAGGGGAAAGCGGCGCTGTAGTTCAGTTGCCCACTTCCTCCTTAGTTCCCCTTTCATTCCCTAGCTTTCAATAAGTATAGGGCTAAGCATTGTGTGTGCTGTAATTTACTCACCCACTTCCTCCTTAGCCCCTCTTTCTTCCCCACCAATCAACGACTAAGCATTTGTGCGCCGATAAATGAAGCACTGCCTCCATGAGTCACAAACTGTAAGGAAGGACACATTATTTTACTTAAAACGATTTATTAAAAGTAAAAACCGTTGTATATAGCTGAAGTGAGTTTTAAAAAAACCACAGGTATACATCATTCAAGGGAGTGCGTCATGTGGCCCAAAGAGTTTTCGTAACCCTTATGAAATATTACAAAGCTAGAGTGTAGATAGACTACTGTCAGTAATATACCTTAGGAGAGGCATTTCAACCTTTAAAATGGTTGGGGGGGAGGGACCATGTAAAAGCTGGGAAACCACCATATGATATAGGAGGGTAAAGTGGGAACTATCTGGTAACATGGAGAAGGGGCATGGCCTCCTGGGGAACTCCAGAGGGCTGTATTTGACCCTGGGCATGAGGTTCAACACACCTGCTCTAAGCAGATAAAACTATAAATGCCAGAGTAGGATAATCCTGAGATGATATGGGAATTTCAGGATAGACAAAAGACATATTTCTTACTATGCATGATTAATCTTGGAAATTCATTGCTACAGGATGCGTTGATGGCCATTTGCTTTAAAAGAATACACAAATTAATGGAGGAAAGGTCTATAAGTTGCTATTGCACATACCTCAATGGAACCTCTATGTTCAAAGGCAGTAGACTTCCAGATATCACTTGCTGGTGGACAAACAATGAGGGAAGCGCAATTGCCATCATGCCCTATTTATAGGTCCCCTGAAAACATCTATCTGGCTGCAGTTGAAACATGGAGCAGGATCCAACAGTGTGCTACTGCTAGCATTGCTGATGTTGCACAAGCAGAAACCAATGCTTGTGTAACATCAAATAGTGTTTGCTAGTGTGATGACCTTCCTGGGTATGCATTGTGCTGGTAAGCACTACTGATGTTGCACAAATGCTGGTTTCTTTTAGCCCGGAATCACTAGTGGACTAGTTGGACCCTTGGTCTGGTACAGCTGGGCTCTCCATATGTTCGTTATTAGAAATGACAATCTAAAATAGTTAACATTCCCCTGAAGATATTTCAGCTAACATGCTTGAAAGAAGTATGTTCTCCTCTAATGCAATTTACATTGCTAACTAATTGGAAGAACTATACTGCTGAGGGCAATTCCAGGCCACTAGTGTATAATTACACAGATAACATGTAATAATTACTTAGGGCTGGGCCACAAATTATATTTGTCATGGAAATTCCATTTAAAACTGTGCAAGTCACCCCCTTCCCTGACGTAATGTTCAGGAATGCTCACTGAATGGATCAAGCCACCATGATGGAAATTTTCTTGGCCTTGTTCCACATAGTTCATTGATTCCAATGGGGGGGGGGGAACTTACACTGCAATGTCACTGATCCATACAGTAAATATTCTTTGATGTTCTTCTGGTGAAGGGAAAGATTTTCTGCAAGAGAATGGTTTGGGCTGCATTCCTGTGGTAAATATAACATGTAGCCTGGCTGCAGCATATTTAATTGCCGTTTCCCAGCAAACATGCTTTTACAGGAAGATCCAAATGCCTGCTAGCACTAGTGGGAAAATTGTGAGGAAAGAAATTGAGATCTCTCAGCATTCAAACTGGAATTAGCAGTTTCTGGGTAAATATGATTCTTCTCCCCCCTTTTATTGCAATTGATGGTCTCTGACATGACTGATGTCCTAGTTCTATTCCACCACAACCACCACTCCTGAATCTGATGGTGCTAAAATTGGTTACTGAAAAACTTCAAAAGAGAGCTCTATCAGTAAAACGAATAAGAATCTCATGCTTAAATCAGGGGTGGGAAAATTCAGTGTGCTTGAAGGGCACTGGGGGCTTCAAGGGGTGCATGTAGTCCATGGGCCACATGTTGCACTCCCCTGGTTTAAATGAACCTGCACCACAAACTGAGGTTAGCACAACTGCATATCATATATCTCCATGATCGAGAGCCTGTTTCCTTCAAAATAAACAACAATTATCTCCAATCAAAAGAGACAATTTTCAGCCACACCCACTGATGACAATGACAGATAAGGAACTGAGGCTGTGCACCTCACAATAGACTTTGGGACACCCCAAATGATGCACACACACACATCCAAGAAAGTGTCATCTATCAGATGGTATTGAATATTTTTTGTAAACCGCCCAGAAAGCATTGGTATAAAAATAAATAAATAAATAAATAGTGTTCAACCCAAAGCTTTCTGTACACACAGGACATTATCAAGGGCACGATCAAGCATGTGCTACATGCTAATAATAACAAAAATAGGTAGAAAAGAATAAGAACTGGTGCTGTGCACCCCAAACTAACTGGTTCTGTGCACCCCTAAGTTTTGGGGCACCAAAAATCAAATGCCCACACATCTACGTAAAAGTGTGTTCTCTATCAGATGGCATTGACAAGATGAGGGGTCTGGAAACAAAACCTTATGAGACTGAAAGAACTGGGCATGTTAGCCTTGAGAAGAGAAGTCTGAAGGGAGACATGATAGCACTCTTCAAGTACTTGAAAGGTTGTCACACAGAGGAGGGACAGGATCTCTCTTCGATCAACCCAGAGTGCAGGATACGGAATAATGGGCTCAAGTTACAGGAAGCCAGATTCCTGGCTGTTAGAGTAGTATGACAATGAAACCAATTACCTAGGGAGGTAGTGGGCTCTCCAATATTAGAGGCATTCAAGATACCACTGGACAGCCATCTGTCAGGGATACTGTAATGTGAATTCCTGCATTGAACAGGGGGTTGGACTCAATAGCCTAGGCCCCTTCCAACTCTACTATTCTACGATTCTATAACATATGTCTGGCCCAAAGCTTTCTGTGGATACACACTGTCAAGCATGGTGCACCACACCAATAACAGACTAAATCCATAGGGGAACAATAGGAACAGGGGCTGTGCACTCCAAATCATCCAAGAGAGTGTCCCCTATCAGAAGGAACTGAACTGTGACCAGCTCAAAGCTTTCTGTATGTGCAGGGCACTGTTAAGCATGGCTCCACTTGACAATAATAGCTAAAATAGGTAGAAAATAATAAGGAACTGGAGCTGTGCCACCCTAAATGATGCACTCATATAACCAGGTGTCTATTATCAGATGGCCCTGAGTTGTGTCTGTCCCAAATATTTCTGTACATGCAGGGCACTGTCAAACATGCTGCCCAGGCCAATAATAGCCAAAATAGACAGAAAATATGGCACTGGTTCCTGTCTAGCTCAAAGGTTTCTGGTTGCTGCTTAGTTGTTTCCTGAAACCTCCCACCACTTTCTACAACAATACCAGCCCCAAACCATTTGATAGAGTGGATCTACTACTCAGGCTGGAGGTATCCTCTATCAACATCCTACCAAATGCTTCCCTTTCCCCAGTGATTGCTTTGGGGGTGAAGGGAGGCTGAGTCAGGTGTCCATGTTTTAAAAAACAACAAAAAGGGTTCCCAGCTGTTGTGCACATCAAGCTTCTAGAGGGCTTTTTCTGTCCCTTTGTACAGAAAAAGGGACAAACATCATAAGAATCTTTCCTTTGTTGGTCATCTTCAAGTTACTCGCAAGCTTGCCTGGGTCATTTTAGCAAGACTAATATCACCACTTATTTAATTATGTCTTTATTTGGGCATTTGTAGCCATCTTTCTATGATAAAATCAAACTCAAGGCAGCTTACAAACAAAAAATATAAATCACAACAAAAATTAAAGACAAACCCAATAATAAAAAGCAAATAACAATAAAGACACACGCAACACAACACAACACACACACCATAAAACTTAAGTAACTTTTTTTTTTGCAAACTCCTAGAAACAAATGAAAGGATGAATCCAACACAAAGCAAATTACACCTATTTTCCCCTCATCCATTTCCTTTTACCAGGTTGCTTAGTGACAAATAGACCCACTTCATCCAAAGTGGGTATTAATATAGTGCATTTCCTGCCCACTTATGCTAGTCACAAAGTCTCAAAACACTGGATCCTTAGCTATGGCTTCTTTTAACTCATAACCTCTGTGTTCTGATGGTATATTTGTATGGAAGGGTCTTTGTACCTATGCATGCTTGGGGATGGGGTGGGGATTCAAGTCTTGCATACACAGATTTTCATCCTATGGTGGTCCCCATGTAAAAAAGCAGATAAAATTAAAATGCCAGCACAGCACAAAATAGATGTGTGCTGGATATACCTCTTTTCCCTTACCACCATGCCCAATTTGTGAAGAGACCCTACAATGGCATAAACTGTTATAAGAAAGATGTGGGTGCCCCTCTGCTACTAGCACCTTCTGCTCGCATTCAGTATAGGTTCAGATTAGTAGAAGACACATTCATACTTTTATCTTCCCAATCAGTAGGTCCCCTCCCTCCAGTCAATAGTCCCTGCTCAGCACCATGGTCATCCCCACCCTCTTTTTTACCTGCTTGTTTGACAGGTAAAGAGCCAGTGCATAAGTTGGCAGTGTGGAATCTACTGCTCCTTCTTCTCACCATCACCACCATTTTTCCAGCCAGAGCAAGAGGCATGTGAACAAGCAGGTTGTAATGGTGAAGAGAAGGAGCAATTTTCTTTGTGGGTTGTAGTCTTCAGCAGGTGCCCAACCATGCCTACACCTGATGTCAGTCCTGGTTCTATTTCTCATCTTGCCCAATCCAATATCATTTTAATTCCCAGTTTGTCATATTGTTTCTAGGCCTCTAACACCTAGTGACCTCCCTGCGTCTTTATTTAGCAAGCGTAACTTCTCAGTCTCTCTCTCTCTCCCTCCCCCTCTCCAAACATCCTGGTTCTATCTATTTGTGCAAGTTCAACTGCTTGATCTAATCAACTTTCCCATTCTGAATCAAAGGCATATATTTTCTGAAAGCACATATTTTTGTAATAAAACTTATATGATTTGATTCAAGTTTTAGTCTAAGTTCCTCATACCACACTTCACCTCTAGGTGTAAATGCGTAACTGTGGACACGTGGTAACACAAGAGTGGCAGACCACACTGGGGATCAAGGGCTTGGAGGGAGATGAGCTGCGTCAGGAGCTATGCATCCAGAAAAGCTCCTTATAGATTAAAACAAAAAACACAGAACACCATATGACCCTGTGAAGGCCTTAGCCCTATGAAGGCTTAGCAGGAGGGATCATGTCTCTTCAGCTGGTGTACCCCAGAGGAAGGCCCCTCTAGCCAGAGCAATTCAGACATTACCATGTGGCCCTACAAAATTGTATGGTTGATCGAATCTTGGGCTATATTTCCAATAGATCATTTTACGTTGTTAGCCTCTTGTGGTTCTTTCATGATCAGTTAACTTTGTCATCATAACTATGTCTCATACTCTCCATGTCTATTATAACATGTCAGTGATAGAGATTACTTTTTTTTTGTAAGTGCATGCTTCAGCTTCCTAAAATACTTGCCAGACAGATCATGTGATATGTTTTCAAATAAGTATAATAGAAAAATAAGATAGGAAGTGGAAAACAAATACCATGTAATTACTGTTGACTAAGCACCACACTAATTTTGTGAAGCTCAAACCCATAAGTGAAACATTGTAAAATAGTCAATATCCCCACATAATAATGATTTAATGGTATTTAGTGGCTAAACGAAATGTGCAGCCATTTTATTTGAGAAACAAATAGTGTAAAAGACATCTGTTCAGCTAATAGTACAAGGGAGTAATTATCGCTAAGCCTTCTGAAGCACAAATGGAATTAGCTTTATTAAATTTTCACTTGATTATTATCATTGTAACTGAATGACTCAATATGCAAATTTAAGACTAAGACAAATATAAACCTAAGGAGACAAAGAAATATATAATTTATAGTGATTCTGAGAAATAGTATGAAGTGCTAAGATCAACCAATTTGTTAGATCTCTCTTTTTGATTTTTCTGTATAGCAATTCAAATCCAGCTATTATAGAATTGTGACTATGTTATCAGAGTAGATTAATACTTCTTTAAATATAGGTCAGTGATCAAAATAATTTCTAATAATTTGTTCTGAAAGAATACAAATGGGTAACTAGAGAGGTTAGAATAGATGGCTCTATTCTAATAACTTCTTATGAAGGTGAGGTACTGAGCACATATGTCCCCATTAATTTTAATGGTGACAATAGATACACAGGTACATTTTTTTTGTCCACACAAATCTGTTCATCTATTTAAATAAATGGACCAGCCTGTGCATGCATCCATTCTGTGTCTGCATCGATTAACATATGGATCTCTGGCTTGGAGCAAGAGGCTTACTTCAGAGAAGCACTCTGAAGTAAATGGTTAGTGAAATTCAGTACAAACCACAACTATTCCAACTAGCTTGAGCTTGTAATAGTATTTTAGCTTTTTGTAATCGACCCGGATAACATTTATGATTTGTCAGATTAAAAATAAAATACAGAAATAAATAATATATCAATATTTCAAGATATATCAACAAAGATAAATAAACTCTCATTGATCATTTGGAGGTTATAGTTATATGTATACTTAGTACTAAATACTTGTTTAATTGCATATGTGAGATTCAGCTCATGCAGAAAATAGAAGTAGACACATATTTTAGTAGATAAAGTAGTACTTTTTAATTAGGGAAAATATAATCTTAATTCAAATAAAACAATACAAGACTTCTCTAAAGTTCAGTATTTGTATTAATAACCCTATTTATTATGCTGTCTGCATTGTCAATCAGCCTGTCAAGTCTCTATTTTTTAAAGTACGAATGAAATGTGAAATATGTATATAAGTGTTTTAAATTACAGAACAGACTTCAACACCCTGCTGACCTATTCTATTATAGCGAATGCTCACACAGAGAATCTATTTTTGTCCTGTTATACTGAAAAGGAACTATACAGATTGAAAAGGAAGGCTGAGTACAATGCACTTGAAAGTTTCTTTTAACTCCGCCTTTAACTATAGTCTACAATTGATTGATTTACCAACTGCAATACTTTGTTTCTACCCCCCCCCCCCACAAAAATCACACTGCCCATTTACACAGTAACACCCTTCTCCAGTTACACAATTGGACCACTCAGATAATCTATTTGCACACCTAGTCTAACAGTTGACCATTCCTGCAATAGTGCCAGCTCTTATCTGCTTTTCTTTCCAAAAACTGTTCAAAGCTCCTTCAATCTCTCTGACCTTTGTGTTGACAGTTTTAATTTCTTATCTGTTAGAATGTTAGTGAGCATTCTATGACATCGCAGAAGCTCAGGTGATCAATAGGATGAAGACTTCTCTCTCTGTTCTCCAGTCTTTAATGGTATCACAGCAACTCAAGTAATAGATGGCCAAGGACATGTCAAAGATTGCATACTCCATCTACCACAGGTTTTAATTTTTTTAAAATAGTGCCTGTGACTGTTTTTGGCCAAATTAGCAAAATTACTGGCTTAGAGCCAAAGATGTGTGCGCAGAATTCTGCACATGCAATTGGTTTTTCAAGTAACCCCTTGAAAAACCAAACCTGAGAGATGGGACCCTCTATAATGGTGTGGGATGTGGCAAGTGGTTTGCAGTGGGAAGGGTGACTGGACAAAAATCAGGGATGGGCACCTTGCAAGATCATTTTTGGTATCATGTAAGATCAACTTTGGATCCAAGCCACACCTCTTGGGTAGATTTACATGCTCTGTACTTTAATTTGACTTCTCATTCATCCGCGAATAACCATGCCAAGTGACTTAAAACAGTATCCACACTTTGTGGATAAGGATCAGATGAATTAGTAGAGTCCTACTATTTACATTACTGTTTTGTTATATAAAAGCTTTAGATAAGAGCTGCTTGTTTGCCTCTTCCAGTACTTTCCCTCATGCATGCTTGTGTGACATTTCTTGTTGTAAACAATGCACATTCCAGAATGTTGGGGGCCCTTGGACATAGCACTATCAATGCCCCCATCACCTGAAAGAAGTGAGATTTATTGATTTACATTATTTTCTTTGTATCCGCCTTTCTATAAAAAAATGTCACTCAAGGCATCTAATGGCCTTAAAGGTGAGATGTGTAAACCAAAATTCCTTTGACTTTATTTGTTTAATTAAATCATTTTTATCTTACTCTTCAGCCAAAAAGTCTCCCAGAACAGCTTACATATGATCAATAAAAACAAGACAGTCTCTACCCACAGGCTTACAGTCTAAAAGTACATAGCACAAAAGGAAAATGGAATGTGGAGGGAAGAGAGGAAAAGGTAAATAGTTTTTCAGCAGGGCTGGTGGAATGACCCTGCTTTCCATCTCATTTCCCTCTAATGCAGCCTCACACAAAGTGAGGGCTTCATCACACCAGGCTTTTTATCCCACAATTTACAGGGGCATCTCCTTTTAGATTCTTTGTGGGATAGATTGGCTCCTTTACACAGACAGACATGTGCTTTGAATCAAAACTTCCTTTCTCTGTAAATTCTATATGTTTCATTATGCAACCACTAGATAGCGCTGTTGACGCATTAACGTCTCTTATCACTTTATCTCCTATCTTTTTGAAAGCGGGATACGTCCTGGAGGTTGACAACATCATGTAAAGGACCTGTAAACTTCCATGGGTGGCCAAGAACAGGTGTGCAATAAATCAGTGGTGTAGAAATGCTCTGAGACTGGCAGTGCTGCTGGGATGATGGGACCTATATTGGTTTTAGGGCCCCATCAAATATCTGACTTTTCTATCCTCTGAAAACAGTGCTTCAATATGCAGTTTCTTAATGTCAGGTAACACAATTTGATTGGGTGATAATCTACTATGCACAACTATTAGAACTCTGCTTGATGTTGCTACTGCTCATTGTAAAGCTTCAGTTTTTGTGTAAATACATTTTATTCTACTATGAAAAAAATATTGTGTATTGGCCTATGCCACAAAGGGCAGATTCACTAGCATCTCCTTACTACAACAGTCCAGTTCTGCTAAGCAAAATTAGTCCACTCCACATCTTGAAGACATCACAGCTAAGATGGACAGAGAGGGCTAGAGCAGCTAGCAGGATAGGTGTTGTTGTTGCTGCTGCTGCTGCTATTACACTCACTTGTCATTCCTTCCCCAGGATGGAGGACAGAGCAGCACAGAAAAGGGAGACAGTCCTCCTAGCCAGCCTGTGAACACAAGTGAAGAGAGAGGCATCAGGAGCAGAGAACTCCCAGCCTGCTAGATCACCCAACTGTCCTGGGACTCCAGCAATTTTTCTCTCAGCACTCTATGGGAACAGCAGTGCGCCGTGACAGACTGAAACTCTTCACCGAATCTCTGAGAGGCAAAATAAATTAAATTAAGACAAAGAGTGAGTCATTCTTTGAATACTGACATTTCAAGTATAAGAATATAATCTGATAATATCTAATGCACCTTCTGACTCCTACAGAACAAATGCAAAAACAATTTAAAAATGTTTATTATCTCAAAATATATGAGAGAAAAATAAATTTTTAATCTTGGGAATACTCCTTGCAATAAGCAACATCATTTGGTCTGCAATCCAATACTCACTTACCTGGGAGTAAGGCTGATTGAACTCAGTGGAACTTCTGAGCAGAATATATATAGGCTTGCATGGTTAATCTTATTTTATTAGCCATACGAATGTGAATACAATTGTACAGCCAAAGCATTTTCCAGAGAGTACTGAGCACCAGAGAGTACTTAGAACCTCAGAGAGTGCTTAGCACCTTTAAGGATACAATACTTATAGAAATTAGTGACAAAATCTTGTTATCAAGGTAGACTCTGTACGCTCTTCAATTTATCTTTGCTTTGTACAAATTTTATAAAAGGTTCTGGCTTTTTCTAGTTTTGTGTATATAGCTACAAAGGCAGTTCTTATAGTGTCTCTTGAAGGTGATTGTTTACCTTATTATATCCATTTCCTCTTCAAGGTTATGGATGTATGAATGGAAGCAATGACAAACCACACTGCTCATGTTTATTAATATTTCCATTCAGTCAATTGAATGGGAGTTGAAGGAAGCAGAATCTACAATGGAGAAAGATCAGAAAATTCTATGTGGAAGCTAAAGGTAGTCTGTGCAAGTTAATCTTCATGCAGCCTATCATTGCATGACAGTTCCTTTTCCTAATTAGCACCCCACTTTCTGGCCTATGTTAATGTTTGAACCTCATTAAACATTTCTTCCTGGCATCTTGACTCAAAAAGTCTTAATTTTGCTGTAAAAAGTGATTTGGTCACATAGGACTGGTCATAAAGGCCATATTGGGTTGCAAGAGTACAAGCTCTCTATCGACATGGACAAGGGAATGCCCACACCCTCTATTCAGCAGGCATTATGTGAAACATCCAGAAAATGTCAATGCCCTACCTCCACCTTGTTACAATCTAATTGTAGCCTGACAAGCACACCTATTGATTGGTGTCCTAGACTCCTAAAGGAGTCTTTCTTTTATTATATCTGGGGAGCATCCATCCAGACAATTCTTCTTTTGTAAGATCCTCAGTCCAACCCTATCTGTCTGGACATACCAGCCCTTCATTCTATTACTTTCTCTTTCCCAGACTTTATGAGCTGCCTTTCCCCCTTCAGCCTATTATTCCTCTAAGCCTCTCTCTTCCCTTCCCTAAGCTTGTGAGCTCATGGCTAGTGTCTGCCTTGCATCCTGGGATCATTGCACCCTATCATGTATTCAAAGAGCCCAAGTGGAAGGATAGGAAATAATCTCCCTTCTCCTACTCTCTACCCCACCACTTTTTGGGCTTTTCCCCCTTACTACAACTCTTTCCCTGCATCCCCACCACTTATTGTCCAAGCTGAAGCTATACTGCAGAGACAACTCACACCACAATTTCTCCTTCATTCCTTTTCTTTCTCTCATGGAAACCTTCACACCTAGCTATTTAATTTTTGTTTTATACATACTTTAAATAAGTCCTTTATTTTTTTAGAAAAGCTCTGACCTGTCTCCCTTGTTCCCTGAGTACCTTACAAGAGTATTCTTTTACCCAGATGTAACAATCCCGGTTACACATACTTGGCTCCTTTGTATTTTGGTTAGTGTGTTATATGGATCATGTTCCACTGGACTGACATCAGACTGTCCTCCATTGGACTAGGGCCAGAATCACATTGAAAAGAGTTTCCCCTAGCACACAATATGAGCAATATTTTCCCAAGTATTGGTGTTCCAAAAAGGCTTGTTCCCTGAACATGGAGGCTGCAGAAATATTTGGAAATGGGTGTCCTGAGCAAGCCTGGTAACATACTGACTTTCCCATTTAATATCTGAAATTCATATCATGATGTCACTTCTCCTATCATTGATCTTCTCTTTCTCCTCCTTCTCCATTATCATTATATTTTTGCTTTTATAAATGTTTTAGGCTTGTCTGCCCATATACTATTATCTTAGCCTAGCCTAGCTTATGGCTTCCAGGGATACCGGAAGGGCCAGGTCACCTTTGCTTCAATGAGGTAAGGTCTCATTTGATAGGCAAAGGCAAGTCAGGACCCTGGACAGATCACTGTGGCAGACATTGCCTGGAACCTATGCAAGAAGAGCAGTTGTCTCAAAAACACTTACAGGCCTTCTGAAGCCTTCTGAAGGCTGGCTGGTCTGCACTTGCTGGCTAGGTGCTACCTTCTTAAAGGGCCATTGCTCAGTTCTGTAGCTGCTGGTTCCTATAATGTGTGTGTGTTGGGGTGGGGGTGAGGACTGCATCAGAGGGCTACCCTCTGAGTCTGAGGAATCTGGTAAAGCCACATCCTCTGGTCTGGAGGGTCCTGGCGATTATGCGTTACTGGATGAAGCGTCCTCCTCCTCTGAGCCCTCTGATTGAGACTGGTGAACATGACAACTATGTTCTTTAATTTACAATATATATATGCATGTTTACTCAAGAGCACATTCCACGGGGTTCGATGGGACTTACTCCCAATTCAGTCTCATTTGTTGCTTCTAGAACAACAAATCGTCTATGTACATGGTACTTTACAAAGAGCAGGTTTGATCTTACAATCTAAATACAGACACAAGGAAACAACAGACAAATGGGAGGGAAATGGAGGCAGGGTTAAATAGAGGAAGAATATGCAATTATTTTTTATTGCACATTCTTTAGTTACAATTGCATAATGTAGGGGTTTCATGTAAAAAGTAAGTTTTGAAGAAGGTTTTGAAAGAAGGTTTTCTGGGAATTTGTTCCAGGCTTAAGGGGGCAGCAAGGGAGAAAGGATACAGTCATTTTGAGGTGCAGGAGGCCTCTACAATTGAGCTGGATTACAAAGAAGAGATGAATTGGGATATAAGTGTAGAGAGATAAGTAAGGTGGGGGGAGACTATGAATGGATTTGAAAGTAAGGACAAGAACCTTGTGCAGGATCTAGGAGTGGACAGGAATTCTGTGCAGGAATTTAAAGAGGATAGTTCTATGGTCAGTGCGACAAGATAGGTGACTAATTTTGGCAGCAGAGTATTGGATGGATGTAAGTAGATGGTGAGAGAAGAGATGACCAGAGAGAAGGAGATTGTAGTAGTTAAGGTGAGAGATGACCAAGGCACTGGCAGAGTTTTCTGAGGGACAGTAAGGAAGGGGCACATTTTTGTAATGCTATAAAGTGAGAACTATAATAATTTAGCAATGAATTAAATATGGGGTGGGAGGAAAACAAAGACTCTTGGGTGTGAAGAGAAGGCACCTTACACAATCCCAGGTACTGCACTATTCCATGGAAATGTGTCAAAGTCCCCCCTCACCATTTTGAATGTGGTTCAGTTCAGATACATAACCCCAAACCATGGATGGGTATTACAATGAGCTTTGGGCTTGCGTGTTCCCTCATCCCTCTCCTTCTTCTCCTCATGCACTACATTTTCTTAACTAGTTTCTGAATTTTCAGCAAGCCATAGGTTGCCATTTTGTCCAAACCCGATGAACTGATGGGTTTGGAAGAAATATATATTCCAAACTGGGAAGTGCTCTAAGGAGCAAAAGTGTCACTTTGACTTACCCATGTAAAGTGATACAGAGGCTGGTGAGTGGTTTAATGTGCTTCTTTGTTCTATCACCACTAGGAACCTTATTCTGCACTAATTTCATTACTGTCACCTCAGCTCAACAGCACAGAATATATTTCAAAGAGTTATGGGACTAATAGAAGACAATTACTATTGTTGTCCTTTAGGCAAATATAATCAACTGTATTCAAAATGTACTGTTGTTTATTACATAAATTAATAGGGAGTTGAAGTTAAAGCTTAAAGTATATGTAACTGAAGAATATATCATTCAAGTTTGTTGTTTTTTAAAGTTACCACCTGAAGATAAAGAGCACTGCTGATTCAAGATGTCAATACCAATAAAAGAATTTTGTATCTCTTTGGGGTTGAAAACAGGATTTAAATGCATGTGTTAAAGTGCCAGAATCAATAGTGGGAGGCAATTATCTCAGTAAGGATAAGTAGCATGCAATGGGGGTTTTATTTTATTTTTTTGGGAAATTTAGAATTGCTTACGCATCAGACCCTTTACTGTGTTAAGAAATCCATTTCTCTTGTACTTTTGAAGACATATTCCAAGAAAGTCCTGAAATAGGGCCAATTGAAGACTGTCCATACTATCCAGTGGATAGCTGTCATGACACTTATACCACAGATGTGATGCACAATGGGAAAATGTGATATTTTTGCAGGAAGGATGTCTAAACTCTCCATAACAAACAAGTTAAAAACTGCACTAAATTTTCCACACACAAAAAAGTCCTAAGAAGTGCAAGAGGCACCTGTAGTTACTCAACAGTTGGAGAAAGGCAGTTCACAAATGCTTAAAATACCTTATTTTCTTTTATGATTTATTACAGCTGCTCCAACCATGAACTGCGAAGAAGATCAGACAGGCGGCAAGTATTAAGACCTAAATAAGGAACAGTGGGCTTTTGTGGAATGGCAAAACCTGTTGCCTGGACTACTGTGGGATAGATAACCATGAGATGTTTGAAAGAAATGACTTTGGCTTTCCCTTGCATAGTATATGGGAGACCTCATTGTGTTCAACCCAGGGGCAGTGTCAAGTCAGCCTGGCTGGCTTAATGTGAGGGAAGGGAAAACCTTCCTCACACCCTCCTCCTCCTCCTCCTTCCCACATAGACAGAGCAGGCGAGACACGTTGTGTTGTTGTGTGGCGGCGTGTGTGCCTGCGCCTCACGCTCTCCGCTGCCCGGTGGCGCTGCTGAGTAGAGCCGGGCACTGGGCGCCTGCCTTGCTTGCCCTCCCGCACACTCCCCCCCCCCTCTCCGACGGGCGGGCAGGCAGGCTCGGTTGCTGGCTCGCTGTGCGCGCGGCGAACATGGCGGCGGCCGAGGCGGTGGGGCGGGACACTCTACCTGAGCACTGGTCCTATGGCGTCTGTAGGGACGGCCGGGTCTTCTTCATCGAGTAAGGCGCCAGGCGGGAAAAGGAGACAGCGGAGCGTCGGGTGGGAGAAAGGGGGGGGGGGGGTTGCCGTTAAATTCGCTCCTTCTCCCTTTCTCCCCACTCTTCTTTCTTTCCTCCCCGACTTCCCTCACAACAGGCTCTACTAACAGGTGCATGTTTGCCGCTTCTCCCTCCTTAGCGACCTGACCCGCTCAACTACTTGGCTGCATCCTCGCACCGCGGAACCCGTCAACTCGGGCCACATGATCCGCTCAGGTGGGTGCCTTTACCCCCGTCCGCCCCGTTTATGACAATGAGGGGGGGCGTGGGGGGGGGAGAAAGAAGAGATCTGAGACTCTTCTTCTTTTCCCCGCGCGTTTTGTCTGCCTTTCGCCCCGCGCTCGCTGTTTGTGTTTGCTTTTCTCGCTCTCGGGAAGGGAGTGGGGGAGGATAACGACCTTTGTGTGACTGGGATTTACGCTCGCATATCTCTAGGGCACAAAGGTCTCACTTGCCTCCTCCTTTCTCTGTTTGCCACTTTCTTTCTTTCTTTCTTTCCCTCCCTCCCTCCTCTTTTTCTCTTTTAGATCTTCCCCGTGGATGGGAGGAGGGATTCTCCGAAGAGGGAGCCAGTTACTTCATTGAGTGAGTATTTCCCATTCTCGATTCACTCCGCTTACTTCCCCCGTGGGGAGGGAAAGGAACTAATCCTTCTTATGAGAATGTAATATATATGTGCTTGTGAATATATATGTATAATATTCTCATAAGAAGGATTACTTCCTTTTTCTCACCCCCCTCCCCTTGGGGGGTGGAAAGGTATATATTTAGCCAATACATATATTTGCCAAATGGATTCAGCGTCATTGGGGGGGGAGGGAGTTTTGTGCAAGCGAAATAAAGGGAATATTGCTCTTGCTGGAGCATAAATGCTGTCACTCTGTGTTGCGATTTGTTTTAATGGTTATAATAGAGCCTACAAGTGTGCTTAGTTTGTGATTGTTGTCCTTTGGAGACTGCTCTTGTGTTCCCTGGCACAAGCAACAGGTTTCACCTTTTGTGGCTGTTTATATTGAATACTTCTGGATTTCGAGCTGTGTTGAGTGGTTGACTGAATGAATGTCAGCCAAACTTGGCTGAATGTCTTACTAACACACTGGCTGGAACCTGTTGCTTGCTGTTGAATTGAAGTGTAGCAATGAGGTTCTTATAAGGCGGGTTAATGGCATCTGATATGTGAAAGATTGTCATGTTTTTCGGCAAATAAAATGTTTACAGCAAATTTTATACTCAGAAATCTGTTAAAGCATACAATGGGCAGTTTCGATATATTATATGATGCATGTTGAAAATGTAGCATTGCAAAAAGCAGAGATAGCCCAGATAAAGCACTGAGAAAATAACATGATGAAGTTTTGATTGGCTGGTATTGGGTCATAGAAAAATAAATAAATAGTGTTTTAATAATTGTGTAGCTTTTCTATTGCAAAAAGGGAAGCCATTGTTGTCCCATGGAAAAACATTTTACAAGGCATTTTTTTCTTATTTGTGTCTTTTGATCATTCAGTGTTCACTGTTGCATTTTGAATAAAGCAGGAATGCTGTAGATAACTAATACTAATTATTCTGCTTATTATTCTACTTATTATTAAATACTTATTCTGCTGCTATAGAAGGTTGGATCCCTGAATTCTTTTGATCCCCAACTCTTTTTGTTCCACTGAAGCTGAAACATTTATGTGGTGGCGGTGGTGGTGGTGTGTGTGTGTGTGTGTGTGTGTGTTGTGGTTATAGATAGGGAAAGGATGGATTTTTATGAATAATATGCTAGAAAAGTTGAGCAAGGGCAACAAATTTTCTCAGAACATTACCTGAAGGAAATAATGCCTTCTCTGAGCCCTTAGACTTGCATGGTTGGAATGTTTCTACAGAAAAATGCATTCACTTTGAAGGGTTTGGGTGGTGCAGAATTACAATTGCTTTGTGCACCTGTTCAGTACATAGTATTACTTTAAAAGACATTATCATATTCCCATGAGTTGAAAGACAAAAGAGCCTGGGGACATTTTAACGATAATTTGATGCCCCAAAACAATGGAAGCTGTTTTAGTATACAATGGATACAGAATATTGGAGGTCAAAGGGGATTGGAACACCAAGAATATGGAAGTTTTAAAGATGGTTGCCATTTCACCTTTTTGGCAACTTTACCTTGGAAACTGTATCATTATGTTGCTTTTGTTTTTGAGATGTACATACTATTTGTCATTGTATTTTACTAGTAACCATAAATATTTGGATTAGAAAATATGTATTGGCAAATAACAGGAATGCCCATTTAACAGGTACATTTTTTAAAAAAAATGACAGGTACATATTCCTAAATTTGGCTTTATTGCTGGATAGTCAACTGTAAAATATGGCTAAGTGTCCTTTTTACTAGCTTCAGCTGGTTTGCCAGGTATACACTCTTTTGGGAAATAAAGACCATGCAAATATAACTGCTATGTTAATCTCCTATTTAGAGAACTGCAATTTGATCAATATAGATCTGCCTTAGAAGCCATTTGGAATGTAGTTGCCCAGTTATCAATCAATAAGAAATAAACAACACATTACACTTGTTCTAAATTAGCTATACTGGTTGTCTACTGAATCTGCTTGAAATTCTGCATATGGCGGCTCCCTGCCTGTTGCCATCTTGTCACGTGCAGGTGCCACCAGTGATGTGGGGCAGAAAAATTTCCAAAACAGATTTTTCCCCCAGTGCTTTATTTTTTCATGGAAAATTTATCATTTCATAAGTTCATTAATAATTAACTTTGGGTTGGTAAAATGTATTAGTATGTCAAAAGTTTTCAGTAACTCTTGTTTTCTTCCCTTAAATGTAAACAATATAAAGGAAGTACATGCTATTGGGCAGTATCTAATGCTGCCTGTGTGCCAGCAGGACTCACTGCTAGCGCTTCCTCGAGCCACCAGAAACAAGCCAAAATTAGGAATGGAACAGGTCAGTGGAGCTCACAATCATCCCTTGTTTTTTTAGAATTTGTTAAATCCCCCCCCTTAAACCTTTTCCCTGATACTCCACCAATGCAAAAGTCCACCTGTTTGCATTTGTAAAAGATCTATTTTCTAGGGGTGTGCAACGGATCGGGTCCGATCCATGATCCGGATCTGATCCGGCTGGGATCGGATAAAATTATCTGATCCCTATCCCCTGCACCTGGATCGGCCAATCCAATCCGATCCAATCCGAAAAGGACCCGATCCAGATTGGATTGGAGGATCGGACCCCGACCGGTAAGGAGGATCACAAGGGGGGGCTTACCTGCTGGGCCCGTCCGCTTCCTGGATGGAAGTGGATGGGCCTGGCAGGTAAGGAGGAGTATGAGGGGGGGACCCATTTACCTGCCGGGGCGGCCGCTTCCCTCAGGTGCTCGAATCTACTGAGAAGTAGGCTTCGCGGCCTAGTGCTCAGTAGAGCGTGCACATCCCTACTATTTTCCTTTACGTTGATCATGTGAAGCTGTGCATCTCCAGTTCATAAAATAGAGAACTGCTGTTTCCCTTACTCAAGAGTAAATCCCATTGATTTCAACTGCATTTATAACCCAGTCATACTCAAATCCGATGCATGCTTACCTTTGAGTAAACCGCATTGGACAGAGAGAGACTTACTTCTGAGTAAACACGTATAGAACTGATTTTTAATAGTGGGGTCACTCAGAAGCTTTTTTTAAAAAGTGTAAAGCAGCAAACTGGAAAGAAGTGCTCTGCAACTCTATGCTTCCTTCGGAGGTCTTACTTCTGTTTACTCAGAAGTAAGTCTCTCTCTGTTTTGTCACAAGGAAGATATCATGGTGTTTCTTCTGCTTTATCCTCTTGTGAGATTGGAAATGTTGCCTTATGTAGAGGACTGTTTTATATTAGGTCAGTTTTATGTAAAACTCATAATGAGTTAATTATGAATGAGTTAATAATTGTGGAAATAATGTCAGATTGAGGAACATGGTAAAGTGAGAACAAGACTGGAGAAATATTGTTTTAATGTTCCAAATGTTTCCACTGTGAGAGGCAGCTGAGAGTTCCATCATACCTACTTCTTTTTCCTGGTTTGCGTCCGCGGCTTCCCCCTCCGTTTCCTTAACAAGTCGAGCGCTGGGCATTTTCGCTGCTGTGCGTAGTTGCGCTCATGTATCTTTTCACCTGTATTGCTACTATGCTGGCAAAATCTCACACCCCACCCCCTAACTCCTTCCCCCTAGAGTTAATTTTTAAAATATTTTTAATATATTTTTTCTGCATACATACAATAGTACTGCAGTCTGAAACTGCGCAATTATGGTAAAACGTCTCACTGTGCTTTCCCCTAAGACCACATTAAACAAACTGCAGCGAGAGAAGGAAGGGAGGCCGTGTGTAGGAAGCAGGAGGGAGCACATGGGCTGAGACTGTTGCTGATGGTTGGTTTGGGAAAGGTTTACAGGGGAGGAGAAGTGAACATGCACTGAAGCTTGGGTACCATCGTGCCGGTGTTTCACTTCATTTTTTTAAAAAACAAGCCTTTAACTGTGAAGCTTCACAGTTCTAGGGAGGCGTGGGGGGAACTGCCACCCCCCAACCCAGTGCACCCACGCTTAGCTGGAGTTTCTTTTGAGTTTTTTCCCCATTTCTTTTAAGATGAAAATGTACCCCTGGTCAGGAAATCTAGACATGACTACTCAGGAGTATGAGGCACGAGCATGGGCAGCAGCGGCCTTGCTCACCTTTGGACGCCTTCTCTCCCTCCCCCTTCATGGTTGAGCAGTTGAGCAGATAACCACCCCACCCTCCTGTTTCGTCAGTGAGACTGCCCTTTCACACACACAGGATGGTCCGATAGAGTGCAAGGACAGCAATACACAAGAGGGAGGAGCAGCTTTATTGTGCATGCAAGGGAAAAGACCAGACTTTCCCCGCTCCAAAATAGAACGAAAAACTGAGGGGAAAAGGCGAAATGAGTGCAGGACAGGGACGACGTCATGTGAGTACCACACTGCAAAACCACATACCAGGCATGGTGAGTGTGCGATAAATCACTGGTATGATGGAGCTCTGGGACAGAGCCATAACTTTGGAGAATAAAAAAAAATCCAAAGAACTTATTAGTGTAGTGATCTATGTAAACTTTTCTTGCTTAATTTAGACATCTGCTTATGAGGATCAAGTAAAATGATTTGGGTTTATTTATTTATTTATTTTATTACATTTGTATACCACCCCATAGCTGAAGCTCTCTATTGGTACAATGTTGTTGAATTGCATTTTTAGATTACGTTCGGTCCACCTGAGTTTATACATAGAAGAGCAATGCAATAACACGTTCAGTGTTTTTGTTTACATAATAGAACTAGAAAGCAATTTTGTTTTATGCTTTGTGGGTAATATGATGTGGTGTATCTGGATTAGTCCTGATTTCTGCTTATGGCTCACTGTTAGTTTAGCTGTGAGGGCTGGGTAGACAGCTTTGCTTTAAAGTGGTAGTGGTGAATTGGCCTTGATGACTTGTTATTGTATTGTTTATCTTAAGTCTGTACATATAGTCCTTTTTGAGCATTGCTTTTCATCCACCCTCACATCCCCCAACCCCCTGTGGTTCAAATCAGAGTGCTCTATTTCCTTTCCTGAGGAAATAGTCATCCTCTAGTTCTTGAACTAGTTTTAGAAAAGTTTATCCTCTTACTTGAAGACCCTTCTTTGAGCCTGTACTTGAGTTGCAAGTTTTGCTTAAATTTTTGAAGACTGATCTGAACAATAAATCTATTTTTTTATTTTATTTCGTTTATTACATTTCTCTACAGCCCAATAGCCAAAGCTCTGGTGGGTTACAAAAATTAAAAACGTAAACATACAATATAATAACATAATAAAACAATTTACATACAAAAATATAAAACAATTTAAATGTGTAGCTTGCTGTACAATTAGTTCAATGCAGGTATCATGGCAAATGTGGTTTGATTTTCTAAATTTAGAGTGGGCAAACAATTTAAAGCTGCTTGTCTGTTTCCATTCTTCATCCTTTCCATTTCATGTTCACTTTCATTTCCATGGTAGGGCAGCCTCTGGAGGTGGAGCAATGGTTATTTGTCTTTTAAATTTCTAAAAAATAATAATAATGCAGCTGGTTAAATATATTTTTAACTTTTGTATATTTCTATTTATATGTTTTAACTGTATATATTTTAATTTTGTAAAGCCGACTTGAGACTCAGTTTTGGGGGGAAAAGGCAGGAAATAATAATAATAATAACAACAACAACAACAATTGTGTTTGACAATCCAGTTTGCTTCATACCAGGCCATAGTTTGTATAAAATTAGCTTTAAATCAGAAGTGCACAACTTCTTTGGTATCAGGTGTCTGCGCACATGCACATTTTCTCTCTCTCTCTCTCTCTCTCTCTCTCACACACACACACACACACACACAGCTTGTCTAATATTTAAATTCTAATATTTTAAAACCTTCAATTTAAGAAACTTGTGTTGCATTCCTTTGGGAGAAATCTCTCAGGGATTAGGGCCATCCTATGCTCTCACTCACTCGCTCACTCACATGGTTACTTCCCACCACCATTGATTTGGGTTTTCCAGAACAGTTTGAATTGGAAAAAGGTTTGTGAAAAATTTCTGGAATTTGTTTCTGTGCAAATTAGGTTAATTTGCATAGGGGAAAAAAACATTCGTATTGGAAAATGTTCTAATGCCCTAGGTAGGGGTTGGCAACATGGGACCCTCCAAATGTTTTGGCCTACAACTCCCGTCATCTCATTGACCTGGAATATTTGAGAGGGGAAATTATAGTACCATTAAGGTGATTGAAATGTTATATTGTGTAGAAAAATGTATTGGAGTACTTGAAAAAAACCCATAAAAGACAAAGAATGTGCTTCCATTACATTGTTAAATAGATACTGAAAAATTATGTTCTTTTCTAGATTCCAAGTCCATGTACTTGTAAAATTATTAAAATCCTTATTATTCTAATCCCCCACTGGTTCAGAAGCTTCTGGTGGATGGACAGAGCCCTTCTGTGGGGACCTTATGGTGGATCCAACCCAAAGATCATAATGAGGAAGAGGGAGTCTCTTGGGCATATTAGGACAAAATATAGTGTAACCTCTTATTTATAGCTTCTGCAAAGGGAAGCATTGAATGTGGGAATCCTGGGCACTGAACAAATTAAAATAGCTATGTCTTGAGGATACAAAGGCATGAATATGTGCTCCCAAAACTGAATATTAAACAAAGGATTGCAACTTTCTCTGCATGGCGAAAGTACTTGGAAACAAACCTTACGACCTCAAATTTGAGATGCAGTGATCGATCTCTCATAATCTGATAGATTTTTGTTGTTTTTGCACGCCACTGTGTTGAAACTAATTTCATCAAGAGTTGAACTGACTGTTTAAGGTTGCTTGACCTTGGTACTTAGCATGTTTCAAATGCCTTGCATTCTAATTCAGATATAAAAGATTGTCTTTGTAAAGCTCTTCAGAGCATAGTTTGCTTCACTTTTTATGCAAATGCAATGTTCGGTTGTTTTGAAACTTCCTTTTGTACAGAAATGTTCTACTATTATTCAGACTGAAATTCAGAATCTTTTTACAATGTTAGCTTTGTCTTCAATTTGCCTTGAAAAATGAACTTTATGTAAAATTTGTTGACAATCAAAATAATACACATTATACTGCAAAGTTTAATGATAAAAGATTCAATTTGTCCTGTAATTACGGATGTGTAAAATACTTGTTTTGTCAAAGGAAAGATTAGCAGCAGCAGAAGATTTTTATGCCGAAGGTATTTGGAACATGCCAATTATTGACTAAAGAGTAAACATGGATGCTCATATACTACCTAATCCTAAATTTGAATCTCATTTAAGTAATATTGTTTCTACAATTGTTAGTTTCTCAGTATTTCAAAACATGGTGTACCTATTGAACCACGATCTTTCAACTTGTCAGACTCTGAACCCACTTATACTACAGTTTGCAACATGGGATCTAGTATAAACTTTTTAACCATATATATCAATCTTTTGCCATGTTTTTGATAAGAATAATTGAGCCTGCTGAAACTCCATTTTCTATGAAACTATTAAAGATATAGGTCCTGGATTCTCTGGGACATCTATTCCTGTGCTTCTAGTCACCTCATCACTTTCAGTCTTTCTCTTTAAAAAAAACACCCTAAGCAAGCAAACAAAAAGTGATGATGCCACTTCCTCAACCCACATTTAGGTTGGTATGGGCTGCACTTGAGGCTGGGTCATGACTCACTAGTTGCAGTTCATTCTATTAGAAAATGCTTCCTAATGCATTATGACTCTTGAGAATCCATCTCCAGTAACAGTGGTTAGACTTTAAGGAATAATTTAAAATAGATAAAAGTGAAAAGGTACTTCTCTCACCTCATACAGGATTAGTGATATTTCATTTTTTATGAAGTTCTAGTTATTAAAATACATTTTACATGTTCATATTAATAATTAATGCAACAATGTTCACATGGGATGAAGAGGGGGAGAAAATAACTTGGAATTAATATTAACCAGTCCACAGGTGCAATAGAAATCTCAATCATTCGTGTGTTTTTTTTAAAAAAATATGGACTTGATTGCCTGTTGTTAGGTATATTTATGCTCCAGTTATTTGACATACAATGATCCCTAGAGTGGGTTACAATAAAAGTATACTAAAATAACAGCCAATTAAAAAAACAAAAAAATAATACCATTATTATAGAAATAAAAGCATCAAGAAAGCCCAACACAAATCTATAATTGAACAAATTCACACAGGATAGTACAGATCAAACCAAAAAAGTATAAATGAACTGAAGTCTCCCCCCCCCCCCCTTGAACAGAGCACTCGTATCTGTCCATTTGAACATGCTTAAAATTGGACCTCCTGGAATAAAGAATCCCATAGATTGGCTGCTTCTGCTGAAAAAGCCTGATCATGTGTCCTTGCATTCTGTGTCTCATATGGCAAAGAGTCTCTCTCTAAAAGACCTTAGGTTGTGGGCAAGTTCGTGTTGGAGGAGACAATCCTTCAGGTATCACAATCCTAAACAAGTTAGGGCTTTATAGGTCAGAACCAGTACCTAGAATTGGCCATGGAAACAAATTTAATGTAAATGGTAGCTTTCCCTTGGAAGCTTTGCTGCCACATTCTGCATTAATTGTAGCTTCTGAGCACTCTTCAGGAGCAGACCCATGTAGTACATATTACAATAGCCTAGTCTTGAAATGAAGGCATGTGTAACTGGGGCAAGATCAGAATTATCTTGAAATGGCTATAGTTGGTAGCCTAGCCAAATTTGTGCAAAGCACTCTTGTCCACTGCTCCTACCTATCTTTCTAGGATCAAAGCCAGGTCCAGGAATACCCCTAACCTACATATCTGCTCTTTCAGAGGGAGTGGAACCCTATCTATGACCCCCTCTAGATGGATTCCGTTTGATGCCTGTTCCTCCGATTATGCGCATCTTCTCAGAAGCGCTTTATCGTAAATGCTTGTATGCAGGAGGTAATTGAGCACTCAACAGGTGACCTTACCGGTTGTTTCAAATGCGCTTTACAAGTAGTTAATGCGGAGAAGCGCTTGTTCACATAGTCAAAATGCACTTTAACGACCGGAGCAAAATAAAACTCGCTATTTAACACGCATTTGATAATGCGCATAATCGGAGAGAAAACGCGCCTCTACGCCCGATTTGCGCTCCGTTCTTGTAGAGGTAATTTTTTTAATGCGCCTTGAACGAGCTTTAAATGCCTCTTGTAGAGGCAGCCAGAAACATGTTGAATGCATTACTCCAGATCAGACTTCTTTCCTGTCATCAGTATCTTTAGTTTCTTTCCCCATATTTAGTTCTTTACTGACTAATGCAAGACTCCCACCTTTTCCCAAATCTGATTGAAAGGAGGGACACAGCTGGGTGTCATCAGCATAGTAATGATACTGCTCGTTTAGCCAGAATTTACCTTGGCTCTATCTCTTTCTACTTAGTCATTACTTGCCCATTCATGTTTTGGATACTTCTATAGAGTTGCAGAAAGATTGGGCTGCTCCTGTTTTTTTTTCTTTTTTCTTTTATGTTTGAGCAGAATTGATGGAGACTAATATTTGCCATAATCACAGTGCAATTTTGGGTACAAGTTGATCATTCTAGCCTCCTCGTCTACCAACAAAACCTAGCCAAAAGTATATTGCAAATGTGATTGTGAGGGCACATCTTTAGAGTCTATTTTAATATTATTTTTGAATGGATAGGCTTTTTGCATAATATAGTAACTTAATGTTACTCTCTAGTTTTTAAACATTTCATTCTCCTATGTGGAATAATTACCACTTATCATTTGATAATTAACCCACAACGTTCGTGAGAAATACATGACTTCTATGATAGTGAAATCTGTTCACCATGAATTTATATCATAAACGTAATGGCCAAACTATGATTTGGCCTTTGTGACTGATTATCTGGGCTTGCACAGTCAGTCTAATAATTTCCCTCTTTATCCTGGTTTAAGCAAGTCATAGTTTGAAGTCATTTACAAATCTGTTTTGAATTCAAAGTGTGGTAATGTAGTCTGCCTTCTTTGGAAAAGGAAGAATCAGGAAGAGAGGGAGGTAATTGAAAATTTGGAGGAGGAGCAGGAAGCATGCAAGCCTGAAGCATGGTCCCTATGGACATGGTTTGGCTGTTGTATGCAGATTGAGCCAATGTGCTGGAAATGTAGGGAAACCACAAAACATATTGATGAATGAACAAAAGTTTTTTAATTAATTAATTTTTATTATAAAATTTCAACAAAACAAAACAAACCCATAAAGAGGAAGAGAAAAAAGTAGTTAGATAATTTGAATATATCAATTTTATTACATGCATATGAAAACACTTGAAATACATATTTCTAAGAATTATACATAATCTTCAACAAAAACAGACCAAATATCTATATATGTATCCCTTCACAAGTGGCATCTATATGCCACCTGTTCAAATGTTGGAAGTGCATTATAAGAAGTGAGCTTTTATCCTTCCAGTGTTGTAATATCAGTCTTTTAGCTGTCAAAAGGCACGGAGAATGCATTTGCACTGACTGTGTGTTAACTTCCAGGAAGCAGGTAGATAATTGAAGAGGACATGTACATCAGTAAATATTAAAGAGTGTTCCAATACGAATCTCCTCCCATTGGGCATTGCCAAAACATAGGCGCTTCAGATACAGTCTGAGTTCCACAGATGCTTCATATACAGCTACTAAAGTGGTGATCCGTTTTGGGCAAAATGGGACAATCCATTTCTCTGTTCCATTCCTGCTTAAGACCCTGTGTATCATATTTATTCACTGATAATATGTACAGTATGCTGTATCCAGATATATTGAATATTCAAATGATGGTGCATGTGCTTTTTTAAAATTAATGGCACTCAGATAACAAATTTAGCAAGGGAAACTATGCTGTCCAATAGGTTTATTTAGGTCATGTGTTCAAGCAATATCCCTGTACTATGAGTTTGGTCTTCAGCACAAAAACCACCTCCTAACGAGGAATGATATGGTGCCAAGTATTTCCACACCAACATCAGGTAATATGAACAGCACTACCTGCAGTCAGAACCGTCTGTAGTACTGAAAGGAGGACCACTGGTGTATGTGCCCACGTAGAGCAATATTGCTTGTGTTTCTTTAATCCCAGTAAAACATAGTCTTGTTCTAGCTTCACACAAGCTTTCATTGTAAAATTATTTGTAGATTTTCCACTCCTGTTGCTTTCAAAATCAGTGATGATGATTAAATACCCAGTTAACTGGCTCAACAAGAAGGAAATAAATGGTAATAGTTTTAAAACAGCAAGTGTTTTTCATTAGACAAACATCTATTGGCTCCTTCTATGCTATCCCCCTTTGATTGAATCTGTGCCAATGATTTTTAATATACAGATTTGCTGGTTGTTTCAGGATTGATGTAATCTCATTAAATTGTGCAACAAAATGTCTTTATAATTTCCTTCTTACAAAAAAAATTAGTTTCACGCAGTGATCCATTATAGTTTTTTCACATTTGGCGTTTTTCTTTTGCATCTTTGGCCCTTTGCTTTTGCACACATTTATGAAAATTTTATAACAGCAAATCTCTAATTTGTTCAAGTTTTTGTTCTCATACTGTGCTTTTTATTTCTTCTTCGTGGTCTCTGTGCATCACACACATGGGCTCGCGCCGGCGCCGAGCCTCATTCGGGAAACTTCTATAGCTAGCTTAGATTTTGGCGGGAACCCCTCCCCCACCATCGTATCGCGCATGCTCAGGGTCCCGCCTACCTCAGTTCTTCTTCGACCGCTTCGCTATTAGCCTCGCGGGGAACTTCGTCCGTCGACATTCGTTTGTATAAATCTATTGAAAGAAGAATATAGTAGTTAGCTTAGTGCTAGTTAGTTTTAATAGTTAGCTTAGAGTATAGTTTAAAAAAAAAAAAAAAACAGTTTTAAGTTAGTTTCGTTTTCAGGCCGGTTGCCTGCTTCAAAATGGCTCAGTCGGCTCTTTTTAAACACTGCTCTCAGTGTAGAGCCAAGTTAACCCTAACTGATGGCCACACATTGTGCCTCTTATGTCTTGGGGAGAGTCATGTCGTGGACTCATGCAGGCACTGCATGACCTTCTCTCGTCAGACAAGACGAAATAGGGCCGACAGACTCCGCAGTTTGCTTTGGAGTAGAGCCCTCTCCGCAGTAGATCGCCCTCGCTCGGTGCCGGCTGAGGCCCTATCGGAGTCGGGTTCCCAACGTAGGGACCGCTCACTTTCTGGGGAAAGACTGCAGTCGCGCTCTAACCCAGCATCGCACCGTTCCTCTCCGGTTTGGGAGGCAGCGCGGGATCGACCAGACCCTCCTCATGAGGAGCCTTCTTCCCAAACATCGGGGACCGTGCCCGCTAAAAAGGCCAAGAAGGATAAGTCAGCCAAAATCAAGAAGCGGCTGTCGTCCCAGTCGAAATCGAAACCGTCGACATCGACACTGGGAAAGCGCCACCCGACGTCGAAAGCGACATCGAAGTCGTCGACGTCGACGCCGAGACCGGCACCGACTACACCACCTTCCACTTCGTCGTTACCGGCGCAGTTGTTTTCGACACCGCCGCCTCGGACGTCGCCAAGCCCGCCGGCCTCGATACCGCAGGGTTCCAAGAAACGATGGGAAAGGCGTTCGGATCGATCTCGCGCGACAACCCCTCGGCATCAACAACAGCGCCCGAGGTTTGATCAGTATACGGGAGAGCGCCTTCCTCCAGCTTCGACTCGAGATCTCCCTGCTCGCTCTCATAGACGCCGTAGTCCATCTTCGACATCGAGGCAATTAGCGGTACCGGACCGACGTCGGCCATCACCATCTTCAATGGAGGATTATGCATCGGATTCATCTTCGATCATTTCCCCAGCCCCATCGGTACCATCCCCTCTTGATGGCGTGGGAACGTCTGATAGAGCGTCACCATCTTTGGAACTAGGGTCCTTCTCGGACCAGATGCAACGGATGGCACAATCGTTAGGCTTAGAGCTACAGCAACCACAAGAGGCGCTCCCTGATAAGATCTACGACGTTATGTATGAGGACCCTGTGCCGCAGCTGACGTTGCCTATAGTGCCAACGTTACTCAAGACCCTTCAACAGTCATGGACTAATCCTGCAACAATTGGACCAATTTCCAAACGACTGGACGCATTGTACAGAGTAAAAGAAGCGGAGGCTCCTTTTCTTTTTTCACACCCAAGACCTAACTCTGTGGTTGTTGAATCTTCGCAGGGAAAAACGGGAAAAAGTCACGCAGCGCCTACTGACAAGGAGGGACGGAAGTTGGATTCTGTTGGCCGTCGTATCTACTCGTCAGCTTCGTTAGGATTCCAGGTCGCGAACTATCAGGCGACTATGGCCAGGTACCAACTGTTTCTGTGGAACAAGATTGCGGCGCTAACTGATTATCTTCCTGATGATCAGCGAGAACTGGCTCGAGTATTTCAAGCAGAAGCATGTAGGAAACAACAGCTGGCCACTGCGAACCACCAAACTGATTGTACAGCAAAGGCGATGGTGGGAGCAATTGCATTACGGCGCCATGCTTGGCTCCGTACTTCAAATCTTCCTGTGGAGACAAAGTCTCGAATTGAGGACCTACCATTTGATGGTGAGGGCCTGTTCCATACCACAACCGATAATGCCATGGACGTGATCCATAAAGCGAAAATGACGGCTCGCAAGATGAGTATTCCCAGCCAACAACAACAACATCAACAAAACACCACACGTCAGCGTTGTTGGTACCGGCCAGTACCATACCAGCCCAGGCAACAGCTTGATCGTTCTCAGCGGTACCAAGCTCAACAACCTGCGTCTTCTTATCAATCTCGAAGGCCCGCATCTCGATTCACCAAATCCCGTCGTCAAGAGGGTGGTGCTAAACGTCGCCTTTGACTTTTGCCCTGCTCTGATCTTACCAATAGACCCAGCCAACAGGCTGCGCCCGTTCCTTTCCGCTTGGTGCGCAATTACGACAGACCGCTGGGTGCTATCAACCATTACAAATGGTTATCGCATAGAGTTCGAAGTCCCCCCTCCGCTGGGCACCGTGAAATCCACTACACCATCTTTAACGGTTCTTCAAGAAACGTCAAAGCTGCTGCAAAAGAAGGCAATATCCCGCGTACTCGTTCAGCATGCCCCGGCGGGCTTCTATTCCCGTTATTTCACGGTTCCAAAGAAGGACGGAGGACTTCGTCCTATTATGGATCTCAGGAACCTCAACAAGTACATCAAGCGAAAGAAGTTCCGCATGGTCACGCTGGCTCAGATACTGCCACTGTTACACAAGAACTGTTGGTTTACGCTGGTGGATCTAAAAGACGCGTATTTCCATATCCCAATATACCCTGCACATCGCAAGTATCTCAGGTTTCAAATCGGAAACAAATCCTATCAGTTTTCAGTGCTGCCCTTTGGCCTCCGAACTGCTCCAAGAGTATTTACAAAGTGTATGGCAGCAGTTTGCGCCCATCTAAGGTCCAACAACATCGAATTGTACCCTTACCTGGACGATTGGCTCATCGTCTCTCGCTCCCGTCCTCAGGCGCTGCGCGATGTTCATTTCGTAACGTCGTGTCTCAGAAGCCTGGGCCTGCAGATAAACACAGAAAAGTCTGTTTTAACGCCAACGCAACGTATCCAATTCATAGGTGTACTCCTGGACTCCACAATAGAACGAGCATACTTACCGTTAGACCGTATGCAGTCCCTTCGAACTCTAGCATCTCGCCTTTGCCGCTCAGCCACAGCAACAGCGTTCGTAACACTTCGCCTTCTCGGACTCATGGCGGCCGCGGTGTTCGTGGTCAGATGGGCCCGCCTCCACATGCGACCGTTGCAGCAAGTATTACTCCAGCGTTTCAGACCATGGCACAACCCTCACAAGGTGAGGCTCACTATTCCGATCTCAGTCGCCCGGTCTCTCCGATGGTGGTCCACCATGGCGAATCTATCACAGGGCCTTCCGTTCCATCAGCGCGGGCCGACATGCGTCCTGACAACAGATGCGTCCCTGGAGGGATGGGGCGCGCACCTGCACAACCTAAAATTCAAGGAAGATGGTCACGTTCAGAAGCAAAGCTGCATATCAATCTCCTAGAGCTTTTAGCGGTCAAACGGTCCCTACATGCGTTCCTGCCCTGCCTGCAGGGGCGTCGGGTTCGTATAGTCTGCGACAACACCACAGTTGTGTGGTATATAAACAAAGAGGGAGGAACCCGTTCACCTCCCCTGCTTCGTCTGACATTAAAAATTCTACACTGGGCCATCAGGCACCACATTCACCTGTCCGCGCTCCACATTGCAGGGACGGACAATACGATGGCGGATACCCTCAGCAGACAATTCACCAACTCACACGAGTGGGAACTATCCGAGGACGTGCAGTTACAAATCTTTGCAAGGTGGGGGACTCCCCAGATAGATTTGTTTGCAACAGAAGCCAACAGTTCGTGCCAACAATATTGTTCGCGAGCGGGGATTGGATATGCATCGCTAGGAGATGCATTCCTATGGGATTGGTCCAAAGACTTCCTGTATATGTTCCCGCCTTTCCCATTGATTGGTCTCATAGTGGCCAGACTCAGCAGGTGCCTAGTGGATGCCATTTTAGTGACTCCATGGTGGCCGAGGCAACCATGGTTCACTCCTCTGTGCAGGATCTCAGATCACCACTGGTGGCGCCTTCCTGCGGTCCCACATCTGCTATCCAAGGACGACGGGCAGGTCTTTCATCCAAACCTTCAGTCTCTACAACTGACAGCCTGGAGGATCCAACGAACTGGCGGTTAATGAACATGCCACACAACCTACGTGCTATCTTCGAAGCCTCTACTAAACCCTCTACTCGGGTGTCGTACGCCCGAAAATGGAAGCGTTTCCAGTCCTTTGCAGCCGACAAGAACTTTAACGCTGCTGACAGCCCGATTTCGGGGGTTGTAGATTTCTTGTATTATTTACACTCTCAAGGGTTAAAATTCAGTTCATTGAGGGTGTATCTATCTGCTATCTCCGTAAACCATAAGAAAGTTGATGGTTTTTCCGTGTTTACACGCCCAGTTGTCAAGACCTTTTTGAAAGGGCTCCATAATTTGTTTCCGCAGTTGCGGACGTTGATTCCACAGTGGAGTTTGTCGTTGGTTTTGACAGCCCTCACATCTAAACCGTTTGAACCGTTGGCCACTACTGACTATCGCTTGTTAACTCTCAAAACGGTTTTCCTAGTTGCCATTACCTCGGCTAGGCGTGCCTCTGAATTGGCAGCTCTAATGTTGGATCCACCATATACACAATTCTTTCCAGATAAGATGGTACTTCGACCTGGTCCGTCGTTTCTCCCTAAAGTTTCTTCTCCATTTCATCTGAATCAAGACATTGTTCTGCCCACTTTTTTCAAGGCGTCTGCAGACCCGTTATGTTCCACGTTGCACGCGTTAGATGTTCGACGTGCTCTGGCGTTTTATAAAGATAGGTCGTCAGCGTACCGCAAATCGGATAAGCTTTTTGTCTGCTACGGAGGGAAGACTAAAGGCCAAGCAGTTTCGCCTCAACGTCTTTCCCACTGGATTGTTGACACAATAGTGCTTGCTTACCAAATTCTGGGCAAACAGCCTCCTCTGTCATTTACTGCACATTCTACCAGGGGTCTTGCTGTGTCATCGGCATTGTCGCATGGGTCCACTATCCCCGACATTTGTAAGGCGGCTACTTGGTCGAATGCATCTACCTTCGTAAAACATTACAGGCTGGATGTTAGAGCAGCACGGGATGCTTCCTTTGGTAGAGCGGTCCTGTCCTCTATCTGCCAGTGAATATCAGCGTGCATCCCCTCCTCCGGTAAGTCTTGCTGATTAATCGCCCATGTGTGTGATGCACAGAGACCACGAAGAAGAAATGCAGGTTGCTTACCTGTAACTGTAGTTCTTCGAGTGGTCATCTGTGCAGTCACACAACCCTCCCACCATCCCCTCTCTGCAACGCTGATTTTTGTATGCAAGAGGCGTTAAGCGTATGCTTCTGTTAGATATTACCTTGGTTGCGAGGCTACTCGGTCTCAGAGAACTGAGGTAGGCGGGACCCTGAGCATGCGCGATACGATGGTGGGGGAGGGGTTCCCACCAAAATCTAAGCTAGCTATAGAAGTTTCCCGAATGAGGCTCGGCGCCGGCGCGAGCCCATGTGTGTGACTGCACAGATGACCACTCGAAGAACTACAGTTACAGGTAAGCAACCTGCATTTACAGCTTGAGTGGAGTATCTTATCAGTTTTTTGTTCCAATCAGTGAGTTTCAATTTGTATATTAAACTGTGTATCTTGAACTGTTCAAGTTCCTATACGAATAACTGTGGAACTCCCTGTCCCAGGAGATCTGTATGGCTCCCTCACTAATGTCATTCCAGCATAAAGGCCTTTTTTATTTCATCAGGTTGTTGGCTTGATTGTATTTTACATAGTCCTTCTGCAGCATATGAAAATATATCTACTGATTGATTGCAAGCCAATCCAGGAACCTGTTTTGGGAGCTTCAGTCGTGGCATTAAAAACTATAAATAAATACATTCTGTATTTGTATTTGTAAATTTGCTTTTTATTTAATTTTAATGTGCTTTTAAATTTTTGGTGATGTCTATACCGAGTGCTTTCCTAAGATGCAAGCATGGGATATAAAATAAAAGTGAGCAGATGAAGTGGATTATTAACTGGAAGGGAATCTGTATACATATTTTGAATTTGAGCAACAGTCAATGCAACATAATTGATTGATTCTCCTAGCACATGGGTGGGGAACTGGGCTAAGGGCATGGCGCAGGACCAAGGACAGAAAATGCAAAGTGGACAGGGCCAGATGTAATTCTTACCAGTTTGGATCCCCCCCCCCCCAAGAATATGACACACAGCTCAATTCAATGCATGTCTACTCAGGAGTAAGCCCCAAGACATCAATTTTCATGCCTGTGAAGCACAGTAAAACTCTGTGCAAAGCACAGCTCAGTTCTACCCAGATATTTAAGAGCAAGGTATTTAAAATTTAAATGTCTGCAGCTAGTGCAGAATGCAGCAGCACCTGTTATCTGGAGCTGTGTCTTTTCAGAATTTGCTGAAGGAACTGCACTTTCTGCCTATTTACTATTGGGCCAGGGTCAGGTTTAAGGTTTTATTATTGGTGTATAAAGCCCGAAACAACTTGTGGCCACAGTGTTCTCCGTTACCAGCCTGCCTGGTCACTGTGGTCATCAGATAAGGTGGTCCTGGTGGTTCTGCATGGACTATGATCCATTTGGAGTCACCTTGGACTAAAGCACTGGGTCCCTCTGTGGGCTCATCTATATCTGCAGGCCTTCCAGGATGGAGGGGAAGATCTTGGGCTTTACCTAGGTCCAAACACCAACGCATTGTCCCAGAAGTGAAGAGGGACGTTCCCGGTCACCATTTTTTTTACAGCAGGAGACGTTTGCGCAACTGCGCAGCTGCAATCCTGTAGAAAAGTAAGATTTTTTTTTAAAAAAGTGCCTCAGAACTTGGTGTGAAAACACACTAAGAGCCATCCCACAGATAATGAAAATGCTCCCCCCCCCTCACTCCTGATGGGCACGGAGTCAACCTGTGCAGCTCCGTGCCCGTTTGAAGAGCTCTGCTACTCGCAGGGAGGAGGGAGGACCAGGGAGCCTGCACCACACCACCCATGGTCCTCGGGGTTGTCCCAGGACTGCGAAAAAAATTGGGATAAGTGGAGTCCCAGTTATCCCGGGGCAACTGAGAGGTCGTCCTTGGTTGACCCCGGGATCAGCTGTGCGTCATTTGGACACACAGGGGATTGGACTCGATGGCTTTATAGGCCTCTTCCAACTCTACTATTCTATGATTCTATGACCTTGAGCTGCCCCCGGGATAAATGGCTGGTGTAGACATGGAGCTTGCTGTGTATTGATCTTAGGCAGGCACTTAGGTTTTGTTTTTGACTGCTGCTGAAGACATTTTATTTAATTGCTCACCTGTCAGGATCTTATTAGATGTGGAGTGGTTTATAAATACTAGAAATAAAATAACTGAATGAATGAATGAATAAATAATTTTTTATCTCTTGTCACTGGTAGGAGATAACAGCAAAAGCAACTTGCAAGCTGGATGGGGAATCCTCCATGGGCTGCATCGGGCCCACAGGTTCCTTATCCCTATCCTAGCCATTTTAAACTTCACTGTTGTTGCTGCTGCTTGCTGCTACTACTACTACTGCTATTACAAAAATCCTCGCTTCATTGAACCCCTTCACAGTTGAGTAATCTACATGAGAACTGCCACTCTTAAAAAAACCCTCTCATTTTGAGAGTCCTATACCTCCTGTACATAATCTTAAACTGATTTTCTTTCAAGCAAATTGAAATAGAATCGTTCTTTGCTTGGGTAAAATACATATTGCTAGATGCAATAGCGGGACTTTTATCTCTTTTTCTAGTTAAATCTGTTCAGGAGTAAATGTATTGACAAAAGTATGTCACAATGTGATCAAGGTTCCTTACAGTACAAGCCTATGCATATTTACTCAGAAGTAGATCCTACTAAATTCAAGGGGGGTTATTCTCAATTAAGTGCACAGCCTTTAAAAAAAAAGTATTTTATTTCATATTTGTTATATTTTTGCTGTAGTTTGGCAGCCCATGTGGTACTAATTGGTTTGTTACATCAGTTGAGTAATCTGAATGCTGCTTTTAACAATGTTCCTGTTTGATTTGAGATAGTTAATGTGAAAATATGCTCTCCAGGTTACTGAAGATGGAAGCTTATTTCTTCTGTCCTGTTTTATTGTCTGACAATAATGCCTTTATGTGCTATGATCAACAGTTTTCATGATCTACTGCCTGCTACTAGATAGCCCTGTTGCTTAGAGGCTTCCTTTAAAAATCTGTTTTATTGATTTTTGTAAAAAATGTACAAACCAGAATAATAAAGAAGCTTTCGAAGAAGACTTGACACATGACAGGGATAATGTTAACATGAAATGTAGCTTTCAACAAATGTTGTTGAGTGTTATTTTCTATACTACTAGAAAATATTTCCTAGTAAATATTTTGAAATAAAATTCTATTTAATCTGCCTTGCGTATATTATAGTTGATATGTTGGAGCTATAGTTCAATAATATTAAAAAATAACATTCAAAACAAATTGGAGGAGCTTATGTGTCTCCCAGGCAAAATGACAAACAATCCTATACACAACCTGGAAATAAATCCTGTTAGATACAACAGGACTTAACCTCTGACTACAAATGTGAAAATATCTGGATTTCATTTTTTTTTCTTTTTAGTTATATACACTGCTGATTTCACTGACTAATGCTGCAGATAATTTATTATCCTCAGAAACATGAAGAATTCTATCAGAGCTTGGATATTATATAAAAAAGCTGGGGGGGGGTTGTGAGCAGTGAGTTATGAAGAACTGTTATGAAGAACAACTTTGAAAGTTCCTCACATTATCAGTATGCATTGCTCCAGTGTATTTATTTTATGAAATTGTTAGCTATGGTTCACCTAATATGAAAGAATAATTAGGGCTGCAGTCCCATACCAATTTACCTGGGAATAAGCCCAATTTAAATTAACGTTACTTTTGAGTAGAAATTCTGTTCATTTGATTTTTATCCCCCCTTCCTCACAAAGAGCCCAGGGTGGCTAACAGCTATATAAAACACACTATACCACAAAAATAGCAAATCATGACTCTAAAATGATAAATATAAAATAAAGTACAATAAAACTATGAACACAATCAATCAAAAGACAGACAGACCAATTGTTTATACCCCCAAAGCCTGCACAAATAAAGGCCTCTACCTTATAACCTATGCCCAAACAGCATGGGGGACATCTAAATCTCTACCAAAAGGGAGCTCCATAATTGGTGTGCCACCACCAAGAATGCCCAGCCACACATGGTAGTTCCATGGGCTACATTTCTCAAGGACACTACAAGCAAAGCTTCCCCAGGTGATCATAAATCCTGAGATGGCCAGTACTGGGGGAAGGCAGTTCTGAGCTGTTTTAGGCTTTGTACACTAGTACTGACACATTGGCTGATTTGGACGACACAATAAGCAACTGGGAGGGGGGAAACAATCGTCAGTTGTATTGACTTATCGTGTCATCCGAATGCTGCCATAGTCAACTCAGCACTGATCCTAATCCACATCACAGTTGATTATTTATTACCATGTTGTGTGGGAAGTACCCCCTAGATGAACAACTGTAAAGTTGATTATTACCCCACCATTGTCTATCGTATTGTCCGAATTCAGCCATTGAATTGGGCTGATGGTGCACAGCCAGTGCAGAGCTTTCAAAACTGGTGTGATATGTTCACATCTCACTGCAACTGTCAGCACATGAGATGTAGCATTCTGCACCAGCTACATCCTCCAGACTATCTTCAAGGGACTCCCTGCCCCAGAAAACATTCTATAGAATTGCACTGTTAATATAGTTTACAAATAAACTTTTGGCTCACTTTATTTGCATATAAAATACAGCTTATATTTTAGTTAACTCATGGTTTGTACTAGTTTTCCATTAGAGATATGACTTCGCACAGGTAGCATTAAGCCAAAATACCACTGTGACAAAATACTACAGATCAGGCCTCTTCATGGCAAAAAACTAGCCACAGGTTTTTCCCCTGTAGGTACCTCTCAATGTCTCTTTTCAAGTCAATAGTATACTTTTTTGCTTCAAAGTTTACCATCATTTTGTGATGATAGTATATATACTACCCTCCCCCATATCAAAGAGGGGAGAAGGAGTGGGAGGAGAGAGATACGAAGAAAATGCATGCATCTAATTAAGATATTTATTGCAAATTGCCCATACCATTTTAGAAAAAGGGAGTCTTGACATTTGTCAAATGTGTTTAGGAAGGGTTGATGAAAAATTATATTTTGTTTGACAGAAGAAAATGTTTACATCTCTCATTTGGAGCATGTAATAATTGTTTCCCAGGATCTAACAATGTTGTCTTTATGGAGAATGATGTGTTTTGGAACTGACTGCTGTGGGAGCTGAGTGCTGCAAACCCTGAATGTAAACTGCTGTCTTGTCTTGTTTCTGTATTTGGCTCCCTGTTTTACCTCCTATGACCTCACAATGGTGTATTCCAACTTTACACCTCCTGGATGCCATAAATTTCTGTAATTTATTGTAATTGACTCAGTTTGTGCATATATTGGAGTAGAGAACTTGTGCAGGACCAATTAAGACTCATTATGCGTGCCTCATGAATTCCATTCATGCAACTGGGTTATAATCAACAGGAGGAAAAAAATAGGGAAGACACTGGAGTGGAACTGACCAGAAGATATTTAGGAACATATAAATGGAAAATTTTATTTAGGCCAGATAAAAGCATTTTGTATTCATGGCCAGTGAGACAGTGTGTGGGAAAGAACTACCTGATTAAAAAAAACATCAGTAGTGTCTTCGTAGGGCATTAATATATATGATACTAATGCCCTATTATAGGTACATTCACAAATCTATGGCTGTTTTTACTGCATTTTGAAGTAGAAAAGGACTGAAATAACTAGGAGGCTGAAGAGAGAATGAAGCACTCTGATGAAGAAGCATTCATTTATTCAAAAGGAGAAGGTAATATTGCTAACTGGAAATAGTTTCCGCACCAGATCTCTACGTCAGGTGCCAGACTCAAGGCATAGTACCACCCACTTCTTGTGAGTTTTTTTTAAAAAATCAAAGTATTCTTACATGTGTTTTTCTTGTTTATGAAAGATATTATAAATATTATGTCAGTGCTGGTGCTCCATTCATATTTGAACTTTGCCAACTGGCAGCCACTCACTGTGGCAGGTTCTCTCAGTGAGGGCAGAGGGACTGTAGGAGAGAGGACCTTCCTGATAGTGGCATTTGTATTGGCAATGAGAGGAAAGTATATGCAAATTAGGTTAAAGGTCAGGGTGAGGTATTTCTGATAAAATATTAAAGCTGTTGTTGACCTTGAGCTTGTTCTCCAAGCCACTTTTCTCTAACTCAGCCTCAATGCCTGTTTCTTTCTTTGGCTATCCTTTGCTACAGTTGTTCTGACAGCTCTGGCTGCTTAAATGTAGGAAGTCAGTGTTGAGCGATAATCTTCATGTTTTCTTTTTCTTTGTCAACCAAAAACATGGGGAGGAAAATATAGAATGCCAAGCAATGGCTTTTAACTAATTATCTCAAGAGTTAATGACCAAAGCCGAAAAGCTAACTCCGTTAACTCCTGTAGTTTTCAATGGAATTCAAGCACAGAATCATAGACTACGGTTAACTTTTAACCTCTTTGTGTAGTTTGTTTAATTCTTGTAAATCATTTGCTTGTATTCTGATGCTAGTATTACTGATACTAGTTTTGTTTGTTGTTTAACGGCAAGGTTGTATTGAAGTAGGGGTACAGCATGTAGACTATGATAACTCTATACTTTAATAACATTATTTGCATAGAAATAATAAATAATAATTTATGTTTCTGTGCTGTGAACATGAGTTTTGAACATGGGAAATGAGTCTGTAAGTAAAAGTTTCTTGAAGTATTGCTGTGTTTCATAATATACTTCATTTTGTATTCACATTTCTTCTGCAGTATGTTGAATTTGAGCTTAGGGAATTTGAGTTGTGATGAACTTCTCCAGATTTTTAAAGAGAACACATAGATCAAGCTACTTCTAATGGTAAATTTATATTAAAATATAATTATAAATAGTTTTAGAAACAAAATGCTATATTGCTAGTGCAATTTCTGTGCTTCTCTTAGTGAATGATAGAAAAGATAATTATTGAATATAATTATACAGAGAGAGTAATTTACCCCTCACCATATGGCTTTTAGACATCTTGCAAAGTTTGGCTTGGATTCAAAGAAGTCTAAAATTGCTTCTATTCTCACGTGGGAGTTTTATCTTCCCTTCCCTACCCAACTTCCCAAAGTTTGCAGAGCCCTTGGGAGTAGCATCCCACTTGGGTGTTTGTTTTCTAAATAGCAAAACTAGCAGTCTCCCATTGCATACAGAAGCACTTTGCATGGACTTCCAAAATCCAAGCCTTTGGCTTTAATTCTTTTATTAGCTGCTGCATGTTTTTGCTGATTTTCTGCTTATTCAAGTATGTGCATTTTACTGGTTTTATATATTTAAAATATTTGTAAAGTTAAATTTGTTTACTTTCAGTTCATTGGTAGAAAAAAAGCAGTTTAAAAGTTCTAAAAAATCATTAATAAGTAGAACTTAGCACATCTTTTCCTCTGTATTGGTTAGTGGGCTGCAGTGCAGAAGGAAAGTTTTTGGGACAGCTAGTGAGATAACACATGTAGGGTACAATCATAGAATCATAGAATAGTAAAGTTGGAAGGGGCCTATAAGGCCATCGAGTCCAACCCCCTGCTCAGTGCAGGAATCTACCTTAAAGCATGCCTAACAGATGGTTGTCCAGCTGCCTCTTGAATGCGTCTAGTGTGGGAGAGCCCACAACCTCCCTAGGTAATTGGTTCCATTGTCATACTGCTTTAATAGTCAGGAGGTTTTTCCTGATGTCCAGCCAGAATCTGGCTTCCTGTAACTTGAGCCCATTATTCCATGTCCTGCATTCTGGGTTGATCGAGAAGAGATCCTGGCCCTCCTCCATGTGACAACCTGTCAAATATTTGAAGAGTGCTATCATATCTCCCCTCAATGTTCTCTTCTTCAGGCTAAACATGCCCAGTTCTTTCAGTCTCTCCTCATAGGGCTTTGTTTCCAGACCCCTGATCACCCTTGTTGCCCTCCTCTGAACACGCTCCAGCTTATCTGCATCTTTCTTGAAGTGTGGTGCCCAGAATTGCACGTAATACTCAAGTTGGGGCCTAACCAGTGTCGAATAGAGAGAAACCAGTACCTCGCGCGATTTGGAAGCTATACTTCTATTAATGCAGCCCAAAATAGTGTTTGCTTTTTTTGTAGCCACGTCACACTGTTGGCTCATATTCAGCTTGTGATCTGCAACAATTCTAAGATCCTTCTCGCTTGTCGTATTGCTGAGCCAAGTATCCCCCATCTTGTAACTGTGCATTTGGTTTCTTTTTCCTAGGTGTAGAACTTGGCATTTATCTCTATTAAATTTTATCCTGTCATTTTCAGCCCAGCGCTCCAGTCTATCAAGATCACTTTGAAGTTTGTTTCTGTCTTCCAGGGTATTAGCGATCCCACCCGATGTTGTGTCATCTGCAAATTTGATAAGCATTCCCTGCACCTCCTCATCCAAATCATTCATAAAAATGTTGAAGAGCACTGGGCCCAAGACTGAGCCCTGCGGTACCCCGCTCGTTACCTTCCCCCAGTGTGAAAAGGTACCATTGATAAGCACTCTTTGAGTCCAATTCTGTAGCCAACTGTGTATCCACCTAATAGTTGTTCCATCTGGCCCACTTTTTACTAGTTTGTGAATCAGAATGTAATTGGGCACTTTGTCAAAAGCTTTGCTGAAGTCAAGATATACTATGTCCACAGCATTCCCACAGTCCACAAGGGAGGTTGCCCGATCAAACAATGAGATCAGATTAGCCTGACAAGATTTGTTCTTGACAAATCCATGCTGGCTTCTAGTAATCACTGTATTGTTTTCAAGGTGGTTACAGACTGACTTCTGTATAATCTGCTCCAAAATTTTTCCCAGGGATGGATGTCAGACTGACTGGTCTATAGTTCCCAGGTTCCTTCTTTTTACCCTTTCTGAAGATAGGGACAACATTAGCCCTCCTCCAGTCGTCTGGCACTTCACCCATCTTCCATGATTTCGTAAAGATAATAGACAGTTGTTCTGAAAATTCCTCTGCCGGTTCCTTTATTACTCTAGGATGCAGTTCGTCGGGCCCTGGAGATTTGAACTCGTTCAAATAAAGTAGGTGTTCCTTGACCATTTTTTTTTTATCAATCCCAAACTGCAATCCTGCCCCTTCAGCTTGTACTTCACTTTTTCCAGGGGGGCCAAAGGCCTGCTTTTGGGAGTAGACTTAGCCAAAATAGGAATTGAGCACTGCAAGTTTAGACAGAATGTTTAGACAGAAAAAAGTCCATGCTGGCTGGGTCATACCAGAATTGTAGGACTTTTTTCTGTCTAAACATGTGTGCCCTAAGAAATTGTGGCCTTGAGTCCCACAGTGACAAAGATAGTATTGTGGTCACTGAAGTAATTTAGCTCATTAAATATAGATCACTAGTCAGCCAGCCCATAGCAGGCTACATATGAGCAATTTCCATCCAAAACATGGACTGACCTTCTGATTAGTCTAGACTCAGGAGCTGTGTCTAGTTCAATTGGGATATTGCAATATAGGTTAAGGAATATCAGCCCCAAACTCTGCCACAGAGGGGCAGTGCCATATTTGAGGGGTCGCCTAGCAAAGTGCTCTCTGGGCTAGGCTGACCATATGAAAAGGAGGACAGGGCTCATGTAACTTTAACAGTTGTAGAGAAAAGGGAATTTCAGCCAGTGTCATTTATATGCAATTAGTTCCCAGTGAAATTCCCTCTTCATCACAACAGTTCAAGTTGCAGGCACTATACTAGAGTGACCATATACAAAATAGGACAGGGCCCCTGCAACTTTAACTGTTGTGATGAAGAGGGAATTTCACCAGGAACTAATTGCATACAAATGACACTGGCTGAAATTCCCTTTTCTCTACAACTGTTAAAGTTACATGAGTCCCGTCCTCCTTTTCATATGGTCAGCCTACTCTGGGCTCCATTCTATATCATCTTCCTCAGTGGACTTACATGGTAGCAGTGGTGGGTAACAGCTGCAATGCTGTAATCTGCACCTGTTGATTGTGAGACACCCAGTATTTTAATTACACACAGTGCTCCTTATATAACAAATGTCACCTCAATTCCTGATGTCAAGATCTACAAGATTTATTCAGGTTCCTGAGCTCTGTTGAATGGCTGTTCTCTTTTTAAGATTATTTGAATGATTGGAAACAACCTGCTGATGACAGAACTATCCGGCATTTCCAGCAAGGCTAGTTTGTGAGGCAATAGGGCCTGGCTGCCCTCCTGCCTTACATTTCAATATTTCTACCTGTCAGAGCATTGATGTTGGAGAAATCTGCAGTTGATTCAAATGAGCTCATATTCCATAGTAGACTGGCTGTTTTGAGGATCAGTTCTTTACTTTTGGGTTTTTTTCCACAAATGCTCATTAGTGCAAGTGTATGTGCAATAATGCTCACTTGCAAACATGAACTAAATTCTTGTACATCCCTAAAAAAATTCGATTCCATCAATGAGCGAATGATGGAATGAAAGATGCCTGACATCTGCAAAGCACAAGACAGAATGGATTTAATAAATCCCTACATCCCTGATTTGGGGTAATTAAAATGGTTGACTTCTCATAGCCCCAACATTCTAGTGTGTGTGTGTGTGTGTGTGTAGGGGCCCCCAGGCAGGCAGGCAGAGCTTGTATCAGGATTGGGCCCTACCAAGATGCTGGGGCCTCTGCAGCTGCACAAGAATGCCAGGTGCAGATGCAGACCCTGATTCTTTGTCTGGACTGAAATAAATAGCTGGAATACTGGATCCACCCCTTATTGTAGCAGTGTGTCCAACTCATAGATATAAGAGTTCCTTTTAGTGACCTCTCTCCTCTTTTTATTAGAACCTCCTGGCTTATAATAACTATCTCTATTGCAGTTATAAGCGCCCAGCATAATTTTCAGCAGTGCGAGAACATTCTTTGCATAATAAATGCAAACAGTTGTTTCCTGTTATAAATTTACACCGATTTCCTCTCTAATGTGGTGGGTACTGTTGTTTTAACCTCTAAATTTGTTCACCTTTTTCTTTCCTGCAATGCAATGTGCACATACATTAAGATACATTATAGTCCAAGTGGGTCAGGTTCAGCTTTTGAGCTATAGAAGTGTCTGTAAAACAGCTGACTAGTATTTGTATATTAATAAAACCAATTACTTTGGCACATGAATGTGTTGAGTTGTAATTGAATTTACATATGACCTGAGGAGGAAGGAATGCAACTTTATTTGAACCTTAGCTACTCGATCTTCCAAACAATGATGTTGAGGATAGAAAGGTAAATGTTATATTCTGATACATAGCATGTACAATCCTACAATAAAAGAAGCAAAGTTAGCATATTCAGCACTACATAATTTCTGCATAACTGAAATACTATGGCCTGTGCTTGCCATCAGACTCTTTACGAAGAACTACAAAACCTGAAAGAGAATGCATAAAAGAGCAACAATTACAAAACATTATAAATCATCATTATCTGAAAGAAAGCAGTTATATTTAAACCTTGAATTTACACTTACATAAACATGAAGTAGGTGTAACAAGGCTTTTATTGTAGGATTAGCTGATATTCCCAGCTTTGCTCGGGTCCCTGAATAAGGTTTATCATGTTGATTTGATAAATAAGAAATATCTCTGTGACTTAATCATCTTTAAGGAAGAGACAGGCGGAGCAGAAAGAGCCCCGGAATACCTCTCCCACCCAAGGTATGCTGGGAATTGTAGGCATAAGCCTATGTTTTTATTAAATTCTTTTTTAAAAAATTAAACCCCAAAGATTGGGTTTTAAGAGTTTTCTGGTACATTGTACATGAAGACCTATCAGCGTGCCAAATTTCAAGCTTGTACCTCATGTGGAAGTGGGTAAACATTTCTAGACATACAAACCCACTCACATTCTTTCAGCTTTACAGGTAGAGATACCTTGTTGAGGTCTGCCTGAGTTGAAAACTTTTCTGAAAACCTATTACTGGCTTTTGGAAAATTAGAATTACTGGCTTCCAATTAGACAAGCTTTCTCCCCTCTTTGTAACTGAAAGAGGCAATAATAAACACTAAAATGCCACCAAGCTTAAAACCATGAGAGTTTGGCCAAATGTTCTTCATGTACCTCCAGAGAAGCGAAAATCCCAAGTATACCAAGAAGAGTGAGATGCCTAGAAAACTTTGGGGTTTGCGGGATCGAGACCAAACTTTACACATAGCCTCTCCTATGCTGCCTGTTTTTCAGTGCAGATAATAACAATATCAACATTCTGTTTTAATAGGGTTTCCTCTAAAAGAAGTGCTAGATAACAATTAATTTTACAATTAATATTATTGGAATTATATGCAGTTCTAAGAAAAAAACAAGAATGCACATTATGTGATTACTGCAATGTGTTATACATGGGGTGGCCTTTGAAAGTGCTCTCGAAACTTCAGCAGGTCCAAAGTAGGGCAGTGTGATCGTTAACAGGGATTGACCTATACAATCATATTAAGCCAGTGCTTCTTGATATGCAGTGGCTTACAGTCTGTTTCTGGACCCAAATCAAAGTGTGTATATTATTCTTCAAAACTCTAAATGGGTTGGTACCAGGTTGTCTGAAGGATCATCTTCCAATGTACCTGCCTAGACTCTAAGATCATCTCCTCCAGGTCCCCCCATCAAATGCTGTGAGGCAGGTAACTATTAAGGAGAAGGGCCTTTTCAGCAATGGCACTCTAGTTGTAGAGTGCCCTCAAGGAGGGGCTTGCCTGCTGCCTACATTGTGACCTTTTTAGTACCAGGTGAAGGCCTTTTTATTTTTCCAGGTTTTTTAAAAATAATTTTATTTATTTTTCCAGGTTTTTAATGACTTTTATGTTATTTACTCTTTTTTTTAGGTTTTAACATCATGTTTTATTAGTTTTTATATTGTATGATTTTAAGCTTTATTTTCTAAAGGGCAAAATGGTCAGTATATAAATGTAATAAATAAATCAAATCAAATCATATGATTAAGATTGCAATCTTATGGCCCCTAGACGTTGTCTGAGGGGCCATAGAATATTGGGGATTCCCCCCTCAGAGGTCGGAAAAGTGACTTCAGAGAGTGGGGGAAATGGGGTGGCATGGGGGGGGGGGAGAGAGAAAACCAGAGAGGCCAGGATACAAGTTATCCTGAGCCTCTTTTCCAGCCCCAGCCCTGCCAGCACATCTCCGCTAGAAATCAGAATCTTTAAAATAACTATTTGCTAGGAAGTGTCATCCAGCTACATTTTTTGTTTTCAAACAAAGCTTTTGTCACTTTTGTGCTAACTGATCTTTCTGAAGTGAAGATTTCTCCTTGTCCTTCCAGTTTCTCCTTTTCACTCTAGGGCAGAACCTCTACAGAAATCATACAGCAATTCAGATTTTCCCATATTGAGTTATAGGTTGATATTTGCACAGCATAGGCAAGGGTGGGAATAATAGTAATTGATGTACTTTGGTGAACACTCCCCTGGTGAATGCAAAGAGTATTCTAATGACACCATTTGTATTTATGCGGCTATGGTGATTTACAGTATTTTGTAAACTGTCTTTGGTGTTTCCATGCATCTCTTGAGTGCATGCTTGTCACAAGCTGAGAGGTTTATGCTCTTGCTAATATTCTTCTGGAGTCAGCTACTCACTTTTTCAACTGCATTTGTGCTTTTGATGTCTGATCTAACATTTGGTTTCGAAATAAGAGTTTTGTAGGAAGGAAAATGGTTCCTAACTCTCTGTACTGTTCTAGGCTTATATATTTAACTTCTCTTACAACCTTCTTTTTGGTAGGTAATAAACCAACTAAACTATATTGAAGTAAAGTAGCCTTGCATTAAAACATATTCTGGTGGACATAGGTGACCAGAAACTTCATTCAGGTGTGCTCATGAGTAAGGCCCTTTCCACACCAGGCATTTTGCCTGGGATGGCCCACGGCTGGTCCCTGTGCGCCGATGGTATGTATTAGGTACTTCCGGGATTGCCCTCCCTCCCTCTACACCTCTATGGTGTAAAAAGGGCCTAAGTGAGCTAAGAGAGGAGGAATGGAGTGCTCTGTCTCTTCTCTGAACCCAGCATAGTAGCCAAGTGGGCTGCTAGAAGAGGAAAGACCCCTGCTCTGCACCCTGTCTCTCCCTGCAACCCCAAGCAGGTTACTAAAAATATTTGCAGGCTAGTAACATTTCTGGCTTTATTTACAAGGCAGTAAATAAAAGTTGAACAACTTTTTTAAAAAACAACAACCTTTTTTCAAGTGTGTATTCTTTGCTCTCACTTTATTATTCGTTTTATTGGTACCCACCCTGACCCATTTCAGTCTGGGTTCAGATCTGGTTTTGGGAAAGAATCATCTTTGGATTACCCTGATGGATAACCTCTTGTGGGAGAGAGACAGAAGGACTGTGTTAATCCTGCTTGATCTCTAAGTGCCTTTTGATACCGTTAACCACCATAGTCTTTTGTGAGTTGGAAATTAGAGGCACTGTGCTACAGTGGTTCTGCTCCTGCTTGTGGGGACGATTACAGAAAGCAGCATTGATGGACAGTGCTTCAACTCCCTGGCAATTATTCAGTGGGATGCCACAGAGAACCCTCTTGTCCCCCATGCTATTTAACATCTATATGAAGCCAATGGCAGCAGTCATTAGGGGAAATAGAGGGAGTGTGACTGTTGATTTTGCTTGATCGCTCAGTAGCTTTTGAAACCATTGACTATGGTATTCTTTTGGATCATCTCCATGAGGTGGGAATCGGAGGCTCTGTGCTACAGTGGTTCTGCTCCTACTTGCAAAGATGGTTCTATAAAGTAGCACTGGGGAACTATACCTTGATAACTTATGCTGTGGAGTGCCAAAAGGTACTATATTGTCCACTAGGCTATTTAACATGTATATGAAGCTGCTGGCAGCAGTTAAGAGTTTTGGAGAAACATCAGCTCTGTTTTTCTGGAACTTCTGAATCAGGAAAGGCCATGCATGCTCTGACCTGATATCTGGATGCAGTGATGGGTTGGAATAAGGACAACAAACTGAGACTGAACCCTGACAAGATGATGACAATATGTGTGGGTGGTTCCCACATACAGGAATTGAGGAATTTGCCTGTTCTTGACTGGATTGCACTCCCTCAGAAAGAACAGGTACATAGTTTGGGGGTGCCCCTGGATTCATCATTGTCATTAGAGACAAAAGTGGCTTTTGTGGTGAGGAACGCCTATGTCAGCTATTCCCTTTCCTGGACACTACCGTATTTCCTCGATTCTAAGACACACTTTCCCCCCATATTTACGTCTGTAAAAATGGAGTGCGTCTTAGAATCGACAACGTCTAAGAATTGCCAGATTTCTCCAGCGCCGGCCCTGTCCACGCCGCCCCGGTCCACCAGCGCCAGTGCCGGGGAGGCCGCTGCCAGCGAGGAACGGCCTTCCCCACTCACCTCCATTGCCGCCCTGGTCCTCGGCGCCAGTGCCGCTTGCAGCAGCCTCCCCGGCTCATCCACTGCCACCACAGCCGTTGCCCCTGGCCAAGATCTGCCTCCCTCCCTCCTTCGCTGCCCCGTTACGGGCGACCCTCCTCAGACCCCCAGCCACGTTTCCAGGCCGGGGAGTTACTACAAAGTAGAAACAAATCTGCCCGCCGGAGCGCCTCTCCACAGGGGCTCTTTTCCTTCGACATCACTTTTGCTGTGGTTGGTGCAGCCTCTGCCCTCCTTTTGTGTGTGTGTGTGTGTGTGTGTGTACTGCTGTTTGTGAGGAAATGTAGTGGCTGCCATGTGCAGCGCAGGCCGGGCGACGAGGCTGCAGCGGCTGCCTCCCCTTGGTTGATTCCTTTCCCCTCAGCCCCTCTGTTTCTTCCTCCTCCTCCTCCTCCTTCGTAATGTTGCCTGTCTCCCCCCCACCCCTGGACGGACTGAGGGGACAATGACAACGACGGAAGCAGCACCTGGCCAGGGGTCTGAGGAGGGTCGGCCGCAACGGGGCAGCGAAGGGGGGAGGGAGGAGGATCTTGGCCAGGGGCGATGGCTGCGGTGGCAGTGGATGAGCCGGGGAGGCTGCTGCAAGCGGCGCTGGTGCCGAGGACCAGGGCGGCAATGGAGGTGAGTGGGGAAGGCCGTTCCTCGCTGGCAGCGGCCTCCCCGGCGCTGGTGCTAGCGGACCAGGGCGGCGTGGACCGGGGCGGCACTGGCGGGGAGAACCGGAGCAGCGGGGGTGCGTCTTACAATCAATACAATGCTTTTTTCCTGATGGTGGCCCTAAAATTAAGGTGCTTTTTAGAATCAATGGTGTCTTAGATTCGGTGAAATACGGTATATACAGTAATTGGTAACCTCATATTTAGATTAATGGAAAGCGCTTTATGTGGGGCTATCCTCATGCTTGGTCCATAAGCTTGTAATATGAGGTATTGTCTGTATCTTCAATAAGTGTGATACAATCTTAATCAAATGATACAATCTCAGTCTGCCATTTACCTGGGAAACCAAGTACATTCACACTTAATAAAGATGATGCAATCTATCTTCAAGAAAGGGATATAACAAGACCTTCTTTGTTTAGTTTTAATTAATGTGCGCTCCTTTGGTATAACAGTATAAATCTTGATTTTAAAGAAATTCAAACTAGATGAAATCATACTTTTGTTTGGACTAACTTCTTTTGGTGCAGCAACATGCAAGCTTTTGATTTACGTAGAATGTAGCAATAAGCAGTATGAAAAAGTAGTTCCCCCCAATTTTTAGAGACTAAAATTGGCTAGAATTCTTAAATATCTTTAGCCACTTCAAATATTTTTCCATTCACCAAATGATCTTCATTTTAAATGAAATAATACATCAATTAGCAGAGGATTACAGAATTATTGTAAGAAATACAATAATTCTGTAATCTTAACTCATTATCTTTTATATATACTTACATAATGTATTCCAATGTATTGCAAAATTGCAGAGATAGGATAGGGGTGTACATACGGACGTTGTAAAGGCCTCAAACACAAGTTTTCAGTCTCTGTTCTGGTAAGACTTGGAAGCTTATCAGATAGTAAATATTTTTTCATGAAGTAGTAGTCTATTAAAAGTAGGACATTGTCTTAAAAATATTTTTAGGATTGGGGAGACAGTTGTTAAGACTTGGAGACAAAACTGTTATGAAATTAATTGTAACCAACAACCCTAGTGATTTGTCCCAAAATACATAAATTATAGTTTCCTTTTAACATATATAGGAATGTGACCAAAGAATTCAAGCTCAAGTTTATGAAGTTCTCAGCCTTTAAAATAAACTTTAAAAATCTAAACAAGTCTAGTTAAAAACATCAATGAAACCTACACATAATCCCTGTGTATATGACTATCTACCTTCAGTTTGTTACTGTTTCTGAAAATAACATAAGAATTATGAATTACATTCTAATCTAAACACTGGAACTGACACATTTGTAATAATAATAATAATAATAATAATAATAACAACAACAACACAGACACAATTTACTTCAAAACTAGTTACAAATCAGTTTAGAGAAACTGAAATAGCTCAGTGAGAGCATCATTTACATTCCATTGCCTTGATTAGAGATGTGATTAGGCAAAGGAAGTCCACACTCGGCTGAAATCTAATCTGTGCTTGCAAAACTGAAAGTACAATTTCATTATCAGCAAAGTGCTCCTTGGCTTGATTTTCACTCTCAAGGCACTTCCCACATGACATCTGGCTACATGAATATTCTCTCCACATAGAGAAAACATGACATGTGAAACAGCCTTATCTGGCATGTGTTTTTCTTCGCTTGTGAGTATACCTGACAGGAATAGGACTGTAGCCATCAAGCCTGAAGCAAACCACTGTCAATAAATACTGAAAACTAATGACAAATTGAGTGAATTTTCCATTTTCAGTAGCCAGAAAACATGAGGATCTGAATAGATACCAGTATAAATAAAATAATCACCATAAAGCTTGGCCTAGTTTTAATCACAACTGCTGACCATAACAAATATTTGGACTGGTATTGTTTGTACTGAATAAGAACAGAAAACTTCCTAATACTTCACAAATAAAATTAGATTTGTTTTCATTTGATGATGCCCTCTGAAATTAAAAAAGAATATTTCCCCCAAGACTTAACAACAGTCTCCAAACTAGGGTGACCATATGAAATGGAGGACAGGGCTCCTGTATCCTTAACAGTTGTATAGAAAAGGGAACTTCAGCATGTGTCATTTGTATGCATGCACCACCTGGTGAAATTCCCTCTTTATTACAACAGTTAAAGCTGCAGGAACCCTGCCTCTTGATCAGATACAAAAGAGGGCAGGGCTTCTGCAGCTTTAATTGTTGTGATGAAGAGGGAATTTCACCAGGTGCTTCAAATGACACCTGCTGAAATTCAATTTTCTGTTCAACTGTTAAAGATACAAGAGTCCTGTCTTCCTTTTCATATGGTCACCCTACTTCCAACCCCAATTTATACAAAGTATTTAATAACTGATAAGCTTCTATGCCATACCAGAACAAGTTTTGAAAACCAGTGTTCAAGTCCTTTACAAATTCCCTATGTACAGCCCTATCCTCTCTCTGCATAAAAACCTTGTAGTACATTACATACGTAAATATAAAAAATTATGAGTTAAATAGAGAGATTAATTTCATACGAGCTTTGTCTTGTGCTTTTCTGAAACAAAGCTTTGTGCATATCTTGGTAATATTATCTTCCTCTTTTGAAGTTGTGTGTTTTGCTTAATAAATATTGAATAGTCACAGTTCCATCTATACACTCCCTTGATAAATTAAAAGTCAGGGAGTGGACCTTCTGATGGGGATCATGAAACAGCCATTTTATAGATTAATTGCAAGCTGTAGTTTCAGATCCTGGTTCTAACTGCAGTTAGAAATAAGAAACAGTGGGTTATTCACAACCAAAAGTGGAAACTTTCAATATTCATGCATTGCATACAAAGGAGGCTGAAAGGGGAGGAGAGAGTGCATGACTCCCAATGCAACGGAACGGTTGAAAGATTTAACACCACTCTTTAGGGAATGATTAGGACTTATGTAAACACACACCCTAATGACTGGGATGACAAACTGCAACATCTACTCTTTGCCTATAGAGAAGTTCCACAGGAATCAACAGGATTCTTGCCCTTCGAGCTACTGTATGGCAGGAGAGTGAGAGTCCCTCTTGATCTCCTAAAGGAAAATTGGGAAGGTAAACTTGTAGAAAACAAAACTTCTGTAGTATATTATGTGCTGAATCTTAGACAAACCATGGATACACTTTGTACACTGGTTCAAGCAAATGTAACCAAGGCCCAAGAAGTGCAAAAATTCTGGTATGATCAAACTGCACGTTCTAGAGTATTTGAGGTAGGGGATCAAGTAACGATATTTCTTCCCCTGCGCAAAGACAAGATTTCTGTTCACATGACAGGACTTCCCCATCCTCTCCTCCATCCTATAGCACCCACATATTCCTCAGATCTGCTCCAGAGAGCCACCCCAACCTCCTGGAGCAGATTGGGAGTAAGGTGGGGACTGCAGGGAGGGAAGGGAAATCTCTTCTATCAGTGGTTTCCTTCCGCTGGCAGAAAGACACCATTACAAACAACCCAGTGCTTTTTTAATGCCAGCAATTTCCAGACATTTGAGATGGCATGTGTAACATTATACCTATGGTGTAGAGCATTACCAAGATGGTATAGTTTACTCATCAATTTGTGGTACCGTAAGATAATGATTGGTAAGATTACTTAGACTTCATGTTTTTACATGTGAAGTAGTGTTTCTGGAAGACTAAAACCTAGAATTTGACTTTCTGTTAGACAGAAATATTTATAACAAGAATAAATAAACACAAATATTGCAGGGAAATTTTCCTGTATTCATGAATCATTGTCAGATGACTGTTTTAACAGTGGACCTTGGCCTTTCTCTGCAATAGACAGGATTACTAACAGTAAACAAAGCAATGAGGGAACCAGTTAGATGGCCAGAAAGCTTTCTACACAACTTTCAGATCTCTGTGCAGATGTGATACATCTGCTAATGCAATATTATGTTGAACATTGAAATAAATAGATTCCCTGAATGTAATTATGCTATAGATTGGGAATGAAGATCTTGATATCACTCTCAGATACTCTCCTTAAAACATCAAGACAAGTTACCAACTGAGGCACAGTACTATATGTTGAAAGTGTATGTTTGCCAATGCAATACTTCAAATACGCTAACCCACTGTGGTTAAACACTTTGAACTAAACATTATGGCTTAGCATGTCATGTGAACCATTCCTAAGCATAGTGACTACATAACCACCGTTTAAACAGACTCACTAACCATTTGCTGCAAAGGGGTTAGTGGTGGGCTGACCATATGAAAAGGAGGACAGGGCTCATGTAACTTTAACAGTTGTAGAGAAAAGGGAATTTCAGCCAGTGTCATTTGTATGCAATTAGTTCCTGGTGAAATTCCCTCTTCATCACAACTGTTAAAGTTGCAGGCACTATACTAGAGTGACCATATACAAAAGAAGGCAGGGCCCGTGCAACTTTAACTGTTGTGATGAAGAGGGAATTTCACCAGGAACTAATTGCATACAAATGACACTGGCTGAAATTCCCTTTTCTCTACAACTGTTAAAGTTACATGAGCCCTGTCCTCCTTTTCATATGGTCTGCCTAGTTAGTGGCCTAATCATGGCTTAGCGTGAACAGGCCTATTAACTGTGGGTAATTTTAACTTTGGTTTGTTTGAAACAAGCCAGTTTCATAACCCATGATTTGAAGTTGACTTGATTCAAACAAATTATAGTTAATTTTAACCACTTGATCAGTTTAGGGTTAATCAAAAATGGAAATGAAACTTCTTATCTCCTCACATCTGTGCTAGAGGGCCATTCTTATTACAACGTCAGAATGCCAGTGAAAATATTTTCAGTATGTCTCTTCCTAATGAGCAGGTTGTCATGTTTGATCCTTCTTTGCTCAATATAAAAAGTCTCATACTAGTTGAGCAGCTTTCAGAGAAATTGTGCCTTTATTCCATACTGATGGTTGAACTATTATATACTTTCCGATGTTTTCACTGAAGTTGTTTTCACAGTAAACTACTCTTGAAATCCATTCTCTGCTTATCATAGTTAACCAAGGCGCTACTCAACTCCTCCCAGAGATTTTTGATGGGTACACTATTACTACCTCCTTTACAGAATAAATATTTGCTCTAGTGTTCATTTGTCCCCTCCAGTTTTATAAAGACCAACCCTTCCCTTCTCTCTGTCTTAAGTGGAGTGGTTCTACAACTTCACATCACTAATGAAAATATGGGGAGGAACAATTGACCTTGACATCATTATTTTATAGTTCTCCTTCCTTTAATCATTTTGGAGCTAGTTAAGTGTGTGTCGAATAGTGTTGACTTAGTAGATAAAAATAGGGGCTATGCTATGAATTTATTGAAACTGTTTGACCTCTGCCATACTCTGGGTTGTATTGTTTTCTATTTAATACCCAAGAGTTTAAGCAGCTGTTAGGAAACAATTGATATAGCATAGTATTGCATAAACTGTGCAACTGATCAATTACAGTGTTACAGATCACTTTAAAACTTAAAGCAGCAGGATGGGATGGACTGTATTGCCAACTAAAATTCAGGATGGTTTATGCTGCCATCATGAGGAAATCTGTAAAATATCATTAACTTTATTATTTTGCAGAACTCAGCTTGGTTTTTATTGGCCTTTGTATATAATAAAGTTTTAAAGGTCTATGTTATATTATACCTGCAGCAATAAGAAGCTCCAAAACAACAGTATGATTGGAAACTATTTTAATCATTTGAAAATTAAAGGGGACGTTTACAAACAAATACTTTCATTTGTTATACAGACTTCCTAGGCATATGCTTTTTTCTCTCAGTGGTAACCTTTTAATTTTAACCCCAGGTGTGTTGTAATGTTCTCAGCATTTGCCAGGATGATTAGAGACTTGAATGGTCAGATACAAACTGTGATAAATCTGTGATAAGTCTACACATGGATAGAATGAGGTTGCAGAATGGATTGTACCATTTCAGACTGTGGGAACTACTATTTTGAATATAAAAAGTTTCCTGTAAATAAAAGACTCTAGCTCAGCTTTCTCCTAGTGTGCTTTTCTTTTTCTTTTGTTTTACACAAGGAACACTGAAAAATATGATTCCCATCCTGTAATGTGAAGTGCCAATTTCTTTCATCTTCATACTGCATTATTTGAAGATTCAAACTTAGTTGTCTGAAGCCATCCAGGTTCTATGGACAGTATCCAATATTCTCCAATTTGAATTAGTTTAGCCCTATTGAAGCCAAGTACAGTTTAAATGAAAGAATTTCAGTTGTGCCACACAATGTAAACTGATTAAAATAATATACCCTTTTCTTAGACTACTATGATGCTCTTACTCATATGAATCTTTATACTTTGCAAATTATTGCTAAGCCAGTTTTCTCAATAACACTCTTTCACTCCAAATTAAAATAATATACAATTCTACCATATGTCTCATTTCTTTTCATTCACATTTTAATTTACTTCCTCTTTACAGTTAAATCTTCTAAATCTTCTTTGGACATTTTAATCTCTCTATGTGGAAAGTTCAAGTTTCTTTTAACCCTAAAACCATGCCTTCATTTTGATTGCTATCTTGTCTCTTGTCTCTGTGTTTTGTTTTGTTTTTAAGATTACATGACTAAACTGGAAACCCAAAAATGAGAAGGGGCATATTAACTGTGTGCTTACCTTCCAAGGATATTGTTAATGTATTATTTTTAATCCTATTTTAGTTACAATTAAAATGTTTTGGTTCAAAAATTAATGAGTTTCTTTTCGACTTTGATAGGGTGACCAACTGCCAAGATTTCCCTGGATTTGTCCTAATTTTTGTTCTCTCCTGGGTGTCAGGGAGTATTTTCTATAATATCCTGGAATTACATGCTTTCCCCTTTAAGGCTGTCATTCCTCCCCCCCCCCCCCCATCAAGACCTTAAGGGGGAAAGTGTGTCATTGCCAGACATTAAAGAAAAGGCCCCAATTGGAGCAGCCGGGGGGGGGGGGGGAAGGAATGACACACTTTCCCCTCCTTCACCCCAATCAGGGCCGTTAAGGACCCAATTGGAGCAGCCGGGGGGGGGGGGGAAGGAATGACATGCTTTCCCCTCCTTCACTCCAATCAGGGCCTTTAAGGACCCAATTGGAGCAGAGTGGGGGAAGAGCACTTTCTGGGGTCTCCAGAAAACACATCATCCTCCCCTGCCACTGGGTGTCCTCTTTTTTGGTTTCCCAAATATGGTAACCCTAACTTTGAATATTTTTAATTCCTTTTGTGTGGCACCACAATTACTATTTTTTCCTCTAGAATGGAATAGTTTCACTTATTTGTAGTAAAAATCAGTAACAATCTGTCACTTGAAGGACTATTTCCATCTTGTGCAAATTACCTTCAAATCAAATTGCCAGTACAAGATTACGCATCTTTAGATTCATTTTATAGTGTTCAGTTACTGTTTTTTTCAGTGCTTACAAATCCTACATTATAGTCAAAGTGTCACACAATAAATTATGATCGAGGCAGGGAATAACATCAAGCATAAAATACACAAATTGATTAAGAGCACATAAAACCAATACATCATTAAAATACCAGTAAAACACCAATAAAACACTTAAAATTCATCTGGGTAGGCCTGCCGGAAGAGATCAGTCTTTATAGCTCTTTTAAATTCTTGAAGACTAGTGAGTTGGCGGATCTCTCCCAGTAGGTAATAGATGGCTATGGGAAGCCCACTGGTAGGACATAAGCGCAATGGCATCCTTCTACTCATGTTCCCCAGCAACTGGATGCATACTGCCTCTAATACATATCTATCATGAGTAGCATCCCTTGATATCCCGGATGAATTTGTCTAACTCTCCTTCAAAGCCATCCAAGTTGATGGCCATCACTACTTTTTGTGATAGCAAATTCTATATTTATGTATGAGTTATGTGAAAAAGTACTTCCTCATATCTGTCCTGAATCTTCCACATTTAGCCTCATTGGATGACCTTAATTTCTTGCATTATGGGAGAGGCCTATCTACTTTCTCCACATAATGTATAATTTTATACATCTCTGTCTTATTCCCCCCTCTTAGGGATTGTCTATACACCCTATATACCCCATAGTGACTGTGCAGTTGCGCTGCAATGTTTATGACGCAGCCACCAACTTGCAGCCATATCAGGGTTTTACCTTCAAAACTGTGCTTTCTGTGCTTTTACCACAACTTTTCTGTTTGCTCCGATGCCACCACATTGTTTCTCCCATCTGTCAGTAGTGGCTTCAGTTCGGGGGTGTTCCTGGGGGCAGTTTTCAGTGTGGGTTAAGCCCAAGAACACAAGGCATTGGGTGGGGGCGGACTTGTCAAACGTGATAGCTGCCAGATAGCCTGTGCTCCCTCCTGCCATCTAGATTTAGCATTGTAATCATGCAGCAGCAATGCTGTGGGGTTTTGGGGAGAAGCAGCTGTAAAGAGGGGTCTTATAGACACCTCCCTGTTCACCATTTTTCTAAGCTAAAAAGCCCCGAATATAGTAACCTGTATAACACATATATTATTTATTGGATAAGTCAAAACAATCTTGATTACCTGGGAATATTGTTACATTCCATATCTTTAATCATTGTACAAAATATGGCTGCTCTCTGAATTTGGAATTAGTCCTAATCTATCTTGCTTGCCTGTCAGATTAGGAAAGTAATTGTCTTAAACCAATTGTCTTGCACATTTTTCACAAATGACATGTCAAATTCATTTGGATCATAAAAGCCAGAGACTGAGAACGGGAGATCAAGTGATTTTTCTATATTTGATAGCTGTCTTTATGAGACGTAAATCACTCTATAGGGTTCTGAGGAATGTAGTGGGGGGGGGGGACAAGACCTCTTTAGAAAACAAAAATGTATCCATTTATAAACTCATTAGGATTATTGACAGAGTTTTCAAATTGAATGTCAAAATACAATTTTTGAACTGAATGCTGTATGGTGCATATAATAGTGTAAAAATTTAATCATTACAACTGAGCTTGTGTGTGCATTTAGTGCAATTATGAATAGTTGTTTTTGCCGCCTAGTGTCTGTAATTATAATTTTTAGAGACGGTCAAAGAACATGATATACTATCAGAAGAGATTTGAAAGAGATTTGTTGTTGTTCCCTTTTTCTGACAATCAATGTGCAACAGATGACTACAATAAATACACGTGGACAGGCTGTCTTTTGTGGATTTATTTGTATGGTTGGATTAAAATGCCACTTCTCATTGCACCCCGTACCACAATTCCTCACTAAGCAGTCTCAGAACAATAATTGAAAATTTAGAGGTCATAGAAATAATTCTGCAATATTGGCTGTTCCTTACTGGCTTCAAAGTTCAGCTACACACATCCCCCAAATATATAATATTACATATGATTTCCCCCCCAACCTATCTGGCAATGTTGACAGTTACTGGATATGGTCTTTTGATGCAACTAGCTAATCAGTATGTTTTAAACAAAAATGATTTCATATACGTTTGATATGGAATATGGGTTCTAGATGTATTATTTACATGATTGGCACACTTTATTTTTTTCCTGTGCTGTTTGTTGTTTCGTATAGTATTTTATTCTTCTATTTGTATTGCCATTTAAGAAGAAGAAGAAGAAGAAGAAGAAGAAGAAGAAGAAGAAGAATTTATTTCTTACCCGCCTCTCTGTTTGGATCAAGGCGGGGAACAACAGTAAATATAAAATATGATAAAATACATAAAACTGATTAAACATGGCACACATTATTAAAACTGCTTTAAAACATAAAAAACATCCTAAAAACATTCTAAAATTCCACTGGATATGCCTGCCAGGAGAGAACAGTCTTTATAGCTTTCTTAAATTCTAAAAGATTGTTAAGTTGACGAGTCTCCCTCGGCAGGTCATTCCACAGTCTGGGAGCGGCATAAGAAAAGGTTCTCTGGGTAACGGTTGTCAGCCTAGTCTTGGCTGACCGTAGTAAGTTCTTCCCAGAGGACCTGAACGTGCAGGGCGGATTGTATGGGAGAAGGCGATCCCGCAGGTAACCTGGACCCAAACCATGTAGGGCTTTAAAGGTAATGACTAACTCTTTGTACTTCGCCCGGAAACTAATTGGCAGCCAGTGGAGCAATTTGAAAGCTGGTGTAATGTGGTCACCCCTAGATGTACCGGTGACCAACCTGGCTGCCATATTTTGAACTAGTTGAAGTTTCTGGACTAGGCACAGATGTAGCCCTATGTACAGCGCATTGCAGAAGTCGAGCCTCGAAGTTACCACCGTGTTTAGGTCTTCCAGCGCTAGGAAGGGGCGCAGCTGGCGTATCAGCCAAAGCTGATAGTAGATTTATTCTTTTAAGTGTTTGTAATCTGCCCAGAGAACATTCGTTATTGAGCAGATTAAAAATATAATTAACTAAGAAATAACTCCTTTTTTTGTCAGCAGCTGACCTTAAAAAATAACATATAGCACACAATACTGGCAACATAGATCGGAAGTTGAAGACTCTCTTTTTTAATCATGTAGATCCAAAATTAATTTCCTCTTCGGATTGCCAAATGCTTGTTTAGTTCAGCTTGAGTCAAAGGTTCCTCAAATAGCTCTTTGGCATCTTCTAGTTTCTTTGGAAACTTCTCTTGTGCATCCTATGTAGTCTGATATTAGAAACTGTCTGTCAAACATCTGAAATTTGCCATTCAAGGTAGGCAGAGTTAGGTAAGAGAAATTACTTTATGACATGTCTGCCACTACTATTGTGATTCATACCTAGATACTGAATATTTACTTGTATGGAATTTATATGTCTCTCACAAATTGAATCATGAAAGGCTAGAAATAAAAAAATATATTAATAAAAGATAAAAGTATACTAATAAGCACCACAATTCAGTGGTGCAGTAAGAAAGAATATGAACATGACTCCTGCTCTCCTCTAAGTGCTGGGCTTACATATTCTGTATCAGTGAAGGGAATGGAGCAAGCTTGCTTGTGTGGAGCCCATTGTATGTATCGGTTACCTGTATCACTTTGGATTGCAGCAGCCTAAAACCATAAAATATTTAATGTGTAAAACATCAGTATAAAAACTAATCCAGTTCTCACATTGCTCCCTGGTTTCCATTTGTTACAGGTAACATAGAAAAACACACCTGGGATTTTGTTAACTTCATTAGAAACAGGATTGCACTTATTAATTTGTGTCTGCTTCAAACTAAATTGTGACGAGCCAAAGGGAAAAAGAGATTTCATTTTTTGAAACTTTTAAAAGCCTCCTTTCAACACATGTATAAATTATTTCAATTTTTCTGTTTTAATAGGTATTTCAGAATTGTAGAAATTGAACATCTTCTACTTATTGTGATATCTTTCTTTGACAACTTAGGGCACCATCCTATACATAATGGTTGGGGAATGCTGGGAGTTGTAGGACTTTTTCTGTTTAAACATGCATAGAATTGCACCCTCAAAATGGCCTTGTTTGCATGTAATGACAATCCAGAGAATGGGTTGAGTATGGGTTGTCATTGAATCATGGGTTGTTGTTATGTGCAAACCCTGCACTATGGTTTAAATATGGGTTTACAAGCTAAGCCATGATTAGGCCGCTAACCCTTTTGTGCAGCAAATGGCTAGTGAGCATGTTTAAATAGTGATTATATAGCCACCATGGTTAGGAATGGTTCACACAACACGCTAAGTCATAGTTCACACAACACGCTAAGCCATAATGTTTAGCTCAAAATGCTTAACCACCGTGGCTTAGTGTGTCATCTGAACAGGGCATCTGAGTCTAGTTTATTCGGGTTGTAGATCTAATTCCTTGAAACAGGCTTAGGGATTCAGGGTTTCCCCACTCCATTTGCTGCCAGTCACTTTCCATGCCACCTACCTGGGATTTCTTCTAGGCTTCATTTGTCATCTGATAAGGGTTGTTCATTGTCAACATTTCGCAGTTAAATCATAGTGCAGGATTCGCTCATAACAACCCACTGTCTGGAACAGTGTGGGATAAACCGTGAGAGCTTGCAGCATGAGAGGAAACTTTGCCTGAATTTGGTGCCACTTATCACGCTATTTTGTAAGCTTTCATGGGCAAGAAAGAATACTTTGAATGAATATTTTGGAAAACTTTGTAAGGCTGGAACCTGGGTGTCTGCAGGGATGTGCTATATTTCAATGTACATCGCCCCTCACATGGCCACTTCTGCTGTTGGTAGCTACGGCTCACAGCATAAACAAGAAGATACCATGCCAGGTGGGTTAGCAAAGTATTTGGAACAAATTACACTATAACTTTATTTTAAATAGAGAAAATCACTACTACGAGTAGTTAGCCAACATGGATTTGTAAAGAACAAACCATATGAGCCTTTACTCTTTTCCTTCTTTGATGAAATAAATAGTATAATAAATATATGTTTGGACTTCATCTACTTGCATATAACATCTTCAAAGCTTATGAAATTTGGACTAGAAATAACTAGCATAATAATGTTTCACTGAAAGAGTAATACCTTGTGGATTGTTATTAGATTGTAAATAAATCTTGAGTGTGGTTTGGAAGAGAGGCCTGGTTTAGATGCTATTTGATGTCTTCAGTGATTACATAGGCTGACCATATGAAAAGGAGGTCAGGGCTCATGTAACTTTAACAGTTGTAGAGAAAAGGGAATTTCAGCCAGTGTCATTTGTTTGCAATTAGTTCCTGGTGAAATTCCCTCTTCATCACAACAGTTAAAGTTGCAGGGTCCCTGCCTTCTTTTGTATATGGTCACTCTAGTATAGTGCCTGCAACTTTAACTGTTGTGATGAAGAGGGAATTTCACCAGGAACTAACTGCTTACAAATAGCACCTGCTGAAATTCCCTTTTCTCTACAACTGTTAAAGTTACACGAACCCTGTCCTCCTTTTCATATGGTCAGCCTAGATTACATATATTAGTAGATTTAGGGACCAATCCTATATCCCCTAGACAATGTCTGGGGGGACATAAGATTTTTCAGTTTTCTGGCTCTGAGCTTAGATAAAGTGCTCTGAGCTCAGAGATAGCGCTCCAACCTCAGAGCCAGGAAATCATGCTCCCCTCCCCTTCTCCTTGGAGCCAGCGTGGAGTGAACCACGATGGCTGCCTTTCTGTGCTCAGTAAACCAAGTGCAGAGGGGTGAAAAGTTCACGGTCCCAGGGACAGAGAGGCAAGGAGACCGTGGAAGCTGCTTTAGATAGCTTCCTATGTGATGTGCGACCTCCCACTTTGAAGCTCCCTGTGTAGTCACTCAAAATCAAGTGACTAGCAACAACTGCAGGGCAGACGGCGCGTGGAAGAAAGGATCACCCTTAGGGTGAATCAACAGTGACAAGAATTGTGAATTACTTTGAGGGTAGCATAAAAGCAACTTAAATTGGAGTGAATTTAGACTGAGTGAATTGGAGAGGTGGGCTGATAACTGATGGTAGGATTCTGTACTTTGTAGTTTCACATGCATCATTTGTAGACTGGTTCCAAAGTACTCCATATGTAGGCAGAAGCACTTCTCTGTGAACATGCAGTGTGTGAGTGCATGTATGTGTGTGTGTATGTATCTGTATCACTGATTTTCTACTGCAAGATGCTGCAGTGGAAAACAGGGCTAGAAAGCAACCAGCCTGCACACACAACACAACTCCCAGCCCTTTGGGTCCTAATTATTAACTGAGTTGCAGCTATACTATCATTCCAACAAAAATAATTCAAAGTAACTTATGAATTTTTTAAATAAGAATTCATATTAAATATTTTTGCCATGCCATTACACTCAGTGCTGAGATGTCACTTACATTATTGTGTTCCTTTCTGGAAGCCACAATTCAGGACATTGCCTAATTGAAAATATTCTGGAAGATCTACAAGGATAGTGTATATTATAAGGCAAGAAGTTTGAGGAAATTAAGGAATTTTGCTTGTGTCACATATAAAGAAGAAGCATCGTACATGAATTCAGTTTTCAATTATTTGGAAATAGCAGAGTTGATTAAAAATGTTGATGGAGTGGGTTTTATATTTTTTCATGTTTACATATTACTATTTGTTACATTTATATCCTGCCTTTTCCTCCAAGGAGTCCAAGGTGGCATACATGATCCTCCTCTTCTCCATTTTACCCTTACAATAACCCTGTGAGGTAGGTTAGGCCCAGAGTCAGTCACCAAGTGAACTTCATGGTCAAGTTGGGATTAGAACTGAAGTCTCCAAGTCTCTGAATGCTACATCACACTGGCTTCCATATATACCCAGATACTTGAGGGAAAATGAAATAGTTATTAATATGTGAAAATGTGGCATGAGCAGGGCTTGCTGTGAAAAAAGGGTGAAGTAACAGCTGTAATGATGAAACCCCAAGAATCCTCTTGCCAGCAGATTTAGCAAAGTATATTTTTTCATCCCCTTTCAGCCTACCAGAGTTTACTCATTTCCCTTCAATACTGAATTATATTTTTGAGGTTTAGATGGGACACTGCCAGTTCTCCAAGAGTGATCCAGTATAACAACTAGCTGTTGAGATGATAGAATTGCTGTGTTTTATTATGTGTTGTGGCTTTAGAAACTGATTTTGTGATGATATTAGTTATTTAAAAGTTATGTATGCATTTCGTGAGCAATTAGGATGTCTTTTATGAAATATTTTGGCCCACTCCGGTATCACTGTTGGCTTACGTTTCAGGCTTGTTACAGTTTTTGTTGAGGTTAAGGTTGTGTATTATCATGGTGGAGTTTGATACCGTCCTTGTTAAAATGAATTGCTTTATGCTTTTAATCACATCCTGTTGTAATGCATAAGTGCATAACTAGATATTAGCTTGTGAAATAACTGAAGAAGGAAGAAGGATATGTAGAAAAGTGATTCCATGTTAAGGTAAGCAACTGAGTGAAAACATACATTGGTAAACATCCATGCATTGTCAAGACAAATTGTTTTATTTATTTATTTACTGCATTTTATATTTTATCTGGGCGGTTTACAAAAATTGTTTCCCATAACTGAACCTATTTTCATTTTTTAATATATAGCTTTCACAGTTAATGTTGTTTCATTAAATGTTAAAAGTATTTTATTTTAGTCTTTTTAATGAGCAACCCTTAAAAATGAATTATAGTACTAAATAAATGTTTCACTTCCCTGAATGACTTTTTCCTCAAATTTGTAGAAACGTTTGAAATTTTTCTAATTTATTGTTCTCCTTTTTGCCAAAGACAGTTATGTGACCTAAAATTGTACTTCAGGAAACAGTGGTTAAATAAAATAACAAAGTATATATCATGAATGTAAAGTGCTTTTAAAACATGATTTATGTGTACAGTTCTTTTAAAATAAAACTTTAAAAGTTTGCAAGTGCATTGGCCAGGCAAAAGTCCTAAAAATGGTCCTAGGATATAATTGTTGAATGTACACCTTCCTTCACTAATTATATTTCATAAAACTTTACATTTATTACGTAACATTTTAATAATGTAATATAGGGTGACCATATTTTGGAAACTAAAAAGGAGGACAACATGGCCGCCCCAAGGGGGCGTGCCCACCAACATGGCCAGTCCCCAAGGGGGCGTGCCCACCAACATGGCCGGTCCCCAAGGGGGTGTGCCCACCCAAACATGGCATTGGTAATATGTCTGATTTCACAGCACACAATTAAGACAAACCTGTTCTACATAACATCTTAATGGTAAAATCACTGAAATAAAGAACAATGTATCTGAAATTAACTTCACTCACTCCTATTTTTGTAGCTTTTACTGTACTTTAAGGCTTTTGCTATACTCTGTGCAATACAGTCTCCCTTTCTATCAAATATCTTTTCTGACTGCAACTCCTTCACTGGATGACCATAGTCTCACCTTTCTAAACATTTAACACTCTTTCCCCATCACCTGGAACAAACTGGACCAAAGGCTTGTTGAAATCACTTCTCACCAGCACCTCTTAGCTTGTTTCAACTTCTCGTTTATCAGTGAGAAACTAATCTAAAAATGAGTCATTATATTTCTGGTTCATTAGCCATGTAAACAAGCCCATGGTCAGTAGCAATTCAAAGAAAGGCCAGAACAGATGCCAGTTATCACAATGCTAGACAAGGATCTTTCCTTCCTTTTATCCAAATATCTCCTGAATTTACACTGCAGAGAACACAAATCCCAATCAGGGACTAAGGGAAATTGCACAAAGAAACCTCAGAAATAAGTCTCATTGATTTTAATAAAGCTTACTCCCAGATAAATGAATATAGGATTGCAGCCTCTTCACATCTACTCTAGCAAACGCAAGCCCTTCCTGTCAAGGAGAACTATGCACTCACCAGAACCTGGCATAGTGGATCATGCAACCAACAGGTGCTCTCCAGAAAGATGCTTTCAGAGCCTAGGAAATCCAGACACATTCAAACAAGTCAAGCCAAGCTATGCTATGCTGGGACAGAACAATTCTGAGACAAGACAATACTTTGCAATCGACTAGACATAACATTCATAAACAAAACAAGAAAAACACAACTAACTCATTGACATAACAATACCTAATCACAAAAATGTTGCAGAAAAGGAAGAGGAAAAGAGAGAAAAATATACACCACAGGCTATGAAAATTAAATAACTGTGGCAGGAGGGAAAAGTTACAATTATTCCGTTAGTCACAGCAGTCACTAGCATCACATCATATATTTTTTTTCAGAAAACCTTCAGAAACTAGGCCTACCAAAACACATCCACATCAACATTCAGAAAGCAGTCCTTCTTAAAACATGCTCAAGTCAGGAAATTTCTGAACAGTAAAAGACAGCATGACTTGGCAAAGCCAGTCATGTTCATCTAGAAAAACCACCAAGAAAAGAGACCAGATACAAAAGAAGGGAAGACTCCTGCAGTTGTAACTGTTGTGATGATGACGGAATTTCACCATTTGCTGCATGCATACAAATGACAACAGCTGAAATTCACTTTTCTATACAACTGTTAAAGATACAGGAGCCCTGTCCTCCTTTCCATATGGTCACCCTTCAGTCCTAAGGGGTTTGAGAGGCAAGTTGTATAAGGTTTTGATGCACTTGGTGCCAACTATAGCCACCTGAACTTTTAGAAGTTTTTGCAATATATATATATGGTTGTGTAATATAAGACAATAGCCCCAAAACTGTACTGTGAGCTCTATGTCAGTAGAGCCAACCCTTATAGCCTGCTAACCAGCAATTACTTTGTGGTTGGACTCTACATAGAAAAATAATCTTTCTCTAGTTTTTTTTTAAATTGCTACCAAGCAAGGTTTTTCTCCTCCTTTTAAAACATTGACTTTAGTAATGTTTGCTCATATACATAATTTATTTATTACTTTTCTATCCTGCCTTTCCTCCAAGGAGCCCAAGGTGACATACATGGAAGCTCACTGGGTGACTTTGGGCCAGTCACAGACTTTCAGTCAAACCTTCCTCACAGGGTTGTTATTGTGAGGATAAAATGGAGGAGATATATGCCACCTTGGATTCCTTGGAGGAAAAAAGGCAGGAGCTAAATGTAATAAAATAACTAACTAACTAAATAAATGGACATCAAAGAGTTAAGAGAGGCCAGGAAAAGAGAGTAAATGGGAAAGGGTCCCTAGACCTGAGGCTCTTTGTACCTGGTGCAATGTTACTGCCTGATATTCAGTTGGGACATGAACCAGATTGATATTAAGTATAAGACTGCTTTTAAGTTCATCACTCTTGCAATGCATGGCATTGCAATGTCTCCATCTGCTTATTATAAATTATTTCAGTGGAAAATGGAGTGAGAGTGTGGGAGTCTCACAATTTAATTCTGAAGTCATATACTTGCAGTTTACCTGTAGCGCAATTTGGCGGGGGCTACTCTTGTCTTTTTGTTTTTATGTAGAACTTACATGACTTCTGCCAAGATGAGTGGCTTACCACAGAAAATGGTTAGGGTTAAAATAGAGATGTAAATTGGAAAGGAATTGATTGGGTAAATAATATTATTTGCACTTCGGGTAGCCATACGAAATGGAGCAATAAGCACACTCTTCTGCAGATAGAGCAAACTCTATGGAGTGATAATATATTCCTCTTAAACTTTTTCATTTCTGGGCTTTAAAAATGTTATCTTAAAATAAGGAAAAAAAACTTCATATGCACTCACTGATAAATTATCAATATGATACTTTAATTTACAGTTGTGAGAAATTCATATACCACTCTCAGTATCACTTGTAGTGGGGTTGAACCCAATATTTTTTATTTCTACATAGTTGTAAGTGAGGATCAACCTGTTGATAATTCTTAGAACTTTCATGCTGCTTTCAGGGACTTTAGAGCAAGCCTGTCAGTATATATTTTTGTAGACAAATGCTGACTCAGATAAAATTTATGCTGGTTTGCATTCTGAAGAAGGGCATAATCCAGGCAAAGTAAAGCAACTTAATCAACAACACTGACAATTAATCTTTTCTTCTCTTCCCCACAAAATCCTTCCTTTTACTCAGTGTGTTCACATATATTTAAAGCACAATCCTACACATGTCTACACAGAAGGAAGTCCTATTGAGTACAATGAGGCTTTCTTCCAGATAAGGGGGTACAGGATGGCAGCTTTAATTTTTAGATTCTCTTATGTTTGTCTGTAGGATTTACACTACAAACTAATCATGCATATTAAAATTAGCACCACCTCTCCCCACGCTGCTTGCATCCTGTAGCTGCTCGCCTGGGTTTCTTACCTTGCACGCTTTTGCCATGCTGCCACCAGCTAGCCAGCCCCAGCTTCTTGCCCTGCATGCTGCTGTCCAGCTACCCATCTGCCACGCCTAGCGGGCTGCTGCGCTAGGCCAGGCCGTGGCTCCAAGCCCAGGCCAGGCTGCAGCTCCAAGGCCAGGCCAGGCCGATCACTGCCAAAGCAGGCCTTCCGAGGCCTGTCCATGGCAAATCCGGATTCATAATGCATCGTTGCCATGGCGACGATGCACTAGGACCCCGGATTTGCCATGGGTGACCCTTGGAATGCCCATTTCATCCACTTCCGGAAGTGGCTGAAATAGGCCTTCCGAGGCCTGTCCATGGCAAATCTGGATTCCTAATGCCTCATCACCATAGTGACGATGCACTAGGACCCCGGATTTGCCATGGGTGACCCTCGGAATGCCCGTTTCGGCCCCTTCCGAAAGTGCCTGAAACCGGCCTTCCAAGGCCAGCCCTCAGCAGATCCTTCACCCTAGTGCCTCGTCGCCATGGCAACAAGGCACAAGGACCCTGGATTTGCCAGTGACCCTCGGAATGCCCGTTTCGGCCCCTTCCGAAAGTGCCTGAAACCGGCCTTCCAAGGCCAGCCCTCAGCAGATCCTTCACCCTAGTGCCTTGTCGCCATGGCAACAAGGCACAAGGACCCCAGATCTGCAGAGAGCAGGCCTCAGAAGGCCCGTTTCAGGAAGTGCCCCAAACAGGCTTTTTGGGGGGCTAAATTTCCGGATTTCCCCCCCGAAAACAGGATTTCCCCTGGATAAGGATTTGCCTGCAATTTCCCTGACATGTCCAGACAAATCCGAGCGGATGGGCACCCAATTTATTCAGTCCTATGAATGTATTTATTTTATTATATTTATATCCCACCTTTCCTCCAAGGAGCTAAGGGTGACACATGTGATTCTCCCCATCTTCATTTTATCCTGAAAACAATTGTGTGTGATGTAGGTTAAGCTCAGTGGTGGCTCCAGGTTTTGAGAGGTCTTGGGCAAGATGTTAGTGCAAGGGCGAGAAAACATTTTCTTCCTGAGGGTTGCATTGCCTCAATGGGCCCTCTCAAGGCTGCATGGCTGCAGTGCATGGGCCAAAATAAAATGGGCAGGATCAGCACTGGCAATGGGCAAGGCCACCCACACACATACACATGCACACAAAGTTGGGAAGGATGGAGCAGGAGAGGTAAACCCACAATCTCCCCACCTCACTGCTCAGACAATTGGGAAAGGCAGTGATCTGGTGATATAGAAATTGAGTGATCTCCAGTTGGCTTCATGCATTAAGGTCATCCTTTTCTCATGCACAGAGAGGAATCCTGACAGAGCAAGTTTCTCTCTCCTTTCCCATTGGGAAAGCTGAGGGAAGCCTTCAGGAACTGCTGCTTCAAATCGTTACAGGCAACACAAGATGGCAGCTCTTGACTGAGGCCCCCTCTAGATGGATTCCGTTTGACGCCTGGTTAGCCGATTATGCGCATATTCGCTGAAGCACTTTATCGTTAATGCTTGTATGCAGGAGGTAATTGAGCACTCAACGGGTGACCTTACCGGTAGTTTGAAATGCGCTTTACAAGTAGTTAATGCGGAGAATCGCTTGTTCACATAGTCAAAATGCGCTTTAACGGCTGGAGCAAAATAAAAGTCGCTATTTAACGCGCATTCGATAATGCGCATAATCGGATGTTTAAAGCGCCTCTACGCCTGATTTGCGCTCCGTTCTTGTAGAGGTAAAAATTTTAATGCGCCTTGAAAGAGCTTTAAATGCCTCTTGTAGAGGCAGCCTGAGGCAGCTTCCCTCTCAGAATGCCCTTCTTAAAAGAGTGGGACTTCAGGGAGGGGAGCTCAGTTGGGGCTTCAGCAGACTCACAAGCTGAATCCAGCCATTTTGATGGAAGTTAGTGTTAGTGGGTCCACTATCTCCTTTCTGCTGTCACTGTTGCTCATTAGATTGTCCATTTTCTCTGGGCCAAATCTGCACAGCTGCCGGATGGAAAGGGCTAGGAGAGCATAGGTTCCTGCTGCTCTTTGCTCCTGCACCTACTTGCATACTCTGAGAGGGCAGATAAACAGGTCTCAATAGAAAAGAGGAAAAGCAGCAGAGCCAGTGGGATCCAAGGGATTGAGGTTTGGCAGTGGCAGCCGGAGCTTTGATGAGGCATAAGCCTCGGCAGGTATCCAACAATGCTGGCCTTGGTTAGGCTAAGGGAGGCTGAGTGACCAAGGTTAGCCAGTGAACGTAATACCTGAGTAGGAATTTGAGCTTGGATTTCATGATTCCTATTCCAACAGATTAGCCATTGTACCACAGTAGCTCTATATCACTGAGATATAATACATAAAGCTATGTCCACCAGGTCTGGAAGTCAGCCTGCCTATCTTCTTCTCATGAACCTTCTTCTCATGAGCTAATGACTGGAGGTATTGCTCAGGTGTGTGTGTGTGTGTGTGTGTGTGTGTGTGTGTGAGATGTCTGTTTATATGTTTGTATGTCAATGGTTTTTACAGTATGTATAATACTGTATTTCTATACTGCCAGAGAGCTTCATCTGTTAGACAGTATCGAAATGAAATTAAATGAATTTCAAAGAAAGAGAGGTGGGGCCTAGCTAGCTGAGAAGGGAAATTGGGTCTGGCAGTTTGGCAGCTGTTTTGTGATTCTTGTGTTTTATATTGTTGTTGTTCCCCGCCTCGATCCAGAGGGAGAGGCGGGTTATTATTATTATTATTATTATTCCACTTAATCAAATACAAATAATGTTTTGGGCCATATTTTCATACACATTCCCACATTTGGTGTACAGTTTGCAAATATTTTATAATGTGCTTGTTTTCATAATGCAGTATTAAATGTAGAAATGTCATGTCAAGGGAAATGTGATACCACATTCACTTGTGTAGATAAAATAAAAGCATTGTAGAGCAAGTCCATGCTTTACTAAATTGAGTAGATTTATGCTAAAGCTTATAAAACTAACCAAACCAGTTTTACATTAAGAACAGTGGATTATCATTCCCATGAGCTAGAAAAGTATGGTTGTTTTAAAACTGTTTTTCTCAAAATATTGACAGTATTTTCTTTTTAGGGATTAATATAATAATAATAATAATAATAATAATAAATATTATTATTATTATTTATAACCCGCCTCTCCCTTCGGATCGAGGCGGGGAACAACAACAATATAAAATACAAGAATCACAAACAGTTAAAAAAAATTTAAAACAAGAAAAAATACATCATTAAAACATCTTTAAATGTTTTAGTCTTTATTTTATTTGAGACTTACTTTTCCCTGGGCTAAAGGTGACCTTCAATCTACTCTTGTAAATTGAAGTCAAGCAGTTGCAGTATTTCAGATATTTTATCAGGAATATTTTGGACTGTTTGTGGAAGTGATGGTAATTGAATGTCAGCTAGCACATTTTCCTAAGCCTTAATAAGGAAATCTAAATTTGGAAGCTCTCTTGTTATCAGTCCATTAGGTTCAGGAGCTGTTATAAGCTATATCAGTTCCTTTACAACTTTTCAATGAGAGTCTTTAACTCCGTCTTTAACATGTATTAATACATGTGTATTAATACTTAAAAAATATTAAAACTTTTCCATTACAAAATACATAGACTGCATATTGGAAATATGCCTGTTACTTTGAGGAAAACCAAAATTAGTCTCTGAGCCTGTTCAGACAACATGCTAAGCCATGGTTAGGCCACTAACCCTTTTGCAGCAAATGTTTAGTGAGTGTGTTTAAACTGTGGTTATGTAGCTGCCATGATTAGGAATGGTTCACACAACATGCTAAGTCATGGTTCACATAACACGCTAAGCAATAACGTTTAGCTCAAAATGCTTAATTACTGTGTCTTAGCATGTCATCTGAACAGAGTCTCTGAGTCTAGTTTATTTGGGTCTTAGATCTAAATCCTTGAAACAGCCATGGGGATTCATGGTTTCCCCACTCCATTTGCTGCCAGTCACTTGCCATGTTTCCCAACTCCGATTTCTTTGGGCTTCATTTGTAAGTAAATGAATAAAAGGCATTTAGTGCATACTATCAAAAAGAAAATAAATAAATAAATAAATAAATGAAAGAAACAGAAGCCTTTCTGGAACTGATAACTAGCCAAATGATCAAAGAAATCTTGGTTGTCCATAGGTTTTTTGTGCATTTTTTTTCTCCTAGTAGGAAGATCATTCCTATTAGTAGGGATGTGCACTGACCCCCCGGATCGGATCGGATAGCGGATCGGAATCGGACCTGGGGGGTCGGATCGGATCGGATCGGATCGGAGGCTGGTCGGATCGGATCGGACCAGATGTCCGATCCGGATCGGACGCCATTTTGAATGCTTTTTCCCATAGCCAAGTATTGTTTTACAAAAACGCCTATAACTTTTTCATTTTTAAAGATAGAAGGATGAAACTTGGGCACATTGTAGACTGGTTAGGGGTAGTTATCTGTGAGAAATTTCAGAAAGATTGGTGCATGCATTTTGTGGCAATTAATTTTTTAATAAATACCCAGGAATGCCTATAACTTTGTCATTTTTAAAGTTACACACATGAAACTTTGCCACATTGTAGGGGGTACCTTGGGACCTATGTGTGTGAAATTTCAGAAACGTAGGTGCTTGTCTTGTGTGGCAATTAATTTTTAGAAAAATGGGTAGTAGTGGGGTAAATACAGTTACGCCTCCCATTTTTTTATTTTTGAAGATACAAACAGGAAACTTGGGCACATTACAGGTACCACTTGCCTTGATATGTGTGTGAAATTTCAGAAACATTGGAGCTTTCCTTGTGTGGCAATTAATTTTTGAAACAATGAGGAAAGAAACACCTATAACTTTGTCATTTTTAAAGTTACACACATGAAACTTTGCCACATTGTAGGTGGTACCTTGGGACCCATGTGTGTGAAATTTCGGAAACGTAGGTGCTTGCCTTGTGTGGCAATTAATTTTTTAATAAATACCCAGGAATGCCTATAACTTTGTCATTTTTAAAGTTACACACATGAAACTTTGCCACATTGTAGGCGGTACCTTGGGACCTATGTGTGTGAAATTTCGGAAACGTAGGTGCTTGCCTTGTGTGGCAATTAATTTTAGAAAAATGGGTAGTGGTGGGGTAAATACAGTTACGCCTCCCACTTTTTTATTTTTGAAGATACAAACAGGAAACATGGGCACATTACAGGTACCACTTGGCTTGATATGTGTGTAAAATTTCAGACAGCTGGGTCCAGGCATGTGGTGGCAAGGTATTTTTGAAACAATGAGGAAAGAAACGCCTATAACTTTTTTATTTTAAAAGTTAGAAGTCTGAACATTGCTCACTTTGTAGATGGGTTAGGGGTAGATATGTGTCAGAAATTTCAGAATGATAGGTCCAGGCATTTGATGGCTATGGAATTTTTAAATTACATGTTTCAAAAAAATTTCTACAGAGGCCAGGTCTTCCCCTCCCGCTTCCCGCGAAGAAAAGGAAACACTCTCTCGTCTCGATCCCTTTGATCCTTGCTAGTAGTATCCATTACAGGGCTCGTGTTTCCTTTCCTCCTTTCACTTTTCAAGCAGAACGGCTGAGCCTAGCTGAGTTTTGCAGCCATGCGTGCAAGGAAGGATCACTCTGGTCTCGATCCCTTTGATCCTTGGTAGTATCCATTACAGGGCTCGTGTCTGCTTTCACTTTGTACTCAAGCAGACACGAGCCCTGTAATGGATACTACCAAGGATCAAAGGGATCGAGACGAGAGAGTGTTTCCTTTTCTTCGCGGGAAGCGGGAGGGGAAGACCTGGCCTCTGTAGAAATTTTTTTGAAACATGTAATTTAAAAATTCCATAGCCATCAAATGCCTGGACCTATCATTCTGAAATTTCTGACACATATCTACCCCTAACCCATCTACAAAGTGAGCAATGTTCAGACTTCTAACTTTTAAAATAAAAAAGTTATAGGCGTTTCTTTCCTCATTGTTTCAAAAATACCTTGCCACCACATGCCTGGACCCAGCTGTCTGAAATTTTACACACATATCAAGCCAAGTGGTACCTGTAATGTGCCCATGTTTCCTGTTTGTATCTTCAAAAATAAAAAAGTGGGAGGCGTAACTGTATTTACCCCACCACTACCCATTTTTCTAAAATTAATTGCCACACAAGGCAAGCACCTACGTTTCCGAAATTTCACACACATAGGTCCCAAGGTACCGCCTACAATGTGGCAAAGTTTCATGTGTGTAACTTTAAAAATGACAAAGTTATAGGCATTCCTGGGTATTTATTAAAAAATTAATTGCCACACAAGGCAAGCACCTACGTTTCCGAAATTTCACACACATGGGTCCCAAGGTACCACCTACAATGTGGCAAAGTTTCATGTGTGTAACTTTAAAAATGACAAAGTTATAGGTGTTTCTTTCCTCATTGTTTCAAAAATTAATTGCCACACAAGGAAAGCTCCAATGTTTCTGAAATTTCACACACATATCAAGGCAAGTGGTACCTGTAATGTGCCCAAGTTTCCTGTTTGTATCTTCAAAAATAAAAAAATGGGAGGCGTAACTGTATTTACCCCACTACTACCCATTTTTCTAAAAATTAATTGCCACACAAGACAAGCACCTACGTTTCTGAAATTTCACACACATAGGTCCCAAGGTACCCCCTACAATGTGGCAAAGTTTCATGTGTGTAACTTTAAAAATGACAAAGTTATAGGCATTCCTGGGTATTTATTAAAAAATTAATTGCCACAAAATGCATGCACCAATCTTTCTGAAATTTCTCACAGATAACTACCCCTAACCAGTCTACAATGTGCCCAAGTTTCATCCTTCTATCTTTAAAAATGAAAAAGTTATAGGCGTTTTTGTAAAACAATACTTGGCTATGGGAAAAAGCATTCAAAATGGCGTCCGATCCGGATCGGACCTCATCGGATCGGATCGGATCGGATCGGAGGTTGTCCGGATCGGATCGGATCGGATTTTCCCGATTTTGGGTCGGATCGGATTCGGATCGTGGATCGGATCCGATCCGATGCACACCCCTACCTATTAGCATTCAGCCCTTGCCTAAAAATAAGAGCTAGGACTGAGCTTGGCAAGCCCTGGCTCAATTTAAGTTCTGCTCTTTACCATGTCATCATCAAGACTATGTTTGCCATACTACTGATACTTCAAAAGCCATGAATGTGTGGGTGAAGACTGTTTATGAAATTGTAGTTGAGTTATTCCCCAGGGAGTGGTGACCCTGCAATAACTGGTCACTTTCTTTTACCCCCTGTCATCATGGCAAACATATTGCTAATTGGATATAATGTTTTGGTAGAATCTTCGCTGAAATCCAGCAGAGATTATCTATGTAGCACATGCAGTTGGTGCAAATACAAATGTGTAACACAGATCATGTCTAGGTTTATTGAAATCATTGGATAAGACTTTTGATGTAGATGGGAATGCACATCTCCATCCAAAGCCACTAGTAGTTGTGCATAATTAGTTATATATTAACAGAACTGGATTGGGGCGTTAGTCACTATACATTCTTTAGAGAAGAAAAGAAATACCAACAAGAGAGCATGATCAGGCTGTTTTGTATGATGTAGTACTAAGTTGCGCTGAGCAGAAGTATAAATTAGATGTACCAAATAGATAACCTATATACTAGTACAGGTGCTTTGATAACATCATTAATCCCTGTTCAAGAATATATTTGTCATGCAGCAGTTTTTCACGTGGGGATTGTGCAATGTTTGCTTATTTGTTTTATAAACTGTCACATGTTTGTGCCCTTGGTTTGGAGGTTAAGGCAAAGGCATATGTATCTTATGTATTCTTCAAACTCCAAAGCTATGTTAGGGTGTAGGGGGAAATCTCCTTAATTTTTATTATACTTGGTCAACTGAATTTGTTTTTCATACCTTATCCTAACAGAACATCATTTTAGAAATCAGCCACAATGGGCTGTTATGTACATTTTGGGAATAGTGCTGAAACTATAAAATGTGTTGCTGAAATGATAAAAATGCCTACTACATTCGCATGGGTTGATATATTTGAGTGCCTGGATTTTTTTGCAGCCTCTTATGTTACTAGATTTAATAGTACCATATTTGCCAATTAAGAACGTGAATTTACTTTTTGAAATTGCTCTTAGCAGCAAAGAAGGCAATCACTTTAACAGACATGAACCTACTGAAACTACATAGACCTTTTGTTACCAGAACTGGTGAGGATGGTTTGAAATAAACCAGGACTTCAAAACTTAAGAGATCTTGATTTGACACATCATTAGATACTATACACACAGTATACCTATTCCTGAATCAGAAATGGGATTAGAAAGCACATAGAATGTACAAATTGGATCAGACCCCAAACCCATTTTATGTTTGTCGTCTTATGGCTGTCATTCTTGTTTTTCTGCTTCCTTCTCTTGCTAGAGAAATCTCTGGTGACTCAACAACTCACATAAATCTTATTTCCTTCCATATGTTATATGGTTCTTTCTGATTTTTGAAAATTTTGCCAGGTCACTATTAGAATTATTTTTATTTATAGTTTGTTGAGTAATATTTATACCCTTTCCTATCCTGAAGGCTTGGAGTGCAGCATAACATAGAATAAAGCAGAATAAAATGCAGACAGCTATAAAATACAGTTCTAAAAATCAATACCTTTTTTTTTACTGAACCATAATGAGAGAAAACCAGTCAAAACAGAAAAGACTTAGGGTCAAACATGTACACTACAGGAAGTTACCTTTTCTCTTACCTTTTTTTTCTTTTTTAAAGCAGAAGCAGCTTCTGAGGGATTGTGAGTTTCAATGGAGGAACAGCAGGGAAAGATGTTGCCTAACCCCCTTTTCTTCTAGGGGTTACCCATTCAATATCCCCCAGCTGTTTTTGTGGGAAAGATATGGGTATATGTATCTCTACTCCTCCCCCATGCTAGTACAAGTAACTGTGGGTGATTTTGAGCAGAGAACAGCTGGAAGCGGGAGAGGGTAAAAAACCTTTCCCAGTGCAGTTCCCTAACTCATACTTACAGCCTTAGGCCTCATCTACACCTTGAGGCCTTCCGGGACGGGGTGGGTGGGTGGGTGGGAGGATCCTGGGCTTACCTGCTTCCAGGATCGTCCCCCTGCATCTAAATGCCAGTGCGTCATCCTAGAAGTCAAGAGGGATGTTCCTGGCATGGCGTTTGTTTCCCCCCCTGCATTGCGGAGTGTGGGGCCACGATCTGGGGGAAAAGTAAGTAAAAAAAAACCAAAAACCTGGGATGGCAAAAATGCTCCTCCCTGATGGGCACGGAGCCCCCCCTCCACAGCGTCATGTCCGTTTGAAGAGCCCCACTACTCATGGGGAGGAGGGAGGACTCAGGAGAGCTCACATTGACCTTGGGAAAAATCGGGAAAACCATGGTCCCAGTTATCCCGAGACAACTGTGAAGTCATCCCCAATTGACCCTCGGATGCCCTGTGCATTATTTGACCCCGGGATAACTGGTAGGTGTACATTAGGCTTTAGAAACTGGTTTAAAACATAAGTTCAGGTAAAAGACAGATGTGATTGCAAATGTTGACCCTCTAAACCATGGGTGGGTAACTTGAGGCTCTCCATATGTTTTGGCCCACTACTCCCATCAGCCCTAGCTAGCATAACTGTTGGACCTGTCAAAGTCCTAGTCATCCCCCTGGAATGGGAAAATGGCTTTGGCAGTTGACACAATTGCTCCTAGATGCCCCCTACTGTTGGCTAGAGCCCATTCAGTCATTGGTTTTCTGAGGAGCTTGGGGAAGTGAAATGGCAGAGGCAATGACTGGAGCAGCAATGATGACAGACTTACGATGAAATCTGAGTGGATGAGAGCCTACTCTGTGACAAAGATGATAGCATGGAAAAACCTACTTTGCCAATGCCATTGCATAAATCTTGTGCCATCCACAGAGTGGGTGGACTGCAACTCCTAGAGGCCAACTGAGTCCCATTTCCTTAACAATTCACAGGTAAAATTGTTTCCATTTGTTCTGACTTGGAAGTCACTTTAATCACATCCAAATTCATAGATGTAATTAAAGTTTGCACTAGTCTGGTGTATTTTGTTTGAAATACATTTCAGTTTGTGCAACCTGATGATGTGGGCAAGATTCCTGGAGATATGAATCCACAATTAGTATTTTAAATAAATTTCTATCCTGGCTAACTGATATACCTGTGTGTGTGTGTGTGTGTGTGTGTGTGTGTTCAACTGGAGGTGGTAAATGATTCCTTGAGAGAAGGGGTGCTCCTCATGGCCTTGAAGCCCTTTAGACCATTCTCTTTAGGGGGAGGGGAATTGGAGCATATTATGACAATTGAGTTCCAGCTATTTTTAGATGATACTGATTATTTAGATGCTTTTCAGCCTGACATTTGACCCAGTTTTGGACAGAAGCTGCTTTCATCTTCTGGACTGACCTGCACTGAACAATGGACCAGGAGAAGTGGATGTTGTTGATTTTCCTGGGTCTAGTGGATTTTAATACCATTGACCATGATATCATCCTGCTAGGACCAACTGAAACCAGTTCAAATACGAGGACAAAGCTGCTCCTGTCCTTCAAAATCTCACATGGCATTTAAACTAGAGCCCCCAAACAGGGTGGATTTGATTTAAATCAATTTGATTTAAATCATGATTTAAATCACGATTTAAATCACTACTCAGAAAGACTCGATTTAATCATGTGACTTCCCCCCCTCCAAAAAGTGCACGCTTCCTCGCTATAAGCTTAATACATATTTTACACATCTCAGAGTTACGAAAGACTCATTCTTGCTGGTATAATCTTAATATTTACAAGCAGATGCAGGTTTCATTTTCATTTTTACTGCTTGCCCCTCCCTCCTCACACTTAGCTTCTTATGCAGATCTATTCCACTCTCGACAATTATGCATTGAATTTTTTGAAACTTAGCACTTAAGAGGTAAGGGGTTGATTCTGTGTACATAGATTTGCAAAGGAACAATGGGATTGTGATCTCTGCAGACACAAATTCACAGTTTTGAGAACTGTAAAACCAAGCATCTGTGATAATATCTTCTAGATAGAAAAAATGCCCAATAATCTTACAGAAACCTCAGGAAGAACATGACATTGTGAATGGATTAATGGAATTCATTTACCAAAAAATTTAAACATTGCATGAATATACAGCCTCATGCTACATAATTAAAAACTAATCCTTATTTCATGATGAATAACCTTTGGACTATAATGTATTTTAAATAGAAAACTATTTTTAGATAGATTTTTCCTCAAAAAGCATTTTATTAAAAAAATCCGATTTAAATAAAAAAATCCGATTTAAATTTAAAAAATCATTTTTTTATTTTTTAAAAAAATCATTGATTTTTATCCACCCTCCTCCCAAATACAGCAGAATATGAGCAAACAACTTTGTTTGGAAAGCAGATAATAAACTCATCGCAACAGGCAAATTATGGTCTTCTAGGTGGTGATTGAATGAATACAATTGCTTATTTGTTGTTGTCTGTCTAAACCAACTCAACACATGCTAGTATACCAGGCTTTATAGAACACATAATTTGCATCAATACATTATGAGAGTTTGTGCAGCTTAGTGGCTATGAAACAGAGCTATGAAGCAGGAGGTCTCAACTCTGAATCTTGTCTCTGTGAGTTTATGGTGACCTTAGGCATTCTCTCTCTCTCTCTCTCTCTCTCTCTCTCTCTCTGACTTATCTTACAGGGTTGTTGTAAGGATTACAACTAAATAATGCATGTGAAGCACTTGAACACTTGAAAGTGCTATGCATATGTTAAGGATTATTGTTAAATTCAGTTGCTTGATTTTTTTGTTAATGATAGTTAACACCTGAAGTCATCTAAACTTCTCTAATTGTGACCGAACAGATAGCACTATCATGAAATAACTCACCTTGCAGGCAAGCTTTAAGGATAGTATCAAAGGTCTAGTCTACATCTCTCAGATAGCATGACTCATCAGCTGACAGTCTAGAAACCTTGTTTCATATGGCCAATTTAAGTTTGTATTCTGTTGGCATGTAGCAGGAATGTGGAATGAGTGTTGGCATGTAGCAGGGATGTGGCATGATTTGTGATGAAGTATGATTCCTTTCAGCGCTCATTCTCATTGTTTAGAACTGCAGGGAAGAATATTCTGGGAGTTCAGAAACAAAGTATGCCCCCTCATTTGCAAGCTAGAATGGTCTAAAGAGCTTCAAAGTGCCATCTTTGATCTCATTTTAATTTTTCTTGAAATTAGCTTTCTAGTCATAGCTTAGGAAAATTAATTTTTAACTAGAGCATTGTAGATAACAGCCACAGGCCAAAAGAGCCGCAGGCCATCTTTAAAATTTTGATACTCTCTTTTTGATCAGAGTGAGGTGTCAGATGGATTGTATGTGTGTGTGTATGTGTGTGTGTGTTTGATTTGAAAAATACAGATTTCTGCTTTATCATTGAAAACTTTTTAAAAGTTATTGATGATGTCAAAATGAAAAGGCTTTTGATATGCTCAGGAGACCCAGGCATTATCCAATACTGCCATTGAGCTTCCACTCATTCCCTTGCATCATCAGGACACACTGCTAGCACAATGGGGTGTTAGTGCTGCGTAAAGCAACCCTAGAAATGAGCAGAAATGGGGCAGGTCAGTGGAGCTCTCTTCTTCAAGCCCACTGAACTGTTGTGCTCTGGAAATGACCATTTCAACTAACTCCCTGTTGTGCTAGCTGTTGCTGCCGTTGGCAGGCAGCATTGAATACTGCCCCCAGAATCATAACCACTGAGATTTCTCAGTTGCTCAGTGATTTCCTTTCCCTTCAAAATTCCAACGTGTGAGCAGAAATGTTTGCTATTTCAGGTCTCCTTCATTGTTGCAAAGCATTTTTAAAAACACAGTCAACAGCCTTAGGCAGAGTGACCCTAAAAGAGTTATACTTGACAGAACATCACGTGTCCTATCAGAACATGAAATGCAACAAAACTTTCAAACCTCAAAGATGAGGAGCACTTAAGCCTCAAGAAAAGACTCCCCTAATCTTTTGGGGGCCATGGGTCCATTTGGCATTTGAAAGAAATGTCATAGGCCCCCTCCACAAGGATGCGCTTTTGCGCCCGGTTCGGCGATTATGCGCATTATCGCGCAGGCGCATTTACTCCTAATCCCTCTGCACGGGAGGCGGCGAGAGGCGGCGAAGCGCATTAATTGATGTCCAAAAAGCGCTTTACAAGAAGTTAATGCGCATAATCGCTTGTTCACACGGCGAAAATGCGCTTTAACGGCCGGAGCAAAATAAAAGTCGCTGTTTAACGCGCATTCGATAATGCGCATAATCCGGGAGATAACGCGCCTCTACGCCCGTTTTGCGCTCCGCTGGTGTGGAGGTAAAATTTATAATGAGCCTTCAAAGAGCATTAAACCTCTCTTGTGGAGGTAGCCTTAGATACGATCTCAAAATCATTGCTCTGTGTGTTGGGAGGCTAATCAGAAAATGGGTGCCACAGGTGTGGTCAATCACAAAATGTAGGGAAGACTCATGTGCTCTCTCACACTGTGTTTGTGTGTGTTTCTTATACACTTAGTGAAAACAAAGGGAGAGAGAATGTTTTCCCTCTATGCAAGTGAATAGCGCAATTTCTTGATTGACTTCCCTGTGTCTGTGTGTTTTTAAAGCTGCACTGCTGAAAAATGGCTGGAAGGCAGGTGGGGGGAACCCACACCAATAACCCACGCCAATGCCCCAAGTCACCCACCCCCACACATCTGGCATTTTTTGGCAGTGTAGCTTCTCACCCCCCTCCTGTGCAAGTGAATAGAACTATTTCTTTATTGACCTGCATGTGGGGAGAGGTGAACTGGTTAAAAACGGTGGGAAAAGTCAACCCATACCAAAGAAGGGTTCTTAGCAAGGGTGGACTTCCTCCCCGCCACAGCCATTTTTAACAGTGCTACTCTCCCTCGTCCCCTGATGCAATTAATAGAACTATCACTTCATTGTCTTACATGGAGGATGGAGAAGCAGTAGGAGGCAGCAAGAGCCTAGCAGGTGCCTTAGCATAGACTCACCGGCATAGTGATGCCCAGGGGTGCCAGTTCACGGATACCAGTCTTAACACATATTCTTCAAACCATGCATGCCATCTTTTACCAAGCTCTTTTTATGTGAAAACTCAACATATTCTAGTCTCCATTGTATAGCTGCACTCCTCACTTGCACATGCACCTGCACAATCCACTATTGCAATGCCCAGTGTTGCCTGCACTGATTATATGTGCATCAGTGTTAAATCTCTCTCAACTCTTCTATAGATCCTCCAAGCTATATTGCATACAGATAGTCTTGTAAGGAATGTTTTAGAACTGCATTTCTCAGTAACATGGTAAATCTAGTACTCTTTTCAAGCATTGCAATGTCCTAGTCTAACAGTGTTTTTGTCTACCATCTTTGTGATGTTAAAGTTTTATTGACAGTGGATAATGCAAAAGACGTTCGGGTGACTGAATTGGCTATCACTCATATTTTCTGTTGATATTTCCATTTATTTTTATTTTCCTCTGAAGAGAGGGAAACTACAAAGACAGCAGATAAAGCAATGCCTTATTTTGCACTGGATTAACCTTTCATTTTCACATGAAAACAAATAGCTTCAGCTTAATTTTGCATAAAATCAGTAAGAATTTGTGAAGAAAAACATTTTTAAATAGTACTAATAAAAAGTAATGTATATGGCTGAAGGCCTTTCATTTCCTGTTCTTTTAAATACGTTAACTGGAACACATATGCAATTTATCCCAGTGAATTTGTATATTACTATGAATATGCAAAAACATTAGATATGGTAGATAAAATAACATGAATTGTGCAATTTGGTTTTAATTGATTTCTTCTTTTTTAATATAGTTTCCTTTACAGAATTCAAGGTCATACATCTTTGCATTTCCAAGGGAATCCTTGTCATGGAGATAAAAATCATGTTTCACCTGCAGTCTTGATCTTCATTAGCTGATAGGAGGGATTTGCAGCATTGGCAATAAGTTCTGCTGGTTGCTGGCTGACTGCCAAACCAGGCTGCTGTTTAAGATACCAGGTCTCTCGCTCTTTTCTCTCCCTTGTTCTCTCTTCTACAGCATTCCATGCCCTGTCTTTGCTAGAAGAACACTGTACAAGGTTTTATATCTTGTTGGGAATAATGCTTGTTGTTCCTTGCTTAGAAAATTATACATTTATAGTTTTTGTGGTGTGTGCAACGTGGTGTCGATTGTGGGAAATTTTGCTGTTGAGGAAGAAGCAATCAGATATGCAGTCGGAATTTTAAGACCAGCTCAGAGTGTGCTTGGTCTTTCTTTGGTGGCTGCTGAACGATGCTGTACAGATGAATGGATATGTTTTAATACTCCAGTTTTAATGTGTGGAATATGAAAGAAATGTAAGTGATTTCAGTACATGAAAGCAATGGGGAGTAAGTCTGGATTTTCAAACTCTGTTTCTCAGCCGGAACATCCATTCTTCCAGGTGTCATGCAGGTATGTACATGTTTAGGTTTTCATTTTGTTGATGTATTTAGTATTGTAAAACTGCACTGTGGTGCCTGTTTTGCCAGTGGCAATATGAACACTTGCCTGGAAACTCTTTGAATTGGAGAACAAAGGCAATATTTGACAGTAAAATTCTGACATGTTTTTCTGTGCTAATCTCTAGTTGGGTGTTTTAAAAAAGATATTACATTTTAAATGGGCAGTTGACCTTTTATGATCAGGTATTCGAGGCTTCCTAATTGCTTTGAACAGAGCTACATTTGAAAGTGACGTTTTTATCATAGATTTTTTTTCTGAACAGAGTGTATTTACAATGGTTGTTTGTCATGTTGTGACAAAGATGTGTCTGTTACATGGAGTTGGGTTATGTTTCTATTAAAAATACTGTTTAGTCACAGAGAACATGATCCCAGTGACTGTGTTTTGTGATAACTAACTTAATTATATTTTCAAATCTGTAGGAGAAGACGGGCTTGATATATTTATATGTGAAAAAATTAGTGAATGCTGATATGAAGGATTCTTACATCTTTTTGTGTTTTCCTTAGTTAAGCAAGAGATCAATACTGCATTTACAAAATAGTTTCTCATGTAACTTTTTCAGGCATGTTGTGACATGGCTTGGAGGTTCAAAGTCTTCTGTTAAATGACTTTTCCTTGTGCTGATGACTGGTGTAATAAGGAACAAATAGCAACTAAACAAGTTTTTCTCAGCTTTCACTAGCTATCTTGGGTTTCTAGCACGCCTTTCTAAAGGAATGCAGTCTTTGTTTACTGTGTCTATGTCTGAAACCTCTTTCTGGTGCAACGTTGAAAAAAGAAGTGAAAACTAGAGTTTAGTTAGAGTTTCTGTACAATTACTCATGTATTTGAAATGCGTTTGAGGAAGAGAATAGGAGAACAGGTTTAATCATTAATGTGTCCAAATCGCAAGAATGTACCTAGCAATAGGATGTGGGATGTTTGCACTTAAGTTAGCTTCTATTAACTCTCACAAAGGAGTCATGGTAAATATCATTCCTGGGTTAGCTTGCTGTTCATATGTCAGTTGGTGCACAGTGTAAGAGAGCATCCATTATTCGTTCTAATAGCAAATTCAAGTGGTTGAGTGCCTATCAGTTAGCAGTGATTTCTACATGCTAGTTACTCAGAACTATATACATTTTTAGATAAAAGAAATAATTGTTAAAATATTCCAAAATTGCCAGAAAAGAACCTGTAAGCATTTGAACCTATAGTAGGGTGACCAGATAAAATCTAGGTCAGGGCTCATGTAACTTTAACAGTTGTAGAGAAAAGAGAATTTCAGCCAGTGTCATTTGTATGCAATTAGTTCCTGGTGAAATTCCCTTTTCATCACAACAGTTAAAGTTGCAGGGGCCCTGTCTTCTTTTGTATATGGTCACTCTAGTATAGTGCCTGCACCTTTAACTGTTGTGATGAAGAGGGAATTTCACCAGGAACTAATTGCATACAAATGACACTGGCTGAAATTCCCTTTTCTCTAAAACTGTTAAAGTTACATGAGCCCTGACCTGGATTTTATCTGGTCAGCCTAACCTATAGAGATAAGAAATTCTAGAATAACTCACCCCATTGACTAGAGATGAAATCTCTTGGTTCACATTTAATATCAACGACGTGCCTGCCTGCCTGCCTGCCTTTGCTGCTGCCTTTTGTTTGGGGGTGCAGACTTGCTTCTGCCCAGTCACAGCTATGCTAAAATCTTGGATTTTTCCCATTGTTTTCTAAGCTCTCACTCCTACCCCAGGGAGAAAAATAATGTGTCTATAGGAATGAGAAGTGAGGTGAACTGTATGAGTCTATCACCTAAGGCTGCAGTCTTATGTATACTTAACTGGGAGTACACACTCCTTTGAAACAGTGAGACATTTCTGAGTACACATGTATAGGATTGCATGGTATGTCAGTGGTTGAGAACAGCTAGGACAAAGAATGTTACATAAAAAGTAGGGTCAGGGGAATATGTCCATTGAGCTTACAAAGTTATCCTCCTTGCACCATAGAAGGATTTTCCCTTTCATACTGCTATATAGCAATAAATTCTGAGGTTCAGGATTTGCAGCCAGACCTAAACCTAATCCCTCTTACACATTATAACACAGCAAGGGAAGACCTTTGGATGGGGGAATGAAAAAAATGTGCCCTTTGTTCTCCATCCCACATTATGAAACTCTCCCGTGTGAGAGGCCTAAACATGAACACACGGAACTATAACACTCCTATTCTAGGGTGGTTGGCTGAAACATTCCTCTTAAGGAGTAGGGATACACTGCAACATTTTGTTCTAGGTTGCATGTGTTAAAACCTATTTTGCAACATACACACATCATAATCTACTGGCGATATTAAAATAATAAAGCAACACTAGTATAGGCTGACCAGATAAAATCCAGGTCAGGGCTCATGTAACTTTAACAGTTGTAGAGAAAAGGGAATTTCAGCCAGTGTCATTTGTATGCAATTAGTTCCTGGTGAAATTCCCTCTTCATTACAACAGTTAAAGTTGCAGGCACTATACTAGAATGGCCATATACAAAAGAAGGCAGGGGCCCTGCAACTTTAACAGTTGTGATGAAGAGGGAATATCACCAGGAACTAATTACATACAAATGACACTGGCTGAAATTCCCTTTTCTCTACAACTGTTAAAGTTACATGAGCCCTGACCTGGATTTTATCTGGTCACCCTACACTAGTAGAACTCCCCCGCAGACCTTGCCACTCAACATGGCAAGGCCAGGGATCTGAGGGTGTTGAGGCTGGTGCACATAGGCTCATGGTGTGTCGGGGGGGGGGGGGTCAGCATGTCCTATCTCTGTCCCAAATTTTAACCCTCACATGTTCTGGAGAATATGTGAACAATGTTTTATTGTTGTCAAAATCTAAAATGGTAGGGTTGTTAAATTGTGTTTTCATTTAGCTACCCTTATTTTTAATATTTGGATCTTCTTGTTTCTGTCTTTGTTAGGGTGGATGGGGACATAGATATTTTTTTGGGGTATTTTGTACAGCACTCTGTTTGTTTTGGGGCTTGCCCCCAGAAACACTAAATCTCCCTTCTGCATGTGGTAGTCACTGCTTATGGAAGGGAATCAATAGGGCTGGCTCCAAAAGTGGCAGTGGGCCCTACTCACGAATGAGCAGCATTGGATACTACCCATACTTCTAAGGATTACTGCAATAATGTATGTGAAACGCTTCAAGCACTTAAGAAAAGTGCTTGAACTGATGTGCCTAAACTGATGTTTTCAGGAAGGGAGTCTGAGAAACTGAGGCAAATTGTGGTGATACAAGATGAAGTTCTCAACCTTATTAACAAATTAAAAGCAAATAAATTACCAGGTCTGGATGGTCTCCATCCTAGAGTTCTCAAAGAACTCATATATGAAATTGGTTGTCTTTTAAACAAAATATGCAACATGTCCCTAAGGTCAGTCTCTGTACCAGAGGACTGGAGGATGACCAATGTAACACCAATTTTAAAAAAGGAATCCAGAGGGGTTCTGGAAAATTACAGGCTGGTTGGTTTAACATCAATTGGTTGAAAGCATTATTACAGATAAAATTAGTAAGCATGTAGAAGGACAAGTCCTTCTGAAAATGAATAAATATGGCTTCGGCAAAGATAAGTCCTGTCTGACTAATCTTTTAGAGTTCTTTGAGAATGTTAATAAACATGTAGACAGGGATAATCTGGTGGACATTGTTTACTTAAACTTCTAAAAGCCTTTTGATAAAGTCCCTCGCCCAGTACTCCTGAGCAAACTTAGCAGTCATGGAATAAGAGGAGAGGTCCTCATATGGATCAGTAACTGGTTAAAGAACAGAAATCAGAGAGTAGGAATGAATGGTAAATTCTCCCAATGGATAGAAGCAAATCATGGGATCCCACAGGGATTGGTATTGGGACCAATTATTTTCAACTTGTTCATAAATTATCTGGAATTAGGGGTGACCAGTGAAGTGGCCAAGTGTGCCAATGACACCAATGACAACAAAAAAGAATTGTGAGGAGCTCCAAAAGGATCTCTCCAAGCTGGGAGGGTGGGCAGCCAAATTGCAGATGCGGTTCAATGTAAGCAAGTGTAAAGTGATGGAAGTTGGAACAAAAAATCCCTACTTCAAGTATAACATGATGGGATCTGAGTTGGTGGTTACTGACAAGGAAAAAGATCTTGGGGTCGTGGTGGACAAATCGATGAAAATGTAAAATAGTATCTCTTTAAATGAGCCCCACCATTCATTTCAGTTTATGGTTCTTCCAACAACGACTTTGAAGAAAATATTTGTGCATCTATAAGCAGTCCATTTTTACCCACATGATAGGTGGGTAAAAAGTGCCTGAATTTACTGGTTTATCTTTAAAGTGTTATTTATTTAATCAATTTATAGATTGCTTGACTATCTCTAAAAAGAAATCTCAAAATGGTTTACAATATAATCATTTATAACACAAAACATCCTCAGTTAAAACATTAAAAACAAAAAGCAAAACATCTCAATTAAAAACTTTTAAAAGAAAAAAATACATTCTCAATTAAACATATTAAAGTAAGAGAATTAACAACCAACAAATTGGACAGCACAATCAGGGAAGGCCTGGATAAAAAGTTGGCGGGTCACAGTACAACCAACAAGGCCTTCTCTGATGACTTTAGCGATTGAATGGGCGTATATTGGGGAAGGTTGTTCACCAAGTAACCTTATTCCAAGTTTAGAACTTTATTTGCCAGCAACAAAACCTTGAACCCGGCTCGGTAGTTAATAGGCAGCCAGTGTAGTTGCTTCAACACCAGTATAATATGTGCATGGGTAGGCGTTCCAGTCAGAATCCTGCCTGCCACGTTCTGCACCAGCTGCATCTTCTGGACCAAGCAGAAAGATGGCCCTAAATAATGAGCATTACAGTAATTTTAACATGAATTTACCAATACATGGACTACAGTAGCCAGGTTATCCCTGCCCATGAAAGGGCATCAACCAACACTGATAATAGGTACTCCTCGTCACAGAAGTCACTTGGGCTTCTAATGACAACAATGAATCCAGGAGCACTCCCAAATGACATACTTGTTGTTCCAGAGAACCTAACCTAAAATAGGCAAAATGATCCCATGTAATTAGACCGGATGGTGCATTGGACATGTCACCAGATACCATACTAAAAGCTGCGTTGAAGTCAACATGTTACCCCTATGAGTATATTGAGTTGGCTGAATAAGCACTGGACCATCTTGGGTTAATATGAGGATGTATTTGTGTGAAAATCATGGACATTGCTTTCCAAGACAGAATTTGAAAGCTAGCCTTCTAACTTTTTACACTAAGATAATTCAGACAACTAGTAAAACTGAGGTACTGGAATCCCTGTATTAGAGCGATGCTATGGCAGAAGCACATGAACTGACTGTGTATCTAATCCACTTTACCCTCAAATATCTAGCAATTTATTCATTTTATTTATTTTATTTATTCATTTACAATATTTATATACCACTCCCCATTCAAGAATTTTGGAGTGGTGGACAAATGGAATAAAAGAATAAAAACAGAATAAAACACATTCAAAGTACATTTTTAAAAGAAACAAAGTGCAAATAAAACCACACCTGGTCATTAAAGGAAGGCTTCCTGGAACAACGACATTTTCAGGAGGTGCCAGAAGGAATAGAAAGTTGGTGCCTGCCTGATCTCCAGAGGCAGGAAATTCCATAGGATGGGGGGATTATTATCTCTTTCAATGAAATATTCAAGAAGGAAAAATGATTTAATAAAACAGTTCTTTCTGCTTTCTGCTTCGCCCATTGGGCAGTATAGAAATGCAATAAATAAATAAAGTAATAATCTGTAATGATAACATCCTTGATAATGTTGATTATTTAATTTTTTAGTGTTTTCATTTGCCCTTTGGTGCATTCCCTTCCCTTCCTTTTGGTTTTATTTTGTGACTATTGCAATGCGTTCAGTATTGGGCTACCCTTGAAGAGTGTCCAGAAGCTTCAGTTGGTGTAAAATGCGGCATTTAGGCTGTTAACAGGTACATGGTATTGTGATCATATTACCCCAGTACTGAAAGATCTGCGCTGGTTGCCAATTGTTTTCTGGATTTAATTCAAGGTGTTGGTGTTAAGATTTAAAGCTCTAAACATTTTAGAGTCTAGCTATCTGAGGACCACCTATCCAGCTGACTACTTGTAGGCTTGACCTTTGCCTTCCTGGCTTATCAAATCTAGCACAAAAAGCTTTTTGGAGAGAGAGAGTAGTCCTAGCTTCTTTAAAAGGACTGGTAGTTCAATCACCTCTGTAAGATACTTAACTTTTTAGTGGTTATAGACCAGTAATTAACATTCTCTTCTTGGGCAAGGTGTTTGAAAGAGTGGTGTCTGGTTAACTTCAGTTACTCTTGATTGCTTACCTATAATTGCAATGGACAATACCATGTTGCTTACTGTAATTGTGGTTCTTTGAGTGGTCATCTGTGAAGCCACACATATGGATTATGCACCTGTGCAGAACAGTCATTTGGAACATTCTGTACCTAATGAGAGTTTTAGGCCCACCTCCTCTGTGCATGCAATCCTATGCAGATAGAGTGATTCTCCAAAAACAGCCAACAGAGGAATGTATGTTGGGGGTGAGGATGGAGGTGGAGTATCCTGGAAAACGGCTTGGCAGGCTGACCATGAACAACAGTACTGCAAAATTGTCTTGTAGGTTACACATGCTATTTTGTAATTCTCACAGAGAGGCGCGGCACTCAATCCGGTTGTAGAGTCTCTGTATAGTAGAATTCTCTATTGAGGAGTAAAATATCTATATGTGGAGGAAGATTGCTAGGCTTGGCGGAAGATATCAAAGACTGTGGGAAGGAAAAAACAAGGCATTTCTTAGACTTTTTGTGTATATTTATTGTTTTATATTGTTTGTATGATTTTATCTGTACATCTCTCTGAGAGGCTAGTGGTATAGGATGGGATACAATTTTTTAAAATAAATACTAAATAAAAATAAATAAATAAAGTACAGATGTTTGTTTCTTGAAATTTTAAACAAAATTAAATTTTGTAGGCCACTCTTCAATAAAACTATCAGGGTAATGTATAAGAAAATAATAAAAACATCAATAACCACAAATTAGAACAACAACTCATTTCTCTGATTTTTTTTTTAAAAAAAATGCATAGCTGGCATGACACTTTGGCAGGCATTCTGACTCAACATTTTTTAAAAATGAGGAATAAGTCTTTTTCAACATGGTTATTTGGGAGTATAGTGAATCATTCCATGGTGTTGGGAAGCAGTTCTGTTTCATCCAGAGTGAAATTCCTTTGTTGGGCACTGACATACATAAATGAGAAAAATGTTATGTTTTTTCCATGTTCAGTAGACTGTGACCTGTTCACTTTTTGACTTCTGATTCTGTCATAGTATTATTTCTGTCATGCACCGCATGACCTAGAACAAAAGTGAATCTAGGAGGTGCATGTTTCTGCTCTTGACAGAAGCAATCTCACCAGCTTTATTTGACCGCGTTGACATCACAGTGTGTCTCTGCAATATATATCTGTTCCCCTTATCATGACTAGCATTTTAGAAAAGGAATTTACAGGGGGAAATATATTTGTTTGTTTTTGTTAGGGAAAGATTTTATACTGAAAAGACAAGAATGTAAAATAAAATATTTAACATAAATAGTCAAATGTTAAGACCCCTGACAAAAATGTGCTTTAATTCAACTATTCAGTTGTATACTAATCAAAGTATGATTTTGTTCTATGTGATCCTACAATAATAATAATAATAATAATAATAAACAACTATATTAATAATATTAATTATGGTTAATTAATATTATTATTACAATAATAGTGAGTGTGCATACAGCGGATTAAAAAAGAGAAAATCAAAATACAAGAAGACAGGACAGTCTAGTTCATCCACTGCTGAAGCTCTGCATTAATGAAGGGGTAAAACATATTATATAATTGCCTTACTGGTAAATCAGAAGATTGATTTTGAGAAAAACAGTTTTAGCAAACAGTTAAAATGTCAGCACTTATTTGGGCTTGACAGTGTAAATAACACATTTAACACATTACATATTATAAAAAAAATAGCTTCCTAAGCAGGAGTATACTTGAAAATAAATAGTAGACCCATTTTGCTTGAAGGGAATAATATCTGAAGATGTGGTATTTTCTTCAAAGGGAAAGTAATAATGGAGGAAAGTTTTGAGGGTGCAGCATGTTAAGAGCACCAGTTTATTTTGTTTAGTAGTTTGTAAATGAAAGAGGTTGAGAGACATTGATTTAATGTTTATAATTACAGCAGTGTTTCTCAAGCTGTGGGGTGAGCTATCTCTGGAAAATGAGTAACACCTGAGAGGTAGCATTATGATTCAAACTTTCATTAGAAACATTGCACAATTTTTCTAGCATACAAAAGTTCTATCAACACAAAAATAAAAATGCATATAACAATTTTGATTAAAAATATTACTGGTATTCTGGATTTTACATTAACATTGTTTAAACACATAGTTGAATTTTGTTAACGTTGTTTAACTGTTAAACAGTGTTAACTTTGTTTAACTATGACCCTGTTCAGATGACACACTAAGCCATGGTGGTTAAGCATTTTGAGCTAAACATTATGGCTTAGTGTGTCAGATGACCCATGACTTAGCGTGTTGTGTGAATCATTCTAATCATGGTGGCTACATAACCATGGTTTAAAGATGTTCACTAACCATTTGCCGCAAAAGTGTTAATGGCCTAACCATGGCTTAGTGTGTTGTCTGAACAGGCACTATGAGTTAAACAAAGTTACATAGTTAAACAAAGTATGCATAGTTAAACTTTGTTTATATATGCATTGACCTGGTTCACATGTGTTGACAACCCAAAGTACAAATTGAATATGGGTTGTTGAACTGTGAGCTGTGTTGAATTGTGGGTTGTCATGTGCACTGTGATTTATCTATGGATTCTCTTCCTGTGTTGTTCATAGTTAACCCAGAGTTAAACCATAGTGCAGGGTTTGCATATAATGACAACCCTTGATTAAACAACAACTCACAATTCAACAACAACCCACGATTCAGCCTATATTCTGGGTTGTTAGGTGGTTTACAGAAGCGAGGTCAAAGGTTCAGCCACGATCAAAGTCCAGGAGATCAGTCAAGTGAAAGCACAATCCAAAACCAGGGTGAGGCAGGAGTCCAGGGGTCTGTGGCATGGAGGCCAAAATACAAGGCAGGGTCAAGGAAACAAGAGTACAAGGCACTGGAAGATGAGGTAAGATGTTGTTTGCAACTGTTCTCAAGTTTCAAGTATCAGCTGAGAACTGATATAGCCAGAGCTTTCAGAGGACCAACCAGGACTCAACTTAAGTTCATTACAGGCTTGTGAGTCCAGTTGCTATGGTTCTTGAGGGGTGTGCTTTGCCTCCAGGTGTGGCCTGTGCCTCTACCTTCTTGTACCAGTGTATTCTAGGGCTAGGTGAATGCTTAGCTTCCTCTTCAGATTCTGTGGGGGATGTATGGACCTCATGGGCCATGTCCAGCAGTTCCTTAATGTCCACCAGTACTGGAGAAATTGGTGTAGCTTCCTTAGAGGTGCTAGGATGCCAGTGTCATAATGCACAGGGTCATTGTAATTCGCAGTCTGACAGTTATCTGATGAGTCATCCTGGCCTGGATCAGGCATGCCAGCCAGGAACCTGACACTTTTCTGCCCAGATAGATCCATTCCCTTGTATACCCAGTTAAGAGTTTCACATTCTGGTGAAGCACCCATTGAGGCTTTCAGGATAGCTTCCATATGTGATGTAACCTTACATCTCTGTTCTAAATTCTGTTTTCACAACCAAATTACTTTGGCTCCGGGGTACCTAGTAATTGCTTAGTCAGCTGTTCAACCTTCTTATCATTGCATGCTACCTGTTCTCCAAATTGGTATGCACACGAATTCCTCTTGGAGCAAGACCAACTTGGCATGCTTTAAACAATACGTATATAACTTTTCTTCTATGCCCTATTGAATGCATAAAGTGTCACAGTCAAGGCAATAAATTTTCCTTTCTCAAAAGAAATAGGTCCCAACATTCTAGCCTGAGATAAAAAACTGCAACTTCTCAGCTTTTCAGAGAGACATAACACTGCACTCTTATCTGCAAGACCAGAGCGACCTAGCAAGAATCAAATAGCTTCTCGCCTGAAAAACTGGCCTTGCCTGGTACCAGTTTTCCTGTGTGAGGTAGCTTACTTTTAACTACAAAGCTGCTGATTAGGCCAAATTACACAGGTCTACTACCAGCATTTAGGACCTGTGTGAAGTCCACATTTTCACTCACTAACCAACTCACTACACACAGTTTTCAAATGATGAAATAAAATCCAGCATTGTAACTGGAATTAAATTATTTCATGTTTTCACTAGTAGTGTGTTAGGCAGACTTATGATAAAAAACCAACAAACCAAAAAAAACCTAACCATGACAAATGGGGAGTTAATTTTTTACAGCATGAGATTTACCTTTTAAAGTGAGAGATTATTGGATAGTTCTGATACAATCTTGTTTGTCATTATTTTCAGAATGGCAAAGCAATCAAATTAACTAGATTTTTCTTTCATTTTTTATAATACTATTTTTTATAATACTATATTGATTATAATGGCCTATGTCTAACAGGTAATTTGCCACATTATTTTATGAAACAGAGTACGTTGTAGAATGTGGTTGAACAAAACCTTGCAGAAAATGGATTTCCCCCATCTTTGCTGAAATAGATATGCATGTCCTATACATGTATACTCAGATGTAAGCCCCATGGAGTTCAGTTGGATTTACTCGCAGGTAAATGTGTACAGGATTACATCCTCAGTGCTGTATTACTTGGGTAAGAATTACATGATGTAATGTCATTTAAGACAAAATTTCTCTCAATTTCTTTTAGAATTGATATGGATTACACACACACACACACACACACACACACACACACACACAGAGGCGTAGGCATATAAAGTAAGTTATTTGTTCTTTCATGCAATCTGCTCAATCATTAAAATAATACTACTTAAATGCTGCATTTGATAATTTATTCTCATGAGTTTTACAAACTGACTGTTGCTAAATCAAGATTTAAAAAGAACAAAAAACCACAGTTTATTTTTGAAGATTTATTCTCTCTCTTTGAACATTTTTAAAACTTTTGGTCTGCAGTTTGAGTAGCTGGTGAAGATTGGGTCATATCCATTCAGTGCAGGTGTTGTTGAATACAGAAATGTAATTTAAGGAAGGTTGTTTTTTCTTGAACAACTGTTTCCAGCAATGAGACAGGATTTTTGTCACATGTTGGATTTTCTCAAATAGATAATTTTATGGAGTCCTAAGCGCCAAAATCGGTGCACACCCAAGACCCTTCTAAAATTGCTACCTAATTGATGGATCCAACATCCCCTCCAAAACTGCTATGACATCACTTGTTAATGGTGTTGGAGAGCTTAACTTCGGATTCTGCACGTCATTAATCAGAGCATGATTAGGTCTGGATGTCGAATGTGTTCCCAATCCCTGGAAAGCAGATTTATTATCAAAGGCAGCCTTATATACTCTGCCCTGGTTAGTTTCAAAAGGGGAGCAAACTCTGCCTATCATGGCCACCACAGGGCAATCAGGATACAGTCTGTTCCCACCACCCAGACCTTTGATAGCACCCTTGTTAAGAAGGGAAAAGGTGGGAATAGAAGAAGTCGCTGGTCCATGAGAAAAGGAATGTGTCTCCCTACAATGAAGGACTCATTCCCGCCCAAGTGTCCAGACCCAAAGATTGGGCCATCCAAAGAACATGGTCAAAGGATTTCCTTGGATGGAGAAGCTCAGTGCTGCACCCCTACTTGCGTCCTCAGGCGAAGACACTGATGGTGCCACAAACGAGAAGGAAGCAGAATCAGACTGTTAATCTTTCCCATCTGATTAGGGAGAGGCATCAGAATGCTGTGTCTACTCCTCCACAAGCTGCTTGACCGGCTCAGAAACAGCAGTCAATCTGGGGTGACTGCTGTTGCTGGTACCGTATGCCACACTGGTGATGTGGGGTGGTACACTAGAGGTCAAGATAAGGTACCGGAGGAGGAGGCAGTAATACATTGTCTGCTGGTGATGAGAGGCAGATGGAGCAGTCCAGTATCTTGGAGAGGTTGCACCAAGGTACCGCATACAATCTGGATGAATCCCTTGATCCTGTTACTACCGCCAGTGTCCCAATAATATATCCTGCATGTCAGTAAAGACAAATCCGATCGGCAATGTGCTGCTCCAAAAAGTATTTTTGCAAGTATGAAGAATTCTATTAAAAATGACCCCCTGTATATAATCTCCCTCTCCTGATGTAATACCAAAATTATGATTGTGGATTTATTGGCATTTTCCATCTTTTTTTGTGTAGTATGAAAAGCTGCATTGCTTGTTCATAGAAAATGGTGTGTTCAGTACATTTTCTTTCTAATTTATGATAGGAAGGCAGCTTGGTAACTGAAAGCGTTTCATTTCTAGTCTGAACACATTCAGCTTCCCCATATAGTGACTTGTCATTTTGCCCAAGCTGTAGTCACCAACACCATGCTGCTCATGCTATCGAAAATACTCAAAACTCTACAGTTTGGTGTAAATTATGACAACAGACCTTGGTGGATCATTGAGAATTCGTTATTATAGTTGGCAGAGAATTGGCCACATGTAAATATTAAGAAGAATTAGGACTGATGTGCATGCCCAGGGAGCAGTTTAAAAACGGAAATATCAACAGTTAAGAGTTGGAGATCTCTGAGATAGCACTGTACTAATCAAATGGCCAGCCCCATTGCTCCAGGCTGTACATGAAACTGAGAAAATTTCAGCAACACTCCCAGAAGTAAGCTATTATTGATTGTCCAGAGGATAGAAAAGCCCCATGGTGACCTGTCCCTGTAAGTGACGTCTGTATACCATACTTATAGAACTGGAGGGCCAAGATGTAAATGGTTTCCCATTCTTCATAGTGATTGAGAACATGGAAAACACTGTGGATAATTTCTCATATAGAAAAATATTTTCTATAGTTGTCCATGAGCCAGAAAGCCTCAACCAAGACTGCGATTTTTCTTTAATTTCTTCTTCAGGACACAAACTCTATAGAATTGCCTTCTGTCACTTCCTAAAATAACTAGCAGTATAAATTGGTGAAGGCTTCTGTCCAGAATAGGCATTTGTTACCTGGAGATCTGGCACACTTATTTCTCATATTGCTACCTTCCCTCCAGCGACAGCATTTGGGAACCAAGCCATGAAATCTAGACTTATCCTAGATTGAAGAACATCTCAATAGATTTTGTGGGCATATCAGAACATTTTTTCTCCTTGTTACTGGACTCAACAAGCAAGAAAAACTACTATGTAATAAAAACAAAAAGTACAAACAGATTAAAGCCATATATGAAGAGCAGTTCAATTGTGCATGGATCACTTCTCGGCGAGTTTGTTGTCTACGTGCAGAATATGTACATATGTAACCCTATGCCTTCTGCCTTCAAGTTATTGATCAACCTTATCCAAATTGCTTTTGAATTCCTTCAAGGGGATGAAACAGGGGCACAGCTCACCCAGACCATTCACATTAATACTGTTCCTTGATGTTCTCTGCCTATCAGTGGAAATTATCAGGATGAAAGGAGCAAGCCTGTCAACTGCTGGATTCTTGCTAGGGGATCCTAACACTGTATTGGAAGACAACAGCTGATATAGTGCTGCCACAAAACCAAAGGAGGAAACAATTTTACCTGTAGTTTGAAAAATGAGAAAATTATTCTTAACAGGTATTAATAGACCTTTCTAAATTTCAATGTTCAATTCAGAGCTGCAATTCTCATGTTCTTTCAAAAATCTGACTGACATATAACACCATTTGCAGAGTGTCCTGTGTTTTAAAAGACTCATTAATAATAAGCTACACACTCTCCAGCATTTGACAGAGAAGAATAGGTATGTAATACACAGGAATGGTCATGCAAGATGCTTTTTAGAAAAACGGAGCATGCTTAACAGCATTCATCTGCACCTTGAAAACATTGGAAAACTTCCAAAATGAAACAATATTCTTCCAGTTAATGCTCATTTACGTTCTGTGCAGAGCACACAGGCAGTGCTAGGTTGAACATAATTTACCAGAAACCAGCCTGTATTGCCTACAATAAATATATCTGAGAAATTATATAGGCTCCCCAGAAATTAGATTTACACAATTCAAACTTAACAGCTTTGGAGATGGGGAAGTTTACCCTATAAATATTTACCTAAAATGAATGGAGAACATTCAGGCATTATTTTGGTATACCTCCCTGCCCAGGGGGAGGAGCAGGAGCAGGAGAACAAGGATTGGTTCCCTGACAAAAGCCCTAGAAAGTTCTGGAGATGTTCCGTGCAGGTGCACAATCCAGTTGTGTGGCTACACAGATAATTATTCAAAGTACATCTGTGATATACTTTGCCAAAGAGAGGGAAGTGGTGAGACCCTGAGTTAAAATGTAGTTAACTTCAGTTAGAAATCGTCTGTCTCCCATCCAGGGTACAGTGGTAAGAAAAACTTGAGGTTTGAGATTGCTCATATCTTTTCCTCTGGACCTTTCCTCTATGGAGCATGCAGAACCACCAGAAGGGAACAGGCAGGAGTGTTAGAGATGAGGTGGTATATCAAATTATGAATTATTTAGCATTGTTTATTTTCAGAGAGCTCTGTAAATTATATTACAGCATTCCCTTGATCTAAGATATGTTCATCATTTCAAAATAGGTAAAGGTGAATTTATTGCAGGCTGGAAAATGCATTATAAACCGTATCTATTTTAAGCATGAAATAAATGTTACACTAAAAATAATCAACAATCAACATTGATTGCTTTGGTATATGACTCTAGCACTGTGCTGCTTTTAAGAGAGATTTTCCACAGCAAGAAAATTTCATCAATCTGATTTACTGCGAATGAAGCAGAAGACTTTAAACTCTAGAAATCCTGACATACGGTATAGAAACAAAATCTTTAGAAATCATTCTACAACAGCTACATTTTTAAGGGAGAACACACAAGGTAGTAGTCTTTCTTTTATAACTGAGAAAAATAAGTTTAGTAAGATCCTTACAGTGCAACATGGACAATTTAGACATGTTCTCTAACTTACGATAAATCATAAAACTTCTTCCTTGTGTCAACATATGTTCTTTGCACATTTGCACAAGCATCCACTGAACTTGGAAAACATGAGAAATGTAGTTCCTAAAGCTGCTTTAAGAGACTGGGCCTGTTGGCATGTCACAACAGCTCCATAACAGCTGTTGCATCATGCCAGGCGTCCACGAACACATGGCTTGTGAACCTAGTGAACCCAGGTGGCAGGCGTTCTTTGAGGGTTGAACAATTCGCAAATGACTAAAACAAGCTATGGGCTACTTGAGAGATGTCAAACCCTCAACAATCCCTGCCACCTGGGTTCACACAACACAAGAAGTCACAGTGCCTTGCAGAAATGTTGCCTGGCATGATCCACATCACCAGGTCACTGTGCCCTCAGCTGTTCTGAAGCCTCTCAACACCTATTGCAATTATATGTTCAGGAAAAGGAAGGCCTGACTATAGAGAAGTCTGAGTTAAGCCCATTAAAATTTGGGCTCAAACATTAGTGGGGCTGAGCTAATATGTAATGGGCTTGGGGCAGGACCCCCTTGAGTTTGCCATTCTGAAACACGCAGTTATGAATCTTTGTGCCGTCATCACTAGATAGTTAAGTTACATTAGAAGGTCTGTACCAACTGACAAACTCCAGCAGCATCATAGATAAAGTGACTACAGAGGTCATAACTGCATATCCTCATGCAAAATACAGTTATGCCAAATATCAGATGGGTGAGTTCAGAAATAACATATTTTCCCTACCAGGATGCACAGGAAACAAACAGAACAACATATACTTATTAAACTGCATAAAGCAGGCATCCTCTGCCTTTTTATCTTTCAATATTAATATACACGATTCAGTAACAAAAATAAAGCCATTCAGATATAGATGCTCATTTTTCTTCTTCTGACTATTATTACTTCTATCAACAGCTTAAAAGTTATCATAACCCATTCTTAACAGAAGTAAAAGTAGTCTCAATCTTTTCACATTCTTTAGTATATAAATATGCACTTCTTTATTCAGAATAGTTTTGCATGCTTACATGAACATATACCTTAGTCTTTTTCTTAAAGATATAAATCACCTTAAGAAATAGACTAAGGTAAATGCAGTTGGACAGGGTGATTTGATCGCCTGATTTCTTAACTGATTTTTGCAAGCTGCAGCTACTCATATTCAAATGAAATGGAACACTAAGGTTTCTTGCAAATAGCAAACAGATCTACCAATCTTCTCCCCTCACATGTGAGACTCATAGTTTATTGTGTATTTGTAGTTTATTGTTAACTTGTGCCATATTCAAGAATATGGAATAAGGTTTGTCTCAACTGAATATTAATCTTATACGATTATGTGGCCTTCAACAACACTGCTTTTCATGTTCAGATGTACCCTGCTTCCTTTAACAAGCAACAACTGGGAGCTGAATGTTAAAAATGGATAAGATGACTGCTTCCTCAACATGCAATATATGCTTTGTCGCTGATTGCTGGAGCTGCCTCAAGTCCAATTTAAGCATATGTTCCCAGAATGCTTTTCCTCAACATTTGACGCCTACATTTTCAAGAAATTGAGACCGCAGAGCAGTTTGTGTACATAAGGTGATTTCTTGCTCATGAAGAAAAAATGACGTAAACATTAAAATGCTTCTACTAATTGGTACACACACATATGGAGACGATGCTGCTAGGGGATGTAAAAGTTACCACATACATGCATAATGAATCTTGAAAAAGAACTGCATAAAAGTTAGGTATCATGATTAATACAGAAGAGGAATAGGCAACTTCTGTATTATCAGGGCCTACACGATTCTCCAGAAATTTATTCCAGGATTTACACTAGCCAATCTCCTCACAGATGGTCGGGCTCTATAATAAAGTTGGCATTACCTAACAGAGAGGTTTTCACAGGTACAGAGCATATGCACTCAGATGGCAAGCAGTCATCAAATGACATAAGGGCTGAGGAATGAAATGTGCTTTGTTCAGGTGGGCAGTGGTTGTTTGTGTTTCCAGAAAGTGCATGATAAAAAAATTCTACAAAATAATACTAATTACACACAGACCCATTGCTTCTTTTCCTTACAAGTAAAGCTATGATTGCATTTCTTCAACCACACATTGATTTAGCATTTAGTAGGGCGGATGAGGGCCAGATCTGACCTTTATGGAGGCAGCAATCCTATGGCTCCTAGATAGAGTCTGGGGAGCCATAGGATATTTTGGATTCCTGGATCCAAGGTCGAAGATAGCGCTCCAACCTTGGCCCAGGAATCCAAGCTCCCCTCCCCCATTTGCTTGCAGCAGCACGGAGAGAACTGCTCTGGCTGCCTCTCCAAAGTTGCAAAAGCAACATCAGAGAAGAAATAAAGGGGGCATTCCCATAGGTGGGGATGGAATGGCAAAGGCCAGTTTACGCCCTGTCCTGAGGCCTCTCCAGCCTCCTTCTCTCCCCTGTCTAGCTGAAATGCAAAGTGGGAGGTGCGGCAGAGGGGAGGATCACCTCTGAGCACCCCCCCACTCTGCACTGGGTACTTGTAATCCTCTAAGTTCGGAGCCTTACACGGATCAATGGAGGATCCCATCGGATTGCACCCTTAAATGTCCAGCCTCTCCTCCACTTTATGGTCTCAGGGTGGGGTGCATACATATCAATAAAACAATATAAAATACCTTAAAGCCACTTTAAAAAGCTCAATTCATCCTAATTTAGAACAAAACTTTACTACAAAGGAAAAGGATATGTTACCTATAACTGCAGTCCCTGAATTGGTCATCTGTGCATTCACACAAATTGGTTCTGTACTTGTGCAGATCTATTGTTTGGAACATTCTAGAGCTGAAACCTTCAGGCTGTGAGCCCTCCCTCCTTGCATGCATGCCTAGAGGGTGGCACACCCACCTTTCCCCTCAGTCTCTCTGAGGAAGTTGCAGTGACAGCCCTAAACTGAGATGATAGTATAATACATACCAGAACACCCGTCGGATAGGAGGATGAGTTGTATGACTGCACAGATGACCACTTGGAGAACTACAGTTACAAGTATGTAACATCCTTCTTTTTTGTTCTCTTTGGATCACAAATATAGATGATGAACTAGCTGACTTCCCAGAAGGAGTAGGGAGCTGGCCTCTGAAAAGGGCCTTTGGTGTATTTGCATGTGCCAAACATTGTGAGTTTTGATATATGCTAAAAATATTTCTTTTCACCCAAGCTTTTCCCAATTAGTTTTTGTTGAGCCAGTATATTGCTGGTTACTCATATATATCTATATCTATACATACATATGTGTTGAACTGGATATTGTCATGACTATATTGTATTTTAGTATATTTATTTTATTGTGTTTGTGCTTGGGTCTTTTATTGCACATCATTTTGGTGAATTTGTTTATTAAACAGTATATAAATGTATTAAATTTTAAAAAATGGGAAGAATTTGATTTTTTTGTCATTCATCAGACCCTATTCTATAGAACCTGATGCTATTGGAAGTATGCAGCTGTTCATTACCACCAGGTTGTTCTCACTTTTTTTATAACATAGTGGCATGATCTCTTATATGGACCAGGTAGGAAGCAAGTCTGAGTAAACATTTATGTCCCAGCAGGCTACCCTACCAGCAGATGGATAGTTGCTATGTAAGGTGTAAGTGCCTTCCTGTTTTCTTTCGTTTTTCTTGTTCAGTTTCTAATTTTTTTATCTTTATTGGGCCCATAGTAGAGTATGAGATCTAAATCAGTACAACATAGTCAATGCTGTTTCTCTTCATAAATATTTATTAGAGTTTGGTGCCAATAGAGCAATCCTAATTCCATATAGGTTGTTTTGGTCTTCCTGGAGTTGTCTCCTACAGGTATCTGAAAAGAATATTTTGGGAGGCCTTATTTCATCCATTTTCCATTAATTTGCTTGTCCTCATCTCTTAGGCAAAAGTTGGCTCTACCACCAAATCGTCTTACATTAAATAAACTTTCCATCAGCTATTAGTCAATTTAAAATATACTGTGTACAGTAACAAATAATGCCTTGTGCCATGATGATGATGATATAATGAATAATTTTATGTGTTTATGAGATTTAAACATCTTTAAGGACATCTTCTTGGAAGGAAACTAAAATGCCAAAGGAAAAATTGGGGCTTTCTGCAGTCTCCTTTATGGCATTGTCTCTAATTCTGGCAGTAGAAGCCATTAGCAAATGACAATTGGACCTGCTGCAAAAGTTGTGAAGGCATGGGCTATGTGACATTGGTCCCTAATCTCCTGAAACAAAGAGTCCTGTAGCACCTTCAAGACTTATAAATCTATTATGGCATAACTTTTAATGGACTAGAGCCCCTATGAAATATACCATAATAAATGTGTTAATCTTTAACATGCAACAGAACATTTTGTTGGTTTTGCTGCAACATACTACCATGGCTACCCTTCTGAAAAACCTACTTAGGTTTTAATCTGCAAAAAGAATCTGTTGTAGAATTTATCAAAATATTGGATTGGATCCAGACATCACATGAATGGAGGTCTTCTTAAGGATCCTCTTAGTCATGGAAGCAGGGTGAGAAACAATGGGTTTTGTCAAACCACCCTGCAGCCCCTGCACCCTCCAAAAATCTGATTTGGAGAGTTGGATGACCGCATGGATGGCTGCAGGGGGTGGGGGAATCAGTGAAAATTGCCTCTCCTATTTCTGTGAGCTACAGACTCCTCTAAATCGCCTGATCTGAATGGGAGCTCCTCTGAAAATTGGAGGAACCTTTCTATTCTCTGGATCCTTCCTCCCCTTCACAGCTTGTTCACACAAACCCCCTTTTGCACAGCAATGAAGGTTAGAAAACAACATGCAGAGGAGATTTTGGGGGATGATAACATGCGGGGAGGGGGAGGATTAATCATTTCCTTCTCAGCTGCCATCCCCCTCTGCGCAAAAAACTCAATTCCCACATGGTTTAGGAAGAGGGTGGTGAGGAGGGGAGTCCTCTAGCTAGATTCACATGGTCACTGATATTTTCCCAGTTCCATGGGAGCTTCTTTATCCACGAACAGCTTCTGCATGTCTGAGACAATGTTTAAATGACCAGCTGCATGGGCAGGGCTGATTCCGTGTTTCTGCCTAACTTAATTGGCTCCTTCTCTTCCATTACAGTGCTGATTTCTTGGAGAATACCCTCTGGACTGGCTCCCATCCACATGGCTGGTTCACGTAAACATTTTCCCAACCATGTGGCAGTTACTCACAAAAAAGTGGCACCTTCACAATTGGGAGAACATCTAAAGGGCACCATCATACATACTGCAAAATGTAATCTACTGATATCCAAAGAGTTGTGTGAACCTTCATGGGCTTAGTGGGGCTTCTGAATCCTCTCTTAAGAGGAACCCCCTATGACACAGAGCAGGTTGACTCAAAAGCATCTTTCCCAAACATGTTCTGATGTAGTGTGGGGACTAGCTTTACCCTAAAGGCTTTCTTTGGGTCCCACCAAAAATAAAATATTAAAATCAGAAATAGGTATGACACTGTGACAATTACATTCTATATATGTATACTCAGAAGGTGGTCCCATTGAATTTAATGGAACCTACTCTCAGGTAAGTGGGTATAGGATTTCATCTTCAAGTGAGGGAGGAAGACTGCAATTGTATGCACTCTTAAAGTCCTATTGAACTCAGTGGTACTTACTACTTAGTAGATATATATTGGATTGCACTGTTAATTGCATTTAGTTTTTTCATGGCAATTACTCTGGAGGAGAAGGAAGTTATGATGATACACTTCCATGTTATGATGATATACTTCCATTTGAAAGGGTATTGCTTGAAAGTGAAAGTTTAAATGTAATCAACGTTGGTTCTTATTTATTGCTTGTCTGTATTTTGATGCGGTGTTCTTGTAATAAAGTGAAATTTATGGGACTGTTCCTGTGGATTTGAAACATGGCCTTGATGCAAAGAAACAGGCAACTAATTTCCAAGGGGACATATTTCTTAACATCAGCCATTATGCCTGGTACCCCAAATTTCTGATATAAGCATAGAAGTCTGCTGTTGAAAGTAGGAAACCTTTTTTTAAAAAAAAACTCCCATTGGGGTCACGCAAACTATTTGGCTTCCCTGACATACCATGTTGGATCCCAACCATTGTAAATTGTGAATGTACAGTTCAGGAACACCAGAGCTTGATTATATTAGATAAATAACTAATGTTACAAAATACTATTTGGGTAGTGTTGCAACACATATTTGTGTGTATTTCTGTAATTAAGCAACTTCAGTCTCACCTGGGAGTTCAACATTATGAATCTAATTTCATATTTTTACATGCATTTTTTATAAATCAGATAGAAACTTAGCTTTAGATGCATATCTGAAAAAGTTAATTAACAGATAACAGGGAAGGGGTGTAGGAACATGTACTTAAGTGGAAGAGAAGGTTGTTGTGTTATGTAGGATTTAACTTGCCAAAACATGGAAATACAAACCCAGTTGTAAACCCTTCTCTATCCAGTTGTAGTTAGACAGTTTGCAGAGTACAGTTAAAAATATTTATCAATTAACCTTGAGCGAATGCTGGAATAATTAACCAACTGGAAAGGGAAGATTTTGAAGAGAGCTTGCCACAGAAAAGAACAGCACCTGGCCTCCCAGACAAGGTGTGTTTTGTTGGAATGGAATTCAGCCAGATCAAATAGTTGTTCGAAGTATGTGATGGTAATTGATTTTTTTTTAAGACCATACAAGATTTTGGATTTAACTGAATACCATTTTTGGCAGCTTATTTCAGAGCTATTGTTAGTGACTGTTTAAATATAACTCTTAAACAGCAAGACATGTTCATTGTTTTATCGGTAGGTATTTCTCTGGATTTCTGTTTGTTTCTTGTAGATATCGTATATTGCAGAACTGATATTGCTTGATATATAACATTAGATATACTGCTGGCTGGGAGACAACTGACATCTTTTCACACCTCAGCCTTGTCTCCTGCTTTTGGAACAGTAAGGCAAGAAAGTGAGGGGGCTTGAAGCTTTGGCTATGTTAACTGTACTCTATGGGGACAATTAATTTCTGCTGCAGCAGTGGCCATTTCTGGGGGTTAGGGTTATCTGAGAGGCCTGCCACTAGTTGGTTCGCAACAAAGGGGTGATACCAAAGGGGATGTCCTTAAGTTGTCTGAGAATGAGGGTACCCCCCTCTTTTATCCTGCAGGGTCAGGCACAGTTGCATCCATTAGCCAACCACTAAGAACAGAGGGACCCCTGCAGCCAGGTCATCGGGGAATCCAAGGTTAGAACTGTCTTTCTAACATCATCCCTCCTTAATCTCCTAGCTTCGGCCATGGCAAAGAACTATGGCAGCAGCTCAGCTCACCAAAGGCCATGCTGGCTAGAAATTATGGGAGTTGAAGTCCAACGCATCTGGAGGACATCACATTGGGGAAAGCTGCATTAAGGGAAGATGAGACCAGCACTTATTTGCTGCCCTTCCTTCTAGTTTGCCTTTCAGCCCTGGTAGCTCTGGTAGCTCTAATGGTAGGTCTGTAACTCCCTTGGACTTGAAGACTCTCTTTGTAAATGTCAGGTCGACGAACTGAAAGGTCTCCATTATAAATGACTTTATCAAAGGAAACCACACTGACCTTGCCTGTTTAACTGAGACATGGTTACATGAGGTAAAGGAGTTGTGCCCACCTGGCTACTATGTTCTGCACTAACCAAGACTTATTGGAAGTTGAGATGGGATTGCCTTGCCAACACGTGTAGCAGGGCACATTCTGGATCTGGTATTATGTTTGAGTCAGGGAGATAAAAATCTCTAGGTAGAGGAGACAGCAATAGTTCTATTGTGATGGATAGTTGCCCAATCAGATTAGATCTTAAGGTTCCCACTTACCTTTGTAGGGGTGGAGGCCAATTTCATTGGTCTACCCCAGAGACTAATAGATCCTAATGGCTTTCTGAAGTCTCTGTGGGATTATCCTATAGTTTTGTCCCGAGGTCCTGTTAAAAACTTGGTCTCTATCTGGAATAGGGAGATGACCCGGGGCATTGAGACAGTTGCTTCCAGATGTCTTTGACCTAATTGCAGAATTGCATTAGCTCCCGAACAGTTGAAAACACTGAAGCATTTAGGATGAAAATTAGAGCACAGGTGATGGAGAACCTACTCTGAACAAAACCAAGTACCAGTAACATATGTTCTTAAGACTTAGTCTTTTGTGATTATTAAAGCGAAAAGACCTCACTTCTCTGCCATCATTGTGTCTGCACCAGGCAGGCAGCTGAGCAGCAGAAGGGTTAAGAATCTGCTTTACGTATGGAAATAAGTCCCCACTTCCTGACAACCCCTCCAGCATAGCTTTGACATTTTCTTATCTATCTGATGTAATCTTACAGGAGTGAGATACCATCTCCAGATTATTTTATAATGATTTTCTTTTATCCTTATTGATAACAACTTTAAAGTTCTTCTTCGTGGTCTCTGTGCATCACACATATGGGCTCGTGCCGACGCCGAGACCTCTTTCGGGAAACTTCATTAGCTAGCTAGGCATTTTGGCGGGAACCCCTCCCCCCCCGTCCTACCACGCATGCTCCGGGTTCCCGCTTACCTCAGTTCTTCTTCGACCGCTGTGCTGTTCGCCTCGCGGGAGACTTCGTCCTACGATCCATTCGTATTCTTCTTCTTCTTCTTCCTCTGGAAGACAAAATCCGTTTGTATAGTTAGCTAGATAGTTGTTACAGTTTGTGTTAGTGTAAAAATAAATAAATAAAGTTAAAATTAAATTAGTTTTTAGTCAGTTAGTGCTGTCGTGGGCCTGCACCAGCTTATGGCACAGATCTCGCCCTATGCTTGCAACACATCCCACGAGTGTCTGCGCTCACTATCCTGAGACTGCTGGGCCTCATGGCGGCGTCAGTCTTCATTCTTCGTTGGGCAAGTCTCCATATGCGTCCGCTCCAGCAACTGCTGCTGCAGAATTTCGACTCTACTCAAAATCCAAGGAAGGTCATACTTACCCTCTCCAGGCCAGTACAGTCCTCTCTGACCTGGTGGACCACTCTCACCAACCTGTCCCAGGGAATGCCATTTGTCAGTCCCGGCCCGTCTCGCAGAGTTACGACGGATGCGTCCCTAGAGGGATGGGGGGCTCATTACAACAACCTGGTCGTTCAAGGCAGGTGGTCAATTGTGGAGCGGCACCTCCATATAAATATGCTGGAACTTTTGGCAGTGCAGAGAGCGCTTCATGCCTTCCAGGCTCACCTCCACAACCATCATGTTCAAATCCTCTCGGACAATACCACCGTAGTTTGGTATTTGAACAAGGAGGGAGGAACTCGCTCTCTACCCCTATTGAACCAGACCAGAGACATCCTGCTCTGGGCAATCTCCAAAGGGATTCACCTCTCCACTCTCCACATTGCGGGCACCGACAACGTACGAGCGGATGCACACAGCCGGACTTTTCGGGACACGCACGAATGGCAGCTATCGCCAAGGATTCTACGACGTCTTTTTGCTCTCTGGGGCACGCCAGATGTCGATCTGTTTGCCACACAAGACAACGCAATCTGTCACGCATTCTGCTCCAGAGCGGGGATAGGAACTTGCTCACTCAGGGACGCTTTCACATGGAATTGGTCCCGAGGACTCCTGTACATGTTTCCCCCATTCCCTTTCATCGAACAAGTGATCACTCGGATCCATCGTTACAACGCAGATGCGATATTGATAGCCCCGTGGTGGCCCAGGCAGGCTTGGTTTACCCCGCTTCTTCGCCTATCGCGGCACCGTATGTGGCCTATTATCCAAGGACAACGGCGCAATTTTCCACCCGGATATTCGGACACTCCAGCTCACGGCATGGAGAATCCAGCCCGATGGGAAATCTTAGACGTTCCGTCGGACATCAAAGCAATTTTCGAGGCAGCCAGAAAGCCCGCTACCCGTAAGTCGTATAGGAGGAAGTGGGAGAAATTCCAGAACTTCACTCACGCCAATGGCTTCGATGATTACTCTGGACCCATGGTTGGGGTCATTCAGTTTCTCCACTCCTTACACACGACGGGCTTAAAGACATCCTCAATTAGGGTTTACCTAGCTGCCATTTCAGTAAACCACAGCTTGGTAGACGGCTTCTCTGTCTTTACACACCCTCTCTCTAAGACATTTCTCAAGGGCTTACGTAATACCTTTCCCCCATTCCGCCCCCTAGTTCCGCAGTGGAGCCTGTCTACTGTTTTGTGCGCTCTCACTTCAAAACCCTTCAAGCCACTGGCTACTACTGACATTCGTCTGTTAACGCTCAAGACTGTGTTCCTAGTGGCTATCACATCCGCCAGACGAGCGTCTGAACTCACTGCGTTGATTGTTGATCCCCCTTACACCCAGTTTTTTCAAAACAAGTTGTGTTACGGACTGGTCCGTCTTTTACTCCCAAAGTTACATCACGTTTTCACCTTAACCAAGACATTGTCTTACCTACGTTCTTTAAGGCCTCTTCTGACCCGTTATGTTCTACCTTGCACGCATTAGACGTTCGACGTGCGTTGGCCTTCTACAAATCCCGGTCGGAAGCCTATCGCAAGTCCAGACAGTTATTTGTCTGCTATGGAGGTAAGAACAAAGGTTTACCTGTTTCCTCACAGCGATTGTCCAGCTGGATTGTGGAGACTATTCGTTTAGCCTATCAGTTAGTTGGCAAGGACCCTCCGCTCTCTGTTACTGCTCACTCCACGAGGGCCCAAGCCACCTCCTCTGCTTTGCTGTGTGGAGCTTTGATTTCTGACTTGTGTAAGGCAGCGACTTGGTCTAATGCTTCAACCTTCATCAAGCATTACAAGTTAAACGTCAGGGCTCGCCAGGACTGCTCCTTTGGCAGAGCCATGCTGTCATCTATATGCCAGTAACAAAGCAGCGTGCCTACCCTCCTCCGGTAAGTTTGCTTGTTATTCGCCCATATGTGTGATGCACAGAGACCACGAAGAAGAAATGCAGGTTACTTACCTGTAACCGTAGTTCTTCGAGTGGACATCTGTGCAGTCACACAACCCACCCGCCGTCCCCTCTTGGCATCGCTGTTTATTGCCAAGATGGTTTCCGAGCATGCTCATCAACCCATTACGTTCTCTATTGCCTTAGTAGTGTTATCTTGAAATTGCCTTAGTCGCGAGGCCAAGCGGTCTCATAGAACTGAGGAGCATGCGCGGTAGGATGGGGGGGGGAAGGGGTTCCCGCCAAAATGCCTAGCTAGCTAATGAAGTTTCCCGAAAGAGGTCTCGGCGGCGGCGCGAGCCCATATGTGTGACTGCACAGATGACCACTCGAAGAAATACGGTTACAGGTAAGCAACCTGCATTTCTTAGTTCCCATAGCTTCCCCCATCTATCCCCAGTGATTTGAATTTTTAAATCTTCTTCCCAGATTGTTTTCAAAATTTCTTGTGACTCACCCTCCTCTAACAATATATTATATATTTCACTTATTATACCTTTTTTACTTTTATTTTCCCCCTCCTTCTCTCTTGACTCAATTAGCTTTTCAAATCGTGTTTCCTTTCTACAATCCTTATTTTTCTTTTTCCATTTTTGTGTCCATTGTTCCAATTGTAAACACTTGAACCATATTTTTTTTTGCCCTCTTAGAACTTCTTCTATTTGCTTTTTATTAACCAGTCACATTAACCAGTCTTTCACTTTAATTCTTCCCCCCCCCCCCCCCAGTAGCCCTTCCAATTCTCTTCTCAAATTACCTGGGAAGTTTTCCAATAAAACAACTGGGGTTAGAGGAGAAATTCCTGGTATTAATTTCTTTTTATACCTTCCCCAAATTTCTATGATATTCCTTAGGATGGGATTTTCCATATCCTTCAGTTGATTCTTTTGTATTTTACTAAAAAAAATATTTTGTAACTCTAACTCTATTTCTCCTGTCTGCGTCTTTAACCATTCTAATCTTGTTGCCATGATTGCTGTAAATATTTTAAAATCTTGATTAATTAAAGAAATAGATCTATAAGATGCTGGGTACATTAAGTCCTTATCTGGTTTCGGGATTAATATTATCAACGAATGTTCCCACGATGGCGGGGTCTTCTCTCCCTTTATTATATTGTTATACAATTTTTCCATTTTTGGTAGTAGAAGTTCTTTAAATATCTTATAATATTCCGGCCCCAACCCATCAACTCCTGGAGATTTCCCTCCTTTCAATTTGTCAATAATTCCCTCTATTTCTTTTTCCGTCACTAATGCTTCCATATAATCCCTATCCTTATCTTGTAATCTTATCTTCCAATTTTTCTCTGTATATTCCTGTATTCTTGTTTGTGGGCCTGCTTCTGATGTATATAATTCCTGATAAAAATCTTCAAAAATTTTTAATTTACCCTTCATTAAATTACAGTTTTTCCCCATTTTATCTTTAATTGTCCCTATTATATTTTTTTCCTTCTTTGATTGCGTGGACCTTGCTAACATTTTAGAATTTCTGTTGCTATATTTAAAAAAAATCCTTTTCAAATATATTAATTCTTTTTGAACTCTCTCTATGTCCTTTCCCTCAAGTTCATTCTTTTTTGCTTGGAGTTGGGCATATATATGCATATCCTTATTAGTTCTAAATTGTTCCTCTAATTCCTCAATCTCCTCTTCGATCTTTTGTCTTTTTAATTTACACGATTCTCTAATACATATTCCTCTCACTACTGCTTTCGTGTCCCAAACTATCCCCTGCGAGTTTACCCCTGTTTCATTTATTTCCCATATAGTCTTAATTTCTTTTTTCATTTTTTCCACGATATTTTTATAACTTAAAATTTTAGTATCTAATCTCCATCTTTTTGCTTCCCTGTAATCTTTCTTTATTTTAATATCCATGCTCATTAATGCGTGATCTGAAACCTTAATTACATCTATTTCACAATCCATAATCTTAGAAAGCAATTTCTTTGAAACAAATATATAATCAATCCTGGAGAAACTCTTGTATTTTGATGAATAAAAAGTATATTTTTTTTCTTCCCCTTTTACTATTCTCCAAACATCCTTTAATTCTTTTTGCTCCATTACTTTTGCTAAACCCATTTTCCCGATACCTTTTATAGTATCTTTATCTTTCATTTTATCCATCATGATATTGAAGTCTCCAGCCATTACAATATTTGCTTTCTCTACATTCCCCATATTACTAAACACTTTATCATAAAAATCCATTTGCTTTTCATTTGGAGCATATACATTAACCAATACATATTTTTCCTCCCCCAAGAAACAGTGTAAAACAATAAATCTTCCCCCCACATCCTTTACCACTTTGACCACATTAAGTGCACATTTTTTAGAGATTATTATCGCAACACCTCTTGCTTTAGAAGTCCCATATGCTTTCTCATATACACCCAAATTCCTCATTTTAAGTTCATTTCTACCGTCTTCTTTTTGATGTGTTTCTTGTAAAAATATTATATCAGCTTTCCTTTTATTCAACAACCCTTCAATCCACTTTCTTTTAATAACACTACCCAACCCATTAACATTTAAAGTTATCAATCTTACTTTATTTTCCATATCTCCATTTTAATTTTTTTCTGTAGGTCTCCAAATGTGTCACAATTACCCCCTTCCCTCCCCCCTCCCCCCACATATAACCCCCATTTCCCCCCCTTCAACCCCGAGTTTCCCCGGACAGTGGCTCCTCTCTTCCTCTCCTTAGGACCCTTCAAGGGGGGGGGGGGAACGGCTGACATCCGACATGGAACCAACACAGAATTCCCCCTCACTTTGCTCTTCTTATTATCCCTCTTTAATCCATTTCTCAGTCACAAACTGCTTCCTCCTGCTGCCCCTTCTTCTTCTCTTTCTTGTTCTTTCTCCATCAGGCCCAGACTCCGCAGCAAATCCGTTCCTTGCTCACATGATGTTATTCTATGTTGTTTCCCCTTGTACATAAATCTCAGGAATACTGGATGTCCCCAGCTATAAACAATTGAATTCTTCCACAGGGTAGTTGTACACAGCTTCACAGTCTTCCTCCATTGGATTGTTTGAAAACAAAGATCATTGTAGATCTGTATCTGTGAAGATTGGAACATCAATTGCCCAGCACGTCTGATGGTTTGCATCAATTTTTCTTTTTTGTAAAAACTGGCAAATCTTACTATTATGTCTCTTGGGACCATTCCACTCCTTTTAGGTCCAATTCTGTGGATCCTTTCAATATCTTCTTCAGCCCATATCACTTGAGGATCCATCTCCTTAATCCATTGCATTAGCTTGTCTTTCAAAATCTTTGAGTTTCCCCCCTGCCGTTCCTGGAAGAATCTGATGCGTATATTCATTCTTCTATCTCTATCTTCCATAGAAATTAAACATAAGTCCATTTCTTGTAAAATTATTTCTTGCTTTTTTTTCTTATCTTTGTTCTGCTCTGATTGCTGCTCCAAGGATACAGATTTATCATTAATCATTTGAAGACAGCTTTGTAATTCCGATTGAGAAATCTGGACCTTCTTAACCTCCTGCATGAGCTCCTGCTTCTGTTTATCTATCATGTCTTGAATACTAGCCAGTAAAGCTTCAGAGGACATCGGCTCTGTTTGTGGTTTCGTTATCTTAGGAATTGCTCCTGGCTTAGCTCCATTTTTATGATTTTTTCCCACTTCCGGTTGCCGGCGGACCCGTTTTCCCATTCGTCAGGACTGCTTCTGAATTTTCTGAATTCTTTCTAGTCAGACGACACCAACTTTTGTCAGAGGGGTGTACTTTAACTCTCGACCACTTCGGTGGCAAGATTTTCTTACTTCCCCCCCCCCCCCCCGCTCGTCATCTGGTATCCAGCCAATGGTTGTGGCGTTCGATCTTTCTGCTACCTCTTATTTAGATCTCTGCTAATAAGCTAATTGGCTAATAATGTCCAGTATTCTTCGTAAGTACAAATTATTCTTTGCTTTTGTTTAAAGTTGTATCAACAGAGATACGCGCAGTCTGCTGTTTCAATCCCAGCTTGGCTGCTCTCCAAGTTTGTTAAAATGTAAGACTGCCGGTTTATCTACAACCTTGCAGATAACTTCCCTTTATTCTGTAATGGTTCCCATAATAAACATTTCTCTTCACTTACAGTTTGAAGCTCTTATAATTGGGATATTGTTCTTTTTTGTTTTTCTCCCACGGGAGGAGATACAATGTAAAAAAAATTTGGAAAAGAGTTTTTAAAGAAACAAGTGAAATATTGGGTAAGAATGTGGAAGCAAGTCCAAATATAGCTTTATTGAGGATGTTTGATAAAGAATATGGGAATAATAATATAAGAGAATTGATAAACAACCTCCTAACACTGGCTAGATTAATGATAGCTAAAAGTTGGAAAATACAAGGGAATTATAGTATAGAAGAATGGTACAAAGGAGTGTGGGATATTGCAATTAATGATAGATTAACATGTAAAATGAAAGGATGGGACTATCCAAAAAGAATGATTTTGAAAGTATTTGGGGATTATTTATAGAATATGTTTTAGTAAAGGGGAGAGGATGTACACCTTCAAAAGAATCACTGCAATTTTGGAAAAATGTATAATATAACAGAGCAATGAAGGTCTCAAGGGAAGGGGAGCACAGGGAGGATGTGGAGGGTTTGTTTATGTATTGTGTTTATTTTATGTATTATATGTTGAATTTTTTTTAAAAAAGAATCTGCTTTACAAAAAAACTGCAACACAAGTTGCAGGAAAAAATGCTTGCATTCAAAGTTAGTTAGCTTGAGTATGTGGACAAGTTGCTTAGATTTTGCAACCTGCTACCTGTCCTCCAGATCTTTGCCAATCATTATTTATTTATTTGTTTACAATATTTATATACCATCCCATATCTAAAACAGATTCCAGAGTGGTGAACATAAAAAATAAAAAGCAAAAAGAATAAAACACCATTATTGGCTTGTTAGTTAAGGAATGCTTCCTGGAAGAGAACTGTTTTCAGGTGACACCAAAAGCAGCACAGAGTTGGCACTTGCCTGACTTCCATGGGCAGTTTCAAAGAAAGGAGGGCAACATACTGAAGGCCCTTCTCTTGATGGACTCCAATTGCACCATAATTGGCCACCAGGAGCCTGATCTTTCGGAGGAAGTACAGTCCCAACAAACATATCTCCTGGGCTTGGGAGCAACTCACCCACGGGGCTTCCATCGTGCCAGGGTTCCATTTCGGCCCTCATTTAGCCCATTACTGGTTTTAGGCACTGATCGAGGACTTGCACCTCCTGATTCAGATGTTACAGGGAGATAGAGGTGGGGATGATAACCTGGACCTGAGGGGTGGCAGATGCCTCTCTGAAGGAGGGTAAAGATGCCTTCTGTCCCAGATTTCTTAAGTATAGTTAGCTCAAAGATGCAATTGAGCTAACTATACTGAAGAAATCTAGCTTAGATCCCATGGCTTTGAACAATTATCATCCAGTCTCCAATCTCTTTTTAAAAAGTAAGGTTCTTTTGCAGGTTGTTGTTTTGGAAGAAACTGATTATTTGGATCCATTTTTGTCTGGATTCTGGCCAGTTTTTGGTAACTCTAGTGGATACTAGCTTGGTCATGATGCGTATCTGAGAGGCTTTGGACACCATTGATTATACTGTCCTTCTGTTTCAATTATCTGGTTTGGAGTTAGGAGGCACAGTGTTATGGCGGTTGCAGTCCTGTCTGGATCAGTAATCACAGAAGACTGTGTTGGGTGAATTCTGTTCCATTCCATGGCCTTTGACTTGTGGAGTTCCTTAGGGTTCAATCTCATTTCCCATGCTTTTCAATATTTATATGAAGCTCCTGGGCAAAGTTATCTGAAGGTTTGGGCTGCGTTGTCTCCAGTACACTGATGACACACAGCTCTGCCTCCTCTTTTTGATATCATACAGCTCTTCATCTTTTTTCACATATGAATCCCAGAGATGCTGTGGATGTCCTGAATGAAGGGGTTGATGCTGTTTTGAAATTGATGAGGGAAAATTTGTTGTAATTTTGTCTGGATAAAACAGAGGTTTTGTGGATTAGGAAATCGGCTGTTTTGTATAGTGGCATCAAACCAATCTGAGATGCAGTTGCCCTTCCCTTGAAGGATGAGGCATGGAAGTTGGGGCTTCTTTTGAACTCTGCACTCTTGGTGGCAGTGGTGACAAAGAATGCCTTTTATCAGCTAAGGATGGTATGTCAGCTGCAGCCCTATTTGGATTTTCAGACCTAGTCACCATAACCCATTCTCTAGTTATCTCTAAATTGTATTCAGTGGTGCATCTCAGGCCCCACAGCCCAGAGAGCCATCAAATGACCTACCAGAAAGTGGCAGGTGACAAGAGCAGCAGAAACAAGTTGCTGTTGTCAGGATGGTGCTATGATTTAAGTGAGTTTAAAATGCAAAACTGCAAACCCTCAGAGAATTTTAAAAATCTGTATTGTTGCTGTTGCTGTTGTTATTGTTCTAACAAATCAGGAATGTAGACGTAGTTGTAAAGCATAGAATGGTAGGTGAGGGAGTGGGGAGAAAAGAGAAATATGTGTTTTACTATTGAAGTAATACACATGGCCATCTAAAGGGTGGACCCATAAGACAATTAAGAGTGCAATGCTATGCAGAATGGCTGGCTAGGGAATACTGGGATTTGCAGGATTTTTTCTATCTAAACATGCATACGATTATACCCTAAGTCTAATTAAGATGTAAAACTACCTAGATGCATGACTGACTGGATTAGTATGTGCATCCATGGACAGATCATTAAGACGTCTTTGAAGCCAGCTCTTAAACCTCTTGGTATAAAATGCGGTGGCCAGAGTGACACGTCTTTTGTATCAGTTTCATTGGTTACCAGATTGTTTCTGTGCTGACTGTTACTTTTGCTGGTTATTACTTTTAAACCTTAAATGGTCTGGGACCAGGATATGTAAAGGATTGTTCTCATCGACATGATCCTGCCCGTACACCTAGGACATTGTCAGAGTCTCTACAGGTTAGAACAGCTAGATTGATGAGTACAAGCAGCAGGTTTTTCTTGGTGGTAGCCCCTCAGTTGTGAAGCTCTATTTCTGCTGTTCTGTGCATTACATATTTGATGAAGACCTTTAGGGTGCAGTCTGATACTTATTTTCATGGGCAATTGAATTCCATCAAGAAGGCCATTGCTGCTTACAGCAAGAGAAACTAGTATCTTATCCACACACATAAGGCACCACAGCAGAGTAAAATCATTAAAATAAACACAAATGCAGCAACAATTCCCATAATGTGTATAACAACTGTGCCATTTTCCCTAGAACTACTTCACCCAGAAAGTACCAATTATAATGCTGCATCAGCATGGCCAATGAGAGAAGCAACACATGAAATTGTGACAAAATAAATACTTAGAAATATATCTGTGTAGGAAGAACATAATTGTGAAGTGGCACTGCAGCACCATTGACTAAATGGTGGCAAACCTTCCCCAAGATTGCACTGTAGTGTTGTGTTAATCATACACTATCCACATCTGTGGAAGTTGGCTCAAAACAGTCTTAGTTAGGAATTCTGCTTTTACTGTTTTATTGTAGTGTTAATTTTTTTCAGGGTGGGGGGCATTGGTTTTATCTAGTTGGAAACTATCCTCAGAATTGTGCTCTGAACTGAATGGCATGGTATACATTTTCTTAAATGTTGAAAGAAAGAAAGAGGTTTTCTTTTGTAAATGATGATTGTACTGGTAGGTGCAATAGAAGTGCAAAGTGTAAAATGGTATTAGGGTCTGTTTTTTGAGGAATGTATTTTAAGAATGGGGGAGTGAAGGCTCCAAACTACTGGTCTGCACATGTTTTTAATCGTAGAATTTTAATTGATCATTGTAAATATGAGAACTATTTTGAAAGGTTGTTTGGAAATTAGAAAGCACAAACTAAAATAAGGCAGATTGTAATACAAGAATGACAAGATTATTCTACAATACAAACTACAATGAATTAATGCTAAATTGCTTTTCTTTATGGACTATTTCACTTTTTAGGAACAAAAGCAGTGTATTTGAGGATGAATGAGGAAACATACATTTCTTGTTTCTGCTAAATATCAGAGGTGTATGTAACAAATGACACCTTGCTTTGGATATAAATAAATAATAGCAGATCTCTGGTAGATTCAACAAGCCAGTGACAAAACAGATAAAGTAACCCATCATCCCTATAGCATACTTCAGGAAGCATAATATCTTAGCAGGATTTGGTCAGATTGAATAATATTTTAGAGAAATTGTTTCTTTTTGACACTTGTGCTTGCTTTGGTATTAAATGACATTCTGATTTTTCTTTCAGCCACAACCAGCAGACTACGACATTTAGGCATCCTGTGACTGGCCACTTTTCCCCAGAAAACGTTGAGTTTCTTTTACAAGAGGAGTAAGTAGATTGATTTGTCTTACTCAAAACAAACATTTGAGTGTTTGTGTTGTAAGGCTTTGGTACAGCTAAAATATATTTACCAAACTTCCCAGTTATTAAAGTAGTAATGTGTTCAAACTTATCATTTATATTGATACTAAAAATAATTTTAGAGCTAGTAAGATTAGTGAATCGCACTCCTCTAGTGAATCAGACTTCAACACAAAAATGGTAGTGACATCTCCCTGTAAGAAGGGGGGAAAGCTATTCCAGAAAGTTACCAGCCTAGACAATTTTTGTGGGATAACCAAGTTGTTCATTCCCTTTTGGGGGGGCATTTATATTATGTTGTCATCAAATCATTGTCCTTCAGTTTGTTCTGGACCAGCCGTACTTCAGGCTGCCTCCTAAGGGAGGGCAGCAGGTTGTTGGAGGACAGTGTTCTGTGTGCCACATAGGTCACTCTGCTCTCCCTAACCTGGCCTGCTCCCCTCAGGTGTGTTGGAAGTGTGTCCCATCACCAGTGTTAAAGTCAGCTAACATAGTCAGCTTCTATACAGTACGTGGATTGGGGCGGCGTGGGTGGGAGGGCACCTTATCCTTCACCACAGGCAGCAAAATATCTTGGGTTGGCCCTGTGTGCATTCCCCTTTATTCTCAGACTGCAGAAAAACTGACAGTTTGTAAAGAAAGGAAAAATAGCAAAATTTCTATGGAATTCCTTAATGCTATACTTAAGAGTATTCTTCCAGCTTTTAAAAGAGGTGTGGTTTTGATATGTGCGAAGATGTATCAGGCAGATCAGCTTGTCTCCCATGTATATATATGGCACACTTTACTTTTACGTTTGGTGTCATTTTAGCCACATTTTTAATAGGTCTTCTGTAATTATTAAACATAGATGATCCATGTTATAGTTACTTTGTATGTGATACAGCAGATGCATCTTTGGATGGTATTTGCATCCATCTCTCTCAGTTCACGTACAAACATCCATATGAAAAGGGTCAACTCCATTTTGGCTATGAGGCAATATAGGCTCCAGGGGTCATTGGGAAATTCCCTGCTGTGAGTATGGAGCATTCTCTGACACGGAAGAAAATGAGACTTGTTAAGAGCTCTGTATGCTCATCAGACCCCATAGAGCTTTGGTTCATGACAAACACTTGCAAGTTCACTGTTATATCTCTACAACTGTAAAGGCAAGAAAGTTGATTTTAAACAAGCCTGGGTTGTTGTTTTTTGGGGGGGGTTGGGTTTTTTTTGGGGTGGTTGTAGCTTTTTGAAGTGTTGTAGTGGTTTTAAATGTACAGATTGTGTGTATGTTGTATGTTTTTGCTGTTTTGATTCTTGTATATTGTTTTTAATTGTTTTTAAACCTATGTAAACCGCCCAGAGAGCTTCAGCTATGGGGCGGTATACAAATGTAATAATAATAATAATAATAATAATAATAATAATAATACAAAGGGAAAAAAACACCTATTTTCTGAAACTTGAATGAAGTGCTATATTCTATGCAAGGTTCCACACATGCAGTTTCATAGAGTTGGACAGTCTTCATAGCTGTTCTTTTCACACTGTATATCTATAGAAAGAATTTGAGTATTTTATAGTCTGTTTAGATTAATATTTATGTTGCTGATGACATGGATTATAGGATAATAGTTTTGCATGAAAATTTGAATTTATGTTCATTAATATTACAAGTCTGATCTTTGTAATATTTACTTCTGTTTTCCTAAAGTGCTGTATCTGAAGCAAGTTGATTAGAAAAGACACTTTGGAGCTTATTTCAGCCATTGTATTTGGTTAATGTGAAAATTAAAGGAGACAGAAGAGTAGGAAGGACACATACATGGAAGTCAGTAATATATTTAATTAGTATGTGTCCCATAAGAGTGAAATGTTTAATTAAATTAAAAGGGCAATAGAGGAAAGTAAAATTGTCTTGTTTCAGTTTCAATTTCTTTCAAACATCTGAAATGGTTGAGAATAGGTTCTTGGATTAGATCTCTGTGGGAGCAGTCAGAGAAACACTGCTGCCGGTCAATCTTAATTTACTCCACTGATTGAGTCTGTGCTAGTGTGACTGGTATCTATGCTGTGATGAGTATATACCTGTCAAAGTTGTGTTTGGTGATGTTGATGGAAGAATGAAAGGGAGACAGGAAACTGAGAGAGGAGTATGGTAAAATAGGGCTGGCATCAAGCATGGTCAAGCAGCTTCTGAGGACTCACACTCAGCCCACTGAAAAGAGCCCCCCTCTATTTGCTCCACCACATCGTCATTGGAACCTGCTTGTTCAACTGCCTCTCGCTCTGGCCTAGACAATGGTGCTGGTGAGAAAGAGACGCAATACATGCTCACTTGGTTTCTGCCTCTCAAGCAAGGAAGTGGTAGCAGTGATGAGAGAGAAAATAAGGAGACATAGCAGGTGAGAAGGTAGACTCCCTCAGAGAGGGAGAGAGGGACATTGAGCGTGTATTTCCCAGGGTAAGCTGACCATATGAAAAGGAGGACAGGGCTCATGTAACTTTAACAGTTGTAGACAAAAGGGAATTTCAGCCAGAGTCATTTGTATTCAATTTGTTCCTGGTGAAATTCCCTCTTCATCACAACAGTTGCAGGCACTATACTAGAGGGACCATATACAAAAGAAGGCAGGGCCCCTGCAACTTTAACTGTTGTGATGAAGAGGGAATTTCACCAGGAACTAATTGCATACAAATGACACTGGCTGAAATTCCCTTTTCTCTACAACTGTTAAAGTTACATGAGCCCTGTCCTCCTTTTCATATGGTCAGCCTATCCCAGGGGCCCTCAAAAACCTGGAGCCAGCACTGTGGGAGAAGAATGGAACTGTAGTGAACAGTCAGAAGTGGAGGAGTGGGTCATAGAACTTAGGAGGGAGGAAAAAGCCGTTCTCGATGTTGAGGATGGATCACTTCAAAAACGAGTAGATTTTCTGCTGCATAAAGAAAAATAGCAGTAGCTATTGATATAGCAGTAGCTATATCAATAGCAGTAGCTATATCATGGGGTAGGAAAGTATGAAATCCACCACTTAATCTTTGTTAAATGTGGGTACACTGGAGTAGTTTTACAATATGCAGCTGAAAAGACTGCAGTTTGACGCAGCAGACCCACATGGGAGAGAGGCTACTGAGCCTTTTTCCTTGCTGGGTTTTCTGTTAACAAACACTCTTCCCAAACTTCTTTTTCCCCATGGAGGGGGAAAGTTTACTATAACTTTTACTCACATTGATCTGGTTTGCATGACGCAACAGCCACAGTGGCTTAATTTACCACAAGGTGCTGAAGGCACCATTTTTTATAGTCTCCACAGGTAAATTAAGCCATTGTTTGTGCAAACCAGGTCATAGGACAATGAAAGTGCCTTAGGACAATGAAAGTGACTTTGTGTCCTTCTCAGTTCTTTACTGCATCCATGATTTATCTCTATGCAACCCCCCCCCCCCCAAAGATGAGTTCCTGTACTATCTGTGCTGCTACATATTTTTGCAAATTGATGGGAGTGATTGTAGTAGAAGTATCCTGTTCCTCACTTCTCTGCTTAAAAAACCAAAACCAAAACCAGATGGGACCTGCTAGAGAAAGCGTATCACTGCACTGCTGCCACATCAACGCATCTAAAAACTCTGCTTAAACCCCAATTAATTGTTTTTGTTCTGCAGCACTTTCTACAGTTCTACAGCTGCCAGTCAACATCTGCAGCTCTCTTAGTCTATAACCATGACAAAGATGACAGAGGGTTATATCCAATGCTAGTCCTACTTAGAGTAGACCTATTGAAGTGAATGGGGTTTAAGTTAAAGTAACATTGGCTATAGCCCTTAAGGGAACAAAGTTGTTTTTTTTTCTTTCAACACGATTCTATTGTTACAGGCCTCAAAACTACCAAGGTGACCTTTAGAAATCATGCACGAATCATAGAATCATAGAATAGTAGAGTTGGAAGGGGCCTATAAGGCCATTGATTCCAACCCCCTGCTCAATGCAGAAATCTACCTTAAAGCATCCCTGACAGATAGTGATACAATCTTCCTCATTTAATTATCATGTTGTTTTATATTGTGAAATTGCCATTTCTTTCATTTTATTTTAAAGGAACCAGCTATTCAATTAAAACAAAAGTCTGGATAAGATGTACTTTATAATATGTCTTATCTCATCTTTCACATACTCCTTCTCACTTATCACTGACACTGTTATAGTCACTGAGAGGGCAGACAATCCCTGCCCAGAGGGCATGCAATTTTCAGTATTTTGACAAAACAGGGATGAAAGAAGAGATCACTCTCTTTCTGCATGTCCAGATAGCAACATTTCTGTGTTGGGCAATAGGAAGGGAAGCCCCCTTTGCATTGCACAACAAAGAAGCCGAATGGTGAGTGTGTGGCTCAGATAATGTATGTGTATGTGAGAATGTGGAGTGTCTACACCCCTTTTTGTTTGGACCTGCCCTCACTGGAATGTAGCTCTTGACAACTTTCCCCTGAGTGGCTTAGTCTTGGGTCAAGGTACAGAAAATGTTTTCTTTCCTGCTGAGGCTGGAGGCATTTTCATGTCTTTTGAGAATGGGGAAATTGGTGTGTGTGTGTGGATAGGATGAGCAGAGCATTCCTATTTAGGCCTAGTCGGAAGTAATTCCCATTGAATCCCATGTAAGGATGCATAGGATTGCAATTTTAAATAGGTATTTTGTTGTGTTTCTGTGGAGTGAAATAAGTGGATTGACTTTGGAGTTTAGATCCTTCCTTTTCTTGTACTCAGTTTCTTGGGTGAATTCTTTGTCCTTTGACTAGGCTGACCAGATAAAATCCAGGTCAGGGCTCATGTAACTTTAACCGTTTTAGAGAAAAGGGAATTTCAGCCAGTGTCAGTTGTATGCAATTAGTTCCTGGTGATATTCCCTCTTCATCACAATAGTTAAAGGTGCAGGCACTATACTAGAGTGACCATATACAAAAGAAGGCAGGGCCCTTGCAACTTTAACAGTTGTGATGAAGAGGAAATTTCACCAGGAACTAATTGCGTACAAATGACGCTGGCTGATATTCCCTTTTCTCTACAGCTGTTAAAGTTACATGAGCCCTGACTTGGATTTTATCTGGTCACCCTACCTTTGACTAGCCAGGCCCCCATGGCAGCCACGTCCTCTGTAGGAGCCAATTCGTGGTGGTACCCACAGCAGTTTCTCAAATTCCCAAATGTGCCTGTGGGTCAAATGTTGATTTGTTGGCTAATGAGGGCAGAACCAAATACGATGTATTTTTATGTAAAACATAATATGGTCTCTCTTGACAGAAAATATAAAAGAAAATATTTTCTTTTAATGTAGAGATAAGTAAACAGGAACTGATACAACACTTGTTAGATCTATAACATTAATTGTCTGAAAATTGTATATTGCTTGTTTCAGACTATTATTAAAGAGGTCTGTATCTTCTGTCTGAAACTGAGCCTTCCTACAAAGTCTAGATAGAAGCAGTTGCTTAAATAATGGAATCACCAGTGTGTAATATCGCAAACCCTTTTAAAAACAAAAAACATTCTTTGAAGTGTGTAATCTGCTAAACTGTGGAGTGCTGAAAACACAATAATTTAATCCCAAATAGATATTGGAGGCTAACCTGCTGCTGTTTTTAGTGAAACCATGAAACTGATTGTCATGTTCACTAGGTGTTTTCCTCTGATAGTTTGCTCTTTTGTAGGAGAAAAAATGAATAATGACCTAAGAATTGTTCTTGCCTACCTATTTCATTTATTCTTTGATTGAATATCCGTGACAACCCCAGAAACATTCTGGACAGCCAATTTGTCAGACATTTTATTTGGCTGTGTTAAGGGTAGATAAGGAATAGTGAAGTTTCAGTGCAGCAGTAACTCAAGCTTCCTTCAGCCATATTCTTAGATGTAATCTTCTTTTTCATGTTGTTAATTTTGAATATCTTGTTTTTCCATTTGCAAATTGTACTGGTTATTTAACATACATTGTGTGAAGCTTGAAAGTACAGTATGGCATGAGCACTGATTTGGAGGAATAGCAGTCACCATTAGTAAACACACACACACACACACACACACAATGGGCTTTTCTTCCATGTTATGGCACATTTTGTAAGCTGCAGTATTTTATCCCTGTAAAATTAGGATAAATCCTAACTAGTAGAGGAAGATCCCTCTTTAAATTACACTTATAAGGTGCATTTTCTGACCTTCCTATTGTATATAATAATATTTATTATATACATAGCGTATAAGTGCAAAAGAGTGCAGTATGCCCATTCAGTCTTGCATGAGAAAGTTGTGAAAATTTATTCTGTTAAGTGTATAGAACCTTAATTAAGGTTTATTAAATAGATGTGTTTAGTTAAATTTGACTTTGTTAACTAGCATGTTATGACTTGATTCTGCAAGAGATAATTAACTTAATGTGGCAACATTTTTCTGTTGGTAAAACTGAGCATCCTCCTTGTTCTCCAAAGACCTTGTCCTTTTATTCTGCTTTCTTTCTTTGAGCCCAAACAATACTTCATTGTTGTTTCCTCTTTGGTCTTCCTGGCGCCCTTCTATGACATGAACAATAAACCCTCCTGTGGCACAATGGCATTAAACGTTTGTTCCAAAACGTCAGTGTGAATTTGGATTTTTAATTATTGTGCAGCATTGACAAAATGTTTAATGCCACTGACATATCAGTCTTTCTTCCATTTTTTTACCAATGTATGGATGATTATTAATATATGTATGATATAAAATAGATTTTGAAAATGTATACTGTTTTACTGAATAGTAAGCAAGGATAATCATTATTGAGCCATTTAGGTTTTAATGGGGCCTAGACTGATGCTCTCCTTTGTCCTATTCCTCCTTGCCTCACAAGAGTCGGGTTCACATGATCATGGAGGAGAAATAAGCTATGGTAGCTTATTTCCCCTTCCTGTCTGTGCTGGTCGTGTCCCAGAGGGGAGATATGATTAGCATAATTTCTCCCAGCGTCACAGCTTGTCATTTTGTGTGAACCTGGACAGAGTGGCTTGTTGCCATGGATAACAAGCCACCCTGCCAGGGTTCACATGGCACCACAACCCATGCTGCCGGGGGGTAATTATGCTTATAACCCCTGGCATATGAACAGCATGTGCACAGAAGGGAAATAAGTGACTATCTTGCCAACCAGGTCATGGTCAGATTCCCTCTTGCACTTCCTATTTTGTGACATTCCATAGTTCACTTACAAACCAGAACTGACAACCACATTTAAATCATTGAGCAGTATAAAATGTTAGTCCTATGTGGAGTGGTCCCCATTGAAATGAATGGAACAAGTTAGTTGTGACTAACTTAAGTCTCATTAATTTCAATGGGTCTAATCTATGTAGGAGTAACATTGGATACTACCCATGGGGTTGTATTCTGTTTGTAGGCAAACTATGCTTTGCTCAAAACATTGTTGTCGTGGTTTGGATGTAATTTGCAAACTATCATTTGCCTCAAACCAGGAAGGGCAGAAGCAGAGCATGCAAGGGAAAGGGGAGTAGCATGTATATAAGCCTGAGGTACAGCCCCAAGAGCTTAACCATGGTTTGGTCATTAAGTCTGAAACAGCTGAATGGCGTTTTAAGTGTGAGACATTGAAACTCTCCTTGGGAGTCAGGAACACCCTGTGACTTGTGCACTTCTTTCTCTCGTATGATCTAATCATAGTTTCAATCACTAATTGTCTCCAAACCGTGATTTCAAAAATTGACTTTAAGTAGTTTTACAAACCATTGTTTGGAGGCAATTGTAGTTGGTCTGTGTATAGTTTGCCCAGAAAAAAAAACCTTAATAAAAATCTGACTAGAGCAAACTAGGGAAAGGAGACTATACTCAAGACAGTAGGCGGAGAAAGATATTCATAAGCCTGCACATAGCTTCTGATCACCAAATTACCATTTAGTAATCAAGCAGCATTACATCTGAATTGAGCAAATGTCTGTTCAGAAAGGTCCCCTGAAGGAGAAGTGTTTTTCCTAGATGTCTTTATATGTATAGTGGTATAAATGGTACTTCTTCCCAACCTGCAATCAGAAACGATAAAGTATAGAATCTTCGCATCTAATTTTGCTGCATGTGTTAGGCTAGGCCTAAGTGACAGCTATTGGTCAGCAGTTGATTATCTACTAGTCTGGGCAAATCAAGCTTCTCCAGTCTCTATTTTGCTCCAAAGGTGAGTCTTATTCCCAAGATTCTAGCATTCTAAATTCTGTCTAGAGACACTGGCTCAATTCAGACAACACGCTGAGCCTCGGTTGTTGAGTTACCTACTGACGGTTGTTGAAAAAGGTGGTGATCTACAGACAACACGCTGCAGCAGGCGCTGCAAGGAATCGGCTACCACCCCGGTTGCAAATTGCCTACTCGGCTCTGACTGACAGCTCAGCTGCCATTTTCCCCGCTCACCGAACTCCGTTAGTCCTCCAGCAGGTATCCCAGAAGGCACTGCAGCCGAAAACCATGGGCGCCGCCATTGAAGCCGATGCAGGACACGCCTCCCAAACCCCATTGGCTGCCTCAGTCAGTGGGCGGAACTCAGCAGCCTCTGGCAAAGAGGCAGCCAGGAGGGACGGCAGCACCAATACAACAGTCGCACCCCATGCCCAGCGCTGCAATTCCAACATTGGCACCCACGCCCCAACCCCCAACCCCCCCACCTCCCTTCTAGAGCATCTTCCGCACACACAGGAAAGAAGGCGAGAGTGGGGTGGCATAGAAAACTTTATTCAGCAGGGAGACCAGACATGGGCAATAAGGCACATGGGCACCACTATGCCAGGGCAGAACCTACGGAAAGGACAGTTGCCCCCGGGAAGGGAAGAGGTGGCTGGAAGGCACAGCGGTGAAGAGGGGACGGCTGAGGCTACACCCCCAGGGAGCCAAGCACAGAATGTGCCAAGGGGATGAGGTAGAGAGGGGCGGCATGCCAGGGAGGGATGCCAGTCCAGAGATGGAACTCCACAGCTGACGCTCACAGAGGGTGGGGGTAGCGCAGCCAGATCCAGGCACTGATGCTTTCACGCACCTGGGACGCCTCTGCACAGGCACGACGCTCCCCAACGGGATTCTTGGGGCCCGGCAATGGCTCGCTGTCCAGCCGTGTTGGGCTGATGAGGGGGAGGGCTCTCTGGTCGCCGCTTCTCCTGCCCTCGTCCTTCTGGGTGATGAGAGGGTGGAGGTGGCGGTGCAGTGGGGGTCTGCTTTGGATGGGGTGTTGTTCTCCCTATTGGTGTGGGGGGGGCTGCCCCTTGCTCCCGGGCACCTGGGGTTTATTCCATCCCCCCCTCCCCCCCTTTGCCGTAGTGCCCTTCTGGTGCGCTTTCCTGTCCGTTTGGGTAGCTGACTGGGCACTCTGCGTGAGTGCTTGCAGGAGCTGGCCCCTTGCTGAGCTCCGTGCTGGCTGCCTGGTGGGGGAGGCGGGCATCCTGGTTGCTATGGCAGCGAAGTCTAGGCTCTGTTGCGAGCGTGCTTGAGTGGCTGCCTGCTTTCTGCCTCTCTTGCCGCTCCGCTCTCTGATCTTCCATTCTCAACAACTCACGATCGTTGCTTCAACAACGCACCAATTTGGACGACACGTTTGTCAATTGACAAATCCCCCAACAACTCGCAAATGAGTTGTTCATCTCGGTTGTTACTTTAACAACTGTGGGTTGTTGCTCCGTTGTGTGGCTGAATTCGGATGACACGTTTAACAACGGGTTGTTACTTCAACAACCCACAGTTGTTAAACGTGTTGTCCGAATTGAGCCACTGTCTGAATACTCAGCTGCACCCCAATGGCTCTTACCCCATGCCTGAAAACCTACAGCGGGTCATTGTTGCTACCGCCTCCAATATTTACAGTCAGCATGATAAAATGGATAACATTAATTTTGTTTATACAATATAATTGTTTGAGACAATTCTATAGACTTTCCTTATACAATACAATATCAGATTATCATATTATCTGCTTATTTGTTTTGGCACAGCTAGACTGGAAGTTGTGTGCTAGTCCCTGACTGTTTGTACCCAGTCTCAACTCAATATTATTAAAATATCTTGCAGATATTAGGTTAGATTTTGGTAAGGAACATCAGCATAATGTTGCCTTCTTAGTAGTTTAGTGGTAGTGCATACATGATAAGGTTAACATGGAACATGAGGTGCAACCTGCCTTTTTCCCCCTGAAAAAGAAAAGACCCTATCACGCACACCCCAGCCCAACCTAAAGATACATATGCCTGCTTGCATAGTAGAATGTGAAATATTAGAAAGCATTCTGTATTTCTTGCTGTGCTTACTATGCACAGCAGGAAAAGCGGAATGGGCAGATGTAAAAGAAAGAAGCTGAGTCTGTTTACCATGCTTAGCATATAGATGCCATTCAGATTTTAATAACAATTAGAAAGCTCCTTCCTTATGTGTTGGCCTTTTGTCCTTCACAAAAGTCCCAGGTATTCCATTAGAAAGATTAGCTGCTGAGCATGAAGATAAATATTATTTTATATTTAGCAGGGTTCTCACCATCCTTTGAGTGAAATATGGCAGGTTGGGGAGTGTTTTTTTGCATTTATTTGTTTTATCAATGAGAGGGGCTATATCATTAGGTTGTTTGGAAAACCTACACCTTAAAAAATTAGAATAGCATTTTATTTTACATTAATGGAAATTCCATACTTGATTTCTAGGTTGAAATCTTCTCATTTGTCTGTCTTCTCAATAGGAGTTGCAGATTTTACATTTGTTCTATAATGGAATGTTTATACAGTAATGGAAACACTCAGGGGAGAGGAGAAGCTGAAAGAATGGCTTCATATCTGAAAGATAATCTAGAGTCTTGATATAGCTAATAGAAAAGATCAGAGTCAATATGATCAGACATACAAGTATGTATGTGAGGGATAACATACAAGTGTGTGATGAGGAAAATGGTTTTGCAAATGGTTAAACTGAATATAAGTGCAGTACTGGCGGAAATGAATATACTTAACATTCTTAAGATGGATGTCTTGCCATGGATAATTTATTTATCATGTATTAGTCCTTTATATATTCCACAAATATATTTTCAAAAACTTTAGGCAGCATTTCAGAAGTTTACTTGAGGGAGGGTCTCCACATTGTTCATTGAAGAAGATGCAGTTTTCAGTTAAAGAGGGTGAATTTAATTTTCCACATCTTCATTTATATCATAAAGCTTGTTTATTAACGTGCACTAATAATTGGAAAACAACTTTTTCTTTTAATTCTCTGTCATGGAAAGATTTGGAATCCAACTATTTGGTTCCCCTTTCTGGATGGATGGCATTAGGATCTATGTATATGAAAAGTAAAGAATAACAATTTTAGTAGTGAGAGAAACTTAGAATGCTATGGCTCATCAGTTGCAGTTCGATCCATTTTCTCACGCTAAATTAACTTTATGGGAGAATCCAGTTTTGAAAATAGGGAGATCACCATTTTCAGTATTGCAGATTAGATACCATTTACCGTCTAGTGTTAGTTGGCAGTACATTCAACTTCAGCATTAATTGGAATCTATATACAGGTCATGAGTGATGAGTGCCCAAGCACTTCCTGCACTGTTAAAGGAATTAATTGGTTCCTTGCAGAAAGCTAAGCCTACAATAGCTGATTATAAAAGTATTTTGGAATGTAGTAAAGTAGACATTCAGAAGGTCAAAGAGAAATGGAATGAGGAATTGGAATGCTCTATACAGTCGAATCAATGGAAGGTTGGTACCCTTAGCTTCCATATGTCCTATTTCTGTAGATTTAAAGCTGATGCTTGTCTATCATAAATTGATGTTTCATGTATATTGGACACTACAGAGGATTGTTAAGAAGCTGGCTAAGAAGTTGGCTAGCTCTGCTAGATGCTGGCAATGAAATGAGGACAATGCCTCACTGAGGCATATAATGTGGGTCTGTGCTGTAATGACTTCCATTTGGTTGGAAGTTATTGCTCGAATACATTTTGTACTTGAAAAATCTGTGACAATAGTGGATGTACACGCACCATTAAATTACAGCAGAAGTGGATACTGAGAGCACAGAAACTTATACTTCAAGCTTGAAAGGAAAAGCACTCACCATCTATCACTCAGTGGACTGAAGATCTCACTGCTCTTGCCACATTTGACCTTTTGACAGTCAAGCCACAAGAAAGAACTTTCCCCCACTTGGAAACAAACCTCTTTTTTTATAGAAAGGAGAAGGTACTGGTGCTGGGGCCATATGTGGGAACCCCTGAAGGGGCTTCTCCACCAAGGCATGAGTGGGGAACCTGTAGGTAAGTGAGTGTTTTTAACCCTTTTTTCACCATCCTGTGGGGTGGGAAAAAGAAAGGTTAAAATTATCCACTTACCTGCGGGTTTCCAGTTCATGCCTTGGTGGGGGAACCCTTTAAGGGGCTCCACCAATTGGCCCCACATTTCCCCAACCCCCTCCTTTCCATAAAAAAACAGATTTGTCTTGCTGATTTCCCACAAGGGGGTACTTTTAAATTCCAGTGCAATCCAATGGGATTTAAAGGTGCCCCGTAAGGGAAATAGGCAGGGGAAGCCCCTTCAGGGAAAAAACACCCTTTTCCAAGAACCCTTGGGCGCCACAGTTCTTGGTGGGGTATGTGGATCCTCCCTGATTTTCTGTATGGGGTGCCTTTAGATTCTGATCAAAGCCTGTAGGAATTTAAAAGCACCCTAAAGATCATTCTTGCCTCCTCGGTTTTCATTCCTCTAAAAATTGAGGTGGCTTGAGGGACTTTTATGGAGAAGGGGACTCGATACCGCCTTTCCTGCCAAGTGCCACATACAGGGGTGCAAGATGGGCAAGATGGTATGCTTTTGTTTCCCGTTGTTTATGTACCTGTGCATCAGCATAAAACTGAAGAATTTGTTTTTAAAAATCCAGCACATTACCCAGACATGGGGGAAGTGCCAAAAGGTTTTCCTGGTCTTGTTTTTGCTCAAAAATGGGACCTGGAAAATAATTTTTAAAAAACGATTCCAGATCAAGATTGTGATTGGAGCTGGGAAGGTGGACTTGGCGGAAGACAAGACAGGTGTGTCATGAGGGTCCCTGGGATGCCAGGTGGAAGACTGAGGGGGAGAGAGAGAGGCGAGGACAAGGGGGCAAACAAGCCATGCATGGTAGCTTTTTTGCCTGATAATCTGTGTGGGGTGCACTAACCATGCAAAACAACCCACCCTGAATGGCTAATCATCCATCATGGACTAGTGTGATGTGTGAACACTGGTTTTGTGTTATTTTTCCCCCTATGTCAAGGGAGATGTTAATGCTTACTGTGTATTGAGATGTTTTATGATATAATTCCCCCCCCCCCTTTTTTTGGTGCTGTTGTTGTTATTGTTGTGTTGCAAATAAAAGGATTTTTTTAAAAATGTGGCGTGCAGCAGCTTCAAGTGCTTGGTAGCTGAAGGTATTTGTTTCACTTTTTATTCCAACTTTTAAGGTATCCCAGTATGAAAGCTCAAGTCTGGTAAACATGGTTTGAGGCAAACATATATAAATACGTATTTTCAAAATAGCTTTCAAAACTCAACAATAGCTGGCTTAGTTGTACTTACTAAAACAAGTCTTTCTGCTCATCCCTCTTTCTCAGCCAAGTTTTCTAATGCAAATAAACATTCCTTATGTTTTTGTGATAGAACGATGTGGGAGAGCCACCACCAGCAAAAAAAGGGCGTGCTTTACTTTTCAAGTTTAGCATGTGAATAAGTATAGTTAAGAAGGCATTCTGAGGGCCAAACTAGATGAGATACCATTCACTCAGTTACCTATTTTTAAAAGTAAATTGCAGCTGTAGACCCCCAATCAGAATCCTGGTTTGGAGGGTGGGGAGATTTTAACACACACACACACACACACATATCACTGCAGTCCCAATCTGGATTAGGTTCCAGCACCTGCAGTTTACATTTAAAAAAGCATCCACACAATTGCTAACTGTATGAATGGCATTATATCTAGTTTGTCCCTGAGTCAAAGAGATCAGCTACTGTATTTTTTACCAGCTGAAATTTCCAAACATTTGCCAATGCCAGGTCTTTGTTTCTGCTTCTATTCTATTCTGTGCCTCCTACAGCAAGAACTCCTAATTTTCATAGCTCATGAATTGGGCACAGCTTAACATTTCTTGCCCGGTATGTCCTTGGCTATTGCTGTGCAATACTATCACAGCATCAGGGCAAACATTGAATAAGACACCTGATTGAGTTGGGTCTCATGCCAAAATAAATCTTTTATGGTTGATGTTTAATTTAATATTGGCTTTGCATTACCTAGTAACAATATAAAAAACAAAAACTAAAAAGTGTGCCCCATCCCTAAAATCCTCCAGGTCAAAGAATAGTAAGGCAGCCACTGCTTACCTGTTCCTGTGTCCTTGATCAGTTTTCTTCAATGAATGTACTTACACATTATGGCAATTTACTGGAGAACATAATGGGTAATCTAACAGTTGAAATCTTTAAATATGAAGATACCCTCTAGTTAATTTCAGTGAATTACGAAATTCAGCTGAACATATAGAAATAATGAAATGAAGTTTCATAGACTTCTACTGGGAAAGAAATTGCAATTACTGCTAGTAACAGCTTCTTAGGCTCTTAAAATCTATTGATCTATAAATATGTTAAATAAGATGTATGTATAACGTACATGTATTAGCCAAACGTATAAAATGATGGTGATGGTTAAATTGCACGATGGATGAACCGAATATGCTTCTGTTAGCAGTGGCATCTAAATAAAAGCTGTTGTAAGTGAACAGTTTACTGCATTAGCGCAAGTGTGGAAAAGCTTGCAAGTGCAATCTATGCTGGTTGCACACCAGAGTAAAAGAAAAAAATACATCCTCTGAGAATTTTCCAGGAGGGGAAAAAGATGATAAATGCCTTGTAAGTACTTTTTTCTTTCTTTTCTTAGGCAGAATTCACATATGTCCAAGCATCATATAAACCAAAGACCTTCAAGCATGGTCAGTGAAACATCTACTGCAGTGATTACATCTACTGTAGATACAAAAGCTGGCTCCAAGGTAAGACTTAATTTTGTTATATTCTGAATAGTCAACACTACTAAGGAGTTGAGCTTAGCCTTTGGGTAAGGTGATAATTTTACCTGGTTAGATCCTGGCAGAGAGGGCATGTCAGTCATCTTTGAAGCTTCCTGTTTTCTTAGACACTATGCTTCATGCTCTCCTTTTCATTGGTTGAAGTTTTTTTTTTATCACAAGCTATTTGTTCCATAATATTTATCGGTCATAAACATTTCTTTTAAATCTTCAATATATTTTGGTCTTTGGCTGCTCCATTTATTTCACTGGACAATGTAACTTTATGAAGCTGCCCTCAAGTCCAAAGTGAAAGGGCATCCCTTCTGGGCAGGGAAACTGTGTATACATTTTCAACAAATCATTGATAAGAGCCAGTTGACCCAGAAAGGTAGGATATAAATTATATTAATAAAAATGCATATAATAAATAAAATAAAGGTGCTGTGCTGTCATCCAAGAAAAAAAACAATTTTAGGGATAGCAAAGGCGAATATTTTCATTTTTACCCCATTTTATGGGGGCTATGAAAAACTTCCTTAACTCTCAGAGCCAATTTAGCATCTCTGAAATCCCTGAGAACTAATCTCGCAGCCTTGACCTTTCTGTAGGGAGGACTAACTCATCAGAGGTCAAAGCTTCCACTATTCCCCCTCCTCAGTTCAATAATTTTACTTCAGTCCTGGACAACTTTGTGGAGTCTGGGGGTCATTTCCCTCCCCATGCCCCCTTCGCAGGCTGCATTCTGCCACTGCCCTGCCGCCAAATTCAGTGACGACAAAACCTGGCAATTTGCCCCAGGTTTTAGAGACAAACTACTGTAGATGGCTAGAACAGACACATTTGGCTTGAAAACATGCCACATTTGTCTGTTTTAGCCTCCGTAGTGGTTTGGCTTCAAACTTTGGGAGTAAACTGCCATTTTTTGGGGGGCACCCCCATGAATTTCAGCTGCACAGCAGGGGGACATGCTAGGAGCAACATGCAGCACATAGGCTGCATGTCCCCTGTTTCTGCTCTGCACAATATTGTACAATACCGCCAGATAGGTGCTTACTGCATTTTTTTACATAACACATTCTACCCCATGTTGAACATTTTGATTTAATAGACTTTATATTATTGTTATATGAACATTTGCGGGGGATGGGATTGTGTCAGTTTTTAATCCCCTTCTCCCCATGATTGCTATCTTTATTTTCTAGCTTGCATTTGGGCCAGTTTCATTCTTACTCAAAAACATCAATTCACAAATATGTATGAATATGAAAATAGAACGCTTGTAAAGATTGATTATTATTGCAAACAATATAAATATTTTGTGCACATTATGTTTGAGGAATTCATTAGTAGTATATGAAATGGCCTGTAGATTATCATTTGAATTCCCCTTCAAAGATTGATAGCTGAGAATGTTTGTATTCTTGAACAGTAAGAAGAATTGTCAGTAGAAAATTCAGAATGAAAGCTACTGTTTGGGGGGGACTTTATTTTGACTAGAGTATTCACTTTTATCTTTTAAAAAAGAATATATATTGTAACAGAGACAGTTGTTGCAGGGGGAATTTCACATAATGATTTTTAATGATTTTTCATTGCTGCAGAGGAGAAAGGAAACAGATTAAATAGTTACCCTAGTCAAAATAGTGTCATCTTTCCTGTAGCAAGATGACAATACTTCGTCTATTTAGCATGTCAGTGATTATTCTTCTGATTGGCATTTCACACAACAAACCAGGCAATGGCTTGGATCTAAATAGGTGTCTGTGAATAGAAGAAGTCCTTCCATTCACAGATGAGACCAAAATCTAGTGGAAGATCCTGCTGATGGAAGGCATGCTTCAGAATTGACTAAGGATATGGGGATGCTTTGCTTCAATCTGCTTTAGATCAGGCCCTCGGCCAGCCCTACAGATGCTTTGGAACATGAAATGATGACAAAGTGTTGGAGTCCAGAGCTCTGTGTGCCACATGGCTTGCCCTTCTTCCCCCCCCCCCCCCCAAGCTAGTTCAATTCCCTCAGATGTGGTAGATGGTGCTGCTTGATGTAAGATTCAGATATCAATCCAGTCAGCTTCTGTATGGGGAATGGGTTCTGGGTGGGGGCGTGCGCTATCTACACCTTTCTCTCTGACTCTGAAATATCTTGGGCCACTAGGCTCACTTCACTTCAGATCCAAAGCAGAGCTTTGCTTTGGTTATTTGAAGCTTCAGATGTCTCCTCATTGAAATACTATATTACAGCTATTGCTATCAGCACAAGCAGGGGCTGCTCTGAAACACATATCAGGGTAGCTGTCAAATGGGCACATAAAGACTGCTCACCAAATGGCTGGGAACAGAAAAAACCAACCCTCCTTCTAGCTGTTGCTTTAAGGGTCCGTGGTGGCCTATCCTCTCAGTTGTTTTAGGGATGTCATGCTTCCCAAAACCTCTAGCTTTATTTAGACAATAAAGAGATCTGCCACGTAATCCACAAAGCTTTATTCATGCAATAAACATCTCTTCCCACCTGAAGGGACTCTAACTTCTAGGAACTTCTCTCTAAACAAAATGATGCAAACTAAGTGAGACAATTGTCCTTTCAAGAAAAAGGGAAAGCTTTTTCCCAATATGCTTTAACTTCAGGGAGATTGGTTCTGAAGAAGCCTTTGGCGAAAAGCTAACCGGGTCGACCATCTCTCACCTTCCTTTAGCTTCACCCATTTTAGTCTGCGGTGTACTCTAGGATCAGCTAGCCTTTCAGTGTCCTCCGCCTCAGAAGAATCCTGAATTCCCAGAGCTTGTGGGTCGCTTACACTTTCAGAGATAAGGTCTGGCGAAAGTTCAGCTGGTGAAAAGCCCGTGAGAGTCACCTCTCCTACTCTCCGTGTAGGCTGGTATGTTTCCGAAGCTGTCTCTTCTGCTTCAGAATCTGATTCTGACTGATCCTCTGAAACTCCTTCTTCCAGCCTAAGGGAAACAGGCCTAGTCAAGACAGGGGAGTCCAGTCTTTATTTGCCCCTTAAGAAAGGCATTGGCGACAGCCATACACCAAACAGGGATCTGACTGGCCTACAGAGGTTCTCCATCTAGCTCGCGGAGCCTCCCCACTGTTACCTTTAATTTGTGATAGGAAATAACAGCAGGGATTCCTCTGCACAATGTGCAAGAGAATCCCAGCAGTTATCTCCAAGTCCGATCACAGATTAGAGATAACAGTATGGATATGGCTGTACGGGTATTTGGCTGAGTCTTTCAGCGTGCTGACTGCCAATTCCATGGGCTCAATATGCATTACGCAAAGCCAGAGACTCTCTTGCAGCCTCCCCCACTTTGGGAGGAAGCAGCACAGGTGAAGTAGCCCTGAACAAGGCAGCAGCTAGAGTGCTCCTGCAGCCACTGCCTCCACTGGAGCAGTTTCACCCACATTGCACCTTCTCCAGTTGGCAAGGACAAGCGAAACAGTGGAACATTCCCCACTGAGGAGGTGGCTAGAGCAATCGAGGTGCTGCCTTAGTCACATGAGATTTCTCCAGCAGGCGTTCCAGCTGGCACTTTGGCCAGGGACCAGTTGCCTTCAGGAACATGGCCAATCTCCTGATGTAATCTGTCCCACAAAGAGATGGGGGGGGGGGGTCATTCGCCCTCCCCTGAAAATATTCTCTACTCCCAGTCTACAAATATGGTGCTATTTTTTGTATGTTGGATCCATCCCCTTTTGTCTTTAGCTCTGCCCACCACTGGAATGCAACCCACAAGGGCTTCTCTGAAATGGAATTTGGCCCTTGGGTTAAAAGAGGGTTTTCACCCCTGCTTATAGATTGTATCCAAAGTACTATTCAGTTAACTCAAAGCTTTTACCACTTCCAGAAGCCCCACATTCATCCATGTGCAAGTGCCAAATCCAATACTTTAATTCTGCTTGCACAAGTGTCTCCACAAGTCATTGCATAAGCACTTTCACAAGTTGCTTCATTATGCCAGGTGTGTGATTGTACTGGTTGTTCTTTCTGCTAGTGCTTGGACAACTGCTAGTGGAAGATGCGAGCACTAGCAGCAGAAGAATGCCACTGCTTGTATTTTTTGGGGGCTAGCATTATCTTGAATAAAATCCAATATGTTTATCTTTTAGTGTACATACTAAAGCTGTGCCCTAGAACAGTTGGTCATGGAACCAACCAGAGGGGAGGATTTAATTCTAAATGGTGTCGCCTAGGACCTAGTGCGATATGTGCATGTTGTAGAACCAACTGAAAACATTGAGCTCAGTGTTAAGTGGGAAATTGCCAAGGAAATCCAACACAGTCACATTTGACTTTAAAAGAGGAAATATCTCTAAAATGAAAGCACTGGTAAAAAGGAAGTTGAAAAGGGGAGTCAATGCTTATAGGTTATTCAAAACCACAATAACAGTTGCTCAGCTAGAATGTATTCCACAGGTTAGGAAAGGTAGTACCAATTCCAGGAGGTCATCAGCATGGTTAATGAGCACTGTAAAGGAAGCTATTAGAGAAAAGAATCCTTCCTTCAGAAAATGGAAGGCTTGTCCAAATGAAGAAAGGGAACACAAGCTTTCACAAACGAGATGCAAGGAGACAATAAGAGATGAAAAGCAATTTGAGGTACATATCGCTAACAACATCAAGGCCAACAATAAAAAATCCCTTAAATGTATCAGAAGCAGGAAACCAGGGAGGCAGTTGGACTGTTGGTTGATAATGGAGTTAAATGGAAGACTAAAGAAGGATAAGGAGATTTTGGAGAAGCTGAATTAATTCTTTTCATCTTTTTCACTGCAGAAGATAATAGGACAGTTCCTGTGCCTGAACTGATGTTTTCAGGAAGGCAGTCTGAAGAACTGAGGCAAATAATGGTGGCAAAAATTGAGTTTTTCAATCTTAGTGACAAATTGAAAGTTAATCCCTGGGCCCAGATGATATCCATCATGTGGGCAGCTGGTTGGACACCATGTGAACAGTATGCTAGACTAGAAGGACCCTTGGTTTGATCCAGCATGGCTGTTTCTTATGTATCATGCTTCTTTCTTTTTTTCTTTCTTTCTCTCTTTTTTAAGGTGGTGAAATCTGGCAATAAAATTCACAGTTTTGGGAAAAGGGACCAGTCTATAAGGAGAAATCCTAATATTCCTGTTGTGGTAAGAGGCTGGCTTCATAAACAGGTGAGTGTGTGATTATCTAATTTTGTGTGTTTCAGCTGATTAAATTAGGACTGTCTGGTAAATATGAGGCCTTTTTGCATAGCATTTGATCCATGAAACTTTCTTATATGTTTTAACAATTGCTTTCTGCCCCTTAATAGGTGCACAATTTGGGTAGAAAATCTTGTATTAAGAATATGCATGTTTATTTTATGAACGATGTAATGGCCAGGTACTTCTGTAAATATATTCATTAGCTATTGTTACCCCATCTTAAAATGTATTTGTATTTTCTTGGGTTATATCTGGCCAAATACTTACATTTTAATGAAAATAGTCTGTCAGTGAGAGCTTTTGTCATAATTGTCATCTCATATATATTTTTTAAAAATGTAATTTAATATACTACTTTCATGCAAATTATATGGTAAAAGAGGTAATGTAAGGTGTGACTGGTGATATAGAATTAAGTTTACAGCCCTAAGATGCTGCATATATAGGCAAAGAGGGATAAAGGTCTTTCACATAAAAAGTATGAATATTTCTAGTAGAAAGATGTTAAGTGTTCATTTATTATATTATAGAGCCTGGGCTTCTGAACAACTTGGCATGTGGGAGGCAGAAAGAAAATAAATATTAGTATCTGTAAATATAATTAAGTAAATTGTTCAATGTTTCATAATGCAGATTGCTATCTGTGTTCTAAATGGATATTATTGTGGCAGCTCTGGGCAGGATCAAGAAATAAGCAGGCAGGCCAATCTCTGGAAAGAATAAGGTCAATGGTTAGTGCATGTCAGTTTGCTGTACAGTTTTAAATATGGACCCCACCTACATCAATATTGCCACATCATTCTTGCAAAACCTTCCATTTCTCAAATTGTATAAAACGTACAAGTGTGTGTGTGTGTGTGTGTACATGCACACTGTGTGTGTATATGTATGTACACACATTGGGCCCAAATGGTACCCATCCTAGAGTTCTTAAAGAACTCAGATATGAAATTGCTGATCTTCTAACAAATATATGTAACATGTCCCTAAGATCAGCCTCTGTACCAGAGGACTGGAGAATGGCCAATGTAACACTAATTTTTAAAAAGGGATCCAGAAGGAATCTGGGAAATTTCAGGCCGGTTAGCTTAAGACCTGTTTTTTGGGTAAATGGGTTGAAATCATTATTAAATACAAAATTAGTAAGCATATAGAAGGTTACAGCAGCTGGTATTGTTTAGCTTAGAAAAAAAGATGAATTGGGGGGATATGACAGAGGCGTACAAAACTATGCATGGTGTGGAGAAAGTGGATAGGGAGACAGATAAAAGGAAGTGTTTTTTCACACAGCACATAGTTAAACAATGCTGTACTAGATGGACCATTAGTCTGATCCAGCATGGCTCTTCTTATGTTTCTTCTATGTGTGTGTGCGTTTAGATAGATGATAGATAGATAGATAGATAGATAGATAGATAGATAGACAGACAGACAGACAGACAGACAGACAGACAGACGCACCCACCCACCCACACACACACACACAATCCAGTGAACTAATGTCTGTCATTTGTGCATTAGTAACCTTTGCCAAATAGAAATCTAATTTCCTTTACTTCACTGTAATGACTAAATTCCCCAACATTCTGAGAGAACTGTGAAAAAATCATGAAATTGGCCTGATTTGTTGCTGCTTCTGCCATAGCTGTGCTTTGCTCCTGAAGAGCATAGTTTTATACCTTAAAGAATATATATAACCATTTCAAATTCTATTTAGTACACAGCTATGTTGTTACTTCCAGTGTGTTAGAAATTCAAAGCAACACCTATTATTATTTGTATTTTCAGGATAGCTCTGGGATGAGATTATGGAAAAGACGATGGTTTGTGCTTGCTGATTATTGTTTATTTTACTATAAAGGTTAGTAAACAAAGTTTTGTTTATGTAATATTCTAATCATAAATGTTAAATTTGTTCCTCAAAGCTTTTTGTTAAGGTTTAGAAAATAAGATTTTTAGGAGACAACACATCTAGGAGAGTAGTAAAGTTCAAGCCCATCCTTTGCCCCGCCTCCCACTTGCATTTATTTCAGGAAGGCTGATGTAGGAGCTGCTTTTGGTAGATTTTACCATTGGTTGTTTCTCAGCATGCATTTTATCACATTGCACTGATGGAGCAGTTATCATATCCAATCCTTTATGGTAAACCAAGGATTATAATTGGTTTGTTGCATGCACTCACACACTCTTTCTCTCTTGATTTGTCTCCTTCAAACAACTCTGGCTTGCTAGCAATGTTTTATTGTCTCTTCTATGGAATTCCCTGCCTCTGGAGGTCAGCAGGCACCAACTTTGCATTCCTTCCAGCGCCTCCTGAAAACATTGTTGTTCCAGGAAGTCTTCCCTTAATGACCAGATGCGGTTTTATTTGCACTTTGTTTCTTTTAAAAATGTATTTTAATGTGTTTTTATTCTGGTTTTATTCTATTTGTTCACCGCTACAAAATTCTTGAATTCTTGCATTAATAAGAATTAATTATCATAAGGGACTGGAAAATACAGAGGCATTTGTTTCTCCACTGTGACATGGAGTAAAATATTAATGTTATATTTCTACCATGCATCACTTCTGTAATATGGTATCTGTTGTAATTTTGTTTATGGAAAAAGGGGTGGCACCTAACTTTAATAGAACTCATACAATTATCACAAGAACTGATAAATTTATTCTCTAGCTAAGGACATAACCAAAGGAACCGATTTCTTATGACAATGATTGTGTGTGGACAGAAGTGAAGAATCCAATATAAATATTCTTCTGAATTCCAGTTCCTAGGAAGCAAACAGCAAGGGAGAGCTGTTACTTTCATCCCTTGCTTCAGGTTTCCCTGAAGGATCTGGGTGGACACTTTTGGAAACAGGATTCTGGACTAGATGGACAACCAACAAGACTTTTGCTAAATACTTGGAAAGGACTTCCAAGTGTAGTATATGCTTGGGCTGATAAGTGGAATTCGGTATTTAGCAGTATTGGCAGAAATAGGAAACTGCTTTATACCAGGTTAGATTAGATGTCTATTCTGATGTTGTCTACTCTGACTGGTAGTGGCTCTTCGGGGTTTCAGGCAGAGATTTTTCACATCACCTTTTTAACTGGAAATGCCAGGGGTTGAAACTGGAGCCTTCTGGATGCAAAGCATAGACTCCCCCACTGAGCTACAGTCCTTCATCATCTTTTATGTCACCCTTTCCTTTATCTTTTGCAATATACTACTTGGGCATAAATTACTCCAGTGCTGCTAAATGGCTCTTGGGACTATATTGTAAGAACCACATTAAACCTTCATATAGCACAGCTGGCCTAAGTCACACTGGATGTGAGCCCTTGCACAAGTCATGTTAGACATTGTGAATGCACTGTAGTGTTCCAGTTGAAATAGATAGATTAATTTGTTTGTTTCTTCATTCAAAAGACAGCAGAGAAGAATCTGTTCTTGGAAGTATACCATTGCCTAGCTATGTAATATCACCAGTTGGACCTGAAGATCATATAAACCGCAAGTACTCCTTTAAGGTACATTAGTGATTGCAAAACGTGTGATTTATTGAAGCAGCAAGCTTGCCATATTTTTGAAATTCCATATTATCTTTAAAGTATCATCTCAGTTCCTCACAAATATTTCATATATATGCAGATCTATGGATAGAGCTTCTGCACACACATTTAAACATATCCTTCTCATCATAGCTTCTAGTACTCCCTGAAAATCTGGTTTGGAAAGTCAGGTGATTCTCCTTGAGTGGAGATAATGTGATAAGCTGCAGTTGGAAGGGAGATCTGGAGAGTCCCTGTGTGTGTGCAGAAGATCTTGCATGTAGACTTCCAGTCTTCTTACATTTTTAGGATGACATATCCACTTTCTTACTGTATCCTAGAACAGTTGGTCATGGAACAATCCAGAGGGGAGGCAACCATGTACTTAAACCTAAATGGCAAATTACTTGAATAATAACAATAACAACAACAGCTTGGGTCAATCCAGACACACATAGCTGCTTGCTATACTTTGCCTTCCTTCAAACAACAGCTCCTGCAATACCCAAACCTTCCTCCCAAGATTGGGGGAGCTTCTGGAATACCAACCCATAAGATATAACATTACTTCCCCATGCTCATGCAGAAGTGTTTTCCACTCACACACAGGGAATGTGAGGCCAGATCTCACCCTTGACTTTTAAAAATATCCAGCATTAGTTCAACTGCATTTAGGCAGTCACATGTAGTTGAATTTAGGGTTTGCTGCTGCAATGTGCTCAGTGCTTCAGCTTAATATTAAAATATTTGAAATTCTATGCCTACTCAAGAATATGTAATGCTGAATTTTGTAAGCGCTGCATCCTTAATTCCTATTACAAATAGGAATTACAAGATTTTATTTCATTATAAGTAAAAAAATAGCAAGCCCTATTGTGTCTATATATTTTTTTTAATTCAGAAGTGTTTTTATTTTTGCGATTAAGCATTATTTGTAGACTAGGAGTGTTTATATAATGGAATGCTAGATGATGCTTTATGGACAGGCAGAGTCTGAGATTGGAAGCATTTACTTTTATGATCTCTACACTAAGAAAAATAGTTTAAGGAGAAATTCCTCTTGGTGATGGCATTTGTATCTGTGTTTATCTTTAAACACCTGAGTTGGCCAAATCAGTGAGGGGGAGAGAGAGAGAGAGAGAATATATATATATATATATATATATATATATATATAAATACACAGACATACAGTGGGTTCAATGAGGGGAGCTCCTGAAAGGAAATATTAATACATCTGTATTACATTCAAAACCCTTCCATTTACCACTATATATTTTTTTAAAAAAATATGTAGACACATCTGTTAATTAGAGCTTTGCCCTTGGTAAAATATTAAGCATCATAGCTTAATTTATAGAAATATCCACTTGATATATACCTTGGCCTGCAGTATTTATATCCCTCAGTTTAAATAATTCATCTGCTCTTTCATCCCAGGTTTATGTTCACGATGTCTGACCGCTTCACTTCTGTGCAAATGTGTATATCACTGTCAAGGAGTGGGAAAAGCATTAATTTATTGTAGGAGCTCCAACACAGTATTTTAAAAGGGCTTATTGCAGAGCCACATTCTGTCAGCTTGAAGGTACCAAGAGTCCTGTCTGACCAGAATTCTATCACCTATGAAACTTATCTAATCTGTTGGTGCTGCTAAATGCAGCTGGAAATACAAAGCATACCAAGAGTAAATGCAAATTTAAAGGGGGGAAATCTATGCATGGAAGAAATAAATGGAAAACAAGCCCTTTCATAGTGAGTTAGGTTTAAAGGTTTTCCAGTGGAAGTAGTCTCCCCTCTGCAGAAAGACTCCTTTAATTCGAGGAAGACTGCTTTTGAAAGAAAACGGAAACTGTAGGACCTAACCCCATGATTTTAAACTGCATTTATCAGAAGGATTGGGTCCAATAAAGTTTTGGCAATACTTTCATTTTATTTATTTATTACCCTGCCTTTCTTCACAGCTTTCATTTTAATCAGTTGCTTCCAGATTTTCAGATTGCAGTTTAAAATATTGATTAGCTGTTGTGCAATTATATATACTAACAGCAGTTTCAATTCTCATAGTTCCAGTCCTTATGTGGCCAAAACAGCATCATTCATGGGCAAAAGGGAGGTAACAGGGGAAACTCAAGATTTGCGCAAGTAAAAAAAAACTTTAGGGAAAAGCCCTAGAGGGAGGTTCCAAAAGCAGACCTATAGGACTTAGGCAGGATCTACACTATTGCTTTAAAACAGTTTATACAGTTTTGACAACTGTTGGGGCCCATGACACACTCCATATATATACAGTGTTCAAAACGTTTTCAAAGTGTTTTATCCTGCTTGGTGTAGATCTGGCCTTATTATTTCCAGTGGACATGGACTGCTTACTTACAGTTGTACTACAACATTTTGTTGCAGGCTTCCATTTGTACATTTGTAATCAAATTATTTCATTGGTGTTGTACATTTGTTGGAGGTTTATTCATTTATTCACAACATTTGTATACCACTCCAAATCTAAACAGATTCCAGAGCAGTTAACAATGAGGAATAAAAGAATACAAAGATAAAAAGAATAAAACACGATATTACAATTATTTTTTTAAAAGTAAAAGTGATGGGCACTGTCCAGCTAAGTTAACTATCAAGTGAAATCCCATTAATTTCAGTGAGAGAGTTGAGCATTTGCATTTACATATCACATTTGCTTTGAAATCAGTGAGGCTTATAAATAGGTGATCTTAATAAGTCAACTCAGGTGTGCAAATCGTAATGGTTAGGTGATTAGGAGCACTCCTTGGCTCCCTCCCTTCTCCCTTCCCACCTGGATATTCATTCCTCCTTTTTCATTTAAGAGCTATGCACTATGTTAATATAAACTACACTTACAAACCCTCTTCTAACCCATATTGCAAACTGGTTTGGTGCTGTAATTGGCAAAAATACTGTTACGCGTGTAATGCTAAATCACAATTAGCACCAAATATGAAAGGGAGGAGGCAATGCCTTCACAAGTTAGGAGCATATGAACACGTGAGGCACTTCCAATAGCCTAAAAACCATTTATTGGTTAATTAATTGGGCAGTATTACATTTGCACCAAATCTATATATTTTATAGTCAGGGGAAGAAATTTCCATGTCTGTATATCCAAGAAAATAATACATCCATGTATAATCTGTAACTTCCTTCCCTACCAAATATATGTGGAGATTAAATTTTTGAATCTTGGAACATGCCATTGGTTGGGAAAGTAAATTATGTTGTTCGTGTTTTTAGAACTCCATGTACAAATCACTCTTGAGGATCTCCTGAAGAGAAAATGTGATAGGTGAATTACCTTCCCAGACAGTTTGCCTCTAAGAGTATATTCACCAATTATATTTTGTATTCATGGAAAGAAATTATAGGAGAAACAAATATCTGCCCATTTTATCTGTGTCGTTTCCCTCTTTCCCTAGGTGGAAAATGTAATGTCAGAATTGGTCCTTAAAGGCAATCTGTCTAGTTATTTGTCTCATCTGCAGTGCCATTCTCTTTTCTGTGTCCTAAGGCCTGAGCTCAGTGTAATTCTTTTTCCAATGTTGCATCCAAATTAATGCATGTATATTTTATGAACAATTGCTACCTTTGGAATTTTTTATTGCCACTTTGATTAAAAGCATTCTAATATGACTGCAATCATAAACATACATACTAGGGAGTAAATTCGACTTAAATCATCCAGACTTTCAAGTAAACATATTCAGAATTGTATGTCATTAGGAAATATTTGTATTCTTCTATTGAAAGTTTCATAATAGTAGACTTGCTCTGTAACAATCGTTTTTAAGGCCTAACCTCCCTCTGCTGCACACTTTGCATTATTGATGTAAATTTATGCAGCTCCTTCTCCAAAATGTTTATTGTGCCATAAATACAGCTTGCAAAATGAATAAAACCCTTTATCCAAGTAACAAAGCTCAAGTGTAATGTTGCAATGCAGAAATCATTATTAAATCATTGTAACTGTGCAATCCTCTACATGTCTACTCAGAAACAAGCTACACTGCATTCAATAGGGCTTACTCCCAGGTAAGTGTGTATAGGATTACAACCTAAAAATAGAATGTGGTCAAACTGAATGCAGTTTATCCAACTTATTCATTGCTTGAAAAGCGACATATTTCAAAAATATTCCAGGATGTGTAGCAGGCTTGGTATTTAATTATTTTAGACTCAATTTTTTGCCTACCTGATATATAAAAAACACCCTTTTTCCTTTGTAAGGTTCAGTACGATCCCAAACTTATTGATTGTACATTACTCATGGTTCCTTGTATTTCTGATGCCCAACCTTAAAACTTAAAATGCAGAAGCTTATATGTTCTCTTATAGTTGCAGAGGTTTTCCTTAATGTGAGCAAATCAAGTGGATTTATATCTTGTGAGCTTCTGCACTGTTCTAGATTAGTTGATCAGACAGAGGCAGATGGAAATCTTGAAGACAAAATGCTAGCAATCACATAGCCCCTCTCAATTGAATTGGCTCAACCAATTCTTAATTATTTCCTTTTAGAACTACCAAGCTTTTCAAATTGCTGCAGTTTTCCTTCTTCAAGGCTTGCATGGAAGGAATTAAGGGTTGGGCATTTTGAATAGGTAAACTCCAGAAGAGCTGAATATGTATACTGGTGTTTTGTGAAAATAAGTAATCTTGACTGTTTTTGAGGGTGCGGACATAAACTACTTATTTCATTATGTCGACTTTCTATGAATTTTTTAGGATGCCTGCTGTTTTAACTTTTTGTCCTTGTTTTATGCTCTTGGGGTTTGCTCTCCATTTCTCCTTCTGTGCAATGTGGGAGAGAGCCTGCCTTTCCTTCTCCCTCTTTCCAGTATAAGGGCATCTGAATGCATGAATAGGTACCAATATTACTTTTTCATCCCTATTGTGAATGTGTATGTGTTGTATCTCAGGCTGTTATGCTTTAGAAGTACTTAGTCATAAGACCACAAAAATCTTCTGTGTTTTCCTGTCACTGATTGTCCTCACCCTTACTATCACATGTGTTTGTGTTGCTTGTTTGGTGTGCTGCTAAGAGATATCTGGCATTTATTTGGACAGCTCTTTTTTTTTTTTTTACTATTTAACCAGTTATACATGCTGGAGATACCCTTCCTGTGGCAAGGGTTTCCTGATGACACTTCATTTGTTGCTTACTAAATATTATAAGCATGGTTTCTTTAGCTGCTGAATGTCAACAAGTGCAATGTTCTGCCTACTGCCGTTTTAACGAAATTGTTAATGAAACAGTGTACATTAGTTGCTTCTGCTTTTATAGTGAGAGTGTGGCTGTCCCATGGATATGTTCTTGGAGGGAGCACATGTTACAATGGAAAGGTTCAAGCAATCAATTTTTTTTTATTACGGTTGTATGACCCATTCAGGTTATAATACAGAACACAAATATGAAAACAACAACCCAAACAAAAGTACAATTTATCTGGTTTACCTAATACAATCCATAATGGAGAGATTAATAGTAGCCAAAAGAATTGTAGTAAAAACAGTCCACTAAAATGAAAATTATATTTTGTAAATTAAGTGAAGGATAGCCAATACTCAGACAATTTCAGTGCTTTTTAAAAGAAAGCAATGAGTTCAGCACTTCACAAAATACTAATTTTCCGATACTGAAAGAAGACTTGGTACTGAAAAAATCACCGTGTGTATATAGCGGTTGGGGTAGTTGTTTTTATGAGGCTTTAGTAGTTTGGTTATACTCAGCAATTTGAGTAATACATATTGTAGAGATCCTATAGGAGGTTTCACACAAGATTAGATATCATCTGTGCTGTCCAAACTGTCATTGTGTTTTGAAACCAAGCAAGAATTGTAAATTATCCTTCAGTCTAATCCTTCCGCAGGAAGAAGCAGCTCTATACAAAGTATAGCCTGTAAATGCTGCAGTAGAATTGGATGAATTGCTACATGAATTGAAAGTTGAATCCAGACATTAAAGTTTTACAAATAGATACACACAAGTGAACACTAGGGGTGTGCATCGGATCGGATCCGATCCACGATCCGAATCCGATCCGACCCAAAATCGGGAAAATCCGATCCGATCCGATCCGACCAACCTCCGATCCGATCCGATCCGATCCGATGAGGTCCGATCCGGATCGGACGCCATTTTGAATGCTTTTTCCCATAGCCAAGTATTGTTTTACAAAAACGCCTATAACTTTTTCATTTTTAAAGATAGAAGGATGAAACTTGGGGACATTGTAGACTGGTTAGGGATAGTTATCTGTGAGAAATTTCAGAAAGATTGGTGCATGCGTTTTGTGGCAATTAATTTTTTAATAAATACCCAGGAATGCTTATAACTTTGTCATTTTTAAAGTTACAAACATGAAACTTTGCCACATTGTAGGAGGTACCTTGGGACCTATGTGTGTGAAATTTCAGAAACATAGGTGCTTGCCTTGTGTGGCAATTAATTTTAGAAAAATGGGTAGTAGTGGGGTAAATACAGTTACGCCTCCCATTTTTTTATTTTTTAAGATACAAACAGGAAACTTGGGCACATTACAGATACCACTTGCCTTGATATGTGAGTGAAATTTCAGAAACATTGGAGCTTGCCTTGTGTGGCAATTAAGTTTTGAAACAATGAGGAAAGAAACACCTATAACTTTGTCATTTTTAAAGTTACACACATGAAACTTTGCCACATTGTAGGTGGTACCTTGGGACCTATGTGTGTGAAATTTCAGAAACATAGGTGCTTGCCTTGTGTGGCAATTAATTTTAGAAAAATGGGTAGTAGTGGGGTAAATACAGTTACGCCTCCCATTTTTTTAGTTTTGAAGATACAAACAGGAAACTTGGGCACATTACAGGGAACACTTCACTTGATATGTGTGTAAAATTTCAGAAACATTGGTGCTTGCCTGGTGTGGCAATTAATTTTTGAAACAATGAGGGATTCATTGGACAGCACTTGCCCATAGGGATTCATTGGACAGTACTTTCCCATAGGGAATCATTGCATTGCACTTTCCCACTGAGAAATACAGTTATGCCTCCCACATTTTTATTTTTGAAGATACAAACAGGAAACTTGGGCACATTGTAGACTGGTTAGGGATAGTTATCTGTGAGAAATTTCAGAAAGATTGGTGCATGCGTTTTGTGGCAATTAATTTTTTAATAAATACCCAGGAATGCCTATAACTTTGTCATTTTTAAAGTTACACACATGAAACTTTGCCACATTGTAGGTGGTACCTTGGGACCTATGTGTGTGAAATTTCAAAAACGTAGGTGCTTGCCTTGTATGGCAACTAATTTTAGAAAAATGGGTAGTAGTGGGGTAAATACAGTTACGCCTCCCATTTTTTTATTTTTTAAGATACAAACAGGAAACATGGGCACATTACAGGGAACACTTCACTTGATAGGTGTGTAAAATTTCCGAAAGCTGGGTCCAGGCATGTGGTGGCAATTAATTTTTGAAACAATGAGGAAAGAAACGCCTATAACTTTTTTATTTTAAAAGTTAGAAGTCTGAACATTGCTCACTTTGTAGATGGGTTAGGGGTAGATATGTGTCAGAAATTTCAGAATGATAGGTCCAGGCATTTGATGGCTATGGAATTTTTAGATTAAATGTTTCAAAAAATGTTCCACAGAGGCCAGGTCTTCCTTTCCTCCCCCTCCCGCTTCCCGCGAAGAAAAGGAAACACTGTCTCGTCTCGATCCCTTTGATCCTTGCTAGTATCCATTACAGGGCTCGTGTCTGCTTTCCTACTTTCACTTTTTACTCAAGCAGACACGAGAACAAACAACCCAATCACAGTACTCTATAGGTAGGCTGACCATATGAAAAGGAGGACAGGGCTCATGTAACTTTAACAGTTGAAGAGAAAAGGGAATTTCAGCCAGTGTCATCTGTATGCAATTAGTACCTGGTGAAATCACCTCTTCATCAAAGCAATTAAAGTTGCATGCACTATACTAGAGTGACCAGATACAAAAGAGGGCAGGGCTCCTGCAGCTTTAACTGTTGTAATGAAGAGGGAATTTCACCAGGTACGAATGGCATACAAATGACACCAGCTGAATTTCCCTCTTCTCTACAACTGTTAAAGTTACATGAGCCCTGTCCTCCTTTTCATATGGTCAGCCTATCTATAGGACTTTCACACTTCAAGAAATGCTATAAGATAGATTCTCGTATACCAAGTATTCAATCATATTGGTTTGATTATGTTCCTTCATTAGAGAGGAGCAGCACAGTAGATGTTCTGTACCTTAGTTCACCAGAGCTCATCTTGTAGGAAGCATGTTGGACACAATGACTAGGTTTACACGATTGGGGTAGGAAAATAAGCCATCATAGCTTATTTTCCTGCCTTGTGTGTGCTGGTTATGCCCCATGTCATTACCATAATTACCCTCACCAGGCTTGGTTGGCTGTGTCATCCAAACCCAGCAAGGGTGTGAAGTGGGTAGCTTTACAAACCGTCCCAGAGTCCATGCCTTGTACTAGGGTTGTGGGGTGATTTGTAACCCACTCTTGCGGTGCATCCTTGCTGGGTTCAGACAACATGACAGGCTAACCTGGCAAGAGTAATTATGGCAATGATGTGGTGAGTGACTGGCATGCACAGGGTGGAAAAATAAGCTGTGATGGCTTATTTTCCTTCCCCAATCATGCAAACCCAACCAATGAGGTAATCAGTGGTTGCACATGTTGAAACCTAGAGGAGATATAGGTGCTAGAAGTGAGTTGCTGTCTGTTAATTGGTATGTTGCAATTACAGAAACAATGACAATATAGTTAGGGTGTCTTTTTGTCAGTCTGCACTGAAGAACCACAGTGTCTCAAATTAAGTTGAACCACCCCTTTTTTAATGTAGCCTCAGAATGGGCTATTTTAGACATTCCAGGATTAGCAGGTTGATTTCTGTGAACCCATGGTATTCTTTACAATGTGCAAAACAGAACTTGAGGTTTAATTTTTTTTTAATCATGACTAGATACTGTGTGTGCAGCTTTGGTAAAGATTGGATATTGCTGTAGCACTATATAGACATGTCCCTGCAAATTTCGATTATATATAACGATGCCCTGTTAGCTTGGAACTGTTCCATGTTACATCCTGCCTTACATCCTGTCCTAGATGATTGCAGCAATGGCTGAACAAGTAGCAAAAACAGACATTAAAAAAATAACCACGCAGTATCAATGTGTAGTTTACTGTTGCATGTATTTTTTTTAAACAGGCAAAAGCAGCTGCTGGGGGCTCCAATTAGGATCAAGATTGTGACCTTGTTCAGATGACATGCTAAACCATGGTTAGGCTACTAACCCTTTTGCAACACATGTTTCGTGAGCGTATTTAAACTGTAGTTAGGAATGTTTCACACAACATGCTAAGCCATAAATGCTTAACCACCATGGCTTAGCCTGTCATCTGAACAGGATCTATGTGGGATGCAGAGAATAGAATTGAAGCTCCTATTTGACATCACATGTAGTTTATCCCAGAGGAGAACAGCTGGGACCTTAGGCCTGAGTGCAAAGATGAACATGTCAGGATGCTGGGCTGCTTTCAGGTTCTTGTTCTCATACATATACAAATCCTGAAGCTCTTGTGTTGGAAATTTGCCAACAATGACAGGATGTTCTTGTTATCATTGATTTTTGCTCGGTAAGCTACACAGGATTATTGTTTTGTGGTGGCTTCTTGCCTTGGATACCTGATAGCAGAACCTTTTGCTGCTGCCAGCCTATAAGCGAAACATGCTTGCTATATTTATGTAACCGTGCTCTTTCCCTTTTTGTGGTATTCCCTGATGTTGAGGCCGTGCAGGATCACGTGTTTGTGTGTAGCCTTGGTGATGTAGATCTACAACAATAATCTTTTTGTCCTGGCATTAGGGTGTGTCTCTTCCATATCCATGTCAATGTGGCATGCGTGTTGTACAAACATAACTTGCACTGGTTTTGTGAGATTTTCGTTCTGGTTTTTGTATCGTTTTGCTTTGCTTTGTTTTGTTGTTGTTGTTCATTTTTTCCTACCAAGATTCAAAGGTCAGATAAAATTCTGTGATTGTATCATAGTAGTATGAAAAAATACACAAATATACTGTATCACATATGTGTGCAGTGGAAAAACTACAGAATGCTAGGTTGCTGCACTGCAGCAATTTTGGTACTATAAATGTCTATTTAGCTACAGGGGTCACTCTGATTATTTAGAAACGTTGTACATTAATGTGGCATTTAAAAAACAGACCCTCTACTTTCATAAGCATGGCGATTTCTATATTCTCTCCTAAATTTATCTAATCCATCTCTCTTTCTCTCTCTCCTTTTACAGGCTGTCCATACAGGCATGAGGGCATATATCTATAACAAGAGTTCTGTTATTGGCTCTCAGGCAGAGCATTCAGGGATGCGCACATACTACTTTAGTGCAGATACTCAAGAAGATATGAATGGCTGGATCCGGGCTATGAATCAAGCTGCCCTTATGCAAACACGCTCATCACCAAAGAGGCAAGTTTAGGGATTTACCTACATTTTAACTAAATGATACTTCTTTCATATATCAGTGTTTTTTTTAAAAAAAAAGCTTTTGCATTAAAAATGCGCCTAAACTTTTAATTTTAATGTATTAGGTTTGAATGCTATATATAAAAGCTGTGTGTCAGGTTATGTACTGTAGGCTGTGTTGCAGTATAAGGAGAAAGTGAGAGTTCTGATACATTACATAGAGCATTTTATCACATGCTCACTACTGCCCACTTCTGGATGTTCACGCGTCCTTTATACAATGATATCCGCCTCCTGCTCCTTCCACTCGTTTTTTTGTCTCAAAATAGATTCCTTTTAATCTGTCTCTTTTTTTAAAATGGAATGCGCTGCCCTGAGTACATGAAAAGCGGCGCGATAAAAACAGCCCTGGAATGGGCCATGTGGTCATTGCTGCTTCCCCTTTCTCTCCCCGTGTAAAGAGATCGTTGCTATTGCGGGAAAGCAGCAGGAGTCCATAGCGACGGTAGAGAACATGAAAATCCACCTGTCTGATGAAGCTCAAAGTTAGAAAACAAAAGTGTGTTAAGCACTGAATCTGCCCATTTCAAAACGAGTCACTTGACAACGTGAACCATATCACTGGGGTGGGGAAATGCCCCTGCCCCAGAGCCAAGCCCTATGTATGCACAAGGAGTGAAATTCTCCCCTCTGTTCTATCCCAGCCATCCACATGCTAAGGGTGGAACCTGCAAGCAGTGGCCCAACAAGGCTGCAGGCATGAAGCTGAGTAGCCTAGACACACTTGTACCAACAAATATTATTCCAGCAGAAAATCATTTTGTACCTCTTATTCTTTTGAACCAACATAATCTTCTATGCCAAGTTACATGATGCGGTTTTTCATCAGGCAAATACACTGCATCAACATTCTAGCAATAAGTAGTAGATCAGAATTTACGTATTTAATTCAGGTAATAAATATTTTCACCTTTACCACTGTATAACAGATGCAAGTGTTTATTGAGGAGCTTTTGGTGCATTAAAAAAGACACAGAACAAGTTGTGGCATTCTACTTTTGGAATTCTCTCACCCCCTTTGATATGACAGGTGTTTTGATGCCTATTGAAAATAAATCTATATAGCTACTGATTTTAATACCTAGCTTGATAGATTTTCTTTATTGTTTTTATCTCTATATTTTATTGTTGTTTTAATGCATTTTGTACACCCTCCCATGATTTGATATTTATAATGTAAATATTTTAAATGAAGAAATAAATCCTAACAAATAAGTAAAACAAATTAAAAGTCCATTATCTGAAATCTTCACAGGATCTTAGAATGAATGACAACAGACTGCCCAAGAGTAGATATTCCTTTCTTGTAGCTAGTAGGAAGTAAATTAGTTATGTGTATATTATTATTCATTATTATTATTATATTTATTTATACCCCGCCTTTTTCCCACTACTGGGACTCAAGGCGGTTTTACAAATTGAAACATGTACAGTTAAAACAGATAGAGGTATACAAAAATTAAAAATAATTAAACATGCTTCAATATTAAAACATTTAAAAACATTTAAAATATGAATAAAAAAGTTCAATATATAAATAGTGCAGACTACTCCCCAAAGGCCAGCCGGAACAAAAATGTTTTAGTCTGCTTCTGGAAACACACCAGGGAGGGAGCCAGTCTAGCTTCTCTGGGAAGGGAGTTCCAGAGCCCAGGGTCAGCCACCGAGAAGGCCCTCTCTCGTGTTCCCACCAGGCGTGCCTATGATGGTGGTGGGACCGAGAGAAGGGCCTCCCCTTAAGGTCTCTGATGACAGGCGGGTTCATAAGGGAAAATATGGTCTTTCAGATAACCTGGACCCAAGTCATATAGGGCTTTATAGGACATAACCAGCACTTTGAATTGTGCCCGGAAACAGACTGGAAGCCAGTGGAGCTGTTTTAACAGGGGAGTTGTATGCTTTCAGTAACCAGCCCCAGTCAATATTCTGGCTGCAGCTCTTTGAACCAGCTGAAGTTTCCGAACACTCTTTAAAGGCAGCCCCACATAGAGCGCGTTACAGTAATCCGATTGGGATGTAACTAAGGCATGTGTCACCATGGCCAGGTCAGACATCTCTAGGAACGGGCACAGCTGGCACACTAGCTTTAACCGTGCAAATGCACTCCTGGCCACCGCTGAAACCTGGGCATCCAGGCTCAAGGCTGAATCCAGGAGTACACCTAAGCTGCAAACCTGTGTCTTCAGGGGGAGTGTAACCCTATCCAGCTCAAGCTGAATCCGTATTCTCTGATTTGCCTTTCGACTGACCAGGAGCATGGGGGACAAAACAGAACCCTGAGGGATTCCACAGGCCAATGGGCCAAGGAGTCTAACTGGTCCCCCTGCACCATCTTCTGGGTCCATCCCTCCAGGAAGGATGGCGTTGAGAGGTCCAGCAGAACCCCGTCCAGTTCCCGGTGTAGGTCATCCACCAAGGCAACCAAAGCTGTTTCTGTCCCATAGCCAGGTACTTTATGATTGCCTCTACTTTCCATAAAGGCATAGGAAGTGGAGTTATTGGCTTGAGGGCTGTTTAGGCTTCCCGGCCTTAAAATGGCCACTGTGGAGAGCAGCAAACTTTGTAGTTGTTGTCTAAGGAATTCCCTAGAAACGTATCTGTGACCTCAGTAATTACGGTAAAGTGGATCTTCAAAACGTTTTGTTTCACTCAGTGTTTTATAGCCTTTTATGCAAGTTGGTATATTAGATTCTGTTCTTACATATTTAATATTGATTGGTCTTAATTGTATTTTAAACATTGTATATTTTATTGTTTCCTAGCTTTTGTGAGCCACCTTGGGAGAGTTTTTTTTCCTCTGAAAGATGCAATATAAATGTATTGAATGTAATGAGTTATGTAGCCCTGACTGTTTCCCCTCTCAGTCCTACAAAGTGTCTGATCCATTCTGAAACCAAGATATTCCTATTGTACAGTAATAGTAGCCATTTTTATGATGGCAATTATGATGATGGCAATTATGTGATATCACTGGACATCTCTATTCCACTTTCTCCCTTGTTAAAAGGTTCGTTATATGATTTTGGTAGGAGGCAGTTTAAAACAAAATATAGTTGCTAGTTACAGGCCAGCGATACTTTAATAATTGACACGAATGGTTAAATTTTGTACAATGACTCAAGCCACATTAAAACATGTTCATATCTAGAAGTTGCCTAGCAATGAAAAGTCTATAAACAAGTAATAATTAAAAACAACATTTTTATAATGCAAAGTCATCAGCAAAGAAAAGTATCTTAAATATTAGCAAATCGTAAAGAGTATCCTAATTGTATACCTTGGATATTTAAGTGTATAAATCTGTGTACTAGGGAAATAAATAAATAAAAAACTACAGGTGGCTGCATTCATACTTTACTTCCTCTGTACACACATCAAAAAGATGTCCTCAGTGTAATACCCCTGCATGTAATAAGAGAGCCTCCTTTAAGGCAATGCAACACCAGAAATTGTTTGAGTATAAAATCTGACCAGAACCAAACTTACTTTTTATCCAATGAAATAAAGTATTGATGTTTAGCATGTGTTATTTTCTTTCTTTAGAGAAATAGGAAAAATAGATCAGCAAGCTGTTCCTCAAGCTAATCATGTGGATGCCTGCAAAGATTGTACAAAGTTAGACTCTACTGATGCAAAAGGAATTTACAGAAAATCACCTGAAAGCTCTGCATATGATAAACATGATGAGATGAGAAAAGGAAGAGAAGATGAGCATTATGCTTTCAAGAGGAACACTGTGGAATCAAAAAGGGAAAAATCTAAACATCTATTGGAGGTTCGCACATTGAATCCAGAGACAAGTGTGTCTCGGTCCCAAGCAGCTCAGCCTGTTGAGAAAAATGGAACGCTTTCCAATTCATTAAATACAAGTACTGGCCCAGTAGAGCAGAATGGCTTCAGTTTATATAAACGAGGAGTTGCTCCCAGACCAACTCAAAAGAAGCAGACACAGAGGAAAAACAACATGGCTCACGTAGAGCACTGGGTAAAAGTCCAAAAAGGAGACACAAAAAGGTTAGTAATAAGCTACGGTTGTCTGTTTGGACATGTTGGGTATCCTTTCCCCACCTCCAAAACTGTTTATAGTTCTAATAATACATGATCTCAGAAGGATCCTAAGATAACTTACAGAAAGTTAATGTAAGGAAAGTTTCCCAGGCTTTCCTCTGCCCTGCAGCCACCTGTGCTCCTGAAAAACCTCTCTGCCTTCTTGAAAAGGGGGAGGGGTGCTGGAGCTGCTGCAGGAAGAGGTGAATCATCGAATTTCAACAGCAGTCCACAGTGCCCCATTCCACAATGTTCTGGAGGATCCCCTGATCTTACACAGAATTGCTTTGGGGGGGCACAGGTAGCTGAAGGAGAGAGGTGGCCCAGGAAACATTCTTTTTGTGACCTTTCTTAAAGTAACATTATCTTGGATTAAGCCAGTGTAACGTTCCTGTGGTTGGACAAGGGCGGTTCCTTTCATCACATGACTAATTATTAGGGATGTGCACTGGATCGGACCCGATCCACGATCCGAGTCCGGTCCAGTGGGAAATCGGATAAATTATCCGATTTCCGATCCCGCAGCTGGATCGGCCGATCCAATCCGAACCGGTCCGAAAAAGCTCCGAACCGGTTCGGCGGATCGGCGGGCGCCCACTGGCGCCCACCGCCGCTTCCATTGGCGGGCGCCAGCGGGCGCCCGCCGATGAAAGTGGACAGCGGGGGGGGGAGGAGGGGGGCACTTACCTTCTCGGCCCGGTGGCTCCCGTCCGGCGCCGGCGCCTACTACTACTAGCAGGCTCCGCGGCCTGCTCTAGGGTGGCGCGCCGGGTGATGTCATCACCCGGCGCGCTACTCTAGAGCAGGCCGCGGAGCCTGCTGGTAGTAGTAGGCGCCGGCGCCGGACGGGAGCCACCGGGCCGGGAAGGTAAGGAGGGGGTGCGTGGAGGGGAGGAGGGGGAGGGGGAGGGGGGAGGGGGGCCCTTACCTTTCCGGCCCGGCGGCTCCCGTCCGGCGCCGGCGCCTACTACTCCCAGCAGGCTCCGCGGCCTGCTCTAGGATGGCGCGCCGGGTGATGTCATCACCCAGCGCGCTACTCTAGAGCAGGCCGCGGAGCCTGCTGGAAGTAGTAGGCGCCGGCGCCGGACGGGAGCCGCCGGGCCGGAAAGGTAAGGAGGGGGTGCGTGGAGGGGAGGAGGGGGCGCGCGGAGGGGGGAGGGGGGCCCTTACCTTTCCGGCCCGGCGGCTCCCGTCCGGCGCCGGCGCCTACTACTCCCAGCAGGCTCCGCGGCCTGCTCTAGGATGGCGCGCCGGGTGATGTCATCACCCGGCGCGCTACTCTAGAGCAGGCCGCGGAGCCTGCTGGAAGTAGTAGGCGCCGGCGGCGGACGGGAGCCGCCGGGCCGGAAAGGTAAGGAGGGGGTGCGTGGAGGGGAGGAGGGGGCGCGCGGAGGGGGGAGGGGGGAGGGGGGCCCTTACCTGCCCGGCCCGGCGGCTCCCGTCCGGCGCCGGCGCCTACTACTCCCAGCAGGCTCCGCGGCCTGCTCCAGGGTGGCGCGCCAGGTGATGTCATCACCCGGCGCGCTACTCGAGAGTAGGCCGCGGAGCCCGCTGGTAGTAGCCGCCGGCGCCGGACGGGCCGAGAAGGTAAGTGGCGGGGAAGGGGGCTTACCCCCCCCCGGAGCCGTCCGCTTCTATCCGCTGGCGCCCGCGGGCGCCAGCGGATGGAAGCAGGCGGCCCCAGGGGGGGTAGGGAGCGCGGGGGAGGGAGTTTACCTGCCGGGGCCGTCCACAGCGGACGGCCCCGGGGGGGGGGAGGGAGTTAGGCCCCCCCTTACCCACCCGCCGCCATTTTTTCCTCATAGACTTGCATTGCAATGCAAGTCTATGGGGAAAAAAATGGCGGCCGATCCAAAAATGTACGATTTTTGGGTCGGGATCGGACTCGATCCGGTCCGGGGGGCCTCCGATTTTGTCCGAACCGGTCCGGGACAAAATTGGAGGTCCCGATCCGGGTCCCGATCCGATCCGGGGGGTCCGTGCACACCCCTACTAATTATAGTTCTCTTTCAGATACCAGAAGTAGGCTGGTCAGGAGTCTCTTTGACAGTTGTTTTCATTCAATTCGTTGTTGCTACTGTTGTTGTAGAAGGATTTCTGTTTCAGCTTCATTGCTTTCTATTCTGTCACCCCTCAAATTTTTAGAAAGGACCATTTTCAGTAGGGAGTTGCCTAGTGGTACCAAGGTGTATTCCATTATTTCTAAACAGGCATATCCAACTGAAACCATTTAGCAACGTTGTCTGTGATTTACAGTTTCAGTAAGAGCAAATTTGTAATAAAATGCAAGAACACACATCTATTTAAATGCCAAACCAGTAAAGAGACAGGAGTAAATTCCTGTGGATTCCTTGTAGCCCAGACAAGAGAGAAGATATTGAGCTACCCATAGAAAACCCAAATCTCCAGGAGGTTTCTGAGCATCTACCCTTAGGTAAAATTAAAGACGGGCCTACTCAGAAAATTGATCCTGAGAAACCAGAGATAGAAGTAGAAGTGGATAACTGCAGGTCATCATCTGGTAATGATGACACACACAAAAAAAATATAAGGAGAAAAAACATGAAAAGAAGGAAGTTGGCTCTTGAGATGGTATGGATTAGATTAAGCATAATGCTGTTCTCGTATTTTGTGTCATACTCCATTACATAATGCTGCCAACTGCTTTTGTTCTGATTCTATCAGCTACTTGCTATGGTCAAGATAATTGGGTCTCATTGCTTGTCCTTCATCTTTAGATCAAACTGACAAATATGACACAAAACATAGAGATTGTAAGAGATTTTTCTTGGCAAAAATCCAACTTCATTGTTTAAAAAATATTTTGCCTGTTTAGAATTTCATGTAGTATAATAATTCATCTGCATGGTTTATTTTGCACTTTCTTGGCTGCAAAATGCTCTATCTATGGCCTGCCATATTTCCATCACAGATCTTTGTGCACTAGAATAATAGATACAGTAAATTCAGAGATAATTGATTATCACTGTACTTTGTACTATGACAAGAGGCATGATAGCTATTTAAGACATAAATTTTGGGTTGCATCTAGAGTTCACCCTCTTCATCACAAAATTGAGATACACAAAGAATGTTTCCTTTCCTACTTTTCCACTACATCATCTCTAGGTGGCACTGTGTTATAGCAGAATAGTGCAAATGCCCAAGTGAAAAAAGCATTTTCTTTCACCTTTACAAATAAATACCAAATTTTAACTGCTCTAAAATAACTCGCTGAAAGTGCTCTTTATATGCAGAAGTGAGACTGGAGATTCATGACATCATTAGGAACCTATAAACAAGCATGAATAGGAAATTACAAGCGCACAATAAATGCCTCATCTAGAAAACCTCTGCTTTAAAGAGAACCTAGACTGCAAGGAGTCTACACAAACTGATTTCTGCATGGAATATTAGTAACTTGTCTCATGGGGAGGCAACCTAGTGCCCTCCAGATTATTTGAACAGCTCCAATAAGTTCCAGCCATCGTGGCCCAAGGTCAGAGATTGCATGACTTGTAGTCCAAAACATCTGGAAGGACCAGGTTGCCTACTTCTGGCATGAAGTAAGACTAAAAATTTCCTCCCACCAGCTCGGGGGGGGGGGGGGAGATAACACTATAAGGAGCTGCTGTTGGGTGGGGAAGTTGGAAGCTCCAATATACTTACAGGCCTTTGTGCATGCCTAAATGGTTGCTCTGGATCTTGGACAATATCTGCTTTAATGTGTGATGCATGGTTTGGTTGAAACTTCATATTTTAAAAGTGGGTGAGGCAGTGCCAATGGTGCAGAAAAAGAAGCTTTGAAATATTTATTTAGTCTTCAGATCAAGTTTATTAATTAGAACAGAACTAATATTGCTTGAAAATCAACAGATTTTTTTTCTTTTTTGTGCACCATTGGTGCTGCTCTTCCCCCCCTTTTTGATTTGGTGCTGCTCCCTGAACAGTTTAAAATGTACATAGCTTTCTTGTATAAAGCACTATATGCAAAAGAAATCAAAATCTTCATTTTCCCTTATCTTGATTTATGATCGGATGAGTAAAAATACATTTAGTGTTGCTTCCCGGTCAAGGCATCAAAGCCTTGATTCGGAAATGAGATGTCCATGTCTTGGGAAAAGGGAAGTATATGCAGAATTACATGTAAGTTATTACACGTGTGAAATATATCTGGTGTTAGTATTGTTGTCTTTAAAAAAAAAAGAATATTCTAGTAGCAGACACACAATTAGAAATTAAACAGATCGGATTTAAATAAATGTGAGCCGAAGAAAAATAGTTGTTAATGCTGTCATGCAAATGCTTGTGCAAGAGGTTGTGCAAGAATACGCAGTACAGTATAATGGGTAGCTTTTGTAGCATGTTTCTTCTTGTGCAACCCCTTGTGCAAGTGGATGAACTATTTTAAGATGGAGTTTCACTTTTCTTATGCTGCAGGCTAGTGTGAAGTGTAAAACGGGCCTTCAGTGAGAGGAAGATAATTTCTATTTGTGATAGGACACCTTGAATCCAACTGAATCTGAATGGTTATTCCCAGTTAAACATGCCCACTGTGGAGAATGCCTTCTAATAATATGTATACTATAAAAGATTTTTCCATCTGGCTTTTCTAGAAAGGTTCTTTGATTTTCAATTTTTGCCACTGTGAACCTTGAAATATCAAGAAAAAAACTTTCAGTTCCAATATCCAGTAAATAGTTGGACTAGCAGAGTTCTCTCTCTCTGGTTGCAGGCAAGTAGGCTGATGGATGAAACAAGGAAAGGACTCTGACCTCCTTCAAAGCAACCATGGAAAGGAACACAGTGAAGCAAAAAAATTGCAAAACTAGAACTGCTTCATTGGCCATCATATTTAGGAGGAGATGGTGATTCCCCTGTTATACAGGCTGGGAAATTAGGCAAGGGAAGGGAGTGCCTTATGGTCCACTTGAAATGTACCCAGTATATATGCTGTAGGACTCGGGAGGAAATTGTTTGTCTCCCCCTAACTATATATTTTTTCCTCCATCAGGACTTTGATTTCACAATTTCAGAGCCTATTAAAATAGGATAGCAGGTGACAGCCATTCATTTTTTATTTTCTCCATCCATTTTGGCTCTGAGCCATAACTCACAGCTTTTACATCTTGGATAGAATCCTACTTGATTGGTTGAGAAACTGTTTTCTGGGATGTTTGCTGTGGCAATCAGAAAGTTTGTCCCATCATACCTGTACACTCATGCTGCATCCCCCCTAGTTGTGCTGTTGATAGCAGTCCAAGTGTTACGAGTCCTTGCTTGTTTTCTTCCAGGCAAAGGGGGGAGAATGTTTCTTTGAACGTTAACTTGGCAGAAAGCCCAGCAGAGTCACTTGATGCATTAAACCAATAGCTCCTTAATTGTGCAAAAGATGAGACTGCTTATGTGACATGATGACTTCCTGTTAAATCGGTTGGCCAAGCTTTGAGCCCTTTTGTCTTGAACCAGAATTAATCATCTTGTCATGAAGCCAGGCGGTGAAATGATATGATTTCACTTGGGGCATAACCTTAAATGAATCTCCTTGTTTTTCCTGAAGGTAGCCTTTTATCAGTAACTCTCTAAGCACAGGGATATTCTAAACAAATGATTGTGGTCAAAAAGCAGCCTTTCTCTACCGGCACAATGCATGTATGTTTACTGAACATATTTATTGTGAAGTGTTTCCCCCCCCCCCAACTTCAGTTATTAAGGCGATTAATTTCCTTAGGATAAAAGGATCACATTTGGTGCGTGGTATACTCTACCACCTAGTGGTCAACTTGTTGCCAAGAAGAGTATAGACAAAAGTGTGCTGTGGCATCTGAAGCTTGAAACAGGTAGCAATTTTTGAGAGAGCTGAGTGACTTGAAATAAGTATTGCTTCCTGTGACGTGAACACACTTTTTTTTTTCTCCTTTGGTCCCACTGTTGTCTATGGTCAACAGCTTTTGAGGGGTTTTGAACAATACAAAATCAGCAAAACCTGTTAAGTAGTGGAAAAGGCAGTATATATACACCGTGATAGTGCACCCTCTTTCAGACCACCGTCAACTCTGTGCATTTTTTAAAAACTTTCTCCAACCTTAAAAGACTGACTTTTGTGGCCAGCGAAGTGCTACAATTATTTATTTGCATCTATTAAAACAATTCTAAAATTGCATTTTGTGAAGTCTTGACTTAATAATAGCTGCATGCTTTTGAATCTCTAATGAAACCATTTTCTCACACAGTCTTGCATCTGATCAGACTCTTATTCGCCAAGCACCCAGCCATTCTGTATCCTTTCCTGAAAATTATCATACATTGCCAAAGAATACCAGGCAGCCTTCAGGAAGTTCACCTCCCCTAAATCGCAATTTGCCAAGTGACTATAAATATGCTCAGGATCGGGTTAGCCACTTGAAGATGTCCCATGATGAAAGAAGAGCTAATAAAGATGGTACTGTATGGCAGCTATATGAGTGGCAACAAAGACAGCAGTTTAAACATGGCAGTCCGACAGCACCTGTTTATATCGGTTCTCCAGACTTTACAGACCGCGGTAAGGGAAGAAGTTCACTAGATGTTCCGCGTTCAGTTTCTGTTCCCCCATCTCCTTCTGATATACCTCCACCAGGACCACCTAAAATCTTTCCACCCCGAAGACCACACACTCCTGCAGAAAGAGTTACTGTCAAACCATCTGACAAGAGACAGATGATAGACATTCCTTTTGCTGGATCCCCAAGGAAGATTCGAAACCAAACTATAAAGGTAAGTAAACTGTATTGATGTATTTTTCTGGTTTATTGTCATATATTATTAATGAAATTATACTACAAAGTTTCTAAGTGTTAAACTGCAGATTATCAGATAATTGGTTACTGTCAAAAATTTTACATCATCCATTGATGGTTGTATTTTCAAGGCCAAGTGATCTGCTCCTTGGCACCTGGCCAGTTGCAGGCTTAGCAAAATTTGTTTATGTGGCATGTTGGCCTGATATGTTTTCATTGCTCATTAGCATGTGACAAGGTGATCTGAAAGAGATGTAAACTCTGTTGCTTATAGGAAAGCTGAGTGACATCACATGACTATAAGCATGCTAACAGTACACTTTTTATCTTTGAAACTGAGTCAGGGATGCTCTAGCAAATGTATTGGGCTGGATCCAGACTAAGTTCATTGCACTTAGCTCCTATTATTGTCATTGGGACTTAAGCTAATCATGAGTAACTTTTCACATTGATTTCAATGGGACCTAAGTGCAACTAAATTAGCTTGGATTCAGCTCATTGAGTTAAAGGCTGCTTTTCTATGCAAATAAACAAATGGGGAAATAACCTTTCTAGGTCAAACATTGTAAATATGGCATACTAGGTTAAAGATTATATTATTTAGGGAAGGGTCAGCGAAGCTTTACAACATTGTAGGCAGGGACAACACTTCTTCACATGTCATTACTTATGAAGTAGTCTTATCTCTCTAAGCAAAAAATGACATTTCTTTTTCATCTGCACTGCTCAGTAATGAACTACCAGCTCTTGCTTCTAGAAAGTACTCAATCCTTAGTTGTTCGTAAAGAGACAAAAAGAGATGTACAGAGACACATGGGCTACAATACACAAAAGTTCCTGATGGTTACCTATTAAATAAGTCACATACCATGGAACATTTCTGAAATTGGTAAAAATATCGTCATATCTATATAATTATACAAAGTATATTCTCCTAAATACTGTAAATACTATGTGCATTGTAAATTAACTTGTTGTTATGGTTAGATTGGTTGATTGTTATATGTCATTGTCTAGGAAATATATGCAGTCCTATAGGAAGCAATTTAATTTAAATCAGTCCACCCTGGTGCAATTGCTGGCAGGCAATTGTAACTTTGAAGTGTTTAAAAAAAGAAAAATGTATGTTTTTACTTGAAATTCTTTAATGCTGCTTTTCAAATTATACAGAACTCAGCACACATCGATAGGCGCTCCATGCCTACAATGGGATATATGACCCATACTGTAAGTGCTCCCAGTTTGCATGGGAAATCAGTAAGTATAAGCATTTACAGTTTCCTTCCCCTTCTATGTACGAGCTGATTGTACTAGAACTTCTAAGGATGTTTAAGTCCAAAACGGTCTTTATTGATTTTTCATGCCTTGTTAATGGAATCAAGTAACTTGAACTTCCTGGCTGTCGATATGGCCTATGTTCCACTGTTCCTGAAGTCATTATAAGCAGAATTGTTTACTGTAGTCAGGAAAGGAGTCTCCTCTGCTTTGGTTTCTGTGTTCTGACATTACTGTGCAATATTCCAGCCAAAAACAAAAATATTGAAATAGTTTCTTAATTGTGTCAAATATACATTTTATGGGCGCCATAGGTAAAGAATTATAGTTACAGTGACTCTCCCTGAAAACTGCTAATTTCCTCTTTACAATGTGTCCAAATACCTACAGCCTGAAGAGCTAACATTGCTTCTCATTCGATTAAGGAGACATCAGGCTAAGTTGGCTAGTATTCGAAATTACACAATCGCCCAATTGCTACAGCACTTGCCAACTAATTCCACTTATCAGGTCAGCTGCTAATTAGCTCATATATGCTGTATATGACATTCTGTGACTCTGCAAGTGCTTCACTGGTGCCATGCTTGAGTCTGTGCTTTCTTGCCCATTCTTCAGTATGTTCAAGTCCCTGGATCATTCATGATTTTACTTTGCTCTGGCATGTGCTGGAGATTGTAAGCATTTATAACTTGCAGGGTGCTGTTGCATATGAATAATTGCTTCTCGGATGTTGTTTTGCTTTGATAATTTTGTTTTTGTGAATGTTGCCTTTTTAAAAAAATCTGTTCAAAAAGGAAGCTTACTAGTTTGCCAATGTGTTAATTTTGGCTGAAAAAAGTAAGTCTTTCCAATTGTTCATAATGGAAACGGCTTACTTTACCACATATTGCTTTTATTTTCTCTTTCAAATTGAGATATAGTGAGAGACATGGCCAATATTACCTCAGCATTGTGTCATTTTCTCATTACATCACATTGTGTACATTTGTTTGTCCTAATCCAGTTGTATTTTTGCATCATAGACCATAACAATCAAAGGTAGAATGTAAGGGTAATGCTACTTTGCATAAATTGCTATTTTTCAGGGTAGGCAAGGGACTTTCATTTGTAGTTTAGAATAAAATGGGTTGCATTACAAAGATCTGCCTCATAGAGCAGAAAATGGTAACCATCTCTGAAAATGGTTTCATAATAGCTGAACAAATTAATAATCAAAACTAAAAGTTTAGAATATTTTGTTCACCAGTTACAAAGATTAGTTACAGATTCACCCAGCTAAAATAATCTTAGATTTATATATGATAAGAAATAAATGATATATAATACCAAACATGTTCTAATATGATCATGAGTAGGTCAAAATGCGGGGGTCTTGAGCCTTCAGATTGGGGTAGGTCTCACCCACTGTAATGAATAAAAAATCTTAATTGATAATTCCACAGGTTTTGAATGTTAAATTAATAAATACATTTTAGATGTTTTTATATTTTTATTGAGTTTTATTTTTGATTTATATCAACACAACAAACACAGTCATGACAACAATGGCCTGCCGGAGGAGATTCGACAAATTAGAAATCTTCTTGAATTTAAGAGAGCTGTGAAGACTGATCTCTTCCAGCAGGCCTATCCAGTTGAATTTTAAGATGTTTTTAATAATGTATTTGTTTTTATTCATTTTAATGTTTTATCTATTTTACAATTCTTGTATTTATATTTATTGTTGTTCCCCGCCTCGATCTGGATGGAGAGACGGGTTAGAAATAAAATAAATAAATAAAAATAAAATAAATAAAGTGAAGCAAAAAGGCTGGGAGAGGAAGAGGTGTGAGTCCATGTTCATGGGTTTTGTTTATTTCCTAAGTTTAAATTTATGGAGATATCCTGTGTTGGCACCAGTTATACCTTGCTATGAATTTCAGATGCAGGGACAAACCAGAAGGGAGTCCAAAGAGCAGCATTATTTATTGTTCATGCAATGGCAAGATCACTAACTAGGTGGGGCCTTTCATAAATGCAAGTTGTCAATTTTAATGTGATCAGGTGGCTTAAAATCATCACTTACTTTCATGTGATAAAGCCTTCTTGAAAAAAGGCATATTTTAAATTATTAGTGAAATTTGGCTGAAAATGTTGCAAAAACATTTTGGGAAAGTTTTAACATGATGACTTTAATAAAGATGCCACCCAAACTTTCCCACAAATGTGCCTTTGTTTAAAATAATTTAAAATAAATAGTTGGTCTTTCTAACCTTGCATGTTACCCTACTCTATGGAAAGGAAATTAAGCTGCTTTCTTCATGTGGGAAGGTAGATGAAGGTGCTATGCTGTCATTGATGCACTTTGTTCATTTCCCATTCAATCATATACCTAAGTGTGATGATGCTAAGAACATTCTGTCTTTCCTTGTTCGCTAGTTTATCACTTATATGATTTTCCAGAAATTTCCAGAAGTACTTGCCAGATAGTTACAAGTCTAATAATGCAGTATATTTTGTTTTATTATCGTTATGTACTTCCATTTGCAGGCTGATGATACATACATCCAACTGAAAAAAGATCTTGAATATCTGGATCTGAAGGTAAAATATGCCTATATAAAAATGCCATTCTAATGATTTTTGACTCCTGTATATGTGCTTCCTTTCTACATTATGTTATAATGCTGGCTTATCAATCACCTCAAATTCTGATTTCTTTTTTCTGTAACTAGGATAAATTCTAAATATAAAATTTACAGGATATATAGTATAATCTGAAAGCAAAATTCAGCCTATTTCTTTCAGTGGGATTCAGGGAGTCTCTTGCACTATTTGGAAGGCACTTCCACCCATGCTGGGCAGGAGTTGGAAGGATCTCTCTTTTGTCAGTTCCCCTTTCCAGCTGTACCCCCCAAGTCACCTTTCTTACACCTTTCTAGTGGTTCCCCAGCCCCCAGAAACAGCTGTTCAAGAGGCACAAAGAGCAGCTGCAAATGGGAAGGAGGAAGCTGAAAAATTCTGCTGCAGAAGTGAAATTCCATTTGTTCTCCAAACCCCACCCATTGTAACTTAATTTACAAATTGTAAGTGCTTCCTAAGAAAAAAATATCACAACTTATTTGTGATTAGAGCTAAAGCTTAGCTACTAATTGATCTACACATGGTATTGTTTTGTTTCTTACTTTTTAATTCTGTTTCTGTTTAAGAAAAATGTTTTTTATCATAATTGGTTGTTTGGTTGTTTGTTGAGAATATCTGTATTCTGCCTTTCTTCTATTAGCTCCCAAGGCAGCTAACAACAAAATCCACATGGGTAATAAATTATGAAAACAAATGTTTAAAAGCCACATTAAATATAGCAGCCACACTAAAATGTGCAACCAAAAAGAAAGAAAAAGTACTCATTTAATATATATTCTGATATTGCTGCTGCCTGGTGCTTTCAACAATTTAGTTTAGGTGAAGGAGTCAAAATTGAATATAATAAACATCATGTAGGATTAAAGCAGAGAAATGTGACTAACAGCACAATCCGATATACGTTTACTCAGATTTAAGATTCATTGTATTCAGCAATAACTTGCTTCCAGGTAAGTGTAAATAGGATTGCAGTTTAATATATTCATTTTAGGTTGCAGTCCTATACATACTTGCTTGGGAGTAAGACCCATTGAGTTCAGTGGGGTTTACTTTTGCATAGACATCCACAGGATTGTGCTGTTAGTGACATTAGCATAGGAAGATAGAAGGAGTTCTGAATCTACCGCCTAGGCTCAGTTTTCCATTTGGGGATATTTCAGAAGCTGGATTTCTTGCGTGCTAAGGAGGATGTTCTGATTTTCATTGTTAGCAAAACAACCTATTTTTAGGGCAGTAGAGTTGTGATTTGTGGAGTAACCAAACCCTCTTTTGAGGCTGGTTATTCCAATGTAAGATCAACAGAGATCTTATGACAACCTATGGCTAAGGATGAAAGAGGGGATTTGTGTACAAAGGGGGAGTCAATGGAGGAGACACAATCCCATGAACCATTGCCAATTCTTTAACCATAGTTGTTGTTGTTATTATTATTATTATTATTTACATTTATATCCCGCTCCATAGTCGAAACTCTCTGGCGTTTTACAAAGATTAAAAGACTGAACATTAAAAATCAATATACAAAATTTAAAACTATAAAAACATAAAAAACAGCTAAGATTTAAAGAAAAAACTTAACCTGGTGCTGAAAAGATAACAATGTTGGTGCTAGGCGGGCCTCATTGGGGAGATCTTTCCATAATTGAGGGGCCACAACAGAAAAGGCCCTCTCCTTTGTTGCTGTCCTCCATTACATTTGCAGTGCACACAGTCACAAATTCATGGAGGATACAGTCACAATATATACAATCACAAATTCTTGGAGGTGAAGGCTCTCAATGGCTACTAGTCCTGATGGCTTTATGCTACCTCCAGTATTAGAACCAATATGCTTATGTACACTAGTTGCTGGGGAACGTGACCGGGAGGGTGCTGTTGCACTCATGGCTAACTTGTGGGTTTCCCACAGGCAGGCTGGTTGACAACTATGTGAACAGAACTTTGAACTCTAGGTCTGATCCAGCATGCGTTCTTAAGCTGACTGAGGTCAGAAGAGTTTCTTGGTTCCTGGTCCACTCAAGAAAAGAAAGATACATTCAACATTTTTAAGCACTCTTGAACATTTGTTTACTTACCTGCCATTAGACAGTTCTGATTCTTTGCTACATTGAAGGGAGGGGACTTTTAAAGCTTTTTAAAAAGTATTTTAAAAACACAATTCAATTGACATATTAAAAAAATAAAACATAACATAACTAAAATAAGCAAAACAAAACAGATAAAACACTAGATAACTATGTAAATATTAGGCAAAGATAGCAGAGGAACAATCCCAATTCTCACCAAAAGGTTGGGTAAACAAAACAAATTTAATCTAGTGCCTACAAGTTAGCAGAGCTGATGCCATGAAAATGTCTCTGGGGAAGGTATTCTTACATGGGAGCACCGCCATAGAAAGAGCCATTTCTGCTAGCCTCTTGTCTAATTTCTGGAGGTAGGAGTACCCAGAGCAATCTCAGCAAACAGGAAGGTGGTGAATGATCCTTTGGATCTAGCAGTCATGAACCCCACAGCGGTTCCTTGCTGCTGAAAGGACCCTAGGGCAAGGTGAGTTGGATCTGGAGAATGTATGCCTTGGTGCATGTCCTTCAAAACTAATGCTCCCCTTCTAGAATCCTTTCAACTGGCAAAAGGCCATAGAAAGGGTCCTTTGAAGAAGAAAATTTGCCTTTGAACTCCTCAGAGTTCAATTTCCTTCCCACCATAGCATCCAGGCTGAAGGTGGCCACTTTATCCCTTTCAGAGGCCAGGTTTGGAAGATCAGCGGGGAAAAGAAGTCACAGTGGCTACTTTTCCCCACCCCACAGCTCATTATAGGGATTGTAGGGTGGTTTGAAAATCACCTCCACTGTGCGCACCTCACCAGATCTGGATGATATAGCAACCCCCACCATGCCAAGGGTGATTAGGGAAATGGCGGGTGCACAAGCAGCACATGCAAAGAAGCCATGGTTGCTTCTTTTCCTCCACTGATCGTCCGAACCTGGCTGGACTGTTGAACCTTGGCTATTGGGTAGTGTAGGAGTGAAATAAATAAACAAACTTTCAACCTCAGTCTGTCCTGAGCCCACAATTTTATTCCTGGAGATCATGTGCTGACATCTCACCCTTTCAGCCCCAGGAATGTCTGCACATAGATATCCCACTTTGAAAATGTAGGTAATTATGTGTATGTTAGTTAAGGTATTAGAAAAGGTGTCCTCTATTTGTTCATTGAAGTTGGTAAAATCTGCAATCCAGAAGCACTAGCAGTCAGAACACAGCATCATGCTGTTTCATATTTAAGCATATACAACCAGATAAATTTGCACAACAAAGCAGCCTGAGAGTCTAGTGTACGTTTACACTATTGCTTTTTAATTTACAGTCCACATTTTATATTCTGTTACTGAAAGAGTAGTTAATTCAGCCTTGAGAAGTTGCAAAAAATCATGTCATTATAGAAAGAAGAGCTCATGAGAAGGAAACGAATTTTATGTCCTTCTCCCCCATCCATTCCTCCTGTCACTCCAGTTTCCAAGAAATAGTGTTAGAAAACCAAATATATGCAGCAAGGAAATATTATGCTATTAAAATGATACTATGAGTTGTATCCAGTGGGTCGTATCCAATGTTAGTCTAATTCAAGTCTCATTCATTTCAATGGGCCTACTCTAACTAGGACTAACACTGGCTACAACCCTATAAGTATATTTTCATTTTCCTGGCTATTTTATTGTTTTTTGGCTTCTCATGTCAACTTTTCCTCTATAACAAGATATGTATTAAAATTTTGTTTGAAACAGATAAAAAATAATGGACCTCTACTCAACATGGTTTACAAAGTGCTAAAGAGCTCAGCACAAGGGTTACTGTCCAGTATAAATGTAAGATTGCCTGTAACAGAAATGTGACCATTCCATTGCTTTCTCAAATATAGCTAAGCATCCACAGGTGTCTCATGATGCATATATAAATACCACAGCTTCCTGCAAGGTGTGTGTTTTTGGGGAGCTTTGTGCAGTATTATTGGCTGGCCTGATAGTGCTTGGTTTCATTTTTTCATGTGTTGGGAACTAGTGGTGGTGATTCCATTTTTATATTTATAAAAATACAAAAGCATGCTAATTATATTTTAATTTTGCTGCTTTGACAATCAGCTAATTTTAAATATATATTATTATATAATATAATTGCATATTTTTTTTCTCGTTGGTTCATTGTTTATCTTCTAGATAGCAAAAAGGTTCCCTTGCTTGCACATTTGTTGTTATACAAATTACTTATGTTCTGTTATGTGAATATATAGTATGCCTTCCTCATCTTAAAAAAGTTTTAAATTCACAACATATTCTGGGTAGGCATTTAAAAAATAAAGAATGCTTTACTGCAATGAAAAAAAGCTAAATATAGATATTGCCAAAAGGCAATATGCCTCCTGTGTTTGATGATCTGGCTTCCATTTTATCAGTTTACAATGATGGGAACTTGAAGATGAAGCTGGGACAAATAGTCATGAATGGTAAATAGAACTAATAATAGTACTAATACTAATCCTAGCATTTATATAGCGCTTTCTGACTGTTCAAAGCGCTTCACATACATTGATCTGGTTCGCACATAACGGCAGTTATTTGATGGGTTAATTAACTGTGAACACAATGAGTCAATCATGGCTTGTTTAACTTTGGGATGTTTAACCCATGATTAACCTGTAGTGTCTGGGTTTGCAAATCATGGAATAATCTCTCATTAGTCTACTAGGAGCTTGCATGTTCAAAATGGCAGTGACACGCTCTGCAGCAAATCCTGAGTTAAATAACCCATGAGTTGCTGCCGTTACATGTGAACTGGGCCATTATCTCAGTAATATTTGCAACAATCGTATTAGACAGGTAAGATGGTGTATCCACTTTGCAGATATATAGTTGCAGCTGAGAGATAGTAATTGCCTGAAGCCACCTACTGAATTCATGGATAAAGTGACTTTTGAACTGGTGATTTCCTGGCTCACTGCTCATGCTCTTAGCCACTTCATTATACTATCTCTTGCCTAATACCTCAAAAGTTGAATAGCAATTTAAAACCCTGCTGTTTAGACCATAGTGGCTTATCCCCTTAGGTGATTTTATATGGTCCTAAGAGGTCTTATCAAATTTTAATTGAGACATAACAATGTTTGTCCACTGTTTTGCTTTTGGGGGAAAGAAAAATATATTCAAAATATAAAACCTGGAAATATTCTTCAGTTTAATGTGGTATATTGTATGAAACATGCATGAAAGATTTACATGTACATATATGTATAGGATGGTTTGCATACATGCGGGGGGTCCCCAACCCTTTTGGGCTGTTAGGCATATTTGCAGTATTAAGAGAGTGTTGTAGGCCCTCTCACAAAAAGGCTGCCATGGTGGGCATGGCTGAACACAAAACACCCATTTCCCAGAAGGCAAATAGTTGAGACTAAAAGAAACTTAAGTTGACCAAAAATCTAAGTACAAGGCAGACGTGGGGACTCAGCTCCAAAAACAAAACCATTCTTTTGAACTCAGTTTTCTGCTCCAGCACCTATTCCGCAGAAGACAAACTGATGAGGCTGAGACAAGTAACTGACCAAGAAACAAATCCCAAATCACATATTTGCACAGACAGAGCATAACAAAATACCCATTTCACATAAGACAAACTGCTGATGCTCAAAGAAACACATCCACATACTCATAGGCAAGTCATCCACCAATACCACATAGCTACTACCACGTCCCCCCCAGCAAAACACACACCAGGCAAGCACACACACACATATCCCAGGCAAACATGCAGTCCGCCAACAAACCAGCTAATACCCCCACTCTCCTAAGATAGGCAAATGTGCCCCCTCGCTTCCTGTCACCCACTCTCTAGCCTCTAGGATGCTCCCTACTAGCCCTAACTTGCTTTTTTATTTTTTTCTGGGTGGCTGTGCATACTTCAAAATGAAGCACTACACTTACAGTCGGTCGCCATCTTGGGGAAAAAAAGATGGCACACTTTCTCACCGTTTGCTATGCTGGCTGGGGCTGATTGGAGTTCTAGTCCAGCAACATCTGGAATGCCACACATTCCCCACCACTGCATTAGAAGCACCAGCATTATGATAGGTCCAACTTGTTAACTGATTTAAAATTATATTAAATACAGTAATCTCTTTACAAAGTATTAGTCTTTTCTAAAAACTGGCGGAGAGATAAAACAATTTCCATAAAGTTCCAAGAAGATTGGAGTGGAAACTATAGCTTTGTATAGTAGATCCCAAACTTTTCTTGTTGTTGCTTGTTCAGACATTTTTTTGTGTAGTACTGCCAAGTTTCTCTCAGATATCGTCTCCCTGTGTGTTCTTTTCAATGGTTGTCTGCAGTGGGTGTTTCATAAGCCCTTTTCTTATCATGGTCACTTGTTCATCACTGGGTCTGCTCCACTGTTTGACAGGCTCTGCTCCAACTTGCATGCAGTCATAGTAATATCTAAAGAAGAGCTTTGTGTGTACAACTATGTGCATGGAGGGCGCTCTCCACATGTTCAGGAACTCTAAAAAAGGACTGCATGCACAGAGATATGTATTTAAAATATGTTTCAAGAAAAGGGTATCTCCCAGCTATGCAGGTTAGAGGACCAGGCAGCTCTCCTTTCAGCTATGTGGTCAAGAAAATCTTTAAATTGTGGTCACCTATGATGAAAGGTTTTCAGTCTGTTTTGTACTCATCTGGCACTGTTATCTAGGCTTGTCTAATCTATGAGTAGTTGTCTTTACTATTAACTGAGGCTAGTGTTTATCTTTTAAGAGGCATCCTAACACCACCGAAATCTGCACTAAAAAGCATGAGGACTGAGGCTGTGGTGCTACCATTGAAGCTCTATGTGATGCAGTGGGGTACAGTGGGTTTGCAACCCAATGCAGTATGCTCAAACTCCTATAAAGCTCCTTCTATCCTCTATAGTGCAGGAAGTTAGCACATATAGGGCCAAAATGTTTCACTCTGGCTACCAGCTACATGTTGCAAATGAAAGTTGAATTTCAGTCCAATTTTAAAAAGGACCACTGCACATGTAGGTCATCACTAATACACTTTTGGTTCAAGGCCATTATATCACCAGCAAGAACTGTAGTCTTTACAACTGTGAAGGCATTTGTAAAACTATGAATTAAAAAAGCCCCCAAAACCGAAGATTTTGAAACTGAACCAGCAATTCTTAATTTTAAGCATAAATATTCAAAGCGTTGAATCAGATTACTATTGTACCATTTGTTGGAAGGATGCATTCCAACCTGATCTGCTCTATTTTGTATTCATATAAAAAGAGGTCGTTCAGGGTTCCCATATAAGATTTATTGAATGCATGGAGGCTGGGCAGCTGCACCATTTGTTTAGAGTTCACATTGTTGAAGGAGAACTCTAAAAGTAGTTTAAGTAGTTGTTACGTTTTAAAAGATCTCATGTTTTTATGTCAGGTGTTTGAAATTATTATAGTGTTAAAACATCCTAAAATGTAGAGGGAATTAATAAAGGTTTTTCCAGATGAGTGTTTCTTTTGTTTGTAACTGTTCTCTTATGACTCCTTTTAAATCTTTATTCTCTTTTTTAGGTGACAGGGCGGGATACAATAAAGGAACGAAATACAAAACCTATCAGGATTGGAGAGAGTGACATTGATGTAAGTATAAAATATTGATGTACAAAGGATGCAACTGCCTATCTGAGCCAAGCAAAACCCAGCCCTATTTTATTGATCTAACCTTCTATATATATATATATGTTCTTATTTATAGGTGAAGCTAAGTGTTTTCTGTGAACAAGACAGGATTCTCCAAGACCTTGAAGACAAAATAAGAGCTCTGAAAGAAAATAAAGTAAATATTATTGCAATCCCCCCACCTTATTATTGTAATAGATTATGCAATCAAAATATGAAAATCATTACAATGGCTTATTTTGAATAGTACGCTCAGCTGTTGTGCTCATTGTGGGAAGAGGATTGAGATGAAAATAGGATGCATCATTCAAATACAATAATTTTGAAAATATATGTCAGAGGCCACTTTGTTTTGCTTCCAGCCCAGCTGTTGAGTATTGAACTGAAATGAGAATGAGCAAGTCGACAGTTGTTGACCATAATCAACCCTATGTAGAGAAGCATTCAAACACCTCCAGTTACAGGACTGCATTGACTGGCCAAATTCTGTTTTCTAATGTATATTTAACCAAGTGAGGATAACAGTGGACTAAATCAATACTGAAAAGTTGGTAGCGTTATCAGTAGTGGATCAGAAGAAAAGTGAACGAGAACTGAACGTGTACTAGTATTATTACAGTAAAACGAACAATTGAGTTGGGTACACTGGTTACAATATATACAATAATGATGAAGATAATAATGTCAATAGTAATAATTTAAAAAAATATTTAATATTACAGTCTAGTTGAAATAAAAACAATGAAAACAAATACACAATATATATCAGACAAATAAAACACAGTATTGTAACATTCAAAAACTGTCTTTACCTACAAACACTTAACTAATACCAAATGTGTTTCAACCTATGGTCTTCTTCAGTGGTAAAATAAGCATTCACGATTTACAAACATTTATCAACAATACATACAACACAAATATCAATATCAATAGGTACTACTGCAGTGTTAGAACCATTTGGGACTCTTGCTTATCCTTCCTTTGATACATGTAATCTTACAGAACTGTACATTTTATACAGATAGCTGTGGGGGGAGGGGGCAAAGGTTCCACCAAGGATTATTGTTTTTTTAGTTTGACAAGAGACTGCAGTAGCCATACGAATATCAACTAATGATAAAATAGCTCAGGATGGTGCCCAAACAAATATTGACAAGTTGGATTTGACATTAAGAATACGGTGAAAAGAAAAACGATTTAGTGAGTTTTTTAATGCAGTGCTGACATATACTGATTCTTTAACGGAATTATCTATATTCTGAATCAAACATCTTTTGACACCTTCATTATTTCTTCTTTCCATTTCCCACTGTAAAGGTTCATTCTGCTAGGTGTTTAACTGGGATTTTGGGTTGTCATTTGTATTAGAAAATCTATTTAATTTATGGAAAAAAATTAATGGCAACATTGAATGTGTTCTTCTTTGTGGTCTTTGTGCATCACACATATGGGCTCGCGCCGGCGCTGAGCCCCATTCGGGAAACTTCCATAGCTTAGACTTTTGGTGGGAACCCCTCCCCCCACTGTCCTATTACGCATACTCGGGTTCCCGCCTACCTCAGTTCTTTTTCGACCGCTTTGCTGTTTGCCTCACGGGAGACTTCTCTTCGAACTTCGTTTGTATTCCTCTCTAAAAATTTTAGATTGATAGTTAGTTTAGCTTAGATTTAGTATAGTTAGCATAGTATTGTTATATATATATATATATATATATATGTATTTGTATTTGTATTTTCGTTTTCTATCGTTGTTTGCGACTTATGGCGCAGACGGCTTTGTTCAAAACCTGCTTGAGGTGCCGGGCAAAGCTTGCCCTTACTGATGAACACTCGCTGTGCCTCCTCTGTTTAGGGGAGTCACATATTGTTGAAGCTTGCGCTCATTGTATGAGTTTTTCTTGTCAAGCCCAGCGGAATAGGGCGGATAGATTGAGGGGCCTGTTGTGGAAGAAAGCTTTGGAGGCGGTGGATAATCCACCTCAAATCCCCTCCATATCGGTGGCCACCTCGGAATTTGGGGAACATGGGCTGTTGCCCGTAAGTCGTTCAAACCCAGTCATGCCTGCTCCCACTTCTGCCGGAGTTAAAGCAAAGAAGGCCAAAAAGGCTACTAGCCAACCTCAGGAAGAGGTGAGGCGAAAGAAAAAGACGAAAACAAAACATACTGAAAAATCTGAAAAGTCTTCTTAAAATCGCCCAGCCGCCATTTCGAGACCGTCGGTACCGTCTCCTTCGGGATCGACCTCGGTACCGACCAGAACTTCGGTACTGTCCCCTTCGGGGTCGACCTCGATACCGAGCAGACCTCTGCCTCCAATGATGCCCCATGAAGAGCGTGCATCTGCGCCACCTTCAGTGACAGGCCCTCCGATCTCGACGCTCCTCTCGATGAGGCCGCGTCCTGCGTCAGTATCAGAAGGGGAAATCTTCGACTCTCCACCGCTAACCGCCCCAGCTAGGCCACAGTCGGCTCGCTCGGTAGCACTGGCCTCTCCGAGCTCGGGATGCGACTCAGACTGCCGCCACTATCGGTCGGGCTCTCGCTCACCTTCACGAGACTGGGATCAATACTCTGACCGCTCTGTCTGTTTCTCGGTCTCACAGTCCAACTTACCTTCTCGGGGCCGGGACCAGCCCAAGGCCCCTTGTCGGTACCAAATCGACGACTCTCGTTGGTACCGATACGCATTCAACCCTTATACGGGCCAACGGCTACTCGGGGACTGGCCATTCGTCCCTCCAGTGCCTCCTCGACAACCTCCCTCTGCCACAGTATCGGTACCACCGCAGGAACCTCCGCTACCGACAGAACCTCCGGTACCGACGCAGCTCACTGAAGTGCCAACTCCATCCTCACCGCAATTGGTTGAAGATGACGTGTCAGACTCATTGATAGCGACGGCTCCGCCATCCGTACCATCACTGGATGATGCCATCGGGACTACGGAGCGTGCCTCCCCATCCGTGGAGCTTGGGAACTTCACGGAACAGATGCTTCGCATGGCTCAATCTTTAGGCATAGAGCACCGCCAACCTGTGGAAAAGTGCATTGACCCAATTTTTGATGTCATGTACACGGAATCCTCCACTCCACTAGCAATCCCATATATTCCTACTTTTTTGCACACTGCTCAGGAATCATGGAAAAACCCATCTACAATGGGACCAGTGTCTAAACACTTGGACTCACTTTACAAAATCCAGGAGAAGGACGCCGCCTTTTTGTTTGTTCATCCGAAGCCTAACTCTGTCATAATTGAGGCAGCACAAGGCAAGTCCTCTAAAGCTCATTCTACCCCTACCGATAAGGAGGGCAGAAAATTAGACATGTTTGGCCATAGAATTTACTCCTCTGCTGCTTTGGGGTTGAAAGTGGCTAACTACCAAGCCATATCAGCTTTTTCTCTGGGACAAAATGTCCTCGCTTATGACATATTTGACTGATGAGCAAAGGGAACTGGCACAGGTTTTTCAAACAGAGGCCATCCGCTTATCTAAACAGGAGCTTACAACATCTAGGCACCAAACGGACTGTGCCTCAAAAGCCATGATTGGAGCAGTAGCTTTAAGAAGACATGCCTGGCTCCGTTCCGCTAACCTTCCACAGGAATCAAGAACCTGGATAGAGGATCTGCCATTTGATGGAGAAGGTTTGTTTCATTCAACCACAGACACTGCTATGGATACTATCCAGAAGGCAAAAACTACTGCATGAAAGATGGGATTTAATCCAACCAACATGCAACAATCTTACCGCCCATGTAAGTGGTTCAGACAACAGCCGTATCCACCACATCAGTTTCAGAATCGTCAGCAACGCTACCAGGTGCCTCCATTGCAAGCACCCTATCAACAGAGAAAGCAATATCAATCAAGTCGCTTTCACCAGCAACGTACCAGACAAGACAATCCACAGAAACAGCGACTTTGACTCCATCCCTCTTTATCACCCTCCACATCTCAAATTTGGAAACCTGCTAACATCGTTTCACAGTTCCTGGAGGGAGATAACATCAGACAAATGGGTTTTGAACATTGTAAAGAACGGCTACCAGATCGAATTCAACTCTCATCCACCCACCGGTGCCATAAAAGTGACTCCTCCATCAGAGGCGTTACTTCAAGAAGTAGTCACTTTACTTCAAAAAGGTGCCATTACTCCTGTCCGCCATTCAGATCTACCAACAGGATTTTACTCCCATTATTTCACAGTTCCGAAGCGGGACGGTGGCCTTTGCCCTATTATGGATCTCAGGAACATCAACAAATTCATTCTAACCAAAAAATTCCGTATGATTACTTTAGCTACAATCCTTCCTCTGTTAATGAAAAATTGTTGGTTTACCCTTATAGATCTGAAGGATGCCTATTTTCACATCGCGATACACCATACTCATCGGAAGTTCCTCAGATTCATGATAGGCTTGAACGCTTATCAATTTTCAGTTCTCCCGTTCGGACTCAAGACAGTCCCCAGAGTCTTCACAAAGTGCATGGGAGCAGTTTGGGCTTCTCTAAGAACAGGCGGTATAGAACTGTATCCTTATTTGGACGACTGGTTGATAGTGTCCCGTTCTCAACTCCAGGCTGTCAGGGATGTGGCCCGTGTAAAAACCCTTCTGCAGAGCCTGGATCTTCAGATAAACATGGACAAATCAGTTTTCAGCCTACCCAAACCATTCAGTTTATTGGAGTTCTCCTAGACTCCTTCCAAGAGACAGAGTGGTCACCGTTAAGAAATTGGCACTACACATCCTGGAATCAAGGCAAGTCACTGCCTTCACTTTACAAAGACTGCTGGGCTTCATGGCTGCTTCTGTGTACGTGGTCAGATGGGCGAAGATGCGCATGAGACCACTACAGCAGTTCCTCCTGAGCAATTTCGACTTATCCATGAATCCAAGAAGGGTCAAAATGGTTATACCCACAGACTTGCGTCTGGCTATCAGGTGATGGACAGACCTTCACAATCTAGTGCAAGGTCTACCCTTCATAGATCCAGGTCCAACGCGCATACTCACTACAGATGCGTCTCTGCTGGGGTGGGGAGCACACTGCGATTATCTGGTGATTCAGGGACAGTGGTCACCCCTCGAAAAAACCTACCATATCAACAGACTGGAGCTCCTGGCAATGAAGAAGACCCTGTATGCTTTCAAAAAGTATTTCAAGGGCCATCATGTCCGAATCGTATCAGACAACACCACTGTTGTTTGGTACCTCAACAAAGAAGGAGGCACACACTCCCCTATCCTCCTCCAACTTACCTTAGACATCCTTTGTTGGTCGATTCCAAATGATATCTGCCTCTCCGCCATCCATATTGCAGGAACAGACAATGTCCAGGCAGACGAACTCAGTCACAATTTTCAGGACATCCACGAGTGGGAACTGTCACCTGTAGTATTACGGCACTTGTTCGCTTGCTGGGGCGAACCAGTCATAGAACTTTTCGCCACTCCGGACAACGCTGTCTGCGACGCCTTCTGCACGAGAGCAGGAATAAGCCAGTCATCCCTAGGAGATGCGTTCAGTTTGACTTGGGGAACGGGTCTAGCATACGCCTTCCTTCCGTTCCTTCTGATTGCCAGTGTGGTAACGAAACTGTCTCGGAACCAAACAGATGCCATTCTGATAGCTCCTTGGTGGCCATGACAAGCTTGGTTCACCCCGCTCCTCAATCTGGCCAACAGAGTGACGTGGCCCCTTCCACTTTTACCAGATCTAATCTCCAAAAACCATGACTTAGTTCTCCATCCAGATCTAAAACAGCTAGGGGGGAACGGCATGGAGAATCCGGCCAGATGGCAGGACTTAGATCTACCTCACGCAGTCAAAACTATTCTACAGGAGGCAAGAAAGCCTTCAACAAGAGCCTCTTATGAGAGGAAATGGAACAAATTTGTTCAATTTGCTGTCACCAAAGGGTTTGCTCCTAAGTCATGCCCTATTCAGGATGTGCTCGTTTTTCTTCATTCTCTCTACGAAGCTGGCTTGAAAGCAGCATCTATTAAAATTTATTTAGCAGCTATTTCTACTAACCATAATTTGGTCTGCAATTTCTCTGTTTTTCCTCACCCATTATCTAAATGTTTTCTAAAAGGTCTGCACAACATTCATCCTCCGTTTTGTTCGGTTGTTCCTCAGTGGAGCCTTTCTGTTGTACTAGCAGCATTGACTGCAAAGCCATTTGAGCCATTGGCTACTATTGACATGAGACTGTTAACGTTTAAAGTTGCATTTTTGGTCGCTATTACCTCTGCAAGACGAGCCTCCGAACTTTGTGCTCTTTTCATTGACCCTCCTTATACTCAGTTTTTTCGAGATAAGGTAGTTTTAAGACCTGGTCCGTCTTTTCTTCCAAAAGTTGTTTCCGAGTTTCATGTTAATCAGGATATTGTGTTACCTACCTTTTTTCAAGCATCCTCAGACCCTCTGAGTTCGTTGGACGTAAGATGAGCACTAGCTTTCTACAAGTCCAGATTGAGTAGATTTTGTAAATCAAACCAATTGTTTTTGTTATGGTGGAACGAACAAAGGTCAACCAGTGTCATCTCAAAGATTCGCTCGATGGATTGTGCAAACTATTTTGTTAGCCTACCAGCTAGCAGGGAAAGAGCCACCAGACTCTTTGAAGGCACATTCTACTTGGGCACTATCTATCTCCACTGCTTTGAATCATGGAGTGGCTATTCCAGACTTGTGTAAAGCTGCTACTTGGTCCAATACTTCCACCTTTATCACCCATTATAAGTTAGATGTTAGAGCCAGGAAAGACTGTACTTTTGGTTGAGCTGTGCTCTCTTCGATTCTTCAGTGATATTCCAGCGAGCCTACCCCCCTCCGGTGAGTTTTTTTGCTGGTTATTCGCCCATATGTGTGATGCACAGAGACCACAAAGAAGAAATGCAGGTTGCTTACCTGTAACTGTAGTTCTTCGAGTGGTCATCTGTGCAGTCACACAACCCACCCACCGTCCCCTCTTGGCATCGCTGTAGATTGCCTGGTCAAGAGAGTACCTTTTGTGCATGCAAACTGTTGTTGTACATTTTTTTTTTGTCTACATCATATCTTGTTCACGAGGCAAAATTGGTCTCATAGAACTGAGGTAGGCGGGAACCCAAGCATTCGCAATAGGATGGTGGGGGTATGGGTTCCCGCCAAAAGTCTAAGCTATGGAAGTTTCCCGAATGAGTCTCGGGGCCGGCGTGAGCCCATATGTGTGACCACTCGAAGAACTACAGTTACAGGTAAGCAAACTGCATTACTTATGGCTAGTGTAGTTATGGCTTGAGTCTGAAATTAGAGAGGTTTGGAACCAGAACTTCTGAGGTCCATAACTTATGTAAACCGCCCAGAGAGCTTCGGCTATGGGGCGGTATACAAATGTAATAAACAAATAAATAAATAAACAAACTCCTGTTGCATTTTAGATTGAACCGAACCCACACCTGGAGCCTGGGCCCATCTGACTGTATTTCTCATTGTTCCCTTGATACCTGGGTGCTGAATTATGCAAATACTTGCAGGGGCATCCAGAGTCTAAGGGCATCCTCTCCTGCCTCCTGAAGTGTGGAAAAGAGGGATGAGGCTCATAGCAAGGGGAACATAGAGGCCTCTAGATGGCCATGTTCCCAGTTCCCAGTTACATAGCTGGGGTGTGACAGTTTGAAGAGCTTAAATGTGTCTAGTTTATAATAGGATTCATTTTATTTATTTAATTATTTATTTATTACATTTATAATACTGCCCCATAGCCGAAGCTGTCTGGGCAGTTTACAAAATTTTAAAAGATTGAACATTAAGAATTCAATATACAAAATTTAAAACCATAAAACATAAGATATTTAAAACTTTTACACCTGGCCAAAAATTCAGTTAAAAACTTCAACTTAAGCCCTTAAAATGCCTGGGAAAAAAGAAAAGTTTTGACCTGGCACCGAAAGGATAACAGTGTTGGCGCCAGGCGGGCCTAATTTTGAATTTTCAGCAGACATTATCCAGATTAACCCAGTTTAATCAGATCCTTTCCGAATCATATGCAAGAGGTGGGTTTTGCCCATCACTAATTATGAGCAGGATTCAAAGAACAATTTCAGGAGAGTTCTAAATCTTGGGGGTGTCAGTTGAATGATTAATTTTGTTCCATTTAACGACAGACCCTTATTCTAAACCAGAACTGCTTTTGAAAGTCTCCTCAATTTCAAAAGTTTGCCATTCCTGTTGGTGGATTGCATTTTGAGATACACAGTTTCAGAGCCTTTGGGAATGTATAAGTACTTTCTTTATTTTAAAACGTGTATACCTTCCCTTTCCCCCTAAGAGTTCAAGGGGGAACAATAAATAATTGTTTTACAATAAAAACAAAAAATATATAACAGTTAAAAACAACCTTCAGTTTACAAAGAGTAAAGACAAATTAAAAATAGCAATTTAGAATCATACACTAAAAGCCTTCCTAAAAAGGAAGGTTTTTACCAAGCTTTTGGAAGTCATTAATGAAGAAGTGAGATAAGCCTCCCTTGGAAGGGAATTCCAGAGCCTAGCCGCAGCCACAAAAAGATTAGGTCTAACTCTCCTAGTTCTAAGTAAACATGTCTCTGGGATTATTCGGACATACAAAAGAGCTTCTGAAGATTATCTCAATAGGTAGGCAGGCTTGTATGGCAGAAAGTGGTCCTTCAGATATAGTGATCCTAGACCACTTAGAACTGTAAAGGTCATCATCAACCCAGAAACAAAATGGAAGCCAATGCAGCCATTTCAATAAGGGAGTTGCACACTACCCTGTTAACAATTGGGCTGCTGCATTCTGGACCAGTTATAATTTTCAAATACTTTTCAGAGCAGTCCTATGTAGAGCACATTGCAATAATCTAGCCATGATACAACTAAGGCATGTGTCACTCAAAGCAGTTCCAAATTCTCCAAGTATGGCTATGTCTGTTGGGCAAAGGCACTCCCGGAGCATCAAAGGTCAGTGCCAGGTCAAGAAGAACTCATAATCTTTCGGTATATGCTATTGCATTTTTGAATGTGTATTTTGATAGGTCAGCTCATGTTTGGTGTAGAATTGCGTAGGTGTTTAAACAATAAATAAATTATTTTTTTCTTGTTTAAATTTCTCCAGAATTATGTCCTTCAACACAGACCCAATATCAAAAATATTAGTTATGTTAACAAAGAATTGGAAGAAAGTGGAAAAGATGTGCATATGCATTTCCAGTGCTAAAGAGTTACTATACATGTATATGCACAATTTCTTTAAATTTGATTAACTCTGTTGTGTTTGATTTTTAAAACATTAATTTCTTTAGGATCAATTGGAATCTGTCTTGGAAGTGTTACATAGGCAGATGGAGCAATACAAAGACCAACCACAACACACAGAAAAAATTTCATACCAGCAGAAACTTTTGCAGGAAGATCTGATACATATTCGGGCTGAAATATCTAAAGTATCTACAGTAAGTTATTGGTGCTGCTGAAATGCATCAGAAGACAATTTCTAGACAAATGGTTTAGCACTCAATCATCTCAGTGCATGTCGGGTCCATTGAAATGGATGAAAGTTATATGAAGGTGATGCTTAGTTGAATTGTAGCTGTGTTGTTATTTATTTTAATATTTAATAAGTCTACTTTGGTAATTTAAAAAAGAAGAGTAAAGCCAAGGAGATGCTAAAATAAGTTAATTATTTCTTATTCTGGCAGTGGTGGCCATTTCAAATATTCAACCCATGGCAGGGGCACATTATACACGCAAAGCGGATTTGTTGGCAAGCCACCTAGAACCCATGGGCTTTGTTAGGTCTGCAGGTGGCTTGTTAACCACCCCAACAACCCACCCTCACTGGGTTCACACCTACCAACAAGCTATGGTATGCGCCTGCCGCAGCTTGAATGTTCAAAATGGCAGTGGCCACCATGACAAAAAATGCTGTAGGGAAATTCACCTATGGTTGCTTCTTGTTACATGTGAACTGGGCTGTCTCAGCAGACAGGCCATTCATTTCTGCTGTGTGGCATTTTCCCCTTTCTTATGGTCCAATCTATCCATATATACTTTTAAAAAGCCCATTTGATTGCACTGAGAGTCACTCCCAAGTAAGTGTTTTATGCATAGGATTGTAGCCTAAAGTACGCTTGTTTGTGGTTTACACGTGCATAAAGTACTTGCTTAAATTCTTAGACTAGCCAATCCTATTTTATAGCTTTTATTGTTTTTGAAAGGGTAAAACTGAGAATTTTGTCTTTGCCAACAGGTAATGGAAAATGCCTGGAATGAATATCTAAAATTGGAAAAAGATGTAAACCAGCTGAAGCAAGCCTTACAGGAACAGATGAACAGATCATTTTTTTCTCAGGTGAGGCTATTTTCAGTAATATGGCTTGCCTAGTTTTTTGCCCAATTTGCCAAACACTTCAGCAGTAAGTCATATCTTGCCCCTGTGTGAGATCTAATTTGTTGTATTTTAAAGTATGTTGTAAGCTGCTTTGTGAAGGGATTTACCTGAAAACTGAGCTAGAAATTAATTAAATAATTAACAAATAAAATGCACATAATCCCCAGTCCCTGGGTTTGGATAGCACAAGTTGTGGCTCTGGCTTGGATATTCAAAAAACGCCCAGCAAGTGGTGATCATGTGAACTGGGTCAGCAAGTCATGCATTGCTCAGATTCTCTCTTCCTCTTATTTTCCAGGTGCAAGCTACGTGTTATAAGTAAACACTACAGTAGCCCAATAACACCCCCTCTTTCCATCTCACCCCATCCTGGCCTTGAAAAATTGCCATGTGTGTGTGTGTGCAATGTCAAATAAAGAAGGGAATAGGCACTTAACAATTTATATACACAACATTTTCCCATTTCTGATCCTCCTTCCCAAGTAACTTTTCCCCCAGGAGGTTCCAAATGCATGTTTACAAATGCACATGTACACTTTAACCCGTATTGCAGGCTAAGATGCTTGAAGGAGCAATGAGGAGCAGGGAAACAAACAGGGAAAGGATTGAGTTATTCCATGATGCCTCTCCACATCATGTTGCATTTCAAGAAGAGGCAACTCATTCCTGCAAAGCTCTGGACCCTAGAGAACTAGGGATGATATGCCCATGTGGAAATGCTTTACACGCACACACAGAACTCTTCAGATCTCATTCATTGCTTGCACACGTTTATTCTGATGTAGGGAAATTGTCACCTCCTTGACCTCAGTCTGGTTTTAGTCTTCTGAAGGTGTCTCATAAAATAACAGCCTGACTTAACATCATAAATATAATAGTTCAGAATTTATGTTTTCATTTGGGGCTTCATAACAGTCATGTAGGAGAGCTAGGAAAGATCCTCTGTTTGAGGCCTTAGAATGCAGCTCCCATTCAGCACAAATGGTACTTCTGGTCTGATCATAAGATAGCTGGGTGTGTTCCTATGTTCATTTAGAGTTGTTACAGAGACTTAGACCCCCTCTACAAGAATTCGGTTTGACGCCTGGTTCTCCGATTATACGCATCTTCTCGGAAGCACTTTATGGTAAATGACTGTACACAGGAGGTAATTGAGCGCACAACTGGTGGCCTTACCGGTTGTTTGAAATGTGCTTTAGAAGTAGTTAATGCGGAGAATCGCTTGTTCACATAGTCAAAATGCGCTTTAACGGCTGGAGCAAAATAAAACTCGCTATTTAACGCACATTCGATAATATGCATAATTGGATAGATAACGCACCTCAAATCCTGATTTGCGCTCCGCTCATGTAGAGGTAAAAATTTTAATGAGACTTGAAAGAGCTTTAAACCTCTCGTGTAGAGGCAGCCTTACAGAATTCTTATTTCCTTATTTTATATTCATACTAGTATCGGTATTTGGATGGAAGAAATAATTAAAAGTTAGGATGTCATATATTACACAGATGTTAAACAGTAGATTAGAACTCATCTCAAGGATCAAACGGTGTGGCTCAAAGGTTTAAGCAGATTTCCCCCTTCCATAATTTTTTAATGAATTGCTAAATTAGTTTTCTGCTATGTGCTACTGAAGGTGGCTTGCAAATCATTTAAAATATTAAACAATTAAACGTTCTCCAGATTCATACTTAAATCAAACTGGGTTGTTTCTTTAAAAAAGGCATATCAAACTGGGATAGAATCCAAATACTGGTCAAGTCGGAATTTTTTTCACTTTGCTCCAAAAATTAGAAAAATGAGAATTTATTGGGATCTCTTCGTAATGGTATAAATTCTTAAGCGTACATGAGGATAAAGAAATTAATCATCAGAATTATATGTGCACTGATCTCTTTCTAGCGTTTCACCTGGCCATTTGCATCAGTGTAACATAAGTCTATTGTTCAGTAAAGTTCTGCAGTGGGGAGGCAGCCCCATGGCGGTTGCTTCCTTGGAGCTGGAACGAGGACCATTGTGTCTCTTTCCACAAACTTGTGCACTGCCCCATACCTCTGTTCTTTTGATTCAAGGGATCAATCCCTTAAAATGTTAAATGATGTAAGAGCTCTCACTTTTATGTGCTGTTTTGTAGCAAAGACAAAAATATCCGAAATTTCCGTTTTGTGTTTGTGTAACCAATGTTGATTCTTCTTTGTGGTCTCTGTGCATCACATGTTATGGGCTCCGCGCCTGCGTGAAGCCACGATTGAGGAAACTTCTAAAGCTAATTAATGCTGTTTCTGCGGGAACTCTCCCTCACCCTCTGACTGTGCATGTCCAGAAGGATTCCCACCCTCATCCTCAGTTCTCTTTTGACTACCTTGCTGGATGCGTCATGGGAAGCTTCTCTCCAAACCTTAGAGTTTTTTCCTCCCAGAACACTGTTTCATTCTCTCCTTATTCCTCCTATACTTCTTGTTTCACCTCTTTATCTACTCTATATATATATATATATATATATATATATATATATGAAAGAGTTTATTTCCTTTCTTTTTCTCCTCCCTTTGGGGTCTTGTGTCTCTCTCACTCTTGGACGCATGGCACTGAAAGTGCCATTTGGAAAGTGTGTACGTTGCAGCAGTAAGCTGCCCCCTGCAGACGGACATTCCCTTTGTTTAATTTGCCTTGGGGAATTGCACGTGGTCGAATCTTGTGCTCACTGTATGAGCTTTTCTAAACAAACGAGGTACAGCTGCCTTAAGGCATTTTTTTCGGAAAAGGCACTACAGGCCATCGACCCGAAGAAGCCCCCAAGTACTATGGATACTTCTTCCTCACACCAAAAGACTCCGACCCTAACCACGGGTTGATTAGATCCTCCAGTGCCAGGCCATTTTCTTACAGCAGTGACAGCACTAAAAATCTCAAAAACCAAGACTTCCAAGTCTTCTTCGGATGATCTGAAGCATAAGAAAAGAAAGAAGACTCCTCTAAATGAGCGTCAGAAGCCAAAAAGGTGAGAGAGGAATCAACAAAATCCATTCCTCCACCCCCACCTTTGCTTGACTCTCCAATTCAGCTATCTAGACTGAGGCAGTCGACACCAACCCCCTCGACATCGAGACAAGACCTGCTGGGATCACTCACGCTACAACACTCCCCTTTGACATCGAGACAGGATCGAGTGACTACCGCATCAATGTCAGAAGCAGAGATAAGAGACCCTTCACCACAATCATCGACTCATGCTATAGACTTTCAAACGGACAATCACCGCAACTCATGGAGAGGTCCTGTTGACTCTCTCCAGAGTCAATACACTCTAGGGGCTCATTCCATTCCAGATCTATATCCCCCATCAGGGGTAGAGACTGGGATAGAGACTCAGCTTGGTCTCTCCCTCCGCATCAGCCATACCTTTTTGACAACTGGCAGGTCCTAAGGAACCAGCATCTCTCTTACAAGGGATCTCGCTACCAAGAGGACTCATGCAGGCCAAGGTACACCTTCAATCGCCTCGCGACAACCTCTTTCAGCAGCACTCTCTGTCTTTTTCTCCACCCCTGCCCCCAGAGTTATCTTGCTCCATTATGGCCGAGAACCGCCTCAAGTTCCTTCCATACCAAAGGACCATCATACCGGCTCAATTTCAAATCGGCCGCGGCCACCACCTCCTGACCAACAAGCTTCTAAGGAAGCTAATTGCATCTTTCTTTCATCCCAGTCTATTGATGATATATCTCAGACTCAACCCTCTGTCTCATCTCTGGAGGATGTAGTGGAAAATAATGGCGGTGCTTCTCCTTTTCGGGACTCCTTCCATTTTATGGACCAAGTCCTATGCATGGCCCAGACACTAAGCTTAGAGACCCAGCAACCTAGTGAAAAAATTCAAGATCCTGTCTTCGATATTATTTATATCAAAGCATCAGCACTGGTGTCAGTACCATTCCTTCCAACCATACTACATATGGTAAAGCAGTTACCATATGTAGTATGGTAACTGCTTCCTCGATGACCCCAACATCGAAGTGATTAGAAACACTGTACAATGTACAAATCAAAGATGCAAACTTCCTGTTCACACAACCAAAACCAAATTCAATTATAGCCGAGTCATTGCAGGGCAGATCCCAACGAATCCATGCCTCACCGGCCAACAGAGAGTGACGCCGTTTGGACTTAATGGGCAGACGAATTTACGCGTTAGCTGCCTTAGGCCTATGGGTAGCTAACTACCAAGCTACTATGGCCTGTTATCAGTTATTTTTATGGGGGGAAATTGGGTCCCTATGCAACTACCTGCCAGAGGAACAAAGGGAGCTGGCTCGATTTTTTACAAGATGAGGCCATGAAATAGTCTTGACAGCAGCTGAGCACCACAAGACACCATACCGACTGCGATGCTAAGGCCACGATCGATGCCATAGCTCTTCGTAGACACACATGGCTCTGCTCCGTGGGTGTGACCCGAGTAAAGAGCATGCATAGAAGATCTGCTTTTTTATGGCGAAGGCCTCTTTAACACGTCCACCGACGACACCATGGACTCCATACAGAAGGCCAAGGTGACGGCTAAGAAGATGGGTATCTCCCAACGATATCAAGAAACCATCCCTTTCAAATCCCAGAGATGGGACAGACCACAACACTCCTACCAGCCTTGCCAATATCATGACCACAACGCATGCTCTCAACAACAATACCAGCGTGAACAACCTTCATTGATCCATTACCATCAATCCTGCAGGACAGCGGACTCTGCCTGTAAACGGAGGCTTTGACTGGAGGCCCCCTCTGCCTCTACCACAACCGTCTTTGTTCAGCTGCCTACTTCCCTCCTACGTCAAAAAATGGATAGTGATAACCTCAAATGCTTGGGTCCTGTGCATTATTCAGTCAGGCTACAGTCTGGAGTTCAAAGTCCCTCCTCCCATTGGTATTGTACAGATCACCACTCCTTCGAAGATCCTGCAGGAAGGGACAGCATCCTTGCTACAAAAGGGAGCTATCCAACTCATCTCTCCCCCATGGACAAGGAACACGTTTTTCTCCAGATACTTTGTGGTACCGAAACAGGACAGGGGACTCCGTCCAACGCTTATGCCGACTAGACAAGTTAATCCAAACCACAACATTCCGAATGACCACCTTGGACAATATCATGCCCCTCCTTCGCCAACATGTATGGCTTGTGTCAATAGACCTGAGATATGCACTACCGTCTTCCACATACAGACTCTGTTGGGACACATGGCAGCTAAGGTCTCGGTAGTCACCTGGGCATGATTCTGCATGAGACCACTTCAGAACTGGTTTCTCAATCACTTCCCTCCCCATGCCAATGCAAGAAAGTTCCACCTCAGCTTACCAGTCGACATCATGGATTCCCTACAATGGTAGGAGAATCAGGACAACCTACTTCAGGGTCTTCCATTCACACCCACCCACCTCCATCTCAAGTACTAACTAAAAATGCCTCCCAACAAGGGTGGGGAGCTCATTGTAACCACCTGAAGATCAAAGGTTGCTGGCCTCCTGAGATAAGCTCTCTATACATAAATGCCCTGGAACTGTGGGCAGTTCAGAAAGCCCTAGTCGTGTTCAGGGACTTTCTTTCCAGACACCATGTACAGATCAACACCGACAATACAGTGGTGTTATGGCACCTCAACAAAAAAGAGGAAACCCACTCTTCCCGCCTGGTCAAGCCAACCACAAACATCCTAACTGGTGCATTGACAACAACATCCTCATTTCCACAATACATATCCCTGGAAAGAGCAACCTTCTAGCAGACATGCTCAGCAGAAAATTCTCAACATCACACGAGTGGGAACTGTCTCAACATCACACAAGTGGGAACTGGACAAACAGTCTTCTCCATACTAATCAACCAATGGGGCTTGCCATCAGTGGACCTCTTTACAATATGTCAAAAATCCCTCTACAGCCCTTACTGCTCAAGGGCAGGCACAGGTCCATAATCCCTGGTCAAGCACCCTATACTACATATTTCCACCAATCCCTCTGATCCCCCACACTCTACAGAAAATCAGAGCCAACCAATTAGACTGCATACTCCTCATGCCATGGTGGTCCTGACAACTGTGGTTTACACCCCTGCTCGAGATGGCTCACGGTGAGTACATTCGGCTTCCTTGGTCACTGTCACTGCTTACAAGACACTGGGGCAACCTCCGTCACCCCGACATTGAGACTCTCTGACTCACAGCATGGAGAATCTGCTGAGACCCCCACCAGTATGGTCTATCCTTCTCACCTCTTAAAACCTGACTACTAGAAAAGCCTACACGGCAGAACGGAAGACCTTCCTGCATTTTCCCAGTCTCCATAGCATTCATCCCCAAGCTGATTCAGTGATAGGAATACTATCCTTCTTGCACTCCCTTTTCAAACAAAGAGGGCTGAAACTTACAACCCTGAAGGTTTACCTAATGGCAATAACAGCATACCGACCCCCTGGTCGATGGCCACTCTCCGTTCCCACACACCCCTGGTATGACAATTCCTCAAGGAAATAAATAATCTTACTTCTTTCTGAACCCACATTCCTCACTGGAGCCTTTCAGTAGTCCTCAAGGCACTCTTATTGAAGCCTTTCAAGCCCTTAGTCACAGTAGCCTTAGACTACTTACCTGGAAAGTGGCCTTCCTTGTCGCTTTATCTACTTCTGTAAGACCCCACACCTGTTTGTATGTTATGGTGGTACCAAAAAAGGGATGCCAGTCTTATCTCAATGCTTCGCATCCTGGATAGTGCAGACTGTCAAGCTGTCCTATCAACTCGCAGGTCTTCAGCTAACAGACTCCGTAAAAGCACGCTCCACCCAAACTATGGGTGCCTCTACAAGAGCGATTTAAAGCTCTTTCAAGGCGCATTAAAAATTTTACCTCTACAAGAGCAGAGCGCAAATCGGGGGTCGAGGCGCTTTTTCTGTCTGATTGTGTGCATTATCGAATGTGCGTTAAACAGTGAGTTTTAATTTTCCGCGGGAGTTAAAGCGCCTTATGACCATGTAAACAAGCGATTTTCCACATTTCAGCCACTTTAACGCGCGTTTCATACTGCCGGTAATGCGCTTCACCGCCTGTCGTTTATAGGAATTAGGCGTAAAAACGATGGTGAGAAAATGCGCATAATTGGGCAATCGAGCGTCAAGCCAAATTCTTGTAGAGGAGGCCTATGTCAACTTCTGCTGCATTTGCAAGAGGAGTGTCGATTCCAGAGTTATGTCGTGCCGCTACATGGTCAAAGCTGTTGACATTTATAACCCATTACTGACTTGACACAAGGGCAAGAAAGGACTGCAGCTTCGGTCGAGCGGTCTTATCTTCTATACTTAATTGAGGATACCTTTACACCTATCCTCCTCCGGTAAGCCAGCTTGCTAATCTCCCATAATGTGTGATGCACAGAGACCACGAAGAAGAAAGGCAGGTTGCTTACCTGTAACTGCAGTTCTTTGAGTGGTCATCTGTGCATTCACACAACCCACCCACCATCACCTCTTCAGTGTCGGTATGTGTCCTTTTGACATCGATAGAGGCCTATCATCTTCCATCTCAAGGCCAGCATGTTGATCTCAGAGAACTGGGGATGTGGGCGGGAACCCCTATGGACATGCTCAGTGAGATGGTGGGGGAGGGTTCCCGCCGAAACAGCATTAATTAGCTTTAGAAGTTTCCCAAATCATGGTTCTACACAGTCGCAGAGCCATAATGTGTGAACACCCAGATGACCACTCGAAGAATTACAGTTACAGGTAAGCAACCAGCCTTTCTCTTTCCCTGCCCCCTCTTCATCTAATCTTTACTCATTATTAGGAGAAAGCGCAAATGCAAAAAGATTTATGGAGAATTGAAGATGTTACAGCTGGTCTAAGTGCAAATAAATCCAACTATAAAGTCATCATAGAATCTATAAAGAATCCAGGTAAGAAAAGCATGATAGAAACATTACAAATTGGCTCAGTTCGGACGACATATTAAGCAACGGAGGGGTAAATAACATATTGACCGTGCGTTAGGCAGGAGGAGCTCCACAGATGACACACTGCAGCCGGCGCTGCTCGGAACCGGCAAATGCCCCAGCTGCAAGGAACTTGCGGTGGCCATTTTGGTTGTAGCCTCTCCTCCGTGTGTCCCCCAGCCGTATCCCAGCATGCACCGTGAGTTCTGCCGGCTGCATAGAGCGGCTGGGTTTTTTTGGCTGCTCTAGGCAGCAGAACTCTATTTCGAAATGGAATAGTCCACAGAGAGAGGGGGGGCTGAATTCAGACGACACTTTAAACAACGGGGCTTCGGGCTAAACAACGTACAAGCCCGTGGTTTCGCTACGTTGTTTAAAGTGCATGATTAACATACTGTCAGTTGTGTGTGCATTGTGTGCTGCCCTTAAGATGACACAATAAGCAACACAACTGACAATTGTTCTCCCCCCTCCTCCGTTGCTTAATGTGTCGTCCAAACTGAGCCATTGTATCTATTTATGAGAATATTCCCAAATCTGCAGATTTAAGATTGCATGAAATTTGGCAAACATGCTTGCTTCCTGCAGTACTACCAACTAATTTTTAGGGCAATGATATTTGCAGCACAGATAAAATTCCCTTGCCCACTTCTGATACCATGTAGAATGTAACATAGTCCTGCATCTTACCATTCTTAATTTTTCTAGTAAAATCCTGCCTTTCACTTATGACAACTTTTCTTAAACTTTCCATTAGCTTTACAATAGATAATCTGTGGATGTCCAGTGGGTACAGAGTTAGTAGAGCTGTATATCTTTCTATATCTCTGAAAACAATTCAATAAATATTAAGGTGTTGTATCTAAATCGAAATGTTATGCATTGTGCAACTGGATTCCTTAGCGTTTTCTGTTCTACATCTGTGTGTAATGTGTGTTCACTTTTGCAGAAAGAAAAACAGTGCCTTCATTTTCAAATCCTCTAGTGCCTTCATTATCATCTACTCTCATGTCAACAGACAGCAAACTTTCTACTCAGCGAAGTTCACCACCATCTAGTCCTGTCAAGCCCTCTTTGGAAGTCAGACTTTTTCCTCAGCCTTACACACAGCCTAGAATGTTTTCACCATCCCAACAAATGAAAAAAGTTGAGCCTCCAGTCCAATCACCAGTAAAATTAAAACCAAAGGTTGTGTCATTACTCAGTATGTACAGTATGTTGTAATTAATAAGCTAAATATATTTGAGAATGGGGTTTCTTTGTGCGTACAATTCTAATGAAACCTGATACCAGACAGATGATATCTCATCCCGGCTCTCATTATGTTAAATTTGTGATGTTCTTGATTGTGATAATGCAATGCCTTGACGTAACTAGTCAGTGCTTCTTAATACAGACATGCAAATGAGGGAATCCCAAAGAAACACACTTGCATAAATGTATAGGCTGTTAAGCTTCAATTCCTGCACATTATTTTCAATGATTTAAGCAAGAAGTTAAAAAAAATGAAGATAGCTGTGCTGGCCCATAAAGGGGGGGGGGGGAATCCACAACTCAGCAATACCTGTATTAGGACCAACCAAAATGCCATGAATGAGTGTGCAAACTTTCAGGTTTTGCAGAATTCTTCACCAGGTTAGAATCTAGCTGCTAGATGGGGTTACAGGAGGGAAGGAATTAATTTTAAAAAGTACAACAATTAGGCCAGATGTTGTGGCCATGAGGTCTGCCACTTAAACTCAGTCTCAAGATGGAGATTGCAACTGAATGAATTAGTCACTGGCTGATGTTACAAGTATCAGATTATACCTAGCCTAGCATACTGTGACAAAGAAGCAATGGCTGAACCCTCATTTCTAAAAACATAATGGCCAGTTGTAACTTAGATCTGTCTGTTGTCTCAGGCACATCACAGAGATTCCTGTGTAGGCAAAGTGCAAAAATGAAGAGAAACATGACAGTCTTTATATTAGCAAAGCTGAACATTAATTTTAGGTAGTGCACTAGATATATATTTTAAAAAGTCAGTTGAAGCCAAATTGTGTACTATTATTTGGCTGTTGGAGGGAATGAAACCCTCAGAATGCAAAGTCCCTCTTCAGGTAGTATAAAATCATCTTCCTCCAGTGGTAGATTCTGTCTTGAATGGCTACCAGGGTGAGGGCTTTTCTCCCTCTGGTGAGCTTTCTCCCCTTACCCCAGGTTCTCCATGAAAGCATGTGACCGTAGGGAAGGGATCTGTCTCCCTTACTGATTTCCCATCTTGCATATATTAAAATGGGTCCTCTTAATCAGCAATAACTCTGAAGCAGACATTTTTTAACGCTATATCAGGAAGATGAAGCACCCCCAAGACCGCCTCTCCCACAATTGTACAGTCCTGATGATCACCCACCAGCCGTCCCACCCCTACCCAGGGAAACCAGTGTCATCAGGCACACATCTGTGCGGGGTCTGAAACGTCAGTCAGATGAAAGAAAACGAGACCGTGAACTAGGGCAGTATGTTAATGGAGATTACAGGGTAAGTATTCAACTCTAGATTTTGAAATGTATTTCTACTACTTCGAACATTATTGAGTCTTTAATGTGTTGTTAGTGCACATAACAGAACTATGAAAATATGTCCTACGTTTTTGCAATCTCATTTCACCAAGTGTTCATCTGTATAGGTAGAACTTCGCTCATACGTGAGTGAACCTGAATTGGCAACAATAAGCAGTGATTTGAGCCACCCTTCCATTGGTTTTCTAGGTACTGACAGTAGATACCAAACATTACCTAGCAGAGGTAAGTCAAGAGAGTGACTTTTCTATTTCTTATAAGAATGTATCAGTTGTGGCTTTGATGTGCTGTTTAGAGATTTCAGGACCTTGATAATAATTCCTGCCTAATTCCAGATAATACTTAGAGGGTTAGGACTAGAAGGGTTCTGATCAAATCCCATTCTTAATGCATTGTCTTAGTTCTCCTTGCAGACTACCCCATATAATAGAGATTGTGATATCCTAGAAGCAGAGGGCTAAGGTTCAATGAACAGTTAAATAAAACATCTAGAGGCCAAAGCGGCAATCCACTAAATAGCTCAAATGTGGGGTAGGTCAAGCAAAACCAAAAAAAAGGCCACCCCTGGTTGCTAAATAGTTTGACCTAGGAGAAAACATCTTCCTGACTCCAGATATAATTAATTGCATTTTGACCTATCTACCAAGAATGCCCAAGGTGAACTTTTTTTAGCATTCTTGCTCATGTTCACCACACTTTGTATCCATCTTGTGAATAGGTCATACCCAATGCTAATAGCAAACAGGAGGAGGAGTTTGAAGTGGGATAAAAAGCAAAGAAGAATAATCTGAATGATTTAAAACCTTTCAGACAGATTGTGTTCATGTCATAATGAATTTTAATCACTTGGACATGTGGCTGGTCTTCTCATAATAAAAGGTCCTGTAGACCTCTTACTGTGGTCCTGTAGACCTCTTACTGTGCTATCTAAATGGAAAGAGTGATTACAAATCCTAGACTTAGAAAGCACCATCTGCATTTCTTCCTATGTACAATTTTACTTTAAAGACTTGTTTTTCCTTTATAAAGGATTATGTGGCTCAACTTCTAGAATCCAGCAGTCATCAACCACTTCATCATATGCAACACTCCGAAGAGATGGTTCCAAGGTAACTTTACTCATTTGTTTATGGATGCTAGATCGTTAAACACACTGTATTCTGTTTTAGTATTTGATAAAACACTGGAATTGAAGATAAGATAATTCACCAGGTGGATGTCCCTTACTATATCACATGTTCAGCCACAACCTGAGACAGGCATGTGGTTATAGGTTCCTCTTTAGCTTAGGCTCTTTAGGTAATGCAACTCCAAATGTCAGAATTGCTCATTACCTATTTCTGTTCTGAAAAACAAAGTTCTTGTAAATAATCCAGTGTGTGTCTGTTGTCAAGAAGCAGGTTACACTCCTTTTCCTCCATCATGATATTCTCCCTCTCCAATAATTTTGTCCAGTGTTTTTCATCTTACAGTAGTGTTGAAACTACAACACTAATCTGACAAAAGCAAATCTTACAAATACAGGACAACCTGACAATTTTCCTGGATCAGTTTACATGGAAAAAAAACAAAGAGAAGGTTTGGCAGTCTTCAGCCTTTTACATTGGCATTGTCTAAAGGAAATAGAACTGGTCCAGAGTATGTAGGCTCTATTTGGGGACCTAGTATATATATATATATATATATATATATATATATATTAATTATGACATATATTTTGTGTTACTTTTAACAGGAGAGACCAAAGAGTGCCTTGGAACGTTTATACTCTGGAGACCACCAAAGAGGCAAGATGAGTGCCGAGGAACAACTAGAAAGAATGAAGCGACATCAAAAGGCATTAGTTCGTGAACGCAAGAGAACACTTGGTCAAGGAGAAAGACAGTCTGTCTCTTCACGATCATTCATCCGGCCTGTTTCTGCAGACATAGGCTCAGTATGTTAGACATGCCTTAAAAGGACTAAACTAAAAATATGATCTGTAGCTTCTCTAGTAAGCACTTTTATTTGAGAGTGCATGACACCTTGTATTATTTAATGATATTATAGCGTTATATCAGTTTCTGGTGTGTGAATATAACAGAAAATGGCTTTTAATTATAAGTAGTCACAGCTTAATGTAGCAGGTGCAGAAGTAAATTGGCATAAAAATATAGCAAGAAGAGACAATAATTTTCTGGAATACATTCAGTTATGGGTATTGGGTTGGTCTTGGCTATCTCCGCTCCCCTCCCTCCCTTGACACAAGGTATACTATGAAAGCAGAATAAGTTTGTATATTTTTTCCAATTGCACCATAAAAGAATGAGCCCCATAGATGATGTTAGGTAGTGCATTAAAAAATCTATATTGCAAGTTTAGTAAGTTTAGTATACCATAAATGCTATAGTTCTATCAAATAAAGATTTGTTTTTTTAAAGGATTTGACAAATGTTATATATTAACTATTAAGCATAGAAACAAATTTAACAGGTGTTTCTACAGCTGCTAATATCCCCTTATAATTTGTTTCAGATGACTAGAATATTCTAGCAAGACTCTGCATTTTAGTTAGTGAAAAATACATTATTTCAGAGGTTAAATACAGAATTAAATATAACCATATATGATTCATTTTGGGCAACTAACCAAAGCAGTCCTTCCCAGTAGGCTTTATTTCCAACGAATAGCCATGATCCAAAGATTTATTCCATGCTGAGCCAACGCTTCACTTGCCATTCTTGGTAGAGCAGCCTTCATTGGCAAAGAGAGAGACTGTGGGAGCAATCCTATGCCTTTTGGACAGAAAGAAGTTCTACAACTCCCAGTAATCTTCAGCCAGCATGGCTGACTGGAAAATGCTGGGCACTGTAAGACTTTTTTCTGTCTAAACATACATAGGATTGCATCCTATGTTTTTTTTAACACTGGTAACTATCTGTGGCAGAAGCAATGAGCAAAGGACTCAGAACGTGTGCATGTGCTGTTTTTGCTCATGTGCATATCACATCTTTGGATCGCAACCATCCTGTTTATGATCCGTGTAGGAGACTGCTGACTTAAGCATGTTTACATGGAAATAATCTCATCTTATTTCAATCATTTGAAGTCAATCCATTGTACAGTTAAGAGCATGTAAGACCCGTTGAATTCTGGGATTTAGCAGTCATTTTTCATTTTTCAAGTGATGCTATGAATGCTTCCCTTTCTCGAATGTGTCCATTGAGAGTATTGTTCCAAAAGAAAAAGCAGAACTGAGAATCAATTTAAAATTAAACATATATGCTATAGATTTTAAATTTGAATTATAGCCATGGGAATTTTTAAAGGAAACTATAAATGTCACTTCTGAAAATAGCCTTGGAGTGTGCTAGATTGTAGCCAATGTGTTTAGGATTGTCAGAAATTCCAGAGGGGTCACTGTACTAGTCTGTTGTAGCAAAATCTACAAAGTCTTACACATTTATTGTGGCATAAGCTTTCGTGGACCAGAGCCCAGTTCATCAGATGCATAAAATGACCATCTAAGAGATAAACTAGAATATACATATACAGCATAATCCTATAACCACTCAATGACACTTATTTATGTCAGAGTTTGTTTAGTGAGATAGCAGGTGTGTGTGTGAATGACAGAGAGAGAGAAAGGGGTGGGAACAGGGAGAGAGAGGTTATGATTGGGACCACCGTGTATTGACTGGAGTTAATCCTTTCACCCCATCTCAGAGTCTGGACAAACTACCACACCTTGAAGCTGCTATTTGCACTGGGAGGGAAGCTGCATTTGCACCAAGAGGAGGTGGGGGTATTAGGATTGTGCAATGGGGGGAAGAGCAAAGTACTCATCCTGCCCTCTCCAGTTGTCACAGTCTTAATCCTGATCACGCAAATACACAGAGAAAAGTTAAGAGGAATTAGTTTTTTTTTAATGCAGTCATGACAATGGATTAGGCTATGCAAGAGATAAGAGTAGGTGAATTACAATGGGTAGAATCTAGCAGCGAGCTTATGCCCTCACTGAATCTCTTACACCTCACCAATTGCGTTGTACAAGCCACCCTTACTGCTTGCGCTGTGTCGATTTAGCTGTTCAGAGCAACCCGAAATGAATGGAAACGTTCATTTCTGGAAGGAAGCAGGTCAACAGAGTTCATTTCTGCTTACTTCCTCTAGGAAGCGCTAAATCTCCCTTGTGTAAGCAATGAGTCTTGCTTGTGCAACAGAAATAGTGGGACCCACTGCTTCCAGAAGGGAATTGACAAGGTGGAAGGGAATTGGCAGGGGTGTCAGCCCTCTGTTGGATTCTGCCTAGGGCCGTGTAGTCAGTGTAGGTACGAGTGTTACCCACTCTTGACTTAGTAGCCATCGATAGAGCGATAGTAGATAAATAGCAAAATAGTGATATTTCCCCCATGTAATCTAGTTATTCCAAGATTTTATTCGGTTTCAGATTTGCTAATGAATTCCAGTTCACTGGCTTCACACTAAAGTTTCACTTTGAAACCTTTTTGTTAGGGCACAGGTATTCCAAAGTCTATAGCAGCCTTCCCCAAACTGATGACTTCCAACATATCTGGAGGGCACAAGTTTAGAAAAGACTGGTCTATAAGTTTTCCTGGAAGATTGCAATGCTCCTCTACTGGTTTTTGAGTTACCATATTTAATTACAGATTTGTGTCTGTATATTCTTGTTCATAGAATCTTATCTGTTTGACTTTTCTAAATGACAAAATGGAATTTTTAGCAGATCACTTTAGTTCTTGATGGTGTCACTGATGTTTTTTGGTCCCATGATGATGTTGCTCTCAAACTTTTATTTACTGATTTATTATTAATGAATAAATAAATAAATCTTCTCTAATGCCTTATAATAGAACTAAAGCCCATCCAAAAGATTATTCTTCCCTCTCGCAGGCCATGGGTGGTAGTCCTGTTCCTGCTTACAGCCACGCCATCTCCATCCTCAAACAACAATGACCACCTTAACAGTGTGCAACAAACTCTAGTGCCAATTCTGTTTCCATATTTACTTCATGCTGATTTGATCTTGTATTATTTTTAATTTTGTTACCTCACTTGTAAACACAAAAATTGTAATTTTGTTACCTCACTTGTAAACACAAAAGCAAACAATGTGTTTTTTTCTCTGTCTTCTTAGGGTGAGCTCTGATCCATGAAAGCTTATGTCACAACACATTTGTTAGTCTTCCAGGTGCCATAGGACTCTTTGCTGTTTAGTTATGTGATTATAACACTGAGAGATTTGCACAATCACTGCAACATTATTTTTTGTTGTTTTTGTCTTCTTCTTTTGGTACACTAGAACTATAGAATGCTCATCACCTGCCTCTAATTCATTGCACAAGGTCTCTTGCTTTTAGAGTTGTCACTCATCATGGCTTTTTTGTTTGTTTTAAAGTTTCTAATTGTTTTAAACAATTTCTAACTAGACTACTCAGTTTCTGCCAGGCTTAATTGCATTTTAATAGCTTTTTTGGTTAATTTTTTTGTTTTTGTTGGGGGTGTTGCCCTTTAACCTTTTTGTTCCCATTTTAAATAGTTGTTTAGTTGCATTAATTTGCAATTCACTTATCAGTTGTTAACTTACTAAATACACGTGTGGACTCTTAAGGGACCTGGTTTTCAGATTTATACATTTGCAGTCTCACTGTTATTAAGTGATAGTATAAAACTTTTAGGAAAAGTAAAGCCCTGCCATATTCATGTTTTAAGTAGCAGATTTTAAAACTTATTTTAAAAAATTGTATGGATCTTCCACACATACTTATTTCTAATGCAAACATTTCATAACTTTTTAACAATTTAAACAAATAACTTTACATATTTGCATGCCATATTGGACTGTGTTCTTGCTGTAAAAGATAAAAATGGCCCAGTATGGCCCAGAAGAAAATGGTTCCTGAAGATCTCTTCTTCATGTGTCCAAAGGGCTTCAGTGCACAAAAAGTAATGTTTGATAGCACAATTTACAGCATGACAATAATGTAGCAGCCAAAATGGTAAACAATGAAATATGTAATTAGTGTGCACAGTTTATAACATTGCATACATTGTATGTGTAAATCTACTTTTAATACAATGCACTGATATTTTTTTAAAAGATCACTTTTTAAATGTAGTATGACATTGAAATGTTAAGCAGAATACATGGATTTGTCATTTAATTTTGATGTAAAAGATTCCGTATCAACAATAAACATGCTTCCTAATATTGAATTCATGTTTTTCTTACAATATAAAATTAATTTAGAAATAATATTGTATTTATAAGGTTCATATTCTTGCAATCTGGCCTGGTTTGAATATTGAGTAGATATCTGGTTATGGTGCATTTTAATTGTGAGGAAGATTGTACTTTTCCCCTTGAAAACGTTTTTAAAGTCTCCCAATTTTTATCTGAATGGCACCTGCCTTTAAATTAAGCAACATTGCTCATATTCCTAACAAATACAAATATATGATATGTTTGAGTGAAAAATCAAGAGCTTGTGCATGAATATTTTCTTCCATAAACACCATGGTTTGAATCCAGAGTATCCCTTCTGTGAACAAAAAGCTTCTTTTGACTATTGGAAGGGATTGAGATCTAGCAGCTGCCTCCTATCACATTTCCCACATTCTAGAATATCCCCCAACCTCCCAAAACAGTTTTACAGGGGGTTACAAAGGGAGGGAGAAAACTGTAAAAGAACCTCTTATCTCTTCCTTGAGCAGAATTCTGCTCATGGGAACTTTGGATCCAACCTTACATTGAGTTAAATGGTTGAAAAACTATGTCTTCTACTTGCAACTACATTTTCTGTCATTAGTGAAGTTACCTTTTGAGTGGAGATTTATGTCATTAAGAATACTGGGGGAAAGTGAATTAATTTATCGTCTCTGTTTTCAGTGCTATACATCCATGGCAAAATGTTGATGCTTTAATAGATGGGAAGGCATTGTGTGACCTTATAAATACTTGTAGTATTGATGAGAAGTCAAATTATCCAATTATGTTTGTGAACCTTACAGACTGTAATCCGGAGAGCTACTATGGATTTTCGCAAAGACTTGTATGCACTCACCAAGACTTCACTTTTTGTCTTCTTGGAATAGCATGCCCACTTGCTGTATCACAAACTGCTTTTGAAGCTCCTCCATTCCAAAAGCTATTTGCCATGTGGCATGATGGGAAGGCTGTTTGAGCAACACAGGTCCAAAAACCCAGTAGGCATGTGGTTCTCTGGATTGTAGCCTATGGACTGAAATTGTATATTCAGCTGAGAGGGAACTATATCACATTTTTACATTTCTATTCCAAAAAGTTGTTAGTTAAAAGTTTACTGTGAAAATACACTTGATTGTTTTTGGAAGAGTTGTATGATTAGAGTATCTTATTTTGAGGATGGTTGTACACCCAATTTAAGCTATTCTTATAGTAAATATAATACACATCTAGAGGTTTTTAAACACATTTTTCAAGGGTGCTTGAGATAAATAGTAGGATTACATTTTAATTATTTTATTTTGCATTAAGAAGAACAAACATACAATACTTTTATATGTGCTATGCCTAAATCTGTCAGTTGATCAGAAGAAACAGCGCTCACTATTCTCATTTTCAAAGATACCTAAAACCTAAGGACTTTGTGAGTGAGTACAGTGTGTTTGAAAAAATTAATGGGTATTATTTAAAACACAGTGACTCATTTTAGTGGACAGTTTTCTAATCCATGTGATTTATGGAGCACATCTCCAAAACATAGCCACTACTAGAAAGGAGTATCATAAAAACATTGCTTTGACACATAATTCATGCAAGTTGCTTTAACGGTATAATAACAGATTATTTTTCCTAGATGGCAGACCTGCATGAGGTACTCATCCTTTTAAGCCCGCCGTGAGCTATAGTATCCCTCAAGACCTACACATTAAAAAAAGCTGTCTTTGCAAGATAAATATTGATTTGCTTCCCAGTCCAAACACGTCTATGTGAAAATTGGCCCTATTCATTTTAACAGGATTTATTTTCAGGTAAGTGTGTTTGGAACTGGGATGTAAAGGAGCTGGGGCAAGAAGCGTTCCTGTCAGGAGTCTCTTTGCTGTGTCCCTTCTCAGATTTTACCGCCCCCCCCCTTTTGTAGAAGGGAAGATTTTCTTTCCTTTTTAGTATTTCATGCATTTAGTTCATTGCTCCCCCCCTTTTTCCAAAGTTTAAAGAGAATGAGAATTGTTTTTCATTTTGCATGTGAAGTTGTCTTCTAGCCATACTATGCATAGAGGTACAAACTTGCATAGGGAATTTTAAGATGTCACTTGAAGTACTGTCATGTAAACAAGCAAATCCATCCTTAGAAGGAGGTGTGTGAATTGTCTACTCCAGTCCTTGCAGGCACTGGGATCCCTACACTTGTATCATCCCTAATGAACACTTATGCATTTAAATTATGTTTTCACTTAATTTAAAACAAACATACAAGCAGGGAAGGTGGTTCCACAACATTTCTTTGCAACTTGTTGCATAGCTACAAGAAATTATTTTTGGAGTAAATATTACTTTGGCATTTTGATTTCAAGCATCGTTTGTGGAGATGGCAGAGTTGTTACCAAGTTGTTCTTAAGAGGCATAATATATACATGCTACCCTCTGCAGATGCCACATTTGGGAAGAGATTTCTCCAAGGGGGTGGGATGGGGGGTTCTGCTCCAGTGGAATGAATATATATATATATATATATATATATATAAATGATAGAGCTTCCTAATCCAGATGGTCACCATTTGGTAAAGATCTAGTAAAATGGAAAGTCTGAATTAATTGAACTTCTCCTAGCTGTCTTTTGGGATCAGGTTTAATCATATATTATTTTCTACTGATAGTAGATGGTTGAGTATAGTTCCCCTTGCAAAACTGTTGTTTTCACTTAAAGATTCAGGGTCCATTTATGATGATGATCACTAGATTTGAAATCTTTGCGGCTCCTGGCAGATAAGGTCAGAGGCTAACCCCAGTGTGCTAATAGGTGAGATTAGATTGCCCTCTGCTGGCTGGAGAGAATGAGTACCCCATCAAGGACAGCCATCAAGTTAATATCCAGAAGTAATGTTATGGTAAGACCCAGTTTCCCCTTTCATCCATCCAGAATTTGAGGTAATGGGAGTGAACATTTCTGAACGATTTATTAGTCAAAATGGTCAAACCTGTAATTGTTTCCTGTCTGTTACTAGTGGAAGCGGGAGCAAGAATTTGACTTGCAGCTACTTGAAAGAGCAGTGCGCACAGACCAAAAAGAGGAAAACAACTGGTTAAAAATTGAGCCTGTATCAGTGACAGAAGCAGACCTAGAACCTCAAGATTATAATTTGGATATTAGCAAAGAGGTAAGGATGATTGTCAGTTTGGTTTTTGTATTATTGCCCTGTTTTCCAAATTATAGCCACTGGGTTTTTCCCCCTGTTGATTTGTTTTCTTTAATATAAGCAAGCAACAAGTTCACCAAATTAGAACCATTTTTAACTGAAGAGGGAGGGGTTTGGAGAATTGACTTGAATATTGAAGTCTGGAATATAGAAATGTATTATGGGTGGATCTAAGGGAGCTGTATATAAGTGGCCAAAGCCTCCGCAATGGCTGCAAGTCATATGCTGCAGCTGCAGATTCACAGCCACTGTGGGGTTTTCCCGCAAAGCTGTGCTTTGAAAAAGTCAGGGACTTACCCCTACTTTTTCAGTGGGAGCGAGGTCAGTACGGCTCTCCTGCCATCTGACCTCACTCCGAGGCTGATCGGGGTGGTGGTCCTGATGGAAGGCGACAGGCAACTGGTCACCAGAAACCAGGAAGAGGGCAGGGGACAGCTCTGGTATCTGCATGACAGGAAACCCATGCTCCCTCCTTGGTTTTACCACCCCAGGTAAGGGAAACCGTGGGGTTTTGGGGGAAGGCGATGCCAACTTGGTGTCGTGAAGACAACCCCCAGATGCTGGCACATACAATTTGACTATCGGAAGCAGACTTCCCTCCATCTTCTCCCCACAGCTACTCCTCCAGACTTCCAAGGAAAGAGGGCCAGGGGAATCCCCACAAATTGGGCTGAGTTATCTTCTGTGAGTGGAGCTCTGTTCACAGAAGGTGCTTTTGTCCTATTTTGGGGGATCCCCCGTTCATCTCACAGCACAGCCTGTCCCATTCAGTAGAATCCCCTCACCCTCTGTGTAGCATTTTGGGCAGGCTGGAGGGCTGCCATAGGTAGCAGGGATTAGGACATCTGCTTTCACTCCAGTTGAAAGTTCCTAAGCCTGGTTCTTCTTCTGCCCATCTCCTCAGTTCTCTTTCGACTGCTTTGCTGGACGCTTCTCAGGAAGCTACTCTCTGTTCATTCGATAAAAAAACTTTCTCTGGAGCACCCTTATCTCCATCTTTTTCTTCTTTCCTGTTATTCTCTACAAAAGACCAAAAAAAACACCTTTCTCTTCGATCTCTTTCTTTCCCCCATTCTCCCAACTCAGCGTTTCAAGCCTTGCTTCCCGATCACATGGCACTGAAAGCATGATTCAGGAAATGTGTGCATTGTGGCAGTAAATTACTTCCTGCCAATGGTCATTCTTTGAGCCTAATTTGTCTGGGAGAAGGACATATCGTTGAAGCTTGCACTCATTGTATGAGATTTTCACAACAAACCAGGCGTAATCGTTCAGACCACGTCAATGCCATCCTTTGGGAGAAGACCCTCCCAGTTGTTGATCCAAAGAAACCAGCCATGGAACGTACTCTGCCTCACCAAAGATCTTTGACTCTAAGGCAGCTGCCTTAATGATATCTAAGAAGGCTAAATTACCCAAGTCTTCTACAGATACTCTGAAACATAAGAAAAGAAAAAGGGACTCCTCCAAACAGGGACTAGAAACAAAAAAGGTGAGAGAAGGCTCAAAAAAGGTCATTCCTCCACCTCCAAATTGGATTCGCCAATTTGGGCACTGCTGCCAAGACAGTCGACCCCGACCCTGCCGGTGCCACGTCCTGATACCTCAAGACCACTCTCAGTCCCGATGGCTCAATAGGCCTTGCCCTCTTTGTGATGGGCCTACATGGCATCGATGTCAGATGGCGAGATATGGAACCTGTCAGCAGAGCCTTCACTGCACACCAATATGCAGCCGCACCACTCCCTCGAATGAGCTTGGTCACTTTCACCACAATCGGGCCACTCCCAAGAAATGTTACACTATAGAGACAGATCCCCAGTTAGAGAAAGGAACTGGGATAGAGATTCCGCCTGGTCTCTCCTTCCCAATCAGCACTCTTACTACAATAACTGGCGAGCCCCAACCAACTGGGATTTCGTTTACGAAAGGCCCCACTTTAGCAGGGATTTCCATAACCAGAGTATATCCTCAGCTACTTCATGCCACCAACCATCTGCTGTGCTTTCACACCCATCCGAGCAGCCTTCCTCTTCAAATCCACCACCATTTCTTCCAAGGGGGACCTCGCTTCACCTACCCAGAGAACCCGCACAGGAGCCTTCCACACCGAAGTCTGACCGAACTCCAGACCGCCCACTGCCACTACCACCAACCCTCAGCATACCCAGGAGTAGAGGCCGTGGATTGCTCTCATCCCAGTTGGTCGATGACTACATCTCCGATTCCTCATCGGTTGTCATAATTCAGCCTTCGATATCATCTCCGGAGGAGGTTGTGGAGACAAAATGATGGCGCTTCCCCACCACAAGACTCCTTCCACTTCACTGACCAAGTGCTCTGTATGGCACAAGCTTTGGGCATAGAGACTCAGCAACCAATCAAAAAGATCCAAGATCTGGTCTTCAATATCATTTACACCGAGTCTGCGGCGCCGGTCTCCATCCCATTCCTCCCAGCTCTGCTACATACAGTGAAACAGTCATGGAAAACACCTTCATTGATGGCTCCAACATCAAAATGGCTAGAATCTTTGTATGAAGTAGAAGATAAAGATGTGTGCTTACTGTTCACACATTCCAAGGCAAATTCAATTATAGTTCAGTTCTCACAAGGTAGGACGCAGTGCTTTCGTGCATCACTGGTCGACAAGGAAGGCCATTGCCTAGTCCTATTGGGAAGAAGGATATAGTCCTCTGCTGCCCTGGGCTTAAGAGTAGCGAATTATCAAGCCATTATGGCTCGCTACCAATTATTCCTCTGGGAGAAGATTGACTTCCTTTGCAATTACCTTCCCAATGACCAGAGGGAACTAGCCAGTCTTCCAGGACAAGGCCATAAAACTTTGTCGACAACAGCTCAGCACCACCAGACACCATACCAACTGTGATGCAAAAGCCATGATTGGTGCCATCGCTCTATGCAGACATGCGTGGCTATGCTCCGTGGGCCTTGCCCCGGAATCCAGAGCTCGCATAGAAGACTTGCCCCTCGATGGCAACTGCTAAGAAAATGGGCATCTCCCAGAGATACCAGCAGATCACCCCTCTTCGACAGCACTGTTCCTTTCAGCCCCATCAGTATGCTAAGAGAACTAACCATACTCAACAGCAATTCCAACTTAAACAAATCTCGTCTGTCCATTACTACCAGTCCTGCACCAAAGGCAACTCAGCCTCCAAGTGGAGGCTTTGACTTTACCATTAGCCCAGCGTCCCATCTTCGGCAATTGTCTCTCAACTTACCTAAAAAACTGGATGGCAGTAACTTCAGATCCCTGGGTCCTTTGAATCATTCAATCGGGATATGCCCTAGAGTTCAAGACCATAGCTCCTGTTGGCACCATTCGGGGAACCACTCCCTCAGAGATCCTGCAAAAGGAAACGTCATCACTACTACAAAAAGAGGTGATTCAATGTATCTCCGCACCACTAATGCACAGTGCCTTTTTCACGGTGCCCAAATGGGATGGAGGTCTTCCTCCCATACTCGACTTACGTTGACTCAACAAATTCACCAAAACCCTAAAATTCAGGATGACCACTGTAGCCACGATCATGCCACTGTTGAGGCAGCATGTATGGTTTGTGTCGATCGACATCAAAGATGCGTATTTTCATATCAACGTAACTCCCAGCCATTGCAGATTTCTCAGCTTTCTCATAGGTGCTGACATGTTTCACTTCAACATCTTGCCCTTCGGCCTGGTCACCGTACCACCAAGTGCACGACGGTCATCTGCACCTACCTACAACGCCGAGGAGTTGAAGTATACCCATTCTTGGACAATTGGCTAATAGTGGCCTCCTCTTGGACGTCCCTGCAAAGAGTGGTGTCCACCGTGAAATCGGTCCTTGACTGCTCGGCCTATACATCAACATCGAAAAATCTTAGATGACTCCCAGTGCCTTCCTCGATGCCAAGTCAGCCAAGTCATATCTCCCGCAATGTTGAGTCGATATGATCGTAGCCCTCGGTTCTGGGCCCATCCAACAACCCACCACGACTGCCTTCCACATCCAAACATTGTTAGGACATACGGCCAAGATGGTCTCCATTGTCGCATGGGCTAGACTACGCATGAGGCCACTCCAAAACTGGTTCCTCAGACATTTCCCACCTCAAGCCAATGCGAGAAGGTTTCACGTTTGACTACCAGTCAACATCATGAACTCCCTTCGATGGTGGACCAACCGCAGCAATCAGTTATAGGGCCTACCCTTCACACCCCTTCCTCCTTCCTGAGTCCTGACAACAGACACCTCCCAGAGGGACTGGGGTGCTCACTGCGACCACCTGCAAACGCCGGACCTATGGTCACCAGGAACTCTCCATCTTCATATCAATACTCTAGAACTGTTAGTGGTACAGAAAGTGCTTCTGACCTTCAGAGATCACCTCGTCAGCCACCAGGTCCAGGTCCACATCGACAACACAGCAGTTTTATGGCACTTCAAGAAGCAGGGAGGAACCCACTCATCCCGTCTTGTCAACCTCACCATAGACATTCTCAACTGGTGCATCAGGAACAACATCCAGCTCTCTGCACTTCATATTCAGGGACAGAGCAATCTCAGCCCACTCAGCAGGAACTTCTCAACGTCCCACAAGTAGGAGTTCGGACTCAACATCTTTCGATTCCTAGTGAACAAATGGGGTCAGCCGAAGATAGACCTTTTCACGACCCAACACAACTTGCTCTGCCCTCAATATTGCTCAAGATGGGTCATCACTCCCTCGGGAATGTATTTCAGATCCGGTGTTCACACACCCTCTACTTTCTGTTCCTCTAACCCCATGAATACTCCAGAAAATATAGGTGGACCATGCAAACTGCATAGTTCTCACTCTTTAGTTCGCTGCTCTACTCAAGATGACCAGAGGGGAATATATCCGACTACCCCTCTCTCCAACATTATTAATGAGACAGTGGAACTCTCTGCCATCCCAACATCCAGACCCTCTGCCTCACCGCATGAATGAACCATTCTCTTAGCAGCCAGAAAGCTGGCTACTAGACAAGCCGATAAGGCAAAATGGGAAGCCTTTCTTTGCTTCGCTAGCCTCCATGATACTGACCCCCCAAGCAAACTCCATCACCAGAATTCTGCCCTTCCTATATTCACTCTTCCAGAAGGGCCTTAAACCTTCCTCCTTGAAGGTTCACCTAGTAGTGATAACATAAACCTGTTATCGATGGCCACTCCCTCTTTTCCCATCCACTCGCTAGGCAATTCCTTAAAGGAATAAACAACCTCACTTACCCAATCCGAACCTACATCCCACAATGGAGCCTGACGGGGGTGCTCAAAGCTCTCTTATTAAGACCCTTTGAACCTCTCACCACCACCGACCTGAGATTACTCACATCGCAACAGCTAGAAAAGCAAGCAAGCTCTGTGCTCTCCATGCCGCTGCTCTGTTCCTCATTTTCCACTAGGATAAAGTCGTCCTCCATCCGGACAGCTTCTTTCCAAAAGTTGTAATGGAATTCCACGTTAACCAAGACATTATTTTACCTATCTTCTTTCCTTCCCCATCCTCACCACTGGAAAGAACTCTTCACAGTGTCAATGTTAGACGGGCTTTAGCCTTCTACAGACATCGAACAGCCAATTTCAGTAGCCCCCAAAGACTGTTTATATGCTACAGAGGGACAAAAAGGGGACAGCCTGTCTCATCTCAAATATTCGCCTCCTGGATAGTTCACACTATCAAATTAGCCCATTAACTGGCAAACCTGGAGCTCCCCAGCCCAGTAACAGCTCATTCTACGCGAGTGGTGTTGACGTCGACAGCCTTCGCACGTGGAGCATCGTTACCTGAACTGTGCTGAACTGCCACATGGTCGAGACCATCCACGTTCATAACTCACTATCGTCTCGACACCAGAGCATGACATGACTACAACATTGCACTTGCAATCAAGTGACATCTACCCTTTTCCAGTAAGTCAGCTTGCTAATCTCCCATAATGTGTGATGCACAGAGACCACGAAGAAGACAGGTTGCTTATCTGTAACTGTAGTTCTTCGAGTAGTCATCTGTGCATTCACACAACCCTCCTACTTTCCCCTCTTCGATGTCTACTTACCTTCTCGACATTGATAGAGGTCCTCTCTCCTTGGCCTCAAAGTCAGCAAGTCGGTCCCCGGGAACTGATGATATGGGCAGGAACCCCTCTGGACATGCACAGTAGGATGGGGGGGGGGGTTTCCCCCTGAAAAACCAGTGCTCCTTAGCTATAGAAGTTTCCGAATCATGACTCTGCGCAGGCGCAGAGCCCCGCCATAATGTGTGAATGCACAAATGACCACTTGAGGAACTACAGTTACTAGTAAGCAACCTGTCTATTCAACCCTATGTTTTTAGAGAAAAGAAAATACTGATGTGTATGCATCCCTTACCTTAATGGGATTAACATTACTAAAATGTTAAAGCACTGTACTTAAAATAGAACAAAATAGGTAATAAAGGAGTACAGCTTATCCACCACAGTATCAAAAATTATACAATATCAAGGTCTCGCTGTGTTCTCCAAAAAAAGAAAAAAGAAAAAAAGATAACGCTTCCTATCACAATAGGAAGGCTATATGGAACAATGGGGGGGGGGAGTTTAACTTCTGTTTTCTAAATATGTATTTGAAAAGCTGTAGAGCCATCTGGTGGCCCAAAGGAAGAATGTTATACTTTCACTGAAAGACGAAGAAACAGGGAAAAAAATCTACTAAATGCAACGGCAGATTTCTTAAAAGCAATTACATCCTTAAATAATTTTACAAATGCTAACGCATTTAATTAAAGGATCTAGATTAAAAAATGTTGACAGTAAGATTGCATTCAAGTCTGAGGTTTAAACACTGAAGGTCTGTTGCAAAGGGGCCTTTCCTTGATAGCTAGGGAAGGACGAGAGGATGGAAAACCCTTTTCACTTCACAGTACCTTCTCACAGCCTGCTGTGTTTCCAAATACACCTAAGCATCTCCCCAGCTCTTTAAAGTTATCTTCCCATCCAAGCTGTCTTCCTTTAATTGTAAAAGGATTAAATGGTGTTTCAGCAAAGACACCACTAGTATTGTTCATACAGCCCTTAGGAAACTTGTATGCCTTTGGGTAGACTGGGGAAATAAAGAAACAGCTTTATTGGAATGTTTTCATCTCAACGAGTTTTCATTTTAATTTATTGCATGATGTACACAGTTTGGTAATAGAAGGCTGACCATATGAAAAGGAAGACAGGGCTCATGTAACTTTAAGAGTTGTAGAGAAAAGGGAATTTCAGCCAGTGTCATTTGTATGCAATTAGTCCCTAGTGAAATTCCCTCTTCATCACAACAGTTAAAGTTGCATGCACTATACTAGAGTGACCATATACAAAAGAAGGCAGGGCCCCTGCAACTTTAAACGTTGTGATGAAGAGGGAATTTCACCAGGAACTAATTGCGTACAAATGACACTGGCTGAAATTCCCTTTTCTCTACAACTCTTAAAGTTACATGAGCCCTGTCCTCCTTTTCATATGGTCAGCCTAGGTAATAGCCATTGAACAGGTAAGGGCAGTTAGTGTTTGTACTAAATTTAGCATTTCAAACTTCCTTGTAATTTGCAGCACCAGTATTACATTGGAATTGTTTTTTTGTTTTTTTACCAAAACATTTTCTGAAAAGGCTGAAGAACATTCAGAAATTTTGATCCACAAGTATATTTTGTTACAAGTCTCATGTGAGACTTGCAGTGGGGGAACAAATGGCTTGTTTTGCGCTTTTTTTCACTTTCTGTAGATATGAGTGGCTGTGTTAATGTATATCCTACATTAACCATTTATAAAATCCCTCCACAGTTGTCAAAACCTGAAAAGGTTGCAATTCCAGAACGCTATGTTGAGCTGGAGCCTGAAGAACCTCTTACGCCAGAAGAATTAGCAGAAAGGCACCGTAAGGCAGAAAAAATAAAGAATATTCTTACTAGGTCAAGGTCAGATTCGAATACATATTTTACACCAGTTTGTTTTTACCATTTGAAATGGGGGGGGGGGGGGGGGAGACCATCAGATAGATTGAAACAATGATAGGATTTTATAATGCAGATTTCAACAAACTAAAAGTTTTAATTGCTTTTTGCCAAAAAGAACTAAACTAGCATCCCAGGCAGGATCTTGGCCTTGAAATATATCTGGAATAAATACATCTGGGACTGGCCATTCTGATCATATCACACCAGTACTTTCCCACCTGCTTTGGCTGCCAATTTATTCCTGGGCTCAAGTCCTTTAAAGCCCTAAATGGCTTGAGGCTTGGTTACCTGAAGGGTTGTCACTTCCCATATTTACCTACCCAGACCATAAGATAGTCTTTAGGGACCCTTTTCAGGGTATTTCTGCCAAATGAGGTATGGTGGGTGGCTGCCAGAGAAAGAGCTATTTCAGCGGTGACGCCCTATTTGTGGAATGCCCTTCCCAGAGAAGTTCACCTATGCCTACAGCATGGTCTTTTTGGCACCAGGAGACCATATTATTTTTAAAGTGTTTTAAAATGTAAAATTGGTTTTATAGGCATTTTAAGATCCGTGTTTTAAAATAGGTTTAGAAACATTTAAAAATCATCAGTATTTTAAATGTGCTATTGCTGGTTTTTGTTTATTTATTTAATGTTGTTGTTGGTTTTATTCTGTTGGTGTTATTTTTTTAAAAAAACTTTGATTGTTAACTGCCCCAAGGACATGGGTAGTATACATACGATGTAAATGAATACATGAAAATCTGAGCTGTTGTTTTTTACTTGCCCGTATTGTATAAAAGACATTAATATCTTTGTTTTTACTCTTTGCAAGCTACTTTAATCTTGTGCCTCTTAATCTGATTATCCATCTGTCATTTTAGGATTGTGTATTCCAAGTGTTCAGCTAACCTATTCCTCTTAATTTCTCTGCCAACACCTCTGAGGTGGGGTGGGGGGAATAAATTTCCTCATAACTTTAATACTTCAGCCATATGATTTCTCTCCGCCACAGCTTCAGAGACCCCTTCTAACTCTGATGACTGAATGTCAATTGTGTGACTTCAGTACTTCAAAATATGAATGAATTCTTTGCCAAGCACTTTGTAAATAGATTTTGGATTCCAGTTTAAATGCTGGAAAATCTTCTATCTGGAGAAGCCCCATGGCTTCAGTTGTGTAGGAAAAATAACATCTTACCCACTTGAAGGTTCCCTCATAAAACAGAGATTGAAACTATGGGTTGAAATGGGTTTGCAAAACATGGTTATAAAGAAACTGGTTTGAGTTAACCATGTTTTCCTTTGGAGCAAATTAATTTAAAGCCATGGTGGTAAGTGTTGGGAAGGGGGAAAACATTCACGAGGTTGGCTCCTGATATGTAAACCATGGTTTTCTGGGAGACAGTGTTACATCTGAATTAGGCTCTAGTAATGAAGAGTTGGAGAGGGAGCCACTTTCATTAATGAAAGTAGCCTTTCAAAAGGGACAATGCCTGTAAACTCATTTTCAACAGGCAAGGTATGAGCTTAGCTGTTGGAAGGAAGAGCTCCTTTTAAATGGCAGGATACTGATGTCTTCGGACAAACAGTAGCCTTGCCAGTGTTCTTTTTCTTAAAGGATTACATGGTTTAAAAAGTAAAGTGAGTGAGTGAGTGGTGATTACCCTTTACTGAACAATAATAATAATAATAATAATAATAATAATAATAAATAATATATAACCTGCCTCTCCCTCAGGATCGAGGCGGGGAACAACAACAATATAAAACACAAGAATCACAAAACAGTTAAAAAATTTAAAACAAGAAAAAAAATATATTATTAAAAACATCTTAAAATTCATCTGGATAGGCCTGCCGGAAGAGAGCAGTCTTCATGACTCTCTTAAATTCTTGAAGACTGCTAATTTGTCTAATCTCCTCCGGCAGACCATTCCACAGTCTGGGAGCGATGGAAGAGAAGGTCCTCTGGGTAACACTCGTCAGCCTAGTTCTGGCTGATTTGAGTAAGTTCTTCCCAGAGGACCTAAGTGTGCGGGGCGGATTGTACGGGAGAAGGCGATCCCGCAGGTAACCTGGACCCAAACCATGTAGGGCTTTAAAGTAATAACCAACACTTTATACTTTGCCCGGAAACTGATTGGCAGCCAATGAAGTGATTTTAAACGTTAAAAAACAAAACTTTGGAGACCTGAGTGGAGTGAGACTTAATATCTCATCATTAATGATGTAACAGGCATTATCCTTCAGTTCACAGCAAGGAAATTCAGGATCCAAGCCATAATGTGTGCATTGAGTAACGGAAGAGGGGAAAATATAGCTCCCAGGTCTCTGAAAATATATCTATACATTTGCTTAACACACAGCCCCAGTCTTGAAACAACTTCACTCGCTTTCTGTTTGCTTCCAAGCCCAAATTCAAGGTGCTGGTCCTTATCTATTAGAGCCCTAAACTGTCTGGGGCCAGGGTATCCAAAGCGCTGCCTCTCAGCCGGCCTGGAGCCTCATCCTCTGAGGCCCTGTTACGTGTCCCACCTCCTAGAGAGGTGCAGTTGGTGGGACTCGAGGCAGTGCCTTTTGTGTAGCAGCACCCTAGTTATGGGATTCACTTCCCAAGGAGGTTTAACCCAGAATAGTTGTTTTTAAATGATATTGTATTTATAACCTGTTTTTATGCTTTTTATGCTTTAAAATTTTGTATATCAGGGTTTTTTTTAATGTTCAATGTTTTTAATTTTTGTAAACTGCCCAGAGAGCTTCGGCTATGGGGTGGTATATAAATGGAAATACTACTACTACTAATACTAAGAATAGCTTGACTCCCTTGTTATTGGTCTTTAATGGCTGATAAAACTATAGTGGCTTTGCCAAGCTTTTAGTGAGTGATTCCAGTCTTTGATTTTAGAAGTTCCCTGTTTTATTGCAATGTATGTATTTTATCAATTTTGTATATTCATTTTGTTTGGAATTGCTGTGTTTTATTGTAAATCACCTTGGCCACTCATTGAGTGGAAAGGCAATTCAGAAATAAATGAATTTTAAAAATCAGGTTTATATCCTGCTGCATGGTTTCACAGAGCCCTCATGCCTTAAATTCCATGAAGTGAGAGGTGCTAGTTTATATACTGTACTTTTTCACTGAATATAAAAGTGGGACTGTTTCCACTCTTGTCTGCACCACAGTTGCTAATAACCAGATGCTGGTTCTTCTGACAAAAGAACAATAGATCATGTCTCCTTCGTAGCACTAACAAGTATTTTTACCAACTTGAAAAAAGCCCCCAGTGAAAAGCGTAAACATAATTCAGATACTGTACTCAATCTACTGTTGAATTCTCTGCTTCATAATTGCAGCATGATCCTTAAGTCTTTTCCACTCTGGACCATGGGTAAGGGGAGGATCTCTCTCTCTCTCTCTCTCTCTCTCTCTCTCTCTCTCTCTCTCTGTGCACAAAGCATGTGCTTGAAGTTAATGTGTTTTTTGTTCTTGTTCCCCCCCTCCCCATTTTTTCTCTAGTATGCACAACCTACAGACTCCAGCTCAGGACAAACACAACGCTACTGATTTAGATTCACAGTTACAAGAGCAAGAACGCATCATTAACATATCATACGCACTGGCTTCTGAAGCCTCTCAGCGGAGCAAGGAGGTGGCAGGTATTGCTCAGTTATTTATAAAGCAATGGTTGTGACCATGTGTTCTCTTAATCCTGCTGCTACAGACTTCTACAATTCTGTGTTCTTTCTGGACTGATGTGCATACCAGGGAGAACACTTAAGACTGTATCTGGGTGGTTGTTGTTATTGTTTTGCATGTACACAGGCAAGTGCTATTTAGATGCAACTCCATTGTAGACCCAAACCACAAGATTTGCACCGTGCTCTCACCTGCATCAAATACATTCAGTGTTGGGCATAGTGTCTTCCAAATATGAAGCAGTTCACAAGTGGGAAAATAGTATTACATGCCACACAGGAATTGCTCTACAGCCATTCCATACCTGCTAAAGCAGGAACATAGGTTTGCTACCATCATATATCAAGTTTTAATGAACAATTGTACTGACTAAAATTTAGGAATGAAATGGAGATATCAAGATGTTTGGGACCCAGTTTGAAATAGCTTGGAAATATACTAAAAAACATGGATAGGAATCTGAAAATGGAAAATCATTTATTCAGCAATATGTCAACGTAGTCGCTAAGTGTACTGCTATGCTGGCAGGTTCTCTCTGAAGGCAGTTCTTGGTGCTGTGTAAGGGCACATTCCCTGCATTTGCATGCAGCGGTGGAACCTCCAACAGTGTTGGGTGGCTTGTTATTTGAACAGTGAAACTCCATTTCTGTTTCCCATTCCCTGCAAATCTGTGTTTTACCGTTACGTAGTTCTACATCTTCCCATCTGTTTTTCTGTTCACATATTCAGGATGTTCAAACAAAATGCTGGAAAACTCATAAAAATAAAATACTGAAACTTGGATGATTTATACTACTGCCCCAAGTTTTAAAATGGGTCATTGGCTTTGACTTTGCAAATCCGTCTTGAATTTTTAGTGACCTTTGTCTCCCTGGAGTCTAGTGTGGTAAAAGCAAAAGTTTTATATTTGCACAGTGTATATGACACTGATGTATGCTACAGAAACAGCAGATGAAGATGTTTTTCTAAATCATACTTCCCTTGTATCTTACTGCTTCAGTGCATTACTAATATAGCACAATGTTTTCAGTTTATATAGCAGGGCTAGTATTGCCTACAGGGTTTTATTTATTTAAATTTATTTTTAGACTGCCTTTAGGGTTAAAACCCTCTCAAGGTGGCGTACAAGACCAAAACCATACAAAACAGATACAATAAAATCAAATAAATCACTACGCATTAATTAGAAGTTCAGTTAAAAAAAGGGGGGTTATGATTTTTTATTTATTTTTTAAAAAATCAAAATCTGAAAGTGCCTAGAACCAGCAGCCTAAGAATTTATGGAAAGGCCAGTGAAAACATGTGGGGCTTCAGAGCTTTCCTGAAGACCTGCAAAGAAGCGGTGTGATGAACACCGCCCCAGTGGAACTGATTCCAGAAGTGTGGGGCCACCACCACTCTCTCCCTTGTACTCACCAGCTTAACTGCCCTTGGTGGTGGGCAAGTGTGTATGGCCTAATGACATCAGAGTATGGGCAGGCTGGTACAGTAAATGGTGGTCCTTCAAGTAACTTGAGGTACCCAAGTGATTGACTATTTAATTTATTAATTTCAATTTCTATCCTCTGCTCAAGATAGATAGCAACAATTTTGAATCCCAACACAATAAAATCACCAAAATATAATTTTGGTAATTATAGATTTATTCGGTAGTATCAGTAAATACTGAGTGAATGGCCAGTTTCATTCTGCTTTATCATAACCATTAAAAGTCAATAGAAAAGAAGAAGCAGCAGCCAACACTTCAGAAAAACTCAGGTTCAGACTTTGATGTACTTCTAGGGAATGAGGGTTCCACAACTGCCTAGGGAGGGTCTTTTGTCATTATTGCAGCAGATGAAAGTGAGTTTCTTTTCTTAGTAACATTTTGGTATATGTGCTTTAACTTCAAATGAATAGAGAGTCAAGCGAAGAATCCCAGTGGCAGGGGTGTGCAGTGCACCTTAACTAGTGGGGTGGACCTTCTAAAATTATTCAGGTTGTGGGACTTAGCTTTTTTGGGGCAAAATGTGACTTATACTAGCACTGAATTTGTAAGCTGCTTAAATGCACAGTACTAAAAGTACTTAGCCTCACCGTTGACTAGCCCTGTAGACAAGCCTATCCGTGTGTGTGTGTGTGTGTGTGTGTGTGTGTGTTTGTGTCTGACAAAGAGAGAGAGAAAGAAATCATGGTGCCTAATTCCTTTGTATGATCCCTTCTAGCTCCGCAATTGACCTACCCATCTAAAGCACCCTCACCTTCTGTACCTCAGCCACCCCCCTTAAGCAATGGATTTCACTACACATTTGTCTAAACACCTTGAAAGTAAGAACTAACTGCTCTTGGCTGCCTATTTTGCTATTAATTGTATGTGTTAACATTGTTGGAAGCTAACTATATATAAGTGTAAATGTAATCCTAATTAGTGCATGCACACTTCAGTTATCTAAACGATTTTTGTCTCGAACAATTAAAAAAAAATGCTATGAGCTTATGGAAGTGTTCAGGAATTGCTGAGAGTTTGTAACGTTATTTTATTGCCCAATTGCTAATGATGTAAAGTTTAAAGCGAAATGTTTAGATGTGACTTTTCAGTAGTAGCCTACTGAAGATTATACCTAGAAACTATGTAGATAATATATGCAAAGTAACACAAATGATGTCCTCTTATGTAAACAGGAAAAATAGGAACTATTGGAAACAACTACCATTGGGCTGCATTCTGTTGAGGTAGAGCAGAAAAACAAAACCCTTCATATGTCTTTATAAAATTATAGATTGGGTGAGGGCAGATGAAAATTGGCTTCATTTTTTCTGTCATTTTCCTGCCCTATTAATTTCCAAGTTTTCCACATGAGCAATGTTTGTCATGATTTGAACAATATTTCTCTGCTCCACTTAGGGCAGTCATATTTATTGTATAAGGGCAAATATTGCTACACTTTCCTCTCTGTATTTGCACCTCTCTACTGTGGTACAGTCAGGTCTTAGCATATGTCTCCTCTTTGACACCACTAGCATCTTTTTGTTCTTTGTTGGCCTTTGTATATTGATAAGAATGAGTATGGAAAACTTGTGTAGACATGTAAAAAAGAATCTTGTGTCATGAGTACTTTAGTTTTGATTTTGGAGCTCATCATTGCCAAACTGTGGGAAATCTCCTGAAGAAAACATTAACAAGGGCCCTGAAGGCACTGTTCACTCAGACCAGTGGTAGCCAACTTATTCAGCATTGGGGTTCCACTCCCAGACATATCACTTTTCCTTCTGAACATCTTAGCCATGCAAAATCTAACCACACAGGCTGAAGAACCTGACAGGTGTGACAGCCATTAAGAAATGAGGTTGCCCCAGAGGCCTTTATACCATCACAAAGTTCTCTGGAGTGACCTCTCATTTCCCAGTAGGAGGGGTTCCCTGCAAGGTAAGGAACAAGTACATTCTGCTTCCAAATTGGCATGTGGAGGGTTGAAGAGACTGGGTAAAAATCCAATCAGGTTCAAATGGACCACATAGAATGCCAAATCACCATCCCTGACATCTCAAATAGTTCCTTTTTAAATATTTTGTCAAAAGAAAATAGACTTTACTTTGAGAGGCAGGATGCAACTACAGAGAAGGCCCTCTACCTAGTTCCTCTACAATGAGTATTCCCTCACAAAGGAACCCAGGGGAAAGTCTCTTCTGAAGGGACAGTTCTCTTAAGATAAAATAGGGATATCTTCTGGCATAATTGCTCATTCAGTATTATTTAAGTATCCAAAACAAGGTTCCAGCTTCATTAAGACTATCCCCTTTCATTGTTCCCAGATACAAAGAAACCTCACTCAATTATTTTGGGTAGGAAAAATCACTTCATGTTAATTTTTCTTGCATTCTCCTTTGACTATTTATTTATTTATTTATATATTTTATTTACTGCATTTTTATGCCGCCCAATAGCCGAAGCTCTCTGGGCGGTTTACAAAAATGAAAAACATAAAAACCATTCAAAATATAAAATGATAGTATAAAAACATAATTTAAAATACAGTATAAAACACAACCAGGATAAAAACTGAGCAGCCATGCAGAAATTGATAGGGATTTAAAATACAAATTTAAACAGCAGGTTAAAAATCAAAATAAAGAACTGTTAAAACACTGTGAAAATAAAAAGGTCTTTACCTGGTGTCTAAAGGAGTATAATGTAGATGCCAGGCGAACCTCTCTGGGGAGCTCATTCCACAGCCGGGGTGCCACAGCAGAGAAGGCCCTCCTCTTAGTAGCCACCTGTCTCACTTCCTTTGGCAGGGGCTCACAGAGAAGGACCCCCGAGGAAGATCTTAGGGTCTGGGCAGGTACCTAAGATCCTAAACATCTTTATGGAGCATGCCTACATAGTCAGCTTTAGAATTAGCTGCATTTTGAAGAAACTAAGGGTTATTCTTACAATGTGTGTTACCCATGGCAGAAAAAAGGTAAAGCTGACCTGAATCCTGTATATGCAGAGGACTTCTCAGCACTGCCTGGCTGCATAGGCTGACTCAAAGCAATTATTACCATAGCTTGAGATACTGATGCAAATGGAATGCCGGGGTGGGGGGAAATCACATGATATTTATTCTTTTAAAAATGCTAATATGCACTCTCTCTGAGTTTCTATTATGCTTTCAAAAAAGAGTTGGAGGGAAAGTAATTTCAAAGTATATTGTAAGGTCTTTATAAGGCACTTTTACAAACTTTCTGTGGCATCAAGTGTTTGTGGATCAATACGTTAAAATATGCACTTACCCTGGGTTAGATCTGGATCCTTCATTCCACCTACAGAAGGACACTGCTTACAGAACAGGACTTCTGCATTTGGGGGACCCTCTGGAGCAGATTTGGATGGTGCATGAGGGGCTGCAGGAGAAGAGGGGATGCAGAAGTCCAATTCCGCCAGCAGTATCCTAATGCTGGTGGAATGAAGGATCTGGTTCCGACATCCTGCGCTAGCATCCTGTTAAAGGCTAGTGAAAGAATCCATGCCGTCTTGAATGCATCTATTAACAGTGTATAAACAGTATCTAACTGCATTATGTTTCTCTTCATACTAGCCAAAGCAGTAACTGAACACTGATACACCAGTAACAACCACCTGATGAACAAGTGAAGCAAGGAGGAAGAGAGTTCCCTACATTCGCTTTCTCTCATGCTTATTCTTATTTGAACACACTTTACAATTGCGCATTAAATAACTACACAGATAACTTTTGTACAAAAAAGAGAGAAGGATTTTGTTTATCTATCTTTCTTTTTTTATATACAAACAGCACTTTGCATGTACCATGTAAATATTGACATTGGCCACAAACCACTACACAGTCAAAAACATTCAAGTCCTGTTAATATAGGTCTTCAGGGTGTAATGTGCTGGACTGTAAACCTGTGTATTTTAAAAAACAAAACAAAATAAGGGCTGTGTTCATTTAAAAGACCGGATGCATGTTATAAGGGCAGGTTATTTTGCATTTGTTTTTAAAAAGGAAGATCTTTTGGAAGCACATTGTAGCATTTAGGTAGGAGTAACAAGATCTTTTTCTATTTTTTCAGAATTGATAATGCCTTTGTGATCCCTGATTAACAATCAGGTGGTATTTTATTGAAGTATTCAAAATTTCAATGGTTCTGGAATCTCCTGCAAACACCAAAAGCAGATGCAAGATGTGCACAGGATGTACCCCTTTTAATAAGTAAATTATTGTACAGTTTCCTAGAATGGGCAATAGCTGTAGAGGCCCCTATCCTATTATTGCATAACCTAATACTGTACATTTTTGTTTTTAAAAACCATTTTTAAAATGTAAAGTTGGGTCTGGGCAGTGAAATACTTAGCGTGCGATCTAGTCCCTATCCCATTGCAGGTACAGTGCCTATATAACACAGAGTGTTTCAATAGAAACTTAATTCCTCCCCAACCCACCCACCCTTCACTTTAGAGCACAGTTATGGCATGCACAAGCAATAGAGGCCATTATGTAAAATGGAAGGTCTGACACACTTCTCTTATCTCCACCTATCCCTTCCTCTTGCCTCAATTTGAATTACTCAAGCTCTAAGTTTGAGTAACATTTATCACACAAAGCAGGGAAGGCATGAGCTATGCACAAGATCTCCATTTCCCTGTAGTGGCCACTTGCGCTGGCTAATTACCTATGTGCACACCGAAGAGGAGAAAGAGAGAGCAAACCAATATCTATTGAGCCCTCTAGGAATCCTCTGCAAGGTAGAACTGGATCATCGATTTTAAACTGAAATATAGAAAATGAGCAATACTATTAATAGAATGTATCATTTTACCAGCAAAGATCTATATTCTTTATAATCCATGTTTTCAGCAGCAAAAAACTAAAAACAAAAAATATTTATTGTCATGTATTTATAATTTAGGATATTAATTCAGCTAGTGCCCTTAGTACAATATAATTCAAGTACAGTATATTTTATCGAGACCTGGGCAAAAGACTGGCAAATGAAAAGAAACAGCTAATGAATTGCTGATGCTTTTTAACTTGAAAATCTGGGTGAATACTGAAAGTGCGTGGTTTGCAAATATCCAACATACTGATCATATTGAGTGAATTCAAAAATGAATTCACACATACTTGCAGTGCAGTATGAAATTTATTGCAGCATTCCACTATAGTGCATTCCTTTTATATAGAACATATGAAGGGATACTGTAATTCATTTGGACTATTTTTGTAGAACTGATGGTATAAGCCAGCTTTTTCCAATCTGGAGCTCTCCAGATGTTTTGAACTACAAGTCCCATCAGTACAACCGGCATGGCTAATAGTAAGGCATGATGGGGCTTGTAGTTCAAAACAGCTGGAGGGCACTACGTTGCGGAAGATGGTATAATCCGTTGCCTTAGGACTTGTTTATACATTACACTTTCTACATGGAGGCCACTGTAAATAGCCCTGCCATTGTGAGGATAGTGTCCGTGCCACCCCAGCTGTCACTAGAAACATCTAGTTCTGATGTTGGCTAATGGACGTCTCCAAGCAATAGCAGGTATCCATATGGTAAGCTGCCCTAGGTCTACAGGTGTGAACACTTTCCATGAACATGTACATGGGCAGCTAGTTGCTACAATATTGAGTTAATATACAAAAGCCTACAGCTACAGGAATGTCCCGGTTTCTCCTTTGAGAAGAGAATTTTTAATGTGGACAATAGGAAATAGATAACTTTGCCTTCTCATAGATGAGATTGGGGGAGGCCTCCTATCATGAGGTTCCATTTATCCTTGCAATCATGCCCATTATTGGTATTAGCAACTGTTAATGAGTTCGTGCAGCATAGATGGAATGCACTATATGGATTAACTGGGCCAATTCACACAACATGACAGCCTATGATGGATTAATTTACTTGTGACAAGTCATGATGTGTGCTAGTCATCCTTAAAACTATGTAAGCTCCGGCCAGGGGTTCCTAGCGTAGCTTGTCGTGTTGTCCAAACCTGAGCAACAAGGTTTTTTCAGGGTTAAACAACCCTCACATAACCCTAAAACCAGACCAGACCTTCAAATAATCCCATGGAAATTCCCATGGAAATCCCTGGGGCCCACATATTCATAATGTTGGACAGCACTCACCACCCCAAGGGTTAATTAACATTGTGGGCTGTTCTGTCATCTGAACCAGTTCAATGTATGAAAAAATGAATTCAGAATGTTATTGCTATGTTGGCTTTCCAAAATAAGAGATGAAGAGCAACTGGAGTTAATAGTTAAAATCCAGAGAGCTGCACACTCTTTACCTGGTGTTGCTTTGGATTTTATTGTTTTTGAACTGCAGCTCCCTGTCCTGCACGGCAACCTAATGTTGAAATTTTGGGATAGTTTCAAAATCTGCTTGTGATGCTGCTTTGTGGGAGGACTGCCATCAAATGAAGAAAAGTCCTCCAAAAGTCTAGAGAAGCTCTCTGGATTGTAGCCCATACATTTTATTGGACCAGTCTGTCCAATATATGCAAGTCTGCTTCAGACTAGAATGGAACAGAGCAAATGTGACTAATTCAAATGTCCAGGAATTGGTGGGGAGTGTTAATTCTTTGAGAGATACACAGTCTGAGGAAGAGTTGCAACTATATTATGAAACTAACAACGGGTCTGTGCTAAAGACCTACAGTCTTGTTTTGCAACTTTGTGCATATCAACTTGTGTATTCAACATGTGTACTTGAGGTAAAATGCACCACATTTCAGAAGTGACAATGTAAATAGTTTTTCTTACAGAGATTATCTGTTTGTAAGAAAAAATTATCTGTGATTCACCATTGAAGTGGTAACAAATCCACTCTAATACAAGCCTGCTTTGCCACATCCTTTTGCTAAGGGTGGTTGAAAGATTAATTTAAGCACAACTACTCTAGCAGTTGAACAGTTTCACAAAGAGAAAAACTCAATTTTGTTTTCTTCTCCATCCAGTAAGTTATTTAATTAAAAAAATATTGTCTGCACCTAACTTTTGTCTCTTATCAAAGGGTAACTGAAACTGTGTTTAAAATTATTAAATAAAAATTCTTATTCTGTTTTGACTATACTTGGAAGCAATGCTTGAGAAATGTATTTAGAAAATGCAGTCTATTTTTAACTAACTGAATACTGCCAGTGTCAAGTATGTAACTTTTTGCCAAAATGAAATTATTTTATTTTTTGCCTTGATTAAAATGTTGAAATATTTTGGAAGAAAACATTAATTTAAATAAAATGTAACAGTTTGGGGATAATGTATATGTATATATAAACTATTAACATAACTCTGGATCTGCCTTTGATTTTCAACCACTGTTTGTCAAGTCTTTGTTCTGTTTGGGTTTGGTTGGTTTGTGTTTTTTTGCTGCTGCTATGTTGCTGTCACTGATTTAAATCCATAGTGAACCAAGTGAACCATAGTGAACCATCTTACTTAGGATGCAATCCTATTGTTTCCGCTCCCGATGATCATAAGCCTCTGAACTCAGAGGCTTACAATCATCCAATCCAGAGCAGGAAGTACAGCAGAGGCAATCTTTGCCTCCCCACCCTCCTGCTCGGCATTTTCACTAGATGGGCTTTTTTGCTCATATCCTGGCCTCTCCTGTCTCCTCCTTCCCTGCCCAGTGAAATGGCCCTTTCCTCCTCCGACAAGGTTGAGTTCCCAACCACAGAGAGCAGACAACATGTTTTTTCCCATGCCTGCAATGGCGAGGGGGTTCCCAGTTCCGAGGTCAAACCGCTGTCTCTGACCTCGTATCTGGGAATCTGAAATATCCTATAGTCCCTCATACTCTATTTAAAAGATACAGGATTGTGTCCCTTAAGTGGAATTTGTAATTCTACATAAGTTGTAGTTCATGCAGGTTGTTATGCTGCTTGGCAAATGTTTTCAGGCTCCACTAGTGCTGATTCCTTATCTGTGTCATAAATATTGTAGTGGTTGATGATAATGTATCATCATAATATAACAAGCCTGTTTGGTAGAGTAAATCAAGTTTCGACATAGAAGATCCAGTTCAAATCCAGTAGTCAGTCATAAAGCCTTGCTGGGAAGTCTTAAATAAGTAAACTGTTGCACAAGTTGGTTGTGAAAATAAAATAGTTTCTACTATGATCTATGCTGAGCTTTTAAGAGTTTCATGGGATAGCTTTGGGATCATTATATTATACGTGTCTGAACATAACCCAGACTATATTTGTTCAACTATGATCTCTTCAGCTAATATTAGGCTAATATTAGGCTTGGCTTCAAGTTGGCAGGGATGTCCTATTCTGTAATTATTTTCTCTGTTCTTGGTCATAGCTGGTGCTAAAAAAATGATAAAAGCTGTATACATTCATAATAATGACTCAACTCAAAGGCTCAACTCAAACTCCAGACTTCACTCAGTGTTTTTCAATTCAGGCAGATGTTAGAAAGCTTGCAGGACATGATGAAATCCTGGAGGACCCAAAGCATAAATGCCATGAGGCCACACAGTAGCCCACCAATGCCACCTTCTGGAATTGGCTACTTAGACAGGAATGAAACCATCAAAATACTGTATCCCAGTACAGCCTATCCAGAACGATACCACAGTTCATGAGAGAATTAGCAGGGTCATACTCCCCTGCCCTTCACACACATTGATCATCCATCAGGCTGCCCAAGTCTATTTCCATGTTAAAACTAGGTTTGAAACAGGTAGAAGTGAATACAGTCTCCTCTACTTGGCCACCATCCTCTCCAGTACCTTGCCAAAGGAGGGCTATCTGCAACCCACCAACAATTATTACAATCCATCAGGAGAAAGGAAGCTTTTTAAAAGAACCGTCTCAAAGATGCCATCTTCCAAGGTGGTCAGGACCATCGCAACCCTTCTGATGACTATTTTGTAATGTTATGAAAAGCTTAATTTAGCCCAAGGTAGACAACAAACCCACGGAATTCAGAAGCATATACAAAACATCAAGTATCATCCTTATTAGCCCCCTAAATTTCCCAAAGCTTAAAACCACATTGGGAGTGGAACATAGGAAGTTGCCTTATACCGAATCAGATAATTGATCCAACTAACCCAGTATTATCAACACCGACTGGCAGCAGCCCTCCATCATTTCTGGCAGTTTTGCTAGCCCTACCCAGAGATGCCAAGGATTGAACCTGGGACTTTCTGAATGCAAAGTATGTGCTCTTACTACTGAGCCATGGCCCATCCCCAGAAGAGTTTCCAGTACAGAAGCTTTCTGGTATAAGTTCACTACTCTCCCATGCAGTTTCCCAATTTGCAGCACTCATTAACCACCCCAAGCCATTTTTTAAAAAAACCCTTCTGGGAGCTTTCAGATAGCCAAGTAACTATCAGTGTACTTAATTGCATGTAGATTGGGTCCAGACTAAGGTGAAGTGCATGTCTCTTACACTTTATGTGCTTGTTCAAACTCCCCATGCCCAGTATGACCAAGGACAGTATAACTTGTGGCTTTGGCATCTATGACATGAGTTATCAGCTCTGCCAAAAATGTGTATACCTGTCTTGAAAAGGAATTAGTGCAATGTACTACAGTTACCAGTTTCAAACTAAACAGAGCTATTGGCACCTAATCCAGAATGTATTTTCAGTTTGAGTGACTTCCACAAAAGTGTGTGTGTGTGTGTGTGTTATATAGGTCATAGATAGATGATAGACTTCCATCGCAAATTATTTTGGTACACTTGAGAGTGAGCACAATCTAAGACACAAACTTCTGAGATTAAGAAAACATGCTTTTGAGGCTCCAGCCTCCTTGATTTCTGTTTGTCTTTCTGTATTTTAAAGCATTTCCTAATGCAATGTGTGTGAATTACATAGTTATAAGAAGTACAGAGAAGGCATAGAAAAAATGCGGTATGTTTTCACCTGGTAAACATTGCTATTGGTTGGTTAGCTGCATTCAAAAGGCTAAGACTTTTATTGCCTACTAGCAAAAGCAACCTTTCTTCATAGTGAACAGTACAAAGGAAGAGCACAAAATGTACATACATCACAGTGACTGGAATTCTGTTTGAACAAGTGTATTGATTGGGTCTGACCTCTTTACACTTTTTTCTATTATTTGAAAAGGTGCATCTAAGTGTAGCTGAATTGAACCAACTGAGATGAACTTTCCATGAAAACTTCTTGAGATATTTCTTTTAGTTCAAAGCTTTGGAATTTTTAAAGGGCATTTTTAATATAGCCTGTTGAGGTGTTCTGTACCAAAGCCACACTTTGAATGTTTTAAACTACAGGTAAGTCTGAGGAGGAGGAGAAGAAGAAATGAAGGTGTTGCAGAAGTAGGATAGTATAGAGAAGTGGAAGAAACCTTTTGACCCATGGAATAAATACAAATGTCAAATAATGCTTTGAGAGAGAACTTTGTACTACGATGTGCCATATTAGCATGGTGCTTTGGAATCATGGAGTTTAGAAAGGTATCTGAAAAGTATAACCCAATCAATTCACCACATTGTGACAGGAACCACTATAACCAAAGAATTCTTGGCATGCTTGTCAGGACTTTCTTTAACAATCGATAACTTTTCTTTGTGACACATTTAAAGTGAGCCAGTGGGCTGCACCAAGCCTCAAGAAAGCATGAACCAAGTCACAGATCGAAACAGATGAGCATTTTTAAATTTTTTGAAGAGAAAATTTAAACAGTTTTAAACTCCAGTTTTAAACAGTTTCAGTTAATAATAGCCCCACATTTCAGTATACCGAAGACAAAAGGAACAACGGAGAAATGGAAAGAAATGGGGATGCTATTTTGTTAAATGGAGTAAGTCCTACTGAACTCACTTCTGAGCAGACATCAATAGCACTTAACTTATTCCTACAACAATTTGCATCCTGAATGATGATCTGCAAATAGCTCATATAAATAAATAAATAATCTTTCAAAAAGGTTATTGCAAGCTGGCTATAGAAGCCTAAACTGAAAGAAACAAAATGAGTGACAGAATTGTTCTTACTTTGCAACCAGCTTCACACATTTTTAATGTATCATACAAACAGAAACACAGACTAATTATTCTGGCCTTTACCTTAGTAGCTCAATAAGATGATATATATATTCCACAAGGTGTGCTTTGAATAAGGGAAGCAGAACAACATTCCTAAAACCTTTGCTTGTGGACATAACTATGTTGTAAATTGGCTTTGTTCCAAATCTAAGCCATCTGTTTTATCTCAAGTACATTTTCAACATGGGCCAACAACTGCATGATAAGGAATTGAACCACAGACTCTTCAGATGCCATATGCAAAGATTTGAAGATTCAGGGGAAAGTCTGATAAAAAAGTGGATTGCATTTTCAAACCAAATATACCACCTCACCTGGCCTTTCCATGTTTCCTGAACACTTGGTTCCTACTTCACTTTCTCCTGTCAGTTCATAAGGACTCCAAGCAAATAATGATGCCAAGCTTTGATTATGAAACCGAGCAGTGGCATTGATTCTCTTTGTCTACCACATTTTATAGAGGCAGCATCTCTGCATAATTTAATCTCTTCTGGGGACTGTAGTAAATTCACAAGAGATTTCTATGAGCAGTCCTCCCTGACATGAGAACTAACATGTGCATACAATCTTTGATGTGAATTCCCCAACCATAGCCTTAGAAGGACCTGTGGCTTTGATGCTGCCCTAAAAATTGTGCTTTCTGAAATAAACTTTTGAGACTCCTTTCTTAGGAAATGGTGTATGAAGTTCGAGCACCTTGTAAGATCCTTCCTTTTGGGCCACAGAGGGTGTTTTTCATAGTGAAGTGTGGGAGAACATGTTTTCCCTTGGCTATTGGAAGGTGTTTTTTTTTTACCCTTTTGACTGACATGTTTTTCTTGTGAGGATGCTGAGAAATGTAGGTAAACCTTGTCTGAGTTGTACCACTTCATACTACAGTTGGCCTGGGGAGTATCACACAATACTCTATACAAAAGAGTCCCACCCTGAACACAGAAAACTAGCATGGCAGGGAAACAGCTAGACTACTGTTCTTCACCAAAACCACTGGTTTTCTATGAAGAGAAAGTTATTTTTGCCAAGGAGTAACCAATCACATGTACTCCCACATGAAGCAGCATATTCATAAGAAAATAAGCACAGCCATGATGGATCCAACCTTTCTAGTCCAGCATTCTGTTCCCACAGTGGCCCAACCAGATGTCTACAAAAGCCCACAAGCTGCACACAAGCCCAACAGCACCTTCCCACTTGTGTTCCTCAGCAACTGGTATTCAGAGGCATAATGAAGGTATCATTAGCTACTGATAGCTTTATCCTCCATGACGCTTTCTTAACCCTCTTTTGAAAACATCCAAACTGATGGTCATCACTATAACTTGAGAGTAGTAGCAAATTCTATATTAAAATTATATGCTGTGTGAAGTACTTCCTTTTGTCCGCAATCTCCCACAACTCAGCTTCACTGGATAACCCTTATGAGGGAGGGAAAACATCTTCACTTTCTACACATCATGGATAATTTTATACACCTAGGTTTTTTTTTCCTAATATAACCTTTCCTCATAGGGGAGCTGCCCTTTTCTGCACCTTTTCCAGATCTGCAGTCTTATTTGAAATGCGGTGACCAGGATTGGATACGGTCCAAACAAGTTTATTTCTTAGTTGAGAACTAGGCAGTATGTTCAAAGCTATATTCTAGGGGATTGTGATGGCTGTGAATTGGTGTTGCGTCAATTATACGACACAGCTGCCAATTCGCAGCCACCGCAGGGCTTTCCCCCAAAGCTGCGGTTATTGAAGCTGGCCTCAGGGTTGGAGCAGGAGGGCAGAGAAGCCAAAGGAAATCTGCGAGGAACTCCTTCCAGCATCAAGGCAGGCCAAGGGAAGCATTTCAGCCTATGGACACGTTTGCCATTTCCACCATCCCACACCTCCAATGAAGCAACTAGATTAGGGCACTGGAATAGAAAGTTTCAACCACATTTCCATCCCATGTCTTTCTCCCTCTCACCCACAATCTGCATCCTTTTGTGGCATTAGCACTTTACAAAGCTAGTCTTAAATATGGTGAACATAATTTAAAATCTTGTTTGCTCTGTCTAATGAATACAAGTTTAATAGCAAACATTGAGTTGTATCCAATTGTGTTATTCTGCTAAGAGAAGGGAACTACTAGCTGAACGGATTTCCCTTTCTCCCCTGGAGCCTCCCCAAATCTGCCCCAGAGGGTTGGTTCTCCTGAGCTGTTTAGGGCCTTATAAAACTTTAAATGACTTAGTAGCAAATTGGCAGCCAGCACAGAGCTGTATCTATAGAATTACAACACAAGCTTTGCTAGAAGTATGAATCTAAATGGGTGGATGGTAAAGATAAACAGTCCTCATTCACACAGTCTTAACAACATTTAACACAATCCCATGCAGGTTTATTCAGATGTAAGCCTCAATGAGACTTACTCCCAGGTAAGTGTGTTTAAGATTGCTGCCGTAGTTATCCTACTCCAGTCTTCCCCAACCTAGTGCCCTCCAAATGTTTTAGACTTCAATTCCCATCAGCCCCAGTTAGCATGTCCAGTGGTCAAGAATGCTGAGAATTGGAGTCTAAAACAACTGGAAGGCATCAAGATGGGGAAGCATGTCCTACTGTAATCCAACAGCTGTACTTGGCACAGGAGCACAGGAAGCAGGGTAAGGGAGAGAAGTGGTACAAAGGTGAGGATAAAACACCTTTCATCTCATGGATGGCAAATCCTGGATCCATCCCATTGTTTGTGGTTCGATTACTTCTACTTGGTTACGTGGAAGCTTTGCTTTGCCTGACATTTGGTCTGTGATTATTTGAAACTTTAATTATGTATACAGTTGTTTATTTGCCACATTTTTAGGGCATAGCCCTTCAAAAGGCAGTTTTAATATAAAATACAATTTAAAACCAAAGTCCCTGCATTGTTGACAAGCACCACTAATAATATTTTTAAAACACAGGCCTGGTAAAGGTAAATAAAGTAGTAAAAACAACAAAAACAACCAAAACCGAAGCATTCCAGATAACTCAATTTTAGACCTAGAGCAATTAAATACTCAAGAAAAAGCAATCCAAAATAAATAAATTTGCTTTAAAATGTGTAGATAAGAAGCTATATACACCTCAGTAGATGGTGAGGTCCACAACTTTGGGGCCACTACCAGAAAGGTCCTGTCGCACATGGCTAACAACTGAATTGACCCGACATACGAGCCCAGTCTCTGAGGCAGATGTTAATACAGGTTTGGTTCTGACATTCTTTATTCAGGTTGTACATAAGGGATAGCACCTGGAACAGAGAATAAACTGGATAAGTAGTACTAATCTGAAGGTAAGGAAGTACAAATCCTTTCACTTCAGAGGTTTTGCCGAATGCACCTGATTTAACCTTGAACACAGGGGCCTGGGGTATGAAAATCAAACAGCCCTTTAGTTTCAGCACTACACCAGTTATGTTGTCTGCAGGACACCGGAGGGCATGACTGACTATTTAATGGTTCTTCCCAACACCAATGTGAAATTATAGTTGTCGGCTCTAGATCAAACTGTACACAAAGAAGATCACCACGATGAAGCTAACAGACTAGAATGCCAAGGAACAATCTCTCCATGTAACAAAACTAAAGTGTTATATAAAGATGTATACATTTCACTTTTTAATATATTATTTAAAACACAGAATTTGGATAAATCTTGCTAAAGTAAATTATTTATCACGTTTAAACTACCTAATAATTGAACAGTTTCTTAAATGTAACTGCTAGATCATACTTAATTAATTTAAAGAAAACTGAAGCAACTTGTATTACTACAATATCGAAGCTTTTCTTTTCAAGTACCTACTCTTCTTTCATCTCGCTCTCCGTTAAAGCTCATGAATCCATCCTATTCCATTTAGGGTGTCTGCCAATGAAGCTCTCCAGATTCATTACTGAATGAACAGACCCAACACAATTCACTTACAGAGGCTTAAGAGGCTACCCTCCATCCCCAATGAATGGCTTCTCTGACAATTCCTTATCCGGACCTTACCTTGAGGATGGGCTATCTGTGTCTGTCATCTGTCTCTCCACACACCCACACTCCTTTAGCAGAAGTGCATCACAGCAGGTAACTCAGATTGTAATGCAGGGCATATTACTAACATGCTGGCCCTTTGGGGGCATGAGCAAGACAAAGGAGTTCCAATTCTCACTTTTTAATAATTATATCATTCAAAAGCCAAATAGAACGGCGGCTTTAAAAATAAACCACACATAAAGATTTCAGGAATCATTTCAATAATCATTTTAACAAGCCTAAGAAAGGTTCAATAGCCGTAATGGAATAGGAGGGAGACAGAAGAATAAAGCAGAAGTGGGTTGAGAACTTAAGTTCATCCCCTGCCCAATTTTATTTTCATACTTTACAAAACAAAATGGATACAGTCATGCTGATAAAAATAGCTTCATGGCATTGGGAATGCAAACACTATTCTTTCTCTAAAGGGCCTTCTTAAAACCATAATAGAAAGGTCTGTGCTATAAGCAGTCCAATACTTTGCACTGTAACCATAAGGCTGACTTCGCTTAAAGGCTGATTTGTAGTTATGTACCACTGGATTTAACAAACATCATTTTATAGTTGCTTTTCGCATCTTTCTTGGCTTGAGGATCTTCGGCATTGCTGTGCTTTTCAGTAGATTGTAGTTCTTCTGCAGCCTCTTCTTGCTCAGAGTCAGAGTCACTTTCGGAGTCCTCTGAGCTATCTGGCTCCAGGGAGTCTTTTGTATCCTCTTGTTCTTCTTGATCTTCATCCAACTAAAATAAAGATTCAGATTAGAGGGGGGAGGGACACACGACAAGTTTCCCCCATTTTTAAAGTAGGTCTCCTTCTGACAAATTGTTCTTTTGCTCCAATATCAGTAAAATACACTGATACAGTAAGGGTGCAATATTATGCATTTTTAGACAGAAAAAAGTCCTACAAACATGGCTATCTGGGGAATGCTGGAGATTGTAGGATTTTTTTCTATCTAAAAATGTACAGGATTCTGCCTTAAGTGTACAAATCCCATGTAAAATCATCTTAATAGGTTTTGCCTCAAAAATATTTTAAAATCATGTAGCAAATACCTCAAAGTATGTTACAGAGTAATATCTTACCCAATGAGATTGTTGGCATGCACTAGTCCCCAGATTATATTAGTAGTCCTCTCAATAAACAATACTTGATGATGATATCAAACAATGGAAGTCTACACCACGGCACTTCCTTTTTAAAACAAGGTAGAATAGACTTAAAGGAAATACTGGGAATAATTACTAAATTACTTACCAGTAAGGTTAAAATTGAAAGTAATGATTAACCATATCTTCCTTAGCAAAATAAGCAATATTGTTACTCTTATATCCAAAACATACCACATACACCACCAGGCAAGCACATAAATAATACCAAGTATCTATAAAAATACTTGAGACTATTAAGAAATACATAACATAAACCAGCTCCAAGACCCTCAGTTAGTGGTACGGCAAATATCAGCTATGGAAGAAAGAGCATCCTAAGCAGTTGGATTAGTCAATCAGTTTTCCAAAAGTTGATATCATCCAATAGTATGAGATTCACAGCTATGGAAAGATGTGCAGCATTCAGGCATAGCTGGAACATTATAAATTAAACTTAAAGAAGGGTACAATATTAGAGTGTGAAATATTTCCGCTTTTGAAAACAAAAGTAAAGTTGTGGGCAAAGTCTTTTACCACATCAAGAGTAAAATTTGGCACAGCCCCAAGGGTCAAATAAACATGTTTTATGAGTCTGATTTGATCCACATGCTTTCAGTTGGTTATCCCTGCTCTCTGCTATATATTATTATGAATCAAAGACAGGATGTGGGGCTTGATTCTAAGTTACAAATGCCTTAGTGCATATTTTAGAAAGTTTAGGCCACTGGAAGTCCAGGAACTGTCACTATTCTAGTTGAGGGACTTTCCAGGCTGCAGCTAAAGCAGCTACTATGCTCACAGAAACACAAACACCTGCAGAAACGCAGTGGCCTGGGTTAGCTAGGCAGAGGTAGGAGGAATGGACAGGCTGATGCATGTGCTATGAAACAGCTTGGCATATTTAAAATACTACCCATTGTAGAAAACTGTCCGGCTGTTTTGTCATCTGTATAAACTGCTTGACCCCTGGAGAAATACAACTTCTTGTGTCACTGTCTCAATACGAACAATCTTACCTCACTGAAGCCAAGTCCACAGTGCCGCCGGTTCCTTCCCGACATGGTGCTGTCCATGCTTTGCTGAAACTGAGTCTCTAGCTCATCATTCATTTTCTTGTCTTCTTCCCCTATATGTTCATATACGTTGATTACCATCCAAATTAACAAACATCTAATTACAACACAAAAGCAGGAGCATAAGGCCTTTTGGAGTTAGAACACTTCAAGTGAATCATTATCTTTTGCTAGTACTTAATTATGAGTATGTATTAGAACCATGGGACGGGATGGCTTGAAAGAACATTCAAAAGTTGTCCTAGGGAAAACTTTGCTCCCAAGAATTAATGAGATCTCAAGTGAGCCATATAAGTATGTATCCACAAGCAATCAAGAATGTATCAACAATTAAGCTTATTTGACAGCAAGACTACGACATTATACAGAAGCCAAAGCTTCAAACATCCATTGATACAAGCATAATCTGGACACGGCATGTCAAAATACATTAAGCTGGAGGCTACATATGTCTTGGGCCATTACATTACATGAGTGGCAGTTCTGTTCTCAATCAATGTGCCATAGAGCTCGTGTGGTTTACTGGCCAGAGAGTTGGCTTTAAGAATCAAAACATCACATGAAATCCCTCCTTTATGAAGTTTACTGAATGGCCATGAGAAAGTCACTATTCAGTGACAAAGGTGGAGCTCCCTAGAAATCAGTTATATTTCATAAAGAAGGTAGGTAAATTTCCTTCCAGTCAATACTTATGTTACTCTGACCTGTCCTAAAATGAGACGTTGATCTGTGGTCTCCAATAACAAGACGGCCGGTATGTTCTTTCTGGAAAAAAATAGAAGTAATTATTCCAGCATGGTAGCTGTGTTAAATCTGTTGCAGTAATCACGAGATTCCTCTGGCACCTTAAAAACTAACACATTTATTGTGGCACAAGCTTTCATGGGCCAGAGCCCACTTTATTTGAGGCATGATTTATAAATACCAAAGGGAGAAGTGGTAATAAATAAATTATTGTTATTATTAATCTCTTTCTCGCTTGTGGCAGTTTTTCTAGACGGACATGACGGGCTTTGCCAATTCATGTTGTATTTTATTGATTCAGGCATTTCCTGATGATTGAGCATGTTTTAATTATGACTGCTTTCTGGATGTTGGTGTGGATGCATTCTGGTAGGCACAGAGTCTGGAGGTTTTCTGTATATATTTTTTAGTTGACACCGGTGACTGATGTGACTAATGTAATAATTGTGACCTTTTCCTGTTGCCATAGTTCTTTGACTTCCATGGCCAGTGGTGTATATTTCTCTCTCTTTTCTTCCTTTACAACAACATTTTTGTCATTCGGTATTGCTACGTCGATGAGGTATGTTTGGTTTTCTTTTTTGTCTATGAACGTTATGTCTGGTCAGTTGCAAGGTATTGTCTTGTTGGTATGAATTGTTCTCTCCCAGTATATTTTATGATCTACATTTTCCAGGATTATTTCGGGTGAATATGTATGCCCCCTTGGGTTCCTTGGAGGAAAAAAGGTGGGATATAAATGTAATAAATAAATAAATAAATGACAGGACTTGTAGCCCAATATTTAGAGGGGCACAAGTTGCTCAACCTTGCTATAGATTAAGGGTGTAATCCTATGCATGTTTAGGAAAGAATGGTTATGTATAGCCTGCATATATATAGGATGTCATACATTTAGATTTTTTTTTGGTTTTACTTTGATGGTTTTAACAAGTATTTTATATAAAATGGAACACCACACCTTGCATTCTAATAAAAAAAATAGTGACATAAAGCTAAGCATGATCAGTAAAACAACTCATTTTCAAAAGAGTTCTGTAAGGCCATTAAATTGCTTGGATGAATGACAAAGCCTCACCTTTCCAGCACCCATCAGTCTCAAGAACTTTTGCTTTCTTTCTTCATTACCCAAATCTGCTGCCTCCCAGCTGCTAGATCCAAGCTGCAAGAGAGAAGATGGTCCCTTTGTCACATTAAAAGGAAATATCAACCAGTGAATGCACTGGATATTAAATTATCACATATTTTGAAAACTGTGACAAAGCAGAGAGTGTGAGTGTTTTAACCATTCCTCTGCCCCATCTAAAATCACTGTGTTGAGTTGAGTTACACATTTTGCTTTACGTTAGTTGTGATGACGACTTCTAAGTTGGGACATATACATAGATTTTGTTAAATCTAGCCCCCGCAGGGGCATTCCCTAGCCCTTCTGCTGTCCGCTCAAATTCCTCCCTTTCCTTTTCTTCCTTTAGTGAAATCAGATTTACAGAAACAAGAAAAAGTGGGGGCAGGGGGGAAAGAGAGAAGACACACAAACTAGAATAACAGTATGGAGGTGGCAGCAAAAAGTATTACTTCCATGATGGGGAAAAGTGAATGATGGATTGCCAGCAGGTGATTTTTATTTTGCCTTCCAGAAATATGTTGTGAAAGCCTTTTAAAACATTGTTTGTGCACATGTGTAAATTAATGACATAGTTTCCACAAATCATTAGCGAGTAGTCTAACGTTTCAAATCCCTTCCCCCAGATCATTAGACATTAAATAATTGGGGGGGGGGGGAATCTTCACTCTAGTGCACACACGTGACCCACATACATGAATATGCACACTGTTTCTTTTCCATTCCTTCCACAACCACTTCTGCAGTTAAGGTTGATAAATACGTTCCAGATTTTATGTGGTAAGTGCCACAGTGAAACTAAATTTCTATTTAACATTATTTATGCTTCTTGTGATTTTTAAAGGGGCATTTTTCTAACATACCCTGCTTCTGAAACCAATGCAGCCTTCTGCACAGTAAACTAATACAAAGAATATGCAGAAGGAAAAGATGGCAGGGCCTCAGGTAAGCAATCCTTAATATGAGAACAGGGGTTACAGATAAAAGGGTCCCTTGTTTCACTGGGAATATGTCAGAAATCTTGGATCTGAGAGCCAGTGTGGTGCAGTGGTTTTAGAGTGTTGGACTGGGTCCTGAGAGATCCAGATTCTAGTCCTCCCTCAGCCATGAAGCTCAATGAGTGACTTTGGCCCAATCACTGACTCTCAGCCCACCCCCACCCTGGGCTGCTGTGACGACGAAATGGAGAGGAGGAGGAGGGCCATGTAAGCCCTCTTGGGCTCCTTGTTAGAAGAAAAGGGAGGGAGGGATATAAATGCAGTAGTACATCTTATCGTGCTACAACGTGGTGGAAGGAGGCCTGGGCCACTCTTTAGGAACAGAGGTGCGTGGCTAAATGTGTGGTGAGACGGCCAGCTGGACTGCCTACCCGGAGCCAACAGACTCCCTTACAACTCTCCTCAGGAAAGTAAATACATGCGGATTAAGGGGTGGGGGGTGGGGAGATCCCGCGTAAAACCCTCTTAAATGAGAGGCGGAGCAGAGAGAGAAAAGGAAGAGGGGAAAGAAGAACCTTCCCTCCTCCCCACCGCCGCCCACAAGTCCTCCTCCTCCTCCTCCCTTCCTGACCCTGCTCAGATCGCAATGCAACCCTTCCCCAGCCCTTATTCACATCGGGGGAGGCCGCTCTCTTCACGCCGTGGCCGCGCTCGGGTTGGGACTCCCGGGTGGCGCTCATCTTGCCGCCGTCCGGATCACAGCCCGTCGAAGGGCCACTTCCTGGCCCTGCTCAGAGCTCCAGCGGCTTTTTCTTTTTCTTCTTCCTCCTCCCCTAGCTAGGCTTCACACGACGCAAACGCGCGCGAGAGAAACCGGTGGCTCTTGGGAGTTGTAGTTCTTCGGATGACCTGTGGCAAAAGCACCATCTATAGAAACTCTCGGGGAGAGAAAGAAACTCCAAGTCCCATAAGCTCTTGCTGCATGGCGCTGGGAGTTTGTTTTTTCTTCCTCCCCTCGCCTCTCTTCACCACTTGTGATTGGCTGTAAGAGAGATGGGCGGAGAAAGAAAACAATTTCCTCCGTGGTTGGTTCCTGAGTCCGACCTTAGGTCGGGTCTTCCTTAGCGCAGAGCTCGGCGCTCTTTTCTTGTACCCTGGAGTAGACAATGGAGGCTGGTGGCTCCGGCTTTGGTGGGGCTGTGAATCCGCGCTGGGTTTCAACCAGAACTCTAAAGGAGTTATTGGCTGCATTTGGACAACACGATAATCAATGGTGGGGTTTACAGTTGTTCATCTAGGGGGTACTTCCCACACAACATGGTAATAAATAATCAACCTTGGTGTGGATTAGGATCAGCGCTGAGTTGACTATGGCAGCATTCAGATGACATGATAGTCAATACAACTGACGATTGTTTCCCCCCCCCCACCAGTTGTTATTGTGTTGTCTGAATATAGCCATTCAGTTTGCTGAACCCATTCCCCACTGGACCAGAACCACCCCAGGCTCAAAAAACTTATTATAAATAGAAGCAACTAGTAGCATCCCAGTCACTGGAATTTTCTGCTGGCAGTCGGAAAGCACATTTCATGGGGTTGGGCTAGATTGTGTGTGGGTTTTACTTTTGAGTGAAAGGACGTTAAGACTAGGATGGAGGAGACCAGAGTTCAAATTCTTGCTCACCCATGACGCTCAGTGGGTGACCTTGGGCGAGTTACCATCATGTTCAGGCTAACCTACCTCACAAGGTTGTTGTGAGATACACAATCCTAACAAAACAAAAAGGCTATTCAGCACATTACTGGCAATATTCCACTTCAGAACGAGCAGTTCTGGTGACAATGGTTCAGTCTGATATTGCTCTCCAGACAGGCTGATAAGCCAGCTGGCAAGTTTAGATTTGGCAAGTTACTCTTCTAAATGCAGATGTATGAGAAATACTTTGGTAAATAATAATCCCATTTGCTTCCAATGTTCTGCATCTAATAAGGTTCAAGTCTTCAGAATTTGTCTGTGATTTGATTAGAAGTTGTTTTTATCTTACTGGGATTTGCAGTTGAGTGAAAGGCCACTGTGCATATATGCACACATGCACTAATTTCATTATATTATTATTGTTATTATTATTATTATTATTCCAAATCTTGGCCGAGCCCTAGCAAGCTCTGTCTCCAATTCTTGCCTGGAGTAACAAGATAGATTGAAAGGTGTTTCAAGATTTTCTCCTATATTCTTTTAAACAAAAACAGTACTGGCCATAAATATTTTCATACTTGAGGAGGGCCAGAGATCAGAGCGCTGACTTTGAACTTGGATATAGGAATCTGAACTAACCTATGCCCTGCCCAGACACTATCTAGGGGCCATAGGGATTGCTCTCTTAGTGCATAATCTGTTTTATATAAACTGCTATGGTTATCGTTTCTGATCTATGCTGCATACATTAGTAGAAGAGGAGGATAGAAATATATTATTACTAACATTAACAGCAATTGAGCCAACTCTAGAGTAAATTAGAAAGACAGTGTGAGCATTCCAGCCTATTATTCCATTTTTATATCAGATAAGACAAGAGGGGAATTCACCATGAAAAGCCCCTATCTAAAGAAAACTGCCTTGGCTGTTAACATTTAAAAGCATTTTCAAGGCCCAAGTACTATAAAGGATACAATATTCCCATTCAGTAATGGCTTTATTATATATTTTTGAAGCTGTTATAAAAAGCCCTTCTTTAACAAAATAGTTTTGAACATATCAGTGCTAAAAACTATTTTCATATGTCTTGATTTTGATTTCTTGAATACTACTTTCTTGCATGCTACTTTCACATATCTTGATTTCTGTGCTAGTGAAACAGCGTTTTATTAACAGAGTAAAGAAGAAAGGATTGTTGCTTTAGTTTTCATTGGAGAGTGGCAGCAATAAAAAGGCCAGGAGTAGATGTATCCTTGAAAAGTGAAGCTCACAGCCTTCAAGAAACGGGTAGGATATCTCAGGTTTCTTCCTCTTTATGATGACATACAGCAGCCTTCCCCAGCATGATACCCGTCAGGTGTTTTGTACTACAGCTCCCAACTTTCCTTGCCATTGGCCAGGCAGGTTAAGGCTGATGGGACTTGAAGTCCAAACACCTGGAGGGCACCAAATTGGAAGAAGGCTGACAGACAGCCATGCCTGTTCATTACTTAATGCGAATGTGAATGAACCAACACCGATCAAACAGAGCAGAAAGAATGTTCATATAATCCTGTGTCAAAATACTTGCCAAAGGAGCCAGTTCATACATCCAACTGCTGGCTGTCTTGTACACAGCTGCCTGTTCATTATTTGATGACTACAACATTAAGTGAAGGCTTGGATGGGTGAATTGGTCCAAGGGAACTTTCATATCACCTCCTACACTGTTTTTCAGCAGAATCAGTTAACACAGACTGCCAGTCAAGAAATGCCCATTAATTCAGTGCAGAGAAAACAAGTGGTGTACATGCATACATGAGTCAGCTCAAAGAGATGAGTAGCCAAGTGATGTGTAGGCTTCTGTGAACTGGCCTGTCTTTGATTTCATTTATTCATTATGATGGGTTGGATCCAGAGACCTAGGGCTTTTTCTAAAAGAGTGATTTATAGCACGTTCATGCTGGCTGAGCATGTTGGGAATTGTAATCCATCACATCTGGAGAGTTTCATGTTGGCGAGGGCTGCCATAGACAATTAAAAAACACAACTCACTTGATGCATTAGAACAGATCATCATATGTATTTTTGTACACAGCAGTGAAAACTATAGCTGGGCAGGGACAGCTTAGTACAATTATGGAAGACAACATGCTCCCAGACCTTTCTGGGTGAGGAAGGTGAGGCTTTTAATTTGATTGAACTGTTCAGCATTCTCTCACTGTTGTCTTCACCAACCTGGTGCCCTCTGTGTTGTACTACAACTCCCATCATTCTCAAATCACCATCAACTTATTTTTCTGTTATTTTTCCATGGTGAATTATGTCAAAGGCTGCTTAATGTCCCTTGGACATTAGGACGTTAGAATCATATCCGGACACAGTTCTGTGCTTCAGGCTACACCCCAGCACCCATTTTAAGGGGTCCAGGAAAGTTACAAAACACACTGCAATATTATCTCTCTCTTAAGGACTGAAAACACAATGAAACACATGCACATAGATATTTATGGATATTCACAACATAATTCTCCATTTGAAATTTAGACATCCTCTTGACAGCTGCTCCTGGTTTCAAAGTGAGAAAGAAAGATACCAAATACACTGGAATGCAAGAGATGCCTTAAAGCAGAAGTCCCCAACCCTTTGAGTCAATGGGCAAATCTGGAATTTTGAGGAAGTTTTGTGAGCAGTCTCATAAAATGGCTGCTCATTCATAAAATGGTTGTCATGTTGGGCATGGTCACTAAATACTCATTTCTCAGAAATGGGTGGGACTAACAGAAAAGGAACCTAATACAAGGCAGAGGTTGGATCTGAGCTCCAAAATGCAAAACCACTCTGGGAACTCAGATAAAGGTGGTGCTGGAGGGTGAGACTTCACTTTGCAGCACACCAGTGCACACGTGTGTGTGTTTTTTAAAAAATTAAAATAAATTAAAACCAGAAGGTTCAGGGACCAAGTGAGCGTCAAGAGATGTCTCTATGCTTATGGGCAACACGCTGGAGATCCAAGCCCTAAAGGCTGAATATTGGAACTAAAGCTGGTGGGCCTATTCAGGCCACAATTCAATGCAAATTCAAATACCAGCTTGACCTCTAAATCCATTTTTAAAAAGGACCTGAAACGTTGCAAAATAATTGTAACGTATTTATGCATTTTATTTGTTTAATTAAAATGTTTCTAGACCACCCTTTGGGCATAAGAGAGGCCTCTTAGCCACTGTGCTTTACCTGCACAACTACTTTTGTTCCAAAGTGCTGAGCAAGGCCCACCGTTCAGCCCTACTTTTTGTATAAAGGCAATCAAGGTTGGGCACGTCTTTTGGCAGCCTCACCCGCTTCCTGAGATCTCCAGTCCAGCAGCTGCAAACACATTACTTGGCAAAATTGTTTCCATGGCTTTGGAATTACAATTCTATAAGCAGCGTCAGGGTTCTTTAACTTGCTGAATCAATACATCTGAAGCATAATGATTTTATATGTAATTGGACACAGAATAGATCACTTACATAAGGAAGGGAAAGGCCATCAGGCCACAAATAACTTTCCCCTTTCTATTAGCTACACTTCACACTATGTTTCTTCCTTCTCTCAGACACATCCCTGGCTCTTGCTCCTATTATAAATCAAGGATATGCTTGCACTTCCTACTGTTTTTTGCATTCCTTGATAGCCTGTCTCACATATTACTGCACTTCAGTGTAAAACAACTCATTCTTAGCACACTGTTTCACTAGAGAGGTTTTGTGATGTTTTTGAGAAGGATAACAATTTGTCTGTTTGATGCCAAATGAGATGTGATGTGAGAGATCAGTGATTAGGATCTCCTGGAGAGGTTTTGGTGAAAAATTTGGCAAAGTTGCTAATAGGCTGACATACCAATCGGCAGACTGAAATTTGGAATGCCATTGAACGGTGGCAAAATGTATTTATTTATTTATTACATTTTATGCCGCCCCATAATATAAGGTCCTTGGGGTGGTTTGCAATAAATAAACAAAAACAATTTAGATTCAGAACAGAATATTAAATCATAAAACAATGCAACATAAAATACAATAAGAGCAATCCCAAAATTAAAAATGCAGGTTTTAAAATGTGGAGGCCCAGATTACATGAGTTATTCAAAATATCACTCATTGTCAGCCTTGTGACAGAGAGCTTCGAAATCAGGCTACATATTGAAAATTAGAGTCATTGAACAAAGTGGGACTTTGGTTCATTGGCTCAGGCTGCATGGATGTGGAACGCTCAAGCCTTGTAAATATTAGCAGGTAAGGGGATCATGCTAGAGGTTTATAAAGTTAATTGATACTTCCCCTCCGCAACCTGTTTATATCATAAATCTAGAATTCAGGGTCATCCAGTAAATTAATTGGCACTAGAATTTTTTTAAAAAAAACCTTATACTTTTTTTTTATACAGAACACAAAATTAATTTGAAGGAGTCATTGCTATAAGATGAAGTGATGGCTAATGGGGAGATTAGGCATGGAGGTTAGGGCTATCAGCCTTTCTTGTTAATGTCTGTGGACAACATGGTACATCCCATTGTCAATAAGACCAATATAACCAAAAGCTGGCCGACCTGAGATAGCCTGTGCCTATAGTATTTTCTAAGTATCTGTGACCAAGCAGGAAGCGAAGTCCTTGGGGTTTCCCTTACTCAGAAGTAAGATAATTCTAAGCACTCATGTTGTATTTCTTTTCCTTTCTTCCTCTGAATCTATCCATTTTGCTCCTGTGATCCACCATTTTCACAAGCTGTTGAGCTTTCCCAAACCCCTGCCTCTCCATAGCACCTCCTCTCACTCCCTATTTGCCAAACATTAACTTACCCAAGTTCAATCTTTCTCTAGTTCTACATTAGCCCTATTAGAACTAGTATACTGGTCCATGTACTAGTGGGTTTGTGTATTGATGAAGCCGTTTTTCTCTTCTGTAACATATGTGCATGTGTGTGTTAAAAATAAATCCTGTAACTTTGGCCTTGAGTGGTTGTTTGAGCTCATTTTCCAGTAGTTAATCCCAACATTGCTGAAGTGCACAAATGTGCTGAGTGCATTATGGAAAAGAGCCCTATAATCCCACATTTGTATTACACATGCAAGTGGCAACAGTGGGGAACCACAGCATTCAGTCTCTGGTTGTGGACGTCCCAGAAGCTTCTGGTTAGCCCTTAAGGAAGGCAGGATGATGGATTAAACAGACCTTTGGAAGCATTCAGCAGGACTCTTCTTTCATTCTTATGAATGGGTCTATTGTATTTCTATTGTACAGGAGCACTGTTGAATAATAATCTAACGTGAAGCATATGGAAGATGTGTTATGAAATTGTGTTGCTTTGCAGCTGATCCAAAATCCATTCAAAGCAGTACATCTCTTGTAAACTTCACAAACTTTGGGATTTCAACTTCAGGGCAGAAGGATTTCAAGCTGGATGGTACATATAGATGGGTCATTTCTCAGCGAGGTTTCCAATGGCCACCCTTTCCTAATGAAGCATGAACCCAAATTGGCAAGAGGTGCCATTTTCTTGCAAGGAAGTCATTCGCTGCATTTTCTCAGGGTTTTGAGTGAAGCATATATTTGGCACCTGTGCTCTGTCACTGGCAATGCACAATGCCACTGTGGACAGATGGGGAGAGGTGCTAGCATGTCAGCAAGCCTAGTATAGGCACCAAGGGGTCAGATTTCTCTCCAAGAATGTTGAAACATCAGCACATGTAGATCTTGGTATCTGAAACACACATGTTTCTTGGCAACAGCAAAGTTTCCTGCTGAATATCTTGGCACGGACGGCAAGGAAATTCAGTGCTCTTTCAGGGCTTCCGTGGCTCTCCACACCATGGGAACACATATAATTTCTGCCATCATTGCCCTGTGACTATAAACAGAAAAGGAACTGTATTTTGCAAATTAGACTTCCTTAAATAATAGATGAAGAACTGTTAAAATGCCATCATAGCTTTCACGGACTATGACTCTTCTATTAGTTAATGGTTGGTTTATTCTGGTCAGAGAGCACTAGAAAGTGTGGTTTGGCATTCAATACCATCAGCAAATGTCACCGTTTAAAACTTTGCTCCAGGTCTTTCTCCTGTTTTAATCCTTTTTTTCAAATTTTAATTCCTCTTTCCTTTTCAAGAAATGAGGTATTTTGTGTCTTCTCATATGCACACAAAAAAGTGATAAAAACAAACAAACAAAAACAAACTTGAGGGCATTCCTTTATTTTTGCTGAAGGCAATTCTGCATGGTTTATTTCCATTTATTTACTTTTTTTCCTCAGGAATTACAGTAAAGGTTTTCTATTTCATCCATTACAGCATAGTGTTTTTCACATTTGAATAGCTGCATCAATATGAATCCTTTATAAGAACCTTAAAAAACAAACTTTGCCAAGTCCCAGAATACAGAAGCTAATTCAGAAACCCAGTACTCAGCTGCCTCATGAATAAGGGAGACTGTGTGGCTGATACTTTGAAGCTGTAGCTGTTAAACCATACAGAATATTTACCTCAATAAATCATTATAAGAAACTAAGGTACAATTATACCCACAGAGAAATAAAATTCAAAACACTGATTTATGTGGTTCAGTTGCCTGTTCTCTTTTCCATCATGTTTTGAATTTTATACATGTTTGTCATCTTTGGCTGTTTCCATGTGTCTTTAAACTAATGGGTCCTGCCTTTTTTTTTAAACATTGCTCATTAGGGTTGTTATTTCACTTTGACATCTAGGCATGATTTGCACAACGCACAAAGTTTTGCATCTAAAGTTAACTCTACCTAAAGCTATAGACTAAATAAATAAATACAATGGAAAATGGACTTTATTTCTTTCACATTCTGTGAGGGGTTTCTCAACTTCATTTTTTATTATTTAAGCTAAAATGCCATCTTTGTTGAGGTTTTCATTTGGGAAACTGAAGCTTCCAAATCATGAGAATCTGAAACAAAGGAGCTACATTGCACGCTGAAACGAAGGAGCTGTATAGGAGAGGCCGTAACTCAGTGCTAGAGCACCTGTTTTGCATGCAGAAGATCCCAGATTCGATCCCCAGGATCTTCAGATAGGGCTAAGAAAACTCCTGCCTTAAACCATGGGGAGCTGCTGCCAGTCAGCATTGACAATACTGAGTTTAGATGGATCAATGTTCTGACTCAATGGCTGAATTCGGATGACATATTAGGCAACGGAGGAGGAATAACGCACTGACCGTGCGTTAGGCAGGCGGTGCTCCCCAAACGACACGCTGCAGCCGGCGCTGCTCAGCACCGGCAAACGCACCGGTTGCTAAGAATGGACGGCAGCCATTTTGGTTGCAGCATCTCCTCCCTCAGTCCCCCAGCCGTATCCCAGCATGCATCGTGAGTTCTGCCGGCTGTATAGAGCGGCCGGGGGGTTTTGGCTGCTTTGGCCGGCAGAACTCTATCCCCAAATGGAATAGTCCACTGAGAGAGGGGGGGCTCAATTCGGACGACAGTTTAAACAACGGGGCTTGGGGCTAAACAATGTGCAAGCCCGTTGTTTCCTTCCGTTGTTTAAATTGCCTGATTAGCGTACTGTCAGTTGTGTGTGCATGGTGTCTTACTCCCCACACGACATAATAATTAACATAACTGACGATTGTTCCCCCCCTCCTCCGTTGCCTAATATGTCGTCCGAATTCAGCCAATGTAAGACCACTTCCTATGTTCATATGATGCTTGGATAGTCCATTATAACAATAACAACAACATACTGCTGCTACTACCACTACTAAAATTTACACCTGCTTTTCAGTGTCAATCAGTTGATGCGCCTCCCCAGTGCAGCTTATAGAAAAGTAAAAAATAATATAGACAAAACAACTAAAACAGCAATAAAACTACACAGCAGTCTGCCCCCCCAAACCCACCAGCTTTAAATAGTTAAGATTAAGATGATTTAAAATAATAATAAAAAATATTTAAAATCCTGGGAAAACAGGCACATCTTCACCTGACCCCGAAATGATAGCAAGGTGGCCCACAAGGCAATCTTCCACAGACAAGGTGACTACTAGCAAAAAGTCTGTCTCCTTAGTTGCCACACACCTTACATTCAGTGGCAGGGATACCTGAAAAAGGAACTCAGGTGTAGATTACAGGGCATTGATGGACTGATATAGGAAAAGACCTTCTGGCAGACATCTGTGTCCTAAGCTGTAAATGCAAGTATAGGGAGCGAATGGAGTTGTTTCAAAATGGGTGTGATGTAATCTGACCACCTTGGACTCCAAGCCTGAAGAGGGGGCACCCCCATGCTGTGCTCCTGATCCTTTAGCGAGAGTGCAACTCCTTCCAGAACTGCTTGAATACTTGAACAGACAACCCACGCAGCAATAGCTCCTCTGCCTAGTCACGATGGAGCTTCAATTTATTGGTCCCCATCCAGTCTATCACTTCTTCCAGGTGCTGGTTCTGCATCTCCTCTGCCTGATCTGCCTCAGCTGTTAGAGGGATGTGAGATGCTCCTCAGCATATAGCAAACAAACTCCAGACAGGCGTGTCACAGGTGGCTTTGTAGGGTGGCAGGGGGGTGGCAGGAGGGCTGTTAGACTGTTTACAACAACAACAAAACAACAACAACAACAACAACAACAACAGACGTAGAGGAAATAAAATAAAATATAGCAGAAATAATAAATAGTGGTAAAAACAGCAACTGAAATATAGATGCGTTAGGTAAAAAATGAGTTGTATTATCTTTCAGGCCATTCATGTTTGGAGAAGCTGAATTGATTTGTCATTCTCTTGTTTAGGCCATGAAAGTGGTACTGAGAATTCAAGAGCACTCTAGTTGATATAACTGTACATAAACTGTCTCAGTTGGTGTCAGTGGGACCAAACAATTTCAGTACAAGGGCTCTTCCAGATCAGCTTGCCTTGTTGGTGAGAACTTTTGAATTTCCCACATGTTGGTCTCCTGCAGTCATCCTGTGTTCTCACACATCCTGCTGCTCCCATATTTTCTCACACTGAAGAAAATCGCTAATTGTTTCCTGTGCTTAGGGTTGCCATACATCCTGGAAAACCAGGAATGTCCCAATTTCCAGGTGATTCTGAAATCCCGGATTCCCACTCCAGCCAGCTGGAGAAATTCTGACCTCCAAAATGGTGCCTTGAGCCTGTTCAGCGGAGCGGCAGCAGCAGAGAAAGAGATGTATCAATTTGCTGCGTTTTCCAGAACACCGCTGCTCCTCCACAGGCTCAGCTGAGTCACTCACTGTGACTCAACGTTTTGGGCCTGCAGCCTCGTAGAAGAGAAATAACAGGGAAAGACCCACATGCTCTCCTCAGGCTGCCTGAGTTTGGTGAGTTTGCCTGTTTGCCATCAGAGCTTTGGAGGAAGCGCCGGGCAGAGACACTAGGGGGAAGAAAGATTGTTTTGGGGGGGAGGGAGGGGGAAGGAGAGGAAAGGAGGAAGGCGAGAAAGAAAAGAAAAGTCCCCCCAAACAAAATTGCCCTTCAAAAATCCACCTCCTTAGATTTGAGGTGCAAGCCTCAAATCTGTTACTTGGAAGTAAGTTGCAGTGAATGTAAGATGTCTGGTTTTACAATTGTTGATGTTTTAATTTAAAATTGCACTTTGCAAAAATGTGAAGTAGCTTTCCTGTTATGTGTGTAGAAAAATATTTCTCAATTAAAAAGAAGGAAAACAAAAACATTACTTTGCAACAAAGCACAAAAGCAAACTTTCATTTTAACTGAATAAAATATAGTAAAGATTTTCATCTGGATTTTAAAAACAAAAAATATACACATAACAGTACGATCCAGCTACTACTAAACACTTTTAGCTACCTAAACTTATGCATGTTTAATTAGAAGTAATTTCCACAGAACTCACTGGGACTTACTTCTGAGTAGACACACAGTAAGTCTCATTGGCCCCCTCCACAAGGATGCGCTTTTGCGCCTGGTTCCGCGATTATGCGCATTATCGTGGAGGCGCTTTTACTCCTAATCCCTCTGCACCGGAGGCGGCGAGAGGCGGCGAAGCGCATTAATTCATGTCCAAAAAGCGCTTTACAAGCAGTTAATGCGCGTAATCGCTTGTTCACACCTCGAAAATGCGCTTTAACGGCCGGAGCAAAATAAAAGTCGCTATTTAACGCGCGTTCGAAAATGCGCATTATCGGGGAGATAACGCGCCTGTACGCCCGTTTTGCGCTCCGTGCTTGTGGAGGTAAATTTTTTAATGAGCCTTCAAGGCTCATTAAACGTCTCGTGTGGAGGAGGCCATTGTCTGGCTTTCAGGACAGGTGAATGTGCTGGGTGCTCAGATATAAGTCCCACTGTTGTTCAATGGGTCTTACTCCCAGGTAAGCATGCATGGAATTGCAGCCTCAAAAGTGGGACGTACTAAAACAAATGACAGTACTTGCCCTTAGAGAAACCATACTTGCCCACAGGGAAACCATACTTGCCCATCGGGATCCATAGGACAGCACTTGCCCCTGTGGATCCCTATGGGCAAGTATGGTTTCCCTATGGGCAAGTGTTGTCCTATGGATCCCTATGGGCAAGTACTGTCATTTGTTTTAGAACGTCTTCTTAAAAGTGCTTAACTTTGGCTGGATCATGCCTTAAGTTTAATTTGGGTGTGTGTGTGTGTGTGTCTGTCTGTCTGTCTGTGGCCTTTAAAATATGTATAGGAAAATCAACATTGTTGTTATTTACAATTCATTTTGATCTCTTCAGTTAGTGGCACCAAACAGTACATACTCTGCTAGAGCCACCACTTACTACTTTGTAAGTAACTTTGAGGTTAAAAGATATATTTTAATATTAATATCCTTAATATCCTATGGTAACTACTTGAGCAACTGGGGTGGGAGTAAGTCTCCATATTGAATTCTCCTCTAGCTTTTGAGAACGAGTGGAGAAATGAAATTTAGTGTCATTTTTTGTTTGTTTGATTGCTTAAACTGTTCTTTGCTTATTATTTATTTGCAGATGCTTAAATACTTTAGGCTGCAATCCTATACATACTTATCTGGGAATAAGTCCTATTTAACTCAATAGGATTTATTTCTGAGTAGACACACACAGGATTCCCACTGTTAGATAGCTTTCTGTCTTTCCCTAGACCTTTACATATTGCTCAGTTTTTTTAAAAAATCTAACAAAAAAAAAAAATAGTCCCAGTTTTGTGGATTCAGAATATGGCAACCCTACCTGTGCTCCATGCCCCCTGCATAAACTAATAGTGTTGCTGCCTGATTTTGGTAGCTTGCAGTGTTTTGTGGAGATGGGACTGTGTCATGTGTAAGGTGATCTTGCTGGGGGCCTATTTTCATGGCTTCAGGCTGGCCAGACAGCTGAATTTTTCCCTCACCAGGGAACCTGATCACACATCTCCCTTATGCTACTGTTCTTTCCTTCACCCCCCTCCCGAGCACCACAAACACTTCTGTTTTAGCAACAAAATAAAGGGTGGTGTGTGTGTGTGTGTGCGTGTGTGTGTGTGTGGCAACTAGTAATATTTCTGCAGGGGATTTGTTTTTGTTGTTTCTTATCCGGAATTGCACAATTCTCAAAATCTGAAGGTACACTGTTGCACTTTTACTTCTGTGTAAGCACACACAGCCTCAATTTAGATCAGAACCATGGCATTCTGAGAGAAGAGGGTTAAATCTCACCACACCACTGCCGCATCTTCCCCTAAATTCCACCACTGGGAGGGTTAAAAAAGCAAATGACTAGAATGGATACTTTCCCACCTTTTTTTACACCCCCCCCAATGGGGGATGAAATGCAAGAGAAAATGGTGGGAAACAGTTTAACCCTCCATTCCCAGAAAACCATGATCCCAATCCAAATCAGGGTGACATGCACTTAAAAGCGCAGCAGTGAACCTTTGGAGTTCCAGAATTGCACAATTCTGGAGAAGAAGAAGCAAACAAGCAAAATAAAAAAAAACCCACCGTTGCACAAAGAACATGGCACAAACTAGCAGCAAAGTGTGGGAAGAGCTTTGGCTACATCTCTGCTTACTGGTGTGGAGAGAAGTTTGTGGCATATAGCAGCAGTTTCTCCCAACAGTGTGAGCAGTACATGGAAATTCCATTTGTATTTCACACTAGAAGTCCAATGATTGGCAGCACTAGTAGTCCTGGGCCTGGAAGAGCCCTGGAGATAAATGCACTCTGTGTATCTCTCTTTTTCATAATATGGAATACGGATTGTGCCCAAACAGTTATCAGTGCACTTCGATACCTCTATAAAGCAGTAGTATAGCTCTAGCCTAAGAATGAATTAAATATCAAATAGACTAAATAGATTTCATAGTACACAAGATCAAGTGGATCTCTAACTCATTTTTAAATATCCAGACTTTTAAAATATTTTATGACAGGAATATGTTGAGGATCCCTCACCCTCTTCTGGGATTTATTTGTTTCATTGTGTTGCAAAACATCTGAAGATTTATTTCAAAGGACCAAATAGTATCTTTGTGATGTATATCTAATAGAAGCAAACCGTAACTGTGTGCAAATGGGAATAATGTTAGTGCCAGGTCTTCCTGCACCACAACATTCTTGCTATTGACACTGCAACATCTCATACTTTTTCAGCTTTGGAAGATCTGAGATGTCTATCAATGGATATTAGTCATGACATGCCAAATGGATGAGGGGGGTAGTGTATCTCTTGGCTTCTGGGGACAAATAGAGCATGGCCATTGCATAATTCTTGGAGAGTTTCTCGACCGTTTCCCAAAGCTAATGACTCGGTTCTCTTGAAAATAGAATGCGAAATTAGGGCCTCAGTCTAATCCAGCAATGAATTCTTATGTTGCAGACATGCCATTGCTCTGCCTGAAAATCCTGGGGTGAAACGAAATGATAAATACCTTCTGGTTGAGCTGTCCCTCTTTGCTAACCTTGGAATAGGACCGCTAGCGAGACTTCCTTGCACAGGGACAGCAGCAACTACATTTCTAGATGGAGCTTAAAATAAATGAATGGGAGATCAGTGATTTCCTCAGAACCAACATAAACTTATATGACACTTTGCCAAGCCTAAGACAGAGGCCAAGATGGCAATTTGGGTTTCCTCCCCTGGCACTGACGCTCACTAAAACAAACTAAGCCCAACTGCAAACTCATGAACAAAGCCACTATCAGGGCTGGATTTTGTTCTCTTATTTTGAGCTTTTCTACAAGAGGCTGTTAATCCACTGCATCTACTTTTGGTTTGGTCACAGATTTGAGATCTGAGCATTACAGAAGATGTTTCCTTTCCTACTTTTCTGCTAAATGGCCTCTAGGTGGCACTGTGGCATAGCAGAATGTTGCAAATAGATAAGGCTGCATTTTCCTTGCTCTAAAAAACTTGCCAAAAGTGCTGGTTAGATACAGAAGTGAAACTGGAGGGTCATGACATTGTCTAAAGAACCTGTAAACAATTGTGAGTAGGGAATGTGTGTATTCTGGGTTTGTCTTATCAGACATCAAGCATAGGCTCGAGATGAAAAGCAAATTATCACAGGAGAGCCTTTGTAGATATCAACATACTTGTCTGATGCATTCTGGGATGGTACCCCACCCCTTTCATTGGCATGTAGGAGTGACCTAGAGGGAGGTTTCTACCCATAAATGTAGCTTAAAGATAATTTAAAATAAATATATACCAGAAGGACTGCAAACCTCACTACACTACATCCACAATCAAGAAAGGCTACATTGTACAAAACATTATTTACTACAATATGTATCATAAGTACACACTATAGTAGTAATGGTTCATATAACAAATGTTTCATTTGTCTTGAAAACATGCAATATCTAAAACTGCATATGATTGTTTTATATAGGAAGAAAAAAAATCTTATGGGTCAATGCTGCTACCTCTGTTTCTTATATAACTTCAAGAAATAGTCTTGTAAATAGTCCTGAATCTTGAAGCTCTTGTGCTAAGTAATTGACTTCAAACTAACAATACATTTTGTCCTCTTTACATGGGCTTGGGAAGGGCCTAAGATAGTGAGTAATGGTTTGAAGTTGAAACCTAAAAAGTCCTGCTTAGTCAAGGAGATGGCAAGTAGAAAGGTCAAGGAAGTCCAGGTTCAAAGCCAGCTGGTTCTCAGAGCAAGATGATAGACAGGGATTCAACAAGAAGAGTAATCAAAGGCAGTCCAAGGTTACTTAGGAGTTCCATCACAAGGCGTGCTAGCGGAGCCAAGTACAATGGGTCTAGAACTGGTGAAGAGACATTGTTTCAGCAGTTATTCAAATCTGGAATTGAAGCTTTTATAGGGTGACCATATGAAAAGGAGAACAGGGTTCCTGTATCTTTAGCAGTTGTAATGAAAAGGGAATTTCAGCAGGTGTCATTTGTATGCATGCAACACCTGGTAAAATTCCCTCTTCATCACAACAGGTAAAGGTTGCCCTCTTGACCAGAGGGCAGAGCTCCTGCAGCTTTAACTGTTGTGATGAAGAGGGAATTTCACCAGATACTGCATGCATACAAATGAAATTCCCCTACAACTGTTAAAGATACAGGAACCCTGTCTTCGTTTTCATATGGTCACCCTAAGCTTTTAAGCAGGAGCTGCCAGAACCCCACCCAAGGTTCAGCTGTGGCTCATTTGAAGCTTCTGAAAGAGAGAACACCTACACATGAGGAGCTATTTACTCACAAGGAGTTCTTTCTTGCAACTGTGCTCTTCTCCTGAGTGAAAGGACTTGAACCTGCCTCTTCAGGCATCATTGCACCCAGGGGCTTGGTGGTCATTCTGATTCAACCTCTAAAGGATTTTTTTAAAAACCACCCAGAGAGCTTCTGCAATGGGGCGGTATATAAATGCAATAAACAACAACAACAACAACAACAACAACAACAATAATAGATCACAAAAAATGGCCAGAGATCTCCAGATCATTTTATCTGGCAAGATGTTAAAAAGGGGGTGGGGAGAGACAGAAAGTAATTATTTTCATGCTGAAATCACAATCCAAGTCAGACATTGTGGTCCCAAGCCATATAAGGCTTTATATATCAAATCCAGCACCTTGAATTGGGCTCAGGGAGTTCAGGCAGGCAATGCAAGTGGGCCAGAATTAGTGTTATACGTTCAGACCTTCTGGTCCCTGCTATCAATCTGGTTGCCGTAATTTGCACAAGCAGTAGCTTTCAAACTGTCTTCAAAGGCAGCCCCATGTAGAGCACATTGCAGTAATCTAACCTGGCTCAGAAGCACAGATATCTCTTGCTCAATCATAGGTTTGACAGTCTGAAGGGTTCCTCAAAGAAATTAAATTGCCCTGTGTATTAGGTATGCATGTCAAAGGTACAAATTCCTTTGCTTTAGCAAAGGGTGCCTATTGGCCTACGTGTATAAGGTTGTCTTATTATGAATCAATACAAGTGCTCTTCATACTTCATTTCTTCATAATTTCACTTTTAGTGAATGCAAGGGTTTTTGGAATATGCTAAATCTTGCCCTCACTCACACTCATTGACATCTTTTGCCCTCTCTGACTAAAATGGCACCCCTGCCCATTCTTAACATTTAACTTCAACACACTTTTTAAAAGTACTTTAATGGGGGATTTAGGGACTGCAGAGTCTGGCTCCCCCAAAAAGAATTTTCATACAACAATGAAAACATCTGCAAAAACATTATTTTTGAGGTTTCCATATAAAACCTAACATGAAATGGTGCCAGATATTTAACTACGTTTTGGTAATATTCCAGTGACTACATATAGAATTGTTTACTTTGTCCAGCAATGGTGCTTGAAAAATCTAGTTAACTTTTCAAAATGTAATTTAGCAAACAGAGCTATATATTGCTTTGCTAAGAAAACTTAAATGAGCTGAAACATGAATCACAGAGCAGCCATGAAAAGAAGTCAGGGGTTCTTTTCTAGAAAAAGAGATGCCCGGGCTCACATTTGCTTGGAAACATATCCTCTGATCTAGAAGCCCTTCTCCCTAAGCCTGGATGTAAGGGAAATGCACTCTGCACTAGCTCAGGAATGCTTTGTTCTATTCTTACCTCAGGTGTTCTAGAGTTAAGCTCTAGCACTGAGAACAGATGCAGAGCCTTAACCCAAGTGCAAATGATCCTCACTGTGCCCTCATGATATTTTGAACTGGGAATGACAAAGCGGAAGAGAATATTTACATAGTAGTTCCCCCACCACACACTATTCAATGCACAATTATTTTCTTTCTGCGGGAATCTCAACTGCAGCTCAGAATGCAACCTCAAAGTCTGTCTCAGCTGCTGCTCATTACAGAGAACCCCACTTCCTGCCACTTCAACCCATGCAACTCCCTCATTTTCATGGCCCTGTGGAGATAAATATTGCATATTAATGTGGAAAGTATTGACAGCCGAATCCCTAAAATAATGTTTGCAAAAATCAAACATCTCTTCAAATCCAAATGATGCACCTCTATTAATTTTGAGGGAGGAAAAGAAGAAAAAGTCAAGAATGCCATGAAAAGGCCTTTGAAAAGCGTTAGATCCCCATCCTTGAAAAGGTGTATTATGTTTAACATATAGTAGGGATATAGTTCTAAGGAACAAACAACCTCAAAGCTATACCAGAAAAGGGCTCTTTAAGGATGAGGCTATAAAATTAAAAAAAAAATTGGCAGGGCTGGATCTGTTTTGCTTGTTATGCCCAAGTCATTAAATTGAGTAATGTAGAAAAACAATTATTTGCATCTTAATTATCTGAAACTTCTTTATATTCCAAGGCACATTCCACAGAAGCTGTGCACGCCTCGTGATCCTTTGTGCAGCAGCAGCAGGAAGCGTGCCCAATCAAACCCTCTTGCCAGATAGACAGCATCCCTCATCTCGGGCGTAGAAGGGACACCATTTCTGTGGCTCGGCCCTCCTCTTTCCTATACACTACAATGCCTGGCACCCCCTAGCTGTCTTGCTCCCCTCAGATGCAGTGCCCTATTGCCACTGTTGACGTATCACTCAGCAGCCAGGCTGGTCAGCTTTTGTACATGGAATGGACGGACTCACCATCTTGTCCTTTGTCTCAGGCCACAAAAACTTCTGGGCCACATGTTTGTCCCAAAATGCCTGGTGTCTGGGAACAGTGACCTCCACCTCTGTGAATATTTTGAGTGAAGTAAGACAATGGCCAAAACAGGTATCTCTTGTGAAGGCATATTTATTTCCTCTATCTTCGTTTCTGTGTAAGTCAGTACTAGGTCAGGCCTTGGGCACTGGTTAGCCTGAAAGAAAGGCACATTCCTTGCATCCCCAGTTTCCATGCATGTGAATAATATGGGACTGCATCACATCTTTGTCCAATCTATGATGAATAGTGGGGAAAACACAGCATGCAACACAGTGTGTTAATCAGGCATATATGCATTACATGTGAAATACCTAATCTCCAAACTTTTCCACACATTTGGCACTATGCACTTATTTAGCCAATCCCAAACTGCTGTGTTTATTCACATGTTCTCATTTGTCATAAATGGCAGATGTCCTGGAGTATGTTTCATTGGTCTGTACAGAGTTTTTAGTAACAACTGAATTTTAGATTTTAGTACTGTCTGGCCAGATGTTTGATTGCTGGTGTTTGATAATTTTATTAATTACTGCTGTGTTATCATTGGATGGGGATTTTATCAGATACATTGCCCTTAAAAGCATCTTAGAAATACTATGGATAAATAAAAAAAGTGGGTTACATCTAGTCACATGAGAGGATGCAGGTATGCAGTGGTTGAGGAAGTAGAACCCATATTACTGGACCTCGCTTGGAGCAGAATAGAAAACTGCATGTGTGTGCGAATATGTTTGTGTATGAGGGAGTGCAGGGGAACATCATCCCCGGTCCAACCCAGCACCACTTCCAACCCCCAAACCACCACCCCACCCATGGCCACATGTGATCCTTGGAGCAAGAAGGCTGCCCTCCTCTGGTATAGACAATAGTGAGCTTGAAAGACCTAAAGACTGACTTGTAGAAGGTAGCTTCCTATGTAGGATTTCCACAGTCATTGAAAATGGATGATGTGTAGAAGAACAGATAAACAGATAGGAGACTGTGTCAGAACTCAAGGCCTCTGTGCACATCACCAAATCCCTTCATGAAAGGTACTATGTAATAGGATCATGTGGATCATAATGTGTGACTAGGAGGTTGAAAACTCACCTCCTATTCTAAAAACAAGAGGCATGCTGAATCAAAGTCACACTAGTCCAGCATTCTGTTCACCCAGTGATCACCCAGTTGCCTGTAGGAAGTCCCAAGTATGTTCTACGTGCAGGTGTTCTGTGTTAATTCTTGCATATGTAGCAATCCAATAGCTCAAAGTGGCCCTCATTGAGACTCAATGAATGGCAACTTTAAGGCACTTTTTATACTATGGGAAGTACTACGGATGTGATAATAGTTCTTTGGAATAACAATGAATGTGAACATTGATTTTCCATCCCTCCCCATAAAAATGACATGGAGTAAAATAACTACTGCCATAATTGCTTTGCACTACATCATGTAAGGCAATATTACCATTTAGATGATCATGCACAGTAAAGGTGTGGGAATGAATGTGAGCATCATTTGTGTAAGCAGCTAGCACCTGGGATCCAGACACGAGCCGTTTCCTCCACCATGTCAGAAAGAGATTCATGCTACTCTCAGATTGTTTTTAACAGATCTTGGGCTGCATTTTTTTTTTGCCTTGCTAAGAAGTCCTTGTCATTATGAATGTGCATTATGAGTGCATTGTGAACAGTCCTGGTATGCAAATGTGGAGCATTCAGAGAAGTGAAATCATTCTGTGTTATTATTATCTTTGTAAATTACATCTTAAGAGTTGGTGCTCTGTGTGTGTGTGTGTGTGTGTGTGTGTGTGTGTGTGTGTGTGTGTGTGTTTGAGGACTTTATGATGGCAGTTTAGTCTCCGCCACAGAGGCACAAAGTGTTTCTTTCATTATTAACAATAACTGAGCCAATGAAAATGCTTTTAAAAATACACCAGACAAGCAGTTATCCAGCTCTTCCTCCTCGACATCCACAAACCATATTTTAGCATCTTATAAACTGGCATACAGAGCAGCTTTGTAAACATCTGCTTTTCATTGTTAATTGTCAGGAAAAATTAGAGATTTAAATGCTTCTTTTGTAGCGCTCCATAATCCTGTAAGAAGAAAAGCACTAGATTCTCACCATCGTTCCTTTTCTAGTACAGATACTTATTTATTTACTACTATAGGCTACATTTTGTGTATGTGGATTTTTAAAATTTAAATGTTGGTTTATATTTATTTCTGGGCCTTTTCTTATTGAACATTTTAGATTTTATAAATGTAACAACCTCATTTTAGTTCTGTGAAGGCACACAACAAATGCAGAATTGTACATATCTCCTGGCAGCTTAAACATACAATGACTTTAATTGAAATTTAGTTTTGTTTGGCAGTATGGTTTCTTCAAAGTATTTGAGAAAAAGACTTTTAACAAAGTTCTAATAAAAATACAAAGACTCCAAAATGTTATGAACTGTTATTATCTATAGGAAGCACATGAATGAAATTGATGTGTTACTAAAAAGCAGGGATGAAAATTACACCAAGGTTTCCTGGGATATTTATCTAAGAAAAAGCACAATGAAAAAAAATGCATCTTCCTGGAATATCATAATAGATTTTTTAAAAATAACCATTTTAATTTTTCTGGGTTTTTTTCTGTCTGCGTAATTGATGCCAGTATAGCCTGCCTGGCATTTTTTATTTTTTTTAGGTTGAGTGCTGTTCACAACACACAGTAGCTGCATTATAGGAGTGGTTGTAAAAGCAATCTATTCATAAAAGTGTTCTACCTTTTAAAAATTGTATTATCCCCTGGATGCCATGTTTAATTCTCCTTTTACTCCTCCACTCACTGGAAAAATGCTTACAGTATAATAATAATTATGAGATCTGGTTCACTGAGCATTAACCATTTTCTTCATTTAGAACCAGTCAATTAAATGTTTTCTCTGTGTGTTTATTTTAATTTCAATGTCTTTGAAATACAAATCCACCCAGTTGAACATCAACTTAGAATTTTAACACAGTATTACATCACTTTGTTAGTTTATAGTGTAGTAGCTGTCTGAGATGTACTGTTATACTTATTTTATCTCATTTTCCTCTTGTTCTTCATTTTTCACTTATCCTGCTTATTTTATTGAACTACCATCGACCTAAACCTCATTGCTGCATGTAAAATGCAATTAAAATGCAGTTTTGACAACAACCATACTGTGATGCCAATGATTTCAAAGATATATAAAGTACAGGGTGGATTAAATTAATACGAGGGACCAGAATTAACATTTGATAACAAAATACATGGTTTAAAAATCCAGTTCCTATAGTTCATAACAATGCCAGTTTAATGTGGGTGAAGGATCATGAAGCCTAATCCTAAATGCATTTCTCTCTCAGTATTATCGCTATTATGTTTATTTTATTCTATATATTAATGCCAATGTATACTTGCAAAGAATGTCTTCCATGAAAGAAATTACAGTGCAGTAACACAGTACTATAAAACAGAATATACTAAAGAACTGCCAACAGAGTTGTATTATTCCTCTGATATACTTACCTCTAATACTGGATCTACAGCATATGTCCTTGCCCCATTACCACTTGCTGATGTCATGCTTTTAAGAGGGATTGATCACTGGCAGGGGAGGGGGGGATAGCCCATTGGGTAAAATCACATCACAGTGCTTAATGCATTTGTGTATTGGTTTCCATGATACCATAAATCTGATGATGCTTAACGTGGTGTATATTTTCAGAATGCAAAGTGACTTATTGCAAAGACCACATACTTATAGCACAAATAAAAATGCCCCCACATGTCAAAAGCTAAAGTATAAAATCCTATAAGATGCTTTATCTCAAGTTACTCCATAATTAAACATTGACAGGATTATATTTGAAGATGATATTTAAGGATGTGCTGCTGTTGTAACAAAGTATGTTCTTGGTTTCTAATGAGCACTTTTAAATGTTAAAGGCAATTTCTTATGTTCTCAGCTGTTCATTATTTTTCTCACAGCAAAATTCTATTTGCTGTTTGTACTGGCACAATTAGGAACCGACATGGAAAAGTTAGGATTTACTTTTAGCAGTTCCGCCTCACACACACAGCATAATAAAAGACATTGCAATAGAGAGAAAATGCACCCTTGCTTTTGACCAAAATATATTTGCTTTACATATTACAGCAGATGTTACATGAGCATTTTACAGCACAATCTTATCCATATCTACTCAGAAGTACATCCCACTAATTTCGGTGAGGAGTATTCCTGTAAGTAGGTACAGGATTGCAGCATAACTCATTTTAACAGCAACCCTGCCTATAAAAGAATGCTGCTTGATATCCTGAATATTTACAGTCTTTGGAGAAGGAACACCATTAATATCTGACTCCATCATGTGCGCATCTCCCCCTTTGCCTTTTTTCTTCCTTGTGCAAATTTCTAACAATCTTAATTACTCTTAGCACCCTAATTATAGAAACATTTATTTCAAAGTAAGAATTATTGCAACATACATCAGCTAATAACGGGGGAAACATTGGTTCTGTGAAAAAAGGGCTGGCCCATTTACGTTGAAATATGTGGAGAGGAAGCTAATGTAAAGGCTTCTGTTTATAACAGACTAAAAGTTGACATTGTGCTTTTCTTGTTGTTGTTTTCATTTAAACAGATTTAGATTGTGTCCTTGGACTTGAAGTCAGGCTAAACTCTCAGAAGAATAGGTGATTATGACAGGGACCTTCAGAATCAGGCCTATTAGGCAATAACGTTGCAGTTTCTTTTAAATCTTCATTCACCATCCTATTATGAATGTGGACAAATTAGGATCAATATGCAAGTTCATTATGCACATATAGCCAGGACATATTGAAACAATTTTAACAACAGTACAGTCATTATTGCATACCTTTTATTTGTTTCAATAGGGCTTGTGCAGATACACCTTCCAGTGTATACTGGTTTTAGTGTTTGTGCATTGATTTGCCACATGGATCTCTGTACACTGAAAGACAGTTTTGTAATGCCACGTTTCTTTTTCCTGACATCACAGCGTATCGGTGCTTTTCATATCTATGTCCACATATCTCCATCCGTAAGTGTTATGCATCTAGATGTAATGCTATAGCTTAATGAATGAAACAATAACCATTCAAGCACAGATGTGGTATCAGTTGATTTTAGGCATCTCCTACAGTCTTCACAGTTCTACTACGCATTGCAGTAAAGTAATAACTGTAATTGTTTGACTACAGGCCATAACAGACTAAATTAGGGTGACCTCATTAACAAATAAGGCATGCCTTTTGTTAGCAATCCAGATCCACCCAAATCAGTGGCAATTGTGGCATTGATTTTCCAGGCTTGCAAACAGATGTCTGTGCTTCAATATTCCTAAAGGTGATAATCACTTAGGGATTTTTGCATCTTACTTGGGAGAAATGGTGTTTAGCACAGGCATTTTTTGTCCATGACCTTCCTTATGAAAGCTGGTTAAAGATCATCTGTAATCGTCAGCCAGCTGACTTGACTTGCACTATGAAATCAATGAATTATGATTGCTCAGGGCATTTCCTATAACTCCCTTAAGTTCCACTTGCTTTATAATTCTATTATTAAAAAGAAAAGTAAAAGCAAACAAATATGGGGCCTAATACTATGCTTGTTTACTCTGAAGTCAGCCGCACTGCATTCAGTAGTGCTGCCTTTTCAGGTAAGGGAGCATAGGATTGTGGCCTTTCCTTTGCAGATAAAACATGATAATATTGTACCAGAAGCTTTGGGCACACAACATCACAGGCTGTACAATTAGAAAAGATGATAAATTGAGGGTGTGAGATTTTTACGGAGTTCTCAAGTTGCATATTTTGGAGCTGTTAAGAACTTGTACCACTAATATTGGAGGAATGTACAAAATAAAGTTTTCAAAATAGTGAGATTAGTTTTTATTTCAGACAAATGCCCAGAGACATCTAGCAAGGAATGAATGACTTAGATCTAGAATGCAAGGGGACTGATTTAGCTTTTCATTGCTGAAATGTCACCTCCCTTATTCACCACATTAGATGTCCCACATTTGTACTTGTTCACTGTTACAGGTTTTCTTTTATCATCTTTAGTATTCATTTAACTTCCAGTTAGTCATCCATTTCATTTTTTTCTTTCAAGCAACAAAACTGATAAATTAGAACAGCTATTTAAAAACAAAAACAAAAAACCTGACTAATCTCCATGCTGTAGTAAACAGATTGTCTGTTGAGTGCAACCTGTAGAGGGGAAATGAGGGTGTCTTCAGATGAGAGAGTGTTTCCCAAGTAATTGAGGGATGCTTTCTCTATAGTTTAGCAAGGGACACCATCAAGGTCTCCTCAAAAGTCAAATGAAGAGCTAAAGCATGGGAAAGACAACACCTAGACATTCCTTCCTATGCATTTCTGCATTAAACATAAACTCCTCCGAGGTCTTGGTCCCAAACTGTGCCTTACATACAAGAATATTTTACTTCATAGCATTATATTTAGAATATACAAAATTGTCAGCCCAAGGTACATACCCCCCCAAAAAAAATCTGGATTCCTCCCATGGACTTCATGGACTGACCTAAGAGTAAGTCCCATTGAACTTAATAGGACTTACTCCCAGGTAAGTGAGATAGGACCTCCTTCTGAGTCGATATGCATAGGGTTGCACTGTTATAGTATTTAATGGCTTGTGAGGTACAAGATAAGGCTGCAGATCTTTGCATAGTTGCTTGGGAGTTAGCCCCGTTGACTTCAGCGGTACTTTCTTTTGAGTAAAACCTGCATAGAGGATCGGGCTGCCTGGCTGAAATGCTATGCCCACTTACTCGGGATAAGTGCCATTGAACTACCTTGGGTTTACGTCTGAGGAAACAGGCATACACAGGATCGGGCTGCAAAAGTGCCACAAGCCTTTTTTAAAAAACTTTTTCGTGGCTATCCTTATCTCTCCCGCTTTCATTTTTGTTGAAATGTGTAAAACACGTTCGACCAACAGTCACGACTCCCCATCCAAAAAGGAATTTAGCCAAACTCGGGAATGCACCAGTGTGTCTCGGCTATGATCTGAGTGCGTCTGTCTTCTAAGGGAAGCTGGGAGTGCGGCTTCCAGATGCCTTTGCAAAGAGGAAAGGGTCTCCCTTTCCCCCCGTTCCATCCCCCCCCCCCCGCGCCTAAATCCGGTCCATATCAATTTTGTTTGCCCAGATCATCTGGCCGGAAAGAACTCCTCGAGGTTCTGCGCGAAAGTGGAAGAATCAGGATTTAGGGGCAGAGGGGCTGCTGCGGAAGTCGGCGTGATTTATCTGCCTCCTCCTCTCCGCAGAGTTCTCAAGACACGCATTGCCCGAAAGACACGAGGCGGTCCTCTCGCGTTCCAAGAGACTGCCTCAAACGAGCGTGTCTGAACGTGCAAGCTTTCGTGTTCGAATACTTTTCGAACCCACCCCACCCCCCGACCTTTCCATTACAAAAGAGCTTCTTCCCTCTCCACCCACCCTGCCGTATTCTTCGATACTCCTAACCCGGCTTTTTAAATAGCCTTTTCTTATGGTTTGCAAAGCGCTTGCCTGGACGCTCCTCCTCGGCGGGCTTCGGAATCTCTGCCCCGCCCCCCTCCCGCTTCCAAAAAATTTCCGGCTCCAAATGCTTCGGCTGCTATTCCCGAGGTGGCCTCGAGGTGGCGTTTCAGGCACATAAACAAAAGGCCCGCCAGGCGGCGGCGGCGGCGGCCGGGCAAGCACGCGGGAGTGTGTCTTTCGGCAGCTTACTTCTTATTAGGCTAACGGTGCCGCTAATATTTTGGTTTTGAGCTCTGTCACGTCTGCCGTGTTAGAAGGGGACCGTGGGGGAGGGAGTGGAAAGGAAAGGCTTCCAGAGAAACTCCTAACTTTCCCCCTCGCGGCAAATGAGCGCTGCGATTGCGGCCAAGCTCGGAGTGCGGGCGCCAAGTCTCACGAGCGCCAGTCCCGTCCTTCTCTGGCCCCCCATCACGCCGCCGCCCACCTCCGCGCCCCTTTACCTGGCTTTTAGTTTGGCCGGTGGCGAAGGGGTTTCTCTCCGTGGTCGGAGGAGGAGGAGGAGGAGCGGATTCAAACCTCGAGCTGCCCCGTGGGGATGGAGCGGGTGGCGAAGCTGCCCCCGTAACACGCTCGGGAATTCGGGTGTCCTTCGGAACCCCGCCAGGTCTGAAGGCACCTCCATAAATAGCCAGGGGAGGCAGCCCGCTTACCTCCCGGGAGCGAAGGACAACCTCCGAGGCGGAGTAAGGCGAGCCTTCCGAGGTGCTGTCGCTTGGCCCGGGTCCCTTCTCCTCCCAGATCTCCCTGGCGCCGGTGACAAACTTGCAGCACGCCTCGGTCGCCTCTTCTGCCGCCCTTGCGCTGCCCTGCCTCGCTTTCCACGCCGCAACCCTGACACATCCAGAAGTCCATTGACAGCGCTCCCCCCTCCGTTTACCACTGGCGGCTTGTGGACTGCAAAGCCCCCGCGTCTCTTTCTCCCCCGCTCCCCACCCCATCCTCCCACCGACGGCCAGGATGACTTTTTGCCTTTGCTGTCAGGCTGTCTTGTGAGATCTAGGAAGCGGCAGGTAAGGATGCCAAAGCTGGTCATGGCTGCGCTAAGCGAGTGGAAGGCAGGCAGCCAGAGCCGGGGCAGAGGGCGCGTGGGAATGAGCGAGCCAGCGAGCGAGAAGTCGGGTGCGCTTGGGGCGGGATGGAGCCGTGCGCCCCAAAGGCGAACCGCGCAGGAAAAGACTTCTAGGAAAACAAAAACAAATCTGTGTGTGTGCTTTTTAAAACTCATTTGCCTTTGCATTTGGAAGAATTCCTTCAGCCACCCACACTTCTTGCACTTTGGTAGGACTAGTTTCCTACCAAACTTCTGATACTCCCCGTTTGGACGGGGGCGGGGGGAGAGGAGAATTACATTGGAGATAGCAGATGATGATGATGATTGCAAAAGTATTGTTTTTTAAAATCGCCCTCTGGAAGTGTGCAGAGCATGGGGTAATAATAATATCTTCACATTCTTGCGCTGTAATAATTGCCCTCAGTTGCTTTAAGTGCAATACATTTTATTGCCTTAGAGACTATCTACTGTTTTATTGAATTATTCATATACCCCCCTCCCTTTTTTGGTGTAGAAGATTGCATCTGGGGACACTGATGTGACGTGTGGACTTTTCCCCCCTCTTTTTTTTTTCAGGAACAAAGGGAATGTGGAAATGAAAGAGAGGGGAGAGAGGCTGGCAGATGTGATGAGCGGTGGTGAAGGTGTATCCAGTTTGGCACTCCCCCTTCTCTCTCTCTCTCTCTCTCTCTCTCTCCCTCTCCTTGCAGCGTTGGTGAATCACAGCCTTCCGCAGGCAGCCTGCCCTCTCGCACTGTAAGTACCCCCAGCCTGTTCTCCTAGCATCAACAGCAGTAGCAGCAGCATGCAAATCCCAGCCCCCCCCCCTCTCTCTCCTTTGAACTTCACATGGAACACAAACGGGATCTTCCCAAACAACCTTCCCAGTCTTGGGAGGGAAAGAAAGAAAAGGGGGAAAGATTTCACGTGCAACTTTTCTTTTGAATTGTGTTTGAGAGGGCAAGAACTTTAGCTGGTTGGTTGGTTTTTCGCGGAAGGCGGCGGGAGGGGGGAGGGAGAAGAGGGGGCGTTATTAGTGGAGTTGCAAGCTTTTGTGGTGGTCGATCCCCCCTCAAGTTCGTGGTGTCAGATGAGCTCCGAAGTGGCACTTCCGCGAAAAGGACAATACCTCGCCCTCACTATAGTCGAGGAATGTTTAGAGCGGGCTGGTTCAGCCTCTGTGTGGGTGGGTGTGGGGAATGTTTGTGTGTCGGGGAGGTGGATGTCGGCGGGTCATTTGGGGATGTTTTGCTTCTGCCCCCAAATGCAAATCTTCTCGGGGAGGGAGTTCAGCACAGTTTGGGTATTCGACACAAGAGATGGGATGGCCTTCAGGAGAACCATGTGCTAGTTTTTGCATGACAGAACTTTTCGCCAGTCGTAAAAGTTTTGTTTCCAACATTATTTCTAGAAAATATGATCTCTGGTCTCCTCGAATTCACTCTGAAAGGGTGGCTGTTTCGTTGTTGTTGTTGTTGTTGTTACCACCACCAACAACAACAACTCAAGTTCATTCCTTCCTTCCACCTGTAAGCCTGACCTAAGGGAGTCCCTTTACTGGCAATTAAGTCCAGCTTTGTTCAGCGCAACTTGCTTCCAACTAGGCAACGTGCTTAGAGAAGCTGCAACTTTGCCCGGCCGATCGCGGTGGGATTTACCCTCGGGAAAAGAGTGCTTTGGATCCCAGTCTCTGTCTGCTTCCCTCCCTCCCCTCTCCACCCCCACTTCCTGTAGTCAGCAACTTGCCTATTGAGCGCCGGGGGACGTAACGCGTCCGCTCGGAATTCAGCACCACTCCCTCCCAGAAAGCGTGTTCGAGATGGCAGCTTTAGACGCGTGTGCCTGCCTCAAGAGCCCTGCGTGTGTGATCCAGCAGCGGGGAGGGGAAAGAGAGTTTAAGGAAAGGCTGCCTGAAACGCACACGCACACTTTGATCTCCAAAGTGGCGGGACGCTGCAGGATTGCTTCAGTTTGTTTCAGCGGGCTTCAGCGCTCCTGACTCTGCCTGCGATCCGGCTGCTCCACACAGGACACAGGTCCTGCACTTGCTCTGCTCCATCAAATGCCACATTCCCTGGAGCCAGGCGTGTGTCGGGTGGGATGGTCCAAAGTAAATAGCCGGGGGGGGGGGGAGAGGAACCGCCGGGAGTCCTTCGGCTTCCAGCCGGGAGGAAAAAGTCCCGTTAAGTTCAAATGCCTTCCAGGTCCCAGCATCATCAGCACTTCTCGGTAGCTTGGAGTCACTTCGCTGCGGTTACTTTGCCCCCCCCCCCCCTTAAACTTTAGCGGTAAGAAAGCAAAGACGGAGGGCGTGGGGAGACTCGTATTCATTAAGGCCGAATAACGGCTTCCTGACGCTTAAAAGCTCGCTTGGCTCTCGATCCGAAGAAGGCTTGCTTTTTCAAGGAAATTCCATCTCACTCAATAGGGCTCCCTTGAAATCAAGCTGTACCTCCAAATCGGGAGGGTGTGTGTGTGTGTGCGCGCGCTAAGACGTCTCCTTTCTCTTTCCTCGCACAACATGGAGTGCTTTACTCACTTGCACCTCGACCTAAACACCTTTACTTGAAAGTAAGTCTCAGTTGGAAAGGAATTCCAATTTTGATTGGGACTTCTTGCCAACACGTTTTCTTAGAGTCAAAACAGACAATACTTTAAATGTGTGTGTAGCACTTATGTCTGCTTTTCATTATTACTCTAGAGTAGGTGTAAGGGCCCCTGATCTGGATCTTAACCCCCCCCCCCGGACCTACTTTAGAGCAAAAATAAAAGAAAGAAAAGACCTAGCGACTAGACACATATTTAGGCTGCAATCCTATACACACCCATTGCACTCATTAGGGCTTACTTTTGAGTAGCCGTGTATGGGAGTGCACTGTTAAAGTAATGCCTATTTTGGCCCTTAGGGCCAGGGTTAAGCCAGACGAGAGAGCTGAATTCAAAATTGTATACAATGTAACAAATACGTTTTTGTATCTACTGTTCTATTTGATCCCAGTTTCTTCGTTTGGTATAAGACTAAAGGATTGTCATCCCGATTTCACCATAACAGGTCTCTCCTGCGGGCTTTGTACCTTCTACATTCAGCGCTGCAAAGATGCTCCCAAATCGTTCCCCTTCCGCCTTTGAAATGGGATTGATTTCTAATGAATACCTACCACCTGATGCTTCTTCTGTGGATTGCTTGATATAACACGCCTCACAAGACTCCGAACAACTAGGAGTTAGGGTTCCTCATATTATACTGTTCGGATATTTGGAGGCCCCCTCTTTTTTTAAAACAGATCTCAGTGTAAGACAATACTTGCTGTGTTTAGAAAGTAACATTTTCAAGAGTAAGTCATACAAAGCAGGTAAAGCAACAACTTTTATTAGACAGGCATCTGTTGGTATAGGCGTAAATTTACGAATTACACAGGTCTCTTCATCAGATTTCTTTCAGATCTTAAATTCCGGTGGAGAGGAGAGAGATTGCTTCCTATAAATTGTAACATTTTCTTGTCATTGTGTGACAATTTCTTTTCTTCTTTTTTCTTTTTTAAAAGGGAGATTGGGGAAAGAAGTTCATACCGTCAGTCAATGAAGAAAAGTATATGTGTTTTAAAACAATAATCTTACAGTTGTTCCCTACAGCTTAATTCCAGTATGATATCGTGCAAACTAAACTAGGAGAAATAAATTGTAATGAGCATCATAAAGGATACTCAGTGCAAACTTTGCTGGTAAGAAAATTGAATGGAATGAAAATTAGGAATTGTTATAGATGTACAATTAATAGAATTTCAAACATAGCCAGCAAAACTGGATGAGTTTAAACTTCTCATCTTGAAAAGGTCCATCAGGACTGTAGGTTGCTAAATATTATTGGGCTTCTCCCTTTTTATTTGGGGAGGAATATCAAATTTAGAATTTAAAGATTTTTTAAAATCAGTCACGACTTTTAAAAACTACTTATTCTTTTGAAAGTGGCATTGAAATGGACCAGAATATCTTAGATTGTGTGGATAGTGCGAAAGTAAAGGAGAAAAGCTTCTATGAAGTTCAAAATATTTACCTCCCCCGCACCGCTCTCATGAATTGAAATAAAACCAGATTAGGGCAAGCTCACACAAAGTTTCCCTTTCCATGACGATTTATGGATGGATGCATATTTATCATGCTAGCGCTCTCTCTGGGTGGATTTTTAGGATTCTACCCAAGCCCGCAAGTCTGGGCTTCAGAGCTTTGGTGGCGGATGGAGGCTTCTTGCTTGGCCTTTGGGAACGTGTGTGCAGCTATTTTAAAACTGAAACCTTTCCCTGTCATGATCTGAGCCTTCTGGAAAAGTGGGATGGGTGGGAAGGAGAGGTTGTGGAAAAGGGGCTGGGAAGTGGGAAAGGCATGACCCAAAATACAAAGCCGAACAATCAACAAGCGACTCCTCTGTTCTGTGGGCTTGGAGGAAGGAGACTGCCTTCCGCGCGCCTCAGCCTTCCAACCCTTTCGTCTAGGTGCGAATAATATCAAGAGAGAGCCTCGTTGGTTTTTCCACTTTTGTTTGCTCACACGATCCCGGCGGCCCTTGATACTTTGAAAAGCCTCTTTCAAGGTTTGACTTGTGGTTTTCTTGCCCGCCCCCCGGCTGAATTCCGAAAAAGCAACGATTGAAAGACTTTTCTCTTTAATACAACTCTAAAACACACACACATACACACAACAAAAAAACTCTCCTTGATTTACTCTCCCCATCCCTTTCCTGCTCTCCCTTCTCTTGCCCAGCCTCGGTTTTTAATTAACACTTCTAAGAAGTGGAAGTTCTTAAAACGCCTGTCTGTGTTGTTCTGCGCGGAAAAGGGGGGGGGGGGGGGGCGATACGCGCGCGCGTAAGGGACGAGCTCGGAAGGATCGCGCCAGCCGCCAGCAGCATTTCTGCTTGTACCAGGCACGGATCTCGCCCCATCCCGGACTTGAAATTGCGCGCCCACCTGCCTTCGTCCCCAGCCCCGCTTTCGGGGGCCAGTGTAGACGGCCGCGATTCCATCCCGCGGAAGCCCATCGCAGGACAGTTCTTCTCCCCTTCGATCCAAATTCCGAACTTTCTTTTTTTCACACCGCGTGCCTTCCCCTACAGTTACTCGGAAGTAAGTCCTTTTGATCCGGGTGGAACTGACTTCCAAGTAAGTGTGCTCCGGGGTGCTACTCGGTCTTGCCTACTTTTGTAGGGGATTAGCAGCCCGCTCTTCTATATCTTTACTCAGAAGTAGGTCGCACTCGCTCCAATGGGACATCCTCCCAAGTGTCCGTCGGATCGAGCTGCAAGAGAGCGAGCGAGCGCGAGAGAGAACTTTTGAGTCTCCTCTTGCAACTTTTTTTGCTTGGTCCTGGGAAACAAGTCAATGTGACTACCTCTCCACGCTCCCTAACGGAGCAAGGCCGATTGAATTTAGTGAGATTTACTTCTGAGTAAACATGCATTGGCTCGTATCACGACGGTGTTCAGGATCGAAGGCCTCTTTACCTGTGTGAGCGGATAACTTCTGTGTTCTTTTCGGTCTTAAATCACTCTTCTGCCTTCTCTCTCCAGTTACCCATCCTCTTTCCTTTCCTTCTCTTCCACGTTGCTCCTTCCTCATTTGAGTATACATGATGTGCAGGAATCATCTTACATTAGCTTCTCTTAAGAAGAAGGCGTCTTCCCCTTCTAATATTCCCTTCAGCTTTCTATTCAGCCTTACCTCGCGGTCATTTAGGCCCCCTCCACAAGAATGCGCCTTTGCGCCTGGTTCCGCGATTATGCGCATTATCGCGGAGGCGCATTTACTCACAATCCCTCTGCACGGGAGGCGGCGAGAAGCGGCGAAGCGCATTAAAAGATGCCCAAAAAGCGCTTTCCAGGTAGTTAATGCGCATAATCGCTTGTTCACACAGCGAAAATGCGCTTTAACGGCCGGAGCAAAATAAAAGTCGCTATTTAACGCGCGTTCGAAAATGCGCATTATCGGGGAGATAACGCGCCTGTACGCCCGTTTTGCGCTCCGCTCGTGTGTAGGTAAAATTTATAATGAGCCTTCAAGGCTCATTAAACGCCCCGTGTGGAGGAGGCCTTAGTCGTACTATATCGGGTCACTCGAAAGTAAGCTCAGCATTCAGTAGGCTTACTCGCAAGTAAGTGTGTACAGGACCCGTCCTTATTCAGCATGGCTCCGGAGATTCAAGATTTCATTCCATCCCATAGTATGCCGCCCTCCCTTCGAGGTAGTCCGACTGGTTCAATGGAATAAAGGAGGTATCCTGTGCATACTTACCGAAAGTCCAAATGTAAAGAGGTAAAGGAAAATAGAATTGTAGTTGTGCTTAAAGTCAATGAGAGTTCCAAAACCCCATCCTAAATGTTCCCGGAAGCAAATCCTATTGAAAATCCCACTGAAATCAGAGAAAACGTGCGCGGCTGCAATCTTTCTATTCACCCTCAGGGAGACTTACTCCTGAGACTTACTTCACCCTCAGGGAGACTTACTCCTGAGTAAACATGCTGAGTACAGTATCTAATATGCATGTAAGAATCCCAGAAAGTAGGATTTGATAGTGCAATCAATGGGGCACGATCCTGCCTAAACTAAGTACTGGCTTAACTTTGCCATTTAAATGAATGGGGTTTACTAGAAATATTAACCCTAGTTGGATTGCGACCATACCTGATTAATATTAAATTCCATTGAAATTAATGAATAACTAATTTCCTGCTAAGACTTAAACTCTAGGTGCACGCACACTGTGCCTTACTTTCAAGTAGGCATGCATGGAATCCGATTGCACCTGATTGTCCTTTGCATAGAAGCCTTTTATTTCCGAGTAAAAGACTGCTGAAGTCCTACGCACGCTTTTTTGGGAATGAACCTCATGAAACACTAAACACTAACTTGGAAGTAACTCTTATTAACTTCAATCGCGTTGCTTTCTAATAAGCGGAATCTCACAGCCTAAGTCTGCCAATGTTTACTCAGAGGTGTGTTCAGTGGGGCTTACTCACAGGAAAGAGTGCGTAAGTAGAACTACAGCCTGGGGGTAATAGCTCTTGGAGCGGCGATTGCGACTGAACTGGGCGGCGGCGGCGGCGGGGAGAGTTGTGGCTGACCATGTGCGCATGCCGTAGCTGCGAGGCGCGCGGAGGGGGGGGACACACACACCGAGAATGAGATTTCACTTTCTCTTTTGCGCTCACTTTCTCTCGGGTCGTTCGGTTTCACACTCCCCCATCCCGCTCCCTGCCTGCCTGCCTGCCTGCCTCTCGGCTGTGTGCTTGTTGGTGTGTGTGTTGTCTCATCTTGCCTTTGCCGTGGGGTGGGGAGGGGTGGGGGGCTTGTTTGGTGGCGGCGACGGCGGCGGCGATATAGGAGCCCTGCCTCCGTTCGCCTTTCTCAGATCAATGCCCCTGGCCACTCACTCACTTTCTGATGTTGCGCGACGGGAAATGCTTTGAATACTTACGACATGGCCGCTCACATTGATTGCCAAGATTGACAGCAGTAAAGCAGCAGCGCATTCGCTTGCAACGGGAGGGAGAGAGAAAGAGCGGCGGCGGCAGCGGCAGCGTGGGGGAGGGGGCAACGTGTTGGAAGCCAATCCCAACAACAAATAATAATGAATCCGATTGTAACTAAATCTCCAGGCAACCCGTAAGCAAACTTCTGACGATTTGGCGCCCTGCCTATCCATGGCCCGGAGAAACAGCACCACCAGCTTGCCTGTAACTCTTTTTAATCATTTCTTTCGTTAGTATATTATTTGCAGCTTATTCACCTTACCTTACAGTCATTCACCTCTTTCTCCTTCCCTCCCGTTGCTGCACAATTCTTATTATTACTATTACTATTTCAAAGAAGGGACTCCAAAGGCTTAAAAAAAATCGCCACGCTGGATCTCGAAGAAGGTAATTAGGAAAAGAAACCACCCGGCTCACTGCTTATTGTGTTGCTGATACCTGTTGTTGACTGTGTTCGTGTGTGGTGCAAGCTTGGCTTTTGGAGTTGGTTTTCTCGATCATGTTCTACGAGAGGCGGCGGCGGGGGGGGGGGGCTTCCCCGTTTTATTTGTGTCGCCTTATACTAGAGAATACGGTACCCTCTCTAGCGCTGTCTTTAAGGGCTTGTTAGTTGCAATTGACCAAAGCGGCCGCCGCAACAGCAGCAGCAGCGTCCGGAGGTAGATTGTGAAGTTAAAGAGATTTCTGAATGAATCTCCGGCACGATTGCTCGCTCCTAGGCTTTTGGGGGAGGGAGGTGTCGGTGGCGGCGGATGGGATGGGATGGGAAAAGGCGAGCTGATGGAGAAAGTCCTCCTTACGCTTCTAACCTGGGGTGAGTTTTCCTGACAGGGTCCTGAGGTTGCATAAAGATCCCGCTACTCCGAAATCACAACACTGCCGCTTCCCTCCACCCATTCCCTTCCGCCCTTCAAGTGGCGTCTATTTTAAAACGTAGTGACAGATCAGCGTTGTATTTTAAGATCACCCGCTGCTTGCGAACACATGGCGCTCGAGAGATACTGTACGTAAGAGTGATACTAACATAGGCAGACGAGCTAGCGAGAGAAAGCGGCGGGGAGGGAGGGAGGAAGAGAGAGAAAGAAAGAAAGAAAGAAAGAAAGCCCTTAAATCAATATTTGGGAGCAGAAAGCTGCTGTCGTTCCTCCGAAGGGGTTCGCCTTCGTCCGCAGATAGAGTAAGGATGGGAGAACAAGGACTGTTGCAAGCGCCTTTAAATCCTCCGTTAACTTTGAGGTGGGTAAACTTGTCGAGAAGTTCGCCGCTAGTGTGCTTATATATCTGTGGAGCAGATCTTTAAGAAAGGAGAGAGAGGGAGAGAGAGATTGGTCCGCTAGGTAGTAATGCTGCGTTTGACCACAGAGGGGCAGTAAATCGAGGATCTGCTGTTCCGGTGGCGCCTTATCTCTCTGCAGGCAGAGGCTGGGATAAAGTTATACTGAAAACTTTAAAATTGATATCACACCCTAATTTGTGTTCCACAGGGAGGGGGAGAGAAAAAAAGAGAGAGCCCAACAACACACAGGGCTCTGCTTACACCATGAGAAGGGGAGCTCTTGGCTGCATTGTGGGCTCGCCCAACATTCAGCTGGGGATTTCTTGCTGTGTCTTAGCTCTTGCCGGAGGTCATGCAAATCGACCTTAAAAGAATGCATAAGCCATAAATTAAAATAAACCCCGTAGCCACGGGCTGATCCATAAGTAGACAATACCTAACCTGGACAAAACGGCTTCCTTTGCGAGCGGGAAGAAAAGAATAGTGCCTAAAGTAAACGCAAAGTAAGTTCCCAGGAAGTATTATTTTTAATCTAATTTTATTTGCATTAAATGTTGTTCTCTTCTGTTGCTATTACGTGCATCTCTAATTGCAAGGAACTTGCATTGATGAACAGTTTAAAACGCACTCTCAGAAATGTGAGGAGAGGGGTTTTGGTTTCCCCTTTTTCCTTTTAATTGCTGTTTCTTGTTTGTGATTTTGAAGATTTTAAATGGCGCGTGCATAACATGTGTTGGTGTGGAGATCTTTTGACCTGTTCATAATTTGTTGAAGTCTGGGTTGTCTTCTCCAGAACTGTGAGTCCCTTCGCTAGGCACTCTTGGGTTTTGTGGCTGATTCTCTGAGGCGTTTTGCTTTATGTTACTTCCCCCCTTTGGGGGGGGGGGGCTATCCCCCTACAAAGATTCTGAAAATTATATACGTGGGAGGATAATTAAAAGGGCTGTCTTAACGCTCTCTGCTTGATTTAGTGGTAAAACAGAGGTGGCTTTTTGAGACAGTTGTACGTGTGCGTGCATCTGTGGGACAGTACATGCCGGCATGGTTGCACATTCACACGACACCCATGCTGATTGCACGTGTATACTTTCATCGGCTTTGTGTTGCTACCAGCGCTGCAGTCTTTCCGCTTTCCTTTGCCTTTCTGAGTAGCTTTGTAGTCCGGGTTCCTCTTGTCTGAGCGCGTTTGGGGAGGAGAGCAGGGCCTTGGGGTCAATCAGAGGCACAGATCATATTGATTTGATTGCTGCTGCCGCCCGTGCTTTGCACAGGGCTCCATTTCCCGGGTTTTTAAGGACGGCGAGAAGAGAGTGCAAGTGGCATATGTGAAAAGGCAATTGAGTGTTGTTGTGTCTGGGCGTCAGGGAGATCTCGCCGGGGCTTGGGAGCCTGCGGACAGGAGATTAGTTGAGTCCTCCAGGGTGTTTCCCCAAAAGCGCAGACCGGGAAACTTTCCGAGATAAACATGGTCTCTTCGCCTGGTGTTAGGTAGATAAGGAACATGAGTTGCATGTGGGTTTCTTTTAAATCGGCGTAGGGTGGGCAATTATGAACCTATTTTTAATTTGAATGGGGGAGGGTAAAAAATAAAGATTTTTTAAAAATATTTTCATATTTTTAATGACGATCTGATTGTAGCGAGATGCTTATCTTTTTCAAGCAGCGAACATTTTACTTTTTCAAAAATCCTGTAGCGATGTAAAGATAATTTGGGAGATGGGGAAGAGGCAGAAACAGGTTTAAGGCTTCAGTTACATCGCACTTGTATTGGAGCCCTCATATGCTCACCCATTGCATTAAACCGTCTTGACACAAAGCAATAATAAAGAAGACACCAAATTTGTCATACAATGCGAACCTTTGTTATCTGAAAGTTTTGAAAACCTTATACAAAATGACGTGTTTAGGACGCTTTCTGTTTGCACCCGATTTCTATACGTACATCTCCCTTTCATAATTAGTAACCGTATCTAGAAGAAGTTAATCTTATTTAAAAATAAAATTGATCCTCTCCTCCTACCCCTCAAATGTATTTTTAGGGAGGTACATATTTGAAAGAAAATAATTAGGTTACTTGGATTACGTTTGCAGTTTGAAGTAGCTTGACACCTGGCAGAGAACTCCTTAAGCGTTTTCTTTAAACTCTGCCTCCTTCTCCTGAACTGCATTTCTTATAATACATTCTTGTGTTAAGTGAGAAAGGCTGTTTGTAAAACAATCCCCTGGCTAGTCCCAGTGTTGGGTGAAGCTGATCTTCTAATGGCATTTTGTTTTGAACAGTTGCTGTAGTTGAAGTTCCCTCATAAGGTAAGGTGGCACTGGCTCTGAAAGGAGGTCCAAATGCCACATTTATAATTAGACTGCCAATTCAGCACATTGTATCCATTGCTATACAGGGATATACTGCTGTGTCTGGCCTCTTTCAATAGCCTGTATTCAGAATTAGCCAATTCAACTACTTCAACTTTGGAATCAAATTTAGAATAGGCAATGAGAGAAGGGAAAGAAAGAAAACAATAACTCTCCCTCTCTCTCCTCAGCTGGCTATTAAAAGCCAAAGAATATAAGGAAAGCAATCCATACAATGTAGCTGGAATCCATACATCAAATGCGAGTTTGACAAGAGCCTTTTCTCTCTCTCTTTAAAAAAAAAAAAATACTTTGGGGGAAGGGAATTAACCGCCAGTGTGGTGGCAGGAAAAAGATTTCCCTAGAAAAAAGGTTGGCCAGAGAATATGACAATTACACCTGCCCTTATATCTGAACACAAATCACTGGAGAAACCTCACAGGAAAAGTCTTAAATACCCCCACCCCACCAAGACGTAAGAAGGAACTTTTGCTAGCAGCAGCCTGCCTGCCTGAGTGCTCTACAGTCAGAGCTGCAGGGAAGCCGCTGCCGCCGCCTCAGCCTAAGGGCAGTTTGACACCCTTCAGCAGACAGCGAGGGAATAGGATGTTGGGGAGGGAGAAGGTCATTTGCATCCGTAGGCCCTACCCTCCAATCAATGACCTCCTAATTCTCGGGGAAGGAAGGCGCTGAGCTTTAGGGTTAGCTGGTGATCCTCGCGCACGCGGCACGGGGGTGGGGGGAGGAGGAGGAGGAGGAGGGTACGTCGATCGAACTTCTCCAAACTAAAGTCCTGCTGTGCTAGTGTGGAAGCAACTGGTGAACTGCAGCAGGAGGAGGGATATGTGATGGCGGTTAAGTGCACGGGCTGCGGCAGGGTCCGCTGGGAAACTGGGGTGGTGAGTCGATCGGGGGTGTTAGTGGCTTTTCTGTGAAGTTTTCCCACAGATGGTGGTGCGGCGGCTATAGTAAGGCGGGGGAAGGGCGGCAGCGGCGAAGAACACGCGCCGTTGTGCCTCTGTCTCGCAACACGCCGAGCCCCAGCGACGGGACCGGGTGTTGGGGGCGCCGTTCCCGGCTGCTGCTGGCCACGCTCTCTTTTCTTTCACGCTCATTCTTGCTTCTCCGGGCAGGCTTGGCTGCAGCGTTTGTTTGGGTGTTTCTTCTCTCTCTCTCTCTCTCTCTTACACACACACACACACACACACACACACACTTCTATCTCCTTTCCCTTTGGCTTGTAATAGTGCCACAAGTTTACACGGCATTCGCCCCAGTACCTGAATAAGACTACTCTGGGATAATGTGAGTTACGAAGTGCTGGCTCCTTTAGGGTGTCGCATATAAACAAGTCCCTCTCACTCCCTTTAGTGTGTTACAGTGTACATAGACAAGTGTAGGGCTGTTATTGTGTATTTTACACACACACACACCTCAGTACCACCAGTTGACCACATACATCTCAGGAATGTGTCAGTGATGTACACAAATATATTTTGAGAGTTTAATTCTGCCTCAGTGTAATACAATATGCCTGTCTAATTGCAATTTTTATAATCGATTTATGTTTGTAAGCTGCTTCAGTAACTTGTGTTGAGAAATGCACTGTAGAAAACTATTTAAAATGAAAACACACAGGGCAGGTTGTGGTGGGTGCATATATCATTGTATGTGATCCTTTAATGTGGGTGTGCATTTTGGGCACATAAATGTGAGTAAACTGTCAAGAATCTATAACAGCTTAGGTAAAAAGAAATATTCCCATAGGAAGCGAATGATTTGGCCAGCCTTAAAGTTTGAATGACTTCAAGTTCAGAAAATAAATATAGGGATACTGTTGTAAAGATACAGCCTGCCCCTTCCATGTTTATCAAGATTCATTCTTATCCCCAAATAAGCAGGCGTAAGACTATTGCTTTAAAGTATTTGCATAAGTTCTGATCCAGATTTGTTTAGTGTGAGTGGTGCATGTATATATGCTCCAATTTACTCACCCTTAAAAGAAGAGCAAGCTTTAAAAACACACACCCAGAATTGTATGGTGTGTAAATAATTGCAGCACTTCATGCTGAGCTATTCACCTTAGGCAAAAAGTAGATTTTTTTTAGTTCAGACTTGTATATCTCTCATAGTAGTTAATTTCTGATGTTTTGACCAGGTCTGTTTTAATGAGGGGTCAATGGCAAACAGTTCAGACTGACCTCTTCCTGGAAAGAAAAAGAAATCAATGAATTTGTTTTACATCCTTGCATTGGAAAACCTAGCAAAGAGATGGACACCATCTTTGCTAGCAAAGTAAATATTTTGTTTCTGCTGGACATTGAGAAGTTTCTCCAGTCGTAATCTGTCAAGCTCTTTAATCATCCTGTGAAATATCCCTTTAGAAAGCAATTAATCTTTTGATGTTGGTCTTGTACTTCTAAAATGTGTATGGGCCCAAATTGTAAGGTAGCAGGCTTTATGTAATGCATCTTATGTGAAACAAACTGGTACCATGTTTAATATTTTTTCACTATCTGTGTATGAGTTTCATAGTGAGGTTAAACCGGGTATGTACTACACTTCGCAGGTAGTAAATGCAGTTTGTTTATGTACATGTGTAAAACCAATGCTTCAGAGTAAATTCTGTACACAGCGATTTTTAACGTTTTCTAACTGCGGCATTAGATTTACTTACATTAAATTATAATTAGTGGGATTTCCCACCATATTAATATGCTTAGGGTCGGGGTACTATCATGAAAATAGAGTTCAAGTTGAAAGAATGGCACTGGAATGTTGTGATGCTTTTTACGATACAAATAATAATGAGGGTGTAGTTTATTGCAGGATTAGCACACTCAAAAATAAATCTTATAAATTGACATCTCTTCAGTCAATCCTAAATGCGTCGCTTCCCCTCCACTTTTTTCACAGTGGTAGCAGGTACTTGCAACCAAATTGCAAGTAAAAACTTATTGATCATGTTCTAAATAAATCTTAAAATCTTAACTATGGTTCTCTTGTCTCTAGACCTGTATAAGCTAATGCAAAAGGCTCATCATAAAAAAAAGGTTTACTTTGGCTATTTTTGCATAAGAACCCTATTTATTTATTAACTTACAAATTTGTATAACAGCTAACATACCTATTCTAAACAGATTATGCAAAAATGAAGCAATGTCTATCAGTACTTCATTTAGGACTGGAGTATAAAGCTCTGGAGAATAAAACTCAAGCAAATAAGCAGGCCATTCCTATGCATGTTTTTTTCCCCAGAAATAAGCCCCATTTAGATTGGAACTTCAAATTGAAATCAATGTGACTTGAATGTCTATGTGGAGATGACTTCAATATGTATGTTTACCAGAACAGAAACCCACCAATTTAAAAACTCATGAAATGGAATATTGCTGTTTTCAAAAAATCCTTACAATAATAGCAAATTAACCCTTTAGTATTTTTGTTAAATTTAATATTCTGTTTTTGTGATTATTTGCCAATTTCTAGTTTGCAGTTACCTTGGAAAGTCATGAGTTATTTGGCATTGATGGAACTGCTGCATATACCCATCGTATATTCAAGTATTCAGTGAAGTTTTAAATAATTCTCTTTCAATTAGTAGAACAGGAACTTGAAAAATGGATTTCTGTTAAAGAAGCAAGAATTATTACATACTGATTTTCCCCTCCCCCTTGCATATTTGACAATTCTTCTATCAGTTTTACTCCTGCATATATTTCTAAAAAAAAAAGAACCTCTCATTTTAAATCTCAATTTAGAAGTACTTATTTAATTAGAAAATATGAAGCTAATTTGAGAAATGATTGATTGGTTAGATGCAATACAGATGGATGGATGATCTGATATTTTTGAAGTCAAGCAAAACAGTCCATCAAGTTAATATGTTTATGGCTACAATCCTGTACATACACTTACCTGAGAGTAAGCTCCATTTAACCCAATGGTTTTTACTCTTGAACATGCATACATAGGATTCCTCTACAAAAGTACAGCTAAGTACTAGAAATTTTGAAGTACAGGTAACCCTGAGCCAGCTGATTTACAGGTGCGTCAATATCTACCGAGATGTACCGCTCTTACATATAAAAATAATATTGTAAGCAAAATTTGAAATATTGTTTTTTGTTTATTTGGTAAAATGTGATACAGGCATTAATAAGCAACAGTGCAATGATTATTATCCTTGAAGGCTGTTTATATTTTTTTATAAAGCTAGCCTTCTGCAGTTACTGTCTGTATTGTTGGCATTCCAGCAGCCATCACTACTAATAGTTTTCTGTTGTGGTGTACATATTAGAGCTGCTGAAATACATTTTAATATAAATATAATCATACAAAATTAAATTAAAAGCAGCGGTGTTTTGACTATACCACAAGAATTTCAGCTTCTTTATGAAAGAACTTTGGTGGTTGAATTTTGTTAATGTAGTATTAAAAAACCCTACAGGTATAAAGTGATACGAAGACAATTTGCAAGTAAAGTTACTTGAAAACATTTAAAAACCTGCTTATACAGTGGTGGGAGTGTAAGTTGCTACGATCAGAGCATATTTTTCATAGGTAGATGGAATAGTACTGGAATGCTTGCCACTTCTACACAGCAGAGGTATAGTCCAGTCTCTGTCCAGTATTCTGAGAGAAGACTCTGCAAAGCCGCAACATCTCAGAAATGCTGTATTGATTTGATGCTTAACTGCAAGCCCTTCATATCATTGCTCAAAATATCTAACTTTACACCAATATTAGCCATTCTTTTTATAGTGACACTATGCTTAGTGAAAAACTTCTAAGCACTGAGGTCAGGTGTTGAGATTGGATTCTAGTTTATTTTTTATGAATCAGATAAAGATTTCTGTGCATGAGACCGTATGTGAAGATGAGAGAACAAGAACATTTCCATATCAAAGGCAAAATATCTGAGGCTGCATAGTAATTAAAATGCAGTGGTTTGGACTCTGTGCTATCACTTAAGCAGAGCATTGTTGGGATCTTGTGCAGCATGCAGCCAGTTGAATCTTGCATACTTTTAGAAATATATGTACAGTTTTGCACAAACATTTATGCCAGTCCACACTTTTCTGTGGATAATTTGTATTTCATCCAAGCCGTTCAAAGCCAGAGCTTTTTTTTTTTTTTTTTTTTTGAGCAACCCCCTCATTATGGCTTTTGTGCATCAACTATTTTTATTCTGGTTGTTTGTATTTCCTCTTACCAGAGTGATGGCTTGTTTATATTTAGATTCTCATTTTATTTCCTAAGACTTTCCCCTCCCAATCCTTTCTGTATATTTCTCACATTTGTATTTTGTGATTAGAAAAAAAACTTTAATTTTGAGATCAGAATGGGACTTTTCATAGCCTAATTGAAGAGTGCACAAAAGGTTACATTTTGCATTTAGACTAAATCCACTGCATGATCTGGAGAGTTCCTTTTAAAGATACATATAATGCACATTTACTAGTTCTGGCTAATCATTACACAATGCAAAGGGAACTAATAAATTGCTCTGAAGAATGCTTTCTGCTCTAGATACTCCTTTACACAACTGTATTTGGCTATATTGGTTATTTTTGTGTGGAAGTTCAATCTTTGGGGTTTCTTCTGTTTGAGCAATTATTTCAAGTAATGTTTTATTTTGGAAGGATTATTTTTACTGACTTTATTGGCACCCCTGGACTTAGCTTTTCCCCCTTAAAGTATTTTAAGATTATAATTGAATTAAAAGAATGATGCATGCATAGAAAATAGTAGTTTTTGGTGAACTCTTAAAATGAAGTGATCTTAGATGAGTAGAAAGATCCTATAACATAATTCTTCTTTACAGGAGTTGAGATGTTAATCTTTAGAGTCATGGCCAGCTTCTAGCACAGATAGGATAGGATGTAGCTTCACATCCACATTCCCCTGCAGTTTCAACTGGCTCACATAATCCTCTCTTCCTGTCTGAAATATATTCGAGTGGTATATCGATAGATTACGGGAGGGATCTTGTTTTTTAGGTTTTCTCTTCCATTGATTTGGATGAAAATTATCTCTTTCTCTGTGTGTGTGTGTGTGTGTGAGTGCATGCGTGTATGTATAAATCATATTAACTGTATTTTACATGAGGATAATCTCTTTTCTTTGTGAATCAAAGACTTTGCATTACGTAGTGTTGTCAGCACATGCTGTATTCTGAGTCACCAGTAAGGTAAGGATGGATTCGCACAACAGTGTCTTCTCTAATTATAAAGTGTCTTATTTCCACAGTGAGTTTTTAACCTGAAATGTGTAGAACTAGGTCAAACAAAAGATCAAACCTATATGTGCATGTTGCAGATTAGCACACACCTGTGAAGTAGCCTTAATGTATGTCAAATCTTTCACCAAGAAACACATGGTGACCCCTTTCACCATGAAGCACATGGTGGATGATTGTAAAAATGAACTTGTGATGAGAGTAAAACAGTTACTAGTCATGTGAATCCACCTTTAGCCTCAGTTAGTGTGTGATGCTTCAGTCTATGTAGCACACAGAATACTTTGGGGGGCTTTTGGATGAAAGGTGTTAATGTACATAAGGGATTTTGTTTTTATGGTACAAAATGGTTGTAAAAGGTTATGTAGATTCAATTTCTTATTCTATAAGCTTTTTCAGAAGACAAGGTTGGTCTTTTGGGGTATAGTAGATAAACTACACCTGGGTCTCCAAACCTGATTTTTGTTCATGTTATACTGAGGGACTGTCAGTTGCTATTACTTTAAAACAATGCAGATTGTCTTAGATGTTCCACAAATTCACCCCACACACACACACTTTATTGTGTCATACAGTATAAAGTTTAATAAAAAATAAAAAAACATACAGATTTTTTATTACTTCACTGTCTTGAGTACTTATTATACCATATGATTCATTCATGACTTGATATTTAGATTCAGATTTAATTCTTAACATGAACGTTTATGGTTAGTTTTTAACATTTTTGGAACACAAGCAGAAAAGAAAACTTACAAGCATTGGGTATCTAATTTTCATTTCATCAAGTATTAGAAAAGCTTTCATCAACATATGTTGGGGTCCCACAGCAGTGTTTGCACTGACGCTTCTAAGGTGCCCCCCTCCCACACTATAATGGTATTCCCCTGCACTGCCTTAAAGCCAGTCCTGGGAGTAGTTCAATGCCGTGCAAGAAGCTGCAGATTAGTAGGAAAATATATGAATACTTTGATGTGTAGACAGGATCACTTGAATGCACCAAAAGAACTCTGGATCATTGCCATGGTCTTCAGTGTTGTTGAGGTAGAACTAGTAATATAGGTGTAACATATGTTTTCTGCATAATATTAAATCCTTATAGCTTTAACCTATAAAATAAATGGGCGGTGGAGAAAATCTGAATTGATCTTTGCCAATCCTGTTGCAAGACACATCCCTTTATGTGAAAATCTATATGAATAGATAGATCTAAGTGATCAGACTGTGGCCCAGGATTTCCCATCTGTCGCTTGCTTCTGTGCCTAACGTGCATATAGTCTATATTGCCAATGAGGAAAGAGATCCTTACAAATGGGCCACAGACTACAGCATCCCTTGACACATAAAGTAGTTTTGTATGCAAACATGCTACTTTATATGAAGGCATTTTTCTTATCTGTATTAGTGTAGTGCATAGGAGCAAAAATGCTATTTTTAACTTAGGCTTTCTACTTTAAAATGTATCATTTGTTAAATAGTTAAATTATAGCATTGCATTTTTTAGTATACACACTTGGTAAAATCTTCATCCCAGACAAATCCATGTCAGGCCTTTAAACACCATCCACATTTGTTTTCGACAAACAATTATTTTACTACTTTTAATAGTTGTATTGCACTATAAGTATGTTGCTATTTCAGTTTGAAACTGAACAAAAAAATATTTTGTATCCCCATTTTGGAATTTACATGACCAAGATCATGGCTTTTTAATTTTCTTGTTTGGAAGGCTAGAAGGAAAAGGAAGGCGGGAGGGACAAAATGAATTATGCTGCTGCTACTTCTCTTCTTCTACTCCCCATAAAAGAATTAGAAAGGAGAAGGTGGGGAGGGACAATGTTGTACATTTATAACATCAAAGAGAAAAGTTGCCATAGTTGCAGCCTTAAGCATGAAGTCACTAGTGTACTTCCTAATTACGGTACAAGCCTGTGGCGCTTGTGTAGAATTGGGCTTCTGTGGATTGGTGCAGTAATTTTATATGGAGGTACACAATTTCTACTCAATATAATTGATCTTTTCCAAATGGCTGGAATACATTTGGAAAGATGATATAAAAAGTGATTATGAAGAGAAAGGTAAAGAGACTAAGTATTCAGAGCAAAAGGTGTTACTAGTTAATGAACTAGTGCAAAGAAGGGAGAATGGCAAAACTTAACTTACATTCTTCACTACTCATTAGTGCTGGTTGTTATGATATATGGCATATATTTCCAGTGGAGAGAAAATGCATCTTGCTGCAGACTGCTCTGCTCTTTCTCAGTCTCCTTGAATTCAAATTAATGAAGTTTTTTTAAAAAAATCCAGTGTAGTACTATGCATGCTTACTCAAACTAAGTCAAGGGAGCTTACTCCCAGGTAAGTGTGCATAGGATTGGAGCCTTAAAGCATGTTTCATGAAATAGCAGTTTGCTGTTTTTGATAACCTTGTTTCATTTAATGCTATACAACGTGTATATTGGTGAGTAAAACTACAGAACAAATTAGGAAATGGGAGAAAGGCAGGTTTTTGTTTCAGGCTGGGCAGTAGCATTGCATCTGAAGCTAGGGGGAAAAAGAGAAATAAGGGATGGGCAGGTTCAAAAAGAAGAGAAAGGAAGAGAGAAGCTGGAGGCTAATACATATTCTCAAATGTGCCTAGACTTAGTCTTTGGCTGTATTCACCAAAATGCCAACAACAGCACTAATTGTTTCTGCAGGTATTCAGAATAATTGTTTTTTTTGTTTTGTTTTATTCTTTCTCAATTAAGGCTGCAATCCTATAAATATAGAAGTCCTGTTGAGTTCTGTGGGACTTCTGTTCTGAGTAGACATGTAATGTAAAGGATGGCATTCTAAGTATATTGACAGGAACATTGGTCAGCTAAGTGCAATAATGCCATCAGATGTAAATATATGCAGTCATTTAATGGCCATGCTAAAACCCTTTTTATATTGCACCTCTGGTGCTTGGTGGAAAAGAAAATTGCTTGTCATTGTTAATGTTCTAGGCTACAAGCATCTATTATTCTAATCCTTTAAACCTATCTCCTAACCTAAAAGTCTTTCATGTTGCCTAAAATACCAATTAAAATATACAAAATTCCATAAAAAGTAGATATTAAAATAACTGAAAACAACCTGCTGTAATATCAGAGAACATTATCAGCTGAATCAGCTAACACCTTCTCAGAAAGAGAGGTTTTATCAGCCTTCTTAAACAAGTTAAGTGAATTAGTCAAGCTGGCAATCTTGAAAACTTATACAGTTTAGGAGATTTTTGAGTTGGCTTTATGAAGGTATTGCTCTAATATGGATTTTGGAATTTCTCTAGATATAGCCTGCCTTAAATCTTTCTTCTGAAGACAATTTCACCTGGAACTGTGTTCTCCCAGAATATCTCAGAGCAGCGGACAAATGCAAATTTGAAGCAAGGAATTTAGCTTGTAGGGAATGGTACGATAGGCATAGAAAAGAAAGCCTCTTGACTTGTAGAATGAGAAGTAAACAGCTTGGCGTCATCATGGTTGAGATTTCCCCAGAATAAAGGAAAAGAAAGGGGCAAAGAGGGATTGGTATAGCAGTGGGATAGGAAGAAGAAGAAAGGGGCAAATGAAAAAATAACTGAACAAATAAGGATAAATACTATGCCAGCCAGAAAATAAACTTGCTTTCGCTCTCTTCGTTCTAAGAAAGTATGCTGACTTAGTCTGATGTTGGCTGAATTACTTAAGGTTCTAGGAATTGAGAATCCATGTCTATTCTTTATAGGCTTTTTTAAAAACAGGTATTCCTAGTGTGTAGTAGTGCATTAAGTAAGTAGGCTAAAACTTGTCACGTGGTTTAACCTCTTCTAATGGCAGGTTGTGAAAACAATGCTGAATTTGACTTGTGGGTAATCATGGGCATAGAATCATCTGGTTAAATTACCAACCCTTGTGGGTTGGTAATTTTACTCTATAGTGCACTGTAACATTTCCTTTAGATTGCCCAAAGATGAAAATAAGATCGATGCTCTTTTATTGTATTTCCTGGCTACATTATTTCTGCGTGTTTTGGGTGGGGGGAGGGTATAGTTTATTTAGTTTATATGGTTATAGCCAGGACTGCACTGAGTTTCCTGCATCTTCGAAATCTTTGAGAGCAGCCAATGTTTGCAGAAACAGAACAATTCTGCGGGGGGGGGGGGGCAGTTTGTAACTGGTATATTTTGCAGGGCTCATCTTAGAATGTAATGTGTTTAAAATGAGAACAAAAATAGTTTTAAAGTGGGACCCTGTAACAAAATGTTGCAGTATAGAAAGTTTCTGTTTAAGTCCCAGCCACTCCTTCCTGCCTCAAACTGTCAGTCAGTATTTCATGCCCAATGCACATGGCCTGCTATGGGATCTTCCCTCCTTTATTTTCCGTTAAAAAAAAATGGGGGGGGGGGGGGTTGGAACGTAGTGATGTGATATGCTCAGTTGGGCCCAGTCCCAGCTATATTCAGTTATTTGATCTTTCTGTTGATGTTGATGGGTAGCTCTCTGTTCTGCCTCTGGGAGCATTTTAAAATATCTTCTCTGTGTGAGCCATGAGCTGACATCCATACAAAGAGATAGTTCTTTCTACAGTTTTTGTATACCTATATGTCTCCTCCCCTTCCAGCCACTCCATTCTAAATGTGGTTATCAGTCCCCCCCCCTGCTCATTCAACATTCTGTGGCCCACCACCACCTTTAGAATTTAAAAAAAAAAAATTTTTTTTTTGCGTATCTGTAAACCTCATATCTGTTGATAGCTCTCTTGTATGTAGATGAATGCAGATTTGGGTCCAGTTCCACAAGTACAGGAAAACTTGAATTGGTACATATGATGAAGATGATATTTCCTATTCTTTCTGTGAAAGTGGCCTCTGTATTTTTTTCTTTCAGTCTAGTTTCTTATCAGCTATTTCAAATGTCAGTTTATTCCCCTCATCACGGGGCAGTTTCCTTGTCCAGAACAGTTGTCAGACTCTTTTATGCCCATATTCTTCTGGATGCTTGTCAAGACTTTGAGCTTTAATGCCCAAGTTTCATTGCTAATTATAAATGCATTACTTTGAATTCCTTTCTCATTGGATCTTGAATTTGTGTCCAGTGGGCATATTTCTGTGTCTGTGATGGAACCTTTCCTGTGGAGCATATATCCAAGAGAAACTTATCAGGCATGGTCTGTTGGAACATTTAGGAACTAGTGAAAACTTTTCTGTTAAATTGATGTTTGGGAATAGTCAACAACAACAATAAAAATACAGCTAGAAAATACCAATGCAATAAAACACCACCATAAAAGCAAAAAACAAAAAAACAAAAAAACCCAGCAGAAACCGGCAGATGAAAGTTTGATTCTAAATGTACTCTTGCTCTGATTCATGCTGAACAGTTTGAGTGGTTTGCATTGTTTACGTCTATTAAGCTTTTAGCACATATTTAGTCCGCTTGCTAGCCTGTACCAAGTTCTGCAAAGCTCTGAATGTGTTTTGATGGAAATTTCACTTTTTCTTTTACTTACTGGTTTACTCTATAGTTTTAATGACCAGCGTGCTAGATTTGTAAGGCTGTGCACACTTACTTGGGAGTAAACTCCACTGAACTAATGAATAAATATGTGCAGGATCACTCTGCAAGCCTTTCAGGTCTTGTTTTGTAAGATCATGGGTATGTTGCGGGCAATAATATGGCTCTGGCTGCACAGCTATTGCTTAAGTGTGCTGTTAAAATATGCCTGGAATGTGGATCATTGTGCCTTTGTTGATAGAAAATGAGGTATGCCTATGCAGGTATTGCTGGATATAACTCATCTGAGTAGGAGGATGGACAACTGGTCATAAACATAGGAAAATAAAGGTTTTATTCATCATTCTACTGCTTTGTTTTCATCATTCTACTGCTTCTCCCCTGTCCTGTACCCCCCTGCACATTTCTGGCTTCTTGTACCCCAAATATAGAATATTAAGGCATGTACAAAATCTTTTAAAAATGCAATAATTTGTACCTACATCCAACATCGCATGTGCAGTTCTTTATTACTGTAATAGCTGCAGGCCCACATAAGGAATAAACTGGTACCATTCCTCAATCTTCTGCCATGCTGGAAAGAATAGTAGTGGCTATCCCATATTCTCTTGTATTGAGTAAGTAAGTAGAGAGCTTGCTTCCTTGGAAAAGAACGCTGTCTGTCTTTATCTGCTCAGGTGGACAGATGTAGACCTAGGTCTCACTACTTCAATAAACGTCTTTAGGGCCCACTTAAATGAAAAAGGGCAGGAGTTCCAAGGATAAGGTATCACCATTCAATAAGCCCTTTTATTCCTGCTAACCTAATGGTACCTACTGCTAGGCGTGCAAGCTGAGCATCTTACGAGTTTCTATGGTGCCTGGATACATTGTTCCTTGTAGGCACTTCTATAAAGGCTTATAAGGAACCATTGACGTATCATTAAAAAGAAATACATAAAAAGTACAGAGTGGCTTGAGTGAGGTTTCCCTTGCTGTACTATGTCCATGCACCAATGTTGCCTCACCCACCATATGTGTAGTGGGAACCCTCCGTGCTTGAGGGTTCCATGTGACAAAAGTATTTGATGGCTTTTAGAAGAGTTATAGATCAATGATTGAGCGCGTGCATAGCATCTCTAGGTAGGGCTGGGAATGAGTTCTCTCTAAAAACCTGTGCAGACTTCAGTGGATTGACTACAATATTACATGGATTGGTAGTCTGACATGATACAAGGCAGCGTCCTGTGTTTACTTCCATCCCACAAAAGATTCTTAAAGCTACTCAAAGGTGAATTCTACTGATTTGGGATTATACCAGCAGCTGCCCAGTCTCCCCCGCCTCTCCTAGTGATTTGTATGCTTAGGAACCTTTGGTTGGAAAAAGTGACGTAGACTCTAGGTGGTTTTAAGCACACCCACCTCAACTTTGATCCACTTCTTCAGCGCTGGACTCGCATGATGTCGTCCCCCTCCTGCTGCTCTCTCACCCTGCGGTCGTAGTTTTTAGGTTCTGTTTCGATTTATCCCTGAATGGGGAAAGTCCGAAACAAGCAAAGTTCAATAGGCCAAGCTGAGGTATCGCAGCAATACATTTGCATAGGAAACGGAGGGGGAACCCGCAGAAGCAAACCGGGGGGGAAATAGTAGGTGTGATAAAGGCCAAAGGGAGACAAGAGTACTAGCCCTGATGCAGCATTTTATTCTCAGATCAGGTAGTTACAGAAAGGTGCCTTGGCAGGGCCTGTTTGGACCCAGGAAAAGTTTAATGTCCATAAATGTTGGCAAAGTCCACAAACAAACTATTTGGCTTTTAAATTTTAAGGTGGGAGGAAAAATCAATGACTTGCAAAACAAACACTTTAAAAACTAAAACAAATGTTTCTGCAATTTCTTTTCAAGATGCCTCTCTGTATTTTGCATCCCTTTATTCTTAGGCCTACTTTTTCTTACACATAAACTCTCCCCCGCTCTTTGCAGGTAGCTCTCTGCAACCTTCCCCCACACTTCTCTTTGCATTGTCCATCCAGTGCAGTGTTTACATCTGTTGGTCACTGGCTGAAGTGATACAGCAATTGCATTAGAAAATCCAATCAATGGCTGTGGCATTACTGTAGTAAATAGGCAGTGAATATAGGCCTACATGTATGGTTGGTTTGAAACTGCTCCAGAACTACTGCTGCCAAATAGAGGCAGGGGGTGCCTGTGTTCGTATGCAACATGGCTGGCTGGGGAGAAGAAGGCCTTGAAGAAATCAGTTGTATTTACATTACAATTATTGTAGATAATTCCAGGTGCACTCTTCTTTAAGAGTAGAATCTCATGAGTAGTATCCTATGTAGAGTAGACCCATTGAAATGAATTATTTCAATGGGTCTCCTCTACATAGGACTAACATCGGATATTACCCCATGTGTTTATGTTGGGTACTCCAACATTTCATACATGAAGTCAGGGAAAACACTTATGCATGAGTGGATAGACTCAAAGTGAAGTGAGACCCAAGTGGCATGGCTATCTGGACAATGGTGGATCAACACAATCCACATTCAAATGTGGCACAACTAGAAAGTCCATTCTAAAAAGTGCAAGGAAATGGGTGGTTACAAATGGGGAAAAAATCATATAACATTGAAGGTTTTGGGAGGGAATGTTTGGAGAGTGGGGAGTCAGCAAGTGAAACACATTTTTGTGCATGTTACTTTGTTTGCTTTGGTAACATAACTTACAGTTATGTGGTGAACAATTATAATTTTGGTATGAGGCTTTCAAAAGTGATGAGGCTTTCAGACATATATGCACACAATGTTGGTAGGCAGCTTGTTTGTGATGCACAACCTGGGCCTTCAGTTGTGATAGGCATGCTAAGTGTCACCGCCACTCCCCCTGAAGCAAAGGTGAGAGGAGGAGCAGGAGGGGCAAATGAACTTGGGACCAGTGTCTATAGCAGCCTTCTATAACCTGGTGGCCGCTGGATGGGTTGGAGTACAACTCCTGTCATCCCCAGCCACCATCCCTATTGCTGGCTGGGGATAATGGGACTTGTAGTTAAACAGATCTGGAGGGCATGTGGTTGGGCAAGGCTGCTTTATAGGGGCAAACCCTGGTGAAATTAGACCTGTGTCTCAGTTTAAAGAGGGAATGTTGGGGGTCAACATAGGGTTGAAGGTCAAAGAATATGGGCAGGTTCAAGAAAATCCAAATCCATGACTTGCTAGATGACTTCCTGCTATGATCTCTAGAGTGAAAAGAGCTGGCGGAGAAAGGATATCAATCCCTGCAACTCTCTTGTGAGGTTTCTTGCATTAAATGCACTTCCTCACTTTCCTTTGTTAGGACAAGTTTGAGGTAGAAGGACCGTGTTCCCTTCCCTTATTCCTTGGACCAAGATCCGTTGGGGGAACAGCAAGGCGCTGGTCAGGATTGGGATGGGTTACCTTAACCAGGTGGATGGGTCTCCCAAATGGCACAAAGAATTGCTTCATTTCAGAAGAACCCAAGCTCATCCCTCGTGTATCAGCAGAGTTGTATGGCCCCTGTGGTGGCCATAGCTGTGGGAGAAAAAGTAAAAGAAAAGAAAAAGGCATTATGCTCTCTCTTATTGCCTTTAGGACTTGGCTACTCTCTTCTTATAGTTTCAAGGTGTCCCTCCATGGCTTGTCATTCCTTTGTAAACTATTGTGAGAAGAGAGGATTTCCCATAGTGTAAAGATCCCAGACGTTCTGTGTCTCCTCAGGATGGCCTTCAGCGGAGCTTCCAAGTGAACAAATATTGAATTTGCTGCTCTTAATGTTTTCCTGTATCATAAAGGCAAATTACACATTTTTCTCTCTCTGTTCTGAAGCCCACATGAAGTGGCTTCTTAAGCAGCTTCACGTTCCTCTAGTTCACCATTTTCATGCATGAAGCCATCTTCCTAATCTTCACTGACCTTCCCTTTGAACCACTTGACACTCTTGTCTGGGAAATGTCTTGGGAAATGGTCTTTCTGGTTGCCATAACACCAGACAAAAGAGTATCTGAACTTGATGCTCTTTCAGTGGAAAAGGAATGCTGTGTTTTCCAGAAGGACAAGCTGGTTCATGATACCTTGTATCAAACCTTTATTCCTAAAATACCTTTCTGTTCCATTGATCTCAGAAATTAATCCTGCTGCCCTTTTGCCCTAACTCTTCCTGCTACTTGGAGAAAAGGTGAATGTGATTAATTTATTTTTATTTATTTTATTTCTAACCCACGTCTCCATCCAGATCAAGGCGGGGAACAACAATAAATACAAAAATCACAAAATAGATAAACCATTAAAACAGATAAAAACAAATACATTATTAAAAACACTTTAAAATTCAACTGGGTAGGCCTGCCAGAAGAGAGCAGTCTTCACGGCTCTCTTAAATTCCGGAAGATTGCTAATTTGTTGACTCTCTTCCGGCACACCATTCCACAATCTGGGAGAGGCAGAAAAGAAGGTCCTCTGGGTAACACTCATCAGTCTAGTTCTAGCTGACTGGAGTAAATTCTTCCCAGAGGACCTGAGTGCGCGGGGTGGATTGTCCGGGAGAAGGCGATCCTGCAGGTAACCTGGACCCAAACCATGTAGGGCTTTAAAGTTAATGACTAACACTTTATACTTCGCCCGGAAACTAATTGGCAGCCAGTGGAGTGATTTTAAGATTGGTGTTATGTGGTCACCCCTAGGTGTACCGGTGACCAACCTGGGTGCCATATTTTGCACGAATTGAAATTTGCAGACTAGGCACAAAGGTAGCCCTATGTACAGCGCATTGCAGAAGTTGAGCCTCGAAGTTATCAGTATGTGCACTACCGTCTTTAGGTCTTCCAATTCTAGGAAGGGGCGCAGCTGGCGTATCAGCCAAAGCTGATAGTAGGCACTCCTGGCCGTCGCATCCATCTGGAGTGACGGATCCAGAACTACCCCCAAGCTGTGAACACAGTTCAGGGAGAACTGGTTGACACACCTCCAAACCCAGGTTGTGGCCTGTGTCAGCAAGCACCTTCATCTTGTCTGGATTCAGCTTCAGTTTGTTTTTCTTCATCCAGCCCATTACCGCCTCCAAGCATTCATTCAGAGGAGACACACTATCCTTAGCTGATGATGTTGTTGAAGGCATAGAGAAATATATTTCGGTGTCATCAGCGTATTGATAGCACCTTGCTCCATGCCTCCGGATGATCTCACCCAGCGGTTTCATATAAATGTTAAAACAGCATTGGAGAAAGGATGGCACCTTGTGGTACACCACATAGCAGCTCCTTCTTTGAAGAACAGCTATTCTCAAGCATCACCATCTGGAACCTGCCCGAGAGACAGGACCGGAACCACTGAAGCACAGTGCCCCCGATTCCCAATCCCCTCAGGCGTTCCAGAAGGATATCATTGGTCGATGGTATTGAAAGCCACTGAGAAGTCCAGGAGTACCAACAGGGACACACTCTCCCTGTCAATACTGAGGCGTAGATCAACCACTAAGGCGACCATAGCGGTCTCAACTCCATATCCTGCCCTGAAGCCAGTTTGAAATGGCTCTAGAAAATCTGTATCATCCAAAACTGCTTGGAGTTGGAAGGCAACCACCATCTCAATCACCTTGCCCAAAAACGGAAGATTTGATACTGGCCTATAGTTATTAAGGTCCAGGGGGTCCAGGGAGGGCTTTTTTAGAAACGGTCGTACTACCGCCTCTTTTAAACACGTTGGAAAACTCCCCTCCCTGAGAGATGCATTAATAATATGTTGTAGATGTGATCGAACTGCATCTCCTCCCTGGACAACCAGCCAAGAAGGACAAGGATCAAGAAGGCAAGTCGTCCTCACTTGTCCAAGCAGCTTGTCCACATCCTCAGTACCCACCAACTGATCCAGTGTAATTCTTCTCGCAGAGTTACTGGACACTCCATTGTCAGCTTCTGCTATAATGATGGCATCTAAGTCGGCTCTTACCCGAGATATTTTATCTGTGAAATGATAATTAAAGGCATCACAGCGAACTGCCGAAGGCTGTAAAATCGGATACAGAGGGGAAGGTGCCTGAGTTAGACCCCTCACCACCCTGAACAGTTCTGCTGGACGTGAATTCGCAGATGTAATGTGTGCAGAGAAGAAAGCTTTCTTTGCTGCATGTATTGCCACTCCATAGGAACGAAGATGTTCTCTGTGTCGTGTCTTGTCGGATACAAGTCGAGTTTTCCGCCATCGGCGCTCCAGTCGTCGTCCTTCCCGCTTCAAGTCCCTGAGATCTTCAGTATACCAATTAGGATTAGGAGCGGGTCGGAGAGGACGTTTGGGGGCAATCGAGTCGATAGCCCTAGTTAGGTCTTGATTCCATCTATTGACCAAGGCTTCTACAGGATTGTCGACGATACCAGCCATAGCACCCTCTAAGGCTTTCTGGAATCCAAGAGGATCCATCAGCCTTCGAGGGCGGACTATCTTAATTGGTCCGCCACCCCTGCAGGGGTGGGTGGTAGCCATGATACTAACTCTGACCAGAAAATGGTCTGTCCATGACAACACGGAGGTACTTAGCACCTCCGCCCACAGATCTGTCTGTTCGGAACTGAAAACAGCATCGAGGGTGTGACCTGCTGAATGTGTAGGTCCAGAGACCAATTGGGATAGGCCCATGTTTGTCATGGATGCCATGAACTCCTGAGCTGCACCTGACAAACTGGTCCCGAATGGGATGTTGAAGTTGCCCAGGACCAAAAGCCTGGGCGAATCCAACACCAGATCCAAGACCAGTTCTGTGAGCTCAGCCAGGGAGTCTGATAGGCAGCGGGGTGGCCGGTACACTAACAGAATCCCTAATCTATCCCTGGTCTTCAGACTCAGGTACACACACTCGATGTAATTCAATTTATGAACAGGAAGTCTGGTCAGGTTAAGAGTGTCTTTGTAGACCACAGCTACTCTGCCCCCCCCCGCCCACTTTCCCTCACCTGCTTACTGACACAGTACCCAACTGGGAGGGCCTGGGCCCATGTCGGGCCACTGTCATCTCCCAGCCAAGTCTCTGTGAAACATGGCTCAAGTCTTACTGTGAGGAGCACCAAAACCTCAAGGAAATCTGGAGCTTTCTTTAGGCCTATTCAGATAACAGATTAAGCCAAGGTTAGGGTACTGATCCTGTTGCAACAAATGGGTAGTGAGTGTGTTTAAATCATGGTTATGTAGCCACCATGGTTAGGAATGGTTTACATAACACACTAAGTCATGGTTCACATGACATGCTAAGCCATAATGTTTAGCTCAAAAATAATATTTTAGTAAGTTTTCAAAACCTGGCCTTTGGTTAATCTGTAAGCATTACAGTTGGTTGGATTCAGATTTAGGTGCATCTAACTAGTGGACTTCCCTGCCCTGTCCTCCCCACCATGGCTCAATGTGTTGTCTGAACAGGATCTTTGTTCCTTACAGGGCCAAGGCTTTTATCCTAGCCAAACTAATATATTAGCTTGGCCTATCAATCATCTGGCAAGAGAGCTCCTAAGGGAATTACTGCCTTTTCTATCAGTTGTTCCAGTACACCCTTCCCTAACCTTGGCTCCTCCAGGTGTGTTGGACTACAACTCCCAGCGTTCCCATCCAGTCATGCTGCCTGGGGAGATGCTGAGAGTTGCAGTTCAATGCATCTGGAGGGTGCCAGGTCGGGGGAGACTGCTCCAGTGCTTCAGCAGCCTAGAATTCTATTGGGAGAGATTTTTAGAGATTCCACCTGGGCAAATCCTCGTTCCTTCGATAAATATTACAAAGTGCACTTTTGCTCTTTGGTTGACGCTTCTTATGATAATAGAATCCTTCATGGAGTTCGGGATCAACAGGTTCAGAGATGGCTTTCGAATGAGTTCCCCCTCCCGCTGCACTTCAGACTCCTTGTTTTTATATGTCACACTTAAATGTCCCCTTGGCTCATAGTTAAAAACGGAGAGGATTTTTCTTATCAGGAGAATCTCCTTTCTCACAGAGGAAATTTCTGTTATACCCTTTCTGATTCTGTCTGCTTTGGATTCCTTGATAGATTTCCTTGCTTATATCTCTCATTAAGTTCTTATTCTAACCTGTTGATGTTCCAGAGAGAGTAGGGAATCTTCACCCCAGTTTAAAAGTCAGCTTTAACTTCCTGCCTCCTAGTCCTGAGGAAGAGAACTTCTGGAATCTGCCCTTAAACGGAAAGAAGATCCACAAGGAAAGTCAAAATACCCGTATTGCAGTTCTTGGTTTCTTCTTCTTCTTCTTCTTCTTCTTCTTCTTCTTCTTCTTCTTCTTCATCATCATCATCATCATCATCTTTGTGATAGATCCCCCTTTTAGATTAGATTTTAATGATGATGCTAGAAAGTTTACCAAAGCTGGCACATGCCAGATTAAGTGTTACAAATAAAAAGATACTGGGTTGGATCCAGGATCTGCCTTTGATGAAGAGGAAAAGGCACTATTCATGGAAAGTGCCTCCACCCAATTTTCAGGGGTTCTCCCTTTCCCCCCCTCCCCCGCACCACAGCTCGCCCCATTCAGAAGGGTCCCTGATCCTCTGTGTAGCATTTTCAGGGGATGGAGGAGCAGTGTGGGGAGGACAGAGCAGGGATGTCCACCAATTAGATGTGCCTAAATCTGAATCCAACCCACTGTAATGTTTACAGATTAACCAGAGGCCAGGTTTTGAAAACTTGCTAAAATATTCTTTTTTCTCGAAATCAACACAGTTTAATTCAAGCTGCATTTGGAATGACATGCTGGCTTTCAAAGAAAGCAGATAAATTGAGCAGGTTAACTCTTCGTAACTTGAGCCAGTTATGTGTGAGCCTCAAAACGTGTTGAATGGATTTGAACGAATGCATTTTTTTTTTCTTGAACTGAGGGCCTTATGAGATTTTAGGGTCAAACCCTTTGCTCATTTGACTAATAATTGTGCCTGATGTTGCTGTCTTTTTCGTGTCAGATAGTTACTATGCTTGCTGGCAGGCTCTGATCTATTAGCAAGTTAAACTGATGGTTATCAACATGCAGTTATAATCAAAATGTTGCTATTATAATTACTAATAAAGTTATCATTTTCTTTTGTTCTGAGACCTTTTAAAACTCCATGGCAACCCCAACATTGTATTGTATTTGGCATTCTCATTTGCCATCCTAAAGATATGTTAGCATACATAGTAGATTTATTATGTGCTTTCATAGAATCCTGAGAAATTATCTCAAAGTTTATAATGTGAAGAAATTCATTTTGCAGTCTATTTTTTTCTTTTTAAAGTTACTGCTGGTATATTTGCAGTGATTATATACTTTATCTTCTGTCTAACTAGTGAATCTAGTGCCTACGTCTCATGGAGATGTCCTGATGGTACTGCCCTGCTAGTTCACAATCTTGTCACTTCTGGAGAACAGCCTTCGAACTGGTCGTTCCTGACAGGAGACGGCCCCATTGTAGGCCTTGGTTTCATGTTACATTAAGTATTAGTGCTGTTCTTTCAGGAGCTATTATGCTGTGGCATCAAAGATTTTCTGACAGGCCAGTTGTAGGTTAGCACTGAAGCTGTCTACTGAAAGTTTTAAGAACTGAATTAAATATATATGATTGGGTTTAATATAAGCTAGGAAACCATGCAGAAAATATAACTGATGGTTAAGAAAAGTTGAGGGAATAATCATTTGGCCCTAGCCTATTGTCCAAGTGTGCCTGGGTAATTGTACTTTGTTAGGCTATTTGGTTATTTGTTCACCCCTGTACGACTGTCGTTTATCTTGAAAGACATGGTAAGTGAAATTTAGAAATTATCTTTTATGAAATGAAAATATTTGGTCTGGCAGCCTCTGCTATGAATTCATGCACAATAAACATTATTAGTTAATTACAATGAGTACTACATAAAAAGACTGGACAAAGCAAAGCGCTGGTTTAAAGCTGAATAAAATGTTTCTGGTAAATGGTTAAAGAAAATGTTTATTTCCACGTTGCAGCTTTGCACAAAAGGCCATAAGCTTCAAATGTAAGCCACCGTGTAAGACCTCCCAAGTCCTTGAATCCAGAGATGTAATGCTTCTTTATATTTCATTTGTAAACATTATATAATTTTGTTAAAACCGATTATCTAAACACATACAAACCCCCAACTTTATTCAGCAGAAAGGGCCAATATATTCAGTGGGATTTACTGTTAGGTAAGTGTGCATAGCATTGCAGCCTTCCTTACTTGCTATGAATGAACTTATAAACAATAGTCTTGAAAGCTACGATTTAACCCCTTCCTAATATCTAGTTCACTTAAAGGGTCAGAAGGATCATCTATTGAAGTAGGAAGGAAGAAAATGTATACCTATGGCAGTAGTGGGAAACATATTTATTCTCAGGGTTACATTATTTTGTGGGTAATCTTCCAGGGGCCACATGCCAGCAGTGGGCAGGGCCAAAGCCATATACCCTCCCCACTCATACACCCCCACACCCTCCCCACTCATACACACCCACACCCTCCCCACTCATACACACCCACACCCTCCCCATTCAAACACCCCCACACCCTCCCCATTCATACACCCCCACACCCTCCCCACTCATGCACCCCCACACCCTCCTGATTCATACACCTATTATCTTGCTCACACACACATACAGATGCCACTCCTCCAGTCCCCTTCAAATTCCACCCCTTGCTGCAATTGGGTTTGGGGAAAAGAGCCTCAGAGCTCCGTGTGTGTGTGAAGAAGGGGGCATGGGCCACTGGACACATCTAGTCCATGGGCCGCTAGTTCTCCACTCTTGAGCTATGACTTGGTTTCTAACTTTCCAGTCTGCAGTTGGAAGGAGTTTCTGTTTACAGAAGGAGGGTTGCACTCACAGAGGGGTCATATTGTGAATGAAAGCTTTTTTTGTTCACTGAGTGAGAAGTTAGGATCCACACCTATATTTTTACTTTTCTCCTGCTTAGAAAAGCTTGTAGATTTGCGTAAGCATAGCCCAGAGAAAGCTAGATGACAAATGTTGACCCATTGTCACTTAACATTCTTATTTGCTACTTTAAATACAGGATGATAAGAACTACTGATATACTTGTGTAGTCCTTTTGGACATGAAAAACAAATTCCATCCCAAGCTCTCGCATCTTCAAGTGTTCCCTTAGATTCTTAAGCGGTGAAATCAGCCTTTCAGCATCAACAAAATTGCTATTGTACTGTTAGGAGTAGAGCTTTGAAACAGGAAATATCATCATTAATTTGGGAAGCTATGTCTGGCTATTTAGACTAAATTACTACGGCGTTCGTTCTGTTTAGTACCAAATGAAAGAATCATCTTTAAAATGAAATGAATAGTGGGCAGTGTTTTTCTAAAACTGAGGGGCACCAGTTCAGTCAGAAGCAAGGCACCATCACAAAAATCCTTCTGAGACTGAAATCCTAAACATATTTATCAAGGTGTAAGCTCCACTGAACACAGTGGGGTTTACCTCTGTGTAAACATACACAGGATCATTCTGTTAGTACTGTTATTCAGATAACTAGGAAAATGTGGGTAACTGACGAAACAAAAGTTTATCGCTGTATGGCATATAAATTTGGAAAATTAAAATTTCAAAGACAATAGCTACATTGGAGCAATGGTAGTAATGTTTGCTCAGTGTGATATATTTCTTATAGAATCAAGGTTGAAGCAAAAGCATTACTTACATGAGGAGATAGTAAATGTTCTATAGCTTCTGTGTATATGGTCAATGACTTTTGTTTTGTGAAGCTTACTAATGTGAAAGCATGGACTGTGCCAAATTATTTTAGATAAATAAATCTGTTTGCTGATTTGGAGCTGGCTGCTTCAAGAAGAAGTTTCAGGATAGGATGGTCAAAATAGAGAAAACAGATCTGAAAAGAGAGAGAGAGAGAGAACAGAAGACACAGGCATGCAGATAGATAGATAGATAGATAGATAGATAGATAGATAGATAGATATAAATGCAAAGTTAGAAATAATTACTATAATTTAAATATAAATCCAATACATCTCACTATAGTGGGGAGAACTGACCATGTTGCCTGTATACCTGTTCAGTCTACTGTCCAGGTGTTAAATGTTGATGGTAACTTTCAAATCTCCTGATTTTCCTTCTGATGGTTCTTTATCTTTAACTGGACATGGACTGGCCCTCTGACAGCTCTTCCAAATAGAGCCTCTGAGAGTACAACACATGGCATCTTATTTCAGGATCAGGTCCAGAAATGCTGTTTAAATATACCATATTAATTGACCATTATTAGTTACTTTAAGTGGGCATAGTACAGAAATGTTTATCACAGACAAGTTTTTTTTTTAGTTTAACCTTAAATTTCCCCATGGATTTTCACTAAGACTAGGGTCTGGCACCATCTGACCTACCTGCTTTTGATTTCCCATCCTGCACAATACATCTAGCACAAATCAAAGTCAGCTTGTCTGGCTGAATGTTTGGACAAGGTATGCAAGTTGGAATGGAACTGTCTGCAGCAGAAAATATCACTTGTTCCAGTGTGTGAAGACTTGGAAAAAGTGGTAGTACCCTCTGGGAATATTCTCTGGCAGGTGGCAAAACTAAAATAAAAACATAACTGGAACCAAACTAGTTTTTCATAGTCTAAAATCACATTTCTTTTACATAAACATATTGAGATGGAGAAGTACAAGATAGAGTCTGTGCGTGCGGCCTCAGAGTTATTTTGAACTCAGCTTTTAAAGAATAATTGCTAATTACTGTGACAGCTTATATACATATGAAATTGTAGTTAGGGAATAGTAAACCTTTTATAAAATGTATAGCAGGGTCCATGGTAATCAAAAGTGTTCGTGAAATTTAGTTTGATGAATATAATGACATCAGAAATAGGAAGTTGTATGATAACTTTCTTCTTTGAAGTATTGTATATAGAGTGCTAAAATGGTGATAAATGTTAGTCTGGTAATATTTTCAAACTTAAAAGATAATCTGCCAAGTACCATAGTGGCATAACATATTTGGCATTTCAAAAGGTCTGAACGGCTTCAACGTATCAGTGCTTAAGAAATAAAAGCTAGTTTTGTATTAAATGTCTACTTTAACACCACATTGTGGAGGACATTAGTAAGGGATACTTCACTGACTACCAGCAGTCGAACACTTCTGTTGATAGGGCTACTGCTGTACTAGCCTCATTGAAAGCTGTTTTTGTTTTAACCATCTATTGATAGAAAAATGAACTGTATCAAACTGCACCCCAAGAAAACCATGTAAATAAAACACTTGGTGGAAGTTATTCAATACGATGCCATTTGCAAGTAAAGAAATAATGCATTTGAGACCTTTCCTTTCATCCAGTAACACACTTCACCAGGTTCAATAATACCCCACAATATAAAATACTACTACTACTACTACTACTACTAATCCTACCAGAACAGCATGTGGGGTCTACATGCCCCACCATTTTTGAGACATAAAGCAACATGTTGTGCTCTTAACCATAGGCGTGTGCACATTGTGTGCACGTGGTGCCCAGGCACCACCTAATATCTTCAAGGCCCGCAGGGGGTGGAGACTGGAGAGAGGCTGAGGGGGGAGGGAAGGGCAAAGCTCCTCCATCTGGTCAGGTGCGAGCCGCAGAGGAAAGGTAGGCCACATGCGGGTCAGAGGTCAAGCGACGGCAGCAGGCTCAGAAACGAGCCCTCCCATGCCCAGCTCCTCCCGTCACTTTTTCTTGGCCGCGGGTGGGCACAGGACATGAGGCCTGGCCCCGGAGCCACGCGGCCCACCAGCAGCGGCCCTCCAGTAAAGGGGCGGCCAGAGCCAGGTGGGCGTGCGGGCCAGGGCGGCAAAGCCCCTCTCCTCCTCCTCCTCCTCCCCCCCGGCACCACTGGGGTGGTGACTCTTTCTGGGATCCTAGAAAAGGTCATAGACCGACCCCGCAGAAGCCAGCTTGATAAGACACTTCCCACCCTCTCCCCTTCATAGACTCCGCTTCTTATTTTGCAGTGGGGCAGAGTCGCTCTCCCCAAGCTGGTCCTGCTTTGTGGACTCCACCCCTCAACACACTCCACATCCAAACTTTGGCTGCAAAGCAGTACTTTGGCTGTGGTGGCCACCTGGTGCCCTCCAGATGTGTGGGGACTACAACCCCCCTTGCTAGCATAGTGTAGTAGCCTGACACATCCAGAAGGTGCCCGGTTGGGGAAGGCTGGGCCATGGAGATTTGCAGTCATTTGGGGAAATGGCCCACCTAATGAAATTCCCTGGGGGCACCACCTAATGAAATGTGCTGCGCACGCCTATGCTCTTAACATAAATTTAAGATAACAGTTGCACAAGTATAATGGAGCAATAATAATGAGTGGTAAATTACCTGTAATAACAAAAAATCTCACAGACCTTGCAGCCATAGCACCCGCTACCTGAACAGCTTATACACAACCACCACATTTCACAGCTGCATAAAAAGGACAGATAGAACAGATACATGAAGCATATGCCATTGCAATTTTCTGCTATTGTATCAACTGGAGAGGTGAGACCTGCCCATTTTCTTGGTGTCAGCAGTGGTAAATCATACCAGAGGCTGCCTCATTTCACAGTTCAGGCAAGCTGAACTAGACTCAATCTAGGGATAGACTGATCCAACTTTACTAGGAAGGGGCATCTTTTGGGATGTGCACACTACTATGCGTTGTTCTGCTTACAAGCAGTATAAGCATTTAAACAAGAAACATCCACTATATATGAAGGGAAAAGAAACCTTTGGCTATGTTTGTTTTTATATGTACTGTAAGCCGCACAGACAACTTGCTGTTATGAGCTGGCATACAAATGACATGGATATATAAAAAAATGCAATTGGAAGCGTATGTGAAGACCATTTGGTCATAGGTCTACGCCAGTCTTATTTTAATGAATGATTTCAGGTTTGCATTTGTTGCCTAAGATTTTTATGCATTGAGATGTTGAAAACCAATAAACACTGTTGTTTACACATCTGGATTTGTGGGCAAAGAATGCTGGGGGAATTTCTGATTTGTTTGTTTTTCAGTGTGCCAAGCAGAGCAAATTCTCTGGCTAGCGAGACACTGCTGAAAAAGAAATCAGTTATAGTTGATCTAGAATCTTGTACATTTTGTGTGAATTTATTGGGCTGTGGCCTATTTTTCCAGCTGCTAGGGTACTCTTCGATATATGTCAGCATCACAAACATATGTCCAGGGCTGGCCCTACCATGAAGCGGGGTGAAGCCCCTGGCTCAGGCATTGGGGGTGAGAAGTGGTAAATTAAGCATTTCCCCCCTACCCTACTAGGAGGGTATGCAACTGCCATGCTCCTTCCCTTCGCTTCTGCTGCCACTACCGTATGTCATACCCTCTCCCTTCCTCCTCACCCACGTTCCCTGTTGCTGCTGCCACTCACTCTATGGATCCTCTCAGATTGACCTGGCAGGTGGCCAAGCACTCTGGAGAACCATGTCAGCTGAAAAAGAGGCTGGGTGGCTCTTTAGAGAAGCAGCCATGCCCAAATGCCTGGCTCTGAACACCCTCTCCCACAATGCCAGGCTCTGAAGTAGGTCCATTTAAGCCAGGCATTTGAGCATGGCCCCCATCTCTGAAGAGCCATGTGGGCTGGCATAGCTCATCAGAGAACATGGCCACCATTTGTGGTGATGTTAAGGAAAATGAGGAAATTGTCTGATATGAAAATAGACATCATATCTATCTTCCGTTCTCACACAACATGTACAGAATAGGTTCTGGGCTAAGCATCTGTAGATACAATGAGCAATTAATAATCTCTTAGCCCCTTTTGTGTGTTTTTCCCCAGTTTCCCCAGTCATTCCAATTGTGGTAGAATTTGATCCCTAAAGCCATAAAGTAATGATTTTTCATTAAATTAGGGAGGGGACCCCTTTAAATGCCACATAGCAATTAACACCTCATCATGGTTGAGAACTACCTGGAACATGGAGTTGCAGAAGAGTGAAGTTTTAAGTGTTCGTATTTGGTGCTTTCCAGGTGCGCTTGACCCACCTGTTGGCAGAGGGGTAAAAAGCTGATATTTTATTTAGAGTAGACTAGAGCCATAGGAGCACATCCTGCAGGCAGTAATAGTCTTAGAAATTTCTGAGTGTCTACAGAGTGTTCATCTTTAAATATATTTTGGCCTCAGTGTTTTTTTAAAAAAATTCTTTTTGATGCTTACTATGATTACTCTCCTTCAGAACAGGAAACCGTTTAGGAGAACTTGTTAAACGTTCCCTCATTATAGGGGGACCTACCTAGAAGTCCTTTCAGTTTCCTGTGCAGAATGCCTGGTGTTTGCTGGCTAGCTAATCTTTCAGTTTCTATGTAAATAAACAACAGTAGAACTGACTTGATAAGTGTGCCACTAAATGGATCATATCACCACTTAACTTGGGGCTAATGCTTAACCGTGCAATTTGTTCCTTTCTTTTGTCGTATGGTTTACCAAAAAACCAGTCCGTTCACAAAATAGTTATGAAACAAAAGCCAAAAATATTTATCTTTGTATAACTTCAGCAAATCTGAAGTGTCAGATTACAAGTCAGAAGATTGGGGGAAGGGAAGAATCTCTTGCAGAAATATAGATTTGTGCAGGCAAATTTTCACAGTTCTCTGGAAGGAACATGGATTGTTGATAACCCTAAAATATTTTATTTTTAGCCTGACTGAAACTAACAAAAAACAGGGATTCCAAGCACGGATGCAGCTATCTATCCCCATCCAGCTCTGTTGGGAGGAAATAAAAAAGACACCAGGGACTGAGGAATGTGCTATTACCATTAATTCAGAATTTACTGGCTTTTCTCAGAGTTAACTGTACAATGTAAATATGTGCTGTGAATGAAAGGGTGAGGAGAATGTGATAAAAATCTGGTTGTTTACCAGAAATATAGAGCCTATCTACACTACTGCTTTAAAGTGGTTTATAACAGTTTTGATAACTGTTGGGGCCCAGGACACACTCCATATACAGTTTTCAAAATGTTGTCAAAGTGTTTTATCCTGCGTGTGTAGATAAGACTTTTGTGGACTTGTACATCATGCTGACTTGAGGCACCAAATTTGTTCACACACAAAATTAAAATAATGACCTTTCTGTGACAAAAAAAATAGAAATTTAGGAATTTATCTTTGGACTTAGTGTTCCCTTTTAAAGATGCAATGAAAGTAACTATAGAAATAAATCCTTTAAATTGTGAGATTAAGTTAAGGTTAGAGGAATTTACTAATGTGTGGTAAGAAACTAATGATAGAATCTGTTGAGATGTCTGAAAAATATGTGATATTGTGCAGGCCTATGCCAAGCTGCAATTAGTTATGTAACATGGTGATTATTGAGGTTGTATTGTGTAGTTTGCCAAAGTTCACAAAACAATTGGATCTTCGATGGTGTGGCCTAACAAGTTACAACCACAGTATTGTGCATTTCAAGGATAAGCATCTGATGGCCAAGAAAATCTTATCTAGTACCACGCAGGAAATGTGGTATTAAAAGCAGCTGCATGCTGAAAGTGGCAGGCATGAGATTAGGTTCAGACTCAGATTCAATACTAAATTAAACCAAAGAGATCACAGGATCTATGGGAATGCAGGAGTGCTGTATAGGATCATGAGGACAGAATAACTCTCACTCTGATTTGGATGAAGGTCAAGAAGTAGAGAGATAATATAGAGAGGCTTGGCAGAGGATTTCAAGTGGACACGATTGAGAGAATTGAGATGGAATAGAATGCAAAGGTTCAACACAGGCCTTTGTGTCACACACACAAACCTCTGATTTTCACCAATCATGAACTGTCATGATTTGATTGTACATTACTAGTGGGAATTTATCTTTACTACTGAATAAACTTGGAGAAATTTGGGTCCTGGGTAGCCCTCTCAATATTGCTGAGATTCGTCAAGTAGGGTAATATTAGTCTGATCTAGATAGGCTGCCTGGTGAAAGGAGGATATGTATCTTTGTATTAGATAACATTTCAAATCTTGTAGATTAATCTTTACCATGAAAAGTTCAATATCTCATCTGAATAATATGCTGCTGCTGTGGCTGATGAGTTTATTGAGTTCAGATGGTTGAGAAGCTGTTAGAGGATGTTCTTGCATATTTTCAGTGTATTCACAAATGCTAGGTAACTAGTGTGACCCATAGTCAATGATTCACCCCACCATGTCCACTTACAATGTTAACAGCAAATGCCAAATTAGCAAAGTTTTGAGATGCACAGTGTGTGGCATCTTCCAAACCACATGAGGGATGGATGCTATGACTCTCCTTTGGGAAGAGTGACTAACATCCTTCCCAAAGGATGGCACATCTTTAACAGGAGACAGTTATTACAGGATTTAATGAGTCCTTTGTGGCTGCTGAGACATCTTGTGAACTGTCCTTTCTTGTTCTACTTTATGGGTTCATTACTGATGTTTTGAATGTATATTTAAGAATTCTAAGTTTGATTATATATATATATATATATATATATATATATTCATTCTAAATAATGTGTGGTACTATGAGAATTTTGACTGTGGGAAAAAGCCCCAGAGTCAGTCTCATGTTGCAGTTTGTAATTTGTAACTGTTTGTTCCCAACATAGAAAGTCATCTGCTTTGGGTGCAAGAAGTCGCAGGTTCAATTCTTGGAGAAAAACTCTGGTCTGAAATCCTGGAAATTTCAATCAGGGTAGACCCAGAGTGTTGAACCTCTTTCAGTCTGAATTCCATATCAGAAAAGCTCTCAGGCAGGCCCGTAGCCAAACCAAAAGTTTGTGGGGGACACAAAAATGTAGATTGCAGATCATCTGGTTTGCAGGCCTTTTAAAGACAAAATTGTCAGTTGTTTTTTTAATTGTTTGTAAAAACTGGGGGCAGAGAAAATTTAGTTCTTAGGGTCTGCATTCCAGTGGCGGTCGAGCACCAAAGGCAAAAGGGACAGAGCAAAAAACAGCAACTATACTAGCATAGTCTAGCTAAAGCTCTTACTGCCAGTAACTAAACCTTGGTATTTCAACCTTTTATAATAGGGGAAAACTGCACGAGAGCCAGGAAAATACCAAAAAGTGGGTGGGGGGGAGGGGAACCAGAGGAAGGAGCATGGCCATATGGAGAACTCCAGAGGGATGGAATGGAATCCCAGAAGGGCCTGATTTTTTGCATCCCTGGTGTAGACAGTCCTGATTGTGGTGGCCCAGTGGTTTGACTCTGTAAAGGTGGCTTTCTTTGTTCCTTCATCCCTCTCTGAGGAGCTGTACTTATCACACAGAGGGGATCATCTACATCTGAGGCCACTGAAGTATTTTTAGTCTTTTGTTGAATGACAGGAAGTTAGCAATTACCAGAAGTAAACAGATGACTATTCATCTCTTTTTCAACAAATGTAATTCATTATAATATTTCACTTCTTTCAGTGTTAACCATACTTTGGGCAAAGAAATGACAAAAATGAAGAAATCTTCTCTATTTAAAAAGTCCTCTTCCATTGAATTAAGTATGTAAACCTTCCCACAGCTATTCAGTTATGACCTTCTAGATGTTACTTTGCTGTGGAAAATAACATAACATGTGCCCAAGGGCACCAGGTCCTTTTTGCACCGTCTGACAAAGCATGCCTTGACTGCCTGTTTTCCTAACGTGATACTTTCATTACCCTGATCCAGCTACAGTCTGTTAACAAATAAATAATAATACTTAATATTTATATAGTGCTTTATAATGTTTAGATCACTTCACATACCTGATCTCAGGAGTCTTCACCATAACCTTGTAAGGTATGTCAGCATTATACTCATATCGCCATTAGAGGGGGCTGATACTGGTTAATAATGGGTCCCTCTAGACAATCGATTTAAGGCTCATGCACAGTGCATTAACGGTTTTACCTCTATAAGAACGAAGCGCAAATCAGGCGTGCAGCCGATTTTTATCCTCGTTAATGCGCTTTTTCGAATTCGCTTTAAAGAGCGACTTTTAATTTTCTCTGAAGTTACAGCGCCTTTTCTTAGTGTAATCAACTTCTGAACATTCACATTAATTATGATAGTGGGCGAACTGTGGTGGTGATGTCATGCAAGAAGAACTGCCCTTTCGTCCCTTTGGCGGGAACATCTCCCACAGTTGTGCTTTTTCATTTCCTGACTCCTTCCTCCCACTTCCTTCTTTTTCTTCCCTTGAGTCATGTTGGACTGTTTAGTAATGGCTGACTGTACCGGTATTTAAAGTAAAGTTTCTTTTAAAACCCCTCTGGAATCTTTCTTTCGTCGAGAGGCTTGGCTACTCACATGGAGGCGGTTCTACAGGAAGCAAGGGGGTTGGAATAAGGATGTATGTTGCTCATTTTGAATCTAATTTGAGTCTGCTAAGTCTTCTCTTCCTCCCCCCCCCCCCCCCCCGCTCCCTTGCTGGGATCCTGGCTGGAAAAAGGCAGGGAAACTTGTCTCCGTGCAGGGCAAGTGAGTTCCTGCCATTGAGCTGTCGTCTTGCGTGCTGTTACTCGGGAGTAAGGCACATTGAGTTACCTACCCTCCCTTCTGTCATTGCTTTACCAGGAAGTTGTATGTGTGTGTGTGTGTGTGTGTGTGTCTCTGTCTGTCTGTCTGTCTGTCTGGTGTATCGGACCAAAACGACCATTTAGTACTGAGATACCACTGCAATATCTTTATTCTACAAATGGTTACAGGTGGGCACAAGCCCATTGCAAAGCGTGGGTGGAGTAATCAGAAAGGCACAGTGCAGGTTGGGAACACATGGGAATGGGCGGAAAGTGGCGAACCATAGGAAAATTGCAACAGTCACATGGGAAGGAATGTCGATCCACAGACGCCATGTCACAGCCGCTGCTCACACATTGAGGTCCCTTCCCGGTCATTCTAATGGCACTGCTGGTTGGTACGCTGGACAATACGCTCGAGTCTCCTCATTCGACGCTGAAGGACACACAATGAGTGCTCCGTACCGACCATTCTGTCTCTTGAGTACAGCTAGGCGGAATAACAGCAGCTGCACTGTGTGTGGAAGAGGGGACAGGGGAAGAGGGGTCAAAGACATCAGCGCCAGCCAGGGTTTTTTTGGGGGGCAGCGCCCAGTCCTCCTGCCTGCCCTGTAACTCACCTCTGCAACACAGAGACCTGCTGGGATGGCAAGGTTGCCCTCTGGACCGCTCAGCATTGGGCATTCCAGAACTGAACTGTGCTGGCATCTTGGTGTCCGGAGACAGGCAGAATAATGGAAAGTTTGTATGGAACTGGGATATCAGTGCAAAATGCAACATTGTAACAGAAAGGCTACACAAAAATTTGCCCTTGAAGCGGCAGATGTGCCTAGTAGGAGGTTGCGAAGCAGGAGGAGATAAGGGGCATCTGGAGCTAGCATGGGGGGGGAGTGTCCGTGTGGGTTTCGCCCATCTCATCCTGTATGAGCCTGGCCCAAGGGCCACCGATCGCGGGTACTGCTGCTCTGGCATATATCCATAGGCTTGCATTTCTGTTGACTTCTGAGCAATTGGGGGGGAACTCCCCGGGAGGTGTGCGTATGTATGTATGTTTTGTGTGTATGTTGCCAATTGCAAAGGAAAGCGTGGCCAGAGGAATCAGAAAGGGGTGGGCAAGATATCCCGTAAGAGCCTGTCCGAAGCCATAGGCTTGCATTTCCATTTACTCCTTAGTAGTTGGGGGGGGGGGGGACTACTACAAATGGTGATTGGGCACAAAGGAAAAGGTAAACCAGGTGATCAACGGCAAGTAACCCAGGTAACCAAAGGTGCGAGAATCAGGTGGGCAGGGTTAACAAACGGTGGGAAACTGAGGGGGCAGTTCCACCAGGATACAGGGTGGTGCTTTCGTCAACATTTCCCCATTCGAGCATCGCTATATGCTTAATTGATAATGCGATAAACGCATGTAAACAACTTTAAAGTGCATTGCATGAAGCCCGTAATTCATCTCCACGCCTCTCATATATAGGTATTAGGTGTAAACTCGACTATAAGTTAATGCGCAGATTCGGAAAATCAGGCGTAAAACTGACCTAGAGGGGGCCAATGACTTGATAAAGGCTACCTAGTGAGTTTGAGACAGATGCAATTTGGGGCAGGGACTGTCAGGTGAGAGAAACCATTGACTTTGCTGTGTTAATATATTATTTGCAGCATACACAATATTGTCTTTGCAAGTAAAAGGAAGTGACAAGATACTTTACTACAACGGAGTGCTCATATTGTGTGTTGCCTTTTTTTTTTTTTAAGTGTATGGTTCCAGTGGGGAACATAGGTAAAAGAATTTTGAAATGAAAAAAAAAGCTTCACAAAAAGTGGAAAGTGTGAAGACTTACTGTACTGATTTTTTTCTATCAAAAAATCCAACTAAAAGTGGAACTTGACGAAATGAAAGCAGATTGGAGGGTTTTGATGGTTTATTAAGGACACCAGTATTGTCACTAGTAACATCCTGGGTTGCTCCAGGTGTAGCAGTGTCCTGGGCAAGGTGTCCTCTGGTGTTTCCCCCACACCTCCCTGGTGATCCCCCCACAGCTTATTAGGGGCTGCATGCGGATGGGGAGCAGTAGCAGGCAGTAGAGGGAATGGGTGAAGGTGCTGAAGGTGGTTTAGCTCCAGCCTCCTGTAAAGAGAAATGCTGAGTGAAGGATGTTAGTGTGGGCTGTCACCACCTGGCCTACCACTTTTCATTACTGTGCTGGTCCAGGAAAAAAGAAGGAAAATTAATTGCCGGAACCCAGTAATATGACGGGGAATATCCATTTGGTGAATGACACTTGCACGCTGAATTCCATGGCAAATGTACTTTCATAGCCATTATCTTGTCTTTCTCCAGTCACAAAATACAGTATGCCCGGGGTGATAAAGAAACAGTACCTCAACCTTGAGGAAAGATGTCGATTGTGTAAAACAAATGGACAACTATTAGCCAACTCTTTAAAAATGCAAGAACTGCTTATGTGGAAAACCCTCTAGAAAGCCTCTACAGCCTCTTTTTGACAATTTCTGGTGGGATTCTTGGTCAACTAGCACTGGTTCCCATCAAAATAAAATATGTAGTTCTCTACTTCCAATTAGTTCCTCTGTCAGTGAGATCTTGAATTTGTTAACTTCTGTTGGAGAAATAAGTCTCGGAAATGCTTCTAAAGTTTTTAATGTGCTTTTTTCTTTTTGACACTGCCTTTCCTCCATATGTTTCATCCTGAACAAAATTTAAAACTTTTTGGGGCTGTACAACTCAGCAATATATCCCTGCTCTTGAAAACAACATGAAGTGGTGTGCACACATACTGCGAAGAGCCTATTCCCCCACCGTGTTTACAGCAACACCTCTAGGTGATGGAAGGCAGCAAGCTTTCTTTTTTATAGAGCTCCAGACTTCAGATCATTAGCTTGATATGGTCGCTCAGTGGTGCAAAGTCATTTGAATATTTATTACCCTGCTTAAGACTTTTCCTTTTCAAGTGGGAAATAAATGTGCTAAGGCCGCCTTTCCTCTCCCTTTGCCTGATACACTAACCAGCAAATATGTGAGTCTGACTCTAATTGTATTTCCTTGGAGCATTGTACTTGAAAATAGCAGTTTGTACACAGAAGGCACAAAACCATGCTGAAAGTGCTTCCAAAGACCCCAAAGTCTTATTATTAATTTTTTTTAACATGAAGCATAAAACAGTGATGAAGATGTTAGGAAGTCTGGATGAAAATAGTTCTCTAACTTTTGAGTAGATGGCATGTTTGAATGGTGTACTGTTCATTAATCAAAGGATTTGCATGACCCTGAAAACTCAGCATTGCCCCCAGTCTGCAGACCTGCAGAAATGGTAACAAACACTAACAATTTGCAAGTAAAAGTAAAAGCTTTGGAAAGATGATTGCATGACATGAAAGCCAGCAGCAAGCAAAGGAGAGAATGAGACAACTATTTGAGACCCATGTTTATTTTAAAGGTAGAACATTCTGTTTGTACGGCTTTTTTTTATTTGCTGTTTTAAGATCTCTGTGTTTCACTTGGTACACTCACAAAGTCCAGCTGTGAATAATAGGAATCATTATATGGGTGTAAATGGTATATTGACTTCATTTTTCTGAGGTTCTAACACACCTTCCTTGTTGGCAGCAGAAAGCAATGAATGAGGCATTTTATTAAAACTGGTGCTGGTGGTTATAATCAAAGGTCACTGGTTAGCTCTCACTTTTCAGTCTCAGATTTGTCTAGATGTTTGATCAGGGCACTGCAATGAAATTATTATGACAAAGACTTTGTACTAGGCGGTATCTGTCTGACGAAACTTGAAAGTCTTTGCCACAGTGATGCTGACAGCATGTGAACACTGAAAGAATGTGCAAGAAATGTTATGTCTTAAAGAAACCTTTACTAAGTATCATCTTCCTTTTGTGTTGCGTTTGAAATCATTTCAGTTGCTATTAAGGTACCAGTGAAAAGGTGTTCTATTGATTAAAGGTGGCGTGTTCCCCCCCCCCTTTTCAGAGTGCACTGTGTGTTTTAAGTCGGTCTTCTCCATACTCACTCTGCTCAGTCCCTGCTGCACACAGCAAGTTCATTAACATGCAGATATTCAGCGATTGAAGTTGGGCTGCCTTTTACATTGGAGTTGTCTTGATATAATGAGCTTCTCTTTAATGTTCAAAAAATGTTGTTACTTTCTTAAAAGGGGTTGTTTGTGAATTTCATTAAATTTAATTCTGTCTTCAAACAACTTTAGTATTGTTCATTTTACCACAATTAACACATGCTTTCTGATGCTAAGAAATACTATATATATATATATATATATATATATGGGCACAATGCAAATCTACACATTTCTAAAACGGATGTCCCTTCCCCCCCTCTTTGAAAGAGAGAGGCTGATGTTTAATAGACAGATTCTATATTATAATTGATGCCCCATGCGGAAAAGCTGTAGAGTAAAACTAGGTTAGGTCTGTCACTTTTCCTCTTGGACAAAGAGAAAGGCCAGCCACACAGGGGAGAAGGAGCTCATGCCTCTCTTCCTTTGTTTTAGCAGATCATGCAAGGCCAGAGAAGAAAGTAGATTCATGAAGGAAGCCACTGCCAGGACAGGGTAACAAGAGCCTTTGTAGTTCATAGTCATTTAGCTTTTAAATGCTGCCATTAAAAAAATAATTAAAACAGAAATGGGAACTTGGTTCCCATGAAAACATGTTCTGTTGAGAGAGTGGTGCAGCTAGGACTGGACCTTAGGCAGAAATATGTGGTTCCATAGGATGGGCATAAATGACCACCCAGAAAGCAGCAGGTGATGGTCACTGGCAAACAGATCTGGGCAGGATCTACACTACGGTTTTAAAACATTTTATAACAGTATTGACAACTGTTGGGGCCCAGGGCACACTCCACATACAGTTTTCAAACCCTTTTCAAAGTGTTATATTCTGCTTGGTGTAGATCTGGCCCTAGCATCAGCACCAGGGGCCAACATGGGCATGCCAGGGCCCACTGAATGTGACACTATTCTCCACCACACCCTTAGCATTACTGTAGACATAATGGTCTATGATTTAAGTGAGTTTAAAATGTAAAACTGAACATGCTCAGAGTATTTCTTCCCTTTCTGTTTTTTTAATCAAGGTGGCAAACATTTTGTCTGCTTTTTTCCCCTTTTTGGTAACATATCAGGAATGTAGAGGCCATTATTAAGCATCCAATGGCAGCAGCAGGTGGTGTGGGGCAGGGAGATAAACATTAGTTATGTACTTCAGTTGGTTGTGCACATCAGGTGGCTGTGTACACCACAACACGGCCATCTAACACACCCACCCACTCCCGTAAGACCATAAAACCCAGGCTCTAAAATTATCAAGATGTACCATGGTCTGCAGAACTCACAATATTCTTGCACCCACATCAAGATTTGTTTCTTCAACAAATGTATGTCTACTTTGTGTGTCTCCACCCCTGAGTCATGTAGAACAGCATGTTATAGGATGGCTTGGGTTGGCTTGAGCTCTTTTCTGAAGACTTGTTGCGGCAGCCGTCTCACCGGGCTGTTTTCAGCAGTCTGCATGTGGGGATGTAAACTGCTCCATGTGGGTGCCATAATGCTTGAATCCTGCTGACTATGTGGCTCTACCTGACTTCCTGAAATAGCCTCAGCACAAGAAATGTGTTTCATGATCCTGAATGACAGCCACTGGAAATGGCATGTGTGTCCATGTGACTGGGGCAATCCATCTGCTGAACAGGTTTCAAACAACCCTTGTGGAACCTCTGCTAGTTAGGCCAGCTGCCAGAATGCTTGGGAATTGGTGTGTGTGTGTGTGTGTGTGTGTGTGTGTGTGTGTGAAGCATCTGTTTTTTCCCCACCAAAGCTTCTTCAGAGCTTTGTGAAGTTAAACTATGCTGCTTATTTCTTATATTTTGGCTCCACCTCTTTTGCCTTTGGCCCCACCCACCACTGGAACTTGGCCCCCAAGAGCTTCTGCGAAATGGAATTCACCCCTCAGTGTGAAAGAGGTTCAGTATTCCTGCTTTAAAAGGTTCACTGGATTGTATATTGTGCCTAATTTTCAACTGTGACTTGCCATTTTTGGTATCCCAAGTCATGTAACCTAGCAGAAAGCCACGCAACAAGTTCTGTCCGAAAGTGTATCTTGGAGACTGAAATTCCAACTCAACCACTTGGTAACTACCTCTCAGCCTAACCTTTCTCACAGGGTTGTTTGTATCAGTATATACGGGTGGGTCCCACTGGTGCCATGGAATGAGCAGAAACACATCAACAGTAGTGGATGTTGCCTTTACTGATGTATAGGTCCCATATTTTATTTCTTGTCAAACTGTTTTTAAAATGCTTACTTTATTGTTTTAATTTATGTTGGCAGCTGCTTTAGACTCGCTGTAGAAAGGTGGGATATAAATGTATTAAATAAATATCTTGTTATTTGAATGGGTTTACTTCGCCTAACTGCTGCTGTTCACACAATGAATGAATTTCTGGCCCTCATGGGACACTATCACACATGACATTTCCTACATGCAGATAACTTCTGCGTGTGTGTATGTGTGCATGTGTGGAGTATTCGTGTGTGAAAATTGTGCAAGTGTCTGTAATCATGATAACCATATTTCTAAACTCAGGTTGCATATTGAATTGTAATCTTAATTCTGTTCTAGGTATATTCATTAATAATAAAAAGTGTCCCATGTTAATCCTTCGAAGTAAGATCAGCAAAGAGGTTTGTGGCGTCTTAGACTAATAAATGTATTGTGGAAACAACTCTCGCCTACAAAAGACCATGCCACAATAAAGTGTGGTGTCATTTATATGCCAGAAAAATACTTTTTGGTTTTGACATATTTAAATACTTGTGATAAAACCAAGTACTTTTTAAAAAAGTAAGTGTATGCTTGGGTGAAAAGGGCTTTTGGAAATAGGTTGAGGCCTCCGATTCTGGTCCTGGCGAAACATAAATGACTATTAAAAGATACTGATACTGCACAAGATAGACAAGTACATGAAGAGGTTTATAAACGCTGCGTTGAACAATCCAGAGACTGTACCTGGAAAGAATTTGGATAACTTCCCAACATTCCTAAAAGGAAATGCCATGCAACTGTCAGGGGCTGTTGTAAATGCAGTTAGAGGTGGTCTGTATTTTGGGAAAAATGTGATGCTTATGTAGGAAGAAGAGTGTTTTGGCAACACCTCCAAAACATGCAAAATATCAGTTACAAGAAAATGCTATAATCCTTTAATCACTGTAGTGTTATGCAATGGATTTCATGTGATACATGAAAATGCATATTATACTTTTTGTGGCCCAACAAATTAGGATCAAAGCTCTTGAGCGCTTACCCTCGTGCTTCACATTGAAGCATATGAATAATCCATCTAAAGTAAAAAGCATATGTGGGTGACTGCAGAATTAAGTCTTGTGCCAGATGATAGTTTCCTCAATACAGCATTCTAGTAACAATGGCATCCACTTTTGGGGGGAATGGGAGGGAATATATGCAGCTGGTGGCTAATTTTTCATTATGTATTATATATCTTTGTATCCAGATACAGTCAAACATCATGAAGTGATAGATGCCTTCAAAAGATATTGGTCATTTTTGGTAGGAAAAACGAGTAAGGACATATTTTGCATTTGAAACTTCTTGTTGATCTGTGTAAATAATCCATATCTTTATGAAGAATTGGAAATGTGACTTTTCTTGGTTTTGTTTTTTTTACTTTAGTGAGAAGTTCTATGATATAAATCTCACACTGCAGGTATATATTTAAAAATTACTAAATAGTCCATTGAAATGAAATGCCATTTAGCAGAAATATTATGAAGAGAAACATAAAAATAGATGTATGCTTGAGCTCACCAGTCCAGTTCTATAGGGAAGTTTCTCCTTACTCTTCCCTCTTTTTTGACCTAGTTTCCATATAACTCTAACCTGCCTAGGGTTCATCTGGAAGACTATTGGTTTATTTTCTCAATTCTTGGGGTTTTTGTTTCCCTTCTTCACCCACTCCCTCCCTGTATCCCCAGTGCCTTTGTGATGCTGGAGTTCTGGCATGTAGAATCACTGGTTGTTTTTTGTTTTTGTTTTTTCTACTCTTGCCTGCCATCTCTGTAGCCACAACCCATGGTACTGGGTTCACATGCAACAGCAGCCTATGGTTTAAACAACCCAAAGTTCTCAACTAAAAAAAACAAACCATGGATTCTCTTTCCGGATTGTTAATGTTTAAGAAACGATGGTTTGTTAGCACAGATGGGCCTACATATCTTGACAACCCAGAATTCAACAACCTATGGGTAAAATAAATAATAGTGTTATGTGTGAATCAGGTCTTTGCTCACAGGCAAAGCCTGTATCTGAATGTCTTGCACTGTCCAAAATCCAGCTACCAGTTATGGGTCTAGGGCACATGAGGTACGATCCAGTCAACACTAAGCATATTTCTAACCCATTGCTCTCAATGGAAGAGTTAAGGATATGCTTAACTAGTTCACATTGAAATCAGTGTGACTTAAACATGCATAACTGTGCCCATAGTTTTGATCACAGCTTGATATTTTACCTGAACTAGGGAAATATTATTCAGCTGTGGTAGTTGCAATCATGGTTTCATTATTAGGGCTTTGTGGGAGTGTGAAGATTTCTATGTGTATTAAATGTCTCAGCTAGTTTTGTAGCATCTGATTTGTAGTATGCTTAGGGCTGGGGGCAGTAGTGGTAGTAATTGTGTTGTTTAGCTATAAGCCATAACAAAAACAGAAGGAACGTTCAGAGTTGAGCAAAATATTTGGCTCTCAGTTTCCTGGCCACCAGCACAGATAAGGAACGCTAGGTGTAACAAAAGTCTTCCTCAGCCTAAACACAGACATTTTTCATGTGGATCGTTATAAAGAGGATATTGGGTAACATAATGGACAATATCCTCAGTGACAGTTTTGCCAAACACACAAGAAAGCTTTTCTAGGGGTAATACCTTATAATGTCTTTCTAAGAAAGTAGAGGGCTTAAAATCTTCTGTAATACCATTCCTACTAAAGTAATAAGCTCCAAATAATTGGCTTTCTGATGATTTGACTGGACTCATGGATGCAGTGTAGAAAATCTACAAGAATGGATGACTAACATAACCAGAAAGGACTGTGTTGACATGTTTCCTCTGCCATATATGATGGTGTATATATAAGTTAAGTATCAAACCAGCAAAGGATTCAGCTTGGTGTAACTTTGCCTCTGTTAGGCCTATCACCGAGACTAGGAACTTGGGCTTATCTTATTGTGTAGATAAATTAGTTCCATGGGGAACTAAAATGTCTTTGGACCTTAGCAATAGAGATGAAACCTTTGACCCACAAAAATCACCCAACTATAAGTGTCAGCCCAAAACATTTTACTACCTGAAGCGGAGCAGCAAATTGTGCCTGCCCCCCAAAGTCAAGGTGCATAGTATTTAAAGCAGATCAAATTATGTTAGCAGCTGTGGCAGAAAATAAAACAAGTGCCATTCATCACTAGGAGTAAAAATAAATAACTACGATTTTGCCCTTTTGTGATACCCAGAATCAGCTGCTGCTGCTTCTGCTGCTCCTGCTGCTTCCTCTTGTTAATTTTTTAGCCAGCTTTCTCAAGAAAGACTCAAGGCAATTTACAACAAAATTAAAACTTTCAAAATATGAAATGGCTAAAAACAATGATTCACTAAAAGGGTGCCCATACGTCCGACTTTGCAGAGCTCACCTCTCTATTTGAAGGGCTATCCAGTCCAAGTCAAGTTTTAAAAAACAATGAATCATAAGAAAGGAGAGCATGGGATTTGAATTTGCTCATTAATAGTTGGCAGCTGGGTGAGCAGGCACATGGGTCGCCTGCTCACTGTTGTTCTCATAGTTCTGTGTCCTCATTTGTTATCTGGTTTTGGTGATGGATTTCTTCTTATTTGGCAAATTATAAGTGGATATTCTACTTGACAAAATCAGTGTGAGAATTAAAAGGTGGGTTGGATGCAGTTTTACAGTTTAGCCAAAGATATGCTTTAATTATACAGCAGGGGACTGTAGTTGAGTGGTGTGGTTTGGTCATATCTCCTACATTAGATGTATATTTGCTGCAACTGCTCAGCGTGGTAACGTGGTATCCAAAATAGCTGACTTGGTCGTGGTGGGGAACATGCATCCATGCGATAGACTGGTGTGGTGGTTGCATAGGGCAGAAGAGAACAGGACCCAACACAGGAATTCGATTTCTGTGGCAGGCAGGTTTCTGAAATAAATGGCTCTTGTATATCCTGGAGGGAAATAAGAAGAGGGTTGCTTAAACTACTATATCTTTAATGGAAAAACATGGGGATGAACCTAGATTTAAATCACAGTAAATGTTTCAAAAGTTTATGCTGTTGTACATAATCTTATTTTTATGAAGTATACAAGCTTATTCGCTTTCTCTCTACATAACTTTTTACAAATTTTACCTTTTATTAAAAAAAAACTCAGTTGCAAGCTTATTGTTTTCCATTTGTGTTAATTAGAATTGCTTACGGAGCCAAAGGTTGGAGGGGAAAGAGGAAATCCCCAAACTGTTTTAAGGACTTGAACTCTCGCAAAGTGCTAATTTTATTCTAAAGTTCCCTTCTTCCCATAAAGTGTTACTATGGATTTCTAGAAATTAATGTTGGGGCACAGCATGGCACGCACACATGCGTAAGGCAGTAGAAGAAGAAAAGACTAATTTGCTGAAATGTGAATTACAAATGTGCCTACTATAAACTGCTTGCACTTCTGCAGAAATCTTTGGGGTTTTTTTTAGTACAAAATAATAAAATAAAATACAGTCTGTTTGATCAGGCCCTGCCTTCAAGACAGATTTCTTATGTCAAAATTATTTACATGCCACTGCTTTTAGTTTAACATTTGTAGATAAGGTTTTATTTAGCATGCCTTGTGCAGCAGAGCATCACCTGTGTTGTGTCAATAGGTCTTAGATGTAACCAAAGAAACTTTTCTATGAGCCTAGCTACACTACTGCTTTAAAACGGTTTATAACAGTTTTAAACCGGTTAATAACCGTAATTAACTGGTTTAAAACTGTTATAAACCGTTTTAACGCAGTAGTGTAGATAAGCTCCTTGTAGTCAAATTTAAAATACTTGACTTCTCTCTCCCTACCAACTACCTCTTGCAACACTGGAACAAATCTACAGATGCACATTATAGTTGATGCTGATATTTATTTCTTATCCTTTTAGAGTGTTCAGCGCAGCTTTAATTTAAAGACATAAATATTCTGTTGAAGAGCATCCATGAAGTGCCAGAGAACCACAAAACATGCTGTTTCTCAATAAAATATACTCCAGAAGGGTGGCATTATAATTGTTGCCATCCTAAGCAAATCACAAGCAGCCATGTCTGTGACATGAACCTCACACCAGTACTATGAAGTCTTTCCCTTTACTTGGCTGTCTTTGAGTAAACTAACTGCTATTACAGACAACCTGTACATCCTAGCTGAGACTCTCATAAGTAGGTAAGTAGAGCAGTGTGATAGCTGGCTGGCTGTCTAAAAAAATCCAGCAAAATGCCAATGAACGGCTAGAAGATTGCAGGAAAATGGTGGCCACTTTGCAATCTCTTGTTCAAATCTACTTGTTTGTGTTGCTTTGCGGTAAGGCTAGTCCTTCCCAAACTCAAACCAAACCAATCAGTTAGATGAGGAAACTTGTCATGTGAGTGCAGAATTCCATGGTAAGAGTGGCTGCTTATGAATTGCCAAAAAAGAAGAAATGCATCAGCCAAAAAGAGAACAAAAGAGCATGAAATTTCCATATGCTAAGTTATGCATAAACATGTAGAAATAATTACTACGATTTGAATAGAAATACAGTACTTCTCATACTGGGAAAGACTGTTCAGTCTGTTTTCCAGATAGCAACTATTGTTGGGCAAATTGAAGGCCCCTGTTTTCCCTTCTTATGGTTCTTTATCTTTAAACCAGACTTGGATTGGGTAGCCCTTCAACTGTTCCCTGTAAAATAGACACATAGTCACCCTGTATTGTTCTGTGGCCTAGTTTAAGTTTTCTAGGCCTTTGGACTCATACTCAGTCTATTTTTTTGTTGGGGGAGGCCTGGGTGTGAACTTTGGAAGCAACAGTTTGATTCTTAGCTGTTCAGGAAGAGCAAGAAGAAATATCAGGGTATGTTATGACAATGATTTGGGAGTCATTAAAATATTAGAGCAGCAAAACAGCCTCCTTTTACTGAGGTTGCGACTTGTGATGAACCCTATTGCCTTACTAGAGGCAAACCAGAAGGAAAATACAGAATGGGGATCTCTCTTGCACTTTGAAATGTTGGCTCCCTAATATTCCTCTCAATATAAATGTATTTAAATTAGGTGAACATATTTAGGGAGAATATAAATGACATATGTAAGAAACTGGAATTACTATGGTTTGGGTTTTTTAAAAAGTGCATGAACACATGAGGTCAAAACTATAAGCTTATATTAGCTAAAGTAGGCCACATCGTAAAGTTTGGGCCTATCAGCTTGTGAATGAGCTGATTTCTCAGAACTATATGCAGAGATTTAATTTCTGAGCTATTTTACATCATAGCTAAATTATGTTTCTACTTTAGCTTAGTATTGGGATTTGAACATGGCCCTTAATTGCTTCTAGGTCATCATAATTTCATATTACTGTAATGACAAGAATTGCTAAATAGCTCTGTCACCTTATTGACCATCTAAAGTGCTTAAGATTTTGAAGTGGACCGATATATTTAGATTCGTCTAGACCAATGTTTTAAAATGCACTTCAAAAGAACTGTTGAGAACTTGAGCCGTGATTTATAACATTTATTTTCTAAAGTAGCAACCGCAAAAATAATCATAATACTGAAACCAGCAGCAATATTTTGAAAGAGCAGGAGCTAATGTTTGAGGTTATATATGGCCTATGAATGGAGAGATATGTTCCTGCAGTGATATATTTTTATTGCTTGCTTCTGTTTTTATTAAGGATAATGAAAACCTTGTGTCTGGGCCTGTGAACAAAACTAATGTGACCTTCCTTGTGACCCACCTGTTGTGCTTTCACAATTGATAATAGTAACCTCATGTTAGGGTGATCTTGGAGAGTAACCGTTAGCTAGCACTGTAGAAAATAACAGTGCATTTCTGTAGTTTGTAAACTTGGAACCAAGCTTTCTTTCCATTTGAAATGAAGGGGGGGGGAAGTAACATATCTAGCAAAATATTGTGAACGAAAGCAAATATTAGCTGAACAGTGTGGTTTTTCATTGCTAGGTAAACTCCTCTTTCCAAGGCCTTCCATTGTAGCAATAAAATTTGGCAGAAAAGACTTTAGATTCTTAAGAGGCAGTTCAAAGACCACTCACACTGTTGTTTTCTTATTGGAATCAACAGGGCTTCAACAGTGTTGAATGTCTTTAAATTGCTCCCTTAATAGTTTCAGTAAATTCCACCAAATGCTAAAAAGAAATGGGTGTAAATGGTGTAATAGTTGCTGTAAATGGGTGTAATAGATGCAGGCCAGAAATGCGGCTTTTAATAATTAGATAATGAAAGTGTATGCCTACCATGAAAGTGTTTGTTGTCTTTGATCCACAGAGTCTAAACAGTTCTTTGGATTCTGTGCTGAGTTGCAGGTACTTGCATCCTACTGAAATCAAGAGAACTAAACTAAGGTTATCTGTGTGGAGATAGTAGCTACAATTAAGTTAAAGTTAATCATGGTTAAATCAACTTAAAACCAATGAACAAATCTGTTCTGAATAATTTCAGCCCTTTTGGTTACAATGGTTATTAGATATGTCTACTTTTAGCCACAAGATGATTTCCCATACAAGAGATTCAGTCAAGCGTCCCCCTTCCATTCCTTGTCGAACCCAGAAATATGGAGGGCTGCAAATAAATAAAATAATTTGAAATAGTGAATTGAAATAACTGATTACATAATAGAGCAATACTTTGAAAGCAAGATGGCAAATTACTTTGAAAACCCTTATGCCATTCTGTTTTTGTTGTACGTCCCACATGGACATTGTGAAAGAGCTCGGATGCATATTAGATGCATTTTGGACTCATACACTGCATTTGCTCTGAACTGCCATTTATTTGTCCCCTTCCAGCTCACCTCCGCAGAGTTTTCAAAGCAATGAATTCCTGTACATAGAGTTCTTGTATGTGCAATAGCTTTTCCATTAGCTTCAGTGTGGCAGGAGAGCCCTACCCTAGTGTTGAAGGGGATGAGGATGCCCCAATATCTGTGCGAGTTCCTTGTGTGCAACAGTATTCCTGCGGTTCTTTCGATCAGAGACATTCACAGGATTCTATACAAAAGGTGGGTCTTTTTGAAGTATCAAGATGAAAAGCGGAATATCTAGTTTGAATATCTTGGGGATGAGTGGGGCGAAAGGCATTTTCTTGGGGGGTGAGTGGGGCTAAAGGCATTTTCAGTAAGGAGCAGAATTGTAAGTGGGGGCAGGCGTGGTGAGCTAGAAGGACAATTGTAAAAGAGTAAAAATTCTCCAGTATCTGTGGATGCATATATATTGTAGTCTTGTGAATGCTAGTGTGTTTGCAATACCTTGTGAATGCTAATGTATTGTAATTCCTGGCACATGTCCTTGAGTATGTGAATTGAGGTACACAAACTCCAGTTCAAAAAAAACTCATTATGCTTATGCCCTCTTGGAATCAACAGTCATGGCTAACAATTTTCAATACTTTGAACTGGGCCGAAAGTCACGACTAAAGGTTAGATAGATTGTGCCACATTACTTAGATACTGCTTAAATGTATTGGCATTTATAGGATTTGGTCCTCCAAAGTTGCTTCATTTGCTCATCAGACCATAAAGATTTTCTTTCTCTCTGGAACCCTTACGATTATCCAAGCAATGGTCTGCAAGTAAAGAAGGATTTGAAAACAGTGGGCAATGATCCATGAAATAAGGGGGATTTTCACAATGCATTTCAGTGAGGAGTTATGGCTCATTGGTCAAACAATATGTGTTTGCAGAATCAACGTGCCGAAATAGGCATTTGCCAAAATGTAGATAAATGATAACAGTGAGTTGTTTTGTTAATACTGGCTTGGTTAGATATCATAACTCTCAGTACTAAGCATTTTTTAAATATCACAGTGAATTAATTGTTTATGATGGTTTTTACAACCAAGTAAATATATTACATCTTTATGTATGTATTTTGGCCAACCCCCCTCTCATTTTTATACTGTCTGTGGATTTTAAAAAAGCAGATTTGTTTTCATGAATAAGAAACTGTACAACTATAGTCTAATGATGATAAGCCTGCCACTGCCACCCCCTGCAATCCTATGACTCTTCCCATCTTGGATCAGAGCAAATTATTTTGAAAACTTACAGTATGCAAAGAGAATTACATTCAGATAACAGAAGAAAAAAGCAGTGATCCAAAGCCTATGCCAATATTCCTACCCTCATTTATACAGCAATAAATGCTAAGATGTATACATCAGAATGCCCATGTTTGGACAGATTATTTCAATTTTCATGGACATGAGCATGTGAATGCACACCCTCTAGTTCAGTAGTAATGAGAATCCATAGTTTCCCACTAGATGATTGAGCTGCGGGAGCCTTGGTTTCCCAAAGTCATCCTCTTTCTCTTATGGATGCCAGAGGATGCGATTGGAAACAACCTCTTCTGTTTCTAAACTAACCACAGTGACATTCAAATTCCAGGAACTATAGTTTGTTTAAACTACAGTTTCAGAACAAGCCAGGACTTGAAACCAGAGTTTGATCCTGGTTTGTTCCCATTAAGTACTGTTAAAAAACCAAACTTTCCTGAATTCACATATCACAGAAATTTATGGTTACTTTAAAAACAAATGTGGGAGCTTTCAATCTCTTTCTCTGGCATGTGAAAGAGAAAGATAAGGGATGAGGGAAATGCATAAGCCTGAGAATCATCATGGCTCAGTCACATACCAGGAAACCATTGTTTCCTGGTATGTATGAACTGAATATGTTTGTCCATATAGATGTCTGAATTAAGTCCTGAAGCTGTGGTTTTCAAATGTGTTTCCAGGAAACGATGGGGAATTTTGGAAGTTCATCGGGGAGTCACAATTAGAGGTGGTAGTGGTAGGTATGATTCTCAGAGAGTTTGCCCTCTATCAATCTTTCCTGCAATACACAGACTTGGGTGCATTGGCTGTGTTCTACAGCTCCTGCTCATTTAACACAGGGCAACAACGGAACCCACAGTCTTGGTTTGTGCCTTTGTGAATTATGTGCTGGAATCTTTGCAATGCATAGGGGTTCCTTGACAGACATACAGAATTCTTTAGTAGAATGGTTGATATGGAAAGGATTCCTTGGAAATTGAAAAATAGAAAACGACTGGCCAAAAGAATTCATAACTGGCTAACAAAAAGTCTGTACTTGGTTTCCTGACCACTCATCTGTGTTCTAAATAATAATGTTCTCTCCATGTCAGCTCTTTTGTTTCTGATGTCCTTTTCAGAAGGAATCTCAACCACTTAGAATAATTTCATCTAAAATTAAATGGTTCTCCATAGAATAAACACAGCATCTCATCTGTGAAGGTGATTGCATTTTTAAAAGTTGCTTGAAAATGAAGGACCTTCAGAAATTATGTACAGCTCAAGTTTCTGAGACCCATTATTTCTAGATTAGTGAAAATGCCAGATGCAAATATTTAATGTAACATTAAGGAATGGCCAAAGAAAAACAGTTGTTTATACAAAAATAATAGCTGTATGGTTTGGATATGAGATTTATCTTTGTCTACTTGTAAGATGTCTTCAGAGTGCTACTTGATCCTATGCTGTTCCTGGATCTTCAGGTAGTGGCTGTAGCAAAGAGCGTGTTTGCACAATGATGCATGGTGCGCATGTTGCGACCCTTCCTGAATCAGACCTCACTTGTCAATTGCTTTCTAGGTGCACATTGATGTGTTGGTTTTAACCTTTAAAGCCCTAGATGGCTGAGGACCTGTCTATCTAAGGGACAGCCTGTCTTGCTATGAACCTGAGTGGGTATTAGGATCTGCAGGGGAGCCCAAACTATATGTAATCTCTATATGTAGAAAGAAGCAATAGACGTGATGTGTACATTACCAGCAATTATTTGTTGAATACTTTTGTGTGGGTTCTTCCCTGCTTACTTATCACTTGAGCATCATTTTCCATACTATGGATATCCCTGACTTCACTTTCTGTCTTGCATCAGAAGCAAGGAGCCACATTTAGATGCCATGGAAATCTTAATAGCATCTATGCTTCCTCCTCTCTCTGGTAACTTCTAGACCAAAACAAAGAAAAAAGAGAGCCAAGCTCTGGTGCTATATGAAAATATTTTTCTTTTTTCTTTAATCTTATCCTCAAAATGTTTGACACGTTTCGGATAAATCCTTTGTCAGGAGCTACATGGAAAACAAGTATAGCTACAGTTTAGACAACTGAAAGATAAGATGTAAAATCGCTTAAAATTAAGCACAAAACAACATCCATATCAGATAAAACACACCTTTTTTTGCATTCCTTTGCTAACAACAAACAGACATGAATACTAAACATTTGCACATTCATCAAGATTTAACAAATGCACTGACCTGAGAGGAAAAAAGGCACTTCTCTGTAATTTCGTGATTGTTACCACCACAATAATCAATTAAAACAAACAAGACTAAATACAAAATAAAATACGAAAACAAAAGTTCTCAACTCATTAAACGTCCCAGCGGGCTCAGTAGTGTCTCGAAACTCGGAAGCCAAGGTCAGTTTGAGAGCAATTTAAGTCATTCCAAAAACAGCCGGAAGCCTTGATTGCCTTATCACTAAATGATCCTGTCAACACTTAACTACCAACACACATCATTGTTATTTGAAATGTGTTTTGTTTTCTTCTTGATCTATTTTTAATATAGGTTTTTGAGTTTTTTATCAAGAGATTTCACTGATCTACTGCTCCTCACTTTGGAAGCTTGTTATAAATTCTACTATTGTTTATATGAGGACAAATCTAGATAATCATTCAATCTGCTGGATTCTGGGTTTTTTAAGGAAAGGATCCAGAGAAGTTCTCTTTTGCAGAGTAGTGTCTTGCCCCCTCTCACCTTTTCTATTGCCCAAAAAACAAAAGGTTCTGGTCCATGTTTTTTTTATCTAGAAAATGTTTTACCAAAGGTGCCCCTGTTTTTTGATGCCTTAAATTGTATAAATGTTCACCTATCCTGATCTTTAGTGGTCTTGTTGTTTTTCCTACGTAGATCTTATTGCAGGGACAAGTGATCATATAAATGACCCCTGCGGTATTGCAGCTCAAAAAATCTACAATCTGTGTGGATTTGCCACTGATGGGATGAGTAAATGAGAGCATCTTTTTGGTCAATTTGCAATACATGCAACGGCCACATGGATGATGTCCTTGAGGCCTGGGTAAATTTGACAAAGTCTTCTGCACCATGTTTTTTTTATTATTATATCTTGTATGATCTGTGTGGATCAACCATTCTTTTAAGTTTTTTGTTCTTTTAAATGTCACCATGGGTTTCATAGTCAGACCTGGCAGATCCTGAAGCAGATGCCAATTTGAACATATATTCGTTTGTAATTCTTTGGTGACATGGTCAAAGGGTAAAATACATGAGATTTTGTTGTTGGCCGTTCTTTCTTTTGGTTGCAGGAGGTAGTCTTGATTACATTTGCTAGCCTTAAATCTGGCTGCTTCGATTATTTTCTTCGGATACCCTCTACTCTGAAACCGTTGCATCATAATATGAGACTCCTGAAGAAAGTCTTTTTTTATTATTATTATATAGTTTTTATTAATTTCCACAAAACAAACATACACGTAATACACAATATAACAAACTACCTCCCTCGACTGCCCCCGTGCACCCCCCCCGAGACCTTCTCCTACTCATTCTTCCTCCTTCCAAAATTTTAACGATTCTTCTGAAGGCGTTTGTCCCTTTCCCGATCTTAAGACATATTCCAAAAAGGGAGTCCATATTTCTCCAAAGTCACTCTTACTGGACATTCCCCTCTTTATTTTTATTTTACACGTCAACATATCATTCAATGCTAAATCCCAAATTTCTTTATACCAATCTTCTATTATATAACTTCATTGCCCTTTCCAATTTTTAGCAATCATTATTCTAACGGGTGCCAGGAGGTTGTTTACCAATTCTCTATTAATTATATGCTTATTCCTACTATCCCATATTGCTAGTAGAGCTAACTTTGGGTTTAATTCCAATTTACTTCCTATTATATCACTTATTTCTTTAAAAACCCTTTCCCAAAATTTTTGTACTTGTTCACAGCTCCACCACATATGAAAATAGGTCCCAACCTCCTGACAACTGAAGAAAGTCTTCTTGTTCTGAGCAATTGCGTTTTATTCTTAAGAATTGACTATATGGTAAGTTGATTTTGAGGGTTATTGGATGATGACTATCATATTTCAGCAAGGTATTTCTGTCCGTGGGTTTTTTAAACATTGTTGTAACTAGAATTTGATGTTGTTTTTTTAACAGTGATATCGAGAAAATTTATCTGTTGTGTATCACAAATGCTTTCAAAACTCAGGTTGGGATTTCTGGTGTTAACCCACTTGATGACATCATTCAACCTTTCCTTCATACCTCTCCAAACAAAAAAGATGTCATCTATATACCTTAACCATGTGATCAGATGGTTGTCGTAGTCATTATTCAAAAAAAATATTGCTGTTCAAAGTTTTGCATGTATAAGGCTGCCTCTACAAGAGGCATTTAAAGCTCTTTCAAGGCGCATTAAAAAAATTACCTCTACAAAAACGGAGCGCAAATCGGGCGTAGAGGCGCGCTATCCCTCCGATTATGCGCATTATCGAATGCGCGTTAAACAGCGAGTTTTATTTTGCTCCAGCCGTTAAAGCGAATTTTGACTATGTGAACAAGCGCTTATGCGCATTAACTACTTGTAAAGCGCACTTTGGTCATCCGTTAATGCGCTTCGCCGCCTCTCGCCGCCTCTCGTGCAGAGGTATTAGGCGTAAATACGCTTCAACGATTATGCGCATAATCGCCTAACCAGGCGCAAAAGCGAATCCTTGTAGAGGGGACCTAAGTTGGCAATTTCTGGTGCCATAGGGCATCCCATTGCTACCCCCTTGGTCTGCCAAAAGAATTTTTTGTTGAAAGAAAAATAATTTTTTTGCAGGACTAATTCCGCTAGGGCCACTAGAAAATGTGAAGGTGGATGCCGTGCTTCGCGTTTTTGTAAAATATCAACTATGATATCAAGTGCCTGATCCTGTGGTATACTGGTATAGAGTGATTTAACATCCATGGTGACTAGCAGATCCTCTGGTTGTATCTTGATTGGACTTATCCTCTGCATGAAGTGTGAAGAGTTACGGATATACAATTGCATAGAAGGGACGGAAGGTTTCAAGTGATGGTCCACAAACTATGATAGTGGTTCCAAGATAGAGTTATTGCCTGACACACTTGGTCGGCCTGGAGTCATAGGTGTTGGACTACAACTCCCAGCATTTCCAACACATCCCAACATTCCCAACTTACCTGGGTACCAGGTAAAAGAAGTCTGGTCTAGACTGGCGAAGAGAAAAATGGAGTGTTTGATTTAAAGTGGATGTATATTTTTGGGAAACTACCCTCTCACTGGCTCATTTTATATTTGTCCTTCAAGAAAGCCAGTAACATCTGTTTCTGATCTGAAAGATTAATAGAAAAATACAGTGATGCTTGAATATGAACAGAACAATTGTTCCAAATGGATATGGCTCACTGTGACCTGATCATTTATGGATCAATTAATTTTATTCTAGTTCAATTTGCCATATGATTGAGTTGAAGCTCAGGATTATAGGAAAATATCCACACTAGTCTGAGATAACAATATGTTGCTTGTCTGAGTACAGATTGATTGATAGACGATGGGGAATTCCTCTCAGTGTTGGTTAAAGGCATTTTGTTGTTTTATGAAGAAAATATATTTCTTCTATAGCATTTTGGAATAGGCCTTATGGAATAGGCCTTATTGAATTTTATGAAACATTCTTAGGGGCAGCAAATACATCTAAAACATGGTGCGGTAGCTGTTGGAAACACAATTGCATGGAGGCAGTTCTACAGGGAAAATTGTATTCATATTTTTCTTTTCTTTTTTGGCTGCCTAGGATGTGCTATTTGGGAAACACATTATGTATCTAAATTTTAGTCTTTCCACTGGAACTATGATGTGATTTGAGACAATTTAAGAGTATTAGTCTCCAAATACACTGTTGATACAGAGTGACTTCGAGTATCTTTATTTGTGTAGCTATACCCCCTCCCTAATTCACAGCCTCTATATGTCATATATATAGGTCTGATTCCAACTTGGAATCTATTTTCTAACTGGCCTGATTTTGCTTTCAATGAGCATTTAATTATTGAATATCAGTATACATTCTGTGAGTTTTATTCCTGTATACTTGCATTAACAAAGGGTATTAATAATGTATTGCAGTTATGCAAACCCTTATGTGAATAGAAGTTTCTATGTGGTCCTGAGCGGAGATTTAGCATGCTGGCTCATCTGCATATTTCTCCAGCATTTCACAGATGGAAAATAGGGACACACTTATAAGACCATATTCCTATCCCTAAAATCACTGCTCAATTCTCTCCCTTTCCCTGTTATACACTGACTGTTATATGTTATAGTTGTTTATTATGCAACAGGCTCTCCTCCATTGATTTAAAAGTAAAGAAGCTGTTTGTTCTTTTACTTCAAGGAATGCAAGCAAATCAGAACTGACTGATAATGTACCATCAGAGTTAAAATATACCTGGTCATCAGCATTTTCTCAAATGGCAGACAATGCACTACATTGTGGGTCCTCAGCAGGTGCTCAGCCATGCCCTCCCTTGACACCAGCCCTGGAAAAGCCAACATTAGCCTTTACATTCCAGGCTAAAACATTTATTCACTCATGCATTCTAAATGTTGTTTTTAGCTTTGATCTACTGCTTATTAGTTATTTCTTTTTCAAATTGTATTTTTAATTGTAACCTATCTTGAAATCAGTTGTGATGAGGGGTGACATATAAATATTTTTATTTATGTTATTACATTTATATCCCACTTTCCCCCCTCCTTAAGGTACCCAAGGCGGAGTACCTAATCCTCCTCCTCCTCCTCCTCCCCATTTTATCCTCACAACGCCTCTGTGAAGTAGGTTGGGCTGAGAGTCTGTGACTGGCCCAAAGGCACCCAGTGAGCTTCTGTGGCTCAGTGGGGACTAGAACCTGGATCTCCCGACTCCCAGGGCTCCATCACACCTACTTTCCCCTGTTTGTGTCCGTGGTTCCCCACCCATTTCCTTGGCAAGTCAAGCGATGGGGACTTTCACATCTGTGCGTTGTTGCGTTATTTCAGCTCATGTATTTTTTCACCTTCATCTCCTTCCCCCTGCAGTTATTTTTATGTTATTTTTTTTATTTCTGCACAAATGCAATAGTACGGCAGCCTGAAACTGTGCAATTATGGCAAAATAACACACTATGCTTTCCCCTAAGATCACATTAAACAATATAAGTGAAGAGAAAATATTACAATTAGTTTTTGGAGAAGTTCGTGGTCAATGGTGGCATGGCAAGGGGAAGCCAACATTGTTCTGGTCAGGAAACCTAGACATGCCTACTCAGGAGTAAGAACCTTAGAGATGAATGGGACCAAATCTCAGGCATGCTCGCCTTCTCCGCGGGGTGTTTGGCCCCCTCTCCCTTCCCCTTCATGGTTGAGCAGTTGAACGGAGAACCACCCACCCTCTTCTTTTGTCAGCGAGACTGCCCTTCAATACACACGCCCCCAACAAAACCCAGGATGGTCTGATAGAGCGCAAGGACAGCAATACACCTTGGGAGGAGTGGCTCCATTGCACACGGAGGGGAAAAAACAGACTTTCCCCGCTCCAAAATAAGATGGAAAAGGGAGGGAAGAGGCAAGATGGGCGCAGGACAGGGACGACATTATGTGAGTACCGTGCTGGAAAAACACATACCAGGCATGGCGCAGGTGCGATAAATTGATGGTGTGATGGAGCTCCCAGTCCAGCACTCTAACCACTACCCCAACTGGCTCTCTAAACATTTTCAACAAATATATCTGTTTGCTCTTTATCATGTGCAGATACAGATGTATTTAGTTTCTAACTTTTGAACAGGTTTGGGTGCCATCATTCTATTTTGGGCATAACTCCTCTTTTATTTTTGATGAATGACTCCTTTTTTTAAAAAAAAAAGTTTTGATAGTAAAAGGAAATTGTCTGTGTGTGCTCTTTCAGTCAGCCCATGATGTAAAGTACAGTTTATTTTTTTGCAAGAAGCTGCCAATGCCTGATACAGATGCTGTTTTGAATGGCATCCAGCAAGTCTACTTGTACTAGTAAAATGTCTACTTTTTTATATGTGCACATCTGGATACATGGTAATGCTGTTATTGTAAAACATATTTAAATTACATTTATTTATTTGTTTAAAATGGTTATAGTGGAAATAGTTGTCTCTGTATCCCTAACGAGTAATGATTTGCTATGATGATGGGACTTTAACAATATTTTGTCACTCTTAATGCTAACTATAGAAATATCCTGGCTGAGCACTTATGTCACTGCTGCCCTGTGGCCTCGTTTCATTATGCAACATGGATGAAGCTTGCTGCTAAATTGGGCAGAATGACACCCATTTGATCCAATAATGTCACTGGGTAATTGGGTGGAGTAATATCCAGGACAGGGCAGTATAGCACTGCTATGCAGCCTTCTGATCCTCCAAGTTCACATTGCTACTCGTAGAATTGTTTCTGTGTATGTTGTCTGTTTATATGTTGGTATGTAAATGGTTTTTATATTGTGTACAACATTGCATTTTTAAGGTTTTTAATCTTCGTGATCCGCCCAGAGAACTTTGGTTATTGGGCTGCATAGAGACATTCTGTTTCTTATGAACAATGAATCAGTTGTGAGAAGGGACTGAAAGTGTAATGCAGAGGGCCTTTGGATGTTTTGTTTTCCTACTAGTCTTTCTATGCAGCTCTTGCAAGGTTACCTGGGCAGAGACGTATAGAACTGTGAAGCCATCCTATAATTTCCTTTCTAACAGTGCTGGACTATTTCCTGGACTTCTATTCAACTCTGTCCCTGCAAAGACTAATCAGGATCCTGTAACGTGCTTCTCAGTTGTGAGTTCTATAATGGTATTAGAAACGATCTCCTGAGACCAATCCTCCAGGGTTATTCTGGGCATTCGCATGAGTCTCTTACCACTATACTTCTACAGGCCAAGGACAAAATGGTCACAAATCAAGTTGCCAGATTCTTATATCTTACTACTTTGTATAGAGTACAACTGGTGGGTTCTTAATTGATCAATTGGTTACAGCTGTTGATGCAAATATTAAATTTTGTATGCTCTTTTATGGTCTATAGACTACAATAAAGTATGTATGCCACACAACTAAGGTTCTATCAGATTGTGACCTTTTTTTCTTTCTTTTTTTACATGTTCCCAAATGTACGCACAAATTGTGCGCATCGTTGAAATGTACGCATTATTTTCCCACTGATTAAAACATGTGTGCACATTTTTCAAAAGTATGCATTTTTTCATGTACACTTTTTATACATAGCATGTATGTATGTATGCCGTCAAATGCATGTTTTGGGCCATGGATTACATTGCAAGCTCAGAAATGCACAGACTTCAACTGCAGATTGTGTCTGAGTCTGTGTTCAGCCTAGAAAGTATGAACTGAATAAATCCTGATCAGAAATGAATTTCTCATTCATCTCTTCCAGAGTGTGTTTGGTATACAAAAGAAAGAGTTAGTGTAAATCTCACAATTCATGCAGATTGGTCTGTGCTAGCACAATATCCCAATCTTTCATTTCCAGAGGAATATATCAAAGAGACACTGAAATGCTCTGACTTTATCATGTAAGGCAAGGGAGCCTTCCACAAGAAGAAAAATGTATATGCACAAATATACTTTTGTTAACTAACCAGTGTTGTGTAACTGGATGGCAGGTGAATGGTTAGAAGTGTCATGCAATAGAGGGCTTGCGGCACTTATATGTTAAGAGCAAGAAAAGAGAGAACCTCGTGTAAAGGAGAGGGTCACAGTTCTGCAACATCCATGTCAGGAATCAAGTGTAATAATGTGTGCCTGCTTAACTTGTGACCCACCAAGCTGAGTTCAGTTAATACATCTCCTATTTTGCAGCCTGCCAGGCATTAAGGTGACCAGATTTTGGAAACCAAGTCCCCCCCCGCCACCTCCCCCACCCAAAACAACCCCCCCCACCAAGCCACCCTCCCAAAAAACACCAGCCTGGACCTACCGGGTTCTCTTCCTCCGCCGCCCGCGCCGGGTCCTCCGCTGCCGCTAGGTCCCTCGCTGCCGCCGGGTCTTCTTCCACCACCACCAGGTCCTTCGCCGCCGCTGCCGAGCTCGTAAGGCCAGAGGCCACGCGGAAGAGGCGGGAGAGGGCCGATTACATCACTTCCGGATCTGGCCCTCTCCCATCTCTTCCGCGCGGCCTCTGGCCTCCTTGGGGCTTGATGGAGGGCCGGATCAGGAAGTGATGTAATCGGCCCTTTCCCGCCTCTTCCGCGCGGCCTCTGGCCTCCTTGGGGCTTGTCGCGATGGCGACGAGCCCCGAGGAGCCCAGACGCCCGCGCAGAAGAGGTGGGCCCGCCTCTTCTGCACGGGCGTCTGGGCTCCTCGAGGCTCGTCGCCATCGCGACAAGCCCCAAGGAGGCCAGAGGCCGCGCGGAAGACGTGGGAGAGGGCCGGATCCGGAAGTGACGTAATCGGCCCTCTCCCGCCTCTTCCGCGTGGCCTCTGGCCTCACAGGCCCGGCAGTGGCGGTGAAGGACCTGTCGGTGGTGGAGGACCCGGCGGCGGCGGAGGAGCCCGGGAAGCGGCCGCCCCAGCAGGTAAGTGCCCCCCCTTGCACCTCGTGCTCCAGAGGGAAGCGGACGCCCCTGCAGGTAAAGAGCGTGAGGCGCGAGGGTGGGCACTTACCTGCTGGGGCGGCCGCTTCCCGGGCTCCTCTGTCGCCACCGCCGCCGGGTCTACCGCCGCTCATCGCCGCTTGCTGTCACCGCCACGTGACCCCCCCCGCCACCCTGGTTTTTCCCCGCTGCCCCCTGGTTGGCCTGGATCGGCCTAGGTTTCCCGTTTAGGACCAGGAAACCCCGGGCGATCTGGACACCCTACGAGGCATTATAAAGTGCATGTCTAGTGGGCTGCATTTGTTGTGGTAGGTCACACGTCTGGCTTAATACAAAATTCCTGGACATTCAGGTGAGGAAAGAGCACTCTCACAAAAGGGCTGCTATCATTGCATGCATTCATGTGGAGAATTTTGTGTAGCTACAACAAGTTGCTGATGAAGTAATGATATCTGCATGAGGCAGAGTGGAGTAGTTGTCTCAAGTGGTAGGGGCTGAGAGATGGCAGCAAGGTATTAGAGGAGAGAGCTGTGGGCTATCCGACCTGCCCTGCGGCCCATAAGCTTGCCCTGCTGCCTTCAGATGTAGTGCAGAATGCTGTCTCATAGCCACTGTTGAAGAAAGATTTAAGCACCAGGCCAGTCAGCTTTTGTACATCTAATGGGAGGGGGTGTGATGTTCTACTGTTTGTAGTTGTAAATATATTGCAAAGTTTATTGTTTGTGATATGCATTTGTTTATATCTTTAAAAAGAGTTAAGAACAATAACAGGTAAAGTAAATAACTAGGACGAAATGTACTTACTGTTTGTAGTTATAGATCTTGGTAAGTATAGAGTGATTAGCTGGTTGTGGGGGAGTGCCTGGATTGGCTGGCTGTGTGCCCGAATGGAAGGTGAGTGTTGATTAGCTGGTTGGTTAGAGTGCCTGGATTAGCTGGCTGTGTAAGAGTGGGAGGAGCTAGAGAGCGAGTGGAATGTATATATGTGTCTGACAGAGAGAGCTGACAAGGTTGATTGGGGGGAGATTTGAGGGGGACTTTTGAGAGAGACGTTGAAAGAGATTTGAGAAAATTGAGAGATTGAGATAAGATTTTAGAGCATAGATTAAATAAAGATCAGTTTGTTAAAGTATAAGAGTTCTGACAAGCTACTAAGCATTGAAACCTTGTAACCGATATGCAATTGAACTGAAGTAAACATTAAGCTTGTTGACGTGCAATTTCTTATTAATAAATTCTTGTTAATTCCATCTTCTGGTGTAGTCCGTGGGTGTACCTCAAGAAAGTACTGATAGCAGCGGAACAAATAAGTTATCTGGAAACCAAGTTGCTGGGCTGTGGTGCTGTAGAGCTTACGTAAATAGTAAAGGCAAGACAAGAGCAGCAACAGCTAGTGGTCGAAGATAACATCACAGGGGGCACCATCTTCTCCTTTGCATCAGGCACAGGCAGCAAAATATCTTGGGCGAGTCCTGGCTATGAAATAGCAGTTTATTTAATAGATACACACTTTATTTAGCAGTTTAGCTTTCTTCTTCCTTGCCCCTTCCCACAGCTAGGCCTTGCAAGTTACATTAGTGGGTAGTACACAGTGATTCCTTATTCATCAACATACCTTTGATTTCTCCTCTCCAGTTCTCTTCTAGTTGTCTCAGGCAAGAGTTTGTGTGTGTGTTTTCTGCACTTCTTCACCTCTTATGGGTTTCACCAGAATTCTGCCCTGGTTATGGGCAAGAATAGTGTTGCTGTCATTGAGGTCATGGAAGGTTATGCATCCCGTACTTACAGATCTTTTTGTAGGGTTTAGGGCTGTGAGTTTTCGGCCTGTAACCCACCCACCCCACAACATTCTGAATTAAGATAATTCATTGCCCATAGACTTTTAAGCATATTTCCGTAAGAAAAATTGCTATATTCATTTCAAAGATGCTATTCTTAAGAAGCTGAATTTCACCATCCAAAGTGGTAGGGTCCCGGTAGTGGATTGCTCTTTGCAGGGAGATTCACTTTGCACCTATTTTGTTATCTTTTCAAAGACAAACACCATTCTTTCCCGCCTGAGACCTTTCAATAGTTTAGTCCTCATGAAATTAATTTCATGCTGCTTTTTCATCTGTTTTTGTTGATTATATAGTTTTAATGTCACCGTATTTTTATGGATTGTATTTTTATTGATATTTCAGTGAAAATATTTCTGAAAGGTGGGATATATATTTTATAATAAATACTATCATTGTGTATAAGTTTTCACTATATTAATAAAGAATGTACCTCATCACTAATAACTTTTTTGATCTTTTATGTTTCTTGCCACATGCTACTTTATTTCCTGACTTTTTTATTCTTTGAAACTGCTGACTTACAATACATTGAAAAGTTCAAATCTACATGGCTTGAATTGGGATTTAGTTGTTTCTTTTAAATCACAGGATAGGTGTTAATTAGCTTACCAATGCCCAGAAGTCTGTTATCAGCAGCAATTGTTTTGTAAATGTTCAGTATTAGTCTTGTAATTGTTACTGTCTTTACTTTCTGCATTTTATTTCTCTCTGACCTCACTGCCTACAATCCCCATCCCAACCATGCTTATCGCTACCTGTAACACACAATAACACTTTATGAATCAGATGAAATGTACTCCAGTCCACAAAATCTTCTGCCATAGTAAATGTATTAGTTTTATTGCTGTGACAGACAAACCTCTCAAGAAATCATATGAGTTGCTTTCAAGGAGTCTTCACACCACCTAATAGTCTTTCCCTGGCATGAAAAATTTGTCATCTGCAAATCCATGTAAAAGGAGGTGCTAATCAGGGCATCGTTGACTCTATTTATCCTGAGAGTGGATATTCAAGCATGCTTATGTATCAGCTTTTGGTGACCTTTTGGCTTTTATGCATGTTTGTTACTAGTAGCTGCTAAGTGAAAGTCAGTATTCAATGTCTCCCCTTGCTCTTTTCGTTCCTGGACATTAATTTGGAAGAGCCCCTAGAAATCTAGTCTTTGCAGTCATAGAAAATTTTCTTTGGTTTTAAGGAGTTGATGCAAAAAATAAATTTGAAGTGTGAAGTGCTGTTTTCAGATGTGTTGCAAGCTCCCTCCTGGCTTTTCAGCATCTCTGGTGTCACTAACTCCACTTGGTATTTTCAGCACACTCCTGCATGCTGAAAAAAACAAAACTGCGTAGGCTGTGATGATGCAATGAGCTCTCTTCTGACTGTTGTTTTGCTATTCTTTTGGTTCTTGTTGCTTTGGTACTGCAGTGGCTTGACTGGAGGGGCTAGACATCTACAGTACTGCTTTAAAACGGTTTAAAACGTTTTATAACAGTAGCGACAACTGTTGAGGCCCAGGACACACTCCATATACAGTTTTCAAGACGTTTTCAAAGTGTTGTATCCTGCTTGGTGTAGATCGGTCCTTAGTTTCAGTGTCGAGTGGTTCATTTCAGTTGGTGACCCTGGCTTTGAATTGGCAGGCTCTGAATCACCATCTGAAACAGATGATTCCTATTGCCAGTTTGGTCATATTTCATCAAATGAGCAGAGGAGAGGACAGTATTTGACTTGCCATGGACATTGTTGCCAGGTACTGAAGTGCATATTTCTGTTCTTCTGGGACCTTGCTTAGTATTTTCTCCAGTGCTAAGCAGGGCCCTTGAATTCTGAATTTTGAATTCTGAATTTTGGAATGGCTTTGGCAACAGGATGTTATCCTAAATTACAGCAAAGATTTCAATTTTGATGGAAGGGGAGAAAAGTCTGTAAAACGAAGCAAGATTCTAAGTTTTTGGGTTTTTTTGGGTAAATGTAAAGGAGGAACACACATTTTATGAAATGTGAAGTTGAAAATGTCTGAATTTATTTATTTATTTATTTATTCATTTATTCATTACATTTCTTTACCACCCCATAGCCGAAGCTATTGTGTCAATGTGTTTGTTAAAGCTGAATCTGAGTAGGGGTAGGGAATGGTGCCAGCTTTTTCCTCCTTTCCTTAAGCTACAAGTCATTTCCCCCCAAATTATACTTTGTAGATCTGTGATTAATTTGCCCAGCCTTCCTACCCCACAGACCTGAAAGTATGTTGGCTCACAAATTGGATTGGGGCAGCATGCAACAGTCCTTTCTGTCTGTCCTTTCTGCCTCTGCAATTTCCTTAGCCCGTTTTGAAACAGGAAGTTGCTATTGGTTGCAATAGAGAAAAAACATCAGCCCAACATGGGTACTTGCTTCTTCCTCCCTGCTCCCACCCCACAAATATGAGCAACTTGGAGAGGAAGCAACTTCACTTGCAAAAATGGTATGAGAGAAGAGTTAACCACCTAGTTAACCACCTATCACAGCTATTTAAACCTTTCTAAAAAAGTTATGCGATCCAGTCAAAGATCTCTTGCATAACATGTAATTTGGGTCTCCTCTGTGAGAATTGGTGACTGTCCAAATGTTTTGGATACCTTTGAGGAGACCTGAATACTTGGTGAATTTGAATGTATTATTTATTAGCTTATTGGTATGTAGAATCAATTATAAGATCAATGATGGGAATTAATTAAATCTCATTGAAATCAACTGGATGAGAGATATTTAAATACGTGCAATTAGTGGGATTAAAAGTCCTCACTTGTACCCTTGTGTTCATATTTTGGACTTCCCTCTTCAGGAGATCTGTGGGTGGAGGGGTTCCATTGGCAGAAAGAACTGCCACTCTGACTGACTTGCCCACAGCATTCTGCTGGTTGTGGGGGCCAAAATGGGGCTGTTCAGGTGGGGCCATGGATCCACAGGATCTTAAACTCCCTTGTTCCCGTGACATGCCCTGAAACTACACCTGCCTTGGAAATAACAGTTAATTTGCTCCCACTGGTTTCAGTTGGGAGTGAAATGTTTCTCCCACACACTACCCCCACCACTTTGCAAAGAAACTTGCAAAACTCTCCCCCCCCAATTTGCTGTAGTTGTTGTGAACCAGTAGGTGGCAGATGTGGCAGTGAACTTGTTCACACATAATGAGAAGCCACCATTGCTTTGCAGGGCTTCTTGTTGTGGTGGCAGCTGCCATTTTGAATATTTTGATAAACCACCCAGATCCCATGGGATGTTTTAGGGTTGCAACAAGGGAAATGCTTTAAGAGGGTGGAAATTAAAAATTCCTAAAAATAAAATAAGGGTTGAACCAATCTGATTCAAACTTGGCAGGGCTGAAGCCCTCCTTAAGCTCTATCACCATGCTACGTTTCATCTCTTTATCTTTAAAAATTATGCAGATGTAAGCATTTTTGTAAATTCTAATAGGAGCTCTAATGAGAGGGGGGAAGGCGGCCACGTCCATCACAATGTCCATCAGTGCCAAGAACCAATCAACTGCAGGGGGAAGGAGAAGGGGCGGGGTGGGGTGGGGCAGGCACAATAGCAGTGAGAGAGCAAAAAGAGTTCACCAATATAGCTACGACCGTGAAAGGGAGGACGCTTGCAGCGCTTCTGAAATGGAGGTAAAAACACAGAGGCAAACCTGGAGAAAAATAGGTGTGATGGAGCCCTATATATGTCTGAGTATGTGACTATATTACATATATTGCTTTAGGGAGTGAGACATCTCTAGTTAAAATAAAGAATTAAAAACAAATTTCACAAATAGAGAAACCCTCACTTTAGACCAGCCTCAGAGTAATTTCTACTCTGACCGTTTATCAGGGATATTTATTGCTGTAATCTGTTCTTTGGTATTTTGTTTTCTTTTAAAACCGAAAGCATCCTGCAATACCAGGTGTATATTGCAGCAGCAAAGTTCTGCAAATAACTGAAGTCCTAGCTTAATATTTTCTTTCTTTCATTCATTTTTAATAATTGTAGCTAGAATGAGGAGCATCAAACTTTTGTGAACAATAGGTCAAATTATTTTTAAAAAATTGTTACAAACTACTTATTCTAAACTTTTTGTTTTTGTTTTAAAACTGATGTTATGTTTTTTTCTGGCGGGAAAATGCAAGTTCATAACATTTCCCAGTAGCTGTCCCTCTTATTATTAGCTTTAAATTGTTGCTTATCTATTTGTTTTACTTGTGAGAAGCCTGTATATGACAAAAGCATGATGTAAAGACTCTTAAAATATCCCTTGGTGTTAACAGTTGCTTGCAGTAATGCCAGTGCCTGGTTACTTTATTTGTTCTTGAAAATCTCACCTCGATTTTACTGTGGGCCATGGGAAGCAGTCTGAATCGCCCTTACATTCAGCTACTGTGATGGCACCATCATTTTCGGAACTTATACACACACATATATCAAATAAATGTCAGATAATCAGTCTATGATCTGGCTTGGCTTTGCACTGTCCCTAATTGACTATATATATATATATATATATATATATATTAGAGTCAGTTGGGGACAGTGCAAAGCCAAGCCAGATCATAGTCTGATTGTCTGATATTTATTTGAGGCAGTTTGAAGCGGGGCATAGGTGTCCATTTTTACATCCAGCATCAGTTTATGCTTCTTTTTCTTTTTTAAATACAAGGGTAATTACTGTAGTAGTTTGACATTATGGTGGAATTTTAACATGTGCTTATTTTTATACATAATCAATGTTTGATGCTCTTTCTCTTACCAATTGGTTAAATTCTAACAATGTGCAAAGAGATCAGGGAATTCTTCAAAATGTTTTTATGTGAAAATGCAAAAAGATTCTCTTGGGTTGATGGCTGGCCAGTATGCTCATGATCACTAACAACCTGGAGAAATGTCAAGGTGTCCTTAGCTGACAGAAGAAGACGGCATCAGATAGGCAATGTCTACAAATTATCTATAGATTGTCAGTTGCAATCAAGCAAGTAGAACCATATCTAGTTAAGTACCACTATAAAAACCATATCTTCTTTCTTTCTTTCTTTCTTTCTTTCTTTCTTTCTTCTTTCTTTCTTTCTTTCTTTCTTTCTTTCTATCTATACCACCCATTAGCTGAAACTCTCTGGGCAGTTCACAAAAATTAAAACCATAAATAGGTACAGCATAAAATATAACATGAAAGCTTAAAACTACAATATAAAACTGCAATACAAAAGTACAACCAGAATAAAACCCGAGAAGCGATGGAAACATTTAAAATACAGATTTAAAACAGCAAAGTTAAAAGGCTAGGATAGTAAATTGCTAAAATACTGGGAAAATAAAAAGGTCTTCACCTTGTGCTGGAAAGAGTATTACATAGGTGCCAGGCAAACCTCTCTAGGGAGCTCATTCCACAGCCGGAGTGCCACAGCAGAGAAAGCCTTCCTCCTGGTAGCCACCCATCTCACTTCCTTTGGCAGGGGCTTATGGAAAAGGACCACTGAGGATGATCTTAGGGTCCGGGCAGGTAGATATGGGAGGAGGAGATCCTTCAGATAACCTGGCCAAGCCGTTTAGGGCTTTGGATGTTAATACCATCTCTTTGAATTGGGCGAGGATGTGGACTGGCAGCAAGTACAGCTGGAAAAATACTGATGTAATGTGGACTCATTGGCCAGTTCCCATTAACAAACTTGCTGCCTGTTTTGGACCAGCTAAAGTTTCCGGACCGTTTTCAAAGGCAGCCCCACGTATAACACATTGCATTAATCGAGAAGAGAGGTTATCAGAGCATGGATAAATGTAGCTAGGCTATCTCTGTCTAGATAAGGACGTAATAGGTATATCAGCCTACTTAAATACTAGGACCATATCTAGGTTAAATACTGCTGTAGTTTATAGACATTTGAATCTTAAACCAAGTGTTGGGAAGTTGTAGTTGTGCTGTGCAGAGCTGTATGAAGCAGTAAGAAATGCTATCAAGCTGCTCAACTTGCTTCTGGAGGCACGTCAGGGTTCCTTCCAATACAGATAGACAGACTTTGTTGTCATATCTAAAAGGAAAGGCCATAATGGTATCCTTTGGGATCAGGTTATACGGATCTTGTATATTTAGTCAGGGCTGGGGAATCTTTCTGACATTCGCTGTGAACTAAATCCACTTCAAGGGAAATGAGATAACAGAACATCTAATTCTGAGGGTCCTACTGCTTGTAAGAAATTACCTTGACAATCCATGGGCACTGGATTATATCCAAACTTCTTATAATAAGGACTTGGGGGGTGGGGAAGGCTTACAGACCTCATAGATACAGTTGTGGCAGTGCATCCATCTTCTGGCATTCTGTGCCTGATAAATAATTGAAGAACATTAGCTTTCTTGTTGGAGGCAAACAGGGTCCATCTTTGGATGTTCAGTGGTGGGAGCAGTAGATCTCTTGACAGGGACATTGACCAAGTTCACTTAGAATGTACTGCTACTAAAAGGCACGGTTATTACTTGAGCCAACAGAACAGGAGGATAGCTTTGATTGTTTAGGCTAGTTCTCTTGATGGTTACCAATGTGGCTATGGTGTCTGTTTTGAACAGGACATTCCCCCCTAGTTCAAGGACTAGTTAAATGGCCCTTAACTTGAGAATATTTGTATGTAGTTGCTGCTCCCATGCAGATGATCAGGATCCCTAATGGATAAGCTCTTCCCATCTCAGATAGACTGGAAGTCGTTATCACAAGTAATCTAATGAGTTTGCCAACTGGTATTCCCCTCCACCATTCCAATGACGAATATGGCCATGGCTCATATTCCATGGCCATGTCATTTCAGCCAGGTTTTATGTGGCTGAAATGACACTTGAAAGGAAAGAAGAAGACTAAGAAGAACACAGTGGCCCATGGAAAGAGCTCTGTGCATAATGCTAAGAATCCGAAAACCTCCGAATTCATTTTTGTGACAACAGTCTTTTGCCCCTCTTCAGTGGTATTCAATGTTGGATAAGATGTATGAACACTCTATGACGTTGTATTTTCCTGTACTTTCTCAAAGAATGAATGAAGAAGAAATATAAACTTTTACTTATTAGGCAACTTGGATGCTTTGTACAAATGAAAACTTTCCCAATGTTAAATTATATCCTTGCACTTTCAGAAAAAAATAAACATGAAATACATATTTTTAAAGCTCTTTCACTGCCACAGTGGCCAAAGTGGTTAGCCATATCACTGCATAAGCCTGCAATCTTAAATGCACAGTCTAGGGAATAGATCCAGTTGATGTTAATGGGACTTACTTCTGAGTTAACATTCATAGGGTTGCACTGCATATCATCTAACACCTGTAACTATAGCACATTTACAGTGAGTGTGTCTGCAGTTTAATATCTACCTTTTAAAATAAAATGTAATATACGTAGGTCTGTTTAATAATGGTAGGTAAAGTTGATTTGAAGGAGACTGAAGTAAATCAATATGAATCTAATCTGTTGTATAATTGAGTTTTAGTTTGCTTCAATGTAGAGTTCATTAAAAAGGTTTAACTGCATGCTAAATTGCAAGGTTGAATGGAATGTTATTCATTAAACAAAAAAACCAACAGTTTACAAAACAACGTTAAGGCTTTAGAGCTTTCAACCAAGTACCAAAAAGCAGGGAAATTGGGAGTTAAGGCTCCCAAGCCTTAACACCACATCCTCCTTAAGGAGGCTGAAAGTGCAAGTGAAATTCTCATTCTCCCAAAGCAAATAAACCATGAGGATGGATGGAGAATATGATATACACAGGTGACTGTGGAATTGTGGAAAACTGATGATGAACAACTTCGGGCCACCTACTTCTCTTTTTTTTAGAGCATTTCCTCATGTCGAGTTGCAACCCAACACATCTGAAGGGCACCAGGCTGGGGAAGGCTGATCCAAAGCAAGGCCAGGCAGAATGTAGATCTCCAGAAGTTTTGGAGTTCAACTTGTAAAAGCCCCCACCAACATGGGAAGTGATCAGGAATGCTGGGAGTTGATGTCCAAAACATCAGGATAGATCTATTTTCTGCCCACATCTGTTCTAAAGTATGATGTTTTACAGCATTAAGATATGTGATACATCAAAAGAGCTGCATAACTTTAAATAGAGTGCCTTAAACCAAGTGAAGTGACAATAAATTAATCTTGAATACCTAATCCAGACAGTTTTTCAGACAGTTTTCAACACATGGCATAGGCTTTCTGTTTATTGAATATCAGATATATGGTGTTGGGAGACTAACATAGAAGATTTTTATTACACGTTCAGCACTGTGAGATCAAAGGCAGAGCTAGCACCTAATACTTTCATGCGTAAAAGTTATTTTAAAATTAAAGATGAAAATTATTTTTGTCTTCCTCATAACACATAACATGGGAGTTGCAGTGCAACACATCTGGAGAGCACCAGGATGGGGAAGGTTGGTTTACACTTGAATCCTGTACATGTCTTCTCAGAAGTCAGTGCCACTGAGTTCACTAGGGTTTACTTCCAAGTGGTATAGGATTGCAAACTAATCTCATCTTAACCATTACTGTTTCTCTGTCACTTTGATGAAATGATGTATTGTGGAGGGATTGTGGGGAGTGAACAGTATATTTTGTATAAACATATTTTAAGAAAAAAAACTTTGGCTCTTTGAAGGGCGGGATATTGACCAAAAATGAAAAGTGCCTGGGATATGCTGTGGTTCTAGATCTGTAATGAATAGTGCCCTTTTGTCATCCCTTGTGCTGCTATATCAATTTTAAAAGAACTGCACTGCCTGTTAGCTACTGAGCCACGTGCAAGTCATGCATTACCTTATAAAGGCCTAAACAACTTGGCACAGGATACCTAGCAGACCACCTTCCCTTATATACACCCAGGTGACATTTACAATCATCAGAGGAGGCCCTGCTCATCATTCTGAGACGAATGTCATCATGATGAACCTTGACAGCGGGCTTTCTCTGTTGCGGCACCCATCCTCTGGAAAACCCTACCTCATGCAGTTCAGGAGGCAGAAAATGTAATATATTTTAAAAGCTTTCTAAAAACGTATCTTTTAGACAAGCCTTCCCTGCACTGTAACTTATTCTGGTTTTATGTGACTTTCAAAGTTTAAATCTGGATTGTTATATTATGGTTTTAGTTGTAAACTCCCCAGAGAGCCTAGGTTGTTGGGCAGTATAAATATGTAATAAATAAATAAATAAATAAGATATGTGTGTGAAAGAAAAGTATTGGGCAGTCCCTGTATTTGGTAAGAATATAGAACAGCATTTCATAAACTGCTGCCCTCCAGATGTTTGAAAATACAAGTCCCAGCATTCCTGACCATGGGACATACTGACTTGCAGTGATTGGAGTTATAGTTCAACATATTTGGAGGGCACCAAGTTGGGGAAGGGCTACTCTAAAAAAGAAATAGATGTTTGTCATCAGTTTTCCACAACCCCAAAGTCACCTCTTCATATCATAATCTCCATCCTGTCCTCATGGTTTATCTGCTTTGGGAGAATAGCTCATTTTATGCCACATGCTTTTTCTTCCTATTTGGATCTCAAAGTAGTAGATTGTCATCAAGTTTCAAACCTGCACAGGCTGCATTTCCTTCCATAGATATTTACTCAAAGTAAAGCCCATTGAATTTCCTTGATTTTTGAAAAGCAGCATACTTGCTTTTAGATTTGCCAGTCTCAGCATTCTGTGTGCTATGTATGCCTGCTCTGTCTGTCCCTATTGTTTTCTGCAAGACCCAGCCAGGGGAAATCAGTATATTAAACCCAGGGGTGGAGGGTGGGATTCCATCAAGTTCAGTTGAGACCAGTTGCTGTAGAACATGGACCTTGCAGGAGTGGTAAGGCTGGGTTTCTGGCAGACCCAGCCAGACAACTTTATGTCCTGTTAGTCCCTCTGTTTGGTAGCCTGAAGGAACACTTACTGCATAAAGCAAATGGGCACATGAGAACTGTTATTATGGTCTGCCACTTTGTTTGTCTTTAGTAGTCTGTGGTCCAGACCTCTTCAGAAGGGGGAATAGTGTTATGTGGTTGGGGTCAATCTAAATTATGTCCAGGGCTCCCTTACTCAGTGCCCCTGATCGTGAAGAGATTGAGGATTTTCTCCCAACTCTGTAACTCTTGAAGTTACTAGGCCTGTTGAAAATATATTTTAAAACATAAGCAGGAAAACAGTGAATACCCCTTTTAAACTTGTTGAACCAATGAAAACATGCCACACAAGAAGTCTTAAAAGATATGAATGGTTTATGAAGAAAAGTAAATGCTAAAGAACATCAGATACAGGTGACTTGTGAAACATGTAATAATTAGAAAGTACATGTGTACACTATGCCAATACACTACAGTTTAACTGTTTATAGGGCCTATTAGAAAAACAGTGGGGCTAGGCCAAAAACAATGTTTATTTATTTATTTATTACATTTGTATACCGCCCCATAGCCGAAGCTCTCTGGGCAGTTTACATAGGATTAAAAACAATTAAAAACAATATACAAAAATTAAAACAGCAAAAACATACAACATACACACAAACTGTACATTTAAAAACCACTACAACACTTCAAAAAGCTACAAAAACAAAACAAAACCAGGCTCCTCAGATATTGCCAAATGCCTGAGAGAAGAGGAAAGTCTTGACCTGGCACCGAAAAGATAACAATGTTGGCGCCAGGCGGGCCTTGTCGGGGAGATCATTCCACAATTGGGGGGCCACCACAGAGAAGGCCCTCTCTCTTGTTGCTGACCTCCGAGCTTCCCTCGGAGTAGGCACTTGGAGGAGGGCCTTAGATGTTGAACGTAGTGTTCGGGTAGGTTCATGTCGGGAAAGGCGTTACATCAGGTATTGTGGTCCCAAGCTGTGTAAGGCTTTATAGGTTAAAACGAGCACCTTGAATCGGGCTCAGAAACATACAGGCAGCCAATGTAAGCGGGCCAGAGTAGGTCTTGTCAGCCCAGAAGCATTTTGAAAGGTTTCAAAGTTGTACTTAAAATTTTCACTGGCCCAAACTAGTTAAATGAAGTATTTGAAGCTTTCAACTTTATAGCAGTGTGGTCCAAACTCTTAGAAAAAACAAAGGGAGCAGTGTGTGTGTATGAGAGGGGGGATTAAAAGGAACGCGTAGCCACCTATTCCAAGGAGAGATCTAAAGACTGGGTTCTTCTTCGTGGTCTCTGTGCATTACACATATGGGCTTGCGCCGGCGCCGAGCCCAAACACAACCTTCATCAGTGAGCAAAATCAAATAAGGGGCGAGCCAGGTGCCTGGGTCAGAGAAGCTGGCCTTGGGAAAAGATAGCCCAAATAGTTGCAAAGCCAAGGGAAAACATGCTCCAAAGAGAAAAGACAACTCTCAAAAGGGAGCCAAGTACCAGGCTGAGTCTGCTTCTCAGACTTCAAGCAGCAAAAAATTCTGCCCTCAAAGGAAAGCCAGGCCTGCTTATGAACTCCCATGCAATTCCATAGCTTCTTTGTGGTAGGGACTGGTCACGCTGAGGGGATTGCCTGTCCACATACACACACAAACGTCACAGAAAGTCACAGTTGCTGCTGTTTGCTGCTTTTACTCCAGATGACAGTTATTCCCTCCCCCTCAATATTTTAAGTGCCATGTTATGAGCTTCCATAAGCTTTCATTATCAAGAAAAAAATATTTTAAAAAAAGTAAATTGGATTTTTTTTTAAAAAATCCATCCTACCTAGTAAAGTGGAAAGGGAGTCCAGAAATGGAAAAGGTTAACACGTGGTGACCATCCTGGCCCAGCAGAGGCAGGCACAAATGATTGCCAATAGTTTTTCAAAAACACTTTTGTGTAACCGAGGGTTTTTTCTTTTCTTTTCTTTTTTCTGTTTTAGGCCCTTTCTCCCTCAATCTTTAACTAATCTTCCTGAAATTTTCAGGTTATGTAAAAGAGTCATTTTTACCCCTAGCACATGTAAATTTCAGGAAGATTGGTGAAAAAATCTTGATTTTATGAAGGTTAGAGTAACCAACTCCCCAATTATTCCTTTTCCGCTGTCGAACCTTAACGAAGGATGCATAGCTGTGCATCCTTAAATACTCTTCATGGTCAAGCTGTCACTTCTATCTCTACTTGGTATGACAGTTATTGGGAGAAAGATACTGCCCTTTCACAAGCTTAACATGATCGTTTTTATGTCATAGTGGTAAATATAGTTGAAATGCACAAAACTAAATACCAGTCAGGGCCAGTCAAATAAATTTTGCTGCCTGAGGCGGAGCAGCAAATGGCTCACACCCACCTAAGTCAAGGTGCATAGTGTCCAAAGCCAGCCAAGTTATTTTGGTACATGAGACAGAAAATATCACAAACACCTCTCTTTGACAATAACAAATTACACAACAATTTGCTGCTCTGTCATGACACCCAAAATCTTGCAGAGGTGGCTGCCTCACTCTGCCTATTGGTTGGGCCGGCCTTGATATCTGTCCAGTGTTCTTTGTGCTTTGGATGTGGAAATCTCTTTATGCTAAATAGATTATCAGCCCTGTCAGCTCTGACAATGGTGATCATATGTTTGGAAGAAGGGAGTAAAACACGAGAACAGTGAGTGCGTGGGGAGAGAAGCATGCTGGATCTGCTCATATAATTTATTTGGTTTTGTGTAGGTGTTTGCAGTTCAGTAGTACACTGTGCATGTTCTCGGGTGTTAGATGCTGTTTCTTTTCCCTCACAGTATCGTGCATGGGATTGGATCCAAAAGTGCAATTGTCCTTGAAAATTTATTTCCATGTATTGCTAATCCTTTCTGGATTAGGATGATTTGTAATAGATCTGTACAACTGCTGTCACAATTGAAATCTTCTGTGCCTTTGTTGCCAAATTGGGCATGCTTGAAGCTAAACATTTATTTTCAAAAGTTCATGGGAGTATGGCATGTTTTATTAACATTTTGCCAACTCAGCTATAGTCTTTGGGTGTCTTGTGGATGTGGAGCCACATGGCTAGCAGTGCATTTTTTATAAGAATACAGCTAGAAAGATTTCAGTTCCAGGGTAGGGGATGGAAGGAACCAACCAGTGAGTTTTAAAGAAAGTTCAAATTATGCTGGACAGTTCCCATGATAAAATGTTGGGAAACAGGTGGCCTGTGTTTCGATCAAGAAAGGACTAAAATATTAAGGTGACCCCATTGTATACAAAGCAACACTGCAGTAAAGGGTTTGTATATGAGGTGGCAGAGAACTAGGTATTTTAGAAGTAGGGCAATAGTATTTGTAATTTTTTTTTAAAAAAGAGAATCAATAGAGTTTCAAGCCTTCCTAGAAGTAAAACTTTCTGACTTATAAGCCATTAACTGTATTTTGGATGATGATAATTTCTCAGTTGAGAGGAAAGGGCACTCTGTGCATACTCATAGGTATCTCTTGGATTGTCCCAGCTCTGAGCATTGAAAGCAATCTCTGGTTATGAGCTATGTCTGCAGTGAAACCTTGGCAGTCGGGCAGAGGTGGGATTTGCGTAATAGGGTGTGTACATAATGCGTGCTTTGAAAATGGTTTGTGAATTTAAACTGAGACCACGAACAGCTGCTGTAGTTTTAGAGCAGCCGTGTAATGCAAATAACACAGTAAACAGCAAGTTGATAATGATCCATATTACTTTCTCCAGTAAGCGGCATAATAAAATATTTAGAGGACAAAACTGTTAGTAACAGTTGGCAGAGGATGTTGTCTGGCGCGGTGTTGTGGGGAGCACTTGGTGTAACTCCTTATTTCAGTTTTTGAGAACCACTTATTACAAAAGATGTCCTCATATCCATAGGTGAAGTCCTTTGATAAATCATATGGTTAGCGTTTCGACAAATAGTTCAGGAATAGAAGTCAAACATGCACCTCAATTTTAGGATACCAGGACAGAATTGTATGACTTTATGTATTCTCAGTACCTATATGCTTTGTTCCCAGAATTGTGAAGTTTTTAATTTTGTTTTTCTTGATGAAGACTGAATTTGTACACGTGTACATCCTGAAGCCTTTGATCAAGTAAGTGTGCTGAAAAAGAGGAGATAGAATCTTTAGATGGGATCATGTAGTAGACAAAACTGGTAAATGGATTTATAAACAGAGTGGCACAAATGCAATATATCTAAGAAAAGGAAAGGGTGGATAGGGTAAGTAAGTGAAAGAGGCTGTAGTCTTGAAGGAGACAAGGTGGAAGAAATTATCTGAAAGTGTACCTAGGACTTCTAGTCTGGTGAATTGTTTTGTATCTGTTCAGTGAGATACAAGCTTTGTGTGGGAAAACAAAGATTTTTCTCTCTCCTGCAATTGTGGTGCTACACTGGGCTTCTCTAAATGAGCTATTTATAGCGCGCTCATGACTGGTCACTCACAGAAGTTTCCAGGTGGATTTCATGACGCTGTAAACAAAAACAAATATCTCCCTGTGGTTTCCCCCACTTAATTCCATCTTTTAAAAAATCAGAGATAAACTGGAATAAACCCTTAATGGTGTGAAATTGGTGGTGTGTAAAGCTGACATTGTGCTATAAACTTGCCAAAGAAGGACTTTCCCTGCTATCAGAGGGAGAAGAGGGTAAAATTCCTCCTTGAAACAAAGAGGGGCAGATCTGGCTTACTGTCAAGTAAGGGAGACCCTTCGTTGTGCTAGATTAGAGTTGTGCTTGTGACTTTTCTTCTTTCTGTTTGTGGTAGTAGTCCCCCTATGTGTCCACTCAGAAGTAAGTCCCATTGTTTTCAATGGGGCTGACTCCCAGGTAAGTGTGCTGAGGGTTGCAGACTTAAAGCACATGACTCTCCACCCCCAGTCTTTTGCACACACTTTGCACACATGCCAGGGAGGCAGGGAGGTGCTCCCTTGAAATATTTCTGCTGGTTAATGGAGCCCCAGGAAACAGCAGGATCTTCCCCCTTGTCACCCCTCTCCTGCTGTGCAATGCAGCCCATATCAATCGCACCAAGGAACCAGGAAGCACAACAGCCCCCGCTAAACAGCGCAATTTCCCTTAATGTAGAGATGCTCACTGCCTTCCAAACAAACCTAAGTTGTATTTAAATAAAACCTTTGCACTGAGATCTCTCAGGCTGTGGCCTCTCTCTTCTCAGGCCAGTAGTAGGTCTTGCCCTCAAACACTTCCTGGTTCCTCCCAGGAAGCACAACTCACTCTGGCTGAATTCAGTACTCCTTTCATATTGTTACAACTTGGAGAAGTTTTGAAGTATATAAACCAGGACTGAGGCCCTGAATGCCTTAGAGGCTGCCACTTTCGTTATTTCCACTTACAACCATTTAAGATGAACTAAGAGTGTCTTTTTTACTGCACCATTTATGTAGTTTATACCAAGGGCATATAGAAAAACAGGCTCCCCCCACTTTCACTGGAGTCTAATCAAATGTTTCAGGCCTGAGTTTTCTTCTTCTTCTTCTCCAAATTGGGGAGACTCTGCTCAAACAGGTGTGTGGCAACTGCTCTTTGTTTTGTTTTGTTTGTTTTTTTATTTTTAAACAGTGTATTAAGATTTAAATTGGTGTGTTTATCCTATGGATCTATCAGGTTATTTCTGTATGTAATGTTACTTGCTCTCACACAATGGAAAACTCCACAGAGAGCTTACAGTTTGCATTATGTGAGCAAGATGGGGATGTGTGTGAGAGAGGGAAAGAGAGAAGAAATATTGAGGTATTATTAGGACAGTGGGACCAAAGGTGTGTTTTGGAGGGTGGGGGGAAAATGATGTTTAGGAAACATTTGCTGAAGAAGTGGTCTCTAATATGACCTTGCTCAGATGAAACTATCTGGAATAAACTGAGCTGTATGTTTAGTTCCCATCCCCATCTGCTCAACTGCCTTTATAATGGTGATGCCTGCAGCTGATTCCCAGTTCTGAGGTGTTATCTGAACAACAGGAGGCCCTCATTTGCTCAGGATCACTGGACATGGTTAGCCCTTTTCTGTCTTCTCACTTACTTTCATTTTCCCCTAAGCATTAACGCTTTCAGATGCAAATTTTTCCAGTACTGGTCTTTCCCCTTGTCTTAAAAATATTAGATATAATAAATATATATGAGTAGAGCATAGAAACTGATTGTGTGTGTGTATTTAACCTTCATGCTTAATTGTGTAACCCATTATAAAGTGTTGATGCTTTGTTCCTAAATTCTCTACATGAGGTGGTGTGCATTAAAGTGTATTTATACTTTTTCGGATTAATTAGCTGTGACCTTACGAACTGCTGTCCTTGTTTAATTGGTGTCTCCAAAGCACAGTAATGGCATAAATCATCTGATAATGAGATTCAGAGCTCGTTGCAGACATATTTAATAGCACTGCATTGATATCAGCAAATAAGATTTGTTGATTCTATATTGGGTTATAGCTTATTTTTTCTGGACCTGCTCTTTTGCCTTCAACAGCAGCCCAGAAATTAAGCATGTAAAACTTTGACTCAATCCTTAGTTTCATTGTGAGAAAAGTCACATTTGTTGAATTTGTGTGACATGTTGCCATTAAACCCAAGACAGGTTAAACCCAGGAGGGAAAAATAGTGCCTAGTGTAGCAGATATGATATGGTTGGATTTAGGCTTGATTGAAATAGATGACAGTAGTGAGATAGCTGCATTCAGATGTAACACCGAACTGTGCTTTAACTCTCAGGCAAACATGTAGTAGTTTCCTAAAGGACTTCATGTTTCTGGACAAACCTATAATTTGTTCAGATCACAATTTGCCTGCACACCAGGACCATGAGATGAGGAGCAGGAGGAGAGACTGGCTTACTGCTGCTCATTCATATAATGCCAATAATATAATACCATGGTTTGCCATTGCATCTGAATGTAGCTACTATTTTACTGCAAGAAAGGGGAAGAATCTTCATGTTGTCAGACAATAACCAAAGTAATGGCATGTTAGAGTGCAGAGAAATTGGAAATGAGTGCTGAAGAGTGAAGAGGCAGGTCAACCAAATATTAACTCATAAATTATCATGTTAGTTTTTGAGTTTGGGAAGTTTTGAACATTCAGAATTGTTCACTTATTTACCAAAGACTGACAAAAGAAAAGAGCAATACTGCTCATACCTGGTTAGCTGAATTGCTACTATGATAATGATTAAGACTGAATGAGCCAACCACTTCCATGAGCAGTGGCAAAGAATGCTTGATAGTGTAGACATATCATCTAGTTGCTCTGAGTGGTAGGAATTATAGGTGCTGCCTCTCATAGGGGTTAATTTAAGTGAGAAGAAAATAAGGAAACTTATAGCATTTTTGTGATAGTTTTTGTTTGTGTGTGTGTGTGCGCAACAGGCACCCAGACAAAAACAGCTTCAAAGTTTTAGGGAATTATCAACCCCCACATCCATACAGAATTAATTGGAGCCTCCCTCCCTCCCTCCCAGATTTCTTCTTGCCGGCAAGCTGCAAGATTTCTCTCTGTCACTCATGATCTTATGTTGCTTTTTTCTCCAGCTTGGAACCAAACAGTGAGATTTGTCTGGTCCTGAGCCATCAGCCATCATTGCTCATTTAAGCAAGCATTTACTAGCTACTGATGCAGATGAAAGAATAACCTATATAAAAGCCTCAGGTTCACTGTTCCATTTTGCATCGGCGTAGCAATGTATTTCTCACGAGCACAGAATATCTATGTGTAGATGGCATAGCAATGTATTAATCACGAGCACAGAATATCTATGTGTAGGTGATGTATATAGTAGATCCTTAGAGAAAGTAATCTCAAAGATGTGATATGGCAGATCATCTAAATACGCCCTTATAAGCTGCCTCGCTAACTGTTTCAATATCCCGCTTTCCTGTTAAACTTGGAAACTTTAAATGTATCCATAATATAGTGCTGATAAAACAGTATTATGCAAAAGTGCAATAAAATATTTGTAGAATGTATATTGTCACAGTGCATCTCCCCAGACTAGCCCCATGTACTTAAATAAATTGTATTGATAGGTGTGAGGTAGGTTGTAATCCCCCAAAGAGTCTTTTAAAAGTAATAGAATTTTGAAATTTGGAAAGCCTTTTCACAGAAACCCTTCATGATTGCAATTCCGAGGTTTACCAAACTCTGGAATCAAATGCATTTTTATTTGCAGCTCCATCTTTCAAAACCATCAATTGTGAACAATCCAGTGGGAGTGGTACAGGTTTTCAATCCAAGCTACTGCTTCATATTCATTTCTATTTTCAGGGTAGTGTTACTGGTATCCATGCCCATGTTCTGGAAAGAAAATAAGGGCCTTGCAACAAAGTCCCTTTTGTTTGCTGAAGAACTAAAACAGCTGCATACAAACCAAACAATAAAAATAAACTCCTGCCGAACTACCTTCTAACACACGGGGGTTCTGGAGAGAGGAAACCAGGGATATTTAGAGGCATAAAGTGACTCATTGTGTGAGCAAAAGAATGTTATAAGGCCGGTCTGTGGCTTGGAGTTGCATCTGTTACCTTTCTAGCCTGTACTGAGAGGCATTTAGGAAGGAAGAAAAAAATTAAATTGAATAATGCTTAATACTGTGACTGCATTGTACTAGACTAACTTTCAACTTTCAGTCCAATCCATAAGCTAGTTAGACTGAAGAACTTGGATTTGTTCCCACTGACATTCTAAGTAGAATTTTAACCAATATAGAAGGAAAACACAATTTTTGGGTCATTTGTATTAATTTTGTGTTCTTTGTTGAATAAGCACATCTAAATGTTTTCTATTAACAGCTGTTAGCATGCATAACAAATAGCGATTAAAAAAAATCTCACAGAACTTTGAATAATACTAATACTAATATCTTGCGGTATTGTCCCATGCTTGTATTTCTGATAAATTGTAGAATGGACAGGGTTGCACTGTAAAACGGTAGCAATGAAATATATATTTCTGTTGGAATTGGCTTTCTGGAAAGAACTTATATGTGAATTATTCATGTTAAATAGCTGAAACTGATTCTTTTTGAAACATGGTTTATGGCCCCCTCTACAAGAATTCGGCTTAACGCCCAGTTGCCCGATTATGCGCATCTTCTCACAATCGCTTTTACACCTAATTCCGATAAATGACAGGCAGTGAAACGCATTTCCGGCTGTGTGAAACTTGCTTTAAAATTGTTGAGATGTGGAGAATCGCTTGTTTACATTGTCATAATGTGCTTTAACGGCCGCGTTAAATTAAAACTTGCTATTTAACGCGAATGCGAAGATGCACATAATCGGAGAGAAAACGCGCCCCAACACCTGATTTGCGCTCCGCTCATGTGGAGGTAAATTTTTTTAATGCGCCTTGAAAGAGCTTTAAATCGCTCTTGTAGAGGCACCCTATGATTCAGAATCCCTCTTACCTGAAGATAACTATAAGGAAACAAAATGACCATTATTTAACCATGCATTTAAGCACTAGGTTGGTAGCGATACGCGACCAAGAGTTGCATGAAGGCAAGTGAGTGAGCTGGTAGAGAATGGATGGAGCACTCTGTCCATCCTCTGTGCCCAGGAAAGCGGCCTGCTAGACGAGGGAAGGCCCCTACACCCCATGTAGCATAGAAATGCAGCTTTTTGCCCCTCCTCTGCTAGCCCCCAGCAAGCTGGTAATTGTTTTTTTTTTTTTTGCAAGCCAGTAACTTTTGTGGCTATATTTACCAGGCTAATTTTGTGAATATTTCATGTGCTTTAAATATTCTTCCTCTTGTGTGTGTGTTTTTCCTCAGGTCAGTTTCATGAATTCAAAAGAAGCTTACCAGTGATTTCTGGGTCCCGGGTTGGTTTCTTGTGTTTTTGTAAGTATTGCTGTGTTTTAATATCTATTTGTATCCGCTAAGAAGCAAATATGTACATGTGTATTCATTTTTAAAATGTTATACATTGATTTTCTACTTCAAGTGCTTTCCTGTGATTCGATGTGTATGTACATTTTAATGTATAATTCATTTTGAAACGCTCATTTTAATCGATGTAATAAGGTTTTGCCTATTGGCTGTTGAATAAAGATTCATTCATACTTCAAGTGCTGAAGGTTATATATACAATATAAAAGCATGGTTAAATTTGATAGCATATAATTGTAGATGCAATCATGTTTGCTCCATGCGTGAAACAGATCCATTCAAGACCCCTTGCCCCACATGTCACCTTGGTATCCAGCCACACACTACATTGCAAACAGAGAATTCACATCAAGAGAAGTCTTCCCATGCTACACATGGAAAAATTCAACTACTCATTATTCTTCAGACATTGCGTGCAGGGCTACTCTGCATGCAGAGGGAAGGTGCATATAGCTCAGTAGTAGCACATACTTTGCAACACATACTTTGCAGGCAGTTCGATCCCTGGCTTAGGTCCGAGTAAACATGCTTAGGATCATAATGCAGAGTATAGTTAGAATGTGACACTGAATTCAAATTCCATTTTAAACCCATGGTTATGCCTTTCTGGCTTAATACACTTGAAATAAATAAAAAAGGATTTGCATACAATAGTGAAAGCTCCTATTCCATAGTATATTTACAGTGTGTGCAATGGGGAAAAACGGTCAAAACTTTTATGGTGAGCACAAGAATATCTAAAGCATGTAATACATACCTTAACAGCCTTAAAGAAAGTGCATTGACTATGAACTCCATTGTGAGACTAGTATGTGTATGTATTTACTCATATTTGATTAATCTGAAATAGGAGAGAGGAATCCTAACAATGGCCACCTCTAAAAAGCAAGTTGACCGACGAAGAAATGTTGATCTACGGAATGTCAACACTGCACTTTTTCACATAAGGGTTTCTTTCTGGTTTTGGTCAAATGGGATGAGAACACATAGGTGACCAAGCAAACAGCTTTCAGATAGCAGTGGGCAAGCTGTGCGGTTTATACATTGAATAACGAAGCATTATATGGAATAAGACTGTTACTGATTTTGTAAAGTCAACATAAAAAGTCTCATTCACTTAATTTTATTAGGATTGCATCCAAGATAAAGTATATCTGCCTTTGAATCCTTTAAAGTAGTGTCACAATGCAAGGTCAACGGTACAATTCTATATATGCCTACTGAGAAGTAAGTCCTACCACATTCAATTGATCTTGCTCCCTAGTAAGTGTGTTTAGGATTGTAGCCTAAGGCATATTGTTAGGGTTGTGATTGAAGCAAATCTTACAGTTCAGTAGACTATTCCTCCTCTGTTGTTTAAAGGATTTATTGTACCCTTTACGAATCCTTTATATGTCAAGAGTTTAAATTCCCTTGAACTGTAGTTAAAATATACACTCTGAAATGGACTCTGAGCTGGTTTACACACTGACAAGCATTGTGTCTTGAGTAATGTAAGGCAATATGGAAATTCTATCTGGTATTTTAGAATGTGCTGCATCATTCACACTTGTGAATCTTTATGAGATGCTGCAGTTGTCAAGGGATAAACATTGCACACGTGAACCAGTCTTCATGACTGGCCTAATATATTAGAAATGGTATGCACAGAAGCAGCACCATTGTTGGAGTTTTCCAGTGAAATCAAGGAAATGACATTCAAGCTGTCTACACCAACAAAATGTAATTCGAAACCAAAATGGCAGGCAAACATGGTGATGTTTGTTCTATTTAATAATAGTTGCTCATAGTGCTTGAAATTCAAATTCTAAGATTTGCAAAATTTTGTTATAAGCACTCAATATTCTGGCTCAAGAGAACCCATTACTATTGTTGTCAGAGCATCTGAGCCAATGGGCAGTGTAGGAACAGTGACTCTTCTAATTGTACAGGCTAATAGTGACATGCAAATGTGTGCTTTCCAAAATCTGTCACTGCAAAATACTTTGCATGAGGTCATCTGTTCTTATGATATGGACCTTGGTGATCTAGTTTACACAGAAACAGACACTCACATGTGTACAGAGATATATCAGTTAGAGATCTGTGAATCTGAATAGAATTTTAATGTCGTGTATTTACAATATTTCAATTGGATTATTAGAGATTTAATGGTATTAATGGTATTTCAGAAGCAGGTAACCTGGATTGAATCTTAATATTCCTGCCCTTGGTTATTATTCTTATTATTGTTTATGGGTAACACAACAACAACCCATGGATTAACAGCTGGGTTGTTTAAACAATGCTTTGGTCTGGGTTGTATGTCATGCTCACAACCTGTGATCCAACTGATCGGAGGTTGTTTACAAGAAACGAAAATGGCTTGCAGGCAGCGTGTGTTCTTGCTGTGATGTGCGAACTGGGCCAATGTGAAATATTATTCATATTAACAAACTTGAAAGACTCTTCACACTAAAATATAATACATCCTATGAAGAGCTTCTTTATATTGTTCTGTAAGGTATTCTGACTTACTTTTGCTCATTGTTTACAAAATATTTTCTCCAATACCAAAGTATTGAGTAACCATGAACATCAATGCAACCCTTACGCTGTCTCACTATATCCTTATACTTTCTTCTCTGCCCTTTGTCCACCATTTGTCTTGCTTTGGCTTGATGGGAAGGGCTTAGGACAGGAGTGATTTCTGGATGATGCAACGGAGACTTAGTGTATAACTGTGTCTCTCTCTCTCTCTATATATATATATGATCAAAATATCAAGAAATAACTTAAGATGTGTGCAAGGTTTTGTTGTATCCAGAATGATGATCTTCCTCAGGATTCAGAGGTGATGTTCCAGTTTACAGAATGATTGTGCAGCATCTTAAAGGACAATGTATAAGGGTCTTGATTCTTGAGTGAGGGTGTTGCAGGAAATAGCCACAATGTCATTGCTACAGCAATCATAGGTGCTGATCTCCTGCTTTTGCTGTAGGTAGCTCTGATATATAAAATCTCAAGGAGCCTTGGCTAGATGGTTTTCCCTTACGACCAGTGAACAAACTTTGGAGATCCCCAAAGGTTGCTCACTCACTATTTTGTCATTTTAGATGTTCCCAGTTAGGGATGTTGGAGGAATCTGCAATGGATTCAAATGGCCTCAGATTTCTATGAATCTGACCTCAGACTCCATAGCAGACTGGCTTTTGCCAAACCGCGTGGATTGTGGGTCTTGTGGACTGGTTTTTTTTTACTTTGTGAGGGGGGACTTGTGCAAATCACACCAGTGTGCACTTGTGCTAGTGGAACAAAATTCTTGTACATCCCTAAACAAAATCCGATTCCGTCAATGAGGGAATGATGGAGTGAAAGACACCTGAACTTGCAAAACACAGGCGGAAACAATTTAACAAAATCTGTACATCCCTGTTTCCAATAAAGGCATTACCCTAGTGTTCATATAATGTTTGTCGCTTTACAAAGTAATGTTTGCTCTTTTTCATAGCTTTTGAGACAGCTGATATAGTGTTGGCTCTAGCTCTGGGTTGAAATCACTACTCAGCCACAGGTATGACCTTGGACTAGTTACTACCTCTCAGCTTAACCTCTTTCTGAGGATGGTTGTGACTGCGAGGACAAAGGCGCAGCGAACCATGTTTACAGCCCTGAGCTCTTACAAAGGATCATTATTCTTTGCAATACTTCCCTGAATCTCTGCTTAACTTACTCCTAAACACAGGACTCCCAGGTTTTCTAGTCTTTCAGGTTCTCTTTAACTGTGCGTGTTCCTTACCCCTGGTTATTTTTGTTGGCTTGTTTGGCACTTTATCAGTAGAGGGGGAAAAGAACAAACATCAATTAGTACAGTGACTGAAAGAGTCAAGGTGAATGGATCACTTGTAGCGAAGGACCTGTGAATCAGCATGAAAAAAAATTAATTCTTTCAATATTTTTGTTTGCTTGTGCTTGTATAATGTTTTAGGCTGTTTTTATATGCACACAGCTTTGTTTTTCTTGTTTTTTTAAAAAATGGTATTAAAATAGACCATAAAGAAGGGCATGTGATCACAGGGGGCATAAAGTGTTTTTTACTTCTTGAAAACGAAACTTTGGTATATAGAAGAGAATTGTTTCACACAGGCTTCCTCAACCTGGTGCCCTCCAGATGTTTTGGACTTCAGCTCAGCAGTCCTGGCTGTGCCAGCTGGGGCTGGGGGGAGTTTAAGTCCAAAACATTTTGAGGGTACCAGGTTGGGGAAAGCTTGTCTTCCACCGGAGAAGGCAGGACTCCAGAATTAAATATCCTCCTCTTACCTTTTCAAGGGAGCATCTGTTTAACCTGCACTTTACTGACTATTGCAGTACGTGACAATCATCTAAGGGTACCTCTACAAGAGGCATTTAAAGCTCTTTCAAGGCGCATTAAAAAAAATACCTCTACAAGAACGGAGCGCAAATCGGGCGTAGAGGCGCGTTATCTCCCCGATTATGCGCATTATTGAATGCGCGTTAAATCGCAAGTTTTATTTTGCTCCGTCCGTTAAAGCGCATTTTGACTGTGTGAATAAGCGCTTATGTGCATTAACTACTTGTAAAGTGCATTTTGGACATCTGTTAATGCGCTTCGCCGCCTCTCGCCGCCTCTCGTGCAGAGGTATTAGGCGTAAATGCGCTTCTGCGATTATGCGCATAATCGCCTAACCAGGCGCAAAAGCGAATCCTTGTGGAGGGGACCTAAGAGATGGATGTTGCAAGGTTGCAAGGGGGGGGGAGAACTGATAGCAAAGGAAAGGAACGGGCACCCCTCCCTCTCTAACACACAAACCTGTATACTTTTAAGGGACTTGTCAAAACTAAGGCACTAATTGGTACAGAAAAGTCATCTTAAAACCTTTGGGTAATGCAAATAAAGATTGCTGAAAGAAAAACCAGGAAAGTATTGGATGGTACTGTGTGAAATTAATAACTAGAATTTGCTTTATGAAGGTGGTACTTGAACTGGAATTTTATTGAGTCAAATTTACTAACTGGGTCAGGATGATAGATGGCTCCAGTTCAGCTTGGTGCCCTCCAGATATTTTGGGCTACAACTCCCAGCAAGCCTGTCCATTGACCAGGCTGGCTGAAGCTTATGGGTACCAAAGTCCAAAACATCCAGAGGGCACCAGGTTGGGGAAGGATGGTCTAGTTTTCTTTTTCCTCTGTGTGTGTGTGTGTAACTGTGTGCATAAGTATAAATAAATGCATGCGCACACACACACATGAGCCATCCCAATTTCGCAAGTGTGGATTGATTCATTTACTGATATAAAAACAAAATCACTTAGCACTAGCCATTCATTCATCATAGTAGATGGTGCGGTAAAAGGTTAACGGCTCAATGGATGGATGAGATCTACAATAAATAACTGTGCTGTTTAGAGGCCTGGTGATATAAGTTTATGTCAGGTAAAAGAGAGCTTTTACCCACTTAGCACAGTGTTTGATAAAGATAGTAGTACTATAAAAACATCTGTATGTCTCAAATTGATTGGAAACAAAATCCAACTCTTAATGAAATATGTATAGTAGTAAGATGTGAAAATAAAAATAAAATAAGACAATAATGGCAAATTCTAGAAGTGTTGCTGTTAGGCTGATGTCCTGCACACAGTTGCATCAATTCTACAGACCTTTGTGGGCTTTATGCAGACTTTGTCCAGTACTGCAGGTTTGGGTGTCAAATAGCAGGTTGCTTGTGGCATCTCATGGGGGTCCTGTGGGGCCCTCCTGCCTTACCATGATGCTTCAGTTCTTGGCTTGCTATTTCTGTGCCTGGCACTTTGCAAGATGACAGACTATTCACTTTAAGCTGTGACCATCCCATGCCTCATATTAATACATCTAGCTACCTGCTCTTGCTCAGATCTCTCTACGCCTACATCTGCTGAGGGCATTCTGGGGAATAAGCTGGCCGCATTAAGGGCCTCAGCTTAAAGTGAATGACCTGTCAAATTGCATCTTAACTGGCACAGGGTGGTGTTTCAAACAAAGCAGTAGTGACAGTGTGATTGAGGAAGAGACAGTAATAATGAGCTGTATTAGAAGTCACTCTACTGCTCGCTGTGCCGAAGGAATAGTGAATTGTCACTTTTCTATTGCAATAAAAAAGTCAGGAAATTTCAGGTTGAATTTCAAAGGCTATCAACTTCAGTAGCCTACTTGATCAGATGCATCATGGTTTTCACTAATGTTTTCTAGTTCGTATTTACTTTTATTTCTGTATCTTACTGCTTTTAGTTGTCAACACTGGATTTCATCTGTCATCCCATCAAATTGCACAGTGACAAGTATAAAGAATGGTTTGTGCAGTTTCCCTGTTTAGTATCTTCTAGTTCATGATGCTGTCTGGTACCAATGGCTTGAGAACTGTTATTTCGCTGCTTATTAAGATGTGGTCAGACTATTCCTGTTTGCTAAACTTTGTTTCTAAATTTTATTTTCCCTTGCATCCACATCATCATATTGTGGTCCTTGAGTGTCTCATGACACAGAGATATGACCTTTTCTATCCGTGAGTGGCTGGGATGTTTCTTAATTTTGGGGTTGCATTTGTCTGTCCCCAGTTCAAAACTGAACAAAAAGTTCAAAGTGCCCTACTTGAATCAGTGGTGCACTTGGGGTTGGCCTTTGGGGCAGACATCCAGGTCCCCATTGAACAGAATGAGCAGGAGGGCTCCTGAATTCAGTAGGGTTGACTCACCACAGTTTGAAGTAAGTGACGCAACACATGTGACCCTCTGAAGAAGGGCTCTGCTGTAAGACCATTGTCCACAGGGGCCCTCTGTAAGACCATTAAGTTCAGAGTCTAAAGCTAGTTAAGTGCACAACTAATCTGAACATGTCAAAAGAAGAAAGGAAGGAAGGAGCAGGTAAGGGGAAGAGAACAGAGAATAAGTACAATGAATACAAAAGCTGTCTCTAAATAAAGGGTAATGCAAGACCCACGGTGCTCTATTACGCCCTGTTTTTCCCCGTTGCTCTTTTGAAAGGAATTGGCTAGCTTAAGAAAGTTAAAGTAAAACACGAAGAAGAGCAAGTAGGAACATGTAGTGTTGACTGGGCAGAGAGCCTTCTCAGTGGTGGTACCATGTCTATGGAACCCCAGGGAGGCTCACTTGGTGCCTGTGTTGTTATCTTTTTTGCACCAGGTGAAATTAGACCTTTAAGAACTTCTAGCCTGGAACTGATTGGTTTTATTCTGCTTTGACCTTCTGTTTTTACATTTTGTGTCTACTATATTGCATTTGTATTGTGCAAATGTGTTTTAGTTGAATTTTATTGTTGAAAACCACTTTGGCTAATTTTATTTGATAGTTGGAGTAAGAAAATCTATTAAATCAAATATATTTTCCTAGTATATACAACAGTATATTGTGCAAAAACCTGCCAGTTCAGATGTACTCTTAGATTTTGCTACTGAAGCTTAAAGTATTGTTATCAGTTTATTCTCTTGCTTAACTAGCCTTTGATCAACTTCACAAAAACATAATATTTACTGATCATTTATTTTCTTACTATCCTGTTCTGTGTTCCTTTTGTGTTTCTGTACAATAAGAATCTGTCTACACTTTCCCCCACTGCAATTTCTTTTCCAGTTTGATTTGTGTGTGTGTGGTCATGCTGAAGGCACCAGGGATGATTTATCCATGTAAGATGGCAGTGTCCATTCATTTAACATCTTGACCTGGATCTATTTAATCCCCTCCCAATCTCTTGGTGGTTTTTAATTTTTTAAAAAATATTTGAAAGCAAATCGGATACCAAGACGTAGAGAATGGCATGTCAAATTATGGGCTGTAGCAATTTTGAACAAATTGACTTAGGCTATTCAAGCTAGCCAGAGAAAATGTGTTGTTCAAGGTTTGAACAATATCTGAAACTGTTAAAGGAATTTTGCAATGACAAACAGATCGGATGCTTGGCAATCCCTTTTTTCATGTCATTCCCTAAAATAAAAAATGGATGTACCTGCACTAGCAAACCAATACAGGCATTGAATTTATTAACTTAAATATTTTGTTCAGTAGGTGTATATAAATAGTTTCTATGTAAAGTATTGTGTGACTGGCAATATTTAACAATCTTTTATTTGTAAAGGTAAATTAAAAATTGAATAAAAAGGAGTAATGTGAAAAAATGATATAATAGGATTACACAAATTGTTATATCATGTTTTTCATTTGATTTGTATTTGTAATAATTTATTATTTGAGTACTGAAGTGGTGATGTATTGGATGTAAATATTTTGTTTAAAATATTTAACAGACAATTTTAAAAAAATGTCTTGGTGGTTCCTTTTTCAAATATTTATTTTTAATTAAAATTTTAATTTAAAACAATACAAGGGCGAAGATTAGATAGTTAGGTAGATAGATAGATTAGATAGATAGATTAGATAGATAGATAGATACAAGCATTGTATAATTTAATAACCTAAAATAGTATACAATATGTCACATAGATAAACCAAAGTAATAAAAAATAGTGTAAACATGTACATAGCCCACTATAATATAGAGATTGTCACGTTCTTCCCTTCTGCTACTTTTTGGATGGGTATGTTGGGTGGCTGTTAAGATACAAATACATCCTATTTATTTTGGGGAATCACTTAATAAAAGTTGAAAGGGATAACCATTCATTGGTTTTTTGTTCTAAAACAGTTTGAACCATTTCTAATCTTGTTCAAATTTTGTATGACTACACAATTCCTGCCTAATTCGAATAGCCCAAGTTAATTTATTCAGAATTGCCATTTCCCATAATTTGACATGCCATTCTCTGATTCTAGGTATTTGATTTGTTTTCAAATACTTTGTGTAAACAATTCCATCTGCCACATTCATATAAATGAAGGGAGTCTCTATTCTTTGTCATCTGCCTTTTAACATATTTTAGCAATAATATCTTAAATTAGTTTCAAGAGAGAATTTCTACTAAATATCTTCCCTCTTTGCCGCCTTTCCAACAATTGTCAGAATAATCCTGCTGTCTCTTTGATATTCATTTTTATCGGATCACAGAACATCAGCGGTGATTTCTTAACTTTCCTAAATCTCTTAAACAGCCTCTAAATTGAGCAATCCTTTCAAAATTATATTTGTGTTGGTTTCTCTGTCCACCTGCCTTTGCCTCATGTCCAGTATTTGCTGCAAATAGGCCTCTAAGTTAAGTTTTCATAGTGGAATGTTTGTATCTGTACCTTACAGAGGCTGTGCTTGCCTACTGTATAAGAAGTTAAATCCAGAGCAGTGCCCCCCTCCCGTATTCTAAAGTGAGATGTTCCAAAAAGAAGCCATTTATAGTATCAGTAAGCTGCTTCTCCAAACCATGTACAGATGTGTCATTCAGCCAGTTAATATCGGGGTTGTTGAAATCATCCATTATTATTTTTTTCCTCTGGCAGATTTTGCCACTTCATTAATATCTTTCAACATACTGAGTTGCTTGGCTGCTTCTTCTTTTACATGGCTTATATCATATCATGCCATCACAGCACATTCTGCAGTTTCAAGTTAATTGCTCAATTAACAGCGGTATTCATAAAGTGCTAGGAAAATTCCACAACTAATGATTTGGACAATTTCAAAATAGGTTGGTATTTCATAGTTTTAAATGTCAGGCATGCCAGTATCGGCAGGCACAGGATTGTCTAAGCTTTGAACTCTATATAGCTATAGAAACTAGAAATTGTAAGGGGAGAGTTTAGTACCCCCCTTCCCCATACTGGGGAGTTCTCTGTCCATCTTTTTAATCATCTGTATTTCTGTGGAAATGAGTTAAAAGTATGTAATGGCCCCTTAGTTGCTTATGGCTGTATCCTGCCAGAATGCAGAGAACACCTACATAAATAAGTTGCTGCTGTCTGACCTCTTAGCCTTTGTGACAATATTGAGATGGGATGTTTCTTGAATGTGTGGACCTTTGTTTATAGATGTCTTGTCTCCTCTTTTGCATTTGCCCCATTGAATGCCTATCAGAAATAGCTGATCACTATCATTTAGTCACAATACACATTTTCCTGGAGGCAAAAGGCAGTGATGACCAGTCTTCTTTTTTATTGGGGGTGCTGCGATACAGATATTTCTTCTTCAGTGAAGCATTACATTTAAGTGTGTTTCCAGAAAACATGGAGAGCATGCATTTTGTATATAGCTTTACATTGGGACCCGTATGCATGAACATGCATATATAACATAACTCCCCTATACTGGTTAATGCTTATCTGAAAAAGATCTGGACGTTCCCTTAGGTTGGGTGAGGCTGTTGACCCCAGATAGCAATTTTTGGTGCACCATGATGGTAGTTTCTTGTCTTAGGCAACAAATAGACCGTACAAACTCACAGAAGTTATTTATTTATTAAATGTATATCCTGCCTTTACTACAAAGAGCAGAAGGCAGAAAATGTAATATAGTTTAAACGCTTCCTGAAAACACATCTTTTCACACATGCTTTCCCTGGAATGCAACTGCTGCTGGGTTTATTTTGGTTTTACATAGTATTTTAAAACTTAATTTGTTGTACTTTATGGTTTTACTTGTGAATTGCCCCGAGAGCCTCGGCTATTGGGCAGTATAAAAATATAATAAATAAATAAATGAAATAAAGAGCTCAGGGTGACATACCTGGTTCTCCTACACCATTGTTTCTGACAACAGCCCTGGAAAGTATATTATTATACTGAGTGATAATGATTGGCCAAAGATGAATGAGCTTTATGGCTGTGTGAGAATTTGAACCTCATTCTCCTCAGTTCTAGTCTTGACATCTTAATCACTTCACCATGCTGGCTATACTGTCCTACACACTTTTTAATATTAAAATGATTCCCTGACTTTCCAGCAAAAATGAAACTCAAGGCAGCTAGCAATACAATACCAATAAAACAACAAAGGTATTAAAATTAAAACAAAAAACACATTTAATAAAATGCATCCAATAAAAATGCATCAATAAGAAACAGTAGCACCCACCGGATTAAATCTTACTTAAGCAGTTAAAGAGCTTGGATGCCAAAAGCTTTTCTGAATAAAATGTATTTGCCTGCTATCGGAAAGACAACAGAGATAGAGCTTGGTTGGTCTCTCTAGACAGGGAGTTTCAGAGCCTTGGAGCAACCACCGAGAAGGCCTCTCCCGTGTTTCCACCGAATGTGCTTCTAATGGTGGTAGGACAGAGAGAAGGAGCTTTCCTAAGGATTTGAAAACACAGGCAGGCTTATATGGGAGATTATGATTTTATAGCTTGATCCCAACTTGCATTGGGCTTCATAACCAGCATTTTAACTGTGTCCAAATTAGGCTGGTAGTCCGTAAAGCTGTTGAAGCAAGAGAGTTGCATGCTCCCTATCATCAGCCCTGGTCAATCATGTGGCTGCAGCATTTTGGAACAGTTGAAGTTTCCTAACACTTTTCAGTGGTAGCCCCACACAGAGCGGATAACAACAGTACAAATGTAACAAAAGTATATGCCATCACGGCCATATCTGACATCACAGTTGGTGCACTAACTTCAGATGTGCAAATGTACTGATCACCACCAAAACCTGGACATGGTTCAGGGTTGAATCTAGGAGTACATCCAATGGGCTGGATCTAGGTTCTGAATCCAAGAATCACATAAATATTTACTAGCTTCATTACTTAAAACAAATGATAATGAAAAGTACACAGAAGTAAAGCTGCAGTCCAGAAAATGGTTCTTAGTGGCATGATCCAGCCAAAATTAAGCAAATCTAAATTCCATTGATTTAAGTAGAGTCTTAGTTCTTTCTCCTTGAATTCAATCGGAGTGATAGCACAATCTCATACATGTTTACTCCAAAGTCCTGCTGTGTTCAATGGGGCTTTTTCCAGGTAAATTTATGCATAGAATTCTCCCTTAAATGTGCATGAAGTTGCATCCTAAATGGACTTATGGAGTAAGCACTATCAAACACACTGAGACTCACTTCCAAGTAAACACATATGATTGTGATATAATTTTGGCTGGAACAGCATCTGAATTTGTCTCCATCTTTTTAAATAAGAAGACTGACTAATTGATCTCTACTTCTGTTTTCCACCAACCAAGAAACCTCTTTGATTCACCCTAGATGGAGACAGATTTGAGTTAACAGCTGGATTTTATAGTTCGAAACATGGAGGATCTACAATTGTTTGAGACCTTTTTCCACCCACTGCACTGAAACCATCCCATCACCTAGCAGATCCCAATTTGAATGTCTGCAACTCCTTCTCCTCCGTGTCATCATTTTAAGACTGTAATGATGCAGACATCCTGATTACAACATCTAGTCAGTCATTGTCTCTCCATCCCACCCCCGCCCACCAACCTGCTCTTTGTAACATCTTGCCTGATGAGGAGATCTGGAAATCTCCAAAGCTTGCAGTTTTTTTGGTAATCATTTTGTAATCATTTTGTAATTTATTTTTTTAAAATCTTACCTATATGGATTTTGGAATTTTGCCAAATGCTTATAATTTGAAGCATCTGCTCCAGTCGAAGTAACTGGGGTTACACCTGTGTTTAAGGATAACATGCCTCTCTGGACAATGCTTTGCTAGAAAGGTGTTGATCTTCAGGTTTAGCAAAGTAGTTATGTGCAAAATACATATGTGCTAGTTATTGCAATGATATTTGGTTTATCTTCTCAAGATGGCTTTGTAATCTCATGGATACCTCAAGGACAACATAATTTGCATGTTCTAACAAAAAGGAAGAGAAAGAATTATATGATCCCTTTTGGCCATGCAGCAAACTACCATTAACATTTTTTCATCAGTATTCTTTTCAGAGTCTTCCAAACTGAACACTACAATGCTAACAGCTTTTTTTTTTAAGAGGTTATTACAGTACTTTCACATCTTTATAGTACTGTAGTAAAGCTGAATTTACTGCTGTACTGAAGGTAGAGTGAAGCTAACGCTAGAATCAACATTAAAGTGATTCAACACCCTTTGGAGGAAGGAACTTTCTTAACTTGAGATCTGATACTGTACATAGCTGTAGGGCAGTTGTTTAAGGGTTGCCAATAAAATGTGCATGCCACTGACAACTGCTTTCTTAGTGGTTCAGCATCAAATACTAAAATGTGAGGGATCTTTTCACTTCTCTGTAAATGATTAACATCAGGTGTTTAATAAGTCACATGTACAGATGGAAAAGAGAAACCATCTCCAAGAACAAGTGTCTGATGCTGGCTGGGAACAAATCCTGATTTTGTACTATTGCGTTTACAACTTACTATTTTTAGTATTCTGGTATAAAAAACCTTTAAGCTGCACTTTTAATTGAGCAGGTGGAGTAGGAAATACAGGTTTGCTTCTGTATCTGGAAGTAAAGTTAACTGTTGTGCTGAAAATTGGCAAATGATGTAGAGGCCAATCCTTTGGCATGTGAAATGATCTGTTGGGTTGAGTGCTGATTTTATTCTTTTATTGTGTTTTTAAATTGTAATTTTTAATGTATTTGTTTTCTGATTGTTTTAATTATGATCCTGTTTAAGTTTTTGGCTCATGTTGTTGTTAGCCACCTTGAGCACTATTTCCTGTTAGAAAAGGGGTGTATAAAATATATAAGATTTTTTTAAAAAAATAGGGGAGGACTCACAACAAAATGTTGCAGTGTATTCCCAGCCCATAACATGAATGCTCCTGATTGGAGATCTAGCTAGTTTGAAACAGAAAACTTGGAGTGACATCAGACGAGCGTTTTTTGGCACACTCGTTACTGGCCATTCATGGTTTTTCATGGGACCTTCTGATGATGCTGTCCACCTCCTGCATGTCTCCTGCCCCTTCTGCTCACATTCCCGTCGCAAAAACAGATCCGGAAAAATCTGAATTTTTCGGCTGTAGCAAAACATGCCGTCATTTCCTGCTGTGTGCAGGAGAAGCAGCAGGATAAAAATGCCCACTGAATGGGCCACGTGGTCATTGCTTACTTCCTCTATTTCCCCCCATGTAAATAAAGAGGAAGTATTGTGGGACAGAAACGGGGGGGGGGAAGCGATGGAAGGGCAACGCGATTCCCCCCCCCCCCCATCTGATGACGCTCATGTACTGCTGGGAGTTCATGGTGTGTGTGTAGGTGGGGAGAGGAAGAAGCAAAAGGATACACTTCCCCATATCCTACCCTCCTAAAACGTTCCTCTGTTGTACTATAAACTATTAAAAGGCACAGTTTTTGAACTGCTTATCAACCCTGAACCTGAATTCTGAATTGCTATATAATGTAGGGCTTATTTTGAGTGGAAAAGGGGAAAGGTGTCCTCTTTCCTTTCTTCTAGAAATTTTCCCATATTTCAAGGGGAGATTCTCCCCCCCACCCCCACCAGCCTCGCAGTACACAGTCACTAACCCCTCTCTCCAGGATACTAGAAGCTGTTATAGTGCTTCAGGCAGGCCAAGTTCATCTCTCTACTTCCCCTTTTTTAAAAACTGATACACTCAATATTCAGTTACACTCAGAGTCCTTGGGTGGCCCTGTTTCACTTGCAAATTGATAGGCAAGGACAACCAAAGTTCAGTGTTGCAGAAAAATTACTGTCTTAATGCTTTTTAAAATTTTCAAATGCCTTTTGAAAACATTTTATTTTTGTCTGGTATGAAAATGAGATTTTTGTGCCTAGTTTTTTTTTAAAAAAAAGATTTTCAATCATATAAGAAAAGTTCAAAATTAAATAGAGGGAATAAATCTGCAAGAAATCCAATTGCTTGAAGAGAGTGAAGACGTCAGAGCAGTGCTTTTTCCTTGCCCTTATTTAGCTACAAATCTATTTTCATCAATGATAAAAAGTTGCTTATACTGAAATCAACGGTTGCCTGTATAAAGTTGCCTATATTGACATTACAGACTTAGATGGCTATTCTTTCTGATGCTTAGTATTAAGGATTGGTATTATGAAATTTATTTAAATGATATATCACTTGCACAAATGAGTGATTAATGTCACTTTTCCTTTAAGGGCACTGAGATAGAAATGGCATCCATAAAAATATCAGCACTTATCTATTAACCATCCAAAAACAAGGGCCACCATGGGTTATTGGTTGTCTGAATGCAGTGCATTTCCCACAGGGTGGCTTGTTAACCATGCAGTGTGGTTTATTTATCTCAAACAAGCCAGCTTCAGAACCCAAGGCTTGTTGGTTTGTTCAGGGTGGTTAACAAGCCAAACTGCATGGTTAATGAGCAACCCTGTAGAAAATGCACTGCATTCAGACAACACAATAACACACCTTGTGGAAAATGCACTGTGTTCAGACAGCATGATAACCCATGGGTCAACAAGAAGCCACACTGGTTGGGTTTGTGTTCTGTGAACCCAGCCAAGGGATGTGTTTATTCAGTTTCCGCTAGCATCAGCCTTTTGCCTGTGCAGTTGTGGAGTGCCTCTCCATGATCTTTAGAGGGGGAAACAGGTGCTCTATACACTACAAGAATATAAAGTTGAGTGCCTGAGACAGAGGCACTAAACAATTGACATTCTCTTAGAAAGCTCTAGTCTGCCATTATACTAACAATGAAGCATTTAAAAAGGTTTTGGGATAATAGTAGATGGGAAAGACAAATAGCTATTCTACTCCTGAGGAAGCTGTAGTTAAGATGCAGAATAATGAACAGGAGTGGTTGTGATGAATCTGCAGGCCAGAAACTGTTGTCTGACTTTTTCTCTCTTCTTCCTCCCCACCCCTATGCCCTGTTCTTCAGGTCCAGTGGACAAGCTCAACCAGTTTCCTCCCCTTTGAAAATATTTAGCCTAGGAATTGGCTTTCTGCCACTTTTAATCTCTCTCATTCTTTGGAGGCAAGGGCTTTGCCAACAAGATGAGAGGGAAACATAGAGACTATATCAAGCCTAGCATAGATGGTACAGTATGAGGAGACAGCCAGATACACAAATTCAAGACATGCACAAAATAATATTAGCCAAGTTCCAAAGAACTGTGAAACTATTTCTGTGAGCCAAGAAGGGCTTAGGCTTCTTTTCCCTTAAACTGTGGAATGGCATGGAGTGGAGGTGTTTGTGAACAAGAAATTAAACATATCATTGGGTTAAGCAACCCCCCTGTATGACCTCTTATGATAGAAGCCACTATAATACATGACTTGGAGTGATGTTTGTGGTTTTCTGTTTTATTACTCAGTGGGATGGGATAGTTAGCCATAAGCCTCTGCATGCTAGTGACCTTCCAATTTTACTTTATCTGATCAAAAATGACTGTTCTGTCTCAGTTGTCATTCTGTCAGTTATTCTAGCCCATAGTCTACTCTATGAGCATCTGAGTCACCAGAAATCATTCCTCCTCCACAGTTCAAAAATATGCAGTGCTCTGATTGCAGTATGGATAAAACTGATTCACCTGCTTTCTCCCTATCAATAGCTTGCCAGTCTTCTTTGTCCCAATCTGATTTTCTTTATATTCTTGCCCATCCCTGTGTCTTTCTTGAAACTAAATAACATGACTAGACAATTGAGCTGGAGGAGGAGGTAGTATTCCATCAAAGAAAAAGGAAATAAAGTTCTTGTAAGCTTCTACCTCCTATGAAATGCTTAATGTCCCTGGCTTATAGAAATAGCTGTTTGTCATGGATCCTTAAGTAAAGAAGTACAAGGTATTCTAGATGTATCTTTACTGTTGTAAGTATACTGCTTGTACTTACTTCCAGAAGCTGCTGGAAGTAGCAATTTCCCATAGATGGGGATATAACTAATTTCCTTCCACTGATGGAAGGGCATGGTTTTCAGCAATTCCTTCTCCTCCCTGCAACTTCCCCCAAATCTGTTCCGGAGACTAGGAGCGTCCTGCAGAACAAATCTTGTGTGTGTCCATGTGCAGGAGGGAGAAGGATTGCTAAAAGCTCCACCCTTCCCCATTTCACTGATGGAAGCCATCCATCGGCAGAGGCACAGCAGTTGGATCTACCCATGATCTACCACTTAATCTGCATCTAACACAAATACATTTGGTATAAGAGTGAAAATGAGTCACACTGTAAGATTCATATTTTTATTTTATATGCAACTTTTAATTTTGCGTGCAACTCTTTACATTTATTCTCCTGCAGGTTAGACAATCAATTGACAGCTGGCTCCTAGTTTCATCTCTCTTTTGATGCGAAGGTGCTTAATGATTTGACTCACGACAGCTAAACAAAGTGTCAGGTTCATTTAGTTTACTGTTGCGAAATTGGCACTAAGTTACATTGGAGTCCAGTCACCTCCCCAGTGATATCTGGACAGTCCCACGTGCCCCTAACAGATGCACACTTCCTCCGTTCTGTGCTAATAGGAACATCCTATGCTTGTTTCACAGGCAGGAACATCTCAGGTCAGGGCTGAACATGTACGTCTTACTGGCATACTTCATCAAGATGGTTTTATTTTTGAACAAAGGATCCCATGTTTTGCTCTCAGTTGCAAGCTGCTGGCTTTCCTGTAATTTGAAGAGAACAGTTTTGTGAACTAGTTTGTGAACTAGTTGGGGAAAACCTCAGATAAATTACTTCAGTACTTGGGGTCATTAACCATAGTTTCTAACACAGGGATGTTGAACGTCGGGCTCACAGAGCCCACCCGAGGTTCCAGTGTAACCCTCCAGGGTTCCCTAGATGGCCACACCCCTCTTCCCTTTCCCCTGACTGCTGTTTGATTGGTGGTTTCCCAGCTTTTGCATATTTGCCCACCTCCATACTTAAAGGTTGAAATGTCTTCCCTAAGGCTTAGTTACTAGCAACAAGTGCTTTAAACAAAAATATGCTAGTATTTTGTCCCTGTCCCTTTTGCCTTTGACTCCACCCACCACTGGAATGCGCCCCCTCACCCCGGTTAGCTTCTATGAAACCAAATTTGGCTGAAAGAGGTTTGACACCTCTGTTCTAAAATGAGTGTTCAAACAAGAGTGCAGCAAACTTTCTAAGAGAAACTGACAACACGCTCGTCTTGCATAGCCTTCCTTTACCATAATGTTGCATGAATGGGATTCCCATTTAACCATTTATGTCAGTGGTGCCTTTGTGAAAGCAAGGTTCATCTCCTGTGGGGAAATCAAGCACTCTAAGGGCAGGTTCTGCTCTCATTGCATGGTGTTTCCAAATACACACTTGACATTTCCTCATAGGAATGAATGGCAACCTTAAAAATTGATGAGGCAGTAACATTAGTCTCTCATAGTCGTCCTTCCAAGTTCCTGATGTAGCCCAGATCTGATGACTGGGGAGGTAGACCATCAGAATTCCATCTCCATCCCTAGGTGTTCAGTCTATCAGAGTCTCATTTCTGAGTATTTGTACATAGTGTTGTGCATAAGGGACAGATTGAAGTTCCAGTTGGTATACTGACGAGTCATAGTCATAATCAGTTTCATTCTATATGTTACATTGTGCTCAAAGCAGTTCACAAAAAAAACCCCAAATACCATAGCCATAATTACATTACAATATTAACTCAATTACAGTTCATTTAAAACACATCAGAAATTAAAATAAGCACAAGACATATCGACAGGTCAGTTAATAATATCCAGTATCAATTCCATCAATATTATACTCAGATTAAACAATTAACCAGTGTCTTGTTTTTGTTGCTAATCTCCCCTTTGGGGGAAAGACACTTGACTGCGTGTTGGCAGCTGAACTCCAGACATTCCAAAATAAAACAAATTGCTTGATTGCTGGCCTGATTTTGAAACTGGACTGTCTGTCCCAGTTGGGGATTGGGACCACTGTGTTCAAGTGGTTCTACTTCTAACTTACATATTGATGCCAGATGTGCCAGTCCAGAAGAAGTTTGATCTTGCCATAGTTTTCCATGCAATTGTGGGTTCTAGCTTACACTACTGCAGGTGTGGGGAAAATGTTTAACTCGCTCCCCAACCCTCAATTCTGGCTGTGCTATCAAGGCTGATGAGAGTTGCAGTGCGGCGACATCTGGCATCAATGGGCCGTACATTCCCCACCCCTGCTCTTGTCTGACAAACGAGTTTGCCTATGAAAAGCATTCAGAATATTCAACTGGTTTGAAATACTGTGGCCAGATTACTGACTTGTCCAGTAACTGGAAGTAAAAAGGAGAGCCCTGGCAAGTCATTCCCTGGTTGGAAGCTAGGGCTGTCAGTCACAGAACTCACCTACCCGTCTCCATCCCACACTCTATTCCTCCTTGGTGTTTATGTTTTATGAAGAGCTTGTCTGTAGCGTAAACATTTAGCCATCTGTACTTACCAGAAAAACTTTCCTCTGAAGCAGATCTGAAGCTTTGAAACAGTCCGCTTAACTTTGGACCACTTTGGACAAGACCTGCTTAGCTTTGGTCTAAAACCCTCCAAAGTAGGCTGCTTTGATTTTATATTTGAGCCTTGTCCAAAGCAGAAGTATATCCCTAATTTCTTTATTTTGAATGCTACAGCCATACACTATTTATGGTGGAATATAAACACCAGGGGTAAAATTGCTTGTTCTTTCATGAGATGGGCATTGGTTATGTTTGAAATAGCATCAGGAGTGGCCAGACTCCCCATGGAAGTTTTATATTTTATGTTACATTTTCTCAGCATAGTTGTAAATTTTGGAATTGAGGCAGTCATGGTGATATTCCCCATAGCCATGCCCTCAAGGAGAGTCATAGGATTCAGAAGCTGTGTTGATGCAAATCAACAAATCAGTACTAGGAGTTTTCACCTCCCCACCAGGAGCAGGTCTTGGAAAGCTAATGAATCTTATTTGCCCATTCAAGACCAAACCCCCACAAAATATTTTGCCTTACACAGGGACAATCTATTCTTTTGGGGAAAATTAATTCCCCCCCAGCTACTGTGAGGATTACAGCTAAGGTCAGAGGGAAAAGGGAATTCTGTGGGTGGGTGGGGGAATTCTGTGGGTGGGGTGGGAAGTAGACAAATGAATTCAGCGCCCCTGCTAATAAAAAAGTGCTGTCACTATGTTCCCATGAGCCCTGACTCCAGTACATCATGGCTTTTTCTGTGTTAGATTGCTTGGCATACTTTTAAAGTTTATGTCTATAATATTTCAAATATAATCTCTGCATGTAAAAAAGAACAAAAATTGCATCATTTTGAAAGTTAAAAGGGCTGCTTTTCTATGAACATTACAGTTCTCAATCTCTTACGTGCAGTATCTCTCCCCGCTGATATCAGTTGAGAGTGAGTGATTTGAGGATTGGTTTTTTTTCATTACATATATGCCCATGAAGAAACTTAACATGCAAAGAACTATTGCTCAAATCAACTTACATAGAGATGCTTGACTTTGCAGTTATGGCTGAACACAATTCTCTTACTCCAGAGTCCAGAGCAACTGATTGGAGCACTCTCACTGACTTTGATTTGGTGGCTTGTGGCTTACAGCGTATTATGCCTTTGTTAATAATTGCTCTGTGTGTGCATCCACATGAATCTCTGTGTATAAAAGGTACAAATCAAAGTTGCCTTCCATATAAATCCATAGGCACCATTTAAAAGTGTTTACAGAATAATCTCCCCTTGAAGAGCAGCTAAATGCTAATGCTCCGTTCTTTGTAACCAGCTGATAGTTTAGAAACTGTCCCCTTCTCCATCTGTGAAAATATGTCCTCTTGCAGGAGAGGGATTTCTATAAAGCTCTCTGAGAGGAAAGAAACACTCCGATTAACAATATTTTCCATTGGCCAATCTCCAGAATAAGACTGTTGTTACAGTTCTTGGTGTAGTTTCTTTTTTTATGTTAATGGTTTCTTTCTTTCTTAACTAAATTGCTATGTAGCTGGCAAATAATTGAAAATAGACTACTCTTAAAATAATAATTTTCCTAACTGGAAAAATTTGTAGGTTTCTGCTCTGCTGCATTATCGTGTGTGTTTGTTCTTAGGCAGTTCTCTGGACAGTAATTTTTATGCCATTCCATTATTAAAATAACTTGAAACTCTTGCAGAGCCTTTTTAGGTATTCAAAATTGTTCTATGTTGAAAGGGCAACGGAGTTGGAAGATGTCATAAATGTGTTGATTAATTGGACAATTATTTTGGCTACGTTATTTGTCTGCATCAGACTCTCTGACTCTCTCCCTCTCTCATACTATTTTTAATAACTCCTTCAGAAAAAATTCCAAGAATGTTGCAGAACCATGGAAAGAAGGTGTAATTGAATTTTTTCAGAATCATATGTTTAGTTAATAGGAAACAATATATCTATATCCAGATATAGATATTGAAAATAATAGCAATTCCCTTTCAAGTGGAAGTGTGACAGGAAATACGTATTTCATTTATTAATAATTATTGTGATGGATCCAGAGTTATTATTAATATCTCAAGAGTATTTGAATTACCAACCTGGGCATTTGCAAAAATATTACTGTTGTCTTGTGCAGTAGCACAATACCTTTTTGGATGAACAATTCTATAAAATTATGATGCGTGCTGAGCCTTCATAGAAATCTATTTTAAAGAAGGGCTTAATTTAAGTCAGAACCAATTCAGTTGTTCAGGAGGTGGATGATTGTATTATTTCAATATACCCATAGGTGATTCTTATGTTCTCCCTATACACATATGCAAATCCCTCCATATGCAAACTTCTCAAGTTAAGGAAAGGGTAATGCTAAATACATTCTCTCATGTCCTAGATTTCCCCCTGCAGGGAGATATTGATGTGGTGGGCATTCAAGCCAGTTAATTTTGTCAAGGATTTATACAATGTACAAACTTGTTAGGGATGTGCCAAATTTTCCCCCTGAAAATTTTGGAGGTGAAAGGATTTTGAGGGTTAAATCTATAGAGTTTCTAGAACCACTTGCCATTTTTGTATGCAGTTTACTGCCCATTTGCAGCTGTTTCTTTCCCTGATATGTAGGGATCATATAAGTAGCATGGCAACTTCATGAAGTAAACTCTAAGCATGGTAAATTCTTCCTGTTTTCAGTCTGAATAGGTGAACATTTTTACCTCATTACACACAGCCCACACGCTCCCAATCAGTGAAAAATGCATAAGGGAAAGATGCATTCACAGGAGCGGGGATGGGGAAAGAAGGATTTTGAAAAATGAATCCCTGTATTGTTTCATTCTTATAAATCAGGGATGGGGAACTCCTTTCAGCCTGAGGGCCAAATTCAGTTTTAAAGTTTTAAATCTTGATTTTTGTATATTATGGTTTTGATTGTAAACTACCCAAAGAGCCTTAGCTGTTGGTCAGTATAAATATGTAATAAATAATAATAATAATAAATAATAATAATTTTGGAGAAGGTCTCAGAGGCTGCATTCCAGTAGACAGAGCTGATGGGCAAGGGGGCAGAACCATGGTAAAAGTGGCAGCGGGGCCAATGTTACCAAACAATGCTGCCAAACTTTAGCTTAAAGCTCTTATTGCCAGTAACTAAGTCTTAGGAGAGGCATTTCAACTTTTTAGAATGGGGGAAAAACTGCCCCAAACCTGGGAAACCAGCCAATGAGTGGTGGTTTCCCATGGGATTTGGCCATAGGGAGGGGGTATAATAATCTGGGGACCCCGGGAGAGCTGGATTGGGATCCTGAGCCTGAGGCTCTCCACCACTGCTGTAAATGATAAGTGGAATACTGGGGAAGGGTTTTCAGATTGGCGACACTCACTTGTAATAGCATTTATCTGTACTAGGTACTTGATGTTGCATATAAAAATAAATCATTAATATAATGTGTGACTTGCCATAGGAGAGCAGTAGGTTAAATTAAATTGTGTTCTTCCTGATTTATTTGCATAGCCGAGGAGATTTTCTGAACATTCAAGCTTGGATAATCCAGGTTTCATATTTACATGGGGTTAGGGTGGCAAAAAGGGAGAAATACATCATCAAAAAGCACACAGATTTGCAAAATAATAATAATAATAATAACGTATCTGCTAGTTTACATGTATAGAACAAGGTTAGCAACTTCCAGAGGTCCCAGTATGGGACACAGTCTTTGGGGTGCTGTGGGGGTGAAAAACAAGAAGCCGAAATTGCCAGTTTGCCACCAAAATTCTACAGGAAACTGCTCCGTAGCATTACAGGACGCTACTATGGTTAAATTTAGCTTGTTTCCAAACAAAATGTAACCCTTTTGGTTGTTGGGACAGACCGTAGCTCCTGTGGATACTATTTCCTCCCAAAATGTGGGGAGGACTGTGACCAGGCGATCTGTGTGCCTTGCTCAGTCTGCTATCCAGGAGCCAATTGTTGGTGGGCATTTTCAAAGCCCCTGTTGTCCCTTCTTATGGTTCTTTATCTTTAAACCGGACTTAGACTAGAAAGCCATTCACATAGAGGACATGTTTAAATAGAAAGTGGTCTTCCGATTTCTCTTCAAAATAATGAACGGGACTCTGTAAAGTAAGACACACAGTCACCTTCCATGGGTGTGTGCACAGTAGTATATCATTATGGGCAACAGAGTTTCTAAGAACTAATGTTGGGGCAATGCAACTTTAACTGTATTTCTACCAGTTATTGGTGACTTATTTTCAGATTACTCCATGTCCAGTTATCCAGTAGAACCAACCAAAACTGATAACAATAAAGAGGATCTCCTATTTCAGACCCTCCCACTTCTCCACATATCAGTGCAGCCGTGTTTTAAAGAATTTCCAATGCAACAGTTAAAAAGGAACTTATAAGCTGTTTTCCTTTGCATATCTTGCCACCACGCAGCTTCATTTTATTGGAAGCACAACCTCCGTGCATTTCCTTTCCTGCCACTTCTTTAGAATATCCAAAATCCCTTGAAGACAAGACAATAGAAGAGGCAGAAAAAAGCAATTTATTAGGGAAGTAGGAGGAGAGTCATGAAAGAATTCCCCCAAGGAGGGGGTCAGGGAGGCACTACGAAATTCATGAAATAATCAGTGGAGTTAAGAGCTGATTCATATGTTACATGCTTTACATTGTTGTACCTTCAGGTCTGTGGTTTTATAGGAATAGATGCTCTTCTGGGACATATATGCTCTTCAGTAGCCATGCTGGTGTAGTTCTTCCCACCCCACCACCTGGTGCCTCACTACACTTGCTGTGAATATGGTCTAAGACCATTATTCCCCTGGGACTATACATGTCCATTTGAGGAACATAGGGAACTGCCTTGTACTGAGTCTATTTAGCCCAGTATTGTCGACACTGACTGGCAATGGCTCACCAAGATTGCAGGCAGGAGTTTTTCTAGCCCAGCCTGATGATGCAAGAGATTGAACCTGGGACCTTTATCACTGAGCTACAGTCCCTCGGTTACAGGAGTGGAGACATTTATGCATGCAAATGTAAGATGTAAATTTACTCTAAAATATTTACTAAGAAAATGTGCAAGTCTTACCAAAGCAGTCATTTCAGAAGACAGTTCTATTAGCTTAAACGTAGTGTAATTTTCTTTTTTAAAAAATTAATATATAAAATGTGTGATTTACTGGTGTGTTTTATAATTATGTCCACATGGCCTGTTGGTTTTGTGAAGAACTCTTGTTTAACCATGTTAAAAATTTATTTTTCCCTCTCCCCCCGCATTTATAATTCAAGAAAGCTATAACTGAACAATACACACATTCTGGTACAGAAATATATCAGGCAGATTCATTTGAAAGAGTGGAGGATATTTAGACTTGTGATTTAGATCTCCGTCTTATATGCCACTGCCCTTTGTAGTGTAACAACTCAAGGTACAATAACAAATGACATTGTATGACTGATATTAGTGAACTTTATTGTTAGCCATTAGGTTAAGCTTTCTATCTGCTTTCCCCTGAATTGCTATATGGAACATAGTCTGCTGTGTTTCTGTGAACAATCCGATTTGTTCCTTCCCTGCAAAACCATAAAGTCCAACTTGGCTTTCTGACACTGACTAAGCTACTTGGATTAGGGAAAGCTGATCTTAAAAGAGAAAAATTGGATGTTCAGCAAACCCAGCAGATATTTTGAAACACTCTTGGAGCTGATAAGAGTCATCGTAAATTTAAACATTACCTTGCCCTGCACAGAAACCACACTAATAAATGGCTTTGAATTTTTTATGAATGACTGAGTACCAAGATTTACTTATAAGCTCAAACTATGGTGCTTTCTGTTTTTATTTTTTTTTCTTTTTATTTTTTTGGCTAAAGGATGCTGCAGAGAAAGCGCTGATGAGGTGTCATATAATTTTACAAGTTGCATAACTGCTTTTAACTACTAAACTCTCTCTGATTAAAATAACAATTGAGCCTGTAATTTTTCTGAACAGCTGCTGCTACAGGGGGTCATTACCTTGGAGAGCTTGGAAATAATTGTACTCCTAATACATGAGTTATGTAGTCTCATGTTTTACAGCAATGCACAAAGTTTAAAGCCTATAGTAGAATGTTATTTGAAAGCTGTCAAACCATGTTAAAAAAGACTGCATCGTCAAAGGCCCTTGTGGCCAGGATTCAACATGTAGCCTTGTCTTACTCATTATAAAATGCATGTTTATAAAGTTCCACAGAGCATCCAATTCCCAATTCACTTATATCAGCAAGACTTAACTTGCTCATTAATCTAAATTCTTTTGCAACTTTAATCTACATGTTTAATTAATCATAAAATGAGGCGGTAAGTAATTTCAGCAATGTGTGGCTTGTTATCAGATGCATTTAATCACTCTTCTGTGAGCTCATTTGGAAACACCTGAAGATGTCGAGTGCAGTTTGAATAAGCATAAATTATTCTTTGTCAGTGTACTTCACCCAACTAATAAGACATTAATTTAAAAAAGGCACTGTTCGTCATTTTTAGATCTTCACCAATATTTTAGCTTAGCAATGGAACTGTAATTGTATATACAGTACAATACACAATATAGTGCCCGACAGTGAAACAGGAAGTATTATTCAATTCATTTTTCCTGTTTATGTATAATTACTCTGTAATCTTAGGTTGAATGAAGATTAACCATAGTTATCAAATCCTAAGTATTTAAATGTTCTTGGAACAAGCCACTAGTTAATTGAAATCATAAAAGCTACTAGATGATATAACAACAATTGTAAGATTATATCTTCTATGTGGATTTACTTTGTTTGAAGTACCTTAGTATGGTTTCTTTTTTTAACTGCATTAAATATATGGACAAAACACAGTATATAAAGAACTAACTTCTACTAATGAAGAAACAAGTTTTAAAATAAAAGGCTATTGATCTGATCTTGGCAAGCTTTCAGTGCTCCTTACAAGGCAATTGGATGTTACTCTGCAGTTTCATATGACTTGCAAAAGGTCTCTTATGTTGATCTTTGTCCCATGCAGCGTCCTGGCATTTCTACTAATGCTAGCACAGGGTGTTTGGCGATAGGGCTGTGCATGGTATCCCCAGCCTATTAGAAGCTTATGTCTGGATCAAGCAGCTACACAAACCTCTAGGGGGTTTAATAGCTCCATCCTGCAGTGCTGCCCCAGTGAATATCCAGCTGTGGAGTATTTCCAGGGATACTAGTCTAGGACCAAAAAACTCTAAAGTAAATTCTCCCTTTGCCAGGAACAGCATAAGGTTGGGCGGCTTCTTTCTTTGTTGAGAAGCTATTGCCAGATGCACAGGTCTGTGTAAAACTGGAAATTGTTTTCCCCATCCTTTTTTTAGCCACTTGTTTGTTATGCGCAGTGTTCAGTGGCAATATTCTTAAAACAAACAAGACATATGACCTCCAGCTGATATTTCATCGGGAAGAATTATTCTTCCTAGAGTGTTAGAAGTGGATGAATTAAAAATGGCATTTTTTGAGAATGTCAGCACCTGTCCTGTTTCTGCCTGGCAAAGGATGACATTCTGTAAAAATGATTATTCCTTTGGAAAAAGATTTGTTGACCTGCCAAGGATCTACTCAGTTACATATACTGTTGTCCACTCCTTTTAGCTGTCTTGGACATTTCAGTATGCATCACAGCAGTAAGACATTCTTTTTGATATAACAATGTTACACTTCATACAACTATTGTCTCCACTCCATATTTTCTTAAGGCTCTATTTTCTTTGACAATGTTGTGCTTTAATAAGATCATTATTCAGGCACACTGTCTCCATGAATTCTTAAAGATGCTGCATTGTTGGAGCTATAGCAATAAATGGTGGTAACTGATCTCTCTCTCTCTCTCTACCTTTTCCTGCTGTCAAATTGGCCCTCTCCTTCTCTACAATTTGCAGTTTATTTTAATCCTATATTTCTCTCCAGATGGAAGAGGAGATCACAGAGTCCTAAGCATCTAAAAACAGTAAGGTTTTTGCAATGTCATATAGTACCAACCGGTAGGCTGGGCAATTTAACGGCATTCCATAAAACCACAAGAATAAAGCTGTGTACAGATTACATTTAGGAGCTGTCTGGAAGAAGAAGAAAAAAATCCTATCGCCTAACAAGTACATATAAGCTACTTCTGAGCCTTTCTGTATGCAAGAATTTATTTTGACTTCTGTAATTTATAAACTGTAGTGAAGCGCATAGATGATATATAGACTGTTTTACAAAATGATCTACTCTGAGGTGAAGGGGTGAAGTGAGTGCCTGAATTTTTACAAGGGAGCAACAATGATCCAGTGAAGAGAATATTTCATTTAGACTTCAGAAATCTAGGTTAGATTAACACTCTCCCATTAAAATACATAATCCAAGCCTTTTCTGCATGCTGCCTCTAACCACATGGAGAGCAACGATGACCATTTGTAATTTCTACCATAAGGTTAACCTGTTATAGGTATTCTTTCTACAACTACTTAAATTTGGGTAATTTGGGGTGTGACATGTAATGATGGGCTTTTCATATGTCTGTTTCATTTGAAGGAAGTTGAAGTAGTTGGGGGAAATGAATCTATTTCATTGGCTTTTCAATAAAGGATTGTATCCAATTGTATCTGTCCACCACCAGAAGGGATACTGCTGATGGAAATGATTCCCCTTTGCAGCATTGGAGGACTTTCTGGTGTAGATTGGGGAGTTCAGAGTAGTGCAGGGGAGGTCCTGTTGCAGGAGCAGAAGTCCATTTGCACAACATTGGATCTTGCTGCTCATCTTCAGAGTTGCATGATTAGTTGAAATGTTTGAAATCTGAACTTTACCATCATTTATAGCTATCTTTAGAAATCCCAGATGTTTGCCCAAATGCCAGAAGGCCAGTTCCTGAAAGGACAAACTAATAAACAGTACAAATGGCTCTATGGGGTTCCCTATGGATGATAAGGATTTGGTGATATATGATTGTATAATGGCTTCCCTCCACCTTAAAATCGGATCATTAATGTTTTTAACTTCTCGATCTGCTTGGGTGAAGAAGTGGGCTCCCATGCTTGGAACTGATTGGATTGTAGATCCTTTTAGACTGAAATTAACATAATAAACTCTTCTCAGATTCCAAGCCTTATAGGATAACAACATGGATATGCAATGCAATTATATTCATCTAGGTGTGAGAGAGGATATAAGTATAATGTCTCTCTTACAGACAGGCTTAGCTAAGTCTCTTCAAAGCAGCTTGCCTGAAGCTTTAAAGGAATAATGTTCTTCAACTTACCCTTTTTATCTTTGTTTTTAATAGACCTACTAGCTGCTGTCTTCTTCTCTGATGACAACATTCACGGGGCACTGCTAGAGCACAGAGTCAGCCTGTGACGGGGCCAGGTAACATTTGCATACTCACCTAAATGTTGTAAGCAGTTTTCCTGAGCAGGTGATGTTTCAGGCTATATCAAATACAATGCAAAATGAAAAGTTTTGTTTCATTTAGTTGAATGCCCCCAACTGTTTGGAAAGGGAAGCTTTATCCCACCTCATACATGTGTGTATGTATACACACTCACTCACACACACACACACACACACTTTCTCGCTTGCAGTTAAGCCCAACCAAGCACATAAACTATATTTACAAATACATTTTACTGTACAAAGGAATATTGTTCTCATTCTTGTAATAATGTACAAGGAAATTGCATTCTCATTTTTACAAAGCTGTTGAATGTGGATAGCATATCTCTATCCAGAGCCCTTCATTCTAAAGATAACTTTTGGCAAAGTCCTGTTTTCTCTTCCACGGGCTGATCAGTTTTACAAACCCAATACAAGAAAAAGGGACAGTTTCTAAGAAATAAAACCAAATGCATGGCCAATCCTCACAATTATGTAACAAGGACTTATAATATGTTGAAGAATAAAGATTAATAAAAAATGTTCCCTCCATTAGTGTCAGAGATGCTATAGATAATTTTATCAGTGGTTTGGTACTTGTAGGATACAAACTGCGTTAGAATTTATTTTTATAACAACTTTGTAAGGTATAGAAGGCTGAGAGTTTGTAACTTGCCAAGGCTATCTAGTGAGATACATGACTCACTGAATTTGAACCTGGGACTCCCAAGTCCAAACCCAGCACACTCCAATACCCTCTAGCTTTTAAAGAACTCTAGGATTTTATAAACAAAGCGCAGACATAACTTAGAGCTAAACTACGTATTCCAAATCCTCAGGGGCTCTGCACAGGGGGTGCAGACGGAAAGGCTGATCAGTGAAAATCACCAACCTGCCCCTTTGCTCTAGTGCAAATGGAAGTCTGCTAAGCACAAGTCTGAATCCAGCCCATAGTTTATGAAAGAAACCCATTTTAAAAATAATAGCAATGGTCTAAATTGTCTCAGAACAATTTAACCCTGTGCTTAATGTGCAACTAGAACACTTAGGAAAAACATTCCCATTGGTGCCAATGGAAACTTTTTTTCCCCTTTTATAACTTTGTTGGGTAGGTGAGTGGATTTTAATTCCAGACTCTATACACTAAGCATGTATTTTGATTCTGTGTGAGTCTAGGAGTCTATACTTGAGAGTAACAGAAACACAGAATGTTAGGATGTCAATTTGGAGGGGGTGTTGGGGGAAGGAAATGGAGGGTGGGGAAGCAAGAGGAATGACATGTTTAAGCCCCTGCTAGTTTATACTAAATATTCTGGAGTGAGGAGATGAGATTACGTGAGGGTTTTTTAAAAACCTCTGTCTGCACTATACAGGGATATTTAGTAGGTACATTTCCCCCTTTCCCAGAATACCAATGTCCCTAATTATACTGCTATAAAATCCTCAGATTTGGGGCTGGCAAGAATCTATCACTATTTGGCAAAGCTGGAAAAGGCCTTGGAGTGGGGAGAAAAAGTGTCCTTTATCCCTTTCCTACTCCTGAAACTCCCCCTCCCCCTGCAACCCCGAGTCCTGAAGCCTGAGCACTACATTGCAAAACTCCTGTTCTAGTTTCCTGAACAAGAGCTTTACTTCTTGGAGATACACTGCAATATTTTTGTTGCAGATATACTCCTGATTTGTCATTTGTTCAATCAACCCAAATTAATCTTTTAAAAAGTAATTGAATTAAAACAATCCAAATCAGCTCACATACAGATTTTATGCACAAAGGCGTATCAGAACATGAAAGCTATTAAGTGGGACTTTTAAGAAGCTAGTTTATCCTTAGCCCAAATTGAAACATATGAGAATCAATATTATCTGGAGTATAGCAACTTGAAGTAAAATGGTAGTATTGGAGAGTTATTGCCTCTGACTGCTCAACCCTGGATCTAACTAGAGGCTGTTATACTTTACAGAAACATGGAGTTTAATTGGGAGGGAAAAAAGGCACAGTCAATCCCAACGTACTGGAAAATGACTTGTTTCCTTTCCAAATGTAATAGACAATCATTTTGTAAGAATGGTTTATAAAGAAGATGTTTAATATTATAGTTCTGTACTCTTTTTGTTTGGAAAACAAACTGAGAAAATACTACTTACTAACAAACCTCACATTATACCCCAATTTAAAAAAGAACCTTTGCTGTTGTCTTGTTCTTTCCAGTGATACCATTAGTTTCTGGACTTGGACGTTTATAAATACTTCCAAAATAAACTTTTGCTTGAATGTTTATCAGACAGCACAAAAATGACCTGCTTTTTCTTTCTGAGATTATAATTCTCTGGGGTCATTCACCACTTTGCTTGGTAAGCAAAACAGAACTAATATTCTTGACATGCAACATGAATTCAAAATAAGATGATAAGGACCAAAGTCAGGTAGGGATTTCAAAATCTAGGATCGACGTTGTGGGAAATTAGTCAGGGTTGGATAGCGGAGGGTTAAATTCTGGTTCAAAAAAGTTTGGTGTATGGTTTAAGGAGGGATCTGAAGGAGACGTGGGACATGACTTGATGGATGAAGTATGGGATGAGGTGACCTTTTATTAAATAAATCAGTTAAATTTTTTAACTGTTAAAAGCATTAACATCTGCTTGGTTTCTTGAAGTATGATTGCTGATCAAATTGGTCAAATAAGGGGAAAAATAGAAATATGCTCTTGACTTTGGGAGAAAGAAGAGAATTAAATCCAGACTTTCTGGATTCTATCCAGTTTTGCCAGTGATGTGACACTTTGCAAATTCTCTAAGCTACATATGTATTTGAATGCATATGTTTGTAAAACAGTGGATTAGTTGTTATAGAATGGTTTGAGATAATCATATGTTGAACAGAATCCTCTTGTTCTGCCCTATTAACCAAAACTATCATCCCAGTAGCCATGTAGAACTTCACCAACCGGGCAGGCAAGATTGTGAATCTTCAGTGGGAAAACAGATGGTGTAGTAGAATATGGCTCACTGTGTGGACTTGAACCTACAGGCCACCGACTTCCCATGTAGTTTAATTTCCCCCTTTGAAGAGACTAAACTGGTGGCCAAGTGGAAAGTGGCAATGGGTTTCCGACTCTTGTTCTTACTTGTCTGAGCACTTGATGCCTCAGTTGCATTCCCACAGGTAGAGTGGGAAGCTCTATGTGGAGATAAAAGCTGGCAAATTAGACTATAATATTTGCGTTGGAGATATATGGATCTGCATGGTCCTCCTCCAAGTCCCTGCTCACATGCTGAATCTGCATGACTTGGACTCTGCCTAACCTGGGACAAGGGTCAGGGAGAAAGTCAAGATTGTGTGTGGTAAGGTAATGCATGATTGCAGCAGAGGTAGTATCAAGGTAAGATTAGGTTGAGCTTAGTCTGTGTCAGACCAATAGCAAACTGAGTCCACTTTTTGCTCAAGCCTGACGCAAAAGCTTTCATAGACTCCACCTTTTGTCTGTTCTGTTCCATTGAGGTTTAAGAAATATCTTTAGGGCAGCTTTCCCCAACCTGGTGCCTCCAGTGTTTTTGGACTTCAGCTCCCATCAGCCCAAGCCAACATGGCCAATGGTCAGGAATGCTGGGTGTTGTAGTCCAAAACATCTGGAGGGCACCAGGCTGCCAAAGGCTGCTTCAAGGGCTGATGGTCATCCTGTAATTTCCTATTTTAGCTACAGACTGATCGTTGTGCAAAGGGTAATTCCTATCTGTCCCCTGCTCCAGCAGGTTCTGGAGCTGCTGTGGCTTAAAATGTTGACTCAGGTACATGAACCTGACTATGAGCAAAGCATTTAAGTATTGTGAACCACACAGAGAGCTTCGACGGTATAGAAATGTAATAAACAAAATAAAATAAATGTGGCCACAGTCTCATTTAAATGTTCTTGCCACGTGTGTCAGCCCATACATGTGCAGTGTTAGCACACCAACGGTCTCTGGCCGATGTGTTAATACTGAACTTAGTTTGGGACACATACGAGCAAGGTGAGAGAGACTGCAATTATATGAATGCTTACAAGGGTAATTGCTTTAAATTGGGCCTCAGTCACAACAACAAACATTTTACTTGGTTTGCTCTTCCCATCACAATATGTAGCAGTAAAAGTCACTCCTGAAACTTGGCTGTAAGAAGCTGAGGATGGATTGAGTGTGCCAAGATGTCGTTGGAAAAGTTTTTCTCCAAGTGGCGAAAACTGTCAGAGAAACAACTAATTAAACCCTACCCCTTTATAGCTGTGTAATGCAATGCATAACTAAAAGTCCTGTTAAATTAATTAATGATTTCAATTATGAACTTTTCCCCAAAATGCTATGATTCATATCAGGCTGATGATGCAGTGACCTGGGAGTGTGAAATCTGAGCTGTGCGCAGAATTGCCAGTTAATTGATTCACAAATTATTTAAAGTTTGTTGCACCCAAGGGAGTGCTCACATCCATGGCAGCTACTTCTTAAAAGGTACAAACTCACTCTGTCCTTTTCAAGACTGACAAGCTAACAAGCAGCTTTTCAGTGCTGCTAATAATGATATTGGCAGTTTCAAATGCCCTGTTATTGTGATGGGTGAAAGATGACTGCTGCAGCAGTGTGTGCAGTTTTATATTATATATAACAAAGTTAAAATGTATCAGTGAGAGAAGGTTAATGTCAAGGAGAATATCACATGACTCTTCTGAAACCAATTATTTTCACAGTTCTGGATGGTTTTCTTATTCTCCACCCTCCAACCCGTCCTCAATTATTATATCTGTTTGCTTTGCAATAAGTCTTTTTCACTGCTAAAGAAAATGAAGGTCAGTGTTACTGCAATTGCCATAATTAAAGAATATTTCATATAGTGCTGCTCTTAACTTGCAATTTCATTGTTCAGATTATCAGTAATTATGGTGGCCTACCTATTGAAATTTACAGTGGTCAAGCACAATATTTCATAGACTTTTATGCCTCTATGAGCGCAGGATTTTAAGACTTCCGTCTTGCTACCTTCTGTAGTATAGCAGGAACAAGTAATATTGTTCCATGTCATTGCATCCAATTTTAATATTTTAATCTATAACATGGGCAACAAAAGCTCGAAGCGTACACAGGATAAAAGAGAAGCAGGTATTAAAGGGTGTTAGAGCACTGTTAATATTTTATAATGCTTTATTAAAATTTTATTAACACTATTAAAATGCACTTGAGTTGACTTTAGCGTTGTATAATCTGACCATTAGTAGAAATCCCTTTGTGAGAGCCACTGTTTCACTTGGGCAGGAGAAAAAGACTTGCACAAATGCAGATTTCAAGAGACTACTAGTTACTGACACTTTGGCATCGTAGGTGTGGAACTATGATGCCAAAGTGGGTTCTTGGTGCTCAAGCTCTGACCCCATGTCCTGGTATTTTAATTCATCTGCCAGGGTCTCCAGGGTCAGCACCCAGAAGCAAGTAGGCAAGTTATTCTTCACAGGGTACATTCTCAGCTTCTGTCCACCCACCCCATTCTAAAATTTAAGCCAGCGCTATTCCCCAGAATGTTTCCACCTCTCCGAGAGAAAGTGTAACTGAGAGACAGACATTCGAATCTACTGAGAAACAGGGAGGTAATTCTGCTCTGGAAATCAACTGCCCCCTCTACTCTTAACAGGTGCCACAAGTGGTACAGCTAGGGATGGACCTTGGGGTTAAAGCCAGGGCCTGCAGTCCAGCGGTTCCCTTTAATGACCATCCAGAGAGCAGCATGTGACAAGAACATCAGGAAGCGAGTGCAAATTCCATTTTATTCCCCTAGCCATGATGGTGACTGTTTTTTGTTCATTTATTGCTGAGAAACAGTTGAAAAGCATGGAATGGTGATTGGGGGCAAAGAGAGATGTTTGTTGTGTGCTTCACAACTGAAGTAATATACCTGGTTGTCCAATCTCTGCACCCCACCCCACCCCACCTAGTGTACCATGGGCTGCCACCCTTAGGTTCCATCCCTGGGTTTTGGGGTCTAAGCCTCTGAAGACATGGTGGCACACAGCACTGTACTTTAAGCAAGATGGCCATTTCTTTGCCCTGTTAAAACAAACAAGACTAGTTAGAAGCAGAAAGCTTAACACATCTAAATGAAAACCTTTCTTCCCTGCCAAGGATCTGGTTAAAAATGGGATCCCTGAGGTTGCCAATTGGCGCACAAGGACAGTGTTACCTGAGTATTTGTGGGACATCCGGTTTGCGATACTTTGCTAGTGAGGCTGTTGCTATAGCTCACCCTAAATGCTTAGCTGGTGGGGCACCAACTATAGGAAAGGATTATTCACAAATATATTTTTTAAAAAGGTAAAAACTGTGTCTCATTCAGAATCTGGAGTATGACCACAGGCTTATGCAAGAGGAAAAAACTGAACAAGTGTCTGCTTTCTAGAAAACATACCAGTTCAATACCAACTGACTGCTTCTATTTTTCTAAAATTAAGGAGCCTATAATCTCAGCACCATTAACAAGTGCTGTCATTCAGATACACAGTGTCTGGCTGATTTAAATAAAATGAAATGAAGATAGTTGTTTCTGGTCCCTTGGCTTCACTCATTGCCATAAACATATGCTCTGCGTCCCGCTTCTTTCCATCTTATTTATGACTTTAATTTGTTGTGTGGGCTGCGCTAGAAATTAAATTTAATACAATTCTCCAAGGGACCCTGTCATATAATAACATGGTAATTTCTGTGTATCCTTTTGAAAAATGAGGAAATTAATTCTTCCTGACATGTTCTAATTATTCCAGTGTGAACGGAAAATCCGTTTTTCCCAACCCCTGAAGTGTTATAGGCAAATGGCTGCTGTTCAAAGCTGAGGTGCTAATGCTGACCAGCAGTGCGTTTAATTTGAAACATGAGCAGACACCTTTCAACACACCTTTGTAATGTTAGAGTACTTTACAGAAATTAATTCACTACTTATTTGGCAGCTTAGCCTGGGGGTTACGGGTTTTATTCATCAATACTATCATCCTGTTAGCACAATGTTTCTCACTTCCTGTGGTGCTTTTGTGCTTATGCTGCAATATACAGATGAGGAAATGCACATTTTTGAAATAGGGTGGGCAACTATCATAGCATTATCAAATCTGATTTACACATTAGAAGGAGGAGTGCTTCAAGGCCTTGAGTGCTCAGTAAATAGCAAGCCATACTTAGCAGTTTTAGATGACATTACTACAGAGGACTAATTTGTTCCCTATTGCTTTGAATGAGCTTTGATAACCAATGGCATCTCAGTGCAGCAAATATTTCTTTGTCAGTTTTTTAAAAACCTGACTCCAAATTAGGGTGGTCACTTATGAATTTGAAATACATCACCAAAAATGAGGACAAAAGAGGACAATGATTTGCATAGCTATACATATGTTTTACACACACCCCACACACTAATTATAATAGAAATACAGTACATCTCACCATACTGTGGAAGATTGTGACCAGGTAACCCACATGCCTACCTGTTCAGCCTGCTCTCCGGGTGCTAACTGTTGATGGGCAAGAATTCTTAGGGTACTAGTCCTTAGGATACTAATCAATGGCTTCTAGTCCTGATGGCTATGTACTACCTCCAGTGCCAGAAGCAGTAAACCTATATACACCTGTTGTTGCGGAACATGTATAGAAACGTGCTGCACCACTAATTATACACCAGTTGCTAGGGAACATGGGCAGGAAGGCCCTGTTGCACCCAGGTCCTGCTTATGGGTTTCTCGTTGACAGCTGGTTGGCCACTATGTGAACAGATTGTGGGACTAGATGGGCCCTTGGTTTGATCCAGCATGTCTCTTCTTATCTTCTTTACCTTTAAACTGGAATTTGACAGGAGGGCCCTTAACACAGAGGACACCTTTAAATAGAGGATGGTCCTTGGGCAGCCCTTCAAATAGAGGAATGTTCTCTTTCTAAGAGGACACATCGTCATCCTACCAAACTAGTTTTTAAAAAATGATTAATGTTCCATTTGTATCAAGTTCTTAATAAGATGATACATGGGAAATTTATTTTCTTTTTCTTGTGATTGTGTGCTCTGATACAAGACGGGATCACATGGAGAACTTTGATGTTTGCATGGGGACAGCCATTTTCCTGTTCACAGCTGCCAATTTACAAACCACTGCCATCATGTAAATGGCTTCAGCTGTCCCTGTGTAAGCCTTGGGTTCATGTTAAGGTTTTTCCACACAGCTGTTTCACTTGTTTATGTGAACTGGCGTCTTCTGGTTAATGGTTCACAAAGATTGTCTTCACCTTCAAATATTGTTCCCTCTATAAAAGACAACTAATTCTAACTCAGTTTTTCACAATGGTAGTGGAAGAGATTAGGCCAGTAACTGAAGATGTGAGAGGATGTTGAATCTCTGTAATACCATAACCATTCCAAAATGCAAAAGACAAACCATAGTTTCCAAAACTGGTGTCACCATTTATCAACATTGAACCTGGCCTGGAAACTCTGCAACTGTCTCTGAAAGTTTCTTTCTTGTCATCCAGACTGAATCCCTTCTTTCAAAAGTCATTATTCTAATTTGATGTGCTTGCTTCAACATATCTGCTAAGGAAGAGATGTTATAACAATTTCTCCCCCAATGAATAACTCATTTGAAGGAAGGCACGTTTTAGACAGCTAGCATAGTACTTTGTTTAGACTTTGTTTATATGAACATTTAAAGTAGGATGTATTCATAAATCTGTTTTACCATGGTAGGAAATCTCCTTGTCTTCCTTAGGCATTTATGCAGTTTATCATGATTAACATCGGTGCATCCTCACAGTAAAAAGAAACCACTTGAATATCTTATGCTTGCACTCAGTCAGCATACGCCAGCTTATGCTTGGATCTTGTGTGTTGGGGGAAGTCATAGTGTTCTCCTGTCATACCTTAGGCTCCCTCCACAAGGATGCGCTTTTGCGCCCGGTTCCGCGATTATGCGCATTATCGCGGAGGCGCTTTTACTCCTAATCCCTCTGCACCGGAGGCGGCGAGAGGCGGCGAAGCGCATTAATTCATGTCCAAAAAGCGCTTTACAAGCAGTTAATGCGCGTAATCGCTTGTTCACACCGCGAAAATGCGCTTTAACGGCCGGAGCAAAATAAAAGTCGCTATTTAACGCGCGTTCGAAAATGCGCATTATCGGGGCGATAACGCGCCTGTACGCCCGTTTTGCGCTCCGTGCTTGTGGAGGTAAATTTTTTAATGAGCCTTCAAGGCTCATTAAACGTCTCGTGTGGAGGAGGCCTTAGTCTGAACTTTGTCGTAGGGTATATACCAAGAATGAGTGAAGATGGATTTCAGACCTAACTTATGCAGCAAATATACTTGTCCATCCTGTGAAATAGCTTCTTGGTTGGAAATTTAAAAAACAGCAACAGAGCATTTTGTTCTTTAAAAGGAAAACAATAATAATTTTGTTCAAAGCAATGCAGTAGCTTTGTTGCGTTGCCTGTGAAAAATAAGAGCAGTGGGTAGTTTGCTCTTTATTCTGGGAAAATAGTTTAGTTCCAAAAGTGACTGTATAAAACAAAACAGAACTACAAAACTATTTTTCCCCAAAGCTCTTGCCTATCTCCTGTCTTTCTTTCTTTCTTTCTTTCTTTCTTTCTTTCTTTCTTTCTTTCTTCCTTCCTTCCTTCCTTCCTTCCTTCCTTCCTTCCTTTCTGAAAATCACTCTTCTGTCATGCTAGGTAAAGTAGCATCTTGTGAAAGACAAATGGACTAGATCTATTTCACTCTCAAAGCCCCTCTATCCATTTCTTATTACAACTGATTCAAGTGTGTGTCAGTGCTAGATAGGTAGGGCTCATATCGCTCTTTGGAAGCCAGGTCACGAACAGCACGATCAGTAGTTCAGAATCCTGGCATATAAGGGGATATATGCAGAGCCCATTTGGGGTGTACTGGTTGTGCTTTATCCATGTATTTCTGCATCTACCTGGCAACAGCCCTCCACCTGTGCTGGAGGGATTCCACATGGTGACTGCAAACACTGTTGCACAGTACATCAAACAGAATTACCTCTGTTCTCTGAAAGCTTAGCAAAGGCAGTACACTGGCTTAGAAAAAGGAGAATGGAACAGGAGGTAAGATTGCCTGTGTGTCAAAAGATTCTTATGGGAAAACAGGGTTTTTTTTGCTGGTCTTGAAACAAACTAACATCTTTAGCAAATGAATGAAGGGTTCTTTGTCACTTCTCTTGACTTAATTAATTTGGGTTCATTGTAGATCATTCTATGGCAAACATCTTTCTGTGTTTGAGCTAGAGACATCACTGACTGAATAATCAATAAACTCTCTTTTTCTTGATCTATTCAAGCATAGGAGTGAGATTATTGAGTGGGAGACAGGGTCACCTTCTCCAATATTTTAAGTTAAATGACAATCCTTCTGTGTTGTGCACTCAAGAATAAAAGGCAGGCCAAGGTCTAGCCCTAGGATTACTCCCCACCCCCATGTTTTATATGAAAAATTTTAAAATATAGTCTCTGTGCATGTTCAGTCTTCTGCTTTCAATTAGATAACACATTTTGAATACAATTAAGATTCTATTTACTTCTGCCAGAGATAAAAAGAAAAGTACAAAAAGTTAAATCTGTTCAGCTTTATTATTTAAATTTTATTCTTCTTATCTCTTACCTTTAGCAGTAAGCATAGAGATATTTATTGGTGTCAAAAATGTATGTATAAACGGAGGATATATGGGGTACACTTTTTAATCTGGAATGCTTTATGGAAAGTGGGAAAGCCACTTTAAAACTGAAAGGGCATTCTGGTCAATATAAGTATTTCATTTACTGTACTGAAATATAAACTGCAAAAGCATATTCCATTTATGAAAATTGCCTTGGCCATAGTTTGTCGCTTAAAAGAGTTTAAAGTGCCTTCACTTCAGCTTGCCTTCAGCTTATGATTCTTCAGATCAAGTACTGGGCTCCATCCTATTGGGAGATCCATGGCCAGGTAACATATAAGGCAGGCTTAGGCTGCCTCTACAAGAGGCATTTAAAGCTCTTTCAAGGCACATTAAAAAATTTACCTCTACAAGAATGGAGCGCAAATCGGGCGTAGAGGCGTGCTATCCCTCCGTATGCGCATTATCGAATGCGCGTTAAACAGCGAGTTTTATTTTGCTCCGGCTGTTAAAGCGCATTTTGACTATGTGAACAAGCGCTTATGCGCATTAACTACTTGTAAAGCGCATTTTGGTCATCCCTTAATGCGCTTTGCCGCCTCTCGCCGCCTCTCGTGCAGAGGTATTAGGCGTAAATGCGCTTCAGCGATTATGCGCATAATCGGCTAACCAAGCACAAAAGCGAATCCTTGTAGAGGGGACCTTAGGTAACATTTGTTTTCTTTGCCTGAAATGTTTCTAACAATTACTCTGGTTCTTGTATACCTCCTTTCTCTTCCCCTTATCCTATGTAAATAAATGTAATACCTACCTTATGAGTTGTGCACAGTTCCTTCCAAGTAAACCTTCCAAGTAGTACTAAATCCAGAATCGTCTGCTTGGTTAATTGCTACTGTTTAAAGTTTCAGGCCTAGGGCTTGAAATAGAGGGTGCCAGTGGACTCTTATTTACAAGTCCTAGGGGTGTCCTGTAAGGTATGAGATTCTCCTGGCTTGGGCTGAGGTGGACATAAGAGGTGGTGGCAGCCTACTTTGGTTATTGTTTGTGTCTGCCTACACTGCTGGGAGATAGGATAACCCATTTCTTCCCTTCACAAACAGATTCAGTATTCCAGTCCCTGTTGTGATATAACTTTTATACTAGCTTTTGGTGGGGTGGGGCGGGGCAGGAAAGAACAGAGTTTTGAAGGATGATAGAGGGTTTAACGGGGTTTTCCTCTTGCCTGGGACACAGTAATTCTGTGAGAGGTACTGGGAATAAATTTCACCATCCTCACCAAACTCCAATTCCTAGGATTCCTTGGGAGAAACTATGGCAGTTAAACTGCTTTTGAAAAACTGCTGTAAGTCTGTAGTGCGTGTATGCCCTCACACTTAAATCTCTTCTCCTTTAGATACAAGGAAATAACAATTGAGTAGTGTGCCATTTAGCTTTAGAATAAGTGCATTACCTTAGATTTTGATACAACTAAGGATCAATGTAGATATGGTTTTTTTCTGTCTCAGAAAATTGGTGCAATTTGGATTAGAGCAGATGTATGATGAGAGGGTGTTTTAGTACTTTGCCCCTGTGCCACTGCCCTGATTAAAAAAAATTGCTTCCCCAAAGCTGCTTTTGGCTGTAAAGGGGGAACTGTATGGTGGGTGGGGAAGGAAAGGGTTAGGATCCCCCACCTAGATTTATTGATAAAGACTCCTGTGCATTGTGGAATCAGTGGATAGAAGCAGTGTTTGATGTTGGATAATCCACTAAACCTCACATGCTATCACAGGTACCAAAAAGAATTTTAAAAAGAAGAGGAAGGAAGCCTATTTTGTTCAGTTAAAAGTCTATCTATCTATCTATCTATCTAGGTATCCATCTATCTATATTCTGCAGAAATATTTGAACATCATATGCTCAGACAAGGTGACTTTTTAATGGAGTTTCATTTCAATAGAATTTTATTTTGAATCTAGTCACACAACAGTTCCCCCCCTCACAGAGGCAATAACATAAGATGCATGTCTGAACGTGTTGTAATTTATGTTAAGAGTTCTTTTTCTGTTATTTTGTTTTTGAAAGATAAATTGTTGTGCAGAAAGTCTAAATAGTCTTTCTTCCAATTGTATTAAAACAAGAGGTGCATCCAAAATAGACCCATGAATGGAAAAGAAACTTCTCAAGATGCAGATACCCTGTGCATACTTACAATTGTGGATCTTCCAATTGTATTTGCAATATATTTGGTGGTAGATAATTCACTGGCAACTTAGAACTCCCCTCTGTCTGGGGGTGGGGGCTGTCATTAAAACCTTGTCAGTGTTAATTGTAGCTGCAATTAAGTCACTTTTGCTTCTATTACAATGAAAATATTTTGAAATGGGGTCATTGGTAATTGGAAAGGACATCTACAGAAGTGAATTCAGATCAGCCTACTAAAAAATAATAAAAAAAATTTGCTCTTATACTGGTGAAACATTCTAAGAGGCACATGCCTTCAGTTAGTGTCTTTATGCCCTAGATGGGAAAATGGTGGTTAGACTGACTATAGAGTTCCCACATAGGTGGTAACCTTAAAAGCAGGGAAAACTTGTAAGGAAAGCGGTGCAATAGCAGCTGCACGTGTGCTCCTTTTCTCCTCCAGGCTTTAATGGACTAATGTCCTATTAAAGGAACATAGGAAGGTTAGACACTTGTTCTGATGATGCTGATGATTATCATCGTCATTTCTGTACCACCCATTAGCCAAAACTCTCTGGGCAGTTTAGAACAATTCATAAGATAATAAAATACAGCATAAAAATACAAATATACAAAATTTAAAACAATTTAGACAGCTGAAAACAGTTTCAGTAGGATACTAGACCTGTTTAGATGGCTGGCATAAAAGTTACAAAGTGTCCCTTCTAGTGCAGTATTGGGCCATCTAGCCCAGACTGGCAGTGGCTCTCCAGGATTTCAGGTGGGATTCTTTCTTAACCTACTTGGAGATGCCAGAGACTGAACCCAGGACCTTCTGCTTGCAGAGCATGTGCTCTACTACTAAGCTACAGCCTCTCCATATCCAGTGGATGTAAAAACGTGTCTTTATAAGAGAGAGCAACTCTTACATGGGCAGATGCTATAGTGCTATCCTTTGATTTTCTGAATGGAGCCAACATGGGGATAACAGCAACACTACAGGAAGGTAAGAGTGAGCACAGTAGCAGCAAGACTCATAGGCAACGGTAAACGTGGGTTGCGGGGAAGAGGTGATGGGGAGAGATGGGCATCACATCAGTTTGCTTCTGGATGAGCGGCCAAGTGGCAGTAGCTACTTGCTGCAGAAAATAAGTAAGTGGAAAACCAAATAGCTAATTTATTGCTTGATAATTACATGTATTGTTCATATAAATCCATCTTGAAACTCCCAGTTATCTGAATTATATCATGTGCAAATACCACTGCCAGTTTACTTGGCCTATACATGCTTTAGCCAGTTTTTATGAGTACTTCATGCCCTTGATCCAGGGCTTTTCATGTTCTCATTTTATACCAAGAGCTTACACACAAGGACTGTGTGTGTGTGTGTGTGTGTGTGTGTGCGTGTGTGCGTGCGTAATACATGCATGTACACCCACCCGTACACTCACACACCATTCAGCAACTTTTTCATTGCGTTGCAAGCAATGATACAAAAAAGGCTTCTTGACCATAGAATAAATTGCAAAAGAGTACAGAACTGTAAAATGCAAGTGCACATTTAAACAAGTTAAACTACTTACTAGCTCTAGAAATGCAGCTGATGTGTACAATAACTGTTGTACCGTGAAAAATAAATAAATAATCATACTGTCAAAATAAGTGGCTTTTAAGGATTCAGCTCCATAATATTTGTTTAGCAATGGATGTTTCTTGAGTATTAGAATATAAACTGTTGTAAAGATATTGAATGGGTTGCATGATCAAGAGCAGTATTCTAAAAATATGTAGAGAGAATGTAAACACCTTTTCTTTCTACTTAAGGCAGCTTTTATTGTTTTGAAATAAGGTCTTGAAGTGGTGGTTTGTTTTTTAAATACTTGTTCTGTCAATAGAATTATTTTTAAAAACACTTTTGAACACTCCAAGCTAACAGCATGCTAGCAACTAATTCAAACATTATTTCAGTATCATTCATAAATTACTTTTGAATCCTTTGACTTAAGAAAGAGAAAATCCCACAAATCCTACTTTTGGTCAAAGCATAAGACCATAATTAATTTGGCATGTGCTTTTGAATTAAGAACACAGTGTTCGGAGCTTTTCTTTAAAAGCTTTATCAAAACACTGGAGAAATACTTTTGCAGAGCATTATTAACTGGGTGGAGCCTTTAAGATTTGTTACAAACGAAGAGATGTTAATTAAATATTGTTGTTTCTTGCTGTCAATCAAGAGAGGTTAAGCTTTATTTATATCATGAAGTGAAAAACAGAAAGTGTAACAGGTAAAATATATATACTAGAGCTGCCAGGAAGCAGAATCCAATATAGTACGAATTTAATCAGTTGGAATTTGTGCAGGGGAGGGTGCAGGTAGGATTAAACTGCTGATGTGGGGGTGCTGTTGCTATTTTCCGATATTTTTGGGTCTGTCTTCATGAATGTACTGTCCTTTATATATAAATGATTGACAGCATCTTCTTCATCCCAGATTGCTGATATGGGAGGCCAATTCGCACAATTAGTTGAGGTGATGGGTATCAAGCTCATCACTTGGTAAACTTGCTTGGCATCATTTCCTGGGATGAGGCAATTACCATGATTAAGTAGGCATATGCTGGGGTCAGCAGCTGTGGATGTAGCCCATAGCAGAGAGCAAAGCATAGGAGAAGGAGGAGGGGAGCCAAATGAATAAGGAAATAATAGTGCTGTAAAATGGATACATATTCCTAAATGGAGAAGTACACTCAAAAGATAAGGGATCCTAGCATATATTTTAAGATAATTTGCTATGAAATAGAATAGGTAAAAGGATGCCTGTGTGGTAGAACTTGAAAGCCAAGCCAAGGAGATCATGATGTCTCCCAAATATGATGTGGTACGTTTCTGGCTTAACTTGAAACCATAATAAGGGGGAGTTACTGGTTTGAAAGCACACCATGCAAAAGTATTTCTTCACGACATGATAGCCCCCATGGGTAAAGTCATGGTGAGCTCTTGTGTCATGCAAAGCAGGTCACAGAGTCAGTCCAACTAGCTCAAAGTTGTAGACACTAACCTGGTTCACATGATCACCATTTGCCTCATCACCCGTGCAGGCATGGCTTCTCATGTGGTCTGAACCTGGGCAGTATGGCTTGTTGGAGGGAGAAATAACCCTCTAATAACCCTGTTGTTGAGCTATTGAGTCCCCCCCACCAAGTGGATGCTGCCTGGTATCAGGCATCACAACAGGCTGCACCTGGGCATGTAATTATGGAAAATGGTGCCTGGAACGTGAAGCAGATTAAACAAGTCACCACCGCTTGTTTAATCCACGGTGACCATGTGAAGTGGCCTACTGACTGATCATGGCTCTCCAGGGTTTAAGACAGAATTCTTTCATAGTCCAAATTGGAGATGCCAGGGACTGAACCTGGAACTTTCTGCATGCAAATTGGGTGCTCTACCAGTGAACTATGGCCTGCCCTGTTGCGGGACTGTGGTGTGTAGCCTGACATTGCCACACGTATCAGTCACATTTCTGCCAGCTGCATTTTGGGAAGTCGTGGAATGGGTATGTACTGATGTATATAACACATGCATGTAGACCTCCTCTATGCAAGTGGGGATCCTTATTGTCCCAGGATCCCCCAGGGTCAATAAGGAATCCCTACTTGAGTAGAGTTGTGTGGAGTAGCTTTACACAGTCTGCTAGAATGTGCATAGGGTAGCTCAATGCATGGTTAAGTGGGGGCAGAGAATGCCAAGGTCTCCTTCATCCATGTGTGTGTGTGTGCGTGTGTGTGTGTGTGTGTGTGTGTGTGTGAGAGAGAGAGAGAGAGAGAGGGAGGGAACAAACTCCTCCCTAAATGAAAACTGATATATACTGAAGAAATCCATCAAATGGTTTATTTTATGAAAATGTACGAGATACTTTAGGATGTGTTCACTTTTCAGAACTAACTGTCTTCGTTTCTGCCTAATCTGTCCCATCAACCACAAAGGAATGCTGATAGTGATAGGATAATGTTTGTTCACCCTTCGTTTTGAGTTACAAGCTTCAATCTGCTCTACAAACAAGCTTCATACCTATAACTGTTCCCCTTTCCTCCCACAAAGAGGGAGGGCAGAGCTGCAGCATCTTAGCATCTCTCTCTTTCTCTCTCTTTCCCTCTGTCTTTCTCTCTCTCTGCCAAAATAACAGTGTGCAGAATTAGGTTGTTGGTGTGGGCACCTGGCACTTGGACACACTTATGGGAGCCAGATTCAGCTGCACAAGAACTGTCAATGCATAGTGCAGCGGTGGTGTGCTAGTGTTAGGACTCAGTCCAAGGACCAATGCTCTACATTTGCAGCAGCTATACATACTTCTTCCCCAGTATGTCTCTCTGCTGCTATATCTGGAACACATGAAGTGCACTTGGGCAGATAGGGAGGAGGTATGGCTACTCTGCTAGGAAGACCTGTAGTCCAGTATCCAGTATTCCTTATAGCTAACGGGCTTGTTAGGGAATTTCCCTGACAACAGGATCAGGCACTTCCTAACTTGTCATAGTTGGGGAGCCAAGAAAGCTGTGGCTTGTCTCAGTCGGTGGAATCTTGTCTGTTGTCTACAGCTTTTATGTTTACAGCTTTTGCTGTTTATTATTTAGGGTCACTAGATTACCTGGGGCTTTATAGGGTAGCATAAAGAAAAGAGAGGTCTCTGCCCTGAGGAGCTTGCAATTTGATAATGTTCCATCTTCATCTTTACCTCTTCCTAAATAGCTTTTGCTGATTAGCAATTAGTCTAATTAACCTAAACCAGTTTGGATATTAGATTATATATTGCACAGTTCTTGAAGAAAAGTCATGTGGAATATAATAACGGAAGATATAAAGACTGGTGATGTCTAAATAGTAACTGTTTTGGTTCAATAACTCTAGAAGTAATTATAGGATAACTCTTGAGGAAGAAGGATACATGTGTATTGCTGAAATCCAAATGGCAACAGTAGGATGGTAATTCAAGGATATCACTCAGGGTTTGCAATTTCCGTTCTCCTAGAGATGTGTGCAGAAGTATAGTGTTAATAGCCATCTTGTTTTAAAAATGGTCCTATTTTAATAAGAGCACATTTGTTTCATATGTTTGGGGAAATAGGTTGGACAGTTTCTGCAATGGCTACTGACAAATTCATACAATGATTTTTTAAAATAATATTTTATAGTTTTAATATTTTAACATTTAGCAGTCTTTTTGGAAGCTCTTTTCGTTAATAGTTTTTTTGCCATTGAAATGCAGCCTAAAACAATGATAAAAGTATTCTTCACCATTCAAACGTGACATCAAAGAAAATCAAGAGCAGTCATTGTATCTTTTATCAAATTCCACCCCTAAGTTTTTTCTTTAGGCAATCTTCTAGGGTTAACTGAACATATTTAGTTGAGGCAATGGACTCTTAAGGTGGGCCACTCAGAGGAACTGAAGTGACCTAATAAAACCAGATTTGCTCATGTTCACCTTTTTCACTGCTGTGTAATGGAGCACAGTTATTACTGGACATCCAGAATACTAATAACCATCTCTTGATTGTGTGTTCTCTCTGATTCCTAACTCAGTAAATGTGAACATGCTAAGTGCTTAAATGTAAGTTGAAAAGAAAGTGCAGAATTTCCCCCCAACAGTGCTACACAACCAGGACAATGAATAGCATTCAACTGGTTCTTTTTCTGTTTGTGTGTGTGTGTATAAAGAGGCACTGGTATTTATTTATTTATTTCTTATTTCTTAATCTGCCCAATAACTAACATTCTCTGGGCGGATAAATATACATCGTAATCTTTGTGTTGATTTTAATTTTATTATCTTGTCTAACAGATACATAGTGATTTTTTTCTAGGTACTTTATATAGACTGGCTCTGACGAACACATATAGCTGCCTTCATGTTCAGTGCAGGAAGACTACAGTGAATGTCACAGTGAAACTTAGAGAGACAGTTCTTGGAGTGCAAAAAAAAAAGTCAACATGGTTGAGTGGGTTTTAAAACCATTTTTACTGTTCTTTTCTCACATTGTCACTAAAATATTCTCTTTGTTATCTGAATGGGACATCTGCTGACTGGCTGAGCTTTCTTTACCTGATTGTGTGAAAAGTCTTGGTTAAATCTGTTAGGCCTTGGAGGCTCACTAACCTGCTAAGTGCTATAGAGCCTGAAAGACATTATGTCCTTGGACTAACTTGTTTCTTTTGCTTATGGCTTTCTCTGATGCAAACAAGTATTGTAGATATGTGATATTACTGTAAGCTATAGTTGATGAGCTGAAGTGCTATTTAAAAATAAAGTTGGACTATGCAGTAAATTCTGCCAGAGCCATGGTATATGTGGTGAAGACTGGTACAGAAGAGACCCTTTAGGCTTATTGTGGGTGAAAGACGATGGACTTTCATTCTTAAAAGTGGGTTTTAAAATACTGCAAAACTAGAAGCTACTTCTGAAATGCTTACCAAATTAACTGGATTATTTCAAAGTGAAGATGGTTTTGGAATACATACTTACCATAAATACAGCTACAGGGTTTGTGTGCATGTGTGTGTGTAAGTCTGGTGCTCTTATCATTGGTGCATACAGCTAGTCTAGGTTGCTTTTTGCTGATATGATATTCAATGCTACAGGAAATTAATTATTTGGGCATGCTTGTGTGGTGCATGATCAGAGAAATGATCTATCTGGCTGTGAAACAAATTAAGTGAATGAAGCCACTCTTAACTGTTTTGAGGATTGTCACAGCCATTGTATCCCAAGTTTAAAAAAAGGGAAAAAAGATGAAACCTCAACAATGTATATAATAGCAATCCATAAAATAAGGGGTATTTGACAACTTTAATGATAGTTTGAAGCTTTGTAAGTAATTTTATTTTGTGAAACCACAGTTATTAACTGATTATGTATTATTGAAGAATATCGTTAGATTGTGCTTAAAAGAGGCAATCGAGCTGCGATTCCATCAATTGAAAAATTCCAGCTTTCTTTTAAAAATGATCACATAGGATTGTTATTACATGTTATATACAGATGAACTTTTCAGGCTGTTGGTGATGGCATTGTAGATTCGTCACTGTGATATGCATGCTATCCCTCCCCCACCCTCGCTGCTCTATAGCAGGTGTAGGCAACTTCAGGTCTGGGGACAAAGCCTAGCCCTCTTGAGGTCCCACTCTGGCCCTGCAGGGTTCCCCAGATGACCATGCTCACTTCCCCTGGTCCCACTCCCTTTCTCTCAACTACCAATTGTCTGGTGCTTTCCCATCTTTTGTGCAGTTTCCCCCATTCTGTAAGGTTGAAATGCCTCTCATAAGGAGGCTTAGTTACTAGCAGTGAGGGCTTTAAGCTACAAGATGGCGGCATTTCTTGTAGTTTTTTGCCCCACCTCTTTTGCTTTTTTGCCGCACCTCCTTTGCCCCTAGCCTCAGCCATGGAATGTAGACCCCAAAAGCTTCCCTGAAATGAAACTTGGGCCCTTGGGCTGAACGAGGGTCTCTACCCCTGCTCTATATTTGCTGGTCAAACTGGTTTTATGGGTTTATTAATGGGATCAAGTTATGATGATGCATGTAGGGTCCTACTTTGCTGAATGGCAGCTGAAGTGGAAAGAGGGGGCCCTGCCATTACCAGAGAGTATTACTTGGTGGCAGAGATAAGGGGGCAGACTGGTGCTGCAATGGAATACATGATCAGGAACCATGTTTGGAAGGTGGCTAGCAATACCAAGTGTAGGCCAATGGTATAGTGGCTTATGACCCTGCTAGTGCTGCTCAGTGGTAGATAAGGGCATTCGGCAATCTGGCATTTGCCGGAAGAGGTGGCTCTGTGTTTGGGCCAACTTTGGCAGTGAAGATGGACAATTCTCTCTCTCTCTTTTGGACCCTGTGAAAGAGTGCAGAGCTCAGACTTCACACGACAGCTAATGCTATATGACTCATCATGGCTCCTCCTTCCTGCCTTTGCTCTGAGCAAAGTTATCCTTCTGGAATGCCTGAGGGAATTGGGAATCGGGGCACTGTGCTTCAGTGGTTCTGGTCCTACCTCTCAGGCAGGTTCCAGAAGGTGATGCTTGGGGATAGCTGCTCCACAAAGAAGGAGCTGCTGTGTGACCTACCACAAGGTGCCATCCTTTCCCCAATGCTGTTTAACATTTATATGAAACTGCTGGGAGAGATCATCCGGATGTATGGGACGGGATGCTATCAGTATGCTGATGACACCCGAATATATTTCTCTATGCCTTCAATAACAGCGTCAGCTAAGGATAGCATGTCTCCTCTGAATGAATGCTTGGAGGCGGTAATGGGCTGGATGAGGAAAAACAAACTGAAGCTGAATCCAGACAACACGGAGGTGCTTGCTGTCAAAGGCCGCAACCTGGATTTGGAGGTGTGTCAACCAGTTCTGGATAGGGTTACACTCTCCCTGAAAGACTGTGTTCGCAGCTTGGGGGTGCTCCTGGATCCGTCGCTCCAAATGACAGCCCAGATAGATGCGATGGCCAGGAGTGCCTACTATCAGCTTTGGCTGATATTCCAGCTGCGTCCCTTCCTAGAGTTGGAAGACCTAAAGATGGTAGTGCACACGCTGGTAACTTCGAGGCTCGACTTCTGCAATGCACTGTACATAGGACTACCTCTGTGCCTAGTCCGGAAACTTCAGCTAGTTCAAAATATGGCAGCCAGGTTGGTCACCGGTTCACCTAGGGGTGACCATATTACTCCAGCTTTAAAACAGCTCCACTGGCTGCCAATTAGTTTCCGGGCGAAGTACAAAGTGTTGCTCATTACCTTTAAAGCCTTACATGGTTTGGGTCCAGGTTACCTGCGGGATTGCCTTCTCCCATACAATCCGCCCCGCATGCTCAGGTCTTCTGGGAAGAACTTACTGCAGTCGGCCAACACTAGGCTGACAATCGTTACCCAGAGGACCTTCCCTTCTGCTGCTCCCAGACTGTGGAATAGCCTGCCGGAGGAGACTCGTCAACTTAACAGTCTTTAAGAATTTAAGAAAGCTATAAAGACTAGTCTCTTCCAGCAGGTATATCCAGTGGAATTTTAGAATTTTTTAGGATGTTTTTAGGATGTTTTATTGCGATTTTAATAAAGTATATCATGTTTTTAATCAGTTTTATGTATTTTATCATACTTTATATTTACTACTGTTCCCCGCCTCGATCCAAACGGAGAGGTGGGTAAGAAATATTATTATTATTATTATTATTATTATTATTATTGACTCTTTCTGAAGTCAAGCAGTCCATAGGGAGCTGTCTATACATTGCGGAAGCCCCGTTGTGGCTCCGCAGTGTGCAGCAGCCACCTTGAAGTCATTGTGGAGCTTTCCAGAGAAGCTCCACATTTTAAAAACCAGGGACTTACCCTGACTTTTCAGGATGGAATGAGGCGAACATAGCCATTTGACCATCTAACCTCACTGCATCCTTGATGCGAAGGCGTGGCCAGGTAGATGGTGACTCCTGATTGGTCCACCCATGCAGATGGAAGGGGGCTGCACTTTCGCTGTGTGTCGCTGCCACCCTGATGCAGCAAAAGTGCAACGTTTTGCTTATGGCAACCCGACACCGTATAGACAGACCCTTGGTGTCTAGTGGTGGTTGACTGAGCTGTGAGTAATATGCTTCCAGTCCTTTGGAGCTGGGTTAGGGGGAAACAAACAGCTGCAAATGTCTAGTCCTATAAGAATAATAAAAATGTATTATCCAATAATATTAATGAACTGTGCCCCCACCCCCAGTAATTCAGTGGGGGCTCATTTAAAATGTATGGACCCATTTAGTTTACAGCTTGTCTTGAAACTTTGGAATAAATCTTAATTGTTCAGTTCTGTGCGATTCTATGCAGTTTGGCATCACTCTCAAAACTCTGTGGGGCTGTTGAGATTACAGATTTATAAGCAATTCAAACTCCTGTTGAAGGCTGGCTGACGATTCTTTGGATGTGGTGAAAGTGCTGTTCTGTTGGTATGATGGCATTTCTGGATCAGGGCCCTGAACTACACCAGCCTGCTGTGTCAAAGCACCCACTTTAGGATTGCTCTGCTCGCATTATAAACTAGCACACATGTTAAGATAATAATTGAGGATGTGTGTGCATTGCATCACTGGATGTGGAAACAAATACTATGCTACACCAAGACTCCAAATTAGATCACTTACCACAGTGCAGCAAACACTCAAATAGGTAAATATCCTCTTGCTTTGGATGAACCCAGAACCACAAAGCCAGTCAGCATTTTTGAATTTACATCAACTTAGATGGTCCAAAGCATGACTCTACAGTCACAGGGATCCTGGAAATAGATTGCTTCACCCACAAAAGGACTACAATTAAGCATTCTCCCTATCTAAAACATATTTTAGAAAAGATGTGTGTTAAGAAGTTTTGTTATCATGTTCCCAAAAGAACATATTCTTCCCATGTTTTGTAGCATATTTCTGTTATTTTCATGGAAGGTGTTAGAGACTGGAGACACTGTATGACTTTCCCTTGCTTCTTCTACTAAGTGATCCACTCTGGTTATAGGCCTCCTCTCTACCCACATTGTACTAGGGATGTGCACGCCCGAAAATATCGTGTTTTATTGTTATCGGAATTTTGGACCAAAAAAATTATCATCTCCGATAATATCGTAGGTTAATCGTATCGTCTTCACGATAAGTATCGGAAATCTGATATTTACTTTGCAGCCCCATTGTGCCCTATAGAGCTGAATTTTTTAAAATAAAAAATGCCTATAACTTCTGTATTTTCAAAGTTATAGGCTTGAAACTTGGTCACAATGCTTATGGGGTATGCATAAATATATGTATGAAATTTGAGATCGATCCCTCCAACCCTTGATTTTATATGAATTTATTAAAGAATGTTTAAGTTCTGACAGGTCAGAATGACAGCTCACCACGTGCGTTCATTCAGACCTGTCAAAAAGTTGCACGATCTTTCAAAAATTCATATAAAATACAGGGGTGGAGGGATTGATCTGACATTTGGCACATATGTGTAGCAACATGTGCTAGACATGTGTATGAAATTTGAGATCAATTCCTCCAACCCTCGATTTTATATGAATTTTTTAAAGATCGTGCAAGTTTTTGACAGGTTTGAATGAACGCACGTGGTGAGCTGTCATTCTGACTTGTCAGAACTTAAACGATCTTTAATACATTTTTATAAAATTGAGGGTTGGAGGGATCGATCTCAAATTTCATACATATACTTAGGCATACTCCATAAGCACTGTGACCAAGTTTCAAGCCTTTAATTTTGAAAATACAGAAGTTATAGGTTTGTTTATATGGGAGTCCGATATAATCAGGCTGAAAATTTTCGGATCGGATATTTATTGGAAGTTTTTCTATCGTATCGTTAATTGGATGTCCGATAACGACCTTATCGTATCATTATTGGACATTTTAACGATACGATACGCATCCCTAATTGTTACCACTCAGCAATGGTGAGCAAGTAGTACTTTTAGCCTATCCGCATATCATCATCAAATTCAAGCAGTGTCTGGGAAAAGTTGACCTGCTTTCCAGTTTTGCAACTAACAGTTCTGCCATAGACATTATGTTTTTGTATGACTGTAACAGGCTCTTACTTACCATTGATGAATATTGCATTGGCAATGCTGGTGGATCTGGACCAGTCTTTGTGTGACTCTTCAAAAATTATTGGCTGGGTTCACACGTCATGCTAACCCATGGCGGGTGGCAAACTATGTTGGGCAGATGGTTATGCAAACAAATGCCTGTGCTCCTATCAGATGATCAGGCAAACAAGCTACACAGAGTAGTTTATTTCAAACTTCTGCCCCCTCCTCCTCCTGTAGTATTCCTGCCAGCTGGACAGATATCACAGCTTCCTTTGCGGTGGGAATAGAGATTGCTTGAGAGCAGTAGAGCAGCAGCAGTGTTTTTGGCCACTCTTGCCAAGTAGCTTTTAGGCGATGTCTGTAACCCATGTTGGCTCGACAGGCAACACACTAACATACCATAGGTAATATAACACATACTGCAGACCGTTGGTTCTTAGGGTGGCTACTTTGAAAGAAATAACCCATCATTGGGGGGGGGGGGGAATCCCACAGACATCGTGCTAGCCCATCATGAATTGTTCCAGAAAATAAAACATCATGGGTTTGCATGTTATCTGAACCCAGTCATTGTGTGTACACAGCTTTAATTTTCACATACATTATTCTTTGTTCTTATTCATTTTTTTTGTATGTATATTGTATGACTATTGCTATGAAGTATAGTAGTAAATACATCATGGTGTGCAATAAAGACTCAGTGTAGTTACAAATGGTCATTTCCCCACATAAATCTATGTTTGGTAACTGGTAAAAATCTCCTTGTTATTTGACAGGATATAGATTAACAAGCTACTCTAGGACAAGAGAATGTTCCCTGTTGTGGTTTGGTCATCTGTATGAGCTTACCCTTTTCTAAATTTACCTAATGTAGCTACTTCTTAATTATTGGTTTGACATGCCTGTCCCTTCTATTAAGAGATTTCATGTCCTTTGTGGTATTTCACTGAGTATAAAACATTGGTTTATTTCAACTTACAGCCTGCCCTGTGCAAAAGCTCAGAATTGTAACAGTAGTTTTAAAAACAAGGATAACTGTCTTGGATGGGTTAACACACTAATGGGTTAATGATGTACTGGTTTTATCTGCTTTTAATCAGTTTTTGTATTTTGTGTTTGGTGTTGTTCCCCGCCTCGATCCGTTGGGAGAGGCGGGTGATAAATAAATAAATATATTATTATTATTATTATTATTATTATTAAGTGAACTTCCCAATAGAGGAGGAATAATGGTTTGGCTGTGTGCGGATGTATAGATCTTCCTCTGTCAATGTTAAATCAGTTTGCCATGTATAGTTCTTATATTTTCATCCTGGAATCCTGTTTTCTTTTTAAACTTAGGTGGCTCTTATTTGTCTTTTATAAGGAAGATGACACTAAAGCTCAAAGGAAATAAAGCTCAAAGGAAATGGGAATGCAAGTGTTTCCCCTTTACAATGCTCCCTTTTTCCAAGTCAATAAAAGCATCTCTTGTTTTGGTTTCAGGGGAGCTGCATGTTCTAATTCACAGCTGTGGGGGTATGGATCTGAAGTGATGGCCACTAGTGAATGGTGGAGGAGAGTAGAATCCCTAAAAAAAAAAATTAAATGTCAAGACTAAAGGCAAGTGCTTTGTTTTTAAGCCCTTCAATTTTTTCTTTCTGTCAAAATGCTTGTCCAAATTGTATACAGATGGAAGAATAGCAAAAGAGAAATCATTCACACTTTAAAGATCAAAAAAGCATATTTGATTTTGATAAAACCTCATGGAATTCGGCATCTTTTATCCTTTCAGTTAAATGTCCTAAAACTCTGTCCTTTATTTATTTATTTTGTCTTGGATCTTTTCGAAGAAGTAGTGGTGCTAAGCTTTTCATTTAATTGTAATAAAATGTTGCCCTAAAGAAGAACAAAAATGGATTTTTTTTACTATTTCATACAGAAAAACATATAACGGTGTAATAGTGTTTTAACTATAGTTTGTATGGACCACAGACATTTAAACGCTATGCAAATTTTTTCTACTGCAGGGCAAACAACTATGAAACATAACGTGTCATGCAGTGAATATATGCCATAAATTTGATAATGATACTTTTGAGTTCATCATATTTTATACAAAGACTCTAAAGGGAGAAGATGCAGAGAAGGGGGGTGGAGAAAGAGAAATGACCTAGTACGGTGGCACGATTAAAAAAGCTGTAGAATCTAAAAGCCTGTCTTGTTCCCAGAGACTTGATAATGTTATTACATGGCCGTTCATATTCTATGAATCACTAGGAGTAAGAGAGGTGTAAGAATACGATAGCACCAGAATTCTGTTCAACCAATTTTGGCTATTTGGCTAACTAAATTGGAGCCAAACTAGATATGTTAAATCTGTGATTGCATTTAATGTGTCTGGGTTCCCCCCCTTTTAAATAATAGCTACCAGGGTAGATGAGATCTGAATCAGGACCATGGTGCATGGGGAGGTGTTTTTTTAAAAAAAATAACTCTTCCCCTGCCTTGGTCCTAACCAAAATCCCCACCTGAAGCTGTTATTCATCCCAGGAGAGAAACTGCCATTGGTATCAATAGCAGCGGCACCCCCAGAGTGAATAGCAACTTGTGCGGGGGGCAATGGGCAGAATCTAATCCTGCCCTTCCGTGCATGGCCAGCCCCACCAATTCCAGTCCGCAAGTGGCCCCTACAACTTGCAGAATGATAATTCAACCCTTCCAGAGACAAGCTAAAACAAGCAAAAATGCTTGTTTCTGGAAGGAGAGTCAGCGGAGCTTGCATAAGGGAGCTCACCTGACCTGCCGTCTTCCAGAAACAAGTTTTTCTGCTCATTTTGGGTACTGGAATTAACGGGCCTGGCTGCACATCGACCAGAATCGGCGGCCAGCTCTGCCAGCGGATGGGCAGTATTGGATTCAGGCCAGTGTCTTTCATCAGTTTAGCATCCCTTCTCATAGACAATGGTCCTGATCCTGATAGCTCCCAGCCCCAAGATTGTTTTCTAAAATAAGAGACATTAAATGTATGATTTTATTTAATGTTTCGGCTACATTTGCATTCAACAGTAAGCCTGGATTCTGGGGAATTCTGGCCTACAGGGAATGAGCTGGGTGCTGGTGTACACAGTCCTTTTGCTCTTGCTTGATTCCTCCTACTACTGCGAGAGGCTAAGTAAACCAGAAATGGTTGCTTCAGCATGTCATCTGAACCAAGGATCCCGATTTATTGCTCCCAAACAAGCTAGGGTTCACAAGTCAAGAACAAACCTCCGTTTATAATCCTAGTTTATAAAATGTGCAACAAGCTAGGATCCCTTTTTGATAAAGATCCAACAAAGTACAGTTGCCTATATTTTTTTCTGATTAATATGTAGAAGCACACAACATGACATATACTTGCACACACTCCTTTTATATATTGTAGAACTTGTATTTTTACTTTCATTAGGTATTGAGTTCCTACTTAGGCTGTTTGTTGTATATGTTCTGTAAGCATATCAGTTATAGACTAAGATTTATAATTAGCGAATTCCTTTGATTCTTTAGTGATTTGGATTTATTATTATGTATGTTCTTCATCCTCTTTTTGTCGCTTTTATTTTGTTAATTTAATTTTGAAATAAAATCAAATTTCATGATAAACCTTTTCAGCTTTGTTTATCCATCCACACTGGCAGGAGGAGCCAACTGAGGGCAAAGAGGCCACGTGCATTAACCTGTTCATGATAGGCCAGACTTCCCCAGAAGACTGGCTTATTATTCCATGTGAATGCAGCCACTATCAGGTTTGGCCCTTAGACAGTGAAACAAAGACACCCCCTTTTCTTCCTTCTCTAGGAGATTGTCCATAGTCCTTGTGTTCTCCAGTTGGACTGAAATGTGTGTATTACTTCTTAGAGAAACATGGGTGGGTGGCTGTCATAAAGGAAATGAAAAAAACATTTGTTCAAGCTGCTTGGCGATATAAATATTTCACCAAGTGAGGGCTGACAATGCATCATGTTATGTCAGTGGGTGCCAGCCTGAAATAAATGTTATGTTCAGCTTCCCTTATTAGTTGAGGATGGTTGTATGTTAATTTTCGTCTGATGATTTGTTGCTAAAACTGAACCTGTTAAGCATGACAAAACAGGCCCATTAATCTACACTCATATTTGATAGAAGTTGCAGGTAGTTTATGGGGTCACTATCTTGAGCTCATTTACTGCGACTTTCTCTCATTCTAGTAATAGATGTGCCCAGTGCTTCTCTGTGCATCCAGCATTGTCACATCCATCTCCTTTGTAGTTGAGGGTGGGGAGAGCCAGATGCCTAGTCTGGCACATGAACCAGCCACTTTCCTGAAGCTAAGCAGGGCTGAGTCTGGTCAGTGCCTGGATGGGAGACCACATGAGAATCCTATATATGCTGCCTTGTTTTCCATCATGGAAGAAAGACAGGATATAAATGTGAAAAACAAATAGAATAAATAAATAAATAAATAGGAAGAGAAGATCTTTCTGTGGTTCAGACTGATGATTCCACAGAATTTTGTAAATAGTCAGCACTTCATCTATTCATAATGCTCACATTTTCAACAAGCCTGGACTGGCATTTGTGAATTTGTTGTTAAGTTCAGAATTGATTGTGAGTTTCTGAGCTTGCACAGTCTATATCTAAACAGTGCTATTTCCATGCATGCGCTACAGTGGTTGGATTAACCCTTTTCTTGCTTATGGTAAACTGTGATGATGTCACATCTCTCTTACTTTCAGCAGATTGGATTGTGTCATCGTCATCCATACAGTACTTTCTTTTATTTTGTTCAGTAAGTAAAGAAGTACTTTATTTACTTCTGCTGGTGGCTGGAGGAGTACATAACATGGGGGTGCATGACATCATGATGCAATATGTGTTTCGAAACTACAGCTCCCAAGATGCACTTTGATGTGCATGTGCAAATGCTTGTTATGTGGAATAAGAGTTTGTTTTAAGGGAGAACTCTCATCTGAGCTTAAACGGATGAATTAGTTATTTGCGAAAATAATGAATTCACCCAGGATAAGTTCTCCCATCACTAGTTTAGACCAATCAGACATCCTTCATACTAAAAACACTATAGGATTCAGGTAGTATTAACTAATCACATTCGCTCATTTTGGTGCAAGAAGCTTCTTTAGCTGATATATGACAAGCCTCCTGTCAGTTCCACCTTTTATCCAGAACTTGATGTTGGAGCACAAGCTAAGAAGAGCTCCACTTCTCATCTGTCAAGTCACCAGCTCAATAAAACCCTTCTGTCAGGACCTTTCGCATCATTTCTGTTTCTCTGTAGATACACAGTATTACACCCCTTTGGCCTGCTTCAGGTTCTAGACACATCCTGGCCAGATTTACACCACACAGGATATAACACTTTGAAAGCATTTGAAATTGGTATATGGAATGTGTCATGGGCCCCAATAGTTGTCAGTACTGTTATAAACCATTATAAAGCAGTAGTGTAGATCCTGTCCCTTTCTAATATGGATTCAATCCCAACTTTTCCTATAATAGTTACTAGAAGAATGGAATATGCATCCATTTGCCAACCTCAATTTGAGTATAGCAGCACCATGCAACATCATTTATCTACCTTGAGTATACAGTTCAAAGGCAAGTATTTAATTTAATTAGTATCAGTTACCCCCTTACCACCAGTTAGCCCCTTAACATATTTCTTTGCCAGCATAATTTCTAAGGAGTATATATTTCTTTATTTGGTTATATCCTGCCTTTCCTCAGAAGAGCTCAAGGTGGCTAGCAGAATTGAAACCAAAAATTACCAATTGAAAAAGTCTTACTAACTAACACTAAAAGAGCAGAAAAAAATTAATAGAAAACAGTAGCAGTAAAAATTGTTTACATCCAAATACAGCTAAAACCAGTTTAATGAAAAATTATTTAAATCCAAATGCTTTCCAAAAAAAGCAAGGTTTTGCTCAACTCCTGAAATGCCATTAAGGAGGGGACAAAACGGGCCTCTCTTGGAAGTGAGTTCCGACATCTAGGTGGAGTCCATGAAAAGTCGCTTTTCCTGGTCCCAGGTAAACATGTTTCGAGGGACACTAGAACACACAAGAGGGTGTCCAAAGGTGATATTGGTAGACGGGTAGGCTAATACAGGAAAAGGAGGGTCTTTCAGATATCCTGGTCTAACTATAAAGGGCTATAAGAGTCTGAGGCTGCCTCTACAAGAGGCATTTGAAGCTGTTTCAAGGCGCATTAAAAAAATTACCTCTACAAGAACGGAGCGCAAATCGGGCGTAAAGGTGCGTTTTCTCTCCGATTATGCACATTATCGAATGCGCGTTAAATAGCGAGTTTTATTTTGCTCCGGCCGTTAAAGCGCATTTTGACTATGTGAACAAGCGATTCTCTGCATGTCAACAATTTAAATCGTGTTTCGGTCGTCCAGTAATGCGCCTCGCTGGCTCTCGTACAGAGGTATTAGGCGTAAATGCGCTTCTGCGAATATGCGCATAATCGCCTAACCAGGCGTAAAGGTGAATTCTTGTAGATGAGGCCTTAGGTTGTAGTTGGTCTTAGATCTGCATTTCTGAAACTCTTCTGTAACTGTATATTAACCTGGCCTACTCTGATTATCCTGGCTGACTTGACATGGCTGCTACTATTTTACAGTGTCCAACACACCAGAAAAATAATCAGTCCCACATGAAAATCACACGAACCTCCAAAATGAACCATGTCAGGTGGGAAGATCAAACATGTTATCTTTTATGTGACATGTGGGGGAGATTTCAAATTACGCTTTGCCACATGTCACCTGTATGAGGATCCTGTGTCATGGTACATTGGCCCCGATGAAGCTTTTTCTTTGACATGGCAAACTGTTGATGTGGCAATTTAACAAGGGGATGTTTTCAAACACATTAAGTAGTACCCCATCAGAGTTAGACCACGAGGACGCATTCTTTAACCTGTAGCATCTGCAGAGAGTGGAGAGGAATTTTAGAGGTACAGCTGGGATGTTGTCTACAGAGCCAAGAACAACCGCCATTACTTGATGCATTTGTAACTACTGTATTCATATCTGAGTTCAATAAAAATAGAATGGTATTTAAAAAGGCATGGCTGAACAAATGTAAAATAGACATAAATCTTTGATTGGCTTTTATAATTTGGTCTAGCTTTTCTCAAAATGCATTAGGCTTGTTGAGCAGGGAAAACATCATGCAAGTTAGAATTCAGATGATTTTATTTGTCCTAAAGTTTTATTTAAGGTGTTTTGTTTATTTTACATATTCTGTACATCTATATAAAGTATGTAGACCTGCTTGCAAGTATTAACCACTTTCCCACTTGCATAGGTTGATGAGGGCAAATGTAATTGAGCCCAGGAGTAGCATAGTTTCTCCATGTCTAAAATAGGTGCAACAGCAATTATGATGCATTTTAATTCAGCCAATTGTCATATGTATATGTCAGTTATCAAACATCCAGCAGGACACTTCTTATTGGTTATGCTTTCCTTATGATAAGACTGAGCCTATGCACTAGAAACGTCACTCAGTTGTATCTGGAAAATTCATGGTACTCTTACCAACATGAATAAGACTTTCCTAGGATTGAACATGTCTTCTTCACCTCTTATGTATGGGAATCATATACTGAAGCATACACGTCATAAGACATTTGTGCAATATTTTACAAGCTAGATGCAAATGAGATTCTGAACACAAGACTGCCATTTTAGAAACTTCAATTCCTTTAGTGGTACAAGTTTTTTCTTGTGATCATGCTTTTTTAACTGGCCTGATCCTGCTGGTTTTTTTGCCTGAAGGTAAAGCAGAGAATAAAAGCTTTAGTGGGCAAGAAGTGTTTAGCCCCTGAGGTGTAGTTGATTCCAGCTGTCAGTTTAAAGAACATGTTCTTTAACTGCAGCCATATTCAGAGAGCTTCTTTTCCTTAAGGCTGTCTTCTTGTCTCTCTGATATCTCTTAAGAGGAGTTTCTTAAAAGCTGCTTGCTACTTTTTCAGGTGTCCTTTGTGATAATTTTTATCACTATTTCCCCCTGTGCATACTTGACTAGTTATTTTGAGACAAAATTCAGCGCTACATTCCTGTGCCCATTGTTTGAGCGGGCAAAAGCAAATCTGTAATCCTCCTGCATTGGCCCCCCAACAATCATTTCACATTTGTTTTGTTTTATTAAAACTGTTATATACTGCCTTTTGTGCCAGAGGCCCTTCAAAGCGACTAACAATGTTAGAACAAGTACAATAATTAAAAGCAGCAAACTAGAATAGTCAAATAAGCAGCAATCAACTGAGCAGCAGATCTAAAAGCAGCAGGGGAAAGAGAAACTTAGCCCAGAACTAAGGGAGAGGAATCCCTTCTACACTCAGGGGGCTTCATGCCCTCTGAAACAATATGAACTTTTGCATGTCATTGGAAGGCCAACAACAAAGCAGTGCAAGGAACTCCCAGGAGGGAGCTTCTGAGCTCAAGCACTGTAGGAAACGGCCCTATCTTAGGTAACCCCACCAATTCCACCACACTGGTCTTAAATTTCAAAGCCCTAAATGGCTTTGTGACCGCAGTGTACTTTAAGGACTCTCACACATCTCTGCCCAGATATTAAAATCTTTCTCTGAGGGCCTTCTTCAGGTTCTCCTGCCTTTGAAGGTGAAGCACATGGTGACTTGTCATATCAACTTTTCAGTGATGGTGCTTCATCTCCAGAATGCTCCTTCCAAGTTTGCCTAGCACTGACTCCGATATCTTTTTGGTTCCAGGTGAATCTCTTTTTTATTTGCCTAGGTTTTTACACCTTTTCTTTTAGGTGAAGAAATCTATAGCAGGGTATTTTAAGAAGATCTTAATAAACAGGTAGGTTCAGCACCAGGTGTGGGCCTCAAATCAGGGCCTCCAGGAGTGAGTCTTCAGCATCTTAATTCAGGAAGCCACAGTGCTCTGGGCCTTGAGCTAGACAGTCAGGCTAGGATCTATTGTACAGGGCTGCCCTCTGGTTGCAATGGTTAGTTGGCTCCCCAGCCTGAAGGTGAACAGCTGAGCTCCCAAACCAAAGGAACAACCAACCCATTTTACATTAATAAGCCGATATATGAATATGCCTTGTATTCATGCATGCAACTGCTTCTCTCCTTCCTTCTAAGGAAGCCTGAATGCAATACGGATGTCTCAAATTAACCATAGTTTTTTTGCCTATAACAGGGAGCTAGGGTTACCATCTTCAGGATAAGCCAGGATCTTAAAACATAGTTTGAAGTTGGTTTAAGATCCTGGCTTGTTCTAAAGATGGTAATCATAGTTTCCCAGATTGGACAAATGAGAAATTATAGTTAACTGAGCCTTCCTGAATTGCTTTTGGATGCAGTACATAGTGAAGAGAGTAAAAGGCTCATTCATATTTTGGCTTACTCAACCAAAATATGATCATCCGGGATGGGCTAGTATAAGCCAGTTTATATGTTTATATGACATAATCACCAGGCAAGTCAATTGCCAGTTCCTCAATTCAAAGGGAAACTTTAAAAATCAGCACATGGGCCCTGAGAACTATAGTTTAAAAGCCCCATTTTGTAATGTACCAAACCTATTTGAATGCCTGTCGTGATCCCTGCCAGCGTGATGCCTGACTCTGCGTGACAGCTTTGCTACTGTTTGTGCTGTGCCATGCTACTAACCACTGTTATGCCAGCCTGATCCTGCCAGGCTGCTATGCCAAACTCTTAAATTACTGCTACTGTGCTATGTACACTAATGTAATATATGGATATTCGATAGAAACCACAGGACACTAAGTACTGTGCTCAGGCAGGAGCTCATTGTTCTAATGCTGAATGGATACAGATATTGCCTGGAAGGCTTTTTATCCAGTGAAGGTTAAGCAATGCAGTTAATTTACTATCTAAACAATTTTAACTTTAAAGCCAATGTTCATATTGCATGTGGGAGATTGGCCCCACATTTTTCTATTTATTTACTAAAATGACTGTGGTGTGTATTTCAACATTTGACATTTATTAAGTCAAAATGTGCCTCTTGAATGCTAGCTTAGGCTAGTAGTATTGAATTACACACTGAATGCATTCACTCACATTACACAGTGTCCTTAAAATCTTCTCTCTTATGACCTATTCTTGTAATTCCTTTAGTTGCTCACCCTAGCACTAAACTCAATGAAAGTTTTATGAGTCAATGTTTTGCTGATTTGGGCTCTGCATGGCCTGATGGTAGATTTTGTTCCTCACGAAGTCCTTTATCCTTGATTTGTGACTTAATGTTTTCAGCTTAGCATATTTCAACTTTGACAATTATGGACGGGTTTTACTCAGGAATGTTTACTTATTCTGTAACAGCACCATTAAGAGATGAGATGGCTTGCATGTATGGATGACTTATCACAGAAAACACAGATGGAACTTTTGGATGGCCTAAAAACTGTCTTTTGACTAGAGTTCATTCACACATTCAGCTGTAAATTATCACAGGTTGAGCATCAAAACAAGAGAATACGTATGCGAACCTGCACCAATACACATCAAATATCAGGGAGCTTGTACGTTTTGAACTTTCATCATTCTGTGGCAGATTCCTGCAGATGTATTACAACAGCATTTGAAGTGAATTACCTATGTTCTCTTCCCAAATTGATAATGGACTCTAACTAATTCCACCTACCAAAGGAAGTCCTTATGTACTGAGCAATTGAAGGATAGTTGGCTTCTATAGCTTAGTATACTTCTTTGCCCTCCCCCCACTAAGCTCCTGCTCTTCTTGGTGCCTATTGTGTGGTCCTTATCCAACTCTCAGGATTTATTTACTCCAGTCACTGATTTTTTTTAACCCCTCAACAATTCACCATGAATAGAAAAAGGTAGCCTTGTAGTAAAGTCATAATGTTGGATTGTGTTTTGGATTAGGAGAACAGGAGGTATTTGGATTAGGAGAGGAGAAGGTCAGGATTTGTGATTGCGCGTTAGATAGTATTGCTGTAGGTTAGGTGGCTATGTTACTTTTGCAACAACTCAGGCAGTAATGTAAAATTATAGGTGAAGAAGTCATATCCTTTGAATGTAGCCTTGCCATTTTTTGTGTGTCAAACACCAAAGAGGGAAATCAGGGCAACTTTTTTTGCACTTCCATTCAGATCCTTCACATCACAGAGGGAAAAATTAAGCTGATGGTTTTAGGTAGGACAATGAATTACTAACTTTCTGCTGCAACCTGTTGGAATCTAAGGTTCTGTTGCAATTTTGAACACAGTTGATCTCTTTCATTTGTTTGGAGACCTAAAGTACTTAAATCCCTTGCTTTTTTCTTTTCTTTTTTTTGCCACAGTTTAAACAGGTTTTTTCCCCCATTCCCTTGTGAAGTAAGCTCTGTGCACTGAGACATCCTTTCTTTATTTTGAAGCATGCAGAGTAATTTCTCTGTATTTTCATGGCCAGGGAATCTTATCATTTGTTTATTACTATGAGTGGACAGGTGAGAGCCATTAATGTTAGGCCATCTCTAAAATTCTTCCACTGAAGAAGAAGGGCTAAAATATGTACATGGAGGCATGGAGATTTGCAGAGTTACTGTTGATCAATGAGTCTTATAAGGACACCATCAAACTAATTTACAATCGATATATTTTTGATGCAATGTTGGGGAGTGGAGTAGGATATTGAGATTACTGACTGGACATGAGGCTCTGTACTTAAGATATAACTCAATAAGCGCAGTTTTAAAACAAGAATTCCCCTTTCCTTTTTTTCATGGCTAGGGCACTTCCAAAGTACCAAGTCACATTGGAAGTGCAAAATCCAGAACTGAATCTCACAGATGTTGTTGTTTTATTAAAGAAACTGTGGAGGGCTCCAATTTTGATTAGATCAGTAGCAATTTGGGAGGAATGTTTAACCCTCCCCCCACATGCTGCTGTCCTGATATAAATTGAGCTTCCAAGGCTGCTTTTAGCTCCATAGTGGAAAACATCCAGGTATGAGCATTATGCCTGTATCTTTTTCTGCTACATGGCTTGAGGAGCCCAATTTATAATGGGAATACTGCACAGCCCCTTCCCCAGCACCACTGTTACAATCAATTTGGAGCCTTCCACAGATGCTTTAAAGGATTGTTTAAAAGCCCAAAACACCCCCTCAAAGAAAGTTGATTTTCTTGGGCTAAGCTTAATTTTTATGGCAAGGCAACTATCCCATTGGACCGAAATGGAGCCAGGATTATTGTGGAATCAAAACAGTAGCATGTTGTGAATCTTGGTAGGACAATCAAGTTGTCATCTGGATTGGGGGTAGAAGACTATTGGAACAGGGGGCAGTATCTAGTGGGTCCTCTCTACCTCTGCTGGTTCCGTTGCACTTGTGGGACCCACCACCTATACAGTGGGGCTTTTGCATTTCCAAAAATAATTCTGGAAACAAGCAGAAATGCTTGTTTCCAGATTGGGACTGGTCAGAAGAACTCCCTTCTATGAGCTCTGCTGATCTGACTAATTCCGAAAACCAGATTTCTGTTCATTTTGGCTTATGTTTACAACCCTAAAAGCCCTGTTACACAAGCAGTGGGCCTATGAGCGCATTGGCACAGTTGGATACTACCCAGGCATTCCTACACTACCTTTTAATGCAGTATGATCACTCTAATGCACTTGTAAGGGGTTAATCAGACAAGAGTTTTATTGCACTCAGTTTTTCACGCGTCCTTTAGATGACTCCGTCTGCCTCCTGCGCATCTCCTGCTCTTTCTTGCTTTTTTCCTGTCACAAAATGGACCCCTTTTAATCTGACTTTTTTTTTAGGAAACAGAATGTGCTGCCATTTCCTGCTGTGTGCAGGAAAAGCGGTGCGATAAAAATGGCCCCTGAATGGGCCACGTGGTCTTTGTTTACTTTGTCTTGCTTCACTAGAAGAAAGAGGAAGTACTGTGGGACAAGACCAGGGGTGGTGAAGCGACAGTAGGGAACTGCGATTCCCCCTGTCTGACGGTGCTCTAAATCACAGTAGCATCAACAGAAAGTGCAGCACTATTTTAAAGCATGTTTAGATTGAAATCTGATATCCTCTTTCCTAGACCGAAGCGCCATTGAGCTCAATGGGGCTTACTTTTGAGGAGACCTGTATAGAATTGCACTGTATAGAATTGCACTCTTAAATCTCCTTTGAGTTCTGGTGGCTCGCTGAGCTTTGTTCTCCTTTTAATATTGTTGTACAGTTCTGTTTTTCTTTCCTGCTACCATCTTAAAACCCATAGCTATATCTCCAGAACTCACATATGTGGCCAGTTGTGAGTGTTTCTATATGTATAGTGATACAGAGGAGACCTCAGCTTGGATAATTCATTGTGTTACTGGAAAAAAAGGGGGGGGCTTTATTACTTTGTGCAGTAGCGCAGTCACCTGGCAGTGGGTCATTAGTGGTTTAGTCGTCTTTCCTTCACAACAATGCACAACATGCTAATTAGAGGGTTCTGAAAGCTAAGCAACCTGTTTTAAAATCAGACATTTTAATTTGCAGCTTTAATGGCTATATTATAATAGTGGGCTTTGGGAGAGAAAAAAGGGCACTTCTCATGTTCCAGTAGCGAGGCCCAGTGTAACAGAGGCTGACAAAATTAAAAACCTCATAATATGACCTTTGCTTGGGATAAAAGGCTGTTTCATAACAATTTCCTTTTGTTCTTTGTTTAAGCCATTACTCCAAAAGGAGACTCCGATTAATCTAAGTAAATGCATCATTACAGTCCTAATCCATGTCCTTCTGTCAGTGTCTGTTTTAATTAAATAAGAAACACTAGCAGAAAGATATCGCGCACAAAGCTGTGGTTGGAGGGAGAGAGGCTCGGTTGATCAGGGTAAGATTAAAAAAAGGCTTTACTGTTTTGTCCAATTACATAGCTCCAGATGCTGAACTGTTGTTAGTTAACAGAGGAAAACTTGCAGAACATTTTAACACAGTGCTCCCCACCTCTTCACTGTATTAAAACAGCTCAATGTTGTGTGAAATTATTCCAGTCATCCAGGTAATTATAGAGAGAAATCACAGGGAAACTGTGTAACATCTCATGCTTATCAGAAAGACTCCTGTCTGAAACTCTTGTGAGTTGCTGCCGATTAGAGCAGACGATACTAAGCTAGATGGTCTGACGATATAAGGCAGTTTCTATGTTTCTGTGGGCAATATCCAATCCTACACAACCGCTAATAGCAATTATGTTGCGCTAGCATGAACTACTTTGGTGCAATACCGTAGCGTTAGCTGGCATGCCGATTTCCTTGGGAAATTGGTGTACCAGCTAACGCTATTGGTGTTGCGCTAGAGTAGGTGACACTAGTGCAATGTAATATATGTTAGCAGTTGCGCCCCATTGGTTACACTGTTTCCAGTGTATCCAATGGGAGTCTATCAAACTGATGATAGAATTTGAATTTGAAATAATCTCAAAATGTCATATAAATACTGGCTGAAACTAAGCACAGACTTGCAATGTTGATTTATTTTTTCTGTCTTTGTTCATGAATTGCCCAGACAACTTTTAAGTATATTTTTTTAAAACAAAAATATTTGATATACTTTAAAAGTCTGAAATATTTTTGGAAATCTAAGAACATAATTATTTTAAAGCCAATGAAGAGTCAATTTAATAAACCTTGTATACAATTAATATATCTAATCTAGTTTATATTTCCTGAGCCATCCATATGTAGAAACTCTTCCTCAAGGTAGTGTTTTAAAATCTCTCTAGTAAGAACTTCTTCCCACATCCAGCCCATAATATTTGATGTAATGAAAACAGAAAGTATGCAGTGCTGAGATTAATTAATGTAGCCTAACAAGATGAAGATAAATGAAGCAAAGCAAGTATTGCATAAATCAAGAGGTCTTGTTTACAGTTTAATACTGTTTGATATGATGTATTTTCTTTTTCAATTTACAAAAGGAAAGTGCCCAAGTTTAAAGAAAATGTGATTCCAGAAGCAAGCAACTTTTGCATTACTGAAACATGTATTGCTGCTATTACAATATTGTGTTAACATCAGCATTTAGAACTCTTGCAACAGAAGCAACTACATGTAGTAGATCAAATTCAGTCAAAACCAAACCTTCTGTAAGAGGTTTTAGAAGTCAAAAGGCTTTTTTCAAGGTAGTTCCGAAATGCAAATGATTTCAGGTGTGTTTCCTATTGTCTGTTTTGATCTTGGACCTCCAGCCCCTCAAATAATTCTGTATATATGTGAATACATGACCATATTTAAAAGAGATAGGAACAGGCAGTATTAATTCCAGTGAGATCATGTAATTCAACCATGAAGATTGTTTTCTGTTCCATTACAAAATATTTTTGTTTCCTTAAAAATATCACCTTCACTCTTCCTATTTTTTTAAATCAATACTTTCTATCTTGATACACCTCACCTTTCATATTCAGGTATTCCCTACATTTAGCACTCCTCCTCTAAGTTGCTTTATCTTATTTTGCCTCTCTTTGCTCTTTCCAAATTTTCATGGATCCACTTCTCTACATTTCCAAAGAATGGTAGATTTTATATCCTATGCTACCTGGTCATTTCAGGCATATAGGTCTACTGTAAACTCTGCCAAGCCAGCTTGTTTTCTGAGTAAAATCTGCTATTGTCATAGGGCAGTGCTCATAGATTCCCCTTTTCATTTCAGAATAACATGTTTTCCCCACTTGCTTTTCTGTGGATAGGGGGCAGCAGCTTTGCCCAACTTTAAGGGGCGAAGGCATGAGGCAGGTGGGAGCTCAGTCATGCACTGCATGGCTGGCTGGCCATTTGGTGGGAGGAGCAAAGAGCTATCAAATAGATCTCATAAGTGAGTACCTGTGAAGTTGTGTGTATGTGGTGGGAGTGGTAGCAATGCTCATTATGGGCTTCTTCACATGAGCGAAATAAGGCATGCTCCTGATTGGCCATTCACAGAAGTTCCTGGGCGCTCCTTCCCCCAGCTATTCTGTTTTTTAAAAAAACTTAGGATATCATGATTCTTCTGAAATATCTCAAAATGTCCTGTTGTGTTCAGGGGAAGTTGTGCCAGAAAACACCCACTATAGGGTGCTGTCCCATTCAGTATTACGAGCACTGAGGTTTTCATGGTTGCCCCTCTTCTCCCATGTAATTCAGCTTATTACAATTGTGAAAGAGGAGCAGGTAAGCAAATGCAATTTCTCTTTGATCTAAAGAAGCCCTATACCTTAAGATGGTAGTGTAAGAGAACAGTTTCTGCTCTAGCTAGGAGCTGGCAATGTTAACTGTAGAAAAGAAAAGGTGGGTGAGAAATAAGAAATACACAGCAAAATAAACATTGATAAGACCTTCCTCTTTGCTTCTTTGGTTTCATTAGTGGTGGGAAGTCCTTATCTGTTAATGGATAACACAGTGGAAACTGAAATAATAATTACCAGTCACTGGCTATGTAACTGGTACACAGTGGCTGAATTCGGACAATACGATAGTCAGTGGTGGGGTAATAATCAACTTTACAGTTGTTCATCTAGGGGGTACTCCCCAAACAACATGGTAATAAATAATCAACCGTGGTGTGGATTAGGATCAGCACTGAGTTGACTATGGCAGCATTCGGACGACATGATAGTCAATACAACTGACAATTGTCCCCCTCCCCCAGTTGCTGAACGTGTCGTCTGAATTCAGCCACTGTCTTTGAAAAGGAAAGGTTCAAGTATTTTCAAATATGGGCTCTGATTCCCCCTCCCCTCTCCGGTGGTGCCATAGGGAGGCTGCCTATGGCGTGCCTTCCTGCCTTGTCTCCCACCCCACCCGCAATAGCCTCCCCACACCCAGGCTGTGCTGGGCGTGGAACTAAGGCATTTTTGTGGATCCCAGTGGCACTTTTCACATTCCTTTGGAAGTGATTTTACCAAAAATATTGGTTGAATCATTGTATTCAATGGCTTGTATCCAATTTTAATCTATTTAGGGTGGACCCACTGAAATGAATGAGACTTAGGTTAGGCATGACTAACTTAAGTCCCATTTATTTCCAAAAGGCTTTTGATAAAGTCCCTCACCAGCCCCCTGAGCAAACTTAGCAGTCATGGAATAAGGGGAGAGGTCCTCTTATGGATCAGAAACTGGTTAAAGAACAGAAATCATAGAGTAGGAATAAATCGTAAATTCTCCCAATGGAGTGAAGTAAATAGTGGGGTCCCACAGGGATCTGTATTGGGACCAGTTTTTTTTCCCAACCTGTTGGTAAATGATCTGGAATTAGGAGTGACCAGTGAATTGGCCAAGTTTGCTGATGACACCACATTACTTAAAGTTATTAAAACAAAAAGGGATTGTAAGGAGCTTGAAAAGGATTCCTCCAAGCTGGCAGAGTGGGCATCCAAATGGCAGATGCAGTTCAATGTAAGCAAGTGTAAAGTGATGCACATTGGGACATTTAAAAAAATCCCAACTTCAAGTATAACTTGATGGGATCTGAGCTGGTGGTTACCGACCAAGAAAGAGATCTTGAGGTTGTGGTGGACAGCTCGATGAAAATGTCAACCCAGTGTGTGGTCTCTGTAAAGAAGGCAAACTCCATGATAGGCATCATTAGAAAAAGAATTGAGAGTAAAATTGCCAGTATCATATTGCCTTTATACAAAGCTGAATATTGCATACCATTTTTGTCACCACACCTAAAAATGATATTGCAGAGCTGGAAAAAACAGAAAAGGGCAACTAAAATGATCAAGGGGCTGGAGCATCTTCCTGATGAGGGAAGGTTACAACAGCTGGGATTGTAGCTTGGAAAAAAGGAGGCTAAGGGGCGACATGAGGTGTACAAACTTATGAATAGTGTGAGGAATGTGGATAGGGAGGCATTTTCCTCCCTCTCCCATAATACTAGAACATGAAGGTGATTGCTGGGAGATTCAGGATAGATAAAAGGAAGTACTTCTTCACCTAGCACATAGTTAAACTATGGGATTCACTGTCACAAGATGTGGTGATGATCACCAATTTGGATGGCTTTAAAAGGGGTTGGATAAATTCCTGGAGGAGAAGGCTATCAATGGCTACTAGCCCTGATGGTTATGTAGGCTGACCATCTGAAAAGGAGGACAGGGCTCATGTAACTTTAACAGTTGTAGAGAAAAGGGAATTTCAGCCAGTGTCATTTGTATGCAATTAGTTCCTGGTGAAATTCCCTCTTCATCACAACAGTTAAAGTTACAGGAGCCCTGTCCTCCTTTTCAGATGGTCAGCCTAGGTTATGTGCTACCTCCAGTATCAGTGGCAGTAAGCCTATATGCACGAGTGGGCCTAAGTAGGTTTAACACTGGATGCAATCTATTGTTTGCTGATAAGAAGACTTAGTTAAAAGAAATTACTTGATTATTTAGGGTCCGATTTTGAGTAAATAATGTTTTATAATTTCCCAATTTCCTATTTAGTTTGATTGCCCATAGCTGGGTCTATAAAAGTTGATCCAAGGAAATTGATCCAAGGAACTGCTAAGAAAGTATCCTCCTTCCTTACAACAGCCAGACAAGTAGCGATATCTAGTGTAACTGTAGGCCGTAGCAATAGACCCCTTCAAATAGTATTCCTGTGGCTCTGCATTTTTTTAAATCTCAGGGGGTCACGAACAAATCCTTGCAACTGCTTCTAAGGATTTCAATAAATAGGACTTTTTATCCAAACAATTGCCTTTTATATTACTTTTAAACAAAACTACTAGTCCATCAAGAGTTTCAAAAGGAAAAACAATTCTGTAGAGTGCTGGTATGGCAGCACAGACCAATCATTATGGCACCCATTCTCTAGTCCTTTATTTTTCAAGTTCGCAACAATAGGTTGTTGATTCAATGGACAAGACCAGAACAATTAAGTTCTCTGTTTAGCAGCAGTGCAGCATTTTAATGCCCTTCTTTAATAATGGTCTCATTATTGTTATTCTAAGACTGGGCCTCAGGAGGAGGAATATTTACTGGAGGTACGTCATTATTTTGCAAATTTCGATTAGCTCATCATGTTGTCTGTACTGTGAAAATCGTAGCTAATTAGAGCAGCCAGTTAGACTACCAGCTTTTGAGCTTATGAGTTAAAAGGTAGCATACTTGATAGGCCAATGATGTGAAAAAGGTGGTTAAAAGGAGGATTAGAGCTGTTGCCTTAGTAACTCTAACTTCCATCTGTGAGGGAACAATGGACTTGTGTTTCTCCCCCACCTTGGTGTAAAAATTGGTTTTGTTTTGAAAGGACAGGGCTCTTTATATGACAATCTGGAATTCAGCCCGAATGTAGTTTTAGTTGTTAAGAGAGACCATTGGGGGATAGACAGGGTGAAAGGTCATGGTGAGCTCAAGGACATGAAAGGTTGTTGTCTCATGTAACAATAGCAGATTGTTTTGTCTTATTATTTCTAGCCAACCACTAAGTCAGGTGATGGAACAAATACCTCTAGATTAGTCAGGTGAAACAGGGAAGAGAGATAATGTACCTTTCAGAGAACAAAAGATGACTATAGTTCACTTTTATTAAACAAAGTTGGATTTATTTGTGTCCATCCTCTGGAAAAAAATAAATAAAAAGCTTGTTTACTAACCTACAAGTTCCGTTGTGCTTTTGTACCATACTGCCTCTGTAGGCCATCACATATCTGGAAAGCACTCCAATGTGTTAGAAAATGTTATTTAAGCTTTCTTCCCATGAAGAAAACCCCCCAGGAGTATCAGTGATGCGATACTTAACAATAAATTTAGCTGCTGTGCTTTCTCACATTATTGGCTTTTTAAAAAGGTTTTCCTTCAGACACACTAAGAATAATATTAACTATAAATATGAAGGAAATTTGCTTCCATACTTTACAGCATTTTATTGTGTACAGCACATCTTTCGGGAAGTTTACAATAAACGGTTTTAAGAGCTACTGCTACAAAGCCCATTACTCCCATGTAAAAATATACATTTACTACTTGTTTTGTGCAAAAGGGAGGTCAAGCCTCTTTGTGCTAGGCCTGATCTTGAAGAGGCTCTGTCCTTTGTCTGTGGGGAACATAAAGGTACTTCAAGGTTGTTTAATAAAACAACTCCTGCATGCTTTTTGCAGGGAAATCATTTTTGTTAAAATGAAAAGGCTGCAATCTCCTGGATTTGCCCAGGGCTCCCTAAAACTAACTCATTGCTTTTTAAAAAGAATAGGCAAGATAGAAAGGTTGCACTTTCCTTTATTCCTTTTTCTATTACACAACACCTTAGTTATTCAGAGCATCCTACTTTATTTCCTTTGATACCAAGATTTTCAACCTTTTTTACCCCATGACACTGCCAATCAGCAAACCATGCTCCTTCCTATTTTCAAGTTTTACTTATTTTTATTTTCCATAATAAGAATTTACAGTGATATATTGTAATTATGAGGAAAATACTTTTCCAGCATTGGCTGTTTATTACCATAGGGTGGGTGGGAAATTCTTAATAAATGCTAGGTTTTCCCCTTTCAATAATCTCGGCCTCACTTGAACTGCAGAAAAAGCGATTCAGGGTGCCTCTTATCGCCTCCTTGCTCCTGGCCACTCTTACTTCTCTCTCTCTCTCTCTCTCTCTCTCTCTCCTTTTGACAAAACAGATGGACAGCCTTGCATAAACTGATAACTGATAATTTTGCAGCTAACTTGTCATATGGTGCAGTCAGTCTCACTTTGCACTTGAGAGTACTAATGATTCTTACTGTACTGGCTCGTGGGGCAAGAATCATTAGATTTGCCAGCAGCTGGGAGGAATAATGGTGGGAAAGTTGATCCGTGTTGGCTACTCATGTGAATAGACATCTAGAACTTGAAAAACCTTCATGCCTTAAGGGCTGGCTTAATGTGTAAGTAATTTCTTCATTGTATATAGCTTGGATTGGGGTCTGTAATTTTAAGATTTTAAATCAAATCTTATACCAGTCTGGTTTATTTCAGTTTTATTTCATTTTATTTTTCTTAAAGCCTTGTTGGAAAAATGCACATGCTATTCAGGATTAAATGAAAGGTAATACAAAGGGTTAACCAGAAGAGAATTGCAAATGAACCGATCTAGAAAGTTGATTATTAATCCAGCAAGTGAAAAATATCCATTCAGTAAGCAAGAATTAGTACCCAAAGAGCTGATAATACTGTTCAGCCTGTCGGTGTGGAATGGCAGAGTCAGGTAAGCACAGACATCTTCTTAGAGAGATTAATTGTTTTCCTTAAAGAAATATGTAATTTTATGTGCATTTGTAAAAACTAAATACAGTTTTAAACATAGGATAGTTCACCTTCTCCTCTGAGTAAACAAACTATATTTAAAAGCTGCTTTGGCAATAACTTTGCTTTATGTTGCTAGATTGTAAAATACCTTTGAAAGCCTACATTGGGTTGTGGTTAAGAACAAGGAAGGATTAGAAAAACCAAAACAAGCTTTAATGTGGTGTTAAACATAATAATCCTTCATGGTACAACTTCAGAAATTATATGATTTCACTTGTAGTGCAAAAGCTTTGGAGAACTGAAAAGTAAAGAAAAAGTTGGGTTCTACATGAATATACAGTAAAAGTGATAACAGTGGTGTTGTGGAGGATGTAGTCAAGAGAATATATCTACTAATGGCTTTTAAAACACTTCATTTTCATGAAAATGTATTTCATAGTGTAAGTATTAGAAGAAGAAAGCAACAGGAGAGTGATGAAGAGATAGCTATTGCCTGTTTTATTGCAAAACAACTCAGCAAACCAAAGCTTTATGTTGCTTGAAAAGAATAATGATTAGCCAGCTCTTTTTTAAAAGAACTTCTTCACAGAATGATTGTCAGATGCCCCATCTTCCAGTTATCAGCTGCTGCATTTTGTGTGCTCTTCCAGTCAGTCATTAGACACAAACAAATTAATTTACCTTTTAAGCAAACAGTCTGATTCTTCGGGAGCAGCGTAAGTAGAAGGCCCTATTTCAGTTAATCCAGCTTGTTCTACCAGAGCACCGTTTCAGCATGAGGAACATTGTCTGCAACAGTCAGTGTATTATCTTTGGGTTATATGAGGGCTACGTCTGATGTTAAACATTTCCTTTTTGCACAGCGAAGATAAATTTAAGGAAGCAGACAGAGAATAGCCACACATGCCTATCATTTGAAAACCAACATAGCTAGGCCTGAATGGGAGATATTTAAACTGTGGGGGAGGCCCAAAAGCCTTGCAGGAAATACTTGTGCCTCACCATTCCAACAGAGAGATGGACCTGGTCGTAGTTTTCTCTCCCTTCCTCCAAAATGTGTTTTTATGAAATGAATATAAAAAGTGAATGCGTCTGAAGCAGCACAAGGTGCAGTTGTTTTGTATTAGGGCTATCACTTGGTGAAAGAAATCTTAACATTAACGATTTATTACATTTTAGATGATTATAAGTGCATATTGCAGGGCCAGCTTAAGTCATTTTGCTGCCTAAGGGCACATCTAGATGAGAGTTTTGTCCTACAGTTGCTTTGGAGTGGCGGCAGCTGTTCTACATGATGCTGCTGCCATCCTGAAGCCATCCAGGTACAAAGCCCCAAAGCTCTGCTTTTAAAAAGTCGGGCACTTGCCCTGACGTTTTTAGCTTGGAGCGAGGCACTGATGGTATCTGCCATCTCTTACTCTTGCTCTGGAGCTGCTGCAGAGTCGTGTCACAGCCTGGCGACCATTGATTGGTCGCCATAGGCTGGGCAGGGAAGAGGGTGGACCAGCCATCTGCGCCTCTGCTAACCATAGTTTTTTTAAAAAAAAAATTAAAGGGGGGTGGATATTATGAGCTGGTGTGCCCCGCTCCTCCCCCTTGTTGTTGTTGTTTTCCTCATTTCTCTGTAAATGTGATGGATTGCATTTGCAGATATTGATACAAGAAAAACCCCAATCTTGAGGGACGGGGCGCTCGTGGACGCTTCCAAGCGCCCCAGCACCAACACGGGTGGGCTTGGGTGGACGAGCATAGCGGACGGGCATGGCCCTCTGGAAAGTCCGCAATTGTGCTCCTTCCGATGTAAATGGCCGGAAGGAGCATCAATGCGGGAGGGGGGGATGCTGTAAAGATGAGCCCTAAGGCAAAGGACAGTATGGCACTTCCTCCATTACAGCTACAGAAGCTACAGACTGGCAGGTGAATCTTTATCATTGCTGATGGAACAGTATCATCCACCATAGCTGAGGGCAGCAGGCTAGCTTAGGGGGTGCAGAGTAGTAGGCTGCCTGGAGCACATAGCTCAATCCTCCAACAGCCAAGGGGCTGTTGCTGCTTCTGCCTCCTCCACACAACCCTGCTGCTTGAGGTGACTGCCTCACTCTGCCTACTGGTAAGGCTAGCCCCAGTTGCTGTACCCACATTCTTAGAAGCGTTCACTTCTGTGTGACAGAGGAGAAAGAAGGAGGCCTCTTCTAAGATAGCATCTGCCATCCACAGTTTTCAGATGTTCTTGCCTTAAAAATATTTGTTTTAAAGCTAAAAATCTGCTGCTGAATTATAATAAATGACACCATGTTAATCTATTAAAAAATCTTTTTTTTCTTCAAGTTATATAGTGCTATCAGATATTGCCAGCACATGAAATAATTGTCACAACTGCAGAAAACACATAGTTCACATTGATATTTTGCCAAGTGATCCTGTATCAGACATGGTTGCCCACAGAAGGCTCAAGGATGGCCTATAATTCCCAGATTCTCAGCTATAAGGCTATGGAAATGTAATTTTCTAGCCCTTGAAGAACCAAGCTATGAAACTAAGGTCCCCTCTACAAGATTTCGCTTTGATACCCGGTTGCCCAATTAAGCGCATTTATGGAGAAGCGCATTTACTCCTAATACCTATTCATGAGAGGTGGTGAAGCGCATTACAGACTGTATGAAACGCGCTTTAAAGTTGTTTACTTGTGGAGAATCGCATGTTTACATGGCCATAAGGCGCTTTAACTCCCGCGGTAAATTTTAAGTCGCTATTTAACGCGCATTCTATAATGTGCATAAGCGGAGATAAAAAGCGCCTCAACCCCCGATTTGCACTCCGCTCTTGTCAAGGTAAAATCTGTAATGCGCCTTGAAAGAGCTTTAAATCGCTCTTGTAGAGGCACCCTACGTGTGCAGGCACAATTTGACCCATTTGTTTTGCCAAAAACTAGCCTTTCAATGATTTTCTCGCATGAGGTCATAGCAACGATTGACATACCCATTGTCTGGAGAAGAAACTTCCTGGTTCATTTTGAAACCATTATTGTTGTTGGATTTCCCTGGTAGAGAAGTGATTGCTGTCTGATTTTTTTAAAAAACCCCAACATCAACTATTCAGAAATCCAGGATTTTCATTAGACTGTGGTTGGGCAGTAATATGTCTACCCTAAACCAAAATATAGCAGCAAAGACTGGAGTATGTAATCTTTCTAACTCAAGTCTTAAAAAAAAAAGAGTTGTCCCCCCCCCCCCCCCCCCGAGTTTGTAAACTTTGAAAAATACATGCAAATAAAACCCATCATTATATACCCATATTGTGGGGTCAGGACTATGGCTGAGAAAGCATGGATTATGCCAGCCCTGCAAAGTGGCAAAGTTCTTGTACTTATTTTCTGGGGGTTGGGAAAGTTTGAGTAGTGCATGATAACTTTGCAATATAATCGAATGTTGTTATCAAATCTCCTGATGAGCTGGATATTTGTAGGGAACGTAGGGGAAAATATTTAGATAAATTTATTGTAGCAGAAGCAGAGCCACTATGGGCTAGAGGCAATGAAGGGAGCATGGTTTCAGCCATGGGATTGGAAGACTTTGTCTGCACGCCAGGTCTGCCCAGTGAAAAACAATAGAAGGATATACCTGGTGTACAGCTTTTTCAGAGGCTAGGTCCACCCATCCCAGTAGACGTATTGCTCAGGCTTTGTCACTACTCAGTTTCCAGATCTACCAGATCTGTTTTCTGATGCTAGTAATCAGGGCTTTTTAAAAATGTGCAACCAGACATGAAATGTGCAGTTCAGAGTGGGGGTGGGGGACGACGACAATGTAGTTCAATAAGAACATTTGTGCAGTTCAAAATTCAAGTCATGCAACAGATTCTATGTTAACGATGTGAAAAGTGACTGACAATGTGAAAAGTGGTGAGCACCTCAAGCTTCTGTAGAACCCCAAACCCCGATCAAGGAAACACATTTTTTGTTTCCCTGCAAAAGACACTCTGTTCCCATAGATTCCACTGTTACTCTCCGCAGCAAAGTTCCCAAGATAATGGAAATCTGTCTAGAATATAGGGATTCTTTTCCTGATAACGATGATGATGATGATTTGTACCCCACCTTGCTACCGAAAATGGCACTCAAGGTGGCTTACAATCACTAATAAAACTTGATTAAAAAGCAATGATAAACAAATACATCAAAACACAATTAAACACAATTAAAATGTCAGTGGTATGATAAGAGTGGTAATGCAAGAAAACATCATTTTTAACAGGAACTGCTGTATTGTCTTTCTGCATCTTTTATCCCCTCCCCCTAGTTCTTAACGTATGTCTTTATATATCCCCTGCTCCAAATAAAGTTTTTTTTGGGGGGTGGGGGGAGTTCATTATATTCTTTGTGTAAAACCTGAATTGCACTCTTCTGCACAAGTGTTGTCAAGTTCCCAGGAATTTCTACCACTCTGTGTAAGTTTCTAAACGTCATGGTGTGGGAAGCTAAGCAACAAAGCATATGCACATATGCACACACAGGGAAAATACACAGTTGTGTTTAAGTGGCATGTGCTGTGTATGGGCCTGTTTGGACAACACACTAAGCCATGGTTAGGTCATTAAGCCTTTTGCAGTAAATGGCTAGTGAGCGTGTTTAAACCATGGTTATGTAGCAACCATGGTTAGGGATGGTTCACATGACATGCTAAGCCATAATGTTTAGCCCAAAATGCTTAACCACCATGGCTTAGCATGTCATCTGAACAGGTTCTATGTGAATTACACTCACACACCACTATGCAAAAACAACAACAGTTTAGTTAGTTGCTCCTCTCCATGGGAAAATTCTGGCTGAAAAGGAATCATGAAGAAGAAAAGGTCACACATTGCAGATCCACAAAAAGGGAGGAGTTATCATATGAGTGGAGAAATACCCTTTTATTAAGTAGCACATTCTACAGGCAGGATAGGAGCATGCATGGGACTGCAACGTACTCCCATATTCTCTGCCGTACATTTAGATTCTGCCTGCTGTGTCTGTGTAAATGGGCCCTAAGTCACCTAGTAGTCATGAATCCTTCCATGGGTAGAAGTTATGATTGCATTCTCTGTTGTGGCACCCCGGTTGTGGAATACCCTCTCCTTGGAGGCTTGACTGGCACTAGCGCTAGGTTCATTTCAGCACCAAGTTAAACCATGGCTTTTTATCAAAGCCTTTGAGGGCTAAAGGCTCCATGGTTGCACATAGTTTAATTGTTTTTAATTGTTTTTAATTGTTTTAATTGCTTTTAAAAAAAAATCTACCATTTTTAATTTGTTAACAATTTAATGCTTTTTTAGCTGTGTATGTTATTTATGTTTATATTCTGTATGCCTCCCTGAGATCCCAGTGATATAGGGTGGAATACAAATGTTTTAATAAAGAAATAAAATAAATAAAATAAATATTAGAATCAGAATTACCAAGCATTTACACTTTTGCAAATTTTACAGTTAGGCACTCCTAAGTGGACAGATGTTCCCTTAATTAGTTTTGGCTTGTATGTCAGCTACGCCCTTTTTACTGTGAAAAGGGACCTATGCATCGTCTTGCATAACGTGGTAACTTCTCAGGCTGGCTATTATAATGCACTGTTCATGGGATTGCCCTTGAAGATTGTCTGGAAGTCTTAGCTTGTTCAGAAAGCAGCATCACAGCTTTCTGTCATGTGACACCAATTTTATGTGAGTTCTTATTTTGCTTCAGTGTTAAATTCAAGGTGATGGTATTGCAACTTGGATTTGGGATACTCTAGGCCAGTAGTCTTCAACTGGTGGGTCGCAACGCAAAAGTGAGTCACGAGATCAGCCCAGATAGGTTGTGGCAAAGCTGTTGCCACCATTTTGGACAATTGTGAAATTGTGAAAGTGGGTCCCATGTTGCAAATTGGGAGTCCGAAGTGGGTCTCGGGTCTGGAGCAGTTGAACACCACTGCTCCTAGGGCATGACGTTAGTCTTACATGGATACTTTTTTTGTATTAGAATATCGCTATGGTGCATTGACATGTTTTGAATTTACAAATCCGGATCTGTAAATGCTCAATATGCCTGCTCTGGATCTGTACTGAGTACAGTTTTATATAAGAAATGTGCTGCAAGAACCCCATGTGCCTGGTTTCAAAGATTTTTGTTGTTGTTCGTACAATGCTGCCAAATTTTGATAGCAAAATCAGTGGTGTGGTGGCAATTTTGGTAATGACAAGGAGGGATTACCCCCGGCAGGGCCCATAGAGATTGCCCACCCTTGCTTTAATTCAACGTGTTGGATAGGCTTGGATTTGGTTTTAAGACATTGGGTTGGATCCATACTTAGCTTGGAGAAGAAATCAATGGGACATAAGTGAATCATTACTAGAGTAAATTTCATTGAGTTCAGTGGATCTACTCTAAGCATTACATCTGCATCCAACCCTATTAGTTAACATGTTTGTATTACATCTAAAAAAATAAATTAGGTAATTTTAGGGGATATTGAATAATACTGAAATATTTAAAATATTAAAAAACCCAAACAAGTTTTTATCTACCCTGATTTAGACAGAATATTACAAGGTGTTTGTGGAATGCTAATATAGTCAGTAATCAACTGAAACTTCCATATAACTATTGGGCTTTTAATTCCCCCCTCTTGTATATAATTGGATCCTGTACTAATAAATCTAGGCTAGTTTGCTAGCAAGAATAAGTAATCCATTTAACATCCATTATAAATTTCAGTTTATTAGCACAAGGTTAATGGACCAATCACTACTTTCCCCTCTTAGGAAAAGTGAAAAAAAGAAACAGGCATATTCTTCTAAAAATTAATCCAATACAAAACTATGAACATTCTGGTGTGGATGACCCACAGTTCTAATAAACATTAGAAATGTGTAAAAATGAAATAGAAATAGTAATCACTAACAGAAAACCCTGTTTAGTGGCCATTTAAAATATTACTAGGGATAGTGACAGTGTTCTTACAAGGTAGTCCTATGGGGAGAGGTGGTGGTGAACCTAAATTTGACTACTGTTATGAACTATTTCTAGAAATAAACATATTCTATCACAAATCTATAAAGAGGGGTAAGTAAAAACAAAAAAAATGACATATTAAAATGTCAAAGTGTTAGCTTTGATAGGTGGGAATTTATTTGGTTCTCTGTTGAGTGTTGTACAATTCCAACAGTCTTTCAGTTGTCTGAATGGGAAAATAAGCTGCATGGGTGTGCTGTAATGTCGAAGCTTGTAAATTACATTTATGCAAGACAGGAAAAAATAAAATATAATTACTCCGTTCAGAACTCACCAGCATCAATTGAATATTGGAAAAACAAACTACAACTTAGATGGCAACTTTTTTTTATTTATTGCGGTCATCAATCAATTTTATGATTTGATTGTTGATAAGATAATATAGTGTGACAATTTTGTGTTTTTGCTTACAATTAAATTTATATTTCATAGTTTGTATAATAAAATTCAAAATAAGTGCATATATGTAAAATGTAAGCTTGCTTCAGTGGCTCAGTTTCAGGCATCATTTTATTTATTTATTTATTTATTTATTTATTTTATTTCTAACCCGCCTCTCCATCCAGATCAAGGCGGGGAACAACAATAAATATAAATACAAGAATCATAAAATAGATAAAACATTAAAACAAATAAAAACAAATACATTATTAAAAACATCTTAAAATTCAACTGGATAGGCCTGCTGGAAGAGATCAGTCTTCACAGCTCTCTTAAATTCAAGAAGATTTCTAATTTGTCGAATCTCCTCCGGCAGGCCATTCCACACTCTGGGAGCGGCAGAGGAGAAGGTTCTGGGTAACGGTTGTCAGCCTAGTTCTTGCTAACAGAAGTTTACCATTTTGACCTGGTTCACATGTAATGAGAAGTCATTGTGGGTGAATTTCCCACAGGATTTCTTGTGATGGCAGCTGCCATTTTTAATATTCGAGCTGTGGCAGGGGAGTGCCATAGGTTGTCATTACATGCGAACCCAGTGAGTTTTTGAGTTGATTGATAAGCCACTAAGAACTGATAGGCTGTTTAAGGGTTGTGTGTGGCTTGTCAACCACCCCAACAACCCATCCTCACTGAGTTCACATGTGATGACAAGCTATGGAACCACCCTGCCATGACTTGAATATTCAGAATGGTGGCTGCTGCTGCGTTGAGATACCCCATAGGGAAATTCACTCACGGGGGCTTCTCGTTATGTGCAAACTGGGCCCATATCTCAGCTTGGGAACCTTTGCTTTGTTCTTACTGTAGTTCATTAAAATGAACCTGATTTGTTAATTAATCACAGTTAGAACAAAACACAATTCTCCAAGTTCAGATTTAACAGAGAACTAAGGTTACTATGAAAGCAGAAGGTGTCAGTCTCTTCTCCTTGTGCATGGAGGAAGGGGAACTCCATGAGCCAAAGGCTAATGGCAGAGTATTCACATAACAAGAAACCACGGTTTCTCTATATGTCTGAACTAGGCCAGTGATGTCACATGCATCCTCATAATCTCTCTCTCACACATATTTGTCATCTTTTCCTAAGCTTAAATTTAGTGCATCTGTACTTGGAGGAAGGATAGGATACAAATTTAACAACTGAAATGTATCAAGAAGTCTGATAACTTTACCCTGCTTTACTCTACTCAGCTTTAGACAGAAATGTAGCTGTGGGAGGATTTCTACATGGGAAAAAGAAAACATGTCTTTATGAATTCTTGACTCTTTCTAAAAATCAGTGATGGAGGCTGAAGAAATTATTTGGCTACATTGCTTTTATTTGGAATAGCCTGCAAATAGTTATGACTTAGGCCTCTTATTAAGCCTAAAATAAGATTGCAGTGGGACATAAACTACTGGAATGTCTGTGCTTGTGGAACATGACAAGAAATCCTGTCTAGCCCCTTTCTGAATAATGAGAAGGGGGTGGTATGTAATGGATGATGATGTGCAGAATGGATGTGTTGCTTTTTTCTGGGAGTTTTCTGCAGAGAAAGAATGAGACCATTGTTTAGAATATTTATTTTTGGTAGCTGCTAGAACCATTTGTGGAAGGACGTGGTGATGGTATATGAATAGGCTGAAATAATGCTTTTGCTTATTATTAATTCACTGAGACAGTTTGGATGAACCAAAATATTTTAAATTTCTTCTGTAAACCTTTGTATTTTAAGTAATCTCAAATTTTAACCACTCTGCCAATGGTCTACTCTCACCACAAAGGGAAGCTGTTTGGTACATCTACTGATTGATATTGTGAAGTTGTTCTAAGCAATCTGGAGTTGAGGAACATATGTTCCATCTCCCCAAAGCTAAGTAACACATCACAAATGTAATGAATTCAATGTGAATGTGTATTCTTTGCAAATTTACATTATTTGACAGGGAGCTAGGTTTGGTTGTAGCTCCATGATAAGGGTATGTTCAGTGTTAAATATGAGTTTGTTGCCACATCATGTGCATAGCTAGCAGCCCTAAGAAGACAACACTAGAATGGGGTGGGACCAATTGGATCAGTGAAGAAGGTAGGACACATCTTGTTTTGATGTCTCCAACAGGAGAAGCATTAAAGCTTGCCAAAAACCTGAGCTGTTCTCCTGTCCTATACGGTTTTCTGTCAGTACACAAAAAATATGGATTCATACAGTTGCCAGAATGCAGCCTCCTGGCTCTGTCAAGATGTATATATACAAAAGTAGGGAGGATCTTGTGTGTCCCCTGTTCAAGCACAGCTGTTCAGGCAGGATTGAATATCTTGCTTATAGAATGTCCATTACTGACTTAGATGCATTTGGAAGTATCTTTTGCTTTGTCGGCAATGTCCATATGATTGTCCTATGATAGCCTTGGCACTGGCTGATGTGTGACAGACAGCTGCACATCCCCAAAGTATTCTGCAATAATTTTGTGTGCTCCATCTCAGGTTTACTGAAAAAGATGAGAAGCTTTGGCTTTTACAGAACACTGCCAGATGTCAACTGTCATGGACTGGCTGTGGAGATCATCTCATGATGGGATCTAGAGAGTGTTCAAATACATCCTGGAAATGGAAACAAGCAAAAGACAGACATGTAGTAGATTAGCTGTATCTATGTAGAAACCCTGGCCAACTCTCAGTGCCAAGCAAATTAGTGCTATTGTGATATAACCATTACTTCAGTTTGGAGAATTTCCTCATGAGCGCACTCACTTTGAAGAACAAATTATTCTCACTTAGACACATTGCATTCTGGTTTTCAACTTACATAACATTCTTGATTTTATGCTAAATAACATAGCTCAGGTTTCACATGCCAACATTGTGTGCGTGTGCAATTTTAACTCTGTGAGTTGAGTTTTCAGAGTGGCTGTAATTAAATAGCATGTCACTGTGATGAATCTGTTTTCGATGTCCCCTTGTTATTCTCTGTAAAGTGGTTTTATATTACATTGCTTATTTTCTTCTCCTTTTGGCTTATCAATTATACTCTATTTAAGGCTATCATCACATTACAGTTGCTGCAGAATGAAGTAACTATTAATGACTCTATGACTACTGTCTGTTAAGCCTGATTAGTACTTCTGAGTAAAGTACTAATGTGTAAATACCCTGAAAGGAGGAAAATACTTTTGTTTTTGTTTTTGTTTCCAACATTCTAATTTGGAAATATGATGGAGACTCATGTACAAGAAGATCCTGCCTTCTGAGAAGGATGTCTGAGCCCTTTGTAGTTGTGCTAGAGCTGTTCACACTGCACCAGTCTGCTCCCCAAGTTTCCCCAAGTTTTGGGATCAGCTTTTTAGGTGCCATGGGGCAGGGAAACTCAGAAGCCTGGCTGTATATGTGGAACTCCATGAGCCTATCTACACTACTGCTTTAAAACGGTTTATTAACTGGTTCAAAACTGTTATAAACCATTTTAAAGCAGTAGTGTAGATATGCTCCATGTGTTGCTGTTTTGAATCCTGGTCCATTTGGTTTTCTTTTAACTTTGTGGGTGCAAACCAAGCATAGAGTTTAGACACACATCTCCATCAAATCTATGAGCTTAAGTATGCCTAATTCTGTGTTGGGTAGGGGCTATGACTTTAGGATGCTCTTCCTCCCTCTCTGTCTGTATGTGTGTGTGTGAAATCTCATTTCCCCCTTTTCAACATTACACAAGAGTAATACATTAATTGCTAGGATTCCTAAGGTGCTTTAAAAATGGCAATTCCTCCTTTCCCATTTATAAATCTGTCTTGTGGGCTCAGGAAGCAAGCTGAGTGATTTGCTAGGAACACTGGCATTCATTCTAAAGCCAACTGTTGAATGCTGTTGGCATGTTGAAATCGCTGGTATATTTAGGATGCATCCAACATGTGAAATGTTGACATTATCACACTTTTTATTGTGTATCTGTGAATATTTTGCTCAAAATCACACACTTCTACGTATTCTATGTTTGTTATTCAGATAGGCAAAGTTATACTGTGCTATACACATTTTATAGTCAGTCACAGATTAAATCCCAAATTTTCTTCTAAATGTAGCTTTTGTTTATCTCTGGCAATGTAACCCACACTTTTCTTTAACTGATAGAAGTGCATGTAATTTGTTGTAGTAGTAAATGCTCTTGAACGTCTGTGTGCATGCCAAAAACCTACCTAATTTTACCTAAAATTAGTCATGCTCAGTCCCAAAATCTTTCAATGGAGAAAAAAAGAGATAACCATCACACAGCCACAAACACTTAGATATTTGTTGTGGTGTTAGGCTTCAAGCTTGCCTCCTGACCCAGAACTCCCTCTAATCTCGGTTGTGTTGACATATTGTGGCTCACAGTGACTCTTATATGGTGAAGGGAAAATTGATGAGGCTCAGAACCACTGTCTTCATAATGACAATATCATTGAAGCTGACCTGTGGTGAATCATTTTCAAATGAAGGTCTGTGGACTTATTGTGGCGTCCATGGGATAGTTGCTATACTTTCCCTAAATGGCACAAATTGTGCAATGCACAGAGAGCGTACATTGCAAACATATTCATAGAATCATAGAGTTGGAAGGGGCCTATAAGGCCATCAAGTCCAACCCCCTGCTCAATGTAGGAATCCACCTTAAAGCATACCTGACAGATGGCTGTCTAGCTGCCTCTTGAATGCCTCTAGTGTGTGCAAGTATGGATTTTTATTAGTGATATTCTCTTAATTCTATATAATTTGTAGTCTTGGGGTGTGCTTGTACTGTATAAAGTTTAACTTTGAGATACAAACCTGGAATCAGAGGGCTTCTTGGGCAGATTCCATATGTGGAGTGAGGCTTCAGAGTTCCCTCCTTTTGCCCAGCTACTCCCAAAGCTTTAGGGCCACAGCCTTAGTGGCTATAATGTATTTCACCTAGGTTTGAAAAATCTCCAATTCAAACTTTTTTTTGCGTGCAAACTGATCGGCTTTGCTAAAGGGCAATACTTTGCTAAAGGACCTGAAGTTAAGCTTACAAAGAATGCTAGGGATGTCTTAAAACAAAAAACCTTGCGTTACACATTTCTTGTTTGAGTAGGCCAGTAGCTGAATTGGCCAATTGTTATATCTTATTATGCCTCTTTTGTACTTCTGATTTTTAAAGAGATAAAAAATTGGACATTGTACACCCATGTTTATGACCTACTCTATACACAATTGCTTTTAGAGATTAGAGGGAGACAGCGCTAATGCTGTTTATCGGGTTTATTTTTACCAGATTTTCAAGGCAAAGCATATTGTAAAGCACTCTCTGGCAACATTTATAGCATTAGCCAGTATGCTATTGTGTCGATAAACTGTTCTTTAAAAGAAGTGATGATACATCTAAACCTGTCACTTGGTTAATTTTGCAATGGGCTCTTTACGTTGCCTTTCCTAATAGGGCTCCATAATCTTTTAACTGCTTGTCATTCTGAGGACCTTCTGTAATTGTTCCACTGAATGAATCAACCCACCACAGAACATTAATTCTCTGTATTTAGAACCCCCGTAAATTGATTCCTATAGAATGAAAATAAGTCAGTCTGTCTTTTCACTACCTTTTTTCTACTAGTTATATTTGCTTGTCAAACATTTGAATTAAGGTTAAACCTGGACGAATTCTGCTGTTCAGGAAGAATTGTACATATAGACACTTGGCATTCTTTCTGTTTTGGTTTTTGTTTGTACAGTATTTAATTATAGAATAAATACATTACGGTACATGTTGCAATCTCTTGGACAAAATAAAACTTTTATGAGTGGTATAGGCATGCATTGCAGTACTGTGAGCTGTGTAATGTACTGGCCTCTCAGTTTAGAAGATATAAATGTTCAGATGTTTTATAAACCACAAACTTACAAATGTCCTTAAACATGCACTATTCTATTTGGTCTGGTTCAGCTGTAACAGGAAACCAGGGTTTCTTCCTATGTGTATAAGCTTTGGGCTTATATCCTTCATAAAGACATAAGAGCAGCCGTGGTGGATCAAAACCATACCTAATCCAGCATTCTGTTCCCACAATGGCCAACCAGATGCCTATGGATAGGCTGACCATATGAAAAGGAGGACAGGGCTCATGTAACCTTAACAGTTGTAGAGAAAAGGGAATTTCAGCCGGTGTCATTTGTATGCAATTAGTTCCTGGTGAAATTCCCTCTTCATCACAACAGTTAAAGTTGCAGGGGCCCTGCCTTCCTTTGTATATGGTCACTCTAGCATAGTGCCTGCAACTTTAGCTGTTGTGATGAAGAGGGAATTTCACCAGGAATTTCTCTACAACTGTTAAAGTTACATGAGCCCTGTCTTCCTTTTCACATGATCAGCCTACCTATGGAAAGCCCACAAGTAGATGCCTATGAGAAGACCACAAGTATTAAATGCCTAGAGAAATTTATTTGATCAGGTGTTTAATAAATTTATTAAAATAAATAAATTGGCCATGAGTAGAATAGCATGTTTGCAGCTGGTGTTGGAAGGCATATGGTAATTCATCAGGGATAGACATGTTGATCTTTAGGTATGATAGCTAAGGAACTTCAATGTGAAATTTTGTTGAGGTGATCTATTAAATTCATATAGTGGATGCAATTTATGAGCTGCTTATTTTGGAGAAATACTACTGATTACTGCTCCATAGTAAGTGTTAAGGTATTTGCAGGTATTGATCACTAAATAACCAGCTAGTGATAACATGTGTTTACTATTGATGTGGGAATGTATTCTTCACAATCATCTTCTTTCCAAATCAGTACTATTTCATGACTGTAAAATAAAATGTGAAAGGGCCTTTCCACACATAATGGAAACAGAACTAGGTGTGTCCCAACTGAACACTTAACAATGAACTGCAAACGTGTTTTTGCATTCTCCCTTCACATTTTTAGATGTATGTGTAAACTAGCTTTGGTGTACACCTTGGAACTGCAATGTATGAAAAAGCCAAAAAGTGCACCTCCTGGCTGTTCCATACATTGGAATATATATTGATAATGTTAATTTTCCGAATTCAGTGTACACAGATAGCATACTCATTCCAAATGTGTACATGCATTTTGCTCTATTCCTGTCCGTGCAGCTGATGGAAACAATTGGAATCAACATTGGTTGTGTTACCTACACATCTGACTTCCCTCTGTCAGCATGGGTACATGCATTTCAGGAAAAAAGATGTTTGAGTGATAGTTCCTGTATTTCTAGTTGTGTAGTGCAGTAGAAGCAATAGACACCCAAATGTGTGTTTTATTATACACCCCTCTGACTATACTATAAGGCTTGTTCCTCATCTTAGACTGTGGTCATTTACATTCATGAGTGCCAGCTCTCATTCCTTGACACTACCTGAAAACTAGAACCTGTAGAAGACAGATCAAATTGCCTGCTTTTGGTCATAGTTTCTAGTGTTTAACTATGATGTTGTCTGAAGATATATTTGCGTTAGTTATCAGATAACAGGCTTTTTTACAGTGCCACTTCTTCCTCCCCACTGATAAAAGGCATAGTATAAATTTTTGACCTTTGTTATTCAGTTGCTATTGTTTATAGCTTCATGCACTTTGTGTAGACTATGAAATGTACTATTTCAGGTGTGGCATTCTGTGAAAAAGGACTGCACAAAAGAGGGAGAATCCTGCCTAGCAAACAAAAGTTGGAGGAAGATCTAGAGATAGAAGTAAAGTCTCTCTTTTTGTGCTTCTTAAATATTTGTCTGGTCTTCTAAAGGTATTTGCCTTTGCTGTTTGCACTGGATTTAATATGTAGACTTAAATGCAAAGCAGAAAATGATACAATACGAATGAGAGCAGTGGGAGAGATGGGGAAGAACAGCACTCTTGGATTTCATCAGAAAACTGATACTTTTTAAAAAGAGGAAATAACGTTTCATGGAATAGCAACTCTGGAATGTTGTACGTTACGTGATCTAAAAGGCAACGTTATGAGGAAGTGAAGAGTTAATGAGCACTGCTCTAGAGGTGACTGAGGTGGAGAAGTAATAGAAATATGTAAAATAACTAATAAAAGGAAGGTTTTAAATTTCCTAGAGCATCATCTGCAGGGGGAATCAATGGGTATGGAAAGGTTATGATTGTCCATTCTGCCTGCTGATTCTCCCCTGCAAGCACCTGCAGCTCCTGTATCAATGTTATAAGGAAAACATGGAGTCAGGAATCCCATGTTTTTCTTTTAAAGTACAGTTCCCCACTCTGAAACTGAGCATGTTCTGGGCATGTAGAAGGTTCCTGGCAGAACGCAGGGAGGCCACCTTTTTAGCTTGTGGAACTGCTGCAACTCAGAGTAGATAAGCCTGGAATAGATGGCCCAATGGTCTCATTCAGTAAAAAGCAGTTCCTTATGTCCTATGTTTGATGTTTTCAGTGAACACATGAAAAATAACTATTGAGCTCTGTGCAAGGCTAGTGACCAAAACTGTTGCTGTGCCTAAGATTTTCAGATTTCCTCCAAAACCTGTGCAATTAATTTAATATTGGAGGGTCGATTTAAGAAAATCCAGCGGTGCTATAGATGTTGTCCCTGCAATGAATCTGAGGCGGAAACAATAACTCACGTTCTGCTATCTTGTGAATACTATCGCCAGGCCAGAGCTGATTTAATCTGGCCTATTATACGCGCCTTCCCAGGAAGATCACCTGAACACCTCTTAAACCTGTTACTACAAGGTTCGTCAAAGGCAATAACAGAACAGGTGGCCAAGTTTTTGAATTTGGCAATACAAACAAGAGCTTTAATATCAGCCTGATTATTTTAGAGTATTTTAGTATAAAAGTTTTTTTTTAAAACAATGTTTTTATATTCATGATTCCCTATGTAGTTAACAATATCTGTGATGCCTTTGGTCTGTCGACTGTAATAAAGGAATTTGAATTTAATAATCAGTGTTATAGTTAACAACATTTTTATGTATATTAATTATTATTTATATGTTACTAATATTGTAAATAATAATAATAATTAATTGTGTAATTTCTATGTCTTACTCATAGGAAGGAATTATATTCAAAACTTTCTCTATATTAAAGTTATTATGGGATGCAGGTATGGTGCAGTAAACCAAGGGTTCGGTTTGGACATAGCAAATTCAGGGTTGAGCCATTACTTATCCATGAAGCTTAACTTGGGTGGTATTGGAGAATTAGCTAATCCATCCTTCCCCAACTTGGTGCCCTCCATAAGTATTGTCCAATGGTCATTTTGGCTTGGAAGGTTGGAAGTTGCAGTCCATCACCAGGTTGGGGAAGTACACCTGATTTAATAGGCTAAATCAAAACTTGCATTTAATAGGCTAAATCAAAACTCCCCCATGCAGCCCCCAGTGTGTCCCCCAAATCTGCTCTGGAGGGTTCCCCAACCTTCCAGAAATCCATTTCACCAGTGATTTCCCTTCATTTTTGGGATGTAAGCCAAGATCTTGACAAAGATTTTAAGGATACCTTTTTCAATTCTCAGTCCAATGTATGTCATATGTCACAATTAAGGAAAAGCATATTTAAAAACAAGGTAGTTTCCCATTGTGTGTTTTATAAGATACTGAATGAGTGTTCTTAATCTATTTGTAGAGTTTAGCATCCTCTAGTGCGCTTGAGGCTTTGCTGACTGTTTTGTGATATTCGATGTACTTGTTCCTTTCATTAGAATAAGTATGCAGCATTTAGTACATGTAATTGTGACACTGCATTTATTTCATTAACTTGAAAAGCAAGCAAGGAGAGAAAATTGAGAGAAAGAGAGAAGTCTTGGTTGCCTTCTGCCGCCGACAGGTGAAAATACTTTATTTAAACAGGCATTTGTTTTTTTAAAAAATATGTATATCCCGCCTCATTTTTATGGATTATTTTTATTGTAGATTTTGTCATTGTTAGCTACCTTAGACAATTTTTTTTGCAAAGGGTATAAATGCAACAATCAATCAATCAATCAATGCAAATGTTCAAGTGTTCATAGAGCTGTAGCAGGAAAGAATTAATACTTTTAAAGTGTTTAAAATAAAATTAATATTTCCACATTTTAACCATAGGGCAGTATCCAACTGTGTCATTCGGTTAGCACAAATGCCATTGTGCTAGCAGAACCTAGGTTCTGAACTATGCACAAGAAAAGGAAAACAATTGAAGTTATGTTTGTGCAAGCAAGATTGCTCCTGCGATTTTGCATTATGCTTGTGCAACCCATTGTGCAGCACATTGTGCATTCCACTTTTTCAACCGGTTGTGCAACTGCTTTACACCTATTATGTAACCCATTGTGCACCTGCTTGCATGATTGGTTGTGTAAGTGTAATGGTCAACTGCTTGCACAATGGAAAGATTCAGCGGAGCTTTGTTAGCCCTGTTTGCAGAATGTCACCATTGGATACGGCCTACAATTTCCATAATTGTGAATTAACACTTTTCTAAATTTCTGGATGAAACAAATGGGTGCAGAACTGAAAGTCAAAATGCCTTCCAGTTGAGCTGGGTCCATTGTTATGTTCATTCTTCAGTAGTTAGTACAAAACTGGAAGTCACAGCTGATAAGCCAATAGATTATGTCTTCTGATGTGATACATTTTTCTCCATCTCCTTCAGTGGAGGGTAGTGTCCTAAAATTCTGAATCTAGCATATATATTTATCAGTGTATAATTTTGTTTTTGCTGCTATTGTGTTGTAAAATAAATGTCCCAGGTAGCATGTAAAGTAAGCAACTTTTACACTGTGGCTCAATTTGGACGACATATTAGACAACGGAGGGGTAAATAACGTACTGACCGTGCGTTAGGCAGGAGGAGCTTCACAGATGACATGCTGCAGCCAGCGCTGCTCGGCACCAGCAAACGCCCCGGCTGCTACGAACTTGCGGCGGCCATTTTGGTTGCAGCCTTTCCTCCCTATGTCCTCCAGCTGTATCCCAGCAGGCACCGTGAGTTCTGCCAGCTGCATAGAGTGGCTGGGGGTTTGGGGCTGCTCTAGGCAGGAGAACTCTATTCCGAAACGGAATAGTCCACGGAGGGAGGGGGGGGCTGAATTCGGACGGCACTTTAAACAACGGGGCTTCGGGCTAAACAATGTGCAAGCCTGTTGTTTCGCTCCGTTGTTTAAAGTGCCTGATTAACATACTGTCAGTTGTGTGTGTGTTGTGTGTTGTCCTCCAAACTACACAATAAGCAACACAATTGACGATTGTTCCCCCCCTCCTCTGTTGCCTAATGTGTCGTCCGAATTGAGCCAGTCTGTTGCCCTCCAGATGCCTTGGACTACAACTCCCATAATTCCTCATCCAGCTATGCATAGTGCATAGTTAAACTGTTAAATTCTCTACTACAATATGTAGTGATGGCCACCAATTGGATGGCTTTAAAAGCAGATTAGACAAGTTCATGAGGGATAAGACTATCAATGTCTACTAGTCATGATGGCTACATGCTACCTTTAGTACCAGAGGCAGCATGCCTCCGAATACCAGAAGGAATACCAGTTGCAGAGGAAAATGGGCATGAGGGTGCCATTGAACTCATGTCTGACCTGTGGGTTTTCCACGGGTGGCTGGTTTGGCAGTGCGTGAACAGAATGTTTGACTAGATGGACCCTTGGTCAGATCTAGCATGGCTCTTCTTATGTTCTAAAAGGTTGAGGAAGGCGGATCTAAAGTATATGAAAATGAAAGACGTTTTTACAAATAAGGATGTTATTCATACAGAACAAGATTGTCAGGTTGTATGTGGAAGGGGAATAGTCTGGCTAAAGAGTGTGGCTCAATTCGGATGACACAATAAACAACTGGTGTGGGGGAAACAATCGTCAGTTGTTTTGACTATTGTGTCATCCGAATGCTGCCATAGTCAACTCAGCGCTGATCCTCATCCACACCACAGTTGATTATTTATTACCATGTTGTGTAGGGAGTACCCCCTAGTTGAACAACTGTAAAGTTGATTATTACCCCACCATTGACTATCGTGTTGTCCGAATTGAGCCTGTGTGTGTCTGTGTGTGGGTTTACCACAGGCTGTTTATTAGAGCCACTGGTGCAGCGTTTTGATATACATGGGAAAAGTGTAATGTGCTAAAATATTCCTCACATCACTTTAAGGCTAGGTGGAGTTTCATAGTCAATTGTGTGTGTGTGTGGGGGGGGTCAAGCCCCTTCAGAAATGTGTTTTATATCTTTAATCTCAAGCTAGAGAAAAATATACTGCTGAGGTTACATGCCTGAATTACAAAAAATCACACACTATACAGCAAATGAAAAGAGAACTGCCTAGAAACTAGAGGCTTTCTATACATTCAACTGAAGCTAGAAATATATCAATTATTCGGCAATACATCATAAAAGAGATGCTCATGTCTGTCAGTACTCTAACTCATCAGCACGAAAAGCTTTTTTTTGTTTGTTAAAAACCCTTCTTTTTATTGAAACTGAGAAACGAAACAAAGACGGAAAAAGCAAAAACGACATCAATTAGCTGTCAACGTGACATCAAACAGCATAATATAGCATAAAAATAAATGGATGATCTAGTGACTCAATGCTTTGCAGCCATAGGGTATATACAGAGAGAAATAAAGGCAAGGCAAGCAGCTAGACATTTTCACTCAGGCACATATAGAAGCAGTCGAGATTACAGTGACACAAAGAACAAGACTAGCAAAAGTATTCTAAGAGACTTTGGCTGGGGTCCAGGAATATCTTGAGTGAGGGGGAAGAGCACTTCTGCTTGTGCAAGGCAAGTCCTGCTGAATTACTCTGATTTCCCTGTCCTGCTTCATCCCCCCCCCCCCCATGCCCATTCCAGAGGGTCCCTTGACACTCATAAGTGGCTTTTTTTTGAGGAGGCACAAGGGGGCTGTAATGGAGGGAAGGAGCTAGGAACCCCCTCTTGTGCGAGCAGAGTTCCCCTCAATTTTTTTTTTCTGGATCCAATACACCAGTGATTGTGGGTTCTCAAGTGACACTATACACTTTTCATGATGGGAGCTGTACATTTGAGCAAGTTAATATTATGCTCTCAATCATTTGACAGGTCAATAATTTTAAATGTCTTGCTGTCTGTTGCAATAAATGTCCAGGTCAAAGATCAGTTAGCCATGACATGTCCTGATCTGAAATCCTATGCCCCATCTGAGAGATAAGTAGCGAGGCATCAAACTTCAATGCTTTGTTTTGCTTTATTTTGCCAGCCGTCACAGAGCATGATGTCTTTATTTCAACCTTCTGTATTCTTTGCTCTCTGTGAATATATGGTACATAGATAGATTTGTCCAATTAGTTTAATGTATGATGCAAATACAGTGACCTGGTTCATGTGATCAGAACAAGCCACGGTGGCTTGTTGTGAGCCGCTGCGTGTGCTAGTGCATGCTGGGTGCTATTTGCATTATGAGGTTATAATGCTTGTTGGAGGGGCATGGGCTGTTGTTAAATAACACATAGTGGCATGTTTTGATTGTGTGAACCGGCCCAATGTGTATTGCTTGCCTACTAACTAACAAGATGGGCTTGTGGTGGAGGATGTGTGCCTTCTCTCTATACATATCTGTGGTAATTGTCTACATCCATTACTCAATTACTAATGTGCCACACTTTTGCTAGAGAATGCACATGCAGCATCAAGCTGTCTCTGCAACAATCCTATATTGGTCCTTTTCTAAATTGCTCACCTTGCTAAGCAATGGAAATAAGAGGAGAAAAATACAAGGAATAAGTTTGTTTTGGTATCTTCACATTTGAAGCCACTTCATTTTGTCGAGAAAACATGCCTGAGAGTTGTTTTTTTAAAAAAATCTTGCTAGTGCATCTATTTAATTGGTGACTTGAAAAAGTCTATAGAAATAAATTGACATATGTCTGCAGCTAATTACAAAAAACAAACATTGACTCTTTCCAAGTCTATTTATATAAATTGCAAAATACCCAACAAAGCCTCTTTGTGTAAATCCATTAAAAACAGTGAGAATCCATTAAGCCTCTAACATAATAATCTGAGCATTCCATTCATTATTATACTTGAGGGTGCTGTACTTGTATGATGGAGGATGAGTGGGGGGGTGAGGTCATGTGGGCGAGAGAAAGAAAAAAAGAATGCCCAGAAAGATCTAATATTGAACACGCTTTTCAGGTAGTGCTCATTTTCAGTGGTGTGATAAGTGTAATAACTCAGCATGAATCACCTGGCTGAAACTTTGTCTTTTTTAGGCCTTGGAAGTATTTTACAGTTGACATCTGGATTACAGTGTATGGAAGAAGGGAAAGAAAGTGAGGAAGATATAGAATATATATCATAATCTGAGAATTCCATATATATTGCTTTACATTGCTTAAATCCCCACTGTCTTTGCATAAGTCAATGTAAATTTGTAGTTCTGACAGCGTCTGTAGGAAGAATTCAGCTTCTCGTACATTGTCTGGTGCGCTAGTATTCTGTCATGGAATTTTTATTGGTCTGAAGTCTTTTAACCATCCAAGGGGCATCGTCTGAAGTCTTTTAACCATCCAAGGGGCACCTGCAAATTTTCAATCATCTTTATTAAACCTTGTGGTCTTAAATTCCGATGTTTACATTAAAAGAAAAGGACAATTTTGTGTTTTATTTTCAAGATTAAAATATGGACTTGAGTATAATAGTTGGGAACTATGGACCCGCTACTTGCGCAATGGAGATTTAATGCTTCCTAGAGAAAGCCCCGAAATGAGCAAAAATGCTCATTTCTGGATCAAGACAGGTTGGTGCAGCTTTCTTATGCAAGCTCTGCTGACCTACTTCATTCTAGGAATGAGTGTTTTCATTCATTTATGGTTGCCCCAGAAGTGCTAAATCTTTGTTCCACAAGTGGTGGGTGCTGCTTGCAGAAGGGAATTGGTGGGACTGTGAGAACCCTGTTGGATACTGCCCTATGAATGCAACAGGGCTTCCCTGTCTTCTTGCCACTGCAGTCTCTTGTATTTCCCAGAGCCTCTCCTGAGGGTTGAAGGACCCACTCACATGGGGTGGGATGTGGTGCAAGGGGCTGCAACTGGAGCAGGAAATTGGCAGAAATCAGAATTGCCTCCTGCTCATGTAGGATCCTGCCCAATGTTCGTGTCAAATGCTTTAGACCAGGGCCAGCTCTTTTATGAGGAGAAATCCCCCACCTTAGGTGTAAGGGAAGTAGCAAAGTGCACAATTCCCCCTACTCACCAAGAGCTCCCGCCACTGCCTGGTGCTCCGGAGAGTCTAAGCTGCTCTCCTGCTATGGCATTTGAGGTAGTGTGAGAGTGGGGCCGGCACAGCTCTGTGGAGCTGCTGCCAGATCAGAGTACTTGCTGTAGTGTTGCTGGATGGGTGGCAGCTCCAGAGAGCCCTGCTGACTCCATTCTCCTCTCTGTTGCAGGCAGAGTAGGCCAGAGTGCAGGCAAGCTCTCTGTAAAGCCATGTGTCCGGCACGGCTATTCAGAGAACCAGCCAGGCCCTTCCTACCATGATATAGGTGATCTCCTAGGGCACCGCCCTTCCACAATGCCTGACTCTGAGGGAGCCTTGACTGGACCTCCGATAAGCTTTACTGGCTGACCCAGAGAGCCCAGATGACAACAATGCAGTGAGCCGTGAGAATGGGGGGCTCTGATAGTGAGAGTGGGGTATGTGCCAGAGGTGATGTGATGGGGCCTGGGATGCCTAGTGAAGGTGGCAGGGCGTGTGACACACAGTGGTGGGGTGGGATATGATGGGGGTGGGTGGGACACAACTGTAAGGGATGTGCAGCAGCCATGGCAGTATGTGTGTGGTGGGGGAGGCAGGAGTAGCGGAGGTTGGAGGTGGGAGGGTGGTGGGAGAATTTGCGCTGGTGCTGCTTTAGACTGAAATTTGTTGATCGTTGTTATTTGTATAGTGAGCCCTTGTCCTTTATTGTTGGACGTTAGTTAACAAAATTTCAAAGAGCTTATCAGATGTGCTGTGTTACCACGTTATTTAGATTGTGCTAAAGATTGATTTGTACTGCCAGATCTTCTTAATGACAAGTGACTGTTATGGAAGCCTAGTTAACATGTCCATTTTGGTCATTATGTTAAAGTGGTTTAACACAGCTATAGGCATTACATGAATGAGCCTATGGCTCATACACTCCTTCTCCCCTCCTCTTCTCTCCTTCCCTCTAGCACAGCTGCGAGGATATTGGAAGCCTCTCTCTCTCTCTCTCTCTCTCTCTCTCTCTCTCTTTCACTTTAGTTGATTGTTACATCTGGAAAGAACAAACTGTGATTAGCTTAAACTATGACTTATTGCACTGAGCCAGGATCAAACCATGGTTTATAATTCTGGCTTGTTAAATAATAATAATAATAATAATAATAATAATAATAATAATAATAATAATAATAATATGTATTTATAACCCGCCTCTCCCTACGGATCGAGGCGGGGAACACAATACACATACAAGCATAACAAAGTTAAAAAATTTAAACAAGAGAAACACATCATTAAAACATTTAAATTTCATCCGGATAGGCCTGCAGGAAAAGAACAGTCTTCACGACTCTCTTGAATTCGTGAAGACTGTCAGTTTGTCTAACCTCCTCCGGCAGACCATTCCATAGTCTGGGAGCCATAGAAGAGAAGGTCCTCTGGGTAACACTCACCAGCCTAGTTCTGGCTGGCTTGAGTACGTTCTTCCCAGAGGACCTAAGAGTGCGGGGCGGATTGTACGGGAGAAGGCGATCCCGTAGGTAGCCTGGGCCCAAACCATGTAGGGCTTTAAAGGTAATAACCAACACTTTATACTTTGCCCGGAAACTGACCGGCAGCCAGTGAAGTGATTTTAAAACTGGTGTAATGTGGTCACCCCTAGGTGTACCGGTGACCAACCTGGCTGCCATATTTTGAACAAGTTGAAGTTTCCGGACTAGGCACAAAGGTAGCCCTATGTACAGCGCATTGCAGAAGTCGAGCCTCGAAGTTACCAGTGCGTGCACTACCATCTTTAGGTCTTCCAACTCTAGGAAGGGGCGCAGCGCTGGCGTATCAGCCTAAGCTGATAGTAGGCATTAAACCATTGTTTAAATTAACTATAGTTTTTCCTTTTGGGACATAACAATAAACTGTGGTTACTCAAAAACAAAAAGCAGATGCTTCCAATCTCCTCCTTGTCATCTCTGTGTTAGGGTTTAGAGGAAGAGCATCCTGGCCCAATCTGGTTCCTTAAATGTATAGTGGTGGTCCACAGAATCCCCCTTCTGTCACACACTTGTGCAGCCTCCCTATGTGGAAAAGAAGTAGGTGGGGCCCTCCTTTCACCATGTGACTAAAGTGGTGTTTCAGAAAGTTGTTGAGCTTGTTTCCTCCCCCTGTGTTTAAACATATTCTGCCTCTTGCACCTTTCCCCACCAGCTCCAAAGATCTCCATGTCAGCATATTTGATGCTCTTGCAATTAGTTGTGTGCATGCAGCCTGCTGTTCTATGCAAAGATCTGTCGATAATGGCACTGATCCAGAACAGGATAGCTCTGACCCCTACTCAAACCACACACGAGGAAACCCAATTAGAACAAAGGTACTTTTCCTAAATCAGGGTGGGAAGATGGGTTGTGTGTACTTCTTCACACAGTGCATAGTTAAACTATGGAATTCACTACCACAAGGTGTAGTGATGGCCACCAATTTGGATGGCTTTAAAAGTGGGTTGGATAAATTCCTAGAGGAGAAGGCAATCAATGGCTACAAGTCCTGAAGGCTGTGTGCTACCTCTAGTATCGGAGGCAGTAAGCCCATATACACCAGTTGCTGGGGACCAAGGGTGGGAGAGTGCTGTAGCACCATGTTCTGCTTGTGGGTCCCTGGTAAATAGCTGGTTGGCCAGCATGTGAACAGAGTGCTGGACTAGATGGACCCTTGGTCTGATCCAGCATGGGTCTTATGTTCTTCTTCGTGGTCTCTGTGCATCACACATATGGGCTCACGCCGACATCGAGCCCTCTTCGGGAACTTCCTAAGCTAGCTTAGATTTTTGGCGGGAACCCCTCCCCCCACCGTCCTATCGCGCATGCTCGGGGTTCCCGCCCACCTCAGTTCTTCTTCGACCGCTCGACTAGTTGCCTCGCGGTGGACTTCCTCTCTCCGTTCGGTGTTCCTGAGGAGAACAAAACAGATAAGAGTTAGCTTAGATTAGTTAGTTAGTTAGTTAATTAGTTAGTGTAGTTTCTAAAAAAAAAAAAAAAAAAATTTTATAAAATTAAAGTTTATAGTACAGTAGGTTCTTTTCTACAGTTTATGGCGTCCACAGCTTTGTTTAAGCGTTGCGTGAGGTGCCGGGCTAAACTAGCCCTCACGGACGGCCACTCGCTGTGTGTCGCGTGCCTGGGAGAGGGCCACGTTGTGGAAACTTGCCCTCTATGCATGGGTTTCTCGCGCCAAACAAGGTGCAATAGAGCGGACCGTCTCCGCAGTATTCTTTGGAGTCGGGTGCTGGAGGCTGTGGACGTGCCTCGCCCCATGGAAACCCAGGCCTCAACTTCTGGGGAGCGCGGCCATAAGGCTGTTAGTCGCTCGAGCCCAGCAACCTCTCGCTCACCGTCCCCTTCGGTAGCGGCGCAGGGTCCTCCTCGCAAGAAACAAAAACCCTCAAAGAAAGACTCTGCTAAGTCCAAGAAAGCAAAACCGAAACTTGCGAAGGCATCGGTACCGACAGCGAAATCCCGGTCGGCACCGACGGACACTGGGACTGGGACTACTCTGCCACCAATCCCGAGGCGATCTCCGGCGGTATCGGAGCCGGCGGGCCGATCATCTTCGACGTTGGGGCCGAAACCGAGGAAGTCTTCCTCGGCATCAGCGCTTCCCTCGCTACCGATCTCCCCTCGGTCTACTTTAGCCTCGGTACCGAAGAAGAAGAAGAAGTCTGAGAAGTCGTCGTCGGTAACGACGGCTTCGACAGCGAAGGCACGGATGCCCACTTCGGGATCGAAGTTGAAACCAGCGGCGGCGCGGTCTACCTCCTCGTTACCGAGGACACCTTCTGGCCCACGCTCACCGGGTACGCTGCCAGCCCTTCTCCTGGATCCTCCAATGGCGCCACTGTCGCCTCCAATAGAGCTCTTCTCGGACGTAGAGGGAATCGGTACCGAGGTGGATGTTCGCCTGGAGCAACCTTCCCCGGTGCGGTCACACGCCTCCAGATCTCAAGCATCTCATCTGTCGGTGGCGTCCCGTGCTTCTCACCATACCGCGGTAGTGCCTCATCGCGGTTCGCGGTCGAGGTCGCCTTCGAGGGAATGGGACAGATACTCGGATAGGTCCTGTCATTCGTCCAGGTCGTCTAGACATTCTCAATACCAAGATCCAGCGACTTTCCGTTTCAACCCCTATACTGGTCAACGTCTTACAACTGATCCGTTACCGGCGTCTCGGCTGTCGCCCAGATCAGGACACTCCTCCACACGACATCGTGGACAAGCGACCTCAACAGCGCTGCAGCCACTCATGCCGACGGATTTGCCTACGCCCTTGTCCCCACAGTCCATAGAGGACTACGCATCGGACACATCCTCAGTGGCGTCTGCTGCGCGATCCGCCCCTTCTCCTGCGGACGATGTGGCAACTGCGGACAGGGCTTCCCCGTCGATGGAGCATAGCAGTTTTGCAGAGCAGATGCTGAGAATGGCTCAATCTCTGGGTGTGGAACACCAGCTGCCTCAGGATGATGTCGATGACAACATCTTCGACGTCATGTACGCGGAGCCGACGCCGCAATTTACGTTGCCGATGGTCAAGACTATATTAAAGACCCTCAAACAACCATGGCCTAATCCCTCAACAATGGGTCAGACGTCGAAGAGGCTCGATGCTCTTTATAAAGTTAAAGAGGCGGATGCACCTTTTCTCTTCGTACATCCTAAGCCCAATTCCATCGTTGTCGAAGCGGCCCAAGGCCGTTCTACTAGAACCCATTCTACGCCAGCAGATAAAGAGGGGCGGAAGTTGGATGCCATCGGCAGACGAGTTTATTCTGCAGGAGCACTGGTGGCTAAAATCTCTAACTACCAGGCCATGATGGCCCGCTACCAGTTGTTCTTATGGCAAAAAATAACATCACTGACAGACTACCTCCCAGAAGATCGCAGGGAGCTTGCTAGAGTGTTCCAGGCCGAAGCTACCCGCCTTGCCAAACAGCAGCTCACCACCTCCCGTCACCAGACGGATGCTGCGTCAAAGGCACTTGTTTCAGCAGTGACCCTTCGCCGCCATGCGTGGCTCAGGTCTACATCTTTGCCACAAGAAACGCGGGGTCGAATCGAGGACTTACCGTTTGACGGCGAAGGCCTATTTAATTCGCAAACGGATGCCACGATGGACACGATCCACAAGGCAAAGATGACAGCTAGGAAAATGGGGATCCAGACTGCATTACAGCCCGCATATCGGCCGCGTAAGTGGTACAGACCAGTACCTTTCCAGTCTCGACAGCAGCAAGACCGTCAGCAACGATACCAGCCACAAGCCACGCAGTACCAACAGCGGAAACCGTCGTCCCGCTTCCGCCAAGCTCGCCCTAGAACGGACCAGGCTACTAAGCGGCGTCTTTGACTTTGCCCACTATCCTCCAGAGCGTTATCGATTTGGCGACACCCTGGCTCATTATTACAACGCGTGGGCTGCCATTACAACGGACAGCTGGGTGTTGGCCATAGTCACTGGAGGCTACAAAATAGAGCTGAGAGTCCCTCCTCCACTGGGCACTGTGAAAGTAACACCACCGTCCCCCCCCTTGCTGCAGGAAGTAGCAACGTTACTACAGAAGGGGGCAATCACGAGAGTTCTACCATCTCGAATCGCCCAAGGATTTTACTCCAGGTATTTCACAGTGCCAAAGAAGGACGGGGGCCTCCGGCCTATTATGGATCTCAGACGACTCAACCGTTTCATAAAAACCAAGAAGTTTCGAATGATCACACTGGCATCGATACTTCCGTTGCTCAGAAAGGGCAGATGGTTCACGTTGATAGACCTAAAGGATGCCTACTTCCACATCTCCATCCACCACCTATACCGAAAATATCTCAGGTTTGTGGTGGGGCACCGTGTCTATCAATTTGCCGTACTCCCCTTCGGGTTGAAAACGGCGCCAAGGGTGTTCACCAAGTGCATGGGGGCAGTTTGCGCACACCTGCGGGCCAAGGGGGTCGAACTGTATCCGTATTTAGACGACTGGTTGATCGTTTCACCATCGCAAGACCAAGCTCTGTCGGATGTTCAACTAGTAGCGCACACCCTGTCCTCGCTGGGGTTACAAATCAACATGGAGAAATCGGTATTTCAACCCACCAGGACTCTTCAGTTCATAGGAGTCCTGCTAGACTCGGTCTCAGGCAGAGCGTACCTTCCAAAGGACAGAGCAGACACCATCACGGCCTTGGCGTCGAGGGTACAGCAACGGGCTCAGTCAAGGGCAATCATCATCCTGAGGTTTTGGGTTGCATGGCTGCGTCAGTTTTCGTCGTCCGCTGGGCGCGGCTCCATATGCGGCCTCTGCAGCAGCTACTTCTACGTCATTACGATCCGACGATGAACCCTCACAGACTTTACATCGCTGTCTCTCAACAGGTTCGGGACTCTCTCGACTGGTGGGAGGACCCAGGGAATCTGTTACGAGGCATGCCATTTGTTTCCAGAGGCCCCTCACGGATCATCACCACGGACGCGTCCCTGCAAGGCTGGGGGGCTCATTACAAGGACCTAACAGTACAGGGCAGGTGGTCGGCAGCACAACAGCGCTTCCACATAAATTTCCTCGAACTACTGGCAGTAAAGAGAGCTCTTCATGCGTTTCAACGACACCTGCGGGGGCGTCATGTTCAAATTCTGACAGACAACACCACGACAGTGTGGTACCTCAACAAAGAGGGAGGAACAAGATCCCAAGACTTGTTGCATCTGACCAGGAGTATTCTCCTTTGGGCGATTCCCAGACGGATTCGAATTTCTGCCCTGCATATAGCGGGGACAGACAATGTGATAGCGGATGCCCTCAGCCGGACTTTTGCAGAAGCACACGAATGGCAGCTAAAGCCTCAAATACTACGCAGAATCTTTGCCCTTTGGGGCTCGCCAGACGTGGACCTGTTTGCGACGCAGGAGAACACTGTTTGCAAAGCCTACTGTTCCAGGGCAGGAATAGGGACGAAATCCCTGGGACAACGCCCTCTACTACATCTTCCCTCCATTTCCGTTGATGGGACGGGTCATAGCACGGATTTTACGTCACAACACCAATGCACTTCTCATAGCACCATGGTGGCCGAGACAGCCGTGGTTCACCACTCTCCTGAAACTCGCCGGCCCCCGGGTTTGGAGGCTCCCGGCAGTACCGGACATACTATCAAGGAGGGGGGGTCAGATTCTTCACCCAGACCCAAACAGCCTGAAGCTCACGGCGTGGAGAATCCTACCCGATGGAACCGCTTAATGTTGCCTCTAGAAATCCGATCCATCCTGGAGTCGGCAAGAAAACCTGCTACTCGAATATCATATCAGGCAAAATGGAACAGATTTAAGAAATTTGCTTCAGTCTCCGGGTTCGACCATCTCTCGGGACCCATTTCGGGAGTCCTCTCATTCCTGTATTCACTACATAAGACGGGCCTTACTCCAGCTTCCATAAAAGTGTACCTAGCGGCAATTTCTGCTACTCATGATCTCGTGGATGGTGTATCAGTATTTACCCACCCACTGTCTAAGGCGTTCCTGAAGGGACTTCGGAACATTTCGCCGCCGTTTCGACCACCAGTTCCGCAGTGGTCACTTTCTCTGGTCTTGGGTGTATTGATGACTAAGCCCTTTGAACCGTTGGCGACGATTGATATACGTCTACTCACTTTTAAAACCGTTTTTCTGGTTGCCATCACGTCCGCCAGGCGGGCATCAGAGCTCGCTGCGTTGCTTGTTGATCCCCCATATACCCAGTTCTTTAAGCATAAGGTTGTCCTGAGAACAGGACCATCGTTTACTCCTAAAGTTTCGTCTACGTTTCATCTTAATCAAGATATCGTTTTGCCAGCGTTTTTCACTGCGTCTACAGACCCATTGGTCTCAACTCTGCACGCTTTAGATGTTCGCCGAGCCTTGGCGTTCTACAAGTCTCGGTCAGAGGAATATCGGAAATCTAGAAAATTATTTGTATGTTTTGGCGGAAAGAATAAGGGGTTGCCAGTTTCCGCTCAACGCCTTTCGGCATGGATTGTTAACACTATCATTCTCGCCTACCAGCTGGCGGGCAAAGAACCTCCGTCTGTGGTGAAAGCGCATTCCACTCGAGCGCAAGCGACATCCACTGCTTCCTTGCAAGGGGTCTCGATTCCCGATCTTTGTAAAGCTGCAACCTGGTCGAACGCCTCCACTTTCGTTAAACATTACAGGCTGGACGTTCGAGCTAGACAAGAATGCTCCTTCGGCAGGGCTGTCTTATCGTCAGTCTGCTTGTAACTTTTCAGCGAGCCAACCCACCTCCTATGGTAAGTGCTGATTATTCGCCCATATGTGTGATGCACAGAGACCACGAAGAAGAAATGCAGGTTGCTTACCTGTAACCGTAGTTCTTCGAGTGGTCATCTGTGCAGTCACACAACCCACCCACCGTCCCCTCTTGGCTCCGCTTTTGTTGGCAAGAGGTTTTCTCAGCATGCTCTAGATTCTGATTGTCTTAGCCTGGGATACTGTTATAGTTTTTGCTCTCTCAGTGGCGAGGCCGAGCGGTCTCATTGAATTGAGGTGGGCGGGAACCCCGAGCATGCGCGATAGGACGGTGGGGGGAGGGGTTCCCGCCAAAAATCTAAGCTAGCTTAGGAAGTTCCCGAAGAGGGCTCGATGTCGGCGCGAGCCCATATGTGTGACTGCACAGATGACCACTCGAAGAACTACGGTTACAGGTAAGCAACCTGCATTTCTTATGACAAGTGAATTGAAGAGTTATTTTGCCTGGGGCTCTTCAAAGCTATCCCCATCTTGGGTTGTCTCAGAATCTAATCCTACCATTGAATGTTGTGTCTCCATGGGGGTTGTTACCCCACAATTTGCAAACCACTTGCTGCATGTGAATACTTGCTGCATGTGGATACCCAATTCCTCTCAAGAAAGGAGAGTACACAGGATTCCGGATCGTGGGAAGGACAGTAACTCTGTTCAGCTGAACACACTTAAAATTCCTCTTCAGACCTTCCTTCTCCACGCAGAGCTAGAATTATTATTCTTTTTAAAATTATTATTATTATATTTATATCCCGCCTTTCTCCCAATACTGGGACTCAAGGCAGCTTAGTTGAATTGTGGATGGGAGGGGAGAGCATGGACGCTCCTCGTTCATATGGAGAATCAGGTGTGTAAAGTAGTTCTTTATGTGAGATCCCCAATTAATTTGTCGTATCTGATTCTGTGTACATACTGACAGCAGAGTGAGATTCTAGAGCAGAGCAGTAATATAAACAG